>OX451735.1:681209084-683857743 GCA_948472305.1 Vicia faba | reverse complement strand
TTAGGATTCAATTTCCACAGACGACGCCACTGTTTCACTGTGGAATCACAATTGATGTTAATAGATGATGTAGGACTTAGGAATTAATGATGACGATCTCCAATATAGGAGCGTAGGATAAATCTGCAAAGTTAACACTCCAACGTTCAAGTCAATTTCATATATAAAATATTATTGTTGGAGCATATAATTCATATACGAGAAAATTGTTTATTATTAATTAGTAAATATTCATGTTGATTGCTTAACATTACTCAATTATTTAAATTTAAATTTTCATATATTTAAAAAAAAGACTAATTATAACAAAATATTTAATTTTTTAAATTTATATACCAAAAAGTATTTATCAACAAAAATAATTATTTATTATTCATATAGAAAACTTTATTTAAAACCATAATTGATTATTTAAATAATATCAACTAACATTATATATATTTAGAATGATAAAATATTATAATATATATATTATATATATTGTGGAGATTATATATATATATATATATATATATATATATATATATATATATATATATATATATATATATATATATATATATATATATATATATATATATATATATATATATATATATATATATATATATATATATATATATATATATATATATATATATATATATATATATATATATATATATATATATATATATATATATATATATATATATATATATATATATATATATATATATATATATATATATATATATATATATATATATATATATATATATATATATATATATATATATATATATATATATATATATATATATATACTATATTGTATTTTACTGTTCATTAATACGGTGAACAATAAAATATTATAACTATTATTAGATTAAGAGATACCGATATAAAATTGTGTGATTAATCAACTTCATAACTTTATTAATCAATATTTTATATTTTATTAACCAACTTTGTTTTACTACTAAAAATTATAATATTTGAACGTTTATTAACTTCATATCTTCATTAACCAACACTTTACTTTTCATTAACCAACTTTATTTTACTACTAAAAATTATTTGGCAAAAATATGTCAGAGGTCTTTTAAGTTATTTGTTTGTAACAGTTTGGTCTTTTAAGTTTTTTTTTGCAACAACTAGATCCTTTAAGTTATCAAATGTGTGTATTATTACCCTTTTTAAATAGAGAAAATGTGTTAATTGTGGATGTCATTATTTTGAGTGATATGAAAATGATGAAGTGCAATCGGAAATACAAAAATTAACATTTCTAAATGTTCAAAATGTGAGAAAAATGAGGTAGAAATCACCCTAAAAAACCAAGTTGTTACAAAAAAACATAAAGACCAGCATGTTACAAAAAAATAACTTAAAGGATCCCTGCTGTATTTTTACTAAATTATTTTTAATATTTATGTGTTTTTTAACCAACATTTTACTTTTTATTAACCAACTTTGTTTTCCTACTAAATTATTTTTAATATTTAAACATTTATTAATCAACTTCATCACTTCATTAACCAAATTTTTATATTTCATTAACCAACTTTATTTTACCAATAAAAATCACTGTTTATGTATTGTTCACGGACATTGTTCATAAAAACAAAATAATAAAAATATTATTCATAGAGTGCATATGGTGGCAAAATTGAGTGTATAGGGGTGTTAAGATAGTATAACTGATATTTAATATGTGTTTTGTGATTAAAATAAGATGAGATTAATAAGCTGGTTAACAAACATATCCATTTCGCTTAGTTATGTTTTGAAATTACTTATAAAAATGGGATCGAATGAGGTTGACATAGTTGAGGGTGTAACTAAAGAGAATTTCTTAATACACCTTTGTACCTTCTTAGAGGTCTTTGGCGAAATTCTCATAATATCCCCTGAATTCAGATATGCATATCGGAATTCACCACGTTACATATTTAGAGGGGTTGATTCAGATATGCGTGTTAGAAACAACCTTTTAGTGAAAATCATGGGGTTTTCGGACATGCATATCTGAATCGTGTTAAATATATACAAAATTTTGAAATGAAAAAGCACATTTTGCAATCTCTCTATATTCCAACTCTCTCTATTTCAACTCTCTCTATTCCAACTCTTTCTTTTGCAATCATTGAGAAACACTTTCAACTCAATTCAAGATCAAAGTACATTTTGAAAAAACAAAGCACATTTTCAACCCATTTCAACAACACTTCAAAGCTCTGAATTTGAGTAAGTTTCTTCGAATCTATTGTTCTACTTTGCAAATGTAAAATATGTTATTTAGAATTATGTAAATTGAGTTGGTTGAAGTATAACTTGTGAAATGTGGTTGTGTGGGTGTGAAAGGGAAGTTTTTGGGTGATTTAAGGCTAGAAACCCTAATTGTTCAAAAATGAAAGTCGCAAGTTGTTTCGGATGTGCATATCTGAAAAACCCTCTGAGTATTTTCGGATAAGCACATCCGATTAAGCCTGTTTTTTTTTAATCCACGCTTGTTCCTTCCCTTTGAGTAATGAATTTTTTTCTTTGGGAAAATGGTTGAGAATCCAAACCAAAGATTGAGACTTGGCAGACCAAGCCTAACTGCCTCCGCTCGGCGTGAGAAAGCTGATCAGGCTACTAGAGGTCGAAGACGGGAGGAAGTGGTGGGAGCATCGACTTCTACTCAGAGGAGTCGCCTGTCTCATGCATCCTTGTCTCGGGATAATGAGCAGGAACCCGAGGAGGTTGATGCTCGAGCACAAGAACTCGATGAGGTTTCCCATGATACATCGGTTGCACTTCTATATGCAGCAATGAGGCAAGCAAACCAGGGGTATCCAGGCGAGGCCCTATGACACCTTCATCTTGATTTATTACAATGATCATGCCGCTCGACATGTTTGGGATGAAGAGGTATATTTTTTATTACACGTTTTCATTTAAATGATTTACTCACAAATGTGTTAACGACTAACATTGAGAATAATATTTAGTTTTACACGAACAACTGCTCATAAAGTCCGTGAACCACGCGCGGAAAATATGCAGTAGGAGGGGCCATATGTTAGAATTAGGCATACACAGTAGACTATGCCTTTTTTTATTTACCACTGTAAAAAAATGAGTGTGGGGCGGGGAAAGCCCGTGAGCACTGCATATTTTAAGCCTAAAAATACAAAATTTTATGTTAATGCTCGTGTCCGCAAAAGCCCGCGAAGATAACGGGACGAAACGAGGCAGTCATGTTAGAGGGCGAGGGCCTAAATTCTTGGCCCGTCGCGCATTAAAGTGCGGGCAAAACGAGCATGCTCAACGGGCCAGACCTGTTTTGCCACCCCTAATATTAGGTACCAATATTTATGTTATATAAAAATAAAAAACTATGCTGCAACCCCATTCTACCCAGGAACGAACCCCTAAATCAATTTTCTAAGTGTTTCGGATATCCATATCCGAACGAACCCCTAAATCAATTTTCAAGGTGTTTCGGATATCCATATCTGAAAATATTATAGAATGTTTAAATCCAACATTCAAATAATAATAATAACGTGTAAACAGAAGGTATTAAGATATGTATCTCTGAAAATTTTTGATAATTAATTTAGAGATTCGTTCGACTATGCACATTTAAATGATATTTTAGAGTTTTCAAAACTTTTTTCACCCATATGAAAGTATATTAAGAAATTTCGTAACTAAAACCTCCACTTATTCAATAAAAGAAAATGAAAATCAACCAAAGTAGATATGCGGCTTTTATACACTTAAATACTAAAGATTATAAAAATTATTATTAATATCTACAATTGCAAAAATTTTATAAAAATTAAATAACAGAGCGAAACGAATGGCTCGTTAAAAGATGCAAAATTTTAACTGCTTTACAATACCAACATGCAGGCTAAATAAAAGATTTTTGAACCAATTTTACCTGAATTGTGAATGAAGGAGTATAAGATTAGCTAACTAAATTATTTATGTAAATATCTGATTTGACTCGGCAGTTTTTTTTTAATTTTTTATTATTATATAGTCTGATTCGAGAGTCAATTTTAATAAAATAATTTTAATTTTCTTTCATACAGAGGATTAAACTGTGATCTTTCCTATTAAATTTAGTATTATTCATTACTGAACTAATTAATAATTGATAAGTTGACTACATAGTTTTATTTATTTCTTTTTCTTTATCTTGAATTCGCGCGTGGAGAAAGTGATGAATGCTTGAATTTGTTGGTACAAAGGATAATTGAGCGCCTTTCTTACTGCCACGTCTTTTTTGGTGTGACTATAACATAACAGCCACATATTTTTACAAGTCAATTTCTCGTTATTTTTCTTTATTTGGAATATTATTCTATAAATGGATTATTCGTGGCTCCTACTTCTGTCACGTCAATTTCTCTTAAAACAAACACGCGTTCTATGAAATAATATCTTATTCCTTCCAATGATTTTCTTTCCCACAAAATTTTTCAGTTGTTTTCTTTTTTGCTTTACTTTTCTTTGTCCACGTGTACACAACACGTCACTTTCAGTTTCCACTTTCACTGTTTAATAAATTTTCCGACATTTTCCATTTTTATGCTTTTTATATTTCTAACCGGAATTTTTTTCCGACGTTACCACCGTGCCGGAATTCTCCTTCCACCGTAGTCTTCTTCTCCTTCAAAGGTTAGTTTCCTATTCCTTTATTTTTGTTCGATAAATGCTTCAAAACTCATAATCACTCATTTTTTGTTGAAAACCCTAAATTTTAATTCTCCTGTTAAAATCTGAAAATACACCATTTTGTAATAGATAGTGGAGTGTTTTGTAATAGAAATGAAAACAAAACTGGGTTGCTTAACCTTCGTGATTTGGTACTATTTGAGTAGTCCTTTGTTGGTTTATATTTGTTTATTTGTTTCCTATTAAATATAGGATGCTAAGTGCTATCTTAATAAAGAGTGGAAATATTATCGAGTAGTTTTAAATTTAAAAAGTTGGACAACTCGGTCAGATTTTAACCTTCTGAAATACATGAATTTATGTTGCTTCCTTTTAAATCAGAACAAATGAACTACTAAATCATTTGAATAAGTAACCTTTTAACTTAGCTTCTGTTCATTCATACTTTAGAGTCTAGAACAATATATACTATGTTGACAAAACCTTTCAATCACCAGTGTTGTTAAATATCGGTTATATCGCCGATATACCAGGTTTTTCATATCGGAATTTGGCTATCCGATACGAAAGACAATATTCCATATAAATAGTAGAGGTGCACACTAATAAAGTGGAAATGTGAAGAGGTGTGTGGGTATTATTAACATATTCTGATTGTTAGTCTCGAAAATAGAAAAAGAGAATGTGAAGAGGTGTCATATATATTAATGAGTTGGTGTGATTATTTGTAGGAGTCAGAGTGCCTCCATCACCATAACTTTCTCTTCACTTGATTCATTCTTCACATTCTTACAATGAGGATAATGATTATGTTGGGAAAATGGAGAATAATTAGATCTTTATCACTAGTTAATGCTTAGAAGAACTAATATTAGTTATTACTTATTTTGAAGTTTGAACTATTTAATTTTGAGTTTTAAGTCATTTTGATTTTGAAGTTTGAACTACTTGGTTGTTAGAACTTGAGATTCCAGTTTAATGTTAGTAAACTTTTTTAATATTTGTTTATGTTAGTAGCTTTTATATGTGTAGGCAATGTTTTATTTTACATATAATTATTTATTTTAACCGTTTTGTGGTTTCCGCCATTTGCCCGATACGATATCCGATATTTCTTATATCGGTTTTTTGGTGATCCGATATTTTCCACGATCCGCTATTAACAACACTGTCAATCACACACCATTGTTGTGTTTTTTGTCCTTAATATGATTCTCATCCCAAGTCCTTTATTTATTTCAGGCATGGAGACACTGGCCTAGATCATTGCATTGTCAGGAAATTGGTGAGTTAGATCTTAAACAAGTAAAGTGTGATATCATTCATAATAAATGGTATTGATAAAATGACACTGTTGTTTATTTTAGAAGAGTGAATTTCCATGCCATGGTTTAGAAATTGACTTTGAGTGTGTCCTTTTATTTTATTAAGTAGATTGTGAGTTTGTTCCCATCATAGTGCTTATTGTTGATTGCCGAAAAACGAAAAACCAGTGGCGGAGCCACGTTGGGATAGGGGGTGGCAAGCCCCCCCAAAAAAAATATTTTTAATGAAAAAAATAGGTATAATATGCTATTTTAAATAATATAGTTTCTTTTATATTTATTAACCACGCAATATAAGACAACTAAATTCCTTTGGCCAAGCCGTAAGCGTGACGCGTTGAAATTAGTGAACAAACAAGGTTGTGGCATCAATTCCTTTGAGTCAGTCTTTTGGAAAAAATTTACCTTTTTTTATTAATGTTTACTTTATTTAGGCAAAAATGTGGCCATCAGGGGTAGAATGCATGTTTTAAAGCTTAAATTCTAAAATCTTACCACTACAGCATAATGAAACTAATAACAAGGATTTGCAATAAAATATATCTCCATTTACATATATTTAAAAAAAAAATCGGCCCCCTCAATGTTTTCAACCTAGCTCCGCCACTGCGAAAAATGTGAGAATATTTAGGAGTGTGTTGAAACCAAATTAGAGTTAATGCAAAATGGACAGAGATTGTGTATCGCTAGCTAAACATGAAGTTGAAGTAGACATTGGCGAATAACTAGATGACATGATTAGTGATATTGGTTAAAAGTCTTTTCAACAACATATGTATGATACTTTGCTGAGCAGTGACACGAAATAGCAACAACAATATTTTTCACCGGTTTTCAATGGTGTTGAGGTTGTTCAACTTGAGGTCAAAAAAATAGGTTGATGGACAAAAGTTTCAATGAAATTTGTAACTTGTTTAAAGGCATGCTTTCAAAATCTAATACATTGTCATATTGTAATCATGAGTAGAACAAGATTTTTTGACTGATGGATATCAAGTATAAGTAAATATGAGTATGATGTCTCTTGGTGTGGGGTATTACACATCAAAGTGAATGGTGTTGATTCTAAATGTGATATGATCATCTAGGATCCTCCTTGGAAGGTTATGATATCTTCCAATAATTCTAAGGTTAAAGGTTAAAGTGATTGTTCGCAAATATAAATGATGCAAAGAACATTAGATAGTGTGCAAAGAGATGTCAATGGACATTTTCACACTCGGATTGATTCTTTGCAATGGAAAAAGATTAGATCTTTGTTTCTAGATTTTGACAATGTGCCAAAAAGCCTTAAGCTTGGGCTTTCTACAGAAGGAATGAATGTAGTAACCATAGATCATGGACTCATTCTGCTTATAATATACAAATTTTCTACTTTGTTGTGCATGAGAAGATATTCATTCAATGGTCAAAAAGACTTGTGGAGATTATTTCAGGTAAAATATTAGTTACTTAATATATTTTTGGATTTACACTTGGAATTGGAAAGAATATAAAAATGCTGAGAATGTTTTATCTTAATTATTTGGGGTTGATATTGACAGATCCATAAACTAAGATGTTGCACCAAAAAGATTCCAGTCTCAACTTTATTTTGTTCAACAATTGGTTTTAAAGGCAACACTGCAAATAATTGAATTCGAATATTGTGGAACGTTTCTTTTGGGTTCTCACATAGAGATATTGTGGAGCTGTGTATAGTTAAACAAGAGCTATATGGATATCAACTCACCAATTGTGGTTGACATAAGTACATCTTATTGTCTTTCCAGAGAAAAGAGGATTAATTGGGTTTCTTGGTCGAAGGTGTGTTAATCGAAAGTGGAGGGTAGTCTGGATATTAAACACTGAGATCTTCAATGTCGCTTTTCTTAGTAAATGGGCCTGGAGAATTGTCGACAAGCAGAATTCCCGATGGTCTCCAGCTCTTATCATTCAAGTATGTAGATATTAAAAGTCTCTCGCTCAATCCAACTAAACCCTTTGCAGCAAGAAAATCATATATTTGGTGGCGTGATATTCGAAGCATTGTCGCAACATCGTAAATGGAAGAATGTTTGTTTCAAAAAGAAATTTCTTGTAAATTTGGTTCAGGAGCAGAAACAGATTTTTGGAGATTCAAATGGTTTGGACCCCAACCCCTCAAGGATTTATTCCCTGCAGTTTTCGATTTAGCCAGTGACCAAAGGATGATGGTTTGCAATGCAGGTTCGTGGTCTTCTGATTGTTGGACTTGGAATTTAGGAATCGGTTCAGCCTTCACTTCTGCTGAAATGCGGGAACAATTGCAGGACCTGCAGAATATCCTTGTAAATACTTCACCTGATCCGATTGCTGTAGATTCTGTTACTTGGTGGCGGGAACCGTCCAGATTTTCGGTTAAAGCTGCGTAACAAATCTGTCTCTGCTATGTCGTCTCCAGATTTTGGGCTTGCAGGACCTGCAGAATATCCTTGTAAATACTTCACCTGATCCGATTGCTGTAGATTCTGTTACTCGGTAGCGGGAACCGTCCAGATTTTCGGTTAAAGCTGCGTACAAATCTGTCTCTGCTATGTCGTCTCCAGATTTTGTGCTTGATGTGAAACTGTCAGCTGCTTTAGATCTGTCGTGGTGTGCTTCGGTTCCAAGTAACATACATTTTTTCACTTGGAGACTTTTACTGAGGAGGCTTCCAACAAGGGATGAAGGGATGAATTGGCCCATCGAGGTGTTCTTGTCGGTGTCCATAATCTGGTGTGTCCTATAGGCTTTGGTCAAGCCGAGGACCTTGACCATTTATTCTCGTTATGTCTGGTTGCGGCGTGTGTTTGGTGATTGCTATTACTCATAGGCTGTCACAAACGGATATTTTGTCTCATTTGATTGACTTTCACAAAAAATGCCGTCTCCTTCATTGGTTGTTCGATTGCCTGAGCTATTTGGTTGTCTGAGAAATGATACATTATTTAAAGGGGCTCATTATGGGTATGCTGATATTGTAATTTTAGCCAAGAGACTTGCTTGGGATTGGTTATGTGCCAAATATTTTAGGCCTTTGGATATAGAGCGGGAGGATTGGTGTAGGAATCTTATAGAAACCAATTGATATAGACAAGTAAATAGGAAATTTGGTTACAAAATGATAATCGCAAAAGTTCAAGGGTCTTTAACTTCCCAATGCTAAAATGGCTCCTTTCCAATCAAATTCTCAGATATCCTCTCTTTCAATTACCTCCTCTATTTATAGGCAACACTCTAGTTATCCTAATTAATTAATTTCAATTCTAAAATTGCAGTTATGACAGTTATTGCAGATATAATTATAGTTATCTTTAATAAAATTGCTTATTAATAATAAAATTACTTCCTATCAACTAACAAGAGCTTTACAATCCTAATTAAGGGTTCGTATCTAAACTATCACCTTGTCCTTAAAGTGATTACAAGAGAAAGAAATAAAAACCAATTACAAAACTAATTTACTCATATTGACATTAAAATCAAGTGTTTGCACCATCTTGCAGCCTAATTTAGTCTCTAGGATCCCACGGTTTGGAGGACAGATTATTAAACATTTTGGAAATATTGCAGTGGCATTTGTTGGCCTTCCTCTCAAGAATGGTGAATGTGGTGAAACTCTTTTTTGTCGTTGTGCGACAGATAGCAACACTTTTGTCTGGCAGTTGCATCAGTGGAAATACAACCAACATGCAAGAAATTTCTTTACTCTTCTCGGCCACAGACCCTTCCTGTCCACCGATTAGATTTCCGTTCGGTGGTTCTTCTTTCACAGACAATTTTGTTTTCTTGATAATACTCTGTTGCATGCCACCAATTTTCTCTTTTCGCTTACCTTTATTCACTTTTTCTATTAACTTTGAGCGATCCAAAACAACAAATTCATGGTCTCCTTTTTTATTAGAGTTCTCTTTGCTCATTCTTTTTTTACCCTGGATATTATGTTTTCTTGAAACTTTCTTTGATTCCACTTCTTCATTCTCCATTGAATTAGTTTCTGGCCCAAATTGCTTGATAATTGCCTCTGTAAAATCTCTCCAAGTAGAAAATGGGTTGGCTGACACCTATAATTGGTACCATGCGATGGCCCTACCACTTATCCATTGCACAACTTTTGGTATTTGATCTTCTTTACGTGCACCTCCTGCATCAAAATATTTCTCAACTTTGGTCATCCATCCAACAACATGCCTTCTTTCAGAGATTGGTATTGCTAGTCGTAATTCTTTGAGTTCTCTTCTCCGATCTCTAAGTTCTTTCAACACTTCATCAAAAATACCAAACATTTCTTCCATTCTAGATGACAAATCCATTTCGTTTCTGATTTTTTTTTAATAAATTTTTTGTCCCAGATCAGAAGTGTTTTGATATCAGTTGATAGAAACTAATTGATATAGACAAGTAAATAGGAAATTTGGTTACAAAATGATAATCGCAGAACTTCGAGGGTCTGCACCTCCCCAATACCAAAATGACCAATTTTCAATCAAATTCTCATATATCCTCTCTTTCAATTGCCTCCTATATTTATAGGCAACACTCTAATTATTCTAATTAATTAATTTCTATTCTAAAATTGCAGTTATGACAGTTACTGCAGTTACAATTACAATTATCTTTAATAAAATTGTCTATTAATAATAATACTGCTTCCTATTAACTAACAAGACCTTTAAAATTCTAATTAAGGACTCGTATTTGACTCTAACAGAATCTAAACCTTTGTATCAGTTAAATTTTCTAGAGGTCTTAGTATTTATATTTCCCTCTCTGTTGTATTTGGGTTGATATCCCTGATACTCAATATTAATATAATTTTTTGCCTTATTGTAAAAATAATCCATCATGGATTGTTCCCATTGTAAATTGTGTAGAACATGTTATTATTAGTTATGAAAGTTACTATATACAATATCTACCCATTAAATTCACATTTTATATTCATTTTTATGTACAGCAGGTGAAGTTCAACATCTAATTAGCTTAATGTCAAAACACTTAACTCCCTTTGACATTTCCTACTATTATAATTACAAACAAAGAAATCATTAACAATATGATCCCTTAAGATAGTGGAATAAAGAACTGTCATATTGCAATATCTAAAAAGGCACGTGATGTTGGTTAGTTACTTTCACAGAAAAGCTACCCAAGAAAATGATATCTTTCTCAATTTCAATTATGTATATATACATTATTAAACAAAGGTTCATGCAAGAAAATTTTCATTCTACAATCCAAAAAAACGTTACAGTACAAACAAATTTCCATTCTAAAATCCAAAAATAAAAGCAAAGAAATCAAAGAGAAAAACTCCATAGTGAGACCTCAACATCTTCAAAGTCTGTATTAATATCTTGATACTCAAACTCATGGCCGAGGCTGTGTGTAGGGGACAGCAGCGCCATATTTCTCAAGGATTCTGGAATGTTCAACACTTCCTTCTCTTCTTCTTCTTCCATACGAAACATAAGCCGCTCCTCTGTGGCAGCGGATGTGGCTACAGAAGTGTCAATATCATCGGTAGTTAAAGCCTTATCTGGTATGAAAATCTTGTCTGGTCTGAAAGCCTCGGCAGCTAGTGCAGCCGCCTTTTGTATACCTTTTGTCTCGGTGCTGGCGGGAACAGGAAGTAGCCACGCCGAGTCTGCAAAGTTGAGACAGGCGTTGCGACCTCTCAGTGCTAATGCCGCGACGTCATGGGCTCGGGCAGCCATCTCGGCAGTGGGAAAAGTCCCTAACCAAATTTTAGTCTTCTTGTTGGGCTCTCTCATTTCACAAACCCACTTATCTAAGTTCCTCCTCCTCACACCCCTGAACACTGGGTGGCGAGTCTCCTTGAACTTCTTCCTCCCTGCACGTTTCTTCGGTGTACTCGCCGCTAATCGCACCTCCTCGTTGAAAACTGGCATCTCAGGAGAGATTTCTAAATTTGGTAATGATATGTTGGAAGAAGTGGAAGGGTTGTTAGTTGGAAACATAATTGTGTGTTGGAGAGAGTATAAAAAGGTTCTGAAAGTGAAACTGAGGGTTGAAGATAGAGTTGTTGGTGTAAAGAGTATGAAGAGTGAGTTGTTGTATATATAGGGAACCATGGTCGAAGGAAAGAGGTAACAGTGTGAAATTGTTTGTGAGTGTGTGATGTTCTGTGTGAGTGTGGGAAAGAGGTAACCGTGAGAGTGTTTTGTGTGAGTGAAGATATTTTGTAAGTAATGAGACAGCTGGTATGGTTTGCCTAGTTGGAAGATTTGTGATTGGATATATATTTGGAAAAGAGAAAGGGAAAGTGATGATAAAAAAAGACATAGAGACCCCACACAAGACTCAAAAAGAGTAATAAAGTTATCCATATAGTATCTTCTAAGTCATTAAATCATGTTTTTTATCCTCAAAGTAGACTAAATAAGGTTATTAAAAGCAAACATAGGACTATACTATTTATAGATTATAATAAAATATTTATTTTTATGGTCTTTAAAAAATTTTATTAGAGAAACATTGAATAATCAATTTTATCTATTTCATATAAAAGTTAAATATATTAATTATTTAATATAATTAAAAAATAAAAAAATAATGATAAAAATTGGAGGAAGTATATTTACACAACCTTTAAATTAAATAAAAAATATAAACAGTCAAACCATTATGATTTAACAAAAGAGTCTTTAGAAAAAAAACACTCTGCTTTTATTTTTTTTTTTGATAAATTGTTTAAAACTTTTCACATGTATTAAAAAAATCATTTATTATTATATAAAAAAAGAGAAATTATCAAAAAAATTGTAATATTATTTTTTAATAACTGTATGAGAAAGATAAATAAAATATTTATTAATAGTATCGTCAGTTTAATTATAACTTCCATTTATTTGTCATATAATATCGTCAATTCAATTGCTATATCTATCTACATGTCATGTCATGCAGTGTCGTTAATTTAATTGTTGTTTTTATATATTATTATTAATTCAATTGGCGATAATTTTTTTTTTTAATGTATGCGCCAATTGAATTGATATGTGTTTTAAGTTGTCAATTCTTTTATTTAAAACATGGATATTTTAGACATTAATAAAAAATTGATTATTTGAATAATTTTTTAGAAAAACTTGATTATTTTAATATTAAAAAATTGAGAATTCATCATACCTTTTGACAAATATAGTCTAGTGGAGTATTGTCTATTGATTTTGTCTATATAGTTTTTCTTTTTTGGCTTGGCGTGAAGGGGAAGCAACGATTGAATTATGTACAAAAGGATATTGGTGTTTCTCTCTTGCAGCCACATGTTTACTTTTGGTGTGCGGACTAATTTCGCGTTAATTTTTTTCCTTTATCTGTATTTAGAACATTATTCCATGGTTGGAGAGTAGATGCATTCTAGAAGGGAGAGAATCTAACCATATATGCAAAAAAAAAAGTTCTCATAAATATATAAATATGCGTTACTAATTTTTTTTTAGAATAAATTAAAATTGAGGTATTTTCTGTACGCAATTGTAGAAACTAATCATTTAAATCATATAAAATTATATAGATAATCAGATTCTCTCTTAAAAAATTTAACAATGTTGCATATTCAGAATAGAGATCAAATTCAAAACATCTATCTAAGCTAAATGAGATACGCGTTACAAATTTTACATAGAATAAATATATAATTATTACATATTAGCTTAAACGAATTAGGTTTCACAACTATTATAGTTTTTTTATTTATTTTATATAAATGAATTATTCTCCCTTTACAATTGCAATGATAAAGATTAATATTTCAATTGAAAATAATCTATATCAATGACTCTTTGAAATGCAAGCGCATATTTGACTCATCTAAGGAAACAACACTAAGATGGTACATGAACTTCTCTAGGCTGTCAGTGACTACCTATCAAAACTTGTCGTGAAAGCTAATTCATTTGGTTTTAGCCAACAAATATTAAAAGGTCTCGACCACCAATATGCTTAATGTTCGTATGGGGCTCTTTAAGTCTCTGTGAGACAATCACTTCAGGTTCAATGAGGCAACTATTAAAGAGGTTAATCCCAATCAAGAAATGTTTGTGGGAAAATTTTAAAATGGTTTGAAGGTCGGGTACTTAAATAAATCTCGTGTCCAAAAGCCTATTACTCCCATGGCTGAGAATATTACACGGTCTGAGTAGTGATTGCTACATAAAAGCAATAAGAAAGCAATACAGAGAAGAAGGATATTGATGTAAAAGAGCGTGCATTTGTAGTTCTAAGTCCTCCCAACAACAATGCATAAGTCATGAAATCTCATATCCTCCGACCCCTAAGTAGGAAGTCATTGGTATTCGTTAGTGTGATGGTGGCGTTTCTTCTTTAAGCACCATCACACTAACGAATACCACCATCTAAAGAGGAAAATACAATTTCTTATTTGTTGAACTATAGACTTCAACCACAAGAGGGGGTGAATTGTGTGATTTGGAAAAACATGATTTTGAAATTTTTTGCCAAGTTAAATTAAAGTTTAAAAACATTTTTTTAAGGTTTAAGCAGCAGAAATTAAATAGAAGAAAATAAATAGTTAAAGAAAGAAGAAGAACACAAAGAATAATAGAGGTTCTTCAAATAAAAATGACTTACTCATCTCCCAATCTTTGGTGTTTATGTGATAAATCCTTAAATCCTCATATTATTTTCTTGTATGATCAATTAGTCTCTTTTAGCCTAAATCTTGGACATCTTATTGTTCGATGATGTGTGATTTACGTTTCCACATGTCACTCTAAAAGAAAATCTCTTTGGTCAGACCTGGATTTGATTCAAAACTCTCATCATCTTCCTTGGTGTTCCTTGGGGGACTTTAACTCTATCCTGGGAGCTCATGAGCATCGAGGTAGAATTTCTCCCTCAAGGTCTTCCCTCTTAGATTTTGGTAATTGGGTTGATAACAACTCCTTGGTTGATCTTGATACCTCCGGCACATTTTTTATCTGGGGTGATGGCAGATCTGATTCTAATCTTATTGAGAGGAGATTTGACCATGTGTTTTACAACCAATTTGGACCTCAGTTTGTCTCTATTGGAACGTGAACACCCCTCTAAGGTATTAAAGATTTGACCAGAGGCCCTAGTATACTGATCAAAGAGAGAAAAAAGAGTAGTGATGTTAGACTTTTTACCTTTGCAGAAGATAAGGATATCATGGACATAGAGAATGTGAGAGGGAAAAGGCATATTCCGAGATCCCATCATAGGTTTCAAACTACCATTAATCACTGAGTTAGAAATACCTCTACTCAACACTTCCTTAGCTAAGCAGAAAAGAAGCAGAGAAAACGAATCCCCTTGCCTAACACTCCTTAAACATTTAAAATAACTGTGGAGGGAACCATTGACCATCACAGACATGGAAGCTGAATTAAGAATGGAAGTTAAAAGTTCCTATAGAAACTTCATTTGGAGTGGCAATGTTAATCAAAGAAAAATGGTCACGGTTTTGTGGAAAAAGGTTTGTCAACCTAAAGCTTTGGGTGGCTTAGGAATTAGATCTCTCACTTGTCTCAATGAGGCCTCAAATATGAAATTATACTGATATTTTTTAAACTATAATGAATATTGGGCAGCAATTCTTCGTCAAAGGTCCTTAGACATTCTAAGAAAATTTCTCATCATATCGCCTTAACTATTTGGAGTGGGATCAAAGTTGAATACAACACTATGATGGGATCTTCTTGCTGGTCGTTGGGGGATGGTAATAGGATTAATATTTGGAAAGACGCTTGGTACGGAGATCCATTGGTGAATGAGCTCAATTCTCTCAATCATAATATTTTGAGTTTGAATTTTAATAGCAAAGTTTCTGATTTTTGGGTGGACAATAGTTAGTCCTTCCCAACTGCTTGATGGGGTCTTTTCCTTTTTCTAGAGACAAGAACTAAAGAAAATTTTTCTCCTGTCGATTATCTTGATGAATTATCTTGGAAACATGCGAGTAATGGTACTCTATCTCTAAAACATGCTTATAAATACAAGCATCATGCCCCTCCTGCTTTCCTGTGGGCATCTTTCATCTGGCATAACACCATTCCTCCTTCTTATTCTGTTATGATTTAGAGGATGTTAAACTCCAAACTTCCTACTGATGACCAATTGCAACTTAGAGGAAATCAAATGGTCTCCATGTGCTCCCTTTGTAAAGTTGGTCGGGAATTCATTGACCATTTGTTCTTCCATTGTGATTTTGCTGTCAAATTATGGAATTGGTTAGGAAATTTGATTCGAATTGACATACACAAAGTTGCCAACTCTTTTTTTGGATTCATGTTTGAAGGTCGGCTCTCCATAAGGTATTTTTGTGATTCAAGCTTTTTGTATCTTTCTTATTAATGCCATTTAGGCCACTAGGAATTCCGCTAGGTTCAACAACCATTTTGTGTTTTTTCAGTTCATCTATAATAAGATTTTGACTCAGATTCAGTTATCTGTTTCTAAGTTGAAGCTGACTTACAAGCACGGCTGATTTGATTTTTATCTTCTTCAAACTCTTAAAGTGCCTATCCCTCCGGTTAGAGCTCTTGTGATCAAAGAAATTATTTGAAATCCTCCTCCGTTAAATTGGATTAAGTGTAATATTGACAGTGTTTACTCTACTAGCTCCGATTCAGCAGGTTGGGAGGGTATTTCAGAGCAAACTCAGGTTTGTTTTTACTTACTTTTGCTGAACCGCTTTCTTGGAACAATATTTTTTAGTCAAATTCTGTGGTGTTCTTCCGAGCACTGAGATTGCTAGAGACCGAGGTTGGAAATTTTTTTGGGTTGAATCTGACTCTAAGTAGTTAAAGCTTTTTATTCTCCTTACTTAAACTTGATTCCTTGAAAACTTATAGGTAGATGGTTCTCTTGTCTTAAGGTTATCATGGACATGTCCTTTATCATATCGCATATTTACAGAGAAAGCAATAGTTGTGTCGACTTTTTTGCTAATATAGACCACATATCTACTGTCTTCACTTTTTTTGGACTCTATAATGATTGACATTAGGAGTAAAAAATAGGTTTAGTTTTTTATTTATTTTTAATTTCGATACTTTTGAGTGAATTTCGGCCTAGTCTCTACCTTTTTTTTGTGTATTAATTTTTTTTCCTTCTATATATTAACCTTCATTAAAAATGAGAATAATGATAATAAAATATTTAAATTAGATTAAAAATTTATATACAAAATAAATATTAACTAACTTGAAAAAAATAAAATGATGCTTAGTCGCTCTACACAAATATGCAAACAAAATAAAAATATATCCCGGTCCAAACCTATTTTATCCTGGTACAAAAATATATATTCATAGTATAAAATAATTTTAAACTGACAATCAATCATAACTATTTTAAATGTTAAATCATACTATTATTTTTAAATAAATTATATGATATAGTTAAATGATAATTTTTTATTAAATAAATATATAAAATTATTTTATACAGTTAATACACTATTTTTTTTAAATTTATATGTATAATTTCTGTGTCAATGAATTAAGAATTAGCTAATTCAGTAAATAAATAAGTGAGTTGACTCAGTTGTGGTTTTGTTTTTCCTTTTCTTTAACCTTGAGTTCGCGCGTGGGGAAAGTGACGTATGAATTATGTACAAGGATACTTGAGTGGTTTCCTTACAGCCACGTCTATTTTTGTGTGACTAGAACATAACAACCACATATTTTTACAAGTTAATTTGTTGTTCTTTTTTCTTTATTTGAAATATTATTCTATAAATGGATTATTTGTGGCTCCTACTTCTGTCGTCTCAGTTTCTCTTAAAACAAACACGCGTTTTATGAAATAGTATCCTATTTCTTATTTTCTTTCCCTATTCGGGTAACTTTGCCCCACCATAATTTTTAATTGTTTTTTTGCTTTACTTTTTGTCCACGTGTACACAACACTTTTAACGTTAAGAACACTTTCCTTTTCCACTTTTATAACTCTAAAATTTCCATTTTTTCCTTCCAACGTTACCACTGTACCAGAATTCTCCTTCCACAGTCGTCTTCTTCTCCTTCAAAGGTTACTCTCTCATTCCTTTATTTTTGTTCATATCATCCTTCAAAACAATAATCCCTAATTTTTGTTTAAAACATTTATAATGAATATTTTCTTTGATTTGTACATTCATACTCTGATTCTAAATTTTTGTGTCCATACAAGGGCAATACCAGGTTTTGCGGCTATAACGGTGTTTCTCGGTTATAATGACGTGTTTTTCTGATTTTTTTCATCAGAATACAAATAGGGGTGGAAATAACCCGATCGTCTATGGTCTACTCTTCATAGGTGTAGATCAATCCATTTTTTTTTAAATAGAAAAGACTTATGCTTTTTTTATAAATCTATTTAATTAAAAAAATTAGGATATATGACATGAAAAAAAAATCTTTTAAATCTATTATACCGACTTATTTAAATAAATATAAATAAATTTATTATTATTATTATTATATTGTATTTGTACTTAGAATTAAAATATAAAAATAAATCTTAATTATCTTTACTAAAATTGACTATTAATAATAAAATTACTTTCTATTATCTAACAAAATCTAAATCTTTGTAGCCGTTAATTTTTCTAGAGCTCTTAGTATCTATATTTTCCTCTCCGATGTATTTGGATTGAGTATTCCTAGTACTCAATATTTGTTCCCATTGTAAATTGTGTAGAACATGTTATTATTAGTTATGAAAGTTACTATATACAATATCTATCCATTAAATTCACATTTTATATTCATTTTTATGTAAAGCAGGTGAAGTTCAACATCTAATTAGCTTAATGTCAAAACACTTAACTCCCTTTGACATTTCCTACTATTATAATTACAAACAAAGAAATCATTAACAATATGATCCCTTAAGATAGTGGAATAAAGAACTGTCATATTGCAATATCTAAAAAGGCACGTGATGCACTTGGTTAGTTACTTTCACAGAAAAGCTACCCAAAAAAATGATATCTTTCTCAATTTCAATCTATGTATATATATTATTAAACAAAGGTTTATACAAGAAATTTTTCATTCTACAATCCAAAAAAACGTTACAGTACAAACAAATTTCCATTCTAAAATCCAAAAAAAAAAAGCAAACTTGATATAAAAGTAAATAAAAAAGAAAGCAAACAAATCAAAGAGAAAAACTCCATAGTGAGACCTCAACATCTTCAAAGTCTGTATTAATATCTTGATACTCAAACTCATGGCCGAGGCTGTGTGTAGGGGACAGCAGCGCCATATTTCTCAAGGACTCTGGAATGTTTAACACTTCCTTCTCTTCTTCTTCTTCCATACGAAACATAAGCTGCTCCTCTGTGGCAGCGGATGTGGTTACAGAAGTGTCAATATCATCGGTAGTTAAAGCCTTGTCTGGTCTGAAAATCTTGTCTGGTCTGAAAGCCTCGGCAGCTAGTGCAGCCGCCTTTTGTATACCTTTTGTCTGGGTGCTGGCGGGAACAGGAAGTAGCCACGCCGAGTCTGCAAAGTTGAGACAGGCGTTGCGACCTCTCAGTGCTAATGCCGCGACGTCATGGGCTCGGGCAGCCATCTCGGCAGTGGGAAAAGTCCCTAACCAAATTTTAGTCTTCTTGTTGGGCTCTCTCATTTCACAAACCCACTTATCTAAGTTCCTCCTCCTCACACCTCTGAACACTGGGTGGCGAGTCTCCTTGAACTTCTTCCTCCCTGCACGTTTCTTCGGTGTACTCGCCGCTAATCGCACCTCCTCGTTGAAAACTGGCATCTCAGGAGAGATTTCTAAATTTGGTAATGATATGTTGGAAGAAGTGGAAGGGTTGTTAGTTGGAAACATAATTGTGTGTTGGAGAGAGTATAAAAAGGTTCTGAAAGTGAAACTGAGGGTTGAAGATAAAGTTGTTGGTGTAAAGAGTATGAAGAGTAAGTTGTTGTATATATAGGGAACCATGGTCGAAGGAAAGAGGTAACAGTGTGAAATTGTTTGTGAGTGTGTGATGTTCTGTGTGAGTGTGGGAAAGAGGTAACCGTGAGAGTGTTTTGTGTGAGTGAAGATATTTTGTAAGTAATGAGACAGCTGGTATGGTTTGCCTAGTTGGAAGATTTGTGATTTGTTATATATTTGGAAAAGAGAAAGGGGAAGTGATGAGAAGAGTGCCATAAAGACCCCACACCAAGACCAAAAGGAGTAACAAAGTTATACTTTTAGTATCTTCTATGACACTAAATCATGTTTTTTTCTCTTTGAAATAGAGTTAATGAAGGTTATTAAAGTAAACATAGGAGTATGCTATTTTTAGCTCTTATATATTGATCTAACCTGATCAGACTTGGACCGTCACGACTGGCTCCGAGTTGAAGTTTTGAACGAGATGAGGGATATCTGCAAGGCACTCCGATGCTGAAGTAAGTGAGAGTACGAGCAGGCAAAAGTGTGAGTATGGGTAAAAGAATGAATACCTGACCCTCTGGGAACAGAGGGTATTTATAGCCCCCAGCGCTGGGCCAAGGTCCCTTCATTGGGTCGGGCAGGTTTGGCCCAATGGAGGAACTGTCAGGTTCTACGTGTGTAGTGGGGACCCGCACGTGGTCTCCTTCCTGGATGTTCTGCGTGAAGTACGGACGGACGAGGACGCGGTCTTTTCGGGATCCACGTGATGGTGTAGTGGACCGAGTCTGCCCTAGGAGGAGTGCTCGAGCTGGGGTCGAGCAGGATAGCATGAAGGCGAGGATGTCGCACTGGCAGAGGGTGTCGAGCTCGGATGTGGCTTCTTGGTCGGCGTGACCCCTTGCAAAACCGTTTGGATTGGGCCTTCACCATTGCTTTTGGGCCAGCTCGGCCCAGTCCAGAACAGGAGCCCCCCAAGTCGTGGTTCCTAGAGTAGGAGCCATGACTTGATCTTAGGTCGCCTCCGTCGCGGGGTCCCGTATCCGGGCTAGGGATGTAGTTCCCCGTGGTAACTCGAGGAGTCCCCCCCTGTACCGAGTCCGCGAGATAATTCCTTCGAGGAATGCTCGAGGGATTCTCGACGGGTTGCGTTTGTTGAGCACACGAGGCATCTCTTGGGAGTTGTGCCGCCACCCTATTGAAGGTAGGGTCATCATTTCCTAGGGGAGCTGTGCGTCGAGGAGGGAAGCCCGTGGTTCCCCGGGGTGACGTTTGGTATTCCACATCATCACTATAAATAGGGTCCTTGGGCCCCAGAACGTGTTTTCCCTCTTCGCGCTTCTCCTCTTTCCTCTGTTTCTGCTGTTGCTGTTCTTCCCAGATATTCATAGGACCGCCGTGATCTCCGTCGCTGATTCCCTTTCTCCGCCGTCGCACTTCCTTCCTGATTCCAAGTAAGCGTCTTGTCTCCTTTGCTTTTCCTCTGTGATGCATGATTTTTCATTGTTGTTAGACGCTTAGAGACTGTACGCCTGGGATTAGCCCCGTTAGATTTATATTTAGCTCGACAAATCCATGTTTATGCCCGGCGAACGCATGTGTACGCCCGGTAAACGCATAATTTAGGTATTTGACTCGCAGTGCTGCCCGGGATCTTCATGATTCAGGGCGCCTAATTCTTGGTAGTTCCCGGTAAACTCATGGCTCTAGTTTTGAGACTCATGATATCGCTCGCCACGTTCATAGCCTAGGTCGACATATTCGTGAGTGGTCGAGATGTTGGCCCATTTAGGCGATCTGTAGGGAGACTTATCGTGTTATCTGGGAGTCGGGGAGGTGACTTCTCTTTTTGTTTCGAGACACCAACTTTTTTTTAGTCGCGCGTGGAGTGGTATGGCTTGTCGCGCTCTTCATCCCGTCCGTTATGGCGAGCGCGTGGATTTTCTCCCCAATTGACCAGTTTCCTGTGCTTTGTAGGTAACCATGGCCGACGAACCGTGTTCCTCGGGGCGCACTGAGGTGGAAGACCAAAGTGCCGAGGAGAATGTAAATTTGGTCGATACCATCGACGACCCTTTGCTGGAATGGGTGGGCGCCGAGCCCAGAGGGATTGCTTCGGCATATAGCCGACGTAGTCGAAGCGCGTTCACCATCATCGAACAGGGCAGTAGTCAGCCCGGTTTTCAGAAGAATTTTGTCGTCAGTAGGCCGACTCTTACTGCCTGAATTTGCTCGGAGTTCCCCGAGTATGGGTTCCCGATGTACGAGATTGTTTTCAAGGACCTGGGTTTAAAGCTCCCCTTCAGCGACTTTCAGGTCGGGGTTTTCAGCCATCTGGAGCTGGCCCCGTCGCAGCTTCACCCAAACTCGCTGGCTTTCATCCGAGCGTTCGATCTAACGTGTCAGTTTCTAAGGATTGGGGCGACCATACCCCTTTTCTTCAGAGTCTTCCACTTACAGCGCCAGTCCCGGGGAGGTAGGCATATTTGGGTTTCCCTGAAGCAGTCGAAGAGACTGTTCAGGATGTACATGGATTCCGTGCGGGGCTTCAAGGACAAGTGGTACATTGTGAGGCCGGTTACCACAGCAGGTTTAGAGTCCGTATATGAGGAAGAGACGGTCGTGACCAACGATCACGGGGAGGCCCTTCTAGACGGCGAGGGACACCCGGTGTTAGGGCGCGTGGCCAAATTTCCCTTGCATTGGACCTCGAGGCACTACGAGCATGGCACCGGGTACTACCACACGTCCGCGGGCGAGATGAGCCCCGAAGACGAGAAGGCTTATGGTACTCTCTGTCGGTATGTCGACAGTTTCTTCCCCGCCAGGTGGGCCACGAGGGAGGGGAAGGATATTCTTGACGAAGAAGGTTATCCGACCTTCGAGGCCCGACCGATCGATACGAAGGCACTTGTGGAGTGCCAGTCCTTTGGGCAGGCCGCGAACCTGCTAGGTCGTTATTGTTTTGTATTGTTTGAATTTCTTCACTTGTTACTTGTTCGCCACTAACCCGGGGTTATTTTATGCAGGTCTCATGGCTGGTCGAAAGGAGAGGCTCCTGAAGCTGACACAGGATAAGAAGGTTAACAAGAGGTTGGTGCGAGCTCCTCAAGCGACGAGGATGGGCCCGTTATCTAGCCCGGGCGCTTCTCAGGCGACGAGGGTGGGCTCGCCAACTAGCTCGGGAGCTGCTTCGGGAGGGACCCCGGACGCCCAGGATGTCGAGCCACACACCGATCTGATACCGAGGAAGAGGAATCGGGTGGAAAGCCAACCGGAGGTCGGCGAGGACTCCAGCGCGGTGAGGTCCTTCGGGTTTCCCCCTTGCTTTAAAGAGGAGGGTTTTTTCGAGGGATATCCCTTGTCCGTGAGTGCTGATGAAGCTGAAACCATTAGGCGGATGAGCAAGGAGAGTCGGAGAAGGCATCTGGCCGCCAATATGGCCGGGCTGGTCAAGATGGTCGAGATGGCTGTCGTGCTGGCCGAGGAGGGGGCAGACTCTGACCGTATCAAGGAGCTGGAACAGGAGAAAGCTGCCCTTACTTCGAGTTCTCGAAAGTTGAAGGCTGCTCTGGAGCGCTCCGAGGAGATGTTCCGCGAGCAAGCCGAGCTGCTGGCGGCGGAGGCAGAGTTGCTGGCTTTGGAGAAAGAGAACTCGGGGAAGCTGGCCGAGGAGAGGGACCATTTCCGTGAGGATCGGGAACGTCTGGAAATTGACAACGGGCGCCTCGCCAGAGAGGTTGAGGAATTAAAGGCCTCCATGCTCCCTGCCGAGGATGATTCGGAGGAGACGGCTCCTTTACGGAGTCGGTCGGAACTGGTCGCTCGTATTCAACTCCTCGAGGTGGACTGTGTCGGTGCTATGGCGGATGGCTTTGAAGCCGCGGTCAGCCAGCTCTCTCTGTTGAATCCCGGTTTAAACACTGAAGGAGTGGGCTACATGTCCCAGATCATTGATGGTCAGGTCGTGCCTCCGCCCGAGTCTCCTGTTGTCGGTGGTGATAGCTCCAGGGAAGCTGAGTTGTGAGATTCTGATGGGGCCTGCGCGCCTTTATTGATGTTTGTTTTGGGCCTGCGTGCCCGTTTATATTTTATTTTTTGGGCCTGCGTGCCCGTTCTTTGTATTTCCTGAACATCGCCGGTCTTCTTGGTCGGTTTATATCTATTTGCTTTGTTGCCTACGGGCCTTTCAACTGAATGTTTGTTTCGATTCTTAATTGTTTTCCCGTGTTCGTGTTTAACTTTTTTGTGCTGAAACTGGCCTAAGTTATGGGCCCGAATCTTGCCCGTACGTGGTTGTGACTTTGTTGGCAAATTTGCCTAAGTCTTTTGTTCGTGCATGTGCTCGGCTTCTATTCGGTGGCCGAATTCGCCTGAGTGATGACCTCGAGGAGAGATTTCTTTTTCGACCCTTTTGGATGGCCCGACGTTCTTCGAGATTCGTTGGGCGTACGGAGCGAAGCCGCTTGTTTCGGTACATGACCCAGATCGGGGTTCTTCACCCGCAGCGTGAACTGCCCATCGCGAGCTGGGTGTTCTTCCCTGCAGGTACTTCGACGGTGGAGTTCGATTGAGGTGTCCACGTCGGGCATGATCGTTCACTTTCGTCTATTGAACGGTGTTATGTTGTCTGGGTGTAGGTCGGGCCTGTACCTTGGCCTTTCTACGGATTCATACGTTTTTCCTCGTTGACCGGGCGCGGGTGTCGACAGTCGAGGGTCCTCGATGTTGGTGGTTTTTAACTATAGTACTGCTTTAGTTTAGCAGCGTTCCAGGGTCGTGGTAGTGGTTCTCCGTCTAGTTGCTCGAGGTAGTATGCCCCGGTACCAGTGGTGTCGTGGACGCGATAAGGCCCTTCCCAGTTCGCGGCTAACTTCCCTTCGCGGGAGTCTTTCTGGTTCCTTCGTAATACCAGGCTGCCGATTTCGAACTCGTGCTTAATGACCTTGTCGTTGTGGCGCAGAGCCACTCGTTGTTTTAGGGTGGCTTCGCGGAGGGCCGCCCCAGATCGGATTTCCTCGACTAAGTTGAGCTCGTCCCTGAGTGCCTCATCGTTCATTTCTTTGTCGAGGGGGTTCTCTATCCGTCTGGATGGTTCCATGATTTCTACCGGGATAACGGCCTCGGTGTCGTATGTTAGTCGGAATGGAGTCTCGCCGGTCGTTGAGTGGGGCATGGTGCGGTATGCCCACAAGACGCTGTGCAGCTCCTCGACCCATCCCCTCTTCGCTTCGCGGAGTCGGCGTTTGAGTCCCCGGAGGATGACTCTATTCGCAGCTTCGGCTTGCCCGTTGGTTTGAGGGTGCTCGACCGAAGTGAAGTGTTGTTTCGTTCCTAGTCTGGTGACGAAGTCTTGGAACCCGTGGTCAGTGAATTGGGTGCCGTTGTCGGTCACCAGTGCCCTCGGGATTCCGAACCTGGCGAGGATGTTTCTCTTGTAGAAACGGAGGATGTTGTGCAAGGTGATCTTCGCGAGGGCCTCGGCTTCTATCCATTTTGTGAAGTAATCCACGGCCACGATGAGGAATTTATTTTGGTAAGTCCCCTGTACGAAGGGTCCGAGGATGTCCATACCCCATCATGCGAACGACCATGGGGACGACAGTATACTCAGTTCGTGAGGGGGGGAGAGGTGCATGTCACCGTGATTCTGGCACTTGTCACACTTCTTAACGTGTTCCTTGGCGTCCTGTAGCATCGTCGGCCAGTAATACCCCGCTCGAAGAGCTTTCCTCGCCAAGGACTTGTCGCCCATGTGTTGGGCGTTAATCCCTTCGTGTATCTCCCGCAGTACCTCGGGGACTGTGGATTCGTCGATGCATTTTAGGAGGGGAATGGAGAATCCCCTGCGATACAGTTTGTGCTCGAGCACCACGTAGGAGCATGCTCGTCGCTTTGTGGTGGTCGCATCGGTTTGGTTCGAGGGGAGTTCGCCTTTCGTCAAGAAATTATAAGCCGGGGTCATCCAGGACGAGGCATCCCCTATGGCGTGGATCTCGACTAGTGTCGAGGATCTTTCGATGCTCGGGTGTGCTAGGGATTCTTGGATGACGGATTTGTTCCCGCCCTTCTTTCTCGTGCTCGCGAGTTTGGACAATATGTCTGCACTTGTGTTTTGCTCGCGGGAGACATGTGAAATTTCCGCTCGTTCAAACTTTGTCATGTATTTTTTGACTAAGTTTAAGTACTCGACGAGGTTGTCGTTCTTGGCTTGGTAACTCCCCTGGACTTGGGAGGAGACGAGTTAGGAGTCCGTGTAGATCTGTATCTCACGGGCTCCCAGGTCCTCGGCTAGCCTCAGTCCTGCGAGCAGGGCTTCGTACTCTGCTTGGTTGTTAGACGTCGGGAAGGATAAAGCTAAGGAGTGTTCGATCACTATGCCTTCCTCGTTCTCCAAAAGGATTCTTGCGCCACTTCCGGACGAGCTGGATGCCCCGTCGACGAAGATGGTCCACTTGTGTTCCTTCCCCGCGGGTAGGTCATGAGTGGTCATTTCCGCGACAAAGTCGGCCAGAGCCTGTGCTTTCAGGGCTTTCCTACTCTCGTATTGAATGTCGAATTCGGAGAGTTCCAAGGACCATTTCAACATTCTGCTCTCCATGTCAGGCCGACCCAGGAGTTGCCTCACTGGCTGGTCGGTTCGCACAATGATTATGTGGGCCAGAAAATAGTGTCTGAGTCTCCTCGCCGCGTTGACGAGGGCTAGAGCTACCTTTTCTATCTGTTGGTACATGCTTTCGGGTCCTTGCAGGGCTTTGCTCGTGAAGTAGACAGGTTTTTGTCCGTCGGTGGTCTCGCGGATAAGAGCCGCGCTGATGGCTTCGTTCGAGACGGCCAAGTATAAGAACAGTGGCTCCCCGTCGGCTGGTCGAGATAGTACGGGTGGTTGAGATAGACTTTGCTTTAGGTGGCTCAGCGCCCGTTCGCACTCCTCGTTCCATTCGAAGGCTGCTTCTTTACGAAGGAGTTTGAAGAAGGGGAGGGCGTACTGAGCGGACCTCGCCACGAAGCGGGACAATGATGTGAGCATGCCGTTCATGATTTGTATTGACTTCTTCGACGTCGGTGTCGGGAGGTCGGAGAACGCCCGACATTTGTCGGGGTTGGCTTCAATTCCTCGTTCTGTTAGGTAGAATCCGAGGAACTTTCCTGCCTTGACTCCGAATGTACATTTCTCGGGGTTGAATCTCATTTTACATTGTCTTGCTTGGGCAAAGACTGACTTGAGGTGTGCTTCATGGTCGGTGTCTGCTCGGGATTTGACAATCATGTCGTCCATATACACCTCGAGCATGTCCCCAATCTGTTTGTGGAAAACCTTGTTCATCATGCGCTGGTAAGTTGCCCCAGCATTTTTCAGTCCAAAGGGCATTACGTTGTAGTAATAGTTGCCCGAGCTGGTCATGAAAGCCGTGCAGTGTTTGTCGCCGACGGCCATCGGAATTTGGTTATAGCCCGAGTGGGCATCCATGAACGACAGCGTTTTGTAGCCGGTCGAGTTGTTGACCATCATGTCTATGTTCGGCAAAGGGAAAGCATCTTTCGGGCAGGCCCGGTTGAGATCGGTATAGTCAATACACATCCTCCATTTTCCATTATTCTTTTTAACAAGTACAACGTTTGACAGCCAGGTGGAATACCAGGCTTCAGAAATAAAATTTGCCTCTAAGAGGTCTTTTACAGCTTTTTCAGCAGCCTCCGTTTTTTCTGGAGACTGCCTACGCCTACGTTGTACTACGGCCCTAGCGGCAGGATCTATGGCGAGGTGGTGACAGGCGACCTCAGGGTCGAGTCCGGGCATCTCCGCGGCGCTCCAGGCGAACAGGTCAGCATTCTCGCGCAAGCAGGCCTTGATTTGCTTCCTTGCCAGGTCGGGGAGATCTTTGCATTCTTCACTCCTTTGGTCGGGTCTGTGCCGAGGGGGACGAGCTCAAAATCCCCGTCCGGTATTGGTCGGAGTGGAATTTGCTCGCCGTTGAGAGGTTCGTCCTGGTCGAAACGAGTGTCCAGAGCTATAGAGTCGACCTTTGGTGGAGCTTTCTGGGCTTCTTACTTGATGGACTCTTGCTTGTCGGGTTCCTGTAGTGTCTTTTTGGCGGGCCTTGTCCCTACGTCGACAGTGTCGCGTCCCTTAGATGCGGCGTTGAAACACCTCTGAGCAGCGGCCAGGTCTCCTTGGATAGTAGCTACCCGTGCCCTTTTGGTGTAGAATTTTATCTTTAGGTGGACGGTCGAGGGCACCGCTGTCAGTTCTGCCAGTGTTGTTCTCCCCAGGATGCAGTTGTACAGAGACGGGCAGTCGATGATGTGGAAGCGTACTTTGACCTGTCTTGTCGCTGTTCCTTCGCCGAATGTAACCAGGAGCTCGACATACCCCCAAGGCTTGGAGGTCGAGTTGTTGAAACCTTGTAAGTCCGACCCTACATATGGCGAGAGATGTGAGTCGTCCAGCTGTAGAGTTCGGAACAGTTGGCTGTACATCACGTCGACGGAACTCCCTTCGTCGACGAGGATGCGATGCACATCAAAATTGGCCATTCTTGCCCTTATCAGTAAGGGGATGACCGCGTTTGGGGCTCCGTCGGGGAGCTCTTCTAGGTATAAGGTGATGGGTTCTGACCTGCCCTTCACCCTTTCGAACGTCACTGTTTGCAGGGGCGCCGCGTCAACCAGCTCGTCCAGCTTCCTCTTAGCCGAATTAATGGTCAAGTCGTTGAATCCGCCTCCGTTGATGACCATGGAGGAGGGGAAATATTCCCACCTGCTGTGCGTTGTAAGCGGCTCCTGCAGGTGCTCGGGGATGTCGAAGTCCTCGGGCCTGGTCACGGAGAAGGAGGTCTGGATGGGGACCGACTCGTCAGATGGTCGGGCATCTTCCTCCGGCTCCCTTGTCTCCTGGGCGTCACGACGGGGAGCGTCGCTTCGCCGGTATTGTGCGAGCCTCCCTCCCTTGATGAGGGTTTCGATGGCGTCCTTGAGGTGGATGCAATCCTCAGTCAGATGACCATGGCTCCTATGGTACTGACAATATTTGTTCTTGTCTGCTCCGGGCTTGGCGGGAGCAGGTCGGGGACGTTTGACACCGCCGTCCTTGAAGTCAGTGCTGGCACACTCCGCCAGAATGCGCTCTCGGGAAGCTGTGAGCGGAGTGTACTCGGTAAAACGCCCCGAGGGTCCCCTTTATTCTCGGACTTCCCGGGGTCTGTCTTCTTTTCTTTTCTCCCCGGTTCGTCGAGGAGGAGCTTCTTGGCGCGAGTTGCTGTTGGACCCGCGAGTCCTGGGATCTCGGGCTCTGTTGGCTGCTTCCCTCTCCTCGTAGTCCATGTATGCCCGGGCTTTTTCGAGGAGGGCGTCGAACGTCCTGGGTGGCTCGATGCCCACGGCTTTTCTGAATTCCGTGCCGGGGAGGAGCCCCCTCTCCAACAGGTATCTCTTTATATGGTCCGCGCAGGGGACCTGTATAGCTTCCCGGTTGAAGCGATTGATGAACTCCCTCAAGGTTTCATCCTGTCTTTGGATGATGGCCTCGAGAGCCGCCTCGGTTTGGATGCCGCCGAGAAGCTGTGAATGAACTGATGAACTGGTTTTTCAGGTTTCGCCACGAGGTGATTGAGCCCGGGGCGAGTCTTTTGTACCAGTCCATTGTCGCCTTCCTGAGAGTCGTGGGGAATAGTCGGCATTTGATGGGCCCCCCGACATTGTGGTAATGCAGCATAGCCTCGAACCCGTCTATATGGTCGACCGGGTCCGCGACTCCATCGTACTCCTTCAAGTGCGAGGGTTTCTCCATGCCCGGGGGGATGGGCGCTTCCATGATAGCTTGCGACAGGGGACCGCAGGGGTCGTCCTCGTCGCTCCTCTCCGGAGACAGAGATGAGGACCTGTAATACTGTCGGGCACGACGGCCCTAGTCGTGCTGGGTCTCTCTCGAGCATGATGCTCGTTGGTTGATTCTTACACGCCCGTCTCCGGTGTGCCTTCTTTCCTGTCTCACCGGGTCATGACCACGTCCTCCGGCTTGGATGATGGGCTGCCTCTCCAAAGGGGGCCGTTTCCCCGATGGTCGGGGTGACTGGCTTCGAGAGGTTTCTCTGTAATGTCTTCGCGGGGGAGACGGGAGTTGGACTTCAGTCACTCGAGGAGGTGGAGTATGGGGCCTCTGATGCCTCCTCGGGGGTCTTCGGTCGTCTTCAAGTGCCCTCAGTCTTTCCCCTTGGGTGAAGATGAGGTAATTTGTTTGATTGATCGCTACGAACAGCGCTCGAGTTGTGGCGTCTGCCCCGGAGGGGACGGGGACTTCCTGAAATTGGGCAGCCCGGTAGTTTGCGAGAGTTGCATCGTCCTCTTCGAGTGGCAGAGGGACCGAGGAAGACGAAGCAGTAGCCCTGTCGCGGTAGGTTGAAGGTCCGGGGGCAGTTGACGCAGGGATGGTGTTGTGACCGGGGTTGCCGGTGTTGTCAAGGTGTCCGTTTTTGTCCGTGAGGCCGTTGTTGGTGTCGACGACGCGAACGTTTTGTTCACCGCGAGCTTGGTCAGCCATGACAGTGGTAGTTGAGTTGAGCTTTGGTCTTTGAGTTTTGCAAGACGGGGAAGCTAGTTTCCCACAGACAGCGCCACTGATCTAACCTGATCAGACTTGGACCGTCACGACTGGCTCTGAGCTGAAGTTTTGAACGAGATGGGGGGGGGGGGGGGAGGGGGTACCTGCAAGGCACTCCGATGCTGAAGTAAGTGAGAGTACGAGCAGGCAAAAGTGTGAGTATGGGTAAAAGAATGAATACCTGACCCTCTGGGAATAGAGGGTATTTATAGCCCCCAGCGCTGGGCCAAGGTCCCTTCATTGAGCCGGACAGGTTTGGCCCAATGGAGGAACTGCCAGGTTCTACGTGTGTAGTGGGGACCTGCACGTGGTCTCCTTCCTGGATGTTCTGCGTGAAGTACGGACGGACGAGGACGCGGTCTTTTTGGGATCCACGTGATGGTGTAGTGGACCGAGTCTGCCCTAGGAGGAGTGCTCGAGCTGGGGTCGAGCAAGATAGCATGAAGGCGAGGATGTCGCACTGACAGAGAGTGTCAGGCTCAGATGTGGCTTCTTGGTCGACGTGACCCCTTGCAAAACTGTTTGAATTGGGCCTTCACCATTGCTTTTGGGCCAGCTCGGCCCAGTCCAGAACATATACTTTTAGTATTAAAAAATGATTTTTTGTTTGAAATAGTAAAAATAAATATTAACTTCTTTTATAATTTTTATACTTATACACACTATATTTTAAAAAACAAAATAATATTTTTTTATCAATCGAAAAAATAAAATAGATTTATGTTTGGTTTTACATTTTTGGATATAAAATTGTTTTTTGACATGAAGTAAAATTGGTTAGTTGAATATTTAGAAGGAAGAAAAATATAATTTTGTTTTGTTTCCGATGTTTATGAATAGTAATAGAAAGTGATTTTCATATTATTCATTCAATCTTCTCTATCTTACAAACTACCATAACCACTTTTATTTATGAAATGAATGCATATTTTTTTTGTTAGTTAGTTACTTGCATTCATCCATGTTCGGTGATTCTCTCTTGATCACATACATTCTTGCACATGCTAATGATATGATGTATGATACTTGCAATCTAGGCTTCACTCCTAATACTCTCCTTCAAGCTCACGGAAAAGTGAGGGCCACGACTTTGAGCTTGGTGTAAAGTTCCTGAAAAGTTATAGTTCCACAACCTACATAGAGCTTGGGACATGTTGAATCTTCATGAGTTTAGAAATGACACGCTCACGAATAAAGTGAATGTCCAACTCAATATGTTTGATGCGTGCATGGAGGATTGGATTGTGAGATAAGAGAACAACGTCGAGATTTTCGCACAAGAGTGTAGGGGAAAGAAAAGGAACATGAAGCTCTTGAAGGAGAGAATCAAGCCACAACAAATTGGATGTCGTGTGACCCAAGGCATGATGTTCTTCCTCTGTGCTTGAGCAAGCCACCAAGTTCTGTTTATTAGAGTTCCACGAAATAAGATTTTGTCCAAGAAAGATGTAGGAGCCAGATGTGGAATGCATATCATCGAAATCACTCACTCAATCAGAGTCACTATATGCACGAAGAGAGACCTTACAAGATGGTGCGACTATAGATAACAGAAATTCATGATTGATAGTACCACTTAGATACCTCAGGATACGTTTGACAGCTTCCCAATGTGAATCCAAAGGAATAAAGGCCATGTATTGACACACTTTGTTAACACTAAGGTGATATTTGGGTGAGTAAGTGTCATATAGTGCAACGCATCAACCATGGAACGATACATGTAGCGATTTGGAAGAGTGGAAGAGACATGCTTGTTTAACATGCAGGTGCTAAGCATTGGAGTAGTGACACCATTGGCATTGCTCATGTTTGCTTTAGCAAGGAGATCACAATTGTACTTTGATTGAGCGAGGAGAAGGTTCCCTAATGCCAAATGTTTAATCTCAATTCCAAGGAAATATTCAAGAGTGCCCAACTTTTTGAGTGCAAACTTATCATGAAGAGAGTCTATAAGTTTGTGAATGAGCATGAATGAAGAGTTAGTAATGAGAATATCATTAACATATACCAAAGCATGGATGGTAACACCTTTGTGAGAGTATATGAAGAGAGAATGGTCACACTTGCTATAAGAAAAACCAAAGTAAACCATTGCTTGAGTCAACTTCTCATACGATGTACAAGGGGCTTGTTTGAGCCCATATAGCGCTTTCCGAAGCTTGCACACAAGGGAAGGATCATCCTTCTTAAAACCATGAGGTTGAGACATATAAATATCATCATGCAATGAGCCATTCAAAAAGGAATTATTTATATCAATTTGTTGAAGCTCCCATTTATGAGTGAGAGCTAAAGTGAGAATGGCACGAATGGTAATTGGTTTGACAACTAGAGAGAAAGTCTCATTAAAGTCAAAACCAAATTGTTGACGATATATTTTTGCAACCAGACAAGTTTTATACTTATTCTCGGTCCCATTAGGATTCACTTTTACCTTGAAGACCCACTTGCAGCCCACTGTGTCTATGAGGTGGGAGAATGTTCGATGTCCATGTCTGATTAGCCATAAGAGCTTCAGACTTAAGTTTCATAGCCTAGAGGCAATGTGGATTACAGAGAGCATGCTTAATTGATGTAGGTTCAACATGAGTAATCAGAGCCTTAGGCTTGGAGTGACTAGTTGTGGCTGTAGATAATATAGGATAGTCATTAATCTGGTGAACATGAGAAGGAGAAAAATATGGGATAATTGGAGATAAGGACTAATAGAGGGAATCATGGTAGGAGTCAGTACAGAGGTAGGATGGACCTAAGGATTGATATATGGTGAACTTAATTGAGGTGATGAACTAGACACCGATATTGGCTCAGGTAAAGTAGAGTGTGAACTAGCTAAACCAACCCTTGAGGGGTTAGAGGATAATGCATCATTAGCTGGCATGGATGAAGGGCCATTACCCAATGGACTAAGACCTATTACAAAAAGGGCTTTTTTTCACATGCAATGAGGGACAAGGTATGAACTCAAAGGTACAAGCTTGATCACAATGTACATATGCATCAGAGGGAAACAAGGGCGTATAAGGGAAAAGATATTCGTGAAAGATAACATCTTTGAAAATGTAGACCTTGCATGTTTTGTTCAAGCATTTATAACCCCTATGCTAAGGTGAAATGCCCAAGTAAATACACTTTTGAATCCTAATCTCCAAATTGTGCTTGTTATAGGGACGAGTGAATGGAAAGCAAGAACAACCAAACACTTTTAGTGTGTCATATCTATGAAACTTATGATACAAGACATTAAATGGTGACTGAAAATGAGCAAGACCTAAGTAGCTAACATATTGATCACATGGATTGAAGATGTAACGCCTTGGATTTACATCCAAGACATGACTTAAAAATTATTAAAAATACTTGTTTAAGCAAACATAAAAGATTTTGAAATTAACCAAACTCGGCGACAATTCAAATTCTTTAACAGAAAATCATTGCATTTATAATTCATTCGAAGGAAAATAAAGAAATAACTTAAAATCTAATGTGATCAATTTATCAACTATTGATTTTTTATATATTTTGAAAACCTCTTCTTCTCCATGATCGTGCGACAAGAAAACATCAATCAATCTTCAAAATCTTGTATATTTGCTTAAACAAGTATTTTTAATAATTTCTGAGTTATGTCTTGGATGAAAATCTAGGGCTCTATAGAAGAGGCAAAGTTATGTTCCCAATATTGAAATGGAAGAGATGCATGAGACAACAAGGTGAGACCCATTTCCGCAATGTGCCTATGTTTTCGTTCAACTGTACCATTTTGATAAGATGTGTGGGGACGAGTGAGCCTATGAAAGATACATATCCCAGTCAAATACTTGGTGAAATACATGAATGCTCCATCGTAATCTGATTTCAAGGTTTTAATGGTAGTATTGAACTAAGTTTGAAAAAATTTAATAAATAATTTGAAGGCGTGAAAAGCTTGAGACTTGTGTTTTAAGAAATATATCTCAATGTACTTTGAGTGAGCATCAACGAAAGCAATATAATATAGGAAACACGATGTGGAAGGAAATGGTGTAGGGCCCTAAATATCAATGTGCACTAGTTCAAAGGGAGTGTGATACACAGTAAAAGATGGAGGAGAATGCAGCCTATGAGATTTATCAACACAATAGGACTTACAAAGTAAAGTGTTTGAATTATTGGAAATTCAAATATTACAATGTTTAAGATATTGTCTAATATCTGGATAGTTGGCACGACTTAGCCTATGATGCCAAAGAAGACTAGAGCTTACTTTATTTACATCAAACACAACTGAACATGAAACAAAATTAACATTAGTGCAAATAGAGGTTGAACTTTGATGAGACATGGAAGACACTCTTAAAGTATCCACAACCAAGAGGGGAAAGCAATATATCTACAATCAAGAAAGCCTTCAAGCAGAGCGAGCTTAGAAAACTTAGATTTGATGAAACACTTGTCAGCCAAGAATTCAAACACAACATTGTTATCTCTTGAAAATCTATAGACTTATAACAAATTTCTTCTAATGCACGACACATGAATAATATAATTAAGGGCAAGTGTAGATGAAGGATATGAATTGGAATAAACAAGAGAAGAACCTACACAACTGATTGAGAGAGATTTACCATTAGCAACACTAAATCGACAATTACTTGAGTAATCTTTCTTAGAATACAAGTAAGAAGCATTAGAGGTAAGATGGTGGGAAGCACCCGATTTTGCAAACCATGTCTGAATCTTAAGGTATCGAGGCAAGGAGTACTCATGAGCAGTCACTACTACAAAACGTGCATATAATAACAACAAAGTCACCACGATTCGCCCCAAAACCGTGGTGACACTTCTAAACTCATGCGCTAAAATTTTTTAATTAAAAATTTAAGGTTATAATTATGGTTCACTCCCTAACCATGGTGATACACTCTAGATTTCCTGGGTTCGATTCTCATCTCCCTTAAATAGTTTATCCTTTTTACGTTAATACATACCTTTTCAATTATATTTATATTTAATTAAAAAATAATAGGGATATCACTATGGCTCTTTTGTAAAACTGTTGTTACACACTGACGCTTCTTTATATATATTAAACACTAAGTACCCATTTTTCCACTGATAAAAGAAATAACCTAACACCAACTCTGTCAATATCGTCAGGAAGAAGACAACAACATCCACACTCATTGTTGTTGTCCAGTTTTGTTTCAATGTCACATTTGAAGACAAACTCATCCAAAGGTATTACTATGTATTCTTCCACTGTAAAATCTCGATCTGGAAATTTCTGTGGTTATGATAATCGTATGGTTTCATACCAATGCAAGAAGGTACAAATTAAAGGAATGCTTTTTTGGAGATGTCCATTTTGGAGGAGTGATGAAACATATAATTTGTTCATATGGGATGAAGACATTAGAGAAAAATTGGGAAATGAAGATGAGAGTAATATGATGCCAGAGTTAGAAGTTGTGGGCTATTTGAAGGTTATGTGTGAAGATTCAAAAAGAAGAACAAGAATTTGAAGAACAAAATGAAGTCAGAGATATTTTCTGAAAATTTGAAGAAGTTATGTTTTCTTATCTCATTTATGTTTAATATTTACTTTGTTATGAAATGTAAAAGTTGAAGTAGGGTTTAAAATTTGAAAACGTTATGTTTTCTTATCTCCTTTATGTTTAATATTTACTTTGTTATGAAATGTAATAGTTGAAGATGCAGTGAACTTGACAGGAATGTAACTAACAGACAGTTTCTTACGAGTATGTTCATCACAAACGGTTGAATTTTCAATTACAATTATGTGTTTTATATATTTTATAGTTTAAGATGATAATTTAAGTTGATAGTTTAAGTTGATAGTTTAAGTTGAATGTTAAAGTTGATAAACTTAAGAGAGTTAAGCAGCAAGATTAAAACTTCATTATATAAAACTTTCATTACATGATCAAAAACTATAATCAAATCTAAATCCTCTTGCTGAGATAAAGTTAGACCAATCATAGTCAACCTCATCATCATCATAATCGAAAAAAATCATCATTTTCCTTCTCAAACTTCTTCTTCTTCTTCTTATCCTTCTCCTCACCCTGAAAGCTCTCATTAGCCTAAATACAACACCATCTAAAGCAACATCTTGAATCAGAGGATGTTTTTTCTCCACAACACCCTCTACCGCAATATCTTAATTTTGAGGCTGTTTTTGCACCACATCTTGATTCTCAACATTGTTGGTAGCTTGAGCAGGATAACACATGTTGATTCCTTTGGATAAAGTTGTTTTTGTGTTTTGGTTCTTCTACTTTTATATTGTTCCTTATGATTCTTCATCTTCTTCTCTTGGAAGTTTAAAAACCAAAGTTGTTCATCATTGTTTCTTTAATTCTATGAGCTTTCTCTTCTCTTGGAAGTTGGAAAGATTGCATACCTCGAGTTGTTCAATTTTGATGTAATTAATGGAATTGTGTACTTATAATACAAGTTTTGATATCAATTAAAAAATGGTTTAGTTCTGATTTTGGTATGATACGGTTGACATTTATTCATATACAATATCACAATGGTTAATAGGAATAACCTTTGTTATAAGGCACGCGCTTTCCAGTTTACTACGACAGTCATTGGAGCGTGATTGTAAGTACCACACAATACATAACAACTCCTGGTCCTGCATGGTTATATATCTTTCCCAACCATTACTAAATGCCTTTTCCATAGTAGTGAGTGGAAATCAAGGCTAAGGCTTAAGAATCAGATGTAACAGCTCCAAGTTTATCGGAAGACATGTCATTAAAATGTTGAGGCTTGGTTTGTGCTTGAGTAGGAGTGAACTTTTCATCAATGCGATGCCAACAATCAATCACAACATGACCATATTTTCCACAAAGCTAACAAGTAGGTAGATTTCCATGTGAGAAATGTCCTCTACCATGTCGTGTACGCCCACGACCCCAACTCTTAGAAAACTTATCATGCACACCAATTGTTTGATGATTTTCATGCGTTGCATTTGTTGAGACCGGTGAAACAACCAACTTCCGGTGAAGTTTATCAAGATGGGTTTCTTGAACATAAAGGAGATACTCTACATTATAGAGAGATTGAGGCTCAGGAACCCCATACATTTTTATCACAAAAGGATTATACTCCTCAGAGAGACCATCAAGAACGGATTCAATCTGGCCTTGTTTAGAAACCATGTCTGCAACTGTAAGCAAGAAATTCACAATAGCTTTAACACGCAGAACAAATTCAATGATGGTACTATTACCTTTCTTGATGGATTTTAGTTCAACTTGAAGCTGACGAACACGAGATTTCATGTGCGCATTGAAATACTTGTGAATTGCATCCCAAACTTCAAAGGCATGCTTATACAAGAGAACACAAGAAATCACCAATTTGAAGATAACAGAGAGAAGCCATATGAAGATAGCTTGATCTTGAGCAGTGCATTCTTCATATTCATCAGATACTTTTCCTTTAGCTTGATCTTGATTCGTCTTGAACTTCAGAGGAATATGAGGGTTCACGACTACTTTATGCACTCTTTAACCGAGAGTGACACCCTCAACTTGTTGATTCTAGAGAAGATAACTATTCTCCTACAATTTGATTGAAAGTTTTTGACCTAAATGATGCGAGGAAGACGAATCAGGCACGTGAAATGCAAAGATCTGTGAAATTTGATGCATGCCACCAACTAGCATAGTTGGTGCAACAATTGAAGATTCATCCATGATGTCTCAAAGAAGAAGATGGAGAGGAGAATTCAGTTAGGTAACTATATTTTATTAGAGTAGTTAGAGAGAATAGAAGGGATCAACCCAATGATTGAAAACATGATAAAAATTGATTTTTATATTATTCATTCAATCTTCTTCATCTTACAAACTACCATAACCACTTTTATTTATAAAAATGGATGCATGACTGTTTTGTTAGTTAGTTACATTCATCCATGCATGGTAATTCTATTTTGCTCATAAAATGGATGCATGACTGTTTTGTTAGTTAGTTAGTTATATTCATCCATGCATGCTAATTCTATTTTGATCATATACATCCATGCACATGCTAATGATATGATGTATGATACTTACAACCTAAGCTACGTTATTAATAAATAGTAATTCAATTGATAATTGGTTAAATTAAGAGCAAATGATGCACTTATTTGAACTTATCTACTATTGTAAATTTTATGACACTGTTTGAAAGATTTAATCAAAACAGCTTATGATATTCATAAATTCTTTTAAATTTGTTTTTATAAAACTTTTAAGATAATTAATGAAAACAACTTCTACATATATAAAAATAATTTAAATTTATTTAGTTTTTTGTTATAAAAATATTTTATGTGAATTTATTCATAAATACTTATTTTAATAAATATTACAAACTGCAAATCAATTATTTATCTAAACAGACTCTAAATTGAAATAAATAACTAGTTTAAGGTTTAATCTAATTATTTATATATTTTTAATATAATGTTGTAAGCAAGTCAACAACGATTCTTTGTATTTTTTACAATATAGAGTTGTAAATAAGTGGTGGAAATTTATAAATTAATAATTTTTATAAAAAAAATTTTTGAATTAAATTTTGCAATGATTTAAAAAAAAAGTCAATCGAATTATTATTATATATATAATTAGAGATGGCAAAAAAAACATGTATCCGTGAATATCTGCGGATAAAACCCGTCACGAGCACGGGTATGATGGTTTAATGGATATTCACGGATAAAATAAACAGATATTTAGTTACCCGTTTATTTACGTGTATGGATATGAATTTGATGGTACCCGTATCTGCGTGTATCCGTATCCGTTAATAATTAAAAAAATACTTAAATATTAATTTGTTTGATAAAAAATTATTATTATTGATCGTACCTGACCAGAAGGAACTGCCAAGGCCTTCGAGCTTGGTGTCCAACAACTGTTTGATGTGAAGTGGATGGGGTACCTGCAAGACACTCTGATGCTAAAGTAAGATTCAGGGAGAGTGTTAGCAAGTATGAGAGTATATGAGTTAAAGAATCAATACCTGACCCTCTCAAATGGGAGGGTATTTATAGCCCCCATCGCTGGGCCAAGGTCTTCAATGATGGCCCATAATGAGGCCCAACAAAGAAGATTTCCCGGGTTTACGTGTGTATAAGGTCCAGCACGTGGTCCCCTCTCTGGTCAACTGCCCCGAGAAAGTAGGTATTGGACCCGTTATTCCCGAAGGGCAGTATGATGACAGTTTGGACACGTGGGCAACGTCTTCTTAGCAGACACGTGAGGAAATGCCCAACGGTCATTATGTTGGGCTGCAACTTTGGGCCTTTGATGGGCACTGGATTGGGCCTCCCCAACGGTGGGGCAAGAGCTGGCCCAGTCCAGAACAAGAGCCCCCCAAGTCATTGCCTATAGATGAAAGGATGATGACTTAAGCTCAGTTCCACTATCGGGGAAACCTAGCCTGCAAGGGAAATTGCCCAACTCCGTTGGGGATGATTTGTGGGTTGATGTCGAAGATGCAGAAGACATGCGTGTGGCATGATCGACTAGGTCACTGGATGGTCCCCTCGACATGTTTTAACTCTGATGTTGTCGGTGTTGTGCTCGCCAGGCACATAGGTCCATGTGAAGCGAGGGATTCCCCGAAATTTCTTTTGGCGCGCTCGTTTATGAGGAGCTTCCCCGAAGTCGAGCATTTGCCTCGCCTTTAGGGGAACATTATAGATTTTCTCGTAATCACGGTTGTGTTAGGGGGTTATCCATTGACCTTCCCTGAGACCGAAACGTCGCCTATTGGCCCGCATATGACGTTCAGTGGATGAGTCGAGGACAAATTCGTCTCTAAGAGTGGACACGTGGTTGCTTGTCACACCACGTGGCAGCTGTTTTAGGGTACCACTTTTTCATAGGGGAGTTCAAAAGCCCAAAGTCATGATGGCTTTTCGTATGTTGCCTCGTGGGGTGTGAACCCTCTATAAATAGTGGAATCATTGAGCTCATTTATCATTTTCACATTTTCCTCTCCATCCTCTTTCTTCTGCTCGTGGATCTCTTTCGTTCTAGCATCACCCCAACACTTCAACCAAGATCTTTCCAAGTAAGTCTGTTGTACCCCTAAATTTTCCCTCCCATATTTCTCAACACATGACAAGTGAGGTCCCCAAATTGCTCAAGGAAGTTCAAGAATTGACCAGACAAACTCTCTCCTAAGGCAGTATACCTTAAATTAGGGTTTCCATCTTCATCAAGATGTGTGAACCACAAAGGACTAAAATGATCACCATTGTCCTAATATGTTCTCAAGATCATCCATGTCAAGTTTCAAGCCCTGCAGAAGAAGTTTGCTCAGTCAATTGCTCAAATGCCTGAAAATCAACTGTACCAGGTCAAAAGTCAACTGTGGCCCACATACAGTCAAAATTTAAGATTTTTGGTCAACATCCTCATTTTGAAGTATTTTACATCATTTGATCAAGGGTCGATCATGATTCCTCAAGGATTACTCACAATTCATCAAAACCCAAAAGTTGCTAAATTAGGGTTTTATAGGAAAAGTCAACTCAACTTTGACCAAGCATAACTTTCTCATACTTTATCAGAAATGACCCATCCAAAGCTCATTTTGAAGAGGATGCAATTACCTATAATTCAAATTCATCTCCCAAGTCCATAATGTGCACTCACAAAAAGATATGAATTTTGACATTATAGGTCCTTTTGAAAAGTCAACAAAAACACCTTTTGGGTCAAAGCTTCATACATGAACATGGAAGACTCAATTGAGATGAGACTAAAAGGGTTGTTTAGAGGACATCCTAATATTTCTAAAAAGTCCAAGAACACCTCTCTAGGGTCAAAATTGAGATAGTTATGCATTGGCCAAGTTGACCATTTTTGCAAAATTGCCAAAAGTCAAATGTGCTCAAATTTGCATTTTTTGCTAAATGGGCCCAACTTTTTATGCTTGCACCCCAATTATAATGTGGTCCAAGACTCAAATTTTCACTCACCCATTATGTGCTTCATTTTTCAATTTATTTTGATTTTTCATTAATTAAAAAGTGAATTAAATCAAATAAATGATGAAAATTGACAAAGATATGATTTGATTTGTTTTTTTGATAGATTGGCAATCAAGATATGCTGAGTTAACAAGACCAAATAGAACCAAGGTCAATTGGTACAAGAAAGGCATGATTTGGCTCAAAATAGAAACATATCATATAGCTTGCAAATCAAATCAAATCTTGGATAAATGCAAAGATTTAGTCCAAGTTTGTTAACCTAATTCACTCTAGGTTATATAGTGAACAATTCCAGATCAAAAAGACAAGGGTGGAGGCGTGCAAACTGCAAGAACAAGCTTCAAAATTCCAAGAAAAAAGTGGTGATTCAATTCCATTCTAGAGGTCAAGTCAAGCCATTCTAGCATTACCAAACGACTCCTGGACCTTCCCAGAACCTATCCCAATCACTTGCAGGTGCTCAAACACCCAGAAACGCACGCAAGGACTCCCATGGTTTGCACCATTCTTTGAAAACGATTACACTAATTCCTGCATCATTAGCGTCTTTAACTTATATATTTGTAATCTTTATCATGTTTGTAAGCTAACCATGTCATTTAATTGCGTTTCTGATGCCTGTACATAATGTTGCTATTACTATGGTTTTTGTTTTACTTTTTAGGGTCTTTTTGTACAGGAACAATTGGGCCTTGAATTAGGTACCATGATGCTCGTGAGGATGAGACGAGTTGATTGGTACCATTACATTTCATTTATATTGCGTGTACAACATTTTTGAAATATGCAGGGTTATTTCTATAGTGGACGTCCATAGGTAAAAGTGCTTCATCTAAAGCCACAGTTCAAGGGAGAAGATGATGGCGTGTCAAGCCACCATTGGAACGTTTGAAAATTCGCGTGTTTTCTGAGCGTGACAATTGACTTTGATTTTGATTTTTTTTGTTTATAATATATTCAATTAACAAGTCCAGCGCATATGGTAAAAAAGCTTACCTTTGATGTACACATCCTGGGTTCGATCCCAGGCGTGTGCATTTTGCTATTTTCTTAATAATTGTAGGCCAATCCCATGCATTGTACTATCCAGCGCCCATCATGTGCCATCAACGTACATCCATTGGATGCTCAGCTGGCCAGATCCCACGCCTCTCCAATGAAGGACCATGGTGTACCACAAAGTCAACACCATACCAGATCTAGCGCTGACCAAGCCTGGAGCTTAATGGGCCACAGATTTTTAGTTCTGCACCCCTAACATTCCTAACAACACGGCCTATTTCTCAATTTTTTTCTCTTCTTATCATTTTATTTTGCTTTATTCTTAATTCTTAATTTATTTTATTTTTAAAATCAGTTTTTTTTATAAAATCATAAAAATAAAAAAGTCATAAAAATTAGAATTAGGTTTTTTATTTTATTTTATTAAATTTAATTTAATTAATTAGCTTAATTTAATTTAGGGTAACTTTTGAAGTGGTGAAAAACACAAGAAGGGGGGGGGGGGGGGGGGGGGTTGAATTGTAAAACTGAAATCTAATGCAATGAACAAGATATTTTTATCCTGGTTCGTTTGATCTCAAACTACTCCAGTCCACCCGTCAAGGTGATTTCGCCTCTCTCCAACGAGGTCTTAGTCCACTATATTCAACTGAATATTACAGACTGCTTTAACAACTGCTAAAGCCTTCTTGATCTAAACCACAACCCGGTTTGTCAAGGTAACACTTTCTTACAAAGAGATAAAACTAAGTGTGTGGATGTTTTCTACAAAACTGTATCACAACTGTGATGTATACACAAATTGAAGCTTAGAAACTAGATTGCTAAACAATGATAGAATATCAGAATGTGTGGTTTAGCAAAACTGAGAGAAAGAAGATTATGATTAGCTTTTGTGCGTGTGGAGATTTGGAGAGCATTAGCCATTTCAATCTTCAAAGTCTTGTTTATATAACACTGAGATGATGAACGTTGGATGCAATATTCTTGATTCAATGCTAATAACAAACTTTCCTTATTGAGCAGATCTTGTCTGGAATGAGGCCGTTGGAATTAATTTGCTTTCAATGCACAGTACCGTTGCTTACTTAATGCAAGTTCTGGCTTGGCTCATTCTGACTCTACTTCGCTGCTGATGAACTGTTGTGTTTCTTTATCAGAGTGTTGAGCGCAGTCTTGTTCATCAGGCTTCAACATGTACGTGAGTTGATCATCTGATTCTGACATTCTGATATGGCAACTTCTGATGCTGGTGTCTGAAATCAAGTTCTGATGCTGAATAGATGTGATCTTGCTTATATCAATCAGAGTATCTGCAAGTCAGAACATAATAATTTTAGGCAGCAGATAGTTCATACATGAAACTTATAAATACTATATCTTTTCACTTTGTTATCATCAAAACTTAAATATAGGGTAGTAGATTCAAACTTTGTTCTAACAATCTCCCCCTTTTTGATGATGACAAAAACTAGATATTTTTAAATGAAAATAACGTGAAAAGGTATCTGAGATATGTATCAGAGTAAGAAGTAAAAGGATAAGGAGTAAAGAGATATCAGAGTTGAGAGATACTCCCCCTGAGTTTATTACTTCCCTTTGATTACACGTGTTCTTCAGGATCAGATCTTTTTGCCTTTCTTTGAACATCAGAGTATCAGAGTCTTTGACTTATCATAAGCTTTATGTCAGAGCAGAGCTTCAGAGCTTTTCTTGTCAGAGCTTTGCTTTGGATCAGAATATCAGAGCGGATCAGAACTTCATAGTGATCAGAGCTTCAGAGCTTCTAGTCTTCAGAGTGTCCAGGAGCTTCCTTGTACCTGTAGACTTTAAGCAAAACAGAAAAAACATTTTCAAGTAATAGAGTTAGAATGTTTGAGAATTCCTGTCTAGTTAGCCGTTATTGATTAAAATATCATTCTTGTTCTCCCCCTTTTTGTCAGCAATCAAAAAGTGTAGGTGATGTGCTAAAACAATTAAGATCAGAAAAACTAATCATACTAAGAGAGTTCATAATCAAAACAAGAAAATAGTACAAAACATATTCAAACAGTACATCAGAAAATCAAGGAAAACATGAAAAAAGGACATGAATGAAAAAAGAGACTAAGGTTGAGGAGGCAAGCGTGTGAACATGTTCTCCAGCATGGCTTGGATCTTTTCAGCAGTCTCATTCTGCTTGTGCACCATGCTGACAACAGTGTCAATCTTGCTATCCTGCACATCCATTCTCTCTTTCATCTTCTGATCGCTTTCATCCATCCGCTGCTGCAGACGCATGTCATTCAGCCTTAGTTCTTCCAGAGTCTTCCTGTCCAAGGCAGCTTGAGAAGCATCAGAAGCAGGAAGCTTCTGAGAGCTTTCAGCAACATCTTCTGCTTGACTATCTTCAGCTTGAATGGTCTTGTCTTCTTCTGATTGCACCTTTGCAGCTTGCTGTTTCTCAGACCAAGGTTCACTATCCAGAGGGAGCACGTCTTCTTTCAGAAGCTGACTTCCAACTTCATTCAGAAGCTTGCTGAAATTTTGTTGTGCCTGCTCATAGTTGATATCCTGCAACTTGAGGGCTTCAGCACGTACCCAAAGTCTGAATTGTGACCAGAGCTGATCAGAAGCAGCTGGGTCAATCATTCCAGGACAGACTTGCTTCAAAGAAGCAATCCATTGCAGCACACCTGTTTCAAAATTCATAATACCAGAGCCAACATCTGGTTGTTTTGGTTTTGGGATGGCAATTTTGTGTTTCAGATCAGCAAGACGGTCAAGACTGGTTAAGTCTATGAAAGGCCTGCTGGGGTTTTCGGAGGTTTTCTGAGCAGCTGTTTGTTTTGGAGATGGAGTATCAGAATCAGAGATTATGATTGGACTGGGTGGAGTTTTGGGAGTATTTGGTGGTGTAGATTCTGATGAGGATGGCAATTGTGCTAAGGTGATAGTTGTTCCACCTGGCAGCTGGATTGCCAAAGGTGATGGTTGAGGTGAATGAGGTTCAGATGGTTGAGGAGAAGGAGTTTCAGAGTGATGAAACTCTGTTTGAGGTGATGGTGGATTAATTTCTGGTCGGGGAGAGGGAGACGGAATTGCTGGTTGAGGAGAAGTTGTTGGAATTTCTGGTTCTTCAGCAGATTGCTGTTGTTCTGGTTGTGGAGGAGGAACAATTTGTGGTTCAGAGATTGGTTGATCAGAGGTGTGTTGATCAATGTCAGACAGCACTTGGTCAATTGCTGATGTTGTTGAGATTGTTGGTTGTTTGGGATGTTTGGTTCTGGGTCTTCTGAGTTTTAATGCCTCAGAAGGGTCCTCTTCTGATACAGTTTCATCTATGGTAGGGATGGGGATAGAGATTCTATGAGAGGTTTGAGGAGGAATAGATGCTGGAATAGTAGAAGAATTTAAAACAGAAGCAGCAGATGAATTACCTCTTTTCCTGGGTGTCTGCTGGGATGATCCTTCTGATGGTGCCTTCCTCTTCTTCGTCTTCTTCAGAGTCACTTCTTGCTGAGGTTGATGCAGAGCTTTGATAATCAGATTTGGATCTGAACCATCTGCCTTGCACGCATCCAAGTACCTGAGAACCACCTCTGGTTTGGATTCAATTTCAGAAAATAATGGAAAGTCACTCAGAGGCACTCTTCTGCTGGTGATATCAGCAATAGGAGTAGCTCTGGGTTCCTTCTGAATATTCTCTATCAGCTTCATCTTCTTCAAGTTCTTTGCATTCAGAGGTTTCCCAACTGTTGGTTCAATAGTGCTTAGCTCTTGAGCTTCTATCAGATGCTCAATCAGCCTATTCTCTGTCAGAATATCTGATATCAACCTTCCAAAAGGTATCCAATCCCTCTTGGTTCTTTCTTCTTCCCTGGTTTCCTTCACACTTGTTCTGAGGTGGTTGAACAGGAAGTGAGCCAGATTGATCTTTACCTTCTGATCAATAAAGTAGATCAGAAACTGCTGATCCACATTTATGTAATCAGGAGAACTGGTTGGTTTCCTGTGGTTGAAGCACCCCAGAATTATCTTAGCCCACACTCTGTAATGATCCTTCAGATCTTTAATCTTGCTGCTGGGCACCCCATGAGTGAAAATCCTTGCAGCTATCACACCTACATCAGCACATCTTTCAGCCATGTCCACACAACGGACGCCACTGTAACCGATTAGCCTTGCAATGTGATCCTCAGTGATCACAATCTTCTTCCCCATAACAAAGGAGGTGACTAGATGTGTTGAAGCCTTGGCGTGAATCCAGAATTCCTTGACTAGCATTGGGAATGTTGGTCCAACCAACCTGTCAAAATACCTTTCCCACTTCTGAGCCCTAACTTCTTCAGTTAGGTCAAAACCGTTCTCCTTCAAGCTTCCAAAATCAATGATTAATTCAGAAAGCACTTCAAGATTCTTCACAGGAGTGAGGAGAGTTCTGAATGGCACTTGATATTGCTCAGATGATGCTTTCTTCTGAGGACCTGCAGAAGCACTGCTGGAGGTTGCCATGTTCACACTAAAAGGGTTTTGAGAATAAACTGAGGAAAATAGGTTTTGCAAGAGATGAACACAGAAATATGCAGAAGATGCTTGAGTATCAGTGAGAAAACGTAAAGAATGAGAATGAGAGATTAATGTGCTTAAATAGAGTTTTCAAAACTATTTTGAAAAGATAAACGTTTTTTAAGAGAGAGAAAAATCATGATTGCATTTTAAAAGCATGATTACTTTTCATTAAATGCTTGCTGATTTTGGGGGATTTGAGAAAGATACTTAAAAACGGTTACCAGACATGTGTCTCAATGCACCCAATCAGCGCTTTGCCTTCTCAGAAGCGTGCACGCGTTCTGCTTCAGAGATATGCTGATGATTGGATGACACTTGTTTGATGTAGTGATCAGCACGTCTGTCTTTGAGCTTAGACTCTCAGATCTTTAGACTTGCATCTGATACAATCTGCATGTTCTATCTTTCTGAAAGGAGATTGATCAGAAGTTCACAGTAAAACAATTACATTCTGAAGGTAAATATATGGAATTAAAACATTTTCACTCTGGACACACTTTCATGCTGAGATGTTTCAGAATGAAATTAAACCTATCTTCTGAAAGGGGTTTAGTAAAGATATCAGCCCATTGATGGTCTGTATCTATAAATTTTAAGTTCAAAATACCTTTCTGAATATAGTCCCTAATGAAGTGATGTTTTATTTCTATATGCTTAGCTCTAGAATGTAAAATGGGATTCTTACTTAAGCAAATAGCAGAAGTATTATCACAAAGTATAGGAATGTTACTCTCAAAAATCTGGAAGTCTTCAAGCTGACTTTTCATCCAGAGCATTTGTGTGCTACATCCTGCTGCTGCTATGTACTCAGCTTCTGCTGTTGATAGAGCAATTGTTGATTGCCTTTTGCTGGACCAAGAGATCAGATTTTCTCCCAGAAACTGGCAGCTTCCAGAAGTACTTTTACGTTCCACTCTGTCTCCAGCAAAATCAGCATCACAGTAGCCTACTAAGCTATAATCACTAGATTTTCTATAAAACAAACCCAGATTAGTAGTACCTTTCAGATACTTGAAAATTCGCTTAACAGCTGTTAAGTGAGATTCTCTAGGATCTGATTGGAATCTAGCACAGATACAAACACTGAATAATATGTCAGGTCTTGAAGCAGTCAGATAGAGGAGAGAACCAATCATACCTCTGTAGACTTTCTGTTCTACATTTTTGCTTACCTCTTCTCTTTCCAGAATGCACGTGGGATGCATTGGAATCTTTGATGGCTTACATTCTGAGAGGTTAAATTTCTTCAGAAGATCTCTGATGTATTTGCTCTGATGAATGTAAGTTCCTTCTGGAGTTTGATTGATCTGAATTCCTAGAAAGAATTTCAGTTCCCCCATGAGGCTCATCTCAAATTCTGCCTGCATACACTTAGCAAATTTTCTTCCAAGAGAAGGATTAGTAGAACCAAAAATAATATCATCAACATAAATTTGACAGACTAAGATGTCACTCTTAACTGATTTACAGAATAGAGTAGTGTCCACTTTCCCTCTGGTGAATTCATTTTCTAGCAGAAAGTTACTTAGCCTTTCATACCAAGCTCTGGGAGCTTGTTTCAGACCATACAGTGACTTCTTTAGTTTGAAAACATGTTCTGGATGTTTTGTATTTTCAAAACCTGGGGGTTGGTGTACATAAACTTCTTCTTCTATATAACCATTTAAGAATGCACTTTTGACATCCATCTGATACAGAGTGATGCCTCTATTAACAGCAAATGAAATTAAAAGTCTGATAGATTCTAACCTGGCGACTGGGGCAAAGGTTTCTTATAGTCTATCCCCTCTTGCTGACTATAACCTTGTGCAACCAGTCGTGCCTTGTTTCTGATGACTTCACCTTGTTCATTTAGCTTATTTCTGAACACCCATCTTGTTCCAATGACGTTGAATCCTTTTGGTCTGGGAACGAGATCCCATACGTCGTTTCTGGTGAATTGATTCAGCTCTTCTTGCATTGCCAGAATCCAGTCATTATCCAGAAGTGCTTCATCAATAGAAGAAGGTTCAATCAGAGACACAAGTCCCATAAGTGTTTCTTCAGAGTTTCTGAAGCTTGCTCTTGTTCTGATTGGATCTTCCTTTCTTCCTAGGATAGTCTCTTCTGGGTGATCCAAGTTGCTTCTGGGTAATCTCTTCTGAGGTTGATCAGCAGCTGTTGTAGGATTGCTAGCAGTGCTCCTTTCAGACGTTGAAGGAATGTCTGTGTTGAGAGCTTCTGATGACTTGTCTTCAGAACCTGCAAATTCAATTTCTATACCTGCAAAAACTTCATCCTGCTTTGACTTTTCAGAGTCAAGCTTATCATCAAAACGAACACTGATTGATTCTTCCACAATCTGTGTTTCTGTATTGTATACTCTGTACCCTCTTGAGCGTTCAGAGTATCCTAACATAATACACTTCTGTGCTTTAGAGTCAAACTTGTTCAAATAATTCTTTGTATTTAATATAAAGCAAGTACATCCAAATGGATGAAAATATGAAATGTTGGGCTTTCTGTTCTTCCACAATTCATATGGAGTCTTTTCCAGAATAGGTCTTATTGAGATTCTATTCTGAATGTAGCACGCTGTGTTTATTGCCTCTGCCCAGAAGGTCTTAGCAACGTTTGTCTCATTGATCATGGTTCTGGCCATTTCTTGCAATGTTCTGTTCTTTCGTTCTACAACTCCATTTTGTTGGGGAGTTCTAGGACAAGAGAAATCATGCAGAATGCCTCTGTCATTAAAGAATGACTCAAAATCTTTGTTTTCAAATTCTCCACCATGATCACTTCTGACTTTAACGATTCTAAGATCCTTTTCATTCTGAACTTGGTTACAGAAGGTAACAAACACAGAGTGTGACTCGTCCTTGTGTCTTAAGAACTTTACCCATGTCCATCTGCTATAGTCATCTACGATTACTAACCCATACTTCTTACCACTGACTGAAGCAGTTTTAACTGGTCCAAATAAGTCAATGTGCAGAAGTTCTAATGGCTTAGAGGTAGAAACAACATTTTTGGATTTAAAAGAAGGTTTTGCAAATTTTCCTTTCTGACATGCTTCACACAGAGCATCTGAATTGAACTTCAAATTAGGAAGTCCTCTGACCAGATTGAGTTTGTTAATCTGAGATATTCTTCTCATACTAACATGCCCCAATCTTCTGTGCCAGATCCACTGCTCGTTGTTAACAGACAGAAGACATTTTACATTCTGACTCTTTAGTTCAGAAAGTTTGATTTTGTAAATGTTGTTTTTCCTCTTACCATTAAACAGGATAGTCCCATCTTTCTGACTAACAGCTTTACATGATTTTTGATTAAAGATTATATCATAACCGTTATCACTTAATTGACTTATGGATAACAGATTATGCATCAATCCATCTACTAGTAGAACATTATTAATAGAGGGAAGATTTCCATTACCTACAGTTCCAGAGCCAATTATCTTTCCCCTCTGATTGCCTCCAAAGCCAACGTGGCCTCCAGGCTTAAGTTCCAGGCTTTGGAACATATGCCTTCTTCCCGTCATGTGTCGTGAGCAGCCAGAGTCCAGGTACCATGACTGGTGTTTCTGACTTGCTGCTAAAGATATCTGCAACATGTATTATTTTATCCTTAGGTACCCAGATTTTCTTGGGTCCTGATTTGTTAGTTTTACCAAAACTCTGGTTGAATTTTGGTTTCACAGAGTGCTTACTGCTAGTGTATTTGATATCATGTGTGTGACCATATACAAAATGTGAATTCAGAGGAGTGTGTTTAATGGTTAAGTCCATGACATTCTTTGGTGTAGGAACCTTACCTTGGTATCCTATTCCTTTCCTGCCGTTTCTGCTAACTCCATAGATCATTGAAGCCATTCTTCTTCTATCTATGCTTTTAGCTAGGAACTTCTGGAAACTGTGATCATACTCCTTGATGATCTCATCAGCGTTGCTGGGAGTTTCAGAAATTGGTTCCTTCTGAGAGTTTTGTAAAGTGTTTTCTAATTTTGAAATCTTATTTCTCAGCTCAGAATTTTCCAATTTGAGACTCTCAGTCTTATTAGAGTCAGATTCAAGATTCCTTTTCAGGTCTCTGAATTTAGCTCTAATTTGCTGATAACGTTCCAGAATCTCATTAAGGCTTTCAGCAAGTTCAGCCTTTGTAAAGTTAACAGCAAAGTTAGGAAATACCTCTTCAGTGTCTGATTCTGAGTCTGATTCAGAAGCTTCACTATCTTCTGAAATGTTAGCCATGAGAGCTATGTTTGCCCTTTCATCATCTGATTCTGAGTCAGCTTCAGACGAGTCAGAGTCATCCCATGTGGCCATGAGACTTTTCTTCTTCTCTTTTCCAAACTTCTTTTTGGGCTTTTCCCTCTGAAGCTTTGGGCAGTCACTCTTATAGTGTCCTTGCTCATTGCACTCATAGCAGATGATGTCTTTGGTGTTTGGCTTTTTGCTACTGGAGGAGCCTTCAGATCTTCTGTATCCAGAGGAAGAATCTGTCCTTCTGTATCTGGAAGAAGACTCGTTCTGATCAGATCTTCTGGGATTCCTGAACTTCCTTTGTCTTTGCTTCCACAGTTGATTTACTCTTCTGGAGAGAAGGGAGAGTTCGTCTTCTTCTGATGAGGATCCATCAGATGTTTCTTCAACTGCCTGCAAAACTTTAGACTCAAATTTTCTGTTAGATTTTAATGCTAAAGGCTTACCTTGCTTCTGAGGCTCATCAGCTTCTAGCTCTATCTCATGACTTCTGAGAGAGCTGATAAGTTCCTTCAGAGTGATTTTGTTGAGATCTTTAGCTAGCTTCAGAGCTGTAACCATAGGTCTCCACTGCTTGGATAAACTTCTGATGATTTTCTTGACATGGTCAGCAGTAGAGTATCCTTTGTCCAGAACTTTGAGACCAGCTACCAGAATCTGGAATCTAGAGAACATGGTTTCAATGGATTCAGATTCTTCCATTTTGAACGCCTCATACTTCTGAATGAGCGCCAGAGCTTTTGTTTCTTTGACCTGAACGTTGCCCTCATGCGTCATTCTGAGTGAGTCAAAAATATTCTTTGCTGTGTCTCTGTTGGAGATCTTTTCATACTCAGTATAGGAGATGGCGCTGAGGAGGATGGTTCTGGCCTTGTGGTGATTCTTGAAGTCACGCTTTTGTTGATCAGACATTGTTTTTCTATCAATCTTCTGACCACTTGCATTCACAGGGTGCGTGTATCCATCTGTCACCATATCCCACAGATCAGCATCATGTGCCAGAAAGAAGATTTTAATTCTGTCTTTCCAGTAATCAAAGTTTTCTCCATCAAAGACTGGAGGTTTGCCACTGAATCTGTCTCTGTCCTCATTGTTGTCATTGCTGATGTGAGAATTGTTTCCTGCCATTGTGTTTTTCTGACGCTGGATCTTGTACTGACACAGTTAAGTGTTTTAGCTCAGAACCAGGCGCTCTGATGCTAATTGAAGTGGTGAAAAACACAAGAAGGGGGGGTTGAATTGTAAAACTGAAATCTAATGCAATGAACAAGATATTTTTATCCTGGTTCGTTTGATCTCAAACTACTCCAGTCCACCCGTCAAGGTGATTTCGCCTCTCTCCAACGAGGTCTTAATCCACTATATTCAACTGAATATTACAGACTGCTTTAACAACTGCTAAAGCCTTCTTGATCCAAACCACAACCCGGTTTGTCAAGGTAACACTTTCTTACAAAGAGATAAAACTAAGTGTGTGGATGTTTTCTACAAAACTGTATCACAATTGTGATGTATACACAAATTGAAGCTTAGAAACTAGATTGCTAAACAATGATAGAATATCAGAATGTGTGGTTTAGCAAAACTGAGAGAAAGAAGATTATGATTAGCTTTTGTGCGTGTGGAGATTTGGAGAGCATTAGCCATTTCAATCTTCAAAGTCTTGTTTATATAGCACTGAGATGATGAATGTTGGATGCAATATTCTTGATTCAATGCTAATAACAAACTTTCCTTATTGAGCAGATCTTGTCTGGAATGAGGCCGTTGGAATTAATTTGCTTTCAATGCACAGTACCGTTGATTACTTAATGCAAGTTCTGGCTTGGCTCATTCTGACTCTGCTTCGCTGCTGATGAACTGTTGTGTTTCTTTATCAGAGTGTTGAGCGCAGTCTTGTTCATCAGGCTTCAGCATATACGTGAGTTGATCATCTGATTCTGACATTCTGATATGGCAACTTCTGATGCTGGTGTCTGAAATCAAGTTCTGATGCTGAATAGATGTGATCTTGCTTATATCAATCAGAGTATCTGCAAGTCAGAACATAATAATTTTAGGCAGCAGATAGTTCATACATGAAACTTATAAATACTATATCTTTTCACTTTGTTATCATCAAAACTTAAATATAGGGTAGTAGATTCAAACTTTGTTCTAACAACTTTAACTTATTTTTACAATTAAAATCAATTGGAAAACTAAGTTTAAATTCTTGATTTAATTATTTTCTTTTTTCAAACAAAAACACAAAAAATAGGTTAACTTAATTATTTTTCTTAATTAAAGTTAATTAGTAATTAGGTTCTTTTTTTAATTCAATTATTCCTTATTGTCTTAAAATAACAAAAACGATAAAAAAATGATTTTTCTTTAATCAATTGCAATTAGGTTTAGTCAAGGGTCGAAACCCTAGTTTCTCACGTATTTAATTTATCGCGCGCTTGTTACTACTTTTACCATTATTTTGTAACTATTTCAAGGATGTAATAGTTTAAATTAGGATTTTAAATTCCGCATTTTTTTTTATTTCACGTCAAGGCAATTATGTAACTGTCAAAGCCATGTAATAGCTAGGTTTATTTCCGCTTTTACTTTCAGTAAACTTTTTTAACTGTCTAGATGTATGGCTAATAGGATTGTATGGAAAGAATGCATGAAAAATTAAAACAGTTAGAAAACCCTAATGTGCAAAGATTAAATAACTGAAACAAATCACCCACACATGTTCACTCCTAGGGTTTACCTCACTTCGGTTGCCTTCGGTACACAATGATTAAGCATAGAAGATTTTAGTGGTGGCCCTCCTGTCTAAAAGATCAAATGTCCCATTCGAATGTTGCCTCGGAAATGTTGCCTCGAAAAGATCTTAAGACTCTAGGGTTACTACTAAGGTTTTCTAACTATTGCTTTGGTGATTGTACTTGTCCCTTTTGAATGTCCCTTATAAACTCCAACGACGGTGCTACCTATTCCTTAATAGTGGGATAGTGCTGTCTAAAGAAAATAGAACAAAAACAATCTTTTTTCCGAGTAGGTAGATGCTAGTAGGTACTTGCTCAAATCAAAACTTTTCACACTTACACCTTTCAAAACAAACTTTCAAAACAACTTCGTCACACCCTTGAGGACTGATACAAGGGTTATCATGAAGTAAAAATTTTCAAAACAAGAACACAAACACAAGCAATTTAAAAATAAGCAAGTACCTAAGAGCCCATGGAAAACCATGGATAGAAAGGGTGCTAACACCTTCCCTTTCTATAATCTACCCCTCGTACTCAAAATCTCGAAAAAGGATTTTTTATGTACTTTTTCCTTTTCGATTGGATGAAATAAAAGTCGGTGGCGACTCTTGCTTACCGCGACATTTTGCAAACAAAATCCAAAATGCAAACCAGTAAAAACAGTCGGTTCTGCCACTGTATCACAGAACTGGAGACTCTGCTGGGGAGTTATAAGTGGGGTATACCTTAGGATCTAGGTCATTAAAATTGCTTCTCTTGATTGCTTTGTTTGCTTTATTTTTTAGGGTTTTGTTTGGGGTTACTATAGATCCTATACCCGGATCTGGGGGAACTCATTAGGTAAGTAGCAATAGACTGTGAGGGAACTGTACAACGTAGATCGATACGGTTGAAGCAGTAGCTACGTTGGTGTGGAACTTTGGTTGGTACCAGTATCCTTTATGGTGAAACGAGGAGAATACGGGGCCGCTGCATGGTGTCGTGAAGCACCAACGAACCTTAGAACCTTAGTTGAACAACTTGGCCATTAGAAAGTAGTGAGATAGTCGGCCTCAGTGTAGAGCTGAGGATTGGTTGATACTCGATGCTACACTCATTAAGATCGTACTTTCGGAATATTTCGGCCGCAAGAAAAGATTTCGTGAGCTGAAACCATGACCGATAAAGGATGGTCAGTGATATTGAGATCCTTTAGAACCCGATTACTTTTCTAGGACAGGTTTGAGACCAACTTAACTTCAAGAGGGTATTACCTTTGACCTCATGCAAGCCTTAAACCTAAGGGCTTTGTGTGATTTGACTGTGTTTGCAATACCTGTGTTTGCTATACCCGTGGTTGATTATGACATCATGTATCATAACATGACATTCATGCTTCATTACACTAACCATTTCAAAGACCAAGGGAATTTATCTTTGTTCTGTTTTGCAGATCATGGCTTCCGTGCGTAGAAATACTATCTGAATCAACTTTGTGAAGATACCTTCCCAACTCAAAGAGCTAGTATCAAGAGTTTCTGAAACTTCTACTTTCATTAAGAGACACGATCAACTTCTCAGCCTGGTTACTTCAAACTTTGATGAAAAGATGATGAACGTACTTTCTCAGTTCTTCGATCCCAAGCATCACTGCTTCACTTTTCCAGATTATCAGTTGGTACCCACCTTGGAAGAATTCTCTCAGCTATTGGGCATACCCATTCTTGAACAGGTACCCTTCACAGGTATAAAAGAAGTTCCTAAGCCAGAAGTCATTTCCTCAGCTTTGCATTTGAAACGGGCCGACGTGGTATCCAATTGGGAAACTCGAAGCGGAGTTGAGGGTTTTCTAGCCAAATTTCTGATAGACAAGGCTAAACTATTTTGAGATGATATGGATTTTCAGGATTTTGAGGAGGTCTTGGCTCTTCTTATCTATGGTTTAGTTCTCTTCCCTAATCCGGACTCCTTCGTAGATGTGAATGATATCAAGATTTTCCTTTCTCGTAACCCTGTGCCTACCTTGCTTGGAGATATTTTTCACACTCTTCATACTCGTACCATGAAGAGAAGAGGGACTCTTATGTGCTGCATGCCGTTGCTATCGAGGTGGTTTATTTCTCACCTCCCTAAGTCTGTACCGAAGAATGAAGAAGGTTTGGGTTGGTCGCAAAGGATAATGTCACTCGCTCATACAGATATTATTTGGTGTTCCCGAGCTATGGAAGACATTACTATTATTGACCACTGTGGGGAGTACCCTAATGTCCCATTACTTGGTATCAGATGGGGGTATAACTTACAATCCTTGTCTAGCTTTGCGACAATTTGGTCATGCTCGAAGGGATGGTCCCCATGAGTTGCTTATTGAGGGCATTGTGTTCAACTATAAGGATGATGTTAATGAGTATCGCCGGAGGTTCATACGAGCTTAGGGCATGGTAAACAGATCTGACACCAAAGATTTGGGACCAAAGACTTCCATTCCTATGGAGCCTTACCTCCAATGGGTACGAGCTCGTGCCTAGAAGCTTATGATGCCTTATGTGGCCATATTACCAGTGATTGTGGAGCCTACTACTGAAGAAGGCATTCCTTACACGGTTGTCTATCCTTACATGCCCACTGATCTTGGGGAGTTACAGAGGTCTTGGATTCAGCTGAAGAATGAGCGGGATACTTACAGGGACCAGTTCCATGATCAAGAGAGGAAGGTTTTAAAGCTCACTAGGCAGCTCCAGGAAGAAAGAGTGCTCAATGATTATATCAGCACAAAGAGAAAGCGTCCATGGGACTTTTGATTTTTTTTATTTTCTAGTTTTAGATTTGTTTTATTTACTTATTTGTAACGCCTTAAAGGCATTTTGAACCTTCAAATTTAAGCTAATAAAGTTTTTGTTTATTTTGGTTTGCAAATTTAAATTTCCCGAAGTCTTTGAAATCATTACATGCGCATCCCATTATCATACACATCATTACATGTACCACTACAGGTTCTCATCTTCTTCGCAGTTTATTTCAACAGAAATGTCTTCCGATCAAGCCATCAAAGATCTTCAGGCACAAAACGCCCAATTCCAACAAATGTTCACCAGTCTGGAAAAAGGGCAAGAGGATCTGAAAGCTCTCATTCTGAAAGAGAATAAGAAGAAGAAGAAGAAGGCTGTCGATATTCTGAATATGGGCATAAGGCTTGGAGAAAGGTTGAAGCAACAAACTGATCTGACCTCTTCATCCAAGGAAGGGGAGAACCAAGAAGGGGAAAAGGACCCTAGTCCTGCAGTCTCTAACAATGATACTGATTATAACGATGAGCAATATCCTCCTGCTGAGGATAAATACAAGCAGTTAAAAGATTGTCTGAGTGCCATGGAAGTTCAGAAGATATCTGGACTGGATTTCGAAGAATTGGGACTAGTATCGGGAGTGGTCATCCCTCAGAAGTTCAAAGCTCCGGTTTTTGCCAAGTATGACGGAGTGTCCTGCCCAAAGCTCCATATCCTCTCTTATGTCAGAAAAATCCAACCCCACACTGCTGATAGAAATTTGTGGGTGCACATCTTTCAAGATAGTCTGTCAGGGACTCAACTTGAATGGTTCTACCAGTTGGAGGGAGCCAGTGTCCGAAACTGGGAAGATCTTGCTGCTGCTTTCTACAAGCAGTATCAGTATAATTCCGACCTTGCTCTCACTCGTACACAACTCCAGAGTATGTCCATGGGTGCAGGTGAAGGTTTTAAATATTATGCTAAAAAATGGAGAGACTTGGCTGGGAGAGTTCAACCCCCTTTGTCTGATAGGGAGTTGGTTGATATGTTTCTAGGAATGCTATCAGGTCCATTTTTCAATCACTTAATCGGCAGTTCATCATCTGGTTTCACCAAGCTGATTTTAACTGGAGAAAGAGTAGAAGCTAGAATTCGGAGTGGTAAACTACATAAGGATGCATCCTCGAGTTCAGCAAAGAAGCCTTTCACTGGTAAGAAGGAGGCCAGTGCGGTCTATATCCCGAGGGGCCAAAGCAGATCTAAACACCGTCAAATGGTAAATGCTGTAGCGATACCAAGACCCGCAGTTGCTCCACAATGCAACAATCAACAGAGGGTGGAAAGACCACAACGACAGTTTACCCACATCAACATGACTTTGGCCGAAGTTCTACCTCATTTATTAAAATCCAATTTGGTAACCTTGAAAGAGGCTCCCAAGAATCCAAACACTACCTCTCCCAGATACAATCCCAACGCGCGGTGTGCCTACCATTCTGAGAGTCCTGGCCACAATACAAATGATTGCTGGGCTCTGAGAAACAAAGTACAAGACTTGCTTGAAGCCAAGGAGATAGAGTTCGATTCTCCAGAAAAGTCGAATGTTATAACTGCTCCCATGCCCAAACATGGTCGTGGAGTTAATGTTGTTCACACTGATTTGTTTGTGACCTCTGTTGAAGAAATTTCTACTCCTCTTATGACTGTTAAGAATAATTTGTTGTTGGCCGGTTTATTTCCGGGTTGTGGTGAAGGTTGTCACGTGTGTTTGATTCTACCTTCTGGTTTTCGTTTGTTCAAGTCAGGTGTTCAGCGCCTGGTGGATAATAAAGAGATTTTGTTCGAGAACACTATGATCCCTGTTGTTCCCATTGAAGACGTTGCTATTATAACCATTTCCGTCAATCCTTCCAAGGTTTCCTCGAGAATACCTGTTAGGATTACACCTGTTCAAAGAATTGCTCCGCTGATAATCACTACTCCTGGTCCCATCCCATACACCTCAGACAAGGCTGTCCCATGGCATTATAGTGCTGATGTGTACTATCATGGCATTAAGCAAGATCTGAAGAATGAAGAAGCTGATACTGATGTCAGTAATATTGTTGAGACTATTAAGGATACCCGAAGTGGAAGGGTTTTCTTTCCTGAGATTGCTCCGAAGATCATCAAGCCTACTGTTATTCCAACTGCTGCTCCAACCAGCACTCCTGACATTTCTCCTGTTCCTACTCCAGTTATTACCCCTGTGTTAGCTGGCTATTTCGAATAAGGAAGAAACCACTATCAAAATAATATTTCGAATAAAGTACCTAAGGAGATTAATATCAAAATTGGATATTGGTGGGAAATATGGAGTCATTATGATGAAGGATTATTTAATTTCCAGCGAATTTCGATTTGGACTTTTTTTAGTGTTCGAATTATAAAGAGCTCCTTTATGCAAGGGTGCGAGAAATTGGAAATGGTCCAGGTAATTGGGTTATTTCGAAAGCGACGAAGAAACAAGATGCTTCGATTGGTACAGATTTCGAATTTTAAATAAAGAGCGCCATTCTAGAAGACGTGTGGAAGTCAGTAAACATAGGAAGCCTGCATGCTTCGAACGTGGCGTGATTTTAGAATAGGACCGTTAGGGTCAAGACACTATAAATAGGTGTTCTTATGTTAGATTTAGATATGTTCACTTTTATGTACTAAAAGATATCAAAACACTCAAACTACCGTGAATTAAGGGAAAAGAGTCAGAAGACACAATGTACGTATTGAATATCATCATTCTTTACAATTTCAATACCAGTCTTTTTATATTTTAGTTTGCTATTACAGTATTTCTTCCCTTTAAATCCTTCGATTTCCTTGCATTTCCTTGTTTTACTTGCCTTTAAACACAGTTACTTCGTTAAAAAATTTACTTTCACTTTATCCTTTTATTCAAACACTTATCTTTACATTCAAGCCCAAGTCTAATTCGAAGCCTTTCCTTCCTACATTCAGTTAGTTTATTCCTATAGACCATTTTAGAAATCTTTCCTAAGAATCTTATATTCGAACTTAGCATAAAATATAAGTCTATCAAGATAATAGATATGAACATGGAAATAAGTTATGACACATGTGTTCTAGGATCAATCTAGTCGATCCTGCAAGTAACCAATAATAATTAGTAAATTGGAAGACTAGCGGTTGTTTACTAGAAATCACTGTAAACAAATTGGCACACCTGGTGGGACAGTGTCATAACAAAAAGTTTTATCAAACATATTAGAGAAGTTTTAGGATTTTCTGAGTGTGGAGCGCGTTTTGGTACATGAACCTTCAAAGCGGCAAAATAAAGAATAACAATCCACATATACCCAGAAAACAACGTACCAAACTAATGGTTAATACAACCAACCAAGATGGGGTACAGAATCCCCCACAGGGGGTTGCAACAATCGTTTCAAGTTCGATTGATGCCTCCAATGCCATTCCTGTTGGCAGTTCGAATACGATCCCAGTAAGTACATTAGACATGCCATCAAACGTGTATTCAGTGCAAACTGCGCCACACATAGGGAATCAACAGTATTCGACCCCCCCTAGGCCTCCAAGTTTCGAACCTTTGAGACCCAGAAATCCTTAGTATGGGATGCCAACTTCGTTTATGGCAGGGTTACATAATACAACAACCTCGTCCCCACTCCAAGGATCTGGTTCAGGAATGAACCATTTGGGTACAAATTTCCAGAATATAGGAAACTTCGCCCAATTTCCTACTCTTACAACTAATAGTCAGGCAGCACTTAGACAACAGATGGATGATAGCAATCATGATATGGTAGGAATGTTAGCCCGCAAAATGAATGCTATTTTCAATCCCCTAATCCAGAATATAAATATAACAAACCAAGAAAATGCAGCCCAGATGGCCAGAATAGCAGATTTTTTTGGTGCCCCTAATGCCCCTGCAAGGCGTAGGCAGAACCCGATGGTGATTCGAAATGAAGAACCCATAATTGAACAAATTCGACCCCCTGTACAAGTGGTAGAAGAAAGAAATATAGGCGTAAGATTAAGAGACCAGGGAATTCAGGAAGTTCAGAATGAACAACCTAGACCTATAATGATGGTGAATAGGGACCAAAATGCAGACGAAATTGTTCATAGAATTAGGAATGACAATTTAGTGGCAGAAAATAACCTCACCACCATGATTGAAAGAATAATGGCCCAGAATGTTTTAAATTCAGGATTTAGGAGGCCAAATTACACATCTCCTATTATAGATTATGTTTTGCAAACAGAATTACCCAGGGGCGTTAAAGTTCCTAAATTCACGAAATTTGCTGGAGATACAAGTGAATCAACAGTGGAACATATAGCAAGATATTTAACAGAAGCAGGAGATATAGCAAATCATGAAAATCTTAGGATAAAATACTTCCCAAGTTCTTTAACAAAGAATGCTTTCACTTGGTTCAACACCTTGCCCCCTGGATCGGTGGAGACATGGCCTTATTTAGAAAGACTTTTCCATGAACAATTTTACATGGGTCAGTCTAAAATCAGTCTCAAGGAACTAGCAAGCATTAAGAGAAAATTCACGGAACCAATAGATGAATATTTGAATAGATTCCGTTTATTAAAATCCAAATGCTTCACAGTAGTCCCTGAACATGAATTGGTCGAAATGGCTGTTGGGGGCCTAGATTATTCCATTCGAAAGAAATTGGATACACAGTATCTTAGAGATATGGCCCAACTAGCAGATAGAGTGCGTCAGGTCGAAAGGTTAAAAGCTGAAAAAGCCAGGGCTAGTAAAAATCATAAGAAAGAGAGAATAGCCTACATAGAGGCTGAAGAGGAAAACATAGATGATTCTCAAGACCCTTATGATTTCGATCAGTTCGAAATATATCTTGTAGAACTAAAAGAAGCACTCCCTTATACTTGCAAAGTTCTACTTCCTTCCAATGGAAAGGATTCTGTCGAAAGTGAAAGGAATGATAAATTCCCCAAGAAAATCTATACTTTCGATATAACTAAATGTGATGAGATATTTGATCTACTTGTTAAAGATGGCCAGTTAATAGTTCCTCCTAACCTTAAGGTTCCCCCGTTGGAACAAAGGAAAAAGAGGGGCTTTTGTAAATATCACAACTTTTTAGGCCATAAGACCTCACAGTGTTTTCTTTTCAGGGATTTGATACAGAATGCAATCAAGGTTGGCAGGCTGAAGTTCTCAGACAAGGGGAAGAATCCAATGAAAGTTGACATGGATCCGTTGCTGATGGCGGAGACTAACTATGCTGAACCTCTAGACATCAATGTGGTGGAAATTGCTGAGGGGAAAGTTGAGTCGAAGGAGGAATTCGAAGAGGATGGGAACTTCATCTTAAACAAAAACGAAAGATAGGTTACTGATGGCCTCTCATTGATCAAAAACGAAACAGAGGCCACTGATGGCCTCCTAAAGGTGCTCAAAGCGAAGATATTAAGTGACAGAAAATTAGCTGAGGCCACTGAAGGTCTTAGGATGAAATTTGAAGAAGTCAAAATTTCTGATGACCAAATGCTGGGAGTGAATATGGTGGACTTCGAATAGCCTAACGCTGAAATGGAAGAAGTGGAACGCTGTTTAGAGAGGGAAAGAGAACAAAGAAGAGAGAAATTACCTAGAAAGGACGCGGGTTTGCGTGAATAGCTCTTCCACTGTCATAAGAAAAATCAAGAAAAGTTGCTATGCCCAAGGTGCAGTATCATCTGCAACCCCAGAATTGCTGCTGAATTCGAAAGGGTCCAGCGTGAGCGAATAAGAGTCAACTGGAGGCAAGACAACCAACTATACAAAGTCTATCCAAAAGCTGATGAAAGTCTGCTCGAATTCCTGGTTCGTTGCCACAAGATTGGAACAGAATCCTTAATATGTCCCTGATGTGCAGCAGTGTATGATAAGGAAATGGCTGAAGCATTCGAGAGAATTCCGTTTGCGTCAGGATGGGGGCACCAAGGCGGAATGCCTTCGAATCTTTATAGCACAGCCAGAAGTATGCCAAGGAGGCCAGATAGCCCTTATCCCAGGGGAGCAAAGAGAGTTTCCTTTAAACTACCTGCAGAAATCCCCATTGACAAATGGCTACAAGTGAATGCTGATAAGGGAAAAGGAAAGTGGCGCAGCTTCGATCGAGGAGGCAGGACTGCAATGGCTTACAGGAGGCAATTCAATTCAAATAGGATGGAAGAAATAAGATTGGAGAATTATAAAGGAGGAAACCCAATGTCTCGCTCTCAGTGGCGCAGACACCAGAGAAACCAAAAAGCTGCAAGGGATTCGAAACCTATGGGAGTAAGAGAATCCAGTACCAATAACCCAACATCACTGAACTAGACTGGGGGAAAACCCCCAGTATCCAGGAAACTTTTTTCTCCACAGAAGGACACTAAAGAAAATAGGACTCAGAAGGAAGCTGCGAACGAAGAGGACTTGATGACTGATGCCTTTGAATCTGAGGGGGAATCCTTCTTCAATGCAAACTGCAATGTAGTTTCGGTGCTGCCTTGTGAGTACAATCAGGAAACAGAGGTTTATGCTGATGAGGAGACTGATGAGGACGAAATGGCCAGACATAGGCCAGTATGCTATTATGTGATGAACAATGGAGCGGTCGAAGAGCAGAACGCTTTCTTCGAAAAGCCAGACGAAGGAATGAAAAACCATCTTAAACCCTTATTCATCAGGGCAAAGGTGGAACAATATGGTGTGAACAAGTTTCTGGTGGATGGTGGAGATGCTGTCAATCTGATGCCCCAATTCATGCTAAAGAGAATAGGAATGCAGGATTCGGATGTTAGACCTCACAACATGGTACTTTCGAATTATGAAGGGAAGGTTGGCCAGACTTTGGGAGTAATACAAGTTAACCTGACAGTTGGTTCCCTTACAAGGCCAACAATGTTTATGGTCATTGCTGCAAAAGCAAATTACAATCTGTTGCTTGGCAGGGAATGGATCCATGGAGTTTGCGCAGTACCTTCTTCAATGCATCAAAGGCTAGTGTTGTGGAGAGATGATGGAATTGTTGAAAATATAGAAGAAGACCAAAGTTACTATATGGCAGAAATCAATAATGTGGACAAAAGAAATTTCAACAGAAATATGGCCAACATAGGGCCATGTCACCCACCTGAGGAATATTTCGAGCCTAATGAAAACGCTTATTATTCCCTAACCTTGCATCCCAATGGATTCCAATGGGATAGGGAAATCACGTGGGATGGGCAGGTGACTGAGAGAGATGGAGAGACTTCGACGATACGGCCAACTGGCTGGGCAAGCGAAGGTTATTATGACTGAATCAAATTACTACCAAAAGATTTTGGCCTATTTGGCTGAGAACAGACGAAGAACGACTCTCGAAGCCGAAATACAAAACATGGCTGTCGAAGCCATATACAAAAAAGAAATAGCAAATCCTGAAGGAAACCATTCATCCTCACCATGTGATGGACAAACTTCTGAACTGATGGATCAAAGACTGGATGCTATTTATGATCAAGAACCCTTGGGGTTCGAAAAGGATCCAGAGTCATCAAGCGCTAAGATGTTGGCCCAAGATCCTTTGGAGGAAGTTGATATTGGGGATGGTGTCGAAAAAAGTATTACATACATCAGTGCGAAACTTAGTCCCAACTTAAAAGGCAAAGTGGTTGAAATGCTCAAACAAAACAGAGATTGCTTCGCCTGGGACTACAATGAAATGCCTGGTTTAAAGAGGGAACTGGTAGAACATAGGCTTCCAATCAAGGATGGCAAGAAGCCCATCAAGCAGATGCCTAGACGATTCGCTCCAGAAATCCTCTCAAAAATAAAGGCAGAGGTGGAACGGCTCCTTCGATGCAAATTTATCAGGACCACAAGGTACGTAGAATGGCTTGCTAATATTGTACCTGTTATTAAGAAAAATGGCTCTTTGTGAATTTGCATAGATCTTAGGGATTTAAACACTGCCACCCCAAAAGATGAATATTCCATGCCTATAGCAGAAATGCTGATTGATTCGGCTGCGGGTTTCGAATACCTGAGTATGTTAGATGGATACTCTGGGTATAATCAGATTTTTATTGCTGAGGATGATGTTCCCAAAACTGCATTCAGATGTCCAGGCGCCTTAGGCACTTATGAATGGGTAGTTATGCCCTTTGGACTAAAAAATGCTGGGGCAACATATCAGAGGGAAATGAACACTATTTTTCATGATTTCATTGAGTCATTTATGCAGATTTATATAGATGACATAGTAGTCAAATCTGTTTTTGATAAGGATCATTTGACTCACCTTTGCCAGTCATTCGAAAGAATGAGAAAACAGGGATTAAAAATGAATCCTCTTAAATGTGCTTTCTTTGTTCAGGCTAGGGATTTCCTAGGCTTTGTGGTCCACAAGAAGGGGATCGAAATTAACTTGAACAAGACGAAGGCTATTATGGAGACGAAACCTCCTTCAACCAAGAAAGAGTTGCAGTCTCTATTGGGTAAAATTAACTTTTTAAGGAGATTCATATCTAATTTGAGTGGGCGAACTCAGGCTTTCTCTCCACTCCTCCATCTCAACCAAGGGAATTTTGAATGGACTGTGCAGCATCAGGAGGCATTCGAGAAAATCAAAGCTTATTTGATGCATCCTCCTATACTTGCACCCCCTTCGAAAGATAAACCAATGAGACTGTACATCTCCGCCTCCAATGTAACTATAGGTAGTATGTTGGCCCAAGAAAATGATGATGGCGTCGAAAGAGCCATCTATTATCTTAGTAGGGTCCTAAATAAAGCAGAGGCTAAGTATAGTAGCATTGAAAAACTATGCCTCTATCTGTATTTCTCTTGTACAAAACTTAAATATTATATTAAACCAGTTGATGTTTATGTTTCATCTCACTTTGATGTTATTAAGCATATGCTTTCAAAACCAATCATGCACAGCAGGATTGGCAAATGGGCCTTAGCGCTCACTGAGTACAATTTGACCTTCAAGCCTTTAAAAGCTATGAAAGGACAAGTAGTTTCAGATTTCATAGTGGATCATTCTGTGAGTGAGGACTTCGCGTTAGATTATGTTGAGATCCAGCCTTGGAAATTATCCTTCGATGGGTCAACACATAAATATGGGAGTGGTGTTGGAGTCCTTATAATTTCTCCTGAGGGAATTCCAACAAAATTCAAGTACAAGTTAGAAGGCCCTCCCTGTTTGAACAACGAAGCTGAGTATGAAGCATTAATTGCTGGACTTGAAGCTTTGTTGGAATTGGGGGCAACCAGAGTCGAAATTAGGGGAGACTCAGAGCTGGTCATCAAACAGATAACCAAAGAATACAAATGTATCAAGGAAAATTTGATCATGTACTTCGTTATTGCTAACAGATTACTCAAGAAATTTGAATATGTGGATATAAAACATATTCCCAGAATTGATAATCAGGAGGCAAATGACTTGGCTCAAATAGCTTCAGGATATAAGACATCTAGAGAAAAACTCCAATATCTCATAGAAACAAGAGGCAGAATAATGGCTACCAAATTATCACCATTAGACTTGGAAAATTCGAAACTGGGTTATGCAGATCAGAAAGAATTCGAAGTACTAAATATTGATACATTGGTAGATACAGATTGGAGAAGTCCCATAGTAAATTATCTGAAAGAACCTTCAGTGAGTACAGAGAAAAAGATCAAATATAGGGCATTATCTTATGTCCTAATAGGAAATGAACTTTTTAAGAAAACCCCAGAAGGTATATTACTCAAGTGTTTAGGAGAAAATGAAGCATATTTAGCAGTATCCAGTGTGCACAGTGGGGCATGTGGGGCACATCAAGCAGGTCACAAAATGAAATGGTTGTTGTTTCGATATGGAATGTATTGGCCCACTATGCTCAAAGACTGCATAGAATTTGCTAAAGGTTGCGAACAATGCCAAGTTCATGCAGGTATTCAACATGCTCCTGCAAGTGAGTTACATTCAATTGTTAAGCCTTGGCCTTTTAAAGGATGGACATTAGATCTAATTGGTGAAATTCGACCAGCATCATCCAAAGGACAGAAATATATCCTTGTGAGTATAGATTATTTTACAAAATGGGTCAAAGCAATTCCTCTAGTGAATGTTGATCAAGAAGCCATTATGGAATTTATCCAGAGACAAATAATTTACAGGTTCGAAATACCAGAAAGTATCACAACAGATCAAGGTTCAGTTTTCACAGGGCGAAAAATGCAAGAGTTTGCAAAGGAAATGGGATTTAAATTACTAATGTCAACTCCTTACTATGCTCAAGCTAATGGACAAGTAGAAGCAGCCAATAAAGTCATAATAGGTTTGATAAAGAAATATGTAAGACGAAAGCCAAGAAATTGGCACAAAACTTTAGACCAAGCTTTGTGGGCATGTCAAACATCTCCTAAAGAAGCAACGAATACTACTCCGTTTCGACTTACCTTTGGACATGACACAGTGTTGCCAGTCGAAATACACTTACAGTCAGTAAGAATCCAAATACAAAATGAAATACCAACTGATCAATATTGGGAAATGATGATGAATGAATTAGTGGACGTGGATGAAGATAGGCTACATGCTTTAGAAGTTATGAGAAGACATAAAGAAAGAGTAGCCAGAGCATACAACAAAAGAGTTAAAAGTAAGTTGTTCTTAACCAATGACCTGGTATGGAAAGTTATATTACCTATGGATAAAAAGAACATATTATTAGGTAAATGGTCACCCCATTGGGAGGGTCCCTTTCGAGTTTTGAAAACATTTTTGAATAATGCTTATGAAATAGAAGAATTAGCAGAAGATAGAAGAATCTTGAGGGTAAATGGGAAATACTTAAAAAGGTATAAGCCATGCTTACAAGAGGTTAGAATCACTGCAGGATAATAAAAAATATATATAAACATGAAGCCAAAATGGTATTTATAAGTGCTAGAATGGTTGTGTTCAATCATTTACAATAAAAAAGAATTAACAAAATACATTCAACAATCAGAAAGGGGCGTTTCGTTTCAACTTAGCAAACTTGCTCTTGCATAAGTTGATTTTGAATTGGGTAGTATTTCTGATGTTTTCGAGCCCTTTGATTTCTTCACTTATTCCTTCAGCCACCTCCATCTGTTGAAGACTCTGTGTAACAAGACTTTCAAGCTCTTGGTCATCAACAGACTTCAAGGCTGCCTGCTCATTTTGAGCACCCTCAATCTTCTTCTTAAGTTCTTCAATCTGGGATTCCCAAAACATGATTGATCGAGCCAAGACATCATGCTTGTCTTGGGCCTAGATTTTAGCGCGCTCCAACTTCTCTGCTTCTTCAGAAAGCTTTGCAGTTTGATCATAAGCTTTAGACAAAGAGTCTTGTTTGCTTCGAATCTTAGCCTCATCATCATTAACCCTAATATACTCACTGCTAACCTCATTGAGAAAGATTTGCAGATCATATATGGTTTCACTTACTTCAAGTGGACATATGCTGAGATCTATCTGAGAAAGCAACTTCTTCATCGAAAAATAGGCTGTAGTATTTGCTTTTAGAATGGTAAAAATGTCAGCCTCAAGAATAGTTTTGTTGACTTGTTGAAGAAGCTGATCAAGAGAAGTAAGAGGGGCATCATCCTTTGTTTGGATAGAATCTTCAGATTGATTTTTACTAGACGAAGAATCCCGTTGAGCTAGCATTAGCTTGATATATTTCAGGGGATTGCTCCGTTTTAGCTCTTCCTTTTGATCCCCAGTCAAGATTGGAGGGTCTGGGTTTTTAGTGAAAATAGTCCCAGTAGGTACTGGAACTTCCACCTCTTCTTGCACCATCTCATCTTCGTCACCATCTGTGAAGTAACGACTCATAGTATGTGTGTCGCTTTCCTCTTCAGATTGTTCAGCAAAAAGTACCCTTCTAGGAGAAGAGTCACTAGGATTGTCATTGATGAGAGTTTCGAGCACTGTGTTTGGTTCGCTAACTACATGGTCCTCTGTCAAGGGAGGCGAAGTTGCTTGTTGGTCTAAAGCTTCGACCAATGGAGGCGAAGTTGCTTGTTGATCCAAGCCTTCGACGGTCCCTGCAGGAGTAGCAGCAGTGGATGAACCTTTATTTAAAACAGCTTCGTTGAAATCTTCTGGTTGAGAAGAAGCTGCAAGTTTGGAAGCTTGGCCTTGAATGGCCGGAGGATCAGAAAGAACAAAAGAAGCACTCTGCATAGAAACAAAGGGTTAGCATAAAGAAGATTACATAGCCAATTTAAAAAGGCTTTGAAAGAGATTTACCTTTGGTTCATCAGAAGTTGCATTGCTACCAATGCGTTATGAAATTACATTCTTCGAAGATTGAGACTTCGAAGATCCTTTGGATTTGACCTGGGGAGCAGTCACACTCACTTTACTTTTTGACAGATTGGCAAGTTGAGAACCTTCACCAGATTTATTGACTTTCTTTTTCTTTTTTCGTTTTAGAGGAGAAGTGTCTTCATCTTTTTCTGATTCATTTTCAGAGTGGGCATTTTCGTGTTTTCGTTTCTTTGGACACTTGGGAGGTAACCCACTTACCTGGAGAAATAGGATTGAATAATTAGTCAATTTAAAAAGTAATTTCGACAATAAAAAAGGAGTGAGCGAAGTATTACCTTTTTCTTTTTTGAGGAGTAATCTCCTTGGTCAGAAGGAAGATTCTCAGTAGTGGCTGTTGGCACTTTCAAAGAAGAAGTTGAACCTGCCTTGGGTACAACTTTATCCTTTTTCAAGGATTTTAGATCAACAGCTGAAAGGAATATCAAATGGTCAATTTTAAAACAAAGTTTAGGAAGAATAAGGGAGCTTAGAATTTCTTCAGTTCCGCACCTTCGCCGTTTTGAGACGTAATAGACATGGCTGACAAGTCATAGCGAAGGTGCCCCCTGAAATTGTCTAAATCACATTTAGCCCACGTGACCCTTTGGGCAGGTTTTTTGGCATCATTTTCACACAAATGGAAAATGTTCCCACAAACAAGCCACCAGGGATACGGAGGAAAAAAGGCTAAAGCCAGCTCTGAAGTAGGTAGGTTTGGAAATTTTGGTGTTTGATGTTTAAAAGCCCACCAATACCTATCTTCAGGTTTTACATAAGGAAGAAATCGAATTTTTGAAAGTTGTTTTTCAAATTTTTCTTTCAAAGTTCTTGCTGCTTCGCAGACAGTTCGATGTATCTCCATAGGATTATAGACAATTTCGAAATATTTTTGAAAGGCTCGAATTTCCTTGACATGAGTAAATATACCTTTTTTGACATGTTCCTGCACAAAGGAAAAAGCTGTCGTCAGTTGTTTTTAAATTTGGATGGTGCTGAACATATTCTTCGAATAGTAAGCCGTCCACCAAGTATAAAAATCTTTCGTCATGTAAAAGGAAGGAGTAAAAGAGACTAATAAAAAGTCAGCGAAACCAGCATATTTCTATTGTCTAGTTTCGATTTCCTTGAAGGAGTAAGGAACCCCTGCTAAGCATATCTCCCTTTTCTTGTTGAAGAGAGGCTCAGGTAAAATCTGGCATAATCCAAATTGGCGAGCCACGAAATTAGGTTGATAGGCAAGGATACACACTTGGCTCTTCACAGGCGTGATCCTAGAGATAATAAGCCTAGGGTTTAAAAAGGCACACCAAATGTCCCGAATTATCTCTTCTTCAATGGCTTGTTCAAGGGGCATAGTAAACCAAGTTGGACCACAGTTTGGATTGGCAAAAGGGGCCATTGAAGGATCGAACCTATGTCTTTTGGAGAAAATCATTGTATAGTTAACAAAGCATTTTTTGAAATTTTCCCTTTCATCGTTTGGGGTTAGTTTTAATATCCTGGTGCCTTCAATGCTTCGATTTATAACGTCAGGATGTTCTTCGTTGATTACCCCAAAGGTTGATAGGGATGGTTCGAAAGTTGCATTTAACCAAAGCTGCAACAGCCAAAAGGGGCCAGCAAGGAGAAGATTAGTGCCAGATTCGTAAGTTTTCAGTTTCGAGACTGTAGCACATATGCTTTCATATAAGCTTGTTAGCAGTAGCTCACTGATGCATACCCTTCGACCGTGATGAAGTTGATTGGCAAGGGTGATGAACCTGCTAGCAACTTGTAGAGACTTGCTGCAGAAGACATATTTTGATAACCATAGCGCCATAAAAGCTATATGTTCAACATCAGAAACCTCTTCCTCAGTAGAGTGATAGAGATTGATGTATTTTGAAAAACTGGCATTCTTGACATCGAAGTCAATGAGGTTATCCGCATCTTCGTTTGGATCGAAAGTTTCCCCAATAGGGGAAAGTCCAGTGATGGCAGCAATATCAAAGAATGTAGGTGTCAGCATTCCACAAGGGAGATGGAAAGTATTATAGGTTCTGTCCCAGAAGTATAAAGAGGCTAGAAAAAAAGGTTGGCTGTAACTGAAACCTAATTTTGACATTCGAATTAGGTTTAGGATACCTATACTTTCCCATTCCTGGGATTTCTTATGTTCAACTTTCGAAAGTCAGTCTTGGTATAATTGATCTGATGAGGGACATGAGCGAAAGGGTTTGAAATTCCCAGTGACATAGTTCATGCAAAAAGCGTCCCTCGTGGGTTTTGACGTTTCTGTGTCATGTGGTTTCTCTTTTAAGGTTTTGGACAGTTTTACAACCGATTCGTCTTCCTTAGGTTTTGGAGAAAGGGATTTGTTAACAATGGGTTTTGTTTTTGAATACGCGGGAAAAAATCCCTTCGTTTTTTCTAAATGATCCGTTGAGATTAGAGGACCCATAACTCCTAGGGTTCTATCAAGGACAGTAGTAGGAATAATTACCTGAGAAGCATAGATAGCTTTTTGTTCTTGAGTAAGTTTAGGGGTTGAAATGAACTCCTGATTATCAAGGTTGATGATCTTGCTTGCTGGTGTAGGAATGGAGGAAGAAGTTTGCTTGGACTTTCCAGACTTCTTGGATGAGGAAGGTAGCGCTGAAGACATTGTGAAAATAATTTTTGTTTGATATCTGAAAACAAGAAAATCTGGTTGTTGAAGAATGAGCAGTTTGGAAAAGTTGAAATGAAGAAGATGAAGTATTTTATAACCTTCCTTAACAGTTTAATAGTTTTTGACCTTTGGAAAAAAGGTGGGATACGTGTAACTCCCTCATTGGAAAAAGAAAAGGTGGATTTTTTGAGCTTCCTAGGGAAGTGATGTTTTTTGCTGCTAATTATTATCTATAACTGCTGATTGTACGTTTTGGTATGGTTATTGGACGTTTTGCAGAAAGTAGGACACTTACTCTGCCATCGTGTGCAGTATGGTCATCATGAGTTTTTAATGCTCTCGAAATAGCCTGGATGAGTCAAAAACAAGTATTTCTTTATATCTATCGAAATACATGTTCTTGAGGGGGGATTTGTTAGCTGGCTATTTCGAATAAGGAAGAAACCACTATCAAAATAATATTTCGAATAAAGTACCTAAGGAGATTAATATCAAAATTGGATATTGGTGGGAAATATGGAGTAATTATGCTGAAGGATTATTCAATTTCCAACGAATTTCGATTTGGAATTTTTTTAGTGTTCGAATTATAAAGAACTCCTTTATGCAAGGGTGCCAGAAATTGGAAACGGTCCAGGTAATTGGGTTATTTCGAAAGCGACGAAGAAACAAGATGCTTCGATTGGTACAGATTTCGAATTTTAAATAAAGAGCGCCATTCTAGAAGACGCTTGGAAGTCAGTAAACATAGGAAGCCTGCATGCTTCGAACGTGGCGTGATTTTAGAATAGGACCGTTAGGGTCAAGACACTATAAATAGGTGTTCTTATGTTAGATTTAGATATGTTCACTTTTATGTACTAAAAGATCTCAAAACACTCAAACTACCGTGAATTAAGGGAAAAGAGTCAGAAGACACAATGTACGTATTGAACATCATCATTCTTTACAATTTCAATACCAGTCTTTTTATATTTTAGTTCGCTATTACAATATTTCTGCCCTTTAAATCCTTCGATTTCCTTGCATTTCCTTGTTTTACTTGCCTTTAAACACAGTTACTTCGTTAAAAACTTTACTTTCAATGTATCCTTTTATTCAAACACTTATCTTTACATTCAAGCCCAAGTCTAATTCGAAGCCTTTCCTTCCTACATTCAGTTAGTTTATTCCTATAGACCATTTTAGAAATCTTTCCTAAGAATCTTATATTCGAACTTAGCATAAAATATAAGTCTATCAAGATAATAGATATGAACATGGAAATAAGTTATGACACATGTGTTCTAGGATCAATCTAGTCGATCCTGCAAGTAACCAATAATAATTAGTAAATTGGAAGACTAGCGGTTGTTTACTAGAAATCACTGTAAACACCCTGCTGCTGAGCCATCTGGGACTCGGGGCAAGGAAATTATAGGTGAGCCTGCCCGGACGGAGGCACCTAAGAAAATCGTTGTGGAAGCCTCTAAACAAGAAATAGAGGAAATACTGAAAATCATTAAGAAGAGCGACTACAATATGGTCGAGCAGCTGGGGCAGACCCCATCAAAGATATCCATGTTTTCTCTGTTGTTGTATTCTGAAGCCCATGCGAAGGCTTTGATTTCATTTCTCAAGACTACGCATGTGCCGCAGGAAACTTCAGCAGATCAATTCAAAGATTGTGTGGCCATCCTGACTGCTGACAATGGGCTGGGTTTTTCAGATGTGGATCTGATACCGAAAGGAAGGAAGCATAATGATGCTCTACATGTCTCGATTGAGTGAAGGGGCACCACTATAGCTCATGTGCTGGTAGATACCGGGTCTTTATTGAATGTTCTTCCGAAGAAAGCGTTGGACCGTTTGGATTGTGAGGGTTTGACTCTAAAGCCTAGTAACATTATGGTAAGGGCTTTTGACGAATCGAAGAGAATGGTGCACGGGGAGGTGGACATCCCTGTCAAAATGGGTTCTCAGACTTTTTGGTCCACCTTCTACGTAATAGATATCAGGCCTTCGAATTCTTGCTTGCTGGGTTGTCCTTGGATCCATGAGGCTGGGGCAGTTACTTCCACACTCCATCAAATGCTGAAGTATCCGGTGAAGGGAAAGATTGTCACAGTGCGAGGTGAAGAAGAATATATGGTGAGTCACCTCAATTCCTTCCTCTATGTAGAGATGGACGTGGAATTCATAGAAACTCCTTGTCAGAATTTCGAAGAGGTCCCTCAGATCTTGGCATCAACTGAAGTTACTACCAAAAAACCTCCATTGAAGACGGCTTCTCTCAAGGACGCCAGGGATGTAGTTGAAGAAGGTGGGTGTACCAATTGGGGTCAGCTCCATGATTTCACTCACAAAACTGACAAATTTGGTTTGGGCTTTACTATAGGGGCTCAAAGGGCTGTTAGGCACGCTCGGGCTGGAAGACCTCCTCTACACATCAGCAATCGGGGAATTAATGCAATTGAAGACAGTGAAGAGGATTCAGAAATCGACAGCTGGATCTACCCAACAACCAACGATGGACCGAATAACTGGACGACTATGGACTTCATTCCTGTTTCTATTATTCTGCAGTAATTGACTCATTTGTTTTAAGATTTGTAATAAACAATTTAAAACTTTACGGCCCGATGCCTTGCCCGAGGCACCTTGGCTTTGCTTGTGAGGGCTATTATTTATCATTTCATATATCATTAATAAAGCATTGGACGTTTCTTGCATACAAATTTTGCGCTCCTTATTTTTCTTTTCTGTCTCTCACTTTATCAAAACAATTATTCTCTTACACACACTCACGTATCATACTACAGATCCATATCCACTCCGGATCCCATTGATTACAGCTCTGCTACTGCCAGTTATGACTTCAAAAATCTGATCAACCAAGTCGAGGACGAAGGTGAGGATGATTGTGAGGTGCCTGGAGAGCTTGCTAGACTATTACAGTAGGAAGAAAGGGTCATACAGCCTCATGAAGAGCCAGTTGAGTCAGTGAATTTGGGTACAGAGGAAGACATGAAAGAGGTTAAAATAGGTGCAAATCTAGAGCCTAGTGTCAAAAAACGGTTAATACAGATGCTACACGACTATGTTGAGATCTTCGCCTGGTCCTATGAAGACATGACTGGTTTGGACACTGATATTATGGTACACCGCATGCCGACTAAAGAAGACTGCCCTCCGGTAAAGCAGAAGGTCCACCGTATGCGCCCTGAAATGTCAGAGAAAATCAAGGTAGAGGTCATGAAACAGTTCGACGCAGGATTCTTAGCTATCACTTCTTATCCGCAGTGGGTTGCCAACATCGTTCCGGTACCTAAGAAGGACGGTAAGGTACAAATGTGTGTGTACTACAGAGATCTGAGCAGAGCAAGCCCCAAGGATAACTTCCCACTTCCTCACATTGATGTTCTAGTCGACAACACCGTGAAACACAAGATCTTCCCCTTCATGGATGGTTTTTCTGGCTACAACTAGATCAAGATGGCTCATGAGGACATGGAGAAGACAACCTTCGTTACATAGTGGGGCACCTTCTGTTATAAGGTAATGCATTTTGGGTTGAAGAATGCTGGGGCAACTTATCAGCGCACCATGGTCGCTTTGTTCCATGATATGATTCACCACGAGATCGAGGTTTATGTTGATGACATGATAGCCAGGTCCCAGACTGAGGAAGAGCACCTTGATCATCTCCAGAAACTGTTTGACAGGTTGAAGACGTACAAGCTGAGGTTGAGTCCGAACAAGTGTACCTTCGGGGTAAGGTCTGGTAAGCTTCTGGGTTTTGTTTTCAGTGAAAAAGGTATTCAGGTAGACCCTTCAAAGGTAAAATCCATACAAGAGATGCCGGCTCCCCGCACAGAAAAAGAAGTTAGAGGTTTCTTGGGATGCCTGAATTACATCGCCAGGTTCATTTCACATCTGACTGCTACTTGTGAGCCAATCTTCAAGCTGTTGAAGAAAGATCAAGTGTTAAAATGGAATAATGAATGCCATACTGGTTTTGAAAGAATCAAATAATACCTTCAAGAACCACCAATTCTGATGCCTCCAGTTGAAGGAAGACCTTTGATATTATACCTGACAGTGCTAGACAGTTCAATGGGGTGTGTGATGGGGCAGCATGACGAGTCTGGTCGAAAAGAGCATGCAATTTACTACCTTAGCAAAAAGTTTACCGACTGTGATACCCGATACTCATTGCTCAAGAAAACTTGCTGCGCTTTGGCATGGGCTGCTCGCCGATTGAGACAGCATATGCTGACTCACACTACCTTGTTGATATCAAAGATGGATCCGATCAAATATATTTTCGAGAAGCCCGCCTTATCCGTAAGAATAGCAAGATGGCAGATGATCTTAACCGAGTACGACATCCAATACACAACCCAAAAAGAAATCAAGGGGAGTGTATTGGTGGATCATTTGGCGCATCAGGCCGTGGATGACTACCAGTCCATGAATTTCGAGTTCCCGGATGAGAATATCATGTTGATAACCGACTGCGAAGAACCTGGACCAGATGAAGGACCCGAGGAGGGATCCCGATGGTCTATGTATTTTGATGGAGCCTCGAACGCATTGGGTAATGGCATTGGCGCTGTAATTATATCTCCTGAGGGCTGTCATACTCCAGTCACCACCCGATTATGTTTTAATTGCACCAACAATATGGCAGAGTATGAAGCGTGTATCATAGGTCTTCGAGCTGCTATTGACCTGAGGATTAATTTCTTGAGTGTATTCGGAGATTCCGCTCTGGTAATAAGTCAGATCAAAGGTGAGTGGGATACGAAGCACCCGAATCTTATTCCTTACAAAGAGTATGTACTGACATTGCTCCCACACTTTGAGGAGGTAACCTTTGAACATTTCCCAAGAGAGGAGAATCAGTTAGCGGACGCGCTAGCTACTATGTCTTCTATGTTCAAAGTCAGGTGGAACAATTAAGCTCCCTGAATCACTATTGAGAGGTTGGAAGAATCCACACATTACTGTGACATTGAGACTGAAGAGGTAGCAGATAAACCCATGTTTCACGAGGTAAAGAGGTATCTTGAGGCTCAAGAATACCCCGAGGGGCCATCTGTTAATGATAAGAAGTTTTTGAGAAGGTTCACTGCGAAGTTCTTCATGAGTAATGGAATCCTCTATAAGCGTAACCATGATTCAACCTTACTGCGGTGTATAGACAAGAGCGAGGCAGAAAGGATCATGGCAGAGTTACATGAAGGTACCTTCAGAACTCATTCCAGTGGACATACCATGGCGAGGAAAATCCTACAGGCAGGATAGTACTGGTCCATAATGGAAGCCGATTGTTATCAGCACTCTCGAACCTGTCATAAGTGCCAAGTCTATGTTGATAAGGTGCATGTACCTCTGGTTCCCCTGAATGTTTTGACGGCTCCCTGGCCTTTTGCAATGTGGGGTGTTGACATGATTGGAGAGATCAGGCCTACTGTGTCTAACGGGCATCGTTTCATTCTGGTAGCAATTGATTACTTCACGAAGTGGGTTGAGGCAGCTTCCTTTGCTACAGTAACCAAGAACTTCGTAGCACGATTTATCTGGCATAACTTGATCTATCGGTATGGTGTGCCAAAGAGAATTATTACTGACAATGGTACAAATCTCAATAACACAATGATCACCGAGCTCTGCAAACAGTTCAAGATTCATCATCATAACTCTTCTCCCTACCGACCGAAGATGAATGGGGCTGTTGAAGCAGCTAACAAGAACATCAAAAAAATTGTGCAGAAGATGACGGTGACATACAAAGACTGGCACGAGATGTTACCATTCGCTCTTCATGGGTACCGTACCTCAGCACAGACGTCGACAGGGGAAACACCCTACTCTTTGGTGTATGGCATGGAAGCAGTCGTACCCATCAAAGTCCAGATACCCTCTCTCAGGATTATGAAGGATGCAGGTTTCAATGAAGACGACTGGATCCAAACCGACTTGATCAGCTGAATCTAAACGATGAAAAGAGACTTAGTGCTATCTGTCATGGTCAGACGTATCAAAAGCGAATGATTAAGGCTTTTAACAAGAAAGTCAGACGTCAAGAATATCATGTCGAGGATCTAGTGATAAAACGCATCATACTACCTCAAGGTGATCCCAGGGGCAAATGGACCCCCACATACGAAGGGCCATTTGTGGTTAAGAACATTTTCTCGGGAGGAGCTATGATTCTAACCACCATGGATGGTGACGACCTTCCTCACCCCGTCAATGCATACATAGTGAAAAGATACTACGCATAATCAAAGACCCTCTAGGTTGACTAGCCTAGGCAAAAATAAGGGCTTCCCGGCGAACCAAAAGGGTTCAGGAAAAAGTAAGGGATGAAAATAAAAAACTGTACACCCGGAAAGTCAAAAACCTGAAAAGGCGACTTGGGTAAAAAAAGGGTATCCCGGTGGACTGAAAACCCGAAAGGGCGGTCCAGGCAAAAATTAGGGATCAAAGCGTAACACTATGTCTCATTGGATCATCTCGCAACCAGACTTCGGTATCAACTATCAAGCTCGGACAACGCCAATCAATCTGATCAACCTTCGGCCAAGAAGTAAGGTGATGAGACGCTTGAAGATATAAAGGCAATAGTAAAGTTGGAACCCGATGGAATTGTTTCACATAACTATTTTATTTTTTTTACAAATTGTAATTTCTTTCGGCGGTGTTCTCTTACTAGGACGTCAGCCTCTTTGTACAAAAATGCCTATTACGGGCCAATTGCAAAAATCAATACAATTCATTTTTACAAGAAATTTCAATTTGTTTTTATTTTTCTATTTTGTTTTGCAAGAACTTCCAATGATTCATTTTTGATATATGCATTTGAAAATAATGGCTGCTCATAAATATTTACACAAGAAACAAAATACGATTACTCGTAATGCCAAAAACAGGGAAAACAAGAAGTGCCCAAACCTTACAGTTACTCTGCCCATCAGGTACCGGGATAAAGCCAGATTAAGAACAAGAGTAGTGGTACATACACTCCCCATAGAGTAAAAAGTATCCAAAGACAGTGATGTTAGATTTCTCGAACAGGACATAACTCTCCCCAACTGAGGTTCACAATCACGAGTGAGTCAGTAAATTTTTCCCCAAGCAGAGTTTATTTCTCTCACAAGCAGAAATTCAATCTCCAACAGAATTCATTATCAGCAGCAACGAAAATTCATCCCTAGCTGAGTTTATTTCTCCAAATCAGCAGATCTATCAACAGAGTATCTCCTCTCCAACAGAGTTATTCCCCGTAGAGTTATCCTCAGACAGGGTCTCTTCTGGCAGAATATTCACCAGCCAAATGAATGTGAATCCCCAGCTAGTCATCTTTGTTCACCATCCCCAACAGAAGTAGAGGAACTATGATTTTTTATAGCAGTCAAGAATACCATTTCTCATACTCTCCAAATAGCAGTCAGGGATTTATTTTCCCGGACTCGGATTATTACGTTAGCATTTCATGTTCATACATCATGACATGTGCATACATTACATATAACATAATCTCAGTTATTTTGAGAACCTCATCACAATGCATCTCATGCATCGCACATAACTAACCTTGTATTTCTTTCAGGCAAGACAATTATTATCAACAATTTCTAGTAGGTCCATGATCAACACTCGAAGCTAAACAGAGTAATCATCAATGCGAAAAATGTAACCTTACGCCGGTTCCTCTTGAAGTTTTACATAGACTTAGCCCAAAGTAACCTTACCCCGGTTCATCCTGAAGTTTTACACGAAATTATCCCAAAGTAACCTCACCCTGGTTCATCCTGAAGTTTTACACCAACTTATAACCTTACCCCGGTTCATTCTGAAGTTTTACACAAACTTATCACCAAGCAACCTTACCCCGGTTCCTTCTCATAGCCCTACTATCCAGGATTTCATCTCGAAGTAACCTTACTATCCAGGTTCCTTCTCACAGCCCTACTATCCAGGTTCCTTCTCACAGCCCTAATATCCAGGCTTTCATCTCGAAGTAACCCTACTATCCAGGTTCCTTCTCACAGCCCTACTATCCAGGATTTCATGTCAAAGTAACCTTACTATCCAGGTTCCTTCTCACAGACCTACTATCCAGGCTTTCATGTCGAAGTAACCCTACTATCCAGGTTCCTTCTCAAGCCCTACTATCCAGGCTTTCATCTCGAAGTAACCCTACTATCCAGGTTCCTTCTCACAGCCATACTATCCATGCTTTCATTTCGAAGTAACCCTACTATCCATGTTCCTTCTCACGGCCCTACTATCCAGGCTTTCATGTCGAAGTAACCCTACCATCCAGGTTCCTTCTCAAGCCCTACTATCCAGGGTTTCATCTCGAAGTAACCCTACTATCCAGGTTCCTTCTCACAACCCTACTATCCAGGCTTTCATGTCGAAGTAACCCTACTTTCTAGGTTCCTTCTCACAGCCCTACTATCCAAGCTTTCATGTCGAAGTAACCCTACTATCCAGGTTCCTTCTCAAGCCCTACTATCCAGGCTTTCATCTTGAAGTAGCCCTACTATCCATGCTTTCATCTCGAATTAACCCTACTATCCAGGTTCCTTCTCACAGCCCTACTATCCAGGCTTTCATCTCGAAGTAAACCTACTATCCAAGTTCCTTCTCATAACCTTACTGTTGTACCCCAAAATTTTACCTCTCATATTTCTCAATACATGTCAAGTGAGGTCCTCAAATTGCTCAAGGAGGTCCAAGAGTTGACCAGACAAACTCTCTCCTAAGGCAGTCTACCTCAGATTAGGGTTTCATTTTGCATCAATATGCTTGAGTCCAAAGGATACAAAATTCTCACCATTTTCCTAATATGTTCTCAAGATCATCCATGTCAAGTTTCAAGCCTTGCAGAGGAAGTTTGCTCAGTCAATTGCTCAAATACCTAAAAATCGATTGTGCTAGGTCAAAAGTCAATTGTGAACCACATACAATCAAACTTCAAGATTTTTGGTCAACATCCTCATTTTGAAGTATCATTAATCATTTGATCAAGGGTTGATCATGATTCATCAAGGATTGCTCACAATTCATCAAAGCCCAAAAGTTGCTAAATTAGGGTTTTGTAGGAAAAGTCAACTCAACTTTGACTAAGCAAAACTTTCTCATAATTTATCAAAAAGGACCCATCCAAATATCATTTTGAAGAGGATGCAATTACCTACAATTCATCTTCATCTCCCAAGTTCAAAATATGCACTCACAAAAAGATATGAATTTGGACATTATAGGTCATTTTGAAAAGTCAACAAAAACACCTTTTGGGTCAAGGCTTCATACATGAATATAGAAGAATAAATTAATATGAGACAAAAAGGGTTACTTAGAGGACATCCTAAGCTTTCTAAAAAGTCCAAGAACACCTCTCTAGGGTCAAAATTGAGAGAGTTATGCATTGGCCAAGTAGACCTTTTTTGCAAAATTGCCAAAAGTCAAACATGCTCAAATTTGCATCTTTTGCTAAATGGGCCCAACTTTTTATGCTTGCATCTCATTACTAACATAGCCCATGACCTATGGGACCCTCAATGCTTTATTTATTCATTTATTTAATTTATTTTGATTTTTATTCATTTAAAATTCAAATAAAATCAAATAAATCCTAATAAATCATATATTGTATTTTAGGGATGATTTGTGCATTGAAAAAAGATCTCATATGCTGTCAATTGAAGATCAACTCGTGCAAAGGAAATTTGTTTTGAAAAAGATTGGTTTTGAGCAAAATTGGAAAGGAATCATATGCATTGAAAGATCAAATCAAATCTCCATGATAAGTAAGATTGAGGTCGTTTTTGTTGACCTAATAGCTTGCATTACATATACAGAAGGAGACCAAGGCATAAAGAGGTTAGAAGCAGTCGTGCAAAGTGAAAACAAAACTCAAAAAAATTCAAGAAAAGTGGTAATCTAATTTCCATATTAGAGACCAGATCGTGCCTTTCTCACATTGCCAAGAGGTTGTTGGATGTTCCAGGTGCATATTCCAATCAGATTCAAGCCTTTTCACACCTGGAATTGTAAGATATAGGTATCACGACATGCTTCCAAATTCAAATTTAGTTTCATTGATTCACTTATCCATTGCATATTTTAATGATATATTCGTGTTTGTCTTTGAGTTTGCAAGCTTTTGATACAATTTAATTGTATTTCTAACGCTTGTACATGAAGTTGCCATAACTAGGGTTTTATGTTCTTGATTAGGGCTTTGCAGGATAAGCAAAATTGAGTAATGATTCTGGTACCAGGAGACTCGTGAGGTTGAAATGAGTAGAATGGTACCAGCCATGGCCATTTATCTTGAATGTACGCGATTTTGGAGATGGACAGGGATGTACCTACGACCAGTGTCTGTAGGTAAAAGTCTGTTTACCTAAAACGACGGATGGGAGGTAGACGATGATGCGTGTCATCCTTTGGTTGGGCCATTTAAATTTAGCGCGTTTTTTCCCAGGATTTAGTGTTTTCATCATATAATATTCATGCTTCATTGTATATACAAACAAAACACTTGGCTCAGTTGGTAAGCGTGCAGGGGGAAGTGCAAAGGACCTGGGTTTGATTCCCAGGTTCCAACCTTTGTTCTTAATATTTTTCCACATGCAATCTAACGCTTTGCAGGACAAGGTGCTCACTGTGCACCATCAAGATCTGGCCCTTTAATTCATCAATGTCCCCAGATCAACATATCATTTTGGGAGGACCACCATGCGCCTGAGTCAAGCATGCACACTGCATTTGGGCAAAGTAAAAAAGGCCAGGATTTTGTTTGGGCTCAAATCTCAAAAAGCACCCCCAATTGCTAATGCAGGCCCATCTCATCTTTCTTTGCTTATTTATTTTAATTCTTTTATTACTTTCTTTAACTATTTTTAATTTACTAATTAATCTTTTTTCATAAAATCAATAATTCACAAAAATTAGAATTAGACTTTTTTAATTAATTTTATTAATTTAATTTAATTTAGTCTAATTTGGGGAAATTATAATTTGTTTTCATAAATAAAATAAAATAAAAACAGAAATTAGGTTAACTTTTGATCTAATTTTATTTTGTGCTTTGTCTTAAATAAATAAAATACAAAAATAGGCCGTGGATTAAAATTAATTTAATTTATTTTTTGTAATTTAAAATTAATTAGACTTAGGTTTTTCCTTTAATTTAACAATTCCATTATTTTATTAAAACATAACAAAAACATTTTTTAATTAATCGCAATTAGGTTTAGGCAAGGGTCAAAACCCTAATTATCTCGTATTCGATTCATCGCGCGCATCATATTTTATTTTGTTAATATTGTTGTAACTGTGCATGGTTCGTAATAGTTCAATCTAGGGTTTTTATTTATCGCTTTTTCCCGGGGTTTTTGGCTATGTAATTAATTCCCCTCCCCGAAGCCTTGTAATAGCGTAGATTTACTTTCTCGCATCTTAATTTCTGCCAATATTTAACTGTCTAGATGTATGTTAATAGGATTGTATGACAAGATTGCATGATAATTTAATACAGTTAGAAAACCCTAATGTGCAAAGATAAATAACCGAAACAAATCACTCGCACATATCACTCCTAGAGTATACTCACACTTCGGTTGTCTTTGGTAAACAATCATTAAGCATAGGGTGTCTTAGTGGTTACCCTTTTGTCAAAAAAGATCAAATGTCCCGTTCGAATGTTGCCTCGGAATGTTGCCCCGGAAAGGTTGCCTCGAATATGATCTTAAGACTCTAGGGTTATTACTAAGTCATCCTAACATTGCTTTAGTGATTGTATATCCTTTTCGAATTGACCCTTACAACTCCAACGACAGTGCTACCTATTTCTCAATAGTAGGATAACGCTATCTAAAGGAAACAAGAATAGAAACGATATTTTTTCGAGTAGGTAGATGCTAGTAGGTACTTGCTCAAATCAAAACTTTTTCACACTTACACATTTCAAAACAAATTTTCAAAAAAACAACTTCGTCACACCTTTGAGGACTGATACAAGGGTTATCACGAAGTCAAACTTTTCAAAAACAAAGCACATACACAAGCAAATTTTAAAAAGATGAGCAAGTACCTAAGAGCCCATGGAAAACCATGGATAGAAAGGGTGCTAATTCCTTCCCTTTCTATAATCTACCCCCCGTAATCAGAATATCTCGAAAAAGGATTTATTCTGTACTTTTTTCCTTTCCGATTGGATGAAATAAAAGTCAATGGCGACTCTTGCTTACCGCGACATTTTGCAAACACAAAATGCAAAACGCAAACCAGCATTTTGAAACATTTGGTTCTGCCACCGTATTACACTTACTATCCGAGTTCTTCCTCTCTTATCCCTAAACAATAGTCCACAACACTGTAAGACCGAGACCGAATCTAACACGATTGGTTTCACATCTCTCCAGTAAGTCGTGGTGCAACATATACCCCGATAAGATATGCAGTTCACTTCCGCTTCCCCAAACCGGAGTTATTCCCCAGTTGAGTAATGGACAACTGAATATCCTAAAACTCTATTTCTCCCAAGACAGAGACCAACATTCCCCAGTGAAGTCCTCCTCAATAACAGGTATACGGGTTCTCGCAAAGGAATCTCTTATGCGATCGACACCTCTTCGGATGGCATCTTTAAGCCCATCCCCGACAATCTTCAATCCTCAACTTCCAAATGGCTTCTGTAAGCCCATTCCCGATAGCTCCCATCAGTACCACTTCGTGCGAGTGCAAATTTCAGGGCACTCTAGTGTTCAATCATCTTCCACCTTCAGATCACGAAAGGCAAACGAGCCAATCTACACCTTCAGGTTTAAGAAGATTGAACAGGGGCAGATGTTATACCCCAAAATTTTCCCTTCCATATTTCTCAACACATGGCAAGTGAGGTCCCTAAATTTCTCAAGGAAGTTCAAGAATTGACCAGACAAACTCTCTCCTAAGGCAGTATACCTCAAATTAGGGTTTCCATCTTCATCAAGATGTGTGAACCACAAAGGACTAAAATTATCACCATTTTCCTAGTATGTTCTCAAGATCATCCATGTCAAGTTTCAAGCCTTGCAGAAGAAGTTTGCTCAGTCAATTGCTCAAATGCCTGAAAATTAACTATATTAGGTCAAAAGTCAACTGTGGCCCACATACAGTCAAACTTTGAGATTTTTGGTCAACATCCTCATTTTGAATTATTATCCATAATTTTATCAAGGGTTGATCATGATTCCTCAAGGATTGCTCACAATTCATCAAAACCCAAAAGTTGTTAAATTAGGGTTTTATAGGAAAAGTCAACTCAACTTTGACCAAGCATAACTTTCTCATACTTTATCAGAAATGACCCATACAAAGCTCATTTTGAAGAGGATGCAATTATATATAATTCATCTTCAGCTCCCAAGTCCAGAATGTGCACTCACAAAAAGATATAAATTTTTACATTATCGGTCCTTTTGAAAAGTTAACAAAAACACGTTTTAGGTCAAAGATTCATACATGAACATGGAAGACTCAATTGAGATGATACCAAAAGGGTTGTTTAGAGGACATCCTAAGCTTTCTAAAAAGTCAAATAACACCTCTCTAGGGTCAAAATTGAGATAGTTATGCATTGTCCAAGTTGACCATTTTTGCAAAATTGCCAAAAGTCAACTGTGCTCAAATTTGCATTTTTTGCTAAATGGGCCCAACTTTTTATGCTTGCACCTCAATTATAATGTGGTCCACCACTCAAATGTTCACTCACCCATTATGTGCTTCATTTTTCAATTTATTTTTATTTTTCATTAATTAAAAAGTGAACTAAATCAAATAAATGATGAAAATTAACAAAGATATGATTTAATTTGTTTTTTTGACAGATTGGCAATCAAGATATGCTGAGTTAACAAGACCAAATCAAATCAAGGTCAATTGTACAAGAAAGGCATGATTTGGCTCAAAATAGCAACATATCATATAGCTTGCAAATCAAATCAAATCTTGGATAAATGCAAAGATTTAGTCCAAGTTTGTTAACCTAATTCACTCTAGGTTATATAGTGAACAATTCCAAATTAAAAAGACAAGGGTGGAGGCGTGCAAACTGCAAGAACAAGCTTCAAAATTCCAAGAAAAAGTGGTGATTCAATTCCATTCTAGAGGCCAAGTCAAGCAATTCTAGCATTACCAAACGACTCCTGGACCTTCCTAGAACCTATCCCAATCACTTGCAGGTGCTCAAACACCCAGAAACGCACGCAATGACTCCCACAGTTTGCATCATTCTTTGAAAATGATTACAGTAATTCCTGCATCATTATCGTCTTTAACTCATATATTTGTAATCTTCATCATGTTTGCAAGCTAACCATGTCATTTAATTGCGTTTTTGATGCATGTACACGATGTTGCCATTGCTAGGGTTTTTGTGTTATTTTTAGGGTCTTTTTGTACAGGAACAATTGGGCCTTGAATCAGGTACCATGATGCTCGTGAGGATTAGACGAGTTGATTGATACCATTACCTTTCATTTATCTTGCGTGTACAACATTTTTGAAATTTACAAGGTTATACCTACAGTGGATTTCCGTAGGTAAAAGTGCTTCATCTAAAGCCACGGTTCAAGGGAAAAGACGATGGCGTGTCAAGCCACCATTGGAACGTTTGAAAATTCGTGTGTTTTCTGAGCGTGACAATTGACTTTGCTTTTGATTTTTTTTGTTTATAATATATTCAATTAACAAGTCCATCGCAGATGGTAAAGAAGCTTGCCTTTGATGTACACGTCCTGGGTTCGATCCCAGGCGTGTGCATTTTTCTATTTTCTTAACAATTGCAGGTCAATCCCATGCATTGCACTATCCAGCGCCCATCATGTGCCATCAACGTACGTCCATTGGATGCTCAGCTGGCCAGATCCCACGCCTCTCCAATGAAATACCATGGTGTACCACAAAGTCAACACCATACCAGATCTAGCGCTGACCAGGCCTGGAGCTTAATGGGCCACAAATTTTAAGTTCTGCACCCCTAACATTCCTAACAACACATGCCCATTTCTCAATTTTTTCTCTTCTTATCATTTTATTTTGCTTTATTCTTACTTTTTTATTTATTTTATTTTTAAAATCATTTTTTTTATAAAATCATAAAAATCAAAAAGTCATAAAAATTAGAATTAGGTTTTTATTTTATTTTATTAAACTTAATTTATTTAATTAGGTTAATTTAATTTAGGGTAACTTTAACTTATTTTTACAATTAAAATCAATTGGAAAACTAGGTATAAATTCTTGATTTAATTATTTTCTTTTTTCAAACAAAAACACAAAAAATAGGTTAACTTAATTATTTTTCTTAATTAAAGTTAATTAGTAATTAGGTTATTTTTTTAATTCAATTATTCCTTATTGTCTTAAAATAACAAAAACGACAAAAAAATGTTTTTTCTTTAATCAATTGCAATTAGGTTTAGTCAAGGGTCGAAAATCTAATTTCTCACGTATTTAATTTGCCGCGTGCTTGTTATTACGTTTGCCATTATTTTGTAATTGTTTCAAGGATGTAATAGTTTAAATTAGGATTTTAAATTCCACATTTTTTTTTAATTTCACGTCAAGGCAATTATGTAACTGTCAAAGCCATGTAATAGCTAGGTTTATTTCCGCTTTTACTTTCAGTAAACTTTTTTAACTGTCTAGATGTATGGCTAATAGGATTGTATGGCAAGAATGCATGAAAAATTAAAACAGTTAGACAACCCTAATGTGCAAAGATTAAATAACTGAAACAAATCACTCGCACATGTTCACTCCCAGGGTTTACCTCACTTTGGTTGCCTTCGGTACACAATCATTAAGCATAGGAGATTTTAGTGGTGGCCCTCCTGTCTAAAAGATCAAATGTCCCATTCGAGTGTTGCCTCGAAAAGATCTTAAGACTCTAGGGTTACTACTAAGGTTTTCTAACTATTGCTTTGGTGATTGTACTTGTTCCTTTCGAATGTCCCCTACAAACTCCAACGACGGTGCTACCTAATCCTTAATAGTGGGATAACACTGTCTAAAGGAAATAGAACAAAAACAATCTTTTTTCCGAGTAGGTAGATGCTAGTAGGTACTTGCTCAAATCAAAACTTTTCACACTTACACCTTTCAAAACAAACTTTCAAAACAACTTCGTCACACCCTTGAGGACTGATACAAGGGTTATCATGAAGTAAAACTTTTCAAAACAAGCACACAAACACAAGTAATTTAAAAATGAGCAAGTACCTAAGAGCCCATGGAAAACCATGCATAGAAAGGGTTCTAACACCTTCCCTTTCTATAATCTACCCCCGTACTCAAAATCTCGAAAAAGGATTTTTTCTGTACTTTTTCCCTTTCCTATTGGATGAAATAAAAGTCGGTGGTGACTCTTGCTTACCGCGAAATTTTGTGAACAAAACACAAAACGAAAACCAGTAAAAATAGTCGGTTCTGCCACCGTATCACAAAGTCATATCTTCTTGATGATGTTTTTTTCCATATTTTTAGATTAAATACTTAGTTTTTATTATGAACGGGTGAACTTCTGGATGAATGTTCCTGAGTCCTGTCATGAATCTTCATGGGTGTTCATCAAAGTTTAAGGCCACAGGCGAAGGTTCGTACGCCCAACTTCATGTGTGTCAGGGTCATCATCCCCGAGTAGCGGGGAGGTTTTTAAGCCACCCAGATGTCCCTGCGCAGGGTGTGGTTTGTTATTAAGTTGGCCGACGAGGGCTTGGGTCGGGGTCTATTCCTCGACACAATTATGGCCTTTTCACTTGATTTGCAGTGGAAGGGTGAATTTGATGATGCTGAATTCACTATTTTCCCCTGCCTTTTAGGTACGACGGCCCACCAAATCGAGGATGACATTATGCTCGCCACCCATGAGGAGAACAATGTTGTCGAGGAAGACCCTTTGTCTTGGGTCACACCTGAACCTAGGAAAAAAAGTCGATATTCTCGCAGGATGCTACTGATGTGCTTAACTTCTCAGAGGTTCGAGCACAGGGTGCCCCGACCAATTGGGTTCTGCAGATACCTCATATAAATAGATGAATATGCTCGGCGTATCCGGGAAAATGATTTCCCATGTACGAATTTTATTTCAAGGAAGCGAGGATGCATTTTCCCTTCAATGATTTCCAGGCCAGGGTCTTTTAGTGGTTACAATTGATCCCTCCCAACTTCACCCAAACGCGCTTGCTTTCATGCGTGCCTTCAAGCTCGTATGCAAATATTTACATATAGGCGCCACATTGTTCCTCTTCTTCCGTATATTCCATCTGCAAAGGAAGTCTATTGGAGGGGGACAAGTTTGGGTGTCCTTTAAGCAGTTCGGGAAACTCTTTCGGCCATATCTTGAATCTGTATGTCATTTTAAAGAGAGGTACTTTGTCGTGAAGCCTCTTACAGACGGGTCGTGACTTCTCTGTATGAACGCTCGAAGGTGGTCGAGTAAGGTCGTACAGTAGTTCGATTGAGTGCTAGATTTCCTCTCGAATGGCAGTGGAAACATTTTGAGAAGAAGCCCGGGTATTATGCAGTGAAACTGGAGGATTTAGATGCTGAGGACCAACTTTCCTATGAGAAGCTGGTGACCTATGTAAGGAGTTTCACGCTGGCAAGGTGCGTGGACATGGACAATAACCCCCTCTTTGACGATAATGGGGAGTATCTCCTCGTTAATAGACTGATAAATACAAAGGCGTTGCTCAAGTGTTCTTCAGATGATGAAGCTTTGCGGCTTTTAGGTAGGGTACTTGCCCATGAATATCTCTTTGTATGTTTGCCTTGTGACTAACATTTTTCTTATTGGTTGCATATCAGATGGTGTCCCTCTCCAAGAGCTTACTCAAGTTGAGGTCTAAGAATGCCTCCACCTCGGGGCCCAAGAGTCAGGTTGCCAAACTTTAGCAGCAGGCCAAAGCTCCTGGTCGAGCTAGCGGTTCCCACTTCTCGAAGACTCATGCTCCTCCTCCTGAACAACAGGCAAAGAGGAAGCGCATGGAAGAGCCCGAGCGGGAGGTGCCCGAAGGTGGCAGGGATCCGGGGAAGTCTACATGTTGCCTCCTTTCTATCTCAATCAGACCATCTTTAGCAGGGAGAGTTCTCTAGGACTCCACGAGGATGAGAGGGAAGCGATCTTATCCGAGGATAAAGAGACCCGTCTGAAGAACCTGACTGACAATGTGGCCGCCGTGATGAAGATACTAGAGATGGTGTTGATGTTGAATGATGAAGCTGCAGGATCTCAGGCTGCCCTTGACAAAGCTTTCGCCAAGATTGAGAAACTGAAAGGAGAAAATGCGAAGCTGAAGAACGACATACTCAACCACGAGGCGAAGTATGAGTCACATGTCCAGCTTCTCAAGGACCTGAACGAGTTGTGGCCTCAGCTGGATGCTGCAACCAAAGAGAACGAGCGGTTGGTCGCCAAAATAAAAGAGCTGGAAGGGATCTCGGCACATGCCGATGAAGAGACTGAGGCAGAGAAAGCCACGACGACCAGGGGAGACCTAATCGGGCGCATCCACATACTCGAACAAGATGTCATGGATACCCTCGGTTATGGTTTTAACACGGCCATGGAGTAGCTTAAACTTTGGACTCGGGGGTCAAGTTAGTGGTTAAAGGTGCAGGGCCGTTTAATCAGGTGGTCGATGGAAAAATCTTTTATACCCCCGCTGATAGTCCCGAGGAGGGTAGTGACGGGAAGGATGAGATCTGATGTCTTTGGGCATGCGTGCCCGGTTTTATTTCAGTTTGAATTTGTAGCTCGCGTGCCTTTATGTTTTGTAATTATTTGAACAACACCGGCCTTCGTGGTCGGCATTTACGAATGCCTTTATTTTGCCTTTATGCACTTGTTTATGTTCGTTAAATACTTTCTTGTCATGTTTTTTACTTATTTATTTTATGATACTTTGAAATTTTGTGAATGGAGATTTGAGCTCGACCTCAATTATGGTCGACACACGTTGGGATGTATCGAGGGGAGCGATGCAGGAATCCATGTGATGAACTCAAAACCGCGATCGAGATCTTAACTTCGTGGCATGAACTGCCCGTTGCGAGCTGGGTGTTTTCGTCCTTTTAGGTACTTCGACAGCAGAGCTTGATCGAGGTGTCTCTATCGGGCTAAGGTTTAGTTTATGAAATGAACAAAAAAACCTGCCTTTTGTTAACGTTTGGAGGCTATGTCCATACCTCGACATTCCGCCATGGTCGAGCATGTCATGTCGTCTGTTAGAGAGGATCAGTCGACTGATAATGCCCGTCACTTAATAATGACTTAGATATAGTATTGTTTCAACTTTGTAGTGTTCCATGGTCGAGGTAGAAGTTCTCCAGTTAGTTGTTCGAAGTAGTATGCCCCGGTGCCTGTAGATCCATGGACGCGGTATGGTCCTTCCCAGTTCGTGGCCAGTTTCCCTTCTTGGGAATCTTTCTGATTTCTCTGTAAGACTAGGCTACCATCATGGAATTTGCGTTTGATGACTGTTGTCATAATGAAGAGCTATCTATTGTTTCAGTGTGGCCTCGCGAAGAGCTGCTCTTGATCAGATTTCCTCGACTAGATCGAGCACTTCTCGTAAGGCTTCATCGTTGAGCTCCTCGTCAAGAGGGACTTCTGTTCGTCTGGATGGCTCCATGATTTCCACGGGGATGACTGCCTCAATGCCATAGGTTAAATGAAACGGTGTCTCACTAGTTGTCGAGTGTGGAATTATCTGGTAGGCCCATAGAATGCTGTGTAGTTCTTTGACCTACCCTCTTTTGGCCTCGCCCAGTCTGCGCTTGAGTCCTTGTAAGATGACTCTATCCGTGGCTTTGGCTTGCCCGTTGGTTTAAGGGTGTTCGACTAAGGTGAAGTGTTGCTTAGTGTCGAGCTTGAAGACAAAGTTTTGGAAACCTTGATCTATGAATTGCGTCCCGTTGTCGGCGACGAGCGCTTATGGTATCCTGAATCGGGCAAGTACGTTTTGCTTGTTAAAATGCATGACAATGTGTGAAGTGATTTTGGCCAGGGCCTCGGCTTCTATCCATTTTGTAAAGTAGTCGACCACCACGATCAGGAATTTATTTTGATATGAGCCTTGCACGAAGGGTTCGAGGATGTTGTTGTACCCCAAAATTTTCCCTCCCATTTTTCTCAAATACATGTCAAGTGAGGTCCTCAAATTGCTCAAAGAATTCCAATAATTGACCAGACAAACTCTCTCCTAAGGCAGTCTACCTCAGATTAGGGTTTCATTTTGCATCAATATGCTTGAGTCCAAAGGATACAAAATTCTCACCATTGTCCTAATATGTTCTCAAGATCATCCATGTCAAGTTTCAAGCCTTGTAGATGAAGTTTGCTTAGTCAATTGCTCAAATACCTAGAAATCGACTTTGTTAGGTCAAAAGTCAACTGTGGCCCACATACAGTCAAACTTCAATATTTTTGGTCAACATCCTTATTTTGAAGTATCATTCATCATTTTATCAAGGGTTGATCATGATTCATTAAGGATTGCCCATAATTTATCAAAACCCAAAAGTTGCTAAATTAGGGTTTTGCAGGAAAAGTCAACTCAACTTTGACCAAGAATAACTTTCTCATCCTTTATCAAAAATGAACCATCCAAAGCTAATTTTGAAGAGGATGCAATTCCCTACAATTCATCTTCATCTCCCAAGTTCAAAATATGCACTCACAAGAAGATATGAATTTGGACATTATAGGTCATTTTGAAAAGTCAACAAAAACACCTTTTGGGTCAAGGCTTAATACATGAACATGGAAGACTCAATTGAGATGAGACAAAAAGGGTTCCTTAGAGGACATCCTAAGCTTTCTAAAAAGTCTAAGAACACCTCTCTAGGGTCAAAATTGAGAGAGTTATGCATTGGCCAAGTTGACTTTTTTTGCAAGATTGTCAAAAGTCAAATATGCTCAAATTTGCATCTTTTACTAAATGGGCCCAACTTTTTATGCTTGCATCTCATTCCTAATATAGTCCACGACCTATGGGACCCTCCATGATTTATTTATTAATTTATTTAATTTACTTTGATTTTTATTCATTTAAAATTCAAATAAAATCAAATAAATCCTAATAAAACATATATTGTATTTTAGGGATGATTTTTGCATTGAAAGATCTCATATGTTGTCAATTGAAGATTAACTCGTGCAAAGTCAATTTGGTTGGAAAAAGATTGGATTTGAGCAAAATTGGAAAGAAATCATATGCATTGAAAGATCAAATCAAATCTCCATGATAAGCAAGGTTGAGGTCGATTTTGTTGACCTAATAGTTTGTATTACATATACAGAAGAAGACCAAGGCATAGGGGGGTTGGAAGCAGTCGTGTAGAGGTGAAACAAAAGTCAAAAAATCGCAAGAAAAGTGGTACTTCAATTTCCACATTAGAGGCCAATTCATACCATTCTCACGACACTAACAGGTTCTTGGACATCTCCAGAAGGAAGTCCAACCATTTGTAAGCTCTCTCACGCCTGGAACTGTAAGATATAGGTATCACGACTTGCTTCCAAATTCAAATTCTGCTTCATTGATTCACTCATCCATTGCATATTTTAATGATATATTCGTGTTTGTCATTGAGTTTACAAACTATTGTTACCATTTAATTGTATTTCAAACGCATGTACAGGAAGTTGCCATAGCTAGGGTTTTGTGTTCTTGATTAGGGCTTTGCAGGATAGGCAAAATTGGGCATTGATTCTGGTACCATGAGACTCGTGAGGATGAAACGAGTTGATTGGTACCAGCCATGGCCGTTTATCTTGAGCACACGATTTTTGAATTACACAGGGATATACCCACAGTAAGTGTCCGTAGGTAAAAGTTTGCCACCTAAAATGACGGTTGGGGAGGAAGACGATGATGCGTGTCATCCCCTGGTTGGGTGATTTGAATTTGGCGCATTTTGATATTCAGTGTTTTTGTTTTATTATATTATAACTGATTTCCATTGTATATATAAATAAAATACTTGGCTCAGTTGGTAAGCGTGCAGGGGGAAAGTGAAAAGGACCTGGGTTCGATTCCCAGGTCCCAACCTTCATTCTTAATATTTTTTAACAGGTAATCTAACGCTTTGCAAGTCAAGATGCTCACCGTGCACTATCAGGATCTGGCCCTCTAATTCATCAATGTCCCCAGATCAACATACCACTATGGGAGGACCACCATGCGCCTCAGTCAAGCATGCATACTTGATGGGGGCGAAGTCAAACAGGCCTCTGTCCATTTGGGCCCAGGAATTTACATTCCAACCCCACTTTTGCTAAATACAGGCCCATCTCATCCTTCTTTATTTATTTATTTTTAATTCTTTTAATACTTTCTTTAATTATTTTTAATTCACTAATTAATTTTTTTTCATGAAATCATAAAATCAATAATTCACAAAAAAGTTAGAATTAGACTTTTTTTTATCAAAATTAATTTTATTAGTTTAATTTAATTTAGTCTAATTTAGGGAAATTGTAATTTATTTTCATAAATAAAAATCAAATGGAAATTAGGTTAAAACTCTTGAGTTAATTTTATTTTCTCTTTTTCTCAAATAAATAAAAAAACCAAAAATAAGTTTGTTAGATTTAATTAATTTATTTTTATTAATTTAAAATTAATTAGAATTAGGATTTTCTTTTTTTCTAAATTAGTTCATTATTTCCTTAAGAAACAAAACATGACAAAAAACATTTTTTTAATCAATCGCAAATATGTCTAGTCAAGGGTCAAAACCCTAGTTGCACCGCATTCGATTCATCGCGCGCATATTATTTTTTTGTCAATATTGTTGTAACTGTGCATGGTTTGTAATAGTTTAATCTAGGGTTTTTATTTATCGTTTTTTCCCAGGTTTTTGGCTATGTAATTAATCCCCCTCCCCGAACCCTTGTAATAGCGTAGATTTACTTTCTCCCATTTTAATTCTCGCAAATATTTGAGTATTTAGATGTATGCTAATAGGATTGTATGATAAGAATGCATGCCAAATTAATCCAGTTAGAAAACCCTAATGTGTAAACACTAAATAATTGAAAATAGATCACTCGCACATATCACTCTTAGGGTATACTCTCACTTCGGTTGCCTTCGGTAAACGATCATTACGTATAGGGTGTCTTAGTGGTTGACTTCCTGTCTAACAAAGATCAAATGCCCCATTCGAATGTTGCCTCGGAAATGTTGCCTCGAATATGATATTAAGACTTTAGGGTTATTACTAAGACGTCCTAGCATTGCTTTAGTGATCGTACGTCCCTTTCGAATTGACCCTTTCAACTCCAACGACCAGGGTTACCTACTCACTAATAGTAGAATAACACGGTCTAAAGGAAACAAGAATAAAAACAATCTTTTTTCGAGTAGGTAGATGCTAGTAGGTACTTGCTCAAATCAAAACTTATCACACTTACACTTTTCAAAACAATTTTCAAAACAAACTTCGTCATACCCTTCAGGACTGATACAAGAGTTATCACGAAGTAAAACATTTTCAAAGCAAGCACACACACAAGAAATTTTAAAAAGATGAGCAAGTACCTAAGAGCCCATGGAAAACCATGGATGGAAAGGGTGCTAACACCTTCCCTTTCTATAATTTACCCCCCGTACTCAGAATATCTCGAAAAAGGATTTTTTATGTACTTTTTTCCTTTCCGATTGGATGAAATAAATGTCAGTGGTGACTCTTTCTTACCGCGACATTTGCAAACAAAAAACGCAAACCAGCATTCAAACAGTCGGTTCTGCCACCGTATCATAGAACTGGCGACTCTGCTGGGGAACCGGCGACTCTGTTGGGGATTTAATAAGTGGAGTATACCTTAGGATCTAGGTCATCATAATTGCTTCTCTTGATTACTTTGATTGCTTTACTTTTAAGGGTTTTGTTTGGGAGTTACTATAGATCCTAACCCGGATCTAGGGACACCTTTTAGGTAAGTAGCAATAGACTGTGAGGGAACTGTACGTCGTAGACCGATACGGTTGAAGCAGTAGCTATGTTGATGTGGCACATTGGTTGGTATCGGTATCCCTTGTGGAGAAACAAGGAGAATACGAGGCCGCTGCATGGTGTCGTTAAGCATCAACTGACCTTAGAACCTTTAATCAACTAACTTAGCCATTAGAAAGTAGTGAGATAGACAGCCTCGGTGTAAAGCTGGGAACTGGTTGATACTCTATGCTACACTCATTGAGACCATACTCTCGAGATAGTTCCGGCCGCAAGAAAAGATTGTGTGAGCTGAAACCATGACCGATGGAGGATGGTTAGTGATATTGAGATCCTCTAGAACCCGGTCACTTTTTCTTGGACAGTCTTAAACTAACTTAACTTCAAGAGGGTACTACCTTTGACCTCATGCAAGCCTTAAACCTAAGGGCTTTGTGTGATTTGACTATGTTTGCAATATCTGTGTTTGCAATATCTATGTTTGCTATACCTGTGGTTTACCATGACATCATGCATCATAACATGGCATTCATACTTCATTACACTAACCATTTCAAAGACCAAGGGAATTTATCTTTGTTCTGTTTTGCAGATTATGGCTCCCGTGCGTAGAAATACCATCTGAATTAACTTTATACAAATACCTGCCCAACTTAAAGAGCTATCCTCAAGAGTTTCTGAGACTTCTATGTTCATTAAGAGACACGGTCAACTTCTCATCCTGGTCACTTCAAATCTTGATGAGCAGATGATGAGCGTACTTTTTCAGTTCTTCGATCCTGTGCATCATTGCTTCACCTTTCCAGATTACCAGTTGGTTCCCACCTTGGAAGAGTTCTCTCACCTATTGGGCATATCCATCTTTGAACAGGTACCCTTCACAAGTATGGAAGAAGTTCCTAGACCAGAAGACATTTCCTCAACTCTACATATGAAGTGGGTTGATGTAGTATCCAATTGGGAAACACGAAGCGGTGTCGAAGGTTTTCTAGCCAAATTTATGATAGACCAGGCTCAGCTATTCTGGGATAATTTGGATTTTCAGGCTTTTGAAGATGTCTTGGCTCTCCTTATCTATGGTTTGGTTCTCTTCCCGAATCTGGATTCCTTTGTAGATGTGAATGCTGTCAAGATTTTCCTTTCTTGCAATCCTGTGCCTACCCTGCTGGGTGATATCTTGCATGCCCTCTATACTCGTATTGTGAGGAGAAGAGGGACTCTTATGTGTTGCATACCGTTGTTGTCGAGGTGGTTTATTTCTCACTTCCCTAAGTTTGTGCTGAAGAACGAAGAAGGTTTGGGTTGGTCACACAGAATAATGTCATTTGCTCATACATATATTCTTTGGTGTTCCCGGGCTATGGAAGACACTGCTGTTATTGACCTTTGTGGGGGATACCCTAATGTCCCGTTGCTTAGAATCAAAGGGGGTATTACTTACAATCCTTGTCTAGCTTTGCGATAATTTAGTCGTGCTCGGAGAGATGGTCCCCATGATCTACTTATTGAGGACATTGTATTTGACTACAAGGAGGATGTTAAGGAGCACCGCCAGAGGTTTATACGAGCATGGGGCATGGTGAACAGATCTGACCCCCAAGTGTTGGGACCAAAGACTTCCCTTCCTATGAAGCCTTACCTCCAATGGGTCCGAGCTTGTTCCCAGAAGCTTGGGATGCCCTATGAGGCCGTATTACCAGTGATTGTGGAGCCCACTAATGAAGATGGCATTCCTTACACGATTCTCTATCCTTACATGCCCACTGATCCTGGGGAGTTGCAGAGGTCTTGGATTCAGCTGAAGAATGAGCGGGATACCTACCGGGAAAAGTACCATGAGCAAGAAAGGAAGATTTTGAAGCTCACCAGACAGCTCGAGGAAGAAAGAGTGATCAATGACTACATCGGCACAAAGAGGAAGCATCCATGGGACTTTTGATTTTGCCTTTTCTAGTTTTATTTACTTCTTTGTAACGCCTTAAAGGCATTGTTTAACCTTTCAAAGTTAATCTAACAAAGTTTATTTATTTTTGGTGTTTGCAAATTTAATCTCCCAAAGTATTTGAAATCATTACATGCATCCCATTATCATGCACATCATTACAGGTACCACTACAGGTTTCTCATCTTCTTCGCTGTTTATTTCAGCAGAAATGTCTTCCGATCTAGCCATCAAAGATCTTCAGGCACAAAACACAAAATTCCAACAGATGTTCATAAGTCTGGCTAAAGGGCAAGAGGATTTGAAGACCCTTATTCTGAAAGAGAAAAAGAAGAAGAAGAAGGTCGGTATTCTGAACATGGGTAGAAGATTCGGAGAAAGGTTGAGACAACCAGCTGATCTGACCTCCTCATCCAAGGACGGGGAGAACCAAGAAAGGGTAAAGGATCCTAGTCCTGCAATTTCTGGAGACGATACGGATTACAATGATGAGTAATATCCTCCTGCTGAGGATAGGTACAAGCAGCTAGAAGACCGTCTGAGTCCTATGGAGATTCAGAAGATCCCTGGTTTAGATTTCGAAGAACTGGGACTGGTATCGGGAGTGGTGATCCCTCATAAGTTCAAAGCTCCGGTTTTTGCCAAGTACGATGGAGTATCCTGTCCAAAACTCCATCTCCGCTCTTACGTTAACCCCACACTGCTGATAGAAATTTTTGGGTACACTTCTTTCAAGATAGTCCATCAGGGACTCAGCTTGAATGGTTTTATCAATTGGAAGGAGCCAGTGTCCGAAACTGGGAAGACCTCGCTACTGCTTTTTACAGGCAGTATCAGTATAACGCCGACCTTGCTCCCACTCGTACTCAGCTCCAGGGTATGTCTATGGGTGCAAGTGAAGGTTTTAAGGACTATGCTCAAAAGTGGAGAGACTTGGCTGGAAGAGTCCAACCCCCTTTGTCTGATAGAGAGTTGGTTGACATGTTCCTAGGGACGCTATCTGGTCCATTTTTCAATCACTTGATCGGAAGTTCGTCATCTGGGTTTACTGAGTTGATTTTGACTGGAGAGAGAGTAGAAGCTGGCATTTGAAGTGGTAAAATACATAAGGATGCTTCATCAAGTGCAACAAAGAAGCCTTTCACTGGTAAGAAGGAAGCTAGTGCAGTCTATGGCCCGAGGGGCCAAAACAGACCTGAACATCGTCAAACGGTAAATGCTGTAGTAATATCAAGACCAACAGTTGCTCCACAATGCAACAATCAACAAAGGGTGGAAAGACCATAATGGTAGTTTACCCGTATCAACATGACTTTGGCTGAAGTCCTGCCTCATCTGTTAAAATCCAACTTGGTAACCTTGAAAGAGGCTCCCAAGAATCCAAACACTGCTTCTCCCAGATACAATCCTAATGCACGGTGCGCCTACCATTCGGAGAGCCCAGGCCATGATACAAACGATTGCTAGGCTTTGAGGAATAAAGTGCAAGATTTGATGGAAGCTAAGGAGATTGAGTTTGATGCTCCGGAAAAGCCAAATGTTATAACGGCTCCTATGCCCAAACATGGTCGTGGAGTTAATGCTGTGGACACCGAATCGTTTATGACCTCCGTGGAAGAAATCTCTACTCCTCTGATGACGGTTAAGAAGAACTTGCTGTTGGCCGCTTTATTTCTGGGCTGTGGCGAAGGTTGCCACGTATGCGCGATCCAGCCTTCTGGTTGTTGTTTGTTGAAATCAGGTGTTTAGCGCCTGATGGATAATAAGGAAATTTTTATTTGAAAAGACTATGATTCCGTTTGAAGATGTTGCTATCATAACCATTTCCTCCAATCCTTCCAAGGTTTCCTCGAGAAAACCTGTTAGGGTTACACCTATTCCAAGAATTGCTACGTTAATAATCACCGCTCCTGGCCCCATCCCATATACCTCAGATAAGGCTATCCCATGGAACTACGGTGCTGATGTGTATTACCATGGTGTTAAACAAGATCTGAGGGCTGAAGAAGCCGACACGAATATCAGTAATATTGTTGGGGCTAGCAAGGTCACCAGAAGTGGAAGAGTCTTTTCTCCTGAGATTTCCCCTCCGATTTTCTACAAACCTGTTGTCATTCCGTCTGCTGGTATGTCAACTACTGCCCTGGTTCCTATTCCAGTTATCACCCCTGTCGCTGAGCCATCTGGGACTTGGGGCAAAGAAATCATAGGTGAGCCTGCCCGGACGGAGGCACCTAAGAAGATCATTGTAGAAATCTCTAAACAAGAGATAGAGGAAATACTGAAGATTATCAAGAAAAGCGACTACAATGTGGTCGAACAGCTGGAGCAGACCCCTTCAAAGATCTCCATGTTGTCTCTGCTATTATGTTCAGAAGCCCATGCGAAGGCTTTGATTGCATTTCTCAAGACTGCGCATGTGCCGTAGGAAACTTCAGCAGATCAGTTCAAAGATTGTGTGGCCAGCTTAACTGCTGACAATGGGTTAGGTTTTTCAGATGCGGATCTGACACCAAAAGGAAGAAATCATAATGATGCTTTGCATGTCTCGATTGAGTGCAGGGGCACCACTATGGTCCATGTACTGGTAGATATCGGGTCCTCATTGAATGTTCTGCCAAAGAAAGCGTTGGACCGTTTGAATTGTGAAGGTTTGACTCTAAAGCCTAGTAACATTGTGGCAAGGGCTTTCGACAGGTCAAAGAGAATGGTGCACGGAGAGGTGGACATCCCTGTCAAAGTGGGTTCTCAGACTTTTGCGTCCACCTTCTACGTAATGGATATTAAGCCGTCGTATTCTTGCTTGCTGGGTCATCCTTGGATTCATAAGGCTGGGGCAGTGACTTCCACACTCCATCAAATGCTGAAATATCCGGTGAAGGCGAAGATTGTCACGGTACGAGGTGAAGAGGAGTATATGGTGAGTCATCTCAATTCCTCCGCTACATGGAGATTGTGATACGGTGGCAGAACCGACCGTTTTGAAAAATGTTGGTTTGCATTTTGTGTTTTATATTCGCAAAATTTCGCGGTAAGTAAGAGTCGCCACCAACTTTTATTTTATCCAACTGGAAAGGAAAAAAGCACAGAAAAATTCCTTTTTCGAGATTTTGAGTACGGGGGGTAGATTATAGAAAGGGAAGGTGTTAGCACCCTTTCTATCCATGGTTTTCCATGGGCTCTTAGGTACTTGCTCATTTTGAAATTGCTTGTGTGTGCTTGTTTTGAAAACTTTTGTTTGACTTCGTTTTAACCCTTGTTTTTGTCCTCAAGAGTGTTACGAAGTTGTTTTTGAAAACTTTGTTTTTGAAAAGAGTGTTTGGTGTGAAAAAGATTGATTTGAGCAAGTACCTACTAGCATCTACTTACTCGAAAAAGGATTGTTTCTGTTCTCGTTTCCTTTAGGCAACGCTACCCTACTATTGAGAAATAGGAAGCACCATCGTTGGAGTTGTAAGGGTCAATTCGTAAGGGACGTATGATCACTAAAGCAATGTTAGGACGTCTTAGTAATAACCCTAATGTCTTAAGATCATATTCGAGGCAACTTTTCCGAGGCAACATTTCTGAACGGGATATTTGATCTTTTGTTTAGACAGGAGGGCAACCACTAAGACACCCTATACTTAATGACCGTTTACCGAAGGCAACCGAAGTGAGAGTATACCCTAAGAGTATGCATGTGCGAGTGATTTGCTTTCAGTTATTATCTTTGCACATTTAGGGTTTCCTAGCCATTTTAAAATTACCATGCAATCTTGTCATACAATCCTATTAACATACATCTAACAGTTAATATTTGCGAGAATTAAAATGCGAGAAATAAAACCTACGCTATTACAAGGCTTCAGGGTAGGGATTAATTACATAGCCAAAAAACCCGTAAAAACGATAAATAAAGAAAAAACCTAATTAAACTATTACATACCGTGAGCAGTTACATTAATATTTCAAAAATTAATAAACGCGCGCGATGAATCGAAAACGAGAGATTTAGGGGTTTGACCACAACTAAGCCTAATTGCAATTTAAAAGAAAAAAAAATCATTTTTTTTGTGTTGTTTTTGATTATTTGAGAAAATAAAGTTTAATTGAATAAATAAAAACCTAATTACTAATTAATTTAAATTGAGAAAAATAATTAAATTAACCTATTTTTATATTTTTTATTTTGAGAAAGAAATAAACATTAAGTCAAAAGAAAACACTAATTTTTCTAATTGATTTTAATTATATACAAAAAGTTAGAATTACCCTAAGTTAAATTTAAACTAATATTAAATTAAATTTGATAAAATAAAATAAATAAATAAAAACCTAATTCTAAATTTGTGAGACTTGATTTTATGATTTTTGTGAAAAAGAAATTAATTGTGGTTAAAAAAAAACTAAACTAATTAAATAAATAAATGAAAGAAATAGAAAAGAAAAAAAAGAATGGGTCTGTGGTAAATAGCAAAGGAGGGGTGCTGTTTGCAATTTTCTGGGCCCAGATGTTGATGGCCCCATTGACTTTTGCAATCCCCTGCACATGCTTGACTGGGGCGTATTGTGGACCTTCAAGGGATGGCCTTGGATCTGGTGTGTTGATGGATGGAATGGTTGGATCCTGATAACGTATGGTGGACCCATGGGACACCTGTGCACCTGATTATGCAAAGCAAAATAATATGAAGCAATGTTGGAACCTGGGGATCGAACCCAGGTCCTTAAGCCTTCCCCCACTGCGCGCTTGCCAGCTGAGCTGGTTGTGTTAGTTGTACATATGATCAACAACAAATATTATATGATAAAATAAATGGCTAAACTCAAAAATGCGCGAAATTCAAAACTGGCCGTTCAACACCTGCAACGCCATCATCTTCCTTGTTGCCTCCATCATTTTAGATCAAGGACTTTTACCTACGGACACTGAGTGTAGGTACAACCCTTGTCAATTCCAAAATCCTGTACATGTATGATAAATCACAACCAATGGTACCAATCAACTCGTTGCAACCTCACGAGCATCATGGTACCATTATTAATGGCCAATTGTTCCTGTATGCAAAACCCCTAAAAACAAAGCATGAACCCTAGCCATGGCATCTTGGTATACAGTCAATAAAAATGTAATTAAATAAAATCAATAGCTTGCAAACAACTCAAGGATCATGAATATATCAATTAATCATGCTAAATGTGCCAGAAAAATTGTATTCGATTTTAAGAAAAGAGCCAAACCGTATGAAACTTACAACGCGATTCTGGATGTGAGGAAGCTTTCTAGCAATTGAATCTTGATCCTAGGATGTCCAACAAGCGATTGGTATGATCAGAATGGCTTGAGATAGCCTGAATCTTGGAAATCAGTTTGCAACTTTTCTTGAATTTTTTGAAACTTGTTCTCTATCTTGCATGCCTCCAGCCTCCTTGCTTTTGGTCTGCACTTGTCCCTTATGTAGCCAAGAATGAATTAGGGTTGCCATTTGTTTCAAATCTTCTCCAATTATGAATATTGATTCATGATTTGATCCTTGTACAAAATCTTTCCAAATCAAGCAAAATGCAATCTTTTTGTATCCATATGAGCCTTGCACGATTTGATCTTGTTTCCAGCTGTGTAATGAACCTAAACATGCACAGAATCTCAAGATTTAATTAGTTTTTTGTATTTTCATTATTTTATTTAATTTAAATGAAATAAAATCAAAATAAATGACAAAAATAAAATAATGACAAATGGAAGGGATCATGGGTCGTGGGTCACATTACAAACTCAGTGCAAGCATAAAAAGTTAGGCCCATTTGACAAAAAATGCAATTTTGGCGCATTTGACTTTTGGCAATTTTGCAAAAAGGGTCAACTTTACCAATGTACAACTCCCTTAATTTTGACCCTAGAGAGGTGTTATTGGACTTTTTATAAAGCTTTAGATGTCCTCTAATCAACCCTTTTGGTCTCATCTCAATTGAGTCTTCCATGTTCATGTATGAAACTTTGACCCAAAAGGTATTTTTGTTCACTTTTCAAAATGACCTATAATGTCCAAATTCATATCTTCTTGTGAGTGAATATTTTGAAGTTGGGAGCTGAAGATGAATTGTAGGGAATTACATCCTATTTAAAATGAGCTTTGGATGGGTCATTTTTGATAAAGTATGAGAAAGTTATGCTTGGTCAAAGTTGAGTTGACTTTTCCTACAAAACCCTAATTTAGCAACTTTTGGGTTTTGATGAATTGTGAGCAATCCTTTAGGAATCATGATCAACCCTTGATAAAATGATGAATAATATTTCAAAATGAGGATGTTCACCAAAAATCTTGAAGTTTGACTGTATGTGGGCCACAATTGACTTTTGCCCTAGCACAGTCGATTTTCAGGCCTTTGAGCAATTGACTGAGCAAACTTCCTCTGTAAGGCTTGAAACTTGACATGGATGATCTTGAGAACATATTAGGACAATGGTGAGCATTTGGGATCCTTTGGACTAAAACATCTTGATCCAAACTGAAACCCTAATTTGAGGTAGACTGCCTTAAGAGAGAGTTTGTCTGGTCAACCCTTGGACTTCCTTGAGCAATTTGAGGACCTCACTTGAAATGTGTTGATAAATATGGGAGGTAAAATTTTGGGGTACAACACCTGCCCCTGTTCAATCTTCTTAAACCTGAGGATGTAGATTGGCTTGTCTGCCTTTCGTGGTCCAAAGGTGGAAGATGATTGAACACTAGAGTGCCCATAAATTTGCACTCACATGAAGTGGTACTTGTCTTGTGATATCGGGAATGGGCTTATAAATGCCATTTGGAAGTCAATGACGGGAGATGGGCTTAAAGATTCCATCCGAAGAAGTGTTGATCGCATAAGAGATTCCTTTGCGAGAACCCGTGTACCTGTTATTGAGGAAGACTATGCTGGGGAATGCTATTCTCTGTCTTGAGAGAAGTAGAGCATTAGGAACTTCAGTTGTCCGTTACTCTACCGGAGAATCACCTCTTAGTTGAGGAGGTGAAAATGAACTGCTATCTAGTCGTGCTTCAGGCTTTACAGTGATTTACTGGGGAGATGGGATTAAACTTGCTATCTGGTCGTTCTCCAGGCTTTGCAATTTCTCAATTCTTATATGGTCGTGCTCCAGGCTTCAGAAGGAATAAAGTGGTTATCCGGTCGCATCCAGGCTTTCAACTTGAATTTAAGGCATACTAATATTCGGCCGATTTCCGGGCTTCATAGTAATTGGCCGGGTAAACTGCTATTTGGTCAAATTCCAAGCTTCGTAGTACCTTATACTGTTATCTGGTCGTGTCCCAGGCTTCAGTATACTTTGCCGTTATCTGGTCGTGACCCAGTCTTCACAGCATCTTATACCATTATCTGGTCGATTCCAGGCTTCATGGTATCTTGTATTGCTATCTAGTCGATTTCCAGGCTTCACAATAACTTGCTGAGGGTTAAGCTGTTTTCCGGTCGATTTCAGGGCTTCATAGCTTGTATTTAAGATATACCACTATCTGGTCGATTCCAGGCTTCATAGTATTTTAGAGAGATCAAGATATTATCCAGTCGATTCCCCGGCTTCATAGCTTGAACTGGAATATAAATCTTAGTATCAATTTGACTGAACTAGAGAAAACTTGTGAGAACTTGATTGTATCTTTCCCTGAAAGGTAAAGATTTAGTCGTATGTAATGTCGTGATGCATGAAATGTATTGAGTGATGATGTTCTCAAAATAAATGAGATTGTGCTGTATGACGCATATGCGTATACCATGATGTATGGATATGCAATGTTTTTATGATGTTCTCCGACTGGGGAGAATAGATCCTGGACTGCTGTTAGAGAGTACAAAGAATTGAGTTCTTCGTTCTCGCTGGGGATAACGACCGAAGATGATTAGCTGGAGACTTGTGTCCGTTCTGCTCGAGAATATTCCGCCGGGAGAGACCCTGTTTGAGAATAATCCTGCGGGAGAATGACTTTATGGGGAAGAGAGATACTCTGTTGGACGATCTGCTGATTTGGAGAAACAACTTCGTTGGTGGTGAACTTCTCTTGCTGGTGATAGGTAAATTCTGCTTGGGGAGAATTTTGCCGACTCATTCGCGATTATGAATCTCGGCTGGGGAGAGCTAACACCATTGTCTTTGGATACTTCCTACTCTGCAGGGAGTGTATCTACCTTTAATTATATTCTCAAGCTGGCTCTATCTATGTACCTGGTGGGTAGAGCAACTGTAAGGTTTGGAAATTTCTTGTTTGCCCCTGTTCCTGGAATTACGAATAATTGTCTTTTGTTTCTTATGTAAATATTTATGAGCAGCAATTATTTTCAAATGCATATATCGAAAATGAATCATTGGATGTTCTTGCAAAACAAAACAGAAAAAGAAAAACAAGTTGAAATTTCTTGTAAAAATGAATTGTATTGATTTTTGAAGTTGGTCTGTAATAGGCGTTTTGTACAAGAGGCTGACATCCTAGTAAGAGAATGCTGCCGAAAGAACAGAAATTATACAATTTGTGTAAAAGAAAGAAAAACAGCTATGTGAACCAATCCCATTGGGTTCCAACTCTGCTATTGCCTTTATATCTTCAAGCATCTCATCACTTTGCTACTTGGTCGAAGGTATATGAGATTGATTGGCGCCGTCCGAGCTTGATAGTCGATACCGAAGTCTGGTTATAAGGTGATCCAATGAGACATAGTGTTACGCTTCAATCCATAATTTTTTCATGGACCGCCCTCTCGGGTTTTCAGTCCACCAGGATACCCTTTTTTGCCCAAGCTTCCTTTTCAGGTTTTCGACTTGCTGGGTGTACAGTTTTTCATTTTCATCCATTACTTTTGCCCAAACCCTTTTGGTTCGCCGGGAAGCCCTTATTTTTGCCTAGGCCAGTCAACTTAGTGGGTCTTTGATTATGCGTAGTATCTTTTCACTATGTCTGCATTGACAGGGTGAGGAAGGTCGTCACCATCCATGGTGGTTAGAATCATAGCTCCTCCCGAGAAAATGTTCTTAACCACAAATGACCCTTCGTATATGGGGGTCCATTTGCCCCTAGGATCACCTTGTGGCAGTATGATGCGTTTGATCACCAGATCCCCGACTTGATATTCTTGACGTCTGACTTTCTTGTTAAAAGCCTTGATCATTCACTTTTGATACGTCTGACCATGACAAATAACAGTAAGTCTCTTTTCATCGATTAAGTTCAGCTGATCAAGCCGGATCTGGATCCAATCATCTTCGCTCAAACCTGCATCCTTCATAATCCGGAGAGAGGGTATCTGGACTTTGATGGGTAGGACTGCCTCCATGCCATACACCAGAGAGTAGGGTGTTACCTCTGTCGAAGTCCGTGCTGAGGTACGGTATCCATGAAGAGCGAATGGTAACATCTCATGCCAGTCTTTGTATGTCACTTTAATTTTCTGCACGATCTTCTTGATGTTCTTGTTAGCTGTTTCAACAGCCCCATTCATCTTCAGCCGGTAGGGAGAAGAGTTATCATGCTGTATCTTAAACTATTTGCAGAGTTCGGTGATCATCGTATTATTGAGATTTGTACCATTTTCTGTAATGATTCTCTCTGGTACACCATATCGACATATCAAGTTGTGTCGGATAAACCGCGTCACGACGTTCTTGGTTACTGTAGCAAAGGAAGCTACCTTAACCCACTTCGTGAAATAGTCAATAGCTACCAGAATGAAGCGATGCCCGTTAAATGCAGTAGGTCTGATCTCGCCGATCATATCGATGCCCCACATTGCAAAAGGCCAAGGAGCTATCAAGACGTTCAGAGGAACTAGAGGTACATGCACCCTATCAGCATAGACTTGGCAATTATGACAGGTCCGAGAGTGTTGATAACAATCGGCTTCCATAGTAGACCAATAATATCCTACCCGTAGGATCTTCTTAGCCATGGTATATCCACTAGAATGAGTTCCGGAGGTACCTTCATGTAACTCTGCCATGATCCTTTCTGCCTCGCCCTTGTCCACACATCGCAGTAGGGTTGAATCATGGTTACGTTTATAAAGAATCCTATTGCTAATGAAGAACTTCGCAGCGAACCTTCTCAATAACTTCTTATCATTAACAGATGCACCCTCGTGGTACTCTTGAGCCTCAAGATACCTCTTTACCTCGTGGAACTAGGGTTTATCTTCTACCTCTTCAGTCTCAATGTCACAACAATGTGCGGGTTCGTCCAACCTCTCGATGGTAATCTGGGGAACTTCATTGTCCCACCTGACCTTGAACATAGAAGGCATGGTAGCTAGCGCGTCCGCTAACTGGTTTTCCTCTCTTGGGAAGTGTTCAAAGGTTATCTCTTCAAAGTGCGGGAGCAACGTCAATACATACTCTTTGTAAGGAATAAGATTTGGGTGCTTCGTATCCCACTCGCCTTTGATCTGACTGATCACTAGAGCAGAATCTCCAAATACACTCAAGAACTTAATCCTCAGGTCAACAACAGCTCGAAGACCTATGATACATGCTTCATACTCCGCCATATTGTTGGTGCAGTTAAAATATAATCGAGCGGTGAACGGAGTATGACAACCCTCAGGAGATATGATCACAGCGCCAATGCCATTACCCAATGCATTTGATGCTCCATCAAAATACGTAGACCATCACAATCCTTCCTCAGGTCCTTCATCCAGTCCAGGTTCTTCACTGTCGGTCACCAACATGATGTTCTCATCCGGGAACTCAAAATTCATGGATTGGTAGTCATCCATGGCCTGATGCGCCAAATGATCCGCCAATACACTCCCCTTGATTGCTTTTTGGGTTGTGTATTGGATGTTATACTCGGTTAAGATCATCTGCCATCTTGCTATCCTTCCGGAGAGAGCAGGCTTCTCGAAAATATACTTGATCGGATCCATTTTTGATATCAATAAGGTGGTGTGAGTCAGCATATATTATCTCACCTGGAGAGCAGCCCATGCCAAAGCGCATCAAGTTTTCTCGAGCAATGAGTATCGGGTCTCACAGTTGGTAAACTTTTTGCTAAGGTAGTAAATAACATGCTCTTTTCGACCAGACTCGTCATGCTGCCCCAACACACACCCATTGAATTGTCAGGAACTGTCAAGTATAAGATCAAAGGTCTTCCTTCAACTGGAGGCATCATAATTGGTGGCTCTTGGAGGTATTCCTTGATCCTTTCGAAAGCGGTCTGACATTCATCATTCCATTTTACCACTTGATCTTTCTTCAGCAGCTTGAAGATTGGCTCACAAGTAGCGGTCAGGTGTGAAATGATTCTGGCGATGTAATTCAGACGTCCCAAAAAGCCTCTAACTTCCTTTTCTGTGCCGGGAGCCGACATTTCCTGTATGGCTTTTACCTTGGCATGATCCACCTGAATACCCTTATCACTGACGATGAAACCCAATAGCTTACCAGACCTTACCCCGAAGGTGCACTTGTTTGGGTTCAACCTCAGCTTGTACGTCTTCAACCTGTCGAACAGTTTCTGGATATGGTCAAGGTGCTCTTCCTCAGTCTGGGACCTTGCGATCATGTCATTGACATAAAACTCAATCTCATGGTGAATCATGTCGTGGCACAAAGCGACCATAGTGCGCTGATAAGTTGCCCCAGCATTCTTCAACCCGAAAGGCATTACCTTGTAACAGAATTTGCCCCACTGTGTAATGAAGGTTGTCTTCTCCATGTCCTCGAGAGCCATCTTGATCTGATTGTAACCAGAAAAACCATCCATGAAGCAGAAGATCTTATACTACGCGGTGTTGTCGACCAGAACATCGATGTGAGGAAGTGGGAAATCATCCTTGGGGCTCGCCCTATTCAGATCTCTATAGTCCACACACATCTGTACCTTACCATCCTTCTTAGGTACTGGAACGACATTGGCAACCCACTGCGTATAAGAAGTAACAGCTAAAAATCCCGCGTCGAACTGTTTCATGACCTCAGCTTTGATTTTCTCAAACATCTCAGGGCGCATACGGCGAAATATCTGCTTTACCGGAGGATAATCTTCTTTAGTCGACAAGCGATGAACCACAATATCAGTGTCCAAACTAGGCATATCTTCATAGGACCAGGCGAAGATCTCAACATAGTCGCGTACCATCTGTATCAACCGTTGCTTGACCCTAGGCTCCAGATTCGCACCTATCTTAACCTTTTTCCTGTCTTTCTCTGTACCCAAATTCACTGATTCCATTGGCTCTTCATGAGGCTGTATGGCCCTTTCTTCCTGTAGCAACAGTCTAGCAAGTTCCCCAGGCACCTCAGAATCATCCTCACCTTCGTCCTCAGCTTGGTTGATCGGATTTTCGAAGTTATAACTGGCAGTAGCAGAGTCGTTATCAATGGGATCCAGAGTGGATATGGATCTGCATTATGATACGTGAGTGTGTGTAAGAGAATAACTGTTTTTGATAAAGCGAGAGACAGAAAAAGAAAAACAAGGAGCGCAAAATTTTTAATGCAAGAAACGTCCAATGTTTTATTAATGATATATGAAATGACAAATAATAAGCCCTCGCAAGCAAAGCCAAGGTGCCTCGGGCAAGGCACCGGGCCATAAAGTTTCAAACTATTTATTACAACTTTCAAAACAAAAGTTAATTACTGTGGAATAAAAGAAACATGTATGAAGCCCTTCGCTGTCCAGTTGTTCAATCCACCATCGGTTGTAGGGTAGATCCAGCTGTCGATGTCTGAATCTTCTTCACTGTCTTCAAGCGCATTAACTCCCTGATTGATGATATGCAGAGGAGGTCTTCCAATCCGCGCGCGCCTAACAGCCCTTTGAGCCCCTGTAGTAAATCTCAAACCAAATTTGTCAGTTTTGTGTGTGAAATCAGGGAGCTGACCCCAATTTGTACACCCACCTTCTTCAATTACAGCCCTGGCATCCTTGAGAGAAGCCATCTTCATCGGAGGTTTGTCAGTAGCAACTTCAGTCGACGCTAAAGTCTGGGGGACCTCTTCAAAGTTCTGACAAGGGGTTTCGGTGAATTCCCCATCCATCTCCACGTAGCGAAAGCAATTAAGATGACTCACCATATACTCCTCTTCACCTCGTACCGTGACAATCTTCCCCTTTACTGGATATTTCAACATTTGATGGAGCGTAGAAGTTACTGCCCCAGCCTTATGAATCCAAGGACAACCCAACAAGCAAGAATATGATGGTCTAATATCCATCACGTAGAAATTGGATGCAAAAGTCTGAGAGCCAAATTTGACAGGGACTTCACCTCCCCGCGCACCATCCTTTTTGACCCGTCGAAAGCCCTGACCACAATATTACTCGGCTTTAGAATCAAACCTTCACAGTCTAGACGGTCTAATGCTTTCTTTGGCAAAAAATTCAATGAGGATCCGATATCCACCAGTACATGGGCCATAGTAATGCCCCTGCACTCAATCGAGATGTGCAGAGCATCATTGTGATTTCTTCTTTTAGCAGTCATATTTGCATCTGAGAAACCTAACCCATTGTCGGCAGTCAAACTAGCTACGCAGTATTTGAATTGATCGGCTGAAGTTTCCTGCGGTACATGCACAGTCTTGAGGAATGCAATTAGAGCCTTTGCATGGGCTTCAGAATACAACAACAAGGACAACATGGGGATTTTTGACGGGGTCTGTCCCAGCTGCTCGACTATGTTGTAGTCGCTCTTCTTGATAATCTTCAGAATTTCTTCTATCTCTTGTTTCGAGGTTTCTACAATGATCTTCTTATGCGCCTCCATCCGGGCAAGCTCACTTGTGATTTCTTTGCCCCGAGTCCCAGACGGCTCGGCGAAAGGGGTGATAATTGGAATAGGAACTGGTATAGCAGCTGATGTACTAGCAGATGGAATGACAACAAGTTTGTGAACAGTCAGAGGGGAAATCTCGGGAGAAAAGAGTCTTCCGCTTTTGGTGACCTTGCTAGCCCCGACAATATTGCCGACATCAACATCAGCTACCTCACTCTTTAAGTCTTGTTTAACTCCATGGTAATACACTTCGGAACCATAGTGCCACGGGACAGCCTTATCCGAAGTGTATGGGATTGGACCAGGGACAGTAATTATTAATGGAGCAATTCTTGGGACGGGTGTAATCCTAACAGGTTTTCTCGAGGAAGCCCTGGAAGGATTGGTGGAAATGGTTATGATGGCAACATCTTCAATTGGAACCAACAGAATCATAGCCTTTTCGAACAGGATCTCTTTGTTATCCATCAGGCGCTGAACACCTGATTTCAATAAGTGGCAACCAGTAGGCAGAGTTAAATACATGTGGCAGCCTTCACCACAACCTGAAAATAAACCGGCCAACAACAAATTCTTCTTAACTGTCATCAAAGGAGTAGAAATGTCTTCCGCAGAGGTCACAAATAAATCATCGTCCACAACATTTACTCCATGACCATGTTTGGGCATGGGAGCAGTTATGACGTTGGGCTTCTTCGGAGCGTCAAACTCAATCTCTTTGGCTTTGATCAAGTCTTGCACCTTGTTTTTTAAGGCCCAACATTTTTTTATATCATGACCTGGACTTTCTGTGTGATAGGCGCAGCGGGCATTTGGGTTATAGTGGGGAGAAGTGGTTTTGGGGTTCTTCGGGGCTTCCCTCAGAGTTACCAGATTGGTCTTCAATAATTGTGGTAGAATTTGAGACAAGGTCATATTGAGCCGAGTGTATAACCTCTATGGTCTTTCCACCCTTTGTTGATTGTTGCATTGTGGAGCAACTGTGGGTCTTGATATCACTACTGCATTTATTGCTTGACAGCGTTCAGGTCTGCTTTGGCTCCTCGGGTCGTAGGATGCACTAGCTTCTTTCTTACCGGTGAAAGGCTTCTTTGCTGCACTTGATGAAGTATCCTTCTGTATCTTAGCACTTCAGATACCAGCTTCTACTCTCTCTCCAGTCAATATCAACTCAGTAAACCCAGACGACGAACTGTCGATTAGATGATTGAAAAATGGACCAAATAGCGTCCCTAGAAACATGTAAACCAACTCCCTATCAGACAAAGGGGGTTGGACTCTTCCAGCCAAATCTCTCCACTTTTGAGCATAGTCCTTAAAACATTCACTTACACCCATAGACATACCCTGGAGCTGAGTACGAGGGGGAGAAAGTTCAGCATTATACTGATACTGCCTGTAAAAAGCAGCAGCAAGGTCTTCCCAGTTTCATACATTGGCTCCTTCCAACTGATAAAACCATTCAAGCTGAGTCCCTGACAGACTATCTTGAAAGAAATGTACCCACAAATTTCTATCAGCAATGTGAGGTTGGACTTTCCTGACATACGAACGGAGATGGAGTTTTGGACAGGATACTCCATCGTACTTGGCAAAAATAGGAGCTTTGAACTTATGAGGGATCACCACTCCAGATACCAGTCCTAGTTCTCCGAAATCCAAACCAGGGATCTTCTGAATCTCCATAGCACTCAGACGGTCTTCTAGTTGCTTGTACCTATCCTCGGCAGGAGGGATATTGCTCATCGTCATAATCAGTATCATTATCAGAGTTTGCAGGTCTGGGACCCTTTTCTTCTTCTTGGTTCTTCCCTTCCTTGGATGAACAGGTCAGATCAGCTTGCTGTTTCAACCTATCCCCAAACATGTTGCCCATATTCAGAAGAACGACCTTCTTCTTCTTCTTCTTCTTCTTCTTCTTCTTCTTCTTCTTCTCTTTCAAAATGAGAGTTTTTAAATCCTCTTGCCCTTTAGCCAAGCTCAAGAACATCTGTTGGAATTGGGCGTTTTACGCCTGAAGATCTTTGATGGCTTGATCAGAAGACATTGTTGCTGAAATAAACAACGAAGAAGATGAGAAACCTGTAATGGTACCTGTAATGATGTGCATGATAATGGTATGCGCATGTAATGATTTCAAAGACTTTTAGGAATTTAAATTTTCAAACCAAAAATAAACAAACTTTATTAGATTAACTTGTAAAAAGGTTCAACAATGCCTTTGAGGCATTACAAAGAAATAAAATGGAAAATAAATCTAAAACTAGAAAAGCAAAAATAAAAAATCCCATGGACGCTTCCTCTTTGTGCTGACGTAGTCATTGATCACTCTTTCCTCCTCGAGCTACCTGGTAAGCTTCAAGATCTTCCTTTCTTGCTCATGGTAATTCTCCCGGTAAGTATCCCTCTCCTCTTTCAGCTGAATCCAAGACCTCTGCAATGCCCCAGGATCAGTGGGCATGTAAGGGTAAAGACCTGTGTAAGGAATGCCCTCTTCATTAGTAGGTTCCACGATCACTGGTAATACTGCTTCATAGGGCATCCCAAGCTTCTGGGCACGAGCTCGGACCCATTGGAGGTAAGGCCGCATAGGAAGGGAAGTCCTTGGTCCTAGCTTTTGGGGGTCATATCTGTTCACCATGCCCTAAGCTCGTATAAACCTCCGGCGATGCTCGTCAACGTCTTCCTTGTAGTCAAATGCAATATCCACAAGAAGTAGATCATGGGGACCATCTCTCCGAGCACGAATAAATTATCAAAAAGCTAGAAAAGGATTGTAGGTTATTCCCCCTCTGATTCCAAGCAATGGGACATTAGGATATCCCCCACAACAATCAATGACAGCAGTGTCTTCCATAGCCCGGGAACACCAAAGAATGTCTGTATGGGAAAGTGACATTATTCTGTAGGACCATCCCAAACCTTCTTCGTTTTTCAGCACAGACTTAGGGAGGTGCGAAATAAACCACCTCGACAACAACGACATGCAACACATAAGAGTCCCTCTCCTTCGCACAGTACAAGTGTAGAGGGCATGCAAGATATCACCCAGTAGAGTAGGCACATGATTGCGAGAAAGGAAAATCTTAACCGCATTCACATCTATAAAGGAATCTGGATTCGGGAAGAGGACCAACCCATAGATAAGGAGAGCCAAGATGTCTTCAAAAGCCTGAAAATCCAAATTGTCCCAGAATAGCTGAGTCTGATATATCAGAAATTTGGCTAGAAAACCTTCGACCCTGCATCGTGTTTCCCAATTGGATACTACATCAGCCCGTTTCAGATGCAGAGCTGGGGCAATGTCTTCTGGTCTAGGAGTCTCTTCCATACCTGTGAAGGGTACCTTCTCAAGGATGGATATGCCCGATAAGTGAGAGAACTCTTCCAAAGTGGGAACCAGCTGATAATCTGGAAAGGTGAAGCAATGATGCACATGATCGAAGAACTGGAAAAGCACACTCATCATCTGCTCATCAAACTTTGAAGTAACTAGGATAAGAAGCTGACCATGTCTTTTAATGAACATAGAAGTCTCATAAACTATTGAGGCTAACTCTTTGAGTTGAGCAGGTATTTGCAAAAAGTTAACTCGGATGGTGTTTCTGCGCACGGAAGCCATAATCTGCAAAACAGAACAAAGATAAATCCCCTCGGTCTTTGGAATGGTTAGTATAATGAAGTATGCATGCTATGTTATGATGCATGATGTCATGATAAAAATAACATGTATAGAAGATAACAGGCATGGAAAAGGCAAACAAGTCACACAAAAGCCCTTAAGTTTAAGGCTTGCATGGGGTCAAAGGTATTACCCTCTTGAAGTTCAATTGGTTTCAACCTGTCCTAGCAAAAGTAACCGGGTTCTAGAGGTTCTCAATATCCTTGACCATCCTCTATCGGTCATGGTTTCAGCTCACACAATCTTTTCTTGCGGCCAAAACTATCTCGAGAGTATGGTCTCAATGAGTGTAGCATCGAGTATCAACCAGTTCTCAGCTTTACACCGAGGCCGACTATCTCACTACTTTCTAATGGCTAAGTTGGTCGATTAAAGGTTCTAAGGTCAGTTGATGCTTAATGAAACACATAGCGGCCCGTATTCTCCTCGTTTCTCCACAAGGGATACCCGTACCAACCAATGTGCCACATCAACGTAGCTACTGCTTCAACCGTATTGGTCTACGCTGTACAGTTCGCTCACAGTTTATTGCTACTTACCTAAAAGGTGTCCCCAGATCCGGGTTAGGATCTATAGTAACTCCCAAACAAAAACCCTTAAAAGTAAAGCAACCAAAACAAACAAGAGAAGCAATTTATGATGAACTAGATCCTAAGGTATACCCCACTTATTAATCCCCAGCAGAGTCGCCAGTTCTGTGATACGGTGGCAGAATCGACTGTTTTGAAAAATGCTGGTTTGCATTTTGCGTTTTGTATTCGCAAAATTTCGCGGTAAGCAAGAGTCGTCAGAGACTTTTATTTTATCCAACTGGAAAGGAATAAAGCACAGAAAAATTCCTTTTTCGAGATTTTGAGTACGGGGGGTAGATTATAGAAAGGGAAGGTGTTAGCACCCTTTCTATCCATGGTTTTCCATGGGCTCTTAGGTACTTGCTCAATTTGAAATTGCTTGTGTGTGCTTGTTTTGAAAAGTTTTGTTTGACTTTGTTTTAACCCTTGTTTCTGTCCTCAAGAGTGTTACGAAGTTGTTTTTGAAAACTTTGTTTTTGAAAAGAGTGTTTGGTGTGAAAAAGCTTGATTTGAGCAAGTACCTACTAGCATATACTTACTCGAAAAAGGATTGTTTATGTTCTCGTTTCCTTTAGACAATGCTACCCTACTATTGAGAAATAGGAAGCACCATCGTTGGAGTTGTAAGGGTCAATTCGTATGGGACGTACGATCACTAAAGCAATGTTAGGACGTCGTAGTAATAACCCTAATGTCTTAAGATCATATTCGAGGCAACATTTCCAAGGCAACCTTTCCGAGGCAACATTTCTGAATGGGACATTTGATCTTTTGTTTAGACATGAGGGCAACCACTAAGACACCCTATACTTAATGACCGTTTACCGAAGGCAACCGAAGTGAGAGTATACCCTAAGAGTGCGCATGTGCGAGTGATTTGCTTTCAGTTATTATCTTTGCACATTTAGGGTTTCCTAGCCATTTTAAAATTATCATGCAATCTTATCATACAATCCTATTAACATACATCTAACAGTTAATATTTGCGAGAATTAAAATGCGAGAAATAAAACCTACGCTATTACAAGGCTTCGGGGTAGGGATTAATTACATAGCCAAAAAACCCGTAAAAACGATAAATAAAGAAAAAACCTAATTAAACTATTACATACCGTGAGCAGTTACATTAATATTGCAAAAATTATTAAACGTGCGCGATGAATCGAAAATGAGAGATTTAGGGTTTTGACCCCAACTAAGCCTAATTGCAATTTAAAAGAAAAAAATCATTTTTTTGTGTTGTTTTTGATTATTTGAGAAAATAAAGTTTAATTGAATAAATAAAAACCTAATTACTAATTAATTTAAATTGAGAAAAATAATTAAATTAACCTATTTTTATATTTTTTTATTTTGAGAAAGAAATAAAAATTAAGTCAAAAGCAAACCCTAATTTTTCTAATTGATTTTAATTATATACAAAAAGTTAGAATTACCCTAAATTAAATTTAAACTAATATTATGTTAAATTTGATAAAATAAAATAAATAAATAAAAACCTAATTCTAAATTTGTGAGACTTGATTTTATGATTTTTGTGAAAAAGAAATTAATTGTGGTTAAAAAAATAACTAAACTAATTAAATAAATAAATGAAAGAAATATAAAATAAAAAAAGAATGGGCCTGTGGTAAATAGCAAAGGAGGGGTGTTGTTTGCAATTTTTTGGGCCCAAATGCTGATGGCCCCATTGACTTTTCCAATCCCCTGCACATGCTTGACTGAGGCGTATTGTGGACCTTCAAGGGATGTCCTTGGATCTGGAGTGTTGATGGATGGAATGGTTGGATCCTGATGACGTATGGTGGACCCATGGGACACCTGTGCACCTGATTATGCAAAGCAAAATAATATGAAGCAATGTTGGGACCTGGGGATCGAACCCAGGTCCTTGAGCCTTCCCCCACTGCGCGCTTGCTAGCTGAGCTGGTTGTGTTAGTTGTACATATGATCAACAAGAAATATTATATGATAAAACAAATGCCTAAACTCAAAAATGCGCGAAATTCAAAACTGGCCGTTCAACACCTGCCACACCACCATCTTCCTCGTTGCCTCCGTCGTTTTAGATCAAGGACTTTTACCTACGGACACTGAGTGTAGGTACAACCCTTGTCCATTCCAAAATCTTGTACATGTATGATAAATCACAACTAAAGGTATCAATCCACTCGTTGCAACCTCACGAGCATCATGGTACCATTATTAATTGCCAATTGTTCCTGTATGCAAAACCCCTAAAAACAAAGCATGAACCCTAGCCATGGCATCTTGGTATACAGTCAATAAAAATGCAATTAAATATAATCAATAGCTTGCAAACAACTCAAGGATCATGAATATATCAATTAATCATGCTAAATGTGCCAGAATGATTGTATTCGATTTTAAGAAAAGAGACAAACTGTATGAAACTTACAGCACGATTCTGGATGTGAGGAAGCTTGCTAGCAATTGAATCTTGATCCTAGGATGTCCAACAAGCAATTAGTATGATTAGAATGGCTTGAGATAGCCTGAATCTTGGAAATCAGTTTTCAACTTTTCTTGAATTTTTTGAAACTTGTTCTCTATCTTGCACGCCTCCAGTCTCCTTGTTTTTGGTCTGCACTTGTCCCTTATGTATCCAAGAATGAATTAGGGTTGCCATTTGTTTCAAATCTTCTCCAATTATGAATATTGATTCATGATTTGATCCTTGTACAAAATCTTTCCAAATCAAGAAAAATGCAATCTTTTTGTATCCATATGAGCCTTGCACGATTTGATCTTGTTTCCATATGTGTAATGAACCTAAACATGCACAAAATCTCAAGATTTAATTAGTTTTTGATATTTTCATTATTTTATTTTGATTTTATTTGATTTAAATGAAATAAAATCAAAATAAATGACAAAAATAAAAGAATGACAAATGGAAGGGATCATGGGTCGTGGGTCACATTACAAACTCAGTGCAAGCATAAAAAGTTGGGCCCATTTGACAAAAAATGAAATTTTGGACACATTTGTCTTTTGGCAATTTTGCAAAAAGGGTCAACTTTACCAATGCACAACTCCCTCAATTTTGACCCTAGAGAGATGTTCTTGGACTTTTTAGAAAGCTTAAGATGTATTCTAAGCAACCCTTTTGGTATTATCTCAATTGAGTCTTCCATGTTCTTGTATGAAGGTTTGACCCAAAAGGTGTTTTTGTTGACTTTTCAAAATGACCTATAATGTCCAAATTCATATCTTCTTGTGAGTTCATATTTTGAACTTGGGAGATGAATATGAATTGTAGGGAATTGCATCCTCTTAAAAATGAGATTTGGATGGGTCATTTTTGATAAAGTATGAGAAAGTTATGCTTGGTAAAAGTTGAGTTGACTTTTCCTACAAAACCCTAATTTAGCAACTTTTGGGTTTTGATGAATTGCGAACAATCCTTGAGGAATCATGATCAACCCTTGATCAAATGATGAATAATAATTCAAAATGAGGATGTTGACCAAAAATCTTTAAGTTTGACTGTATGTGGGCCACAGTTGACTTTTGCCCTAGCACAGTCGATTTTCAGGCCTTTGAGCAATTGACTGAGCAAACTTCCTCTGCAAGGCTTGAAACTTGACATGGATGATCTTGAGAATATATTAGGACAATGGTGAGCATTTGGGAACCTTTGGACTCAAACATCTTGATGCAAACTGAAACCCTAATTTGAGGTAGACTGCCTTAGGAGAGAGTTTGTTTGGTCAACCCTTGGACTTCCTTGAGCAATTTGAGGACCTCACTTGAAATGTGTTGAGAAATATGGGAGGGAAAATTTTGGGGTACAACAAAGATGGACAAAGAATTCATAGAAACTCCTTGTCAAAATTTCGAAGAGGCCAACAAACCTCCGCTGAAGATGGCTTCTCTCAAAGACGCCAGGGCTGTAATTGAAGAAGGTGGGTGTACCAACTGGGGTTAGCTCCCTGATTTCACTCACAAAACTGAAAAATTTGGTTTGGGCTTTACTACGGGGGCTCAAAGGGCTGTTAGGCACGCATGGATCAAAAGACCTCCTCTACACATCAACAATCGGGGAGTTAATGCAATTGAAGACAGTGAAGAGGATTCAGACATCGACAGCTGGATCTACCCAACAACCAATGGCGGACGAAACAACTGGACGGCGAAGGACTTCATACCTGTTTCTTTTATTCCGCAATAATTGACTTTTGTTTTTAATATTTGTAATAAACAAGTTTTAAACTTTACGGCCCGATGCCTTGCCCGAGGCACGTTGGCTTTGCTTGTGAGGGCTTACTATTTATCATTTCATATATCATTAATAAAGCATTGTACGTTTCTTGCATTACAAATTTTGTGCTCCTTGTTTTTCTTTTTTTGTCTCTCACTTTATCGAAACAACTATTCTCTTACACACACTCACGTATCATACTGCAGATCCATATCCACTCTGGATCCCATTGATAACAACTCTGCTACTGCCAGTTATGACTTCGAAAATCCGATCAACCAAGCCGGGGACGAAGGTGAGGATAATTGTGAGGTGCCTGGAGAACTTGCTAGACTATTGCAGCAGGAAGAGAGGGCCATACAACCTCATGAAGAGCCAGTTGAGTCAGTGAATTTGGGTATAGAGGAAGACAGGAAAGAGGTTAAGATAAGTGCGAATCTGGAGCCTAGTGTCAAAAAATGGTTAATACAGATGCTACGCGACTATGTTGAAATCTTCACCTGGTCCTATGAAGACATGCCTGATTTGGACACTGATATTGTGGTACACCGCCTACCGACTAAAGAAGACTGCCTTCCGGTAAAGCAGAAGGTCTGCCGTATGCGCCCTGAAATGTTAGAGAAAATCAAAGCAGTGGTCATGAAAGAGTTCGACGCAGGATTCTTAGCTGTCACTTCTTATCCGCAGTGGGTTGCCAACGTCGTGCCGGTACCTAAGAAGGACGATAAGGTACAAATGTGTGTGGAATACAGAGATCTGAACAGAGTGAGCCCTAAGGATGACTTCCCACTTCCTCACATTGATGTTCTGGTCGACAACACCGCGCAACAGAAGATCTTCTCCTTCATGGATGGTTTTTCTGGCTACAACCAGATCAAGATGGCTCCTGAAGATATGGATAAGACAACCTTCGTTACACAATGTGGAACCTTCTGTTACAAGGTAATGCCTTTCGGGTTGAAGAATGCTGGGGCAACTTAACAGTTCGCCATGGTCGCTTTGTTCCACGATATGATTCACCATGATATCGAGGTTTATGTTGATGACATGATATCCAGGTCCCTGACCGAGGAAGAGAACCTTGATCATCTCCAGAATTTGTTTGACAGGTTGAAAATGTACAAGTTGAGGTTGAATCCGGACAAGTGTACCTTCGGGGTAAGATCTGGTAAGCTTCTGGGTTTCCTCGTAAGTTACAAAGGTATCCAGGTAGACCCTGTAAAGGTAAAAGCCATACAAGAGATGTCGGCTCCCCGCACAAAAAAAGAAGTTAGAGGTTTCTTGGGACGTCTGAATTACATTTCCAGGTTCATTTCACATCTGACTGCTACTTGTGAGCCAATCTTTAAGCTGCTGAAGAAAGATCAAGTGGTAAAGTGGAATGATGAATGCTAGACCTATTTCGAAAGAATCAAGGAATACCTTCAAGAACCACCAATTTTGATGCCTCCAGTTAAAGGAAGACCTTTGATATTATACTTGACAGTGCTAGACAATTCCATTGGGTGTGTGCTGGGGCAGCATGACGAGTCTGGTCGAAAAGAGCACGCCATTTATTACCTTAGCAAAAAGTTAACCGACTGTGAGACTCGATACTCATTAATCGAGAAAACTTGCTGCGTTTTGGCATGGGCTGCTCACTGACTGAGACAGTATATGCTGACTCACACTACCTTATTGATATCAAAGATGGATCCGATCAAGTATATTTTCGAGAAGCCCGCTCTCTCCGGAAGGATAGCAAGATGACAGATGATCTTAACCGAGTACGACATCCAATACACAACCCAGAAAGAAATTAAGGGGAGTGTGTTGGCGGATCATTTGGCGCATCAGGCCGTGGATGACTACCAGTCCATGAATTTCGAATTCTCGAATGAGAATATCATGTTGGTAACCGACTACGAAGAACCTGGACCAGATGAAGGACCCGAGGAGGGATCCCGATGGTCTATGTATTTTGATGGAGCTTCAAACACATTGGGTAATGGCATTGGCGCTATAATTATATCTCCTAAGGGCTGTCATACTCCGTTCACCGCCCGATTATGTTTTAATTGCACCAACAATATGGCGGAGTATGAAGTGTGTATCATGGGTCTTCGAGCTGCTATTGGCCTGAGGATTAAGTTCTTAAGTGTATTCGGAGATTCCACTCTGGTGATAAGTCAGATCAAAGGCGAGTGGGATACGAAGCACCTGAATCTTGTGCCTTATAAAGAGTATGTACTGATGTTGCTCCCACATTTTGAGGAGATAACCTTTGAACATTTCCCGAGAGAAGAGAACCAGTTGGCGGACGCGCTAGCTACTATGTCTTCTATGTTCAAAGTTAGGTGGGACAATGAAGCTCCCCAGATTACCATTGAGAAAGGTAGCAGATAAACCCTAGTTTTACGAGGTAAATAGGTATCCCGAGGCTCAAGAATACCCCGAGGGGCATCTGTTAACGATAAGAGGTTTTTGAGAAGGTTTGCTGCGAAGTTCTTCATCAGTAATGGAATTCTCTATAAGCGTAACCATGATTCAACCTTACTGCAGTGTGTAGACAAGAGCGAGGCAGAAAGGATCATGGCAGAGTTGCATGAAGGTACCTTCGGAACTCATTCCAGTGGACATACCATGGCTAAGAAGATTCTACGGGCAAGATATTACTGGTCCACTATGGAAACCGATTGTCATCAGCACTCTCGAACCTGTCATAAGTGCCAAGGTACAACATACCGTACCTCGACAAGGACATCCACAGGGGCAACACCCTACTCTCTGGTATATGGTATGGAGGCAGTCCTACCCATCGAAGTCCAGATACCCTCTCTCAAGATTATGAAGGATGCAAGTTTGAATGAAGACGACTGGATCTAAACCCGACTTGATCGGCTGAATCTAATTGATGAAAAGAGACTTACTGCTATCTGTCACGGTCAGACGTATCAAAGACGGATAATCAAGGCCTTTAACAAGAAAGTCAGACATCAATAATATCAAGTCGGGGATCTAATGATCAAACGCATCATACAGCCGCAAGGTGATCCCAGGGGCAAATGGACCCCTACATACGAAGGGCCATTTGTGGTTAAGAACATTTTCTCAGGAGGAGCTATGATTCTTACCACCATGGATGGTGACGACCTTCCTCACCTAGTCAATGCAGACATAGTGAAAAGATACTACGCATAATCAAAGACCCGCTAGGTTGACTGGCCTAGGCAAAAATAAGGGCTTCCCGGCGAACCAAAAGGGTTCGGGAAAAAGTAAGGGATGAAAACAAAAAACTGTACACCCGGCAAGTCGAAAACCTGAAAAGGCGACTTGGGCAAAAAAGGGTATCCCGGTGGACGAAAACTCGAAAGGGAGGTCCAGGAAAAAATTAGGGATTGAAGCGTAATCCTATGTCTCATTAGATCACCTTGCAACCAGACTCCGATATCAACTATCAAGCTCAGACGGCGCCAATCAATCTGATCCATCTTCGACCAAGTAGCAAAGTGATGAGATGTTTGAAGATATAAGGGTAATAGCAGAATTGAAACCCAATGGGATTGTTTCACATAGCTGTTTTTCTTTCTTTTACACAAATTGTAATTTCTATCTTTCGGTGGCGTTCTCTTACTAGAGCGTTAGCCTCTTTGTACAAAATGCCTATTACAGGCCAACTTCAAAAAATCAATGCAATTCATTTTTACAAGAAATTTCAAATTGTTTTTCTTTTTCTGTTTTGTTTTGCAAGAACGTCCAATGATTCATTTTTGGTATACGCATTTGAAAATACTTGTTGCTCATAAACATTTACCTAAACAAAAACAAAACAAAAGACAATTGCTCGTAATTTAAGGAACAGGGACAAACAAGAAGTGTCCAAACCTTACAGTTACCTTGCCCATCGGGTACAAGGATAGAGCTAGTTGGAGAACACAAGAAGTGGTAAATACACTCCCCACAGAGTAAGAAGTATCCAGAGACAGTGGTGTTAGCATTTCCCAAATAAGACATAACTATCCCTAGCTGAGGTTCACAATCGCGAGTGAGTCAGCAAAATTTTCCCCAAGCAGAGTTTGTTTATCACCAGCAATAGAAATTCATTCCCAGCTGAGTTATTTCTCCCAGTTGGTAGATCTATCAACAAAGTATCTCCTCTCCAACAAAGTTATTCCCCTCAGAGTTATTCTCAAACCGAGTTTCGTCTGGTAGAATATTTACCAGCCAAGGGGCGAATCCCCAGTAGTCATCTTTGTTCACCATCCCCGACAGAAGTAGAGGAACTATGGTTTTTATAGCAATCAAGGATTTATTTTCCTAGATTCAGATTGCTATGTCAAGCATTTTGTGTTCATACATCATGACACGTGCATACATCACATATAACATAGTCTCATTTATTTTGAGAACGCCAGCATACAATGCATCTCATGCATCACATATAACTAACCCTGTATTTCTTTTAGGAAAGAAAGTTATTATTAACAATTTCCAACAAGTCCATGATCAACACTCAAAGCTAAACAGAGTAATCATCGGCAACAAATGCAACCTCATCCAAGTTCCTTCTCACAGCCCTACTACCCAGGCTTTCATATCGAAGTAACCCTACTATCCAGGTTCCTTCTCACAGCCCTACTACCCAGACTTTCATATCGAAGTAACCCTACTATCCAGGTTCCTTCTCACAGCCCTACTATCCAGGATTTCATATCGAAGTAACCCTACTATCCAGGTTCCTTCTCCTAACCTTACTATCCGGGTTAGGCCTCCCTTATCCCCAGACAACAGTCCATAACACTGTAAGACCGGGACCCAATCAAACACAATTGATTTTGCATTTCCCTAGAAAGTCACGGTGCATCATATACCCCGACCAAACACACAGTTCACCTCCTCTTCCCAAACCGAAATTATTCCCCAGTAGAGTAACGGACAACTGAAGCTCCTAAAACTCTACTTCTCTCGAGACAGAGACCAGCATTCCCCAGCGAAATCCTCCTCAATAACAAGTATATGGGTTCTCGTGAAGGAATTTCTTGTGCGATTGACACTTCCTCGGATGGAATCTTTAAGCCCATCTCCGACAATTTTCTAGCAACTACCAAATTGCATCTATAAGCCCGTTCTCAATATCATAAATCAAGCATCACTTCAGGCGGGTGCAAATTTCTGGACACTCTAGTGTTCAATCATCTTCCACCTTCAGATCACGAAGGGAAGACACGCCAAAATACATCCTCAGGTTTAAGAAGATTTAACAGGGGCAGCTGTTGTACCCCAAAATTTTCCCTCCCATATTTCTCAAATACATGTCAAGTGAGGTCCTCAAATTGCTCAAAGAAGTCCAAGAATTGACCAGACAAACTCTCTCCTAAGGCAGTCTACCTCAAATTAGGGTTTCATTTTGCATTAAGATGCTTGAGTCTAGAGGATCCAAAATTCTTACCATTGTCCTAATATGTTCTCAAGGTCATCCATGTCAAGTTTCAATCCTTGCAGAGGAAGTTTGCTCAGTCAATTGCTCAAATACCTAGAAATCGACTTTGCTAGGTCAAAAGTCAACTGTGGCCCACATACAGTCAAACTTCAACATTTTTGGTCAACATCCTTATTTTTAAGTATCATTCATCATTTTATCAAGGGTTGATCATGATTCATTAAGGATTGCCCATAATTTATCAAAACCCAAAAGTTGCTAAATTAGGGTTTTGCAGGAAAAGTCAACTCAACTTTGACCAAGAATAACTTTCTCATACTTTATCAAAAATGACCCATCCAAAGCTAATTTTGAAGAGGATACAATTCCCTACAATTCATCTTCAGCTCCCAAGTTCAAAATATGCACTCACAAGAAGATATGAATTTGGACATTATAGGTCATTTTGAAAAGTCAACAAAAACACCTTTTGGGTCAAGGCTTAATACATGAACATGGAAGACTCAATTGAGATGAGACAAAAAGGGTTGCTTAGAGGACATCCTAAGATTTCTAAAAAGTCTAAGAGCACCTCTCTAGGGTCAAAATTGAGAGAGTTATGCATTGGCCAAGTTGACTTTTTTTGCAAGATTGTCAAAAGTCAAATATGCTCAAATTTGCATATTTTACTAAATGGGCCCAACTTTTTATGCTTGCATATCATTCCTAATATAGTCCAAGACCTATGGGACCATCTGTGATGCGGTGGGAGAATTGACTTGAGTTTTTGCGTTTGTGTTCGCAAATGTTTCAGTTTAGCAAGAGTCGCCACCGACTTTTATTTTATCCAAAAGGAAAGGTAAAAAATCACAGGAAAGACCTTTGAGATTGTTTTTGGGTTCGGGGGGTAGATTATGAAAAGGGAAGGTGCTAGCACCCTTTTCATCCATGATTTTCCATGGGCTCTTAATTACTTGTTTTAGATCACTTGCTTTGGCTTTTCAATTGTTTGAAATGGTGCTTTGTGTGTGGTTTTGAAAGCATTTTGAAAAGAGGCCTTTGTATAAGCAACCTTTGTAATGATTCTTGTTTGAATGTATACAAATGTGTTTGTCTTTTGAAAAATGTTTCAATGTTTGAAAGTTTGTTTTGGGAAATGTTTTGAAATTGTATGTGTTTGTTTGAAAATAGCAAGGATGTTTGCAAGTTTGATCAAGTAACTAGGAGTTGTCTACCCTACTCAAAGATCTTTCCTACACATTTTTATTCCTTTGATATTGTTGTTTTACCATTGTATTTGGTAAACAACCCTATCTTTGGATGTTAAACGGGACAGGCGTGGGTCATCGTATGACCAAGATAACAATGTTGCCAAGTATCTTAGCAAGTTTTTTGAGCGACTAGACCATTTTTGTTTAGGCAACCAAGATAGCGTCATCGAGGGACTGTGATCTTTTGTTTTGTTTTGTTTTTCCAAGATACCTAGCATGCATACCATGGCCATTTTAAGGCAACAAAGTGGATGAAACCCCAGGGGTGCTTGTATGCAAGGTGTTGTAATTTTTTATGCATTTTTGTCTTGTATTAAGTCATGCTATTTGTTTAATTTTGGTCTTTGCATACAAAACCCTAATCTTACTATCATGCATATAATACGATAAATTGCGTAAAAGTAAATCTAAGACTATTACAACATGATTATGGGAAGGGGGGGTACAAGTTTGAATAGGGGGATATTGCATAAAATAAAGCCCTAAAACTATTACAACCATATTGAATTTAATTTACAAATAAATAAATAAGTAAGTATTTAAATGTGCAATTAAATATAAATATGCAAAATGTTTTTTGTATTTGTTTTTATGTATGTAAAAATGAATTTATTTAAGTCAAAATAAGAAAATAAAAATGATTATTTTTGAAAGGGTGAAAACCCTAATTTCATTTTAAAAGAAAATATATATATCCTATTATTATTTATGTACAAGATAATAAATAAAAATATATACAAAGATGTTAAAAAAATATGTGAGAAAATAATATTTTAAGTGTATAATATTATAAAATAAAAATATGTAAGTATTTTAATATTATTTACAAATTTATTTAAGAAAATAAAAGTATTTAACCTAATAAACTATTTTTTGTCATAAAAAATAATAAAAATAATAAAATAAAAATGTAAAAATTAAGAAAATATTTTTGGTGATTTTTAATATTTAGAAAAAATAAATAAAGTTAGAAAATATAAAAGAAATGAAAAATATACAAAAATAAAGAAAATGGGCCAGGGGGTGTAAATAACACAATGGAGGGTGCAAACAGCAAGGCAAGCCAGGCCCAAGCCCAAGTCACACTTCATCCCTGTCCTTTGGCCAAAAGCGCGCTTCTGCAACTTCAAATCTGTTCTCTCTATTCTTTGCATGAAATCAAAAACTCATAACATGAAATTTATAGAGCTTTAAACCACGATTCTAATGATATAAAAAACTTGATCTAACTCTCAAAGACCAGAGAGAATTTTATCACCCCCAATTTCTTACCTAAAAATTTAGCATGTTCATCATCCAAATTCTCCTAGCTCAGTTAATATAAATACAAGCTATGCATATGTACAGTTCAAGCAACTTAAGGACTACATTTTTGCTTCACAAACTTAAGCTTAATGATGCCTAAATAAGGAGTTAGAATCTTGAGAAATACCTGTTTCAGTCAAGTTCGAATATGGCAATGTAGGAGTTGTGAGTGAGGCCTGAAGGTTGTGTTAGCTTGCCTGAAGTTCCCTTGACCTTTCCCAATGCTTAGCTTGCTTTGAAATGGCTTGAATCTCCCTATAGAACTCAACCTGCAAACTCAGAAATTGAAAATGGTGAAGCTTGAAAATGAAGTTAAAGTTGCTTGAGAAAGGCTGGGATAGTTCAGATGTGTTGTATTGAATGTATTTGAAGTGGTTTTAAGCCAAACGCACGAGGAAATTTGTTTTGGCTTGAGTTCTGCAGGTATGGCCCTGTTTTGACAAGAACTTGGTGTTTTTGTGTTTAAGGGTGTTTTCAATGCTATGAGCTCGTGTTTATGGCTTGGTATAATGTGCTGAAGTTGTTTCAAATGGTTATAAAGCTTGGTTTTAACAGATGCACAAGTTGTGGACTTTTTGCAAGGTTTCTTGAATTTGAAGCAACATGTGAGTTGACAAAAGCCAAGGTTGTACAAGCTAGCTTGAGGCCTGCTAAGAGTTGGTGAGCTTTTCCTGATGTTTGTGGATGTTGTTTGTATCAAGAGATCAGGTCCATGGCTCAAGAAATACAAAATTGCAAAAAGTGTGCTTTATGGAAATGGTATTGTTATCTTTATGCCAAAAATGGAATAAACCCTTGTATAATGCTCTAAAGCTCAGAATCAAACCTTTGTCCAATGTATTTGCATTAAATTAAGGAGTGTGGAAAGGATTAAGACCTGTAAACCAAGTACAAGCATGCTTTGGACAGATTTTCAAGTTGTAGCAATGTGCAAAATGCCTTGGACAAAAGTGATTATTTTCCATTTTCAAACTTTCGATTCTCCCTAACCATGAATGATCTTGGAGAGTTATTTGACATTTTGGAAAGCTTGTAACATGATCTACAATCCATATTTGAAATGAATTTTGAGATTCCACTTGGAACTATGTAAAAAATTGTCATGAAGATAGGTTAAATCCTGCCTAAACTAGGGCAAAATTTCACTAAGTTAAAAGTTTCATGGACCCTTATTCACAAAATCATAACTTGAGATCCAAGCATCTTTTGAGAAAACTTTGTGAATCAATGTTGTAGATTTTGTGGAGGGCTACAACTTTCATGTTTGAAGTTTTATTTGAATCCAATTGCATCATGGTGAAAAAGTTGGGAAAAAATAAGAAATTTTCATAACTTAGAAAATTTCTAAGTTATGAAAATTTTCCATTTTAAACCCTAATTTCCAAAATTAGGTTTCTTGGTGAACAAGTTTCATGTTTTGACACATCTTGATGAAAAATGACCCTTGGCACTTGATTTTGACCAAAAAGTCAAAGTTTGACTTTTCAGTGTATAGTTGATTTTTTATCAGTTGACTGGAAAATTCATCTGTCAATCCAATGCATTTGAGATCTTTTGAAGCTTGTGATTAGGTCAAGATGATGCAATTGAGTCTTTGAAACCATGCTTGAACCCAATTTGCCATTGGCTAGGTTAAAAATAAGAAATTTCCCTTCTATAGTCAAAACCCTAATTTTGACCATTTTGCCCTTTTGATGATCTGATCAAATTTCTTGAGGAATTGTGGTCCAAACTTGATCAAATGGTTCATATGAGTCTATAATGTTGTTATGGATCAAAAATTATGAGGTTTGACTGTAAATTGGCCACAATTGACTTTTTCCCCAATACAACTGATTTTTAGGTCAACTGTCCAATTGACTGGGCAAAAATTTGATTCAAGGCTTGAAACTTGGTATGAGAAATCTTAGAGGTCCAACATGAAGTATGAAAGTCACATGAGGCATTGTAAGTCCAAAAAATCCTGTGCAAACTTAAACCCTAATTTCAGGTTATCAGTGTAAGGAGATGTCTTGAGCAGAGCAAACCCTAATCCTGTCTGGAGTCCAAAGAGTCTTGTAAGGAGAATCTTGATAAATCCTCCATGCTTTATTTATTAATTTATTTAATTTACTTTGATTTTTATTCATTTAAAATTCAAATAAAATCAAATAAATCCTAATAAAACATATATTGTATTTTAGGGATGATTTTTGCATTGAAAGATCTCATATGCTGTCAATTGAAGATCAACTCGTGCAAAGTCAATTTGGTTGGAAAAAGATTGGATTTGAGAAAAATTGGAAAGGAATCATATGCATTGAAAGATCAAATCAAATCTCCATGATGAGCAAGATTGAAGTCGTTTTTGTTGACCTAATAGTTTGTATTACATATACAGAAGAAGACCAAGGCATATGGGGGTTGGAAGCAGTCGTGTAGAGGTGAAACAAAACTCAAAAAATTACAAGAAAAGTGGAACTTCAATTTCCACATTAGAGGCCAATTCATACCATTCTCACAACACCAACAGGTTCTTGGATATCTCCAGAAGAAATTCAAACCATTTGCAAGCTCTCTCACGCCTGGAACTGTAAGATATAGGTATCACGACTTGCTTCTAAATTCAAATTCGGTTTCATTGATTCACTCATCCATTGCATATTTTAATGATATATTCGTGTTTGTCATTGAGTTTGCAAACTATTGTTACCATTAATTGTATTTCTAACGCCTATACAGGAAGTTACCATAGCTAGGGTTTTGTGTTCTTGATTAGGGCTTTGCAGGATAGGAAAAATTGGGCGTTGATTCTGGTACCATGAGACTTGTGAGGATGAAACGAGTTGATTGGTACCAGCCATGGCCGTTTATCTTGAGCACACACGATTTTTGAATTACACAGGGATATACCTACAGTAAGTGTCTGTAGGTAAAAGATTGCCACCTAAAGCGACGGTTGGGGAGGAAGAAGACGATGTGTGTCATCCCCTGGTTGGGTGATTTGAATTTGGCGCGTTTTGATATTCAGCGTTTTTCTTTTATTATATTATAACTGATTTCCATTGTATATACAAATAAAACACTTGGCTCAGTTGGTAAGCGTGCAGGGGGAAAGTGCAAAGCACCTGGGTTCGATTCCCAGGTCCCAACCTTATTTCTTAATATTTTTTAACAGGTAATCCAACGCTTTGCAAGTCAAGATGCTCACCGTGCACCATCAGGATCTGACCCTCTAGTTCATCAATGTCCCCAGATCAACATACCACCATGGGAGGACCACCATGCGCCTCAGTCAAGCATGCACACTGGATGGGGGCGAAATCAATCAAGCCTCTGTCTATTTGGGCCCAGGAATTTACATTCCAACCCCCCGTTTGCTAAATACAGGCCCATCTCATCCATCTTTATTTATTTATTTTTAATTATTTTAATACTTTCTTTAATTATTTTTAATTCACTAATTAATTTTTTTTCATGGAATCATAAAATCAATAATTCACAAAAAAATTAGAATTAGACTTTTTTTTATCAAAATTAATTTTATTAATTTAATTTAATTTAGTCTAATTTAGGGAAATTGTAATTTATTTTCATAAATAAAAATCAAATAGAAATTAGGTTAAAACTCTTGAGTTAATTTTATTTTCTCTTTTTCTCAAATAAATAAAAAAAACCAAAAATATGTTTGTTAGATTGAATTAATTTATTTTTCTTAATTTAAAATTACTTAGAATTAGGATTTTCTTTTTTTTTCTAAATTAGTTCATTATTTCCTTAAGAAACAAAACATGAAAAAAACATTTTTTTAATCAATCGCAAATATGTCTAGTCAAGGGTCAAAACCCTAGTTGCACCGCATTCGATTCATCGCGCGCGTATTATTTTTTTGTCAATATTGTTGTATATGTGCATGGTTTGTAATAGTTTAATCTAGGGTTTTTATTTATCGTTTATTCCCGGGTTTTTGGCTATGTAATTAATCCCCCTCCCCGAAGCCTTGTAATAGCATAAATTCACTTTCTTGCATTTTAATTCTCGCAAATATTTGACTATTTAGATGTATGCTAATAGGATTGTATGATAAGAATGCATGACAAATTAATCCAGTTAGAAAACCCTAATATGCAAAGACTAAATAATTAAAAACAGATCACTCGCACATATCACTCTTAGGGTATACTCTCACTTCGGTTGCCTTCGGCAAACGATCATTAGGTATAGGGTGTCTTAGTGGTTGCCCTCTTTCCTAACAAAGATCAAATGCCCCATTCGAATGTTGCCTCGGAAATGTTGCCTCAGAAATGTTGCCTCGAATATAATCTTAAGACATTAGGGTTATTACTAAGACGTCCTAGCATTGCTTTAGTGATCGTACGTCCCTTTCGAATTGACCCTTTAAACTCAAACGACCAGGGTTACCTACTCACTAATAGTAGGATAAAACGGTCTAAAGGAAACGAGAATAGAAACAATCTTTTTTCGAGTAGGTAGATGCTAGTAGGTACTTGCTCAAATCAAAACTTTTCACACTTACACTTTTCAAAACAATTTTCAAAACAAACTTCATCACACCCTTGAGGACTGATACAAGGGTTATCACGAAGTAAAAAAATTTCAAAGCAAGTACACACAGAAGCAATTTTAAAAAGATGAGCAAGTACCTAAGAGCCCATGGAAAACCATGGATGGAAAGGGTGCTAACACCTTCCCTTTCTATAATCTACCCCCCATACTCAGAATATCTCGAAAAAGGATTTTTTATGTACTTTTTTCCTTTCCGATTGGATGAAATAAAAGTCAGTGGCGACTCTTGCTTACCGCGACATTTGCAAACAAAAAACGCAAACCAACATTCAAACAGCCGGTTCTTCCACCGTATCACAGATGTCCATTCCCCACCAGGCGAATAGCCACGAGAACGATAATGTTTTAAGCTTGTGCAGAGATGCGAGGTGCATGTTCGTGTGCCTCTGACATTGTCGCATTTATTGACGTGCTCCTTTGCATCTTGCTGTATGGTCAACCAATAATAACATGCTCGCAGTTCCTTTCGTGCCAGCGATCTTCTGCCCAAGTGTTAGGCGTTGATTCCCTCGTGGATTTCCCGCAGTATCTCGAGGATTACAGATTCATCGATTCATTTCAGGAGTGGGATGGAGAATCCCCACTGATAAAGTTTTTTTTCGAGCACCACGTACAGGCAGAATCATCATTTTGTCGCAGCCGCCTTACTTTGGTCACTAGGAAGTTCCCCCCTTGTCAGAAAATTAAACACCAGGGTCATTCAACACGAGTTGTCCCCGATGGCATTCACCTCGGGTGGTATGGGGGACCTTTCGATGCTCGAGCGAGAAAGGGATTCTTGGATGACAAATTTGATCTCGCCTTTCTTCTTCATGCTCGTGAGTTTAGAAAGTATGTCCGCCATCGTGTTCTGTTTGCGAGGTACATGTTTGATTTTTGCCCGGTCAAACCTCTTCATCTATTCTCTGACTAGGTTAAAATATTCGACGAGGCTGTTGTTTTTATCCTGATATACTCCTTGCACTTGAGATGCGACGAGTTGGGAGTCCGTAAAAATTAGTATTTCTCGGGCATTCAGATCCTCGGCTAGTCTTAGGCCCGCTAGGAGGGCTTCGTATTCTGCCTGGTTGTTTGACATCGGAAAAGAGAGTGTGAGGGATTTCTCGATAACGATGCCCTCTTTGTTCTCTAGGAGGATGCCTGCTCCGCTTCCCGTCGAGCTAGAGGCTTCGTCTACAAAGATGGTCCATTTCCGGGCTCCTCTTATAGGATCTGTGATGGCAGTCATCTCCCTGATGAAATCGACCAGCGCCTGGGCTTTGAGGGCTTTCCTGCTTTCATACTGGATGTCAAACACCGAGTTATAGGGACCACCTCAGCATTTGACCGGCTGGCCAAAATAGGAGTTGTCTCACGGGTTAGTCTGTTCGTACAATGACTGTGTGGGCCAAGAAGTAGTACCTAAGTCTCCTCACAACATTAATGAGGCGCTACTTTCTCTATTTGTTGATACCTGACCTCGGGTTCTTGCAATGCTTTGCTCGTGAAATATACTGGCTTTTGCTCGTTCGAAGTTTCACGAATGAGGGCCGCGCTCACTGCCTCAATAGAGACGACCGTGTAAAGGGATAAAGTATCCCCATTTTCTGGTTGCGACAACACGAGCGGTCGTGATAAGCTTTCTTTGAGGTGGAATAGGGCTTGATCTCATTCCTCGGTCCACTCGAAAGCTTCTTCTTTGCGCAAAAGTTTGAAGAATGGCAGTGCGCGTTTTCCACGAAGTGGGAAAGCAAGGTGAGCATACCATTTAAAACTTTTATGGATTTCTTCGAGCTGGGCGTGGGGAGTTCGTAGAATGCTCGACATTTTTCGAGGTTGGCTTCGATTCCCCATTCAGTCAGATAGAAGTCGAGGAACTTTCCTGCTTTAACCCCGAAGGTGCATTTCTCCGGGTTGAATCTCATTTTGCACGACCTTGCTTGGGTAAAGACTCTTTTGAGATGGGTAACATGGTCGATTTCTGTTTGAGATTTGATGATCATGTCGTCTGTAATATGGTGGGAGAAATGACTTTTGGTTTTTCGTTTTATCGCAAATGTTGTGGATAGCAAGAGTCGCCACCGACTTTTATTTTATCTAAAAAAGGAAAGGGTGAAAATAACAGGAAATACCTTTGAGAATTTTCTTGAGTTTGGGGGGTAAGTTATGAAAAGGGGAGGGGTTAGCACCCTTTTCATCCGTAGTTATCTACAGACTCTTAATTGCTAGCTCACTTTTGAAAAAAATGCTTGGTGTTTGTGTATGTTTGAAAATATTTTGAAAATGCATAAGTATGGAAATTTTGTAATGACTCTCGTATCGTTGAGAATATATACAAAATGTTTGTTTTGAAAATACTTGTGAAAGGAAGTGTTGTTTTGGAAAGATGTTTTGAAAATGCCAATGTAGGGAAATTTTGTAATGATTCTCGTATCGTTGAGAATGTATATGAAATGTTTGTTTTGAAAAGTGTTTTGAAGATAGTTGTCTTGAAAGTGTGAGGTGTGGAAATTGTTTTAGTTTGTGACAAGCGATTACGATCGATCTACCTACTCAAAAAGTCCTTGTTCTTTTCCTCCTCCTTTAGATAGTGCTATCATATCATTAGTTAGTAGGAAGTCCTATCATTGGATGTGAGGGACATGTGTGGGTCATCGTACAGTCATAGAAACAACTTGTAGGATGCTTTTGCAATTGTCGTAAGGGACTAAGATCGTTTACCGAAGGCAACATCGATGGGTCATTGAGGGAGTACGATCTTTTAACTGAGGGTCTTTGCTAAAGCATCTCATTTTCGAGGGACATGACTATTTTATCTGAGGCAACAAGTGAGGTTAACCCTAGAGGTGTAAGTGTGCAAAGTGTGTTTGATTCAATTATTTTATCTTGAATTAGGGTTTTGCTATGATTGATTTTAATCTTGTCATACAGACTCTAATTACTAACAGAAATATGGAAAGCGATAAATTACGAAAATTAAATATCTTACGCTATTGCAATGCTTTGGGAATGAGGGATACAAATTTGTGAATGGGGAGGAAAGCTATAAACCCTAATTATTTATTACAGACTATTTTTTATAAATAATAATGCGAGGTAATGAAATGTGCAAAAAAAATGTAAAAATAAAGATAAAAGAGAGAGAGGAAATTGTTGTGATTTTGATATAGAAAAAGGTTTAATTATTTCACCTAATTGATTGGCTTTGTATTAAGAGAAATTAGCTAACGTAAAGAAATTAAGTTAACATAAAAAATCAATTAATTTAATTAATTAAAAGGAGAACTAATTTAGTTAAACTAAGAAAAACCTAAGTCTAAATTAATTTTAATTCTAAAAAGAAACTAATTTTTTGAAAATATTTTTGAGGTTTTATTTGAAAAAATGTTTTTATAGTGTAAAATAATAATAAAACCTAATTCTAATTTTTTTTAAAATAGAATAAGAGAAAAATAATAAATAAATTTTTTAATCTAATATTTATTTAGAAAAAAGAGAAAATATATTATTTTGTTTTGTATTTTTATTAAATGAAATAAATAAATGAAAGTAAAAGAAAAATGAAGAAATAAAAACAATTGGGCCTGTTGTGTTGTGAAAGCAAAGTAGAGGGTGTGAAAAAGAATGTTGGGCCCAACACAGCTTTTTTTTTAAATCAGAAAAAATAAAATAAAATGAAAATGGGCCTGTGATGTGAAGTAAAAGGGAGGTGTATGGAAAGAAATTCAAATCAGGCCCAACATAAGAGTCTAGGCGCATGTGGGATTCAATGTGGTTGCCTCTTTGAAGCGTATCATATGCTTGCCTTCTGGAGCGTGTGATCTGAACTTATGATGATCATGTGGTTATGGTGAGAGTCGCATGGTGCGCATATTGAACTTGGTTGTATTGAATCTGAATCAAGAAAAAATGAAATAAATAAAAGGGTACCACTGGAGCTCAAACCCAGATCCCTATGGTCATACGCGCACTTCCTTTACCACTGGGGTGGCTGTTTCATCTGGTCATTATACAAAAACTATTGAATATAAAATGAACTCATTTATGAATATACTTCATCTTCTTCCTCACGCCAGTATCCATGAACAAATGTTTGAATTTTGTAAAATGCTCATTTCTCAACCAAATCAGAAAATGTAAACATCAAACTTGCTTGAAATTTTATCACGAATCCAACCCTATAAATTATTTAAGCTATAAATCAAAGATGAGTGAGAATTTTACTTAGTACCAAACTGAACCCTAATTTTTTAGAAACTTCAGTTTCAAAATTCTCATCACGCAGGCAATATAAATCAAAAGTAAGCACATGGTTAGCTTCAGGGCAATGATATCTACATTTTTTCTTTAGAAAGCAAGTGCAAATGATGCATGAATAAGGATTTCAAAGTTAGAAAAACTTACCTCTGAAGTGAGAATCAAATATGGAGTTAGAGCACTCCTGGAGATGTTGTGATGATCTGGATAGCTTCACTGAACTTCTAGGAAGCTATTGCAATGCTTACTTTGGATTGAGAGTGTCTGAATTCTTCTAGACAAGTCAAGTTACAAGGCTCTGTTTTTGAAAATGGAAGATGATGAAGATGGTGTTACAGTGAGGAAACATGTATTCTGATAGGTTCTATATAAGTTATAAAAGCTTTGTGAATGATTTAGAATGAAAACGCACGAGTGGATTAGGTATTTGGAGTTCAAGGTCAAAAATTGCCACAAAATGGAGTTTTGATGGAAATTATGGTTTGAGGGAGTATGAGAGGGTTAGAGGGCTTATGAACTCTTGCCTTGTCTTGCGAATGGCATCTCTATTTATAGAGAAAAAGGTTTTAGAGGATGAGAGGGCTTGGTCTACAAGATCACATTTTATGGTTTTTGTTGTAACTTCTGATTTTTTTGAAAACACCAAGTCTCAATGTATAGCACCATGCCTTCTAGAGTGGTTATCAACTTTAAACATGTTGCTTATGACTTTTATGTTGAGTGTTGTGTAGAAGAAACAAGTTAGAGGCTCAAAGATTGGACTTTCGCAAAAAAACTTACTTTACAAGAATGGAAATGGTGCCTTTCTTCCCAAAATGGAAAAATGATTTGGATAATAGTTCAAACACTTGGGTAATGGTTCAAAAGTTTCTGTAAGAATTTAATTATGGTTATATTTTCAAGTTAGAAGCCTTTAAAGCAAGATTTATGCAGCATGGCTTAGAGATTTGATATCGTGTTCATCACAAAATGCCTTGTATTTCAAGAATGGATGCCCAACTTCATGCCTTCGAATCTCCTAGCTCAAGCATGATAAAATTATGTTCTTGGACATTTTGGAAAGCTTGAAACATTGTCTACAACTTTCATTTTGACCATTTTGGCTAAATAAAATTGGAACTTACTGAAAATTTGCCATGAAGTTGGGATAAAAATTTGACCAAACTTGTTGAAAATTTTCCTAAGTGTTAGATAAAAATGTCATGACTTCACGAGCCTATATCTCTTAATCCAAGCATTTTTTATATATCAACTGTTGTACCCAAAAATTTTCCCTCTCACTTATCAAGAATTTGCTCACAAGATCTCCTTGGGCTCAAGACTGCATTAGGGTTTGATCAGCTCAAGACACCTCCTTAAGCACCGATGACCAAAATTAGGGTTTAAGATTGCACAAGGATATTTGAAATTTCAATGATTCATATGACTTTCATGGATCATTATGGAACCCCAGTATTACTCATGTCAAGTTTCAAGCCTTGGATCACACTTTTGCTCAGTCAATTGAGCAGTTGACCTAAAAATCAACTGTATTGGGGAAAAAGTCAACTATGGCCAATTTACAGTCAAACTTCATAATGTTTTATCCACATCAACAATTTAAACTCATATGTATCATTTGATCAAGTTTGGACCACAATTCCTCAAGAAATTTGATCAAATCTTCAAAAGGGCAAAATGGTCAAAATTAGGGTTTTTACTGGGAAAGGGCAATTTCTGATTTTTGACCTAGCAAATGATCAATTGGTTTAAGGCATGATCTAAAGAGTCCAATTGCATCATTTTTACCTAATGACATGGCTTAAAATATTGCAAGACCAATAGATTGACAAATGAATTTTTCAATCAACTGATCAAAAGTCAACTGAATACTGAAAAGTCAAACTTTGACTTTTTGGTCAAATTCAAATGCCAAAGATCACAATTCATCAAAAAATGTCAAAATATGAAACTTAGGGAATACTGAAAAGCAACCCTTTCATTGGATGTAAACGGGACGGATGTGGGTCATCGTGTAGCCATGATTAGAAATGTTGCAAGGTATCTTAGCATTCTTTTTGAGGGACTAAGATCATTTGTAAGGCAACTTTGAATAGCGTCATCGAGGGACTATGATCTTGTTTTTGCTAAGATACCTTACATGCGTAATATGGCCATTTTGTATAAGGCAACCAAGTGGGATAACCCTAGGGGTGCTTGTGTACAAATGTGTTGATTTACATCCTTGTTTTTGTCTTGGATTAGGGTTTTCTATTTGATTGATTTTATCTTCCCATACAACCCCTAATTACTAGCATGTTATGTAAAAGCGATAAATTGCGAAATTTAAAATTACTACGCTATTACAACATTTGTGGGGAGGGGTATACAATTTATGAATGGGGATTGCAATAATATAAACCTAATTAATCTATTACAACCAAATTGAATTTGTACAAGAATTGGAATATATAAAGTATAAAATGTAAATTGAAAGAAATGATTTCTTTATGTTTGGATTTGTGTATGAAAAAGGTTTTAAATTAAGCCTAATTAGAGAAAAAAAAGAGTAATTAAATTAAATTAAACTTAAGTTAAATAAATAAATTATTTAAGAAAAGATTTTAATTAAGAAGATAATTTTTGAATAAAACCCTAAATCTATTTTAGTTGATTAAAAGAAAATAAGTTTAAAGAAAAAGTATTTTGTTTTGTATTTTTATATTTTTGTCTTGAAAATAATATGTGGTGTCATGAAATATTTTTGGCCTTTTTTTAACATTAAAATAAATATATTTAGATAACTAATAACCTAGTTTTATTTTAATATTTACAAGGAAATTAATACAAGTAAATAAAGTATGGTGAATAAAAATATATTTTTTATGTAGAAAAATATTTAAATTACGTCAAAATATAAATCTATTATTGTTATACATTTTATGATTCTTTTTTGGTATTTTAGAAAATATATTTAAAAGAAAAAGAAATAAATAAATAAATAAAAATAAAAATGGGTCAAGGTGGTGTCACAAGCAAACAAGGTATATGTTAGCAAAAACAAAAAAAGAATGCCAAGCCCAAAGGACCCAGCGCCTACAAACAAAAATCAGAAAATGTTAAAAATTGGAGAAAAAAAACAAAATGGTCTCGCTGGGGCTTGAACCCAGGACCATAGGGTGAACAGGCGCGCGCTTTACCCCTGGGGTGGCTATACATCCGTTTATATAGGCAAAACCATAAATATATAAGGCAAATCCAGTCCTGATGACTTCATCTTCAACCTCCAACCGGTCTACCTGTAACTTCTTCATTTTTCAACAAAAATGGAAAGTGACAAAATCAAAGTTGTTGCATTCTTCCTCACGATTCTAACCATGTAAATAACTAAGGCTGAAAGTCAAAGATAAGTGAGAATTTCTCTGGCCCTAATGTAAACCCTAAAAATTTCAGAAACTTCAACTCTAAAATTCTCTAAGCTCAAGCCATATAAATGAAAACTATGGATATGTACAGCTTCGTGGCAATGAGGTCTACATCTTATCTTAAAAAATGTAAGCCTAACAATGCCTAAGTAATAAGATAGAAGTTCAAGAAAAATACCTCAAACCTGGAAATTGTGAAATGTAAATGAGCTTATTTCAGTCAGTGCCGATGATCAGGTTAGATTCCTTGGACCTCTAGGAAGCTAGTGCAATGGCTGGCTTGAGCTGAGGGTGGCTGGAATGGCCTGGAGAAGTATAACTATGATACTCTATTTTTGGTTATGGAAGATAGGGAAAATGGTGTTACAGAAATGAAACAGGTACAAGGATGAGTTAGTCTTGATGCAAGGAAGCTTTAGAAACTAAAAGGCCAAGAAACGCCCGAGGGAAATGTGAGTTTGGTATGAAAAGTCAGAACTTGCACAACAATGGTGTTTTGGGAAAATTTCTGGATAGAGGGAGTTTGACTGAGTTTCAGGGACTTCTTGCTCGTGTGTTAACTTGCAAATAGTGTGTATACTTATAAGCAAGTGGTTTTGAGGCTTGTACCAACTCAAATTTTGAATTTGCATTCTTAAGCCAAACATGTGATTTTTGAGAAAACAAGTTTCAATGCTTGTGTCCTTGCTAAGATAGAGTAGTTCATGCTTTAAACAAGTTTGTTTCTGACTTTGTGGATGGAGTGTGATCAGAGGGAACAAGTTAGAGGCTCAATAATGACTTTATGCAAAAAGCTTGCTTTACAAGAATGGAAGTGTTCACTTTGTGCCATTAATGGAAATGCAACTTGGATAATAACTCATTTGCTTGGATCAAAGCCTTAACAGTTATGTAAGCATTTAATTAAGGAGTGACAATTAAGTTTGAGGCCTGCAAAGCAAAGATTATGCATCCTAGCATGGATTTGCATTTGTGTTCATCATGAAAATGACCTAAATCCAAGTGATAAAACCTTAATTTCATCTCTTCGATTCTCCTTGCTCAATAATGATCTCAAGGAATTATTGGACATTTTGTAAATATTGCAATGTGCTCTACAACTCATATTTGAATTGCTTTTGAATATTCCCCTTGGAACTATGTGAAAAATTGCCATGAAGTTAGGTCAAAAATCTGCCTAACTAGGGCAAAATTTCACTAAGTTATTTTTAGTTCATGAGCATGTATTCACAAAATTATAACTTGAGATCCAAGAAATTTTAGGAGAAGTTGTGTGAATAAAAGTTGTAGATTTCATGGATATCTACAAATTTCATGTTGGAAGTTTCTCTTGAATCAATTTGCATCATGGTGAAAATTTGGCTCAAAGTTATGAAAAAATAAGAAATTTTCTATACTTAGAAAAATTTCTAAGTTAAGAAATTTCATCTTTTCGAAATAAAATCTTGAATTCTTGATGAAAAAGTTTCATGTTTTGACATGTTTTGATGAATTATGATCTTTGGCATTTGATTTTGACCAAAAAGTCAAAGGTTGACTTTTCAGTATACAATTGACTTTTGATCAGTTGACTGGAAAATTCATTTGTCAATCCAATGGAATTGTAGTGTTTTGAACCATTTCATTAGGTCAAAGTGATGCAATTGGACTCTTGATATTATTCATTAACCCAATTGATCATTTTCTAGGTCAAAAACCAAAATTCCCCTTTCCCAGTCAAAACCCTAATTTTGACCATTTTGCCCTTTTGATGATTTGATCAAATTTCTTGAGGAGTTATGGTCCAAACTTGATAAAATGACACATATGGGTTTAAAATGTTGATGTGGATAAAAAATTATAAAGTTTGACTGTAAATTGGCTATGGTTGACTTTTTCCCCAATATAGTTGATTTTTAGGTCAACAGTTCAATTGACTGATCAAAAGTGTGATCCAAAGCTTGAAACTTGACATGAGTAATCTTAGGAGTCCATAATGATCCATGAAAGTCACATAGGGCCTTGGAAGTTCAAAAACTCTTGTGCAATCTCAAACCCTAATTTTCAGTCATCAGTGCTTGAGGAGGTGTCCTGAGCTGATCAAACCCTAGTGCAGTCTTGATCCAAAGGAGATCTTGTGAAAATACTTGATAATTGAGAGGGAAAATTTTGGGGTATAACAGCTGCCCCTGTTCAATCTTTTTAAGCCTGAAGAGTTAGACTGGCGAGTTTTTCCATTCGTGACTCGAAGGTGGAAGATGATTGGACACTAGAGTGCCCAGAAATTTGCACTCGATGATGTGAGAGTCGAGGGAATGGGCTTAAAGATGCCATTTGGAGAGGTGCTAAAAAGTTGTTGGATATGGGCTTGTAGATGCCATCCAAAAGTGATTGTTGAATTGTAATTTGTAAGTTGAAAGAATGAGTACTAGAATGGCGTCCGTGTTTGAAGCTTATTTGTACTGTATCTGGAGTCTGAATCTGAATGAGTATCAGAATAGCATCCGTGTCTAGAGCGTATATGAATTGTATCTGAAGTCTGAATTTGAATGAGTATCAGAATGGCATCCGCGTCTGGAGCGTATCTGAACTGTATCTGAAGTCTGAATCTGAATGAGTATCAGAATGGCATCCGCGTCTAGAGCGTATCTGAACTGTATCTGAAAGTTGGGTCTGAATGAGTGTCAGGATGGCATCCGTGTCTGGAGCATATTTGAACTGTATCTAAAGATTGAGTCTGAATGAGTATCAGAATGGTATCCGTGTCTGAAGGATATCTGAATTGTATCTGAGAGTTGGGTCTGAATGAGTATCAGAATGGCATCCATGTTTGATGCATATCTGAACTGTATCTGAAGATTGAGTCGGAATGAGTATCAGGATGGCATCCGTATCTCGAGCGTATCTGAACTATATCAAAAGATTTTGGAATTTTGTTAATGGTAGTTGTTAACCTTATCCTGAAAAGGGTAAAATGTTGTACGAAATGCATAGTATAATGCATTCGTGTTATCAATGTTTATGATATATGGATGCAATGTACGCGCACGTGAGCTAGTTTGCTGCGCTACTGTTGGACTGTGGAAAATAAATCCCTGGCTGCTGTTGAGGATATGCAAGTCTTCATGTTTTAAAGTCAAAATGTTGATGAATTTTTGCTTAGAGAAATAAAATCTGTTGTAAGGGAAATGCCGTATACTGCTTATAAAATTCTATTGGGGAATCTTGAGGAATTTTGACGACTTCTACTGGGGAGTGATAACTGGGAGTTTTGTTCCGCTGGGGATTAAACAACATACTATGGGTATTTCTTATGGAATATCCTAGAGGTATTTCCCTATCCATTCAACCCATCAGTAATTGCCTTTTTTCATTTTATTTATTTGTAAACAGTAATTATGTTCAAATGCATATGTTCAACAATGAATCATTGGACATTTTTTGCAAACAAAACACAAGCGTAAAGAAAAAAAGATAGTTTTTGCACTTTCAAAGAGATATCTTTGTATTGACTTTGAGTAAGTATTTTTGTACAGGGAGACAAACATTCTAGTAAGAGAATGCCGTTGTAAAAAAGAATGAAAATTTCGATACAAAGAAAAGATAGCTATGTGTAAAAAATCCCATGAGGTTTCCATTCTTCTATAGCCTTTGTATCTCCGAGCGTCTTGTCTATTTGTTGCCTTGTCTGAAGATGATTGAATTGATCAGAACCGTTGAATTTGTTAGTTGAAGCTAAAGGTTGTCTGTAAGGTGATCCAACGGAACACAGTCATACGCTTTACATTCCCTAACTTTTGCCTGGACCGCCCTTTTGGCTTTTCGGTCCACCGGGAAACCCTTTTTTGCCCAAGTCTCCCTTTTGGGTTTTCAACTTGCCGGGTGTACATTTTTTTTATCTCTAATTTTTTCCCAAACCTTTTTGGTTCGTCAGGATGCCCTTGTTTTGCCTAGGTATGTCAACCTAACGGGTCTCTTATGCGTAGTATCTTTTGACTATGTCCGCGTTCGCAGGATGCAGCAGGTCGTCACCATCCATGGTGGTCAAGATCATTGCCCCACCAGAGAAAATGTTTTTGATTACAAATGGTCCTTCATAGGTAGGAGTCCACTTGCCCCTAGGATCACCTTGTGGCAGTATGATACGTTTGATCACCAGATCTCCAACTTGATACACTTGGCGTCTGACCCTTTTGTTGAAAGTCTTGATCATTCGTTTTTGATACATTTGACCATGGCAAACAATAGTAAGTCTCTTCTCATCAATCAATTTCAGTTGATCAAGTCGAGTCTGGATCCAGTCATCTTCGTTTATCCTTGCATCCTTCATAATTCTCAGAGAGGGGATCCGGACCTCGATAGGCAAGATAACTTCCATTCTGTAAACCAGAGAATAGGGTGTTTCCTCGGTTGATGTGTGAGCCGTGGTACGATACCCGTGTATAGAAAATAGTAACATCTCATGCCAGTCTTTGTATGTGACTATCATTTTCTGTATGATCTTTTTAATATTTTTATTTGCAGCTTCGACAACACCATTCATCTTTGGTCGATAGGGAGAAGAATTGTGATGCTGAATCATGAATTGCTCGCACAATGCAGTGATCATAGTGTTGTTGAGATTTGTACCATTGTCATTGATGATCCTTTCCGGGATACCGTATCGGTAAATGAGATTTTGCTTAATGAAACAGGCAACAACATTCTTATTAAAGGAAGCGAAGGAAGCTACCTCCACCCCACATAGCAAAGGGCCAAGGAGCCATCAAGACATTCAGAGGAACTGGAGGTACGTGCATCTTGTCAGCATAAATATGGCATTTATGGCAGGTCCGAGAGTGTTGATAGAAATCTGCTTCCATGGTAGACCAGTAATAGCCTGCCCGTATGATTTTCTTTTCCATCGTATGCCCACTAGAATGGGTGCCAAAAGTGCCTTCATGCAATTCAGCCATGATCCTTTCAGCTTTAACTTTATCTACGCACCGAAGTAGCACAGAGTCATGATTGCGTTTGTACAAGATGTCATTACTAAGGAAGAATTTAGCAGGGAATCTCTTTAAGAACTTCTTATCATTGATTGAAGCTCCTTTTGGGTATTCTTGGGTCTCAAGATACCTCTTGACTTCGTGAAACCAAGGATGGTCCACTACTTCTTCAGTATTAATCTCGTGACAGTGCGCTGGTTCCTCCATTCGTTCGATGGTGATATGGGGAGCCTCGTTATCCCAATTAAGTTTAAACATAGATGACATTGTGGCTAGAGTGTCTACTAGTTGATTTTCTTCTCGCGGGAAATGTTCGAAGGTAATCTTCTCAAAATGTGGTAGCAATGTCAAAACATGTTCTTTGTAAGGGATAAGGTTTGGGTGTTTGGTGTCCCATTCCCCTTTGATATGGCTGATAACCAAAGTTGAGTCTCCGAATACATCCAAGGATTTGATCCCCAAGTCTATGGCAGCTCTGAGTCCAAAGATGCATGCTTCGTATTCCGCCATGTTGTTTATACAATTAAATCAAAGTATGGCAGTAAAGGGAGTATGACACCCTTCCGAAGATATGAGTACAACACCGATACCATTGTCGAGTGCATTGGACGCTCCATCAAAGAACAGGGTCCATCGAGATCCTTGTTCAGGTCTGTCATATGGCCTGAATTCTTCACAGTTGTCTAATGTCATGATGTCTTCATCCAGAAATTCGAATTTCATGGACTGGTAGTCTTCTACAGCTTGGTGAGCAAGGTGATCGGCTAATATACTGCCCTTTATAGATTTTTGGGTAGTATACTGTATGTCATATTCTGTTAGGATCATCTTCATCTCTCTATTCTCCCAGAAAGAGTAGGCTTCTCAAAGATGTATTTTATTGGATCCATTTTAGATATCAACAAGGTAGTATGAGTCAACATATATTGTCTTAGCCGGCGAGCAGCCCATGCCAGAGCGCAACAAGTTTTCTCGAGCAGTGAATATCTGGTTTCAAAATCGGTAAACTTTTTGCTCAGGTAGTAAATACCATGCTCTTTTCGGCCAGACTTGTCATGCTTCCCCAATACACACCCCATCGAGTTTTCTAAAACAGTCAGATACATGATCAACGGTCTTCCCTCGACTGGTGGCATCAACACAGGAGGCTCTTGTAAGTATTCTTTGATTTTGTCAAAAGCAACTTGGCATTCATCATTCCATTTGACTACTTGATCTTTCTTCAATAGTTTGAAGATTGGCTCATAAGTAGCTTTCAGGTGAGAAATGAATCTGGAAATATAGTTCAAATGTCCCAAGAATCCTCTGACTTCCTTCACAGTACGAGGAGCAGGAATCTCTTTTATTGCTTTAACTTTGGCATGATCGACCTCAATACCTTTGTTACTAACGATAAAGCCTAGGAGCTTACCAGACCATACCCCAAATATGCATTTGTTTGGATTTAACCTCAGCTTGTACTTCTTCGGTCTCTCAAACAGTTTTTGTAAGTGATCAAGATGCTCTTCCTCTGTTTGAGATCTGGATATCATAACGTCCATGTAGACCTCTATTTCGTGATGTATCATGTCATGAAATAGGGCTACCATGGCACGTTGGTAAGTTGCCCCAGCATTCTTCAGTCCGAATGGCATCACCTTATAGCAGAAAGTGCCCCACTGCGTGACAAAGGTTGTTTTCTCCATGTCCTCAAGCGCCATTTTGATTTGGTTGTAACCTGAGAATCCATCCATGAAGGAAAACACTTTGTGTTGTTCCGTATTGTCAACTAGGATATCAAAGTGAGGGAGTGTAAAATCATCCTTAGGGCTTGCCCTTTTCAAATCTCTGTAGTCCATACACATTCGCACCTTACCGTCTTTTTTGGGCACAGGAACAACATTGGTAACCCATTGGGGATAAGAGGTGACAATCAAGAATCCAGCGTTGAATTGCTTCATGACCTCTGCTTTAATCTTTTCTGACATATCCGACCTCATTCGACGAACCTTTTGCTTTACTGGTGGACATTCTTCTCTTGTAGGCAAACGATGTACCACAATATCTTCATCAAGTCCTGGAATGTCTTCATACGACTAGGCTAAGACTTCGACGTAATCGTGTAACAACTGAATCTGGCGCTTCTTGACACTGGGTTCCAGATTGGCACCCACCTTGACCTCTTTTTTTTATCTTATTCGGTTCCTAGGTTGATTGTATCCACGGGTTCCTTGTGAGGTTGAATGGTTCTTTCTTCTTGTTGTAGCAGTCTGGCAAGTTCCCCTGGTACTTCACAATCTTCCCCACCTTCGTCTCCGGCTTGGTAGATTAGATTCTCAGAGTCACAAAAGGCCATAGCAGTATCGTTACCCATGGGATCCCGAAGGGAAGTATACCTGCATTGTGAGTGTGGGTGTGTGTAAGGGTATAAATATCTTTGAAAGAAAGTAAAATGTAAAAGAAAAACAATGAGCACAAAAGTTTGTATGTGAAAACGTCCATGATTCATTGATGTCATATGAAAAATGAGATAATAACCCTTACAAATGGACCATTATACCTCGGGTAAGACACAAGGTTTTAAGAGTGCAAATTGTTTTGAATATTACATATCCAAAAAATTGTAAAGATAAATTACTGAGGGATAAAAGTGATCGGGACAAAGTCTCTAGCCTCCCAATTGCTGAGCCCTCCATTGACAGTCGGGAAGATCCAATCCTCCAGGTTGCAGCCATTTTCACCATCTTCTACTGTGTTGACTTCACGGTTGCTGATCTTCAAGGGTGGCCCTCCAGAACGGGCACGGCGTACATTCTTTTGAGCACTTGAAGTGAAACCTAGGCCAAACTTGTCAGACTTATATGGGATATATGGGAGTTGTCCCCAGATAGTGCCCTCCTTCTTCTACAACTGCTTTGGCATCCTTCAGAGATGACATCCGGAGTGGAGGCCTTGTAATCTTGGGAACAACCTTGGTCACTGCCACATCTTGAGGGACCTCTTCAAAGTGTTGAAATGGAGTTTCAATAAATTCACCATCTAATTCCACATATCTGAAGGAATTGAGATGGCTGATCATGTATTCTTCCTCTCCATGAATGGTGATAATCTTCCCTTGAACTGGATACTTCAGCATTTGGTGCAACGTAGAAGTAACAGCGCCAACATTGTGGATCCATGGTCGGCCTAGTAAGCAGGAGTATGAAGGGCGGATGTCCATCACATAAAAACTTGAATTGAAAGTTTGGGTTCCAACCTTTATGGGGATATCCACTTCCCCGTGCACCATCCTTTTCGAGCTGTCAAAAGCCCTTACTATTATGTTGCTTGGCTTCAAAGTCAACCCCCTCACAGTCAAGTCTATCAAGAGCTTTTTTGGGTAATACATTCATAGATGATCCAGAGTCCACCAAAACATGAGCCAGAGTTGTGCCCCTACATTCCACTGAGACATGTAATGCCTCATTATGTTTCCTTCCCCTCGGTGTCAGATCAGCGTCTGAAAAACCTAAATCGTTGTCCGCAGTTAGGCTGGCTACGTAATCTTGAAACTGATCGACAGATGTCTCTTGAGGTACATGGGCGGTTTTTAAGAACTTCACCAAGACTTTTGCATGTACCTCAGAACATAGTAGTAATGCCACCATGGAGATTTTAGAGGGAGTTTGCCCCAGTTATTGAACTACATCATAGTCGCTTCTTTTTATAAATTTCAAGATCTCCTCCATTTCTTTCTTGGAGGTCTCAGGGATAGTCAATGACTGAGCCTTCGTCCGAACATGCTCAATTATAATACCTTCCTCGAGTCTCGGTTAATTCGGTAGCAGGAGTGTCAGTAGGAATGATTATAGGGGTTGTAACGGCTTTGTCAATTGGAGCATTTGCACAGATGATTATAGGTGTGGGAGTAACCTTTGGAGCAGCCACAGGGATGATTACGGGTCCAGAAACTGCTTTTGGGGGAGCAATTGTGGAGAAAAGATCCTACCACTTCGGGTAATTTTGCTAGTTCCTGCAATGTTACTGATGTCGGAGTTGACCTTCTCGGAGCTTGAATCTTCCGCGGCTGGCCAGTCCTGCTTGATACCATGGTAATAGACATCCCCTCCATAATTCCATGGTATGGTTTTGTCTGATGAGTATGTGACTTGTCCAGGCATTGTGATTATTAAAGGAGCTACTTTCGGAACTGATGTAATTCTAACGGGTCTTTTGGTGGAGACCATGGAAGAATTGGCGGAAATGGTAATGATAGAAACATATTCAAAAGGAACGGGTGGAACAGAAGTCTTTTCAAACAAAATTTATTTGTTATCTATTAGGCATTGAACACCTATTTTCAACAAAGGACAGCCGGTTGGGGAGGACAAACAGAGATGGCAAATTTTACCACAACCCGGGAACACACCGACTTCAACAAATTCATTTTAATGGTTAGAAGTGGGGTCATGAGTTTATCAATTGAAGTAACAAACAATCCTTCTTCAATGGCATTGGTATTGTGACCATGTCTGGGCATAGGGGCAGAAATGACATTTGGCTTTTCAGACACATCGAACTCAATTTCTTTCGCTTCAATGAGGTCTTGTATTTTGTTCTTTAGAGCCCAACAGTTATTAGTATCGTGACCAGGACTTTCAGAGTGATACGCGCAATGAGCATTGGGATGATAATGAGGAGATGTTGTATTGGGGTTTTTTCGGAGCTTCTTTAAAGGTCACCAAGTTGGATCTTAGTAGATGCAGTAATACTTGAGACGGGGTCATGTTGATTCTGGTGAACTGCCTGACTGGTCTTTCCATCCTTGGTTGATTATTTCTTTGCTGATCAGACGCAGGCTTTGGGATCATAACTGCCCCCACCATTGGTCGGCGTTCGTCCCTATCTTGGTTTCTCTACGGGTATACGACATCCACCTCTTTCTTTCCGATAAAGGGCTTACTTACAACTGTAGACGAAGATGTGTCTTTCTGAATCTTTCCATTCTTTATACCGGCTTCTATCCTCTCTCCTGTCAATATTAGTTCATAAAGCCTGCAGATGAACTTCTGATTAAATGATTGAAGAAGGGACCAGACAAGGTGCCCAAGAATATGTCCACCAATTATCTCTCAGATAGAGGGGGTTGAACTCTTCCAGCCAAATCTCTCCATTTCTATGCATAGTCTTTGAAACCTTCATTGGAAACCATGGCCCTACTCTGGAGTTGAGTACAGGTAGGTGCCAGATCAGCATTGTACTGGAATTTCTTGTAGAAAGCTGCAGCAAGATCTTCCCAATTGTGAATGTTAGCCCTTTCTAGTTGGTAAAACCAGTCAAGTTGAGTTCCAGACAGACTGTCTTGGAAGAAATGCAACGATAAGTCTTTATCAGCTGTATGGGGTTGAATTTTCCTCACATATGACCAGAGATGCATTTTAGGGCATGAAACTCCGTCATATTTGGCGAACATAGGCGCTTTAAATTTTGGAGGAATCACAATCCCCGACACTAAACCCAATTCCTTAAAGTCCAAGCCAGACACCTTTTGGATTTCCATTGCATTCAAACGCTCTTCGAGATGTTTATACTTGTCATCAGCTGGAGGGTATTGTTCTTCAGAGTAGTTCTCTTCTTCCTCTTCCTCCTCCGATTCTGTCAGGACAACTGTTTCCTTACCTTTACCATCTTGGTTGTCTCTTTCACCGGATTTTGTTGCAAAGTCTAAAGTCCTTCTTATCTTCCCATGAAATCTACTTCCCATGTTTAAGACTCCGGTTACCTTCTTTGTTTTCTTTTTCCTCTCTTCAGCCAACAAAGTCTTCAATTTTTCTTGTCCCTTGGCTAGGGTCAGGAGCAACTGTTGAAACTGTCTTGAAGATCTTTCACTGTTTGCTCGAGATCCATCTTACTGAAATAAACAGTAGAGAGATGAGGAGACTTGTTGCAAAATACCTGCTTATGTTATGATGAATGGTATATGCATATGCAATGTTTTCAAGGATTTCAAAGATTCAAATTTGTTTTAGACAAAAAGGAAACATACGTTATATTAATAAGATAAAGTTTGAGTACATCAATGCCCCTTGGGAAAAATAATACAAAAGCTCTAAGATAGAAAAGTAGTGTGCATCCTCTTTGTGCAATGTAGGCATTGAGAGTCAGCTCCTCATGAAGTAGCCTAGTGAGTTCCAAAACCTTCTTCTCGCTTGCGTAGAATTGGGCTTCGAAAGTATCTCACTCTCCCTTGAGCTATAACCAATCCCTTTATAGGTTTTCAAGAGATGTGGGCATGTCAGGATGTAGGATAGTGTATGGAATATCGCCCTCCATGACAGGCTCAATAATTACAGGAAGAATGGAGGGGTAAGGCATCATAAGACTCTGAGCGCGAGTTCATACCCATTTGAGGTAAGGCTCAAGAGGGATGGAATTTGTATGCCCCAAATTCTTGCTATCCACCTTGTTTAACATTCTCCAAGCTCGGATAAATCTCTGGCGAAGACCTTGATCGTTGTTCTCATAGTCAAATACCAAACCCTGAATCAGCATCTCGTGCGGGCCATCCCTTCGGGCATAACCAAATTGTCTTAAGGCTAAGAAAGGGTTGTAGGTGATACCTCCCCTAATGCCATGTAAAGGGACATTAGGGAATTATCCACAACGGTCAACAATGATAACATTCTCTTTGGATTGAGAGCACCAATTAATGTCTTAATGTTTGAGCGTCATTAACTGTTGTGACCACCTTGAACCTTGCTCATTCTTTAATACAGATTGGGGAAGATGAGAAATAAACCATCTTTCCAAGAGAGGAGTGTAACACATAAGAACACCTCTTTTCCTCATTGTGCAAGTGTGAAAAGAGTGTAGGATATCTCCTAGCAATGTAGGCACCGGGTTGCGGGATATGAAGATTTTGACGGCGTTCACATCTATGAGTTAGTCAGGATTTGGAAACAAAACCATCCCATAGATGAGGGGAGCCACAATTTTCTCAAAGTCTTGTAAGTCCAAGGAATTCCAATAGCTTTGGTCTTTCTCAAATAGAAACTTTGCTAAGAAACCTTTGACACCACTCCTTGTTTCCCAATGAGTTGTGATATCAGATGAGTGCAAGTGTAGAGCTTGAGCAATCTCTTATGGCTTTGGATCTCTTTACGTACCGTTGAAAGGTAGTTGATTGAGAATGGGAATCCTCAAGAGTTGGGAGAATTCTTCCAAAGTAGGCACAAGTTGATAGTCGGGAAATGTGAAGCAATGGTGTAAAGGATCAAAGAACTGAAAAAGCACTTTCATCGTATCCTCATCTGTATTGGAGGTGACCAAGTTGAGTAGGCGACCATGTCTCTCAGTGAATGGAGAATTTTTCGGAATCCTTGAAACTATCTCCTTAAGTTGTGGACGGATCCTTACAAGATTGACTTGAATAGTTTTCCTGCGAAGTGAATCCATATCCTACAAAACAAGAACAAAGATGAATCCCAAAATCCTTGAAATGGTTAGTGGATGTATATGATGTTCATGATGTTCATGATGTTATGTACAAGTATGCATATACAAACAAATCAAACAAGTCCTTAGGTTTAGGCTTGCATGGAGTTTTATAGGTAAGTACCCTCTTGAAGTTTAGTTGGATTAAACCTGCCCTAGTAATAGTAACCGGATTCTAAGGAGCTCAATATCACTGGTTTGTTTCCTTAGTCATTGTTTCAGCTCAGGCCTCTTTAATGGCGACATAAATATCCCAAGAAACAAAACCTCAATGAGTGTAGTATCGAGTATCTACCAACTTCGGACTGCACCAAAGCCGGTCATCTCACTACATCCTAAAGACCAAGTTTGTCAAGTAAAGGTTCTAAAAGTTCATTAGTGCTTTATGACATCACTCAGCAGCCCCGTATTCTCTTTTATTAACTCAAAGGCTACCGGTACCCACAAATATGTCGCACTAATGTAGCTATTACTTAGACCATGTCAGTATGCCCCGCACAGTTTCCAGAACATATTGCTACTTACCTATAATGTATCCCAAATCTGGGTAGAGGATTCAGACCCAAACAAAGAACCATAATGTAAAGCATACAAGTCAAACAATGTAAGCAAATAAATGTGATCTATCCCTAAGGTAACCCCACTTTTAGAATTTTCCCCAACAGAGACGCCAGTTCTGTGATGCGGTGGGAAAACTGACTTGAGGTTTTTGTGTTTGATCGCAAAATTTCGCGGTTAGCAAGAGTCGCCACCGACTTTTATTTTATCCAAAAGGAAAGGTGAAAAAGCACAGGAAAGACCTTTGAGATTGTTTCTTGAGTTCGGGGGGTAGATAATAAAAAGGGAAGGTATTAATACCCTTTTTATCCATGGTTTTCCATGGGCTCTTAGTTACTTTATAGATCACTTGCTTTTGTTTGAAATTGTGCTTTGTGTGGTTTTTTGAAATTATTTTGTAAAGAGGCCTTTGTTTAGGCAATCTTTGTAATGATTCTCGTCCGTAAGAATATATACAAAGATGTTTAATCTTTTGAAAATGTTTTCAATTTTGTAAGATGTTTGTATGTGATTGTTTTGAAAATAGCAAGGATGTTTGTTTTGAAATGGAGTAAGTAATTAGGAGCAATCTACCTACTCAAATGTATTTCTTGTTCATTTTCTTTTCCATTGACATTGTTGTCTTACCATTGATTTCGTAAGCAACCCTATCTTTGGATGTAAACGGGACGGGCGTGGGTCATCGTATAGCCATGATTAGCAATGTTGCAAGGTATCTTAGCATTATTTTTGAGGGACTAAGATCATTTGTAAGGCAACTTTGAATAGCGTCATCGAGGGACTATGATCTTGTTTTTGCTTGTTTTTGTTAAGATAACTTACATGCGTAATATGGCCATTTTGTATAATGCAACCAAGTGGGATAACCCTAGGGGTGCTTGTGTGCAAATGTGTTAATTTACATGCTTGTTTTTATCTTGGATTAGGGTTTTCTATTTGATTGATTTTATCTTCCCATACAAACCCTAATTACTAGCATGTTATGTAAAAGCGGTAAATTGCGAAATTTAAAATTACTACGCTATTACAACATTTATGTATACAATTTATTAATGGGGGTTGCAATAATATAAACCTAATTAATCTATTACAACCAAATTGAATTTGTACAAGAATTGGAATATATAAAGTACAAAATGTAAATTGAAAGAAATGATTTCTTTATGTTTAGATTTTTGTATGAAAAAGGTTTTAAATTAAGCCTAATTAGAGAAAAAAAGAGAGCAATTAAATTAAATTAAACTTAAGTTAAATAAAGAAATTATTTAAGAAAAGATTTTAATTAAGAAGAGAATTTTTGAATAAAACCCTAAATCTATTTTAGTTGATTAAAAGAAAATAAGTTTAAAGAAAAAGTAATTTTTTTGTATTTTTATATTTTTGTCTTGAAAATAATATGTGGTTTCATGAAATATTTTTGGTCTTTTTTTAACATTAAAATAAATATATTTAGATAACTAATAACCTAGTTTTATTTTAATATTTACAAGGAAATTAATACAAGTAAATAAAGTATGGTGAATAAAAATAAAAAAATTTATGTAGAAAAATATTTAAATTACGTCAAAATATAAATCTATTATTTTTATACATTTTATGATTTTTTTTTGGTATTTTAGAAAATATATTTAAAAGAAAAAGAAATAAAAATAAATAAATAAAAATGGGTCAAGGTGGTGTCACAAGCAAACAGGGTGTATGTTAGCAAAAAAAAAAAAAGAATGACAGGCCCAAAGGATCCAGCGCCTGCAAACAAAAATCAAAAAATGTTAAAAATTGGAAAAAAGCAAAATGGTCTCGCTAGGGCTTGAACCCAGGACCATAGGGTGAACAGGCACGTGCTTTACCACTGGGGTGGCTATACATCCGTTTATATAGGCAAAACCATAAATATATAAGGCAAATCCAGTCCTGATGGCTTCATCTTCAACTTCCAGCCGGTGTACCTGTAACTTCTTCATTTTTCAACAAAAATGGAAAGTGACAAAATGAAAGTTATTGCATTCTTCCTCACAATTCTAACCATGTAAATAACTAAGGCTGAAAGTCAAAGATAAGTGAGAATTTCTCTGGCCCTAATTTAAACCCTAAAAATTTCAGAAACTTCAACTCTAAAATTCTCTAAGCTCATGCCATATAAATGCAAACTATGGATATGTACAACTTCGTGGCAATGAGGTCTACATCTTATATTCACAAATGTAAACCTAACAATGCCTAAGGAATGAGATAGAAGTTCAAGAAAAATACCTAAAAACTGGAAATCGTGAAATACAAATGAGCTTGTTTCAGTTAGTGCTGATGATCAGGTTAGCTTCCTTGGACCTCTAGGAAGCTAGTGCAATGGTTGGCTTGAGCTGAGGGTGGCTGGAATGGCGTGGAGAAGTCAAACTGTGATGCTCTGTTTTTGGTTATGGAAGATAGGGAAAATGGTGTTACATAAATGAAACAGGTACAAGGATGAGTTAGTCTTGATGCAAGGAAGCTTTAGAAACTAAAAGGCCAAGAAACGCACGAGGGAAATGTGAGTTTGGTATAAAAAGTCAGAACTTGCACAACAATGGTGTTTTGGGACAATTTCTGGCTAGAGGGAGTTTGAGTGAGTTTCAGGGGCTTCTTGCTCATGTGTCAACTTGCAACTAGTGTGTATACTTATAATCAAGAGGTTTTGAGGCTTGTACCAACTCAGATTTTGAATTTGCATTCTTAAGCCAAACATGTGATTTTTGAGAAAACAAGTTTCAATGCTTGTGTCCTTGCTAATATAGAGTAGTTCATGCTTTAAACAAGTTTGTTTCTGACATTATGGATGGAGTATGATCAGAGGGAACAAGTTAGAGGCTCAATAATGACTTTATGCAAAAAGCTTGCTTTACAAGAATGGAAGTGTTCACTTTGTGCCATTAATGGAAATGCAACTTGGATAATAGCTCATTTGCTTGGATCAAAGCCTTATCAGCCGTGTAAGCATTTAATTAAGGAGTGACAAACAAGTTTGAGGCCTTCAAAGCAAATATTATGCATCCTATCATGGATTTGCATTTGTGTTCATCATGAAAATGACCTAAATCTAAGTGATAAAACCCTAATTTCATCTCTTCGATTCTCCTTGCTCAAGAATGATCTCAAGGAGTTCTTGGACATTTTGTAAACCTTGCAATTTTCTCTGCAACTCATCTTTGAATTTATTTTTAAGACTCCCCTTGGAACTATGTGAAAAATTGCCATGAAGTTAGGTAAAAAATCTGCCTAACTAGGGCAAAATTTCACTAAGTTATTTTTAGTTCATGAGCATGTATTCACAAAATTATAACTTGAGATCCAAGAATTTTTAGGAGAAGTTGTATGAAGCAAAGTTGTAGATTTCATGGAGATCTACAACTTTCAGTTTGGAAGTTTCTCTTGAATCAATTTGCATCATGGTGAAAATTTGGCTCAAAGTTATGAAAAAATAAGAAATTTTCTATACTTAGAAAAATTTCTAAGTTAAGAAATTTCATCTTTTCAAAATAAAATCTTTATTTCTTGATGAAAAAGTTTCATATTTTGACATGTTTTGATGAATTATGATCTTTGACATTTGATTTTGACCAAAAAGTCAAAGTTTGACTTTTCAGTATACAGTTGACTTTTGATCAGTTGATTGGAAAATTCATTTGTCAATCCAATGGACTTGTAGTGTTTTGAACCATGTCATTAGGTCAAAGTCATGCAATTGGACTCTTTATATCATGCATTAACCTAATTTATCATTTTCTAGGTCAAAAACCAGAAATTCCCCTTTCCCAGTCAAAACCCTAATTTTGACCATTTTGCCCTTTTGATGATTTGATCAAATTTCTTGAGGAGTTGTGGTCCAAACTTGATCAAATGACACATATGGGTTTAAAATGTTGACGTGGATAAAAAAATTATGAAGTTTGACTATAAATTGGCTATGGTTGACTTTTTTCCGTAATACAGTTGATTTTTAGGTCAACTGTTCAATTGACTGATCAAAAGTGTGATCCAAAGATTGAAACTTGACATGAGTAATCTTGGGAGTCCATAATGATCCCTGAAAGTCATCTGGGGCCTTGTAATTTCAAAAATCCTTGTGCAATCTCAAACCCTAATTTTCAGTCATCAGTGCTTGAGGAGGTGTCCTGAGCTGATCAAACCCTAGTGTAGTCTTAATCCAAAGGAGATCTTGTGAAAATCCTTGATAAGTGAGAGTCCAAATTTTGGGGTACAACAGCAGCGCTGAGACTTGAACCTGTGACCTTGAGATAAGCGTGCGCTGCCTTTGCCACTGGGGTGACTGTACATCCTTTAACTTAACTTAAATGATAAATACATAACATAAAACAAATCCTGAAAATGACTTCATCTTCAACCTCCAACCATGGTTCTTATAACTTGCTCATTTATCAACAAAAATGAAAAATGCAAACATGAAAGTTGCTCTATTTTTCCATACTAATCCAACCATATAAATATCATAAGCTATAAATCAAAGATGAATGAGAGTTTCTTAAAGTACCAAATTCTGACCTAACTTTTTTCAAAGATTCAAACCTAAAATTCTCTAAGCTCAATGAAATTCTGGAAGCAGATACTCAATGTCACAGTGAATGTTATGACACCGTATCTGACTTTCTATAAGACAGTAAATAAAAACAGTAAAGAACACAGTCAATTGTTTACCCAGTTCAGTGTGAAACAACACCTACTCTGGGGGCTACCAAGCCAGGGAGGAAATCCACTATAAGAGATATTAATTCAGGAATAAAACAACCAGTTTATCTCCTTCACTTAAGACCTATCCAATGCAATTTCAATCTAAGTTCAACTTAAACCTGAGTTCCTACTCACTCCCCCTCAATCACATCAGTGATACTTAAAACAATTGACTAATGAAATAATGAAGACACTCTTCAGAACATACACTTGATTATGCTTCACAACTTTTTAATCAAGTAACACAAACACTCGTGCTTCACAGCTTTGAGTGATACATAAACCTAACTTGACTTTGCTTCAAAGCTTTAGTCAAGAGACACAAAACACTCTTGCTTCAAATCTTTGAGTGATACAAAAACCCTTACAATCAAAACCTATTCCAAGTCACTTATCACAATGATACTTGCTTGGATTACAGTAGTTAAAACTATACAGCTCCTAATTGATCTTCAGTCAAAAGAGTTACTTTCCAAACAACAATCCTGTTGAATATATAGCAGTTGTTTCTTCAGTTAGGGTTTCCACAAAAAGCTAGGGTTAATTAGGTTTAACCTTAAGACTTGGTCACAAGACTTTATCAACCAGATTAGGGTTGAGCTAGGTTAACCTGAAGTCCACGTGAGATTCTGTTCTGGAAAGAATGAGCCATCTTCCTGAAAAATCTCAGAATTAACCAAACTGCATATCTGTTAGATCAGTACAGGATGTCTTAACATTTGTTATGACATCAGAATTCCTGTTTACTGATTTTGGTAGAAGGCAATAAATGTGATCTTTTGCAAAATGCTCAGATACACACTCATACACAGTAGCTACTGTATGCCATACTTTTTCTGCATAAAGAACCTAATAATCCAGAATGTTATGACATCAGTCATGACATTTACACACCTGGTTTTACCAAAAAAACATGCCAATAACTAAACACTTACAAACTCCCCCTTTGACAGATTTTTGGCTAAAACCCCTAAGCAATCAGAGAATAGAGAGCAGCAGAATGAATATGACTGCAGAAAAAATATGAGGCCTACCAAGTAATTAACACAAAATATCTCCCCCTCTTTAGCCACAAATAGGCCAAAGATACATGTACTTAAATGTTATACAGTTATCCAAAATAGGTAAAAACAACAAATAAAATCTGAAAACAATTGCATCAACAGCATCAGCATCAGGCTTGTCAATTCCACCAAACTTTAAGCACTGTCACCTTCAGAGGAGCTACTTTCTTCAGCATTGAGCTGATCTTCAGCAACACCCTCTTCCCTTCAGTCTCCTTCAGTCTCCTCCTGTTCTAATCTGGCAATTAGGTTCTCTAGAGTCTTTTTCCTTGTCTCCAGCTCTTTGCAGGTCTCTTTCAATACAGCTATAACATCAGATGTCTTGGACTGAGTTTTTACAGTTGATGTTTCAGCTGATGTTATGACAATGTCAGGAACATGAGATCCCTGAAATAGCTTGTAGTGTAACCCAAGAGCAGGAGCTCTTTTGCAAGTAGTATCTCTTTCCACCAGGATATCAGGGTACTGAGCAAGGATAATTCCACATAGAAGGGAGGGAAAGGCAATAGGGCCTTTAACAGCATAGCTTCCAGCATGTTTTAAAGTTTGTTCAAAAATATACCTGCCATAGTCAAATTCAGTCCTGGTACCAACAGCATAAATGAATCTCCCCAATCCTGTAGAGATGGTTGATTTATGGTTTGTAGGGACCCAGTTGGCTGCACCAATCTTGTGCAGGATGGCAAATTTTATGCTTGGCTTGCTAGCATTCAGCTTGCCTTTTGAGGGCCATCACTTGACTTGTCTAGCTGTGATGGTTTGGCATACTTCATTGTCAGTAACTTCTAGTTCAGGGCAAGCCTCATTTGATCTTCCAAGAAATTTGTTAATTTAAGATGGAGAGAAATTAACCCTTCTTCCTCTCACATATACACATTCAAAGTCAGCTGACCTTCCATCAGCACATTCATCAGACAAATTCACTATGAATTCCTTGACCAGATTTTCATAGCATTTGGTAAATTTTACCACAGTCTTCATTAGTCCAGCAGCTTTGATCAGGTCCATGATTTCCTTGCAATCCATGGCACCATTATTTAGTTCTCTTTCCAAGGCTATTCTCTTCAAGCAAACATACTTCCATCTGTTGGCATTTTCAGGGTGGTGAAATGAAATGTTGTCAGTGGGGACTTCAGGAACTCTAGCCATTTTGCTGGAAGGGAGTTTCCTTCTGAGAGGAATGTCTTCAGCATCAATTTCAAATTCTGATTCCTCATCAGAATCAGAAGGCTCAGGTTCTTTTCTCTTCTTTGTTATTGGTTGTCTTGCAGGCTTTGAGAGTCTCCCAGTATGCACTTGGGCTTTCACCTTCCCTTTGGACAGCCCAGTCTTCACAGTTTCTACACCAGTCTTGCCTTCAGACCTGGTTTTCTTATCAGCAGGTTTCTCTTTGGTCAGGCCTTTTGCAGCATCCTGATTACCCTTTATGTTCATCATTCTCCTAGCTATGCTAGGATTGATATTTGCAATTAGGTCATTGTCTGAGTATTCCTCATCCACATTAATAACAGGTGGTTCAACATTCTTCTCTGAAGGGTTCTGAATATCATCAAGGTTTTCAGATGATTTTTGAATGTTGTCATTTGGTGTCTCAACATTCTCAGAGACATCTGGATTTGCTTCAACATTTGGGTTTGCTGATTCTTGATTTAATGGAACAGAAATCCCCGGTACAGAGTGGTTCTCACTCAATATTCTTGTAACAAGCATAGCTATTGCTTGATGTATATAAGCTGATCCTTCCCTATTTGGTACAGAAGAAGAAGGTTGAGAGGGATTACCGGATGAAGTAGCTTGAGACCTTCCTGCATGCCTTGTTCTCAGCTTTTTGACCTTGGAGGGGTTAGTTGCCATTTCTCTAAGAGGAGTAATCTCTAGGACTTCAGAATCCATGCATGAGGTGATTGCCCGAGAATCTTGATCAGATGATGAAGATGAAACGGTTGTCTTGGATGAGGATGATGTTTGAGACATTTTGATTGACTTAGAAAACCAGTAGCAACTAGAGAGAAAACTTTGATTGAGAGAAAGGGATTTGTTGCAAAGTCGAGAGAGGAAGGAGGCAAATGAGTGTCTATTCAACTTCTTAATAATTTTGAAAGAATTGGGAAAACATATGATTAACCCACTCAAAATAGACTTAACAAAAATAACTCCTTCAACCCTTGTTTTAAGCAAAATTAATTGCTACAATTTCTCATGTTGGCAAATACCCAACTTGCCCCTCAAGTATTCAAATTGATTTGCATCAAGTGCCTTGGTATACATGTCAGCCAGTTGTAGCTCAGTGCCAACATGTTCTAGATTAATTGTTTTCTCCTCTACAATGTCTCTGATTAAGTGATGTCTAATGTCAATGTGCTTGGTCCTGCTATGCTGAATAAGGTTCTTGGAAAAGTTAATTGTATTCAGATTGTCACAGTACAATGTCATAACATCTTGTGTGACATTATACTCAGTGGGCATCTGTGTCATCTGGATAATTTGAGAACAGCTACTACCAGCTGCAATGTATTCGGCTTCAGCACAAAAATGAAAAGGAAGTCTTTTGGCATGTATCATAGCTCTGCCAGATTCCTGTATGGTCCTATTTTTCCTCTCTTCAACTCCATTTTGTTGAGAAGAGAATTCATGATTAATTCCTTCTGAGGAACAGAACTCATTAAGCTTACTGTTTTCAAGTTCCTTGTCATGGTCACTTCTGATTCTGACAATACACCCTTCTTTTTCTCTTTGAATTCTTTTGCACAGTTCTTTAAACACTTTAAACACATCAGATTTTTCCCTAATGGAGTTAATCCAGGTGAAATAGGCATATCTCTTTCCACCAAGACGTTCCACCTGCATTGGTCCCATATGAAGAAGTTCTAGAACCTTAGAGGTGATCAGATGTCTTGACTTTGGATGTGACATCCTAGTCTGCTTACCAACCTGACATTCACCACAAGCTCTCCCTTCATCAATTTGCAGTCTTGGAATCCCTCTGACTGCCTCCATGAAGATACTCCTTTTCATTCCTCTTAGATGAAGATGGCCAAGTTTTTGGTGCCACAGTTTCACCTCTTTTTCTTCTTTGGCAATAGAACACACAGTGGAGTAATTAGTGTTCTCAGGCTCCCACAAGTAACAGTTGTCTTTAGATCTGACTCCTTTCATTACAACTTCTTGTTTTTCATTAATTATAAGACATTCAGATTTTGAGAAGTTGACCTTGAATCCTAGATCACATAATTGACTAATACTAATGAGATTAGCAGTCAGGCCTTTTACCAATAGTACTTCATTCAGATTTGGAACTCCAGGGTAGTCCAAATTACCAACTCCTTTGATTTCACCTCTAGCACCATCTCCAAAGGTCACATAACTAGTGGTTTGAGGTTTAATATTATTGAGAATGTTCTTGATTCCAGTCATGTGCTTAGAACACCCATTGTCAAAGTACCAGTCTTCCTTTGCAGAGACTCTGAGGGAAGTGTGGGCTATCAGGGCAGTAGCCTTTTTCTTCCATTGAGGAGTATGTGGTACCCTGTTAGACTTAGGTTTGACACCTGGGTTCTGATTAGGTTATCCATACAATCTGAAGCAGAAGGCTTTATGTGACCAAACCTCCCACAATGATGACATCTCCATCTTTGGTACTTTTTCTTCATATTTCTCTGTTCCCTATGTTGAGTGTTATGTTGTGACATCTGCTTTGACATTTGTTTATCAGACCTGATCTTCTTGTCTGCACCAGATTTCTTTGCTCCCACAAATCCTAGTCCAGACTTGTTTCCCACATTTTTGTCCAACCTGAAGGATTTCTTCCAATTTGTCAGTTCCATTTGTCAGCATCTTGACAGATTTGGTCATCTGGTTCAATTTTGAGTTCAGCATTTGAACTTCCCCTTCTAGATGACTTATAGTTTCAAGGTCTGTCCTTTTTTCAGCCTCCAACTTTATGATGAGTTTTGTTTGTCTCTCATTTTGCACACAGACTTCAGCACTTCTGATACACAATTTCTTGTAAGTATTAGCCAGTTCTTCAAATGTCACTTCCTCATCACTAGTGTCACTTTCAGAGGTACAAACACCAGTTAGTGCAGTAACTAGTTTGGCAGATTCTTCTTCAGAATTACTTTCTGAATCACAGTTAGACCATGTAACATTCATTCCTTTCTTTTGTTTCTTAAGAAAGGTAGGACATTCAGCTCGAATATGCCCATATCCTTCACAACCATGGCATTGAATTCCTTTGCCTTGATTTCCCTTCTCTTCAGACCTTGGTCTTCTGCTAGAGTCATAAGATCTGTTAATGTCAGAGGGAATGTTATCAACATTTGACCTTGAATTTGGATCCATTCTCTTGATGAGTTTGTTGAATTGTCTTCCAAGCATGGCTATAGCTTCTGAAATATTTTCTTCTTCATCCTCCTTGTTTTCATCTTCAGTGTTGGATACAAGTGCTATGCTCTTGTTTTTCTTGTCAACATTGTCACTGATCCCCATCTCAAAAGTCTGAAGAGACCCAATGATTTCATCCACCTTTAAGTTGTTGATGTCCTGGGCTTCCTCTATAGCAGTTACCTTCATTGCAAATCTTTTAGGCAGGGATCTGAGAATCTTTCTCACCGATTTTTCTTCAGACATCTTTTCACCCAATGCTCCTGAGGTGTTGGCAATCTCCAAGATGTTCATGTGAAACTCATGAATGGTTTCATCTTCCTTCATCCTTAGGTTCTCAAACTTGGTAGTCAGCATCTGAAGCCTTGACATTTTTACTTTGGATGTGCCCCCATGGGTAGTTTTGAGAGTGTCCCACATTCCTTGGCCAGTTCACATTGATGTACTAGTCTGAATATGTTTCTATCAATTCCATTGAACAAGGCATTTAAAGCTTTGGAATTACCCAAGGCTAACTCATCTTCTTCTTTGCTCCATTCTTCCTCAGGCTTCAGACTGATTGTCCCATCTTTCTCAGTTATGGTGGGATGGTTCCATCCTTTGTCAGCAGCTCTCCAAGCCTTTTTGTCCAGAGATTTTAAGAAGGCAATCATACGAGGTTTCCAGTAGTCATAATTTGTTACATCCAGAATGGGTGGTCTATTTCCAAAAACTCCTTCTTTGTCCATAGTGCCAGAAAGTGATATCCCTAGATCTCACCCAGTAATACAGGCAGGGTGCCTGCTCTGATACCAATTGAAATTCTGGAAGCAGATACTTAATGTCACAGTGAATGTTATGACACCGTATCTGACTTTCTATAAGACAGTAAATAAAAACAGTAAAGAACACAGTCAATTGTTTACCCAGTTCAGTGTGAAACAACACCTACTCTGGGGGCTACCAAGCCAGGGAGGAAATCCACTATAAGAGATATTAATTCAGGAATAAACCAACCAGTTTATCTCCTTCACATAAGACCTACCCAATGCAATTTCAATCTAAGTTCAACTTAAACCTGAGTTCCTACTCACTCCCCCTCAATCACAGCAGTGATACTTAAAACAATTAACTAATGAAATAATGAAGACACTCTTCAGAACATACACTTGATTATGCTTCACAGCTTTTTAATCAAGTAACACAAACACTCGTGCTTCACAGCTTTGAGTGATACATAAACCTAACTTGACTTTGCTTCAAAGATTTAGTCAAGAGACACAAAACACTCTTGCTTCAAAGCTTTGAGTGATACAAAAACCCTTACAATCAAAACCTATTCCAAGTCACTTATCACAATGATACTTGCTTGGATTACAGTAGTTAAAACTATACAACTCCTAATTGATCTTCAGTCAAAAGAGTTACTTTCCAAACAGCAATCCTGTTGAATATATAGCAGCTGTTTCTTCAGTTAGGGTTTCCACAAAAAGCTAGGGTTAATTAGGTTTAACCTTAAGACTTGGTCACAAGACTTTATCAACCAGATTAGGGTTGAGCTAGGTTAACCTAAAGTCCACGTGAGATTCTGTTCTGGAAAGAATGAGCCATCTTCCTGAAAAATCTCAGAATTAACCAAACTGCATATCTGTTAGATCAGTACAGGATGTCTCAACATTTGTTATGACATCAGAATTCCTATTTACTGATTTTGGTAGAAGGCAATAAATGTGATCTTTTGCAAAATGCTCAGATACACACTCATACACAGTAGCTACTGTATGCCATACTTTTTCTACATAAAGAACCTAATGATCCAGAATGTTATGACATCAGTCATGACATTTACACACCTGGTTTTACCAAAAAAACATGCCAATAACTAAACACTTACACTCAATAACTATAAATGAAAACTATGGACATGTACATTTTCAGGGCAATGATATCTACATTTTATATTCACAAATGCAAGCTTAACAATGGCTAAATGAAAAGATAGAATTTCAGAAAAGATACCTCAAAACTTGAAATCATGAAATTCAAATGAGCTAGATTCAAGGTACTTCAATGATCAGGCTAGCTTCCTCAAGTTCCCAGGAAGATAATGCAATGGTTAGCTTGAGCAATGGATGGCTGGAATGGCTTGGAGAAGTCAACTTACAGACTCTGTTTTTTGGTTATGGAGGTTGATGAAAATAGTGTTACAGTTCTGGAAAAAGGACATGGATGGACTATATTTGAGGTATAGGATCTTTATGAATGATTAGGAATGAAAACGCACGAGGGAAATGTGAGTTACAAGTTCAAAGTCAAAAACTATGCATCAATGGAGTTTTTGGACAATTTATGGCTTGCAAGTGTTTGAGAGAGTTTCAGGGTGCTTCATCTCTTGTCTTAGCTCACAAATAGCGCCTCTATTTATAAGCAACAAGTTTTGAGACTTGTAGTTGATCAGAATTCAAAATCAAATGTTTAAGCTCAACATGTGATTTTATTGAAAAATCAAGTTTCAATGCCTTTGTACTTGCTATAGTAGAGTGGTTATGCTTTAAACAAACTTGCTTCTGACTTTGTAGATGGAGTGTGATCAGAGGGAAGAAGTGTGAGGCTCAAGAATTGACTCTGTGCAAAAATCTTGCTTTTTAAGAATGACAATGTTAGCTTTCTTCCAAAATGACAAATGGACTTGGACATTGCTTAAACCACTTGGATTATAGCTTAAAAGTTTGTGTAATCCATTAATTATGGATAGATACACAAGTTAGAAGAACTTCAAAGCAAGATTATGCAGCCTAAAATTGAGATTGAATTATGTGTTCATCAAGAAATGGCTTGTAATTCAAGTTTGAAACCCTAACTTCTTGCCTTCGATTCTCTTAGCTAAAACATGATCTCAATGAGTTCTTGAACATTTTGGAAAGCTTGTAACATCCTATACAATCTCTATGTTGTAACATTTTTGAAAATTCAAATTGGTACTAGGTGAAAATTGCCATGAAGTTAGGTCAAAAGCCTGCCTAAACTAGGGCAAAATTTCACTAAGTTTTCAAGTTTCATGGACATGTCTTCACAAAATCATAACTTGAAATCCAAGAATTTCTAGGAAAAGTTCTGATCTACAATGTTTTAGATCTCATTGAGATCTACAACTTTAATGTTGGAATTTTCCTTTGAATCATCTTGCATTATGGTGTAAATTTGGCTCAAAGTTATGAAAAAATGTGAATTTCCAACACTTAGAAAAAATTCTAAGTTTAGAAATTTTGACTTTTCAAAATGAAATCTTGACTTTTTGATTTATTGATGAAAAAGTTTCATATTTTGACATTTCTTGATGAATTGTAATCTTTGAAACTTGATTTTGATCAAAAAGTCAAAGTTTGACTTTTCAGTGTACAATTGATTTTTCATTAGTTGACTGAAATTCAACTATCAATCAATTGAACTTGAGAAATGTTTTGAGCCATGCCATTAGGTCAAAATGAAACATTTGAATCCTTGAGATCATGCCTTGAACCAGTAAGTCATTGATTAGGTCAAAAGTCAAAAATTGCACCTTCTTAGTCAAAACCCTAATTTTGACCATTTTGCCCTTTTGATGATCTGATCAAATTTCTTGAGGAATTGTGATCCAAACTATATCAAATGACATATATGAGTTCATAATGTTGATATGGATAAAAAATTATTAGGTTTGACTGTAAATTGACCACAATTGACTTTTTTCTCAATATAGTTGATTTTAGGTCAACTGATTAATTGACTGAGTAAAAATGTGATCCAACACTTGAAACTTGACATGAGCAATCTTGAAGGTACATAATGATCCATGAAAGTCATATGGGGAGTTAAAAGTCCATTTGTCCTTGTGCAAACTCAAACCCTATTTTTCAGTCATCAGTGCTAAGGAGGTGTCTTGAGCTGATCAAACCTTGTGCAGTCTTGAATCAATAGAGATCTTGTGAGAGATTTCTTGGGAAATGAGATGGAAAATTTTAGGGTACAACATCATGCTATGCAATTTGGAAGCTGCATTAAACATCTTATAGCGGCCGAGATATCCCCGTGTATGGTGGCGACATGCCCTCTCTGGGTGTAGAACTTCATCTTCAAATGGATGGTGGAGGGCACGGCGGTCAAGTCAGCCAGTGTTGGTCTCCATAGGATGCAGTTGTAGAGATATGGAAAGTAAATCACTAGAAACCTCACCTTGATTTGTCAGGAGGCGGTATCTTCCCCAAAAGTGACAAAAAGCTCCACGTAGTCCCACGGTGTAGAGGTCGAGCCGTTGAAGCCTTGCAGGTCAAACCCCGCGTATGGTGATAGATGGGTGTGGTCGAGCTATAAGGTTCGGAATAGATGACTGTACATGACGTCAAGGAACTTCCCTCGTCAACCAGAATATGGTGCACGTCAAAATTATCCATCCTTGCCCTCACTAGTAGAGGGATGTTCGAGTTAGCAGCCCTGTCGGGAAACTCCTCCAGGTAGAAAGTGATCAGTTCCTATTTTATTTTGAACCTCTCGAGTGTTACCGCTTAGGTTGGGGCTGCGTCCACCAGCTCGTCGAGCTTCCTCTTCACGGAGTTTACAGAGAGGTCGTTGAATCCTAATGTTGTCTGCGATCGACTTAATGTCTGACAGTATCTTAACTGCAAGCGCACAGCCTATCGCGGTAGTAATAAAAGGATGTCGAACCCACAGGGACTTTGTAATCACTCTAGTGTTGTAAAACAGGTTGGTTTAGCTAAGGCGGAAATTGTCACGTTGGTTTTGGGAAGATTAAGGAAGGTAAACTAATTGATTTTAAAGTAATTATAAAATGAAATGGTCGGTATGCAATAGATTCGACCTAAAGGATCTAATCGGACCTAGGCATATAAGGATGGTCAACTTGGTTTATCTGTAGAATTAATCAGTTTAAAAACCCTCAACTCACACTTTCATGGTCTTATCTCGGATTATACGTCTAAAGCCCTATACCTGCTTTCGCTAGCCTATAAGTGTTTAGAAGTATTTTTTGGAAACTTAATTAATTCTAATTTGGTTTAAAGCGCTTTCACTGTATTTAAATCAAATGCCTAACTTTAGCTATCCGGTTAAAAACCTCACACTTTCGTGGTCTCGATCTAACCTATTTACTCTTCTTACTTTCGTAACAAAGGTTTTATTATTAAGCATAAAAAGTTATAACCAGAGTTAAGTTGATTAAAGTTTTAGCCTAAGTTTGATCAGGTGCCTAATGTCTCTTACTATCCCATACCGACACTAAAGGTTTAGCTAGCCATAGAAATTATAATGAGCATACTGGAAATAAAAACAAACAAATATAAATTGGACATTATAAATAATAAATTAAACATGCATTAATTAATTAATTAAAAGGAATGTAATACAATTGCAAAATAGAAACCTGAAAATAAAGCAAATACTTCAATCCCTCTTCCACAAATCGGAAACTCGGACTTGGTATCGGTAATATGACAAATTCTGAGGCTTGAATGATAAATCCTAAACTATAATAATAATTCCCTGATGTTGGAAATTATTACTTGGACAGTGGAATTAAAAGAACTGAAATAAACAAATGCAGTAAAATAACAACTGAAGTAATACTGGTTTTTATTTCGGCAGAGCTTCCGCACAAGTAAACTGTAATAAACTCTGTACTTCTAACGTTGAATGTTGAGGTATTTATAGAAGAATAAATTTGGCAGTTGGCTTGAAAACTTGTAACTGAGCTTTCCTTGAAAATCTCCAAAAAATGTAGGAACGTGAGTAGTTGAGGAAGAAGTGGTGAACGTGGAGTTTGACTGGAGAGAAATAAGGAGTTTGGAAACTCCTTCTGTTTTGCTTTGCCATGTTCTGCACTTTTCAATAAACTGATATACGCATTACGTTCGTTACATGAGCGTTACGAGCAGCTCTGGTCTTTCCCCGTGTTACGGTCGTGGCCAATGTGTTACGGTCGTAACACGCTTCAAGATGGCTTACGGTCGTGGCATCTCTATTACGACCGTCACAGCTACAAAAATGTAATTCTTGACAGATTTATCTTTTTCTTTTGTTCTTTTGATGCTTTCTTGCATTGTTTCATGTTTTCTTCTGTTTTGAGCTGAGTTATGAATACCTGCAAAAAGTAATGACAAACTCGAAATATTCGGGAATTAATCGGGTCAAAATAATACAGAACGGGTAAATTTCATGGAAAATAAACGATACAATTTCGTGTTATCAAATTACCCCATACTTAAACCTTTGCTTTTCCTCAAGCAAAATAATCAAATTGAAAATATCGGACAAGTTTTTATAAACGCACATAACTAGTATACCTTTCGTTTTCAAATAATTTCAAGAAATCCTAAGTTAGTTCGGCCGAGAAAATCGAATGAAACAACAACGATACGTAAATGACACAAGCAACAAGCTAGTCGACGACTATCCGTGTTAAACGAAACGTCTAATTATACCGTTATAATTCAACTCAGGGTTTCTCGTTCATATTTCACCCGGTTTCGTTCTTGCGCAATCACATTAAGCCCATTATCCTTGCACGCACGTAGTGGAATAGCCAGTTAGTGGTTCTGATCAAAACACGACGGTTTCTGGCACAATTATGTGGCAACCTCTTTTATCCAATTGCAAGATGCGGGGGATCAAACCGTAGTCTGCCCTACCGAGTTCAGTACCAGATGCTTCCGAACCACCTAGACAATGGATTCTCATGTTACTTAGTAGAAGCTTTTGCATCCGTTGGATTAAACAATCGGGTGAGGATCGCCCAATTTAATTGGTGCAATATCCATTTCCTTAAAGAATGTAACATTCTATTTAAATCAATTTGCAAGATCATCCACTTATGTTCATCGACTTTCCACGTGGATTGTGTTAAGACTGGTGCTGACTGCTAATATAAACTACTGGGGGCTAATTTAAGACTTAAAACTCAAATATCGGTATAACGAAAATGGAGACGATTCGCGTAAGTAGAGAGTCGAAGGTGTCATAATCGTATAGTTCTCGTTGGATCGCTCTCGGCCTTCTAACTAAGATTTCAGTTAAAGTAGGTAACTAACGGTTATGCGAATAAAAGGCGAAAAATTTTGGTATGGCTAAATAAAACGGGGAGAAAATGAAATAACGAAATATAACTGAAATAGAAATGAAATTACTCGTTCTGAAATTAAGAATGCAGTACTCCTCCCACACTATATCAAACATTGTCTCAATGTTATGATATAATGGCGAGGTTAATTGAAAAATACATCGGAAAAACAAGGAAAACAACAAGAAAAGGAAAAACTACTGGCGACCACGGCGGCTTCGGGTTCGTGACCGTCTGGAAGGAGTAGCTTCAGGGTCAGTGTCCTGGGGTCCAAGAGATGTAACATCCATCCTCAAAGCATTAAGCTCGCATAGCACTTCATCAAGCCTTTCATTAGTCGAGCGTTGACCACTCAAGATTTGGACATTTTGCTGATGTAAGGCGTCGAAATGCTCCTGATTCTTTCTTTCAAGAGCTACAGCCATCTGATTTTGCTGATGGAGGGCTCTAAGGACGTCCTCCATAGTAAAAGGAGGTGGTGGAGAAGAGGACGACTCAGGAATGTCAGGCGCGGGAACAGCTCGATCCAGTTCTTCCTGCATCTCATCAGCGGGGCCGACATGAGGTTCTTCTTGAGCAGCAGTAGGGCCTTCAAGGTTAAATAGCCAGTTGGCTCGATTCTGAGGGTCGATTCGGTCCCTGAAAGGCAAAACAATGTTAGTGTAAACTCGATTCTGTATCACTAGATGAAATCTTCCGTCGTCCCGCTCGTGGATGAGGTGGGCCGATTTGCAATGATCCAAAGTAAGCAGAACCGGTGGTCGGGATGGCAGATGAACAAGGGTGTCACCATGGTTTAGTGCTAAAGCAAGAGAAGTGACAAGCCCTCCGAAATAGAAAGGTTTGCCGCCTCTGGTGCATATGGAGTGAATATGAGCTAGGAGGAAAGGTGCGGAATTAATTTTCTGACCCGAGAATGCACAATGCATGAAAAATAGCTCCTTTGAGTTGAGCTTGTGGTTGCTATCCCTTGCAAAGATTGTGTTGGATAAGATGCGGTGGAAGTAGCGAATGGCGGGGTTGTGGATTTGGGTGGCGTTGAGGTGATCGTATGAATCAGCCCGATTATTGGTCAAGCTATGCCACAGGTTGAAGGATTCCTCATGAAAAGTGTCAGGCACACGTAGGTGAGCGCCTTCGTCAGTACAGAAATCTAGCAGGCGACCGAATGCATTCTGAGGGAATTCGTATTCGGTGCTGAAAATTCGGAACCTTACCACACTGGTAAGTTGATTTCTTGGGCCGTTTGGAGTGATGTAGCAAAATGAACTAAGAAACTCAAGGGTGAGAGTCTCGTACGTCGGTTGTGGCTGGCTACATAGGGTCCACAGGTTGACATTCTGTAGTAGGCGTTGGAAACTTTCAAGTAACCCAAGGTTTCGGAGGCAGTCAGTGTCGACGAACCTCGTAGGATGGATGCCTCGGCGTTGGAATTTCAGGAACCGCGTGCGTTGAGTTTCACCTGCTTCGCCATTTCGTAGGGTAATGCCAGGAATGGGTTGGAGATTGTTCGCCATTTGCATGCAAGAGTGTTTGAGTGAGAATGGTTGTTGGTTGTGAATGAGAGAATGAGAAGATGATACGGGTAATGGATGTATATAAAGTGGAAGGAGGTAGTGGAAGTTTGAAAATTGATAGGGATTAATGGTGGGTTGAATGGGGTTAATGGGGAGTTATGGAAGAAGAAGAGAGAAAGGTTCAGGAAAAGGGAACGTTCTGCTAACAGGGTTACTGATGTAGCCCATGTTACGGTCGTAACACCAAGCTGACGAGCGTAACGCTCTGAAAGGCGCGTTACGGTCGTGGGGGTGGATGACGATCGTGGCAGCTACAAGTTTTGGTTTTTACAGAACAGAACACAATACAATTGCACAGAGTATATTTTTATAGCAGCAGAACATCTCAGGCATTCCAACATAAACACAACATTAATTTATTCAACATATAATCCAACATATATAATTCGCAATAGAGTAGAAAACCATAAAACATTGTAAGCAGCATAATGATTGTAAGTTTAAAATTGAAAACAAAACATTGCATTAATTCAAATTGAGTAACTTGTTCTTTTTGACAGAAAATAAATGACTTGTAAATTGAAATGCAGTAATTTAATAAAAAAAATTAAAACTACCTAGAAACAAAGCAGAATGGAAAAAATCTAAAAACAAAGAATTGAAAAACTAAAAACTAAAAAACTAAGAAACTAAAAACTGCTTCATCCAATCTTTTCTTTTAATAGTTCCAAAGCTTGGGTGATGTTATAGAATTGTTCCACCGAGATGTCAGTTAAACCAATAAGATCCAAACGCATAGTCTTCAATTCATTCTTTATTCCATCAATGTCAGTTTTATAAGCATCCAAAGTGGTCAGAATGGTGTTTAATTGTGTAGTATATTCTCCTTGGTTTATATCAGGGGCTACTTATGCTTCAGCCATATTTGTAAAGTCATGGTAACCAGGAGGAGTTTCAGGATCTGTTTCGTTTTCAGACATGAAATTATTAGCAACAAAATATGATTGTGGTGTTTCTGGTGTCGAAGGATGGTCGGGTGGATTCAATTTGTACAACCAATTTTCACGGCTATGGACACTTATTCGGGCATGGTTCGGAAGGGTAAAAAGAGTAACAACTTCGTTTCTGATCAGGTAATCATAAGGTGCAGGGCCTAAATTTCCTATTATCCGGTTGTTGAAACAGAAATCAATATTCATAGGCCTAATTGATCCAAATGGTGCACAGTTATTAAGTTGGTAACGAGGTCCAAGAGCATGTGCAATCATTGTAACTAATCCTCCCACACTGACAGGAACATTAGGGTCCTCACTAATGCGGGTAAAGGTCTTCATCAGGAGTGGGACAACATTGACAGGGCGTCCTAGATTCATACAATAAAGCAGAGATAATTCATCCTTGGATACATCATTTTGATTTTGTTCTTTTCCAAACAGAGTGTGGGCAAGAATCCTATGGAAATAACGGATGGCTGGGTTATGTATCTCATTGTTATCCATACTTTCTGGGTCAGGGTGATAGTTTCCGGTTAAAGTACCCCAGAAGTAATCCAGCTCAAAATCCAATAAATCGGCCTCAGGGGTAGTAAAAGCTAAGGGTCCGCTGGGGAATCCTAATAAAGCAGCTAAGTCCCTATGGTTATAGGTGAACTCAATACCAAAAAGTCTGAAGGTAATGATTCCTTTTCGGGCTCCGACACCGTGTTCAGGGATGTAAACTAGAGAACTCAAGGGTAAGCTCTCGGTAAGTGATAAACCTATTTTTCAGGTGGGCTTTCTCCCATCCCAACTGGTTAAACATGTAGTAAACACTGTCAGTAATGCCTAAAGAGTCCATAGTGGGTTCATCATGATACAGGGTTAAACTGATGTCTCGCTGAGACAAAGCCTCAAATCTTCTTCGTTGGTTTCTACCTCTAAATGTGGTTTCCATAAAGTTCTGTGGAGGAGCCATAGCAAAAACAAAGCGGGGAAACAAAGTAGAGGAGAAAGTAAAGAGAAAAAGACTATTCAAAAATCCTGTGGCAAGTAAAATTGTTTTGAAATCAGCAGCAGTTTCATAAAAGTTTTTTAAAAAATGAAAAATACTTATATAGCAAGCAAAAACAAATAATACAAACAAAATAGCAGGTAAAAACAAATAAAATGGGTTGCCTCCCATGAAGCGCTGTTTTTAACGTCATAAGCCTGACGAAATACCTAGTGAAAGATTAGTTGGGAGAAATAGGGTGCAGTTCTACGAGTGTAAGCTTATTCATATAATCTCTATTATTTATACGATGATATTGTTTTAACCGCTGCCCGTTTACAATAAACGGGGCGCTATTTCTATCCTTGATTTCTACCGCTCCACTAGGAAAAACTCTTGTAATTTCGAAAGGACCGGACCATCTAGATTTAAGTTTTCCAGGGAAGAGTCTAAGTCTAGAATTAAATAAAAGTACGGCATCTCCCACACTAAATTCTTTTCGAGATAAACGCTGATCGTGCCATTTTTTAGTTCGTTCTTTGTATATTTTAGCGTTTTCGTAAGCGTCTAGTCTTAATTCTTCCAGTTCATGTAAATCGAGGATTCGTTTCTCGCCACCAGCAGTGTAATTAATATTGAGTGTTTTTATCGCCCAATAAGCTTTATGCTCTAATTCCACCGGGAGATGACATGATTTTCCGTAAACAAGTTTGAAAGGTGTAGTTCCGATAGGAGTCTTATAAGCCGTCCTATAAGCCCATAAGGCTTCGTTAAGCTTGGATGACCAATCTTTTCGAGATATCGCGATGGTTTTTTCTAATATTTGTTTAATCTCTCTATTCGAAACTTCGACTTGTCCGCTAGTTTGCGGATGATAGGGTGTTGCGACGCGGTGTTTCACTCCGTATTTAGATAGTAATTTATCAAATATCTTCGAAATAAAATGAGATCCACCGTCACTGATAACAAGTCAGGGAACACCAAAACGCGGGAAAATTATATTCTTGAAAAGCTTTATCACTACTCGTGTGTCATTTGTAGGAGAAGCTATTGCCTCGATCCATTTTGAAACGTAATCGACAGCGACGAGTATAAACTTGTTTCCAAAAGAAGATGGGAAAGGTCCCATAAAATCTATTCCCCAAACATCAAAGATTTCAACTTCAAGTATTCCTTTCTGAGGCATTTCATCGCGTCTTGAGATATTACCGGTGCGTTGGCATCGGTCACAGTTTTTAACGGCGACGTGGACATCCTTCCACAGGTTAGGCCAGAAAAGGCCGGCTTGGAGAATTTTGGCACACGTTTTAGAGGTGCTAGTATGTCCGCCATAAGGAGATGAATGACAATGGGAAATGACGTTTTCTATTTCTTCGTCGGGTATACACCGGTGGTAAATTCCATCAGGTCCTCGTTTAAATAAAAGTGGTTCGTCCCAATAGTAAATCTTGAGATCATGGAAGAATTTCTTTTTCTGTTGGTAAGTTAAGTCAGGTGGAAGCGCTCCGACAGCTAAATAATTAACAATGTCAGCATACCAAGGCAATCCTATGGTCATGTCGATGGCTTCCACGACTTCTTTAGCTTCTGGTTTATTTAAATCCAATTGAGCTAGGTCGCTTATCATATGTGCTATCAGATGTTCATACGGAAAATCGTCGTTAATTGGCACTTGTTCGGGTTTTATACCTTCTAAACGGGATAAATGATCCGCTACGACGTTTTCGGTTCCTTTCTTATCTTTAATTTCCAAGTCGAATTCTTGTAAAAGTAAGATCCATCGGAGGAGTCTGGGTTTTGCATCTTTCTTGGCAAGTAAATATCCGATAGCAGCGTGGTCCGTGTAAATGATGATTTTTGCTCCTACAAGGTAAGAACGGAATTTGTCAAGCGCGAAGACCACGGCTAAGAGTTCTTTTTCAGTGGTGGCGTAGTTCATCTGAGCTGAGTCTAGCGTTCTGCTGGCATAGTAAATTGCGTGAAGTTTCTTATCTTTCCTTTGTCCAAGAACTGCACCGACAATGTAATCACTTGCATCGCACATGATTTCGAAAGGTAACCTCCAATCGGGCGGTTGCATGATTGGTGCAGAAATAAGTGCGGCTTTAAGGGTTTCAAAAGCTTTAAGACAATCTTCATCGAATATGAACTCAGCATCCTTCATTAATAGACTGGTAAGTGGTTTTGTAATTTTCGAGAAATCTTTAATAAAACGTCGGTAAAAACCGGCGTGTCCTAGAAAACTTTGTATCTCTCGAACGGTCTTTGGTGGTTGGAGTTCTTTAATCACTTATATCTTAGCTTTATCAACTTCAATTCCTTTATTAGAAATAACATGTCCAAGCACGATTCCTTCTCTGACCATGAAATGGCATTTTTCCCAGTTGAGCACAAGGTTTACTTTCACACATCGTTCTAAAATACTTTCTAAATTAGATAGACATCCTTCAAAGCTTTGTCCACACACAGAGAATTTGTCCATAAACACTTCCATGATGTCGTCAATGAAATCTGCGAAGATGGCCATCATACATCGTTGGAAAGTTGCGGGAGCATTACATAATCCAAATGGCATTCGTCTGTACGTGAACGTTCCATAGGGACACGTAAATGTAGTCTTCTCTTGATCATCAGGGTGAATCGGGATTTGGAAAAATCCGGAATAACCGTCTAAATAGCAGAAGTAGGAGTGTTTGGCTAATCATTCTAACATTTGATCAATAAAGGGTAAAGGAAAATGGTCTTTTCGAGTAGCTTTGTTCAGTTTTCGATAATCAATGCACACTCTGTGTCCACTAACTACTCTTTGTGTTATCGATTCGCCTTGTGCGTTTTTCACGACAGTGACACCACCTTTCTTAGGTACGACATGCACTGGGCTAACCCATTTACTATCGGAGATCGGGTATATAATTCCGGCTTCCATTAGCTTTTTGATTTCATCTCTGACTACAGTGCTTAGAATCGGATTGATTCTTCTTTGAGGTTCTCGAGAGGTTTTGCAATCCTCTTCTAATAGAATACGGTGCATACAAATTGAAGGACAAATTCCTTTTAAGTCTGATATGTTGTAACCTAACGCAGTAGGGTATTTCCTTAGAACGTCTAAAAGTTTCTGAGTTTCGAGCGTTCCTAAACTGGAATTTACTATTACAGGTCGAGTTTGTTCAGTATCAAGGAATTCGTATCGTAGATTTTTAGGTAGAACTTTCAATTCTAGTTTGGGTTTCTTGGAACATGGCATATGATCGGGTGTAAGTGCTAGACTTTCGCTTAGACTGTCATCTTTATATGGTTCTCGCTAATTGTCGTCTTCGAATATCAGAGGGGTTTCAATTTTCATTATTTTGGAATATGTGGTTTGTTCAACTTCCATCTCTCTCACGCACTCGTCTATAATATCGAGTAAATAACATGTGTCATTCATGGCGGGTGCTTGTAGAAATTGAGTGAGGATGAATTCCACTTTTTCCTCTCCGACTTCGAATGTTAATCTACCCTTCTTTACATCAATTATAGCTCCAGCTGTGGCTAGGAATGGTCTTCCTAATATGATAGGGGTAACTGAGTCTTCGGTTATGTCCATGATGATGAAATCGGTAGGGATATAGAATTGACCTATCCTAACTGGAACATTTTCCAGTATACCTACAGGGTATTTAACCGATCAGTCGGCTAATTGGACGGACATTTTCCTGGGTCTGAGTTCTCCCATCTCTAGCTTTTTGCAGATAGATAAGGGCATGACACTAATGCTTGCTCCTAAGTCACAAAGAGCTTTGTCTATGACAAATTTTCCAATATTACAAGGTATAGAGAAACTACCTGGGTCTTTTAGCTTAGGAGGCATATTGTTTTGAATGATCGCGCTACACTCGGCAGTGAGTGTAACCGTTTCGTTATCCTCTATCTTCTTCTTGTTGGATAGGATTTCCTTAAGAAATTTAGCGTACGAGGGCATTTGAGTGATGGCTTCTGTAAAAGGTATTGTTATATTGAGTTGTTTCAGAAGTTCAACGAATTTCTTGAACTGGCCCATCATTTTGGAATTTGTAAGTCTCTGAGGATACGGGATTGGTGGTTTATAAGGTGGTGGAGGTACATAAGGCTTTTCTTGCTCCACTGCCTCTTGCGTTTCGCTTTCCTTTTCTTTTTCTCTAGGTTCATTGGCTTGTTCAGGCGGCTCGCTCTGCTTTTGGTACATGGCTGGATTTTCTAGTCTCGGGTTAACAGGTCCGTCGAGTTCTTTTCCACTTCTCAGTATCACAGCATTAGCATGTCCTTTCGGGTTGGGCTGTGGTTGACCAGGAAAAATTCCAGCTGGTGCCGCAGTAGGTGCTTGTTGTTGAGCTACTTGTGAAATTTGCGTCTCAAGCATCTTGTTATGGGTGGCCAAAGCATCAACCTTGCTAGCTAATTGTTTTATCTGCTCATTAGTATGTAAATTTTGATTCATAACGTCTTTATTAGTCTGAGCTTGGGAAGCAACGAAGTGTTCAATCATGATTTCTAGGTTAGATTTCCTAGGGGCATTAGGTCCATTACCAGGATGATTTGGGATAGCTTTTGGATAACCGGGTGGTGTGGCAGGAGCTTGTACAGGCGCGTATAACGCGTTGTTGCTTTTGTATGAAAAGTTCGGATGATTTTTCCAGCCTGGGTTATAGGTATTGCTATAAGGGTTCCCTTGTACATAGTTTGCTTGTTCAGCTGGAACTCTTGTTAGAAGTGGGCATTCTGGAGCAAGATGTGTTTGAAGACCACATAGATCGCAAGTTTGGACAACTGCAGCTACGGTAGCTGTAGGAGCAGTGGTAAGGTTTTCTAGCTTTTGGGTAAGAGCTTCCACTTTAGCATTGACTTGGTCCAGGATATTCACTTCAGACATTCCACCTTTGGTTTGGGATTTCTCCACATTAGCTCTTTCGTTTCCCCATTGATAGTGGTTCTGGGCCATACTTTCGATAAGTTAATTTGCTTCGGCATATGGTTTATCCATCAGTGCGCCACCAGTAGCGGCGTCTATAGTCATTCTTGTGTTATACAACAGACCGTTATAAAACGTATGAATGATTAGCCATTCTTCTAAACCATGATGAGGACAGAGTCTAATCATGTCCTTGTAACGTTCCCATGCTTCGAAAAGCGATTCGTTATCTTTTTGTCTAAAACCGTTGATGTTAGCTCTAAGCATAGCAGTTTTGCTTGGTGGGAAATATCTAGCCAAGAAGACTTTTTTCAATTCATCCCATGTGGTGATTGAATTTGAAGGAAGGGATTGGAGCCAGGCTCGGGCTCTGTCTCTTAAAGAAAAAGGAAATAGGCGCAATCGTATCGCCTCGGGGTTTACACCATTCGCGTTTACAGTGTCTGCATACTGCACAAACACTGACAGATGTAGGTTAGGGTCGTCAGTAGGAGATCCAGAAAATTGGTTCTACTGAACGGCGGATAGAAGCGAAGGTTTCAGCTCGAAATCGTTTCGAGCGATAGCAGGGGAGGCAATGCTGTTGTGAGGCTCCGCTTGTGAAGGAACTGCGTAGTCCTTAGGAGCGCGAGGCGGATTTGGTACGTCAGCCATTGTCGATTCTTCGGTAGATTCCGATAACGGGATATCAGGAATTTTAGTTGGAGGAAGATTATTGAGAGATCGGTATTCTTGAATTCGGCGTCTTAATCTTAAGTAACGCTCGATATCGTTAATTTGTAAATGCAAAGGATCGTTTTGAGAACGAGTGTTTGGCATACAACAGAGGGAAATATAAAAAGTTGCCTTAGTCTAGACAGCGTTGTTTTCAGATTACACTAGTGACTAAACTAAAGTACCCGGCAACGGCGCCAAAAACTTGATGTTGTCTGCGATCGACTTAATGTCTGACGGTATCTTAACTGCAAGCGCACAGCCTATCGCGGTAGTAATAAAAGGATGTCGAACCCACAGGGACTTTGTAATCACTCTAGTGTTGTAAAACAGGTTGGTTTAGCTAAGGCAGAAATTGTCACGTTGGTTTTGGGAAGATTAAGGAAGGTAAACTAATTGATTTTAAAGTAATTATAAAATGAAATGGTCGGTATGCAATAGAGTCGACCTAAAGGATCTAATTGGACCTAGGCATATAAGGATGGTCAACTTGGTTTATCTGTAGAATTAATCAGTTTAAAAACCCTCAACTCACACTTTCATGGTCTTATCTCGGATTATACGTCTAAAGCCCTATACCTGCTTTCGCTAGCCTATAAGTGTTTAGAAGTATTTTTTGGAAACTTAATTAATTCTAATTTGGTTTAAAGCGCTTTCACTGTATTTAAATCAAATGCCTAACTTTAGCTATCCGGTTAAAAACCTCACACTTTCGTGGTCTCGATCTAACCTATTTACTCTTCTTACTTTCGTAACAAAGGTTTTATTATTAAGCATAAAAAGTTATAACCAGAGTTAAGTTGATTAAAGTTTTAGCCTAAGTTTGATCAGGTGCCTAATGTCTCTTCATATCCCATACCGACACTAAAGGTTTAGCTAGCCATAGAAATTATAATGAACATACTGGAAATAAAAACAAACAAATATAAATTGGACATTATAAATAATAAATTAAACATGCATTAATTAATTAATTAAAAGGAATGTAATACAATTGCAAAATAGAAACCTGAAAATAAAGCAAATACTTCAATCCCTCTTCCACAAATCGGAAACTCGGACTTGGTATCGGTAATATGACAAATTCTGAGGCTTGAATGATAAATCCTAAACTATAATAATAATTCCCTGATGTTGGAAATTATTACTTGGACAGTGGAATTAAAAGAACTGAAATAAACAAATGCAGTAAAATAACAACTGAAGTAATACTGGTTTTTATTTCGGCAGAGCTTCCGTACAAGTAAACTGTAATAAACTCTGTACTTCTAACGTTGAATGTTGAGGTATTTATAGAAGAATAAATTTGGCAGTTGGCTTGAAAACTTGTAACTGAGCTTTCCTTGAAAATCTCCAAAAAATGTAGGAACGTGAGTAGTTGAGGAAGAAGTGGTGAACGTGGAGTTTGACTGGAGAGAAATAAGGAGTTTGGAAACTCCTTCTGTTTTGCTTTGCCATGTTCTGCACTTTTCAATAAACTGATATACGCATTACGTTCATTACATAAGCGTTACGAGCAGCTTTGGTCTTTCCCCGTGTTACGGTCGTGGCCAATGTGTTACGGTCGTAACACGCTTCAAGATGGCTTACGGTCGTGGCATCTCTATTACGACCGTCACAGCTACAAAAATGTAATTCTTGATAGATTTATCTTTTTCTTCTATTCTTTTGATGCTTTCTTGCATTGTTTCATGTTTTCTTCTGTTTTGAGCTGAGTTATGAATACCTGCAAAAAGTAATGACAAACTCGAAATATTCGAGAATTAATCGGGTCAAAATAATACAGAACGGGTAAATTTCATGGAAAATAAACGATACAATTTCGTGTTATCAAATCCCCCGCCAGTTATGACCATGGCGGGGGGGAATTTCTCCCACCTACTATGCATGGACAAGGGTTCATCCTCGCAGTTGTATGAGACGTAGAAGTCCTCCGGCCTTGTCACATAGAAAGATATCTGTATGGGACACGACTAGTTAGTTGCTCGGGTTTCTTCCTCGACTTCTTTCACCTTGCGAGCGTCTCGGTGAGGGGCGTCATTTTGTCGGTACTACCTGAGTCTTCCACCCTTGATGAGGGTCTAAATGGCATCCTTGAGGTGGAAGAAATCTTCTATCAGGTGCCCATGAATCCGATGGTGATCTTGCCGGTTGATTAGAACCTGAAGAGTGGCCAGAGAATGACCTGCAGTCGGGATGTGAGCTGAGGAAAAAAGGGGGTTGTACCTGCAAGGGACTCTGATGATCAAGTAAGAGTGGCAACAGGGAGGTGCAAGCAAAAATATCAGATAGTGAGTAGTGAATATTGGATACCTTTCCCTCATAGGTGTGAGGGTTTATATAATGCCTCTGGCGCGTGGCAATTGGTTCCTGATTTTTCGCCTAGATATGTGGGTCCGAAAAATTAGGTAACTGTCAGGACTTGGTCAAACCGCACAGATGTACCTGTAACCAGCCGTTGATTCCGAGGAAGGGACTAATTACGGGCATCTCTCTGGTTGGTTCCTGGTGGCCTGTGTTGTACCCCAAAATTTTCCCTCTCATTTCTCAAAGGATCAACCTGGACCCTCAGGTATGCTTCCATCCAATTTCAAGCTTTGAATTACAAATTTTCCAAGAAAGCCATTCACAAGGGCAAAATGGTCATTTGCACACTAAAAAGTCAAAGTTTGACTTTTGGATCAAAATCAAGCTTCAAGAATCATATTTCATCAAGACACGTTGAAACATGAAGTTTGTTTCATCAAGAAATTCATAAGTCAAAATTCTAAATACTTAGAATTTTTCTAAGTGTTTAAGAAATATGACAAGCTCATAACTTCTGATCAGATTATCACCATGATGCAAGCTGATTCTGTAAGAACTTCTGGTACAAAAGTTATAGACTTCAATAAGATCTAAAACATTATAGAACAGAACTTCTCCTGGAAATGCTGGAATTTCAAGTTATAAATGTTTAAAGACACGTCCATGAAACTAAAGCACTCAGCAAATTCTGGACACTTTCAAGACAGAGTTTGGTCAGAACTTCTGGGCCAGTTTTCATAAAGATTCGGTTAGAGTTTACAAGGGTAATTCAAAGAAGGTTATAAACCATGCTACAAGCTTCCTAGAAAGCCTGAGAGTTCCTTCAGAACATGCTGGAGCAAGGAGATACAAAGATCAGAAGTTGGATGTTTACTCTAAATTATACTGAAGCTGAACTTCTGATCCAGAATTAAGCAATGATGCAGAGCTTCACACAGCAGGATATCTGATTTGATAAATCTCATCATCATTTAATGCTCATTTAATGCTCACAACCACTTTTGAGTCTTTATTCAAAGGATTTCCCCTACGTGTACCTCTACTGTCTTGGGAAAGTAAACTTTTATGCAAAAGGGTGTTAGGCCCATCTGTTGCTTTTGCTTTTCCTTGATTTTGGCTGACAAATCCAGCTTAGGCGCTGCTAAACCTGCTAGCCATCCTGCTTTGTGCCTTGAACCATGCTTGTTTAAACTTACTTCAAGAGCAAGTCAGCGCCTAACATATGATGTAGGTGCCACTTGACCTCTAAAAAAATACAAAATATTTGCCTATAAATTGAACTCCATTGGCAACTGTAAAGAGGTTGGAAATTCGAGAAATAAAAGCCTTGAACCCCTGCAAAAATCCCTAGAGTCCAAAAAACTGCAAACACAAACTACAAAAACCTGTTGGTTTTTAGAGAGAGAATTTTCAAAAGAAAGAAAAGAAAACTGTGATACCTTCATAAAAAATCCAGAATTCCAAAATAGAAAACGAAAACCTTTGTTCTTCCCTTGAAGTAAAAGAATTTGGTATTTTGTCTTCCGTTATTCTTGCTGACTCCAGAATATCTGAAGGCAGCAACTCAGGTTCCAAACACACGCTCCAGGTTCAAGGACCTCAGAGTTTACCAACTCAGAACTTTTGATACCCACTGACGTCTCCTGCTGAGTCACTACGCTCTTGGCTTCAGAACTTCTGATTCAGTTTGTTTTGCTTGTAGCAGCACGCTGGTCTTATATCTCATTTATTTTCCCTTTTATCACTTTCAACATTAAAACTCTTTTCATCAACATAAAAAGGCATAAAAATATTTTCCTTTTTTACTAAGCTAATTCATTCCCTTTTTTTCATTCATTAACACAAAAAACTTTTTTTTAAACAAAGTCCCTTTTCTTTCTTGCATTATTATTTCAATATGGTTGTAATAAATAATTAGGATTTATTTTCTTGCAAACCCCCATCCGTAAATTTGTACACCCCATCCCCCTAATGATTGTAATAGCGTAGAATCCTTACTTCCCGTACTTTTATTGCTTTCATACATTGTTAGTAACTAGGGTGTGTATGGAAAGATATGAAATCGACCAAATAGATCACCCTAATCAAGACTGAAATGTATGCAAACAAACACACTTGCACACTAACACCCTTAGGGTAATCCCACTTTGTTGCCTATCGAAAAATAGTCATGTCCCTCGAACATGGGCATTTTTAGCAAAAGACCTGCAATAAAAGATCGTAGTCCCTCGATGACCCTCGATGACCCTCATTGTTGCCTTTGGTAAACGATCTAGTCCCTAAAACGATATTGCTAAAACATCCCATAGGTTGCCTTCTATGATTATATAAACATCTCACCCTCGTCCCTTCACATCCAACGATGGGGTTACTTACCAAATCAATGGTAATATAGCAACATCTAAAGGAGGAGGAAAAGAATATCTAAGACCTTTTGAGTAGGTAGGTTCGCTCTTAGTTGCTCGCTTTCTCACAACAAAAACATTTTATACACCAATCACTCTCATTTTTGAAGAATTTTTTAAAACAACACTTTGTACGTGTTCTTATAGAGACGAGGACCGTTACAAAGACACCTTCTCAAAATCATTTTCAAAAAACACATTTCACAAACACATCTTTAAAACAAACACTTTGTACGCGTTCTTATAGAGACGAGAACTATTACAAAGACGTTTTTCAAAATACTTTCAAAAACCACACCACAAGCAAATTCAAACAAAAGCAAGTGATCTACCGAGTAACTAAGAGCCCATGGAAAACTATGGATGAAAAGGGTTCTAATACCTTCCCTTTTCATAATCTACCCCGAACTCAAGAAAACATCTCTAAAGGTCTTTCCCGTGCTTTCTCACCTTTCCTTTTGGATAAAAGAAAAGTCGGTGGCGACTCTTGCTAAACCGCAACATTCGCGACACAAAACGCGAAACGAAAAGTCAGTTCTCCCGTCGTACCATAGAACTGGCGACTCTGCTGGGAAAAATTCTAAAAGTGGGGTTACCTTAGGGTTTAGATCATTTACTTGCTTATATTGTTTGACTTGTATGTTTTACATTATGGTTCTTTGTTTGGGTTTGAATCCTCTACCCGGATTTTGGGATACATTATAGGTAAGTAGCAATATGTTGTAGAAATTGTGCGGGGTATAACGATATGGTCTAAGCAATAACTATGTTAGTGCGACATATTTGTGGGTACCGATAGCCTTTGAGTTAATCAAAGAGAATACAGGGTGGCTGAGTGATGTCATGAAGCACTAATGAACTTCTAGAACCTTTACTTGACCAACTTGGCCTTTTAGGATGTAGTGAGATGATCGGCTTTGGTGCAGTCCGAAGTTGGTAGATACTCGATATTACACTCATTGAGGTTTGGTTTCTTGGGATATTTCGGTCGCCATTAAAGAGGCTTGAGCTGAAATAATGACCAAGGAAACAATCCAATGATATTGAGCTCCTTAGAACCCGGTTACAATTGTTAGGACAGGTTTAAGCCAACTAAACTTCAAGAGGGTACTTACCTATAAAACTCCATGGAAGCCTAAACTAAGGACTTGTTTGCTTTGCTTGTATATGCATACTTGTACATAACATCATGGACATCATGAACATCATATGCATCCACTAACCATTTCTAGGATTTTTGGATTCATCTTTGTTCTTGTTTTGTAGGATATAGATTCACTTCGTAGGAAAACTATTCAAGTCAACCTTGTGAGAATCCCTCCACAACTTAAGGAGCTAGCTTCAAGGATTCCTGAAAACTCTCCATTCACCGAGAGACATGGTCGCCTACTCAACTTGGTCACCTCCAACACAGATGAGGACATGATGAAGGTGCTCTTTCAGTTCTTTGATCCTTTGCACCATTTCTTCACATTTCCCGACTATCAACTTGTGTCTACTTTGGAAGAATTCTCCCAACTCTTTAGGATTCCCATTCTCAATCAACTACCTTTCAACAGTACCGAAAGAGACCCAAAACCATAAGAGATTTCTCCAGCTCTACACTTACACTCATCTGATGTCACAACTTATTGGGAAACAAGGAGTGGTGTCAAAGGTTTCCTAACAAAGTTCCTATTTGAGAAAGCCCAAAGCTGTTGGAATTCCTTAGACTTGGAAGCCTTTGAGGAAATTGTAGTTCTCCTCATCTATGGGATGGTTTTGTTTCCAAATCCTGTCCAACTCATAGATGTCAACACCGTCAAAATCTTCATCTCCCGCAACCCAGTGCCTACATTGCTAGAGGATATCCTACACTCTTTTCACACTCGCACAATGAGGAAAAGAGGTGTCCTTATGTGTTTTACTCCTCTCTTGGCAAGATGGTTTATTTCTCATCTTCTCCCATCAGTCTTAAATAATGAGCAAGGTTCAAGGTGGTCACAAAGGTTGATGACGCTCAAGCATTCATACATTCATTGGTGTTCCCGTTCCAAAGAGAATGTTATCATTGTTGAACGTTATGGAGAATTCCCTAATGTCCCTTTACTTGGAATTAGGGGAGGTATCACCTACAACCCATGTTTAGCCTTAAGGCAATTTGGTTATGCCCGAAGGAATGGCCCGAACGAGATGCTGATTCAAGGTTTGATATTTGACTACGACAACGACGATCAAGGTCTTCGCCAAAGATTCATCCAACCTTAGAGGATGCTAAACAAGGTGGATAGCAAGACTTTGGGGCACAAGAATTCCATCCCTCTTGAGCCTTACCTCAAATGGGTACGAACTCTCGCTTAGAGTATTATGATGCCTTACCCCTCCATTCTCTCGGTAATCATTGAACCTGTTAAGGAAGGAGATATCCCATACACTATCCTACATTCTGACATGCCCACATTTCTTGAAGACCTACAAAGCGATTGGATACAACTCAAAGGAGAGCGAGATACTTTCGAAGCCCAATTCTACGCAAGCGAGAAGAAGGTTTTGGAACTCACTAGGCTGCTTCATGAGGAGCAGACTCTGAATGCCTACATTACACCAAAGAGGATGCGCACTACTTTTCTATCTTAGAGCTTTTGTATTATTTTTCCTAAGGAGCATTGATGTACTCAAACTTTATCTTATTAATATAACGTGTGTTTCCTTTTTAACTAAAGCAAATTTGAATCTTTGAAATCCTTGAAAACATTACAGATGCACATGTCATTCATCATAACATAAACAGGTCTTTTGCAACAAGTCTCCTCATCTCTCTACTGTTTATTTCAGTAAGATGGAGCTCGAGCAAATAGTGAAAGATCTTCAAGCTCAGAATATGCAGTTTCAACAGTTACTCTTGACCCTAGCCAAGGGGCAAGAAGAGTTGAAGACTCTGCTGGAGGAAGAGAGGAAAAAGAAAACAAAGAAGGTAACCGAAGTCTTGAACATGGGAAGAAGATTTCATGGGTAGACAAGAAGGACTTTGGATTTTGCAACAACATCCGGTGAAGGAGAGGGGAAAGGCAAGGTGTGATACGGTGGCAGAACCGACTGTTTTGGAAAGTGCTGGTTTGTGTTTTACGTTTGTGTTCGCAAAATGTCACGGTAAGCAAGAGTCACCACCGACTTTTATTTTATCCAACTGGAAAGGAAAAAAAGCACAGAAAAATTCCTTTTTCGAGATTTTGAGTACGGGGGGTAGATTATTGAAAAGGAAGGTATTAGAACCCTTTCTATCCATGGTTTTCCATGGGCTCTTAGGTACTTGCTCATCTTTTAAAAATTGCTTGTGTGTTTGTTTTGAAAAGTTTTTGTTTTACTTCATTTTAACCCTTGCTTTTGTCTTCAATAGTGTTATGTAGTGTTTTTGAAAACTTTGTTTTGAAAAGTGTTTGGTGTGAAAAAGGTTTGTTTTGAGCAAGTACCTACTAGCATCTACCTACTCGAAAAAGGATTGTTTCTATTCTTGTTTCCTTTAGACAGCGTTATCCTACTATGGAGAAATAGGTAGCACCGTGGTTGGAGTTGTAAGGGTCAATTCGAAAGGGATGTACGATCACTAGAGCAATGTTAGGACGTCTTAGTAATAACCCTAATGTCTTAAGATCATATTCGAGGCAACATTTCTGAGGCAACCTTTCCGAGGCAACATTTCTGAACGGGGTTTTTGATCTTTATTTAGACAAGAGGGCCACCACTAAAACATCCTATACTTGATGACCGTTTACCGAAGGCAACCGAAGTGGGAGTATACCCTAAGAGTGCGCATGTGCGAGTGATTTGATTTCAGTTATTATCTTTGCACATTAGGGTTTTCTAGCCATTTTAAATTGTCATGTAATCTTGTCATACAATCCTATTAACATACATCTAACAGTTAATATTTGCGAGAATTAACATGCGAGAAAATAAAACCTACGCTATTATAAGGCTTCGGGGAAGGGGATTAATTACATAGCCAAAAAACCCCGTAAAACAATAAATAAAAAGGAAATCCTAATTAAACTATTACATACCGTGAGCAGTTACATTAATATTGCGAAAACAATAAAACGCGCGCGATGAATTAAATGAAAAGGAATTAGGGTTTTGACCCCATCTAAACCTAATTGAAACTTAAAGAGAAAAATCATTTTTTTTGTGTTTTTGATTATTTTGAGAAAAATAAGGTTTAATTGAATAAATAAAAACTTAATTTCTAATTAATTTAAATTAAGAAAAATAATTAAATTAACCTATTTTTGTATTTTTTATTTATTGAGAAAAGAAATAAAAATTAAATCAAGTTAACCCTAATTTTTCTAATTTGATTTTACTTATTTACAAAAAAAGTTAAAATTACCCTAAAATAAATTTAAACTAATATTAAATTAAATTTGACAAAATAAAAAACCTAATTCTAAATTTGTGAAATTTATTTTATGATTTTTTTTGTGAAAAAAAAATAATTTAATTTGTGTTAGAAAATATTTAAACAAATTAATTTAAATAAAAGAAATAAATAAAAGAAAGAGAATGGGCCTGGCAGTTTAGCAAGAAGGGGGGTGTTGATGGCAAATTCAAGCCCAACAATTCCTGGCCCGTTTGACTTTTCCAGATTCTGTGTGCACACTTGACTCATGCCTATGGTGGACCTCCAAGGGATGGCCCTTGGATCTGGAGTGTTGATGGGTTGAACGGTTGGATGCTGAGGACGTATGGTAGGCTCATTGGATGCTAACGCGCCTGAATATGCAAGGAAAAATAATATGAAACAATATGGGGACCTGGGGATCGAACCCAGGCCCTTTGGCATTTTCACGTTGCATGATGACCATCTGTGCTGGTTTGGTTATTTGTATGAATAATAACAAATAAATATAATATGATAAAAACAAAAAGCAAATTCTGAAACGCGCGAAATTCGAATGGCCCATTGACAGCACGCCACGCCATCATCTTCCTCGTTCCCCCTGTCGTTTTAGGCAAAAACTTTTACCTACGGACCATGGGCGTAGGTATATCCCTGTGCTTCTCCAAAACTTCATACATGCATGATAAATCCCAACCAATGGTACCAATCAACTCGTTGCAACCTCACGAGCATCATGGTACCATTATCTATGGCCAATTGTTCCTGTACAGAAAAATCCTAAAAACGAAGCAAGAACCCTAACTATGGCATCTTGTTGTACAGTTAATGAAAATGCAATTAAATGTGACCATTAGCTTGCAAACTTCATAAGGTTTAAGAATATATCAATGAATCATGCTAAATGTGCCAAAATTATGATATTCGAATCCAAGAAAGTATGGAAGTCGTGCGACACTTACAATGCGTTTCTGGATGTTAGGAAGCTTGCTAGTGGTTGAATCTTGATCCTTGGATGTCCAGCAATTGATTGGGATGGTTATAACGCATTGAATTGACCTGAAAAGTGGAAATCAGTTTGCCACTTTTCTTGAATTTTTTTGAAACTTGCCTTCTCTTTTACACGCCTCTAATCTCCTTGTTTTTGGTCTACAAATGTTCCTTATGTACCCTAGAACGAATTAGGGTTGCAAACTTGTATCAAATCTTTTCAATTAAGATCATTGATTCAAGATTTGATCCTTTGTGCAAATCTTTCCAAATCAAGAAAAATGAAATCTTTTGTGTCCATGTGAACCTTGCACGATTTGATTCCATCTCCAGCTGTATAATAGACCTAAACATGCATAAAATCTCAAGCTTTTATTAGTTTTTGATATTTTCATGATTTTATTTTGATTTTATTTGATTTAATTGAAATAAAAACAAAATAAATGACAAAAATAAAAGAATGACAAATGGAAGGGATCATGGGTCGTGGGTCACATTACAAACTCAGTGCAAGCATAAAAAGTTGGTCCCATTTGACAAAAAATGCAATTTTGGCCACATTTGACTTTTGGCAATTTTGCAAAAAGGGTCAACTTCACCAAAGCATAACTCCTTCAATTTTGACCCTAGAGAGGTGTTATTGGGCTTTTTAGAAATATTAAGATGTCCTCTAAGCAACCCTTTTGGTCTCATCTCAATTGAGTCTTCCATGTTCATGTATGAATCTTTGACCCAAAAGGTGTTTTTGTTGACTTTTCAAAATGACCTATAATGTCCAAATTCATATCTTCTTGTGAGTGCATATTTTGAACTTGGGAGATGAAGATGGTTTGTAGGTAATTACATCCTCTTCAAAATTATCTTTGGATGGGTCATTTTTTATAAAGTATGAGAATGTTATGCTTGGTCAAAGTTGAGTTGACTTTTCCTACAAAACCCTAATTTAGCAACTTTTAGGTTTTGATGAATTGTGAGTAATCCTTGAGGAATCATGATCAAACCTTGATCAAATTATGAATAATACTTCAAAATGAGAATGTTGACGAAAAATCTTGAAGTTTGACTGTATGTGGGCCACAGTTGACTTTTGCCCTAGCACAGTCGATTTTCAGGCCTTTGAGCAGTTGACTAAGCAAACTTCCTCTGCATGGATTGAAACTTGACATGAATGATCTTGTGAACATATTAGGAAAATGATGAGCATTTGGGATCCTTTGTACTCAAACATCTTTATGCAAATTGAAACCCTAATTTGAGGTAGACTGCCTTAGGAGAGAGTTTGTCTGGTCAACCCTTGGACTTCCTTGAGCAATTTGAGGACCTCACTTGACATTTGTTGAGAAATATGGGAGGGCAAATTTGGGGGTACAACACAAGGAAATAGTTGTCCCATCAGAATCGGAAGAGGAAGAAGGAGAAGAGGACTACTCTAAGGAACAGTACCCTCCAGTTGATGATAAGTATAAACATCTTGAAGAGCGTTTGAGCGCGATGGAAATCCAAAAGGTGCCTTGCTAGGACTTTGACGAATTAGGTTTGGTGTCGGGGATTGTGATTCCTCCAAAATTCAAAGCAACTATATTCACCAAATATGACAGAGTTTCATGCCCTAAAATGCATCTCTGGTCATATGTGAGGAAAATTCAACCCCATACCGCTGATAAAGACTTATGGGTGCACTTCTTCCAAGACAGTCTGTCTGGGACTCAACTTGACTGATTCTACCAACTAGAAAGGGCTAATATTTACAATTGAGAAGATCTTGTTGCAGCTTTCTACAAGAAATACCAGTACAATGCTGATTTGGTGCCTACCCGTACTCAACTTCAGAGTATGGCCATGGTGTCCAATGAAGGTTTCAAGGACTACGCACAAAAACAGAGAGATTTGGCCGGAAGAGTTCAACCCCCTCTGTCTGAGAGAGAATTGGTAGACATGTTCTTGGGCACCTTGTCTGGTCCCTTCTTCATTCATTTGATCGGAAGTTTATCCGCTGGCTTTACTAAACTAATATTTACCGGGGAGAGGATAGAAGCCGGTATTAAGAATGGAAAGATTCAAAAAGACACATCCTCTTCTACAGCTGTAAGGAAGCCCTTTATCAGAAAGAAAGAGGTGGTTGCCGTAGGTCCGTAAAGAAACCAATATAGGGCCGAACGTCGACCGATGGTGGGGGCTGTTATGATCCTAAATCCTACATTTGATCAACAAATAAGTAATCAACCAAGGGTAGAAAGGCCAGTCAGGCAGTTTACCAGAATCAACATAAATTTGTCTCAAGTATTACCTCATCTGCTAAGATCCAACTTGGAAACCTTGAAAGAAGCTCTGAAAAACCCAAATACAACATCTCCTCATTATCATCCCAATGCCCGTTGCGCATATCACGCTGAAAGTCATGGTAATGATACTAATAACTGTTGGGCCTTGAAGAACAAAATACAAGACCTCATTGAAGCAAAAGAAATTGAGTTTGATGCGCCCGAGAAGCCAAATGTCATTTCTGCTCCTATGCCCAGACATGGCCACAATACCAATGCCATTGAAGAATATTTATTTGTTACCTCAGTCGATGAACTCATGACCGCAATTTTGACTGTTAAAATGAACTTTTTGAAAGCAGGTGTGTTCCTAGGCTGTAATGAAGTTTTCCATCTCTGCTTATCCTCACCAACCGACTGTCATTTGTTGAAGACATGCATTCAGTGTCTGATGGATAACAGAGAGATTTTGTTTGAAAAAACTCTCGTTTCACCTATTCCTGTTGAAGAGGTTTCTATCATTACTATTTCCGCCAATTCTTCCAGGGTCTCCACCAAAAGACCCGTTAGAATTACATCAATTTCGAAAGCAGCTCCTTTAATAATCACAATGCCTGGGCCAGTCCCATATGAATCAGACCAAACCGTGCCATGGAATTACGGAGGAGATGTCTATTACCATGGTATTAAGCAAGACTGGCCAGCTGCCGAAGAGATAAATTCCAAGAAATAAGACTCTGACGTCGGTAATATTGCCAGAACTAGCAAAATTACCCGAAGTGGTAGGATCTTTTCTCCAGAAATTGCTCCCCCAAAAGCAGTTTCTGGACCCGTAATCATCTTTGTGGCTGCTCCAAAGGTTACTCTTACACCCATAATCATCTCTGCAAGTAATCCAATTGACAAAGCTGTTACAACCCCTGTTATCATCCCTACCAACACTCTTGTTGCCGAAACTCGAGGAAAGAGTATTTTGGTTGAGCCTGTCCAGACGAAGGCCCAATCGTTGACTATCCCTGAGACCTCCAAGAAGGAAATGGAGGAGATCTTAAAAATTATAAAAAGAAGCGACTACGATGTAGTTGAACAACTTGGGAAAACTCCCTCTAAGATCTCCATGTTGGCATTACTACTATGTTCTGAGGCACATGCAAAAAGCCTTGGTGAAATTCTTAAAAACCGCCCATGTACCTCAAGAGACATCTGCTGATCAATTTCAAGACTGCGTGGCCAGCCTAACTGCGGACAATGGTTTAGGTTTTTTAGATGCTGATCTGACGCCGAATGGAAGAAAGCATAAAGAGGCATTGCATGTCTCAGTGGAATGTAGGGGGCACCACTCTGGGACATGTTTTGGTGGATACTGGCTCATCCCTGAATGTATTACCCAAAAAAGCTCTTGATAGACTTAACTGTGAGGGGTTGACTTTGAAGCTAAGCAACATAGTGGTAAGGGCTTTTGACGGCTCGAAGAGGAGGGTAAATGGGGAGGTGGACATTCCCATAAATGTTGGAACCCAAAACTTCAATTAAACTTTTTATGTGATGGACATCCGCCCTTGATATTCCTGCTTGTTAGGCCAACCATGGATCCATAATACTGGCGTTGTTACCTCTACGTTGCACCAAATGCTGAAGTATCCAGTTCAAGGGAAGATTATCATCGTCCATGGAGAGGAAGAATACATGATCAACCATCTCAATTCCTTCAGATATGTGGAATTGGACGGTGAATTCATTGAAACTCCATTTCAACACTTCAAAGAGGTCCCGTAAGAGGTGGCAGTGACCAAGGTTGTTCCCAAGATTACAAGGCCTCCACTCCAGATGTCGTCACTGAAGGATGCTAAAGCAGTGGTGGAAGAAGGTGGATGCATTATCTGGGGACAACTCCCAGATATCCCGTATAAGTCTGACAAGTTTGGCTTAGGTTTCACTTCAAGTGCTCAAAAGGTTGTACGACGTACCCGTGCTGAAGGGCCACCCTTGAAGATCAGCAACCGTGAGGTCAACGTGGTAGAAGATGGTGAAGATGGTTGCAACCTGGAGGAATGGATCTTTCCGACTGTCAATGGAGAGCTCAGCAATTGGGAGGCTAGAGACTCCATCCCAATCACTTTCATCCCTCAGTAATTTATCTTTACATTTTGTTGGATCTGTAATATTCAAAACAATTCGCACTCTTAAAATCTTGTGTCTTACCTGAGGCACAACGGTCCATTTGTAAGGGTTTTTATCTCATTTTTCATATGACATCAATGAATCATGGACGTTTTTGCATTCAAAATTTTGTGCTCATTGTTTTTCTTTTACATTTTACTTTCTTTCAAAGATAGTTATACCCTTACACACACCCACTCACAATGCAGGTATACATCCATTCAGGATCCCATGGGTAACAATGCTGCTATGGCCTATTGTGACTCAGAGAATCTAATTTACCAAGCCGAAGACGAAGGTGAGGAAGATTGTGAAGTACCAGGGGAACTTGCCAGACTGCTACAGCAAGAAGAGAGAACCATTCAGCCTCATGGGGAACCCGTGGATACGATCAACCTAGGTACAGAAGAAGATAAAAAAGAGGTCAAGGTGGGTGCCAATCTGGAACCCAGTGTCAAGAAGCGTCTGATTCAATTGTTGCATGATTATGTCGAAGTCTTTTCCTGGTCGTATGAAGACATTCCAGGACTTTATGAAGACATTGTGGTACATCATCTTCCTACAAGAGAGGGTTTACCACCAGTAAAGTAAAAGGTTCGTCGAATGAGGCCTGATGTGTCAGAAAAGATTAAAGCAGAAGTCATGAAGCAATTCAACGCTGGATTCTTGGCTGTCACCTCTTACCCCCAATGGGTTGCCAATGTTGTTCTCGTACCCAAAAAGGAAGGCAAAGTGCGAACGTGTGTGGACTACAGAGATTTGAATAGGGCAAGCCCTAAGTATGATTTCCCACTCCCCCACATTGGTATCCTAGTTGATAATAAGGCACAACACAAAGTGTTTTCTTTCATGGACGGATTCTCAGGTTACAACCAAATCAAAATGGCGCCTGAGGACATGGAGAAAACAACATTTGTCATGCAGTGGGGCACATTCTGTTACAAGGTGATGCCATTCGGACTGAAGAATGTTGGGGAAACCTATCAACGTGCCATGGTAGCTCTATTTCACGACATGATACATCATGAAATAGAAGTCTACATGGACGATATGATAGCCAGATCTCAAACAGAAGAGAAGCATCTTAATCACTTACAAAAACTGTTTGAGAGACTGAAGAAGTACAAGCTGAGGTTGAACCCAAAAAAGTGCACATTCGGGGTACGATCTGGTAAACTCCTAGGCTTTATCGTCAGCAACAAACGTATCGAGGTCGATCTTGCCAAAGTTAAAGAGATAAAATAGATGCTTGCTCCTCGCATTGAGAAGGAAGTCAGAGGTTTCTTAGGACGTCGGAACTATATTTCCAGATTCATCTCCCATATGACAACTACTTGTGAGCCAATCTTCAAACTATTGAAGAAAAATCAAGTAGTCAAATGGAATGACGAGTGCCAGGTTGCTTTTGACAAAATCAAAGAATACTTGCAAGAGCCTCCTGTGTTGATGCCACCAGTCAAGGGAATACCATTGATCATGTATCTGACTGTTTTAGAAAACTCAATGGGGTGTGTAGTGGGGCAGAATGACGAGTTTAGCCGAAAAGAGCACGTTATTTACTACATGAGCAAAAAGTTTACCGACTGTGAAACCAGATATTCACTGCTCGAGAAAACTTGTTGCACTCTGGCATGGGCTGCTCGCCGGCTAAGACAGTATATGTTGACTCATACTACCTTGTTGATATCTAAGATGGATCCGATAAAATACATCTTCGAGAAGCCTGCTCTTTCTGGGAGAATGGCGAGATGGCAGATGATCCTGACAAAATATGACATACAGTATACTACCCAGAAAGCTATAAAGGGGAGTGTACTAGCTGATCACCTTGCTCACCAAGCTGTAGAAAACTACCAGTCAATGAAGTTTGAATTCCCGGATGAAGACATCATGACATTAGACAACTGTGAAGAATTCAGGCCATATGACAGACCTAAACAAGGATCCCGATGGACCCTGTACTTTGATGGAGCCTCCAATGCACGCGGCAATGGTATCGGTGCTGTACTCATATCTCTTGAAGGGTGTCATACTCCCTTTATCGCAAGACTCTGCTTCAATTGTACAAACAACATGGCAGAATACGAAGCATGCATCTTCGGTCTCAAAGTTGTCATAGACTTGGGAATCAAAACCTTTGGTGTATTCGGAGACTCAGCTTTGGTCATCAGCCAGATCAAAGGGGAATGGGACACCAAACACCCAAACCTTATCCCTTACAAAGAACATGTTTTGACATTGCTACCACATTTCGAGAAGATTACCTTCGAGCATTTCCCGCGAGAAGAAAATCAGCTAGCAGATGCTCTAGACACAATGTCATCTATGCTTAAACTTAATTGGGATAACGAAGCTCCCCAGATTACCATCGAACGAATGGATGAACCATCACCCTGTCACGAGATTAATACTAAAGAAGTAGTGGACCAACCTTTATTTCACGAAGTCAAGAGGTATCTCGAGGCTCAAGAATATGCAGAGGGAGCTTCAATCAACGACAAAACTTTCTTAAGGAGATTCTCTGCTAAATTCTTCCTTAATAATGGCATCCTGTACAAACGCAATCATGACTCTGTGTTGCTTCGGTGCATAGATAATGTTAAAGCTGAAAGGATCATGGCTGAATTGCACGAAGGCACTTTTGGCACCCACTCTAGTGGGTATACGATGGCAAAGAAAATCCTACGGACAGGCTATTACTGGTCTACCATGGAAGCAAATTATTATCAACACTCTCGAACCTGCCATAAATGCCAAATTTATGCTGACAAGGTGCACGTACCTCCGGTTCCTCTGAATGTCTTGACGGATCCTTAGACCTTTTCTATGTGGGGGATTGATATGATTGGGGAAATCAAGCCGACAGCCTCCAATGGACACTGCTTCATCCTAGTGGCCATTGACTATTTTACAAAGTGGGTGGAGGAAGCCTCCTTCGCTTCCGTTACCAAGAATGTTGTTGCCCATTTCATCAAGAAAAATATTATTTGCCGATACGGTATCCCAGAAAGGATCATCACTGAAAATGGTACAAATCTCAACAACACTATGATCACCACCTTGTGAGAGCAATTCAAGATTTAGCATCACAATTCTTCTCCCTATCGGCCAAAGATGAATGGTACTGTCGAAGCTGCAAATAAAAACATTAAAAAGATCATACAGAAAATGACAGTCACATACAAAGATTGGCATGAGATGTTACCATTCGCTCTCCACGGGTATCGTACCACGGCTCACACATCAACTAGGGAAACACATTATTCCTTGGTATACGACATGAAGCCGTCTTGCCTATCGAGGTTCAGATTCCCTCTCTAAGGATTATGAAGGATGCAGGATTGAACGAAGACGATTGGATCCAGACTCGACTTGATCAACTGAATTTGATTGATGAAAAGAGACTTTCTGCTGTTTGCCATGGTCAAATGTATCAAAAATGGATGATCAAGGCTTTCAACAAGAAAGTCAGACGCCAAGTGTATCAAGTTGGGGATCTAGTGATCAAACGCATCATTTTACCACAAGGTGATCCCAGGGGAAAATGGACTCCTACCTATGAAGGACCATTTGTAATCAAAAACATTTTCTCCGGTGGGGCAATGATCTTGACCACCATGGATGGAAACGACCTGCCACACCCTGCGAACACGGACATAGTCAAAAGATACTACGCATAAGAGACCCGTTAGGTTGACACACCTAGGCAAAACAAGGGCATCTCGATGAATCAAAAAGGTTTGGGAAAAAGTTAGGGATAAAACCAAAATATATGTACACCCGGCAAGTTAAAAACCCGAAAGGGCGACTTGGGCAAAAAAGGGTTTCCCGGTGGACTGAAAACCCAAAAGGGTGGTCCAGGCAAAAGTTAGGGAATTAAGGCGTACGACTATGTCCCGTTAAATCACTTTATGGACAAAATTTGGATTCCACTGACAAGCTCAGAGGTTCTAATCAATTCAATCAGCTTTGGACAAGGCAACAAATAGACAAGACGCTCGGGGATACGAAGGCTATAGCATAATGGAAACCCCATGGGATTTTTTACACATAGCTATCTTTTCTTTGTATCAAAATTTTCATTTTTCTACGATGGCATTCTCTTACTAGAATGGTTGTCTCCTTGTACAAAAATACTTACTCAAAATCAATACAAAGATATCTCTTTGAAAGTGCAAAAACTATCTGTTTTTCTTTACGCTTGTGTTTTGTCTACAAAAACGTCCAATGATTCATTGCTGAACATATGCATTTGAACATAATTGCTGCTTACAAATAAACAAAATGAAAAAGGCAATTACTAATGGGTTGAATGGATAAGGAAATGCCTCTATGCTATTCCCTAAGAAATCCCCACAGTATGTCATTTAATCCCCAACGGAACAAAGCTTCAATTTGTTGATCCCCAATAAAAATCGTCAAATTTCTCAGGATTCCCCCAATAGAATTTTACAAGCAGTACATGGCATTTCCCTTACAACAGAGTTTGTTTCTCTGAACAGAGTTTCATCAACACTTCGATTTCAAAGCATGGAGACTTACATATCCTCCGCAGCAGTCAGGGATTTATTTTTCCCAATCTAACAGCAGTGCAGCGAATTAGCTCATATACGCAAACATTGCATCCTTATATCATAAACATTGATAAAGAAAATGCATCACATCATACATTTCATGCAACATGACTTTGAATTTTAGCTAACATTTTACCCTTTCCAGGATGAGATCAACAACTACCATTTACAATATTCAAAACTTGATACAGTTTTAGATACGCACCAGATACGGATGCCATTCTGACACTCATTCAGATAACTTCAGATACAATTTCAGATACGCTCCAGACATGGATTCCATCCTGATGCTCAATCAAAATCACCTTTTGATACAGTTCAGATACGCTCCAGACACGGATGCCATTCTGATACTCATTCAGACTCAGCTTTCAGATGCGCTCCAAACACGAATGCCATCCTGATACTCATTCAGATTCAACTTTTGATACAGTTCAGATACGCTCCAGACATAGATGCCATTCTCATACTCATTTAGAATCAGCTTTCTGATACGCTCCAGACACGGATGCAATTTTGATACTCATTCAGACTCAACTTTCAGATACCCTCCAGACACGGATGTCATTCTGATACTCATTCAGACTCAGCTTTCAGATATGCTCCAGACAAGGATGCCATTCTGATACTCATTCAGACTCAGCTTTCAGATATGCTCCAGACATGGATGCCATCCTGATACTCATTCAGATTCAACTTTTGATACAGTTCAGATACGCTCCAAACACAGATGCCATTTTGATGATCATTCAAAATCAGCTCTCAGATACAGTTCAGATACACTCCAGGCACGGATGCCATTCTGATATTTATTCTTACTGATTACAAATTACAAAACCAATAATCACTTTTGGATGGCATCTTTTAAGCCCATCTCCAACAACTATCCATCATTTCTCTGAATGGTAAAACCGCCAACCCTACTATCCAGGATTTCACCTCGAACTAACCCTACTATCCAGGTTCCTTCTCTCTTATCTCCAGACAACAGTTTACAACACTGAAAGGCCCAAACCCGACCAGATACAGGAGGTTTCATATTTCCCCAGTAAGTCACTGTACGTCCTAGACCCTAACTAGGTATACATTCTACTTTCACTCCCTCAATCAAGAGTTAATTCCCCAGTAGAGTAATGGACAACCGAAGCTCCTAGATCTTACTTCCCAGAGCATAAATCAACATTCCTCGGTAAAGTTCTCCTCAACAGTAGGTACAAGAATTTTCGCTGAAGAATCTCTTATGCAATCGATCTTTTTTGTATGGCATCTTTAATCCCATCTCCGACGATTCCCCGCCGCTTTCCAAATTGCATCTATAAGCCCATTCCCTACACAATCAACAATAACATCATCGAGTGCAAATTTCTGGGCGCTCTAGTGTTCAATCATCTTCCACCTTCAGATCACGAAAGGCAGACTAGCTGATCTACATCCTCAGGCTTAAGAAGATTGAATAGGGATAGATTTTGTACCCCAAAATTTGCCCTCTCACTTCTCAAAGGATCAACCTGGACCCTCAGGTTTTCTTCTATCCAATTTCAAGCTTTGAATTACAAATTTTCCAAGAAATCCATTCACAAGGGAAAAATGGTCATTTGCATACTAAAAAGTCAAACTTTGACTTTTGGATCAAAATCAAGCTTTAAGAATCATATTTCATCAAGACACGTTGAAACATGAAGTTTGTTTCATCAAGAAATTCAAAAGTCAATATTCTAAATACTTAGAATTTTTCTAAGTGTTTAAGAAATATGACAAGCTCGGAACTTCTGATCAGATTATCACCATGATGCAAGTTGATTCTGTAAGAACTTTTGGCACAAAAGTTATAGACTTCAATAAGATTTAAAACATTGCAGAATAGAACTTCTCTTGGAAATGCTGGAATTTCAAGTTATAAATGTTCAAAGACACGTCCATGAAACTAAAGCACTCAGCAAATTCTGGACACTTTAAAGACAGAGTTTGGTTAGAACTTCTGGGCCAGTTTTCATAAAGATTCGGTCAGAGTTTACAAGAGTAATTCAAAGAAGGTTACAAAGCGTGCTACAAGCTTCCTAGAAAGTCTGAGAGTTCCTTCAGAACATGCTGGAGCAAGGAGATACAAAGATCAGAAGTTGGATGTTTACTCTAAATTACGCTGAAGCTGAACTTCTGATCCATAATTAAGCAATGATGCAGAGCTTCACATGGCAGGATATCTGATTTGATAAATCTCATCATCATTTAATGCTCGTTTAATGCTCACAACCACTTTTGAGTCTTTATCCAAAGGATTTCCCCCACGTATACCTCTACTGTCTTTGGAAAGTAAACTTTTATGCAAAAGGGTGCTAGGCCCATCTGTTGCTTTTGCTTTTCCTTAATTTTGGCGGAAAAATCCATCTTAGGCGCTGCTAAACCTGCTAGCCATCCTGCTTTGTGCCTTGAACAATGCTTGTTTAAACTTACTTCAAGAGAAAGTCAGCGCCTAGCATAAGATGTGGGTGCCACTTGACCTCTAAAAAAATACAAAATCTTTGCCTATAAATTGAACTCCATTGGCAACTGTAAAGAGGTCAGAAATTTGAGAAAGAAAAGCCTTGAACCCCTACAAAAATCCCAAGAGTCCAAAAAACTGCAAACACAAACTACAAAAACCTTTTAGTTTTTAGAGAGAGAATTGTCAAAAGAAAGAAAAGAAAATTGTGATACCTTCATAAAAAATCCAGAATTCCCGAACAGAAAATGAAAACCTTTGTTCTTCCCTTGAAGTAAAAGAATTTGGTATTTTCTCTTCCGTTCTTCTTGCTGACTCCAGAATATCTGAAGGCATCAACTCAGGTTCCAAACACATGCTTCAGGTTCAAGGACCTCAGAGTTTACCAAATCAGAACTTCTGATACCCACTGACGTCTCCTACTGAGTCACAACACTCTTGGCTTCAGAACTTCTGATTCCGTTTGTTTTACTTGTAGCAGCACGCTGGTCTTATATCTCATTTATTTTCCCTTTTATCACTTTCAACATTAAAACTCTTTTCATCAACATAAAAAGTCATAAAAATATTTTCCTTTTTTACTAAGCTAATTCATTCCCTTTTTTTTATTCATTAACACAAAAAAAAAATTTTTTTTAGACAAGGTCCCTTTTCTTTCTTGAATTATTATTTCAATATGGTTGTAATAAATAATTAGGATTTATTTTCTTGCAAACCCCCATCCGTAAATTTGTACACCCCATCCCTCTAATGATTGTAATAGCGTAGAATCCTTACTTCCCACACTTTTATTGCTTTCATACATTGTTAGTAACTAGGGTGTGTATGGCAAGATATGAAATCGACCAAATAGATCACCCTAATCAAGACTAAAATGTATGCAAACCAACACACTTGCACACTAACACCCTTAGGGTAATCCCACTTTGTTGCCTATCGAAAAATAGTCATGTCCCTCGAACATGGGCATTTTTAGCAAAAGACCCACAATAAAAGATCGTAGTCCCTCGATGACCCTCAATGTTACCTTCGTTAAACGATCTAGTCCCTAAAACGATATTGCTAAAACGTCCCATAGGTTGCCTTCTATGATTATATAAACATATCACCCTCGTCCCTTCACATCCAACGATGGGGTTACTTACCAAATCAATGGTAAGATAACAACATCTAAAGGAGGAGGAAAAGAATATCTAAGACCTTTTGAGTAGGTAGGTTCGCTCTTAGTTGCTTTCTTGCTCACAACAAAAACATTTTATACACCAAACACTCTCATTTTTGAAACATTTTTGAAAACAACACTTTGTACGCGTTCTTATAGAGAAGAGGACCGTTACAAAGACACCTTCTCAAAATCATTTTCAAAAAACACATTTCATAAACACATCTTTGAAACAAACACTTTGTACGCGTTCTTATAGAGATGAGAACCATTACAAAGACGTTTTTAAAAATACTTTCAAAAGCCACACCACAAGCACATTCAAACAAAAGCAAGTTATCTAGCGAGTAACTAAGAGCCAATGGAAAACCATGAATGAAAAGGGTGCTAATACCTTCCCTTTTCATAATCTACCCCCCGAACTCAAGAAAACATCTCTAAAGGTCTTTCCTGTGCTTTTTCACCTTTCCTTTTGGATAAAAGAAAAGTCGGTGGCGACTCTTGCTAAACCGCAACATTCGCGAACACAAAATGCGAAACAAAAAGCCAGTTCTCCCGTCGTACCACAGCCTGCATGACGTTGGAGTCTGGCAGACAGAGAGGATGTTCGTCGATCATCTTGGGCCAGTGGTGAAACTGAAGGGAAAATGGTAGTCATTACCTGACAGGAGATGGTCGTGCGGGTGATCTAGGTTATGGTCGTACGAGCCATACCCAAGGAAATCTCTTGGACCGGGCCCAGTCAAGCTGTCGGCCCAATCCAGAACAGTAGCCCCCCAAGGCGTTGCTTCTGGGTACATGAGTGGTGACTTTAACATATGCTCGAGGAACAGGGCGTGTGTTACAGGGGGAACGAGTGTTTCCCGTTACGCCTAGCTTGGGGGGAGGCAAGGCATTGACCGTTAGAAATTTTGAATTTGGAGAGGTGTGTTTTAGGAAGCGTGCTAGCGAAGCGGTGCAATGATGATCTAGGGCTAAGGTGTCATGATGACGACCCTAGGGTTTCCCAGGCACGTGTTTAATACGCATAGACTATTCCAGCTATAAATACGAGAGGAACATGGTGTTTAGTATTTTTCGCATTCTCTTTCAACTTCCCATATTATCTCGACAGTCGACCACCAGCGTTTTCCCATTTTCTCTTCTCGCAGTCATTCAGTTCTATCTCTTCTTCTTCTACTGGTAAGTTTATGATCCTCCATTGTTCTTTGTCTTCGTATTTTCACTTTTTACTTTCTAGATATGCATGTGGTTAGGATTTAGGGTTCCGTTACGAAGGAAGTCGTTGGAGACTCTTGGTAGTGGATGGCGTTTATGTGGTGTAGGACCGTCGGAGCCATCGTGGGGTCTCCTTGGGGATTCTTTCGTGCGTTGTAGGTGGCTCATTAGGACTTAGGGTTTTTTCTGCAATCTGCGCCAGTTAGAGTGCCTTGGTAAGGGTTTAGGGTTTTTTCCGCAATTTGTGCCTGTTAGTGTACCTCAGTGAGGGTTCTGGTCGGGGATATGATCCTTATTTCCCAACGCCCTTTCTCTTGTTTAGCGGTCGAAGGGTGGTTCTGGAATTGATGTCGAACTTATCTTTTTCCTCTGCTTTTCAGGTGTCATGGCTGATGATCCCCAAGTCATTATTTTGAGTGAATCTACACAATCTTCTGGGAGTTCTTTGAGCAAGGCAAGTAGTTCGTCGAGCATCTTGGAGGTCTCCGGGGACATGCAGAACCTGATGGTACAGCAGATGGGGGAGCCCGACGTGGGGGAAACCTTTATGGATCAGGGTAGTTTGTTACCTCCTAGAGACAAATAGGACCCTTGGGATTGCATTGTGAAGGACCCCTGGGAGTGGCGGTCGTATTTTTATGAGTACGAGGAGGATGTCTTCACTGACGTGTTCACCCACGAGGAGGGGGGCCCAGAGGAGTGGTTGTTATATATCCCTGTGAAGGAGAGTAGGATCTGCTTGAAGTATGATAGGATGCGGATCCCGATGTACGATATTGTCTTTTCAGAGATAGGTCTTCACCTCCCCTTCTCTGACTTTGAGGTGGTTGTTTTCCGGCATTTTCGAGTGGCTCCTTCCCAATTGCATCTGAGCGGCATCGCATTCGTGTGAGCGTTCCAGATAGTCTGCGACCATTTGAATATAGGGGCCACAATCCCATTATTTTTCTACTGCTTTCACATTAAAAGGGGTAAGACCAATGGGAAATGGGGATGGGTCTCCCTCAAGCAAGGAAATGGGAAGTTATTCAAGGCTTATCTGGAGTTTGTTCACCATTTTAAGGATAAGTATATCTTGGTTTAGCCCTCGTCGACCAAGGTGATGTTGAACCTTTTTAGGACCACGCCGTCGCTCAATGAGGATGGGACTCCTCATCTAAACGAGCCAGAGGAGCCTATTGTGACGCTTATTTGCAAGTTCCCATTTCAATTGACCAGCAAGTACTTCGAGCGAGAATTTAGCTCCTACGCTTGGAGAGAGGGGGAGCTCAGGGATGAGGATCTGGAAAGTTTAGCCACTCTGACTGTGTTCGTGGCTCAAATCCCTCTGTTCCAGTGAGTTAGTCGAGGGTAGGCCAGTGCTGGATAGGAACAGAGAGCCCGTGTACGAGTCGGGCCTTATAAACGTTAAGGAGCTCCTCATAAGCGAGGATCATGTTAGATATTTGGGTATATATATGTTCTTAATACCAGTATGTGATTGTTGCTTTTTTGACTTCTCGTTTTACTGACTATTCTCTTTTCTCGTTTGTTTTGCAGAAAGCATGAATCCTTCCCAGGAGCATTTGGACAAGACACTTGCTTCTCGGGCAAGAAGGGCTATGAAGGATGCACAGGCTGGTGCGGGGCCAGCTCTTGCCTCGGGGTCGGGCGGCTTGTCCTCAGCTCATGTCACAGTCGCTCTGTCTCCCACTGTCGTTTCCTCAAAGGCAAAGAGACCACTGACCGACGAGAGCATTGACTTGACCAGAGAACCAGGGAAAGGGATGTATGACTTGCCTTCTTGTTGGTTGGAAATATCATTTTTTGAGGGTGAAACTCTTCGCGTTCCTCGGGTTGAATCTCTCCTCCTGAGGGAATGGCCCATCCGGAGAAGAGGGCGACACTTGCCCAAGGTACGGGCGGTTTAATGTGGATCCTGGAGATGGCGGTTGCATATACCGAGGGGAGTTCATCTCAGGAAGCAAAAATGAAGAACCTGCGGGTCAAGCTGGAGGCGAGCGAGAAGGCCTTGGTCGAGAAGTACAAAGCCCTGAAGGTGTCCGGGGCAGAATCGGGGAAGCTCTATAAGGAGCGCAGGGCTCTTTTTCTTGAGAGAGACAGTTTTGAGGGAAAGGTAGAGATTTTAACTGCTGAGATTGTACCTATTGAGGATGAGTCGGAGGACACTAGAGATCTGAAGACACGGGCCGAGCTAGTTGCTTGTTTCTAGTTGGTCATGGATAATGCTCAGGCTGCTGTTGAGGGGAGCTTCGAGAATGCATTAAATCAGATACGTGTGTTGAATCCTGGTGTCGAGCTTAATACCTCGGGCATGGGGGTCAATTACTATGTGGCCGACGGCCAAATTCTGGTTCCCGATTACCTAAGGGATATCATTGCTCAACCGACCGGGGGTCCTGCCCAGCTGTCGCCCATTGTCAAAGGGGAATTAGAAGGGTGACTGTGTTTATTTCGGCCTGCGTGCCATTTTTGTTGTTTTTGTTTTTTTGGCAATTTCCTATTTATGTAGTATCCGTACAATTTCGGCCCAAGTGGTCGTTTTATTTAAATTCTGGCCATTGGTCATTTGTTTTGAATATTAACTTGTATTGTTTGCATGTTTGTTGACAAACTAGCCTATTTAAGACGTTTTATATTGTGCTAAGAGTTTTATGGTGGGGATGTGCTCGTTTTGTATCATTTATCAGTATGGAGAAACCGATCAAACGACCAGGGTGAATACCGGGTGAGGGCCAGATCTCAGGCCTCGTTTTGAGGGACCCGGGTTCGGCGACGTGAACTTCCCGTCGCGAGTCGGGAATTCTACCATCGTGGCACAAAGACTATAGAGCTCGGTCGAGTTATCCATGTCGGGCTGAGGGTACACTCATCAACATAGCGGAGCCTCGCCTCTTCCGAATACTTTGGGTATTATGCTCGTGCCTAGGCATGCACGCGTGGTCGGGCCTGGGTGAGTTTGTCTTGTTGACTAACTCTCCGACTTCTCAGTAATTTTAACTGTAATATTATTTTAGCTTTTCAGCATTTTTGCACCCCAAAATTTGCCCTCCCATATTCTTCAAAGTTTTGACAGGCATCATCTAGATTTGTTCAAAATCTCTCAAGGGTTGCACAGTCAACCATCCTCCTAAGCCAGTCAAACTAGGGTTTTGGTTCTCACAAGGAAGCTGAGGTTTTCAAGGGCTAAATCAAGTCCCATATGCTCATACACATTGTCAAGCACCTACATGTCAAGTTTCAAGGCTCACAAGGTCAAGTTGCACAGTCAAAAACCCTAATTGCTCCACAGTCAACTGTAGGGGCAAAATGGTCATTTGGCAGTCAAAAGTCAAAATTTTTGGTCAACATCTTATTTTGAAGCCACAATCATCATTTGATCAAGTCTTGATCATGATTTCACAATAATGGCTCAAAAATCATCAAGGTGTCAAAAGTTTCTATTTTTTGACAGCTGAAAAGTCAACTGTAAATTGACCAAGGCATAAATTTTTCATGGTTCATCAGAAAAATCCAATCCAATGCTCATCTTGAAGGGGATGACATTTCCTACAACTCATCTTCACACTCCAAGTCCAAGAAATGCTCTCACAAAAAGTTATCAATTTCAACATTATAGGTCATTTTCAAAAGTCAACAAAAAGGGACTTTAAGTCAAAGACCATAACTTGAGATTGGTAAATCAAAATGACATGGGACCAAAGACATTGGTTAGAGGACTTCAAGACCTTTCCAAAATGTCCAAGAACATGTTCATAGCTTCAAAATTGAGCAAGATATGCATTGGAGAAGTTGGCAAATTTTTGTGAAATGGCCAAAGTCAATTATCCTTGAAACTTCATTTTTGACAAAAGGGGCCCACTTTTTCCACTTGTTTCAGCTTGGCCATGCTTCCCACGTGTCCCACAATTTATTTCAAGATTTAAAATTAATTTTTCCATTTTTATTTAATTTTATTTGATTTAATTCATTTTAAATCTTTAAAATTCAAATAAAAATCAAAGAAATTAATGGAGGGATATATTTTGTGTTGAATAGCTTTGATACACCTTAAAACACATTCCAAATTCGTGCATGGCCTATTATGGGCATAAAAATTCAAAATTTCACAAATATGGAAAATGGTTCAATGTTGGTTATGGAGGAAATCAAGAACTTCAATGCAAAGGCTTAATGACCATTATTTGGATTGATACACATTTCATTACTATATATACAAGCCTTCCCAACCTCATTCAAAAAAGAGTGTGTGCAGAAACGGCCAAGAGCAAAACCAAAAATTATTCAAAAGTGAGAGTTCTAAAACATAGTTGCGAGCATCTTTAGATCAAAACAAGCACGTGGTTCTATTCCTTGCCACACCCTGAAGCTAAAGCAACCTTTGCCAAGTCCTGAGGCTCATACCGCGCTGTAAGTTCTTCCCAGGTCCCCTATAATTTCCATATCATTTTTTTCATTACTTTCATGTGCAGATTCTCAAAGGAGGAACACCATAAACCTCATATCTCAGTGCTCCAAGTGTCATCAACGCAGATCCAAAGGACAAAAAGTGTAGCACACCATACTCTGGAGTCAAGCGTGCTGCAGGCAATCATGAAAGTCAAACGTGGCTTAGATTTCAGTGGGCTTGGATTGCTTCAATAAACCTCCTATTTGGCTCACACCCCCCTTGGTTTTTACTTTCTTTTTTTATTTTGTTTTTGTCATTTTCTCTTATTTTTAATTGCTAACTTTTTAATTATTTTTATTATTAACAATTAACTTAATTAACGCATTTTCATAAAAAACCAAAAAATAGAATTAACATTATTATTATTATTATTTTATTTTGTAAATAAATATTAACCAAAATAGTTTAATTAGGCAATTTTAATTCCTTTTCTTAAATAATTAAAATAAATCTAGAATTAGGTAAAAGTTAACTTTTAATTTTATTCCATTTCTTTTATTTCATAAAAACATAAAAAAACATAAAAAAATATTTTCTTTTAATTAATTAGTTTAATTATTTAATTAATTGCATTTAATTGACAAAAAGACAAAAAATCAATTTCTTTTCTAAAAAGGGGTCAACACCCTTAGAACATTCCCGATTCTTCTTTCGCGCGCATTTTAATTTTAATTCCTTATTTTGGATTATTATGTAATTGCCTCCGGATGTAATAGTAATTAGGACTTTTACTGTTTTTATTTACTTTCCGTACTTATTTACTAAAAACGGGTCTTTGTAATTTTTGGCGATGTATAGACTCGCGCCTTGTAATAGCGTAGGATTTATTTTTCCGCAATTTACTTTCTGCACCCCTTAACTGCTAAACTTGCATGAAAGAATGTATGTAAATAAAAACAACTCGTAGCTCACTAATTACAAAGACAAACATAACATGAATACAACCCACAATGCACACACCACTTCTAGGGTACGCCTCACTTGTTGCCTTCGAAACGTGGTCGTCAAGTATAGGATGTTTTAGCGGTCCTTATGTCCATGATCCAGTTGCCTCGAAACAGTTGCCTCGAAACAGTTTCCTCGAAACGGTTGCCTCAGATTAAAAAAAGGATCAAGGACATAAGGGTAGCTTCTAAGGTGTCCTACTGTTGCTTCGGTGACCACACTGTCCCTACAATCAAATTGACCCGAACACCTCCAACGGTGGTGCTACCTACCTCTCAATGGTGGGATGGCACTACCTAAAGGACACTTACACAGCTTAATTCCTTAGGGTAGGTAGATGACTCATGGGTACTTGCTCTTTTCAAACAAACAAAACAAATACTTTTCACACCTTACACTTTCAAAAGCTTTCAAAACAAATTTTTCAAACACTCTTGAGGACAGATACAAGAGTTATTCGGAAATCTTTCAAAGAAACTTTTTCAAAACCCACTCACATTTGAAAAGCAAACATTGTGAAAACATAAGAGCAAGTACCTACGAGCCCATGGATAACCATGGATAGAAAGGGTGCTAACACCTTCCCTTTCTATAAATCTACCTCCCAAACCGAGAAACATTCTCATAAGGAATTTTGTTGTGCTTTTGTCCTTTCCATGTTGGAGAAAATAAAAGACGGTGGCGACTCTTGCTTCCGCGACATTTCGCAAAACCAGCTAAAAAACAGTCAGTTCTCATTTCCACCGATCACAGAACTGGCGACTCTGCTGGGGATACTGTAAAGTGAGGTGTACCTTAGGACTAAGATCACTTGTGTTTTCAATTGCTTTCTTTGCTTGATTTAAATATTGTGGGCCTGTTTCGGGAGTTCTATAGATCCTAACCCAGATCTGGGGGATACCTTCTTAGAAAGTAGCAACAAGACTGTGAGGAACTGTGCGGGGTATACCGACATGGTTGAAGCAGTCTGCTACGTTAATGTGGCACTTTGGTGAGTACTGGTAACCCTTGAGTCCAGTCAAGGAGAGTACGGGGTCGCCGCGTGGTGTCGTGAAGCATCAATTGACCTTAGGAACCTTAATTGAACCATCCTGGCCTCTTTAGGGGTAGTGAGATAACTACTTTGGTGCAGTCCGAAGTTGGTTGATACTCGATACTACACTCAGTTGAGGGTTGTTTTCTTGGGATATTTTGATCGCCAGTTCAGTGGCTAAATCGAAACGATGAACACAGAAAACAATCCAATGATATTGAGATCCTTAGAACCCGGTTACTTTGATAGGACAGGTTTGAGCCCACCAACTTCAAGAGGGTAGTACCCCAAACTTCATGCTGGCCTAAACTCTAAGGGCTCTTTGTGTGACTTGTGTGCCTTCAAAACTTGACTACTTGCATACTTGTTATCTGACACTTGAGTTTCTTGCAAGTTTTGTTTACAGTCCTTAATTTGGACTCATAACAGGGTTTACCTACATTACTCCACCGCATAACATCATACTATTTCATACATCCTACATAAGGACTAATCCATTTCAAGGATCTCAAGGGCTTGTGATGCAGGTCATGATGAATCAAATGTCTAGCAAGGGGCAAAAGGGATTTATTTTCCTCTAGCCAAGGTTAACAGCTTGAGTCAGGGGCTATGACCCACTCGATATGGTGAGCCTTGACTCTTGAAGAAGGACTCTCAACAATATGCAGTTCCTTCAATCAAGCCACCGGATTCAAATTCTAACAAGCTTATTTGTTTATCCCGCGAGGTCCTTGAAAACATTGCATGCATATCATACATATCATTGCATTACAGGTACACTTGTTGCAGGTCACTTACCTTCTTCGCTGTTTATTTCAGCAGTCATCATGAATCCTGAATCATCCAATGGACAAGCTATCAAGGCCCTCCAGGCCCAGAATGCCCAGTTCCAGGAGTTGATTATGAGCCTAGCCCAGGGTCAAAAGGAATTGAAGACTCTGATTCAGAAGAAGAAGAAGAAGAGGACTGTTTTGTTCAACCCTAGACGCAGATCTGGGAATACACTGCAGAATGAAGCTGAGAGGACTACTCCATCTGTGGGGGAAGGCAGTCACCAAGGGAGAGAGGTCCCTAGCCCTATGGTCTCTGACACCGAGACAGACTTCAATGATGAACAGTACCCCCTGCTGAAGACAGGTACAAACAGCTGGAGGACCGGTTAAATGCTATGGATATCCAACCTGTGCCTGGGTTGGACTTTGGGGACCTAGGTTTATCTTCTGGGGTGGTGATCCCTCACAAGTTCAAGGCACCTGCCTTTGTAAAGTACGACGGGGTTTCCTGTCCTAAGCTGCACCTCCGTTCATACGCAAGGAAGATCCAGCCCTACACGGCAGACAAGAATCTATGGATCCATTTCTTCCAGGAAAGTCTTTCAGGGACTCAACTCGAATGGTTCTATCAGCTGGATGGAACCAGTATTCGTAACTGGGAGGACTTGGCAACTGCTTTTTATAAGCAGTATCAGTATAATGCCGACCTCGCTCCCACGCGTACCCAACTCCAGGGTATGTCACTTGGGACGAGTGAAGGTTTTAAGGAGTATGCGCAAAGGTGGAGAGATCTGGCTGGAAGGGTGCAGCCGCCCTTGACTGACCGTGAGCTCGTTTACATGTTCTTGGGGACCCTGTCTGGTCCCTTCTTCAACCATCTGATTGGGAATTCTTCTGCTGGGTTTACAGATTTGATCTTGACCGGGGAGAGGATCGAAGCTGGCATCAAGGCTGGAAAGATTCAAGAAGCTGCACCTTCTGATACTCACAAAAAGCCTTACACTGGGAAGAAAGAGGCCAATGCTGCGTACAGCCAAAAGGGTCGCCATGATCAACATGTAGGGGCAGTCCAGATCTCTAATCCTAGGCCTGCTCAACAAGGACAGGGGCATCAACGTAAGGAGGTCGCACCCAAGAGACAATTCACTAAAATTAACATGTCACTGGATCAAGCGCTACAGCAAATGTTGAAGGCAGGGCTGATTACCTTGAGGGCTCCTCTCCGTAATCCAAACACCTCTGCTCCCAACTACCATCCTAATGAGAGGTGCGCATACCACTCCGATAGCCTGGGTCATACTACAGACAATTGCTGGCCTTTGAAGAACAAGATTCAAGACATGATCGACGCCGGAGAGATTACGTTTGAAGCATCAGAGACTCCAAACATAATCAATGCTCCTTTGCCCAATCATTGAAGACTTTTGTTTATTTGAATTTCCGAGTTGTAATTTTTTGCTTATACAAACAATTAAATGTCATAGCGAACTCTTTTATTTCATTAATGCACGGCATATGTCTGTTTTTGAATTAATCCAATTATTTCCACTGTATTCACATTGCCTTCATATTTTTTGTGATGTTCAACTCTCGGTTAATAATTCTAAGCCTCTTGAGGGAGGATGACAAAAACGATACCATAATCTACAGTATGCTTTTGAACAGACCCCGCTGATGAGGTACAGGCATTGTTTCAATTCCTAAACACTGGAGTAATAAGGAAGATAATCTCTCGTCAACCCCTTTGAGCCAAAGAAGTAGGAGTTTTTCTTTTCAAAAATCAAAACCCTTAATCATAACCTGGGGCAGGGTAGTTCTCTCAGTTTGATCCAGGTGCACAACGAGTGGCACCAAAGGATTCTTTACAAAACAAAAGACAATGATGGTCCTGAATAATCATAAAGATAGGCAGTCATCATTTCTCAAAATAAACGCCCATTAAGTCAAAAACTATGAAGGAGACTTACAAAGCTGGGGCATCCCGCTGACTGTGATCATGAAAGGAACAGTTCAGGCAAAAAATAGGGATAACGAAAAAGAAAGAGGTCCTACAAACCCTCAACACAAAAGGAAATGACTGCCTATTCAAATAAACTGTCAACATCTGAACCATCACTAGAATATCAAAGCAAAGACTCAAACAAGGTCTAACGCACGATCAACTGAGTTTAGGTTTGAAGAACATCACGAAGAACGGGTGGGTACATATAAATTTGAGCCTTTATCCTTTGTTTCTTAAACCATGAACCAAGCCACGTTATAACCCGTAAAAGTCCTAGCTGAAGCGTGGGTTAGTTCGAAAGCATACTGTTACAAAGGTATCCTGACTCCTTAAGGCTCGCTGTAAAATCTTGAGTTGACATCACATGTTACATAATTTGCTTGTTTTACTGAAAAAATGCATTTTCAAAAAAAACTTCAAGATAGACATAAGCTTTGCATTTTAATATAACATTGCTTGCATATGACTATTTGTTTGAACAACATAGAAGTTCGCACGACGAATGTCTAATGAATAAAAGCATCTCCAATCAAGGGGCATGGCATGATCATTGTCCATCATCAGGGGCAGTTAAGTCAAGATTCGGAGAATCTCTCAATAGGCCAACCAGCTTGGGGCAAATCTCCATCTGGATCACTTGGGGCATTGGACATGAATTCCAGCGACGAGTCTTGCATGAACGAACATCTTCTGATAGCATGGCAACACAACACTACTAACAGGGGCACCTCCCTACATCCTGAGAGCACGAACATAGTCGAAAAAATACTGCGCATAATCAAAGACCCGCTAGGTTGACACACCTAGGCAAAAATAAAGGCTTCCCGGCGAACCAAAAGGGTTCGGGCAAAAATAAGGGATGAAATGAAAAAAATCTATACACCCGGCAAGTCGAAAACCTGAAAAGGAGGCTTGGGCAAAAATGGGTATCCCGGTGGACTGAAAACCCGAAAGGGCGATCCAGGCAAAAGTTAGGGATTAAAGCGTACGACTATGTCCCGGCATCTTGTCACTTGTCTACCAGAAGAAGATTTGTCAAATCGACAGTCCTCAAGCACCTCTACAGGTACCTTCTCCCACAGAAACTGGGGCAATAAGAGTTGCCCAAACTGTACTAACTGCTCTGTCCACAAGGTACCAAGGTAGGTTTGGCTGAAGAACATGACCAAGATACCTTCACTCCCCCCAGAGTAAGACCAATCAACAATACCCTCCCCAGGCAGAGTTTGATCTCCCATCAGCCCTAACAAGGCACAGCATCTCCAGCAAGTCAGCGATACTCTCCCCAAACAGAGTTAGCCTACAATCAGCCTTAAGGAAGATGGGTATCCCCAGAAAATCTCAATATTCCCCAGAGGAGTATACAAATGTTCCTAAGCAAGCATCCCCGACAGTCTTAATATAAGATTGTTCCCCGGCAGAATATAGACATCCAGCGGAGCCGTTCCCCCAGTACAGTCCAAAAGTCTCCCCAGGAGAGTTAAATCAATCTCCCCAGTAGATTCTGGAAGCTTATCCTCTGCAGAGCACGAGCGCGTCTCCCCGGCTTTATTCAAAGATTATTTCCCCACCAGGATATAACTGGGTTATCCTCAGCCAATAAACACGGAAAGATCGTCCTCGGCGAAGCTCTTCCTATCCCCCAGCGGAGTTCATCAAGTTCCCCGACATAAATTATCAATGGAATCCCCAGCGGAGTTCTCATTAAAATCTCAGCGAAGCATCTCTTCCCCGCAGAGTAATTCCCCGCAGAGTAATCTCTCCAACAAGTTTATTCCCCAACGGAGTCATCTTCTCCTACCGGTTTATTCTTGCAACCATCATCCCCAGCGGAAACGAAGAACTCTGTTCTTCAACATCAGCCCAGGATTCAACTTCCCGGCATTCGTCAAGGATTTATTTTCCTAGACGAAAATACATTCATAAAAATATCACCTTTCATACATCTTGCTTATATACACAATGCATGCACATACGCATCATATCACACAATCTCATTTCTCCCTGAGAACATCATGACATCATGCATTGCACAACTGACGTTTTGCCTTTTTCAGGAAAAAGGTCAATCCAAAGACGATTACTATCAACTGTTGCAATTCCAGATTCGATACCTGCATCTAGCCAGGGCATATCTGTGAGCGATTGATTACGGATTCGATACCTGTATCTAGCCAGGGCATATCCACCTTAAAGAGATTAAAGAGATAGCTGGGAAATGCTCCAGATATGGATGCTTTTCTTTTGCTTATTCAGATTTTCTCTTCAGAGATGGCTTAGAAATGCTCCAGAGATGGACGCTATTCTGTTGCTTATTCAGAGTTACTTGTTCAGAAATAGTTCAGAGATGCTCCAGATGGACGCTATTCTGTTGCTTATTCAGGGCTTCTTTTCAGAGATAGCTTAGAGATGCTCCAGATATGGATGTTGTTCTTTTGCTTATTCAAGACTCCTTCTAGATATAGTTCAGATGTGACCCAGGCATGGCGACGTTCTGATACTTATTCCAGATTTCCTTTCAGAGATAGCTTGGAAATGCTCCAGATATGGATGCTGTTATTTTTCTTATTCAAGACTCCTTCTAGATATAGTTCAGATGTGACCCAGGCATGGCGATGTTCTGATACTTATTCCAGATTTCCTTTCAGAGATAGCTTGGAAATGCTCCAGATATGGATGTTGTTCTTTTGTTTATTCAAGACTCCTTCTAGATATAGTTCAGATGTGACCCAGGCATGGCGATGTTCTGATACTTATTCCAGATTTCCTTTCAGAGATAGCTTGGAAATGCTCCAGATATGGATGTTGTTCTTTTGCTTATTCAAGACTCCTTCTAGATATAGTTCAGATGTGACCCAGGCATGGCGATGTTCTGATACTTATTCCAGATTTCCTTTCAGAGATAGCTTGGAAATGCTCCATATATGGATGTTGTTCTTTTGTTTATTCAAGACTCCTTCTAGATATAGTTCAGATGTGACCCAGGCATGGCGACGTTCTGATACTTATTCCAGATTTCCTTTCAGAGATAGCTTGGAAATGCTCCAGATATGGATGCTGTTCTTTTGCTTATTCAAGACTCCTTCTAGATATAGTTCAGATGTGACCCAGGCATGGCGGCGTTCTGATACTTATTCCAGATTTCCTTTCAGAGATAGCTTGGAAATGCTCCAGATATGGATGATGTTCTTTTGCTTATTCAAGACTCCTTCTAGATATAGTTCAGATGTGACCCAGGCATGGCGACGTTCTGATACTTATTCCAGATTTCCTTTCAGAGATAGCTTGGAAATGCTCCAGATATGGATGCTGTTCTTTTTCTTATTCAAGACTCCTTCTAGATATAGTTCAGATGTGACCCAGGCATGGCGACGTTCTGATACTTATTCCAGATTTCCTTTTAGAGGTAGCTTGGAAATGCTCCGGATATGGATGTTGTTCCTTTGCTTATTCAAGACTCCTTCTAGAGATAGTTCAGATGTGACCCAAGCATGGTGAGATTCTGATACTTATTCAGATTCCCTTTCAGATATAGCCTAGAGATGCTCCAGATCCGGACGCCGTTCTATTGCTTATTCAGATTCAAACTTCTAAAAGACAACTTAGAGATGCTCCATCCCGGATGCTCTTCTATTGTTCAGTCCAGATACGATCCAGATTCGGATGACATTCTGTTACTCATGCAGTATGGATATACCCCAGACACGACGGTCATTCTACCATTTATTCAGACGTCAGCAATTAGACACAGACTAGATATGCTCCAGACATGGAAGCTATTCTATTTCTTATTCAGATTCACCTATCCACCATCTTTCCAAATGGCATCTATAAGCCCATTCCCGACAAGGTTCTGTCACACTTTTAGATGGTATCTTTAAGCCCATCCTCCCATCCATCATCTCTCCAAATGGCATCTATAAGCCCATTCCCGACATCACACTGCTGATACTCGACTATGTGAGTGCAAATTTCTGGGCACTCTAGTGTTCAATCATCTTCCACCCTCGGATCACGAAAGGCACACAAGCCAATCTACATCCTCAGGTCTAAGAAGATTGAACAGGGGCAACTGTTGCAACCCAAAATTTTCCCTCCCATATTCTTCAAAGTTTTGACAGGCATCATCTAGATTTGTTCAAAATCTCTCAAGGGTTGCACAGTCAACCATCCTCCTAAGCCAGTCAAACTAGGGTTTTGGTTCTCACAAGAAAGCTGAGGTTTTCAAGGGCTCAATCAAGTCCCATATGCTCATACACATTGTCAAGCACCTACATGTCAAGTTTCAAGGCTCACAAGGTCAAGTTGCACAGTCAAAAACCCTAATTGCTCCACAGTCAACTGTAGGGGCAAAATGGTCATTTGGCAGTCAAAAGTCAAAATTTTTGGTCAACATCTTATTTTGAAGCCACAATCATCATTTGATCAAGTCTTGATCATGATTTCACAAGAATGGCTCAAAAATCATCAAGGTGTCAAAAGTTTCTATTTTTGGACAGCTGAAAAGTCAACTGTAAATTGACCAAGGCATAACTTTTTCATGGTTCATCAAAAAATCCCATCCAATTCTCGTCTTGAAGGGGAGGACATTTCCTACAACTCATCTTCACACTCCAAGTCCAAGAAATGCTCTCACAAAAAGTTATCAATTTCAACATTATAGGTCATTTTCAAAAGTCAACAAAAAGGGACTTTAAGTCAAAGACCATAACTTGAGATTGGTAAATCAAAATGACATGGGACCAAAGACATTGGTTAGAGGACTTCAAGACCTTTCCAAAATGTCTAAGAACATGTTCATAGCTTCAAAATTGAGCAAGATATGCATTGGAGAAGTTGGGAAATTTTTGTGAAATGGCCAAAGTCAATTATCCTTGAAACTTCATTTTTGACAAAAGGGGCCCACTTTTTCCACTTGTTTCAGCTTGGACATGCTTCCCACGTGTCCCACAATTTATTTCAAGATTTAAAATTAATTTTTCCATTTTTATTTAATTTTATTTGATTTAATTCATTTTAAATCTTTAAAATTCAAATAAAAATCAAAGAAATTAATGGAGGGATATATTTTGTGTTGAATAGCTTTGATACACCTTAAAACACATTCCAAATTCGTGCATGGCCTATTATGGGCATAAAAATTCAAAATTTCACAAATATGGAAAATGGTTCAATGTTGGTTATGGAGGAAATCAAGAACTTCAATGCAAAGGCTTAATGACCATTATTTGGATTGATACACATTTCATTACTATATATACAAGCCTTCCCAACCTCATTCAAAAAAGAGTGTGTGCAGAAACGGCCAAGAGCAAAACCAAAAATTATTCAAAAGTGAGAGTTCTAAAACATAGTTGCGAGCATCTTTAGATCAAAACAAGCACGTGGTTCTATTCCTTGCCACACCCTGAAGCTAAAGCAACCTTTGCCAAGTCCTGAGGCTCATACCGCGCTGTAAGTTCTTCCCAGGTCCCCTATAATTTCCATATCATTTTTTTCATTACTTTCATGTGCAGATTCTCAAAGGAGGAACACCATAAACCTCATATCTCAGTGCTCCAAGTGTCATCAACGCAGATCCAAAGGACAAAAAGTGTAGCACACCATACTCTGGAGTCAAGCGTGCTGCAGGCAATCATGAAAGTCAAACGTGGCTTAGATTTCAGTGGGCTTGGATTGCTTCAATAAACCTCCTATTTGGCTCACACCCCCCTTGGTTTTTACTTTCTTTTTTTATTTTGTTTTTGTCATTTTCTCTTATTTTTAATTGCTAACCTTTTAATTATTTTTATTATTAACAATTAACTTAATTAACGCATTTTCATAAAAAACCAAAAAATAGAATTAACATTATTATTATTATTATTTTATTTTGTAAATAAATATTAACTAAAATAGTTTAATTAGGCAATTTTAATTCCTTTTCTTAAATAATTAAAATAAATCTAGAATTAGGTAAAAATTAACTTTTAATTTTATTCCATTTCTTTTATTTCATAAAAACATAAAAAACAAAAAAAATATTTTCTTTTAATTAATTAGTTTAATTATTTAATTAATTGTATTTAATTGACAAAAAGACAAAAAATCAATTTCTTTTCTAAAAAGGGGTCAACACCCTTAGAACATTCTCGATTCTTCTTTCGCGCGCATTTTAATTTTAATTCCTTATTTTCGATTATTATGTAATTGCCTCCGGATGTAATAGTAATTAGGAATTTTACTGTTTTTATTTACTTTCCGTACTTATTTACTAAAAACGGGTCTTTGTAATTTTTGGCGATGTATAGACCCGCGCCTTGTAATAGCGTAGGATTTATTTTTCTGCAATTTACTTTCTGCACCCCTTAACTGCTAAACTTGCCTGAAAGAATGTATGTAAATAAAAACAACTCGTAGCTCACTAATTACAAAGACAAACATAACATGAATACAACACACAATGCACACACCACTTCTAGGGTACGCCTCACTTGTTGCCTTCGAAACGTGGTCGTCAAGTATAGGATGTTTTAGCGGTCCTTATGTCCATGATCCAGTTTCCTCGAAATAGTTGCCTCGAAATAGTTGCCTCGAAACGGTTGCCTCGGATTAAAAAAAGGATCAAGGACATAAGGGTAGCTTCTAAGGTGTCCTACTGTTGCTTCGGTGACCACACTGTCCCTACAATCGAATTGACCCGAACACCTCCAACGGTGGTGCTACCTACCTCTCAATGGTGGGATGGCACTACCTAAAGGACACTTACACAGCTTAATTCCTTAGGGTAGGTAGATGACTCATGGGTACTTTCTCTTTTTAAACAAACAAAACAAATACTTTTCACACCTTACACTTTCAAAAGCTTTCAAAACAAATTTTTCAAACACTCTTGAGGACAGATACAAGAGTTATTCGGAAATCTTTCAAAGAAACTTTTTCAAAACCCACTCACATTTGAAAAGCAAACATTGTGAAAACATAAGAGCAAGTACCTAAGAGCCCATGGATAACCATGGATAGAAAGGGTGCTAACACCTTCCCTTTCTATAAATCTACCTCCCGAACCGAGAACCATTCTCAATAAGGAATTTTGCTGTGCTTTTGTCCTTTCCATGTTGGAGAACATAAAAGACGATGGCGACTCTTGCTTACCGCGACATTTCGCGAAACCAGCTAAAAAACAGTCAGTTCTAAATCCACCGATCACAAGCATCCCATGATCGAACGAGCTATTCCCCTTATAGGTTTTCCAAGTAATACGCTCCAGTCTCCATTTTCGTGTAGATGCGATAAGGACCTTCCTAATTTGCTGCGAGATTACCCTCGTGAGATTCTTTGCGATTTCTCTTCAAGACAAGGCTGCCGGCCTCGAACTTCCGTCGTATGACCTTGGCATCATAGCGCATGGTTATTTTTTGTTTGAGCGAGGCCTCTCGTAGGGCCGCTCCTATTCTGATTTCTTCCACCAGATCCAGTTCTTCTCGGAGGGTGACGTTGTTCATCTCCTCATCGGGAGGTGCCTCGGTTCGCTTGGAAGGGGTTGTACCCCAAAATTTTCCCTCTCATTTATCAAGTATTTTCTCATAAGATCTCCTTTGGTTCAAGACTGCACTAGGGTTGATTAGCTTAAGACACCTCCTTAAGCATTGATGACTGAAATTAGGGTTTGAGATTGCATAAGGATAATTGAACTTTTAATGCCTCATATGAATTTAATGGATCATTAGGGACCCTCAAGATTTCTCATGTCAAGTTTCAAATCTCGGATAACATTTTTGCTCAGTCAATTGATCAGTTGACCTAAAAATCAGTTGTATTGGGGAAAAAGTCAATTATGGTCAATTTATAGTAAAACTTTATAATTTTTTTCCATATCAACATTGTGAACTCTTATATGTCATTTGATCAAGTTTGGACCACAATTCCACAAGAAATTTGATCAGATCATCAAAAGGGCAAAATGGTCAAAATTAGGGTTTTGACTGAGAAATGACAATTTCTGATTTATTTTACCTAGCAAATGGTTAATTAGTTTGAGACATGATCTCAAGATTTCAAAGGCATCATTTTGACCTAATGGTATGACTCAAAACTTTCCTCAAGATCAATTGATTGATAGTTGATTTTCAGTCAATTGATCAAAAGTCAACTGCACACTAAAAAGTCAAACTTTGACTTTTTGGTCAAAACCAAGTGTCAAAGATCAAAATTCTTAAAAACATGTCAAAATATGAAACTTGTTCATCAAGAAATAAAAAAGTCAAGATTTCATTTTGAAAAGTCAAAATTTCCAAACTTAGAAATTTTTCTAAGTGTTAAAAACTTCATATTTTTTCACAACTTTGGGCCATTTTTTCACCATGATGAAAGATGATTCAAAGGAAACTTTCAACATGAAAGTTGTAGATATCAATGAGATCTAAAACTTTTCTGAACACAAATTCTCTTAGAAATGCATGAATTTCAAGTTATGATTATGTGAATACATGTTCATGAAACTTGGAAACTCAGTGAAATTTTGCCCTAGTTTAGGCAGGATTTTGACCTAACTTCATGGAAATTTTTCACATAGTTCCAAGGGGAATTTTCAAAAGTGACCAACATAGAGGTTGTAGAGTATGTTACAAGATTTCTAAAATGTCTCGGAAACTCATCGAGATCATGTTTGAGCAAGGAGAATCGAAGGCATGAAGTTGGCATTTCATTCTTGAATTATAGGTCATTTCCATGACGAACAAGAATGAAAATCCATGCTAGGATGCACAATATTTGCTTTGCAGGCCTCAAAATTGTTTTTCACTCCATAATTAAATGTTCGCACAGCTATAAGAGGCTTCAATCTAAGCATTCAATACATTGCCCATGCTTAATGCCATATTGAGAAGAAAATGCACATTGCCATTTTGGAAAAGTAGATTTTATCCACAAAATCAGTTCTTGAGCTTTGCACTTGTTTTCTTATGATCACACACAACCTATAACCTAAAAGAAACTTGTCTAAAGTCTCTAACAACTCAGCCCATGCTTGTACTTTGCCTTGAAACTATATTTCCACTTTTCTTCAAAATCAAGTAAGATAGACATAACTCTATATCTTGCACTTCTGACCCTCTCAAGTGCTACAATGTTTTCCATACTTATGCACACGTTGTTGGCAAGCTAACACACGCTTTTCAAGCCTCCAAGAACTCTCCCAAACACCCTTACTGTACAGAATTATTCCACTTGACAGTTTTGAGCCAAAACTTTCAATCTCCATTTCCACTCGTGCGCTTTTATTCTTAACCATCTAGATACCTTACTTACATTATACACAAGTGTTCCAAGCCCCTGTTTCAAGATTGTAACTCCTCCATCACTATCCACCATTTCCAAAACTGGAGCTTGCAACTTGACTTGAGTTGGGAGTTTCAGCCATCCTCAAAGCAAAGTTGGAGTTAGAACACATTCAAGGAGATCTAGGCAAGCTACCGAAATCATCAGGCCATCTCAAAGGTTGCTCAAACTCCATACACGACTCCAACTGCAAGAGGTAAATTTTCAAACTTCTTTATCTTCATACAAGCATCATTTGATTCTGATTTGTGAAGATAAGATGTAGATATCATTGCCACAAAGTTGTACATATCCATAGTTTGCATTTATATGGCCTGAGCTTAGAGAATTTTGGAGTTGAAGTTTTTGAAATTTTTAGGTTTTAAATTAGGGCCATAAAAATTCTCACTCATCTTTGACTTTTAGCTTTAGTTATTTATATGGTTGGATTCGTGGGAAGAAATGCCACAACTTTCATGTTTATACTTTCCATTTTTTTTGAGAGATGAACAAGTCATAGGTGCTCTGGATATCTGAAGGTTGAAGACGAAGTACAGGACTTGGAGGCATTTTATGTTATGTATTTATCATTTCATTTTAATAAACGGATGTATAGCCACCCCAGTGGTAAGGCAACGCGCTGGTAACCAAGAGGGCATGGGTTCAACATCCAGTGTGCTGCCTTTTTTCATTTTCCACATTTTCACTCTTTTTTTGTCACAAACACACACTCCTGGGCCTCAATGCAGTGGGCCTTGGTATTTTGCTGGCTTCAGCACCCCTGGCCCTGCTTCAAGACCCCCTGGTCATTTTATTTCTTTATTTCATTTTCATTTTGTTTTTTATTTTACTTTCATATTTTCTTGTTATTATTTTTATTACTAATATTAGTTTTTTTTTATTATTAATAAAAAATCCAAAAATATTTATTTTATTATTTTTGCACTCATATTTTATTTTTCTTTATAAAAATTAAAAAGAACACAAACAATTTTCTTAACAATTCAATTCCTTTCTTTTGTTAATACTTAGATAATTAGGTTTAATTATTATATTATATTATTTTCTTGTAAATTAAAATTAATTTAGAATTTAGGTTTATTTTAGTTAATTAATTTTTATTTATTTTTATGTTATTCTTAAACCTTTTCATAAAAAACCCTAAAAAAATCCTTTTTTAGTCAATTTCTTTTTTTAATTAGTTTAAGTTAATTTTATTTGATTTTCATTAATTATTAGGTTTAGGTTAAAATCCTTTCATAAAAATCCAAACAAAAATCATTTCTTTTTCCATTTTTCTACATTCAAGCATTTTATTTTCAACTTTGTACAATATTCAATATGGTTGTAATAGTTAATTAGATTTAATTTTCTTGCAAAATCCCCATTTGTAAATTTGTAGACCCCCTCCCCTATTGATGTAATAGCTTTAGTATTTTTATTTTCTGCAATTTAATGTTTTATATATAAATGCTAGTAAATTAGGGTTTGTATGGAAAAATTAAAATCAACAAGTTAGCAAACTCTAATACAAGACAAATCAAGCATGAAAAATATACACTTACACACTTTGCATCTCTAGGGTTAACTCCACTTGTTGCCTTGAGAAATAAATGGTCATAATACGCATGTAAGATGTCTTAGCAAAAACAAACAAAATACAAGATCATAGTCCCTCGATGACGCTACAAATGTTGCCTTACGAATGATCTTTGACACTTAAAGAAAATGCTAAGATATTTTACAACATTGCTATTCATGACTATACGATGACCCTTGCTTGTCCCTTTTACATCCAAAGATAAGGTTACTTACCAATCCATGGTAAAATAACAATGTCAAAGGAAAGAGGAAATAAACAAGAAAGACTTTTGAGTAAGTAGAATGTTCCTAGTTGCTTGCTGATTTTTAAACCAAAACATCCTTGCTATTTACAAAACTAACACCAACACTTTCAAAACACCTTTCAAACTTGAAACATTTTTCAAAAGATTAAACACTTTGTATACGTTCTTACGAATGAGAACTATTAAAAAGTTTTCCTAAACGATGGCGCCTTTTCAAAATACTTTCAAAAACCACACAAATCACATTTTCAAACAAAAGCAAGTGATCTAGAAAGCAACTAAGAGTCCTTAGATAACTACGGATGAAAAGGGTGCTAATACCTTCCCTTTTCATAATCTACCCCCCGAACTCAAGAAAATATCTCTAAAGGTCTTCCTGTTCTTTTCAACCTTTCCTTTTGGATAAAAGAAAAGTCGGTGGTGACTCTTGCTAACCGCAACATTTGCGATCAAACGCAAAATAACTAAGTCAGTTCTCCCACTACGTTACAGAACTGGCGACTCTGCTGGGGGAATTTTAAAAGTGGGGTTACCTTAGGGCTAGATCAATTCTACTTGCTTTCATTGTTTGATTTTTTTGCTTTACATTTTGGTTCTTTGTTTGGATTTAAATCCTCTACCTGGATTTGGGATACCTTATAGGTAAGTAGCAATACATTGTGGAAACTGTGCGGGGTATACCGACATGGTCTAAGCAATAGCTATGTTAGTGTGACATATTTGTGGGTACTGGTAGCCCTTGAGTAGTCAAGGAGAATACGGGGTCGTTGAGAGATATCATGAAGCACTAACTGACTTCTAGAACCTTTACTTGACCAACTTGGCCATTAGGACGTAGTGAGATGACCGGCTTTGGTGCAGTCCGAAGTTGGTAGTTACTCGATAATACACTCATTGAGGTTTGGTTTTTTGGGATATTTCGGTCACCATTAAAGAGGCTTGTGCTGAAACAATGTCCGAGAAGACAAACCAGTGATACTGAGCTCCCTTAGAACCCGGTTACTATTTCTAGGACAAGTTTGATCCAACTAAACATCAAGAGGTTACTTACCTATGAGATTCCGTACAAGCCTAAACCTAAGGACTTGTTTGTTTTGTTTGTATATATTTACTTGTACATAACATCATAAACATCATAAACATCATAACATCATACTCATATTCACTAACCAATTCAAGGATTTTTGGGATTTATCTTTGTTTTGTTTTGTAGGACCTGGATTCTATTCGCGGGAAAACTATTCAAGTCAATCTCGTAAGGATCCATCCTCAACTTAAAGAGTTAGCATCAAGGGTTCCTGAGAATTCTCCATTTACCGAAAGACATGGTCGCCTCCTAAACTTGGTTACCTCCAACACTGATGAAGATATGATGAAGGTGCTCTTCCAATTCTTTGATCCTCTACACCATTACATCATATTTCCCGATTATCAACTTGTGCCAACTTTGGAAGAATTCTCCCAACACTTTAGGATTCTGATTATCAATCAACTACCCTTCAATGGTACAGAAAGAGATCCAAAACCAGAAGAGATTGCTCAAGCCCTACACTTGAGACAATCTGATGTCACAACTAATTGGGAAACAAGGAGTGGTGTCAAAGGTTTCTTAGCCAAGTTCTTGTTTGAGAAAGCTCAATACTGTTGGAACTCCTTGGACTTGCAAGATTTGGAGTAAATTGTGGCCCTTCTCATCTATGGGATGGTTTTATTTCCAAATCCTGACGAACTCATAGATGTAAACACCGTCAAAATCTTCATGTCTTGTATTCCAGTGCCTACTTTGTTAGGAGACATCCTACATTATTTTCACTCTCGCACTATGAGGAAAAGAGGTATCCTCTTGTGTTGTACTTCTCTTTTGGCAAGATGGTTTATTTCGCATCTTCCACGATTTTTATTGAAGAACGAGCAAGGTTCAAGGTGGTCCCATAGGTTGATAACACTTAGACATTCAGATATTCATTGGTGTTCCTGATATGTGGAGAATGTTATTATCGTCGATCGTTATGGAGAATTCCATAATGTCTCCCTACTTGGCATTATAGGAGGTATCACTTACAACCCCTCCTTGGCCTTACGACAGTTTGGTTATGCCCGAATGGATGGTCCACATGAGATGCTTATTCAAGGGTTGGTATTTGATTATGAGAACGACGATCAAGGTTAGCGCCAGAGGTTCATCTGAGCTTGGAGGATGTTGAACAAGATAGATATAAATATGCTGGGGCACAAGAATTCCATCCCCCTTGAAACTTACCTTAAGTGGATGCGAGCTCGTGCTCAGAAACTTGTGATGCCTTATCCTTCCATCTTACCAGTTATCATAGAACCTGTTGTGGAAGGAGATGTCCCATACATTGTCCTTCATCTTAACATGCCCACCTCTCTCGAAGACTTGCAAAGGGATTGGATACAACTTAAGGGGGAGCGAGATACTTTCGAGGCCCAATTCTACGCCAGCGAGAAGAAAGTTCTGGAACTCACCAAGCAACTTCATGAAGAGCGGAGTCTGAATGCCTACATCGCACCGAAGAGGATGCGTTCAACTTTTTTGTCTTAAAGTTTTGTATTTTTATTTCTTTGTAAGCCCAAAGAGGCATAATGTACTCAAACTTTGATTTATTAATATAAAGTTTGTTCCTTTTTGTCTAAAGAAAATTTAAATCTCTAATTTCCTTGAAATCATTGCATATGCATCTTCATTCATCATAACACAAACAGGTTTCTTACAACAGGTCTCCTTATCTTTCTACTGTTTATTTCAGTGAGATGGATATTGAATAGACAGAAAAAGATCTTCAGGCGCATAACGCTCAGTTTCAAAAAATGTTCTTGACTCTGGCAAAAGGACAAGAGGATTTGAAAACTTTACTAATCAAAGAAAAGAAGAAGAAAGCGAAGAAATCAACCGGTGTTTTGAATCTGGGAAGAAGGTTCCAAGGGCCAGCCAGACGGACCCTAGACTTCGCAACATCATCAGGTGAAGGGGACAATCAAGAAGGGATAAGCAAGGAAGTGACTGACCTTCCAGAATCTGAAGAGGAAGAAGAGGTTGATTACTCTGAAGAGCAGTATCCTCCAACTGACGACAAATACAAACAGTTGGAAGATCGCTTAAATTCTATGGAGATCCATAAAGTACCCGAGTTGGATTTTGAGGAGCTAGGACTTGTCTCAGGGGTTGTCATACCATAAAAATTCAAGGTTCCCACTTTCGCTAAATATGATAGTGTCTCTTGTCCAAAGTTGCATTTGAGATCATACGCCAGGAAAATTCAACCCCATATTGCCGATAGAGACCTATGGGTGCATTTATTCCAAGAAAGCTTGTCCGGGATGCAGTTGGATTGGTCCTATAAATTGGAAGGGACCAATATTCGCAATTGGGAAGACTTGGCTGCCGCCTTTTATAAACAATACCAGTATAATGCTGACTTATCTCCAACTCGGACACAACTGCAAGGCATGTCCATGGGTGCAGGTGAAGGTTTCAAAACCTATGCTAAAAAATGGCGGGATCTCGCAGGAAGAGTCCAACCCCCTCTATCTGACCGGGAATTGGTGGACATGTTCTTAGGCACGCTGTCTGGTCCATTCTTCAAACACTTGATCGGAAGCTCCTCGGCTAGATTTACCGAATTAATCATGACTGACGAATGGGTAGAAGCGGGTATAAAAGTTGAAAAAATTCAAAGAGATGCATCCTCAAGCGCGATAAAGAGGCCCTTTACCAGAAAGAAGGAGGTCAGTGTTGCATATGACCATAGGAATCAGGACAGAACTGAACACCGTCCTGTGGTAGGGGCTATTATGATCCCTAAGCCTGCACCTATTCAACAAAGGAACAACCAGCCTAGAACGGAAAGACAGGTAAGACAGTTTACCCGGATAAATATGACGTTGTCTCAAGTCTTACCGCATTTATTGAAATCTAATCTGGTGACTTTGTGGGAAGCTCCGAAGAATCCCAGCACTGCCTCTCCCCGTTATAACCCAAATGCTCGTTGTGTTTACCATTCAGAAAGTCCAGGTCATGATACAAATGACTGCTGGGTTTTGAAAAACAAGGTGCAAGACCTTCTCGAGGCAAAAGAAATTGAATTTGATGCTCCTGAGATCCCAAATGTTATCACCACTCCTATGCCCCCAACACGGTCGTGGTGTTAACGTTGTTGAAGATGATGTGTTTGTTGCTATTGTTAATGAACTTGTTACTCCTCTCCTAACCGTCAAAAGGAACTTATTGAAGGTCAGTTTATTTCCGGGTTGTAGTGAAGTTTGCCACCTCTGTTTATCCCTACCGACTGGTTGTCATTTATTGAAAGCATGTGTCCAGCGCTTGATGGATGACAAAGAGATTTTGTTTCAAAAGACTCCCATTCCAACCATTGCTTACAAGGATGTTTCAATAGTAACCATTTCCGCCAATCCTCCCAGGGTCTCCACCAAAAGACCCGTCAGGATTACATGTGTTCTGAAGGTGACTCCACTGATAATTACTATGCCAGGGCCAATCCCATACTCCTCAGATAAAACTGTACCCTGGAACTATGGGGGTGACTTCTACTACCACAACGTCAAGCAAGATTGGCTGGCTAATGAAGACTCGGTTGTTGAGAGGGTTGACCCCGAGATCGACAACATTGTGGGAACCAGTAAAATAACCAGAAGTGGAAGAGTATTATCCCCTGAGATTGCTCCTCCGAAAACGGTTACCAGTCCTGTGATCATCCCTGCTTTTGTTCCTGTTGATACTACTACTACAGTTCATGTGGTTACCCCTGCTGACACCCCTATCACCGAGTCGATTGAGACTCGGGGCAAAGGCATTTTGGTTAAACCTGTCCGGATGAAGGCGCAATTAGTATCTATACCAGAGGCTTCCAAGAAGAAGATTGAAGAAATTTTTAAAATCATAAAGAGAAGCGACTACAATGTAGTTGAACAGCTAGGGAAAACCCCTTCAAAGATTTCTATGCTAGCTTTACTATTGTGCCCTAAAGCTCATGCGAAGGCCTTGGTGAAATTTCTTAAAACTGCCCATGTGCCACAGGAAACCTCTGCTGACCAATTCGAAGATTGTGTGTCCAGTTTGACAATTGATAATGGTTTGGGATTTTCTGATGCTGATCTTACACCTAGAGGGAGGAAACACAATGAGGCGTTGCATGTCTCTGTCGAATGCATGGGAACTACTTTGGCTCATGTCCTGGTAGATACTGGTTCATCATTGAAAGTGCTACCTAAGAAGACTCTAGATTGACTAGACTGTGAAGGTTTAACCTTAAAACCCAGTAACATAGTGGTAAGGGCCTTCGAAGGTTCAAAGATAATGGTGCACGGGGAGGTGGACATCCCCATTAAAGTTTGAACTCAGACCTTTGATTCAACTTTCTATGTGATGGATATTCGCCCTTCCTATTCCTGTTTATTAGGCCGACCTTGGATTCATAACGCTGGTGCCGTCACCTCTACATTACATCAGATGTTGAAGTACACAATCAAGGGAAAAATCATCATTGCCATGGAGAGGAGGAATATATGGTCAGTGACCTGAACTCTTTCAGTTATGTGGAAATGGATGGTGAATTTATTGAAACTTTGTGTCAGCATTTCGAGGAAGTCCCACAAACAGTTGCGGCAACCAAGACTATTTCCAAAGTTCTGAAGATTACCCTACCTCTGTTGAAGATGGCTTCTCTGAAAGATGCCAAGGCAGTAGTCGAAGAAGGTAGGTGTATTATTTAGGGCCAACTCCTGGATATTCTCTACAAGTCTGACAAATTTGGTTTGGGTTTTACTCCAGGAGCCCAGAAACATGTTCGTCATGCTCGTGCCGGGGAACCACCTTTGCGGATCAGCAACCATGGAGTCAACACAGTGGAGGATAGTGATGATAGACGTGACCTGGAAGAATGGATTTTTCCAACTATCAGCGGAGGACTCAACAACTGGGAAGCCAAAGAATTTGTCCCTATTACTTTTATCCAACAATAATTGTTTTAAATTTTTGTAGGACTTGTAATATTTAAACAATTTAGACTTTTAAAAACCATGTGTCTTACCCGAGGCACAACAGTCCATTTGTAAGGTTTGTTACTTGATTCTCACATGTCATTAATGAATCATGGACGTTTTTGCATGCAAATTTTTATGCTCTTTGTTCTTCTTTTTCTACATTTTTATTTTTAAAAAAAAATAGCTATGCTCTTACACACACTCACATATCAAAATGTCGATCCACATCCACTCAGGATCCCATGGGTAACGATTCTGCTATGGCCTATTGTGACTTTGAAAATCTGATCCACCAAGCCAAAGACAAAGGTGAGGAAGATTGTGAGGTACCAGGGGAACTAGCCAGGTTACTACAACAGGAAGAAAGGACCATACAACCCCACGAAGAACCGGTTGACACAGTTAACTTAGGTATTGAAGAGGACAAGAAAGAAGTCAAGGTAGGTTCCAATCTGAAACCTAGTGTCAAGAAGCGTTAACTCAGTTACTACATGACTATGTTGAGGTATTTTCTTGGTCATACGAAGACATTCCAGGACTTGACACTGATATCGTGGTCCATCATCTACCGACAAAAGAAGACTGCCCTCCGGTAAAACAGAAATTCTGTCGCATACGACCAGACATGTCAGAGAAGATCAAGACTGGAGTCATGAAACAATTCAATGCCGGATTCTTAGTTGTCACCTTCTTTCCACAATGGGTCGCCAATGTTGTTCCAGTGCCTAAAAAGGACGTTAAAGTACGCATGTGTGTGGGTTACAGAGATTTGAATAGGGCAAGCCCTAAGGATGATTTCCCGCTTCCCCATATCGATATTTTGGTTAACAATACCGCAGAACATAAATTGTTCTCATTTATGGATGGTTTCTCAAGCTATAATCAAATCAAAATGGCACCTGAGGACATGGAGAAAATGACCTTCGTCACACAGTGGGGCATGTTCTGTTACAAAGTTGTGCCATTCGGGTTGAAAAACGTTGGGGAAACTTATCAGCGCGCCATTGTAGCTCTATTTCACGACATGATCCATCATGAAATAGAGGCCTATATGGATGACATGATAGCCAGATCTCAAACTGAAGAGGAGCATCTGGACCATCTGCAGAAACTGTTTGAAAGACTGAAGAAATACAAGCTAAGGTTGAACCCAAGTAAATGCACATTTGGAGTGAGGTCCGGTAAACTCCTAGGCTTCATCGCCAGTAGTAAAGGTATCGAAGTGGACCCTGCAAAGGTAAAAGCATTACAAGAAATGCTTGCTCCTTGCACCTAGAAGGAAGTCATAGGATTCTTAGGACGGCTAAACTACATCGCCAGATTCATTTCTCACCTAACCGCTACTTGTGAACAAATCTTCAAATTACTGAAGAAAGATCAAGTGTTGGATTGGAACGACAACTTCCAGGCTGCCTTCGACAAGATCAAAGAGTACCTTCAAGAGCCTCATGTTTTGATGCCACCAGTTGAGGGAAGACCATTGATCATGTATCTAACTGTCTTGGAAAATTCAATGGGGTGTGTGTTGGGGCAGCATGACGAGTCTGACCGAAAAGAGCATGCAATATACTACCAGAGCAAAAAGTTTACCGACTTTGAAACAAGATATCCACTGCTCGAGAAAACTTGTTGCGCTCTGGCATGGGCTGCTCGCCGGCTAAGATAATATATGTTGACCTATACTACCTTATTGATATCCAAGATGGATCCAATTAAATACATATTCGAGAAGCCCGCCCTCTCTGGGAGAATAGCAAGATGGCAGATGATCCTGACTGAATACGACATTCAATACACTACCCAAAAAGCAATAAAGGGCAGTGTGTTAGCTGATCACCTTGCTCATCAGGCTGTGGATGACTACCAGTCCATGAAATTCGAGTTCCCAGATGAAGACATCATGATGATAAACAATTGTGAAGAATTCAGACCATATGACGGACCTGAACAAGGATCCCTATGGACCTTGGTCTTTGACGGAGCTTCCAACGCACTCGACAATGGCATAGGTGCTATGATCATATCCCTTGAAGGATGTCATACTCCCTTCACTGCAATACTTTGTTTCAACTGTACCAATAATATGGCAGAATACGAAGCGTGTCTTTTTGGTCTCAAAGCTGCCATAGATTTGGGAATCAAGTCCTTAAGTGTATTTGGAGATTCAGCCTTAGTCATCAGTCAGATCAAAGGAGAATGGGACACGAAGCACCCCAATCTCATCCCCTATAAAGAACATGTGTTGACATTAATCCCACATTTTGAGGAAATTACCTTTTAGTATTTACCACGAGAGGAAAATCAACTAGGGGACGCGCTAGCCACTATGTCATCCATGTTTAAAATCAAGTGGGGTAATGAGGCTCCCCAGATCACGATTAAGCGGATGGATGAGCCAACTTATTGTCACGAGATTGATACTGAAAAAGTAATGGACAAGCCTTGGTTCCATGAAGTTAAAAGGTATCTCGAGGCCCGAGAGTATCCAGAGGGAGCTTCAATCAATGATAAGAAGTTCTTGAGAAGATTCTCTGCTAAGTTCTTCCTCAGTAATGGCATTCTCTACAAGCACAACCACGACTCTACTTTGCTTCGTTGCGTATACAAGGTTGAGGCAGACAAGATCATGGATGATCTACATGAAGGCACCTTTGGCACACATTCTAGTGGGCACACGATGGCTAAAAAGATCCTATGGGCGGGGTACTAATGGTCTACCATGGAAGTAGATTGCCATCAGCATTCGCGAACCTGTCACAAGTGTCAGAGTTATGCTGACAAAGTAAATGTGCCTCCAGTTCCCCTAAACATCCTAACTGCTCCCTGTCCATTCGCGATGTGGGGCATCAACATGATTGGAGAAGTCAAACCTATAACTTCTAATGGACACCGCTTCATCTTGGTTGCCATTGACTACTTCACGAAGTGGGTTGAGGCAGCTTCTTTCGCTTCTTTTACCAAGAACGTTGTGGCTTGATTCATCAAACAGAATCTCATTTGTCGGTACCGTATCCCGGATAGAATCATTACAGATAATGGTACCAATCTCAACAATACTATGATCACTGCACTATGCATGCAATTCAAGATCCAGCATCATAACTCTTCCCCATACCGGACGAAGATGAATGGCGCTGTAGAAGCTGCTAATAAAAACATCAAGAAGATCGTACAAAAAATGACAGTGACCTGCAAGGACTAGCATGAGATGTTACCATTTTCTCTCCATGGTTACCGTACCACGACGTGCACGTCAATAGGGGCAACTCCTTTCTCTTTGGTATACGGTATGGAAGTCGTCCTACCAATTGAAGTCTAAATACCTTCTCTGAGAATCATAAAATAGGCAGGGTTGAATGAAGATGAATGGATTCAAACTTGGCTTGACCAGTTAAACTTGATTAATGAAAAGAGGCTTACGGCTGTCTGTCATGGTCAGATGTACCAAAAACGTATGATCAAAGCTTTTAACAAGAAGGTCAGACGTCATGTATATCGGGTTGGTGACTTGGTAATCAAGCGTATTATATTTCCATAAGGTGATCCCAGGGGAAAATGGAATCCTACATACTAAGGATCATTTATGATCAAAAGCATTTTCTCTGGTGGAGCAATAATCTTAACCACTATGGATGGCGACGACCTTTCGCACCCGGTAAACATGGACATAGTCAAAAGATACTACGCATGAATAAAGACCCGCTAGGTCGACTGACCTAGGCAAAAATTAAGGCATCCCAGCAAACCGCAAAGGTTTGGGCAAAAGTTAGGGATAAAATACAAAAAAAATGTACATCCGATAAGCTGAAAACTCGAAAGGGCGGCTTGGGCAAAAAAGGGTATCTCGGTGGACTGAAAACCCGAAAGGGCGGTCCAAGCGAAAATTAGGGAATTAAAGCGTATGACTATGTCCCGTTGGATCACCTTGCAGACAACCTTCAGTATCGACTGAAAGGCTCAAACGTTCTAATCAATCCAATCAAGTGGATGAGACGCTCAGAGACACGAAGGCTATAGCAGAATGGGAACCCCATGGGATTATTTCACATAGCTATCTTTTCTTTGTATCAATTTTCATTTTATATGACGACACTCCCTTACTAGGATGTTCATCTCGTTGTACAAGAAAATACTTATGCAAGTTAATACAAAGATATTCCTTTGAAAGTGCAAAACTATTTGTTTTTCTTTTATTTTCCCTGTTTTGTTTGCAAAAACCTCCAATGATTATTTTTGAACATATGCATTTGAACGTGACTACTGTTTACAAATGAGCAAAAAAAAAGAGGAACAGAAAATAGAAAGACAATCACAAATGGCTTTAAGAAATAGGATAATATTTATAGACCATTCCATAAAATCCCCCGCAGGTACTTTTTCCAGCAAGAACGGAAAACGGGATATCCCACTACAGGATCGCTAACGTATCTCCAGTATGCAGCCTAATGGTATCAAGTGCTCTCACATCCCGACGGAACAAAACTTCTAGTTACCACTCCAAAGATTCCCCAGTGAAATTCGCCCAACTTCCCAGGATTCCCCAGCAGGATTTCACGATGTCCACAAGCAATGCACGACATTTCCCTTCCACAACAGAGTTTATTTCTCTAATAAATGGAAACTCATCCATCAACACTTCAACTTCAAAATATGAAGACTTGCACTCCTCATTCCCAGCAGTACTCAGGGATTTATTTTCCCCGACTCCAGCAACACTGCGGCATAACAATTAATGTGTCCATACATTACATCCATATGTCATAGCATTGACAACACATATGCATACAACGCGACCTCATTTATTTTGAGAAATAATATTATACCGTGCATTTCATACATCATGGCATTGGATGCAACTAACCTTTCACATTTTCAGGAAAGATCAATCAACAGAAAATTATCGTTAAATTTTCAACAAGTTAATTATAGATCGATTCCTGAGAAAGGACTGGTCGACCATCTACATAACAGATATTTCCTTCAGACCCCTGTTGGTTCAGTTTAAATCTCTCAACGGTTTATTTTGATTCTTTCCCGCAGACGTCTTCTCTGGTTCAGATAAATCTCTCAATGATTTGTTCTGATTATTCTCCAGATCCCTACCAGTTCAGTTTAAATCTCTCAACGGTTTATTCTGATTCTTTCCCGCAAACGTCTTCTCTAGTTCAGATAAATCTCTCAATGATTTGTTCTGATTCTTCTCCAGATCCTTGCCGGTTCAGTTTAAATCTCTCAACGGTTTATTCTGATTCTTTCCAGCAGATGTCTTCTCTGGTTCAGATAAATCTCTCAATGATTTATTCTAATTCTTCTCTAGATCTCTGCCGATTCAGTTTAAATATCTCAATGGTTTATTCTAATTCTTTCGCGTAGATGTCTTCTCTGGTTCAGATAAATATCCCAATGATTTGTTCTGATTCTTCTCCAGATCCCTGTCATTTCAGTTTAAATCTCTCAGTGGTTTATTCGGATTCTTTCCCACAGACGTCTTCTCTGGTTCAGATAAATCTCTCAATGATTTGTTCTGATTCTTCTCCAGATCCCTGCCGTTTTAGTTTAAATCTCTCAACGGTTTATTCTGATTCTTTCTTGCAGACATCTTCTCTATTTCAGATAAATCTCTCAATGATTTGTTCTGATTCTTCTCCAGATCCCTGCCGGTTCAGTTTAAATCTCTCAACGGTTTATTCTGATTCTTTCCCGCAGACGTCTTTCTCTAGTTCAGATAAATCTCTCAATGATTTGTTCTGGTTCTTATCCAGATCCCTTCCATTTCAGTTTAAATCTCTCAACGATTTATTCTGATTCTTTCTCGCAGACACTTTCTCTGGTTCAAATAAATCTCTCAAAGATCGACTCTGATTTTCTCCAGTTAAAAGATATTCAAGACCTCTTTTGGTTCAGTTTAAACCTTTCAACGGTTTGTCCGGATACTTTAAAAATGAACATTACTGGTCCAGATAAATCGCTCCAAGATTTATTCTGATTCTTTTTAGTTGAAATCAAGTTCAAACTTAGTCCATTTTCTGTCAACAGTCACCTTTGGATGGCACCTACAATCCCATCTCCGGAAAATCTCCACCATTCCTCCAAATGGCATCTATAAGCCCATTCACAAATCATCTTCGAGTGCAAATTTCTGGGCACTCTAATGTTCAATCATCTTCCACCTTCAAGTCACGAATGGCGGATCCGCCAATCTATATCTTCAGGTTTAAGATTGAACAGAGGCAGCTATTGTACCCAAAAATTTTCCCTCTCATTTATCAAGTATTTTCTCACAAGATCTCCTTTAGTTCAAGATTGCCCTAGGGTTGATTAGCTTAAGACACATCCTTAAGCATTGCTGACTGAAATTAGGGTTTGAGATTGCATAAGGATAATTGAACTTTTATTGCCTCATATTACTTTCATGGATCATTATTGACCCTCAAGATTTCTCATGTCAAGTTTCAAGTCTTGGATCACATTTTTGCTCAGTCAATTGATCAGTTGACCTAAAAATCAGCTGTATTAGGGAAAAAGTCAATTGTGGTCAATTTACAGTCAAACTTCATAATTCTTTATCTATATCAACATTGTGAACTCCTATATGTTATTTGATCAATTTTGGACCACAATTCCTCAAGAAATTTGATCAGATCATCAAAAGGGCAAAATGGTCAAAATTAGGGTTTTGATTGAGAATGGGAAATTTCTGATTTTTTTTTACCTAGAAAATGGTTAATTGGTTTGAAACATGATCTAAAGGTTTCAAATGCATCATTTTTACCTAATGGTATGACTCAAAACTTCCCTCAAGATTAATTGATTGATAGTTGATTTTCAGTCAATTGATCAAAAGTCAACTCCATACTAAAAAGTCAAACTTTGACTTTTTGGTCAAAACCAAGTGTCAAAGATCACAATTCATCAAAACATGTAAAAATATGAAACTTGTTCATCAAGAAATCAAAAAGTCAAGATTTCATTTTGAAAAGTCAAAATTTCCAAACTTAGAAATTTTTCTAAGTGTTGAAAACTTCATATTTTTTCACAACTTTGAGCCAATTTTTCACCATGATGCAAGATGATTCAAAGGAAACTTTAAACATGAAAGTTTTAGATATCACTGAGATCTAAAACATTGCTGAACACAACTTCTTCTAGAAATGCATGGATTTCAAGTTATGATTTTGTGAATACATGTTCATGAAACTTGGAAACTTAGTGAAATTTTGCCCTAGTTTAGGCAGGATTTTGACCTAACTTCATGGAAATTTTTCACATAGTTCCAAGGGGAATTTTCAAAAGTTACCAACATAGAGGTTGTATAGGATTTTACAAGATTTCCAAAATGTTCAAGAACTCATTGAGATCATATTTGAGCAAGAGGTATCGAAGGCATAAAGTTGGCATTTCATTCTTGAATTATAGGTCATTTCCATGATGAACAAGAATGCAAATCCATGCTAGGCTGTACAATATTTGCTTTGAAGGCCTCAAACTTGTTTGACGCTCCATAATTAAATGTTTGCACAGCTGTAAGAAGCTTCAATCTAAATATTCAATTTATTGCCCATGCTTAATGTCATTTTGGGAAGAAAGTACACATTGCCATTTTGGAAAAGTAGCTTGTATAAACAAAATCAATTCTTGAGCTTTGCACTTATTTTATTCTGATCACACAAAACCTATAACCCAAAAGAAACTTGTCTAAAGCCTCTAACAACTTAGCCCATGCTTGTACTTTACCTTGAAATTATATTTCCACTTTTCTTCAAAATCAAGTAAGATAGCCATAACTCAATATCTTGCACTTCTGACCCTCTCAAGTGCTACAACCTTTTCCATACTTATGCATAAGTTATTTGCAAGCTAACACATGATTTTCAAGCCTCCAAGAACTCTCCCAAACACCCTTACTGCACATAATTGTTCCACTTGACAGTTTTGAGCCAAAACTCTCCATCTCCATTTCCACTCGTGCGTTTTGATTCTTAACCATCCAGACACCTTACTTACATCATACACAAGTGATCCAAGCCTCTGTTTCAAGACTGTAACTCCTCCATCGCTATCCACCATTTCCAAAACCGAAGCTTGCAACTTGACTTGAGTTGGGAGTTTCAGCCATCCGCAAAGCAAAGTAGGAGTTGGAACACATTCAAGGAGGTCCAGGAAAGCTACATAAATCATCAGGCCATCTCAAAGGTTTCTTAAACTCCATACACGACTCCAGTTGCAAGATGTAAACTTTCAAACTTCTATCTCTTCATACAAGCATCATTTGATTATGATTTATGAAGATAAGATGTAGATATCATTGCCACGAAGCTGTACATATCCATAGTTTGCATTTATATGGCCTGAGCTTAGAGAATTTTGGAGTTGAAGTTTTTGACATTTTTAGGTTTTAAATTTAGTTATTTATATGGTTGGATGCGTGGGAAGAAATGCCACAACTTTCATGTTTGTACTTTCCATTTTTGTTGAGAGATGAACAAGTTACAAGTGCACTGGCAGGCTGAAGATTGAAGACGGAGTACAGGCCTTGGAAGCATTTTATGTTATGTATTTATCATTTCATTTTAATAAACGGATGTATAGCCACCCTAGTGGCAAGGCAGCGCGCTGGTAACCAAGAGGGCGTGGGTTCAACACCCAGCGCGTTGCCTTTTTTTCATTTTCCACATTTTCACCCCTTTTTGTCACAAACACACAGGCCTGGGCCTCAATGTAGTGGGCCTTGGTCTTTTGCTGGCTTCTAACCCCTGGCCCTGCTTCAGCACCCCTGGTCATTTTATTTCTTTATTTCATTTTCATTTTATTTTTTATTTTACTTTGATATTTTCTTATTATTATTTTTATTACTAATTTTTTTATTATTAATAAAAATACCAAAAATATTTATTTTATTATTTTTGCACTCATATTTTATTTTTCTTTAGAAAAATTAAAAAGAACACAAACAATTTTCTTAACAATTCAATTCCTTTATTTTATTAATATTTAGATAATTAGGTTTAATTATTATATTATATTTTTTTTTGTAAATTAAAATTAATTTAGAATTTAGGTTTATTTTAGTTAATTAATTTTTATGAATTTTTCTATTATTCTTAAAACCTTTTCATAAAAAACCCTAAAAAATATTTTTTTTAGTTAATTTCTTTTTTTAATTAGTTTAAGTTAATTTTATTTTATTTTCATTAATTATTAGGTTTAGGTTAAAATCCTTTCATAAAAATACAAACAAAATCATTTCTTTTTCCATTTTTTGCATTCATGCATTTTATTTTCAATTTTGTACAATATTCAATATGGTTGTAATAGTTAATTAGATTTAATTTTCTTGCAAAATGCCCATTTGTAAATTTGTGCACCCCCTCCCCTATTGATGTAATAGCTTTAGTATTTTTATTTTCCATAATTTAATGCTTTATATATAAATGCTAGTAAATTAGGGTTTGTATGGAAAGACTAAAATCAACAAGTTAGCAAACCCTAATAAAAGATAAATCAAGCATGAAAAAGACACACTTGCACACTTTGCACCTCTAGGGTTAACTCCACTTGTTGCCTTGAGAAATAAATGGTCATAATACGCATGTAAGATGTCTTAGCAAAAACAAACAAAATATAAGATCATAGTCCCTTGATGACGCTACAAATGTTGCCTTACGAATGACCTTAGTCCCTTATAGAAAATGCTAAGATATCTTACAACATTGCTATTCATGACTATACGATGACCCTTGTCCATACCTCTTACATCCAAAGATAAGGTTACTTACCAATCCATGGTAAAATAACGAATTACCTTTGTCCGGTATTCTAGTCGGAATGAAGTTTCCCCAGTAGACGAGTGTGCGGTCGTTCAGTATGCCCATAGCATACTGTGTAACTCTTCAACCCATCCTTTCTTGGTTTCGTCCAACCTTCATTGGAGGCCTCTGAGTATTACTCTATTTGCATACTCGACTTGACCGTTTGTCTCGGGGTGCTCGACAGAGGCGAAGTGTTAGGTTGTGCCAAGTTTGGCGATGAATTCTTGAAAGGTGTCGTTCATGAACTAGGTCCTGTTGTTGGTGACTATCGCTTATGGGATGCCAAAAAGAGCGAGGATATTTATTTTGTAGAAGCGAAGGACGTTTTGGGCGGTGATCTTGGCCAAAGCTTCAGCTTCTATCCACTTGGTGAAGTAGTCGACGGCTATAATTAGGTATTTATTATGATTGGTTTCGACCATAAATGGGCCGAGAAGGTCTAGTCCTCACCAGGTGAAGGGCCAGGGAGAGGAGAGGGATTTAAGCTCGTTAGGAGGAGCTAAATGCATGTCTCTGTGCCATTGGCATTTATCACATATCTTTATGTTCTCTTTTGCATCATGTTGCATGGTGGGCCAGTAGTATCCAGCCTACAAAGCTTTCCTCACGAGGGATCTTCTACCTAGATGTTGATCGCTAATGCTTTCATGGATTTCGAGCAATACTTGTTCCGCTCCGCTTCGATCGACACACTTGTGGAGTGGAATGGAAAATCCACTTTTGTAAAGTTTTCCTTCGACCAACCGCTTTTTTTGGGTCGTCGAGGAGTTTGCCCTTAGTAAGGTAGTCGTGTACGGGGGTCGTCCAGTAATCATTGTCCCCGATGGAGAATACTTCTAGGGTGGAAGATGGCTTCTGGGTGCTTGGTCGAGGTAGTATCTCCTGTATCACAGATTTATTTCCTCCCTTTCTCTTTGTGCTCGACAATTTGGATAAGACGTCTGTGCGGGAATTATGCTCGCAGGGAACATGATATACATCCACAGATTTGAACTTCCTTTTTTCCTCATGGACTAGGGCCCAATATTCGGCGAGTTGGTCATTTTAACCTGATATTCACCTCGGACTTGAGAGGCAACCAACTGAGAGTCGGCGACGATTTTTATTTCCTCGGCTCCCAGATCTCTGGCCAGTCGTAAGCCCGCGAGGAATGCCTCGTATTCGGCCTGATTTTTGGAGGTCAAAAAGGATAGGGTGAGGGAGACTTTGAATAGAGTCCTATCTTCATTTTCTAGTATGATGCTCGTACCGCTTCCGGTTGAACTGGAGGCACCGTCGACGAAGATCGTCCAACAACGCGACTTGTCGGGGCTCGCGGGCGAGGTCATTTCTGCCATGAAGTCGGCCAAGGCCTGAGCCTTAAGGGATTTCTTGCTCTCGTATTAGATATCAAAATTCAGCGAGTTCTAGGGACTATTTCAACATTCTTCCGGCCATGTATGATCTTCCGAGCAGTTGTTTTATTGGTTGATCCATCCGGGCCATTATGGTGTGGGCCAGGAAGTAGTGTCTTAGTCTCCTTGTTGCGTTAACGAGGGTCAGAGCTACTTTTTTGATTTGTTGATATCTTGCTTCTGGGCCTTGTAGGGCCTTGATCGTGAAGTAAATTGGCCTTTGTCCTTCTGGGATTTCCCTTATCAGCGTCGCGCTTATTGCCTCAGAGGCGACGGCTAGATAAAGGTAGATGACTTCGTCTTTCTTGGGTCGAGACAGGATGGGCGGCTATGAGAGCGCTCTTTTAAAATGAATGAGGGCTTTTTCGCCTTCGGGCGTCCACTCGAAGGTGGCTTCCTTGTGCAGTAGCTTGAACAAGGGAAGCGCATGATGGGCGGACTTTGCCACAAATCGAGAAAGTGAGGTGAGCATGTCGTTTAAGATCTGGATGGATTTCTTCGAGGTGGGCGTCGGAAATTCGGAAAATGCCTGACATTTATCGGGGTTTGTCTTGATTCCTCGTTCCGTTAAATAGAAATCAAGGAATTTTCCTGCCCGTACGCCGAAGGTACATTTTTCCAGGTTGAATCGCATCCGGCATTTTCGAGTTTACTCGAATACTTTTTTCAAGTGGGCGGCATGGTCGAGTTCTTCGGTGGACTTGATGATCATGTCGTCCATATAGGCTTCGAGCATGTCGCCTATCTCGTTGCAAAAGACTTTGTTCATCATGCGCTGGTAAGTAACGCCCGTGTTTTTTAGGCCGAAGGGAATTACGTTGTAGTAATAGTTGCCCGACTCGGTCATGAAAGCGGTATATTTTTTTATCCATTTTTGCCATGGGGATTTGTTTATAACCCGAGTATGCGTATATTGTAACACTCCATTTCTACCCCTCATAATTAATAATAAAATCTGAGTTTCAAAATTTCATCCAAACATAAATTGAGGTATCACATATTCGTGTTTTTCATCACTTTGCATTATAATGCACATCACAAAATCAAAAGTCGGATATACCGATTCATAACATAAATCATCATATAAACATATGACTAATCACAACACATCAGATATGTTCACAAAATGTACGTATCATCATGTTATCATCAATACATAAAGTCATAAGATAGTATACATAAACTATCCTATCAAAATAATAACGTCACCCAAATCCCGAGTGTTACTACTATCAGAGCAGAGCGACTCAAAATAAAGAGACTAGAGCTAATCCTCATCATCCTCGTGGATCACCTGCACGTTACCAATATAAAGGCAACGGCGAAATAAGTAAAGGGTGAGATACTCCAAAACATATAATTAAAGGCATGATAAAATATATATCTAGTTTTGGAATCATAAATGATATAGGATAATAAGAGTATGTTAACATATATCAAAATCTCACATACTTTAAATCAACATAAAATCAACACTTTAATTTCATCACATAATCACCATAATCATGTCAAAACAAGACATAAACTTCATCGCCATAAACTCATATCGTCGATTTACCGTCATGTTATATTCATCGCTTACTCATCATGAAATCATCACATATATTCACTTTATGTTCAATACAAAATTCTTCACAAAACAAAGTATCATATAACATCGCAATTCATCATAAGCCATCAAATAAAACACAACTCCAAAAGACTCAAAAATAAACATAACTGACTCCATGAGACACGACTATGTTATGCATGTGGTAGCCATCGCCTTGTCCATAATTAGGGACATTCGGCATAAAAGCCCATCGTCGCTTTGGCATAAAAGCCCTCGTCGCTAGGCATAAAAGCCCTTGTCGCCAATGCAATGTATGTGACTTGACAACACGACATCACAAACACGACACAACAAAACATCATCATCCCACATCAAAATTGGTATAAAACCCACGTCGCCATATTTATCCATATCAAGATAAACATATCATCGCATCACATATCATCAAGTATTCATTATAAATAAACTGTCGCAAACATCATATTTAATCACACCACATCATTATCAAATAATTCACCAAATTTCAAACACGGAAAAATAGTCAAACATCAATAATCGTCGCAAAAGTCATTCATAATAATCGGCATCAATTATAAACATTAGCGTCGCAATCGGATTATCCATACGCAACTTAAACCGACTAAAACGCAACCCGGTTCAACTTAACCGTAAATTGACTTATTTCGGATTGCTCCATTAAAAACTCGTAATCTCGAAAAACTAACCTCACCACGATGTTCTACACGTCAAAATTAGCTAGCACGTCAATTTTCGTTAAATTCGGAGCAACTTGCTCCATCGTCGGAATTGCCGAAATCAGGAAATCGGAATATAATCGGGTTCCAAATTAAATCGGCTAACTTATATCATATTTGTATTTAATTAATATAAATATTTAATATATATTAAATCAAGAAAAGAAAAACAAAACATAGATTAATTAATTTTCTAAACTTAATTTAAATTCCATAATGTAAGTTTAGTTTTACAAACTATACTGCTAGTTAGTTTCTAAACTCCATTTTAATGTATATACGGCTACTAGTTTCTAAATTCCATTTTAATTGAATACTGCTACTTGTTTCTAACTTCCATTTAAATTGAATACTGCTACTTGTTATAAACTTCATTTTATAAACACAGCTAGTACATAAATTCCTATACTGCATATTACGTTTTCTAAACTTCACTCAATATCTATACTGCATAAGTTAGTCTTCTATACTACTAACATTTGAATTTTTTTTATACTGCATATTACTAACACTTAAATTTTTAACTTCATTTCTTCTATACTGTTAGTTCTTTATTTTATTTTTTAAACTAAACTTAATTAATATAATTTAGTTTTTCTAATTTAATTTCTATTAACATAACAATAATCCCACAACACTAACACCTAAATTAACTCTCCTAATTTATCTCAACAAATCTCAAGAACCCTAACATCAATTTTATTCCAAATCAAAATATACCAAATCAAACCCTAACTATAAGCATTGGAAAATCAAACCCCTTACCTTAGATGTTTGAATGATTCTTGATGATTTCAACCAACCAAAAACCCAAACTTTGTTCTGCTTGTTCTTCTCTTCTCCAAAACTCTCTAGCTCTCTCTATGCTTCTAAGTGTGTTCTAGTGTTATGACACAAAACCAGGAAATTTTGGGTTTTGATTCAAGACAAAAGCTAGGCAAAGTTACTAAAAATCCCTTCATCAAATATACCTCTTCATAACACCAAATTATATCAAATAATATTATTAACCCAAATAATTAAAATAACTCCAAATAATTAAATATCGGTCCGGATAATATTTTACCGAACCAAACGAAATAAAACCGGACCGAACAAAATAATTACCGATCCCTCAAAACAAATACCGGACCGAATAAAATAATTACGGGTCCCTCAAAATAAATACCGGACCGAATAAAATAATTACCGGTCCCCCAAAACAAATACCGGACTGAATAAAATAATTACCAGTCCCTCAAAACAAATACCAGACCGAATAAAATAATTACCAGTCCCTCAAAATAAATACTGGATTGAATGAAATAATTACTGGTCCCCCAAAACAAATACCGGACCGAATAAAATAATTACCGGTCCTTCAAAACAAATACCGGACTGAATAAAATAATTACCGGTCCCTCAAAATAAATACTGGACCGAATGAAATAATTATCGGTCCCCCAAAACAAATATCGGAACGAATAAAATAATTACCGGTCCCTCAAAACAAATACCGGACCGAATAAAACATCGCCAAATATATTAACAAATATAACGATTAATATAAATATTCTCGTCGCAAAAATAAACGTCAAACGGTAACTCGAAAATATTAATATAATATAATATTAAATAAAACGGGGCGTTACAACTCTCCCCCACTTATAAAAGTTTCGTCCTCGAAATTACCTGACTCGAAAAGCTCGGGATAGGAATCCCGCATCTTGCTTTCTAAATCCCACGTCGCACTTTCACCAGCTGCTCCTATCCAAACAACTTTAACCAAGGAGATCTCTTTGCCACGAAGAGACTTCATCTCACGATCTTCGATCCTTAATGGCATCGTCTCCACCATAAGATTGTCTCGCACTTGAATATCATCCATCTCAATCACATGTGAAGGATCCGGAACATACTTCCGAAGTTGTGACACATGGAACACATCATGCAAGTTCGAAAGATTTGGCGGTAACGCCACTCTATAAGCCACTTTTCCCACTTTACTAGTAATTTGGTAAGGACCAATAAAGCGAGGAGTTAGCTTCTTCGACTTCAATGTTTGCCCAACGCCGGTTGTAGGAGTAACTCGCAATAATACATGATCACCATCTTGAAATTCCAAGTCTTTTCTCCTTTTATCATGATAACTCTTTTGTCGACTTCGATAAATTCTCATCTTTTCTCTAATCATCTTCACCGTCTCAGTATTCTCTCTAACCAATTCTGGTCCAAACACCACACTTTCACCCGACTCATGCCAACACAAAGGAGTTCTACACCTCCGACCATACAAAGCCTCGAACGGTGCCATTCCAATACTAGCATGAAAACTATTATTATAAGTAAACTCAATCAAAGGAAGATATGTATCCCATGAACCACCATGTTCAAGAATACAAGCACGTAACAAGTCTTCCAACGATTGAATCTTCCTTTCCTTTTGACCATCAGTTTGAGGATGATAAGCCGAACACAACCTCAACTTTGAGCCCAAAGCCTCTTGCAAGCTCTTCCAAAATTCAGAAGTAAACCTCGGATCTCTATCCGAAACAATACACAAAGGAATACCATGTAATCTCACAATCACATGCGTATAAATTTCCGCCAACTTCGATACGGGATAAATGATGTTAATAGGAATAAAGTGAGTCGACTTCGTAAGCCTATCAACGATCACCCAAATCACATCGTGTCCTCTTGGTGTATTCGGTAACCCCGTTACGAAATCCATAGAAATGCTATCCCATTTCCATTCTGGAATCTCTAACGGTTGCATCAACCCTGCAGGTTTCTGATGCTCCACTTTAGACTTCTGACAAGTCAAACAAGCATAAACAAACTGAGCCACCTCTCTCTTCATGCCCGACCACCAAAATAGTTTCTTTAAATCTTGATACATTTTGGTCGCTCTGGGATGAATACTCAAATTTCTTCTATGACTTTCTTCCAAGATCATTCTCTTCAAATCCATATCATCGGGAATACAAATCCTATCTCGGAACCTCAAAACACCCTGAGCATCTAACTTGAAATCTTCATTTTCAGTTTGTCCAATACCAACCAACAAATCAACAAGTTTCACATCAAGCTTCTGAGGTTCTCTAACACTATAAAGGAAATCATTATTGATATTCAACATTCCCAAATAACACTCTTTGGTGTCACTTCTATCACAAGACTCATATCTCTAAATTGCTCAATCATTTCCAACTCTTTCACCATCAAAAGTGACATATGCAAAGTCTTTTGACTTAAAGCATCGGCCACCACATTAGCTTTACCAAGATGGTAATTCAATCCAAAATCATAATCTTTCAACAATTCAAGCCACCGTCTTTGTCTCATATTAATCTCTTTCTGATCGAACAAGTACTTCAAACTTTTATGGTCACTAAATACTTCAAATCTAGAACCATAAAGATAATGCCTCCAAATCTTAAGCACAAAAACAACCGCTGCAAGCTCCAAATCATGCGTAGGATAATTCTTCTCATGAATCTTCAATTGCCTAGAAGCATAAGCAACAACTTTTCCATTTTTCATAAGTACACCACCTAAACCCATCTTAGAAGCATCACAATAAACAATAAACGGTTCTTCAGGATTAGGTAGAATCAAGATCGGAGCCGTTGTCAACCTTTTCTTCAATTTAACAAAACTTTCTTCACACTTGACATCCCACACAAATGCAGCTTCTTTACAAGTCAACTTTGTCAAAGGAAGCGCCAACTTAGAAAAACCTTCAATGAACCTTCTAGAGTAACCAGCCAATCCTAAGAAACTTCTAATCTCAGTAACAGACTTAGGAGTTTCCCATCTCAACATAGCATCAACTTTAGAAGGATCAACTGCAATGCCATCACCAGAAATGACATGCCCCAAGAAGCTCACTTCACTTAACCAGAACTCGCACTTTGATAACTTAGCATAAAGCTTCTTCTCTTTCAGAACTTCCAACATAATGCGCAAATGTTCTGCGTGCTCTTCTTCCGATTTAGAATAAACTAGAATATCATCAATGAAAACAACCATGAAACGATCCAAGTAAGGATGGAAAGTGTGATTCATTTACTCCATGAATACTTTCGGTGCATTAGTGACACCGAAAGGCATCACTGAATATTCGTAATGTCCATACCTCGTCCTAAAAGCAGTTTTCTGAACATCTTCTTCTTTCACCCTTATTTGATGGTAACCCAATCTCAAATCAATCTTACTAAACATGCGAGCGCTAACCAATAGGTCCATCAAATCATCAATTCTAGGAAGTGGATACCTATTCTTGATAGTCACTTTATTCAACTGACGATAATCAATACAAAGTCTCATGCTACCGTCTTTCTTCTTCACCAATAACACAGGAGCTCCCCACAGCGACACACTAGGTCTAACAAACTTCTTCTCGAGCAAATCTTCTAATTGGCTCTTCAATTCTGCTAACTCAGATGCGGACATCCTGTATGGTGCCATAGAGACAGGTCTGGTACCAGGGACAAGATCCACAGAAAATTCAACTTCTCTTTCTGGAGGTGCACTAGGAATCTCATCAGGGAATACTTCAGGAAAGTCGCACACCACCAGAAAGTTTGCTACCACAGCTTGACTCTCCACGAAAAGAGTCTCCATCAACAAGAAAACCAACACCTCATCCTTCATGAACTCATTCAACAGCTTCGTCGACACCAACATAGATTTTTCTTCTTCTACTAAGGAAGAAAACCTCACAGTGTTGTCATAGCAATTAATATGGACATAATCACCTTTCAACCAGTCCATACATAAAACCATGTCTAACCCGACAAGTGGTAAACAAACAAGATCCACCATAAAGTCTCTATCAAAGATTGATAAAGGGAAACTTTCACACATAAAAGAAGTAGTAACTGTTCCCTTAGCCGGAACTTCTACCACCATATCTCTATCCAGAGACGACAAAGTGAGACCCAATCTCTTTACACAATCAACAACAATAAAATAATGAGTAACACCAATATCAATAATAGTAATAAGAGGAAAGCTATTAATGGAACTAGTGCCTCGAACAAGATCATCCTTGTTTTCTGTCGGAGCACCCGACAAAGCAAACACATTTCCTGCTCCTTGAGTCCTCTTAGGCTTCTTACATTGAGCACTAATGTGACCTCCCTCGCCATTATTAAAACACACCACATCCTTATGTCTACAATCGTGAGTCATATGGCCCACTTCTCCACATCGTAAACATCTCACCTCATTCTCCTTAGCTCTAAAATCGCTTCGACAAACATTACTTTTGTGGCCAGGTTTCCCACACTTGTAACAAACAATACTAGAAAGAGCATCTCCCCCACTAGTTCTTTGCTCTTGAAATGCTTTCTGTTTCCCTTTACCAGCTTGAGCATCATACGGTTTTCCACGGCTTTGCTGACCTTTGTTTCTCTTATCAGACATAATCTTATAATGAGCATTATTGTCCTCCTCAAAGATCCTACAACTATCAATCAAATCCGAAAAGACACGGATTTTCTGATAATAAATAGCTTTCTTAATCTCAGGACGCAAACCATTTTCAAACTTGATGCATTTAGAGAACTCGTCATTCGGCCCATTATAATACGGATATAACTTGGCCAACATAGTGAACCTTGAAGCATAATCAGTGATAAACATGCTTCCTTGCTTTAATTCCAGGAATTCTATCTCCTACTTTCCCCGAACATCTTCCGGATGATAATTCCTCATGAATTCCCTTCGGAAAACATCCCATGTCACTTCCTCACTAGCAACCTCAAGCCTCTGGCGGGTTTCAACCCACCAGTCATCCGCTTCAGCACTTAGTTTATGAGTACCATAACGGATCCTTTGCACAGGAGTGCAATCCATCACACAGAATATTCTTTCAATCTCCTTCAGCCACGCCAATGCACCTTCGGGATCATACTTTCCTTGGAAAGTAGGAGGATTCTCTCTTTGGAAGGTTGCCAAACTACGAGAGCCAGCGTTCTCATCAGCATTCGGCGGGTTTTGGAAAGCCTGAGCCATTGCCTGCATAGCAACAGCAAGAGCCTCATCATTCCTACCAGTGTTCCTTCCATCCATAACAACTTCTGCTCAAAACAAAACAAGGATTAGAATCAACAAATAAAAATACTTGATTGGTAGACAACAACAAACTCAACAACTTGGCCGAATAGACCGACCTGCTCTGATACCACTAATGTAACACCCCAATTCTACCCCTCGTAATTAATAATAAAATCAGAGTTTCAAAATTTCATCCTAACATAAATTGAGGTATCACATATTCGTGTTTTTCATCACTTTGCATTATAATGCACATCACAAAATCAAAAGTAGGATATACCGATTCATAATATAAATCATCATATAAACATATGACAAATCACAACACAACGGATGTGTTCACAAAATGTACGTATCATCATGTTATCATCAATACATAAAGTCATAAGATAGTATACATAAACTATCCTATCAAAAATAATAACGTCGCCCAAATCCCGAGTGTTACCACTATCAGAGCAGAGCGACTCAAAATAAAGAGACTCGAGCTAATCCTCATCATCCTCGTGGATCACCTGCACGTTACCAATATAAAGGCAACGGCGAAACAAGTAAAGGGTGAGATACTCCAAAACATATAATTAAAGGCATGATAAAATATATATCTAGTTTTGGAATCATAAATGATATAGGATAATAAGAGTATGTCAACATATATCAAAATCTCACATACTTTAAATCAACATTTCGTGTATAAAATCAACACTTTAATTTCATCACATAATCACCATAATCATGTCAAAACAAGACATAAACTTCATCTCCATAAACTCATATCGTCGCTTTACCGTCATGTTATATTCATCGCTTACTCATCATGAAATCATCACATATATTCACTTTATGTTCAATACAAAATTCCTCACAAAACAAAGTATCATATAACATTGCATTTCATCATAAGCCATCAAATAAAACTCAATGCCAAAAGACTCAAAAATAAACATAACTGACTCCATGAGACACGACTATGTTATGCATGTGGTACCCGTCGCTTTGTCCATAATTAGGGACATTCGGCATAAAAGCCCATCGTCGCTTTGGCATAAAAGCCCTCGTCGCTTGGCATAAAAGCCCTCGTCGCCAATGCAATGTATGTGACTTGACAACACGACATCACAAACACGACACAACAAAATATCATCATCGCACATCAAAATTGGTATAAAACCCATGTCGCCATATTTATCCACATCAAGATAAACATATCATCGCATCGCATATCATCAAGTATTCATTATAAATAAACCGTCGCAAACATCATATTTAATGACACCACATCATTATCAAATAACTCACTAAATTTCAAACACGGAAAAATAGTCAAACATCAATAATCGTCGCGAAATTCATTCAAAATAATCAGCATCAATTATAAACATTAACGTCGCAATCGGATTATCCATACGCGACTTAAACTGACTAAAACGTAACCCGGTTCAACTTAACCGTAAATTGACTTATTTCGGGTCACTCCATTAAAAACTAGTAATCTCGAAAAACTAACCTCACCACAATGTTCTACACATCAAAATTAGCTAGCACGTCAAGTTTCGTTAAATTCGAAGCAACTTACTCCGTCGCCGAAATTGTCGAAATCGGGAAATCAGAACATAATCGGGTTCCAAATTAAATCGGCTAACTTATGTCATATTTGTATTTAATTAATATAAATATTTAATATATATTAATTCAAGAAAAGAAAAATAAAACATAAATTAATTAATTTTCTAAACTTAATTCAAATTCCATACTGTAAGTTTAGTTTTACAAACTATACTGCTAGTTAGTTTCTAAACTCCATTTTAATGTATATACTGCTACAAGTTTCTAAATTCCATTTTAATTGAATATTGCTACTTGTTTCTAACTTCCATTTTAATTGAATACTGCTACTTGTTATAAACTTCATTTTATAAACACAGCTAGTACATAAATTCTTATACTGCATATTACGTTTTCTAAACTTCACTCAATATCTATACTGCATAAGTTAGTCTTCTATACTACTAACATTTGAATTTTTTCTATACTGTATATTCCTAACACTTAAATTTCTAACTTCATTTCTTCTATACTGTTAGTTCTTTTTTTTTTTTTATAAACTAAACTTAATTAATATAATTTAGTTTTTTTAATTTAATTTCTATTAACATAACAATAATCTCACAACACTAACATCTAAATTAACTCTCCTAATTTATCTCAACAAATCTCAAGTATCATAACATCAATTTTATCCCAAATCAAAATATACCAAATCAAACCCTAACTATAAGCATTGGAAAATCAAACCCCTTACCTTAGATGTTTAAATGATTCTTGATGATTTCAACCAACCCAAAACCCAAGCTTTGTTCTTCTTGTTCTTCTCTTCTCCAAGACTCTCTAGCTCTCTCTATGCTTCTAAGTGTGTTCTAGTGTTATGACACAAAACCAGGAAATGGTGGGTTTTGATTCAAGACAAAAGCTAGGCAAAGTTACTAAAAAGCCTCTCATCAAATATACTACTTCATAACACCAAATTATATCAAATAATATTATTAACCCAAATAATTAAAATAACTCAAAATAATTAAATATCGGTCTGAATAATATTTTACCGAACCGAACGGAATAAAAACCGGACCGAACAAAATAATTACCGTTCCCTAAAAACAAATATCGGACCGAATAAAATAATTATCGGTCCCTCAAAATAAATATCGGACCGAATAAAATAATTACCGGTCCCCCAAAAAAAATACCGGACCGAATAAAATAATTACCGGTCCCTCAAAACAAATACCGGACCGAATAAAATAATTACCGGTCCCTCAAAATAATTATCAGACCGAATGAAATAATTACCGGTCCCCCAAAACAAATACCAGACCGAATAAAATAATTACCGGTCCCTCAAAATAAATATCGGACCGAATGAAATAATTACCAGTCCCCTAAAACAAATACCGGACCGAATAAAATAATTACCGGTCCCTCAAAACAAATACCGGACCGAATAAAATAATTATCGGTCCCTCAAAATAAATATCGGACCAAATGAGATAATTACCGGTCCCCCAAAACAAATACCGGACCGAATAAAATAATTACCGGTCCCTCAAAACAAATATCGGACCGAATAAAACGTCGTCAAATATATTAACAGATATAACGGTTAATATAAATATTCTCGTCGCAAAAATAAATGTCAAACTGTAACTCGAAAATATTAATATAATATAATATTAAATAAAACAGAGCATTACAACTCTCCCCTACTTGTAAAAGTTTCGTCCTCGAAATTACCTGACTCGAAAAGCTCGGGATAGGAATCCTGCATCTTGCTTTCTAACTCCCACGTCGCACTTTCACCAGCTGCTCATATCCAAACAACTTTAACCAAGGAGATCTCTTTGCCACGAAGAGACTTCATCTCACGATCTTCGATCCTTAATGGCATCGTCTCCACCGTAAGATTGTCTCGCACTTGAATATCATCCATCTCAATCACATGTGAAGGATCCGGAACATACTTCCGAAGTTGTGACACATGGAACACATCATGCAAGTTCGAAAGATTTGGCGCTAACGCCACTCTATAAGCCACTTTTCCCACTTTACTAGTAATTTGGTAAGGACCAATAGAGCGAGGAGTTAGCTTCTTCGACTTCAATGCTCTCCCAACGCCGGTTGTAGGAGTAACTCGCAAAAATACATGATCACCATCTTGAAATTCTAAGTCTTTTCTCCTTTTATCATGATAACTATTTTGTCGACTTTGAGAAATTCTCATCTTTTCTCTAATCATCTTCACCATCTCAGTAGTCTCTCTAACCAATTCTGGTCCAAGCACCACACTTTCACCCGACTCATGCCAACACAAAGAAGTTCTACACCTCCGACCATACAAAGCCTCGAACGGTGCCATTCCAATACTAGCATGAAAACTATTGTTATAAGTAAACTCAATTAAAGGAAGATATGTATCCCATGAACCACCATGTTCAAGAATACCAGCACGTAACAAGTCTTCCAACGATTGAATCGTCCTTTCCTTTTGACAATCAGTTTGAGGATGATAAGCCGAACTCAACCTCAACTTTGAGCCCAAAGCCTCTTGCAAGCTCTTCCAAAATTTAGAAGTAAACCTCAGATCTCTATCCGAAACAATACACAAAGGAATACCATGTAATCTCACAATCACATGCGTATAAATTTCCGCCAACTTCGATACGGGATAAGTGATGTTAATAGGAATAAAGTGAGTCGACTTCGTAAGACTATCAACGATCACCCAAATCACATCGTGTCCTCTTGGTGTATTCGATAACCCCGTTATGAAATCCATAGAAATGTTATCCCATTTCCATTCTGGAATCTCTAACGGTTGCATCAACCCTGCAGGTTTCTGATGCTCCACTTTAGACTTCTGACAAGTCAAACAAGCATAAACAAACTGAGCCACCTCTCTCTTCATGCCCGACCACAAAAATAGTATCTTTAAATCTTGATACATTTTGGTCGCTCCGGGATGAATACTCAAATTTCTTCTATGACTTTCTTCCAAGATCATTCTCTTCAAATCCATATCATCGGGAATACAAATCCTATCTCGGAACCTCAAAACACCCTGAGCATCTAACTTGAAATCCTCATTTTCAGTTTGTCCAAGACCAACCAACAAATCAACAAGTTTCACATCAAGCTTCTGAGCTTCTCTAACACTATAAAGGAAATCATTATTGATCTTCAACATTCCCAAGATAACACTCTTCGGTGTCACTTCTATCACAAGACTCATATCTCTAAATTTCTCAATCATTTCCAACTCTTTCACCATCAAAAGTGACATATGCAAAGTCTTTCGACTTAAAGCATCGTCCACCACATTAGCTTTACCAAGATGGTAATTCAATCCAAAATCATAATCTTTCAAAAATTCAAGCCACCGTCTTTGTCTCATATTAATCTCTTTCTGATCGAACAAGTACTTTAAACTTTTATGGTCACTAAATACTTCAAATCTAGAACCACAAAGATAATGCCTCCAAATCTTAAGCACAAAAACAACCGCTGCAAGCTCTAAATCGTGCATAGGATAATTCTTATCATGAATCTTCAATTACCTAGAAACATAAGCAACCACTTTGCCATTTTGCATAAGTACACCACCTAAACCCATCTTAGAAGCATCACAATAAACAACAAACGATTCTTCAGGATTAGGTAGAATCAAGATCGGAGCCGTTGTCAACCTTTTCTTCAATTCAACAAAACTTTCATCACACTTGACATCCCACACAAATGCATCTCCTTTACAAGTCAACTTTGTCAAAGGAAGCGCCAACTTAGAAAAACCTTCAATGAACCTTCTATAGTAAGCAGCCAATCCTAAGAAACTTCTAATCTCAGTAACAGACTTAGGAGTTTCCCATCTCAACACATCATCAACTTTAGAAGGATCAACTGCAATGCCATCACCAGAAATGACATGCCCTAATAAGCTCACTTCACTTAACCAGAACTCGCACTTTGATAACTTAGAATAAAGCTACTTCTCTTTCAGAACTTCCAACACGATGCACAAATGTTCTGCGTGCTCTTCTTCCGATTTAAAATAAACCAGAATATGATAAATGAAAACAACCATGAAGCGATCCAAGTAAGGATGGAAAGTGCGATTCATTTACTCCATGAATACTCCCGGTGCATTAGTGACACCGAAAGGCATCACCGAATATTTGTAATGTCCATACCTCGTCTTGAAAGCAGTTTTCTGAACATCTTCTTCTTTCACCCTTATTTGATGGTAACCCAATCTCAAATCAATCTTACTAAACATGCAAGCGCTAACCAATCGGTCCATCAAATCATCAATTCTAGGAAGTGGATACCTATTCCTGATAGTCATTTTATTCAACTAACGATAATCAATACAAAGTCTCATGCTACCGTCTTTCTTCTTCACCAATAACACAGGAGCTCCCCACGGTGACACACTAGGTCTAACAAACTTCTTCTCGAGCAAATCTTCTAATTGGCTCTTCAATTCTGCTAACTCATATGCGGACATCCTGTATGGTGCCATAGAGATAGGTCTTGTACCAGGGACAAGATCCACAGAAAATTCAACTTCTCTTTCTGGAGGTGCACTAGGAATCTCATCGGGGAATACTTCAGGAAAGTCGCACACCACCGGAAAGTTTGCTATCACAGCTTGACTCTCCCCGGAAAGAGTCGCCATCAACAAGAAAACCAACGCCTAATCCTTCATGAACTCATTCAACTGCTTCGTCGACACCAACATAGATTTTTCTTCTTCTACTAAGGAAGAAAACCTCACAGTGTTGTCATAGCAATTGATATGGACATAATTACCTTTCAACCAGTCCATACCTAAAACCACGTCTAACCCGACAAGTGGTAAACAAACAATATCCACCATAAAGTCTCTATCAAATATTGATAAAGGGAAACTTGCACACATAAAAGAAGTAGTAATCGTTCCCTTAGCCGGAACTTCTACCACCATATCTCTATCCAGAGACGACAAAGTGAGACCCAATCTCTTTACACAATCAACAACAATAAAATAGTGAGTAGCACCAGTATCAATAATAGTAATAAGAGGAAAGCTATTAATGAAACTAGTACCTCGAACAAGACCATCCTCGTTTTCCGTCGGAACACCCGACAAAGCAAACACCTTTCCTGCTCCTTGAGTCCTCTTAGGCTTCTTACATTGAGCACTAATGTGACCTCCCTCGCCACAATTAAAATAGACCACATCCTTATGTCTACAATCGCAAGTCATATGGCCCACTTCTCCACCTCGGAAACATCTCACCTCATTCTCCTTAGCTCTAACATCGCTTCGACAAACATTACTTTTGTGGCCAGGTTTCCCACACTTGTAACAAACAATACTAGCAGGAGCATCTCCCCCACTAGTTCTTCTCTCTTGAAACTCTTTCTGTTTCCCTTTACCAGCTTGAGCATCATACGGTTTTCCATGGCTTTGTTGACCTTTGTTTCTCTTATCAGACATAATCTTATAATGAGCATTACTGTCCTCCTCAAAGATCCTACAACTATCAATCAAATCCGAAAAGACACGGATTTTCTGATAACCAACAACTTTCTTAATCTCAGGACGCAAACCATTTTCAAACTTGATGCATTTAGAGAACTCGCCATTCGGCCCATCATAATACGGATATAACTTGGCCAACATAGTGAACCTTGAAGCATAATAAGTGATAGACATGCTTCCTTGCTTTAATTCCAGGAATTTTATCTCCTTCTTTCCCCGAACATCTTCCGGATAATAATTCCTCATGAATTACCTTCGGAAAACTTCCCATGTCACTTCCTAACCAGCAACCTCAAGCCTCTGGCGGGTTTCAACCCACAAGTCATCCGCTTCAGCACTTAGTTTATGAGTACCATAACAGATCCTTTGCACAGGAGTGCAATCCATCACACAGAATATTCTTTCAATCTCCTTCAGCCACGCCAAAGCACCTTCGGGATCATTCTTTCCTTGGAAAGTAGGAGGATTCTCTCTTTGGAAGGTTGCCAAACTACGAGAGCCAGTGTTCTCGTCAGCATTCAGCGGGTTTTGGAAAGCCTGGGCCATTGCTTGCGTAGTAGCAGCAAGAGCCTCATCATTCCTACCAGTGTTCCTTCCAGCCATAACAACTTCTGCTCAAAACAAAACAAGGATTAGAATCAACAAATAACAATACTTGATTGGTAGACGACAACAAACTCAACAACTTGGCCAAATAGACCGACCTGCTCTGATACCACTAATGTAACACCCCAATTCTACCCCTCGTAATTAATAATAAAATCAGAGTTTCAAAATTTCATCCTAACATAAATTGAGGTATCACATATTCGTGTTTTTCATCACTTTGCATTATAATGCACATCACAAAATCAAAAGTAGGATATATCGATTCATAACATAAATCATCATATAAACATATGACAAATCACAGCACAGCGGATGTCTTCACAAAATGTACGTATCATCATGTTATCATCAATACATAAAGTCATAAGATAGTGTATATAAACTATCCTATCAAAATAATAACGTCGCCCAAATCCCGAGTGTTACTACTATCAGAGCAGAGCGACTCAAAATAAAGAGACTCGAGCTAATCCTCATCATCCTCGTGGATCACCTGCACGTTACCAATATAAAGGCAACGGCGAAACAAGTAAAGGGTGAGATACTCTAAAACATATAATTAAAGGCATGATAAAATATATATCTAGTTTTGGAATCATAAATGATATAGGATAATAAGAGTATGTCAACATATATCAAAATCTTACTTACTTTAAATCAACATTTTGTGTATAAAATCAACACTTTAATTTCATCACATAATCACCATAATCATTTCAAAATAAGACATAAACTCATATCGTCGCTTTACCATCATGTTATATTCATTGCTTACTCATCATGAAATCATCACATATATTCACTTTATGTTCAATACAAAATTCCTCACAAAACAAAGTATCATATAACATCGCAATTCATCATAAGCCATCAAATAAAACTCAACGCCAAAATACTCAAAATTAAATATAACTGACTCCATGAGACACGACTATGTTATGCATGTGGTACCCGTCGCTTTGTTCATAATTAGAGATTGCATAAGGATAATTGAACTTTTAATGCCTCATATTACTTTCATGGATCATTATTGACCCTCAATATTGCTCATGTCAAGTTTCAAGTCTTCGATCACATTTTTGCTCAGTTAATTGATCAGTTGACCTAAAAAATAGCTATATTGGGGAAAAAGTCAATTGTGGTCAATTTATAGTCAAACTTCATAATTTTTTATCTATATCAACATTGTGAACTCCTATATGTTATTTGATCAATTTTGGACCACAATTCCTCAAGAAATTTGATCAGATCATCAAAAGGGCAAAATGGTCAAAATTAGGGTTTTGATTGAGAATGGGAAATTTCTGATTTTTTTTTACCTAGCAAATGGTTAATTGGTTTGAAACATGATCTAAAGGTTTCAAATGCATCATTTTTACCTAATGGTATGACTCAAAACTTCCCTCAAGATTAATTGATTGATAGTTGATTTTCAGTCAATTGATCAAAAGTCAACTCCATACTAAAAAGTCAAACTTTGACTTTTTGGTCAAAACCAAGTGTCAAAGATCACAATTCATCAAAACATGTAAAAATATGAAACTTGTTCATCAAGAAATCAAAAAGTCAAGATTTCATTTTGAAAAGTCAAAATTTCCAAACTTAGAAATTTTTCTAAGTGTTGAAAACTTCATATTTTTTCACAACTTTGAGCCAATTTTTCACCATGATGCAAGATAATTCAAAGGAAACTTTAAACATGAAAGTTTTAGATATCACTGAGATCTAAAACATTGCTGAACACAACTTCTTCTAGAAATGCATGGATTTCAAGTTATGATTTTGTGAATACATGTTCATGAAACTTGGAAACTTAGTGAAATTTTGCCCTAGTTTAGGCAGGATTTTGACCTAACTTCATGGAAATTTTTCACATAGTTCCAAGGGGAATTTTCAAAAGTTACCAACATAGAGGTTGTATAGGATTTTACAAGATTTCCAAAATGTTCAAGAACTCATTGAGATCATATTTGAGCAAGAGGTATCGAAGGCATAAAGTTGGCATTTCATTCTTGAATTATAGGTCATTTCCATGACGAACAAGAATGCAAATCCATGCTAGGTTGTACAATATTTGCTTTGAAGGCCTCAAACTTGTTTGACACTCTATAATTAAATGTTTGCACGGCTGTAAGAAGCTTCAATCTAAGCATTCAATTTATTGCCCATGCTTAATGTCATTTTGGGAAGAAAGTACACATTGCCATTTTGGAAAAGTAGCTTTTATGAACAAAATCAGTTCTTGAGCTTTGCACTTGTTTTATTCTGATCACACAAAACCTATAACCCAAAAGAAACTTGTCTAAAGCCTCTAACAACTCAGCCCATGCTTGTACTTTACCTTGAAATTATATTTCCACTTTTCTTCAAAATCAAGTAAGATAGCCATAACTCAATATCTTGCACTTCTGACCCTCTAAAGTGTTGCAACCTTTTCCATACTTATGCACAAGTTATTTGCAAGCTAACACATGATTTTCAAGCCTCCAAGAACTCTCCCAAACACCCTTACTGCACATAATTGTTCCACTTGACAGTTTTGAGCCAAAACTCTCCATCTCCATTTCCACTCATGTGTTTTGATTCTTAACCATCCAGACACCTTACTTACATCATACACAAGTGATCCAAGCCTCTGTTTCAAGACTGTAACTCCTCCATCGCTATCCACCATTTCCAAAACTGAAGCTTGCAACTTGACTTGAGTTGGGAGTTTCAGCCATCCTCAAAGCAAAGTAGGAGTTGGAACACATTCAAGGAGGTCCAGGAAAGCTACATAAATCAACAGGCTATCTCAAAGGTTTCTCAAACTCCATACACGACTCCAGTTGCAAGATGTAAATTTTCAAACTTCTATATCTTCATACAAGCATCATTTGATTATGATTTATGAAGATAAGATGTAGATATCATTGCCACGAAGCTGTACATATCCATAGTTTGCATTTATATGGCCTGAGCTTAGAGAATTTTGGAGTTGAAGTTTTTGAAATTTTTAGGTTTTAAATTTAGTTATTTATATGGTTGGATGCGTGGGAAGAAATGCCACAACTTTCATGTTTGTACTTTCCATTTTTGTTGAGAGATGAACAAGTTACAAGTGCACTGGCAGGCTGAAGATTGAAGACGAAGTACAGGCCTTGGAAGCATTTTATGTTATGTATTTATCATTTCATTTTAATAAACGGATGTATAGCCACCCCAGTGGCAAGGCAGCATGCTGGTAACCAAGAGGGCGTGGGTTCAACACCCAGCGCGTTGCCTTTTTTTCATTTTCCACATTTTCATCCCTTTTTTGTCACAAACACACAGGCATGGGCCTCAATGTAGTGGGCCTTGGTCTTTTGCTGGCTTCTAACCCCTGGCCCTGCTTCAGCACCCCCTGGTCATTTTATTTCTTTATTTCATTTTCATTTTATTTTTTATTTTACTTTTATATTTTCTTATTATTATTTTTATTACTAATTTTTTTTTATTATTAATAAAAATACCAAAAATATTTATTTTATTATTTTTGCACTCATATTTTATTTTTCTTTAGAAAAATTAAAAAGAACACAAACAATTTTCTTAACAATTCAATTCCTTTATTTTATTAATATTTAGATAATTAGGTTTAATTATTATATTATATTATTTTTTTGTAAATTAAAATTAATTTAGAATTTAGGTTTATTTTAGTTAATTAATTTTTATGTATTTTTCTGTTATTCTTAAAACCTTTTCATAAAAAACCCTAAAAAATATTTTTTTAGTTAATTTCTTTTTTTAATTAGTTTAAGTTAATTTTATTTGATTTTCATTAATTATTAGGTTTAGGTTAAAATCCTTTCATAAAAATACAAACAAAATCATTTCTTTTTCCATTTTTTGCATTCATGCATTTTATTTTCAATTTTGTACAATATTCAATATGGTTGTAATAGTTAATTAGATTTAATTTTCTTGCAAAATCCCCATTTGTAAATTTGTACACCCCCTCCCCCTATTGATGTAATAGCTTTAGTATTTTTATTTTCCATAATTTAATGCTTTATATATAAATGCTAGTAAATTAGGGTTTGTATGGAAAGACTAAAATCAACAAGTTAGCAAACCCTAATAAAAGATAAATCAAGCATGAAAAAGACACACTTGCACACTTTACACCTCTAAGGTTAACTCCACTTGTTGCCTTGAGAAATAAATGGTCATAATACGCATGTAAGATGTCTTAGAAAAAACAAACAAAATACAAGATCATAGTCCCTTGATGACGCTACAAATGTTGCCTTACGAATGATCTTAGTCCCTTACAGAAAATGCTAAGATATCTTACAACATTGCTATTCATGACTATACGATGACCCTTGTCCACACCTCTTACACCCAAAGATAAGGTTACTTACCAATCCATGGTAAAATAACAATGTCAAAGGAAAGAGGAAATAAACAAGAAATACTTTTGAGTAATTAGAATGTTCCTAGTTGCTTGCTCATTTTCAAACCAAAACATCCTTGCTATTTTCAAAACAAACACCAACACTTTCAAAACACCTTTCAAAATTGAAACATTTTTCAAAAGATTAAACACCTTGTATACGTTCTTACGAACGAGAACTATTACAAAGTTTACCTAAACGATGGCGCCTTTTCAAAATACTTTCAAAAACCATACAAAGCACATTTTCAAACAAAAGCAAGTGATCTAGCAAGCAACTAAGAGCCCGTAGATAACTACGGATGAAAAGGGTGCTAATACCTTCTCTTTTCATAATCTACCCCCCGAACTCAAGAAAATATCTCTAAAGGTCTTTCCTGTTCTTTTCAGCCTTTCCTTTTGGATAAAAGAAAAGTCGGCGACAACTCTTGCTAACTGCAACATTTGCGATCAAACGCAAAACAACCAAGTCTGTTCTCCCAACGCGTTACAGAAGGCTCCTATATTTCCAAGGGGATGACGACCTTTGTCCGGTATGCTAGTCGGAACAGAGTTTCCCCAGTAGACGAGTGTGTGGTCGTTCAGTATGCCCATAGCATACTGTGTAACTCTTCAACCCATCATTTCTTAGTTTCGTCCAACCTTCGTTGGAGGCCTATGAGTATTACTCTATTTGCAGACTCGACTTGACATTTTGTCTCGGGGTGCTCGACAGAGGCGAAGTGTTAGGTTGTGCCAAGTTTTGCGATGAATTCTTGAAAGGTGTCGTTCATGAACTAGGTCCTGTTGTTGGTGACTATCGCTTATGGGATGCCAAAAAGAGCGAGGATATTTATTTTGTAGAAGCGAAGGACATTTTGGGCGGTGATCTTGGCCAAAGCTTCAGCTTCTATCCACTTGGTGAAGTAGTCGACAGTTATAATTAGGTATTTATTATGATTGGTTTCGACCACAAACGGGCCGAGGAGGTCTAGTCCTCACCAGGTGAAGGGCCAGGGAGAGGAGAGGGATTTAAGCTCGTTAGGAGGAGCTAAATGCATGTCTCTGTGCCGTTGGCATTTATCACATATCTTTACGTTCTCTTTTGCATCATGTTGCATGGTGGGCCAGTAGTATCCAGCCTACAAAGCTTTCCTCACGAGGGATCTTCTGCCTAGATGTTGACCGCTGATGCTTTCATGAATTTTGAGCAATACTTGTTCCGCTCCGCTTCGATCGACACACTTGAGGAGTGGAATGGAAAATCCTTTTTTGTAAAGTTTTCCTTCGACCAAGACATACGAGCAAGCCCTCCGCCTGACAACAACCGCTTTTTTTGGTTCGTCGAGGAGTTTGCCCTTAGTAAGGTAGTCGTGTACGGGGATCGTCCAATAATCGTTGTCCCCGATGGAGAATACTTCTAGGGTGGAAGATGGCTTCTGGGTGCTTGGTCGAGGTAGTATCTCCTGTATCACAGATTTATTTCCTCCCTTTCTCTTTGTGCTCGCCAATTTGGGTAAGACGTCTGTGCGGGAATTGTGCTCGCGGGGAACATGCTATACATCCACAGATTTGAACTTCCTTTTTTCCTCATGGACTAGGGCCCAATATTCGGCGAGTTGGTCATTTTAACCTGATATTCACCTCGGACTTGAGAGGCAACCAACTGAGAGTCGGCGATGATTTTTATTTCCTCGGCTCCCAGATCTCTGGCCAGTCGTAAGCCCGCGAGGAATGCCTCGTATTCGGCCTGATTTTTGGAGGTCAGAAAGGATAGGATGAGGGAGACTTCGAATAGAGTCCCATCTTCATTTTCTAGTATGATGCCCGTACCGCTTCCGGTTGAACTGAAGGCACCGTCGACGAAGATCGTCCAACAACGCGACCTGTCAGGGCTCGCAGGCGAGGTCATTTCTGCCATGAAGTCGACCAAGGCCTGAGCCTTAATGGATTTCCTGCTCTCGTATTGAATATCAAAATTCAGAGAGTTCTAGGGACTATTTCAACATTCTTCCGGCCATGTATGATCTTCCGAGCAGTTGTTTTATTGGTTGATCCATCCGGGCCATTATGGTGTGGGCCAGGAAGTAATGTCTTAGTCTCTTTATTGTGTTAACGAGGGTCAGAGCTACTTTTTAGATTTGTTGATATCTTGCTGCTGGGCCTTGCAGGGCCTTGATCGTGAAGTAAATTGGCCTTTGTCCTACTGGGATTTACCTTATCAGCGTCGCGCTTATTGCCTCAGAGGCGACGGCTAGATAAAGGTAGATGACTTCGTCTTTCTTGGGTCGAGACAGGATGGGCGGCTATGAGAGCGCTCTTTTAAAATGAATGAGGGCTTCTTCGCATTTGGGCGTCCACTCGAAGGTGGCTTCCTTGTGCAGTAGCTTGAACAAGGGAAGCGCATACTGGGCGGACTTTGCCATAAATCGAGAAAGTGAGGTGAGCATGCCGTTTAAGATCTGGATGGATTTCTTCGACGTGGGCGTCGGAAATTCGGAAAATGCCCGACATTTATCGGGGTTTGCCTCGATTCCTCGTTCCGTTAAATAGAAACCAAGGAATTTTCTTGCCCGTACGCCGAAGGTACATTTTTCCGGGTTGAATCGCATCCGGCATTTTCGAGTTTGCTCGAATACTTTTTTCAAGTGGGCGGCATGGTCGAGCTCTTCGGTGGACTTGATGATCATGTCGTCCATATAGGCTTCGAGCATGTCGCCTACCTCGTTGCGAAAGACTTTGTTCATCATGTGCTGGTAAGTAACTCCCGTGTTTTTTAGGCCGAAGGGAATTACGTTGTAGTAATAGTTGCCCGACTCGGTCATGAAAGCGGTATATTTTTTTATCCATTTTTGCCATGGGGATTTGTTTATAACCCGAGTATGCGTATATTGTAACACCCCAATTCTACCCCTCATAATTAATAATAAAATCTGAGTTTCAAAATTTCATCCAAACATAAATTGAGGTATCACATATTCGTGTTTTTCATCAATTTGCATTATAATGCACATCACAAAATCAAAAGTCAGATATACCGATTCATAACATAAATCATCATATAAATATATGACTAATCACAGCACATCAGATGTGTTCACAAAATGTACATATCATCATGTTATCATCAATACATAAAGTCATAAGATAGTATACATAAACTATCCTATCAAAATAATAACATCGCCCAAATCCCGAGTGTTACTACTATCAGAGCAGAGCGACTCAAAATAAAGAGACTCGAGCTAATCCTCATCATCCTCGTGGATCACCTGCACATTACCAATATAAAGGCAACGGCGAAATAAGTAAAGGGTGAGATACTCCAAAACATATAATTAAAGGCATGATAAAATATATATCTAGTTTTGGAATCATAAATGATATAGAATAATAAGAGTATGTCAACATATACCAAAATCTCACATACTTTAAATCAACATTTCATGTATAAAATCAACACTTTAATTTCATCACATAATCACCATAATCATGTCAAAACAAGACATAAACTTCATCGCCAAAAACTCATATCGTCGCTTTACCGTCATGTTATATTCATTGCTTACTCATCATGAAATCATCACATATATTCACTTTATGTTCAATACAAAATTCCTCATAAAACAAAGTATCATATAACATCGCAATTTATCATAAGCCATCAAATAAAACTCAACGCCAAAAGACTCAAAAATAAACATAACCGACTTCATGAGACACGACTATGTTATGCATGTGGTACCCGTCGCTTTGTCCATAATTAGGGACATTCGGCATAAAAGCCCATCGTCGCTTTGGCATAAAAGCCCTCGTCGCTAGGCATAAAAGCCCTTGTCGCCAATGCAATGTATGTGACTTGACAACACGACATCACAAACACGACACAACAAAACATCATCATCGCATATCAAAATTGGTATAAAACTCACATCGCCATATTTATCCATATCAAGATAAACATATCATCGCATCACATATCATCAAGTATTCATTATAAATAAACCGTCGCAAACATCATATTTAATCACACCACATCATTATCAAATAATTCACTAAATTTCAAACACGGAAAAATAGTCAAACATCAATAATCGTTGCAAAAGTCATTCATAATAATCGGCATCAATTATAAACATTAGCGTCGCAATCGGATTATCCATACGCAACTTAAACCGACTAAAACGTAACCCAGTTCAACTTAACCGTAAATTGACTTATTTCGGATCGCTCCATTAAAAACTCGTAATCTCGAAAAACTAACCTCACCACGATGTTCTACACGTCAAAATTAGCTAGCACGTCAATTTTCGTTAAATTCAGAGCAACTTGCTCCATCGCCGGAATTGCCGAAATCGGGAAATCGGAACATAATCGGGTTCCAAATTAAATCGGCTAACTTATGTCATATTTGTATTTAATTAATATAAATATTTAATATATATTAAATCAAGAAAAGAAAAACAAAACATAAGTTAATTAATTTTCTAAACTTAATTCAAATTCCATACTGTAAGTTTAGTTTTACAAATTATACTGCTAGTTAGTTTCTAAACTCCATTTTAATGTATATACGGCTACTAGTTTCAAAATTCCATTTTAATTGAATACTGCTACTTGTTTCTAACTTCCATTTTAATTGAATACTGCTACTTGTTATAAACTTCATTTTATAAACACAGCTAGTACATAAATTCCTATACTGCATATTACGTTTTCTAAACTTCACTCAATATCTATACTGCATAAGTTAGTCTTCTATACTACTGACATTTGAATTTTCTTTATACTGCATATTACTAACACTTAAATTTCTAACTTCATTTCTTCTATACTGTTAGTTCTTTTTCTTTTTTTTATAAACTAAACTTAATTAATATAATTTAGTTTTTCTAATTTAATTTCTATTAACATAACAATAATCCTACAACACTAACACCTAAATTAACTCTCCTAATTTATCTCAACAAATCTCAAGAACCCTAACATCAATTTTATCCCAAATCAAAATATACCAAATCAAACCCTAACTATAAGAATTGGAAAATCAAACTCCTTACCTTAGATGTTTGAATGATTCTTGATGATTTCAACCAACCTAAAACCCAAACTTTGTTCTGCTTGTTCTTCTCTTCTCTAAGACTCTCTAGCTCTCTCTATGATTCTAAGTGTGTTCTAGTGTTATGACACAAAACCAAGAAATTTTGAGTTTTGATTCAAGACAAAAGCTAGGCAAAGTTACTAAAAAGCCCCTCATCAAATATACTACTTCATAACACCAAATTATATCAAATAATATTATTAACCCAAATAATTAAAATAACTCCAAATAATTAAATATCGGTCCGAATAATATTTTACCGAACCGAACGAAATAAAAACCGGACCGAAAAAAATAATTACCGGTCCCTCATAACAAATACCGGACCGAATAAAATAATTACCGGTCCCTCAAAATAAATACCAGACCGAATAAAATAATTACCGGTCCCCCAAAACAAATACCGGACCGAATAAAATAATTACCGGTCCCTCAAAACAAATACCGGACCGAATAAAATAATTACTGGTCCCTCAAAATAAATACCGGACCGAATGAAATAATTACCGGTCCCCAAAACAAATACCAGACCGAATAAAATAATTACCGGTCCCCCAAAATAAATACCGGACCGAAAGAAATAATTACCGGTCTCCCAAAACAAATACCGGACCGAATAAAATAATTATCGGTCCCTCAAAACAAATACCGGACCGAATAAAATAATTACCGGTCCCTCAAAATAAATACCGGACCGAATGAAATAATTACCGGTCCCCCAAAACAAATACCGGACCGAATAAAATAATTACCGGTCCCTCAAAACAAATATCGGACCGAATAAAACGTCGCCAAATATATTAACAGATATAACGGTTAATATAAATATTCTCGTCGCAAAAATAAACGTCAAACGGTAACTCGAAAATATTAATATAATATAATATTAAATAAAACAGGGCGTTACAACTCTCCCTCACTTATAAAAGTTTCGTCCTCGAAATTACCTGACTCGAAAAGCTCGGGATAGGAATCCCGCATCTTGCTTTCTAACTCCCACGTCGCACTTTCACCAGTTGCTCCTATCCAAACAACTTTAACCAAGGAGATCTCTTTGCCACAAAGAGACTTCATCTCACGATCTTCGATCCTTAATGGCATCGTCTCCACTGTAAGATTGTCTCGCACTTTAATATCATCCATCTCAATCACGTGTGAAGGATCCGGAACATACTTCCGAATTTTTTGACACATGGAACACATCATGCAAGTTCGAAAGATTTGGCGGTAACGCCACTCTATAAACCACTTTTCCCACTTTACTAGTAATTTGGTAAGGACCAATAGAGCGAGAAGTTAGCTTCTTCGACTTCAATGCTCACCCAACGCCGGTTGTAGGAGTAACTCGCAAAAATACATGATCACCATCCTGAAATTCCAAGTCTTTTCTCCTTTTATCATGATAACTCTTTTGTCGACTTTGAGAAATTCTCATCTTTTCTCTAATCATCTTCACCGTCTCAGTAGTCTCTCTAACCAATTCTGGTCCAAGCACCACACTTTCACCTGACTCGTGCCAACACAAAGGAGTTCTACACCTCCGACCATACAAAGCCTCGAACGGTGCCATTCCAATACTAGCATGAAAACTATTGTTATAAGTAAACTCAATCAAAGGAAGATATGTATCCCATGAACCACCATGTTCAAGAATACAAGCACGTAACAAGTCTTCCAACAATTGAATCGACCTTTCCTTCTGACCATCAGTTTGAGGATGATAAGCCGAACTCAACCTCAACTTTGAGCCCAAAGCCTCTTGCAAGCTCTTCCAAAATTCAGAAGTAAACCTTGGATCTCTATCCGAAACAATACACAAAGGAATACCATGTAATCTCACAATCACATGCGTATAAATTTCCGCCAACTTCGATACGGGATAAGTGATATTAATAGGAATAAAGTGAGTCGACTTCGTAAGCCTATCAACGATCACCCAAATCGCATCGTGTCCTCTTGGTGTATTTGGTAACCCCGTTACGAAATCCATAGAAATGCTATCCCATTTCCATTCTGGAATCTCTAACGGTTGCATCAACCCTGCAGGTTTCTGATGCTCCACTTTAGACTTCTGACAAGTCAAACAAGCATAAACAAACTGAGACACCTCTCTCTTCATGCCCAACCACCAAAAAAGTTTCTTTAAATCTTGATACATTTTGGTCGCTCCGGGATGAATACTCAAATTGCTTCTATGACTTTCTTCCAAGATCATTCTCTTCAAATCCACATCATCGGGAATACAAATCCTATCTCGGAACCTCAAAACACCCTGAGCATCTAACTTGAAATCTTTATTTTCAGTTTGTCCAATACCAACCAACAAATTAACAAGTTTCACATCAAGCTTCTGAGCTTGTCTAACACTATAAAGGAAATCATTATTGATCTTCAACATTCCCAAGATAACACTCTTCGGTGTCACTTCTATCACAAGACTCATATCACTAAATTTCTCAATCATTTCCAAATCTTTCACCATCAAAAGTGACATATGCAAAGTCTTTCGACTTAAAGCATCGACCACCACATTAGCTTTATGAGGATGGTAATTCAATCCAAAATCATAATCTTTCAACAATTCAAGCCACCGTCTTTGTCTCATATTAAGCTATTTCTGATCGAACAAGTACTTTAAACTTTTATGGTCACTAAATACTTCAAATCTAGAACCATAAAGATAATGCCTCCAAATCTTAAGCACAAAAACAATCGCTGCAAGCTCCAAATTGGGCACAGGATAATTCTTCTCATGAATCTTAAATTGCCTAGAAGCATAAGCAACCACTTTGACATTTTGCATAAGTACACCACCTAAACCCATCTTAGAAGCATCACAATAAACAACAAACGGTTCTTCAGGATTAGGTAGAATCAAGATCGAAGTCGTTGTCAACATTTTCTTCAATTCAGCAAAACTTTATTCACACTTGACATCCCACACAAATGCAGCTCCTTTACAAGTCAACTTTGTCAAAGGAAGCGCCAACTTAGAAAAACCTTCAATGAACCTTTTATAGTAACCAGCCAATCCTAAGAAACTTCTAATCTCAGTAACAGACTTAGGAGTTTCCCATCTCAACACATCATCAAGTTTAGAAGTATCAACTGAAATTCCATCACCAGAAATGACATGCCCCAAGAAGCTCACTTCACTTAACCAGAACTCACACTTTGATCATTTAGCATAAAGCTTCTTCTCTTTCAGAACTTCCAACATGATGCGCAAATGTTCTGCGTGCTCTTCTTCCGATTTAGAATAAACCAGAATATCATCAATGAAAACAACCATTAAACAATCCAAGTAAGGATGGAAAATGCGATTCATGTACTCCATGAATACTCCCGGTGCATTAGTTACACTGAAAGGCATCATCGAATAGTCGTAATGTCCATACCTCGTCCTGAAAGAAGTTTTCTGAACATCTTCTTCTTTCACCCTTATTTGATGGTAACCCGATCTCAAATCAATCTTACTAAACATGCGAGCGCTAACCAATCGGTCCATTAAATCATCAATTCTAGGAAGTGGATACCTATTCTTGATAGTCACTTTATTCAACTGACGATAATCAATACAAAAGTCTCATGCTACCGTCTTTCTTCTTCACCAATAACACAGGAGCTCCCCATGGCGACACACTAGGTCTAACAAACTTCTTCTCGAGCAAATCTTCTAATTGGCTCTTCAATTCTGCTAACTCAGATGCGAACATCCTGTATGGTGCCATGGAGATAGGTCTGGTACCAAGGAAAAGATCCACAGAAAATTCAACTTCTCTTTCTGGAGGTGCACTAGGAATCTCATCAGGGAGTACTTTGGGAAAGTCCCACACCACCGGAAAGTTTGCTATCACATCTTGACTCTCCACGGAAAGAGTTACCATCAACAAGAAAACCAACGCCTCATCCTTCATGAACTCATTCAACTGCTTCGTCGACACCAACATAGATTGTTCTTCTTCTACTAAGGAAGAAAACCTCACAATATTGTCATAACAATTGATATGGACATAATTAGCTTTCAACTAGTCCATACCTAAAACCACGCCCAACCCGACAAGCGGTAAACAAACAAGATCCACCACAAAGTCTCTATCAAAGATTGATAAAGGGAAACTTGCACACACAAAAGAAGTAGTAATCATTTCCTTAGTCGGAACTTCTACCACCATATCTCTATCCAGAGACGACAGAGTGAGACCCAATCTCTTTACACAATCAACAGTAATAAAATAGTGAGTAGCACCAGTATCAATAATAGTAATAAGAGGAAAGCTATTAATGAAACTAGTACCTCGAACAAGACCATCCTCGTTTTCCGTCGGAGCACTCGACAAAGCAAACACCTTTCCTGCTCCTTGAGTCCTCTTAGGCTTCTTACATTGAGCACTAATGTGACCTTCCTCGCCATGATTAAAATAGACCACATCCTTATGTCTATAATCGTGAGTCATATGGCCCACTTCTCCACATCGGAAACATCTCACCTCATTCTCCTTATCTCTAACATCGCTTCGACAAACATTACTTTTGTGGCCAGGTTTCCCACACTTGTAACAAACAATACTAGAAGGAGCATCTCCCCCACTAGTTCTTCGCCCTTGAAACGCTTTTTGTTTCCCTTTACCAGCTGGAGCATCATACGATTTTCCAAGGCTTTGCTGACCTTTGTTTCTCTTATCAGACATAATCTTATAATGAGCATTACTGTCCTCCTCAAAGATCCTACAACTATCAATCAAATCCGAAAAGACACAGATTTTCTGATAACCAACAACTTTCTTAATCTCAGGACGCAAGCCATTTTCAAACTTGATGCATTTAGAGAACTCGCTATTCGGCCCATCATAATGCGGATAGAACTTGGCCAACATAGTGAACCTTGAAGCATAATCAGTGATAGACATGCTTCCTTGCTTTAATTCTAGGAATTCTATCTCCTTCTTTCCCCGAACATCTTCCGGGTAATACTTCTTCATGAATTCTTTCGGAAAACTTCCCATGTCACTTCTTCACCAGCAACCTCAAGCCTCTGGCGGGTTTCAACCCACCAGTCATTTGCTTCAGCACTTAGTTTATGAGTACCATAACAGATCCTTTGCACAGGAGTGCAATCCATCACACAGAAGATTCTTTCAATCTCCTTCAGCCACGCCAAAGCACCTTCGGGATCATACTTTCCTTGGAAAGTAGGAGGATTCTCTCTTTGGAAGGTTGCCAAACTACGATACCTAGCGTTCTCGTCAGCATTCAGCGGGTTTTGGAAAGCCTGAGCCATTGCCTGCATAGCAGCAGCAAGAGCCTCATCATTCATACCAGTGTTCCTTCCAACCATAACAACTTCTGCTCAAAACAAAACATGGATTAGAATCAACAAATAACAATACTTGATTGATAGACGACAACAAACTCAACAACTTGGCCGGACAGACCGACCTGCTCTGATACCACTAATGTAACACCCCAATTCTACCCCTCGTAATTAATAAAAATTAGAGTTTCAAAATTTCATCCAAACATAAATTAAGGTATCACATATTCGTGTTTTTCATCACTTTGCATTATAATGCACATCACAAATTGAAAATTCAGATATACCGATTCATAACATAAATCATCATATAAACATATGACTAATCACAGCACATCGGATGTGTTCACAAAATGTATGTATCATCATGTTATCATCAATACATAAAGTCATAAGATAGTATACATAAACTATCCTATCAAAATAATAACGTCGCCCAAAATCCCGAGTGTTACTACTATCAGAGCAGAGCGACTCAAAATAAAGAGACTCGAGATAATCCTCATCATCCTCGTGGATCACCTGCACGTTACCAATATAAAGTCAATGGCGAAACAAGTAAAGGGTGAGATACTCCAAAACATATAATTAAAGGCATGATAAAATATATATATCTAGTTTTGGAATCATAAATGATATAGGATAATAAGAGTATGTCAACATATATCAAAATCTCACATACTTTAAATCAACATTTCGTTTATAAAATCAACACTTTAATTTCATCACATAATCACCATAATCATGTTAAAACAAGACATAAACTTCATCGCCATAAACTCATATCGTCGCTTTACCTTCATGTTATATTCATCGCTTACTCATCATGAAATCATCACATATATTCACTTTATGTTCAATACAAAATTCCTCAGAAAACAAAGTATCATATAACATCACAATTCATCATAAGCCATCAAATAAAACTCAACGCCAAAAGACTCAAAAATAAACATAACCAACTCCATGAGACACGACTATGTTATGCATGTGGTACCCGTCGCTTTGTCAATAATTAGGGACATTCGGCATAAATGCCCATCGTCGCTTTGGCATAAAAGCCCTCGTCGCTTGGCATAAAATCCCTCATCGTCAATGCAATGTATGTGTGTTGGCTGAAGATTTTGATAATGTTATTTAGAATTCAAAAGAGTTAAAAGTTCTAATCGAAATGGAATTAAACGCCATATTTCGAAGTTGCAGAAGCAGTGTTTCGAATGAGTGTGTCAAAGCTTGAAGCTTCGAACGGTGATTATGGGAACATATCCAAAGGGGTCTCGAAACAACAGCGAGGCTAGGTTTGGGAAGAGCGTTCGAAACGGAAGAACACTAAAGCGTTTAAAATTCAAATGGAAGCGGGACTTTCAAAGTTTGAAAGTTATGTGTTGGAGCATTTTGGGACACGTGGAAAGATGAAAGAAGCATTGTCTTGCATGTTCGAAACGTGGCATGATCCTATAGCGAGACCGTTAGGGTCGAATTAGTATAAATAGAAGTCTTAGTATTAGGATTTCAGTGTGTCATATCTGTTATACAAAATACTCAATAACATTCAAACTACCACATGGCAAGGGAAACGAATGCGAGAGAAATGTATGTATGATAGCACCATGTATTTCTAACTTAATGAAAGCCTTTTTACCATTTCCAGTACTTTCTCCTTCTCTTTTTGTCGAATAACATTTGCAAGTTTCTTTATTTACTGTCTTTTCATTTCAAAGTCTTTTCCTCAAAGTTTTACGTTTTACTGCTTTCTTTATATTTCGAGCACTTTATATTTCAGAGAACTGTTACACTTTCAATACCTTTACTTTCAAGCATTGTTTTTCAAGCGCATACTTTTACTTAAAATCATTTATAGATTTCTTGCATTGAACGCTTTCTTCACATTTTTAACTTCTGCATTCCAGAAACCTTTTGTGTTAAATGTTTTATAAATCGAAACCATTTACTTCACTTTTCATACAGTTTTATATGTCTCTTCAATCAGCATTACAATTAGCATTTATTCGTATAATTTAGTTTTCATATACATTTTAACCACATTCTTAAACTCTTAGAGAGAGGGATCGAAATAAACCAAACACTTGTACAATAGCAACCATGAATAATTGTTCGATTGTGAGAGTAACCTTAATATCCAAGGAGTCCTAGGATCAATCTAGTCGATCCTGTGAGTTACCAGAGAGATTGAATAGCGTTAACAAAGATTATTCGATAGTTTGGAAGACTAGCGGTTGTTTACCAGAAATCACTGGAAACAAATTGGCACACCCGGTGGGACCAATAGTTGGATATCAGAATTAAGGATTGTCGAGACGTAGCCATCCCAAAAACGTAGGAACATAAGAAATTTGCTGTTTTATGAACCTGAGAAGTGGTAAGATAACCAGCAACCAACCTTTATCCAGAAGAAAACGTTTGGACAAAATGTCTAATTCAGACAATCAACAAGGAAACCAAGGTGACCCACATGCAACAGGCACTAACGCGTCCATTTCGAGCGGAACATCTAATGTAATCCCTTCGAATGCACAGTCTGTTGCATCTTCAATCAGTAACATAGCCACCAATGGAGTAAGTGGCATATCAACAAACAGTTCGATCTTAGGAAATACTGGAACTATGGGCCACCCTGGGGGATTCGTTCCACCACCAGGAACACAATCCCATTTCGCCACACCATCAACTAGACCACCCGGCTTCGATGGGAATAGAATTAGAAGTTCTTCTTACGGAATGCCAACATCTTTTATGGCAGGTTTACACAATTCCACTTCGAATTCATCCCCACAACTAGGATCTGGGTCTGGGGCGAACCAATTTATGACAAATAACCAAGGGTCAGTGGGTTATAGCACGTTGCCTATCCTAACCACAGATAACCAGTTGGCTTTTAGGCAATTGATGGATGACAGCAACCACAATATGATAGGGGTGTTAGCGCAAACCATGCAGGAAATATTTGCCCCAATAGTTCAGAATGTGACTGTGACGAACAGGGAAAACGCTGACAATATGAGTCGAATAGCAGACTTCTTTGCTCCCACAGAAAGGCGTAGGCAGAACCAGGCGGGATTTCGAACAAACATGCCTGTCATAGAACAAATTGCTAACGACCCAATTCATAGACTACCCAGGGAAGAAGCTAACTTAGGGGCCAGAGCACCAAGGTTAGAAGCCCCAATAATTCCGGGCCCACAAAGGGAAGTTATGGAACCAGGGGCAAGGATCGACAGGCCAGAAGCCCCTGAATTTCGAGAAGAACAACCTAGGGGAGTTGTTTTGGTTGGTCGAAATCAAGATGCCGATGCCGTCGTTCATAGGATTCGAAACGATAACATCTTGGCAGAAAATAACCTAACCACCATGATAGAGAGGATCATGGCCCAGAATGGCCTCAATACGGGAATGAGGAGGCCAAATTACGCTTCTCCTATATTGGATTGTATAATGCATACTGATTTACCAAGGGGATACAAAGTCCCTAAATTTACAAAGTTCGCCGGGGATACCAACGAATCAACAGTCGAACACATAGCGAGATATCTAACCGAAGCGGGAGATATAGCCAATAATGAGGATCTCAGGATCAAATACTTCCCAAGTTCCTTAACAAAAAACGCCTTCACTTGGTTTACCACGTTGCCTCCTGGGTCTATTGACACTTGGACCCTTTTAGAGAGATTATTCCATGAACAATTTTACATGGGACAATCGAAAATAAGTTTGAAGGAATTGGCCAGTGTTAAGAGAAAGTTCACTGAACCCATAGATGATTATTTGAATAGGTTTAGGCTGTTAAAGTCCAGATGTTACACAGTAGTGCCTGAACATGAGTTAGTCGAAATGGCCGCTGGGGGGTTGGATTATTCTATTCGAAAGAAATTAGATACTCAGTATTTGAGGGATATGGCTCAATTAGCCGATAGGGTTCGACAGGTCGAAAGACTAAAAGCTGAAAAAGCCAGAGTCTTTAAGAATAGTAAGAAAGAAAGGGTTTCCTATGTTGGGACTGAAGAAGTAGAAGAATATCCTGAATTCGAATTCAAAGAGGTCGAAATCGACCTCGCTGAATTAAAACAGGCCCCACCTTACTCCTGCAAAATGTTAGTTCCCAATAAAGGGAAAGATATTGTTGAAAATGAGAAAAGTGACAAGTTTCCAAAGAAGGTTTATACCTTCGACGTCACTAAGTGTGACGAAATTTTTGACCTGCTTGTCAAGGATGGCCAACTAATTGTGCCATCAAATGTCAAAATACCTCCCTTGGATCAGAGGAAGAAAAGGGGATTTTGCAAATATCATAGTTTCCTAGGCCACAAGACCTCACAATGTTTTCTTTTCAGGGACTTGATTCAAAACGCGATCAAAGATGGCAGACTAAAGTTTGCTGATAAGGTGAAGATGAAAGTGGACGAAGATCCTTTGGACGTCGCAGACACCAACTACTCCGAGCCTGCATGCATTGGAGAGGTCAACATGGTGGAAACTGATCGAAGCGACGCCCCAACAGGAGAGAAGGACACTGAAGTCGAAAACTGGGTGATGGTCGAAGTCAGCGAGGAAGTCACTGAAGACATCCAGAATACGCCAGATACTTCGATTGCTGCACCTGTGGCTGTTGCAGGAGAAACCCAGGCTACTGAAGGCCAAGGGAATCAAAACGAAGGGTTGACACAAGTCACTGAGGGCTTGAGGCTGGAATTGGAGAAAGTCCAAATTACGCAGCCAGTTCCCCTTCAGAAGGAAATATGGGACACTCTGGGGGAACCCAGTGGAAAATTCGACTATCTGGTCAAATATTCTGCCCCAGAAAGTTCGAAGGTCCAGATCGAAGATATAAAGCCCACAGGATGGGGCGATGACGAAACTAAAGAGGGGGACGTGGAAATAAATATGGTGGATATGGAAAGACCCCGTTCTGAGATGGAGGAAGTGGAAAAATACCTAGAAAAAGAAAAGCACAGAATGGGGGATAATCACACTGGAGATGCTACTCTCAAAGACTATCTCATGACATGCCACAAAGGAGATCCAGGCATGATATTATGCCCTAGGTGCAGCATCCTCTGCAACCAAAGAATTGCTGCAAATTTCGAAAGGGTACAGAGGGCTCGAACTGGCAACAATTGGCGCCAGGATAACCAACTCTTTAGGTGCTATCCCAAGGCTGGAGAGAGTTTGTTGGAGTTTGTTTTTCGCTGCTACAAGGGGGCAACTAAGTGCTTGGTTTGCCCAAGGTGTTCTGCTGTGTATGACCAAAGCATGGCCAGGGCCTTCGAAACGATCCCCTTCGCCCCTTGCTGGAACCATCAAGAAACTGCCCAGATGGGCCCGCGTTTCGACAGCAGATACAAACAGCGAAGACCTGATAGCCCTCACCCCAAAGTTGCTCGAAGAGTGACTTTCAAACTCCATGCTGAAGTACCAACCGATAGATGGCTACAAGTCAGAAATGACAAAGGCAAAGACAAATGGAGGGGTGCTGAACGAAATGCACGCCATGCTGTGACATACAGGAGGCAATTCAACACACAAAAAAGGGAGGAAGTGAGATTAGAGAATTACAAAGGAAGGAACCCCATGTCAAGATCCCAGTGGCGCAGACAGCAAAGGATTCGAAAGGCTGAGAGAGAAGCTGTGGCAAACAAAGGGGATACTTCAACAAAGATACAAGGTGAATCGAGCACCAACAAACCAAAAAATCAGACTGAAGAGAAACCTCCAGTCAATAGGAGGCTTTTTTCTGAAGACCAACGAGACGAACCAAAGGAATACACTCCAGGCCCGGAAGAGGACGAAGATATGATAACAGATAACTTCGAATCGGAGGGGGAGTCTTCATTCAACCTGAACTGTAACGTGGTGTCTGTGCTTCCCTGCGAATTTGGGCAGGAAATCGAAATCAATGAATATGAGGAGGAAGACACCACAGATCTAATGAAACACAGGCCCGTATGCTACTACGTGATGGACAATGGGGCTGTTGAGGAACAAAATGCGTTCTTCGAACGTCCAGAGCCTGCAATGAAGAATCATCTCAAGCCACTTTTCATTCGAGCGAAAGTAGGTGTCCATGGTGTGAACAAAGTTCTAGTGGATGGGGGTGCTGCAGTCAACCTGATTCCCCATTTTATGCTAAAAAGGTTAGAGATCCGTGAAGGAGATATCAAGCCCCATAATATGGTTCTATCCAATTATGAGGGAAAAGTGGGCAAAACACTGGGGGTGGTCCAGTTGGAATTGACAATAGGCTCAAGTTGCAGGCCCACCATGTTTATGGTTATCGAAGCCAAGGCCAACTATAACCTACTGCTGGGAAGAGAGTGGATCCATGGCGTGGGGGTAGTTCCTTCGTCAATGCATCAACGACTAGTTCTGTGGAGAGATGACGGAATCGTGGAAAACATCGAAGCAGACCAGAGTTACTTTATGTCAACTGTCAATTTAGTTGACAAAAGGGATTATGATAAAAATCTAGCAAAGATTGCTCCATGTGTTCCAAACGATGAGATGAATGAAACTAGAAACGCCCACTACTACATGACACTTCGTCATGATGGTCTTTACTGGGGTAGAACAATAATCAGTGAAGAAGAGGAAGTTGAAGGTGCTATACAAAAACGGCCAGTAGGCTGGGACTTCGACAACCTTAACCATGACTGAGTCTACCTTCTTCGAAAGGATTTCGGCCTATATGGCTGAGAATGAATCGAAAGCGGCCTTAGAGGCTGAAATAAATGAATCAACTGTAAAGACGAATGAAGTCAGTGGGGGGGGTTCGAAATGCTCACCCATCAAAGAGTTGGAGATGGATCAAAGGTTGGATGCCATCTATGACAAAGAACCCTTAGGCTTCGAAAGGGACCCCATAAACTCAGGTGTCAAAATGTTGGCACAGGACCCGCTCGAAGAAGTCAACTTAGGGGATGAAAAAACGAAAAGAGTAACTTACGTAAGTGCTAAACTTAGCCCAGGCCTCAAGGAAAAAGTGATCGAAATCCTTAAGGAAAACAAAGATTGTTTCGCATGGGATTATGATGAGATGCCTGGTTTAAAGAGGGAGTTGGTCGAACATAGACTGCCAATCAAAGATGGCAAGAAGCCCATCAAACAAACTCCCAGAAGATTCGCACCAGCGGTTCTCACAAAAATTAAAGCTGAGATCGAAAGGTTGCTTCGCTGCAAATTCATCAGAACAACAAGGTACGTTGAATGGTTAGCAAACATAGTACCTGTTATTAAGAAAAATGGTTCTTTAAGAATTTGCATAGATTTTAGGGATTTAAATACTGCAACCCCTAAGGATGAATATTCCATGCCCGTGGCAGAAATGCTAGTAGATTCTGCTGCAGGATTCGAATACTTGAGCATGTTAGATGGATACTCTGGATATAACCAGATTTTCATTGCTGAAGAAGATGTTGCAAAAACAGCATTTCGTTGCCCAGGAGCCTTAGGCACCTACGAATGGGTGGTGATGCCTTTTGGTTTAAAAAATGCTGGGGCAACTTATCAAAGGGCGATGAATTCAATCTTTCATGACTTCATCGAAACTTTCATGCAGGTGTATATTGATGATATAGTCATCAAATTTATATCTGCAGAAGCACATTTGCATCATTTGAGCCAATCATTCGAACGAATGAGAAAACATAGCTTAAAAATGAATCCCCTTAAATGTGCATTTTTTGTGCAGGCTGGAGATTTTCTTGGTTTTGTGGTCCACAAGAAAGGAATTGAAATCAACCAGAACAAAACCAAAGCGATAATGGAGACGAAAGCACCTGCGTCAAAAAGGGAGTTGCAATCTCTACTAGGGAAGGTTAACTTCCTCAGAAGATTCATTTCGAACCTGAGTGGAAGGACCCAAGCTTTCTCCCCGTTACTTCGTCTGAAGCAAGGTCAGGCCTTCGAATGGAACGAAGCTCACCAGGAGGCGTTTGACAAAATAAAAGAATATCTTTCCCAGCCTCCTATTTTGTCTCCACCATCATGGGGGAAGCCCATGAGATTGTACATATCTGCTTCTGAAGTTAGCATAGGTAGTATGTTAGCACAAGAGGATAACAATGGCGTCGAAAGAGCCATATACTATTTAAGTAGAGTGCTAAATGATGCAGAGACCAGATATAGCAATTTAGAAAAGCTATGTCTCTGTTTATATTTCTCTTGTATGAAACTCAAGTATTATATAAAACCTGTTGATGTTTATGTTTCGTCTCACTTCGATGTCATTAAACATATGCTTTCAAAGCCAATAATGCATAGTAGAGTTGGAAAGTGGGCTCTGGCCTTAACAGAATATTCATTGACGTTCATGCCCTTAAAAGCTATGAAAGGACAAGTGATTTCTGATTTCATTGTGGATCATTCGTTGGTTGAGCAGACAAGCATGAGTTACGTCGAAATGCAACCATGGAAATTGTACTTTGATGGTTCAACCCACAGGAATGGAAGTGGTGTTGGAGTCCTTCTAATTTCTCCTGAAGGAATTCCAACAAAATTCAAGTATAAACTGGATGGTCCTTGTTGTTCGAACAACGAAGCTGAGTACGAAGCGCTCATTGTTGGACTTGAAGCTTTGTTGGAATTGGGGGCAACCAGAGTCGAAATTAAAGGAGACTCTGAATTGGTGGTCAAACAAATCACAAAAGAATACAAGTGTATAAAAGAAAATTTAATGGTATACTTCGTCATAGTCAATAGGCTATTAAGAAAGTTTGAATACATGGATATTCAACACATACCAAGGTTAGAAAACCAAGAAGCAAATGACTTAGCGCAGTTGGCTTCAGGTTATAGAGTATCTACCAAGAATCTTAAGGATTTGGTCGAAATAAGGGGAAGAGTTATGGCTACTAGATTCACACCATCAGATCTGGAAAGTATGAGATTGGGATATGCTGAGAAACAGGGATTCGAAATTCTAGCCATAAATACTTTGTCAGATACAGATTGGCGAAGTCCTTTAAAGAGTTATTTAGCAGACCCAACTCTAAAGGTGGATAGAAAAACAAAATATAGAGCATTGTCATATCTCCTCATGGGGAACGAATTGTTCAAAAAGACCCAAGAAGGTGTATTGTTGAAATGCCTAGGAGAAAGTGAGGCATATTTAGCATTGTCTGAAGTCCATAATGGGGCATGTGGGGCACACCAAGCAGGCCATAAAATGAAATGGCTGCTATTTCGATATGGTTTGTATTGGCCTAGCATGCTCAAAGATTGCATAGACTTTGCTAAAGGATGTGAGGAATGTCAGAAACATGCAGGAATTCAACATGCCCCTGCGAGTGAGTTGCATTCGATCATCAAACCATGGCCATTCAGAGGATGGGCATTGGATCTGATAGGGGAGATAAATCCTGCTTCGTCCAAAGGTCAGAAATATATCTTGGTAGGAGTAGATTATTTTACCAAATGGATCGAAGCTATACCTTTGGTAGTTGCTGATCAAGAGGCAATTATCGAATTTATACAAAAGCACATTATCTATAGGTTTGGATTGCCAGAAAGTATAACTACAGACCAAGGCTCTGTATTTACTGGTAGAAAGATGCAAGGATTTGCCCAAGAAATGGGGTTTAGATTGCTAACATCAACACCATATTATGCTCAAGCAAACGGACAAGTCGAAGCAGCAAATAAAGTAATAATAGGATTAATTAAGAAGCATATTGGCAAGAAGCCAAGAAATTGGCACAAAACTCTGGACCAAGTGTTGTGGGCTTGTAGAACATCTCCTAAGGAAGCCACTAACACTACGCCTTTCCAACTTACATTCGGCCATGATGCAGTGTTACCAGTAGAAATTCATCTGCAATCAGTTCGAATCCAGAAACAAAACGAAATTCCAGCTGCATTATATTGGGAAATGATGATGAATGAATTAGTTGAGTTGGACGAAATTAGGTTACATGCGTTGGAAATTTTGATGAGGCAAAAAGAAAGAGTGGCCAGAACATACAATAAAAGGGTGAAGAAAAAAGTATTCATTATTAATGACTTGGTTTGGAGAGTCATATTGCCTATGGATAAGAAGAACAAAGCATTAGGTAAATGGTCACCTCATTGGGAAGGACCTTTTCGAATATTAAAAGTATTCTCAAACAATGCATACGAAGTCGAGGAACTCTTGGATGATAAACGTGTCCTAAAGGTTAATGGGAAATATTTAAAGAAATATAAGCCAAGCCTGCGGGAGATTCGAATAATAACAACATAAACAAAATATTATAAAAGCCAAGATGGCAAGATAGAATGCCAAAATGGCGTTGTTCGAATATTACATGTAAAAACCAAAGTTATGGTCAGATAGACATAAAAATCTAGAAATAAACATTATTTTTCAATCGATTAAAGGTGCTTCGAAATGTTTCAAGTCTCTGCTGAGCAAACCACCTGGCACCTTCCAAGGTTGCCACTTCTCCTTTAAGTTGTTCTGCAGTCTCCATTTCTGCAAGCCCCTGGTTGAGAAGCTCTTCGAATTGGTTACCTGCAGGATTAGTTTCGAAGGCTAGTTGTTGTTCCTTAGCCTCCTTAACTTTCTGCTGAAGTTCCAGAATCTACCTTTCCCAAACAAGAATGGACTCAGCTCGAGCCTCATATTCGGTTTTCGCCTGCTTCAGATGCATAGCCTGATCCTCAGCTTCTTGAGAAAGCTTCGAAGCTTGTTCATAAGCGGCATCCATAGCAATGCGTTTCTCGTGAACCTTCTTGGCAGCAGATTCGTCTTGGAGAAGGTAGCCAGTTACGTTGTCCAGCAAATTCTGAAGATCAAACAAGAGAGTACTAACTGGCAAAGAGCAGTTGGAAAGATTAACCTTTGTGAGCAGCTCCTTCATAGTATAGCAAGCAGTACTATCTTGCTTAAGCACTTCGAATATATCCACATTGAGAATAGTTCTCCTAATTTTGTTGAGAAGAACAACTCTTTCATCTGTGGGAAGAGGATAGCTGGTTGAACTTGTGCCAGCCCTAGCGAGTGGAACGTCCCTCTGAGCCAACTTTGCCTTCATATACCCAATGGGGTCATTTCGCCTCAGAAGTGACAGTTCCTCGTCAGTCATTCGAGACGGAGAGGATTGGGGGAATTCCACGCGTAGGGGAACCACGTTTGTTTCAACCTCTAGGGTTTCGTTGATTGCATCACCATCCCCTTCATTTGCTTCGTGCTCTTGATCTTCTTCATCTTCGTCCAAATCTACCACTTCGATACCATCCCTTTCGCCGCTATGTGCGTTAGACTCCGTCCCGGCAGTCGAACCATCATTGACGTTTTCCTCGTCATTGGCGTTTTCCTCCTCAGATTCTTCGTCTGCAGATTCTTCGAATCCTTGCCCAGAGTCAGCTTTTTCTTCTTCAGTCTGAGTATCCTTTGGGTCCTCTTGAAGAGTTTCAAGAGGGGACTTTTGAAGAACCCTTTGTGAATCCTCTGCAGACGTTTGGAGTATGGTTTCGTTCACCTCTTTCAGAGGAATGGAGGTACCTTGGTCATCTGGCTGTTCAGAAGTTCCAGCCAAAACCGCCACATTGGAAGAACCTTTGTTTTGGACCAAATTGCTGGAATCTCCTTGAGGAGAGGAGTTAAGCGGAGCAGCAGCCCTGGACGGAGAGGTCGAAATGGTAGAAGTGGGATTCAAGATGTTCTGCAAGGAGCAGCAAAATGTTAAAGAAAAACATTCACCAAGGTAATAAGAAGTTAAACATTTTTAGAAGAAGTTCGATTTACCTGTGGGCCCTCAGAGGAGAGGTTACTAGCTATGTGTTCCAACTGTGGGTTGGAGGTCGAAGGTGGATTTTTGGATTTAGGTAAGGGAGCAACATCCCTGGAGTCGAGTCCAGAGACACTAGGCGGAACAGTGCTTTTAGGTGCAGCTTTCTTTAGCTTCTTCTTCGAAGCAGTATTTGAGTTTCCTCCAGCAGTGGGATCTTCCCCAGTAGTGCTTGGTTTCCGCTTCTTGGGAGTAGTGGGAGGAAGCTTGTTGGTCTGAACGAATTTTAACGAAGTTAGATATAAAAAGCTTGAGTGAATTCGAAGCATCAAAAAACTAAGTGATTACCGTTGGAATTGGGGCACTTGTTGTTGTTGGCGTTATTATTGTTGTTGTAGTTGCAGCAGTAGTAGTTGTTTCGGGTGGATTAGCTTTTTCGGTAGTTTCGATGGAGGCTTGAGAGGCACTCCCTTCCTTCGATTTCGAGGCAGCGGTCTTTATCCTGATAGCTGAAAATCAAAACAATTAAAGCAAAGGTTAAAGATATGGAAAATAAAAGACATTTGGGATTTTTCCCAAGCATTCGCACCTGTGCCTTGATCAGATTTAATTGACATGGCAGAAAGGTCGTATCGAAGGTGTCCTGGGAAATCATGAAGCCAGTATCGAGCCCATGTCACAGTCTCAGATGGCTTTGGTTTCCTTTGAAGATATTTGAACATCTCTTTGCAAGTAAACCACCATGGATATGGGGGAAACCAAGCCAGAGCCAGTTCTGAGGTAGGTAATCTGGGAAATTTAGGTGGATGCATTTCGAATGCCAACCTATACCTATCCTCAGGTGACAGCCCTGAAGGAAGTTTTAGCTTAGAAACTTTTTGTTTAAATTTTTCCTTCAAGGTCTCAGCTGCTTGATGCACAGTGGAGTCCAAGCGCGTGGGGTCGTAAGTAGTTTCAAAATAATTTTGAAAAGCTTTTATCTCTTTGGCATGAGTAAACATACCTTTCTTTGCTGGTACCTGCACATCGAAGGCATCAATTAGTTTCTGTCGAATTGTAAGTGTATCGAACATACAAGTTTGATAAAACTTAATCCACCACTCCAGAAATCCTTTAGCCGCGAGATGGGTAGGTTCGAAGGCTATCAGCTCAAATTGGGCAAAGCCTTGATATTGTTCTTGCTGGATCTTGGCTTCCCTTGCCTTGAAAGTTCGACCAGATGTGATGGCGCTCTCAGTTTGGAACAAAGGTTCAGGAATCAGTTGGCATAAGCCAAACTGCCTCGAAACGAAGTTTGGTTGGTAGGCAAAGAGAAGAATTTGGTTCTTAGCTGGGGTTATCCTTGAAGAGATGAGTCTGGGAAGCAAGAAAGCTCTCCATACATCTTGGATCTCCTTGCTCTTGATGGCTTCCGAGAGAGCCATGGTGAACCAAGAAGGTCCATGAGCCCTCGAAGCGAAAGGCGCCATGCTCTCTTCGAACTTGTGCCTTTTGGAGAGTATCATGATGTACTTCGAGAATTGAACCTTGAAGTCATCCTTGTCATCATTAGGAGTTAGTCTTCGAAGCCTAGTGCCTTCGACTATCCTATCACTTATTTCTGAATCTTGCTCATCTATGGTGTTGGCGGTTGATAAAGAAGGTTCGAACATGGCATTCAGCCATAGTTGAAGTAACCAAAATGGGCCAGCTAATAGAATGTTTTTGGAAGTGTGGGATTTGAGACTCGAAACGGCTGATCTCAGGCTCTCATAGAGGTCAACTAAGAGTAATTCACTTAGGCACACTTTGCGATTTTCGTGTAAATCCCTAGCTAGAGGAATGAACCTACTAGCTACCTGCAGGGATCTACTGCAGAAAACGTACCTAGACAGCCACAGGGTTAAGAAAGCAATGTGCTCTGTGTCAGACACATTGTCCCCTTCAGCATGATAATGGCTGATAAATTTGGAAAAGCTGGCTAACTTGACTTCGAAGTCAATTATGCTGGAGTGTTCTTCATTGTTAGGAACATAAGTTTCTCCCACTGGCGACAGCCCAGTAATAGCCGCTATGTCGAAGAAGGTTGGGGTAATCATTCCACCTGGGAGATGGAAAGTGTTGTAGGTACTATCCCAGAAATAAAGGGACGCAAATAGCAGAGGATGGCTATAGGTGAATCCAGGTTTCGATAGCTTAATGAGGTTATAAATGCCTAATTCTTCCCATTGCTGGGATTTCTTGGCTTCTGCTTTCGTGAACCAGTTTTGATAGGCAATATCAGAAGTAGGGCAAGATCTAAATGGTTTAAAATTGCTTTTTACATAGTCCAAAATAAATGGGTCCTTGGGATGAACAGTTGGGGTTTCTGCGGTATTCGAACTAAGAGATTCTACTGCCCTAGGGGCATCCATTTTGTTGAATAAAGGTTTGAAGCTATAACATACGGGAAAAATTGTCCTGGTGTCCTTTAGTATTTCAAAAACTGTAAGAGGGCCATTTAAGGCTAACCTCTTACCAGCAACATGGGTAGGGATGAGTACCTGTGATGCGTACAACATTTCTTTTTCTTTGGAAATCATTTGAGGAGCAAGAGCAGATTGGCCTTGAATGGTGACGATTTTACTCTCCATGGTTGCTCCTGTAGTTTTTCCTTTCTTCTTTGAGACTTTCTTGTGTTGGGAAGAGGTGGAGGAAGACATTTTTGTTCATTGAGAGCTTAGATTGTTTTATGAGAGAAGAAGAGTAAAAATCCAGAGTATGAAAGATTTAGAGTGTAAAAAGAGAAAGGAAGATTAAGTTGATGATTTATAATGAGAAGATTAAGCATCCACCGAGTAAAAGTGTGATACGTGGAGATCATGGGTTGGTGTGATGAAGAGGTGGCGAGAAGTTGATATAGGTAATAGGCGTGATTTAAAAACAATCATTACTTATAACTGCACCACGCTGTGAAGTGACTCTGGGCGGTTAAGGAACCCAAAAGGTGCTATGATTGATGTGACTGGAGTCAAATGCATTAAATGTTATGATGATTCGAAAATCCTATCAAAATCTTGTATAAATGTTTAAAATAGGTATTTCTCAAAGAGATCGAAATACATATTTTAAAGGGGCATTTTGTTGGCTGAAGATTTTGATAATGTTATTTAGAATTCAAAAGAGTTAAAAGTTCTAATCGAAATGGAATTAAACGCCATATTTCGAAGTTGCAGAAGCAGTGTTTCGAATGAGTGTGTCAAAGCTTGAAGCTTCGAACGGTGATTATGGGAACATATCCAAAGGGGTCTCGAAACAACAGCGAGGCTAGGTTTGGGAAGAGCGTTCGAAACGGAAGAACACTAAAGCGTTTAAAATTCAAATGGAAGCGGGACTTTCAAAGTTTGAAAGTTATGTGTTGGAGCATTTGGGGACACGTGGAAAGATGAAAGAAGCATTGTCTTGCATGTTCGAAACGTGGCATGATCCTATAGCGAGACCGTTAGGGTCGAATTAGTATAAATAGAAGTCTTAGTATTAGGATTTCAGTGTGTCATATCTGTTATACAAAATACTCAATAACATTCAAACTACCACATGGCAAGGGAAACGAATGCGAGAGAAATGTATGTATGATAGCACCATGTATTTCTAACTTAATGAAAGCCTTTTTACCATTTCCAGTACTTTCTCCTTCTCTTTTTGTCGAATAACATTTGCAAGTTTCTTTATTTACTGTCTTTTCATTTCAAAGTCTTTTCCTCAAAGTTTTACGTTTTACTGCTTTCTTTATATTTCGAGCACTTTATATTTCAGAGAACTGTTACACTTTCAATACCTTTACTTTCAAGCATTGTTTTTCAAGCGCATACTTTTACTTAAAATCATTTATAGATTTCTTGCATTGAACGCTTTCTTCACATTTTTAACTTCTGCATTCCAGAAACCTTTTGTGTTAAATGTTTTATAAATCGAAACCATTTACTTCACTTTTCATACAGTTTTATATGTCTCTTCAATCAGCATTACAATTAGCATTTATTCGTATAATTTAGTTTTCATATACATTTTAACCACATTCTTAAACTCTTAGAGAGAGGGATCGAAATAAACCAAACACTTGTACAATAGCAACCATGAATAATTGTTCGATTGTGAGAGTAACCTTAATATCCAAGGAGTCCTAGGATCAATCTAGTCGATCCTGTGAGTTACCAGAGAGATTGAATAGCGTTAACAAAGATTATTCGATAGTTTGGAAGACTAGCGGTTGTTTACCAGAAATCACTGGAAACAATGTGACTTGACAACACGATCACAAACACGACACAAAAAACATCATCATCGCACATCAAAATTGGTATAAAACTCACGTCGCCATATTTATCCACATCAAGATAAACATATCATCGCATCGCATATCATCAAGTATTCATTATAAATAAACTGTCGCAAACATCATATTTAATCACACCACATCATTATCAAATAATTCACTAAATTTCAAACACGGAAAAATAGTCAAACATCAATAATCATCATGAAAGTCATTCATAATAATCGGCATCAATTATAAACATTAACGTCACAATTGGATTATCCATACGTGACTTAAACTGACTAAAACGCAACCCAGTTCAACTTAACCGTAAATTGACTTATTTCGGGTCGCTCCATTAAAAACTCATAATCTTGAAAAACTAACCTCACCATGATGTTCTACATGTCAAAATTAGCTAGCACGTCAATTTTCGTTAAATTCGGAGCAACTTGCTCCGTCGCTGAAATTGCCGAAATTGGGAAATCGGAACATAACTGGGTTCCAAATTAAATCGGCTAACTTATGTCATATTTATATTTAATTAATATAAATATTTAATATATATTAAATCAAGAAAAGAAAAACAAAACATAGATTAATTAATTTTCTAAACTTAATTCAAATTCCATACTGTAAGTTTAGTTTTACAAACTATACTGCTAGTTAGTTTCTAAACTCCATTTTAATGTATATACTGCTACTAGTTTCTAAATTCCATTTTAATTGAATACTGCTACTTGTTTCTAACTTCCATTTTAATTGAATACTGCTACTTGTATAAACTTCATTTTATAAACACAGCTAGTACATAAATTCCTATACTGCATATTACGTTTTTTAAACTTCACTCAATATCTATACTGCATAAGTTAGTCTTCTATACTACTAACATTTGAATTTTTTCTATACTGCATATTACTAACACTTAAATTTCTAACTTCATTTCTTCTATACTGTTAGTTTTTTTGTTTGTTTATAAACTAAACTTAATTAATATAATTTAGTTTTTCTAATTTAATTTTTATTAACATAACAATAATCCCACAACACTAATACCTAAATTAACTCTCCTAATTTATCTGAACAAATCTCAAGAACCCTAACATCAATTTTATCCCAAATCAAAATATACCAAATCAAACCCTAACTATAAACATTGGAAAATCAAACCCCTTACCTTCGATGTTTGAATGATTCTTGATGATTTCAACCAACCCAAAACCCAAGCTTTGTTCTTCTTGTTCTTCTATTCTCCAAGACTCTCTAGCTCTCTCTATGCTTCTAAGTGTGTTCTAGTGTTATGACACAAAACCAGGAAATTGTGGGTTTTGATTCAAGACAAAAGCTAGGCAAAGTTACTAAAAAGCCCCTCATCAAATATACTACTCCATAACACCAAATTATATCAAATAATATTATTAACCCAAATAATTAAAATAACTCCAAATAATTAAATATCGGTCCGAATAATATTTTACCGAACCGAACGGAATAAAAACCGGACCGAACAAAATAATTACCGGTCCCTCAAAACAAATACTGGACCAAATAAAATAATTACCGGTCCCTCAAAATAAATACCGGACCGAATAAAATAATTATCGGTCCCCCAAAACAAATACCGGACCGAATAAAATAATTACCGGTCCCTCAAAATAAATACGGGACCGAATGAAATAATTACCGGACCCCAAAACAAATATCGGACCGAATAAAATAATTACCTGTCCCTCAAAACAAATACCAGACCGAATAAAATAATTATCGGTCCCTCAAAATAAATACCGGACCGAATGAAATAATTACCGGTCCCCCAAAACAAATATCGGACCGAATAAAATAATTATCGGTCCCTCAAAACAAATATCGGACCGAATAAAACATCGCCGAATATATTAACAGATATAACGGTTAATTTAAATATTCTCGTCGCAAAAATAAACGTCAAACGGTAACTCAAAAATATTAATATAATATAATATTAAATAAAATGGGGCGTTACATATATGAATGATAACAGTTTAAAATCAGCCGAGTTATCGACCAGTTTGTCAATATTGGGAAGGGGATAAGCATCTTTTGGGAAAGCCCGATTGAGATCAGTATAGTCAATACACATGCACCATTTTCTATTAGATCTTTTAACGAGGACTACATTCGAGAGCCAGGTTGTGTACTGGGCTTCAGAAATAAAATTTTCCTCTAGGAGATCTTTTACAGCTAATTCAGCAGCCTTTGCTTTCTCGGTCAACTGCTTCCTTCTGCGCTGCGCGACTGCCTTGATGGCAGGATCAATGGTCAAGTGATGGCATGTGACCTCAGGGTCTAAATCGGGCATCTCGGCCGCACTCTAGGCGAATAGATCAACATTTTCCATTAGGTAAGCTTTCAGTTGCCTTTTCGCCAGGCCGGGGAGGTCCGCTCTGATCTTCACTCCCTTGGTGGGGTCTTCTCTGAGAGGAACTAGCTCGAAGTCGGCGTCAAGGTTGGGTCGTACATGACTTGAGAGTTTGTTGTGATCTATAGAGGAGGTCGACCCTTCGTCTTCGACCATCATCTCTTTCCCTTTCCTCCTTTACTCGACTCAGTCTTCCATGGAGAAGTAACTATTGAGGTCAATGGTGTCAACCCTCAGCATCAGCTTGGCTTCCTCGGAGCTGGAGGACAGTGTGGCTCTAGTGTTCGTTCGAGGTTTCGCATTGATGGAGCTGATGCCCTTGGCAGAAGCTTCGAAGCACCTCCTGGCTTCTTGGATGTCCCCGTGAAGGGTGGCGACCAAGCCTTCAGCGATGTAGTATTTCATCTTGAGATGAATGGTAGAGGGGACCGCAATGAGCTCGGTGAGAGTGGGTCTCCCGAAGATACATTGGTAGAGAGACGGAAAAACTACCACCAAGAATTAGGTCTTAATGGCTCTGATCATTATTCCCCTCCCAAATGTGACGATCAACTCTACATATCCCCATGGCTTCGTGCTGGCCCCGTTGAAACCCTGAAGATCAGAACCCACGCAGGGGGTTAGGTGGCTCTCGTTCAAATGTAAGGTGGTGAATAGTTGGGCATACATGATGTCCACCAAACTGCCTTGGTCGACCAGAATGCGACGCACGTCAAAGTTAGCCATCCAAGCTCTCACAAGTAGTGGCATGCTCGAATTCAGGGCCCCTCCTGGAAACTCTTCTCTGTAGAAGTAGAGGGGGTGATATCCTCCGCTGAATTTGTCGAGCATGGCATCCATATCTGAGTTGGCCTCAATGAGTTGGTCGAACCTCCTCTTCACTGATCCAACTGTGTGCCTGTTGAACCCTCCGCCAGAGATGACCATGGCCGCGGGGAAGGATTCCCACAGACTGTGGGAGGAGAAGTATAGGGGGACATTCTCCATGTCCGAAAAGTAGAAGTCTTCCAGCCGTGAGATGCTCAAGGCAACCGGAATAGGGTCGAGGTCGGGGGATTCTTCCCTTCCTCGACATTCTTGGTTTCTGGTGCTTCGTCACATGCACCCTCCTTCTTTCTATACTGCTTGAGGTGCTCATCTCTGATCAGTATTTTGATTGTATCCTTGATATGAATTCAATCCTCCGTGTTGTGACTGTGACTCTTGTGGAACCTACAGTACTTGCTTTTGTCGGTTCCTGGATTGGACGGTGTTTGTCGGGGGAAGCACAACCCGACTTGCTTGAATTCAAAATTGGTGCATTCAGAAAGAATACGCTCCCTTAAGGTTGTCAAAGGGGTGTAGTCATGGAAACAACCAGTCGGCCCCTTGTAGTCTTTGGGATCGTGGGGCTTGTCATCTCGTTTCTTCTCCCCCTGACGGGATGTTGAGGGTTCATCGTTCTTTGAGGATTTGGCACTCTCTCTGTGCCTAGATTCCTGGGAGCTGTTGGCCGCTTCCTTCTCTTCGTACTGTATGTACGCCTGGGCCTTTAGGAGAAGGGAATCGAGCATGGCTGGTGTTTCTATGCCCACAGCCTTGGCAAAGTCACTGCGGGGATGGAGTCCGCGCTCGAGGAAGTACTTCTTCATATTGTCTGTTGTCGGGACTTGGACTGTTTCCTTGTCAAAGCGTTCAATATATGCTCGCAGAGACTCGTCCCTGCCTTGCATGATTGCTTCGAGCGAAGCTTCTGATTTAGGGTGTCGATGGGAGGTGGTGAAGTGCCTCGAAAATATCCTCCCGAGTTGTTTCCATGAGGTTATGGATTCGTCAGGGAGGCTCTTGTACCATGCCATCGCCCTCTTCCTAAGAGTGGTTGGGAAGAGTCTGCATTTGATGGCTCCCCTGACCCCTCTGTAGTCGAGGAGAGCATCGATGTTCTCGATGTACTCGTCAGGGTCTGTTGTTCCGCCGTAGGTCCCTAAAGTGGGTGGCTTCTCTAGGCCGACAGGAAGTGGAGATTTAGTAATCTCTCTTGATAGCGGGCCACGAGGCTCGTCATCCTCACTATCGACGGGAAATGGAGAAGGAGAGTGATAGTTTCTCCCCCGTTGGTCGTCACGGTCTCGTCGGGGGGAGGGGACCCTTCATTTCTGCTTTGGCTTGGGAGAAGGCAATCGAGCTTGATCGATTTGCCTGTTTTCCTCCCTCTTCTTGAACAAATGGGGGGGTCTTGATCTCTGGAAGGAGGTGTGCGATTGCGTTTATTAAAGAAGGAAATGTCGCGCCTCTCTTTTCTATGCGGTGGGCCGCGCCTGGGTAGTGATGCACTGGGGGAGTTTCATCGTCGGGCTCTCCGAGAAGGAGATCTTGATTTCCTGTTCTCCCAGGCTCATATCCTTTGATTTTGTTGTAGGATGAGAGTGTTAGTTTAATAAATGGAAGCGAGCAGCTCTGCCATGGCCGGGTCGGCATTGAGAGGGACAAGAACTGGTTGCATGACTTCAGGCAGATCCTCAACAAGATTCTTGGAGTTTCCCTTGTCCAAGAATTGGTTGTCACCACGCCGGGCATCAATGGAGTCTGGAGACGCGGTTTGTCTGTCCCGGAAGCCCAGGTTATCCTCTAGGTGAGGGTGTTCCTGACTTCCATCAGTTTTACGAGCAGGGGAAAGAATGGTCTTTCTGGACATATGAAGATCATCATGGTCGGCCATGATTAGAGAGATGAATATTGAAAAATTTGCTTTGATCTTAAGTTCCGAGGGAAGAAAGATGGGGAGAGCAGCTTCCCACAGACGGCGCCACTAATCTTGTCGATTGATCAGAACCTGAAGAGTGGCAGAAGGATGATCTGCAGTCGGGCTGTGAGCTGAGGAAAAAATGGGGTTGTACCTGCAAGGCACTCTGATAATCAAGCAAGAGTGAGAACAAGGAGGTACAAGCAAAAATACCAGATAGTTAGTGAATATTGGATATCTGGTCCTCACAAGTGTGAGGGTTTATATAATTCCCCTGGCGCATGGCCATTGGTTCCTGATTTCTCGCCTTGATATGTGGGTCTAGAAAATCAAATAACTGCCAGGACTTGGTCAAACCGGGCAGATGTTCCTGTAGCTAGCCGTTGATTTCGAGGAAGGGACTAATTACGGGCATCTCTTTGGTCGGTTCCTAGTGGCCTACACAACATTGGAGTCTGGAAGACAGAGAGGATTCTCGTCGATCATCCTGGGCCAGTGGTGAAGCTGAAGGGCAAATGGCTGCCATTTCCTGATAGGAGATGGTCGTGCGGGCGATACAGGTTATGGTCGTGCGGGTCATACCCAAGGAGATCTTTTGGACCGGGTCCAGTCAAGCTGTTGGGACAATCCAGAACAGGGTGTTGTCGAGCTGTAAGGTTCGGAATAGATGATTGTACATGACATCGATGGAACTTCCCTCGTCGACCAGAATACAATGCACGTCAACATTAGCCATCCTTGCCCTCAATAGAAGAGGGATGCTCGAGTCAGTAGCCCTGTCGGGCAACTCCTCCATGTAGAAAGTGACTGTTTCATATTTTCCTTTGAACCTCCTAAGTGTTACCGCTTAGGTTGGGGCTGTATCCACCAGCTCGCGGAGTTTACGGAGAGGTCGTTGAATCCCTCGCCATTTATGACCATGGCGGAGGGGAATTTCTCCCACCTGCTATGGATGGATAAGGGTTCATCCTCGCAGTTGTATGGGATGTAGAAGTCCTCCAACCTTGTCACAGAGAAATTTATCTGTATGGGACCTGACTCGTCCGTTGGTCGGGTTTCTTCCTCGACTTCCTTCACCTTACAGGCGTCTCAGTAAGGGGTGTCATTGCATCGGTACTGTCTGAGTCTGCCACCCTTGATGAGGGTCTAAATGATATCCTTGAGGTGGACGCAATCTTCTATCAGGTGCCCATGAATTTGATGGTATTGACAGTATTTTGTCATGTCAGTTTCGGGCTTCATAGGAGCAGGTCGAGGACATTTGACCCCGCCATCCTTGAAGTTGATATTGAAGCACTCCGCCAAGATGCACTTGCGGGAAGCAGTCAGCGGAGTGTACTCTGTAAAATGTCGATTCGGTCCCCTGTGCTCACGGGGATCTCGTGGTTTCTCGTCCATTCTCTTCTCATCAGTCCTCCGAGAAGGGCCCACATCCTGGTGTCGCGGGATACTGGTCGGTCCTTGATTCCTCGAGTCGCGGGCTTTGTTGGCTTCCTCCTTCTCCTCGTGGTCCATGTAGGCTCTGGCTTTCTCGAGGAGGGCGTCGAAATACAGGGGGGATCAATGTCGACCGCCTTTCTGAATTCAGTGCCTGGGAGGAGTCCTCTCTCGAGCAAGTACCTCTTCATGTGATTGGTGCACAAGACCTGAATGGCCTCGCGCTTGAATCTACCAATGTATTCCCTGAGGGTCTCGTCGCTTCTCTGGACGATAGACTCAAGGGCGTCTTCAGTCTTTGGGTATCAACGAGACACTGTAAAGGAGTTGATCAACTGGTTCTTGAGGTTTCTCTAGGAGGTGATCAACCCTGGGGCGCGATTCTTGTACCAGTCCATTCTAGTTTTCCTCAAGGTCATGGGGAACAACCGACATTTAATCGGTCCCCTGATGGTGTGATAGTGGAGCATTGTCTTGAACCCGTCGATATGGTCAACAGGGTCTGCAATACCATTATATTCCTTCAGTTGGGGAGGTTTCTCCATTCCCCTGGGAATGGACGCCTCCATGGTTGCTTGTGAGAAGGAAATGTGGGGGTCGTATTTGTCGCTCCTGTAGGGAGAGTGGGAAGGGGACCAGTTGTAATGGTGGTCGTAGTGATGACCTTGGCCTCGGGGAGGGTCCCTTGGTCGAGGTTGTGTTTCTCCGTTGCCCCTATTTCTGTTTTCAGGGGATCATCGTTCCCTGCGCGGCGGGTGGGGGGGGGGGGGGGGTGAGGCCGCGTCTCCCGGTAGCTTCGGGCAGTGTTCTCTCCAAAGTGGGGTGTCTCCCAGTCCGTCAGGGAGAGAGGCTCCGCGACCTGTCCCGCCCGTGTCTCCGCGGGGGAGATCGAGGACGGTCTTCGTTCTAACGGGGAGGAGGAGTGTCAAGTCTCTTGTGTCTTCTCGGGGACCAACGTGTTTGTTCGAGCGCTCTCAGTCGCTCGCCCTGCGAGAAGATTAAGTAGTTTGTTTGGTTGATGGCCGCGAACAACGCTTTGGTCATGGCATCAGCGCCAATAGGGACGGGGACCTCCTGGAAAGTGGTTGGTTCATAGTTCTGGGGGGCATGGCCATCCTCGTGTGGTCGAGAGTGGGATGAAGATGCGGTCAGTCCGTGTTTATAGTTTTGCTCGAGACTGGCCATGCTGATGTCGTTCCCGACGTTGTTGTGACCAATGTTTTTGCCAACATTATTGTTGATGTCAGCGAGGTGGAGGTTTTAGTGGTTGTTGGCAGCTTGATCGACCATGACAATCAGAGTTTAATGGAAGGTTGCTTTACTCTTGCGATGGAGACGAGGAAGTTAGGTTCTCACAGACGGCGCCACTGATCGTACGTGACCAAAAGGAACATGTCAAGGCCTTCGAGCTTGGTATCCAGCAACAGTTTAATGTGAAATGGGGGGAGGGTACCTGCAAGGAACTTTGATGCTAAAGTAAGATTCAGGGAGAGTGCTAGCAAGTATGAGAGTATGTGAGTTAAAGAATCAATACCTGACCTTCTCAAATGAGAGGGTATTTATAGTTCCCAGCACTTGGTCAAAGTCTTCAATGATGGGCCATGATGAGGCCCAACAAGAAAGACTGTAAGGGTTTACATGTGTATGGGGTCCAATACGTGGCCCTCTCCCTGATCAACTGCCCCGAGAAAGTAGGTACGGGACTCGTTATTCCCGAAGGGCAGTATGATGACGGTTTAGACACGTGGGCAACGTCTTCTTAGCGGGCACGTGGAAAAATGTCCAACGTTCATTATGTTGAGCTATAGTTTTAGGTCTTTGATAGACACTAGACTGGGCCTCCCCAACAGTGGGACAAGAGTTGACCTAGTCCAGAACAATTAATATTATTATTATTGTTATTATTATTTTGTTAAATATGATATTATTATTTTGATAAAAGAAGAAATAAAATGAATGTGATTTATTTTTGTTATTATTTATTATGTGTTAAATTTAAAAATATTATTTTTGTCTTTAAAAAAACAAAAAATAATAATTATTTAAATATATTTTTAAAATATATATTTAAATAATAATATTTATGAATATTTATAAATAAAATCTACAAATATTAATTTAATAGATATTCGTCTGAGTATGAGATAGATACGAATATCATATTTATTAAATGATTAAAATAACGGAGACTAATATTCGTATTCGTATGTCTCCATTGCGTCTCTATATATAATTGAGTCGAATATTAATTTTTCTCTTTTGAAATCTTGTGGTTGAATTATTTCAAGGACAATTATGTTTCTCTCCTACAGCCACATGTTTTTCTGTGACGAATGGGTTTCCCCAACCCCATGTTTTCCTATCTTGGCTTCCCGGTCAATGGGTTTGCCCGACCCACTCACGGGGCAGGTGGGGCATGCCATACTTAAATATTACTGCCCTTCTAAGTTAAACTACATTAAACTAAATTATTAAATTATGTGTGATCATTGATAAAAAACATTTTTATGAATTATTTAAAGTGAATCAAACTCTGTAATTTTATTTTTTTATCATATAACTTTTGGTCTCAAAACCCCAATACAAACACTTCTAACTACCCAATTGTGCATTTGTCTCTATTCTTTACAACGGAGATAGCAGCAATATCAGCCCCATACCCCACTGTTTATAGAAAGAACATAAAAAAAGGTGGCATATTAAAGCACGATAGTGACAAACTCAAGAAAAACCATAGTACACCCATGTAATTTACAAATGACCACAGCTTCAAGAAACGAATACAAAAATTAAGATTAATGAGAAAAACTCATACATTTATAATATATCTTTTAAAAAAGATTTTCAAATTATTAATTTTATAAATACTAATAATTTATTTACAATAATATATAAATAAATAAATACTTCCACCGTGATTGAATTATGAACAAGAAAATTACATCAATTTAACTCAATTAACATCTATTAATACCTTACTCATTCTTTAAAAAAATTATTGATTCATAAGTATGAAATATCAATATATTATTTATATTAATATAAATAAGAGAAATACAAAAGAGACTAAACCTTGAACTATCGACTCACACCTACCAAATTCAATAACATATATCTTAAACTACTTCATTCACTCTAAATATTATATTTTTAAAATTAAATGAAAAGTGTGTTAATAAAAAAAACTCATATAGTTAGTGATTTGGATTGAGTCTGCACTTGTTTATCGGTTGAGAGGTTCAATCCAACACTCTTGTATAAGGTCTAAAAACAAGCAATCTAAGTTATGGACCGTTGGGTAACTCCCCACACATTTGTTAGGGAACGTGGTTCATGTCCCCACATCACCGTCATCTTAACTGCCCTCCGGAAATCACGGCTCCAATCTCTATTCTCACGGAGCAGTTGATCAGGAGGGAGACCACTTGCTGGACTCCATACACACGTAAGCCCTGACAGTCTTCATTATTGGGCCTCAACGTGGCCCAACAAAGGGGACCTTGGTCCAGCGCCGGGGGCTATAAATACCCTCTCTATCGAGAGGGTCAGGTATTAAACATTTCTCACTCTCTTACTTGCTTGCTCATTCCGAATCTCACTTTGGCATAAGAGTGTCTTGCAGGTACCTCCCCGCCTCACTCTCAAGTTCTACTCGACGTAAGTTGTGACGGTCCATTCTGGTCAGGTACGATCACTGGTGTTGTATGTGGGAATCACAACTTCCCCGTCTTTCGTTCATCCAAGACAAAATCTAATCCAACTCCTTTTTGACTGTCATGGTTGATCTCACGGCAGAAAACAACCTGAATGTCCATCTCGCCAACAACAACGTCGCCGACCACAACACCGGCATCAACAACGCTGGTCTCGCTGACCTCAACACCGATAACAATAACAACACCGACAACAACAACGGACACACCGGTGACATGCCCAACCCCTCAGAGTATAGAGACAGATTGACTGCCTCTTCGTCATCATTGTCGCGACGACTCGAAGACGATCGTCCTCTCTAGAACTATCAACCGCCCGCGTTCCAGGAGGTCCTCGTTCCCGCGAGTGTTGATGCAACGACCAGGGCACTGTTTGCGAGAATAAATCAAACAAACTACTTAATCTTTTCGCAAGCGAAGAGATTAAGGATGTTCGAAGATTCTCTGAGAGCTTACAGAAGACATAGGAGGCCTGATTCTCCTCCTCCCCGTCAAATATATAATCGTCCCCAATCTCTCCCGTGGAGACGCAGACGGGATACCTCTCGAAGCCCCTCTCCCCGAGGAATCGGGCGACGCCCCGCGTTGGAGAGGGATCAGCCTGTAGATACAGGAGACGTGATCATGTCCCACCGCGTCAAGATCAAAGACCCCCTGGAAACAGGAACATGGGATATGACGAACGACCACACTGCCCGAGGAATCCTCTGCGCGACCAGGGCCACTATCACGACCGCCATTACAACAGGTCTCCTTCTCGATCTCCATATAGAAGCGACAAAGACGACCCCCACGGTCCCCTATCCCAGGCTATTATGGAGGCACCCATTCCCCCGGGTATGGAGAAACCTCCCCATCTGAAGGATTACGACAGCATTTCCAATCCGGTCGACCATATTGACGGGTTCGAGGCAATGCTGCATTATCATAACGTCAGGGGACTAATCAAATCCCGGTTGTTCCCTACGACTTTGAGAAATACTATGATGGACTGGTATAAGAGCCTCGCCCCTGGTTCAATTACATCCTGGAGAAATTTAAAAAACCAATTCATCAGTTCATTCATTGCCTCATGTCGACATCCGAAGACTGAGGCAGCCCTCGAGGCCATCGTCCAAAGAAACAACGAGACCCTCAGGAAGTTTATTGATTAGTTCAACCGCGAGGCCATTCAGGTCCCCTGCACCGATCATATGAAGAGATACCTGCTTGAGAGAGGACTCCTCTCGGGAACAGAGTTCAGAAAGACCGTTAGCATCGAATCACCGCAGACATCCGATGCTCTCCTCGAGAAGGCTATGGCCTACATGGATTATAAGGAGAGGGAAGCGGCCAATAGAGCCCGCGACCCAAGGAATCATGGATCAACCAGCAATCCGCGACAACAAGATTCGGGCCCTCCTCGATGAACGGGCGAGAAGAGGAGGGATGACAAACCACGGGATCCTCGCGAGCAAAGAGGGCCTGCAAGGCGATTTACCGAGTACACTCCGCTAACTGCTTCCCCCGAGCGCATCTTGGCGGAGTGTGCTAATACTGATTTCAAGGACGGAGGCGTCAGACGTCCTCGCTCTGATCCTGCTAAGCCCGAGCCTGATCGGAGCAAATACTGCCAGTATCAACAAAGTTATGGACACCTGACTGAAGACCGTGTCCATCTCAAAGATGCTATAGAGACACTTATTAAAGGGGAAAGACTCAGGAAATATATGTGTGGCGACGCCCCTCGTCGAGATGCCCGTGACATAAAGGAGACTGAGGAGGATGCCCGACCATTAGAGGAGACGATCCCTATCCAGACAATGTTCTCCATTACGAGACCGGAGGACTTCTACATCCTAAACGACATTGAAGAACCTTTGTCTATGCACAGTAGGTGGAAAAGATTCCCCTCTACCATGGTCATAAATGGCGGGTGGTTCAACAATATAACTATAAACTCCGCAAAGAGGAAATTGGACGAACTGGTCGACACAGGCCCCTCGCAAATAGTGACATTCGAGAGGGTCAAGGGAAGATCGGAGCCGATCATATTCTACCTCGAAAAATTGCCCAAAGGGGCCCCTAACTCAAGCATCCCTCTTCTGGTTAGGGCGAGGATGTCTAATTTTGACGTTCATCGCGTCTTGGTCGACGAAGGGAGTTCCATCGATGTAATGTATAGCCAACTCTTCCAAACCCTACAGCTCGACGACACCCACCTTTCACCATACGTGGGGTCTGACCTGCAGGGCTTCAACGGCTCGACCTTCAAACCGTGGGGGTACATGGAGCTCTTATTCATCTTCGGCAAGGAGATCGCCACCAGGCAAGTCAAGGTGCGATTTTTGGTCATCGACTGCCCGTTTCTCTACAACTGCATCCTAGGGAGACAAACATTGGCAGAATTAACCGTTGTTCCCTCCACCGTCCATCTAAAGATGAAATTCTACATGAAGAGAGGATGTGTCGCCACCATCCAAGGCGACCTTGCAGCTTCCCGAAGATGCTTCAACGCAGCGTCAAAGGGACAGAGTACAGTGACACTAGAGCACGACCCGCCAAGAGAGCTGCTACTGCATGACCAGAGCCATAACCCGTCAAGACGGAGGAACAAAGATCTCCTCCCAAGGTATACTCCATTTTGCTGGACACCCGCTTATACCAGGATGAAGCACCCGACAGCAAGCAGGGACTCCTCCGACCAATCCCAGATGGAGACTTTGAGTTCATCCCCCTCGGTGAATACCCTCACAAAGGCGTAAAGATCGGTATCAGACTCCCCGACCTGGCGAGGAAGCAGATCAAATCTTGCTTGAGGGAGAATGCTGACCTGTTTGCATGGAGTGCTACAGAGATGCCCGGTCTCAACCTTGAGGTCGCCTGCCACCAACTGGACATTGATCTAGTCGCTAAGGAAATAGTACAACATAGACGTAGGCAGTCTCCGGAGAAAGCGGAGGCTGCTGAAAATGTTGTAAAAGACCTCCTAGAGGAAAATTTTATTTTCGAGGCCAAGTATTCAACCTGGATGTCAAATATTGTACTAGTTAAAAATAATAATGGAAAATAACGTATGTGTGTTGACTATACCGATCTTAACCGGGCATGCCCCAAAGATGCATTCCCATTGCCTAATATTGACATACTGGTCTACAACTTGGGCGGCTATAAAATTCTATCTTTTATGGACGCCTACTCGGGCTACAACCAGATTCCAATGGTGATGAGCAATAAACACTGCACCGCTTTCATGACCAGCTCGAGCAATTATTACTACAACATTATGCCATTTGGTCTGAAAAATGCAGAGGCGACATACCAGCAGATGATGAATAAAATCTTTCGCAACGAGATCAGAGATATGCTCGAGGTATACATGGACGACATGATCGTCAAATATCGAGCAGACACCGACCATGCTGCCCACCTCATAAAATTCTTTGCCCAAGCGAGACAACATAGAATGAGGTTCAATTCTGAGAAGTGCACTTTTGGGGTTAAAGCGGGCAAGTTCCTCGGTTTTTACCTAACAGAACAGGGAATTGAAGCCATCCCCGATAAATGTTGAGCGTTATCCAAGCTCTATACACCTAATTCAAAGAAATTAATACAAGTGTTAAATAGAATGCTCACCTCACTCTCCCGTTTTGTGGCGAAATCCGCACAATACGCCCTTCCATTTTTCAAACTTCTGCGCAAAGAGGCTGCTTTCGAATGGAACGAGGAATGCTATCAAGCCCTCCTTCATATCAAGCAACGCCTTTCATAATCTCCCGTACTGTCGTGACCTATGGACGGGGAGACCTTGTTCTTATATTTGTTCGTCTCCGTCGAGGCTGTGAGCGCGACCCTCATTCGCGAGACTCCTGATGGGCAAAAGCCAGTATATTTCACGACCAAAGCACTTCAGGGAACCCAAGGTCAGGCACCAACAGATTGAGAAGGTGGCCTTGGCCCTTGTCAATGCAGCAACAAGGCCCAAACATTACTTCCTGGCACACACGATCATCATACAGACAGACCAACCCGTAAGACAACTCTTAGGTCGACCAGACATGGCAGGACGAATGCTAAAATGGTCCTTAGAGCTTTTGAAGTTTGAAATCCAGTATGAAAGTAGAAAGTCCCTCAAGGCCCAAGATCTGGCCAACTTCTTCGCAGAGATGACCGCTCACAACCCTCCCGCAGGGAAGGAGCACAAGTGGACCTTCTTTGTGGGTGGAGCTTCCAGCTCGACAGGAAGTGGAGCAGGAATCCTCCTCGAAAATGAGGAATGCGTCATGATCGAGCATTCTCTCGCTCTTTCCTTTCCGACCTCAATCAATCAAGCTGAATACAAGGCCTTGCTCGCAGGATTAAGACTAGTCGAGGACCTTGGCGCCCGAGAGATGCACATTTTGATTCCCAACTTGTCGCATCTCAAGTTCAAGGGGGATACCAGGATAAGAGCAACTGCCTTATTGAATATTTAAACTTGGTCAGAGAACATATGAAAAAGTTCGACCGAGCATAAATCACGCACGTGTCACGCGAACAGAACACGCGGGCCGACATACTTTCAAAGCTCGCGAGCACGAAGAAGAAAGGCAGGAAAAAATACGTCATACAATAATCTCTTTCTCACCCAAGCATTGAGAGGTCCATTGTGTCGCCCGAAGTGAATGCCATCGAGGAAAAATCATGTTGGATGACCTCGGTATTCAATTTCCTGACAAAGGGGGAGCTTCCCGTGATCAAAGAGAGGCGGCCACAACCAAATGATGAGCCTACTCGTATGTTGTACCCGAACACAAACTTTATCGTCGGGGATTCTCTATCCCACTCCTAAAATGTGTCGAAGAGTCTGCAATCCCTGAGATACTAAGGGAAATCCATGAGGGAATCAACGCCCAACACATGGGCGGAAGATCCCTAGCACGAAAGGCGTTGCGAGCAGGGTACTACTGGCCGACCATGCAACAAGATGCCAAGGAGCATGTCAAGAAATGTGAAAAGTGCCAAAAACACGTGGATATGCACCTTGTACCTCCACACGAGCTCACAACACTATCCTCCCCATGGCCATTCACATGGTGGGGAATGGATATCCTCGAACCTTTCATGTAAGGAACATAGCAAAACAAGTTCCTTATCATAGTCGTCGACTACTTCACGAAATGGATATAAGCCTAAGCTCTGGCTAAAATCATTTCACACAACATCCTCCATTTCTACAAGCGAAACGTACTTGCCCAGTTCGGAATACCGCGAGCGCTCGTCACCGACAATGGGACACAGTTCACCGATCAAAGTTTCGAGAGCTTCATCGCCAGACTCGACACCAAGCAACATTTCACCTCGGTTGAACACCCCTAAACTAACAGGCAGGTCGAGGCTGCAAATAGAGTCATCTTGTGAGGACTCAAACACGGGTTGGGCGAAGCCAAGAGGGGTTGGGTCGAAGAACTACACATTGTCTTATGGGCTTATAGAATAACGCCCCATTCAACGACTAGCGAGACACCATTCCGACTAACCTATGGCACCGAGGCCGTCATCCCTGTAGAAACGATGGAGCCATCCAGGCGAACTGAAATTCTGCTCGACGAGGAGATGAATAATGAGGCCCTCAGAGATGAGCTCGACCTAGACGAAGAAATCCATTCAGGAGCATCTATGTGCGAGGCCACGCTTAAACAACAGATAGCCATACGCCACGATAACAAAGTCATAAAGCGTGAATTTCAGGTCAGCGGCCTAGTTATATGAAGAAACCAAAAGGATTCCCGCGAAGGGAAGCTGGCCGTGAATTGGGAAGGACCTGTAGCGGTAGAAATGCTCAAGAATAAGCCATTGGATTGACTAGACTTTATACAAATCAAAATAAAAATTGACACCACGCTTTATTGTTTCCAAAGGAATGGGAAAAGAGTGAATAACCCAAAAAGAGGGGGAAAGATTCAAGGTAAGGGGGTTGGTTATGCAAAGGGAAGGTATTAGCACCCTAAACATCTACGGTACTTCGCAGGAGCCTCTTTGTAAAATCTGTATATTTTGGCTATAAAAATTATTGTATATAAAATGGATGGTGGAGGTGAGAAAAGAAATATATTTTATGATTTTTGCACCCGCCGCGGTTGCGAATCTTTAGTGTCTACGTACCACCTTTCGTGCAATAGGGGATCAGGGTATACGTAGTTCCTCTTTTAAAAATTTGAAACACAAATGCGTTGGTTAATTTTATGAGATAAAACATCATCGTCATTGTCCGTGTGGAAAACACACCTACTACCCGCAATCATGAGAAAGGAGAATTTGCATCATCTCAAAGTGGAGGATATAGCTTGGATTTCAAAATCAACAATGCCTCACTCAACACCCAAGTGGAAAATATCTCTCTTCACTATATATTGTAGAAGAACAATTGTTTGCATCACTACAAGGTTGACAAGAGTTTAATCTTTTAAGAAAAGTTTAAAGATAAAAAGCCAAAGTGGCAAAATGGTTTGAAATGAGATTGATTGACTTTTAGTCTTCCCACAAAAAATGTCAAGGTATTATTAAGTCGATTGGAGTTTATTTATGAAAATGTTTTGAAATGAATGGACATAAGTCCAAGTTTACTATGAAAATGGTTTAAGTTCAAAACAAGAAGAGTTTTCAAAAGGGGGAAGAAGATTTTTGAAATTAAAGAAGATGGGAGGAGAAGAAGAGACTATCTTAAAGCATAAGGTAAAAAAGCTTAGGAGAAGAATCATCTAACCAACAAGAAGCTAATACTTGACATTATGAGTCAAGATAGAATTCCCATTCTTTGGATTGAAACCAAGCAAGCAAAGATACTAGACCTCTTGAGAGAACTAAACTTCAAATGTATTAAATCTTCACAAAAATTGGGCAGAGTAACGGTTGTATACGGGTGAATTCCAGATCACAGACAAAGTATGTAATCACAATAACCTGCACAAAAACAAACAAACAACCCAATGTCTTGAGGTAAACCTCAAGAATTCCAGACAAAATAATCAGATAAAGTCACAAAGTCTCCAAGATAGGCCAAGGTTTCTAATCCTAAGTCCAAGAAAAGTCTCATGCTCTATAATGCCAATGATAGTAACCAAATAGTCCAAGTACCATTAAATATTTTTTAGGGTTTATGTTGATTATTAAGTATCTTAAGAAAGGAAAAGAAAAGCTCAAGTGAGTAAAGTAAAAATGGCAAGAAAAATAAATGCTCAAATGAGCAAAGATGAAAATGGCATGAAATGTAAATGCTAAAAATAAATAGTACATAAAGCATAAAAATGAATAAAAGCATAAGATAAAACAAGTCAATAATTAGTGGTTAGTTGGATGACCATCTTGAAACTTGCATTTGGAACTCATTAGAGGATTGGTAGAACCAAAGCCTCCACACAACAAGTTGCATTTGCTTTTTGTCAAGTATATCATCCATTTGGAATTCTCACAAGTAACATTTAATGATCAACGATGTTTAAGTGATCCGCGTTGACCAAAGGTGTTGTAGATCCATTAGAGGATTGGTAGAACAAAAGCTCCACACAATGAATCTCAAGGTTATTGGATCAAAGAGATCAAATTAACATACTTGGGATTGCAATCATAGGTTTGGGCAACGAATGATTATTTATTCAAATCGGGACAAAATTTAGCGCTATGTTAAGCAATCGTAAGTGGACTTATGTAGAAGTCGCACCTATTTTGAGGCCGGTCAATAGCAATCTATGCACCATTTGTTTTGAGACATGATATAGAGATCATGCTCCAACAACATTTAGTGCAATAAGAAAAGGGATGAGATGAAGAGGGATGGGAAAAAAATAAACCATATTTGAATTAAATTTTAATCAAACTATTATTAAAATCATTCATCCATTTTTGTGGAGTTAAACTCAACACCATGGATCCAATGATGTTAATAAAGTTCATGATCCAAAATCTAACCCAAGATCAGCCAGAAAATAATCACAAAACAATATCACATTTAATATACACAAAAAAAAAAGATTTTAAGAATGTTTTAAAAATAGAAAATAATGAGAAAAATATCAACTATGTTCAAATTAATCAAGAAATGAAAAGTAAGACCATAGAAAAATCAGAAAAGGGGCCAAGTAATTTTACAATTTTTTTGGTAATTTTTTAAAGTCAGAAACTATTTTTAAAATTAAAATAAATGGGTAAAATAAACAAAAAAGGTAAAAAATAGTGAAATCAGAAAGAAGAAAAAATAAGGTCACCAATATTTGTCACAATATCATTGGATCATTCCATAGTTTTTCCAGAATTTAAAAATGTATAAAAGTATTTTTAAACATTTAAAACAAATCAAATAAGTGTAAAATTTATATAAAAAAATACCAAAACACAAAATTAAATTGTCAAAAAATAAAAATCAGAAAGAGAATAATCAAAAATATTTTTCATAATTTTTTCAGATTTTTTGGACTAAAAATGAATTTTCTATGATTTTTTGAAACTTAAAACAATTAAAATATAAAAATCAGAAAAAGAAAATAAAAGTAAAATATGTGGACCATTGAATGAGAGTGAAAATGGCGCGCTGTGCATATCATGGTTATTAGTGAATAATGTACAAAATCAAATATAAATCAGATTTTCAAAAATAACAAGTGGCGTGCCATCATTGGTTGGAAGATGACACGTAGGTCATCTTCAACCTCCAGTCAACGTGATTTACAGGTCTCTCAAACTGTAAAATCATAAGCTCAGACCTATGTCAATCGCTTCGTCTCTTCAAGACAAAAACAACCACACCCTCGCGCCAAATTTATATAAACTGTAGCTCAAGCAATTTGGAAGGAAAGTTTTGAAAAGGGATTTGAAATTTCATGGTCAAAATGTGTTTCCAGTGAAATATAAATGTTGCGACTAGAACCAGGGAAATGAGAGCAACACATTGATATCAGAGTTTTGAAGAATTGATGAAGGAATCTACCTATTGGAGTTGAGTTACAAAGCTCTGAAACTGGACTTCTATGGAACAGTATAGGGCACGATTCTTGAATGTAATTATATGGTTAGTATAGTACCCCAAAATTTGCCCTCCCATATTTCTCAACACATGTCAAGTGAGGTTCCCAAATTGCTCAAGGAAGTCCAAGGGTTGGCCAGACAAACTCTCTCCTAAGGCAGTCTACCTCAAATTAGGGTTTCATTTTTCATCAGGATATATGAACCACAAAGGACTCAAATGCTCACCATTGTCCTAATATGTTCTCAAGATCATCCATGTCAAGTTTCAAGCCTTGCAGAAGAAGTTTGCTCAAAGGCCTGAAAATCGACTGTGCTAGGTCAAAAGTCAACTATGGCCCACATACAGTCAAACTTCAAGATTTTTGGTCAACATCCTCATTTTGAAGTATCATTCATCATTTGATCAAGGGTTGATCATGATTCATCAAGGATTGCTCACAATTCATCAAAACCCAAAAGTTGCTAAATTAGGGTTTTATAGGAAAAGTCAACTCAACTTTGACCAAATATAACTTTCTCATAATTTATCAGAAATGACCCATCCAAAGCTCATTTTGAATAGGATTCAATTCCCTACAATTCATCTTCAGCTCCCAAGTTCAGAATATGCACGCATACAAAGATATGAATTTTGACATTATAGGTCATTTTGGAAAGTCAACAAAAACACCTTTTGGGTCAAAGCTTCATACATGAACATGGAAGACTAAATTAAGATGAGACCAAAAGGGTTGCTTAGGGGACATCCTAAGCTTTCTAAAAAATCCAAAACACCTCTCTAGGGTTAAAATTGAAGGAGATATGCCTTGTCAAAGTTGACAATTTTTGCGAAATTGCCAAAAGTCAAATGTGCTCAAATTTGCATTTTTTGCTAAATGAGCCCAACTTTTTATGCTTTCACCTCAATTATAACGTTCCCCACGACTCAAATGCTTATCCACTAATTGTTTGCTTCAATTTTCAATTTATTTTGATTTTTCATTAATTAAAAGGTGAATTAAATCAAATAAATGATGAAAATTATCAAAGATTTGATTTGATTGGTTTTTTTTGACAGGTTAGCAACCAAGATATGCTGAGCTTGCAAGATCAATTAAAATCAATGGTAATTGGAACAAAAAGAGCATGATTAGGCCAAATTTGGAAGGATATCATATGCCATGAAAACCAAATCAAATCTTCAAGATTTGTAAAGAGACTAGTGGTTTTTACAACCCTAATTTACTCTAGTACATATAGAGAACATATCCAAGGCAAGAAAGAGGGCTAGCAATCGTGGAAAGCATAGAGAAGAACTCAATTTTTTGGCAAAAAATGGTGAATCGGATTTTAGCATAGAGGCCAATTCAAAACACTCCAACACTCTCAATCGCATTTTGGAGCGTCTCTGAAGCTAACTGGATCAATTGCAAGCCTCCTCACACCCATAATCGACCCATAGGCTTCACACGGTTTGCTTGCTTTTTCAAAATCGATTACAACCATTCTTGCATCATTAGCATAATTTAATGACATATGTGTGATCATTGATGTATTTCTAACATGTCTGGATCATTTAATTGAATTTTTGAGGCTTATATATGTGTTTACCATTGTTAGGGTTTGCTCTTGTGTTTTAGGGCTTCCCTGTATTAGTGAAATTGGTCCAAGAAAGTAATACCATGATGTTCGTGGGTTCAAGACAAATGGAACCATGTAATTGGAATTTATTTATCATGTGTTTTCTTGATTGTTGAAGTTTGCAGCTTTTCAGCTATGGCAAAATGTCCGTGGGTATAAGTCTTACCCCTAAGATGACATTCTCAAAGGAGACAGTGAATTGTCACCACCTCATTGGACCATTTGAATTTCGCGTGTGTTTTCTAGCTAATCACCATGTTTTATATATTATTCATTATTGTTGTTATATTAACAATTGAGTTACACAACCGAGATGGCAAAGCGCGTTGGTGTTGAACGTGGTGACCTGGGTTCGATCCCAGGTCCCAGCAATTTTCTTTGTTTTATTTCTCCTTTACAGATCATATGCATCACCATCCCAAACGACCACCATATACCATCAAGATCCAACCATCAAATGCATCTTCAGCCCAGATCCAATGCCTTTCCATTGAAGGTCTATCATGCACTTCAAGTCAACTCATGCACCAGATCTGGCAAAGTCAAACGAGCTTGGTTGGTTTGGACCCAGAATTTCAACAATAGACTCCCGGAATTGCTAAATGACATCAGGCCCACTTCTAATTTTTTCTTTCTTATTGTTTTTCTTTTAATTTTTCTTTTAATCATTTTTATTAACAAATTAATTACTATTTTTTCATAAAAATCATAAAATCAAGAAATCAAAAAAATTAGAATTAGACTTTTTCTTATCAAAATTAATTTTGCAAATTTAATTTAATTTAGTTTAACTTAGGGAAATTGTGATTTATTTTCATAAATAAAATCAAATAGAAATTAGGTTAAAACTCTTGATTTAATTTTATTTTCTCCTTTTCTCAAATAAATAAAAAACACAAAAATAAGTTTTTAGATTGAATTAATTTATTTTTCTTAATTTAGAATTAATTAGAACGTAGGATTTTCTTTTTAATTTAACTATTTCATTATTTTCTTAAAACATGACAAAAAACTTTTTTTTAATCAATCGTCAATAGGTTTAGTCAAGGGTCAAAACCCTAATCAACTCGTATTTAATTCACTGCGCGTTTATTGTTTTTGCAATATTTCTGTAACTGTTCATGGCTTGTAATAGTTAATTTAGGGCTTTTACTTATCGCTTTTTCCCCAGGTTTTTGGCTATGTAATTAATCCCCCTCCCCGAAGCCTTGTAATAGCGTAAATTTACTTTCTCGCATTTTTAATTCTCGCAAATATTTAACTGTTTAGATGTATGCTAATAGTATTGTATGATAAGAATGCGTAACAAATTAATACGGTTAGAAAACCCTAATGTGCAAAGATAAATAACTGAAACAGATCACTCGCACATATCACTCTTAGGATATACTCTCACTTCGGTTGCCTTCGGTAAACAATCATTAAGTATAGGGTGTCTTAGTGGTTTCCCTCCTGTCTAAAAAAGATCAAACGTCCCATTCAAATGTTGCCTCGGAAATGTTGTCTCGAATATGATCTTTAGACTCTAGGGTTATAACTAAGGTATCCTAATATCGCTTTAGTGATCGTACGTCCCTTTCGAATTGACCCTTACAAATTCCAACGACGGTGCTACCTATTCCTCAATAGTAGGATAACGCTGCCTAAAGGAAACAAGAATAGAAACGATCTTTTTTTGAGTAGGTAGATGCTAATAAGTACTTGCTCAAATCAAAACTTTTTCACACTTACACTTTTCAAACAAACTTTCAAAATAACTTCGTCACACCTTTGAGGACTGATACAAGGGTTATCACGAAGTCAATTTTTTTTTAAAAAAAGCACATACACAAGCAATTTAAAAATATGAGCAAGTACCTAAGAGCCCATGGAAAACCATGGATGGAAAGAGTGCTAACACCTTCCCTTTCTATAATCTACCTCCCGTACTCAGAATAACTTGAAAAAGGATTTTTCTATACTTTTTTCCTTTCGGGTTGGATGAAATAAAAGTCGATGGTGACTCTTGCTTACCGCGACATTTTGCAAACAAAAAACGCAAAATGCAAACCAGTATCAAATAGTCGGTTCTGCCACCGTATCACAGTTAGCTTCAGGGAAGATCAAGGAAAGTGAATTGAGGGAAAAATTGGATTGAAAAAGGGTCGAGAATGGATTTTGAAGTTGCTGAATTCTGAGTCGTGAAACAAGTTTGACAGGGTGATTCTAGCTATCCAAGCTTGGGAAATTGAATGGGATAGTTCATGTATTTATAGGATAAGCGAATGAGATCAAAAGGAAGGGTGAATGATGCATTTTTGGAGGGAAATCGTGCACACCTGATGCACAAGTGAAGTGTGATACAAACTTCATCAAAACTCATCCAATCCTTGGGTTTTAATGTGCTAAACAAATCTGGAACTTCACTAAACATGTTTAGAGGAAAAAACGCGTGGAAAACTTGTGATTAGAGGCCACATTATGGATTTCAAAATTCTGACTTGGTGAGAAATTCAATTTCAAAGTGCCAACTTCTGACCAATGGCATTTTCAACTTAAGGGGTCTTAGGGCCTGATTCTTGATGCTTTAGAAAGATGAGGTTACAAGCTTTGTAACGGAAAAAGAATGGAATCAAATGGATGCTTGAGATGAAAGTTGCATTGAGTCAAAGTTGAAGAAAAAAGGTTAACTTTCCATACTTAGAAATATTTCAAATTCTTCTTCAAAAATGACCTATAATGTCTTGCATCCAAACATGGCCTTCCACTTGGAATTTGTTCTTGACCAAAAAATATGGAATAAAGTAGATCTCTTGAATGATATTTTGAAACTTGAACCACTCAAAATATCCAAAAATTGAGCAAGTTATGACTTGTTGAAGTTGGCCAAAAATCATGAAATGACCTTTAATCTTTTGCATATTTAAGGCAACTTCCATCCATTTTCTCACTTTGCACATAAAAGAAGGAATAAAGTACACATATTCAAGATCATTATGAAAAAATTAATGGACTCAAGGTGATAAAAATTGACCAAGTTATGACCATTTGAAGTCACATATTAAAAATTGTGGATTCATCTGGATGACTTGTAATATTTCTTCTTCACCAAGTTCCTTCCACATGAAAACTCCTTGGTACTTTTGAAGTGATTTGTTGATAACCCTTTGAAGAGAAGGATGTATTTGGAATCACTCAAAAATACCAAAAGGTGAGCAAGATATGCTCCTTTGAAGTTCAAAACCCTAGCTTCTAGATCAAGAGAATACTTTGAGGAACTTTGACAAGTTTGAACAAACTTCTTGTGCCAATATTCTTGCTTTGTGAATAGAAGTTGCTGAGGATGATGATGAGGACTCATAGCTACCAAAACCACTTCCATATCTTGAAATTTAAGAGAAATATGCTCTTGTGACCAATAGGAACAAGGCCTTGTCCAAACATGACAACTTCTTCAATCAACCTATTGTACCCCAAAATTTGCCCTCCCATATTTCTCAAAACGTTTCAAGAAAAATTCACAAGTCCAACCTGGCGCGTCATATTCAGGTGTTCTTTCGCCAAGATATCTCTGATAACGTATTCTCAAATTCAGGTTCGGCTCAAGAGTCAATTCTTTAAAGAAGGTATCCGAATGTGTGAGTTTTCTCGAAGAAATATGGTGAAAAAGTGTGCTGAAAGTGCAGTTTTTACGCGCTAAAAAATTAATAACTTGAAGATCGTGATTCGTTTTGAACCCGTTCCGGTGGCCAAAATTCCATCTTGACATTATCTATGTTTTCATCTCTCACGGCTGGAAGCCAATTTCGATCAGAAGGTCTTCAAAAATGTGGATTTATCAAGTATTTTCATACAGAAAATTTGTGATAGAAGTTTATTTGTGTCATGTTCAGAAAATCATAACTTGGTCGATTTTCATTGTATCGAGCTGGTTCCAGCGCCAAAATTTCACAAATTGAGTTGTCTACATTTTCACAGAAGGTATTGAGTTCAAACGGTATTCAAAAGGCCTTCGTTTTTTGCTCAGAGTGCGTGACACGCCGAAAATCCTGAATGCTGAATATTATTTCATCTGGGCCGAAACTTCGAAAATTCATAACTCGGTCAATTTTTATCGGATTGGACTCATATTTTTACACAAGGTCACTGACTCATAGATCTACAACTTTGCTTCAAAAGTAGAGACCAAATTATGCACCGATCAATACCAGTTTTTTATTGAAGAACGTGTCAGAGTCGACACTGGAGCCCAAAATAAGTTTGTCTGAGCTGAAACTTCAAAAATTCATAACTAATTCACCGTTTATCCGATTGAGCCGATTTTCGGATAGGAGTTAGTTCTTGATGTCGGCTACATTTTGTTTTCACATTTCAACTTCAAAAATTGCACTTAAGTCCCTGCGATTTAGCCTGGAAAGTGACGAACTCAAGTAAACATTGGAGGCCCAATTGCACATTCAAAGCCCATTTTCTTTACCCTAATTTCCATTATATAATCACCTTCTTTTCACACAAACCAGAGAGGAGAAAAAAGAGAGAAAAAACCTTGCCACAACACTGTTAGAATATCAAATTCTTTCAAGAACCCTAAAACCTTGAAATCCTTATTACAAATCTCTCTCTCACTACAAACAAGCCATCACAGTTACAAACCAACACCTCACTACTTCTTCAGTAAGGGTAAGGCTGGCTTGATCTCCATGATCCAAAAGGCATAAAAGCATTCACGTCACTAATTTTCCAGTAAGGGTAAGATTGATTTGATCTCCATGATCAAAAGGGTATAATCATTCATACATGTCATATTGTGCCTAAACATTAAATTTCTTCATATATTGACTTTATTTGCATTTTATGATTTTATTTAATGTGTTCATGAGATTCAACACTGCAGATTTAGACAGGATCCTCATGCAGGTTCATTAAGGAACGTTGAGGCCAAAACACAAATGGCCAAAAGCCAAAAGCCAAATGGCCAAAAAGAACAACTTATGCATGACACTAATACATGGCGAGACAGACATCCTAAGAAGATTAAGGAACGTTGAGGCCAGAACACAAATGGCCAAAAGCCAAAAGCCAAAAGCCAAATGGCCAAAGTAGAACAACTTATGCATGAAACCTAATCCAATGGCCAAAGAATGCAGACCACGGTACTCAGGAGTCAATGAACACGCACGTGATGCCAGAAAGTCAAACAAGACTTTTTGTCTAATGGGCCAAATTGCTTCCAAAAAACCTCCCTTTGGGTCTGAATACCCCCCATGGTTTGCATTGTTTTTTATTTCTATTTGATTTTCTCTTAATTCTTTTAATGTTTTAATTATTTCTTTTAATTCCATCAAATAATTTTCATAATAAAAATAAAATACAGAAAAATCAAAAAAAATGTTTATTGTTATTAATATTAATTTCACCATTATTTTTGTAAATAAACTTTAAACAATTAATTAGATTAATTTAGGTTTCAAAACTTTAATATTTTTCTTAACAAATTAAAATATGTAGAAATTAGGGTTTTTAACTTTTTATCACTTTTCTTAATAAATAACTTTTTCTTATTATTATTATTATGGCAAAATACCCTTTTTAGTCCTTTAAGTTTACCCCAAGGTCCATTTTAGTCCTTTATCTAAAAAAAATGTCAAACTGGTCCTATAATTCTTTCAAAAGGACCATAGGAGTCCTTTCCGTCCATTTTGGTCCTTTTTGGTTCATTGGAGCAGCTGCAAAATGAGCTTGATGGAGCAAAGATGGAGATACATCATCTAAAGGAAAGGGAGGATGGGCTGAAACATAAGATAATGGAGTTACAAATTGAAATAAAGAAGGATGGGCTGAACCAAAAAGGACCAAAATGGACGGAAAGGACTCCTATGGTCCTTTTGAAAGAATTATAGGACCAGTTTGACACTTTTTTTAGATAAAGGACCAAAATGGACCTTGGGGTAAACTTAAAGGACTAAAAAGGATATTTTGCCTATTATTATTAATTACTAATTTATTTTGTAAATAAACATATACATAAATATTTTAGTAAATTAGGTTAAACTTTAATATTTTTCTTTAATAATTAAAAATAACTTGGAATTAGGGTTTCTTTTATTTTTTAATCTTCTTTATTTCATAAATACAAAAAACCTAAAAAACATCTCTTTTCTTTAATTTAATAATTAACTTTCTTATTTCAATTTAATTTCAAAAGGGTCCAACGCCCTCGAACGTGCTATTTTTATTCTTTCGCGCATTTATTCTTATTTTCCTCTTGTGAATATTATGTAACTGCACAAGCCATGTAATAGTAATTAGGAATTTATTTACTTTCTGCATTTTTATTAAAACGGGTCTTTGTTAATTTGGCGATGTATAGACCCGCGCCTTGTAATAGCGTAGGATTTTACTTTCCGCATTTAAATTTCCGCACTTTTAAACTGCTAAGCTTTGTATGAAAGAATGAATGGCCTAATTAAAAACAAAGCGTAGCTCACCATAACATGTTCAAAGATAATTGCTAAACTGAAAACAACACACAAATTCACACACCACTCTTAGGGTACGCCTCACTGTTGCCTTGCCCTTGAAACATGGTCGTCGAGTATAGGACGTTTTAGTAAGTCCTTATGTCCATGACATGATCCAGTTGCCTCGAAACGGTTGCCTCGGAATTAAAAAGGATCAATGGCATAAGGGTAGCTTCTAAGGTGTCCTACTGTTGCTCTGGTGACCACACTGTCCCTACAAACGAATTGACCCGAACACCTCCAACGGTGGTGCTACCTATCTCTCAATGGTGGGACGACACTACCTTAAGGACATTTACACAGCTTAATTCCTTAGGGTAGGTAGATGACTCGTAGATACTCGCTCTCTTCAAAAACAAATCAAAACTCTTTTCACACCGACACTTTTCAAAAAGCTTTCAAAACAATTTTTTCAAACACTCTTGAGGACTGATACAAGAGTCGATCTGAAATCTTTAAACGAAACTTTTTCAAAACCCACTCACAATTGAAAAGCAAACATTTTGAAAACACAATGAGCAAGTATCTAAGAGCCCATGGATAGAAAGGGTGCTAACACCTTCCCTTTCTATAAATCTACCTCCCGAACCGAGAAACTATCTCATAAGGAATTTTGCCGTGCTTTTGTCCTGTCCATGTTTGGAGAAAATAAAAGACGATGGCGACTCTTGCTTCCGCGACATTTCGCGAACCAGCGTTAAACAGTCAGTTCCAGATCCACCGATCACAGAACTGGCGACTCTGCTGGGGAGATTTCTAAAAGTGAGGTGTATCTTAGGACTAAGATCACTTGTGTTTTCAATTGTTGTGCTTGTTTGCTTTATTATTGTGGGACTGTCTCGGGAGTTCTATAGATCCTAACCCAGATCTGGGGGATACCTTATTAGAAAGTAGCAACAAGGCTGTGAGGGAACTGTGCGGGGTATACCGACATGGTTGAAGCAGTCTGCTACGTTGATGTGGCACTTTGGTGTGTACCGGTAACCCTTGAGTTCAGTCAAGGAGAGTACGGGGCCGCCGCGTGGTGTCGCGAAGCATCAACTGACCTTAGGAACCTTAATTGAACCATCTTGGCCTCTTTAGGGTAGTGAGATAATTGACTTTGGTGCAGTCCGAGGTTGGTTGATACTCGATAGTACACTCAATTGAGGATTGTTTTCTTGGAATATTTCGGTCGCCAGTTCAGTGGCTAAATCGAAACAATGAACAATGAAAGCAATCCAATGATATTGGGACCCTTAGAACCTGGTTACTTCTGATAGGACAGGTCTTAACCAACAAATTGAAAGAGGGTAATACCCAGACCCCATGCTGGCCTAAACTCTAAGGGCTCTTTGTGTGACTTGTGTGCCTTCAAACATGACTATTTGCATGCTTGTTATCTGACACATGAGTTCCTTGCAGGTTTAACAGTCCTTAATTGGGACTCATTACAGGGCCTACTTACATCACTCCATGCATAGCATAACATCATACCATTGCATACATCCTGCATAAGGACTAACCCATTTCAAGGATCTCAAGGGTCTGTGATGCAGGTCATGATGAATCAAAATGTCTAGCAAGGGGAAAAGGGGATTTATTTTCCTCTAACCAAGGTTGATAATTTGAGTCAGGGGCTATGACCCACTTGATATGGTGAGATTTGACTCTTGAAGAAGGTTCCCCTAGCCAAGGTTGTTTGGAAAGCAAAACAAGGTTGATGACTTGAGTCAGGGGCTATGACCCACTCGATATGGTGAGCCTTGACTCTTGAAGAAGGACTCTCAACAACAGGAAGTTCCTTCAATCAAGCCACCGAATTCAAATTCTAACGATTTTCTTGTTTACCCCACGAGATCCTTGAAAACATTGCATGCATATCATACATATCATTGCATTACAGGTATCCCTTTTACAGGTTGCTTACCTTCTTCGCTGTTTATTTCAGCTCGCCATCATGAATCCTGAATCATCTACTGAGCAATCCATCAAGGCTCTCCAGGCTCAGAACGCCCAGTTCCAAGAGTTGATCATGAGTTTGGCCCAGGGGCAACAAGATCTGAAGACTCTGCTCTCGAAGACGAAGAAGAAGAGGACGATGTTGTTCAACCCGAGACGCAAATCTGGGAGTGGGTCACAAATTGAAGTTGAGCTGACTACCCCGTCTGTTGGGAAAGAAAGTCCCCATGAAAGAGAGGTTCCTAGTCCAGTGTCCTCCGACAACGAGACCGATTACAATGACGAGCAGTACCCTCCAGCTGAGGACAGGTATAAACAGTTAGAAGACCGGCTAAGTGCCATGGAGATACAAAAAGTGCCCGGCCTAGACTTCGAGGATCTAGGTCTGTCTCCTGGGGTGGTGATCCCACATAAATTCAAGGCACCTGCCTTTGCCAAGTACGACGGGGCATCCTGTCCTAAGTTGCATCTCAGGTCATACATAAGTAGGGTCCATCCCTACACGGCTGACAAGAATTTATGGATTCACTTTTTTCAGGATAGTCTGTCGGGAACTCAGCTCGACTGGTTCTATCAACTGAATGGAGCCAACATCCGCATCTGGGAGGACCTGGCCACTGCATTCTACAAGCAGTACCAGTATAATGCCGACCTCGCTCCTACGCGTACCCAACTCCAGGGTATGTCACTGGGGACGGGTGAAGGTTTTAAGGAGTACGCCCAAAAATGGAGAGACCTTGCTGGAAGGGTACAATCACCTCTAACTGACTGGGAGCTCGTTGACATGTTCTTGGGGACTTTGTCTGGTCCATTCTACAACCATCTGATTGGGAATTCTTCTGCTAGGTTCACAGATCTTATCTTGACTGGGGAGAGAATTGAAGCTGGTATCAAGTCGGGGAAGATTCAAGAAACCGCACCTGCTGATGCTCAGAAAAAGCCCCACAGTGGGAAGAAGGAGTCCAATGCTATACATGGTAAAAAGGGTCGTCATGATGTAGGGGCAATCCAGATCTCTGATCCCGCGCCTGTTCAACAAAGAAAGAGAAATAGGCGTAGGATAAAGTATCAAGATAGGAAGTATACTGACATCAGCATTCCTTTGTCTCAGGCACTACAACAATTGCTGAAGGCAAAACTGATCACACTAAAGGATCCTCCTCAAAATCCTGACACTTCCTCTCCCAAGTACAACCCAGGTGTGAGATGTGCCTACCATTCTAACAGTCCTGGACATGACACCGACGACTGTTGGACCTTGAAGAACAAGATCCAGGATTTGATTGACGCCAAGGAGGTCAAGTTTGAACACTGATCCTGCACCAAATCATCGAGAATGTCTTTTGTTCATTCGAATGTTCAAGTTGTATTTTTCTTTGATTGTTCAAACATTTTATTCATGTCAAACTTTGTTATTTCATTAATGAATTACACGTGTCTGTTTTGAAGTAATTATGTTTACTATGCTTAAAACTGTTTTCATATTTTTGTGATGTTCAACGCTCGGTTAACAATTCTAAGCCTCTTGAGGGAGGATGCCGAAAATGATACCACGATTTTTACAGTATGCTTTTGAACAGACCCCGCTGATGAGGTACAAGCATTGTTTCAAATCCTAAACAGTGGAGTAATAAGGAAGATAATCCCTCGTCAACCCCTTTGAGCCTAAGAAGTTGGAGTTTTTCTTTTCAAAAATTAAAACCCTTAATCATAACCTGGGGCAGGGTAGTTCTCTCAGCTGATCTAGGTGCACAACGAATGACACCAAAGAAGTCCTTCCGAGACAAAAGACAGTGATGGTTCAGAATAATCATAATGACAGGCAGTAATTATCAAAAAATAATAATAAAAACCCATAAGTCAAAACCTATGAAGGAGACTTACAAAACTGGGGCATCCCGCTGACTGTAATCACAAAAGAAACAGTTCAGGCAAAAAATAGGGATCATAAAATCAAAAAGAAAGAGGTCATACAAACCCTCAACAAAAGGAAATGATTGCCTGTTCAAAATAAATCGTCAGTATCCGAACCATCACTGGTATATCAAAGCAAAGACGCAACAAGGTCTAACGCACGATTAGCTGAGTTTAGGATTGAAGAACATCACGAAGAACGGGTGGGTACAAATAAATTTGAGCCTCTATCCTTTGTTTCTTGAACCGTGAACCAAGCCACGTTATAACCCTTAAAAGTCCTAGCTGAAGCATTGGTTAGTTCGAAAGCATACTGTTACGAAAGGTATCCTGACTCCTTAAGGCTTGCTGTAAAATACTGAGTTGACATCACAGTTTACAAAAAAAAACTCACTTGCTTTTATTGAAAAATGCATTTTCAAAAATTTCAAGACAGACATAAGCTTTGCATTCTTAAGATAACATTGTTTGCATATGATTATTTGTTTGAACAACAGAGAACTTTGCGCAACGAATATCCGATGAACGAAGGTCCTCTCAACAAAAGAGTCACCTCCGGTGGAAGAAACACTTCCAATCAAGGGGCATGGCATGATCAGTGGCCATCATCTGGGGCAGTCCAGTCAAGATTCGGAGAATTTCTCAAAAGGGCAACCAGCTTGGGGCAAATCTCCATCTGGATCACCTGGGGCATTCCGACAACGAATCTTGCCTGATCAGACATCTTCTAGTGGTACGGCAACGCAATACTACTGACAGTGACAACTCCCTACTCTCTGAGAGCATGGATATAGTCGAAAAAATACTATGCAAAATCAAAGACCCGCTAGGTTGACACACCTAGGCAAAAATAAGGGCTTCCCGGCGAACCAAAAGGGTTCGGGCAAAATAAGGGATGAAATGAAAAAATCTGCACACCCGGCAAGTCGAAAACCTGAAAAGGCGGCTTGGGCAAAAATGGGTATCCCGGTGGACTGAAAACCCGAAAGGGCGGTCCAGGAAAAAATTAGGGATCAAAGCGTACGACTATATCCTGGCATCTCGTCACCTGTCTACCAGAAGATTTGTCAATTACCCCCACAGGTGCCTTCTCCCACTGAAACTGGGGTAATAATGAGTTGTCTAAGCGATCTAGTTGCTCTGCCATCAAGGTACCAAGACAAGTTCAGCTGAAGAATGACCAAGATACCCTAATTCCCCACAGAATGAGATAAGGTTCAGCCATACTCCCCCGTGCAGAGAAGGCACAATACCTCCAGCAAGTCAGCAACACTCTCCCCAAGCAGAGTTAGCTTACTGTCAGCCTTAAGGAAGTTGGATTATCCCCCGAAGATCTCAATATTCCCCGACGGAGTACAAACATTCCTAACAAGCGTCCCCGGCAATCTTGATCTAAGATTGTTCCCCGGCGGAATATCGGACATCAAGTGGAGCCATTTCCCAATACAGTCTCAAAAGCCTCCCCAGGAAAGTTGAATCAATCTCCCCAGTAGGAAGCTTATCCCCAGTAGATTCTGGAATCTTATCACCTGCAGAGTACAAACGCTCTCCCCCGGCTTTATTCAAAGGTTATTTCCCCACCAGGATATAACTGGGTTATCCTCAGCCAATTGCCACGGAAAGATCGTCCCCGGCGAAGTCTTCCTATCCCCAGCGGAGTTCATCCAATCTTCCAACAAAGCTCAACAATGGTATCCCCAGCGGAGTTATTATCAAACCTCAGCAAAGTACATCTCTTCCCACAGAGCATTCCCCGCAGAGTATTCTATTCGCCAAGTTTATTCCCCAACGGAGTCATCTTCTCCTACCGGTATTCTTGCAACCATCATCCCCAGCGAAAACGAAGAACTCTCTTCAACATCAGCCCAGGATTCAGCTCCCGGCATTCGTCAAGGATTTATTTTCCTAGAAGAAAATACATTCATAAACATCACATTATCATACATTATGATACATGCATACACGAATCATATCACCCCAATCTCATTTATTTTTGAGAACATCATGACATCATGCATGTCATACATTATGACATTGCATACAACTAACTCGTTACTTTTTCAGGAAAGAACGATCAACAGATAAAAGTCTTTACCTTTTGAAGTAGAAGACGTCCAAGATTCCTTCATCATTCTGCTGAGGTTGTAGTCGCCTAAGATTCCTTCATCATTCTGCTGAGGTTGTAGTCGCCAAAGATTCTCTCATCATTCTGCTGAGGTTGAAATCGTCCAAGGTTCTCTCATCATTCTGCTGAGGTTGTAATCGCCCAAGGTTCTCTCATCGTCCCGTTGAGGTAGTAATCGCCCAAGGTTCTCTCATCGTCCCGTTGAGGTAGAAATCGCCCAAGGTTCTCTCATCGTCCCGTTGAGGTAGTAATCGCCCAAGGTTCTCTCATCGTCCCGTTGAGGTAGTAATCTCCCAAGGTTCTCTCATCGTCCCGTTGAGGTAGAAATCGCCCAAAGGTTCTCTCATCGTCCCGTTGAGGTAGTAATCGCCCAAGGTTCTCTCATCGTCCCGTTGAGGTAGAAATCGCCCAAGGTTCTCTCATCGTCCCGTTGAGGTAGTAATCGCCCAAGGTTCTCTCATCGTCCCGTTGAGGTAGTAATCGCCCAAGGTTCTCTCATCGTCCCGTTGAGGTAGAAATCGCCCAAAGGTTCTCTCATCGTCCCGTTGAGGTAGTAATCGCCCAAGGTTCTCTCATCGTCCCGTTGAGGTAGTAATCGCCCAAGGTTCTCTCATCGTCCCGTTGAGGCAGAAATCGCCCAAGGTTCTCTCATCGTCCCGTTGAGGTAGTAACCGTCCCGGATTCATTCATCACATCATTATCAACAAAAAACCTTTTGAAGTTCTAGATCCGATTCCTGTATCCTGCCAGGGTGTATCTGTTGATGACTAATTCTAGACTCGATTCCTGTATCCTGCCAGGGCACTTCTGAAGAGTTTGAAGATCCGATTCCTGTACCTTGCCAGGGTGTATCTGTTGACGACTAATTCCAGACTCGATTCCTATATCTTGCCAGGGCACGTCTGAAGAGTTTGAAGATCTGATTCCTGTATCTTGCCAGGGTGTATCTGTTGACGACTAATTCCAGACTCGATTCCTGTATCTTGCCAGGGCACGTCTGAAGAGTTTGAAGATCCGATTCCTGTATCTTTCCAAGGTGTATCTGTTGACGACTAATTCCAGACTCGATTCCTGTATCCTGCCAGGGCACGTCTGAAGAGTTTGAAGATCCGATTTCTGTATCTTGCCAGGGTGTATTTGTTGACGACTAATTCCAGACTCGATTCCTGTATCCTGCCAGGGCACGTCTGAAGAGTTTGAAGATCCGATTCATGTATCTTGCCAGGGTGTATCTGTTGACGACTATTTTCCAGACTTGATTCCAGTATCTTGCCAGGGCACGTCTGAAGAGTTTGAAGATCCGATTCCTGTATCTTGCCAGGGTGTATCTGTTGACGACTATTTTTCCAGATTCGATTCCTGTATCTAGCCAGGGCGCATATGTGAGTAGCTGATTATAGACTCGATACCTGTATCCGGCCAGGGCACATCTACATAAAGAGTTTGAAGATCAACCCCAGTAATAGGCCAGGTAATTATCTTTCTTTCTCAGGTACGCAAGTTCTCCAAAATTCTACATCCTCAGGTTTAAGAAGATTGAACAGGGGCAACTGTTGTACCCCAAAATTTGCCCTCCCATATTTCTCAAAACGTTTCAAGAAAAATTCAAAAGTCCAACCCGGCGCGTCATATTCAGGTGTTCTTTCGCCAAGATATCTCTGATAACGTATTCTCAAATTCAGGTTCGGCTCAAGAGTCAATTCTTTAAAGAAGGTATCCGAATGTGTGAGTTTTCTCGAAGAAATATGGTGAAAAAGTGTGCTGAAAATGCAGTTTTTACGCGCTAAAAAATTCATAACTTGAAGATCGTGACTCGTTTTGAACCCGTTCCGGTGACCAAAATTCCATCTTGACATTATCTACGTTTTCATCTCTCACGGTTGGAAGCCAATTTCGACCAGAAGGTCTTCAAAAATGTGGATTTATCAAGTATTTTCATACAGAAAATTTGTGATAGAAGTTTATTTGCGTCATGTTCAGAAAATCATAACTTAGTCGATTTTCATCGTATCGAGCTGGTTTCGGTGCCAAAATTTCACAAATTGAGTTGGATACATTTTCACAGAAGGTATTGAGTTCAAACGGTATTCAAAAGGCCTTCGTTTTTTGCTCAGAGTGCATGACACGCTGAAAATCCTGAATGCTGAATATTATTTCATCTGGGCCGAAACTTCGAAAATTCATAACTCGGTCAATTTTTATCGGATTGGACTCATATTTTTACACAAGGTCACTGACTCATAGATCTACAACTTTGCTTCAAAAGTCGAGACCAAATTATGCACCGATCAATACCATTTTTTTATTGAAGAACGTGTCAGAGTCGACACTGGAGCCCAAAATAAGTTTGTCTGAGCTGAAACTTCAAAAATTCATAACTAATTTACCGTTTATCCGATTGAGCCGATTTTCGGACAGGAGTTAGTTCTTGATGTCGGCTACATTTTTGTTTTCACATTTCAACTTCAAAAATTGCACTTAAGTCCCTGCGATTTAGCCTGGAAAGTGACGAACTCAAGTAAACATTGGAGGCCCAATTGCACATTCAAAGCCCATTTTCTTTACCCTAATTTCCATTATATAATCACCTTCTTTTCACACAAACCAGAGAGGAGAAAAAAGAGAGAAAAAACTTTGCCACAACACTGTTAGAATATCAAATTCTTTCAAGAACCCTAAAACCTTGAAATCCTTATTACAAATCCCTCTCTCACTACAAACAAGCCATCACAGTTACAAACCAACACCTCACTACTTCTTCAGTAAGGGTAAAGCTGACTTGATCTCCATGATCCAAAAGGCATAAAAGCATTCACGTCACTAATTTTCCAGTAAGGGTAAGATTGATTTGATCTTCATGATCAAAAGGGTATAATCATTCATACATGCCATATTGTGCCTAAACATTAAATTTCTTCATATATTGACTTTATTTTCATTTTATGATTTTATTTAATGTGTTCATGAGATTCAACACTGCAGATTTAGACAGGATCCCCATGCAGGTTCATTAAGGAACGTTGAGGCCAAAACACAAATGTCCAAAAGCCAAAAGCCAAATGGCCAAAAAGAACAACTTATGCATGACACCAATACATGGCGAGACAGACATCCTGAGAAGATTAAGGAACGTTGAGGCCAGAACACAAATGGCCAAAAGCCAAAAGCCAAAAGCCAAATGGCCAAAGTAGAACAACTTATGCATGAAACCCAATCCAATAGCCAAAGAATGCAGACCACGGTACTCAGGAGTCAATGAACACGCACGTGATGCCAGAAAGTCAAACAAGGCTTTTTGTCTAATGGGCCAAATTGCTTCCAAAAAACCTCCCTTTGGGTCTGAATACCCCGTATGGTTTGCATTGTTTTTTATTTCTATTTGATTTTCTCTTAATTCTTTTAATGTTTTAATTATTTCTTTTAATTCCATCAAATAATTTTCATAATAAAAATAAAATACAAAAAAATCAAAAAAAATGTTTATTGTTATTAATATTAATTTCACCATTATTTTTGTAAATAAACTTTAAACAATTAATTAGATTAATTTAGGTTTCAAAACTTTAATATTTTTCTTAACAAATTAAAATATGTAGAAATTAGGGTTTTTAACTTTTTATCACTTTTCTTAATAAATAACTTTTTCTTATTATTATTATTATTAATTACTAATTTATTTTGTAAATAAACATATACATAAATATTTTAGTAAATTAGGTTAAACTTTAATATTTTTCTTTGATAATTAAAAATAACTTAGAATTAGGGTTTCTTTTATTTTTTAATCTTCTTTATTTCATAAATACAAAAAACCTAAAAAACATCTCTTTTCTTTAATTTAATAATTAACTTTCTTATTTCAATTTAATTTCAAAAGGGTCCAACGCCCTCGAACGTGCTATTTTTATTCTTTCGCGCATTTATTCTTATTTTCCTCTTGTGAATATTATGTAACTGCACAAGCCATGTAATAGTAATTAGGAATTTATTTACTTTCTGCATTTTTATTAAAACGGGTCTTTGTTAATTTGGCGATGTATAGACCTGCGCCTTGTAATAGCCTAGGATTTTACTTTTCGCATTTAAATTTCCGCACTTTTAAACTGCTAAGCTTTGCATGAAAGAATGAATGGCCTAATTAAAAACAAAGCGTAGCTCACCATAACATGTTCAAAGATAATTGCTAAACTGAAAACAACACACAAATTCACACACCACTCTTAGGGTACGCCTCACTGTTGCCTTGCCCTCGAAACGTGGTCGTCGAGTATAGGACGTTTTAGTAAGTCCTTATGTCCATGACATGATCCAGTTGCCTCGAAACGGTTGCCTCAGAATTAAAAAGGATCAATGGCATAAGGGTAGCTTCTAAGGTGTCCTAATGTTGCTCTGGTGACCACACTGTCCCTACAAACGAATTGACCCGAACACCTCCAACGGTGGTGCTACCTATCTCTCAATGGTGGGACGACACTACCTTAAGGATATTTACACAGCTTAATTCCTTAGGGTAGGTAGATGACTCGTAGATACTCGCTCTTTTCAAAAACAAATCAAAACTCTTTTCACACCGACACTTTTCAAAAAGCTTTCAAAACAATTTTTTCAAACACTCTTGAGGACTGATACAAGAGTCGATCTGAAATCTTTAAACGAAACTTTTTCAAAACCCACTCACAATTGAAAAGCAAACATTTTGAAAACACAATGAGCAAGTATCTAAGAGCCGATGGATAACCATGGATAAAAAGGGTGCTAACACCTTCCCTTTCTATAAATCTACCTCCCGAACCGAGAAACTATCTCATAAGGAATTTTGCTGTGCTTTTGTCCTGTCCATGTTTGGAGAAAATAAAAGACGGTGGCGACTCTTGTTTCCGCAACATTTCGCGAACCAGCGTTAAACAGTCAGTTCCAGATCCACCGATCACACAACCCCTTGTACTTTTGAGTCAAATCTAATAACCTTGAAATGTGATAAACCAAAGCAACCTTGACATGCCAATTCTTCCAAAACCAATCCAATGGTGAGGTTTGAACTTCTCAAGCTATATTGACTAGGGCATGGAAATAAACTCGTGAACCCATGGAGTAACTTGATAAATATCATTGCCCTCAAAAGGAGAAAAGCTAAATGTAGGGAGGGGAACCAAGAATCATAGTGTGATCTTGTTGTGAGTGAAATAACATGGTATGATGAAGGGATCTTAGAGGCAAAAATTGGGGTACAACAGCTGCCCTTATTTAAGTTTCTTCTATCCAGAGATACGAAGGTTAAAAATCTTCGTGTCGACGCGATCGAAGATACTTAAATATAAAACAAACCCTATTGTTGGCCCTAAGATGCCATGCAAATGCTTATGCATATGAATGCATATGAACAGTACCAAAGAGACGCAAAGTATCACTGGGGATGCAACAATGATAAAGAAACAAAGGAGCAACCCCACCAAGAAAATAAATCACTGGTGGACTAAAAGAACTGAATCAGAGAGGATAGTAGGATGGTCAAAAGACACACCAACTTCTACTGAAGGCGAAGTTACCAACGTTCACTGAAGGCAGAGAGAAAGATAACAAACATCGACGTTCACTGCCGATGGTCTACCAACTTTCACTGATGGTAGAAAGAGAATATATCATATCACTGCCATTCACTGACGATGAACTACCAACTTTCACTGAGGGTAGAAAAAAGATAACAAACACCGACGTTCACTGCCGATGGTCTACCAACTTTCACTGAAGGTAGAAAGAGAATATATCATATCACCGCCGTTTACTGACGATGAACTACCAACTTTCACTGAGGGTATAAAAAAGATAACAAACACAGACGTTCACTGCCGATGGTCTACCAACTTTCACTGAAGGTAGAAATAAAATATATCATATCACCGCCGTTCACTGATGATGAACTACCAACGTTCACTGACGGTAGCAAACAGATAACAAACTTCCCCAAGATTCTGGTGTCTCACCTAGAACGGGTCTCAACTTCTTCTTTAACCAAGGCACTCCGCCTGGAAAGGATCAAACATAAGCTGTCTCAAATAAAGAGACTTGCTATTTGTAGTCACAGAGGATTGTAAAAGGAAATGACTTTTTTTTAGGGAAAGAGATATAACTTCCTGGGGAGATGCCATGATATTCTCACCAAGGGGATGAGGTCTTCTCGTGTAAAATAAATGCACCAACCAAAGCTTGGAGTTTTTCAGAATTCCAAAGTAAATAGCATTGACCGGGAGCCACAGATCCAAACCAGAAATAAACTGAAATGAAATAGTCAACCTGAATTCATCCTTTGAGAAATAAAATCAAGAGGGAAAACCAAATTTATCCAAACAAGGAGCTATACCTGAAGGTTTAAAGCAAAAAAAATCTTCTATGGGGGACAACTCAGTAGGGAAATTGAAAGAATATACGTTTTCTGCTTAAGACCAACACTCTATTGAAAAGGGGGCAACGTAACTCTGCAAAACAGGGTAATATGTCAACAAAAATTTTAACAAATGTTAATGAACAATGATTTGTAAATTTTAGCTATGCATGATGCATGTATGAATGTATGAGTGTTATCGTGCGTATGCTGACAAAGCAGATACACAATCCTTGGGAATAAACAAGCAAAACTGCCCCAGGCACTAACAACACTCGGCTAAGCTTCGACCAAGATGATCGCCTTAGGAGAGAGTTTGTCAGGTCGACTCTTGGGCATCCTTAAACAAGTTGGGGACCTCAATGGGCATGTGTTGAGTAAAATGAGAGGGAAAATTTTGGGGTACAACAAGTCGTATGTACGAAATGATCAAGATGAAAATATTAAAGCAGATGAATCATATATTAGAAATGATCATAATGAGGGAATTCAGATCAATCCATCCATCCGAGTTGTTAAGAGCCAAGTAATTCATATTCCAACCAAGAAACGAAAGAGATTTTAGTGAAAAAGGTATTAGTAAAATGTTATATATTATGTCATTCAATAAAATTATGTTTTTTGTTTTTATATTGTGTTTATGGTTTTATATTGTGTTTATGTTTTTATATTGTGTTTATTCATTCAATGCTACTTGAATTTTATATGGTGTTTATGTTTTTCTTTTATATTACAGGTCAAATGGCTACTAATGAGGAAAAATCACATCCCACTTCTAATAATGATGGAAATGAATCAGCTCGTGATGTGGAGAACGATATTAGATAAGGAATAACAATTATGAAGTCAATCATTCGTGTAAGAGATAAAGGTATCAAATTTGACGTACATTGGAATGAAGACAAACAACTAAATGAGCCTAACGGTTCAATGTTGACAAGTTACATTGGTTCCGTTGTGAGGATAGAAGTTCCAATCACTTGTGATGGTTGGAGAAGGCGTGAGCTGAAACCCGTTAAAGAAAAAATATGGACTGAAATACAGGTGTCATATGTGATGTCTTTCGTTTTTGTTGACGCTTATGTCTTTAAATTACTAATGCACTCTATACATGTTTTTTTGTAGGGGTATTTTAACATTGATGATGATCGAAAATCATATTGTCTTCAATTAGCCAGAAAAAGACTAAGAGGGTTTCGATCTTTTTTGACAAACAAGTTTCTTAGGGATGTCGATAACAATTTTATCGACGCAGAACTTCCAAAGGCGTATGCAGGCTTGATTTCGCTTGAAGAATGAGAAACCTTCAAAGAAAAAAGAAGAACCTCATATTTTTAGGATGTGAGTGGCGTGAATCGCCAATGAGCATCAAGTCCCCCATATCCATACAGAAAATGGCGTATGGGATATGCACACTTACAACAAAGATTGGTAAGTATATACAATTGATATGATATACTTTTTCATCGTGTGTTATTATTGATTTTATTATTTCTCTTAATGTGTAGTTAGAAGAGGAGAAAAGTCAAGAAACATCTCTTCCGGAACATGTTCTGTGGAAGGCTGTCCGGGTGGGTAAGGATGGAGTTGTTAAGGAAGATGTGCTTAAAATTTATGAGAAATGTGTAAGTATATCAATATTACTTTAATTAAATCAAAAGTTTATTAAAATACATAATTTATGAGTTTAATCACAACTGATTTATTTCGCTATGCATATGAATTTCAGGAGAGTCTACCTCAATCTTTAACTCAAGCTGAAGACTATGATTACAAGAGTATACTTAGTCGAGTATTAAATGTTCCTAAGTATACCGATCGTGTGAGGGGTAATGGATTTGGGGTAAATCAAACATCTTTGGGTAACCATCAAAAGAGGAAAGGTTATAGCAATAAAGAAGTGGTGGAAGAGTTAGAAAAATTAAAAGATAAAGTTCGTGAGTTGGAAAAGGACAAAGAAAGATACATGTCAGAAAGGAAAGGTTCAGGGTTCAAGGATATTAGTGACAAAGATAGTATTAATTGTGATTTCCAATAGAAAATTCATGAGGTAATATATATTATTATGAATTAGCACAATTTTTTAATTGACATATATAAACATTAACAATTTCATATTTATTATTGGTTTAGGACATTTCACCTTGTCATCTATATTTACCGTCACCGACTTATCGCATGGTTGGTAAGGGAAAAGTGAATAACACCTTAGGAGAAGTACTTCACCATAAACTGCTTCCTGCTGGATTTTTGAAAGTATCAATTGATATTGCTTTAGAGAGGGATGCACCATTACCTTTACTTGACGATATTTCAGATGTAGCATTGATAGGAGAGGCAATATGATCGTATGTTGTATGACCGTCAAACCTCATTTGCATAGATGATAAGGTATGTTGAAAACCATTATGAACCTTTGAGAATTCATATTTTTTATGACCATTTAACGTACTTTTTTTCATGGTAATGTTAGACTCCCACAAAATCCAAATCAAAAGATAAAGGGATTAAGCAACAAATCGAGTCAGTTGCATCCAAAAAAGAGGTAAATTGATATATATTATACATAGAAAAAATTAACTCACGATCTTATACTTCACCTAATTTATTATATGCATTTGATATTTAGATTCATGTTAAAGATATGCAACAAGTCGATATGAGTAAGAAGCCTGAAATTGGCAACATGTCCGTACAAAAAAAGGATGTGGAAAAGTTCATGGCTAGAAAAAAGCCTACTTCTCGATATAGGTCGTGCCTTCAAACATTAATTAGAATTTCCGATTTGGCCAATGGATGTGCTCGTAACATACCTATGGAGGAAGGTATTTTTGGTTTTTCCTATTACGAAACAATAAGAAAAGAGGATGTCGATCAAGTTCTTAGATATAAAGAATTAGGTCTCGGTGTTGTCAATACATACATCAGGTATTCTCCGATCAACTTTATTTAATTTATTGAACAATTTATCTACTCATTTTAATGAATGGTCTTAATGTTAATGATGTTTTTATTTAAGTGTCATGTATGCCAACTTGATGTACCTGCATCAATTGGACCAAAGATTATGTTTCTTATCTCCAAACAATATCAATGCACTATTAATCAAACAAAGACCAGATAAAGTCAAAGAGTACTTTGTCCATACATTTATGTCCAACAAAGATACAGAAAAATGTTTTTTTTTCCATTTAATACTGGAAATAGGTAAGATTTTCATTCAAACTTCATCTATTATAATTTTTCGTGTTTTGACGTTCTATAGAAAGTTTCCATCTATCATTTGTTAATCTTATAGTGGATACTGGTTGTTGGTTGTGATTAATCCAATAAGAGAAATTGTATATTATTTGGATTCGTTAGAAGGTGGTTGGACAAAATACCCAAATATGAAGGAGATGGTTGATACTTAAGTTAGATTGTTCTAAATCTTTGTTTGTATACTTATTTATTTTTATGTGAGATTGTTCTAAATATTCGTTTATATTTTGTTAGAGTTATACAAATTTTTCGATCACAAAGAGATATTCAAGTACCAAAGAGTAAGGCAAACAACATTACATGGATTAGAGTGTAGGTATATTTTCATAATTTTGATTATATTAGTGATGCTATTTGATAAAATAAGTTAAACTATATACTGATATATATTGTATATTTTTCCATGTGTGGTGTCCTCGTCAGCATAAGGATATAGGTTGCGGTTATTTCATATTGAGGTTTATGAAAGAAATTATTCTTTTGAATCAAATAGAGATTCCAACCATGGTATGAGTTTCCAACTTATGATTTATTTTAATATATTTAACACATTTCATCTAATTAATTAGTTTTAACTAAATTATATTATGTTATATTATGTACTACTTTGATGAATACAAGTCTTCTACTTATTCGAAAGATCAATTAGACGAAATTAAGGAAGATTGGTGTCAATACATTATTGAGATGAGAATTTTATATGGTATTGTGACACTTTCATTGATGAGAATTTTGAGTATATATAAGTTTGAGTTTTGATTAGATACTATGTCGTCATTAGTGTGGTAAATTGTTGCAATGTTGTTGTTGTTATGTGGAAGGTTAGTTAGGATAGTATTAGATTTAAATTCAAACAAAATTTTATTTGTATCATGGTATGAATCGGGGAATATTTAATGTTGGGTTATAACGGATTCTTGATTTGTTTTTGTTACATTGATTTGTGTTAAATTATAATAGTTATAAGATTTAAGTGTTATATATATATATATATATATATATATATATATATATATATATATATATATATATATATATATATATATATATATATATATATATATATATATATATATATATATATATATATATATATATATATATATATATATATATATATATATATATATATATATATATATATATATATATATATATATATATATATATATATATATATATATATATATATATATATATATATATATAGCTTGGTTCTGATATATATGTCTTTGTTAATTTTGTTTCAGGTAGGTGCATATGTAGAAGATATATAGATTCATTTAGGATTCTTCATTGTTGTTGTTTGTAGAGAAGATAGCAACTCTAGAAGATAATAATATGTACATTTGGTGCATATTTATTGGATTATAAAGTTGTATATGTAAATATTTAAATTTATGTATATATAAACTATTGAATTCTTTAAGTTGTATCCCATTTATGTATATATAAATTATTGGATTAAAGTTGTATATATAAATATGTAAATTTGGTACATAGTTATTGGATTGAAGCTTCAAATTTATAAAATTTGGTGCAAATTTGAAAGAAAACACTTAAATTTTAAGTGATTATGTATACATGGCGCTTAAAATATAAGATGAATATATTAAAAAATTTGTGAACATTAGATCGCGCTTTAAACCAAAAAGCGCTACATATGATGGGGAATAGAAAGCGCTTGTGAAATACCAAGCGCTGCCTTAAAGGGGACTTTAGAAAGCCCTTCTAAATAAAGCGCTGCCTAAAACATAAAAAAAGTGAGAAAAAAATACATTACACAACGCTTTCTAAAGCGCTGTCTAAAGTGAAAGCGCTGCTATAGGCACACTTTAGAAAGCGCTTCTAATGTAAAAAGCGCTGCCTATAGGGGCCTTTAGAAAGCGCTTATTCAATAAAGTGGTGTCTAATGTCTACATTAAACAACGCTTTCACATAGACAAAAAGTGATGTCTTTACTTACAGCAGTGCAGGAATAGACAGCGCTTATAAGCGCTGTTTATGGCAAAAAAAAGCGTTGTCTATTCCCTTATGTGGCATAGTGATAATACACATCTTTATCACTTCTTTGGATAGAGAATACCTCAAACTATTCCAAGAGTAGATCTATATGCAGCGAAATAAAACACATCTTCAACAGGCTCCAGGCAAGATGTTAAAAGCGTCTTATAGAATATCATGCGGAGGAAATATCCTCAATATCAGCCATCAGTTAATAAGTAGAGTATATAGACATAACTCTGCCTGTCATATCAAAATCATCCTCTTCCTCAAGAAAGGACCTAAATCTACAGAAGACAAACCAACCTGAACATCACAGGTTAACATACCAGAGTTACATGCAGCAGAAGAAAAACACTCCTCACAAGTAACACCATAGTAATAGCAGCAACTACAACCAACACTTTAATCTTTCAAGTCCATTGTACCAGAAAGTATCTTCCATCAATCTCACCTAGAATAGAACAGGATGCTTCAGAACAAAATCGTGACAAATGTTCCAACATCTTTATATGACATGTCAATCAGCCAAGAAACAAAAACTGGACAATGTAGAATAATAATAACACAAGGATATGATAACCCAATTTGGTGTACAACAACACCTACTCTGAGGGCTACCAAACCAGGAAGAAGATTCCACGACCAGTAGTATTATTTTATGTAAATAATCTCAAGTTTATAGGTAAACAACCTCCATTTTACCTAATCACTACCCAATGTGATCTTTATCTCAGAACCCCATCTAAGATAAGAGAAACTCATATCACTCCCTAAATCACCTAAGTGATATCTAACAATCACAACCTCTGGTGGTTGCATCAAACTACTTGAAAGACAACCCTTTCAAATAAAGTTCAGCCAAGACTCTTGACTAACAAACATACTTTGAGTTTCTTCAAAGCTTCATCCAAGAACACTATACAATTCATTACCTAAAGGATTCTGAATCTGTATAGAAACAACGTCTACCATAATGTATCAAACTGATACAAATGGTGACTTACAACACAAGAAAGTAAACACTCTCAAGACCCTTAACCCTTATTTTTTACTTTACAAAGTCTTACACAAGGATTAGTTAAATTTCCATAGGTCTAAGTCTTCTGTTTATAATCTCTAATTGTCCATGGGCTTTGAATCTCCTGTTAAAATACTCCTTGATCCACTACTAAAGTGATCCTTAAATCTTGGAACATATTTACTAAAAACCTATTGTAGTGGTCCAGGATGTCAAATCTTAATTGTAGGACATCTTGTTTGACATGTTGTTTTCCACATATTTTAAAATCTTATTCAGCATCTAGTTTTACCAAGGTTAGTCAAATCTTTAGAGCTTTCATATATAAAAACAATTCACATGCTATGAGAAGGTACACAATCTCTAATATCCAATTTCATTATACTTATCTTGAATTTTGAACTGACTTGAATGTTAAAGTGTTAGCTATGCAAGTCCACAACACCACCTTGAAGGAGATTAAAGTCACCGTTCAAGATCATCAATTAACCAACTCTCTTCATTTACAGTTCCTTCGCAGAGCTTGAGCATCCATTTATGGTTCCCAAATGGAACAGTGGCGCCATCTGTGGAAATCGACTTCTAATTCCTATGATTTTAACGAGAACCATGTTCGCTTCACAAACACCGTTGAACAAAGGCAGAAACTCTAGATCTGGAATATCACAATTTGGATCCAATTTTTTACCGTATCAAGAGTAAATCGCTTTCTGATTCCTACGTTATCGCCAAATCTAGAATCACCTTTCAATCTCATTGTTCACAAATCCCTAAAACTCCCTCAAATCTCATAATGAGAGAACCTAGAAGTGAAAGATGAGATTTTTCACAGTCGATTAACCACTATTTCCGCTTCAAAACTCTGCCATCAAGATTTCTAAATTCCTTAAGAACTCTATAAATAAGAAAAATGAGGAATCTTAGATTCAGATCTAAGGCCAAGCCAGAGTCTAAAGGCAATTTCTATGAAGATCGAGCCAAAGCCTTGCAACCCACCACCTGAAACAACTACGCCCATAATTTATGTCATTGTTGGGATAATTACAAGGGAGACACCAAGATTACATACCCCAAATTTGCCTCATTATAATAGTCATATTATTTCTATGTTTCTAATTTATAATCGTATTATTTAAATTTTCTTATTTTTGAATTTTGAGTATAACATGGGTTTAAATTTTAAAGAGGGGTATATCCTGCCATAGGGGGATTATTGAACCGTTTTTAGACAGACCGGCCCATTAAAATTTTCTAAAACCATAAAAGGATGTATATGTACATATGGGAGGTGTTGTCTTAAAGCAGAGGGCTTATTGTTAGAGGCCCGTGTTTAATCATTGAGAAGTATATACGAGGGGGCATATTCTTGTTGTGTATTATCTTTGGGTTCATTTTTCAGACTAGCCCATTACAGTTTTTGGGCACGGTTAGACATAGAAGGGGGTTTGTTTTAGTAGGGCTAGAAGTTTTGTTTAAAGGCCCATTACATTTTGGGTATACACGTAGGGTGCAATTCAATGGCCCGTTAAAAAAGAATTTGCAGTCCCATATTTTATTTTTTTGAAGCCCATCATGTTAGGTTTGTAGATTGAAGTCAACATTTCTTTCAAATTATTTTTATTTTACTATTATTATTAAACATAATAATTATTATGTTAACTATAATTGTATCTTTATTTAAATATTAATATTATTAATTATTATTTTTATTGGTGAAACGCGTTGACTAAGTCAACCAAGGGAAAATTGGTTTTGAAACCCTAGATTCAACCCAGCGGCGGCCCCTATTCTTCCTCTTCGTCGTTAAACATTCCCAAACACAAAAATAGATGCTATAGAGATTCAAAACAAATCAATATTATTGAACTAAATCTAATATTTACAAAATCAAATCTTTCATATTTTTATACAAAGATCATATCAGTAACTTAATCAAATCTATAATCAAACAAAATCGTCCAAATTATACATTACAGTATCAATTACAAATCAAAATCTTCAATCAACTCTAAATTCCTAATTTCTAACAAAAATCACAAACAATTTTCCTAATTTAACTCTAAGCTAAACCTATATAAACCCTATAATCTAAGACCTAAAGAGGAGAAAAGAAGAAAGGAAAAGTAGAAGGAGAAGAAGAGAGATTCGGGGTTCAATTTGTGAAACCCTATATCTGAGTCGTCGCCATCATCTTCATCATTATCACCTTTCGCCACCTGCAAACCAGACGCGATAAGAGGATTAGGGATCAGAATCAGAGAAAACTAACACAGTAAAGCACGATTTTGAGGTAATGAACCACTTATCTTGAATTTCATTTTGATTATTGTGAGGAGATTTGGGGTTTTGTATGGATTTGGGGTTGAGATCTAGGTTTAGCCGTCGCCGCCACCGAATTAGTTTTGTTTTAGGGTTGGTGTTGTTGTTTTTCTGTTGTGTAGTTAAGAGAGTGAGGACAAGAGAGAATATGGTAGAGAGAAGAACGAATGAGCAAAATGAAAAGAAAAAGGAAAAAATGAAATGATATACTCCCTCTGGTTATTGACCGATGATGACATGTGGCCAACATTTGGCCACATGATCCCATATATTCTCATCTACACCCTAACGCCTCTGCCCTCGGATCTTGATAAGACGTTCCAAAGACCGCGTACCCATAATAGCTCCATACACGCGCACGCACAGAACCCAACATGCTCTCTCCAATTATGTTTAGGCCAATGCCCATGCTATTCAAACCCCCAACACATTTCTTCTATTATTCTCAACAATGTTTTGCACCCCCCACGCATTGGACTTCTCATATGAATTTTTGGGCTCACGCCCCGTCTATTGGAACACCCTGTTTTTACTACACTAACTGAAAATACCCCCCCCCCCCCCCCCCTTTGCATTTTAATTAATTAATTAATTAATCTATTTTGCTTATTTGTTTTATTTATTATCATTTATCATTTTTGCATTAAAATTATAAATAAATAATTATTGGATTTTTTTAATTAAAAATAATTAATATATCTTTAATAATTAGAAAATAATTAATTATTTTCCAAAATACTAACTTTTTTTTCAAATTGCATTAAATTTTTTTTTTCTCATTCAAACTTATTTTTTTTCCATATTGCGTTACATACTCTAAGACAGCTAACCAATCAAACACTAACCAATTTTTTACTAACAAAATTCAAATTCATATTTTTTCCAAAAAAAGATTATGGAAACTTCTTTTATTAACTGCGAGCTACGTCTACAATTCTGTTATTCACACACTCAGACTTTGTTCAAGGAGAATTCGAGATATTTCCATAATCCATAAAAAAAAACTAACCAAACAACTACGAACTATGAAATGAGACTCTGATTCTTCATAAGAATATACGTAGACACGCGACTTAAAAACCAAGGTGAGTCCCCTAATTAAAAGACTAAAACCCTTTCCCCCTAACTAAAAAATTAAAACCCTATTCCTAAACCTTAAACCTAAACCCTAGTATCCTTGCGAACAAGGTAGATGAAGGGTGCCTAACACCTCCCCTTCGTCTAAAGTGAGTCAAGAACTTAGAATCTCTGTATCAGTAATTAGGGTTTTTTTCCCGTTATATTCATGTCTTAGGATAATAATTAATGGTGGCAACTCTATATTTTTTGCCGGTTATTACAACTGGCGACTTTGCTGGAGACACTGAACCCTAGGGTTTATAAGCTTCTCTTTTAGGTTTGGGGTTTTGTTAGAGTTGTTGATGTTTCTTCTATATTTGTTTTATTTATTTATTTTGTATATTTATTTATTTTTATATTATTATCATTGTTATATTATTTATTTGTTAGCGGGATTTTAAATTTTAAATAAAAAAAATTCAAAACCTTAAAAATAGGGTTCGTCTATTAGCCAAGGGGATATATCATCTCTATGAGTTTTTGTGATGACTTCGCCTAGAGTCGGTGGAATTCCAAAAAATAAATATGTCTCAAGAGGTATCCTCTTGGGGGGCAGGACTTTGGAACGAAACCTATGACTTTTTGTATAACCCTAAACCAAAACTTCATGGTGATACCTTGTACGACCTTAGAGATGAAAGTTTTTATCTACAATGAGGCTTCACTTAAGGGAGGCCCTTGTGCCTTTCCCTCTAGTGTAATCCATGATACCATTAAGGAAGCCACCTTATGGGAAGGGTAGAATATTCGTAGGCTGAAACTAGGAACCTACCAACTAAGGATACCTTTCATAAATCCTGTCACTGTGTTACATCATCATGTATTCATGCATTTTGCATCTCACATATTCATCATTTTTAACTCTCTTTTCTTGTCTTATTCATAGGATTAAAAAATAACAATCAAAGGTTTTTGGTGAGTATCCTAAACATGGATACCAAAGGGAAACAACTTATCCGTGTTAGTGTCGTTAAGCCAGATATGACGAAGATAAAAATCATCAAGGGGAAATTGTCTGGAAGAGCTATGAAGATGTTTGTTTTCCGTTATGGGGATACCCTTTAGTTGAAAAAATTTGATGTACAATTGGATGCTATCTCTTCCTTGGTTCAGTTCTACGATCCTCCGTTAAGGTGTTTTACCTTTCAAAATTGTTGGCTAGCCCCGACTTTGGAAGAATTTGATAGGTTCTTGAATTTTTTAAAGGAAAAAGCTTATGTGGGAATGGGACAGGCTATTGATGTTAAAGATTTAGCAAAGGGTTTAGGGATCTTTTATCTTGAGTTTTCATTTAATTACAAAAAAGAAGTTGCTAAACTGCCATTTCGACGTTGATCCTGAGTACAAGCCATATGTCCCGGATTCTCTTCCTATGTCCTTAGAAGAGATAGATAACTTGAAGAAAGCTTTGGATCAAGTTCAAAAGGAGAAAGAAGAATTGGAGTTTATCCTTCATAACCACGCTAAAGAGAAAAGACAGGTGCAACACGAGCTTAAGTCAAAAGACCAATAGATTCAGAAAGACCGTGAAGCATTTGAAAAAGAGAGTCTTAAATGGAAACGTTCGACCGAAGGATTGTTGAGTGCTACCTTCAACTTGGATTCTCATAACCAACATTTAGAGGATGCTGCTAGTGAAATCGAGAGGCTAAATAAGTGGTACAAAAGGCGATGTAAGACAAACAGGAGATGGAAGAGAACTTGAGGGCTCAAATTAAAATTTTGGCACAAGCTTCTCTAGATCAAGAAGATCAGATTCAGTATCTTATTATGAGACTTCAAGATAGCCAAGAATCAGACGTAGGAGAACGTCTCAAGAGGATGAGGACGGAAAGACTTCTCGCCCAAAAGACTGATGAATGTGAGCAAGTTTGTCATGAGTTAGAAGACCTCTGAAAGAATTTCTTTATACAGAGGAGACTCTATACGGAGATGAGGGTTGAAAAATTATATTGGAAAGAGAAGTATGCAAAGATTGTCAAAGCAGGAAAGGGTAATCATAAGATAATTCTGGACCTCTACCAAGAATATCGATTCTACAAAGACAAGCATTCAAGACTCGTCTTCTTAGCCAACAATCTCAGTGGTGACATCCCTAGAAGTTTGAGAGATGCGGAAAATGTAATGGTCCCTCTCCTGAAATACGTGAAAGACTTCCTTAAGCTTGTAGAAAAATGGTTGATGGTTTCAGAGCAGATCTCCGCAAGCGCACTTAGAAGATTGATGTTTTTCCCTTTGTTATTTCTTTCAGAAATTAAATTTTGATGTTTTGGTTTGAATATTTTTCAATATCTGAATTGTATTCTCTTATGAGGACAATTGTTATTTCAATAAAAGTACTTTGTTTCCGTATCTCATTTGTATATTTATTTTTGAGATGCTCACCAATAAAAACCTAAGAAAAAATATATACACAACACAAAAGCACACACACACACACACACACACACACACACACACACACACACACACACACACACACACACACACACACACACACACACACACACACACACACACACACACACACACACACATATATATATATATATATATATATATATATATATATATATATATATATATATATATATATATATATATATATATATATATATATATATATATATATATATATGAAATCCAAGTGAGTAAGACATTAAAAAAAAACTCTTAGCATACGCATCCATGCATTCACAAACATTGCATTTCACATTGCATGTAAAAACTCACTATTTAAAAAAAAAATCATCTCTAGTTGAATCATTGGTATAAAAGCATCGTCTGTCCGACCACCATACCAAACAAGAGCCCATCAAAAGAAAGTGATGGAACAGATCGAAGAGAATCAAGTTGCCTTCAAGGAAGATTTGGAGCAAGTAAAGGGAAATATCGACTCCATGAGAGGAGGCATGAGCCAAGTCCTTCTAGCCTTGAATAACATCATTGAAAGGCAAGAACAAATTCCTAGGGTAGCCTTAGAAGAAGTAGCCCACACTATTGGTGCATCGAGCGGTCACCAACCAAGAAGAGAACCAGAGTCCGGACCTCTAAAGTTAATTATAGCTCAACAAGAGGTCATACATACTAATACTGAAGGGTTTGTCCCACCTCTACCGAAGGTAGGGGCATCCCATTCTTTGCAAATTCTGGTTAACAATGCGGACAACTACGTAGATCTACAATATGGAGATCTTGATTTTGAAGGTGCTACTCGAACACACAACCCAAGATTGTTGAGAATCCCTTTATGCTCAATCAATATAAGGCTCTTGAAGAAAGGTTGAAGTATCTAGAGGGTTACGATGCTTTCGACGTCGATGCTCTCAAAATGGGTCTAGTTCTAGATGTGGTGATCCCTCCAAAATTCAAATTATTTGGCGTTGGAAAATATAAGGGACTCATGTGCCCTAGGAACGATATACGCATGCATTGCAGAAAAATGCATGTTTATGCTCAAGATTAGAAGATGGTGATCCATTATTTCTAGGACCGTTTGAGTGGGAGCATCCCTATATTGGTACATGCAATTGGAGAAAATTCATATCCAAATATGGGTAGATCTTGCCAATGCTTTCCTGAGGCAATACAAGTACAATTTGGACATGGCTTCTAACCATATGCAACTCCAAAACTAATATCAGAAAAAGGATGAGTCCTTCAAGGAGTATGCTCAAAGATGGAGAGAAAAGGCAGCACGGGTACAACCACCACGTCTGGAGAAAGAATTGGTCGATATGTTCATGGGTACTCTGCAAGGCCTATACTATGATAAAATGTTAGGAAGCGTCTCTTCAGGATTATCTGATTTGGTGACTATTGGTGAGAGGGTTGAAGCAGGCATAAAAAGTAGCAAGATACAAGGGGCATCATCCAGTACTCCTTACAATTCAAGACAAACCCTAGACCTCCGCATGGTAGGACAACTGTGAATGCAAACGAAGTGGTCACTGACTTTGGGGCAGACAAGTAAAAGCGCTGATATATCTCTTGAAAGAATATTTTTTTGAATGTGGGTTCCTCTTGGAACACAATGAAGCTTTTGAGAAGATGTTACAGAAATTGACAGACTTAGTGATAGTCTAATTCAGGCGATACCCCAAGAAAGAATATGTAGCTGCTATCGTTGGAAGTACGAAGAAGCCATTGGTAATTACCTGCCAAGGGCCGAGTCCGGCTAGGAAAACTCTTGTGATTCCTTGGGGAGAGTCAATAGAAGCACCAATAATGATACCACATCAGACTCTAAGAATACCAGTGATTTCAAAGACTATGATGGTGATTAGAGGGCCATCCCCCAGATCGTACGAAAGTGACAAAGTCGTACCATGGAGTTATGATACTACGGTCTATGTTAATGGTTTAAAACAAGAATGTGAAGCATCCACAAGTCAAGAACCTACAATCACAAATATAGAAGAAATAGGGGGCATGACCCACATCGGTCGAGTCTATGGTCCCGAACCAAAAAAGAAGGATGATATTGTGGTTAAGGATAAGGGAAAAGTTGTGGTAGAGGCAAGTCAAGAACAAGAACCTCCAAGCAAGAATTTTACTGACCAAGAGGTGAAAGAATTCCAGAAAATAATCAAGAAAAGTGATTATAAGGTGGTAGATCAGTTACACCAAACCTCGACAAAAATTTCAATACTCTCATTGCTTATCAATTCAGAAGTGCATCGAGATTCTTTGATGAAGATTCAATGTTCTGCTCATGTTGCAAATGAGATTACAATCAATCAGTTTGACAATGTCATAGCAAACCTAACATCTGGATCATATCTAGGCTTTAATGACAATGAGTTGCCACCACAAGGTAGAGCTCATAACAAGGCATTTCACATTTCTATATAGATAGGAACAACTAGCCTATCCAGGGTACTCACCGATACTGGTTCCGCCCTCAATGTATTACCAAAATCCAGCTTGATGAAGTTAACATTAGATGATGTTGTTATAAGACCAAGTTTTACGTTAATTAAAGCTTTCAATGGTTCTCAAAGTTCAATATTTGGAGAAGGGGATCTTCCTTTCAAGATCAGTCCGCATATGTTTTATATTACCTTTTAAGTAATGGATATAGAGCCAACATATACATGTTTGTTGGGTCGACCTTAGATTTATGCGACGAGGGTTGTTACTTCAACTCTACATCAGAAATTGAAGTTCCTCGTTGAAGGAAGATTGGTTATAATCGACGGTAAAAAGGATATCTTTATAAGTCACATAGAGTTCTACAGATATATCAGTGCGGATGAAAACTGCATAACAACGTCATTTCCAGTCTTAGAGGTTGCTTCAATGGTAACCCTACTAGTGGAGAAAATCAAGAAACCTATTGTAACTTTGTGGAGATATTTACAAGCGGTTAAGGAAGATCGTGCCTCATAAGGTCAGGGTAAACTTGTAGAGATACCTGAGAAGAAAGATCATTTTGGTTTGGGCTACGAACCGTCAAAGGCTATTCTGAAAGGCAAGGCACAATTTTCTCCTATCCAGAAAACCTTCATCAACAAAGGAGTAGAACATGATGGAATAGTGGCAGTGATATCTAACAAGAGCGGCACAAAAAGAGCATCTGACTTCATGTGTGAATTCTCTCTAGGAAAAGAAATCAATAATTGGGCGGCTGTGGAGATTCCAGAGATCTTTTTTTTCCAAAGTAATTTTTCTTATTTTTTTTAAAAAAAAGAACCTATGTCACGCCCGAGGCATATGGGTAGTTTGTAAGGGTCCTCCATTTGTTTCAAACAGTATTTTCAATTAATGAGAGTTATGTACTCACGCTCTTTTCAGGAAACTTCCCAGAAGGTCACCCATCCCAGAATTTCTCCAAGTTAAGCATGCTTAACTATGGAGTTCTTATGAATAAGCTATCGAAAAGAAGATGCATCTTGTTAGTATAGGTAGTACCAATTAATCCTTATAAGCCTTCCTTCAACCATGCAGTCCCATACCTGCATAGCCTCGAGATCCCTCTCATTCCGATGTGGCAACCACCTTTGCCCTCTTAGGCCTCAGATGTTACATGTGGTGCAACCATTCCTATCCTTTTTCGGCCTCGAGTGTTACATGCCAACCAGCTTCCGCATGGTTCTTCCTCAAACCACATCGTACTGGGAGAGGTATGGCTCTGATACCATTTGTGATGCCCTAGGCTGCCTTCGGGATTATAAACTAACCCCACAAACCAACACGGGTCTTTTCAGCGTGTTTTATCCTCACTCACACGCTTTCTGGGAAACTTTCCAAAAGGTCACCCATCCCAATACTACTCCAAATCAAGCACGCTTAACTATGGAGTTCTTATGAATGACCTATCGAAAAGAAGATCGTTTTGTTAGTATAGATAGTAACAATTAATCCTTATAAGTCTTCCTTCAACCATGCAGTCTCATACCTACATAGCCTTAGATCCCTCTCATTCCAATGTGGCGACCAACTTTTCCCTCTTAGGCCTCGGGTGTTACATGCGGTGCAACCACTCTTCGCCTTATTCAGCCTAGAGTGTTACAAAGATGATGAAGGTCTTAAACTCTCCAAAGAATTAGCAAGGGAATTAGAGAAAAAGGCTGACAATATACAACCATACCAAGAATATATTGAGACCATCAACCATGGCACAAAGGAGGATCCGAAAGAGATCAAGATAGGGGAAACATTGGAGGAAAGCGTAAAAAAAAGACTGATCAAGCTTTTACATGAATATGTGGATATATTTTCCTGGTCTTACAGAGATGTGCCAAGATTGGATACAGATATTGTGGTGCATAGACTACCTCTCAAGAAAAGTTGTTCTCCAGTTAGGTAGAAGCTCAGAAGAACTCATCCAGACATGTCTAACAAGGTTCGAGAAGGGGTCTTTAAACAATTTTATGTAGGGTTCTTAGTGGTGGTGGATTATCCACCTTGGATAGCTAACACCGTACCAGTGCCCAAGAAGGATGGCAAAGTATGCATGTGTGTAGATTATCAGGATCTGAACAAAGCAAGTCCCAATGATGATTTCCCGTTACCTCACATAGATGTTTTGGTGGATAATACGACTCAAGCTTCGGTATTCTCACTCATGGATGGTTTATCAGGTTATAATCAGATCAAAATGGCACCTGAGAATATGGAAAAGACTACTTTCATGACTCCTTAAGGCACTCTCTGTTACAAGGTAATGCCTTTAGGTCTAAAGAACGCAGGGGAAACTTATCAACGAGCTATGGTTGAACTATTTCATGATATGATCCACAAAGAAGTTGAGGTATACATAGATGATATGATTTCCAAATTTCATATAGGGGAGGATCACATCATACATTTACAAAATTTATTCGAGCGTCTGCGAAAGTTCAAACTGAGGTTGAATCCTAACAAATGTACATTTGGTATCAGGTTCGACAAATTATTGGGTTTTATTTGTAAGTTAGAATGGTATTGAGTTAGATCCTGACAAGGTGAAGGCCATACACGAAATGCCAGCTCTAAAGACAGAAAAGAGGTTTGTGGTTTCTTAGGATGATTGAACTACATTTTGAGGTTCATATCTCACCTAACCGCTACGTGCGATCCTATATTCAAGTTACTTTGGAAAAATCAAGCAGTGGCGTGGAATGATGATTGTTAGATTGCCTTCAAGACAATAAAGAAATATCTACAAGAGCTAACAATCTTGATGCCACTAGTACCTTGGAGGCCACTTATCATGTACTTAACAGTGCTTGAAGGGTTAATGGGATGCGTATTAGGACAACATGATGAAACAGGTAGAAAAGAGCATGCAATTTAATACCTTAGCAAGAAATTTACCGACTGCAAAACCAGGTACTCACTTCTCGAGAAGACTTGTTGTGCACTGGCTTGGGCTACTAATCGATTAAGGCAGTATATGTTAACTCACGCCATATGGTTAATATCAAGAATGGATCTTTTGGAATATGTGTTTAAAAAACCAGCTCTTACAGGGAGATTTTCTAGACGGCAGATGTTACTATCCGAGTATGACATCCAATATGTTATTCAAAAGGCCATCAAGAACAGTGTACTAGTCGACCATCTAGCTCATCAGTCGTTGCCAGAATATTAACCAATGAAGTTTGACTTTCCAGACGAAGATGTCATGATTATAGATGACTACAAAATACCAGGACCCGACGAAGGACCTGAACTAGGGGCACATTGGACACTCATGTTTGATGGTTCTACAAATGCACTAGGGCATGATATTGGGGAAATGTTGACTTCTCCGAAGAATTTCACAAACCTTATTGTAATACGGTGGGAGAACTGACTTAGTTTTGCGTTTTATCGCAAATGTTGCAGATAGCAAGAGTCGCCACCGACTTTTATTTTATCCAATAAGGAAAAGGTGAAAAGAATAGGAAATACCTTTTTCAATTTTGAGTTCGTGGGGTAGATTAAGAAAAGGGAAGGTGTTAGCACCCTTTTCATCCGTAGTTATCTACGGGCATTTAATCGCTAGCTCACTTTGAAAATGCTTTGTGAATGTTGTGATACGGTGGGAGAACTGACTTGGGATTTTGCGTTTGTGTTTGCAAATGTTTCGGTTTAGCAAGAGTCGCCACCGACTTTTTATTTTATCCTAAGGAAAGGTCAAAAAGCACAAGAAAGACCTTTGAGATGTTTTCTTGGGTTCGGGGAGTAGATTATAGAAAGGGAAGGTATTAGCACCCTTTCTATCCATGGTTATCCATGGGCTCTTAGTTACTTGCTTAGATCACTTGCTTTGCATTTCTATTGTTTGAAATGGTGATTTTAAATTGTTTGAAATGGTGCTTTGTGTGTGATTTTGGAAAATGTTTTGAAAAGAGGCCATCATTGTGGCAACCTTTGTAATGATTCTTGTTTGAATGTATACAAAGGTGTTTTTGTCATTTGAAAGGTTTTTAATGTTTGAAAGTAGGGTTTTGAAATTGTGTTTGTGGAGTGTGTTTTGAAAAGTACCAAGGATGTTTTTGCAAGTTTGATCAAGTAACTAGGAGCTATCTACCCTATTCTACTCAAAGATCTTTCTTATGTTTTTAACCCTTTTAACAGTGTTGTTTCACCATTGTATTTGGTGAACAACCTTGTGTTAGGATGTTAACGGGACAGGCGTGGGTCATCGTATAGACCATGATAACAATAGTGTTAAGTATCTTTTGCAATTTTCTTGAGGGACTTGATCATTTTGTTTAGGCAAGTTAGATAGCGTCATCGAGGGACTATGAACTTTTTGTTTGTTTTTGTTTTGCCAAAGTACTCAACATGCAACCATGGCCCATTTTTGAAGGTAACAAGTGGATTGTAACCCTAGCGGTGCAAGTGTGCATTGTGTTTGTTTTTCATGCATATTTATCTTGGATTAGGTCAAGCTAGTTGTTGATTTTATTTGCATACAAACCCTAGGTCTAAGCATGACATAATAGAAAGCTTTTAAATGTGCGGGAATTTAAATGCTACACTATTACAACATGATATAGGGAGGGGGGTACAAATTTGAATTGGGGATATTTGACAAGAAATTAAACCCTAGATTACTATTACAACCAAATTGAATGTACAAGATACAATATTTAAATGTACAATAATTGAAATAAATACAATAAATAAATGTAAATAAAATGTATTATGCCAAAATGTTTTTAGTATGTAAAAAGTATTTTTTCAATGTGAAATGTAAAAAAGGATCAATTTTAACTATTTTCCTATTTAGGGCAAGAAACCCTAATTCCTAATAAATAATATTATTTATTAATTATGTGCAATAATATACTAATTTATACAAAAAAATAAAAGTATATTATAAAAATGATATTTTTGGTCCAAAATAATAATAAAAATGAAAATGTAATATTTTTTTGTATTTTTGACCTAATTATTTAACATTTTAAAATATATAAGTATATATATATATATATATATATATATATATATATATATATATATATATATATATATATATATATATATATATATATATATATATATATATATATATATATATATATATATATATATATATATATATATATATATATATATATATATTAAATATATTACGTGTGCAAAAAAATTAAAATAAATTATTTACAAAAATGAATATTTTCAAGAAAATGTTTTTAAATATAAATAACTAAAATAAATGAAAATAAGTATATTTTTTTGTATTATTTTTGAGTTTTGTTTTTAAAAAGAAAATAGTTTATTTACATATGTATATTTAATAAAATAGAATAAATATCAAATAAATATGAAAACAAATGGAAAATTATTTTTGGCATTTTTTATATTTATACAAAAAATAATAAAGTCAGGATAAAAAAATAAAATGTCAAAATGATAAATATTAAACAAATGGGCCAGGGGGGGTGTAAACAGAAAATAGGGGTGTTAGAAGTGAAAACAAAACAGGCCCAGCCCACCAGACTTCTTCTTCTTCCTCTTGTTCATAAAACACGCGCTTCTGTGTATCAATGGTCAACTCTTGATTCTTTGATTTTTTGACAAAACTCATAACATGAACATTGTAGAGAATTAAACAACGAATTCAACCATATAAAAAATTTGGATTAACTCTCAAAGACCAGAGAGAATTTCTCTGGCCCTAATTTTTAACCTAGTTTTTTCAGAAAGTTCATGAGTGAAATTCTCTCAGCACGATTAATGTAAATGAAAACTAAGCATATGTATGGCTTCAGGGCTATGAGTACAACATATTTCATTCACAAACCTAAGCCTAACCATTCCTAAATAGAGAGATAGAAGTCCATGAAATACCTGTTTCAGTTGACTTCGAGCTGGACAATGTAGCAACCTTCAATGGTGTTTGAGCTTCTGTTGAGCTTGCCTGAGGTCCAAGGAAGCTTCTCCAATGCTTGGCTTGCTTTGAAACAACTTGAATCGTGCTGTAGAACTCAACCTACAGAGCTTTGAAATGAAAATGGCAAAGTGTGTTAGAGGTGTTACAGCTTGCAATGGGGGCTTGGGATAGTTCAGGTGAGTTGATTGGAAGGTGTTGGAACTATTTTGGGACAAAACGCACGATGGAAATTGGTTGTGGCTTGCAAGATGCAGAACTTGCTCTATTTTTGCAGAAAAACAGTGATTCTGAGTATGAGGAGTTTTTAGTGATGAAAGGGTCGTGCTTTAGGCTTGTTGGGATGTATGGAACTTGTTTACAAAGTTCTTGTAAGCTCCTGTTAACAAATATGAGATTGCTTATGTTTTGCCACCTTTCTCCTACTTGAAGCAAGAGAATGGAAATGATGTTATAGCCCTGTACAAACTGTCCTATCATGCTGCAACTTTTGTTCTTGGTTACTGGAATTAGTGGACTTGATCTTGCTTCAAAGATCTGGCCCCCATGCCTCAAGGATTTGGTTTTGACATAAAGTGAAATTAGGCAAAAATGGCATTGTTGCTTTTTCCTTTTAAGGCTTAAACTAAAATATAATGCCCTAATGACCAAGACAATACCTTAATACAATGGACATGCATTAAATTAAGGAGTACAAATTGGTTTTGAGGCCTGTAATGTTGAACCAAGCTAGCTAGATCAGAATTGCAAGTTGTTATGAACATGTATTGACCATGGACAAAAGTGAGTTTTTGCCAACTTCAAGCATTCGATTCTCTCTAACCACAAGGGTGTTTGAGGAGTTCTTGGACAATTTGTAAAGCTTAGAACATGTACTATAATCCATTTTTGCAATGCAACTTGAAATTACAAGTGGAACTATGTGAAAAGTGGCCAAGAAGATGGGTCCAAATCCTGCCTAGATTAGGGCAAATTTTCTCTAAGTTAAAAGTTTTAGGTACCCTTGTTCCAAAATCATAACTTGAGATACAAGCTTCTTTTGAGAAAACTTTGTGAATAAAAGCTGTAGACTTTGTGATGGAATAAAACTTTAATGTTGCAAGTTTTGTTTAAATCCATTTGCATCTTGGTGAAAAAGTGGGACAAAGTTAGGAAAAAATAAGAAAATTTCATAACTTAGAAAATTTCTAAGTTATGAAATTTTTCCATTTTAAACCCTAATTTGCATTTTTGGGTTTCTTGGTGAACAAGTTTCATAATTTGGCATGTCTTGATGAAAAATGACCCTTGGCACTTGATTTTGACCAAAAAGTAAAGTTTGACTTTTCAGTATACAGTTAAATTTTGATCAGTTGACTGAAACATTCATCTGTCAATCCTATGCAATTGAGATCTTTTGAACTTGTTGAATGGGTCAAGATGATTTCATTGAGTCCTTGAGTCTATGGTTGAGCTTTATTTGCCATTGGTTAGGTCAAACATTCAAAAATTGCCTTTGTACAGTCAAAACCCTAAAAATGACCATTTTGCCCTTTTGGTGATCTGATCAAGTTTCTTGTGGAATTGTGATCCAAACTTGATCAAATGACATATGTGAGTTCATTATGTTGATGTGGGTCAAAAATCATGAAGTTTGACTGTCAATTGGCCACTGTTGACTTTTTCCCCAATATAGTTAATTTCTAGGTCAACTGTCTAATTGACTGGGCAAAAATTTGAATCAAGGCTTGAAACTTGGTATGGATAAACTTGTTAGTCCAACATGAATTATGAAAGTCACTTTGGGCATTGTGGGTCAAAATATCCCTGTGCAAACTCAAACCCTAATTTGGGTCAACAGTGCAATGAGGTGTCTTGAGCTGAGCAAACCCTAGCTTGATCTTGAGTTCCAAGGGCTTTGTGATGAGAAATGTTGATAAAAGGAGAGGGAAAATTTTGGGGTAAAACAGTTTCCCCTGTTCAATCTTCTTGGACCTGAAGAGTTAGATTGGCAAGTTTTGCCTTTCGCGACTTGAAGGTAAAGGAAGATTGGACACTAGAGTGCCCGTAAATTTGCACTCGCCAAAATATTGTTGAGGGAATGGGCTTAAAGATGCCATTTGGAGATGGTAGAATCTTGCTGGAGATGGGCTTAAAGATGCCATCTAAGAGTATTTATTGAACTGTAATGTTGTAGGTTAGGAGAATGAGCATCAAAATGGTATCCGCGTCTGGAATACATTTAAACTGTATCTGGAGACTGGGTCCGTATGAGCAAAGGAATGGCATCCGTGTCTGGAGCGTATCCGAGCTGTAAATGTATTTTAACTTTGAATGAACATCAGAACGACTGCCGCGTCTGAAGTGTATCTGTATTGTATCTGGGTAACAGGAAAACTTCTGTGTTTGGAGCAGCTGTGTGTTGGGGTTAAACTTTGAATGAGTGACAGAATGGCAACCGTGTCTGGAGCGTATCTGGACTGTATCTGAAGTTAAGACCTGTATGAGTAGTAGAATGACCGCCCTGTCTGGGGTGTATCCATACTGTAACTGGGATCTGAATAAGTGACAGAATGATTTCCGTGGTGACTATATTGGGGAGAGTCAAACTGCTGATGTAAGAGACAGAATGGCATTCGTGTTTGGAGCGTATCTGAGCTTGAAGTTGTTAGCTGAATCTGAATGAGGGATAGAATGGCCGCCGTGTCTAGAGCGTATCTAGTCTGTATCAGACTGCTGAAGTCTGAATGAGTAGTAGAATGACCACCGTTTCTGGGGTGTATCCATACTGTATTTGAATAATTGTTAACTATAGCCTTTTAATCTTATCCTGAAAAGGGTAAAGTGTTAGCTAAAACACGAAGTTATATTGCATGATATGTATGATGCAAGGAATTGGAACCCATGTTTATGATATATGGATGTAATGTTTATGCATGTAAGCTGAATAGCTGTCTTGCTGAGGAAGATAAATCCTGGATAGCTGGAGATAATGACATCTTTGACTGCTGTCGGGGAAAACAAATCTTCGACCAAAGTTGGGGATTCCAACACTTTGATTGTTGAAGATGAGAAATCCTTGTTGACTTTCCTGAGATATTGGGGAAACTCTGAAAATCTCTTCTAGGGAATTGAAGCCTTGGAGAAATGGGACCAAGAATCTTCGATCTTGCTGGGAGATAAATCTGTGGGGGAAACACTCACCAATCTGGCTCCGCTGGGGATAAGGTTTAGATTAAACTGGCTTTACTAGGGATCTTGAAGTTTAACTCTGTTGGGGAAATACTCCAAGGTTTCAGTTTTGTTGAGGATCTGAATGATGTATCGTAGGGGATTCCTTCTGGAATGGCACAAAGGTATCTTCCTACACCTTCAACCTATTAGTAATTACCCTTTTTCAATTTCGTTCTATTTGTAGGCAGTGATTATATTCAAATGCATATGCCTATTTTAACGAAACATTGGACGTTTTCAAATAAAACATAAGTGTAAAAAGAAAAGAAAGGCAAGCAAATTTCTGCACTTTGAAGTATCTTTGTATTTAACTTTCGTGAGTATCTTTGTACAAAAGAGAGAGACACCCTAGTAAGAGAATGTTGTCGTAAAAATTGAAAAAATTTTATACAAAAGGAAGATGGCTATGTGTAACAATTCCATGGGATTCCCATTCTGCTATAGCCTTCACAACTATGAATATCTTGTCCATTCACTGCTTCGTCCGTTGATGACTGGATTGATCAAAGGCTTGGAGCTTGTCTGGTGAAGAGACCATCCTTAAAGTGATCCGACGAGACATAGTCATACGCTTTAATTCCCTAACTTTTGCCTGGACCGCCCTTTCGGGTTTTCGATCCACCGGGAAACCCTTTTTTACCCAAGTCGCCCTTTCGGGTTTTCAACTTGCCGGGTGTACAGATTTTTTTGTTTTATCCCTAATTTTTGCCTGAACCGCCCTTTCGGGTTTTCGGTTCACCGGGATGCCCATTTTTGCCCAAGTCGCCCTTTCGGGTTTTCAACTTGCCGGGTCGTTTTATGCGTAGTATCTTTTGACTATGTATGCGTTTGCAGGGTGCAGAAAATCGTCGTCGTCCATGGTGGTCAGAATCATTGCCCCACCAGAAAAGATGCTCTTAATCACAAATGGTCCTTCGTAAGTAGGAGTCCACTTGCCCCTGGGATCACTTTGCGGAAAGATGATCCGCTTGATTACAAGATCTCCGACTTGATATACCTGACGTCTGACTTTCTTGTTGAAAGCCTTGATCATCCGTTTTTGATACGTCTGAACATGACAAACAGCAGTAAGTCGCTTCTCGTCGATCAAATTAAGTTGATCAAGCCGGGTCTGAATCCAATCGTCTTCACTCAAACCAGCGTCCTTCATAATCCTTAAAGAAGGAATCTGAACTTCCATAGGCAAAACAGCCTCCATGCCATATACTAAAGAAAATGGGGTTGCCCCTGTTGAAGTACGTGCCGTGGTACGATATCCATGCAGAGCAAATGGTAACATCTCATGCCAGTCTTTGTAGGTGACTGTCATCTTTTGAATGATCTTCTTGATATTTTTGTTCACGGCTTCAACAACACCGTTCATCTTCGGCCGATAGGGAGATGAATTGTGATGATAAATCTTGAACTGTTCGCATAGAGCGGTGATCATAATGTTGTTCAAATTTGTACCGTTGTCTGTGATGATCCTGTCGGGGATACCATACCGGCATATGAGGTTCTGTTTGATGAAGCGGGAAACCACATTCTTTGTAACAGAGGCATAGGAAGCTTCTTTGACCCACTTGGTGAAGTAGTCAATGCCACCAGGATGAAGCGATGTCCATTGGATGCCGTAGGCTTGATCTCTCCAATCATGTCAATTCCCCACATTACGAATGGCCAAGGAGCTGTCATAATGTTGAGAGGAACAGGAGGAATATGTACCTTGTCGGCATAGACTTGGCATTTGTGGCTGGTACGGGAATATTGATGACAATCAGCTTCCATGGTAGACCAGTAGTAGCCTGCCCTTAGAATCTTCTTAGCCATTGTATGCCCGCTCAAGTGGGTGCCAAATGTGCCACTATGTATTTCGGTCATGATCAACTCTGCTTCAACCTTGTCCACACAACGAAGTAGAACACAATCATGGCTGCGCTTATACAAGATGCCATTGCTTAGGAAGAACTTGGCAGCAAATCTCCTTAAGAACTTTTGGTCATTGACTGAAACTCCTTCAGGATATTCTCTAGTCTGGAGATACCTTTTGATTTCATGAAACCAGGGTTGTTCCACTACTTCTTCGGTATTAATCTCATGACAGTGCGCAGGTTCGTCAATTCGCTCGATGGTAATTTGGGGAGCCTCGTTATCCCAGTTGAGTTTAAACATGTAAGACATTGTAGCCAGAGCATCTGCTAGCTGATTTTCTTCTCGCGGGAAGTGCTCGAAAGTAATCTGTTCGAAATAAGGCAACAATGTCAGGACATGTTCTTTGTATGGGATAAGATTATGATGTTTGGTGTCCCACTCTCCTTTGACTTGACTGATAACCAAAGCCGAGTCCCCAAATACGACCAAAGATTTGATCCCCAGGTCTATAGCAGCCTTGAGACCAAAGATGCAAGCTTCATATTCGGCCATGTTGTTGGTACAGCTGAAACAAAGTCGGGCAGTGAAGGGTGTATGGCAACCCTCTGGAGAAATGAGTACCGCACCGATACCGTTGCCAAGTGCATTTGAGGCACCATCAAAGTACAGGGTCCATCGGGATCCTTGTTCAGGTCTGTCATACGGTCCGTTACCTTTGATGTTGTCCAAAGTCATGATGTCCTCGTCAGGGAAGTCGAATCTCATAGACTGATAATCTTCGACGGCTTGATGAGCTAGATGGTCAGCTAGTACACTCCCTTTTATAGCTTTTTGGGTAGTATACTGGATGTCATACTCAGTCAGGATCATCTGCCATCTAGCGATTCTTCCAGATAAAGCAGGCTTCTCGAAGATATACTTGATCGGATCCATCTTGGAAATCAGCAAAGTGGTATGAGTCAACATATACTGCCTTAGCCGGCGAGCAGCCCATACCAAAGCGCAACAAGTTTTCTCGAGCAATGAGTAGCGAGTCTCACAGTCGGTAAACTTTTTGCTAAGGTAATAAATGGCATGCTCTTTTCGACCAGACTCGTCATGTTGACCCAGCACGCACCCCATTGAGTTATCCAAAACAGTCAGATACATGATCAACGACCTTCCTTCGACGGGTGGCATTAGAATAGGAGGTTCCAGTAAGTACTCCTTGATCTTATCAAAGGCAACTTGACAATCATCATTCCATTCAACGACCTGATCTTTCTTCAACAGTTTGAAAATCGGCTCGCAGGTAGATGTCAGGTGAGAGATGAACCTCGCAATATAGTTCAAGCGTCCCGAGAATCCTCTAAACTCCTTTTCAGTACGGGGGCAGGCATTTCTTGTATAGCTTTTACTTTAGCTGGATCAACCTCAATGCCCTTGTTGCTGACAATAAATCCCAGAAGTTTACCAGACCTAACTCCAAAAGTGCACTTGCTTGGATTCAGTCTGAGCTTATACTCCTTCAACCTGGCAAACAGCTTTTGCAAATGTTCAAGGTGTTCTTCTTCTGTCTGTAATCGGGCTATCATGTCGTCCACGTAAACTTCGATCTCATGATGTATCATATCATGAAACAAAGCTACCATGGCGCGTTGGTAAGTTGCCCCTGCGTTCTTCAGTCCGAACGACATCACTTTGTAGCAGAAGGTACCCCATTGCGTGACAAAGGTAGTTTTCTCCATGTCTTCGGGGGCCATTTTGATCTGGTTGTATCCCGAGAACCCATCCATGAAGGAAAATACCTTGTGCTGAGCTGTGTTGTCAACCAAGATGTCGATATGTGGCAGCGGAAAATCATCTTTAGGGCTAGCCCTGTTCAAATCCCGATAGTCCACACACATTCTGACCTTGCCGTCCTTTTTGGGTACGGGCACAATATTAGCAACCCATTGTGGATAGGTTGTAACAGCCAGAAAGCCAGCGTTGAATTGCTTCATTACTTCAGCCTTAATCTTCTCAGACATGTCAGGCCTCATTCGGCGAACCTTTTGCTTGACCGATGGACAATCTTCTCTTATAGGGAGACGGTGAACCACAATATCGGTGTCTAGCCCTGGCATGTCTTCATAAGACCAAGCGAAGATTTCAACGTATTCATTCAACAACTGCACTAAGCGCTCTTTGACACTCGATTCCAGGTTGGCACCCACTTTTACTTCCTTCCTGTCCTCCTCTGTCCCTAAGTTGATGGTTTCTAGCAACTCTTCATGAGGCAGAATGGCCCTCTCTTCTTGTTGTAGAAGTCTGGCTAACTCTCCTGGCACCTCACAATCATCGTCAACTTCGTACTCAACATGATTGACCAAATCTTCAGAGTTATCGAAGGCTGAAACAGAATAATTGCCCATGGAATCCGGAATGGATGGGTACCTGCATTTGTGAGTGTGGGTGTTTGTAAGGGATAACCATCCTTAAACAAAACAAAAATGCAAAAGGAAAGAAAAATGAACACAACAGTTTATAGATGAAAAACGTCCAATGATTCACTAAACATGGCATATGATTATGAGGAAAATCAAGCCCTTAAAAATGGACCTACATGCCCCGGGCAAGGCATGAGGTGAAAATAGTGTGCGAATTGTTTTAGTTATTACAGACCATAAAAAAATGGGAAATTGTTCAAAGATAAAATTATTGGTTGATAAAGGTGATAGGAACAAAATCCTTTGCTTCCCAATTGCTCAAACCCCCTTCGACATTCGGAAATATCCAATCTTCAAAATAGCTCTCCTCATCTTCATCTTCTACAACATTGATTCTGTGGTGTGAGATCTTAACGGGTGGTCCTCCGACCTTAGAGCGACGCATAGCCTTTTGTCCTGCAGCAGTAAACCCTATACCAAACTTGTCCGTCTTATGGGGAAAGTCAGGAAATTGTCCCCATAACGTGCTCTTCCCCTCCTTAATCACAGCCTCTGCATCCTTGAGAGATGCCATCCTAGCCACATGCTTGGGAATGATAGGTACCTCAACCACTGTCTTTGCAACTGCTACCTCGGGAGAAACTTCCTCAAAATGTTGAAAAGTCGTTTCGATGAACTCGCCATCTAACTCCACATATCGAAAGGAATTGAGATGACTGATCATGTACTCTTCCTCACCGTGCACAATTATGATTTTACCCTTAACAGGATATTTCAGCATCTGGTGCAAAGAGGATGTAACTGCCCCGACATAATGGATCCACGGTCTTCCTAGCAAACATGAGTATGAAGGACGGATGTCCATCACGTAGAAGGTGGAATTGAACACTTCGGTGCCTACCTTGATAGGAATATCAACCTCTCCATGAACCATTCTTTTGGAACCATCAAAAGCCCTAACGACGATGTTACTAGGTTTGAGGGTCAAACCTTCGCAATCCAAACGGTCTAAGGCTTTCTTTGGAAGAACATTTAGGGAAGAACCAATATCAACCAAGACATGGGCGAGAGTAGTTCCCCAGAATTCAACTGAAACATGTAATGCATCATTATGTTTCCTTCCTTTGGGAGTTAAGTCAACGTCGGAAAAGCCCAGGCCATTGTCAGTAGTAATACTGGCCACACAATCCTGAAACTGGTCAGCCGAGGTCTCTTGGGGAACATGTGACGCCTTCAAGAATTTGATTAGGGCCTTGGCATGGGCCTCAGAACAGAGCAGAAGAGCCAACATTGAAATTTTAGAAGGGGTTTGCCCTAATTGTTCCACAACGTCGTAGTCACTTTTTCTGATTATTTTTAGGATTTCATCCATTTCCTTCTGAGTGGTTTCGGGGATAACCACAGCATGAGCCTTCGTCTTGACAGGCATTTCCAGTATCCCCTTACCCTTCTCGGTATTATCAGCAGATGGTCTTTCTTCAGGAGTATTTAATTCTTCAATCACTGGGCCTTGCACAGAAGGCCTAACAGGTGTAGAAACTTTTAAGGGTCCAAAAACTGCTCGAGGGGGAGCAATCTCCGGAGAAAAGATTCGGCCACTGCGGGTTATCTTGCTTGGACCCGCGATGTTCCCTATATCAGGGTCTTCTTCAAAAATATCTTGGACTATTTCGATTTGTTTGATGTCGTGGTAAAAGATTTCTCCCCCATAGTTCCACGGTATCATTTTGCTTGATTGGTACGGGACAGGTCCCGACATGGTGATCTTTAAAGGTACACATTCAGAGTTGGGTGTAATCCTGACAGGCCTTTTGCAAGCCTTGGGAGGATTGTCGAAATGGTTATGATAGCAATATCGTTGGTTGAAGTATCACAAGTATCAGGAGTAATCGGATTGAAAGTGTTAACAAGGGTTTTCTGGAAAAGTATCTCTTGCGTATCCATCAGGCGTTGGACACCCGACTTCAACATTGGACAATCACCTTGAATGTTCAAACAAAAATAACAGTCCTTACCACAATCAAGAAAGATCTCGGCTCTCAACAAATTTCTTTTAATCACTAACAATGGAGTCAACAGATCGGCAACATCAGTAACATGGAGGTTTTCCAAAACAGCATGCACATTGTGGCCGTGCTTTGGCATCAGAGCGGATATAACATTGGGCTTCTCAGGAGCGTCAAATTCAACCTCTTTGGCGTCAATTAAATCCTGAATTTTGTTCTTAAGTGCCCAGCAATTATTGGTATCGTGTCCAGCACTATCAGAATGGTAAGCACACTTAGCATTAGAGTGGTAGTACGGAGAGGAGGTGTTAGGGTTTTTTGGCGCCTCCTTCAAACTGGTCAGATTCAGCTTCAACAAATGGGGAAGGACCTGAGCGGGCGTCATGTTGATGCGGGTGAACTGCCGTTGTGGCCGTTCTACCCATTGCTGATTAGGTCTCGACTGATTGTTACGAGGTTGATCATTTGACAAATTTTGAATCATCACGGCCCCTACAGTCGGACGGAGCTCAGTTCTTCCCAATCCCTTCTGAGAATACACAGCAGACGCTTCTTTCTTGGCTAGGAAAGGTTTTTTAACAGCTGTGGATGCGAAAGCATTCTTTTGAATCTTTCCGCTTTTAATACCGGCCTCCACCCTTTCGCCGATCAAAATCAGTTCAGTGAACCCCGCAGAAGAGCTCCCGGTTAGATGGTTGAAGAAGGGGCCATACAGGGTCCCCAGAAACATGTCAACTAATTCCCTATCTGATAGCGGTGGTTGCACCCTTCCATCCAGATCACGCCACTTCTGGGCATACTCCTTAAACCCTTCATTTGAAGCCATCCCCATACTTTGTAACTGAGTACGAGTGGGCGCCAAATTAGAATTGTACTGATACTGACGATAAAAAGCAGCTGCCAAGTCTTCCCAATTGTGAACCTCTAATCTCTCGAGCTGATAAAACCAATCTAACTGAGTGCCAGACAAGCTGTCTTGGAAAAAGTGTACCCAGAGGTCTTTATCGGATGAATGTGGTTGGATCTTTCTAACATACGACCTCAAGTGCATCTTAGGCAAATAAAAACCGTCGTACTTGGCAAATGTTGGCACCTTGAACTTGGGAGGGATAACAATCCCAACTACCAATCCCAGTTCTTCAAAATCCACTCCGGGTACCCTCTGCAACTCCATAGCTGCCAATCTGTCTTCAAGGTTCTTATATTTGTCATCTGCTGGTGGATACTGTTGTTCGGAATAGTCCCTGTCTTCTTCCTCTTCCTCCTCTTCTACCTCAGACTCAGAAGGTACAGTAACTCCTTTCCCCTTGCCAGCCCCTTCGTCAGACGTTGAAGGGAACTCCAGAGTCCTCCTAGCATCGCTCTCAAACCTTCTTCCGAAAGTGGCTACCCCTGGTCTCTTTTTCTTTTTCTTCTCTTTATTCTTCTCTAGCAGAACTATGAGATCATCTTGACCCTTTGCCAAGGTCATGAGGAGTTGCTGAAATTGTGAATTTTGTGCCTGTAGGTCCTTTACTGTTTGCTCCAAATCCATCTTGTTGAAATAAACAACGGAAAGATAAGGAAACCTGGCTTGAAGACCTGTTTATGCATATGATGAATGGTATGTTATTCATGTAATGCTTTCAAGGGTTCAAAAATTCAAATTTGTTGCAAAAAAAAGAACGCACGTCACATTAAGAAAAGATTTGTTAGTACATAAATGCCCCATGGGCGAAATATTACAAAATTCTTAATGTAAAAAGACATTGCGCATCCTTTTTGGTGCGATGTAGGTGTTGAGAGTTTCCTCCTCGTGAAGTCGGCGGGTGAGCTCTAAAACCTTCTTCTCACTGGCATAGAAGTTGGCTTTAAAAGTATCTTGTTCTTCTTTGAGCTGGATCCAACTCTTTTGCATTTCCTCCCATGATGTTGGCATGTCAGGATGTAGGATGGTGTATGGAACCTCTCCTTCCATAACAGGCTCTTTGATCAAGGGGATAATGTGTGGATATGGCATCATAAGATTCTGGGAGCGGGTACGTACCCACTTGAGGTAAGGCTCAATGGGGATGGAATTCTTGTGCCCCAGTGTCTTACTATCCACTTTGTTAGGCATCCTCCAAGCTCTGATGAACCTTTGTCGAAGTCCTTGCGCATCGTTGTCGAAGTCAAAAACTAGGTCAGGGATCAACATGTCATGAGGGCCATCCCTCCGAGCATATCCAAATTATCTCAAAGCTAGACAGGGGTTGTAGGTAATGCCTCCCCTAATACCAAGTAGTGGGACATTAGGGAATTCCCCACAACGATCAATGATGATGACATTTTCTCTGGACCGAGAACACCAATGTACATCAGAATGTGTGAGGGTCATCAATCGTTGTGACCACCTTAAACCTTGCTCATTCTTCAGAACTGATTGTGGAAGGTGAGAAATAAACCACCTTGCTAGGAGAGGAGTATAGCACATGAGAACACCTCTTTTCCTCATTGTTCGTGTGTAAAATGAGTGTAGGATGTCCCCGAGCAACGTAGGTATGGGATTTCTGGATATGAAAATCTTGACAGCATTCACATCTATAAGTTGGTCAGGATTTGGGAACAAGACCAACCCATAGATAAGGAGTGCCACAATCTCTTCAAAGGCTTGTAGATCAAGATAATTCCAGCATTCTTGTGCCTTCTCAAACAAAAACTTTGCCAAGAATCCCTTGACACCACTTCTGGTTTCCCAATGCCCCTTGATGTCAGATGGTTGCAAGTGTAATGCTTGAGAAACATCTTCAGGCTTTGGTTCTTTTTCCGTACCGTTGTAGGGTAGTTGTTTAAGAATAGGAATTCTCAGGAGTTGAGAAAATTCCTCCAAAGTAGGTACCAATTGGTAGTCAGGGAATGTGAAACAGTGGTGTAGGGGGTCAAAGAACTGTAAGAGAACTTTAACCATATCTTCTTCAATGTTGCTGTTGACTAAGTTGAGGAGTCTACCATGTCTTTCACTGAAGAGAGAATTCTCTTGAATCCTGGAAGTAAGCTCTTTGAGTTGAGGAGGGATCCTCACAAGGTTGATTTGAATTGTTTTCCTGCGAAGAGATTCCATGACCTACAAAACAAGAACAAAGATGAAGATCAAAACCCTTGAAATGGTTAGTGGATGCATATGATGCTTTATGATGTTCATGATGTATGCACAAGCACATGTACAGACAAGTCACACAAAACCCTAGTTTCAGGCTTGCATGAGGTTTCATAGGTAAGTACCCTCTTGAGTTTAGTTGGCTCAAAACCTGTCCTATAAATAGTAACCGGGTTCTAAGGAGCTCAATATCATTGGATTGTTTTCTATGTTCATTGTCTTGGTTTAGCCACTTAATTAGCGACCAAAATATTCCAAGAAAACAATCCTCAATGAGTGTAGTATCGAGTATCTACCAACTTCGGACTGCACCAAAGCCGGTCATCTCACTACCCCTAATGAAAAGGCCAAGATGGTCAAGTAAGGTTCTAGTTCATTAGTGCTTAATGACATCACTCAGCGGCCCCGTATTCTCTTTGATTGACTCGAAGGCTACCGGTACTCACAAATATGTCGCACTAATATAGCTATTGCTTCAACCGTGTCGGTATACCCCGCACAGTTTCCACAACATATTGCTATCTATGAATGTTTCCCAAATCCGGGTGGAGGATTTCAAGCCCAAACAAGAGAACAAAGATGTAAAGCAATCAAAACAAACAATAGTCATGCCAAGGGTGATCTAAGCCTTAAGGTTACTCCACTTTTAAAGTTTTCCCCAGCAGAGTCGCCAGTTTTGTGATACGGTGGGAGAACTGACTTGGGATTTTGCGTTTGTGTTCGCAAATGTTTCGGTTTAGCAAGAGTCGCCATCGACTTTTTATTTTATCCTAAGGAAAGGTCAAAAAGCACAGGAAAGACCTTTGAGATGTTTTCTTGGGTTCGAGGAGTAGATTATAGAAAGGGAAGGTATTAGCACCCTTTCTATCCATGGTTATCCATAGGCTCTTAGTTACTTGCTTAGATCACTTGCTTTGCATTTCTATTGTTTGAAATGGTGCTTTTCAATTGTTTGAAATGGTGCTTTGTGTGTGATTTTGGAAAATGTTTTGAAAAGAGGCCATCGTTGTGGCAACCTTTGTAATGATTCTTGTTTGAATGTATACAAAGGTGTTTTTGTCTTTTGAAAGGTTTTCAATGTTTGAAAGTAGGGTTTTGAAATTGTGTTTGTGGAGTGTGTTTTGAAAAGTAGCAAGGATGTTTTTGCAAGTTTGATCAAGTAACTAGGAGCTATCTACCCTATTCTACTCAAAGATCTTTCTTATGTTTTTAACCCTTTTAACAGTGTTGTTTCACCATTGTATTTGGTGAACAACCTTGTGTTAGGATGTTAACGGGACAGGCGCGGGTCATCGTATAGACCATGATAGCAATAGTGTTAAGTATCTTTGGCAATTTTCTTGAGGGACTTGATCATTTTGTTTAGGCAAGTCAGATAGCGTCATCGAGGGACTATGATCTTTTTGTTTGTTTTTGTTTTGCCAAAGTACTCAACATGCAACCATGGCCCATTTTTGAAGGTAACAAGTGGATTGTAACCCTAGCGGTGCAAGTGTGCATTGTGTTTGTTTTTCATGCATATTTATCTTGGATTAGGTCAAGCTAGTTGTTGATTTTATTTGCATACAAACCCTAGGTCTAAGCATGGCATAATTGAAAGCTTTTAAATGTGCGGGAATTTAAATGCTACACTATTACAACATGATATAGGGAGGGGGGTACAAATTTGAATTGGGGATATTTGACAAGAAATTAAACCCTAGATTACTATTACAACCAAATTGAATGTACAAGATACAATATTTAAATGTACAATAATTGAAATAAATACAATATATAAATGTAAATAAAATGTATTATGCCAAAATATTTTTAGTATGTAAAAGGTATTTTTTCAATGTGAAATGTAAAAAAGGATCAATTTTAACTATTTTCCTATTTAGGGCAAGAAACCCTAATTCCTAATAAATAATATTATTTATTAATTATGTGCAATAATATACTAATTTATACAAAAAATAAAAGTATATTATAAAAATGATATTTTTGGTCCAAAATAATAATAAAAATGAAAATGTAATATTTTTTTTGTATTTTTGACCTAATTATTTAACATTTTAAAATATATATATATATATATATATATATATATATATATATATATATATATATTATATATATATATATAATATATATATATATATTATATATATATATATATACTATATATATATATATATATATATATATATATATATATAATATATATATATATATATACTATATATATATATATTATATATATATTATATATATATATATATATATATATATATATATATATATATATATATATATATATATATATAATATATATATATTATAATATATATATATATATATATATATATATATATATATATATATATATATATATATATAAATATATATATATTATATATATATATTATATATATATATATATATATATATATATATATTACGTGTGCAAAAAAATTAAAATAAATTATTTACAAAAATGAATATTTTCAAGAAAATGTTTTTAAATATAAATAACTTAAATAAATGAAAATAAGTATATTTTTTGTATTATTTTTAGTTTTGTTTTTAAAAAGAAAATAGTTTATTTACATATGTATATTTAATAAAATAAAATAAATATCAAATAAATATGAAAAAAAATGGAAAATTATTTTTGGCATTTTTTATATTATACAAAAAATAATAAAGTCAGGATAAAAAAATAAAATGTCTAAATGATAAATATTAAACAAATGGGCCAGGGGGGTGTAAACAGAAAATAGGGGTGTTAGAAGTGAAAACACAACAGGCCCAGCCCACCAGACTTCTTCTTCTTCCTCTTGTCATAAAACACACGCTTCTGTGTATCAATGGTCAACTCTTGATTCTTTGATTTTTGACATAACTCATAACATGAACATTGTAGAGAATTAAACAACGAATTCAACTATATAAAAAATTTGGATTAACTCTCAAAGACCAGAGGAGAATTTCTCTGGCCCTAATTTTTAACCTAGTTTTTTCAGAAAGTTCATGAGTGAAATTCTCTCAGCATGATTAATGTAAATGAAAAACTAAGCATATGTATGGCTTCAGGGCTATGAGTACAACATATTTCATTCACAAACCTAAGCCTAACCATTCCTAAATAGAGAGATAGAAGTCCATGAAATACCGGTTTCAGTTGTCTTCGAGCTGGACAATGTAGCAACCTTCAATGGTGTTTGAGCTTCTGTGAGCCAAAGAAGCTTCTCCAATGTTTGGCTTGCTTTGAAACAACTTGAATCGTGCTGTAGAACTCAACCTGCAGAGCTTTGAAATGAAAATGGAAAAGTGTGTTAGAGGTGTTACAGCTTGCAATGGGGGCTTGGGATAGTTCAGGTGAGTTGATTGGAAGGTGTTGGAACTATCTTGGGACAAAACGCACGATGGAAATTGGTTGTGGCTTACAAAATGCAGAACTTGCTCTGTTTTTGCAGAAAAACAGTGATTCTGAGTATGAGGAGTTTTTAGTGATGAAAGGGTCGTGCTTTAGGCTTGTTGGGATGTATGGAACGTGTTTACAAAGTTCTTGTAAGCTCCTGTTAACAGATATGAGATTGCTTATGTTTTGCCACCTTTCTCCTACTTAAAGCAAGAGAACAGAAAATGATGTTATAGCCATGTACAAGCCCTCCTATCATGCTGCAACTTTTGTTCTTGGTTACTGGAATTAGTGGACTTGATCTTGCTTCAAAGATCTGGCCCCCATGCCTCAAGGATTTGGTTTTGACATAAAGTGAAATTAGGCAAAAAATGGCATTGTTGCTTTTTCCTTTTAAGGCTTAAACTAAAGTATAATGCCCTAATGACCAAGACAATACCTTAATAAATGGACATGCATTAAATTAAGGAGTACAAATTGGTTTTGAGGCCTGTAATGTTGAACCAAGCTAGCTAGATCAGAATTGCAAGTTGTTATGAACATGTATTGGCCATGGATAAAAATGAGTTTTTGCCAACTTCAAGCATTCGATTCTCTCTAACCACAAGGGTGTTTGAGGAGTTCTTGGACAATTTGGAAAGCTGGGAACATGTACTATAATCCATTTTTGCAATGCAACTTGAAATTCCAAGTGGAACTATGTGCAAAGTGGCCAAGAAGATGGGTCCAAATCCTGCCTAGATTAGGGCAAATTTTCTCTAAGTTAAAAGTTTTAGGTACCCTTGTTCCAAAAATCATAACTTGAGATACAAGCTTCTTTTTAGAAAACTTTGTGAATCAAAGTTGTAGACTTTGTGATGGACTAAAACTTTCATGTTTCCAGTTTTGTTTGAATCCATTTGCATCTTGGTGAAAAAGTGGGACAAAGTTAGGAAAAAATAAGAAAATTTCATAACTTAGAAAATTTCTAAGTTATGAAAATTTTCCATTTTAAACCCTAATTTGCATTTTTGGGTTTCTTGGTGAACGAGTTTCATAATTTGGCATGTCTTGATGAAAAATGACCCTTGGCACTTGATTTTGACCAAAAAGTCAAAGTTTGACTTTTCAATACAGTTAAATTTTGATCAGTTGACTGAAAAATTCATCTGTCAATCCTATGCATTTGAGATCTTTTGAACTTGTTGAATGGGTCAAGATGATGTCATTGAGTCCTTGAGTCTATGGTTGAGCTTGATTTTCCATTGGTTAGGTCAAACAGTCAAAAATTGCCTTTGTACAATCAAAACCCTAAAAATAACCATTTTGCCCTTTTGGTGATCTGATCAAGTTTCTTATGGAATTATGATCCAAACTTGATCAAATGACATATGTGAGTTCATTATGTTGATGTGGGTCAAAAATCATGAAGTTTGACTGTCAATTGGCCACTGTTGACTTTTTCCCTAATACAGTTGATTTCTAGGTCAACTGTCTAATTGACTGGGCAAAAATTTGAATCAAGGCTTGAAACTTGGTATGGATAAACTTGTGAGTCCAACATGAAGTATGAAAGTCACTTTGGGCATTGTGGGTCAAAATATCCCTGTGCAAACTCAAACCCTAATTTGGGTCAACAATGCAAGGAGGTGTCTTGAGCTGAGCAAACCCTAGCTTGATCTTGAGTTCCAAGGGCTTTGTGATGAGAAATGTTGATAAAAGGAGAGGGCAAATTTTGGGGTACAACAAATGTGTTTGAAAAATATTTATAGATTCCAATAGTAAGGCAAGACTTTGTAATGATTCTCGATCTGTCCTCGAGAATGCATACAAAATGTTTTGAAAATATTTTTAAAAGTGTTTGTGAAAAAGATGTTTTTGTTTTGTTTGTGAGCAAGCGATTAGGAACTATCTACCTACTCAAGGTATTTCGTGTTATTTTCCTTCTCCTTTAGATAGTTCTATCCTACCATTAGTTAGCAGGAAGCCCTATCGTTAGATGTGAAGGGACAGACACGGGTCATCGTACAGTCATCGAAGGCAACTTGTAGGGGCACATTAGCAATTCGTAAGGGACTAGATTATTTATTGAATGCAGCACCGAAAGGGTCATCGAGGGACTACGATATTTTTAATCGATGGATAATGCTAAAGCGTACCCATGTTCGAGGGACATGACTTTTTTTATCGAAGGAAACAAAGGAGGTTACCCTAGAGGTACGCGTGTGCAAATGATTTGTGTTTCAGTTATTTTTAATCTTGTATTAGGGTTTGCTACCGTTTGCTTTTAATCTTTCCATACAATCCTATTAAGCTAACAATAATGTATAAGAAGCATAAAATATAAGTGCGGAAAAGTAAAATTCTACGCTATTACATAGTTTCGGGAATGGGGGTAAAAATAATAAAAAATATGGCGAAAGTAAAAACCCTAATTATCTATTACAAACCGTGTGCAATTACATAATCGGAAAAATGCAAAATTAATAAAATACGCGAAGCGGTAAAAAAGGAAAAGGGAAATGAAATTGCTTTGGTGATTTTTGATAGAAAAGATTTGATGATTAACCTAATAACCTAATTAATTTTACTTATAAAAGAAATTGATTAATTAAGTTAAACAAACCATAAAAGAAATTGATTAACCTAATAACCTAATTAATTAAAAAGAAGGTTTAATGAAAAAACCTAAAAAAACTAAATGAATTGATTAAATAAAAACCTAAAATTAATTATGGTTGACTAAATCAAAACCTAAAACTAATTAGGGTTTATATAAAAAAGGTTTTGAAAAAGGTTTTATAAAAATAGGAAAATAAGAGAAAGAGTAAAAAGAAAATAGAATTTGGAGGAAAATAAACCAAAAAGGTAGAGGTGGTTGTTGAACCTACGCCCTCAGCCAATACAAACAACACATTCAGCACCGGGCCAAGCACGCCTTGGTGTTAAGGGAAAGCAGCTAACACGTTTTATCATCTGCAAAACAATAAAAATCAGAAAAATGTCAAAATGCCAAAAAGCTGGGATCGGACCCACGCCTTGGCATAGTAAGTTCTTAACGCGCGCTTCAACCGCTAGGGCGATAATACATCCATTAATTTAATTGAAACAAAATAAACAAATATTCAGCAAAAAGGCATAGACCAGAGAGATGCCAGAGCCCTAGCTTCGGTCATCTTCTCTGGTCCCTACAAAATAACAACCATTAGAAGGCCAAAAGTACCCTACCCCCTAAATCGAGGGCTATGAGTTGAATAGGATGGTTATTTTGGACTGAAACGGCTTGATTTGAGAGGTATGACGAAAATGATGTGAATCGGTGCAAACATAGTATATCATAATTTGGATTGCATGGGATCCTTACGATGATCCAAACATGTACAAACACATCTCAGAAACGTATTAGTGGCATTAGTATGACTTAAAACAAAACAAAAATCAAAGTATGATTTTTGTAAAGATCATGGAATCAGAGATGAATGCATGTGAGTTTCACGAGCTTTGGACCATCAAACTTGATCCATTCTTACTATGTATGATTTCTGGGAGTGAATGAAGTGGCTTGTTTGTAGTGAAAGGGACTATGAATAGGGTTTCAAGTTTTTTAGGGTTCTTGAAAAATTTGAGATTTTGGACAAGTTTCTTGAGATAAGGGTTTCGTTCCTCGCTTGTATGAAGAGTGCATAATATATAGCATGAATTAGGTCAAAGATAAGATGGGCTTGGACTTTGTGTAAGAAGCCTTGTATTTTATCTTATTTTTTTTTTGAATTATTAATGAATAAATCAAAATAATTAAAAAAAATAGATCAAGGGGTGCATAAATAAGATCTGAGGTGTATAAAGAGTTTAATACATGCTTGGATTCTAAAACAATGGCCCAATAGCCCAAAATATCAATTTTGCTCAATTTGAACTTCATGCATTTGCTCAAAATTTCTCAATTTGAACTGGTCATAACTCTCTCAATTGATCAGTTTTGCATTTGGAGATTTATCTTGATGTAAATTGCCTTGACAAAAAGTGTCTTTTTGTTCACTTTTGAAATGGCCTGTAATGTATTGGCTCATATCTCTCAAATGAAACATTTTGTGGACTTAAGCTTAGAGATACAAAGTTGTAGAGAATTGAATTTCCTTCAGAATGAGTTTTGGTTGGGGCAAAAATGATGAAGCATGTGAAAGTTATGCTTGGTCAAATTTCAGTTGACTTCTCCTAAGAAAACCTTAATTTGGCAACTTTTGACTTTTGATGATTTAAGAGTTTTTCTTAATGAATCATGATCAATACTTGATAAAATGATGAATGTGACTTCAAAACTTTTATATTGACCAAAAATCTTGAAGTTTGACTGTATGTTGACCATAATTGACTTTTTACCAATTACAATTGATTTTTAGTAATCTGAGCAATTGACTGAGCAAACTTGTGATGCAAGGCTTGAAACTTGGCATGAGAATTCTTTGAGACATATGAGAAACCATGAAATCCACTTGAGGAATTAGAAACCCAACTTGAGAAATATGAAACCCTAGTTGTAGGTCCATTGCTTAGGAGGAGAATTTGTCTGATCAACTCTTGAGCATCCTTGAGCAAATGGAAACCCTAGGAGCATGAAGAGATGTCTTGAAGAAAATGGGAGGGAAAATTTTAGGGTACAACAACTCCCCCTGTTCAAACTTCTTAAACCTGAAGAGTTAGATTGGCATATCCGCCATTCGTGATCTGAAGGTAGAAGAGGATTGAACACTTAAGTGCCCAGAAGTTTGCACTCGCACGTGCAGGAAGTAACATTGTTGGTTGATAATATTGCTTGAATGGGTTTAAAGATGCCATTCAGAGGGATAACAGCGTATCGTCAGAGATAGGCTTATAAATGCCATCCAAAGTAACTGTTGATAGAAGTATCAGAATGAGTCTACGCTCGACTGTATTTGAAGAATGCTTTCCAGAGTGAACCTATGTGGAAGGTGTTTAGGTAGCTGCTTGTCAGATTTAGCCTATGAGGGAGATGTTTGTCATGTAGATAGTCGCCCCGTCCTATTTCGGGGATTGATCTACAATCTACTTTTTGTTGGTAAACTTGTCCTGTTTCAGGAATTCATACCACCTGGTCATGTTAATAGTTTTCCCTTCTTGTTTCGGGAGTTAATCTTTGCCTGGTTATAAAGATAGTTTCCATGTTCTGTTTCGGGAGTTAATCTTTGACCTGGTTTCTATTGGCGAACCCGTCCTATTTTGGGAATTCATACCGCCTGGTCGTACAGATAGTTGCCCCGTCTTGTTTCGAGAATTAATCTTGGACCTGGTGTTGTATCCCAAAATTTTCCCTCTCTTTTCTCAAGACATTTTCTCACAAGGATTTTCAAAAGTACAAGTTTGCACAAATACAATTGGATTTTTGATGCCCCATATAGTTTCCATGGATTATATTGGGCTTTCAAGCATCAAATCAAAGAAAAGAAAGTTTTCTTCGATTTCCCAAGCTTCGACTGGACTTTAGCCTCTTTCAAGTTTTCTTCGATTTCCCAAGCTTCGACTGGACTTTGGCCTCTTTCAAGTTTGCTTCTTTTTCCCAAGCGTCGACTAGACTTTTGTCTCCTTCGAGTTTGCTTCAATTTCGCAAGATTCGATTGGACTTTGGCCTCCTTCAACTTGCCTTCGATCCACAAGGAAAAGACTTCCTCTGCGCTTGTTTTCGACTCACACTGCAAGTACGTCCTTCAGGCTTGCTTTTGATTCACAAGGCAAATACATCCTTCAGGCTTGCTTTCGATTCACTAGGCAAATACCTCCTTCACCTTACTTTCGATTCACAAGGCAAGAACTTATTTCATGCATGTTTTGATTCACAAAGAAGTGGATTCCCTCATGCTAGCTTTGACTCCACCTCTGAACCCTTCAACATATAATTTCTACATTATGAATACACATTGGTGGCCCATTTGAAGAATGCACAAGGGGTGCATGTGGTCCATTTGAAGAAACTCACAAGTGGTGCCTCTGAAGGATATACATTTGGCTCATTCGAAGAACGCACAAAGGGTGCATGTGGTCCATTCGAAGAAACCCACAAGTGGTGCCTTCGAAGGACATACATTTAGCCCATTCAAAGAACGCACAAGGGGTGCATGTGTTCCATTTGAAGAAACTCATAAGTGGTGCCTTCGAAGGACATACAAATGATGTCTTCGAAGGAAACACAATTGGTCCATTCGAAGGACACACAATTGTTGGAAACGAGTTTTGTTTTGTCTTTTGATGAGCCTGGTTTAAGATGCTTGCTGGCCAAAGTCCTACATGATGCCAAGCCCAAGCCTCCTGCACAATTACATTCGAAGGAAGTAACAAAAGAAGCTTCGACTGGCCAGAAGGAAGTGTTCAATTGGGCTAATAGGAGAATTTTCTAGATCAAACAACCAACGTAAATGGACTCAATTGAAGGAGCCATGAGGATGAAACCATGAACAAATCGAATTGAAGTCCATAGCCATCGAAGGAAGCCACTCAGAGCCAATAGAAGAACAAGGCTTGAGGGCATTCAAAGGAGTCAAGGAGTGAAACCTGTACAGGTTCATTCAAAACCCAAAAGAGTAGAAAATCCTCAAAAAAGGGAACCTGTTTAAGGCTTTCGATTCTGCCTTCAAAGCCTTATTAATGGTTGTTTCTTGACATTTGCATTCACTGCTGCCCCTATAAATACAGGGCTATGGTGCAAGCAAAGGGACAAATTTGTTTCCCATTGAAATACATTGCCTACATACACGTTATAAAGTGGTCAAAATCGAAACAATCTGGGAAGGCCTCCTTAATCCAAAGCAAGCACTCCACTCACTCCTTGAAGTTTCCATGAGACATTTCCAAGCATTAGGCAGGACCAACGCATGCAGGAACATCACTCACGTAATCCCTCTGTTTTGGTAACTTGCCTTCGATCTCAAACTCTTTCAATATGTAATTTAAATTCATATTGATTGTATATCCATGCTATGAGTGACATTTGTGATTGTTAATGTTGTTACATGTGAAAATCAGTACCAAAGTAACAGGACACCATTATTAGGGGATTTGAAAACTAAGTCCTTCGAATCTCAACATCCAGGCACCTCTTTCCTTCTGGCTTGTGCAACGCGCATGTTTTGATATATATATATATATATATATATATATATATATATATATATATATATATATATATATATATATATATATATATATATATATATATATATATATATATATATATATATATATATATATATATATATATATATATATATATATATATATATATATATATATATATATATATATCTGATTTGATTTATTAATCTAACATCATGGTTTTATTTGTATCAACGAATGAACAAACAGCTCAGATGGTAAAGGGGAATGTGTGCAGTGGAAATGGCCTGGATTCGATACCCAGGTTGTGTATTATATTTTTTTCATTAACCATTACCTTGAAGATCCAGATCGAAAGGCAGCCCCCTCCTTGGATCGAATGGCAGCTTTCCTCCTTGGATCGAAAGGAAGCTTCCTTCATTGGATCAGAAGGCAACCTGGGCCTCTTCCTTTATCTGGGCATGCGTTTTCTTTTACTTACACCACCCTTTGTTGTTTGGCTATCCTGGCCCATTTTATTTTGTTCTTTTTAATTGTTTTTTTTATTTAACTATAAAATCAGATAAAAATCAAAAAAATTAGGTTTTAGTCTTTTTATTAAAATCAATTTCGTTAATTAATTATTAATTACTTAAACATTTTTTTAAATTAAAATTAAGTAGATTTAGATTTATATTTTCTTTTTCTTTTATTAAATAAAAAACAAACAAAAAGACTTTTCTTTCTAGGATTTAGACGTATTTCCAATTTGCGCACGATTTTATTTTAGTATTATTATTTTTCATATTATTGTATCTGCTTACTGGGATGTAATAGTTTAAATTAGGACCTTTACTTTTTTCTGCTTTATTTCCCATTTTGGACTTGTAATTTTCCCCCTCCCCGAAGCCATGTTATAGTTAGATTTAATTTCCGCACTTTAAATTCCTACACATATAATAACTTGTTTAGATGTATGGTAATATAATTGTATGACAAGAATTTAAAACAAGACGTTAGCAAACCTAACACAAACATATATAACTGAAATAAACGCACTTACACATGCGCACCTTTAAGGTACTCCCACTTTAGTTGCCTTCGGAAAAATAGTCACAACTCTTGAAACGTGAGAGATTTTAGTGGCTACCTTCTGGTTTAAAAAGATCATAAGTCCCTCGATGACTCTCTCGACGTTGCCTCAGTAAAAATGATCTTAAAACCCTATGGTAGTTACTAAGATTTATTTCTAAGTTGCCTTCGTGACTATAAACGTCCCTTCGAATGTCCCTTAAACATCCAAACGACTAGGGCTACCTACTCACTAATAGTAGGATAGCACTGTCTAAAGGAAAGGAGGAAAAGAATTAACCTTTCGAGTAAAGTAGATAGTTCCTAGATGCTATGCTCAAAAACAAACTTTTACACGTACACAAAATTCTATCAAATACATTTTTCAAAAACGCTTTATCAACACTCTTGAGGACTGATACAAGAGTTATCATAAAGAAAACTGCCTCACTATTGGAATTTCAAAATACTTTTCAAAAACACACAAAAGAATAAGGTATTTCAAAAAATGAGCTAAGCATCTAAGAGCCTGTAGATAACTATGGATGGAAAGGGTGCTAACACCTTCCCTTTCCATAATCTACCCCCCTTACTCATAAAACTCTCCAAAGGTCTTTTTCTGTTCTTTTCACCCTTTCCTTTGCAAATACAAATGCAAAACCAGTATAACAGTCAGTTCTCCCACCGTATTACAAAACTGGAGACTCTGCTGGGGAACAAATAAAAGTGGGGTTACCTTAGAGATATATCATTTTAAATTGCTTTCCTTGTATGTTTTGTGTGCTTTACTTTTAAGGGTTTGTTTGGGTTTACTTGTAAAGATCCTACACCCGGATCTGGGGCACCTTTTAGGTAAGTAGCAATAAATCGTGGGGAATGTGTGGGGTATACTGACACGGTTGAAACAATAACTACGTTGGTGTGACACGTTTGTTGGTACCGGTAGTCCTTGAGTAGTCAAGGAGAATACGGGGCCGTTGTGTGGTGTCATGAAGCACCAACTGACCTTAGAACCTTTAATTGAACAACTTGACCATTAGGAAGTAGTGAGATAGACGGCTTTGGTGCAGTCCAAAGTTGGTTGATACTTGATACTACGCTCATTGAGATCGGACTTCTGGGATATTTCAGTCGCCAATAAAGAGGCTTGCGCTGAAACAATGCCCGGCGAAGAAATATCAGTGATATTGAGATTCTCTAGAACCCGATTACTATTAATATGACAGGTTGAGCAAACTAAACATCAAGAGGGTACTTACCTATGGAATCCATGCAAGCCTAAACCTAAGGATTTGTTTGTGTACTTGTATATATTTGTTTGTACATAACATCATAACATCATAATATGGCATGTCACACTGACCATTTCAAGGATTTTTAGGACTTATCTTTGTGTCTATTTTGTAGGACATGGCTCCCATTCGCATAAACACTATCCAAGTCTTCCTCGTAAGGGTGCCTCCTCAACTCAAAGAGTTGGAATCAAGGGTTCCTGAGAATTCTCCATTCACCAAAAGACATGGTCGAATCCTCAATTTGGTCACCTCAAGCCTTGATGAAGACATGGTGAAAGTTCTCTTTCAATTTTTTGACCCTTTACATTATTGATTTACATTTCCCGATTACCAGTTGGTGCCTACCATGGAGGAGTTTTCTCAGTTATTGGGAGTGCCTATTCTTAATCAATTACCATTCAACGGTATTAAAAGAGACCCAAAACCCGAGGAGATTGCTCGAGCTCTACATTTACAACAGTCCGATGTTGTGGCAAATTCGGAAACAAGAAGTGGTGTCAAAGGGTTTCTAGCCAAGTTATTGTTTGAGAAAGCTCACCATTTTTGGGATACTTTGGACTTATAATCCTTTGAAGAGGTGTTGGGCCTTCTCATCTATGGAATGGTATTGTTCCCTAATCCGGACCAACTCATAGACGTGAATGCAGTCAAATTTTTCATGCCTCATAACCCGGTGCCTACTTTACTTGGAGACATTTTGCACTCTTTTCACACTCACACCGTAAAGAGAAGAGGAACCCTTATGTGTTTCACTCCTCTGTTGGCTAGGTGGTTTATTTCTCATGTACCTCGATCTATGTTGAAGAATGAGCAATGCGTGAGGTGGTCTAATAGGTTGATATCCCTCACGCATTCGGATATTCACTGGTGCCCTCGATCTGTGGAAGAAGTCACCATCATTGATCACTATGGGGAATTCCCTAATGTCCCTATCCTAGGCATTAGAGGAGGAATCACTTATAACCCTTGTTTGGCGTTACGACAGTTTGGGTATGCTAGGAGGGATGGTCCTCATAATGCACTGGTTCATGGAATTGCATTTGACTATGAGAATGATGTCCAAGGGTACCGTCAGAGGTTCATTCAAGCTTGGGGAATGGTAAACCAAGTGGATAGAAAGACATTAGGGCATAAGAACTCCACCCCTTTGGAGCCTTATCTTAAGTGGGTGCGAGAACACGCTCAAAATATCATGATGCCTTACCCCGTCATCCTACCTATCATCGTGGAACCTATTGCCGAGACAGATGTACCTCATACTATTCTCCATCCTGACATGCCGACTACTCTCGAGGAATTGCAAAGATCTTGGATTCAACTCAAAGAGGAATGAGACACCTTAGAAACCCAGTTCTATGCAAGCGAGAAGAAGGTTTTGGAGCTTACAAGACATGCATAAAGAACATAGTTTGAATGCCTACATTGCACCAAAGAGGATGCGCTCATGGGAAGCGCGAGTCTTGTTTCATTTAGGAGTTTTTTTTTTATCTTTGTTGCTTCCATTGTAAGCCCAAGAGGCATGGTTGTAACCATTTAAACTTATGAATGCAATTAATGTTTGTTCTCTCTTTAAGCAAATTTAAACTCTTAAAAGTCCTTGAAAACATTGCATAAGCATATCATGCATGTCATTACATAAGCAGGCAGTAAAGGACCTTCAAGCTTAAAACGCTCAATTCCAACAAATGTTCCTGGCTCTGGCTAAGGGGCAAGAAGATCTGAAGGCTCTTATCATCAAGGAGAAGACCAAGAAGGCAAAGAAACCAGCTGGTGTATTGAATATGGGAAGAAGGTTCAAAGGACCGGCTAAGCGAGCTCTATATTTCGCAACCCCATCAAATGAAGGGGACAATCAAGAAGATAAGCCAATAGAAGAAAAAACAACCCCGGAACTGATGAAGAAGAGGATGATTACTCTGAGGAACAATGTCCTCCTGCTGATGATAAATACAAACATCTGGAGGATCGTCTCAATGCTATGGAGATTCAGAGGGTACCCGGGCTGGATTTTGAATAGCTAGGACTGGTTTCAGAGGTGCTCATCTCACAGAAATTCAAGGTCCCGACATTTGCTAAGTACGACGGTGCCTCCTGTCTTAAGCTGCACTTAAGGTCATATGTCAGGAAGATTCAACCCCACACTACTGATAGGAATCTGTGGGTACATTTCTTCCAGGAAAGTTTGTCATGGATGCAGTTAGAATGGTTCTATCGATTGGAAGGAACCAACATTCATAATTGGGAAGACCTAGCTGCTGCTTTTTACAAGAAGTACCAATATAATGTTGACCTCGCTCCAACCCGTACACAATTGTGAAGTATGTTTATGGGTTCCAGAGAGGGTTTCAAAGATTATGCCCAAAAGTGGAGAGAACTTGCGGGAAGAGTCCAAACCCCTCTGTCTGATAGAGAGCTGGTAGACATGTTCTTAAGCACTTTATCTGGTCCATTTTTCAACCATCTGATTGGAAGCTCTTCAGCTCGGTTTACTGAGCTGATTTTGACTGGTGAGCGAGTAGAAGCTGGTATTGAGTGGTAAGATCCAGTGAGATGCATCCTCAAGTACAGTAAAGAAACCCTTTAGTGGAAAGAAGGAGGTCAATGATGCTTATGGCTAGAGAAATCAAAGCAAAAATGAACGTCATCCGATGGTAGGGGTTGTTATGAACTCTAATCCTGCATCAAATCAACAACGAAATAATCAGCGCATGCCAGATGCGCCCAGAAGACAGTTCACCCGGATCAAAATGACCTTATCTCAGGTTTTGCCACATTTGCTGAAGTCTAACCTGGTCACCCTAAAGGAGACTCCTAAGAATCCCAATACTGCATCTCCCCGCTACAACCCAAATGCTTGATGTGCCTACCACTCTAACAGTCCAGGGCATGATACAAACGATTGTTGGGCTCTAAAAAATAAGGTGCAGGATCTTATCAGGGCGAAGGAGATTGAGTTTGACCCTCCTAAGACCCCCAACATCATAACTGCACCAATGCCCAAGCATGAACCAGGAGTCAGTGCCATTGATGTTGTTTCCGCTCTAGAAGATGTCGACAGTGACTGCGACATAGACAAGTGGATCTTCCCAACTATCAGCGGTGGAATCAACAATTGGGAGGCCAAGGATTTTGTTCCTATTACTTTTATTCAAGAGTAATTGTATTTTAAGTTTTTTGGGATATGTAATATTTGAACAATTGAAACTCTAAAGCCTTGTGTATTACCAGAGGCACAATGGTCTATTTGTGAGGGTTATTAATTCATCTTCATATGTCATAAATAAATCATTGGAAGTTTTGCATACAAATTTTATGCTCTATGTCTTTGTTTTCTGGTTTTATTTTATCAAAAATATTTATGCTCTCTTACACACACCCACATATCAAACTGCAGATCCACATCCACTATGGATCCCATTGATAACGGTTATGCTATTACCAATTATTACTTTGAAAATACAATCTACCAAGCCGAGGACGAAGGTGAGGAGGATTGTGAAGTACCAGGAGAACTTTCCAGACTGCTACAATAGGAGGAAAGGGCAATACAACCTCATGAAGAGTCGGTTGAGACAGTAAACTTGGGTACGAAAGAGAATAAGAAGGAAGTCAAAATAGGTGCCGATCTGGAGCATAGTGTCAAAAAACAGTTAATTTAGATGTTACATGACTATGTTGAGATCTTTGCCTGGTCATACGAAGACATGCCGGGACTTAACACAGATATTGTGGTTCATCGCCTACCGACAAAAGAAGACTTTCCTCCAGTGAAATAGAAGGTTCGTCGTATGCGTCCTGATATGTCAGAAAAGATCAAAGCCGAAGTCATGAAACAGTCCAACATCGGTTTCTTAGTTGTTACCTCTTATCCATAATGAGTTGCTAATGTTATTCCGGTACCTAATAAGGACGGTAAATTACATATGTGTGTGGATTACAGAGACCTGAATAGGGGAAAACCCCAAGGATGACTTTCCGCTTCCCCATATTGATGTTCTGGTTGAAACCACCACATAACATAAGGTATTCTTCTTCATGGATGGTTTCTCTGGGTACAATCAGATCAAAATGGCGTCTAAGGATATGGAGAAAATAACCTTCGTCACGCAGTGGAGCACTTTCTGCTATAAAGTTATGCCATTTGGGTTAAAGAACGCTAGGGCAACCTATCAGCACGCCATGCTAGCTTTGTTTCACGATATGATCCATCACGAGATAGAGGTCTATGTCGATGATATTATAGCCAGGTCTCATACTGAAGAGGAGCACCTTGATCACCTGTAGAAGCTGTTTGAAAGGCTGGAGAAATACAAACTGAGGTTAAACCCGAATAAGTGCACCTTTGGAGTAAGATCCGGTAAACTCTTAGGCTGCATTATTGGTCGCAAAGTGTTGTACCCCAATTTTTCCCCCTAAGATCCCTTCATCATACCATATTGATTCAATCACAACAAGATCACATTAGGGTTCTTGGTTCTCCTCCATACCTTTAGCTTTGCTCTTTGAGGAATCACCAAGCACCTTGACTTGTTTTCTTTTGTGATCATGAATATTTGTTTTGACTTTCCTTTTAATTAATAAAATGCAATGTTGGTTTGTCTTACTTGTTAGTAATGTAGGTAAAGGCAATGAGGCTTAGCAAGTTGATTCATGGGTTCATGAGTTTATTTCCATGCCCTAGTCAATAAAGCTTGAGAAGTATAAACCTCACCATTGAAGTTTTTTTGGAAGGTATGGCATGGCAAGGTCATTTTTGTTCACTACATTTCCAAGATATCAAAATTGATTAAAAAGTGCAAGGGATTGATTGAAGAAGTTGTCATGGTTGGACAAGGTCTTGTTCCCAATGATCACAAGTGCATATTTCTCTCAATTCTCAAGATATGGAAGTGGTTTTGGTGGCTATGAGTTCTCATTTTCATCCTCAACAACTTCTATTCACAAATCAAGGGTATTGGTACAAGAAAGTGATTCAAATTTGTCAAGGTTCCTTAAAACATTTTCTTGATCTAGGAGCTAGGCTTTTGAACTTCAAAGAAGTATATCTTGCTCATCTTTTGGTATTTTTGAGTGATTCTAAAGACATCATTCTCTTTAAAGGGTTATTAACAAATCACTTCAAAAGTTTCAAGGAGTTTTCATGTGGAAGAAACTTGATGATGAAGAAAGATTACAAGTCCTCCAGATGAACCCCCAATTTCTCATGTGTGACTTCAAATGATCATAACTTGGTCAATTTTTATCACCTTGAGCCCACTATTTTTCCATAATGATCTTGAGGATGTGGACTTTATGATTTATTTTATGTGAAAAGTTAGGAAATGGATGGAAAATTCCCTAAGGATACAAAAGATTATAGGTCATTTCATGATTTTTTGCCAACTTCAACAATTCATAACTCTCTCAATTTTTGGAGATTTTAAATGGTTCAAGTTTCAAAATGTCATTCAAGATGTCTATTTCATGCCATATTTTTTGGTCAAGAACAAATTCTAAGTGGAATTCCATGTTTGGATGCAAAACATTATAGGTCACTTTTGAAGAAAAATTTGAAATATTTCTAGGTATGGAAAGTCAACCTTTTTTCCCCAACTTTGACTCAATGCAACTTTCAGATCAAGCATCCATTTGATTCCATTTTTTTCCATTACAAAGCTTGTAACCTCATCTTTCTAAAGCATCAAGAATCATGCCTTAAGACCCCTTGAGCTGAGAATGTCGTTGGATTGAACTTGGTAACTTGGAACTGAAGTTTCTTCATAAGTCAGAATTTGAAATTCATGTTTTGGCCTCTAAAAATCAAATTAGCATGCATTTGTGATCTAAACATGTTTAACCAAGTTGATAAAGTGGATTAGAGCCTTAAAACGCAAGGATTGGATGAGTTTTGATGCAAATCAGATCATACTTTGCTCGTGCATCAGGTTCACACGATTTCTCTCCAAACTTCATCATTTCACACGTTTGAACATTCCATTTGATTCCCTATAAATAGAGGGTCATCCCCCATTCATTTCCTCAAGCTTTGAGAGCCAAAAACACTCTGTTAAAACCTCACACGAACTTCAAATTTTTGAAATCAGTTTCTGATATTCCAGCCTTTTCTTCCAAAATTCTTTGCACATTCATCTTCCTTAAGCATCATACAAACTCTCCAGCACTTAAACTAAGCAAAACGAACTATAATTCAAGCTACAGAAGTTCAGTTTCAGAGCTTATTTCTTGAACTTCGAAAAGGTAGAATTCTCCACCATTTGGATCCAAATAAAGCACTAACTTGTTCCACTCCTTCTCCTGATTCTAATGCTTCTTACAATTTTTAAATCCATTAAGAATTGAGAGAGAAATCTCAAATTGAAGGTGCTCACTATTTTCTGGGTTTTTGATTCATATCTCTTTGTATACCTTATATAAATTTGGCGCGACAGTGGTGTTAGGATCGTCTTGAAGAGACGAATCCAATGATACTGGTCTGGGATCCTAATTTTTCCATTTGAAAGATCTCACAAAATCTCCATTGTAGGGTGGTTGGAGGTTGAAGACAATGACATGTCTCGTCTCAGCCAATGAAAGCGTGCCAAACGTTTTAATTTCATTGGTTTCCCTTTTTCTGATCTCCTGCGCATCTTACTAAGGTCCATATCAAGCACAACGCCTCTGGTCCATTGGATTAGCTTACTAACGCGTTTTAACTATGATCTGATGGCCCATATCTTTTTGGTTTTATTTTATTTTCTAATTTTATATTTTAATTGATTTAATTTTCAAAAATTCATAACTCTTTTATTTTTTATCCAAAAATTATGAAAAAAATTTATAAAATTACTTTGAATTATTTCTAATCTCATGACTATTTTTTCACATTTTTATTTTGAAAATTGATATTTTTTATATTTTTTGCATTGTTTGCTTTATTTTAATTACCTTAAAAATACTTTCTGACATTTCTTAATTCTAAAAAATTTCATAAATATCATTTTACATATTTCTGACTTTTTGAAAATTTTATGGAATTTTATCTTGTTGTTTACTATTTTTGATCTATTTTCTATTTGTTTGAGCAATTTTAATTAGCTTAAAAATAGTTTCCGACTTTAAAAAATTACCAAAATTTTTATAAAAATATTTGAGTCCATTTCTGATTTTTCTATGATCCTACTTATTTTTTCTTGATTAATTTTAACATAGTTGATATTTTTCTCTTTTATTTCTATTTTAAAACATTTTTAAAACCTTTCTAATGTATATATTAAATGCAATATTATTTTGTGATTATTTTCTGGATAAACTTGGGTTGAATTTTTTATCATGAACTTTATTAACATCATTGGATCCATGGTGTTGAGTCTAACTCCACAAAAATGGATGAATGATTTTAATAATAGTTTGATTAAATTTTAATTCAAATGTGGTTTGTATATTCTTCCCCATCCTTCTCCATCTTATCCTTTTCTTATTGCACTAAATGTTATTGGATCATGATCTCTATATCATATCTCAAAACAAATGGTGCATAGATTGCTATTGACCGGCCTCAAAATAGGTGCGACTTCTACATAAGTTCACTTACGATTGCTTAACATTACGATAAATTTTGTCCCGGTTCGAATAAATGATCATTTACGGCCCAAACCTATTTTTGCAAGCCCAAGTATGTTAATTTGATCTCTTTGATCCAATAACATTATGATTCATTGTGTGGAGGCTTTGGTTCTACCCATCCTCTAATGGATCCACAACACTTTTGGTCAACGCGGATCACTTAAACATCGTTGATCATTAAATGGTACTTTTGAGGGTACCAAATGGATGATATACTTGACAAAAAGCAAATGCAACTTGTTGTGTGGAGGATTTGGTTCTACCAATCCTCTAATAAGTTACAAATGCAAGTTTCAAGATGGTCATCCAACTAACCACTAGTTATTAAATTGTTTTTACTTTATGCCCTTTTATTTTTTATGCTTTATGTACTCTTTACTTTAAGCATTACATTTCATGTCATTTTTATTTTGCTCACTTGAGCCTTTTCTTTTCTCTTCTAAGACACCTAATAATCAACATAAACCATAAAAACCTTTAAAACACTTGGACTATTTGGATACCATCCTTGGCATTATGGAGCATTGGACTTCTTGGACTTAGGATTAGAAACCTTGGCCTATATTGGAGACCTTTGTGATTTTAATTGATATTTTGTCTGGAGTTCTTGAGGTTTACCTCAATATATTGAGTTGTTTGTTTGTTTTGTGTGCAGGTTATTATGATTATATTCTTTGTTTGTAATCTGGAATTCACCCGTATACAGTCGTTACTCTGCCCAATTTTTGTGAAGACTTAATACACTTAAGTTTGGTTCTCTCAAGAGGTCTAGTATCTTTGCTTGTTTGGTTTCAATCCAAAGAATGGGAATTCTATCTTGACTCATAATGTCAAGTATTGGCTTCTTGTTGGTTAGATGGTTCTTATCCCTAGATTTTACCTTATGCTTTAGGATAGTCTCTTCTTCTCCTCCCATCTTCTTTAATTTCAAAATCTTCTCCCTCCTTTTAAAAATTCTTCTTGTTTTTAAGCTTGAACCACTTTAATAATAAACTTCAATCAACTTAATAATACCTTGCCATTTTTGTGAGAAGACTAAAAGTCAATCAATCTTATTTCAAACCATTTTGCCACTTAGGCTTTTTACTTTGAAACTTTTCTCAAAAGATTGGACTCTTGTCAATCCTTGTAGTGATGCAAACAACTATACTTCTACAATATGTAGTAAAGTGAGATATTTTCCACTTGGGTGTTTAGCGAGGCATTGTTGATTTTAAAATCCAAGCCATATCCTCCACTTTGAGATGATGCAAATTCTCCTTTCTCATGATTGTGGGTAGTAAGTATGTTTTCCATACTGACAATGACGATGATGTCTTATCTCATAAAATTAACCAACACACTTGTGTTTAAATTTTTTTTAAAAAGAAGAACTATGTGTACCCTGATCCCCTATTGCACGAAAGGTGGTACGTAGGCACTAAAGGTTCACAACCGCGGCGGTTACAAAGACCATAAAAATATATTTCTTTTCTCACCTCCACCATCCATTTTTATACAACATTTTATAGACAAAATATATAGATTTTACAAAGAGGTTCCTGCGGAGTACCGTAGATATTTAGGGTGCTAATACCTTCCCTTTGCATAACCAACCCCTTTACCTTGAATCTTTCCCCCCTCTTTATGGGTTACTCGCTCTTTTCCCATTCCTTTGGAAACAATGAAGCGCGGTGGAGATTTTTATTTTTGATCTATATAAGTCTAGTCAATCCAATGGCTTAGTCTTAAACATTTCTACCGCTACCGAAAAAATGGCGACTTCACTGGGGAAAGATTGACCTCTTGCTAGTCCAACCCTAAGTGGGTTAAGCCTATATTTGTTTATATATGTATATGTGCTATCGTTGTTTATGTGTTATATGTTGTATATATGTTTGTCTGGATTTTCCTGGTTTCAGGGTGCTTGGTGATTACTTATAAGTCCTATACCCGGACTTGGGCAAACTTTAAGATAGGACGGGCGGTATAGTCATGTTAACTTTGATGGAGTAATCCCAAAAAAGGAGGCATGAGATCCCCCACTCAGTGGAGGCCCCTTTGACTGTAGTGTCGTTTACCAAGTAATCGGGAAGATGTACTGCTTTTCACCTGGGAGCCTGCTGAAGTTGAGGACTGTAAAATACCAAACCCATCTTGGCCTTTTAGGTGTAGTGCGAAAGCTATTACGGAGTAATCCGGAAATAGTTGTCATGCAATACTATGTTCAGACGAGTTTTTCTTTAGAATATTACTAATTACCGAGTTATCGGGAAGTTGGTAATATCTGAAGGAAGGATGTAGACTCTGGGAACCTCTAGAACCTTGTTCGGCAGGTGATAAATTTTAGACCAACACCTTATGGGTGGTACCTTCGACCTCATGCTCGTGACGTTGAACCTATGAACCCTATATGTGTGATCTTATGTGTGATTGTTGCATCATGCATCCATGCACTCATAAGCATCTTTTGAAGAAATTTTATTTCGAGGGACTTAAAAGTTGACCATTTGTGAATATCTCAGGTACTTTTTAACCATTGATTCTGGAAAAAGAAAGATTGGGAAGTACAGTTTCAAGGATCCCAAGATAGATGAGTTGATCAGTCTAATTCCCGAGATCGAGTGTTCTGCGGATTTTCAGAAGAAGTATGGGTCCACCATTCCTCTTATGAAGCTTAGGATAAAGGAGGGTATTCTCTCGACCTTGGTCCAGTTCTATGATCCAATGTATCATTGCTTTACTTTTCCCAACTATCAGTTGATGCCTACACTAGAGGAGTATTCTTATATGCTGGATTTACCTGTTACCGATCGTGTTCCTTTTACTGGTTTGGAGGGCGAGCCAAAACCACATGAGATTGCTGCTTTGATCCATCTGGGGAAGTCTGAGGTTGAAGCCTATATGACTACTAAAGGAGGGATTAGAGGATTACCAGCTTAGTTCTTATTGGAGAAAGCTCATTACTTTGTCAGGATGAAGAGTACAGTCGCTTTTGAGGCCATCTTTGCTCTACTTGCTTACGGGTTGTTCTTATTTCCTAATGAGGACAAGTTTGTTGATGTTAATGCTATAAGGATCTTCATGATTGGAAACCCAGTCTCTACATTGTTGGGTGATTCTTATTACTCCATTCATCTTCGAAATTCTTAGCATGAGGGGATGATTATCTATTGCACGCCTTTGTTGTACCGGTGGTTTATCTCTCATATGCCTCAGTCTGATGCTTTCTGGGATGTCAGGAAGGAACCCGGTTGGGCTCCTAAGATCATGGCACTTACTCACTAGGATATTGATTGGTATCATCGAGCTTACCAGGATATAGAGATTGTTGATAGTTGTGGTAGTTTCCCCAATGTACCTCTTCTTGGTACAAAGGGAGGAATTAACTATAACCCTGTTCTTGCACGAAGATAACTCGGTTATCCAATGAGGGATAAACCAAATAGTATTCATTTGAGTAGTTTCTTCCTGAAGGAGGGAGAAGACCATAAGGAAGCTAGGGAGCATATTGGGAAAGCCTGGAGTCACATTCATAAGAGGAGTAGGAAAGACTTGGGACCTAGGGGGCTGTTTCTTTGGAGCCATATCTTTAGTGGGTTCAAGCGAGAGCTATTCAGTTGAAGATGCCGTATTCCTGGGAAACATATATGCTTGATTTGTTTGTGAAGACCACTCCTCCCTTATTGTATGATATAGAAGAGCTACAACTTGCTTTGGTCAGGATGCAGTAGGAAAAGGATGCTTGGAAGAATAAGTGACAAACTTTAGAGATTTCCTATAGAGCAGACTTGAAGGAGAAAGACGACATGATTGAGATCCTAGAGAGTCGAGCGGTAGAGACTATGGAGAGGAAAGGGGATTTATTTTTTCCTAAGCCTCAGTCAGATGCTGATTTCTCACTTCCTGATTCAGGTGATTGGAAGGAGGTTGCCACCAGGTATGCAGAAGAAAACCAGAGGTTGAAGGCTCAGATTTCCAAGCTTACAAGGAAGCACCGGCGTATAGAGTGATCTCTGACAGCTTTACTTCTCAGGGATTTGGACTTTATTTTCATCTTGTACTTGGGATTGTTGAGACTTGTAACCTATTTTGAAGTTATTATAATAAAAAATTTCAATATTTCAAATGCGTTATTACTTTGATATTTGCAACATGTTGCAGCGGTAGAAATGTGCAAGACAAAGCCATTGGATTGACTAGACTTTATACAAATCAAAATAAAAATCGCTACCGCGCTTTATTGTTTCCAAAGGAATGGGAAAAGAGAGAATAACCCAAAAAGAGGGGGAAAGATTCAAGGTAAGGGGGTTGGTTATGCAAAGGGAAGGTATTAGCACCCTAAACATCTACGGTACTCCGCAGGAACCTCTTTGAAAAATTTGTATATTTTGGCTATAAAAATGTGTTGTATATAAAATGGATGGTGGAGGTGAGAAAATAAATATTTTTATGATTTTTGCACCCGCCGCGGTTGCGAACCTTTAGTGCCTACGTACCACCTTTCGTGCAATAGGGGATCAGGGTACACGTAGTTTATCTAGAAAAGACTTGTTTGTTGATTATTTTTAAACAAGGAGACAAGTCGTCATTGTTAGGAGAGAAATCTCGACTAACGCCCACAAGGTGTAAGAAAGATGGACCCTGCGTCAACAAGAGTGAGGGTTTGAGAACACCTCTAGTACTCAAGTGGAAAAGTCGACACCTTTATAACCATAGGGATAGGAGAATGTTGCTCGACTATCAATGAATCATGTCTCACCTTGAAAAAAAGTTTTAAATGGAAAAGGTGCTTGGGTCCACAAAAGAGTTTGAATGAGTTGAAGTGTTTTGTTAATTTTGAAAGAAATGTCAAAGTATGATTAAATGAATTGAAGTTTGTTTAAAGAAAATAAGTTTTAAAAGAAAAGGCACTCGATAAAATCGAGGTTTATTATGAAAGTGGTTCGAGTTTAAAAACAAAGAAGATTTTGAAAGAAGATGAGAAGGTCTTTAAAATTAAAGAAGATGGGAGGAGATGAAGGGACTATCCTAAAGCATAAGGTAAAAGCTAAGCAAGAGAACCGTCTAACCAACATGAAGCCGATACTTGACATTATAAGCCAATGTAGAATTCCCATTCTTTGGAGTGAAATAAGGCAAGGAAAGATACTAGACCTCTTGAGAGAACCATGCTTTAAGTGTATCAAGTCTTCGCAAAAATTGGGCAGAGTAACGGCTGTATACGGGTGAATTCCAGATTACAAACAAAGTATGTAATCACAATAACCTGCACACAAAACAAACAAACAACCCAATGTCTTGAGGTAAACCTCAAGAACTCCAGATAAAATATCAAATAAAGTCACAAAGTCTCCAAGATAGGCCAAGGTCTCTAATCCTAAGTTCAAGAAGTCCATCACTCCATAATGCAAAGGATAGTAACCATGTAGTCCAAGTATCATTAATGATTTTTATGGTTCATGTTGATTATTAGGTGTCTTTAAAAAGAAAGAAAAGCTCAAGTGAGCAAAATAAAAATGACATAAAAGTAAATGCTCAAGTGAGCAAAGATGAAAATAGCATGAAATGTAAAATGCTAAAAGTAAATGGTACATAAAGCATGAAAATAAAAGCGTAAAGTAAAGTTAATTGTTAGTAATTAGTGGTTAGTTGGATGACCATCTTGAAACTTGCATTTGGAACTAATTAGAGGATTGGTAGAACCAAAGCCTTCACACAACAAGTTGCATTTGCTTTTTGTCAAGTATATCATCCATTTTGGAATTCTCACAAGGCAACAGGTAATGATCAACGATGTTTAAGTGATCCGCGTTGACCAAAGGTGTTGTAGATCCATTAGAGGATTGGTAGAACCAAAGCCTCCACACAATAAATCTCAAGGTTATTGGATCAAAGAGATCAAATTAACATACTTGGGCTTGCAATCATAAGTTTGGGCCACGAATGATCATTTATTCGAATCGGGACAAAATTTAGCGCTATGTTAAGCAATCGTAAGTGGACCTATGTAGAAGTCACACATATTTTGAGGCCGGTCAATAGAAATCTATGTACTTCATGTTTGGATAAATGATATAGAGATCACCATCCCTTAACATGTAGCACAAAAAAATAAAGGGATAAGATGAAGAGGGAGGGAAATGATAAGCTAATTTGGATCACCATTTCAAAATTCTTTCATCTTTAAATTCAACCACTCCTCTAGATGGATTAAAGCACTAAACATATCATTAATCCAAAGCACCAAAAATGAATTAAATAATTCACTCTTAGGTAGATTTGAATTGATGAACATTTATCCAACTTCATCTACATCACAAAGTCCATTGAGTTTAAAGACAAATTGGACATTTAAAATTGCAATCCGAACCAACAATCAAAAAGGAGTGAGTAGAAAAAGCATTTTGGATCAAAGCTGCCCCAAAACAAGGCAAAAAATGCATTCTGTCCTGGTGTAAATCGATTTACACTACTATGTAAATCTATTTACACAGTACAGTTTTCAAAATTTTGCGTGAAATTGCTTCTGTGCAATCGATTTACACTTAGTGCAAATCGATTGCACACAGTAACAATAGCAAAAACAGAATTTTAAAAGGGCAATTTCTTGTTCAAACTTTCCATCAAACACCTTATAATCATGGATCCACTTGAGCACGAAAATTCCATCAAATTATGAGAAAATAACACCATTGAAATCACAAAATAATGCTCAAATAATCAATCCCAAAGATCACCAAGAGATCACATTGTGAAAGATGAATTATCCAACTTACCAAAGGTAGATCTAGAGAATTATCAAAACAACTTCAAGAATTTGCTTCAATTCAACCACAAGAATCAATTGACCAAGCTTGGATGTAGAGAATTGATGGAGAAAAAGTGTTTGGATGAAGGTTTAGCTCAAAGATTAGTAAGCTTCAATGCAAAGCTTACTAACTTTTTGAAAATGGAGCTTTGAGTGAATTTGGTAGATGGAGAGAATTGAGAGATTTTTTAGCAAGGTGGATTTGGCTATCAAAAGCTTGAAATTTGAATGAAATGAGGGCTCTATTTATAGAGTTTTAGGATTGGGATTAGTGGTAATTTGGTAATTGATTCTTGGAGCCAAAATTTGAATTAATGATAATTCTTTCAAATATTAGAGCCAAAATTTGAATTAATGATAATTCTTCTTAAAAATGAAAAATTGGCACTAAAATTTGAATTAATGATACATCTTTCAAAAGTGAAGGAAATTGGAGCCAAAATTTTGACAAGCTTGAAATGCTGATTTTTTTTCAAATTTTCACGCTGTGCAATCGATTGCACTACAGTGCAAATCGATTTGCACAATGTATTTTTTCAAAAATTATGCAAAATGAACTTTGTGCAATCGATTGCACTCTAGGAGCAACCGATTGTACAGTGAAAAAAAATGAAAATTTTTTAATTCTTTTTCTTTTCAAATAGATATTTTAGGGAAATAATACCGGAAAACCTTATTTGCCATATGCTTCGACTCGGTACCTACAAAAAACAAATATGCAAAGACAAAGACAAATATTTTTTTTGTATTTTGATTAGAAGTTAGTCAACAACACAAGAGAAAACTTAAAGATAGGATGCAAATGTGATGAATGAAGCTATTTATTAATGGTTGTGACCAAATGACAAAATATGGTATGAAGGTGCGATTGAAAAAGTTAGGGGAAAAATTTAGGGTACAACACATGTCTATAAATCTTAAAGTCCCTTGAAATATAATAAAAACAAATCATGTGCATTGCATATTGTTGTACCCCAAAATTTGCCCTCTCATTTATCAAGATATTTCTCACAAGACTTCTTGGACTCAAGATAAGATTAGGGTTTGGTCAGCTCAAGACACCTCATCTTGCACTGATAACATGAAATTAGGGTTTGAGTTTGCACAAGGATTTTTGGACCACTAATTCTTCATGTGACTTTCATACACCATCTTGGACCCCTAAGATTGCTCATGACAAGTTTCAAGCCTTGAATCACATTTTTGATCAGTCAATGTGACAGTTGACCTAAAAATCAACTGTATTGGGGAAAAAGTCAACCATGGACAATTTACAGTCAAACTTCATAATTTTTTATCCACATCAACATTATAGACTCATATGTATCATTTGATCAAGTTTGGATCACAACTCCTTAAGAAATTTGATCAAATCATCAAAAGGGCAAAATGGTGAAAATTAGGGTTTTGACTAAGGAAGGGCAATTTCTGATTTTTAACCTAGCCAATGGCCAATTGAGTTCAAACATGGTTTCAGGATTCAATGGCATCATCTTGACCTAATTACATGGTTCAAAAGATCTCAAGTTCATTGGATTGACAGATGAATTTTGCAGTCAACTGATTAAAAGTCAACTGTATACTGAAAAGTCAAACTTTGACTTTTTGGTCAAAATCAAGTGCCAAGGGTCATATTTCATCAAGATATGTCAAAATATGAAACTTGTTCACCAAGAAAATTAATTTTGAAAATTAGGGTTTTGAATTTGAAAAATTTTATAACTTAGAATTTTTTTAAGTATGGAAATTTTCTTATTTTTTCCCAACTTTTCACCACTTTTTCACCATGATGCATTTTGATTCAAAGAAAACTTCCAACATGAAATTTGTAGTCCTCCATGAAATCTGCAACTTTTATTCACAAACTTTTCCCAAAAGATACTTGGATATCAAGTTATGAATTTGTGAACATAGGTCCATGAACTAAATAACTTAGTGAAATTTTGCCCTAATTTAGGCAGGTTTTGGACCTATCTTCATGGACATTTTTCACCTAGTTCCAATAGGTATCTCAAAATGCATTTCAAATATGGATTATAGAGCATATTTCAAGCTTTACAAAATATCCAAGAAATCTCCAAGATCATTTTTGGTTAGGGATAATCGAAGAAGGGAAGTTGGCATTTTATCACTTTTGATCAAGCCATTTTTACAAAGCATCAAGTTGCAAATCAGATCTTTGATGTTTGAATCTTGCTTTACAGGTCCTAAACTCATTCTACACTCCATAATTAAATGCAAACTCAGAAGCTAAAGACATTATCTTTGCTTTTGAAGCATTGTACAAGGTGTATTTCCATTTTTGGCCAAAAGGTTACAATGCCATTTTCATAAAGGGCAACTTTTGCAACTTTGCCAATCTTGAGCCCTGGACCTGTTCCTTTGGTGTAAGCAATGTACACAGGTCTAAAGCAATTTGTACAAGTGCATTTCAGCTCTCAAGCAAGCAAGGACATACATGTTTAGTATGGTCACTTCACTTTTCTTCAAAAGCAAGAAAGGTTGCAAAAAGTCCAAGGGCTTGTACAGATAGTAAGAAGTGGACTTGGATCCTTTCTATACAAATATACCAACTCATTGCAAGGCCTAACACGATTGCTTAACATCCAAAACACTCTCAAACTCAAAAACTCCAAAATTCGGTCCAAATACACAGTTGCTGCAAAACCATAGCCAACTCATTTTTGGCTCGTGCGTTTTGTGTTCTAACACTTCAAGCATCTCATGAACATCCTACCAAAGCAAGCCAAGCCCTTTCCCTGGTTCTGTAACCCCTGTTTCAACCATTGCCACTTTCAACCTTGAAGCTTGCAGCTTGACTTGTGCAGGAAGTTCTAGCCATCCACAAAGCAAACTAGGCATTGCAATAGCTTGAAGGAAGTTCAAGGAAGCTCACACAATCCTCAGGCCTCCATTAAAGTCCCTACATTGCTCTATCCAAATCCAGCTGAAGGAGGTATTTTTCTAAAACTCTATCTCTGTATTTAGGCATCCTCAAGCCACGATTTGTGAAGAAAAAATGTAGTCCATAACATGGTGAAGCTGTACATATGCATACTTTTCATTTATATTAACTATGCTGAGAGAATTTGAAGGTTGAATATGCTGAAATTTTTAGGTCACGAATTAGGACTGTCAAAATTCTCTCTGATCTTTGAGAGTTAGGTTACAAAATTTATATTGTTGGAATCGTGATCTCAATTGCTACATGTTTCATGTTATGAGATTTTGTTTTTGTGCAAGCATGTGAAAGTTACAGTTTGAACAAAGAACGCACGCAGAAGTTGAAGGACAGGGACGAAGCAGTGTTCTGGGCTTTTTTGGCAGTTTTGGCCTTTTTGCTTTTACCATTCACACCTCCTGAATTACTGCTACACCCCCTTGACTAACTTTGTTATATTTTTGTATTTATTTTATATTTTCATATTTTATGGCTTTTATTTATTTTTCTGAATCATAAAAATCATAAAAAATAATTTCTTTATTTTTTGCATTTTTTATTATTATTTCTTTTGCATAAAAAATAGTTTATTAGGATAATAGATTTTATTTTCTTAAATAAATTTGTAAATCATTTTAAAAATACTATACATTTTTATTATATTATCTATACACCTAAAATATTTATTTTCATACATATTTAATTTTTAATATTTATATATAATATTATTTATTATTTCTTGTACAAAAAATGGACAAAATAATAAAAGGAAACATTATTTTCTTTTAATAAAAAATTAGGGTTTCACCCCTTCAAAAAATATATAATATTTTTCTATTTTTCTAGGGTTTAATTTATTTATTTTCTCATACATTAACCAAATACAAAGCATTTTTACATAAATACATTTGCATTGCATTTTAAATATTTGTATATTTATTTAATTCGCGCAATATTCAATTGGGTTGTAATAGTATTTTTAGGTTTATATTTGTGCAATATCCCTATTCAAAAACTTGTATCCCCCCTCCCATAATAATTGTTGTAATAGCTTAGTTTACATTTACGCAATTTATCGCATTTATACCATGTTTAGTAAATTAGGGTTTGCATGACAAGACCAAAAACAAACAAATAGAAAAGACCTAATCTAAGACAAATCAAATGCATGTAAAATGACACACTTTGCACACAATCACCCTTAGGGTTTCACCCACTTGGTTGCCTAAATTTAAATAGCCATGTTACGCATGCGAAGTACCTCGGCAAAACAAAACAAAATAAGATCATAGTCCCTCGATGACGTTATACAATGGTTGCCTAAACAAAATGATCTTGGTCCCTCAGAAAAATGCCAAGATACTTAACAACATTGCTATCATGGTTATACGATGACCCACGCCCGTCCCGTTTAACATCCAAAGATAGGGTTGCTTACCAAATAAATGGTAAGACAACCATGTCAAAGGAATGAAAATGTACAAGAAAGACATTTGAGTAGGTAGATAGCTTCTAAGTTACTTGCTCCATTTCAAAACAATCCTTGATATTTTCAAACACACACACACACATTTCAAAAACATTTCAAAACATTAAAAACATTTTCAAAAGACAAACATCTTTATATACATTCTTACGAACGAGAATCATTACAAAGATTGCCTAAACAAAGGCCTCTTTTACAAAGTATTTTCAAAATCACACCAAACACCATTTCAAACAAAAACAAAGCAAGTGATCTAAGCAAGTAACTAAGAGCCCATGGAAAACCATAGATGAAAAGGGTGCTAACACCTCCCCTTTTCATAATCTACCCCCTGAACTCAAGAAAACATCTCAAAGGTCTTTCCTGTGCTTTTTTACCTTTCCTTTTGGATAAAATAAAAGTCGGTGGCGACTCTTGCTAACCGCGACATTTTGCAAACACAAACGCAAACCTCAAGTCAGTTCTCCCACCGTATCACACATATCATGCATCATATTGCACATATTTCTTGCATTTGTTATGCATATCCAGGTGTCTTACCAAGCTTCTTTACTTCTTTCAGCAAGCTGACTCACCACTGCAACACTCAAGCTAATTTCAGAAGGAAGATGGACAACTTAGAACAAGAGAATCGCGAGCTGCACGAGGAAGTTTTTACTTTGAAGGCCGGCATGGCCAATCTTACTGCTCTGATGGAATCTATGGTGGCTGCTCAGAATCAGCCACTGAGTGTTCAACCTCAACCAACAAGGGCTACTGCTGAAGCTCTGACTGTTCCTGTATCTGCTACACCAGCTGTTATTCAGAATCTCATGCCTCAAGGTTATCCCTGGGGAATGCCAGAGAATTTTGCACCCGAAGGTTTCAATCTTAGTCCTCAAGAAGCTCCAGTTGTTCAAACTATTGTTACTCCTGCACCTCATGTGGTGCATGTTCCTCTTGCACCTCCTTCGGTGAATTTGGTTACATTTGTTAATGATGATGTGTGTCGTCCTTTTCCTCCACCAAGTGAAGACTTGGGTCTCTATGACAAAATGGATGATTTTCAAGAGCAGTTTGACAAGATGCATAGGGAGATGAAGGCCCTAAAGGGAAAAGAGTTATTCAGGCAGAATGTGAATGAATTATGCTTGGTCCCGAATGTTAAGATACCTGCAAAGTTTAAGGTCCCGGAGTTTGAAAAGTACAAGGGCAACACTTTCCCTCGTGCTCATCTGGTAATGTATATAAGGAGAATGTCTACCCATACTAATGATCAGTGTCTGCTGATTCACTTTTTTCAAGATAGTATGACCGGTGCTGCACTGAAGGGGTATATGAGCTTGGACAATGTCAACATCCATACTTTCAATGACTCGGGAGAAGCATTTATCAGACAATACAAATACAACAAGGACATGGCGCCTGACTGTGATCAACTCAGGGCCATGGTTCAGAAAGACAGGGAATCATTCGAAGAATATGCACAGAGATGGTGTGAGGTAGCCGCCCAAGTGATTCCTCCCATGGAAGAGAAGGAGTTGACTAAGATTTTCTTGAAGACTCTGGGTGCTTTCTACTATGAAAGGATGGTAGCGAGTGCGCCAAGTGACTTTACTGAAATGGTAGGCATGGTTATCTGTTTATAAGAGGCTGTAAGAGAGGGCCGTTTAAAGAAGGGTGAAGGATCTAGAGGTGTGAAGAAGCCATCTTATGGGTTTACCAAGAAGAAATAAGGGGATACAAATGTTGTTATGCAAGAGAGGAGGGTCAATCCTCCTAGAAGAAATTATCAGTGTCATCAGCAAGTCACCTCAGTTACTCCAGTTGTTGGTGTAGCTCCAACCACCGTTACTTATCAGAGACCATCCCAGCAGGGGAATCAAGGGTATAATCAGAGAAGGGAGATTTATGACCCTATTCCTATGAGTTATACAGAGTTACTGTCGACATTGATTCAGAAGAAGTTGGTTCATACCCGACCACCTCCCGTTATACCATCACCATTGCCTTGGTATTACAAAGCATACCAAACATGTTCTTTTCATTAGGGAGCACCAAGGCATAATGTTGAGAATTGCTATCCTTTGAAGACTGAGGTGCAGAAATTGGTGAAGTCTGGTATTCTATCTTTCAAGGATGTGATCCCTAATGTGAAAGACAATCCTCTACCCAAGCATGGAGGAGCAAACACTGTGAATATGGTGGTCGGTTATCCAGGTGACTTCTGGATTTTTGATATTCATCTGGTTAGAGGAGATTTGGTGAAAATGCATGCAGACCTATGTGAATTTAGCTACTATATGCATGACCATTCTGGTTGTGCTATTTGCAGTACGACCATACAGGGTTGCGACAAGATAAAGGATGATTTTCAGGAGATGATGGATGGGGGCCTCATCTACATAATCAGGCCTAGGGAAAAGTATGAAGAGGAGGTGAATATGGTTTCTGGATGTCCTGGAGAGTTCATAATTTTTATGTGGAGCATATGAATGAGGATCTTGTGCAATTTCATGCTACTTTCTGCCACATGGCTGGTCAGGTTGAACATCAGTATGGATATCGCCGAATTTGCTGCCTGGACTCCCAAGGATGTTAACCCGTGAAGAAAGGTATGCCGTTGTTATTGGATAATGGAACTATCAAGGTTACCAGTCAGAGGGATGATTACCATGAAGTTGATGTGATTGAGGTTTGTTTGGCTGAAGAAGAGTCAGATGATGAGTATACCTCTGCATACGAGTTCTTCTCCTCGGATGAAGATTTATTTTCCAGAGATGACTCCATAATGACTAATTATGTTGAAGAAGAGGTAAACGTCATTGTGCCTTGTTTTGGTGCACCCGCCCATTTTGAAGTCGAGTATCATAGCAAGTCGGTTATTACTCCATTGATGATTAGTTTGCTGGGTCCTGTCCCCTACAAGTCATATAAGGATGTAACCTACAAATATAACACTACAATCTTAGAGGATGGTGTGGAAGTTCCCATCCAGCCAATGCCCGATGTTGGAAATATTGCTGAGACTAGCAGAGTAACCCGCAGCGGTCATGTATTTGCACCAGTTTTTCGTGGAGATGCTAGTACAGGAAAGAAAATTGTTGAAAATATTGAACCCAAGAAGGCAGTGGGTGAATCTAGTGGAGCTACGTTAGAGAAAGAAGTGGATGATATTTTGAAGATAATCAAGATGAGCGACTATAGAATTGTAGATCAGCTTCTGCAGACTCCTTCAAAATATCTATCTTGGCTTTATTGATGAACTCCTCTGCTCACAGAGAATCTCTGATGAAGGTATTGGATCAAGCTTTTGTGGAAAGTGATATGCCTATAGACCAATTCAGCAGTGTAGTGGGGAACATTACGTCATGTAATAACTTGAGTTTCTGCTATGATAAATTGCCAGATGAAGGAAGGAATCACAACCTGGACCTCCACATCTCTATGAATTGCAAGAATGATTCACTATCCAATATGATGATTGATAATGGATCCACTTTGAACGTTATACCGAGGAGCACGCTTATGAAATTGAAATATCAAGGAACGCACATGCGCCCAAGTGGCATTATTGTGAAAGCATTTGATGGATCAAGGAAATCTGTTATTGGTGAAGTGGACTTGCCTATTCATATAGGCCTACATTTATTTTAGATTACTTTCCAGATCATGGATATTGTACCCGCTTATAGTTGTTTGCTAGCAAGGCCGTGGATACATGAGGCAGGGGCTGTCACTTTGACTTTACACTAGAAACTGAAGTTTGTACGTGAAGGAAAAGTGGTAATTATAAATGGAGAACACGCATTATTGATATCTCATTTGTCCTCTTTCAGCATTGTGGAGGCGGATGAAGCCGCTTTTGGAACCCAGTTCTAAGCTTTATCCATTGATAATATAAGAGGAAATGATAATTCTATGGTTTCACTTAAGGATGCGTAGCAAGTTGTGCGTAAGGGTCATAGTGAAGTATGAGGACAGATTGTGGATCCACCTGTAAACAAGAACAGAGTTGGCTTTGGGTTCTCTTTGAAGAATGACAAAAGTAAGAGCATGAAGTCGAAGTCTGCAGCAGGCAAGTATCAAGACATCTTATGTAGTGGGGGTTATCTTCATCCAAATGTCTCCGGGATTAATGCCATTGTGGAAGATGAAGCATAGTAGGAAATGCCAAATTACGCGACGCACGGAGTTAGGGTTCATAATTGGATCACCATTGATATTCCCTCTTGCATACATGTTTCAAAGTAATTTGTTTTGTTAATCTTTTTGAAAAGCTTCCACTCTGCCCAAGGTGGAAGTATTAATATTGTATGGGCTTATCTGTTTGCTGTGACTTTTAAAATCAATAATAAAAGTTGTCTTTGTTTCCCAAATTGTGTCTTTATTTTTTACTTTTTCTTGGAAAATGGTAATCAGAAAAAACCTTTCAAAATAAATAATAACTGAAATTCAATCTGCATGATCACTTGTTATATGTGTCAGTTTCTAAAAGCAATCATAAATCATATATGCAGATTAATTAAAAAACCCGTCGAATACAATGACCATGCACCATCTCCCAACTTTGAATGTCCTGTGTATGGGGCCGAAGAAGAATACTATGATGAGATTCCAGAAGAGGTCTCACGGTTGCTTGAGCGTGAGGAAAATTCCATTCAGCCATATAAAGATCCATTGGAAGTAATCAATTTGGGTTCAGAAGAAGATCCGAAAAAAGTCAAGATCGGAGCGTTGCTGCATCCTGATGTGAAGAGAAGGTTGATTGAGTTGTTGAAAGAGTATGTGGATATTTTTTCTTGGTCTTATCAATATATGCCTGGTCTAGATACAAATATTATAGAGCACCGTTTGCCGTTGAAGCCAGAGTGTCCGCCAATCAAACCGAAGTTGAGAAGAACTCGGCCAGATATGGCAATAAAGATCAAAGAGGAGGTTCTAAAGCAGATTAATGTCGGTTTTCTTGTGACGTCAGTTTACCCTCAGTGGATTTCCAATATTGTCCCGGTACCAAAAAAAGACGGAAAAGTTCGCATGTGCGTAGATTACAGAGATCTAAATAAAGCTAGTCCAAAAGATGATTTTCCATTGCCACACATTGATATGTTAGTGGATAGCACAACAAAATTCAAAGTAATCTCGTTCATGGACGGATTTTCCGGGTATAATCAAATAAGAATGGCTCCAGAGGACATGGAAAAAACAATGTTTATCACACCATGGGGAATATTTTGTTACAGAGTGATGCCTTTCGGGTTGAAGAACGTTGGTGCAACGTACCAGGGGGCTATGACAACCCTATGTATATGTTGATGATATGATTGCTAAATCCCAGACTGAAGAAGGGCACGTAGAAGATTTGTTGAAGTTGTTTCAGCGTTTGAGGAAGTATCGTCTCCGCTTGAATCTAAATAAATGTACCTTTAGTGTTTGATCAAGGAAATTGTTGGGTTTTATTGTTAGCCAGAAAGGAATTGAAGTTGACCCTGATAAAGTCAAAGAAATTCAAGAGATGCCAGCGCCAAGAACTGAAAAGAAAGTCAGAGGGTTCCTCGGGCATTTGAATTATATTTCCAGATTCATTTCCCATATAACTGCAACATGTGAGCCGATGTTTAAGTTGTTAAAGAAAGATCAAGGTTGTGTGTGGACGGGTGACTTCCAAAAGGCATTTGAAATAATTAAAGAATATTTGTTTAAACCTCCTATCTTGCTCCCTCCTGTCGAAGGAAGACTGTTGATTATGTATCTAACAGTGTTAGATAATTCCATGGGTTGTATTCTGGGACAACAAGATAAAACGGAGAAGAAAGAGTATGCCATTTATTATCTCAGTAAAAAGTTTACTGATTGTGAGTCGCGGTATTCCATTCTGGAAAAGACATGTTGTGCTCTAGCCTGGGCAGCAAAACGTTTTTGGCAGTATATGTTGAATCACACTACTTGGTTGATCTCCAAAATGGATCCAATCAAGTACATTTTTGAAAAGCCTGCTCTTACTGGGAGAATTGCCCGCTGGCAGATGCTGTTATCTGAATATGACATCGAATACCGCACTCAAAAAGCTATTAAAAGCAACGTGTTAGCAGATTATCTTGCTCACCAGCCAGTTGATGATTATCAGTTTGTGATGTATGACTTTCCCGATGAGGATCTGATGTTTCTGAAAGTGAAAGATTGTGATGAACTGTTGCCTGAGGAAGGTCCTGATCCTGAATATCGCTGGAGTATGATATTTGATGGAGTTGTAAATGCTTATGGTAAAGGAATTGGTGACGTGATTGTCATTCCACGTGGATCACATATTCCTTTTACTGCAAGGTTGACATTTGATTGTACTAATAATATGGCAGAATATGAGGCTTGCATCATGGGTCTCGAGGAAGCTATTGATCTCAGAATTAAAATTCTAGATGTGTATGGTGATTCAGCTTTGGTAATAAATCAGATTAAAGGAGAGTGGGATACTCGTCACCCCAGCTTGATCCCTTATAAAGATTATGCTAGAAGGTTGTTACCCTTCTTTAATAAAGTTGGATTCCATCACATTCTTAGAGATGAAAATCAAATGGCGGATGCTCTGGCTACTCCGGCTTCTATGTATCAAGTGAATACTTGGAATGATATACCTCGAATTATGGTTTGGCGACAGGATAAGCCCGCTCTTGTGTTTATTACAGAAGAGGTAGCAGATGAGAAACCATGGTATTATGATATCAAGCATTTTCTCTAAACTCAGGAATACCCGATTGGCGCATCGAATAAAGATAGAAAGACATTGAGAAGATTGGCTGGCAGTTTCTTCCTCAGTGAAAATGTGTTATACACGAGAAATTATGACATGGTCTTGCTCAGATGCGTGGATAGACACGAAGCAGACATGTTGTTGCCTGAGATTCATGAAGGTTCATTTGGCACTCATGCCAATGGACATTCGATGGCTAAAAAGATGCTAAGGGCAGATTACTATTGGCTGACAATTGAATTCTATTGTTACAAATTTGCAAAGAAGTGTCATAAATGCCAAATTCATGCAGACAAGGTTCATGTGCCTCTGACACTTCTTAATGTGATCTCTTCCCTATGGCCTTTCTCTATGTGGGGGTATTGACATGATTGGAATGATAGAACCCAAAGCTTCGAATGGACACCGTTTTATCTTGGTAGCAATTGATTACTTCACCAAGTGGGTGGAAGTTGCTTCATATGCTAACGTCACCAAGCAGGTGGTTGTGCGCTTCATTAAGAATAATCTCATATGTCGGTATGGTGTGCCGAGCATAATTATCACTGATAATGGCTCGAATCTGAACAACAAGATGATGACAGAACTGTGTGAAGAATTCAAGATTGTCCATCACACTTCATATATGTACAGGCCAAAGATGAATGGGGTTGTTGAAGCTGCTAATAAGAATATCAAGAAGATCATCCAGAAGATGGTTGTACTTATAAATATTGGCATGAAATGCTCCCTTTTGCTTTAGATGGATATCGGACATCTGTCTGCACTTCAACAAGAGCAACCTCATTCTCCCTTGTGTATGGAATGGAAGCGGTACTCCCAATTGAGGTTGAGATTCCCTCTTTGCGAGTGATAATGGAAACCAAGTTGTCAGAGGCTGAATGGGTCCAGAATAGGTTTGACCAATTGAATTTGATTGAAGAGAAGAGAATGACGGCTTTGTGTCATGGCCAGTTATATCATAAGAGAATGAAGAAAACTTTTGATAAGAAGGTCAAACCTCGTGAATTCAGAGAAGGCAGCGTCGTGCTCAGGAATATCATGTCTTTTAATGCTGATTCTAAGGGCAAGTGGACTCCCAATTTTGAAGGCTCGTATGTTGTCAAGAAATCCTTATCTGGAGGTGCATTAATTCTTAAAACTATGGATGGCTAGGAGTTCCCACGTCCCATGAATGCTGATGCAGTTAAGAAATACTTCTCCTAAAGGAATAAAAGAACAACTCGGTAAGTTGAAAACCCGAAAGGACGACTTAGGCAAAAAAGAGCGTCTCGGTAGGCCAAAAACCCGAAAGGGTGGTCTAGGCAAAAATTAGAGACATAAACAGAATAAAATTTCCCGCTAAGTTGAAAACCCGCAAGGGCAGCTTAGGTAAAAGTTAGGGACTTTCTTGGCAAGTAACTACATCAGACAAGACTTGATCGTTGGAGCAACAATCTTCTCGGATCCTCATCATACTTCCACAGAAGCTGCTACTCAGGATTTCAAAATTTGTTAGAGGGGATAGTGGTCATTGTATCTCAATGTATCTTTTCCATTATATATTACCATTTTCCGAACTTTGTAATAATCCATGGAGTCTCGCCATTCGCAGACTACCATTCTATTAATGAAATTTGAGCTTTTACCCAATTCTTTGTATTTATTATTTTATTTAGCTTTCAAAGACTCTATTTATTATTGATAATAACTTTCAAAGCGAAAAGATTAAATAACAAAATTGATTTTCAAAAAGAATTTACAATCTGCTTTTACTTTAAAATTTATGACGCAAGAGAAAAACAAAAGTGGTGATCCCAAGAATCGACGAACTCCAGTTGTTTTAAGAAGTTTTATTTCCCGGGGAAGTTTTTCTCAAGATGTTTTCGCTGTATTGGGTTTGTGACTCCAGTGTCCCCGGTCAAGTTTTGGTTCATTTTTCCTCTTTTCTGAGTTTGCATGATATGAAGGCTCAATCCAAGATTTCTCTAGTGAAGGTTTCGCTTGTTTGATAGAAGTTCTTTCTTCCCAGAGAAGTTGGTACAATAATTACTCTCGAAGACCACATGCCTTAGGTTTCTCCAGTAAAGAACGTATATTGGCTTTCCCTTTGAGAATATGGTGTTAACCTCCCCAATGAAGTCAACATGAATTCCCTAGTGAATGTTTTGATGATTTGGTGTATGTCTGCTTTACTTGAAATTGATTTTTCAAATCCCCAGTAGAAGCGTTACTTTTGAAAATATTTGATTCCTCGTTGAAGTCTGAGTGCTATTCCCTGGTAAAGCCTGGGAAAGGATGTTATATCTCTGTATCTGTCTATTTTGTCGCTATGTTTTGTTTACTTCCGAATTACGTTTCTCCCCAGTAAAGATAAGCCATGCAGTAGGTTTTGTTTCCTCAGTTGGCGCCTACTTTTTTCTTATGGAATGTTTATCTTGAATGTGATTTAGCCAAGTGTTGATTGTGCCCAAGTTGGTTTTGCCTGGTTACTCCCAGTGTTATATGTCTGTTTTGTCAGCATATGCACGATAACACTCATACATTCATACATACATCATGCATAGTTAAAATTTGGCAAATCATTGCTCATTCACATTCATTTTTGTTTTGTGGATGTATTTCCCTGTTTTGCATAATTGTGTTGACCCTCTCCAATAGAGTGTCAGTCATAAGCAGAAAGTGTATATTCTTTCAATTCCCCCACTGAGTTATCCCTCGTAGAAGATTTTGGCTTTAGCCTTCCTGTACAGCTCTTTGTCTGGATGATTTGAGTTTCCCACTTGAGTTTATTTCTCAAAGGGTGTATTTTGGCTGACTATTTTACTCTAGTTTATTTCTGGTTTGAATCTATGATCCTCGGCAATATTATTACTTTGGATTTCTGCAAGCTTCGAGTTTTGGTTTGAGAATGTGCATTTATTTTGCACGAGAAGACTTTATCCCCTCAGTAGGAATACATTGGCATTTCCCTAGGAAATCATATTTCTTTCCCCAAGAAGCTATATTGCTTTCCCCAGGAAGTCATTTTTGTAATCCTTCACAACAGCAAGTAGTCGGTCTTTTTATTTAAGCAATTTATACTTCCCTATAAAAGTCGACATTACTTTTTTTTTCTTGCTATTTTCTCTATGAGTGGATAGTTTGCAGTTCGTAGTCAAATTACTCCAGTGGATGGCAAGTCTTTCAATATCACAAAGACAGTTCGTTGTGAAATCTTTGCAAGTGGCAGTCTCTTTATTTGAGACAACTTATATTTTACCCTTTCTGGGAAGAATGCCTCGGCTAAAGAAGAAGTTGAGACTCGTTCTAGGTGAAACGCCATGATTTTGGGAAAACTTGTTATCTTTTTGCTACCTTCAGTGAACGTTGGTAGTTCATCATCAGTGAACGGAAGTGCTATGGTATTTTCTCTTTCTACCTTCAGTGAAAGTTGGTAGGTCACCTTCAGTGGAAGTTGGTGCTTGTTATCTTTTTGCTACCTTCATTCAACGTTGGTAGTTCATCGTCAGTGAACGGCGGTGCTATGATATTTTCTCTTTCTACCTTCAGTGAAAGTTGGTAGGTCACCTTCAGTGAAAGTTGGTGCTTGTTATCTTTTTGCTACCTTTAGTCAACGTTGGTAGTTCATCGTCAGTGAACGGCGGTGCTATGATATTTTTTCTTTCTACCTTCAGTGAAAGTCGGTAGGTCACCTTCAGTGAAAGTTGGTGCTTGTTATCTTTTTGCTACCTTCAGTGAACGTTGGTAGTTCATTGTCAGTGAATGGCAGTGCTATGATATTTTCTCTTTCTACCTTCAGTGAAAGTTGGTAGGTCACCTTCAGTGAAAGTTGGTGCTTGTTATCTTTTTGCTACCTTCAGTGAACATTGGTAGTTCATCATTAGTGAACGGCGATGATATGATATTTTCTTTTCTCTCTACCTTCAGTGAAAGCTGGTAGTTCATCGACAGTAAACGTCGATGATTTCTTCTCTCTACCTTCAGTGAATGTTGGTAGCTCTCCGTCAGTAAATGTCGGTGTTGTTATTTCTTTCCTCTTTCTACCTCCAGTGGGCGTTGGTAGTTTCACCTTCAGTAAAAGTTTGTGTATCCTTTGAATTTTTATCATCCTCTATAAGTCAGGTCTTTTGATTCACCAGTGATCTATTTTCCTAGTCAGGTTTCTCTTTTGTTTCTTCATTTCCTTTGTTACATCCCCCAACGGTGTTTTGTGTCTCTTTGATTTTTTTCATGCGCATTCATGCTCATAAGCATTGCATGGCATCTTAGGGCCAAAAATAGGGTTTGTTTTATATTTAAGTATCTTCGATCGCGTCGACACGAAGATTTTTTTTTTACCTTCGCATCTTCGAATAGAAGAAACTTAAATAAGGGCAGCTGTTGTATACCAACTTTTGCCCTTAAGATCCCTTCATCATACCATATTGATTCAATCACAACAAGATCACATTAGGGTTCTTGGTTCTTCTCCCTACCTTTAGCTTTTCTCTTTGAGGAATCACCAAGTACCTTGACTTGTTTTCTTTTGTGATCATGAATATTTGTTTTGACTTTCCTTTTAATTAATAAAATGCAATGTTGGTTTGTCTTACTTGTTAATAATGTAGGTAAAGGCAATGAGGCTTAGCAAGTTGATCCATGGGTTCATGATTTTATTTCCATGCCCTAGTCAATAAAGCTTGAGAATCTAAACCTCACCATTAAAGTTGTTTTGGAAGGGATGGCATGGCAAGGTCATTTTGGTTCACTACATTTCCAAGATATCAAAATTGATTCAAAAGTGCAAGGGATTGATTGAAGAAGTTGTCATGGTTGGACAAGGTCTGGTTCCCAATGATCACAAGTGCATATTTCTATTAATTCTAGAGATATGGAAGTAGTTTTGGTGGCTATGAGTTCTCATTTTCATCCTCAACAACTTCTATTTACAAAGCAAGGGTATTGGTACAAGAAAGTAATTCAAATTTGTCAAGGTTCCTCAAAACATTTGCTTGATCTATGAGCTAGGGTTTTGAACTTCAAATAAGTATATCTTGCTCATATTTTGGTATTTTTGAGTGATTCAAAATACATACTTCTCTTCAAAGGGTTACTAACAAATCACTTCAAAAGTTTCAAATAGTTTTAATGTGTAAAAAACTTGATGATGAAGAAAGATTACAAGTCCTACAGATGAACCCCCAATTTCTCATGTGTGACTTCAAATGATCATAACTTGGTCAATTTTTATCACATTTATTTCACTCTTTTTCCATAATGTTCTTAAGGATGTGACCTTTATGCCTTCTTTTATGTGAAAATTAAGGAAATGGATGGAATATTCCCTAAGGATACAAAAGATTATAGGTCATTTCATGATTTTTTGCCAACTTCAACAATTCATAACTCTCTAAATATTTGGAGATTTTGAATGGTTCAAGTTTCAAAATGTAATTCAAGAGGTCTATTTCATGAAATCTTTTTTGGTCAAGAGCAAATTCCAAGTGGAAGGCCATGTTTAGATGCAAAACATTATAGGTCACTTTTGAAGAAAATTTTGAAATATTTCTAAGTATGGAAAGTCAACATTTTCCCCAACTTTGACTCAATGCAACTTTCAGCTTAAGCATCCATTTGATTCCATTCTTTTTCCATTGCAAATCTTGTAACCTCGTCTTTCTAGAGCATCAAGAATCATTCCTTAAGACCCCTTGAGTTGAGAATGTTGTTGGATTGAACTTGGTAACTTGGAACTGAAGTTTCTTCATAAGTCAGAATTTGAAATTCATGTTTTGGCCTCTAAACATCAAATTAGCACGCGTTTGTGATCTAAACATGTTTAACCAAGTTGCCAAAGTGGATTAGAGCCTTAAAACGCAAGGATTGGATGAGTTTTGATGCAAATCAGATCATATTTTGCTCGTGCATCAGGTTCACACGATTTCCCTCCAAACTTCATCATTTCACACGTTTGAACATTCCATTTGATTCCCTATAAATAGAGGGCCATCCCCCATTCATTTCCTCAAGCTTTGAGAGCCAAAAACACTCTGTCAAAACCTCACACGAACTTCAAATTTTTGAAATCAGTTTCTGATATTCCATCCTTTTCTTCCAAAATTCTTTGCACATTCATCTTCCTTAAGCATCATACAAACTCTCCAGCATTTAAACCAAGCAAAACGAGCTATAATTCAAGCTACAGAAGTCCAGTTTCAGAGCTTCTTTCTTGAACTTCGAAAATGTAGAATTCTCCACCATTTGGATCCAAATAAAGCACTAAATTGTTCTACCCCTTCTCCCGATTCTAGTGCTTCTTACAATTTTTTAATCCATTGAGAATTGAGAGAGAAATCTCAAATTGAAGGTGCTCGCTATTTTCTGGGTTTTTGATTCATATCTCTTTGTATACCTTATATAAATTTGGCGCGATGGTGGTGTTAGGATCGTCTTGAAGAGACGAATCCAATGATACTGGTCAGGGATCCTAATTTTTTCATTTGAAATATCTCACAAAATCTCCATTGCAGGGTGGTTGGAGGTTGAAGATGATGATATGTCTCGTCTTAGTCAATGAAAGCGTGCCAAACGTTTTTAATTTCATTGGTTGCCCTTTTTCTGATCCCCTGCGCATCTTACTAAGGTCCATATCAAGCACAACACGTATGGTCCATTTGATTAGCTTACTAACGCATTTTGACTATGATCTGATGGCCCATATCTTTTTGGTTTTGTTTTATTTTCTTATTTTATATTTAAATTGATTTAATTTTCAAAAATTCATAACTCTTTTATTTTTTATCCAAAAATCATGAAAAAATTCACAAAAATACTTTGAATTATTTCTGATCTCATGACTACTTTTTAACATTTTTATTTTGAAAATTAATATTTTTTATATTTTTTGCATTGTTTTCTTTGTTTTAATTACCTTAAAAATACTTTCTGACATTTCTTAATTCTAAAAAATTTGATAAATATTATCTTACATATTTCTGACTTTTTGAAAATTTTATGGAATTTTATCTTGGTGTTTACTATTTTTGATCTATTTTCTATTTGTTTGAGCAATTTTAATTAGTTTAAAAATAGTTTCTGACTTTAAAAAATTACCCAAAATTTTATAAAAATATTTGAGTTCATTTCTGATTTTTCTAAGGTCCCACTTATTTTTTCTTGATTAGTTTGAACATAGTTGATATTTTTCTCTTTTATTTCTATTTTAAAACCTTTTTAATGTATATATTAAATGCAATATTATTTTGTGATTATTTTCTGGATAATCTTGGGTTGAATTTTTTATCATGAACTTTATTAACATCATTGGATCCATGGTGTCGAGTCTAACTCCATAAAAATGGATGAATGATTTTAATAATAGTTTGATTAAATTTTAATTTAAATGTGGTTTGTATATTCTTCCCCATCCTTCTCCATCTTATCCCTTTATTATTGCACTAATTATTATTGGAGTATGATCTATATATCATGTCTCAAAACAAATGGCGCATAGATTGCTATTGATCGGCCTCAAAATAGGTGCAACTTCTACATAAGTCCACTTACGATTGCTTAACATAGCGCTAAATTTTGTCCCGATTCGAATAAATGATCATTCGTGGCCCAAACCTATGTTTGCAAGCCCAAGTATGTTAATTTGATCTCTTTTATCCAATAACCTTGTGATTCATTGTGTGGAGGCTTTGGTTCTACCAATCCTCTAATGGATCCACAACACTTTTGGTCAACGCGGATCACTTAAACATCGTTGATCATTAAATGGTACTTTTGAGGATTTCAAATGGATGATATTCTTGATAAAAAGTAAATGCAGCTTGTTGTGTGAAGGCTTTGGTTCTACGAATCCTCTAATGAGTTCCAAATGCAAGTTTCAAGATGGTCATCCAACTAACCACTAATTATTAAATTGTTTTTACTTTATGCCCTTTTATTTTTTATGCTTTATGTACTATTTACTTTAAACATTACATTTCATGTCACTTTTATTTTGCTCACTTGAGCCTTTTCTTTTCTCTTCTAAGACACCTAATAATCAACATGAACCATAAAAATATTTAAAACACTTGGACTATTTGGATACCATCCTTGGCATTATGGAGCATTGAAATTCTTGGACTTAGGATTAGAAACCTTGGCCTATATTGGAGACCTTTGTGATCTTAATTGATATTTTGTCTGGAGTTCTTGAGGTTTACCTCAAGACATTGGGTTGTTTGTTTGTTTTGTGTGCAGGTTATTGTGATTACATTCTTTGTTTGTAATCTGGAATTCACCTGTATACAGTCGTTACTCTGCCCAATTTTTGTGAAGACTTAATACACTTGAAGTTTGGTTCTCTCAAGAGGTCTAGTATCTTTGCTTGTTTGGTTTCAATCTAAAGAATGAGAATTCTATCTTGACTCATAATGTCAAGTATTAGCTTCTTGTTGGTTAGATGTTTCTTATCCCTAACTTTTACCTTATGCTTTAGGATAGTCTCTTTTTCTCCTCCCATCTTCTTTAATTTCAAAATCTTCTCCCTCCTTTTGAAAATTCTTCTTTTTTTAAGCTTGAACCACTTTCATAATAAACTTGTACTTATGTCCATGCATTTTCAAAACATCTTCATAAATAAACTTCAATCAACTTAATAATACCTTGACATTTTTGTGAGAAGACTAAAAGTCAATCAATCTCATTTCAAACCATTTTGCCACTTAGGCTTTTTACATTGAAACTTTTCTCAAAAGGTTGGACTCTTGTCAATCCTTGTAGTGATGCAAACAACTAAACTCCTACAATATGTAGTAAAGTGAGATATTTTCCACTTGGGTGTTGAGTGAGGCATTGTTGATTTTAAAATCCAAGCCATGTCCTCCACTTTGAGATGATGCAAATTCTCCTTTCTCATGATTGTGGGTTGTAAGTATGTTTTCCACACGGACAATGACGATGATATCTTATCTCATAAAATTTACCAACACACTTGTGTTTAAATTTTTTTTTTAAAAAGGAACTACGTGTACCCTGATCCCCTATTACACGAAAGGTGGTACGTAGGCACTAAAGGTTCGCAACCGCGGCAGGTGCAAAAATAATAAAAATATATTTCTTTTATCACCTCCATAATCCATTTTTATACAACATTTTATAGCCAAAATATATAGATTTTACAAAGAGGTTCCTGCGGAATACCGTAGATGTTTAGGGTGCTAATACCTTCCCTTTGCACAACCAACCCCCTTACCTTGAATCTTTCCCCCTCTTTTTGGGTTACTCGCTCTTTTCCCATTCCTTTGGAAACAATAAAGCACAGTGGCGATTTTTATTTTTGATCTGTATAAGTCTAGTCAATCCAATGGCTTAATCTTAAACATTTCTACCGCTACACAAAGGTATTGAAGTAGACCCTGCAAAGGTCAAAGATATACAAGAAATGCCAAATCCTCGCACTGAGAAGGAGGTTAGGGGATTCTTAGGACGTCTAAACTACATTTCCAGATTTATTTCCCATCTAACCGCTACTTGTGAGCCAATATTCAAATTACTGAAGAAAGATCAAGTAGTGAAGTGGAATGACGATTGCCAGATGGCCTTTGAGAAAATCAAGGAATATCTTCAAGACCTCCAATTTTTATGCCTCCGGTTGAAGGAAGAGCTCTAATCATGTACTTAATAGTATTAGAGAATTCAATGGGGTGTGTGATGGGGCAGCATGACGAGTCTGGTTGAAAAGAGCATACAATATACTACCTTAGCAAAAAGTTTACCGATTGTGAAAGAAGATACTCACTGCTCAAGAAAACTTGCTACGCTTTGGCATGGGCTTCTCGCCGACTAAGACAATATATGTTAACTCACACTACCTTGTTGATATCTAAAATGGATCCCATCAAATACATCTTTGATAAGCCCGTTCTCTCCGGAAGAATAGAAAGATGGAAAATGATGCTGACCGAATATGACATTCAGTATAAAACCCAGAAAGCAATTAAGGAAAGTGTATTAGCTGATCATTTGGCTCATCAGGCTGTGGACGACTACTAATCCATGATTTTTGAGTTCTCGGATGAGAACATCATGTTAGTGACTGATTATGAAGAACCCGGACCGAATGAAGGACCTGAAAGAGGATCCCGAGGGACTATGGTTTTTGATGGAGCTTACAACGCACTTGGCAATGGAATTGGTGTTGTGATCATATCTCCCGAGGGCTGTCATACTCATTTCACTGCCAGACTTTGTTTCAATTGTACCAACAATATGGTCGAATATGAAGCATGCATTTTGGGTCTCAAAGCTTCTATCGACTTGAGGATCAATTTCTTGAGTGTATTTGGAGACTCGACCTTAGTAATCAGTCAAATTAAAGGAGAATGGGACACGAAGCATCCTAATCTCATCCTTACAAAGAGCATGTGTTGACACTGAATCCACACTTTTAATAAGTTATCTTTGAGCATTTTTCACGAGAGGAAAATCAACTAGCGAACGCGCTAGCTATAATGTCGTCCATGTTCAAGGTCAGGTGAGATAATGAAGCTCCTCAGATCACTATTGAGAGAATGGATGAACCAGCATACTGTCATGAGATTGATACTGAAGAAGTAATGGAGAAACCTTGGTTCCATGAAGTCAAAAGACATCTCAAATCCCAAGAGTATCCTGAGGGAGCTTCAGTCAATGATAAGAAGTTCCTAAGAAGGTTATTTGCCAAGTTCTTCCTCAGTAACTGAATCATCTACAAGCGCAACCACGATTCTACTTTGCTCCGGTGTGTGGACAAGAGTGAAGCGGAGAAGATTATGGCAGATTTGCACGAAGGTACCTTTGGCACCCATTCTAGTGGGCCCACAATGGCTAAAAAGATCCTACGGGCAGGATACTATTGGTCAACTATGGAAGTATATTGTTATCAGCATTCATAAACTTGTCACAAGTGCCAGATCTATGTTGATAAAGTACATGTGCCTCTGGTTCCCTTGAACTTTTTAACTGTTCCATGGCCATTCACAATGTTGGGCATCGATATGATTGGGGAGATTATACCTATAACTTATAATAGGCACCGCTTCATCCTCGTCGCCATTGATTACTTCACAAAATGGGTCGAGGCGGCTTCATTTGCTTCTGTTACCAAGAACGTTGTGGCCTGATTCATCAGACATAACCTTATTTGTTAGTATGGTATTCCAGAAAGAATCATCACAGATAATGGTACCAATCTCAATAATACTATGATCACCGAGCTCTGCACGCAACTTAAGATTCAGCATCATAACTCTTCTCCTTACCAACCGAAGATGAATGGAGCTGTAGAACTGCTAATAAAAATATCAAAAAGATTATATAGAAGATGACGGTTACATATAAAGACTGGCATGGGATGTTACCATTTTCTCTTCATGGTTACCATACTATAGTGTGCACATCAACATGGGAAACTCCTTTCTCTTTGGTATACGGTATGGAAGTTGTCCTACCCATTGAAGACCAGATCCCTTCCTTCAGAATCATGAAGGATGCAGGTTTGAATGAAGACGGATGGGTTCAGACTCGACTTGACCAATCGAACCTGATTGATGAAGAGGCTCGCGACTGTCTGTCATGGTCAGATGTACCAATAACGTATGATTAAATACTTTTAACAAGAAGGTCAGACGTCAGGTATATCAGGCTGGTGACCTAGTAATCAAGCGCATCATACTACCGCAAGGTGATCCCATGGATAAATGGACTCCTACATTCAAAGTACCAATTGTGATCAAGAACATATTTTCTGGTGGAGCCATGATCTTAATCACTATGGACGGTGACGACCTTCCGCACCCTGTAAATGCAGACATAGTTAAAAGATACTATGCATGAACAAAGACTCGCTAGGTTGACTAGCCTAGGCAAAAATAAGGGCATCCCGGCGAACCAAAAAGGTTTGGGCAAAAATTAGGGATATACATATGGAAAAATCTGTACACCTGGCAAGTCGAAAACCTGAAAAGGCGGCTTGGACAAAGAAGGGTATCCCGTGGACTGAAAACCCAAAAGGGAGGTCCAGGAAAAAATTAGGGATTTAAAGCGTATAATTATATCTTGTCGGATCACCTTATAGCCAATTTTCAGTATCAACTATAAATCTCAAGTGGTACTAATCAATCCAGTCAGCTTCGGACAAGCAGCAAAAGAGATGAGACGCTCAAAGACATAAAGGTAATAGTAGAATGGGAACCCAAAGGGATCATTTCACAAAGTTGTTTTTTCTTTGTATACTATTTTTGTATAGTTTTCATTCTTACGACGACATTCTCTTACTAGGATGTCCGTCTCCTTCTACAAAAAACACTTATTCAAATTAATACAAAAACTATCCCTTTGAAAGTGCAAAACTATTTGTTTTTTATTTTTATGTTTTGTTTGCGAAAACGTCCAGTGATTATTTTTGAACATATGCATTTTGAATGTGATTACTGTTTACAAATACACACATAAAAATAGAAAGACAGATACTAATGGCTTTAAGAAGCGCGACAATGTCTAAAGGCCACCCACAAAATCCCCGCAGATACTTTCTCCAGCAGGTACAGAGGCAGGGCATCCTACTATAAAGTCACTTCCGTATCCTTAACATACAGTCTAATAATGTCAGGTGTTCTTATATCCCCGGCGGAACAAGAATCTCCAATTACTGCCCCAACATCTTAAAGAATTCCCTAACCTGGTTCACAAGCTTTTCAGGATTCCCCAGCAGGATCTCATAAAAATCCCCAAGAAGTTCATGGAGTTTCCCTTCCTCAACAGAGTTTGTTTCTCTAACCACGAAATCTATCTCCCAGCATTTTAACTTCAACAAAAGTTGAAGACTTACACTCTTCATCCCCAGCAACAATCAGGGATTTATTTTCCCTAGTTCTACAATACTTAATAGAACGACTGACACGTTCATACATTGCATTTGTTACCCTTTTACAAGCGTCATATCATATGCAACACAAATGCATATATCACAATCTCATTTATTTTGAGAGCATAATTTGCACTTCGTGCATCATGATATTTCATGCAGCTAATTCTTTACCTTTTCAGGAAAGATCGACAGATGAATACTGCCAACAATTTTCAAAAGTTCCAGATTAATACCTGAAACAAGACAGGACAACTATCTGTGAACGAATGATTGTAGATTAATACCTGAAACCAGATAAGACAACTATCTACATTAGAAGATTGAAGATTAACTCCCGAAACAGGACGAGGAAACTATCTTCCTTTCTCTTAGGTTAGAGATTAATACCTGAAACTAGACAGGACAACTATCTCAACGATCGACAAAAACAAGTTCCAGATTAATACTTGAAATAAGATAGGACAACTATCCGTGGACGACTGATTGTAGATTAATACCTGAAACCAGATAGGACAACTATCTACATGAGAAGATTGAAGATTAAATCCTGAAACAGGACGGGGAAACTATCTTCCTTTCTCTAAGGTCAGAGATTAATACCTGAAACCAGACAGGACAACTATCTTAACAACCAACAAAAGTAAGTTCCAAATTAATACCTGAAACAAGATAGGACAACTATATGTGAATAGTTGATCGTAGATCAATTCTCGAAACAAGACGGGGTGAATATCTACACGACCAGATGAAGCAATATTACACAGATTCCTTCTATCCAGATGCAGCTTTACACTGGCTCATCCTGAAGCAATCTTACACGGGTTCCTTCTCTCCAGATGCAGCTTTACACGGGCTCATCCTGAAGCAATCTTACACGAATTCCTTCTCATATATTTTCAGATGCAATCTAAAACTGACTCATCCTTAAGCGGGCCTACACAGGCTCTTTCTCATATATCTCCAGATGCAGCTTTACCCGGGTTCATCCTGAAGCAATCTTACACGGGTTTCTTATTACAATCTCCATATGAAGTTTAACACAGACTCATCCTGAAGCAGCCCTACACAGGCTCCTTCTAATACATTTCCAGATAACATTTAATTTCATTCTCCCCCAACAAGTTACTATGAAGCCTAGATTTCAACCAGAAAACAACAAAGTTTCATCTCTCCAGTCCAGAGATAACTCCCAGTAGAGCCATGGACAACTGAAGCTCCTAGACTATATTCCCCATAGAGTTTTCCTCAAGCAGGAGAACAAGAGAAATCAACTTTCCCCAATGGAGTCCTGCTCAGACAATAGGAACAAGACTCCCCATAAAGAAAACTCTTACGAAGTCAGCATCTACTTTGGATGGCATCTTTAAGCCCATCTCCGACAACTCTCAATCATCTTCTCCAAATGGCATCTGTAAGCCCATTCCCGATATCATCAACCAATGGCGTTACTACATGCGAGTACAAATTTTTGTGCACTCTAGTATTCAATCATATTCCACCTTCAAGTCACGAATGGTGGACTTGCCAATCTAGCTCTTCAGGTTTAAGAAGATTGAACAGTGGCAGCTGTTGTACCCCAAAATTTGCCCTCTCTTTTCTCAAGACATTTTCTCACAAGGATTTTCAAAAGTCCAAGTTTGCACAAATACAATTGGATGTTTGATGCCCCATATAGTTTCCATGGATTATATTGGGCTTTCAAGCATCAAATTGAAGAAAAGCAAGTTTGCTTCGATTTCCCAAGCTTCAACTGGACTTTGGCCTCTTTCAAGTTTGCTTCGATTTCCCAAGCTTCACTGGACTTTGGTCTCCTTCAAGTTTGCTTCGATTTCCCAAGCTTTGATTGGACTTTGGCCTCCTTTAACTTGCCTTCGATTCACAAGGAAAAGACTTCCTCTGCGCTTGCTTTTGATTTACAAGGCAAGTACATCCTTCAGGCTTGATTTCGATTCACAAGGCAAATACATCCTCCATGCTTGCTTTCAATTCACTAGGCAAATACCTCCTTCAACATGCTTTCGATTCCCAAGGCAAGTACATCCTTCAGGCCTGCCTTCGATTCACAAGGCAAGAACTTCTTTCATGCATGCTTCGATTCACAAAGCAGTGGCTTCCCTCATACTAGCTTTGACTCCACCTATGAACCCTTAAACATATAATTTATACATTATAAATACACATTGGTGGCCCATTCGAAGAATGCACAAGGGGTGCATGTGGTCCATTTGAAGAAACTCACAAGTGGTTCCTTCGAAAGGTCTTTTTCTGTTCTTTTCACCCTTTCCTTTATTGGATAAAACAAAAGTCGATGGCGACTCTTGCTTACCTCAACATTTGCAAACACAAATGCAAAACCAGTATAACAGTCAGTTCTCCCGCCGTATTACACCTGGTGTAGCGGTAGAAATGTTCAAGACTAAGCCATTGAATTGACTAGACTTTATACAAATCAAAATAAAAATCGCCACCGCGCTTTATTGTTTCCAAAGGAATGGGAAAAGAGAGAATAACCCAAAAACAGGGGAAAGATTCAAGGTAAGGGGGTTGGTTATGCAAAGGGAAGGTATTAGCACCCTAAACATTTACGGTACTCCGCAAGAGCCTCTTTGTAAAATCTATATATTTTGGATATAAAAAATGTTGTATAAAAAATGGATGGTGGAGGTGAGAAAAGAAATATATTCATTTTATAATTTTTACATCCGCCGCGGTTGCGAACCTTTACTGCCTATGTACCACCTTTTCATGCAATAAGGGATCAGGGTACACGTAGTTCCTCTTTCAAAAATTTAAAACCCAAATGTGTTGGTTAATTTTATAAGATAAAACATCATCGTCATTGTCCGTGTGGAAAACACACCTACTACCCACAATCATGAGAAAGGAGAATTTGCATCATCTCAAAGTGGAGGATATGGCTTAGATTTCAAAATCAACAATTCCTCACTCAACACCCAAGTGGAAAATATCCCTCTTCACTATATATTATAGAAGTATAGTTGTTTGCATCACTACAAGGATTGACAAGCGTTTAATCTTTTAAGAAAAGTTTTAAAGGTAAAAATCCAAAGTGGCAAAATGGTTTGAAATGAGATTGATTGACTTTTAGTCTTCTCACAAAAAAATATCAAGGTATTATTAAGTTGATTGGAGTTTATTTATGAAAATATTTTTAAAATGCATGGACATAAGTCCAAGTTTATTATGAAAATGGTTTAAGTTTAAAAACAATAATAGTTTTCAAAAAAGGAAAGAAGATTTTTGAAATTAAAGAAGATGGGAGGAGAAGAAGGGACTATCCTAAAGCACAAGGTAAAAGCTAGAGATAGGAACCATCTAACCAACAAGAAGCCAAAACTTGACATTATGAGCCAAGACATGATTCCCATTCCTTAGATTGGAACCAATCAAGCAAAGAAATACTAGACCTCTTGAGAGAACCAAACATCAAGTGTATTAAGTCTTCATAAAAATTGGGCAGAGTAACGACTGTATACGGGCGAATTCCAGATTACAAACAAAGGGTGTAATCACAAAAACCTCCATACAAAAACAAACAAACAACCCAATGTCTTGAGGTAAAGCTCAAGAACTCCAGACAAAATAATCAGATAAGATCACAAGATCTCCAAGATAGCCCAAGGTTTCTAATCCTAAATCCAAGAAAAAGTCCCATGCTCCATAATGCCAAGGATAGTAACCAAATAGTCCAAGTATCATTAAATAATTTTTTAGGGTTTATGTTGATTATTAAGTATCTTAAGAAGGGAAAAGAAAAGCTCAAGTGAGCAAAATAAAAATGGAAAGAAAGTAAATGCTCAAGTGAGCAAAGATGAAAATGGCATGAAATGAAATGCTAAAAGTAAATAGTACATAAAGTATAAAAAGAATAAAAGTATAAGGTAAAACAAGTCAATAGTTAGTGGTTAGTTGGATGGCCATCTTGAAACTTGCATTTGGAACTCATTAGAGGATTGGTAGAACCAAAGCCTCCACACAACAAGTTGCATTTGCTTTTTGTCAAGTATATCATCCATTTGGAATTCTTATAAGTACCATTTTAATGATCAATGATGTTTAAGTGATCCGCGTTGACCAAAGGTGTTGTAGATCCATTAGAGGATTTATAGAACCGAAGCCTCCACACAATGAATCTTAAGGTTATTGGATCAAAGAGATCAAATTAACATACTTGGGCTTACAATCATAAGTTTGGGCCATGAATGATCATTTATTTGAATCAGGACAAAATTTAGCGCTATGTTAAGCAATCGTAAGTGGACTTATATAGAAGTCGCACCTATTTTGAGGTCGGTCAATAGCAATCTATGCACTATTTGTTTTGAGACATGATATAGAGATCATGCTCCAACAACATTTAGTGCAATAAGAAAAGGGATGAGATGAAGAGGGATGGGAAAAAAATACAAACCACATTTGAACTAAATTTAAATTAAACTATTATTAAAAGCATTCATCCATTTTTGTGGAGTTAAACTCAACACCATAGATCCAATGATGTTAATAAAGTTCATGATCCAAAATCTAACCCAAGATCAGCCAGAAAATAATCACAAAATAATATCACATTTAATATACACAAAAAAGGATTTTAAAAATGTTTTAAAAATAGAAAATAATGAGAAAAATATCAACTATGTTCAAATTAATCAAGAAATGAAAAGTAAGACGATAGAAGAATCATAAAAAGGGCCAAGTAATTTTACAAATTTTTTGGTAATTTTTTAAAGTCAGAAACTATTTTTAAAATTAAAATAAATGGGAAAAATAAACAAAAAATAGTAAAAAATATTAAAATCAGAAACAAAAATAAAATATGGTCACCAATATTTGTCACAATATCATTGGATCATTCCATAATTTTTCTAGAATTTAAAAATGTATAAAAGTATTTTTAAACATTTAAAACAAATCAAGTAAGTGTAAAATTTATAAAAAACACCAAAACACAAAATTAAATTGTGAAAAAATAAAAATCAGAAAGAGAATAATCAAAAATATTTTTCATAATTTTTCCAGATTTTTTGGACTAAATGAATTTTCTATGATTTTTTTTTGAAATTTAAAATAATTAAAATATAAAAAAAATAAAAAAAAATAAAAGTAAAATATGTGGACCATTGGATGAGAGTCAAAACGCGTTAGTAATCAAATCCATGGGATCTGGCGCGCTGTGCATATCATGGTCATTAGTGAATAATGTACAGAATCATTAATTAAATCAGATTTTAAGAAAAACAGATGGCGCGCCTTCATTGGTTGGAAGATGACACGTTGGTCATCTTCAACCTCCAGCCATCACGAATTGCAGGTCTCTCAAACTGTAAAATCAGAAGCTCAAACCTATGTCATTTGCTTCGTCTCTTCAAGACGAAGACAACCATACCCTCGCGCCAAATTTATATAAACTGTAGCTCAAGAAATTTGGAAAGAAAGTTTTGAAAAGGGATTTGAAATTTCATGGTCAAAATGTGTTTCCAGTGAAAGGTAAGTGTTGCGACTAGAACCAGGGCAATGAGAGCAACACAATGACATCTGAGTTTTGAAGAATTGATGAAGGAATCTACCTATTAAAGTTGAGTTCCAGAGCTCTGAAACTGGACTTCTACGGAGCAGTATATGGCACGACTCTTGAATGTAATTATATGGTTAGCTTCAGGGAAGATCAAGGAAGGTGAATTGAGGGAAAAATTGGATTGAAAAAGGGTCGAGAATGGATTTTGAAGTTGCTGAATTCTGAGTTGTGAAACAAGTTTGGCAGGGTGATTATGGCTATCCAAGCTTGGGAAATTGAATGGGATAGTTCATGTATTTATAGGAGAAGCGAATGGAATCAAAAGGAAGGGTGAATGATGCATTTTGGAGGGAAATCGTACACATCTGATGCACGAGTGAAGTGTGATACAAACTTCATCAATACTCATCCAGTTCTTGTGTTTTGATGTGCTAAACAAATTTGGAACTTCACTAAACATGTTTAGAGGCAAAAACGCGTGGAAAACTTGTGATTAGAGGCCACATTATGGATTTCAAAATTTTGACTTGGTGAGAAATTCAACTTCAAAGTGCCAACTTCTGACCAATGGCATTTTCAACTCAAGAGGTCTTAGGGCATGATTCTTGATGCTTTAGAAAGATGATGTTACAAGCTTTGCAAAGGAAAAATAATGGAGTTAAATGAATGCTTGAGATGAAAGTTGCATTGAGTCAAAGTTGAAGAAAAAGGGTTGACTTTCCATACTTAGAAATATTTCAAATTCTTCTTCAAAAATGACCTATAATCTTTTGCATCCAAACATGGCCTTCCACTTGGAATTTGATCTTGACCAAAAAAAATATGGAATGAAGTAGATATCTTGAATGAAATTTTGAAACTTGAACCATTCAAAATCTCCAAAAATTGAGCAAGTTATGACTTATTGAAGTTGGCCAAAAATCATGAAGTGACCTATAATCATTTGCATATTTAAGGCAACCTCCATCTATTTTCCCACTTTCCACATACAAGAAGGCATAAAGTTCACATCTTCAAGATCATTATGGAAAAAGAATGGACTCAAGGTGATAAAAATTGACCAAATTATGATCATTTGAAGTCACTTATGTAAAATTGTGGATTCATCTGGATGACTTGTAATCTTTCTTCTTCACCAAGTTTCTTCCACATGAAAACTCCTTGGAACTTTTGAAGTGATTTGTTGATGACCCTTTGACCAGAAGTATGTCTTTGGAATCACTAAAAAATACAAAAGTGTGAGAAAGATATACTCCTTTGAAGTTCAAAACCCTAGCTTCTAGATCAAGAGAATGCCTTGAGGAACTTTGACAAGTTTGAACAAACTTCTTGTACCAATATTCTTACTTTGTGAATAGAAGTTGTTGATGATGATAATGAAGACTCATAGCCACCAAAACCACTTCCATATCTTGAAATTTGAGAGAAATATGTTCTTGTGACCAATAGGAACAAGGCCTTGTCCAAGCATGACAACTTCTCCAATCAACCCCTTGTACTTTTGAGTCAAATCTAATAACCTTGAAATGTTATGAACCAAAGCAATCTTGCCATGTTAATTCTTCCAAAACCAATCCAATGATGAGGTTTAAACTTCTCAAACTATATTGACTAGGGCATGGAAAGAAACTCATGAACCCATAGGGTAGCTTGTTAAATCTCATTGCCTTCACCTACATGGATAACAAGCAAGACAAACCAACATTGCATTTTTATTAGTTAAATGAAGAAAACAAAACAATATTCATTATCACAAAAGGAACATAAGTCAGGGTGCTTGGTAATCCCTCAAAAAGGCAAAATTAAATGTAGGGAGGGGAACCAAGAATCCTAGTGTGATCTTGTTGTGAATAAATCAACATGGTATGATGAAGGGATCTTAGGGGGAAAATTGGGGTACAACACCTGGTCATACAGACATTTGCCCCATCTTGTTTTGGGAATTAATCTGTGGCCTGTTCGAGAATTATTGATGATACATGTCTGTTTGTAGACTCTTACGTGAAAAGATAAAAAGTTAGTTGTATTCAATGTTATGATGTATGTAATACACTGCATAATGATGTTTTCAAAGTAAATGAGAGTGTAATATGTGTGTCGTATGCATATGCTATGATACTTGTAAATGATGTATGCATGTGAGATGTAGTTGAAGTGTATTGGTAGCTTTGTATGACATCTTTGATTGGGAATAAATCCCTGACTGTTGTTAGGGATGAAGAACATGTGTGATCTTCAATCTTGTCTAGAATGTCTCCGACGGGGATTCCTGCTTTCTGTTTGAGGAAACTCCATTAGGGACTGTTGACTTCTGTTTGGGGATAGAAGAGTTCAGGAACTTTGGTCGTTCATCGCTCTACTAGGGAATTTAGTTATGAAAGGGACGGATAACCTTCTGAGGTGTTGTCTGATCGAGTTTCTGACATGGATGTTGACTCGTCTGGGGAGGATAAGGTTAAATGATATTTGGTCAATTTTCAGATTCCGTAGTAACTTTTTTGGGACGGCATCCCGAACTGCCTTTTGCTGGAGAGGAGAACCTTGTTGGTGATTTGCAGTAATCAGAGAATGAACTTTGTTTGAGAAATTAAATTCTATTGGGGAAATAAACTATGCTGGGGTAATAAAGCCTGCTGGAGAAATAAACCTTGCTGGAGAAATATACTCTATTGAGGAAATGAGCCCTATCAGAGAAGAGAATTTTTCAAAGGATTTTATAGTTTTGGAGAAATGAACTTAGTTGGGGAATTAGATTCCTGTGAACTATGCTAAGGAAATCTATGATGAGGATTGGAATTCCGCGAGTTGTATAGAGGAAGTTTCCGACGTACGCTAGGAAAATGATCATACTTCTTTATCCGCTGGGGGGATTTGTTGGGAAATATGATTAGGTTAACTGCTGAGGATGCCCCAATTCCTGTCTTGAAGGCATATTAGACTTACGGGGGAATGTATCTTTGTTGAAGATGAGATTGTGAAGATAGTTCTGTGGGGATCTCTGTGGGAATTTGTGGATAACTTGAACGTTATCCCAACTCCTAGAATCCTGAGTAAATACTTTATTCCTATTTTTACACATATTTGTTAACAGTAATCACATTCATATGCGATTTAGTCATTGGGTGTTTTTGCGAACAAAACAGAAAAAGTAAAACAGAATTTTGAATTTGAAATTGTATTTGTATTGATAATTTGCCTATAAACAAGCGATTTTGGACAAAGATACAGAAATCCTAGTAAGAGGAAATCGTCGTGAAATGAAAAGAGTGCGAAGTAAAGGTAAAACATATAGTTATGTGTAAATAATATCGTCGAGTTTTAACTCTACTATTTCCCTTATGTATTCAAGCATCTCATCCTTTGTTGTCAGAAGAAGTTGACTTAATTGATTTGTATCCTTTAAACTTGATGTTGGTAATAAATATTGTTGTAAGTGATCCAACGGGACATAGTCGTACACTTTGATCCCTGACTTTTTCCTGGACTTCCCTTTCGGGTTTTAGGTCCACCAGGATACCCTTTTTTGCCCAAGCCGCCTTTCAGGTTTTCGACTTTCCAGGTGTACAAATTCTTCATATATATCCCTAATTTTTGCCCGAACCCTTTTGGTTCACCGGGATGCCCTATTTTTTTCCCAGGCCAGTCAACTAGCGGGTCACTTTCATGCGTAGTATCTTTTGACTATGTCCGCATTCAGAGTGCAGAAAATCTTAACCGTCCATGGTGGTAAGTATCATAGCACTGCTAGAAAATATCTTCTTGACTACAAATGGACCTTAATAGGTGGGAGTCTATTTTCCCCTTGGATCACCCTGTGGTAAGATGATGTGCTTTATTACCAAGTCACTAGCCTGATACTCAGGATGCTTGACTTTCTTGTTAAAGGCCTTGATCATACGGTTCTGATACATCTGACCGTGATAAACAGCTGCAAGCCTTTTCTCATCAATCAAGTTGATTTGGTCCAGTTGGGTATGAATCCACTCGCCTTCGTGTAAATCTGCATCTTTCATAATTCTGAGAGAAGGAATCTGAACTTCAAAAGGTAGGACAACTTCCATACCATAGACTAGAGAGAATGGGGTTGCCCCAGTTGATGTTTGTACTGAAGTGTAGTATCCCTAAAGAGAAAACGGTAGTATCTCATGCCAATCTTTATACGTCACCATCATCTTCTGTATAATCTTCTTAATGTTCTTATTGGCGGCTTCCACTACGCCATTCATCTTCCATCAATACAAAGAAGAATTGTGGTGCTTGATCTTGAACTGTGTGCAGACTCCCGTGATCATAGTGTTGTTGAGATTAGTACCATTATCTATGATAATCCTTTTGGGGATACCGCACCAACATATAAGGTTGTGTTTGATGAACTAATCCATAACATTTTTGGTAACAGAGGCAAATGAGGCTACTTCAACCCACTTTATGAAGTAATCAATGGCGACGAGGATGAAACAATGCCCGTTAGAAATAGTAGGCTTGATCTCTTCGATTATATCAATGCCCACATTGCGAATGGCTAAGGAGCCATCAAGACATTCAGAGGAACCTGAGGCACATGTACTTTGTTAGCATAAATTTTGCATTTGTGACAAGTTCTTGAGTAGTGATAACAGTCAGTTTCCATAGTCGGCCAATAGTATCCCGATCTCAGAATCTTCTTAGCCATCGTATGCCCATTGGAATGAGTACCAAAGATGCCTTAATGCATATCTTCCATAATTTTCTCCGCTTCCTTCTTGTCTATACAATGAAGCAGAGTTGAATCATGGTTGCGCTTGTACAAAATTCTGTTACTCAGAAAGAATTTGGAAGAGAACCTCCGTAGGAATTTCTTGTCATTGATAGGTGCTCCTTCAGTATATTCTTGAGCCTCAAGGTATCTTTTCACTTCATGAAACCAAGGCTTCTCTTCTACTCTGTCAGTGTCAACTTCGTAGCAATGTTCCGGTTCGTCCATTCTTTCAATGGTAATTCGAGGAGCTTCGTTGTCCCATCTGACTTTGAACATAGATGACATTGTAGCCAATACGTCTGCCAACTGATTCTATTCTCTTGGGATGTGCTCAAAAGTGATTTCCTCGAAGTACAAAATTAAGGTCAGCACCTGCTCTCTATAAGGAATGAGATTCAGATGCTTCATATCCCATTCTCCCTTGATTTGACTAATTACCAGGGCTGAGTCCCCATATACGCTCAAGGACTTGATTCTCAGGTCAATGGCATCTTTGATACCCATGATCCACGCTTCGTATTCAGCCATGTTATTGGTACTGTCAAAACATAATCTGGCGGTGAAGGGCGTATGGAAACCCTGAGGAGATATAATTATAACACCGATTCCATTTCCAAGTGCATTAGAAGCCCTATAGATCACCATAGTCCATCTGGATCCTGGCTCAGGTCCTTCATACGGTCTAGGTTCTTCACAATCTATGACTAGCATAATGTTCTCGTTAGGGAACTCAAAATTCATAGACTGATAGTCGTCTACGGATTGATGAGCCAAATTGTTGTACCCCAAAATTTTCCCTCCCATATTTCTCAAAACATTGCAAGAAAAATCTCCAAGTGGCTCAAGATTGCTCAAGAGTTGGACAATCAAGATATCTCCTAAGGCAGTCAACCTCAAATTAGGGTTTTGTGTTGCATCAAGGTCCTTGCATCCAAATGACCTCAAGTACTCCCCAATGTCCCAATACGTTCTCAATATCTTGAGGTTTGCTCAGTCAATTGCTCAAGAGGTCCAAAATCGATTGTGCTAGGGCAAAAGTCAACTGTGACCCAAATACAGTCAAACCTCAAGATTTTTTGTCAACATTATCATTTTGAAGGATATTTCATCATTTGATCAAGGGTTGATCATGATTCATCAAGGATAGCTCAAAATTCATCAAGACTCAAAAGTTGCTAAATTAGGGTTTTGTAGGAAAAGTCAACTCAACTTTGACCAAGCATAACTTTCTCATACTTTATGAGAAATTACCCATCCAAAGCTCATTTTTAAGAGGATGAAATTTCCTACAATCCATCTTCACACCCCAAGATCAGAAAATGCACTCACCAGAAGTTACAAATTTGGACATTATAGGACATTTAGACATTATAACTTGAGAATGGAATATTAAAATGAGATGAGACAAAAAGGTTTGGTTAGAGGACATCTCAAGCTTTCTAAAAAGTCAAAGAACACTTCCAAAAGTGCAAAATTGAAGAAGTTATGCATTGTTGAAGTTGGGCATTTTTACAAAATTGCCAAAAGTCAACTATCCCCAAAACTTCAAATTTTGTCAAATGGGCCCATTCTTTTCCACTTGATTTGATCTTGTCACACTCCACACGTGTCCTAGCTTCAGCCTTATGTCCATTTATCATTTTTTCTATTTTATTTGATTTTTTAATGAATTATTTCATTTTAAATCAATTAAAATCCAATAAAATCCTTACATTGATTATTTGATCTCTTTTTGGCTATTTCAGGATTGAATCATCATCATCAAGTGGATCAAATTCGTATCAAGCATTCCATGTGCAAAAAGATTGGATTTTTGGCAAAATTGGAAAGTTATCAATGGAGGATCAAATCAAATCCTATAGTCATAATGTACAAGGATTCAATCCACATTTGTTGACCTAATGCATTGCAGCATACATATACAAGTGAAAGCACACGAATTCAAGGGCTAGAGGCTGCATAATCATCAAAAGTAAAACTTGAAAAAAGGTGAAAAAGTGCAAAACTGAAATCATTCTTAGAGGCGAATTCAAAGGCAAATCTCAACACCAATCACTTGCTCGACCATCACTGAAGAAAAACCAACCCAAAACCAATCTCCATACACGTTCTAAAGCGCTGTAAGTATCTCAAAATATCTCCCTTCTCTTGAATTCGTAACTCCTATTTCTTGCATATTTGGCACAAATTATGGGCATATTCATAATCCCTGTTCAATTTACAAGCTTTCTGCATTAGCCAATTGCGTTTATCTGGCATGTAACCCCCTAGCCGAATCTAGGGTTCGTGGTTTGTGTTTTTGGGCGTTTATTTTTCAGGTAAAATCAGTGCCATTGATGGACATGGATGTAATCAGGGGAGATAGACGAGCATGACCATGTGCTTGGAATCAATTTTCATGGCCTAGAATAGATTTTAGGATGGACATGCGAATTTAGCTTCGGATATAAATCCGCAGGTAAATATCCAGGGTTGAACGAAGAAGACGATGACGCGTCTCCCCCTGGTTGGACGATTCAAACAATTCGCGCTTTTTTTTTCTTCTGGCATATTAATGTGTTTTCCCTTATATTAATTATTATCCACTATGTTAACAATTGAAGCGTGATGGTTGAGTGGCAAAGGCGTTTGTTCAAAATCCAACATGACCTGGGTTCGAATCCCAGGTCCCCATATTGCTTTGTATTATTTTTCAACAGGTCATCCAGTGTAAACTCAAGCGTGCAGAATATCATACTCCCTCACTCAAATGCTTGCCAGATGGCCCCAGGCCAGATCTGGTGGTCCAGATGTTGTGTCCACCCTACTGCCTAGTCAATGTGCCATATGGAATCAGAAAAGTCAGCCAAGGCTAGCGCCTGTTGGGCCTTTGAATTTCCATTCAAACCCCTTTTCCAGGCCCACACCCCCTAAGTCTTTCTATTTCTTTCTTTTTATTTATTTTATTTAATTATTTATTTTTATTATTTAACTAACCAATCAAATCTTTTTCTTCATAAAATTAAAAAACCAAAAAAATATTTTGTTAATTAAATTAAATCTCAGCATTTTATTTTTGTTAATAATATTAATTTAATTAATTTAGTTTTAATTAGGAATAACTTTGATATCTTTTTTGCAATAATTAAAATCAACTTAGATAATTAGGTTTTATTAACATTTATCAAATTATTTTTATTTCTTTAAATATCAAAAATCCAAAAAAACATTTTTATTAATTAATTAATTTATTTATTAATTTAATAATTAACTAGTTTAATTTCTTTTTAAAAAAGGGGTCAAAACCCTAAAAAACTCGCATTTGATTTAATTTCCCGCACGCGTACCATTTTATTCAATATTGTATCTGTTTCTCGGAATGTAATAGTTTTAATAGGACTTTACTATTTTTACCGCTTTATTTATTTTCCGCATTTTAATTTCAAGGGTTGCTTTTGGCGATGTAAATACCCGACGCCTTGTAATAGTTAGTTTAATTTCCGCAATTTAATTTCCGCAACTTATAAACTGTTAGATGTTTGGTAATAGGGAATGCATGACAAGATCGAATGTTTGAACCTAAAATCAACATAGATAACCACTAACATGTACAAAGATAAAATAAACTGAAAACAACACACTCGCACATGCGCACTTTTAGGGTACACCTCACTTGGTTGCCTTTGAACGTGGTCATTGAGTATAAGAAGTTTTAGAGGTCACCCTCATGTCCAAAGATCATAGTTGCCTCGAAACGGTTGCCTCGGAAAAATGATCTAAGACATTAGGGTTACCGCTAAGGCGTCCTAACATTGCTTTAGTGACTGCACGTCCCTTAATCGAATTGACCCTTAAACTCCAACGGCGATGCTACCTATCCATCAATAGTGGGATAGCATTGTCTAAAGGACATTAGCACAGATTGATTCCTTTTTCGAGTAGGAAGATGGTACTTAAGATACTTGCTCTTTCAAAAACAAAAACTTTTCACACTTACACCTTTCAAACAAAAACTTCTTCAAACCCACAAACACAAAGAAAATCGATTTTGAAAACACTTTGAGCAAGTACCTAAGAGCCCATTGATAACCACGAATAGAAAGGGTGCTAACACCTTCCCTTTCTATAATCTACCCCCCGAACCCGAGAAACATCTCGAAAAAGGAATTTTTCTGTGCTTTTTTCCTTTCCTTGTTGGATAACATAAAAGACGGTGGCGACTCTTGCTTACCGCGACATTTTGCAAAAACAAACGCAAAATGCAAACCATCATTCCAAAAAACAGTCAGTTCTCTCCCACCGTATCACAGAACTGGCGACTCTGCTGGGGACGCTTAATAAGTGGGGTGTACCTTAGGATTAGATCATTGTGTTTTCAATTGTATGCTTTATACTTGTGGGCTTGTATCGGAGTTACTATAGATCCTAACCCGGATTTGGGGGACACCCTTTAGGTAAGTAGCAATAAACTGTGAGGGAACTATACGGCGTAGACCGATACGGTTGAAGCAGTAGCTACGTTGGTGTGGCACTTTAGTCTGTACCGATATCCCTTGTGTTGGAACAAGGAGAATATGGGTCTTCTAAGGGGTCATTAAGCACCAACTGACCTTAGAACCTTTAAATTGACCAACTTGGCCATAGAACAGTAGCAGTATGCTACACTCATTGAGACTAAACTCCCGCGATGATTCTGGCTGCAAGAAAAGGTTGCTAAACTGGAATTATGACCGATTGAGGGTAGTCAGTGATATTGAGATCCTCTAGAACCCGGTTACTATTTTTAGGACAGGTTTGAACCAACTGAACTGAAAGAGGGTAGTACCTAAGCTCCTTGCTAGCCTGAAATCTAAGGGCTCTCTGTGTGACTTGTGTGCCTTTACCATGTTTGCCATTTGTGGATACTTGTGATGTGCTTTCTATCATGACATCATGACATCATAACATTGCATACATCTTGCATTGGACTAACCTATTTCAAAGACAGGAGAGATTCATCTTTGTTCTGTTTTGTAGGTCATGATACCCATGCGTAGGAATACCATCCGGATCAACTTTGTCCAGGTTCCCACCATCCTTAAAGAATTGGTTGCAAAGATGCCTGATACTACCTCCTTCATCAGAAGACATGGGTATCTTCTCAGTTTGGTCACCTCCAAATTGGACGAGCAGATGATGAGTGTCCTAGTCCAGTTCTATGATCTGATGTACCATTGCTTTACTTTCCAGGAATACCAGTTGGTTCCCACCTTAGAAGAGTTCTCTGATCTGCTCGGTATCTCTATTCTGGAGCAGACCCCGTTTACTGGTTGGGAGAAGATCCTTAGGCCAGAAGAGATTTCTTCAGCCCTTCATATGACAAAGTATAAGGTAATGGATAATTGGGAGACTAGAAGTGGAGCAAAGGGCTTTCTGACTAAGTTCTTGGTTGGTAAGGCCAATTATTTCTGGGATAGTCTAGACTTCAAAGCATTCGAAGATATTCTGGCTCTTCTGATATATGGCTTGGTATTGTTTCCGAATCCTGACTCCTTTGTTGATGTGAATGCGGTGAAAATCTTCATCTCTCGTAATCCTGTACCCACTCTCCTGGGTGACATTCTTCATCAGCTTTATGCCCGTACTATCCGAAAGCGGGGAACCTTGATGTGCTGTGCTCCATTATTGGCGAGGTCGTTTATTTCGCACCTCCCCAAATCAGTGCTGAAGAACAAAGAAGGCATGGGCTGGGCCTATAGGGTTATGTCTATCTCTCATAATGACATCATCTAGACTATCAAGGGTATGGATGAGGTAGCCATTATTGATCGATGTAGGGAATACCCCAATGTTCCACTGATAGGAACCTGTGGGGGAATTTCTTACAACCCATGCTTGGCCTTACGTCAGTTTGGGCGAGCCAGGAGAGAAGGACCTCATGAGCTGCTAATGCCTAGTATCATCTTTGATTTTCAAGGGGATAGCGACGAGCAACGCCGCAGATTCATAATAGCTTGGGATAGAGTTCACAGATCTGATCCACATGAACTAGGTCCAAATACTTCACTTCCGATGGAGCCATATCTCATATGGGTTCGTATCCGTGCCTAAAAGTTGGGTATTCTGTATGAAGCCGTCCTGCCGATCATTGTTGAAGTTGCTAATGAAGAGGGGGTTCTTCCAACCATCCTCCATCCTCATATGCCCACTGACATTGGGGCACTGAAAAGGTCTTGGATGCAGCTGAGAGAAGAGCAGGATGCTTACCGAGAAAGGTTTAACGAGCAAGGGCAGAAGATCCAGAAGTTGACTAGGCAGCTGGAGAACGAGCAGATTCTCAATGACTATGTCCGCACCGACAAGAAGCGACCATGGGAGCACTGATTGTCCTTTGATTATTTCCTTTCCAGTTTTATTTACTTTTCATTATTTCCTTTCTTGTAACGCCTTAAGGGCATCTGTTGAACAATTTGAATTTCAAAGTTTATCTAATAAAAGTTTGTTTCATTTCTTGTTTAAGAATTTGAATCTCTCGATTGTCTTTGAAATCATATCATACGCATTTCATCCCATGCACTTCATAACAGGTACCAGTTACAGGTCTCTTATCTTCTTTTCTGTTTATTTCAGCACTCATCATGTTTCCTGAACCATCAACTGAGCAAGCCATCAAGGCCCTACAGGCCCAGAATGCCCAATTCCAAGAGTTGTTCATGAATCTAGCTAAGGGTCGGCAAGATCTGAAGACCCTGATTCTGAAAGAGAAGAAGAAGACCAAGAGGACAGACCTGTTTAACACAAGTCACAGGTTTGGAAACAAGCTACGGGATGAAGTTGATTTGACCACCTCATCTGGAGGGAAAGATAGTCAGGAAGAAAGAAGGGCTCCTAGCCCTGTGGTCTCAGACAATGAGACGGACTTCGACGAAGACCAGTATCCTTCGGCCGAGGATAGATACAAACAACTGGAAGATCGTTTGAGTGTGATGGAAGTTCATAAAGTGCCTGGTCTGGACTTTGGTGATCTGGGTCTATCATCTGGGGTGGTGATTCCCCACAAATTCAAAGCACCAGCCATTTCTAAGTATGACGGAGTTTCTTGTCCGAAGTTGCACCTCCGGTCATATGTAAGGAAGATTCAGACGTACACCGCTGATAAGAACCTATGGATCCACTTCTTTCAAGACAATCTCTCAGGGACTCAGCTTGAGTGGTTTTACCAGTTGGACGGAGCCAGTATCCGCAGTTGGGAGTATTTGGCTACTGCTTTCTACAGGAAATACCAATACAATTCCGACCTCGCTCCCACGCATACCCAACTCTAGGGTATGTCAATGTGAACGGGCGAAGGTTTCAAAGATTATGCTCAGAAGTGGAGGGACCTCGCCGGAAGAGTACAACCACCCTTGGTTGATCGGGAGCTTGTGGATATGTTTCTGGGGACCTTGTCTGGTCCATTTTTTAACCATCTGATTGGAAGCTCTTCGTCTGGGTTTACAGAGCTAATTATAACTGGTGAAAGGATTGAGGCTGGTATTAAGGCCGGTAAGATACAAAAGGGTGCTTCATCAAGCACCAAGAAAAAGCCTTTTAAGAAGGAGTCAAGTGCTGTTTACAGTTCGAAAAGCCAGAACAGACCTGAACGCCGCCAAGCTGTTAATGCGGTTGTTATTTCAAGACCTGCTGGTGCTCCTCAGCACAACAATCAACATAAGGACGAAAGACCTCGAAGGCAATTCACCCGTCTCAGCATGACTTTGTCTCAGATTCTGTCACAGTTATTGAAAACTAATCTAGTGATTCCAAGGGAGGCCCCGAAGAATCCCAACACTACATCACTGAAGTACAACCCTAATGTCCGCTGTGCTTTTCACTCTAATAGCCCGGGACATGATACAGATGATTGTTGGGCTTTGAAGAACAAGGTACAGGATTTGATTGATGCAAAGGAGATCGAGTTCGGAGCCCAGGAAAAGCCTAAACAGAACGCAGGGGTGAATGCTATCGGGGATGACGATGATGAAGAGTTTGACATTGACAGCTGGATCTACCCAACTGCCGATGGTGTATTAAGCAACTGGACAACAAAGGATTCTATGCCCGTTTCTGTCATCACCCAGTAATGAAACTTTTTGTTTTAAATTTGTAACAGACAATGTTTTAAACTTTATGGCTCGGTGTCTTACCCGGGGCACCATGGATTCATTTGTGAGGGCTTTATGTGTGTCATTTCCATATATCATTAATAAAAGCATTGGACGTTTCTTGCATTTCAAATTTTGCGCTTCTTGTTTTTCCTTTATTATATATTGCAAAACAACTATTTTACACACACTCACATATACAGGTCTACATCCACTCTGGATCTCACTGGTAACGACTCTACTACTGCCAGTTATAACTTCGAAAATCCGATCAACTTAGCCGAAGATGAAGGTGAAGATGATTGCGAAGTTCCTGGTGAACTTGCAAGACTGCTACTTCAAGAAGAGAGGGCTATACAGCCACATGAAGAGCCAGTGGAAACAGTAAATCTGGGTACAGAGATAGACAAGAAGGAAGTTAAGATCGGTGCAAACCTGGAGCTTAGTGTGAAGCAACGGTTGATTCAGATGCTGCGTGACTATGTCGAGATCTTTGCCTGGTCTTATGAAGATATGCCTGGGTTGGATACTGATATTCTGGTTCACCGCCTGCCTACCAAGGAAGATTGTCCTCCAGTAAAACAGAAGGTCCGCCGAATGTGTCCAGAGATGTCTGAGAAAATCAAGGTTGAAGTTGTGAAACAGTTTGACGCTGGTTTTCTGGTAGTTACTTCTTACCCTCAGTGGGTGGCCAATGTGGTTCCTGTACCGAAAAAGGATGGTAAGGTTCGAATGTGTGTTGACTTTAGGGATCTGAATAGGGCCAGCCCCAAGGATGATTTCCCTCTACCTCATATCGACGTTCTGGTTGACAACACCGCTCAGCACAAGGTATTCTCCTTTATGGATGGTTTCTTCGGTTATAATCAGATTAAAATGGCTCCCGAAGACATGGAGAAGACAACTTTTGTTACTCAGTGGGGTACCTTTTGCTACAAGGTCATGCCTTTTGGACTGAAGAATGCTGGGGCAAAGTATCAGCGTGCCATGGTTGCTTTGTTTCATGACATGATCCATCATGAGATTAAAGTATACATCGACGACATGATTGCAAGATCCCAAACTGAAGAAGAACATCTGGACCACCTTCAGAAGCTATTTGACAGGTTGAAGTTGTACAGGCTGAGGTTAAACCCGAACAAGTGCACCCTCGGGGTGAGATTTGGTAAGCTGTTGGGTTTCGTCTTAAGCGATAAAGGTATTCAAGTGGACCTTGCAAAGGTGAAGGCTATACAGGAAATGCCAGCTCCCCAAACAGAGAAAGAAGTCAGAGACTTTCTGGGACGTCTGAACTACATTGCCTGATTCATCTCACACCTGACTGCTACTTGTGAGCCAATCTTCAAGTTACTGAAGAAAGATCAAGTGGTAAGATGGAATGATGAATGTCAGGCCGCTTTCGAAAGGATCAAAGAGTATCTCCGAGAGCCACCTATTATGATGCCACCAGTTGAAGGGAGACCTTTGATGTTATACTTGACAGTACTCGATAACTCAATGGGGTGTGTGCTGGGGCAGCATGACGAGTTTGGCCGAAAAGAACATGTTATTTATTACCTTAGCAAAAAGTTTACTGACTGTGAGACCCGATACTCACTGCTCGAGAAAACTTGTTGCGCTTTGGAATGGGCTGCTCGCCGGCTGAGACAGTATATGCTAACTCACACTACTCTGTTGATATCAAAGATAGATCCCATCAAGTATATCTTCGAAAAGCCTGCCTTGTCCGGAAGAATAGCAAGATGGAAGATGATCTTGACCGAGTATGACATCCAATATACGATCCAAAAGGCAATCAAGGGAAGTGTGTTGGCAGAACATTTGGCACATCAGGCAGTGGATGATTACCAGTCTATGAACTTTGAATTCCCGGACGAGAGTATCATGTTGGTAACTGATTGTGAGACACCTGGACCGGATGAAGGACCTGAGGAAGGATCCCGATGGTCTATTTACTTTGATGGAGCTTCTAACGCTTTGGGTAATGGAATTGTCGTTGTGATCATATCCCCTAAAGGCTCTCATACTCCGTTCACCGCCCGACTATGTTTCAACTGCACCAACAATATGGCAGAGTATGAAGCATGCATTATGGGTCTTCGAGCAATAATTGACTTAAGGATTAAGTTTCTAAGTGTTTTCGGAGATTCCGCTCTCGTGATCAGTCAGATCAAAGGCGAGTGGGATACGAAACACCCAAATCTTATTCCTTACAAGGAGTATGTATTGACGTTGCTTCCCCATTTCGAGGAGATAACCTTTGAACACTTCCCTAGAGAGGAGAATCAGTTGGCGGACGCGTTGGCTACGATGTCTTCTATGTTCAAAGTCAATTGGAACAACGAGGCTCCCCGGACCCGAGAAACATCTCGAAAAAGGAATTTTTCTGTGCTTTTTTCCTTTCCTTGTTGGATAAAATAAAAGACGGTGGCGACTCTTGCTTACCGCGACATTTTGCGAAAACAAATGCAAAACGCAAACCAGCATTCCAAAAAACAGTCAGTTCTCTCCCACCGTATCACACAAATTATCTTCCAGTACACTTCCTTTGATTTCTTTCTGAATGGTGTACTAAATGTCTTATTCTATCAAGACCATTTTCCATCGAGCTATCCTTCCAGAGATGGTTGGATTCTCGAATATGTATTTGATGGGATCACAATTTTAGAGATCAACAAAGTAGTATGGGTCAACATATATTGTCTTAGTCGGTGAGCATCCCATGCTAAAACGTATCAAGTTTTCTCGAGCAGTGAGTATCTTGTTTCATAGTCGGTAAACTTTTTGCTAAGGTAGTGTATTACATGCTCTTTTCGACCAAACTCATCATGTTGGCCCAATACATACCCCATTGAGTTCTCTAGCACTGTGAGGTACATGATTAGAAGTCTTCCTTCAACCGGTGGCATCAGAATCAGAGGTTCTTGTAGGTACAACTTGATCTTGTCAAAGGCTATCTGACAGTCGTCATTCCACTTTGCTACTTGGACTTTCTTCAACAGCTTGAAAATTGGCTCACAAGTAGCAGTCAAATGAGAAATTGAAATTCCGGGAATGTCACAGACTCAGAATGTCTAATGGAATGTTAAGACCTCTGATCTGACATTAAGCGTTGTACAAGTAGAATAGGCTGTACTTTTGATATCTGTTCTACAACAGTCACTGGATTAACATACCAGATCCAGCAACACGCTGGTTCTGATTTACTGAAGTTCAGAACAGTAAAGGTTAATCTTATACATTGATGTTACGAGGAATGCTGTGACATCAGAGTAAGTAACCAATACAGAAAGTAAATAACACACAGAATTGTTCACCCAGTTCGGTTCAACCAACCTACATCTAGGGGCTTCCAAGCCAGGGATAAAGTTCACTATTAGTAGTATCAATTCAAAGACCCTACAGCCAACATACCCGTTGACAGCCTTCTCACTTAATCACTACCCAATGACACTTTTACCTAAGATCCAATCCTAGATATGAGACCCCTCTCACTCCCCCTCAATCACCACAGTGATAACTTTCTGCAGTACACATACTGTTCAGAAGATACACTTACATTACACATCTTGATCATGCTTAAAAGCTTCAGTCAAGTACAATGCATACATCCTTTAACCTACAGGTTTCAAGGAGTATGGTGACCATCCCACAGCCCGGGTGGTTCACAACAAAACTAGCCCTAAAGTGTTACATCTTGTCAATACTCGACCCTCTTAAATTAGGTTACAATGCTTCTATTTATAACCCACTTTACCCAGCTGGATTTGGGCCTTCACATCACAGCAATGCAGCTCTAACAACCTGCATAAAATAAGCAGAAAACTTCTGCTACAAGTTAGGTCTTCAATCGAGCTTTTCTCCTTATCCTTAGCTTCTGATTGAATCTTCTAGGGCTCCACGTATGCCTTCAATTTTCGCTACTTGTTATGCATTCTATTTGGCAGAATATTCTGCATAACTTTAGGAACAGAACTGCATCAGTCTTGACAGTTCAGTAGCTTGATGTCTGGTATGATGTTATGACATCTCTTGAGACATGTTGTTCCAGAGCATGTTTAGGCATTTACAATAGAATTTTCAGGCTGTTCCTATTGTACATTACATTACATTATTGTTGCTATTTGTTTTACAAGAGATGAGCCAATCCCAAACGAAGGCACTTACAATCTCCCCCTTTGGCTAATTTTGGCTAAAACAAATACAACAATAATACTCACCATTCAGGACCTCTTGTGGCACAGGAGGAAGAGGATGCACCTTATTCCCTTTTAGACCACGAACCATTTCTTGTCACTGATGGTGGAAAAAGAGGACCGTGGGAGATAAACTATCCTTTCAGAGGCATCAGAGAACCTTTAAGGAGTGACCAGAATATCTCCCTTGTAACTCAGAACACAGGTCACAACTGTGTTCATAACTCAGATCACAAGTCACAAAGAAATTCACGCCACTTGAATTTCTGCTGAATTTGTGACAAGTCTTTGTGATCAAAATTTTGAGTAGTAGCAACGAGGACAGTTTCTAACAGTACTCCTTTCTCCCCCTTTTTGGCCAAAAATTGCCAAAGAAAGCCCTCACAAAACCAGATCCAAGAACAGTTTTCCCAAATCCGTATAAACCCCATGATGGTTGTGAGAGAAAAGAATGTGTGACAGGAGGTTATATAAGGAGATACCAGGTTCAAGAAGATGGTAGAATCTTGGTCAAGGATACCTGTTAAAGCATGTGCATATTTCAGACTGACTGTGCATGTATTTTAGACGTATTTGTTTGCTTCCACAAAAAGAACCAGTCCTAATACATGCATAGGTTTAGGTCAGAGCAATTCCTGAATAAAATCAGCCTTTGACCCATTTTCGGGACTGAAGATTTATTCCTTCTAGGAAACAGAATACCAATGACGTGGCGAAGTTATTTTCCCGTATTCTTCTTGATTTCCACAAGGTTGCAATGTCGTTGGTAATGTCATGACATTTACTTAGACATTACCTTGCATTCTTCAACAACAGCAGCCTTCTCTTTACTTCTCATGCTTTGTGTTGCTGAGATCCAATACACCAGAAGACTCCAACATGCTTCACAGGACATCACACAAATTTAGATGCCACTTCTATTTCTTGTAGTAAAAGAACCCCTTGAACATATGCTGAATATATCTGAATTACTTCTTCTGATCTTCTATTCACTAGTAGTTGTTGGAGCTAGTGAAGTCTGATTTGCTAGATAAGATCTGAATCTTCCAAATTGCTCCAAAAGTATCAAAACTGCCACTTATGATACTTTTAAGAATCTCTGAGATTTTCTTCCTAACCCCAGTCCAATAACAAGAGCAATTCTTCAATCTCCTGTTGTTGAGACATTATCCATGACTTCACAATGTCATATTATCAGAACACATAAACATCAGCATACCACTGCCCTCTTCTGACTTCTGATCTTCAGATTAAGCCCAACATTACAGAGTCTCCCTTCAATGTATATTGTAATTGAAAAAGTGCAACACTTAGTGACTTCCCTTGTTAAGGCCAATCAAAACAGTGGCGTGGAAACCAGTAGCACTAGCTCTGAGGTGGTAACTTCAAGCACCCTGAACTAGTCTTAGAATAGTAAGGACATCTCTGATTCATGCCCTTGCGCTTCCATACTTATCATGACTCTCATGTAACCATAGTCTGAAACCAACCTCCAACCTTCTTAGTGTGCTTACAAGCTTTACTAAGATTTAGACTTTCTAGAAGGATTATCCTTTGATCATGTCATCCTTCTGTATAATATATTTACTAGTAGTTGCTAACAGTAGTTATGCGTTGTTAAGCATACTTCTTTTAAACACAAGTAGAATCTACTTATTCCAAACCAACAATAAAACTGCCAAACTAGAAGATTAAGATTCACAGTTCCAAGTCTCTGCCACGGACTTCTAACAATAAATGATGTTACAGCATGAACCTATCTGCTTGGATTCTGAAGTTAACATCCAGGGGATTGATGCCCTCATAAGAAAAGTATGATTACTCACCAGAATATTCTTAGAGAGAAATAAACTCTCTACCAAGTTCTGTGAATTAGGTTCAGAATACAGCCTTGCATACATATTAGACACACAATTAGTCTCCCATCGAAGTGCATATATATATCTTTATGCAGGATCCTAATGAATACTTAGTCTCCCGTCAAAGTATTCATTATTAGTTAGATCATGTCATCTTCTCAAGGTAGGATCATTATTCTAACAATCTTCTGTTCCATGCATGAAGAACCACAACAACTACGTAACCATGCAGCAACTAGCATGGATAAACTTCACCTTGTCTGCTGACCCTTGAACAGTACAAAGGAGTTAATTGTACCATACTCCTGTAGACAAACCAAGTTGTTCACATAGATGAACTTCAAGCAAGAAGAGGATCTTCTCAGGAACCCATGATCTTTTGAAGATAACTCATCCTTGCTACATACAAGTGATGAGGATGACTTGTCATAGTGCAGATATCCACCATTTGACTTTGGTCCAGGATGTCAAGACATTTTGTAAGATATGTCTTCCAAGATCCTCAGGTTAAGGACTCCCCCTGAAACTCAGCTCAGATCATTGTAGAGAATAAAGTGAATTCTCCTTCACATGCTGCAGGTTATGTGATTGGTAGTCATAGCCTGTTCTATTCCTATCTTCCTTGGAAATCACTAAGATCATGAGAAATAAACTCAAGCATCTTATAGAGCAAGGTAGGATGAACTTCCTTTCACATCAGCTTGATCATACTACTCCCTCTGAACAAACTGTTATCCAACTTCCCTCTTTGTAGACCTCTTTACTTTAGACACATAGTAAATATTCTTTATTTGGAATTTGCCACAGGTTCCAAATTAAGAGTCTTTGGTTTGCTTGCTGTACAAGTTTCAGGTTGCCACATTCTGTAACTTGTACACGAAGAAACTTCATTATCAATCTGGGACTTATCCATCTTTCCTGATGTCTTTAACAGTTGTGATGTTGTGCATTCTTTATCATCACAAGCTTTAGATTTAACACATAAAGATTCTGCTTCCATCATTTATTCAATTGGAATTATCTAATCACACTAGACTGATTACTTCTTCATGCTTGCTAAGCATATTTACTTGGCTGAAGACATCATCCACAGCTTTAAAGTCCTTTTAAGTGCATTTAGCTCAGCACATATACTCCCTTAAACTCACAACTGGAGTAGATGACCTGTTGATCGTGTCCTGATCAATTATTTCAAAACAGATGTCTCCTCTTCCAGATCAGGAGTAGGTTCCAAACATATGTACTCACATTACATATGTTTAGCACCCAGAACATCTGTTCTTCAACTGGCAGTTGCAGACGCATGTGAGAATCATTGATCAATCAATTAACAAAAATAATATCTCTAGAGTTCTTCTTTCACTTTTAGGGGTTGTATCAGAAGGTATGCAGCGGAATAGCAGTATTTCACCAGAACTTACACAGTGCTTACTCCATATAGTAAGCATGACACACAAGGATTGAAAATAAATCAATCCCACAAGTTGTTTGCTTCTTCACCGAACAACTTTCTAAACCCAACTCTACAGCCCTGTTAAAAGAAGGCTTTGTAACCATATGTGATGCCTTATCAATATCTTCACTCCCGCATGAAGATTTTGATAATATTCTTCTCTGTGCTGAATACAGGTTGAACAATGCACTCCAAAATCTTCACTCCCGCATGAGGTCTTTGAATTTGTTCAAACACTTTTATCTTCCTTCAACATAGCTGATCTAGTTTCTCCCAAATTGGTCCATCCTCCACTCCTAGGGACCTAACAATATGAACACTACTGGTTCAAACACTATTCTACCTTATACACAACCGGAAAGTATCCCCCATGGATCTCATCCAGAGACAGACAGGATGCCTGCTCTGATACCAATTGAAATTCCGGGAATGTCACAGACTCAGAATGTCTAATGGAATGTTAAGACCTCTGATCTGACATTAAGCGTTGTACAAGTAGAATAGGCTGTACTTTTGATATCTGTTCTACAACAGTCACTGGATTAACATACCAGATCCAGCAACACGCTGGTTCTGATTTGCTGAAGTTCAGAACAGTAAAGGTTAATCTTATACATTGATGTTACGAGGAATGCTGTGACATCAGAGTAAGTAACCAATACAGAAAGTAAATAACACACAGAATTGTTCACCCAGTTCGGTTCAACCAACCTACATCTGGGGGCTTCCAAGCCAGGGATAAAGTTCACTATTAGTAGTATCAATTCAAAGACCCTACAGCCAACATACCCGTTGACAGCCTTCTCACTTAATCACTACCCAATGACACTTTTACCTAAGATCCAATCCTAGATATGAGACCCCTCTCACTCCCCCTCAATCACCACAGTGATAACTTTCTGCAGTACACATACTGTTCAGAAGATACACTTCCATTACACATCTTGATCATGCTTAAAAGCTTCAGTCAAGTACAATGCATACATCCTTTAACCTACAGGTTTCAAGGAGTATGGTGACCATCCCACAGCCCGGGTGGTTCACAACAAAACTAGCCCTAAAGTGTTACATCTTGTCAATACTCGACCCTCTTAAATTAGGTTACAATGCTTCTATTTATAACCCACTTTACCCAGCTGGATTTGGGCCTTCACATCACAGCAATGCAGCTCTAACAACCTGCATAAAATAAGCAGAAAACTTCTGCTACAAGTTAGGTCTTCAATCGAGCTTTTCTCCTTATCCTTAGCTTCTGATTGAATCTTCTAGGGCTCCACGTATGCCTTCAATTTTCGCTACTTGTTATGCATTCTATTTGGCAGAATATTCTGCATAACTTTAGGAACAGAACTGCATCAGTCTTGACAGTTCAGTAGCTTGATGTCTGGTATGATGTTATGACATCTCTTGAGACATGTTGTTCCAGAGCATGTTTAGGCATTTACAATAGAATTTTCAGGCTGTTCCTATTGTACATTACATTACATTATTGTTGCTATTTGTTTTACAAGAGATGAGCCAATCCCAAACGAAGGCACTTACAGAAATGAATCGGGCAATGTAATTTAATTGTCCCAAGAAACCTCTGACTTCCTTCTCGGTAATGGGAGTGGGAATTTCTTTAATAGCTTTGACCTTGGCAGGATCAAATTCAATACCTTTGTCACTGACAACAAAACCTATGAGTTTACCGGATCTTACCCCAAAAGTGCACTTATTCGGATTCAACCTTAGCTTGCTCTTTTTCAGCCTCTCAAATAACTTGTGTAGATGGTCCAAATGTTCCTCTTAAGTTTGGGATCTAGCTATCATGTCGTCGATGTATACCTCTATCTCATGGTGAATCATGTCGTGGAACATAGCTACCATAGCACGCTGATATGTTGCGCCGACGTTCTTTAACCCAAAAGGAATAACCTTGTAGCAGAAAGTGCCCCACTGTGTGACAAAGGTAGTTTTCTCCATGTCTTCATGTGCCATCTTGATCTGATTATAACCTAAGAAGCCATCCATGAAGAATAATACCTTATGATAAGCGGTGTTGTCGACCAAAACATCAATATGTGGGAGTGGGAAGTCATCTTTGGGGCTTGCCCTGTTCAGATCCCTGTAGTTTACACACATACGTACCTTGTCGTCTTTCTTTGGTACCAAAACAACATTTGTAACCCATTGAGGATAGGATGTAACAGCTAAGAACCATACGTTAAATTTTTTCATAACCTCAGCCTTGATCTTCTCTGACATCTCGGGACGCATACGACGAACCTTTTGCTTTATTGGAGAACAACCCTCTTTCATCGGTAGACAGTGAACCACAATATCAGTATCGAGCCCTGGCATGTCTCCGTACGACTAATAAAAGATTTCAACATAGTCATGCAACATTTGAATTAACCTGTTCTTGACACCGTCCTCCAGGTTGGCACCTATCTTGACTTCTTTTCTATCTGTTTCAGTATCCAAGTTTACAACCTCAATTGGCTCTTCATGCGGTTGTATAGCCTTTTCCCCTTGTATTAATAGTCTAGAAAATTCTCCCAGTATTTCACAATCTTCCTCGCCTTCGTCCTCGGCTTGGTAGATTGGATTTTCAAAGTCATAAGTGACAATAGCAGAATTGTTATCAATGGGATCCAGAGTGGATGTGGATCTGCAATGTATTGTGTGGGTGTGTGTAAGAACACATAGATATTTGAAAGTGATAAAAGTAAAAAGAAAGACAGAGGACACAAAATTTGAATGCAAAACATCCAATGCTTTAAACGAAAACATGTTTATGAAATGACAACCCTTAACGAACGAATCGTTGTGCCCCGGGTAAGACACAAGGCTTAAATTCATTGTTTTAAAAGATTACATAATCAAACTTGAAAGCAATAAAAACAGAAAATAGCTATTACTCCTAACTAAAGTAGACTGAAATAATGTATTGAGTCCTCCAGTTGTTGAGCATGTTGCCTATGGTAGGAAAGATCCAGCTGTCAAAGTCATAGTCATTGTCAGCATCTTCTATGGCGTTGAATCCATTATTGCTGATGCAAAATGGTGGTCTTCCAGCCCAAGCACAACGAACAACCTTCTGAGCCTTTGTAGTAAAATCCAAACCAAAATTATCAAATTTATATAGAATGTCAGGAAGCTGACCCCAAGTAGTACAACCACCTTCTTCTACGACATCTCTAGCATCCTTCAAAGAAGCCATTCTGGGAGGAACCCTGGTAACCTTGGGAATGGAAGAAACGTCTTCGGTAGCGGTTTGAGGGATAACTTTAAAAGTCTGACAGGGATTCTCGATGAATTCGCCTTCCATCTCAACATATCTGAATGATTTCATGTGACTAACCATATATTCTTCTTCATCATAGACAATAACAACCTTTCCCTTCACGGGATACTTCAGCTTCTGGTGTAGGGTGGAAGTAACAGCTCCTGCCCCATGGATCCAGGGGCGTCCTAGTAAGCAAGAATAAGTTAGTCTAATATCCATTACGTAGAACGTATATTCGAAGACCTACGAACCTACCTTGATCGAAAGATCCACCTCTCTGTGTACCATTCTCTTTGAGCCGTCAAAGGCTCAAACTATAATATCACTAGGTTTCAGTATAACCTCTTCGCAATCCAGTCCGTCAAGAGCATATTTTGGTAGCACATTCAACGAGGAACCAATATCAACCAATACGTGAGCCAAAGTAGTTCCCCTACATTTAATGGAGACATATAGGGCCTTGTTGTGATTTCTTCCCTCAGGAGTCAAGTCAGCATCAGAAAAACCTAACCCATTGTCAGTCATTAAGCTAGCAACATAACTTTCAAACTAATCAGCAGAAATTTCTTGTGGCACGTGAGTAGACTTCAAGAATTTCACCAAAGCTTGTTCATGGGCTTCAGAACACAATAATAGGGATAACATAGAGATCTTGGATGGGGTCTACCCCAGTTGTTCAACAATCTTGTAATTTTTTTTATGAATAATCTTCAATACCTATTCAACTCTTGTCTAGAGGTGTCTTCAGCTGTAGCTACTTTACGTGCCTCTGTATGGGCATGCTCTATTATTTTCTCTTTTCCCTGAGCCTCAGTAGTTGAGTCGGTAGTGGTAACTTTAATTAGTGTAGTAACCATCTTCAGAGAGATTTCTGGGGAGAAAACCCTTCCGCTTCTAGTAACCTTGTTGGTCCCGGCAATATTGTTAATGTCGGGATCAGTAACTTCAGTACCTTCAATCTTAGTAATCGATAGTTCTTGCTTGATGTCGTGGTAGTAGACGTCGGATCCATAGTTCCACGGGACAACTTTGTCCGAGGAATATGGAATAGGTCCATGTGTATTTATGATTAGAGGAGCAACTTTTTGATTGGAAATAATCCTTACAGGACCTTTGGAGGTAATCCTGACAGGATTGTCGAATCTTACAGATAAATCTTGAAATAAATTCTCAGCAGACAAAATTTTATCAACCAGAATTATATGATTGTTCATTAGGCATTGGATGCCTTCTTTCAGTAACTTTCAGCCATTTGGTTGGGTTGCGCAACAGTAACATCTTTCAATACAACCTGGAAATAAACCGGCCTGCAACAAATTCTTCTTGATAATTGGGAGGGGAGTATCCAATTCACTTACAATAGAAACATAAAGAACATCGTCAATAGAACTTATGCCTTTGTCATGCTTTGGCATTGGTGCAGTAATTACATTTAGGGTCTCAGGCGAATCAAACTCAATTTCTTTATTGTCAATCATGTCTTGCATTTTGTTTTTCAAAGCCCAACAGTTATTGGTGTCGTGCCCATAGCTATTGGAATGGTAACCACATTTCACATTCGGATTGTAGCAAGGAGATGAGGTGTTGGGATTCTGAGGAGGCTCCCTTAACGTAATCAGTTCCGCTTTCAATAAATGTTGTAATGCATGAGATAGTGGTACATTGATCTTTGTAAATTATCTTCTCGGTGCGTCTGTCCTACACTTATTACCCTGTTGTTGTTGTACAGGTGCATGGTTAGAAATTAACACCGCTCTCACAGACTGATTGCAGTCACTTCTAACATGAACCTTCTAGCCATAAACAACATTAACTTCTTTCTTTTCGCTAAATGTCTTCTTTACAGCACTCGAAGACGTGGCCACATGAATTTTTCCACTCTTCATACCACTTTCGACACGTTCTCCAGTTAGAATCAGCTCAGTAAAACCAGATGATGAGCTTCCAATAAAGTGATTAAATAAAGGACCCTCTAAAGTGCCCATGAACATATCAACTAGCTCCCTTCCAGATAAAGGAGGTTGCACTCTTCCATCCTGATCTCTCCATTTTTGGGCATACTCCTTAAACCCTTCATGAGAGCCCATGGTCATACTCTGTAACTGCACACGAGCCGGTGCAAGATCAACATTATATTGATACTGTTTGTAAAAAACAACAGCTAGGTCTTCCCAAGTGTGGATGTTGGTTCCCTCCAGCTAATAGAACCACTCAAGTTGTGTCCCGGATAAACTTTCTTGAAAGAAGTGAACTTATAACTTTTTGTCAGCAGTATGGGGTTAGACCTTCCGAACATAAGACCGCAAATGAAGCTTTGGATATGACACACCATCATACTTGGAAAAGGTAGGAACCTTGAACTTTTGAGGGATAACAACCCCCGAGATAAGACCTAACTCTTCAAAATCCAGCCCATGCACTTTCTGGATCTCCATAGCATTGAGACGATCTTCGAGTTGCTTGTATATGTCGTCAGCGGGAGGATATTTTTCATCAAAGTAGTCTTCATCAAAATCTTGTCCAGAACCAAGGTTGTTATCCTCTTCAAATTTCACACTCTCGTCATCTTTCTCTTAGCTATCATCTTCATTCAGAGGGACCTCAAAATCTAGAGCCCTTCTGGCTGGACCTTGAATCCTCTGCCCATATTAAGAAAGACTGTTGGCTTTTTAGTCTTCTTCTTATTCCCCTTTGTGATGAGGGTCTTCAAATCGTCTTGACCCTTAGCTAAGTCCAAGAACATTTGCTGGAACTGAGCGTTTGGAGCTTGAAGTTCATTCACAGTTTGTTCGAGCGCAATCTTTTACTGAAATAAACAGTAAGAAAATGAGAAAATCTGTCTAGAAAGTACTTGTTATGTGATGATATGCACGGTATATAGATGCAAATGCAATGTTTTCGAGGACCATTGCGGGATTTAAATTTGTTTAAACAAAAGGAAACGAAATAAATTTTAGTAACAAGCTCAAATTATAATTGCCTTCTAGGCTTATAATGATAACAAGAAGAGCTACAAAGAAACAAAATATGAATTCAAGTCTACCATGGGCGCTTCCTCTTTGTGTTGACATATGTATTAAGGCTTTGTTCTTTATGGAGTCGTTTTTTCAGCTTCAATACTTTCTTTTCACTAGCATAGAGCTGAGTTTCAAAGGCATCCATTTCTTCCTTAAGTTGAATCCAGGACTTCTGTAGTTCTTCAAGGTCAGTAGGCATAACCATATGTTGAACGGTATGAGGAAGATCCCCTTCAACAACAGATTCTATGATCACTAGTAGGATAGCAGGATATGGCATTTTGAGATTTTGAGCACGAGACCGCATCCATCTGAGGTAAGGCTCTAGGAGAATGGAATTATTATGTCCCAAAGTCTCGCTATCAATCTTGTTGACCATGCCCCAAACACGTATAAACCTTTGATGGTAATTTTTGGGATCGTCCTCATAGTCAAACACAAAACCCTGGATGAGCATATCATGAGGACCGTCCCTTAGAGCATAACCAAACTGACGCAGAGCTAGAAAAAGGTTATAAGTGATGTCCCCTCTTATACCAAGGAGTGGTACATTAGGTAATTCCCCATAGCAATCAATAATAGTGGCATCTGCCTGATATCGAGAACACCAATGTATATCTGAAGAGCGGGTGATGTCAACCTTTAAGACCACCTCAAACATTGTTCATTCTTTATCATAGATCGAGGTAGGTGCAAAGTAAACCACCTAGACAATAGAGGTATGCAACACATAGGAGTTCCTCGCTTCTTCATAGTATGAGTGTGATGGAAATGCAGGATATTCCAAGCAAAGTAGGCACTGAATTATGAGTGAGAAATATTTTGATGGCATTCACATCTATGAATTGGTCCGGATTAGGGAATAGTACCAAACCATAGATCAGCAAAGCTAAAATATCCTCAAAAGCACGAAAATTCATGGTATCTAGAAACCACTGAGCCTTCTCTATTAGAAATTTAAGAGAAAAACCCTTGACTCCATTCCTTGTTTCCTAATTAGATATAATTTCCGACAGTTTTAGATGTAAGGCTACTGCAATGTCTTCAGGTTTTGGGACTTGCTCTAGACCGGTGAAAGGTATCTGATCAAGAATAGGAACTTCGAGTAGCTTAGATAATTCTTCCATTGTGGGCACCAACTGATAATCCGGGAAGGTAAAACAGTGATGTTTAGGATCAAAGAACTAGAACAGAACACTCATCAGGTCTTCTTTGAAACTGGTAGTAACCAAACTGAGTAGATGGACATTTCTCTTGGTGAATTGAGAATTTTTAGGAACCTTTGAGACTAATTCCTCAAGCTTGGAAGGTATCCTTACGAAGTTGATTCGGATGGTATTCCTGTGACTGGAAGCCATGACCCTGTAACACAGGATAAAGATAAATCCCTTAGATCCTTTATATAGTTAGTCATGATATGATATTATGATGTTATGATATCATGTTCAAACAAATAAAAAACACAAACAAAGAACACAAGAGTCTTAGGTTTAAGGCTTGCATGGGGTTCATAGGTAAGTACCCTCTTGAAGTTTAGTTTGCTCAACCTGTCCTAAAGAAGTAACTGGGTTCTAGGGATCTTAATATCACTGATTTTTCCCACAGGTTTCATTTAGCACGGCAACAGACTTGCCACCAAACAAAATCTGAGAGTCAAATCTCAATGAGTGTAACATCGAGTATCAACCAACTTCGGACTGCACCAAATCCGACTATATCACTACCTTCTAATGGCTAAGTTAAGTTAATTAAGGTTCTAAAAGTCAGTTAGTGCTTATGACACCACGTGGCAGCCTAGTATTCTCCCCGACTGACTCGAGGGACACCAATACCAACCAATATGTCGCACTAACGTAGCCATCACTTCAACCATATTGGTATACGTCGTATAGTTTCCATGATATATTGCTACTTGCCTAAAATGCCCCCAGATCCGGGTGTAAGATCTTTGCAAGAAAATAAACCCAAACAATCCCTCAAATGTGAAGCATACAAAGCAAACAAGAAAAGCATTTAAAAGTGATCTAACTTTAAACCCCTCTTTTTAAACTATAAATTTCCCTAGCAGAGTTTCCAGTTCTGTAATATGGTGGGAGAACTAACTTGGTTTTGCATTTTATCACAAATGTTCTGATAGCAAGAGTCGCCACCGAATTTTATTTTATCCAATAAGGAAAGGGTGAAAATAACAGGAAAGACGTTTTTTGATTTTGAGTTCAGGGGGTAGATTATGAAAAGGGAAGGTGTTAGCACCCTTTTCATCCGTAGTTATCTACGGGCTCTTAATCGCTAGCTCACTTTGAAAATTCTTTGTGAATGTGTTTGAAAAATATTTAGAAATGCCAATAGTAAGGCAAGACTTTGTAATGATTCTCGTATCTGTCCTCGAGAATGCGTATAAAGTGTTTTGAAATTTTTTCTGAAAGTGTTTGTGAAAAAGATGTTTTTGTTTTGTTTGTGAGCAAGCGATTAGGAACTATCTACCTACTCAAGGTATTTCGTGTTATTTTCCTTCTCCTTTAGATAGCGATATCCTACCATTAGTTAGTAGGAAGCCCTATCGTTGGATGTGAAGGGACGGGTGTGGGTCATCGTATACTCATCGAAGGCAACTTGTAGGGGCACTTTAGTAATTTGTAAGGGACTACATAATTTACCGAAGGCAACGTCGAAAGGGTCATCGAGGGACTACGATCTTTTTAATCGATGGATAGTGCTAAAGCGCCCCCATGTTTGAGGGACATGACTGTTTTTTATCAAAGGCAACAAGGGGGGTTACCCTAGAGGTGCGCGTGTGCAAATGATTTGTGTTTCAGTTATTTTTAATCTTGTATTAGGGTTTGCTACCGTTTGCTATTAATCTTGTCATACAATCCTATTAAGCTAACAGTAATGTATAAGAAGCATAAAATATAAGTCCGGAAAAGTAAAATTATGCGCTATTACAGGGCTTTGGGAATGGGGGTACAAATAATAAAAAGATGGGGAAAGTTAAAAACCCTAATTATCTATTACAAACCGTGTGCAATTACATAATCAGAAAAATTAAAAATTAAAAAAATACGCGAAGTGGTAAAAAAAGGAAAAGGGAAAGGAAATTGCTTTGGTGATTTTTGATAGAAAAGATTTGATGATTAACATAATAATCTAATTAATTTTACTTACAAAAGAAATTGATTTTAATTAAAAAGAAGGTTATATGAAAAAACCTAAAAAACTAAATTAATTGATTAAATAAAAACCTAAAAATTAATTAGAGTTGATTAAATCAAAACCTAAAACTAATTAGGGTTTATATAAAAAAAGGTTTTGAAAAAGGTTTTGTAAAAATAGGAAAATAAGAGAAGGAGTAAGAAGAAAAGAAAACTTGGAGGAAAATAAACCAAAAAGGTAGGGGTGGGTGTTGAACTCACGCCCTCAGCCAATACAAACAACACGTTCACCAATGGTCTAAGCGCGCCTTAGTGTTAAGGGAAGGCAGCCAACATGTTTTATCATCTGCAAAACAATAAAAATCAGAAAAATATCAAAATGCCAAAAGGCTGGGATCGAAACCACGCCCTGGCATAGTAAGTCCTTAACGCGCGCGCTTCAACTGATGGGGCGGTAATACATCCGTTAATTTAATTGAAAAAATAAACAAATATTCAGCAAAAAGGTATATACCGGAGAGACGCTGGAGCCCTAGCTCTGGTCATCTTCTCCGGTGAGTCAATTCTTTGTCCCTGCAAAATAACAACCATTAGAAGGCCAAAAGTACCATACCCCTCTAAATCGAGGACTACGAGTTCAATAGGATGGTTATGTTAGAATGAAACGGCCTGGTTTGAGAGGTATAACGAAAACGATGTGGATCGGTGCAAACATGGCATATCACGATTTGGATTGCATGGGATCCTTACAATGATCCAAACATGTACAAACACATCTCAGAAACGTATTAATGGCATTAGTATGACTTAAAACAAAATGAAAATCAAACTATGAGTTTTGTAAAGATCATGGAATCGAAGATGAATGCATGTGAGTTTCATGAGCTTTAGACCATCAAACTTGATCCATTATTACTTTGTATGATTGCTGGGAATGAATGGAGTGGCTAGTTTATAGTGAAAGGGACTATGAATAGGGTTTCATGTTTTTTAGGCTTCTTGAAAAATTTGAGATTTTGGATAAGTTTCTTGAGATAAGGGTTTCTTCCCTGGCTTGTATTAAGAGTGCATAATATATAGCATGAATCAAGTCAAAGATAAGATGGGCTTGGACTTTGTGTAAGAAGCCTTGTATTTTATCTTATTTATTTTTGAATTATTAATGAATAAATCAAAATAATTAAAAATAAAATAGACCAAGGGGTGCATGAACAAGATCTGAGGTGTATAAAGAGTTTAATACATGCTTAGATTCTAAAATAATGGCCCAATAGCCAAAAATATCAAGTTTGCTCAATTTGAACTTCATGCATTTGCTCAAAATTTCCCAACTTGCACTAGTCATAACTCTCTCAATTTTCATCTTTTGAAAGTGATCCATGACTTTTTGTAAAGCTCAAGATGTCCTCTAAAATCTCTCGTTTGATCAATTTTGCATTTGGAGACTTTACCTTGATGTAAATTGCCTTGATAAAAAGTGCCTTTTTGTTGACTTTTGAAATGACCTGTAATGTATTGGGTCATGTCTCTCAAATGAAACATTTTTTGGACTTGAGCTTAGAGAAACAAAGTTTTAGAGATTTAATTTCCTTCAAAATGAGATTTAGTTGGGGAAAAAATTATGAAGCATGTGAAAGTTATGCTTGGTCAAAGTTCAGTTGACTTCTCCTAAGAAAACCCTAATTTGGAAACTTTTGACTTTTGATGATTTGAGAGTTTTTCTTAATGAATCATGATCAAAACTTTATCAAATGATGAATGTGACTTCAAAATGTTGATGTTGACCGAAAATCTTGAAGTTTGACTGTATGTTGACCACACTTGACTTTTTACCTATTATAGTTTATTTTAGTCATCTGAGAAATTAATTGAGCAAACTTGTGATGCAAGGCTTGAAACTTGGCATGAGAATTATTTGAGACATGTGAGAAACCATGAAATCCACTTGAGGCATTAGAAACCCAATATTCCCTGAGAAAGATGAAACCCTAGTTGTAGGTTCATTGCTTAGGAGGAGAATTTGTATGATCATTCCTTGAGCATCCTTGAGCAAGTGGAAACTCTAGAAGCACGAGGAGATGTGTTGAATAAAATGGGAGGGAAAATTTTGGGGGTACAACACTTATACAGCAAGGTTATTGTTGTACCCCAAAATTTACCCTCTCATTTCACAAAGGATCATTCTGGACCCTCGGGTTTGCTTCTATCAAGTTTCGAGTCTTGGATTACAATTTTCCAAGAAAATCATTCACAAGGGCAAAATGGTCAAAAGCACACTGAAAAGGAAAACTTTGACTTTTAGATCAAAAATCAAGTTTCAACAATTATATTTCATCAAGACATGAAATTGGTTCATCAAAAATCAGAAGTCAGAAACTACTTTGAAAAAATCCAAATTTCTAAACATTTAGAAATTTTTCTAAGTGTTAAGAGAATGTGGTACTTCAGAACTTCTGGGCCAGTCCCCATGCAAGCGCAATCAGAATTTGCAAACATGGTTCAGAACGTAATGCTTCAATCAGAATATGTAGAAATGATGCTCTTTGGTCAAAACATGATTCTTCAACATATGAAGGCTATGTTCAACGCTTCGGTCATAACATCACCCTTCGAGTCTCATTCTGGTCTTTTGCGATCAGAACATCACCAAATCTGAAAACCTCATTTAAACAACCTGCTACCCTGCTGTGGTACAGTCCTGCAACTAGTTGCTGATCTAGTCCATGCCTTCACTTTCTCAAACCCCATATTTGCACCAAATTAGCATACAAAAGTTGTGATTAAAATGCAATGGAACAGTATGCCAAAAAGGTTTAAATCCCATTTGTCCCCCCCCCCCCACCAAAACCACAACAAACCCATCTATAAATAAGTTGCTCCATTACACGTTCAAGGGGCTAGCTTTTAGAGAGAGAGAGAGAGAGAGAGAGAGAGAGAGAGAGAGAGAGAGAGAGAGAGAGAGAGAGAGAGAGAGAGAGAGAGAGATAATTGTCAAAAGAGAGAAAAGAAAACTATGAAACCTTCGCCAAAATCCAGAATTCCCAAACAGAAAACCAAACATTTGTTCTTCCCTTTGAAAAAGAACATAACCTTTCATGTTCCTTTGCTCTCGTTGATTCCAGAACATCTGAAGGCAACAGCTCAAGTTCCAAGCACACGCTGCAGATTCAAGGTAAGTCTTTCTGACTTTGCATCTTTTCATTCGGAACATCATTAAATATGTAAATATCATAGTATTGATGTTGGCCATATCATTGCATAAGTAGAAGAAACTATGGATCAGAACTTCTTGAATAAAGCTAGGCTCAGAATTAGAATTAGAACTTCTATAGACTAATGTGCTTTTATCCTTCTGGTTTGCTGTTAAGAACTGAATAAATTGATGATGTGCTGATTAATATGAGGAAAGAGTTGAAACGTAACACATAACTTCTGGGTTCTCTTCACTGTTTTAACACGAAAAAATTCTAGGATCTCTTATTGTTTTAACACAGAACTTCTGATTTTTACTCACTGTTTAACACAACACAAAACTTCAGATTTTCACTCATTGTTTAGCATAACAAAGAAATTCTGAGTTCTTCTCACTGTTTTAACACACTAGAATTTATAGGTTTTTACACTATTATGACACGGTAACAGAACTTCTGAATTTTACTCACTGCTTACACAACACAGAACTTCTAACTTTTCACCCACTATTTAACACGACACAAAACTTCTGACATTTTGCTCACTGTCCAAACACCACCCAGAACCTCTGTTTCCTTTCCCTCTAATGTTTCTTGCAGGACCTCAGAGTGTATCAATCCAGAACTTCCGATTCCCACTAACGTTTCTTTCTGAGTCACAACGCGCCTGGCATCAAAACTTCTGATCCTTTTTGTTTTGTTTGCAGCAGCACGCTGATTCTATCTCTTATTATTTTCCCATTTTATCACTTTTAATATCAATACTCTTTTTATTAATATAAAAAAGACATAAAAATATTCCCTTTTTATTGATTAATTTATTTCTTTTTTTAATTCATTAAAGACAAAAAACCATTTTCTAAACAAGTCTTTTTTTCTTTCTTGCATTGTACATTTCGATACGGTTGTAATAGTTAATTAGGATTTAAATTCTTGCAACCCCCCATTTGTAAATTTGTACCCCCATCCCTAAATGATGTAATAGCGTAGGACCTTTACATTTCCGCAATTTATTACTTTCAAGTATAAATGCTAGTAATTAAGGTGTGTATGGCAAGACATGAAATCAACAAATAGATAACCCTAATCAAGACTAAATGCATGTAAATCAAGCACACTTACACACTAACACCCTTAGAGTAATCCCGCTTTGTTGCCTTTCAGAAAATAGTCATGCCCCTCGAATATGGGCGTTTTAAAAAAGACCCTCTATAAAAGATCGTAGTCCCTCGATGACCCTCGATGTTGCCTTCGATAAATGATCTTGTCCCTAAACGAAATTACTAAAATGTCCCATAGGTTGCCTTTTATGACTATACAAACGTCCCACGCCCGTCCCTTCACATCCAACGATGGGGCTCCTTACCAAATTAATGGTAAGATAACAACATCTAAAGGAGGAGGAAAAGAACATCTAAGACATTTTGGGTAGATAGATTTGCTCCTAGTTGCTCGCTTGCTCATAACAAAAACATTTTATACACCAACACACTCATTTGAAACATTTTCAAAAGACAAACACTTTGTGCGCGTTCTTATAGAAACGAGAATCATTACAAAGATATTTTTAAAATACTTTCAAAAAACCACACCACAAGCGCATTCAAACAAAATCAAGTGATCTAGCAAGAAACTAAGAGCCCGTAGATAACTATGGATGAAAAGGGTCCTAATACCTTCCCTTTTCATAATCTACCCCCCGAACTCAAAAAAACATCTCTAAAGGTCTTTCCTGTTCTTTTCAGCCTTTCCTTATTGGATAAAAGAAAAGTCGATGGCGACTCTTGCTAACCGCAACATTTGCGATAAAACACAAAACAACCAAGTCAGTTCTCCCACCGCGTTACAGTTATGTTTTGACTACACCAATAATATCGATGAATACGAAGCTTGTATCTTGGATCTGGAATCTACTATTGATTTAAGAATTAAACACCTCGAAGTATACGGAGACTCGACATTAGTCATATACCAAGTCAACAGTGAATGGGACACTAAACATCCCAAACTGATTCCATATCAGGATCGTGTTTTAAATCTAGCTACGGAATTTACTGAGATTACCTTCAGTCATATTCCACGAGAAGAAAATCAGATGGCAGATGCCTTGGAAACTTTATCAGCCATGTTCAAAGTAACTTGGCCAAATCACGAATTGTGCATTTCAATTAGACATTTTGAAGAACCTGCACATTTCCTTGCCTTTCAAGAAGGACCATATAACAAGCCTTAGTTCTATGACATCAAGAGGTATCTCGAGAAGCAAGAATATCCAAAAGAAATGCCTCTATAATCGACAAGCGAACTCTGCAGAAGCTAGCTTCAAAGTTTTTTCTAAATGATGATGTGTTGTACAAAAGAAACTAAGATATGGTGTTGCTCATGTACATGGAGAAACATGAAGCAAATACACTTATGAGAGAAATCCATGAAGGCACTTTTGGAACTCATACAAATGGACACACCATGGCTAGAAAGATCTTGCGAGCATGTTATTATTGGTTGACAATGGAAGTTGATTGCTACCATTATACAAAGACATATCACAAATGCCAAATCTATGCTGACAAAATGCATGTAACACTGACTCTTCTGAATGTCCTGAGTTCTCCTTAGCCATTTTTCAATGTGGGGAATTGATATGATAGGAACGATCGAACCGAAAGCCTCTAACGAACACCGGTTCATACTAGTTACCATTGATTACTTCACCAAGTGGGTGGAAGTTGCGTCCTACGCAAATGTAACAAGACAAGTGGTTACTTGGTTCATTAAGCAGAGTATTATATGCAGATATGGGGTTCCTAGCAGGACTATTAAATACAATAGGTCCAACTTGAACAACAAAATGATGAAGGAGTTATGCGATGACTTCAAAATTGAGCATCATAATTCCTCACCATATCGACCCAAGATGAACGGAGCTTTTGAAGCTACCAATAAGAATATCAAGAAAATCATTCAGAAAATGGTAAAGACATACAAATATTGGCACGAAATGCTCCCCTTCGCTCTACATGGCTACTGTACGTGCGTCAACAGGTGCAACTCCTTTCTCCCTAGCATATGGAATGAAGGCAATACTCCCTGTTGAAGTAGAGATTCCATCACTAATAGTTCTAATGGAAACAAAACTTGAAGAAGTAGAGTGGGTTCAGACGCGACTTGATCAACTTAACCTCATTGAAGAAAAATGCTTGACAGCTCTGTGCCACGATCAGTTATACCAAAAGCAAATGAAGAAGGCATTTGACAAGAAGGTTCATCCTCAAGTGTTCAAAGAAGGAGATCTGTTTCTCAAGAATATTCTATTACCTCATCTTGATTCACGTGGTAAATGGATACCCAACTACGAAGGTCTGTATGTAGTTAAAATAACATTTTCGGGTGGTGGTCTTATCCTCACAACAATGGATGGGGAAGAACTGCCACACCCAACAAACTCTGATGCAATCAAAAAATACTATGTATAAATATCTCGCTAAGTTCGAACCTTAAACAAGCGACTTAGGAAAAAAGGGGAATCCCGATGGATTGAAAACCCAAAAGGGCAGTCCAGGAAAAAATTAGGGACATAAACAAAAATAATTATCCCAGTGGATTGAAAACCCGAAAGGGCGATCCATGAAAAAGTTAGGGATCTTATTCAAAATAAAGAACAAATAGACTGTGATCTAAGAGCCACGACTACGACCATGAAGGAGATGGATTAATCTAAATCATTTGACTCAGAAGCAAAGGAGATTGGAGAAACAGCAATATCGATTATCATTTTCATTGCCATTTTCATTTTTTGATAAACTTTCTGTAATTACGTCTTTCAAGGAATTGTATCTTGTACTTTCGCCTATTCAAAGGCAACTTCATCAATAAAACATTTACTTTTTCAATCTTTTTTATTTGTGTTTTTCTTTTTAAACTAGTTTGCAAAATACTACGATTATTTCTTGTGAATATTGTGTTGAAATCTGTTGTACCCCAAAATTTTCCCTCTCAATTCTCAAGGCCTTTCTTACAAGGATTTTCAAGGTTCAAGCTTGAACAAGTGCATTGGGATTTTCCAGTACCAAAATTAAAAGGAAACTGTCAAAAACGAGAAAACAGATAAAAATAACATTTTGACAAATTTGGAGGAACTTGGATTACACCCTTCGTTTTTAGCAAGGGCCTCCTTCGATTGCAACTTGGATTACATCCTTCATTTTGAACTTAAAGCCTTCTTCGAATGCAACTTAGGTACATCCTTAATTTGGATTTGAAACCTCCTTCGATTCAGCCTTTTGATTGGACAAGTGTGTTTCCTACATGGTTGCAATCAAAGGCCATGACATGTTGGCCACACATGCCCCCTGTAAGGAAACCTTTTCGATTCACCAAGCGTGCTTCCTGCAAAACCTACTTCGATTTGGACAAGTTTACTGCCTACAAGCCTGCTTCGACTGGACAAGTTTGCTACCTGCATGCTTGCTTCGTTTGGACAAGTTTCGATGGGACAAAGTAACCATCTTTATGCATCCTTCAAATCCACTTGCACCAAGGGCCTCTTGCATACTTTGCTTCATACAAGCTTCGTTTGATCCAAGAAGTATCTTCATACAAGATGTGACTAAGTTCTTGCTTCCCTTGAAGGAACACCCTTCGACTCAGAAGTCAGGAACTTCCCTCACGCTAAAAGGAAATGACTCCCTTTATGTTTGTTTCGATCCACATGCTTCGATTAGGAAACATTGCTTCCTTCGAACATAGTCTTTCGATTGGGTAATATGTTTGTTTCGATCCAAGCTTCGACAGGGCATTAGCTTCCTTCGAGTAAGCTTGTTTCGACCACAAGCTTCGACTGAGGCAAAGGCTTCCTTCGAACAAGTACGCTTCGATCTCATTCTTGCATTTGACTCAAGACCAAATCTCGTTTGCCAGGCTATGTTGCGTCTAAATCTTTACATAGTCAGAAGCTTGTACAAGGGTTTTAAACTTTGTCTTTTAGATACTACTATTATTGGTTAAAGGCTACATGCCCTTTCCTTTCATAGAGAGTACTTTAGTCACAAAATCAGCTTTCAACCTGATTTTGGTCTGAGCACAAGCAACGTCAGAAGCATAAGTCACATCTTCTTCACCCCAACTGCCAAGAGGCCCCCCCACATGTACTTTCACGTTACATTATTTTATCATTTATTTGCAAGGCTGGCTTTGGACAACATGTCCATTCTTTCTCTATAAATAGAGGAACATTTACAAAGCTAAGGGAGGATCTTTGGACCAGAGGAACGGATCTCCCAATTTTCTCAAACACAGTAAAACTCTCAAGTTCATCAACACTTGAGAAATCAAAAAACCAGAATCCCAAACACTCACCTCTTTCGATTCTGAAGAACACCCCACACATAGAAGTTTGTTCAAACTCAAAGACAACCTTCTGTGAAAACTCTTCGAACTAAAAGCGAACCCCCTGTGACTACTCTTCGAATTCCAGAAACATCCAGGTAGCAGTTCAAGTTCGAAACCCACATCCATTCAAGGCCTGAAGCAAGGTAAATTATTCTTACCTTTGAACTTTTCGTTCCATGGCATCGTAATTTTCCCTTTCGTTTGAAACATGTACATACCATTGTTCCTTTCGTTTCCACCCTTTTTAACATATTTTTTAGAGCTAAGCCTTTCGTTTTGCTTTTTGTTTACCTGAACTTGCTTTAACTATTAAACTGTTTACAAGACAAATACTAGCATGGCCTCAGGCCATGTTTCCATTTAATGCTTGAAATGAAAGAAACAGGAAATAGGAAACGAAGCTTCTGGCTTCTACCCTCTTTCTCCAGGTCAAACGAAAGAGACAACCAGGAGCAAAACCATACACTGACTTCCAGGCCTAGCCAGAGACACGCTCACACTGATTTCAATGGCCCAATCGAAGAAGGCAACAAGGCAGAAAGGCCCAGCCAGAGGCACACTTGCACTAAGTCCAGGCTCAGACAAAAGGCACTCCCATGCTGGTGCCAGCCTCCAATCGAAGTGCAGGACCTGACTGGTACTAGCCCCAATCGAAGGAGGCCAACAAAATGCAAGTCCAAGGGTGCTACTGCCTGGGTCGAAAGACACTCATTTTTCTTACTTTTATCTTATTTTTTCCTTCATTTTTTTATGCCTTTCGATATGGTTGTAATAGCGTAGGATTTTATCTTTCTGCATTTTATTTACTTTGTACAAATGCTTGTAATTAGGCGTGTATGGCAAGATAAAATCAACAAGTAGACAACCTAAAAATCAAAGACAAATGCATGCAATAAAACACACTTTGCACACATGCACCCTTAGGGTAATTCCACTTGTTGCCTTCAAAAATGGGCCATGGTATGCATGTCAAGTACTTTGGCAAAACAAAAAGATCATAGTCCCTCGATGACGATGTCTTGGTTGCCTAAACAAAATGATCAAGTCCCTCAAGAAAAATTGCCAAAAATACTTGACATAATTGCTATCATGGTCTATACGATGACCCGCGCCTGTCCCGTTAACATCCTAACGCAAGGTTGTTCATCAAACACAATGGTGAAACAAAACTGTTAAAAGGGTTAAAAACATGAGAAAGATCTTTGAGTAAAATTAGGGTAGATAGCTCTTAGTTACTTGATCAAACTTGCAAAACATCCTTGCCATTTTTCAAACACACATCACAACACAACTTCAAAAACAACTTTCAAAAACATTGAAACATCTTTTCAAAAAGACAAACACCTTTGTAAAACATTCAAACAAGAATTGTTACAAAGGTTGCCTAGACAAGGCATGTTTTTCAAAACATTTTCAAAACCATACACACAAAGCACCATTTCAAACAATTGAAAAGCAAAGGCAAGTGATCTAAAACAAGTAACTAAGAGCCCATGGATAACCATGGATGAAAAGGGTGCTAGCACCTTCCCTTTTTATAATCTACCCCTCGAACCCAAGAAAACATCTCAAAGGTCTTTCCTGTGCTTTTTGACCTTTCCTTAGGATAAAATAAAAAGTCGGTGGCGACTCTTACTAAACCGAACAAGTGCGAAAACAAACGCAAATCCCAAGTCAGTTCTCCCATCGTATCACAAAATAATTTTAGGGATTTGATAAACAAATAAAATCATTTGATAAAACATAAAAGAGCATTTTGGTTAGAAAAAACATCAAAAAAAAATTTGCGCCTATGTCCATGCATGTGTCCACGCCTACGTCCAAACCTATGCCTACGTCTGCGATACAATTATCAAAATTGAGATGACATTATTCATCTTGTTCAAATCAACTCAAAGATACCACAACAACGCAACATACAATGTCGAGGAGTTGGTGACACAAAGAAAAAAACCAATGGTTTAAAAAAGGAAAATATCAAAATATTTACAAGAAACATTTGGTGCATATACAAACACATGGTGCATATACAAACATTTGGTGCATATACAAAATACTCAGTACACTTTGGCTCCATTTCAATTAAAGGCATTATGCATATATATCATGCATGACATTTTTCAAATCTACTTTGGTTAAACTACAAACTTTCTTGGGGCCCATTATTGAACTATCTTATCCGCGAAACAAATAAACACCTTGGTTAAGAACAGACACAACCGGTAAACTTTTATCTTATCTTTGATTAAGTTCTCTAAGATTATATTATCAAAACACTTTTCAAATATCTATCCTCTAGGTCGTGGTAGGTATGCGAATTATCAGGGTTATGTTATTTATCCTCTAGGTCATGATAAATACACAAGCCTATCCTCATAATATATATCCTCTAGGTTGTGGTAGATATGTGAAAATATATAGTTCATTGTGTCATTCTCTAAGAGATAGTGAATTATTAGGTTTATGTTATTTATTCTCTAGGTCGTGATAAATATGTAAGCATATCCTCATGTCATTTATCATCTAGGTCGTGATAAATTCACATCCTTTTCCTCGTATTATCTATCCTTTAGGTTTGGTATGTATGCAAATTATCGGGATTATGTTATTTATCCTATAGGTCGTGATAAATACGTAAGCATATCCTCTTGTCGTTTATCCTCTAGGGCGTGATAAAAGCACAAGCTTTTCCTCGTATTTCTATCCTCTAGGTTGTGGTAGATATGAGAATTATTAGGTTATGTTATTTATCCTCTAGGACCTGATAAATACATAAGACTATCCTCGTATTGTTTATTCTCTAGGTTGTAGTAAATATACGAAATCTAAAATATATCTCATTGTATTAGTCTCAAAGTGGCAATAGGTTATTTGTCTCTCTGCGATATAATTCATCGTGTTAATTCTCCATGCGGAAATGGATTATCAGCTCTGTTTTATTCATCCTCTAAGTTGTGATGAATAGGTAAAATTTGCATTATAAGCTTACTATGTTAATCTCAAAGCATTAGTAAGTCAAATTTTAAAAATTGTGTTATTTACCTCCTAGATTATGGTAAATACGCGAAAAAACTATGATCTCTTTTAGGTATTGATGATTTATCTGCATCGTCATATCTAAGTCAAATCAAATCTCTTTGTTCAAACTCTGGTAAGATAATACATCATCATTCGTGCCTATTTTGCATACTCTTGGGAACACTGTACAATGTATCCTTTCAATCTTTGGGTCAAATTTTGGGGTCTTCCATTATTTAATAAACCACAGGTTCGAATGTGCGAGACCTACGTATTCTTGCACCCTTCGATCAAAGGGTAATTAAATAGGGGCAACGGTTATACCCCAAAATTTCCCCATTATAATCATATTATTTAAATTTTCTTATTTTTGAATTTTGAGTATAACAGGGATTTGAATTCTAAAGAGGGGTATATCCTACCATATGGGGATTATTGAACTGTTTTTAGACAGATGACCCATTAAAATTTACTAAAACCACAAAAGGGTGTATATTCACATAGGGGAGGTGTTGTCTTAAAGCAAAGGGCCCATTGTTAGAGGCCTATGTTTAATCATTGAGAAGTATATACGAGGGGGGATATTCTTGTTGTATAGAGGTGTATTATCACTGGGTTCATTTTTCAGACTGACCCATTACATTTTTTGGGCCCGTTTAAACATAGAATGGGGTGTGTTTTAGTAGGGCTAGAGGTTTTGTTTGAAGGCCTATTATGTTTTGGGTATATACGTAGGGTGCAATTCAATGGCCCATTAAAGAAGAACTTGCAAGCCCATATTTTATTTTTTTGAAGCCCATCATGTTAGGTTTGTAGACTGAAGTCAACATTTCTTTCAAATTATTTTTATTTTACTATTATTAATTATAATAATTATTATGTTAACTATAATTGTATCTTTATTTAGTTATTAATATTATTAATTATTATTTTTATTGGTGAAACGCATTGACTAAGTCAACCAAGGGCAAAGGGGTTTTAAAATCCTAGATTCAACTCAGCGATGACCCTTATTCTTCCTCTTCATCGTTAACCATACCCCAACCCAAAAACAGATACTGTAGAGATTCAAAACAAATCAATATTATTGAACTAAATCTAAACTTTACAAAATCAAATCTTTCATATTTTTGTACAAAGATCGTATTAGTAACTGAATCAAATCTATAATCAAACAAAATCATCCAAATTACACATTACAATATCAATTACAAATCAAAATCTTCAATCAACTCTAAATTCCTAATTTCTAACGGAAATCACAATCAATTTTTATAATTTAACTCTAATCTAAACCTATATAAACCCCATAATCTAATACCTAAAGAAGAGAAAAGAAGAAGGGAAGAGTAGAAGGAGAAGAAGAGAAATTTGGGGTTCAATTTCTAAAACCTTAGATCTGAGTCGCACCATTTTCGCCATCATCTTTATCATCATCACCTTTCGCCACATGTAAACCAAAGGATACAAGAGGATTAGGGATCCGAATTGGAGAAAACAAACACAATAAAACACAGTTTTGAGGTAACGAAGCACTTAGCTTGAATTTCGTTTTGATTGTTGTGAGGAGATTTGAGGTTTTGTAGGGATTTTGGGTTGAGATCTAGGTTTAGCCGTCACCTTCGCCGGATCGATTTTATTTTAGGGTTGGTGTTTTCGTTTTTCTGTTGTGTAGTTGAGAAAGCGAGGACGAGAGAGAAGATGGTAGAGAGAAGAACGAATGAGTGAAATGAAAAGAAAAAGGAAAAAAAATGAAATGATATCTCCCTCTGGTTATTGATCGATGATGACACATGGCCAACATCTGGCCACGTGATCCCACACATCCTCATTTACACTCTCATTCCTCTGCCCTCTGATCTAATCAGACGTTCCAAAGACCGCGTACCCATGATAGCTCCATACACGCACACGAACTGAACCCAACATGCTCTCTCCAATTACGTTTAGGCCAAGGCCCGTGTTATTCAAACCCCCATACCATTTCTTATACTATTCTCAACAATGTTTTGTGCCCCCATGCATTGGACTTCTCATATGAATTTCTGGGCTTAAGCCCCGTCTATTGGCACACCTTATTTTTACTACACTAACTGAAAATAAACCCCCTTTGCATTTTAATTAGTTAATTTATTTATTTATCTATTTTGTTTATTTGTTTTATTTATTTATTATCATTTATCATTTTTGCATTAAAAATTATTAATAAATAATTATTGGTTTTTTTTTATTAAAAATATTTAATATATCTTTAATAATTAGAAAATAATTAGTTATTAATTAAGTATTTTCCAAAATTATAACCTTATTTTTCAAATTGCATTAAATCTTTTTTTTCTCATTCAAACATATTTTTTTCCATATTGCGTTACATACTCTAAGACAGCTAACCAATCAAACACTAACCAATTTTTTACTAATAAAATTCAAATTCATATTTATTTTCAAAAAAAGATTATGGAAACTTCTTTTATTGACTGCGAGTTACGTCTATAGTTCTGCTATTCATACACTCAGACTTGGTTCAAGGAGAATTCGAGATATTTCCATAATCTACAAAAAAACTAACCAAACAACTATGAACTATAAAATAGGACTCTGATTCTTCATAAGAAGATACGTAGGCACGCGGCTTAAAAACCAAGGCGAGTCCCCTAATTAAAAGACTAAATCCCTTTCCCCCTAACTAAAAAATTAAAACCATATTCCTAAACCTTAAACCTAAACCCTAGTATCCTTGTGAACTAGGTAGCTGAAGGGTTCCTAACACCTTCCCTTCATCTAAATTGAGTCAAGAACTTAGAATCTCGGTATCATCAATTAGGATTATTCTGTTATATTCCTGTCTTCGGATAAAAATTAATGGTGGAGACTCTATATTATTTACCGATTATTACACAAGAGGATACCCCAAGTTTGTAGTTAATGTCGGACGTCGATCCAATACTAAGGTGCATCATGGAGGTGCCACAATATTTCCACTTGATGCACTAGGGTCTTCAACGACCGGATCGCGAAGCAGAGATCCACCGAGACTATCCAAAGAAAGATACTCCAGATCTCAGTTTAAAGGAGATCGGTCGATAATAATACCCAACCTCCACCTTGTATCCTCCACATCCAACCATAATTCTGAATCCAATTAAAGTTGATCAGCATGCCAGATTCACCATAGATGGACCCCATATCTACTTGAGTTAAATACCCCCTCCAGAGTAGGAAGGAAGTCGGGGAATACCAACATTGGTGACTAAGAAACGTCTTGTCAAAGCATTAGACAAAGAAATTTGACGTACTCAAAATATCAATGGTCGTCTTCAAACTACCCCCAGAGCAGCCTACCTTCAAAACATGTATCAACAATTAAATGAAAACCAAGACACCTTGGCACCCCATCCAACCAAAGAATATGCTTTGGAGCGCGAAGTGAATCCATCCTAGAGTCTCGATAAAAGGAAAACTACTAAAGACCCCAGACACTGTCCGACTATGTAGAGGTCACTGTTGAAAGTTATATGCCTCATCTAATTATCACTCATTTGTCTCTTTCGGTTAGAAAACCCAGAATAGGAGAACCAAGATAAAACGTATGAATAAGTTCCCGATACGGAATTAACGCACTTTTGCAATTCTGATACAACTTAGGCATATACCAAGATGATTGTGTATCTGATACAAACTTAACGCATCTATGTGATTCTAATAAGAGTTAAAATGCACCATATGCATGAATGTATATTCGATATATACTTAACTCTTATATACGACGCAGATATGGCTTAAGCGTATTTCATGCCTAACTGTGTATCCGATATAGACTTAATTTATTTATGTGACTCTGATATGGATCAAATGCACACCTCTATTTAGAGGCTTGTTAAGCGTACTTTTTCGTATTTGTCGCATTCCCTATAGGATCTAGCCAATTCTATTGCAAGGTGGTGGAGCCTGGAGACGTCCACCTCGATCGAAGCCTAGCCTCTGGGGCAGGGACGAGTATCCTACCCTTGGCCGGGGAATGATCTTCTATGATGCAGAGAGTGAAGAAGTGAAAAACACAAGAAGGGGGGTTGAATTCAAACTTAAAAGTCAAATGCAATAGACTCAAGATTTTTATCCTGGTTCGTTTGATCTCAAACAGATTACAAATATACTTTGACAACTGCCAAAGTCTTCTTGAGTATGACCACAACTCGGTTTATCTTAAGGAACAATATCTTAATCAAAGAACAATTAACTGTGTACTATTTGTTTTTCATTACAAAAACTGTATCACTACTGTGATGTATTACACACTTTGAGTATATAAGAGAATATGAATATTTGTAGCTTTTTGAGATGTATGAGCAGTCGTTAGCAAAATCGTAAATGGTTTACCCTTTGAGCTTGTTTATATAGGCGTGGAAATTTGTCCAAAATAAAACGTGATAATGGACACTCAATGCACTTTCCATACTAAGAAGATTCTTGTCTGAATGGAGCCGTTGCATATGATATTGTCTTAATGGAAAAGTAATGCTTTAGAACTTGGGAATCTTGCATGCTGCTTTACTTCAAAACTTTGATAACTCAAGGATATGAATATCTGTTGGCGCGTTAGACTTCTGTTCAGAATCAAAATATCTTTTACTTTAGCGCAGATTCTGATCATCATTCTTCAGAACATTCTGATGGCTCAGCTTGAAAGTTTCTGTGGCTTCACTTCTGATGCCATTTTAGTCAGAACTTCTGTACAACATACAACACAAATTTAGAGTGCATATTTGTTCTTTGTGTTTGTTATCATCAAAACTCTAATAAGGGTTGTAGAATCAAACTATGTTCTAACAATCTCCCCATTTTTGATGATGACAAAAACTAGGATTTTCAATAAAAAATTATAGAACAAAAAGTTTAAGAGAGTCTCCCCCTGAGTTGAGTACTCAGATAGAGATGAGTTACTTCCCTGAAGTTCCTTCTCGTCAGAGATTTTGATGCATCTCCTTCTCTCCTTATCAGAATATGTTCATGTTCATGCTTTCAGAAGAAAAAAAATAGAAGTTAAGATATTCATAATGTTTGAGACTTTGTCCCGGTATACTTTTATTTAAAATATCTTACGTTATCCCCCTTTTTGTCTGGTATCAAAAAGCAATATAATCAGAGTCAAAAAGATGATTTGTATTGAAAACAGATAGCAATGACATTTTTTAAAAACAAAGAGGATAAGATGAAGAATACAAAATATATGGTAAAGAAAATCTAAGATGGATGGGGAAGTTGTGTGAACAACACTTCCAGCAAGCTCTTAATCTGAGTGCTTGATTCTTCTTGCTTTCCTAGAATATATGACGTGACCTGGCGGTTGGATGAAGTAGCATGAATCCAAAACTCTTTAACAAGAATGGGAAATGTTGGACCCAACAGACGATCAAAGTATATGTTCCATCCCTGTGCCGTCACATCTTCATATAGATCAAACCCGTTTTCCTTTGAACTTTCAAAATCAATGATCAATTCATATAGAACTTCAAGGTTATCAACCGGAGTAAGCAGTGTTCTAATGGGTTCCTCATACTGTTCTGTTGAAGAAGAACCAGGAGCATTGTTGAGATTTTTTATGCTTGATGAGGATGCCATTGTTCACACGGATTTGTTGAAGAAAACTGAGAAAAGGGGTTTTTGAAAAACTAGAGCGAGAGAGAATAGTGAAAGCGGTAAGAAGTGAATGAAATAGTAATTTTGAGTTTATAAACACTTTTGAAAACTTAATCAGTAAGAAAGAGAAAATGAGTAATGATTATACCGAATTAATGAAACCTGAAATTAGGGGATTTGCGTGTAGATACTGAACAGTTACCATTGACAAGTGTCTCAATGCATCCAATCAGAGCCTTGGACCCTTCAGAATTTGAATGCGTGTTTAGCCTCAGAAGATAGCTTGTGAGAGGATGACATATGTTTGATGGTGTGAACTGCACGCCTCTATCTTTGAAATGAAAAGTTCAGATCTTCATAGATAGATTCTGAGGCAACTGTACTCCTAACTTCTGAAGACAAGTTGATCAGATGTTCACAGAAAACAATAAAATTATGAGGGTTAGAATATGCAAATAAAACATTTTATTCTGGACACAATTTCATGCTGAGATGTTTCAGAATGAAATTGAATCTATCTTCAGAAAGGGGTTTTGTAAACACATCATCACATTGATGGTCTGTGTCAATAAATTTTAAAGTGAGAATTCCTTTCTGAATATAATCCCTAATAAAATAATGTTTTATTTCTATATGTTTAGCCCTAGAACGCAGAATGGGATTTCTGGATAAACAGATAGAAAAAGTATTATCACAGAAGATAGGAATGTTACTCTCAAATATGTTGAAGTCTTCAAGCTGACTTTTCATCCAGAGCATTTGTGTGCTACATCCAGCAGCTACTATGTATTCAGCTTCAGCTGTTGACAACACAATTGTGGAATGTCTCTTGTTGGTCCATAAGATCATATTGTCTCCCAGAATCTGGCAGCTTCCAGAAGTACTTTTAAGCTCTAATATGTCTCCAGCAAAGTCAGCATCACAGTATCCTACTAAGTTGTATTCATTGGATTTTCTATAAAACAAACCCAAGTTAGTAGTACCTTTCAGATACTTGAAAATTCACTTAACTGTTGTTAAGTGAGATTCTCTAGGATCTGATTGGAATCTAGCACATAAACAAATGCTGAATAAAATATCAGGCCTTGAAGCCGTCAGATAAAGGAGAGAACCAATCATACTTTTGTAGATCTTCTTTTCTACCTTTTTACTTACCTCTTCCTTTTCCAGAATGCACGTGGGATGCATTGGAGTCTTTGAGGGCTTAAATTCCGAGAGATTAAATTTCTTCAGAAGTTCTCTGATGTATTTGCTCTGGTGAATGTAAGTTCCTTCTGGAGTCTGGTTGATCTGAATGCCCATAAAGAATTTAAGTTCCCCCATTAAGCTCATCTCAAACTCTGCCTGCATGCACTTAGCAAATTCTCTTCCCAGAGAAGGTTTAGTAGATCCAAAAATGATGTCATCCACGTAAATTTGACAAACTAATATGTCATTCTTAAATGTCTTATAGAACAGGGTTGTGTCCACTTTCCCTCTAGGGAACTCCTTTTCTAACAGAAAGTTACTTAGCCTTTCATACCAAGCTCTGGGATCTTGTTTCAGACCATAGAGTGACTTCATTAGTTTGAAAACATATTCTGGGTATTTGGAATTTTCAAACCCATGGGGGTTGGTGCACATATACCTCTTCATCAATGTAACCATTTAAGAATGCACTTTTGACATCCATCTGATACAGAGTGATGCCATTATTTACCGCAAAAGAGATTAAGAGTCTGATAGATTCTAACCTGGCGACTAAAGCAAAGGTTTCTGTATAATCTATCCCCTCTTGCTGGCTATGACCTTGTGCCACCAGTCGTGCCTTGTTTCTGATGACTTCTCCTTGCTCATTCAGTTTGTTTCTAAACACCCACTTTGTTCCAATGACGTTGAATCCTTTTGGTTTGGGAACCAGATCCCATACATCATTTCTGGTGAACTGGTTTAACTCCTCCTGCATTGCCAAAATCCAGTCATTGTCCAGAAGAGCTTCATTAATTGTTGTTGGTTCAATCAGAGATACCAATCCCATGAGGGACTCTTTAGAGTTTCTGAATGTTGATCTTGTTTTGATTGGATCATCCTTCTTTCCTAGAATCTTATCTTTTGGGTGAGCTATGCTGCTTCTGGATAACTTTTTCTGGAGTTGATCAACAGAAGGTATTGGAATGCTTGTGACATTTCCTTCTAAAGTTGTTGGAGTGTCTCTGTTGGGAACTTCTGATGAGTTATCTTCAGCACCTGTGAATTCAACTTCTATATCTGTAAAAGATTCATTCTGCTTTGACTTTTGAGAGTCAAGCTTATCATCAAATTTAACACTGATTGACTCTTCAATAATCTGTGTTTCTGTATTGTATACTTTGTACCCTCTTGAGTGTTCAGAGTATCCTAACATAATACACTTCTGTGCTTTAGAGTCAAACTTGTTTAGATGATCTTTAGTATTCAGAATAAAACATGTACATCCAAAAGGATGGAAATAAGAAATGTTGGGCTTTCTGTTCTTCCACAGTTCATATGAAGTCTTTTCCAGAATAGGTCTTATAGAGATTCTATTCTGAATATAACACGTTGTGTTAATTGCTTCTTCCCAAAAGATCTTACCAATGTTAGTCTCATTGATCATGGTTCTGGCCATTTCTTGCAATGTTCTGTTCTTCCATTCTACAACTCCATTTTGTTGGGTAGTTCTAGGAGAAGAGAAGTCATGTGAAATGCTTTTTTCATTAAAAAATGTTTAAAATTTTTTGTTTCCAAACTCTCCACCATGATCACTTCTGACTTTGACAATTCTAAGATCCTTTTCATTCTGAACTTGGTTACAGAAAGCAACAAACACAGAATGTGACTCGTCCTTGTGTATTAAGAACTTTACCCATTTCCATCTGCTATACTCATCTACGATCACTAACCCATACTTCTTGCCACTAACAGACGCAGTTTTCACTGGTCCAAATAAGTCTATGTGCAGAAGTTCTAATGGCCTAGAGGTGGAAACAACATTTTTAGCTTTAAAAGCAGGTATTGCAAATTTGCCTTTCTGACATGCTTAACACGGAGCATCTGAGCTGAACTTCAGATTAGGAAGTCCTCTGACCAGATTGAGTTTGTTAATCTAAGATATTCTTCTCATACTAACATGCACCAATCTTCTGTGCAAGACCCATTGCTCGTTGTTAACAGAAAGAAAGAATTTTACATTCTGACTTTTTAGTTCATAAAGTTTTATCTTATAAATGTTATTTTTCCTCTTTCCATTAAACAGGATAGTTCCATCTTTCTGACTAACAGCTTTGTATGAAGTTTGATTAAAGATTATATCATAACCGTTATCACTTAATTGACTTATGGATAACATGTTATGCATCAATCCATCAACTAATATCACATTATTAATAGAAGGAAGATTACCATTACCTACTATTCCAGAGCCAATGATCTTCCCTCTTTGATTGCCTCCAAAGCCCACGTAGCCTCCAAGTTTAAGTTCCAGGCTTTGGAACATATGATTTCTTCTCGTCATGTGTCGAGAGCATTCAGAGTCCAGGTACCATGACTGGTGTTTTAGCCTTGCTGCTAAAGATATCTGCTACATATATAATTTTGTCCTTAGGTACCCATATCTTTTTGGGTCCTAGTTTGTTAGTTTTACCAAAATTCTGTTCTAATTTTGGTTTGGATGAATAATCATTGCTAGTGTATTTCAGATCATGTGTGTGCCCATATGTGAAGTGTGATTTTAGTGGTGTGCGTTTTATTACTAGGTTCATGACTTTCTTAGGTGGAGATACCTTACCTTGGTATCCTATTCATTTTCTGCCATTTCTGCTAACTTCATAGATCATTGAAGCCATCTTGCTTCTATATATGTTTTTAGCCAGAAACTTCTGAAAGCTGTGATCATATTCTTTTATGATTTTATCATCACTACTGGGAGCCTCTGAGATTATTTCTTTTTGAGAGTTTTGTAAATTAATTTCTAGTTTTCAAATATTTTCTTTTTTCTCAGAATTTTCTAATCTTAGACTCTCAATTTCTTTAGAGTCAGAGACACGATCCCTTTTCAGGTTCTTGAATTTGAATCTGATGTGTTAATACCTTTCCAGAATCTCATTCAGGCTTTCTGCTAGTTAAGCTTTAGTGAAATTAAAAGTAAAATCAGGAAATACCTCTTCTGTGTCTGATTTTGAGTCTGACTGAGATGCTTCGCTGTCTTTTGTTACATTGGCGATAAGAGCAATGTTGGCTCTTTCATTATCTGATTCTGAGTCTGCGTCAGAAGTATTTGAATCATCCCATGTTTCCATGAGACTCTTCTTCTTCTCCTTGAAGATATTCTTTTTGGGCTTCTCCTTCTGAAGCCTTGGACAATCACTTTTGTAGTGCCCCTGTTCATTGCACTCATAACAGGTGATGTCTCTGTTGTTTGACTTTTTGTGACCAGACAAAGGTTCAGATCTTCTGTGTCTAGAGGAGGGCTCAGATTTTCTGTATCCGAAGGAGGATTCACTCTGATTTCCTGACCTTCTGGAATTTCTGAATTTTCTTTGCATCTGCTTCCACAACTGATTGACCCTTCTAGAAAGAAGAGACAGTTCGTCTTCTTCTGATGAGGATCTATCAGAGGTTTCTTCCATAGCCTGCAAAACCTTAGAATCAACATTTTTGTTAAATTTTAATGCAAAAGGCTTACCTTGATTCTGAGGCTCGTCATCTTCTAATTCTATCTCATGGCTTCTGAGGGAGCTAACAAGTTCCTCCAGAGATATCTTGTTGAGATCTTTAGCCAGCTTAAGAGCAGTGACCATTGGCCTCCACTTCTTTAGTAAACTTCTGATGATCTTCTTCACGTGATCAGCAGTAGAATAACCTTTTTCAAGAACTCTCGGCCCAGCAACAAGAATTTGGAATCTTGAGAACATCGCTTCTATGGATTCACTGTCTTCCATCTTGAAAGCTTCGTATTTCTGTATGACTGCAAGGGCCTTGGTTTCTTTAACTTGTATGTTGCCTTCATGCGTCATTCTCAGAGAGTCAAACATGTTTTTGGTTGTCTCTCTATTTGAGATCTTCTCATACTGAGTATAAGATGGCACTGAGAAGAACTGTTTTGGCCTTATGATGGTTTCTGAAATCACACTTATGCTGGTCAGACATTCTTTTTTTATCTATCTTCTGACCACTTTCATCCACTCGATGTATGTATCCATCAATCACCATGTCCCATAAATCAGCATCATGAGCCAGAAAGAAGTTCTCAATTCTGTCTTTCCAGTAGTCAAAATTTTCTCCATCAAAGACTGGAGGTTTGCCGCTGATTCTGTCCTTGTCATCATGATAGTCATTGCTAATGTTTTGGCTTGGTCCCATAATAGTGTTTTTCTAAAGCTTGGATCTTGTACTGACACAGTTAAGTGTATGAACTCAGAACCAGGTGCTCTGATGCCAATTGAAGAAGTGAAAAACACAAGAAGGGGGGGTTGAATTGAAACTTAAAAATCAAATGTAATAGACTCAAGATTTTTATCCTAGTTCGTTTAATCTCAAACTACTCCAGTCCACCCGCCAAGGTGATTTTGCCTCTCTCCAACGAGGACTTAATCCACTAATCAAACAGATTACAAATCTACTTTGACAACTGCCAAAGTCTTCTTGAGTATGACCACAACCCGATTTATCTCAAGGAACAATATCTTAATCAAAGAAAAATTAACTATGTACTATTTGTTTTTCGTTACAAAAAATGTATCACTATTGTGAACTATTACACACTTTGAGTATATAAGAGAATATGAATATTTGCAGCTTTTTGAGATGTATGAGAAGTCGTTAGCAAAATCGTAAACGATTTACCCTTTGAGATTATTTATATAGGCGTGGAAATCTGTCCAAAATAAAATGTGATAATGGACACTCAATGCACTTTCCATACTGAGAAGATTCTTGTTTGAATGAAGCCGTTGCATATGATAATGTCTTAATGGAAAAGTAACGCTTCAGAAGTTGGGAATCTTGCATGCTGCTTTACTTCAGAACTTTGATAACTCAGAGATATGAATATATGTTGGTGCATTAGACTTCTGTTCAGAATCAGAATATCTTTTACTTTAGCGTAAATTCTGATCATCATTCTTCAGAACATTCTGATGGCTCAGCTTGAAAGTTTTTGTGGCTTAACTTCTGATGTCGTTTCATTCAGAACTTCTGTACAACATACAACACAAATTTAGAGTGCATATTTGTTCTCTGTGTTTGTTATCATCAAAACACTGATAAGGGTTATAGAATCAAACTATGTTCTAACAGAGAGCACTACATAACACGACTACAAGACATCGACCTTGCCGATCCCAGGCCTCGCCCAAGGAAACATAAGTAAATTGCCAAATGCAATGAACAAATCAATAAAATACTATGGAAAACACCAAAGACATCGAGAAAATATAGTAACCAATAAATATTAGTCAGCATCATTTAAGGCACATATTTGCAAAAAAGCAAGAAAATCCCATAAGCACTTTCGCCATCTCATTACAGTCAAGTGAATTGTCTCTTTCATAAAGTAAAGTAGTAAATGCTCTCACGCCTGAAACAAATATCCCTTCATCATCGATGAACACCGGTGGTCCGACTTAAATTCTTAAGTGAATAAAAGACTTTGCAGAGTAGCAAAACTAGCCTCTGAGTTACGACAATATTGATAAAGCAAAAGCTGGTTGAAGGCTCTAAAGCTAACAATACTTGAAACATCAAGGTAAAGCATTTCATTAAAAATAGATTATTACACCCAAGGCAAAAAATCCTCAAAAACATTGTAGGAAATTAAAAATATAAGGCAAAAAGAAAATTTGGTCGGGGAATTTGATATAAGGGTGTCTAATGACCTAGAAGAAGAAGTTTCTTCTTCCAAGGAAGTCTTGAACATACCTTCTTGTTAGCAGGGATTTCGACAGTCAAGAAGATCTGAAATAACAAGTAAAGCTAAAGGAAAATATTCAAGGAAAGCAAGCAATTTTGATGGGAATTCGAAATAATGAAGAGTTCGACTAAAAAGCCCTATGATTGCAGGGTAGTGATGGCCAGAGAGTTAGAATATTTTGGAAGTTCAAGTTGGATGTGGTTCAATAGGATTATCTGAACCAAGAATTCGACAAGTTTAAATTTGAAATAAGTATGATTACTCGTCTTTTGGTCTTATCCAATTTGTAAGGACACGTGGAATCCCGAGAAGGTCAAAATGCATGTAGAGTGAAAACGTGTCATCCTCAAAGGTAGAGGTCGTTTGTTACTGTTGTACCCCAAAATTTTCCCTCTCATTTATCAAGATTTTTCTCATAAGACTTCTTGGACTCAAGACAATATTAGGGTTTGTCAGCTCAAGGCACCTCATCTTGCACTGATAACCTGAAGTTAGGGTTTGAGTTTTCACAAGGATTTTTGGACTATAAATGCTTCATGTGAATTTCATACATCATGTTGGACCCTTAATATTGCTCATAACAAGTTTCAAGCCTTGAATCACATTTTTGACCAGTCAATTGGACAGTTGACCTAAAAATCAGTTGTATTGAGGGAAAAGTCAACCATGGCCAATTTACAGTCAAACTTCATAATTTTTGACCCACATCAACATTATAGACTCATATGAACCATTTGATCAAGTTTGGATCACAATTCCTCAAGAAATTTGATCAGATCATCAAAAGGGCAAAATGGTCAAAATTAGGGTTTTGACTGAGAAAGGGCAATTTCTGATTTTTAACCTAGCCAATGGCCAATTGAGTTCAAGCATGGTTTCAAGGATTCAATAGAATCATCTTGACCTAATTACATGGTTCAAAATATCTCAAGTACATAGGATTGACAGATGAATTCTGCAGTCAACTGATCAAAAATCAACTGTACACTGAAAAGTCAAACTTTAACTTTTTGGTCAAAATCAAGTGCCAAGGGTCATAATTAATCAAGATATGTCAAAATGTTAAACTTGTTGACCAAGAAACCTAAAATTGCAAATTAGGGTTTTAATTTGAAAATTTTTCATAACTTAGAATTTTTCTAAGTATGGAAAATTTCTTATTTTTTCCTAACTTTTCACCAATTTTTCACCATGATGCAATTTGATTCAAAGCAAACTTCCAACATGAAAGTTGTAGTCCTCCATGAAATCTATAACTTTGCTTCACAAAGTTTTCCCAAATGATGCTTGGATCTCAAGTTATAAATTTGTGAATAGGGGTCCATGAACTAAATAACTTAGTGAATTTTTGCCCTAGTTTAAGCAGGTTTTTGACCTAACTTCATGGCAAATTTTCACCTAGTTCCAAGAGGTATCTAAAGTTGCATTTCAAATATGGATTGTATAGCATGTTGCAAGCTTTCCAAAATGTCTAAGAACTCTCCAAGATCATTTGTGGTTAGGGAGAATCAAAGAAGAGAAATTGGCATTTTATCACTTTTGTTCATGCCATTTTCACAAAGTGTCAAGTTGCAAATCTGATCTAGCATGCTTGTACCTTGCATTACAGGTCCTAAACTCCTTCTAAACTCCATAATTAAATGCAAACTCATAGGTTAATGGCTTTATTTTGACATTTGGAGCATTGTACAAGAAATAATTCCATAAATGGCCAAAAGTTCACAATGCCATTTTCATAAAGTAAGCTTTTGCAACTTTATCAGCCTTGATCCTTGGACTTGTTAATTTGGTGCAGGAAACTTCCACAGGTATCAAGCAAAGTATACCAACTCTCATCAGCTCAAGAACTAGCCAGTACAAGCATGTTGGCATAAGTCTTGTCACTTTTCTTCAAATGCAAGAAAGTTGGCCAAAGAGGTTAGAACTTGTACAACAAGGGAAGAGTGGACTTTGTATCACTCTATACATATTGACAAAGTCATTACAAGACAGGACACAAATTGATAGCATCTAAAACTCTTCCAAACATAAAAACACATTTTTCTGCCCAAACATTGCAGTTTCTGCAAAACCATAGCAAGCTCAATATTTGCTCGTGCGTTTTGCCTCTTGACACTTGAAACACTTCATAGACATTATATCAAAGCTATCTAAGCCTTTACATTGTTACTGTAACCCCTGTTTCAGCCATCACCATTTTCAAGTTTGGAGGTTGCAGCTTGACTTCTACAGAGGATTCTAGCCATCCATAAAGCACCATAAGCATTGGAATAGGTTGAAGGAACTTCAAGGAAGCTCACACAATCCTCAGGCCTCACTCAAAGTCCCCACATTACCATATCCAAATCCAGCTGAAGGAGGTATTTTTCAAAACCTTATCTCTCTATTTAGGCATCCTCAAGCCACGATTTGTGAAGCAAAAATGTAGTCCTTAACATGGTGAAGTTGTACATATGCATACTTTTCATTTATGTTAACTGTGCCATGAGAATTTGAGACTTGAAATTCCTGAAATATTTAGGTCACGATTTAGGCCAGACAAAATTCTCCCTGATCTTTGAGAGTTAGTTTACAAAGTTTATATCATTAGAATCGTGAGATTACAAGCTACATTTTTTGTGTTATAAGTTTTTGTTTTTATGCAAGCTATAGCAAGATACAGGTTGAACAGAAATGCACGTGCAGGAAGCTTGGCTGGAGGACAGGGATGACTGTCCTGGGCCTTTGGCGCCTTGGGCCTTCTGTTTTTGATTTTTACACCCCCCCTGACTATTATTTGCACCCCCTGGCCTATTTTCTTATATTTTTGCATTTTTCTTGCATATTTTATTTTTATGACTTGCATTTATTTTTTCTGAATATTAAAAAATCACAAAAATAATTTCTTAATTTTTTTGCAATTTTATTTTATTTTTTATTTTTTTTATATAGAAAATGATTTATTAGAATAAATAGAACTTTATTTTCTTAAATAAATTGTAAATACATTTAAAAATACTATACATTTTTATTTTATTATTTCACACATAAAATATTATTTTCATACATATTTTAATTTTTAATATTTGTTAATAATATTATTTATTATTTCTAGTACAAAAATGGATAAAATAAATAAAATAGAACACATATTTTATTTTAATTAAAATTAGGGTTTTACCCCTTTCAAAAATAATAATATTATTTTTTCTTATTTTTTAGGACTTAAATAATTTATTTTTCTCATACAAAAACAAAGACAAAACATCTTGCATAAATACACTTTATTTGCATATTTAAATAATTGTACATTTATTTATTTTTGCACATTATTCAATTGGGTTGTAATAGTATTTTAGGGTTTATTTTTGTACAATACCCCCATTCAAAAACATGTATCCCCCCTCCCATTATAAATGTTGTAATAGCTTAGTTTACTTTTACGCAATTTATCGCATTATACCATGTTTAGTAAAACTAGGGTTTTGCATGATAAGACCAAAAACAAACAAATAGAATGACCTAATCCAAGACAAACAAATGCATGTAAAATGACACATATTGCACACAAGCACCCCTTAGGGTTTCACCCACTTTGTTGCCTAAAAATGGCCATGGTATGCATGCAAAGTATCTTGGCAAAACAAAGAAAAATAAGATCATAGTCCCTCGATGACGCTAGACAAGGTTGCCTAAACAAATGATCTTGGTCCCTCAGAAAAAATGCCAAGATACCTAGCAACATTGCTATCATGGTTATAAAATGACCCGCGCCCGTCCCGTTTAACATCCAAAGATAGAGTTGCCTACCAAATCAATGGTAGGTCAACAACATCAAAGGAATGAAAAATGCACAAGAAAGACATTTGAGTAGGTAGATAGTTCTAAGTTACTTGCTCCACTTCAAAACAATCCTTGCTATTTTCAAAACAAGCACACACACACATTCTCAAACATTTCAAAACATTGAAAACATTTTCAAAAAGACAAACACCTTTGTATACATTCTTTTGAACGAGAATCATTACAAGGGTTGCCTAAACAAAGGCCTCTTTTACAAATACTTTTCAAAACCACACCAAAAGCACCATTTCAAACAATTTCAAAAGCAAAGCAAGTGATCTAAGCAAGTAACTAAGAGCCCATGTAAAACCATGGATGAAAAGGGTGATAGCACATTCCCTTTTCATAATCTACCCCCCGAACTCAAGAAAACATCTCAAAGGTCTTTCCTGTGATTTTTTACCTTTCCTTTTGGATAAAATAAAAGTCGGTGGCGACTCTTGCTAAACCGCGACATTTTGCAAACACAAACGCAAACCTCAAGTCAGTTCTCCCACCGTATCACAGAACTGGCGACTCTGCTGGGGAGCTTATAAAAGTGGGGTTACCTTAAGGTTTAGATCACCTTTATTTGCTTATCTTGTTTGCCTTGTTTTCTTTACACTTTGGTTCTATTGTTTGGGTTTGAATCCTCCACCCGGATTTTGGGAAACATTATAGGTAAATAGCAATATATTGTGGAAACTGTACGGGGTATACCGATACGGTCTAAGCAATAGCTATATTAGTGCGACATATGTGTGGGTACCGGTATCCTTCGAGTCAATCAAAGAGAATACGGGGCCGCTGAGTGATGTCATGAAGCACTAATGGACTTTTAGAACCTTTACTTGACCAACTTGGCCTTTAAGGATGTAGTGAGATGATCGGCTTTGGTGCAGTCCGAAGTTGGTAGATACTCGATGCTACACTCATTGAGGTTTGTTTTCTTGGAATATTTCGGTCGCCAGTAAAGAGGCTTAAACTGAAACTATGAACACAGAAAACAATCCAGTGATATTGAGCTCCTTAGAACCGGGTTACTATTTCTAGGACAGGTTGAGCCAACTAAACTTCAAGAGGGTACTTACCTATGAAACCTCATGCAAGCCTAAACTAGGAACTTGTGTGATTTTCTTGTACATATATACTTGTGCATAACATCATGAAGCATCACTTGCATCCACTAACCATTTCAAGGATTTTGGAAATTCATCTTTGTTCTTGTTTTGTAAGACATGGATTCACTTTGCAGGAAAACTATTCAGGTCAACCTTGTGAGAGTTCCTCCAAAACTCAAGGAGCTTGCTTCCAGGATTCCTGAGTATTCTCCATTCACTGAGAGGCACGGTCGTCTACTCAACTTGGTCAACTTCAGCACATAAGAAGATATGGTGAAAGTTCTCTTCCAGTTCTTTGACCCTCTGCATCACTGCTTCACATTTCCTGACTACCAGCGTGTGCCCACTTTGGAGGAATTTTCTCAACTCTTGAGGATTCCTTTTCTCCGTCAACTACCTTTCAATGGTACGGAAAGAGATCCAAGGCCAGAAGATGTTGCTCAAGCCCTGCACTTGCAACCATCAGATGTCACAGGCCATTGGGAAACTAGAAGTGGTGTCAAAGGCTTCTTGGCAAAGTTCCTATTTAAGAAGGCCCAAGACTGTTGGAATTCCTTGGACCTGCAAGCTTTTGAGGAAATTGTAGCTCTTCTTATCTATGGGATGGTCTTGTTCCCAAACCCTGACTAGCTTATATATGTGAATGCTGTCAAGATCTTCATGTCACGTAATCTGGTGCCTACTTTACTTGGGGATATCTTGCACTCTTTTCACACTCGTACAATGAGGAAAAGAGGTGTTCTCATGTGCTGCACTCCTCTCCTGGCAAGATGGTTTATTTCTCATCTTCCCCAATCAGTCTTGAAGAATGAGCAAGGCTTGAGGTGGTCACAACGGCTGATGACACTTAAGCATTCTGATATTCATTGGTGTTCTCGGTCCAGAGAGAATGTTATCATTATCGACCGTTGTGGGGAATTCCCTAATGTCCCTCTACTTGGCATTAGGGGATGCATCACCTACAACCCCTGCTTGGCTCTGAGACAGTTTGGTTACGCCCGACGGGAGGGTCCACATGACATGCTGATTCAAGGTTTGGTCTTCGACTACAACAACGACGATCAAGCTCTTCGCCAGAGATTCATCCGAGCATGGAGGATGCCAAACAAGGTAGACAGCCAGACTCTGGGATACAAGAATTTCATCCCCCTTGAGCCTTACCTCAGGTGGGTACGAATCCGCGCCCAAAGTCTTATGATGCCTTACCCCTCCATTCTCCCAGTGATTATAGAGCATGTTAGGGAAGGAGAGGTTCCATACACCGTCCTACATCCTAACATGCCGACATCACTCGAAGATCTACAAAGGAGTTGGATACAGCTCAAGGGATAGCGTGATACTTTTGAAGCCCAATTCTACGCCAATGAGAAGAAGGTTTTGGAACTCACCAGGCTACTTCAGGAGGAGTGAACTCTTAATGCCTACATCGCACCAAAGAGGATGCGCAACACTTTTTTATCTTAGAGCATTGTATTATTTTGCCCAGGCGGCATTGATGTACTAACCTCTATTTTATTAATATAACGTGTATTTTCTTTTTGTTTAAACAAATTTGATTTTCTTAAAATCCTTGAATGCATTGCATATACATCACAGCATTCATCATAACATAACAGGTCTTTGCAACAAGTTCCTCATCTCTCTACTGTTTATTTCAGTAAGATGGATCTAGAGTAGACGATCAAAGATCTACAAAATCAAAATATGCAGTTTCAGCAGCTACTTACAACTCTGGCCAAGGGGAAGGAGGAGCTGAAGACACTGCTTGCAAAAGACAAAAAGAAAGGAAAGAAGAAGCCAACGGGGTTGGTAATCATGGGTAGGAGATTTTCGGGCCAAGCCAGAAGGACTTTGGATTTCCCGACAACTTCTGACGAGGGGGAAAGAAAAGGGAAGGAGACTATTATTCCATCTGAGTCTGAGGAAGAAGAAGAAGAAGAGGATTATTCTGAGAAACAGTATCCTCCTGTAGATAAAAAATACCGACACCTGGAAGAACGTCTGGCAGCTATGGAAGTTCATAGAGTACCGGGGCTGGATTTTGAGGAGTTGGGGCTGGTAACAGGAAATATGATTCCACCCAAGTTTAAAGTGCCACTGTTTTCTAAATATGACGGGGTGTCATGTCCCAAGATGCACCTCCGTTCTTACATAAGGAAAATACAGCCGCACTCGGCAGACAAAGACTTATGGGTCCATTTCTTTAAGGACAGTTTATCCGAGACCCAGCTTGATTGGTTCTATCAATTGGAGAGGGATGACGTACATAATTGGGAGGACCTTGCTGCTGCCTTCTATAAACAGTATCAATACAATGCAGACTTAGCACCAACTCGTACTCAGCTTTAGAGTATGGGTATGGTCTCAAATGAAGGCTTCAAAGAGTATGCCCAGAAATGGAGAGATTTAGCCGGACGAGTACAACCACCCCTATCTGAGAGGGAGCTAGTAGATATGTTCTTGGGTACCCTGTCAGGTCCTTCCTTTAATCACCTGATTGGAAGTTCGTCTGCTGGGTTCACTGAATTGATTTTAACCGGAGAAAGAGTGGAGGCCGGTATAAAGAGCAGGAAAATTCAAAAAGATGCGTTTGCTTCTGCTGCTATCAAAAAACCTTTCACAGGAAAGAAGGAAGTATCAGCTGTCTACTCTCATAGGGGTCAAGGAATAGTTGAGCACCGGCCAGCGGTGGGGGCCATTATGATTCAAAAATCTGCATCTGATCAGCCCAGAACCAGTCAACCAAGAACCAATCAGACAAGGGTGGAAAGGCCAGTTCGGCAATTCACCAGGATAAACATGACTCCTGCCCAAGTTCTACCCCATCTCTTGAAGTTAAATCTAGCAAGTCTGAAAGAGGCCCCAAAGAATCCGAATACTGCTTCTCCTCACTACCATCCGAATGCTAGGTGCCCTTACCATTCAGAGAGTCCAGGGCACGACACTGATAATTGTTGGGCCCTGAATTAAGATGTGAAAAACACAAGAAGTGGGGGTTGAATTGAAAAAACTCGGATTAAATAATAAACAACTTTAAGACACAGTATTTTTATCCTAGTTCGTTTGATCTCAAACTACTCCAGTCCACCCGTCAAGGTGATTTCGCCTCTCTCCAACGAGGTCCTAATCCACTATTCTCAAAGAATTACAACAGCTACTTTAACAACTGTTAAAGTCTTCTTGAGTATAACCATAAACCGGTTTATCTCAAGGAAATCTTTTACAAATAATTGAACAAGGATGTGTTAACATTTTATAACAAAACAATATATCACAACTGTGATAATTACACAACTTAAGCTTGGAATAAACTGAATTTGCTAAAGTGTTTGAATAAGCGTGGTTTTGAAGGCTTGGCAAATTATGTGAGTGCATGCATGTGTCTTTTCTCAAGCAGACTTGTTTATATAGGCAAGGCAAAGATACGTTGTCCATAAAGCCAGTTTAATGACAATAACGCACTTTCCTTTTGAAGAAGATCTTGTCTGAAGAGAGCCGTTAGCATTTAATTCTGTCTTGAATAATTAATAACGCTTCAGAGTCTTCTTTGCTTTAACTTATGATAATGCTTCAGAGTGTTGATGACTTGGTAAAGATCTTTGATCAGAGTCAGAGTGTATTTGTTTATGCGCAGATTCTAGTCATCAAGCTTCAGTGTATAATCTGGTAGCTTCAGCATGTAGCACATATTACTGATCTTCTGATGCTGATTCCATCAGAACTTCTGTATATACAAAATATAATTTTAAGAAGCATATTTGTTATATATATATATATATATATATATATATATATATATATATATATATATATATATATATATATATCTTTGAATTTATTTATTCTTTGTATTTTGTTATCATCAAAACTCTAATCAAGGGTTGTAGAATCAAACTATGTTCTAACAATCTCCCCCTTTTTGATGATGACAAAAACCAGATTTTTCAATTAAAAATAAATAATAAAAAGTATAGAATTAAGAAGAGAAACTCCCCCTGAGTTGATTACTTCCCTTTAATTCCATGAGTCTTTGAGCATCAGAACCTTACTGTATCTTTCATTAGAGTTTTGTACATGTTCAAGCTTTTTAGAAGAGAGAAATTTAAATAGATCAGAATGTTTGAGACTTATGTCTCAGTAATCCGTTATTGAAAAATATCTTATTCTTTCTCCCCCTTTTTTTCAGTTATCAAAAAGAACACATAATCAGAGCCAAGATGCATTTATATTAAAAACCAGAATCAACGAAAAGTTCAGAACAGCAGCAATGTAAGAATATTACAAATAAACATGTTTTAAAAACGAGGAAATTCTAAGAGGGAGGAGGTAGACGCGTGAACAAAGCTTCCAACATGCTCTTGATCTGGATGTTGGTTTCCTGTTGCTTTGTTAACATGCTCGTGATTACCTCAATTTTGTCGTCCTGTTTATCCATTCTTTCCTTCATCAAAATATCAGATCTTTTCAGGTCTTCTAGAGTCTGCCTTTCATAGGAGGAAGCTGGAGGATCTTCAGTAACTGGATGCTTCTCAGAGCATTCTGCAATATCCTCTTTTTGACCCAGTTCTTCAGCAGGAATCATCTGCTCTGGAGTAATAGTCAGATTGAGATCTTCTGACTCTGGTTGAACTTTGTATGCTGGACGATGTTCAGACCAGGGAGCATTGTCCAGAGGGAGAACTTCTTCCTTGAGCAGCTGGCTCAGAACTTGATCTTTAATTACTTTTAGTAGATTACTGAAGTTCTGTTAAACTTGTCCGTAGCTCTGTTCTTGCATCTTACGAGTTTCAGAACATACCCATCTTCTGAACCTTGTCCAAAGGTAGTCTGATGCAGCAGGATCAATCAGCTCAAGACTAGCTTGCTTCAGAGAAGTGATCCACTTTTGTACTTCTGTTTCAAACATCAATAAGCTGGTACCAACATCTGGAGAGGGTTCAGATGGTTTTGGTTTTGGAATAGCTGTTTTGTGGGTTATGGCAGCAAGATGTTCAAAAACCGTTAAATCAATGACAGTCTTGATGTTGTCATCTGGATTGTTCTTTGGTGAGGAAGTGGGAGAGTCTGGAATAATTATTGGACTAGTTGGGGAGTTTGGTGGAGTTGATTCTAGTGAAGAGGGAATTTGGGGAATATCCAGGATGGTTAGGGGCATACGGATGGCCAGAGGTTCAGTGATTCCAGGAATGGGAATGGTATCAGAATCAACAGTTTGGTTTGATTGATTGTTATGAGGTTCTGGTTCACAGGATTCAGAAGGTTGAGCCTCAGAAGTTTTAACTTCTGGTTGGAATAGTTTAGGTTATGGAGAAGGTGGATGAATTTCTGGTTGAGGAGATGGAGGTAGTGGTATTTCTAGTTGTGGAGAGAGGGGAATTTATGGTTGTGGTGCTTCTGTGGTGGTTTCAGGGTTTGGATTTTCTGGCATGGGAGCAGAAGTATGTTGGTCAAAGGTTTCTATATCTGATAGAATTTTTGCAAGTTCTTGTTGGGTTGCTTCAATATTTGGATTTGGAGGTAGGGAGCGAGATCTTCTAAGAGTTAAGGTTTCTGAGGGGTCGAATTCAATGTCAAAGTCATCAAATGTTTGTGGTGTGGGGTTTTCTGATTGAGCGGGAATTGGTATAGATGTTGATACAGAAATTGAGTTTAGAACAGTTACAGAATAAGGATTACCTCTCTTTTTAGGAGTCCGTTGGGATGATCCTTCTGCTACAACTTTCCTTTTCTTGGTTTTCTTCAGCACAACTTCTGGAGCCTTCTGCTGCAGATCCTGAATGTTCAAATCTAGTGATGTACCATCCGCCTTGCATGCATCCAGATATCTGACTATTATATCAGGTTTAGAATCAATCTCTGAGAACAGAGGAAAGTTATTCAGAGGGATTCTTCTGCTGGAGATTGCTGCAAAAGAAGTGACACTGGGTTCCTTCTTGATGTTCTCAATTAACTTCATTTTCTTCAGATTCTTTGCATTCAACTGTTTACCAACAGTAGCTTCCAAAGAGCTGATTTCCTGAGCTTCTGTTAGATGATCAATCAGCTTATTCTCTGTTAGAATATCTGATATAAGTCTTCCTAGGGGTATCCAGTTCCTTTTTGTGCGCTCATCTTCTCGGGTTTCTTTAACACTAGTCCTTAGATGGTTAAACAGCAGATGAGTCAGATTCACCTTAATCTTCTAAGAGATAAAGTAGATCAGAAATTGCTGATCAATATTGATGTAGTCAGGAGAGCTGGTAGGCTTCCTGTGGTTTATACATCCCAGAATAATCTTGGCCCATATTCTATGATGGTCTTTTAGATCCCTTATCTTGCTGGAGGGAAGACCCAGAGTGAAGATTTCTCTAGCAATTAGGGCGACATCAGTGCATCTTTCAGCCATGTCAATGCATCGAACACCACCACCATTGTAGCCTATTAATCTTGCAATGAGATCCTCAGTTATGACTATCTTCTTCCCCATTATGTATGAATTAACTTAATGGTTGGAAGATGAAGCATGAATCCAAAATTCCTTCACAAGTATTGGGAATGTTGGACCCACCAGTCGGTCAAAATATATGTCCCAACCTTGAGCCTTTACTTCTTCAGAGAGATTAAATACGTTCTCTTGAAGATTGTTAAAGTCCACAATCAATTCTGAAAGAACTTCTAGATTTTTGATGGGTGTGAGAAGAGTTCTGTAGGGTTCTTCGTATTGTTCGGAGGAATCTGTTTTCTGAGTACTGGAAGTAGGGTTGCTTGAGGAAGCCATGTTCACACCGAAGGTTTTGAGAAGAAATTGAAAGGGTTTTGAGAAAGGTTTCAAACTGAAATCAATAAGATTGTAGAGAAAATGAAAGTGAAAGTGAAAAAGTGTAAATAGTGAGAGATGTGTTTAAATAGATTTTTAAAAAAGATTTTGAAAATATAAACGGCAAGAGAGAGAAATAAATTATAATGATTATGAGCATTTAATGATAGCTGATTTTGGGGGATTCAGAAAGATATTGGAACGGTTACCCATGACATGTGTCCCAATGCATCCAATCAGCGCTTTTGACCTTTCAGAAACGTGAACACGTGTTCAGCCTCAGAAAGTAGCTGATGACTGGATGACACCTATTTGCTTGAGTGAACTGCACATTTCTATCCTTGAAATGAAGCGTGCAGATCTTCATGGATAGATTCTGATACAATCTGTACTTCTAAATATCTGAAGAAAGATTGGTCAGTAGTTCACGGAAAAATAAACAAAGTTCTGAAGGTTAAGATATGGAATCAAAACAGTTTTATTCTGGGCAGAGCTTCATGCTGAGATGTTTCAGAATGAAGTTGAACCTATCTTCAGAAAGAGGTTTTGTAAAGATATCAGCCCATTGATGGTCTGTGTTAATAAATTTAAAATTTAAAATCCCTTTTTGAATATAGTCCCTAATAAAATGATGTTTTATTTCTATATGCTTAGCCCTAGAATGCAAAATAGCATTTTTACTTAAGCAAATGCCAGAAGTGTTGTCACAGAGGATAGGGATGTTACTCTCAAATATTTTGAAGTCCTCAAGTTGACTTTTTATCCAGAGCATTTGTGTGCTGCATCCAGCTACTTCTATGTATTCAGCTTCTGCTGTTGATAGAGCTATTGTAGATTGTCTTTTGCTGGACCATGAGATCAGATTTTCTCCCAGAATATGGCAGCTTCCAGAAGTGCTTTTACGTTCTACTCTGTCTCCAGCAAAATCGGCATCACAGTATCCTATCAAGCTGTAATCACTTGATTTTCTATAAAACAAACCCAGATTAGTAGTACCTTTCAGATACTTGAAAATTCGCTTAACTGTTGTTAAGTGATATTCTCTAGAATCTGATTGGAATCTAGCACAAATGCAAACACTGAATAGAATGTCAGGCCTTAAAGCCGTCAGATAGAGAAGAGAACCAATCATACCTCTGTAGACCTTCTGTTCTACCTTTTTACTTACCTCTTCTCTTTCTAGAATGCACGTGGGATGCATTGGAATCTTTGATGGCTTACATTCTGAGAGATAAAATTTCTTCAGAAGTTCTTTGACATATTTGCTCTGATGAATGTAAGTTCCTTCTGGGGTTTGATTAATCTGAATTCCCAGAAAGAATTTTAGTTCCCCCATTAGGCTCATCTCAAATTCTGCCTGCATACATTTAGCAAACTTTCTTCCCAGAGAGGGTTTAGTGGATCCAAATATGATGTCATCAACATAAATCTGACATACTAAAATGTCATTCTTAACTGTCTTACAGAACAAGGTTGTGTCCACTTTCCCTCTGGTGAATTCCTTTTCTAGCAGGAAGTTACTTAGTCTTTCATACCAAGCTCTGGAAGCTTGTTTCAGACCATAGAGTGACTTCTTTAGTTTGAAAACATACTCTGGATTTTTGGAACTTTCAAAACCAGGGGGTTGGTGCACATATACCTCTTCTTCTATATAGCCATTTAAGAATGCACTCTTAACATCCATTTGATACAGAGTGATGCCTTTATTAACAGCAAATGAAATTAAGAGTCTGATAGATTCTAACCTGGCGACTGGAGCAAAGGTTTCTGTATAGTCTATTCCCTCTTGCTGACTATAACCTTGTGCTACCAGTCGTGCTTTGTTTCTGATGACTTCACCTTGTTCGTTCAGTTTGTTTCTGAACACCCATTTTGTACCAATAATGTTGAATCCTTTTAGTTTGGGAACTAGATCCCATACGTTATTTCTTGTGAATTGATTTAGCTCCTCTTGCATTGCTAGAATCCAGACATTGTCCAGAAGTGCTTCATCAATTGTTGTTGGTTCAATTAGAGAAACCAGTCCCATGAGGGATTCTTTAGAGTTTCTGAAGCTAGATCTTGTTCTGATTGGATCTTCCTTCCTTCCTAAGATTGTTTCTTCTGGGTGATCCATGCTGCTTCTGGATGGTCTTTTCTGGAGTTGATCAACAGAAGGTGCTGGATTGCTTGCAGTTACTCTTTCTGATGTTGAGGGAGTGTCTCTGTTGAGAGCTTCTGATGATTTGTCTTCAGTACCTGTGAGTTCAACTTCCATACCTGCAAGGAATTCATTATGCTTTGACTTTTGAGAGTCAAGCTTATCATCAAAACGAACACTGAATGACTCCTCCACAATCTGTGTTTCTGTATTTTATACTCTGTACCCTCTTGAGCTTTCAGAATATCCTAACATAATACACTTTTGTGCTTTAGAGTCAAACTTGTTCAAATAATTTTTTGTATTCAGGATAAAACATGTACATCCAAATGGGTGAAAATAGGAGATGTTGGGCTTTCTGTTCTTCCACAATTCATATGGAGTCTTTTCTAGAATAGGTCTTATGGAGATTCTATTCTGAATGTAACACGCTGTGTTTATTGCCTCTGCCCAGAAGATCTTAGCAACGTTAGTCTCGTTGATCATGGTTCTGGACATTTCTTGCAATGTTCTGTTCTATCGTTCTACAACTCCATTTTGCTGGAGAGTTCTAGGACAAGAGAAATCATGCAGAATGCCTTTATCATTAAAGAATAACTCAAAATCTTTGTTTTCAAATTCTCCACCATGATCACTTCTGACTTTGACGATTTTAAGATCCTTTTCATTCTGAACTTGGTTGCAGAAGGTAACAAACACAGAGTGTGACTCGTCCTTGTGCCTTAAGAACTTTACCCATGCCCATCTGCTATAGTCATCTACGATTACTAACCCATACTTCTTACCACTGACTGAAGCAGTTTTAACTGGTCCAAATAAGTCAATGTGCAAAAGTTCTAATGGCTTGGAGGTGGAAACAACGTTTTTGGATTTGAAAGCTGGTTTTGCAAACTTGCCTTTCTGACATGCTTCACACAGAGCATCTGAATTGAACTTAAGGTTAGGAAGTCCTCTGACCAGATTGAGTTTGTTAATCTGAGATATTCTTCTCATACTAACATGTCCCAATCTTTTGTGCCAAATCCATTACTCGTTGTTAACAAACAGTAGACATTTTACATTCTGACTTTTTAGTTCAGAAAGTTTTATTTTATAAATGTTGTTTTTCCTCTTTCCATTAAATAGGATAGTCCCATCTTTCTGACTAACAGCTTTGCATGAATTTTGATTGAAGATTATATCATAACCGTTATCACTTAATTGACTTATGGATAACAGGTTATGCATTAATCCATCAACTAATAAAACATTACTTATAGAGGTAAGATTTCCATTACCTACTGTTCCAGAGCCAATCATCTTTCCTCTCTGATTGCCTCCAAAGCCTACGTGGCCTTCAGGCTAAAGTTACAGGCTTTGGAACATATGCCTTCTTCCCGTCATGTGTCGTGAGCAGCCAGAGTCCAGGTACCATGATTGGTGTTTTTGCTTTGCTGCTAAAGATATCTGCCACATGTATTATTTTATCCTTAGGTACCCACATTTTCTTGGGTCCTGATTTGTTAGTTTTACCAAAACTCTGGTTGAATTTTGGTTTGACAGAGTAATCACTACTTATATATTTTATGTCATGTGTGTGCCCATATATAAAGTGTGAATCAAGTGGAGTACGTTTTATAACTAAATCCATGGCATTTTTTGGTGTAGGTACCTTACCTTGATATCCTATCCCTTTTCTGCCATTTTTGCTAACTCCATAGATCATTGAAGCCATTTTGCTTCTGTCTATGTTTTTAGCTAGAAATTTCTGAAAGCTGTGATCATACTCCTTGATGATCTCATCAGCATTGCTGGGAGTTTCAGGGATTGTTTCCTTCTGAGAGTTTTGCAATTGGTTTTCTAACTTTAAAATTTTATCTTTTAACTCAGAATTCTCCAATTTGAGACTCCCAGTCTTATCAGAGTCAGAAGTAAGATTCCTTTTCAGGTTTCTGAATTTGACTCTGATCTGCTGATATCTTTCCAGAATTTTATTAAGGATTTTAGCTAGTTCAGCCTTAGTAAAGTTTATAGTAAAGTCAGGGAATACCTCTTTTGTATCCGATTCAGAGTCTGACTCAGAAGCTTCAGTGTCTTCTGTTATGTTTGCCATGAGAGCTATGTTTGCTCTTTCATCATCTGATTCTGAGTCAGCTTCAGATGTGTCAGAATCATCCCATGTAGCCATGAGACTTTTCTTCTTTTCCTTGCCAAACTTATTTTTGGTCTTCTCCTTCTGAAGCTTTGGGCAATCACTTTTGTAGTGCCCTTGCTCTTTACATTCATAGCAGATGATGTCTTTGTTGTTTGGCTTTCTGTTTCCTGAAGAACCTTCAGATCTTCTGTGTCCAGAGGAGGATTCTGACCTTCTGTATCTAGAGGAAGATTCATTCTGATTTTCTGATCTTCTGGGATTCTTGAACTTCCTTTGCCTCTGCTTCCACAATTGGTTCACCCTTCTGGAGAGGAGAGACAGTCCATCTTCTTCTGATGAGGACCCATCAGAGGTTTCTTCCACAACCTGCAAAACTTTGGAGTCAGATTTTCTGTTAGATTTTAAAGCTAAAGGCTTACCTTGTTTTGAGGTTCATCTGCTTCTAGCTCTATCTCGTGACTTCTGAGGGAGCTGATAAGTTCCTCCAGAGAGATTTTGTTGAGATCCTTGGCTAGCTTAAGCGCTGTGACCATTGGCCTCCATTGTTTTGGCAAGCTTCTGATGATCTTCTTAACGTGATCAGCAATGGAATACCCTTTGTCAAGAACTTTTAGACCAGCAACATGAATTTGAAATCTTGAAAACATAGTTTCTATTGATTCACTCTCTTCCATCTTGAATGCCTCATACTTCTGAATGAGTGCAGGGGCTTTGGTTTCTTTGACTTGAATGTTGCCTTCATGCGTCATTCTCAGAGAGTCAAACATATTCTTTGCAGTGTCTCTATTTGATATCTTCTCATATTCTGAATAAGAGATGGCGCTGAGAAGAATTGTTTTGGCCTTGTGATGATTTCTGAACTCATGTTTTTGCTGATCAGACATCATTTTCATGTCAATCTTCTGACCACGTCCATCCACTGGGTGCGTGTATCCATCAGTCACCATGTCCCACAGATCAGCATCATGGGCCAGAAAGAAACTCTCAATTCTGTCTTTCCAGTAGTCAAAGTTTTCTCCATCAAAGACTGGAGGTTTGCCACTGAATCTGTCCCTTTCTGCGTTGTTGTCATTACTGATGTTTTGACTTGGTCCTACCATTGTGTTTTTCTGACGCTGGATCTTGTACTGACACGGTTAAGTGTTATAAGCTCAGAACCAGGCGCTCTGATGCCAATTGAAGATGTGAAAAACACAAGGGGGGGTAGAATTGAAAAAACTCGGATTAAATAATAAACATCTTTAAGACACAGTATTTTTATCCTGGTTCGTTTGATCTCAAACTACTCCAGTCCACCCGTCAAGGTGATTTCGCCTCTCTCCAACGAGGTCTTAATCCACTATTCTCAAAGAATTACAACAGCTACTTTAACAACTGTTAAAGTCTTCTTGAGTATAACCACAAACCGGATTATCTCAAGGAAATCTTTTACAAATAATTGAACAAGGATGTGTTAACATTTTCTAACAAAACAATATATCACAACTATGATAATTACACAACTTAAGCTTGGAATAAACTGAATTTGCTAAAGCATTTGAATAAGCGTGGTTTTAAAGGCTTGGCAAATTATGTGACTGCATGCATGTGTCTTTTCTCAAGCAGACTTTTTTATATAGGCAAGGCAAATATACGCTGTCCACAAATCCAGTTTAATGACAATAACTCACTTTCCTTTTGAAGAAGATCTTATCTGAAGAGAGCCGTTAGCATTTAATTCTGTCTTGAATAATTAATAACGCTTCAGAGTCTTCTTTGCTTTAACTTATGATAACGCTTCAGAGTGTTGATGACTTGGTAAAGATCTTTGATCAGAGTCAGAGTGTATTTGTTTATGCGTAGATTCTGGTCATCAAGCTTCAGCGTATAATCTGGTAGCTTCAGCGTGTAGCACATATTACTGATCTTCTGATGCTGATTCCATCAGAAGTTCTGTATATAGAAAACATAATTTTAAGAAGCATATTTGTTTTATATATATATATATATATATATATATATATATATCTTTGAATTTATTTATTCTTTGTATTTTGTTATCATCAAAACTCTAATCAAGGGTTGTAGAATCAAACTATGTTCTAACACTGAAGAACAAAATTCAGGATCTGATAGATGCTAAATAAGTTGAATTCGACGCACCTGAAAAACCCAATGTAATTTCTGCTCCAATGCCAAGGCATGGCCATAATGCCCATGTTGTTGAGGAGGACTTATTTGTTGCTACAGTTGATGAATTGATAACTCCGCTCCCTATAATCAAGTTGAATTTGTTGAAGGCTGGGGTTTTCCCAGGTTGTAATGAAGATTGTTGTCATTATTCATCCTCATCAACCAACTGTCCACTGTTGAAGATAGGCATCCAACGCCTAATTGATAACCAAGAAATCTTATTTGAAAAGACTCTGGTTTTACCAACTCATGTTAACGATGTTTCAATAATAACCATATCCGCCAATCCTTCCAAGGTCCCTAAAACACCTGTTAGGATTACATCCGCTCCGAAGACTGCACCTTTGAAGATCACTATGCCCGGGCCAGTCTCGTACAAGTCCGACAAATCAGTACCATGGAACTATGGTGGAGAAATCTACTACCATGGTATTAAACAAATTGAATTAACCGAAGAGAGCTCTGAAGAAGACAATCCCAACATTGGAAACATTGTCAGGACAAGCAAAATCACCCGCAGTGGTAGAATTTTCTCTCCAGAGATTTCCCCTCCAAAGGCAATCTTTGGACCCGCAATCGCTCCTAAGGTTACCCCTACACCGGTAAATATATCCGCAAGTACTCCAATCATACAAGAAGTCACAACTCTCGTGGTTATCCCCTCTGCTGCTACTGATGTTCGAGGGATAGGGATCCAAGAAGAGCCTGTCAGGATGAAGGCTCAACCATTGGTCATCCCTGAAACCTCTCAAAAAGAAATGGAAGAAATTCTGAAAATAATCAAGAAAAGCGATTATGATATGGTGGAACAGCTGGGGCAAACCCCGTCAAAGATATCCATGTTGGCCCTGTTGCTGTGTTCAGAAGCACATGCAAAATCTTTGATTAGATTTTTGAAGACGGCCCATGTGCCACAAGAAACCTCCGCTGATCAGTTCCAGGAATGTGTGTCCAGCTTAACAGCTGACAATGGTCTAGGATTCTCTGATGCAGATTTAACATCAAAAGGGAGAAAACATAATGACGCTTTTCATGTCTTGGTGGAATGCAGAGGGACAACCCTAGCACATGTACTGGTAGACACTGGTTCGTCTTTGAACGTCTTGCCAAAGAAAGCCTTGGATAGATTGGATTGTGAAGGCCTAACCCTGAAACCTAGCAACATAATTGTCAGAGCCTTTGATGGTTCTAAAAGGATGGTCCACGGGGAGGTGGACATCTCGATAAAGGTGGGAACTGAAACCTTCAACTCCACATTCTATGTGATGGACATCCGTCCTTCTTATTCTTGTCTGTTGGGAAGACCCTGGATTCACAATGCTGGAGCTGTCACTTCCACTCTACATCAAATGCTCAAGCACCCTGTCCAGGGGAAGATCATAACTGTCCATGGCGAAGAGGAATACATGATCAGTCATCTGAATTCTTTCCGTTATGTAGAATTGGATGGCGAATTCATCAAAACTCCTTTCCAGCATTTTGAAGAGGTAGCTCAGGAGATAGCGGCAACCAAGACAATATCCTCAGTACCTATGATTACCAGACCTCCGCCTCAGATGTCATCTCTCAAGGATGCAAAGGTAGTGATTAAAGAGGGAGGATGCACCATCTGGGGGTAGCTTCCGGACATTCATTACAAATCAGACAAATTCGGCTTGGGATTTACTTCATCTGCTCAAAAGGCTGTACGTCGCGCCCGTGCTGGAGGGCCACCTGTGAAGATCAGCCACCAAGGAGTCAATGTATTGGAGGATAGTGAAGAGGAGGGCAGCTTGGAAGATTGGATATTTCCTACTGTCAAGGAGGACTGTGCAACTGGGAAGCAAAAGACTTTGTTCCGATTACTTTCATAGCGCAGTAATTTATCTTTCAAACATTTCTGTTAGCTTGAAATAATTCTCAAACAATTCGTACTCTTTTAAACCTTGTGCCTTACCCGAGGCATAAAGGTCCATTTGTAAGGGTTTTTATTTTCCATCTTCATATGCCATTTAATGAATCATGGATGTTTTCACATATAAACTTCTGTGTTCATTGTCTTTATTTTTTCATTTTATTTGTTTAAAGGTGGTTATACCCTTACACACACCCACACTCACAAATGCAGGTACCCTTCCATTCCGGATTCCATGGGTAACAATTCTGCTATGGCCTTCAGTGACTCTAAAGATCTGGTCTACCAAGCCGAATAAGAAGGTGAGGAAGATTGTGAGGTGCCAGGGGAATTGGCTAGACTGCTACAACAAGAAGAAAGGGCTATCCTGCCTCATGAGGAGCTGTTGGATACAATCAACTTGGGTACTGAAGAGGATAAAAAGGAAATCAAAGTGGGTGCCAACCTAGAGCCGAGTGTCAAGGAACGCCTGATTCATCTATTACATGACAATGTTGAGATTTTTGCCTGGTCATACGAAGACATGCCGGGACTGGATACAGACATTGTGGTACACCGTCTACCCACAAGATAAGATTGTCCACCAGTTAAACAGAAGGTCCGCCGCATGAGACCTGACATGTCAGAAAATATTAAAGCAGAAGTTATGAAGCAGTTCAATGTTGGATTTCTGGCTGTTACTTCCTATTCTCAATGGGTTGCTAACATTGTTCCTGTGCCTAAAAAGGATGGAAAGGTACGGATGTGCGTGGATTATAGAGATTTAAACAGGGCCAGCCCTAAAGATGATTTTCCACTTCCACACATTGATATCTTGGTCGATAACACAACTCAGCACAAGGTATTTTCTTTCATGGACGGATTCTCAGGTTACAACCAGATCAAAATGGCACCTGAAGACATGGAGAAAACTACTTTTGTAACACAGTGGGGTACGTTCTACTACAAAGTGATGCCATTCAGACTGGAGAATGTCGGAGCAACCTATTAACGCGCCATGGTAGCTTTGTTTCATGACATGATACATCATGAGATAGAGGTCTACGTAGACGACATGATAGCACGATCACAAACTGAGGAAGAACACATGGGTCACTTGCAAAAGTTGTTTGTCAGACTGAAGGAGTACAAGCTAAGGTTAAACCCTAACAAGTGCACATTCGGAGTCCGGTCCGGTAAACTCTTGGGTTTCATTGTCAGCAACAAAGGCATTGAGGTTGATCCTGCCAAAGTCAAAGCTATACGAGAAATGCCTGCTCCTCGCACTGAGAAGGAAGTCAGAGGGTTCTTGGGACGCCTAAACTATATTGCTAGATTCATTTCACACCTAACATCTAATTGTGAGCCAATCTTCAAGCTGTTGAAGAAAGATCAAGTAGTCAGATGGAATGATGAATGTCAGATTGCTTTTGACCGAATCAAAGAGTATTTGCTAGAACCTCCTGTCTTGATGCCACTCGTCGAAGGAAGACCGCTAATCATGTATCTGACCGTCTTAGAGAACTCAATGGGGTGCGTACTGGGGCAGCATGACGAGTCTGGCCGAAAAGAGCATGCCATTTATTACCTTAGCAAAACGTTTACCGACTGTGAAACCAGATATTCACTGCTCGAGAAAACTTGTTGCGCTTTGGTATGGGCTGCTCGCCGGCTGAGACAGTACATGTTGACTCATACCACTTTGCTAATATCTAAGATGGATCTGATCAAGTATATCTTCGAGAAGCCTGCTTTGTCTGGAAGGATATCTAGATGGAAAATGATCCTAACAGAATATGACATACAGTACACGACCCAAAAAGCTATAAAGGGTAGTGTGCTAGCTGATCATCTTGCTCATCAAGCTGTTGAAGATTATCAGTCCATGAAGTTTGAATTCCCAGACGAGGACATCATGACTTTGGACAACTGTGAAGGAACCAGACCATATGACGGACCTGAACAAGGATCCCGATGGACCATGTTCTTTGATGGTGCCTCCAATGCACTTGGTAACGGTATCGGCACTATGCTCATATCTCCAGAAGGATGCCATACTCCTTTTACCTCCAGACTTTGCTTCGACTGTACCAACAACATGGCGGAGTACGAAGCCTGCATCTTTGGTCTCAAGGCTGCCATAGACCTGGGAATAAAATCTTTGGTTGTGCTTGGAGACTCAGCTTTGGTCATCAGTCAGATCAAAGGAGAGTGGGACACCAAGCATCCTAATCTTATCCCTTACAAAGAACATGTTTTGACATTGTTACCACATTTCGAGCAGATTACTTTCGAGCATTACCCACAAGAAGAAAATCAGCTAGCAGATGCTCTAGCTACAATGTCATCTATGTTTAAACTTAATTGGGATAACGAGGCTCCCCAAATCACCATCGAACGTATGGATGAACCAGCACACTGTCACGAGATTAATACCGAAGAAGTAGTGGACCGGCCTTGGTTTCACAAAGTCAAAAGGTATCTCGAGGCTCAAGAATATCCAGAAGGAGCTTCAGTCAATGATAAAAAGTTCCTGAGGAGGTTCTCTACTAAGTTCATCCTGAGCAATGGTATCCTGTACAAGCGCAATCATGATTATATCCTACTTTGTTGTGTGGATAAGATTGAAGCTGAAAAGATTATGGCCGAACTGCATGATGGTACCTTTGGCACTCACTCTAGCGGGCATACGATGGCAAAGAAAATCCTACGGGCATGCTACTATTGGTCTACCATGGAAGTTGACTGCTATCAATACTCCAGGACTTGTCACAAATGTCAAATCTATGCGGACAAGGTGCACGTACCTCTAGTTCCTCTCAATGTCTTAACAGTTCCTTGGCCCTTTGCTATGTGGGGAATCGACATGATTGGGGAGATCAAGCCTACAGCCTCCAATGGACACCGCTTCATTCTAGTGGCCATTGATTATTTCACCAAATGGGTCAAAGTAGCTTCCTTCGCATCTGTTACTAAGAATGTTGTTGCCCGCTTCATCAAGCAGAACCTCATTTGCCGGTACGGTATCCCCGAAAGGATCATCACTGACAACGGTACAAACCTTAACAATACTATGATCACCGCCTTGTGCGAGCAGTTCAAGATTCAACATCACAATTCATCTCCCGATCGGCCGAAGATGAATGAGGTTGTCGAAGCTGCAAACAAAAACATTAAGAAGATCATACAGAAAATGACAGTCACCTACAAGGACTGGCATGATATGCTACCGTTTGCTCTCCACGGGTACCGCACCACGACTCGCACATCGACTGGGGCAACACCTTATTCTTTGGTTTATGGCATGGAGGTTGTCTTGCCTATTGAGGTTCAGATCCCCTCTCTAAGAATCATGAAGGATGCAGGTTTGAGTGAAGATGTTTGGATCCATACCCGACTTGATCAATTAAACTTAATTGATGAAAAAAGACTTACTGCTGTTTGCCATGGTCAGATGTATCAAAAACGGATGATCAAGGCTTTCAACAAGAAAGTCAGGTGTCAGGTATATCAAGTTGGAGATCTAGTGATCAAGCGCATCATCTTGCCGCAAAGTGATCCCAGGGGCAAATGGACTCCTACCTACAAAGGACCATTTGTAATCAAGAACATCTTTTCTGGTGGGGAAATGATCTTAACTACCATGGACGGCGACGACCTGCCACACCCTGCAAACGCAGACATAGTCAAAAGATACTACGCATAAAAGACCCGCTAGGTTGACACACCTCGGCAAAACAAGGGCATCCCGGCGAACCAAAAGGTTCGGGCAAAAGTTAGGGATAAAACAAAAAATTTGTACACCCAGCAAGTTGAAAACCCGAAAGGGCGACTTGGGCAAAAAAGGGTTTCTCGGTGGATTGAAAACCCGAAAGGGCGATCCAGGCAAAAGTTAGGGAATTAAAGCGTATGACTATGTCTCGTCGGATCACTTTAAGGACAATCTCTTCACTGATAAACTCAGGGCTTCTGATCAACTCAATCATCTTCGGACGAAGCAACGAATGGACAAAATATTCGGAGATACGAAGGCTATAGCAGAATGGGAACCCCATGGGATTTTTACACATAGCCATCTTTCTTTGTATAAATTTTTCTTACTTTCTTGACACCATCTTCTTACTAGGATGTATGTCTCCTTTGTACAAAATAGTTACTCAAAGTTAATACAAAGATATCTCTTCAAAGTACAGAAAATATTTGTCTTTTCTTTTTACACTGGTGTTTTATTTGCAAAAACGTCCAATGATTTATTAATGAGCATATGCATTTGAATATAATCACTGTTTACAAATAAACGAAATGGAAAGAAATAATTACTGACAGGTTGAAAGAATAGGAAAACATCTTTAGGCTATTCTAGGGGCAATCCCTACAGTACATCATTAAGGTCCTCAGCGGAGCTAAAACTTCAACTTTCAATCCCCAGTGGAAACCCTCCAGTTTCTTAAAATTCCCCAGCAGTTTGTCCTAAAAAACTGATAATTCCCCAGCAAGTTGCTTTGAAGCCTGAAATCTAACCAGACAACAACTTCGGATAATTCCCCAGCAGAGTCTCCAGTTCTGTGATACGGTGGGAGAACTGACTTGAGGTTTGCGTTTGTGTTTGCAAAATGTCGCGGTTTAGCAAGAGTCGGCACCGACTTTTATTTTATCCAAAAGGAAAGGTAAAAAAGCACAGGAAAGACCTTTGAGATGTTTTCTTGAGTTCGGGGGGTAGATTATGAAAAGGGAAGGTGTTAGCACTCTTTTCATCCATGGTTTTCCATGGGCTCTTAGTTACTTGCTTAGATCACTTGCTTTGCTTTTGAAATTGTTTGAAATGGTGCTTTTGGTGTGGTTTTGAAAAGTATTTGTAAAAGAGGCCTTTATTTAGGCAACCTTTGTAATGATTCTCGTTCGTAAGAATGTATACAAAGGTGTTTGTCTTTTTGAAAATATTTTCAATGTTTTGAAATGTTTGAGAATGTGTGTGTGTGCTTGTTTTGAAAATAGCAAGGATTGTTTTAAAGTGGAGCAAGTAACTTAGAACTATCTACCTACTCAAATGTCTTTCTTGTGCATTTTTCATTCCAAAGATAGGGTTGCCTATCAAATCAATGGTAGGTTAACAACATCAAAGGAATGAAAAATGCACAAGAAAGACATTTGAGTAGGTAGATAGTTCTAAGTTACTTGCTACACTTCAAAACAATCCTTGCTATTTTCAAAACAAGCACACACACACATTCTCAAACATTTCAAAACATTGAAAACATTTTCAAAAAGACAAACACCTTTGTATACATTCTTACGAACGAGAATCATTACAAAGGTTGCCTAAACAAAGGCCTCTTTTACAAATACTTTTCAAAACCACACCAAAATCACCATTTCAAACAATTTAAAAAGCAAAGCAAGTGATCTAAGCAAGTAACTAAGAGCCCATGGAAAACCATGAATGAAAAGGGTGCTAGCACCATCCCTTTTCATAATCTACCCCCCGAACTCAAGAAAACGTCTCAAAGGTCTTTCCTATGCTTTTTTACCTTTCCTTTTGGATAAAATAAAAGTCGGTGGCGACTCTTGCTAAACCGCGACATTTTGCGAACACAAACATAAACCTCAAGTCAGTTCTCCCACCGTATCACAGTTACCGTTAATATTGAATTATTATAAATAGAGGTATTACGATCATATTTTAGGGATTCACATTGTACTAAAACTCACAAATGCTTAAAGTATCTAAGCGTTATTGAGAAAAGAGTGTCTGAGAAATGTATATATGAATCAGTTCAATTTCATTCAATATTAAGTTACTTATTTTAACATCATTTTTATTCCTTTACATTTCCTGTCAAAATCTATTTACATTCTTGTACTTTTTATCATTCATTATTGTATTACTTTTAAAATTCCTTTTAGTGTCAAAGTAATTATCACCAAGAAAACTTAAAAAAATACTAAGCACATATGTCTTAGGATCAATCTAGTCGATCATATGAGTAATCAAAACATTAGATTTGGAAGACTAGCGGTTGTTTACCAAAATTCACAGTAAACAAATTAGCACATCCGATGGACCTTGTGCTTCAGATATTTTTACTTAATCTTCTTGATTTTTTTCTCTACATTTAGTTCTTCACTGGATAGGTTTCTCAAACCCTGTTGCATGAGATTGAGGAGTCGTAGGATAGCCAGAAATAACAAACCATTACCAAAAATGAAGGACGTTAGAAGGATGTTAAATCCACCAAGTAACCATGGAGAACAACCCCCCTTCGACAGGGGAAAACACGGTTGCAGCATTTGTGACCGAACCAATACCCTATATGATGAGTATGACAACTGATCTTACCGGTTAATCAGAACCTGTGAAGTGACTGGAAGATAATTTGTAGTCGATAAGTGATGTCGAGGATGAAAAAAGGGGTTGTACCTACAAGGCACTTCGACGATCAAGTAAGAGTGGGAACAAGGAGATACAAGCAAAGTGTTAAGGTATTGGTAGTGAATAGTGAATAGTGAATATTCGATACGTGGCTATCATAGGTGTAAGGTATTATATAATGCCCCTGGCACATGGCCATTGATTCCTGATTTCACGCCTGGATATGTGGGTCCATAAAATCAAGTAACTGCCAGGACTTGGTCAAACCAGGCAGATGAGCCTGTAACTAGCCATTGGTTCCTAGGAGGGGGCCAATTACGGGCATCTCTATAGTCAGTTCCTGGTGGTATGCACGATGTTGATGTCGGTCAGGTTGAGAGGATGCTCGTCAATCATCCTAGGCCCGTGATGGCTTGGGAGGGTAAATGGTCGATATTTCCTAACGGATAACGGGCGATTCAGGTCATGGAGGTGCAGACCGTACCAAAGGTCTAGACTGGTCCCATGTAAGTTGTAGGGCCAGTCAAGAATAGTAACCCCCCAAGTCCTTGCTTCTGGGTACATGAGTGATGACTTTAACACCTGCTCGTGGAACGGGGCTCATCTTACGAAGAAATGATTGTTGCCCAGTGTGCCTTTCTCATGAGGAGATGAGGAGTTGGTCGTTAGGACCCTTAAATTTGGAGAGGTAGCATGTTTCGGGAAGTGTGCTAGTAAAGCGGTGCAATGATGACCTAGGGGCTAGGGTGTAATAATGACGACCCTAGGGTGTAATAATGATGACCTAGCGTTGTTTCTTGAGTTCTGTCGCTCACAGCTGCTACTTCCAGCCTTTTTTATTCTACTAACTGGTAAGTTTTTAGTCTTCCATCGTTGTTCGCTTTCAGTAGTTCATTTTTTCGCCATTTACTTTCTAGAGATGTATGTTGTTAGTTTTTAGGGTTCCGTTTGCGAGGATGCCGTTGGAGAGTGTTGGCGGTAGACAATGTTTTTGTAGTTTAGAATCACTGGAGCCACTGTGGGTTCTCCCGAGCACTTCGTGGTGTGTCGTAGACGACCTCTTAGGACTTAGGGCTTTTTCTGTGACTCTTGCCCATTAATGCGCCTTAGTGAGGGTTCTGGTCGGGGATATGATCCTTGTTTCCCAGCGCCCTTTCGCAGGATTAGCGGTGGAAGGGTGGTTCTGGCATTGATGTCGAGCTCATCTTTTTCCTCTGCTTTTCAGATGCTATGGCTGATAACGCCTGGGTCGATCTCTCGAGCGAGTCTACACGGTCCTTGAGAAGTTCTTCAAACGAGACGAGTAGCTCATCAAAGAGTAGTTCATTCTTTCATGGATAAAAAAAGATTGATTGGGCGCAAGCCTCTTGCTTCCCTGAGTATTTGGATATCATCTATAGAGCTTAATGTTCGAATACTCGTCTTTTGTTAATGAATTGTGACTCTATTCGTCTCACGTATTTTGCAATAAAATTGGTGAAAATAGATTAATTAGGGGTAGGCATCTTTCTTCTTCAAATATCTGGATACTAACCGTAGAGCTTATTATTCGAATATTTGTCATCTACCTAAAAACAAACGCAACTAATCAAACTATTTTTCCGTCCTAGCGCGATGAAAACCATTTCATAAACGAACGATGTTTTAGCTATTTCGATGCGAAACTCAAACTAACGTGTTATTCCTCCCATGTGCGAGTAGAAAGCAATGTTGTCCGCTTGAATGTGATTAAGCATAATCTACGAGAATCCGAATTATATTTTACCCATTCTAAACGTGATGTATACACAACATTCCTTACTCTCATGATAGGGTAACAAGAAATACTTTCTGCTCGAAAGTGGCCTAAGCATCCTTTGCTAAAATCAACCAACTCACAAATATTTGCTACGCAAAACTACGGAGCTTGGGTTTCCCATCGCACGTAAAAATACATAGGAAAGAGATTCAACATCTCGTCAGACACCCTAATAAAAAATCCTTAAAATACCCCCCCCCCCCCCCCCTCCCCATTTTTTTCCTTTGTAAATACAACATCATAATTAGAAACAAAACAAACATTTCGCTAACACTTTATTCACAAAACTAACTAAATGGTTCTCGTTTAGTATAATGGATGTGAAGGGTGCTAATATCTTCCTCTTGTATAACTGAATCCCAAACTCGAATTTGGTTGCGACAACCATATTTTTGTTCTTTGATGGTTTTATCGATATTTTCCCTTTTCTTTTGGAATAAATAAAGTTCAGTGACGACTATGTTATATTTCAAGTGTTCATTACACTCGGGTGTTTTTTGCGCCCCGACACTTCACATTTGTAAATATGTCATCCATATAGCCAGGGGGTCTTGTATTCCACATCCCACATTTGTACCTATGTCATCCATGCAGCTGGAAGGTCCTATGTTTTGCATCCCACCCATGTACCTTCATTCTTGTAGACTGGGGGATTTAACACCCACATCCCACACATTCATCTTCATCATCCATGATATGCACATTCATCATCCATGAAATATGTGCATGAGGAACATAATAATGTTGCTTCTAATGATCATGAGGAGCACGAGAGCAGGGTAAAGCGGCAAGTAGAATATCTTAAGAGCAATGGCAGATGGATCATTATACCTTAGAGAGAATCATAAGTTTCTATATTTTATATTTTATTTGAGTTGTTATTTTTTAATTTATACTAATTAAAATTATTATTGTTCAACTTCTTGCTAGTAGGCCTGCTGCACTAGACATAAAAGAGAAAATTCAAGTAAAATATTAAAAAATGAAAGACTTATGACACACTTACATGTGAAGAAAGGGCATAATGGTTTAATTTCTTTAAGGTATAATTAACTAATTCATTTTAGTAATTATTATTTTAATTACTTTCAATTTTATTGAAATATTCCCGATTATACTTTATTTAATATTTATTTTGAATTGATACAACAATGTAGGAGAAATATATTAGAAACATAAGAGATCACTGCATGATTGAGCGTAATATTCACATGAGATGTGTAGTCTGACTTTTTGACATGCTTAGATGTGCTAGACTTAGCTTAATTTCTCGTGGACGGTGTTCTCATTGGATAGGTGATGAAGTATTTAAAGAACTAATTACATATTGGAATTTCGATAAGTTTAAGACAATATAAAGGCGATAAAACATAATATCTAAATTACGCGGCTACAACCACACACAAGAAAGTATCATTATTGCCTAAGTTGCACAACAAATGGTAAATTTAATTATTTTTTAATTATTTTTTCAATTATTATTCATATTAATTAAATATAATATTTTTTAATTATATTTTCATTTAATTAGCGTGATGAGACGGAAAGAGTTTCACTCATTAATGAGCTTCATGCGAAGACTCGTACCAAGAGCAATGATGAGTACATACGTTTATGAACGTTCTTTAAAAACTCAAGTAAGTTTTTTCTTATATTTAATAATTTTATTTATTTTTTATATAACTAAAATATTTATATTCTGATAAACTCTAATTTATTAAATTTATATGTATGTTTAGGAGGAGTATGATAGACGACTCACACTTTTCCTATTCGACCATCCTAAAATAATAGTAGTGACAAGGTCATATCATGTTGATCATATTGTGTCATTATATACTTGAATGATATAACTCGAGTGTTGTACCCCAAAATTTTCCCTCTCACTTATCAAGATTTTTTCACAAGATCTCTATGACTCAAGACTGGATTAGGGTTTGATCAGCTCAAGACACCCCTTCATGCACTGATGACCCAAAATTAGGGTTTGAGTTTGCACAAGGATTTTTGGACTATCAATACTTCATATTACTTTCAAGTATCATTATGGACCCCCAATATTATTCATGTCAAGTTTCAAGCCTTGAATCTCATTTTTTATCAGTCAATTGGACAATTGACCTAGAAATCAGTTGTATTGGGGAAAAAGTCAACCATGGCCAATTTACAGTCAAACCTCGTGATTTTTTATCCACATCAACATCTTAGGCTCATATGTATCATTTTATCAAGTTTGGACCAAAATTCCTCAAGAAATTTGATCAAATCATCAAAAGGGCAAAATGGTCAAATGTGGGTTTTGACTAGGAAAGAGCAATTTCGGATTTTTGACCTTGCAAATGATCAATTGGTTTGAAGATTGATTTCAAGAGTTCAATTGCGTCATCTTGACCTAATGACATGGTTTAAAACATTGCAAATCCATTGGATTGACAGATGAATTTTTCAGTCAACTGATCAAAAGTCAACTGTACACTGAAAAGTCAAACTTTGACTTTTTGGACAAATTCAAGTGCCAAGGACCACAATTCATCAAAACATGTCAAAATGTGAAACTTGTTCATCAAGAAATCAAAGATTGAAGATTTTGTTTTGAAATTTGAAATTTCTTAACTTAGAAATTTTTCTAAGTATAGAAAATTTCTTTTTTTTCTCAACTTTAAGCCAAATTTTAACCATGATAGAAGATGATTCAAAGGAAATTCCCAAAATGAAAGTTGTAGATATCCATGAAATCTACAACTTTGCTTCATACAATTTCTCCTAAAGATGCTTGGATATCAAGATATAATTTTGTGAATACATGCTCATGAACTAAAATAACTTAGTGAAATTATGCCCTAGTTAGGCAGGTTTTTGACCTAACTTCATGCCAATTTTTCACATAGTTCCAAGGGGAATCTTTGAAAGCAATTCAAATATTAGTTGCAGATCACATTTCAAGCTTTTGAAAATGTCCAATAACTCCTTGAGATCATTCTTGAGTAGGGAGAATCGAAGAGATGAAGTTGGCAATTTCTCACTTTGATTTCAAGCCATTTCATGAAGAACAAGTTTTCAAATTTGCAAATTGGTTGTACAATCTTCACTTTTCAGGCCTCAAACTAGTTTTTCACTCCACCATTAATGGATTGCACAATATTTCATTCCCTAAAGCCAAGCATTCAATGCATTGTACAAGAAAATAACCATTTTTGGAAGAAAGGCAACATTGCCATTTTGGAAAAGCATGCTTTTTACATTTTTCCATTTCTTGAGCCTTGGACTTGTTCTTTCTGCACAAACCAAGCCTTTAAACCTGAACAAAACATGTTTAAAGCTTCACACCACCCTACAAGATCAGAATCATGCCTTAAGAAGTGACTTCTGACACTTGCTTCAAAAACAAGAAATGCAGCAAGACATGTGATCTTGTACTTCTGAGCAAGCACAAGTCCTCCAACCTTTTTCTCTATATAAAGTCATCATTTTGCAACTAAAACCACAAATGCCCAAGCCTTGAAACACCCTAGAATCAGAAATTTCATACCAAGCCTCCAAACTTGCCATTTCTGACTTGTGAACTGAATCTTCCATTTCACTCGTGCGTTCTCAGGCCTTTTGCTTTCCCAAGCTTCCTTACCTTACAAGTAAACCATCCCACACCCTGAAACATCACTGTAACTCCATCTTCCCCATTGTTGAAGTTCAAAAACAGAGTAACACAAGTGGACTTCTCCAGATCATTCCAGCAACCCTCAATACAAGCTAAGCATTGCATTAGCTTCCTAGAGGTTCAAGGAAGCTAACTTGATCATCACAACATCCTAAAGCAAGCTCATTTTCAAAACACGATTTCCATTTTCAAGGTGAGTTTTCTGTTTTTCTAACTCTTGATACAGGCATAGTTAGCTTTCCATTTGTGAATAAAAAATGTAGACATCATTGTTGCGAAGCTGTACATATCCATAGCTTGCATTTATTTGGCTTGAGCTTAGAGAATTTTGAGTTTGAAGTTTCTGAAAAAATTAGGTTAAGAATTAGGGCCAATAAAATTCTCTCTGATCTTGGACTTATAGTTTTAGTTATGCACATGGTTAGAATTGTGAAGTAAAATGCTATAATGTTCATGTTATCACTTTCCATTTTTGTTGAGAAATGAAAGAGTTACAGGGGATTCGGCTGGCTAGAGGTTAAAGATAAAGTACAGGGCAAGGAAACGTTTTGTGTTATGTATTTGTGTTTTCATTTGAACTAACGGGTGTACAGCCACCCCAGTGGCAAAGCAGCGCGCAAAAACACCATAGGCCGTGAGTTCGAACCTTGGCGCTGCCTTTTTGCATTTTTCATTTTTTTCCATTTTTTTTGTTTGTTTGCAGCATGGGCTTCTAGACATTGGGCCCTATATTTTTGCTAACTTCTTGCCTCCCCTTTACCTTCAGCACCCCTGGCCCAAATATTTTATTTAATATTTTTATTTTTATTTTATTTTATCAAATATATTTTCTTAATAATAAAAAATCATAAAAAATATAAAATTTATAAATAATATATTTTGTTTTGTTTTATTTTATTTACTCATGAAAAATATTTTTATTTAGTTATATATTATCTATTTTTGATAAATAAATTTGTAAATTAAAATAGAATTAGGTTAAATATTTATTTTTCTTCACATCTATTAAATATTTATTTTAACATATAAAAGGACCAAAATACTTCATAAATACCATTTATCATTTTCAAGACAAAAATACAAAAATACTTACAGAAATTTATTTCCTTTTAATAAATTAGAATTAGGGTTTAATCAAAATCTCTTCTAAAAAAATAATTTCCTTTCTTAATTAATTTAAGTTTTAATCTTGATTTATTTATTAGGATTAGGTTAAAACTTTTTCACATAAAAAAAATAAAATAAAATCTTCTTTTACATTTACATATCTTTGCATATTTAAATTATCTTGTACATTATTTATTCCAATATTTATATAAATTCAATTTGGTTGTAATAGATTAATTAGGTTTATATTATTGCAATCCCCATTCATCAATTGTATACTCCCCTCCCACAAAGTGATGTAATAGCGTAGTAATCTTTAAATTTCACAATGTACCGCTTTTATATAACATGCTAGTAATTAGGGTTTGTATGGCAAGATAAAACCAATCAAATAGAAAGCCCTAATCCATGACAAAATCAAGCATGAAAATAACACACTTGTACACAAACACCTCTAGGGTTACTCCACTTGGTTGCCTTATACAAAATGGCCATATTACACATGTAAGGTATCTTAGCAAAACAAACAAATACAAGATCATAGTCCCTCGATGACGCTATCTAAAGTTGCCTTACAAAATGATCTTAGTCCCTCAAAAAATGCTAAGATACTTTGCAACATTGCTAATCATGGCTATACGATGACCCACGCCCGTCCCACTTACATCCAAAGATAGGGTTGCTTACCAAATCAATGGTAAGACAACAATATCAAAGGAAAAGAAAATGAACAAGAAAGACATTTGAGTAGGTGGATTACTTTTAGTTACTTGCTCCATTTCAAACAAATATCCTTGCTATTTTCAAAACAAACACCTACACACTTTCAAACATCTTACAAACATTGAAAACATTTTCAAAAAGACAAACATCTTGGTATACATTCTTACGAACGAGAATCATTACAAAGATTGCCTAAACAATGGCCTCTTTACAAAATACTTTCAAAAATCACACAAAGCACAATTTCAAACAAAAGCAAGTGATCTAGCAAGTAACTAAGAGCCCATGGAAAAGCATGGGTGAAAAGGGTGCTAATACCTTCCCTTTTCATAATCTACCCCCCAAACTCAAGAAACAATATCAAAGGTCTTTCCTGTGCTTTTTCACCTTTCCTTTTGGATAAAAGAAAAGTCGGTGGCGACTCTTGCTAACTGCAACATTTGCAATCAAACGCAAAACCTTCAAGTCAGTTCTCCCAGCGTATCACAGAACTGGCGACTCTGCTAGGGATTACTCTAAAAGTGGGGTTACCTTAGGGATAGATTACATTTACTTGCTTACATTGTTTGACTTGTATGCTTTACATTATGGTTCTTTGTTTGGGTTTGAATCCTCTACCCGGATTTGGGATACATTATAGGTAAGTAGCAATACGTTGTGGAAACTGTGTGGGGTATACCAACATGGTCTAAGCAATAGCTATGTTAGTGTGACATATTTGTGGGTACCAGTAGCCTTTGAGTTAATCAAAGAGAATACGGGGCCGCTGAGTGATGTCATGAAGCACTAGTGAACTTCTAGAACCTTTACTTGACCAACTTGTCCTTTAGGATGTAGTGAGATGACCAGATTTGGTGCATTCCTAATTTGGTAGATACTCGATACTACACTCATTGAGTTTTGGTTTCTTGGGATATTTTAGTCGCCATTAAAGAGGCTTGAGCTGAAAAAATGACCAAGGAAACAATCTGGTGATATTGAGCTCCTTAGAACCCGGTTACTATTACTAGGACAAGTTTAAGCCAACTAAACTTCAAGAGGGTACTTACCTATAAAACTCCATGCAAGCCTAAACTAAGGACTTGTTTGCTTTGCTTGTATATGCATACTTGTACATAACATCATGGACATCATGAACATAATATACATCCACTAACCATTTCAAGGATTTTGGGGATTCATCTTTGTTCTTGTTTTGTAGGATATGGATTCACTTCGCAGGAAAACTATTCAAGTTAACCTTGTAAGAATTTCTCCACAACTTAAGGAGCTAGCTTCAAAGATTCCTGAGAACTCTCCATTCACCGAAAGACATGGTCGTCTACTCAACTTGGTCACCTCCAACATAGATGAGGATATGATGAAGGTGCTCTTTCAGTTCTTTGATCCTTTGCACCATTGCTTCACATTTCCTGACTATTAACTTGTGCCTACTTTGGAAGAATTCTCCCAACTCTTGAGGATTCCCCTTCTCAATCAACTACCTTTCAACGGTACAGAAAGAGACCCAAAGCCAGAAGATATTGCTCAAGCTCTACACTTGCACTCATCTAATGTCACAACTCATTGGGAAACTAGGAGTGGTGTCAAAGGCTTCTTAGCAAAGTTCTTGTTTGAGAAGGCCCAAAGTTGTTGGAATTTCTTAGACTTGCAAGCCTTTGAGGAAATTGTGGCTCTTATCATCTATGGGATGGTTTTGTTTCCAAATCCTTACCAACTCATAGATGTGAACGCCGTCAAAATCTTCATGTCACGCAACCCGATGCCTACATTGCTAGGCGATATCCTACACTCTTTTCACACTCGCACAATGAGGAAAAGAGGTGTCCTTATGTGTTTCACCCCTCTCCTGGCAAGATGGTTTATTTCTCATCTTCCCCAATCAGTCTTAAAGAATGAGCAAGGTTTAAGGTGGTCACAAAGGTTAATGACGCTCAAACATTCAGACATTCATTGGTACTCCCGATCCAAAGAGAATGTTTTCATTGTTGACAATTATGGATAATTCTCTAATGTCCCTCTACTTGGCATTAGGGGAGGCATTACCTACAACCCATGCTTAGCGTTAAGATAGTTTGGTTACGCCCGAAGGGATGGCCCACACGAGATGCTGATTCAAGATTTGGTATTCGACTACGACAACGATGATCAAGGTCTTCGCCAGAGATTTATCCGAACTTGGAGGATGCTAAACAAGGTGGATAACAAGACTTTGGAGCACAAGAATTCCATCCCTCTTGAGTCTTACCTCAAATGGGTACGAACTCGTGCTCAGAGTCTTATGATGCCTTACCCCTCCATTCTCCCGGTAATCATTGAGCTTGTTAATGAAGGAGATGTTCCATACGCTCTCCTACATCCTGACATGCTTATATCTCTTGAATACCTACAAAGGGATTGGATACAACTCAAAGGAGAGCGAGATACTTTCGAAGCCCAATTCTATGCAAGCGAGAAGAAGGTTTTGGAACTCACTAGGCTACTTCATGAGGAGCGGACTCTGAATGCCTACATTACACCAAAGAGGATGCGCACTACTTTTTATCTTAGAGTTTTGTATTATTTTGTCCAAGGGGCACTGATGTACTCAAACTTTATCTTATTAATATAACGTGTGTTTCTTTTTGTCTAAAACAAAATTGAATCTTCAAAATCCTTGAAAACATTGCATATGCACATATCATTCATCATAGCATAAACAAGTCTTTTGCAACAAGTATCCTCATCTCTCTACTGTTTATTTCAGTAAGATGGATATCGAGAAAACAGTGAAAGATCTCCAAGCTCAGAACACGCAATTTTAACAGTTGCTCATGACCCTAGCCAAGGGGCAAGAAGAGTTGAAGACTCTTCTAGCTGAAGAGAGGAAAAATAAAACAAAGAAGGTAACTAGAGTCTTAAACATGGGGAGAAGATTTCAGGGGCAGACGAGAAGGACTTTGAATTTTGCAACAACATCCAGTGAAGGAGAAGGGAAAGGCAAGGAAACAGCTGTCCCGTCATAATCAGAAGAAGAGGAGGAAGAAGAGGAAGACTACTCTGAGGAACAGTATCCTCCAGCTGATGACAAGTACAGACATCTTGAAGAGCGGTTGAGCACGATGGAAATACAAAAGGTGCTAGGCTTAGACTTTGAGGAATTGGGACTAGTGTCATGGATTGTGATTCCTCCGAAATTCAAAGTGTCTATGTTTGCAAAATATGATGGAGTGTCATGTCCTAAAATGCATCTCCGGTCATATGTGAGAAACATTCAACCCCATACCGCTGATAAAGACTTATGGGTGCATTTTTTTCAAGACTGTTGGAACACAACTCGACTGGTTTTATCAACTAGAAAGAGCCAACATCCATAATTGGGAAGATCTTGCCGCAGATTTCTACAAGCAATATCAATACAATACCGATTTGGCGCCTACCCATAGTCAACTCCAGAGTATGGCCATGGCTTCCAATAAAGGTTTCAAGGATTATGCACAAAAATGGAGAGATTTGGATGGAAGAGTTCAACCCCCTTTGTCTGAAAGGGAATTGGTGGACATGTTCTTAGACACCGTAGTTGGTCCCTTCTTCAACCATTTAATCGGAAGCTCGTCTACAGGCTTTAATGAACTAATACTAACCGGAGAGAGAATGGAAGCTGGCATAAAAAGTGGAAAGATTCAGAAGGATTCATCTTCTTCTACAGTTGTAAGGAAGTCTTTTATCGGGAAGAAAGAGATAGTTGTTGTATATCCGCAAAGAAACCAAGAGAGGGCCGAACGTCGACCAATGGTGGGGGCTGTTATGATTTTGAAGCCTACATCTGATCAACAAAGAAGTAATCAACCAAGGGTGGAAAGGCCAGTCAGGCAATTCACCATAATTAACATGACTCTGTCTCAAGTTTTATCGCATCTTCTGAGATCCAATTTGGTAACCTTGAAAGAAGCTCTGAAAAACCCCAATACAACATCCCCCCATTATCACCCCAATTCCCATTGTGCATATCACTCTGAAAGTCTTGGTCACGATACTAATAACTGTTGGGCCTTGAAGAACAAAATACAAGACCTCATTGAAGCAAAAGAAATTGAGTTTGATGCACCCGAGAAGCTAAATGTCATTTCTGCTCCTATGCCCAGACATGGTCACAGTACCAATGTTATTGAAGAAGATTTGTTTGTTACCACAGTTGATGAACTCATGACTCCACTTCCGACCATTAAGATAAACTTGTTGAAAGCCGGTGTGTGATACGGTGGAAGAACTGACTGTTTTTTGGATGCTGGTTTGCGTTTTGTGTTTGTTTTTGCAAAATGTCACGGTAAGCAAGAGTCGCCACCGACTTTTATTTTATCCAACAAGGAAAGGAAAAAAGCACAGAAATATTCCTTTTTCGAGATTATTCTGAGTACGGGGGGTAGATTATAGAAAGGGAAGGTATTAACACCCTTTCTATCCATGGTTTTCCATGGGCTCTTAGGTACTTGCTCATCATTTTCAAAATTGTTTTCTTTGTGTTTGTGGGTTTTGAAAAGTTTTTGTTTCGACTTTGATTTAACTCTTGTATCAGTCCTCAAGAGTGTAATGAAGTGGATTTGAAAATTTGTTTTGTAGAGAGGTGTAAGTGTAGAAAAAAGTTTTGTTTTGTTTGAGCAAGTACTTAAGAACTAATCTGTTTACTCGAAAAAAGGAATCATTCCATATTCATTTCCTTTAGACAATGCTATCCTACTATTAGTGAGTAGGTAGCACCGTTGTTGGAATTTAAGGGTCAATTCGAAAGGGACTTACAATCACTAAAGCAACGTTAGGACGTCTTAGTGGTAACCCTAATGTCTTAGATTATTTATTTGAGGCAATGATATCCGAGGCAACCTTTCCGAGGCGACTATGATCTTTTAGACAAGAGGGAGACCTCTAAAACAACCTATGCTCAATGACCGTTTACGAAGGCAGCCAAGTGGGGTGTACCCTAGGAGTGCGCATGTGCGAATGTGTTGATTTCAGTTATTTTTATATTTGCATAATTAAGGGTGATCTAACAGTTTAAATTTAGTCATTCATTCTTGTCATGCAATCCCTATTATCAAACATCTAGCAGTTGAATATTTGCAGAAATTAAAGTGCGGAATTTAAACTAAACTATTACAAGGCGTAGGGTATTTACATCGCCAAAAACAAACCCTTTGAAATTTAAATACGATAAATATAAATAAATGTCCTAATTTAATTATTACAAACCGGGAGCAGATACAATAATTGAATAAAAAATAAAGCGCGCGAGAAAACTTGAATCGAATGTGAAACTAGGGTTTTGACCCTCTTAATTAAAAGAAAATGTTTTTGTTTTTTTTATAATATTTTTAAGAAAAGAAACTAAGTCCTAAAATTAAATACTAAATTAATTGGTTAATTAAATAAATTAAAGAAAAAAATAATTAATGACATTTTTTTTTGTTATTTTAGGTAAAAAAAATACAATCAAGTTAATAAAAACCTATTGATTCTAATTAATTTTAAATATCTACAAAATAAATGAAAGTTATCTAGAATTAACCTAATTAAATTAATTAATATTTATTGATAAAAAATAAAAGTTCTGATTTTAATTGGATAAAAAATATTTTTTTGGTGACTTTTTTGATAAAAAGAAAATTAATTTTGGTTAGTAATTAAATTAAATAAAATAAAATAACTAAATGAAAAAAAAGAAAATATAAAGAAAGATAGAGATTGGGCCTGATTTTCAAGGGTGTCAATAGCAAGAATTCTGGCCCAATGATGCTGATCCATATTGACTTTTTTTGATCCCATGCGTTGCGCTTGACTGGCTTGTGGTGTACCCTCAATGATGGCCACCAGATCTGGCCATCTGGCGTGTTGGATGGTGAGGGAGTATGATGGACCCCAAGCTCATGCGTGCACTGGATTTCCTGTAATAAAATGAAATAGAGAAATAGGGGGACCTGGGATTCGAACCCAGGTCTTGAAGGCAATTTCCAATGGCTTGTGACCAGCTGGGTTGTTGGTTGTTTTTGTATATATGCCCAGAATCAAATATAATATAAGAAAACAAAAATTAGTGGGCAATTGTAACAAAAAAACGCGCCATATTCGAATAATCCTATGGGGGAGTGACACGCCTTCATCCCTGTTCTTGGACCATGGCTAAAAGTTGAACCACCTATACCTACGGACAAATGTCCGTCGCTACAAACAGGGGTTCATCCAAAATCTTCTACAAGCCACATAAATGGAAACCAACGCCATCGTTGAGTTCGTCTCACTCTCCTGATCACAACCATACTCCTTTCGAAGGCTAATTGTACCTGAAAACAAAAACCCTAAAACCAAAATTGAAAACCTAACAATGGTGAATTTCGATTCAGTCCATATAAATGAAATTGAATAATGCCAAAAGCTTGCAAATGCTCTGTAGATTAAGATTATCCCATTATTTTACGCTATGGATGCAAGAACAAAGCTATTCGAATTCAAAAAGATGGTGATACCGATGCGGACTTACAGTGCGTGGGAGGGCTTGAAAACACTTGGTTTTGATTGCTTTAGGTTGTGGAGAATGCCAGGAAACGATTGGGACAAATACCAAGCCTTGAGGATGCTTCTAAGTGGCACTTTGATCTCACACTTTTCTTTGATTTTTTTGAATCTGATTCTTGCTCTGCGCCTGATTTCTAACCTTGATTTTTATCTGCACGCAACCCTTATGTATCCAGCAATGCATTAGGGTTAATTATTTTGTCCAAATCTCCCTTCTTTAATGCCTTTGATATTTGATTTGATTCTCTTTAACAACCTTCCAAATTTGGCTTATTTTGAATCTTTTTGTGCACACAAACATTTACACGAATTGGAATGCCTTGCTAGTTGTAATTAGAGCCTGAAATAATCACAAGATTCTTTGTTATCAATATTTTGGATTTTATTTGATTTAATTTGAATTAATTCAAATAAAAACCAAAATAAATTATAAAAATAAAATATGGACAAGTGGAAAAGGCTAGAGCACGTGGGCTATGTTGCCAACTGAAAACAAGTGAGAAATAATGGGGCCATTTGGCAAAATTTGGAGTTTTGGGCATAGTTGACTTTTGGCAATTTTGCAAAAAAGGTCAACTTCAACAATGCATAACTTCCTCAATTTTGACTCTTTGGAGGTGTTCTTGGACTTTTTAGAAAGCTTGAGATGTCCTCTAATCAAATCGTTTGGTCTCATATCATTTTGATATTCCATGATCATGTATGAAGCTTTGACAAAAAAGGTGTTTTTGTTGACTTTTCAAAATGACCTATAATGTCCAAATTCATAACTTCTTGTGAGTGCATATTTTGATCTTGGGAGATGAAGATGGATTGTAGGTAATTTCATCCTCTTCAAAATGAGCTTTTGATGGGTCATTTCTCATAAATTATGATAAAGTTATGCTTAGTCAAAGTTGGGTTGACTTTTCCTGCAAAACCCTAATTTAGCAACTTTTGAATCTTGATGAATTATGAGCAATCCTTGATGAATCATGATCAACCCTTGATCAAATGATTAAATATCCTTAAAAATGAGAATTTTGACCAAAAATATTGAAGTTTGACTGTATATAGGCCACAGTTGACTTTTGCCCTAGCATAGTCGATTTTTGGACCTTTGAGCAATTGACTGAGCAAACTTCCTCTGCAAGACTTGAAACTTGGCATGGATGATCTTGAGAACATATTAGGACATTAGTGAGCACTTGGGACCACTTGGGCTCAGGTATCTTGATGCAACATGAAACCCTAGTTTGGGTAGACTGCCTTAGGAGAGAGCTTGTCTGGCCAACCCTTGGACTTCCTTGAGCAACTTGAGGATCTTTTTTGAAATGTTTTGAGAAATATTGGAGGGTAAATTTTGGGGTACAACATCTGCCCCTGTTAAATCTTCTTAAACCTGAGGATATAGATTGGCTTTCGTGCCTTTCGTAATCCAAAGGTGGAAGATGATTGAACACTAGAGTGCCCAGAAATTTGCACTCGCATGAAGTGATAATTGTCTTGTGATGTCGGGAATGGGCTTACAGATGCCATTTGGAGATTACTGACAAGGGGATGGGCTTAAAGATGCCATCTGAAAGAGCGTCGATCGCATAAGAGATTCCTTAGTGAGAGCTTGTATACCTGTTGTTGTGGAAGATTCCGCTGGGGAATAAACTGATCTTTGTTGAGATTTAGGAACTCGCCCGTAATTCAACTCAGAAAACATCTCTGCTGAGATTTAGGAACTTGTCTGTAATTCAACTGAGGAACACCTTTGATGTGATTTAGGAACTTGCCCGTAATTCAACTGAGAAAACATCTCTGCTGAGATTTAGTAACTCGCCCGTAATTCAACTGAGGAACATCTTTGTCGAGATTTAGGAACTTTCCCATAATTCAACTGAGAAAACATCTCTGCTGAGATTTAGGAACTCGTCCGTAATTAAACTGGGGAAACATCTTCGTCGAGATTTAGGAACTCTCCCGTACTTCAACTAAGAAAGCATCTCTGCTGAGATTTAGGAACTTATCCATAATTCAATGGAGGAACATCTTCGTCGACATTTAGAAACTCGCCCGTACTTCAAGTGAGAAAACATCTCTGCTAAGATTTAGGAACTTGTCTGTAATTCAACGGAGGAACATCTTTGTCGAGATTTAGGAACTCGCCCGTAATTCAACTGAGAAAACATCTCTGTGGAGATTTAGGAACTCGCTCGTAATTCAACTGAGGAACACCTTTGTCGAGATTTAGGAACTTGCCCGTAATTCAACTGAGAAAACATCTCTGTTGAGATTTAGGAACTCGTTCGTAATTCAACTGGGGAAACATCTTCGTCGAGATTTAGGAACTCGACCATACTTCAACTGAGAAAACATCTCTGCTGAGATTTAGGAACTTATCCGTAATTCAACAGAGGAACATCTTCGTCGAGATTTAAGAACTCGCCAGTACTTCAACTGAGAAAACATCTCTGTTGAGATTTAGGAACTTATCTGTAATTCAACGGAGGAACATCTTTGTCGAGATTTAGGAACTCGCCCGTAATTCAACTGAGAAAACATCTCTGTTGAGATTTAGGAACTCACCTGTAATTTGACTGAGGAACGCCTTTTTCGAGATTTAGGAACTTGCCCGTAATTCAACTGAGAAATCATCTCTACTGAGATTTAGGAACTCTTCCGTAATTCGACTAGGGAAACATCTTCGTCGAGATTTAGGAACTCACCCGTACTTCAACTGAGAAAACATCTCTACTGAGATTTAGGAACTTATCCGTAATTCAATGGAGGAACATCTTCGTCGAGATTTAAGAACTCGCCCGTACTTTAACTGAGAAAACATCTCTGCTGAGATTTAGGAACTTGTCTGTAATTCAACGGAGGAACATCTTTATCGAGATTTAGGAACTCGCCCATAATTCAACTGAGAAAACATATCTGTTGAGATTTAGGAACTCGCACGTAATTCAACTGAGGAACACCTTTGTCGAGATTTAGGAACTTGCCCGTAATTCAACTGAGAAAACATCTCTACTGAGATTTAGGAACTCGTCTGTAATTCAACTGAGAAAACATCTCGCTGAGATTTAGGAACTCGTCCGTAATTCAACTGAGGAACACCTTTGTTGAGATTTAGGAACTTTCCCGTAATTCAACTGAGAAAACATCTCTGCTGAGATTTAGGAACTCGTCCGTAATTCAACTGAGGAACACTTTTGTTGAGATTTAGGAACTTACCCGTAATTCAACTGAGAAAACATCTCCGTCGAGATTTAGGAACTCGCCTGTACTTCAACTGAGAAAACATCTCTGCTGAGATTTAGGAACTTGTCCGTAATTCAACTGAGAAAACATATCGCTGAGATTTAGGAACTCGTCCGTAATTCAACTGAGGTAAAAGCTTCGTAGCTTGAATTTTGTGAGAATCTGATTGTGTCCCTCCTGAAAGGTAAAGGTTAGTTGTATGTAATGCATGACATGTATCAAGCAATGATGTTCTCAAAATAAATGAGATTGTGTTGTATGATGCGTATATGTATGTGTCATGATGTATGGAAACGTGATGCTTTCAGCTGGGAAAATAAATCCCGGATTGCGGCTGGAGAAAAGAATTGGATTCTTCGTCTCCGCTGTGGATAGAGAATGAAGATGATTGTGATAATAAGCTTGCGGGAGATAATAACTCCGTTGGGGAATAAACTGATGAGGATATTACTCTGTGGGGAAGAGATGCTCTATAGAGGATTTCATTGGTAAATTCAACCGGGGATGAATTACCGTTGCTGGCGATAATGAATCCTGTTGGGGATTGAGTTTCTGTTTGTGAAAGGAATGAACTCCGTTGGTGTGATACGGTGGGAAAAACTGATTGTTTTCAGAATGTTGGTTTGTGTTTTGCGTTTGTTTTCACAAAATGTCGCGGTAAGCAAGAGTCGTCACCGACTTTTATTTTATCCAACATGGAAAGGAAAAAAGCACAGAAAAATCCCTTTTTTGAGATTATTCTGAGTACGGGGGATAGATTATAGAAATGGAAGGTATTAGAACCCTTTCTATCCATGGTTTTCCATGGGCTCTTAGGTACTTGCTCATCATTTTCAAAATTGTTTTCTTTGTGTTTTGTGGGTTTGAAAAGTTTTTGATTTAAACTTCGATTTAACTCTTGCTTCTGTCCTCAAGAGTGTAATGAAGTGTTTTCTGAAAACTTGTTTGTAAAAGTGTGTAAGTGTGGAAAAAAGTTTTGTTTTGGATGAGCAAGTATCTAAGAACTATCTACCTACTCGAAAAAGGAATCGTTCTATGCTAATTTCCTTTAGACAATGCTATCCCACTATTAGTGAGTAGGTAGCATCGTCGTTGGAGTTTCAGGGTCTATTCGAAAGAGGGACATACAGTCACTAAAGTAATGTTCGGACGCCTTAGCGGTAACCCTAATGTCTTAGATCATTTTGTTTGAGGCAATTATATACGAGGCAACCTTTCCGAGGTGACTATGATCTTTTAGACAAGAGGACGACCTCTAAAATGACCTATACTCAATGATCGTGTACGAAGGCAACCAAGTGGTGTGTACCCTAAGAGTGCACATGTGCGAGTGTGTTGTTTTCAGTTACTTTTATCTTTGTACATGTTAAGGGTGATCTAACTTGATCTTAAGATTAAGCGTTAAGTCTTGTCATGAAAACCCTATTATCAAACATCTAACAATTGTATAATTTGCGGAATTAAAATGCGGAAATTAAATTACAAGGCGTCGGGTATTTACATCGCCAAAAGCAACCCTTTGAAAATAAAATAAAGCGATAAAATAAATAAAAGGTCCTAATTATCTATTACATACCGGAAGCAGATACATCAATATGGATAAAAATAAATAAAGCGCGCGGGAAATTAAATCGAATGCGAAATTTAGGGTTTTGACCCTTTTTGAAAGAAAAATGTTTTTGTTGTTTTTTTATTTTAAAGAAATTAAGTCCTAAATTAAATACTAAATTAATTGTTAAATAAATTAATTCATGAAAAAAATAAATAACATTTTTTGGAGTTTTGTTAATTTAGGAAAGAAAACAAAATGGTTAAATTAATGATTAAACCTATTAAATTCTAATTAGTTTTATTTATTTACAAAATAATTAATGTTATTCTAGAATTAAAACCTAATTAATTAATTAAAATTTATTAAAGAAAAATAAAGTTCTGAATTTTTATTGGGGTAAAACTATTTTTTGTGATTTTTTGATAAAAAATAAATCAATTTTATTGGTTAGAAATTAATAAAATAAAAATAAAGTAATAAGTTAAATAAATAAAATATGAAGAGAATGAGAAATTGGGCCTGATTTGGGTGGTGTTGAAAGCAATTTCGTTAGCCCATTAAGCTGATCCATTGGGACTTTTTCTGATCCAGTGCTCCTGCGTTGACTGGCTTATGGTGTGCCCTTGAAACTTGATCACCATATCCAGCCACCTGGCCATTTGGCGCTTTGATAGTGAGGGTCTATGGCAGATCTCAAGCTTAAGCATACACATGATTTCCTGAAAAATAGCAAGAAAATGCAATTTGCTGGAGGCAGGGATCGAACCCCTGACCTCCAGCCTTTGGGTCTTTTAAGGCTTACGTGGCTACCACCAAACCATGCAGTTTCATTTCTTAGCATTGTACAAATTAATAATAATATAAAGAAACAAAGTCAACGGCCAGAAAAAATAAAAATTAAAACGCGCGTGATTTGAATAGTCCAATAGGGACGTAACACGTATTGTCCCTAACCTCCCAACCGTGGCTAAAAAACAGAATACCTATACCAACGGACCAAGTTCCGTTACTACAAGTTTTTTCATCTCCAAAATTATGCACATGCCATGAAAACAGATTCTAAGAGTATGGTTGTGTTCGTCTCAACCTGCTGATCACAACCATAGCCATTATCATGGCCAATTTTTCCTGAAACGAAAAAACCCAAAAATACAAACCAAACCCTAGCAATGGTGGTTCTCCATATAAGTCAGATAAATGCAATTGGTTATTATGAAAAGCTTACAAATTATGTGAGGGTTAAGAATATGCAGTTATTTCATGAAAACAATGCCTAATTTATGAGATACGAAATCAAGAACAGGGCAACCTCGCGTGAGACTTACAGTGCGTATGGAGGCTTGAAAACGCCTGGTTGTGATTGGTTTTGCTTGTGGAGGTTGCCAGGAAGCGATTGTGATGCTTGCCAAGCCCTGAAAACGCCTCTAACCTAGATTTCGATCCCACACTTTTTCTTTGTTTTTGCAAAGTTGGTTCTGCCTCCACACTTGATTTCCCACCCTTATTTTTGTCTGCACACGACCCTTATGTAATGTACAATGCATTAGGTTTGAATACCCTGTCCAAATCTCTCTCTTTCAATGCTCTTGATGTGGATTTGATTCTCTTTAACAACCTTCCAAATTTGGCTTAATTTGAATCTTTTTGTACACAACTTGCCATGATTCGAGTTTCAATACCTTGCTAGCTGTGATTAAAGCCTGAAACAATCAAAAAATCCATTGTTATCAATGCTTTGGATTTTATTTGATTTAAATCAAATTAATTCAAATAAAAATCAAAATAATTAATAAAAATATGATATGGACACATGGCGAAGGCTAGAGCACGTGGGAAATAATGCCAACCTAAAACAAGTGAAAAAGAATGGGCCCATTTGGCAAAATTTGATGTTTTGGGGATAGTTGACTTTTGGCAATTTTGCAAAAAAGTCCAACTTCAACAATGCATAACTTCCTCAATTTTGAATCTTTGGAGGTGTTATTTGACTTTTTAGAAAGCTTGAGATGTCCTATAACCAACCCTTTTGGTCTCATCTCATTTTGACATTCCATGCTCAAGTTAGAAGCTTTGACAAAAAAGGTGTTTTTGTTGACTTTCAAAAATGACCTATAATGCCCAAATTCATAACTTTTTGTGAGTGCATTTGTTTATCTTGGGAGCTGAAGATGGATTGTAGGTAATTTATCCTCTTCAAAATGAGCTTTGGATGGGTCATTTCTCATAAATTATGACAAAGTTATGCTTGGTCAAAGTTGAGTTGACTTTTCCTACAAAACCCTAATTTAACAACTTTTGAATCTTGATGAATTCTGAGCAATCCTTGATGAATCATGATCAAACCTTGATAAAATGATTAAATATACTTCAAAATGAGGATGTTGACAAAAAATCTTGAAGTTTGACTGTATTTGGGTCACAGTTGACTTTTGCCCTAGCATAGTCGATTTTTTGGACCTTTGAGCAATTGACTGAGCAAACTTCCTCTGCAAGGCTTAAAAATTGACATGGATGATCTTGAGAACATATTAGGACATTGGTGAGGACTTGGGACCATTTGGGCTCATGTATCTTGATGCAACATGAAACCATAGTTTGGGGTAGACTGCCTTAGGAGAGAACTTGTCTGGCCAATCCTTGGACTATCTTGAGCAACTTGGAGATATTTCTTGCAATGTTTTGAGAAATACGGGAGGGAAAATTTTGGGGTACAACAGCTGCCCCTGTTCAATCTTCTTAAACCTGAGGATATAGATTGGCTTTCGTGCCTTTCGTAATCTGAAGGTGGAAGATGATTGAACACTAGAGTGCCCAGAAATTTGCACTCGCATGAAGTGATAATTGTCTTGTGATGTCGGGAATGGGCTTACAGATGCCATTTGGAGATTGTTGGCGGGAGGATGGGCTTAAAGATTCCATCTGAAGGAGTGTCGATCGCATAAGAGATTCCTTAGTGAGAGCTTGTATACCTGTTGTTAAGGAAGATTCCGCTGGGGGAGTTTGATCTTTGTTGAGAGAAAGGGACTCGTCCGTAATTCAACTGGGGGAAACATCTTCGTCGAGATTTAAGAACTTGCCATAATTCCACTGAGGTGTCGAGATTTAGGAACTTGTCTGTAATTCAACGGAGGAACTTTGTCGAGATTTAGGACCTTGTATGTAATTCAACTGAGAAAAACATCTCCGCTGAGATTTAAGAACTTGTCAGTAATTCGACTGGGGAAACATCTTCGTCGAGATTTAGGACCTTGTTTGTAATTCAACTGAGAGAAACATATCTGCTGAGATTTAAGAACTTGTCAGTAATTCAACGGAAAACTTTGTCGAGATTTAGGACCTTGTCTGTAATTCAACTGAGAAAACATCTTTGCTGAGATTTAAGAACTTGTCAGTAATTCGACTTGGGGAAACATCTTCGTCGAGATTTAGGACCTTGTCTGTAATTCAATTGAGAAAACTTCTCTGCTGAGATTTAAGAACTTGTCAGTAATTCAACGGAGAAAAACTTTGTCGAGATTTAGGACCTTGTCTGTAATTCAACTGAGAAAACTTCTCTGCTGAGATTTAAGAACTTATCAGTAATTCGACTTGGGGAAACATCTTCGTCGAGATTTAGGACCTTGTTTGTAATTCAACTGAGAAAACTTCTCTACTGAGATTTAAGAACTTGTCAGTAATTCAACGGAGGAAAACTTTGTCGAGATTTAGGACCTTGTCTGTAATTCAACTGAGAAAACTTCTCTGCTGAGATTTAAGAACTTGTCAGTAATTCGACTTGGGGAAACATCTTCGTCGAGATTTAGGACCTTGTCTGTAATTCAACTTAGAAAACTTCTCTGCTGAGATTTAAGAACTTTTCAGTAATTCAACGGAGGAAAACTTTGTCGAGATTTAGGACCTTGTTTGTAATTCAACTGAGAAAAATTCTCTGCTGAGATTTAAGAACTTGTCAGTAATTCGACTTGGGGAAACATCTTCGTCGAGATTTAGGACCTTATCTGTAATTCAACTGAGAAAACTTCTCTGCTGAGATTTAAGAACATGTCAGTAATTCAACGGAGGAAAAATTTGTCGAGATTTAGGACCTTGTATGTAATTCAACTGAGAAAACTTCTCTGTTGAGATTTAAGAACTTGTCAGTAATTCGACTTGGGGAAACATCTTCGTCGAGATTTAGGATCTTGTTTGTAATTCAACTGAGAAAACTTCTCTGCTGAGATTTAAGAACTTGTCAGTAATTCAATGGAGGAAAACTTTGTCGAGATTTAGGACCTTGTCTGTAATTCAACTGAGAAAACTTCTCTACTGAGATTTAAGAACTTGTCAAGAATTCGACTTGGGGAAACATCTTCGTCGAGATTTAGGACCTTGTTTGTAATTCAACTAAGAAAACTTCTCTGCTGAGATTTAAGAACTTGTCAGTAATTCAACGGAGGAAAACTTTGTCGAGATTTAGGACCTTGTCTGTAATTCAACTGAGAAAACTTATCTGCTGAGATTTAAGAACTTGTCAATAATTCGACTGAGGTAAAAGCTTCATAGCTTTGAATTTTGTGAGAATTTAACCGTATCCTCCTGAAAGGTAAAGGTTAGTTGTATGTAATGCATGATATGTATCAGGAAATGATGTTCTCAAAATAAATGAGATTGTGTTGTATGACGCGTATATGTATGTGTCATGATGTATGGAAATGTAATACTTTTAGCCGGGGAAAATAAATCCCGGATAGCTGCTGGAGAAAGAGTTGAATTCTTCGTTTCCGCTGGGAATGGCGAATGAAGATGATTGTGAGAATAAACCTGTGGGAGAGAATATCTCTGTTGGGGAATAAACTGATGAGGAGATTACTCTGTGGGGAAGAGATGATCTATAAAGGATTCCTGCTGATAAATTCAGTTGGGGATGAATTACCATTGATGGCGATACTGAATCCTGTTGGGGATTTTGTGAAAGGAATGAACTCCGTCAGGGATGATTTTTCAGTTGCGACTTCACTGGGGATAACCTTTTAGGCTCTACTGGGGATGATTCTCCACACTCCACTGGGGAAGCTTTTTCAGACTGCACTGGGGAGAATTTTCAAACTCCACCGGGGATATTTTATACTCCGCCGGGAATAATAAGACCTTTTTAGTGCTGATGGTAGATAAACTCTGCTTGGAGAGAATATTACCGATTCATTCACAGTTGCGAGTCTCAGCTGGGGAGAGCTAACATTACTGTCTTTTCTTACTCTGCGGGGAGTAAATGCACCTGAGCCATATTCTTCAGCTAAATTTACCTTGTACCTGGTGGACAGAGCAACTGTACAGTTTGGACATTTCTCATTTGCCCCTGTTTCTGATATTACAAATAATCGTCTTTTGTTTCGCATGTAAATATTCATGAGCAGCAATTAATGTCAAATGCATATATCAAAAATGAACATTGTACGTTCTTCGCAAAATGAAACAGATAAAGGAAAAACAGATTGAAAATTTTTTTGAAGATGAATCGTATTAATTTTGAAGTTTGGCCTGTAAATAGGCGTTTTTGTAGAAGAGGCTGACGTCCTAGTAAGAGAACACCGCCGAACAATAGAATTTACACAATTTGTGAAAAACTAAACAAAACAGCTATGTGAATAATCCCACTGAGTTCCAACTCTGATATTGCCTTTATGTCCTCGAGCATCTCATCACTTTGCTACTTGGTTGAAGGTAGATCAGATTGATTAGTGTCGTCCGAGCTTGATGGTCGATACCGAAGTCTGGTTGCAAGGTGATCCAATGAGACATAGTGTTACGCTTTGATCCCTAATTTTTTCCTAGACCGCCCTTTCGGGTTTTTAGTCCACCGGGATACCCTTTTTTGCCCAAGCCGCCTTTTCAGGTTTTCAACTTGCCGGGTGTACAGTTTTTTCATTTTCATCCCTTATTTTTGCCCGAACCCTTTTGGTTCACCGAGAAGCCCTTATTTTTGCCTAGGCCAGTCGACCTAGTGGGTCTTTGATTATGCGTAGTATTTTTTCACTATGTCTGCATTGATGGGGTGAGGAAGGTTGTCACCGTCCATGGTGGTTAGAATTATAGCTCCTCCTGAGAAAATATTCTTAACCACAAATGGCTCTTCGTAAGTAGGGGTCCATTTTCCCCTGGGATCACCTTGAGGTAGGATTATGCGCTTGATCACTAGATCCCCGACTTGATACTCTTGTCGTCTAACTTTCTTATTAAATGCCTTGATCATCCGTTTTTGATACGTTTGACCATGACAGATAGCAGTAAGTCTCTTTTCATCAATTAAGTTCAGCTGATTAAGCCGGGTCTGGATCCAGTCATCTTCGCTCAAACCTGCATCCTTCATGATCCGAAGAGAGGGTATTTAAACTTTAACGGGCAAGACTGCCTCCATACCATATACCAAGGAATAAGGGGTTGCCCCTGTTGACGTCCGCGCTAAGGTATGGTACCCATGAAGAGCAAATGGTAACATCTCGTGCCAGTCTTTGTATGTCACTGTCATCTTCTGCATAATCTTCTTGATGTTCTTATTAGCCGCTTAAACAGCCCCATTAATCTTCGGCCGGTAGGGAGAAGAGTTGTGATGTTGTATCTTGAACTGCTTGTAGAGCTCGGTAATCATTGTATTGTTGAGATTTGTACCATTGTCTGTAATGATCCTCTCTGGTATGCCGTATCGACAGATCAGGTTGTGCCGAATAAACCGTGCCACGACATTCTTGGTTACAGTAGCAAAGGAAGTTGCTTCAACCCATTTTGTAAAGTAATCAATGGCTACCAGGATAAAACGATGTCCGTTGGACGCAGTAGGTATGATCTCGCCAATCATGTCGATGCCCCACATTGCAAAAGGGCCAAGGTGCTGCCAAGACGTTCACGTCTTTTGATATCAAAAGGGTAGTATGAGCCAGCATGTACTGTCTCAGTCGGCGAGCAGCCCATGCCAAAGCGCAGCAAGTTCTCTCGAGCAGTGAGTATTGGGTCTCACAGTCGGTAAACTTTTTGCTAAAGCAGTAAACAGCATGCTCTTTTCGGCCAGACTCGTCATGCTGCCCCAGCACACACCTTATTGTATTATCCATCTCTTTTAAGTATAAGACAACAGTCTTCCTTCAACTGGAGGCATCAGAATTGGTAGCTCTTGGAGGTTGTATGGCCCTTTCTTCCTGAAGTAATAGTCTAGCAAGTCCTCTAGGCACTTCTCAATCGTCCTTATCTTCGTCCTTGGCTTGGTTGATCGGACTTTCGAAGTCATAACCGGCAGTAGCAGAGTCGTTATCAGTGGGATCCAGAGTGGATGTAGACATGTATATGTGAGTGTGTGTAAAATAGCTGTTTTGTAAGATAGAAAAAAAGAAAAACAAGGAGCGCAAAATTTGAAATGCAAGAAAATGTCCAATGCTTTTATTAATGATATATGGAGATGACAAATATAAAGCCCTCACAAACAAAGCCACGGTAAATCGGGCAAGGCATCGGGCCGTAAAGTTTAAAATTGTCTGTTACAAATTCAAAACAAAAGTCTCATTACTGGGTAATAAAATAAATGGGCATATAATCCTTTGTTGTCCAATTGCTCAATCCACCGTCAGTAGTCGGGTAAATCTAACTGTCAATGTCGAACTCTTCTTCATCATCCCCAATAGCATTCACTCTTGCGTCATGTTTGGGCATAGGCGCCGTTATGACATTAGGCTTCTCTGGTGCTTCAAACTCAATCTCCTTAGCATCAATTAGATCCTGCACTTTGTTCTTTAAGACTTAACAGTTATCCGTATCATGCCCCGGGCCATCAGAGTGAAAAGCACAGCGGGCGTTCGGATTGTACATCGGTGATGTTGTGTTAGGATTCTTCGGGGCCTCCCTCGAAATCACCAAGTTGGTCTTTAGAAACTGTGGCAGAATTTGATATAAAGTCATGTTGATTCGAGTAAATTGTCTCTGCAGCCTCTCTGCTCTTGGTTGATTATTGCGTTGTGGCGCAGCAGCATGTCTTGATATAACAACCGCATTGACTGCTTGACGGCGCTCAGGTCTATCATGGCTCTTTGAGCTATAAACTATACTGGATTCCTTATTAAAAGGCTTCTTTTAGGTACTTGATGAAGCACTCTTATGTATTTTATCGCTCTTGATACCGGCTTCAACTCTTTCCCCGGTCATAATCAGCTCAGTAAACCCGGACGATGAACTTCCAATCAGATGATTAAAATACGGACCATACAAGGTCCCAAGAAACATGTCTACTAACTCCCTGTCAGCCAAAGGGGGTTGCACTCTTCCAGCAAGGTCCCTCCACTTCTGAGCGTAGTATTTGAAACCTTCTCTCTCACCCATAGACATACCCTGAAGTTGGGTACGCATGGGAGTGAGGTCGGCATTGTATTGGTACTACTTGTAAAAAGCAGCAGCAAGGTCTTCCCAATTAAGGACGCTAGCTCCTTCCAGCTGGTAAAACCATTCAAGTTGAGTCCCTGAAATACTATCTTGAAAGAAGTGGATCCAGAGATTCTTATCGGCAGTGTATGGCTGAATCTTTCTAACATATGAGCGGAGGTGCAGCTTTGGGCAGGAGACTTCGTCGTATTTAGCAAAGGCTGGCGCCTTAAACTTGTGGGGAATTGCCACCCCAGATGACATACCCAAATCTGCAAAGTCCAGACCAGGGACCTTCTGAACTTCCATTGCGCTCAACCGGTCTTCCAGTTGCTTATACCTGTCCTCAGCCGGAGGATAGTGGTCTTCGTCAAAGTCAGTCTCGTTATCAGAAACCACAGGGCTAGGAGCCCCCCTTTCTTCTTGGTTTTCTCCCCCTCCAGATGAGTGGGATAAATCAACTTCGTCCCACAGCCTGTTCCCAAACCTGTGACCCAAGTTCAGGTGGACCATCTTCTTCTTCTTCTTATCCTTCAAGATAAGAGTCTTCGGATCTTTCTGCCCCTTGGCCAGGTTCATGAACATCTCCTGGAACTGGGCGTTTTGGGCTTGAAGAGCCTTGATAGCTTGATCAGTAGTTGCTTCAGAAGACATGATCGTGCTGAAATAAACAGCGAAGAAGATGAGAAACCTGTAAGGGTACCTGTAATGAGGTGCACGGGAATGAAATGTGTATGATATGATTTCAAAGACTTTAGAGATTCAAATTCGTAAACCAAAATGAAACACACTTTTATTAGATAAAACTGGAATTCAATGTTTATATGCCTTTAAGGCGTTACAAAAAGAAATACTGAAAAGTAAATCAAAACTAGAATCAGCAAAAGACATCAGCGCTCCCATGGTCGTTTTCCGTTGGTGCTGAAATAGTCATTGAAGACCCGCTCATTCTCCAGCTGTCTTGTAAGCTTCAGAATCTTCTGCTCCTGCTCATGATACTTCTCTCTGTAAGTATCCCTTTCTTACCTTATCTAGATCCAAGACCTTTTCAGTGCCCCAAAGTCAGTGGGCATATGAGGATGGAGGATGGTAGGAGGAACCCCTTCTTCATCAGCATGTTCAAATATCACAGGAAAGACAGCTTCGTAGGACATTCCTAGCTTCTGAGCTCGTGTATGGACCCACCGGAGATATGGTTCCATCGGAAGAGAAGTCTTCACACCTAGCTCGTGCGGATCAGACCTGTGCACCCTATCCCAGGCTCGTATGAATCTGCGGCGATGTCCATCATTATCCCATTGGAAGTCAAAGATAATGCTTGGCATCAGCAACTCGTGAGGTTTGTCCCTCCTAGCTCGCCCAAACTGTCGCAAGGCCAAACAAGGGTTATAGGTGATCCCTCCATGAGTTCCCAGCAATGGAACATTGGGTTATTCCCCACAGCGATCAATAACAGCTACTTCTTCCATGTCTTTAGTACTCCATATGATGTCCGTGTGAGCAAGGGACATAATCCTGTAGGCCCAACCCATGCCTTCCTTGTTCTTCAAAATAGAATTGGGGAGGTGAGAAGTAAACCACCTCGCCAGCAATGGTGCACAGCATATGAGAGTTCCCCGTTTCCGAGCAGTACGGGCATAGAGAGTATGCAGGATATCACCCAAGAGAGTGGGCACTGGATTACGGGACATGAAAATCTTCACTGCATTCACGTCGAAAAAGGAATCTGAATTAGGGAACAGAACCAGGCCATACATGAGAAGAGCCAAGATGTCTTCAAACTCTTGAAAGTCTAAACTGTCCCAGAACTGATTAGCCTGATCAACCAAGAACTTAGCCAAGAAGCCTTTTGTCCCGCTCCGAGTCTCCCAATTAGACATTACCTCAGACTTTGTCAGATGTAGGGCTGTAGCAACATCCTCTGGCTTAAGAGCTATCTCTCAACCTGTAAATGGGGTCTGCTCTAGAATAGAGATGCCGAGCAAATCAGAGAACTCTTCCAAGGTAGGGACCAACTGATAGTCTGGGAAAGTGAAACAGTGATACAATGGATCAAAGAACTGGAATAAGACACTCATCAATTGTTCATCCAGCTTGGAAATGACCAAACCAAGGAGATGACAATGTCTTCTGACAAAAGAAGAAGTATCAGGGATCTTTGAAACCAACTCTCTAAGCTGAGCCGGGATCTGCACAAAGTTGATCCGAATAGTGTTTCTGCGCATGGATGCCATGATCTGCAAAACAGAACAAAGATGAAACTCATTGGTCTTTGAAATGGTTAGTCCAATGCAATATGCATGCCATGTCATGATGCATGATGTCATGATAGAAACATATCACAAGTATTCACAGATAGCAAACATGGTAAGGGCAAACAAGTCACACAAATAGCCCTTAGATTTCAGGCTGGCAAGGAGTTTAGGTACTACCCTCTTTCAGTTCAGTTGGTTCAAACCTGTCCTAGAAATAGTAACCGGGTTCTAGAGGATCTCAATATCACTGACCACCCTCGATCGGTTATAATTCCAGTTTAGTAACCTTTTCTTGCGGCCGGAATTATCGCGAGAGTTTGGTCTCAATGAGTGTAGCATACCGCTACTGTTCTATGGCTGAGTTGGTCAATTATAGGTTCTAAGGTCAGTTGGTGCTTAATAACCCCTTAGCTGCCCCATACTCTCCTTGTTCCACCATAAGGGATATCGGTACAAACTTAAAGTGTCACACTAATGTAGCTACTGCTTCAACCGTATCGGTCTATGCCATTCAGTTCCCTCACATTCTATTGCTACTTACCTAAAGGGTGCCCCCAGATCCGGGTTAGGATCTATAGTAACTCCGATTCAAACACACAAATATAAAGCATACAAAGCAAGCAATTGAAAACACAATGATGAACTAATCCTAAGGTACACCCCACTTATTAAGCTCCCCGGCAGAGTCGCCAGTTCTGTGATACGGTGGGAAGAACTGACTGTTTTCGGAATGCTGGTTTGCGTTTTGTGTTTGTTTTTGCAAAATGTCGTGGTAAGCAAGAGTCTCCACCGACTTTTATTTTATCCAACATGGAAAGGAAAAAAGCACAGAAAAATTCCTTTTTTGAGATTATTCTGAGTACGGGGGGTAGATTATAGAAAGGGAAGGTATTAGCACCCTTTCTATCCATGGTTTTCCATGGGCTCTTAGGTACTTTCTCATCATTTTCAAAATTGTTTTCTTTGTGTTTTGTGGGTTTGAAAAGTTTTTGTTTGAAACTTCAATTTAACTCTTGCTTTTATCCTCAAGAGTGTAATGAAGTGTTTTTTGAAAACTTGTTTGTAAAAGTGTGTAAGTGTGGAAAAAAGTTTTGTTTTGGATGAGCAAGTATCTAAGAACTATCTACCTACTCGAAAAAGGAATCGTTCTATGCTAATTTCCTTTAGACAATGTTATCCCACTATTAGTGAGTAGGTAGCATCGTCGTTGGAGTTTCAGGGTCTATTCGAAAGAGGGACATACAGTCACTAAAGTAATGTTCGGACGCCTTAGTGGTAACCCTAATGTCTTAGATCATTTTGTTTGAGGCAATTATATACGAGGCAACCTTTCCGAGGTGACTATGATCTTTTAGACAAGAGGATGACCTCTAAAATGACCTATACTCAATGATCGTGTACGAAGGCAACCAAGTGGTGTGTACCCTAAGAGTGCACATGTGCGAGTGTGTTGTTTTCAGTTATTTTTATCTTTGTACATGTTAAGGGTGATCTAACTTGATTTTAAGATTAAGCGTTAAGTCTTGTCATGCAAACCCTATTATCAAACATCTAATAGTTGTATAATTTGCGGAATTAAAATGCGGAAATTAAATTACAAGGCGTCGGGTATTTACATCGCCAAAAGCAACCCTTTGAAAATAAAATAAAGCGATAAAATAAATAAAAGGTCCTAATTATCTATTACATACCGGAAGCAGATACATCAATATGGATAAAAATAAATAAAGTGCGCGGGAAATTAAATCGAATGCGAAATTTAGGGTTTTGACCCTTTTTGAAAGAAAAATGTTTTTGTTGTTTTTTATTTTAAGAAAAAAAGAAATTAAGTCCTAAATTAAATACTAAATTAATTGTTAAATAAATTAATTAATGAAAAAAATAAATAACATTTTTTGGAGTTTTGTTAATTTAGGAAAGAAAATAAAATGGTTAAATTAATGATTAAACCTATTAAATTCTAATTAGTTTTATTTATTTACAAAATAATTAATGTTATTCTAGAATTAAAACCTAATTAATTAATTAAAATTTATTAAAAAAAATAAAGTTCTGAATTTTTATTGGGGTAAAACTATTATTTGTGATTTTTTGATAAAAAAGAAATCAATTTTATTGGTTAGAAATTAATAAAATAAAAATAAAGTAATAAGTTAAATAAATAAAATATGAAGAGAATGAGAAATTGGGTCTGATTTGGGTGGTGTTGAAAGCAATTTCGTTGGCCCATTAAGCTGATCCATTAGGACTTTTTCTGATCCTGTGCTCCTGCGTTGACTGGCTTATGGTGTGCCCTTGAAACTTGATCACCAGATCCAGCCACCTGGCCATCTGGCGCTTTGATAGTGAGGGTCTATGGCAGATCTCAAGCTTAAGCATACACATGATTTCCTGAAAAATAGCAAGAAAATGCAATTTGCTGGAGGCAGGGATCGAACCCCTGACCTCCATCCTTTGGGTCTTTTAAGGCTTACGTGGCTACCACCAAACCATGTTGTTTCATTTGTTAGCACTGTACAAATTAATAATAATATAATGAAACAAAGTCAATGGCCAGAAAAAGAAGAAAAAAAACGCGCGTGATTTGAATAGTCCAATGGGGACGTAACATGTATTATCCCTGACCTCCCAACCGTGGCTAAAAAACAGAATACCTATACCAACGAACCAAGTTCCGTCACTACAAGTTTGTTCATCTCCAAAATTATGCACAGGCCGTGAAAACAGATTCTAAGAGTATGATTGTGTTCGTCTCAACCTGCTGATCACAACCATAACCATTATCATGGCCAATTTTTCCTGAAACGAAAAAACCCAAAAACACGAACCAAACATTAGCAATGGTGGTTCTCCATATAAGTCAGATAAATGCAATTGGTTATTATGAAAAGCTTGCAAATTATGTGAGGGTTAAGAATATGCAGTTATTTCATGAAAACAATGCCTAATTTCTGAGATACGAAATCAAGAACAGGGCCAACTCGCGTGAGACTTACAGTGCGTATGAAAGCTTGAAAATGCCTGGTTGTGATCGGTTTTGCTTGTGGAGGTTGCCAGGAAGCGATTGTGATGCTTGCCAAGCCCTGAAAATGCCTCTAACCTTGATTTTGATCCCACACTTTTTCTTTGTTTTTGCAAAGTTGGTTCTGCCTCCACACTTGATTTCCCACCCTTATTTTTGTCTGCACACGACCCTTATGTAATGTACAATGCATTAGGTTTGAATACCCTGTCCAAATCTCTCTCTTTCAATGCTCTTGATGTGGATTTGATTCTCTTTAACAACCTTCCAAATTTGGCTTGATTTGAATCTTTTTGTACACAACTTGCCTTGATTCAAGTTTTAATGCCTTGCTAGCTGTGATTAAAGCCTGAAACAATCAAAAAATCCATTGTTATCAATGCTTTGGATTTTATTTGATTTTATTTGATTTAAATCAAATTAATTCAAATAAAAATCAAAATAATTAATAAAAATATGATATGGACACATGGAGAAGGCTATAACACGTGGGCAATAATTCCAACCCAAAACAAGTTAAAAAGAATGGGCATATTTGGCAAAATTTGAAGTTTTGGGGATAGTTGACTTTTGGCAATTTTGCAAAAAAGTCCAACTTCAACAATGCATAACTTCCTCAATTTTGAATCTTTGGAGGTGTTCTTAGAATTTTTAGAAAGCTTGAGATGTTCTCTAACCAACCCTTTTGATCTCATCTCATTTTGATATCCCATGCTCAAGTTAGAAGCTTTGACAAAAAAGGTGTTTTTGTTGACTTTCAAAAATGACCTATAATGCCCAAATTCATAACTTCTTGTGAGTGCATTTTTTGATCTTGGGAGCTGAAGATGGATTGTAGGGAATTGCATCCTCTTAAAAATGAGCTTTGGATGGGTCATTTCTCATAAATTATGAGAAAGTCATGCTTGGTCAAAGTTGAGTTGACTTTTCCTACAAAACCCTAATTTAGCAACTTTTGAATCTTGATGAATTCTGAGCAATCCTTGATGAATCGTGATCAACCCTTGATAAAATGATGAAATATACTTCAAAATGAGGATGTTGACAAAAAATCTTGAAGTTTGACTGTATTTGGGTCATAGTTGACTTTTGCCCTAGCACAGTCGATTTTTTGGACCTTTGAGCAATTGACTGAGCAAACTTCCTCTGCAAGGCTTGAAACTTGACATGGATGATCTTGAGAACATATTAGGACATTGGTGAGCACTTGGGACCATTTGGGCTCAGGTATCTTGATGCAACATGAAACCCTAGTTTGGGGTAGACTGCCTTAGGAGAGAACTTGTCTGGTAAATCCTTGGACTATCTTGAGCAACTTGGAGATCTTTCTTGCAATGTTTTGAGAAATATGGGAGGGAAAATTTTGGGGTACAACAGTTTTGGATGATCCTTCAGTTGCGACTTCACTAGGGATAACCTTTTAGACTCTATTGGGAACAATCATCAAGAGTCTACTGGGGATGATTCTCCAAACTCCACTGGGGAAGATTTTCCAGACTCCGTTGGGGATGATTGTCTAGTGCTGATGATGGATAAACTATGCTTGGGGAGAATATTGTCGACTCATTCGCGGTTGTGAGCCTCAGTTGGGGAGAGTTAACATTACTGTCTTTTTCTTTATTCTGCGATGAGTGGATGTACCTCAGTCATTTCCTTCAGCTGAATCTACCTTTGTACCTATTGCCCCGGTCTGATATTACGAGTAATCGTCTTTTGTTTTGCATGTAAATATTTATGAGCAGCAATTAATGTCAAATGCATATATCAAAAATGAACATTGGACGTTCTTTGCAAAACAAAACAAAAAAAGTTTGAAATCTCTTTGAAAATGAATTGTATTGACTTTGAAGTTTTGCCTATAAATAGGCGTTTTTGTACAAGAGGCTGACGTCCTAGTAAGAGAACGCCGCCGAACAAATAGAATTTATACAATTTGTGTAAAACAAAGAAAAACAGCTATGTGAACAATCCCACTTGGTTCCAACTCTGCTATTGCCTGTATATCTTTGAGCATCTCATCACTTTGCTACTTGGTTGAAGATAGATCAGATTGATTAGTGTCGTCTGAGCTTGATAGTTGATACCGAAGTCTGGTTCTAAGGTAATCCAATGAGACATAGTGTTACGCTTTAATCCCTAATTTTGCCTGGACCGCCCTTTCGGGTTTTCAGTCCACCGGGATACCCTTTTTTTCCCAAGCCACCTTTTCAGGTTTTCGACTTTCCGGGTGTACAGATTTTCATTTTCATCCCTTATTTTTGCCCGAACCCTTTTGGTTCACTGGGAAGCCCTTATTTTTGCCTAGGCCAGTCGACCTAGCGGGTCTTTGATTATGCGTAGTATTTTTTCACTATGTCTGCATTGACGGGGTGAGGAAGGTCATCACCATCCATGGTGGTTAGAATCATAGCTCCTCCTGAGAAAATGTTCTTAACCACAAATGGCCCTTCGTAAGTAGGGGTCCATTTGCCCCTGGGATCACCTTGTGGTAGGATGATGTGCTTGATTACCAGATCGCCAACTTGATACTCTTGTCGTCTAACTTTCTTGTTAAATGCCTTCATCATCCGTTTTTGATACGTTTGACCATGACAGATAGCAATAAGTCTCTTTTCATCGATTAAATTCAGCTGATCAAGCCGGGTCTGGATCCAGTCATCTTCGCTCAAACCTACATCTTTCATAATCCGAAGAGAGGGTATCTGAACTTCAATGGGCAAGACTGCCTCCATAACATATACCAAGGAATAGGGTGTTGCCCTTGTTGACGTCCGCGCTAAGGTGCGGTATCCATGAAGAGCAAATGGTAACATCCCGTTCCAGTCTTTGTATGTCACCGTCATCTTCTGCACAATCTTCTTAATATTCTTATTATCCGCTTCAACATCCGCATTCATCTTCGGCCGGTAGGGAGAAGAGTTGTGATGCTGTATCTTGAAATGTTTGCAGAGCTCGGTGATCATCTTATTGTTGAGATTTGTACCATTGTCCGTAATGATCCTTTCTAGTACGCCGTATCGAAAGATTAGGTTGTTCCGAATAAACCGTGCCACGACATTCTTGGTTATAGTAGCAAAGGAAGCTGCTTCAACCCACTTTGTAAAGTAATCGATAGCTACCAAGATGAAACGATGCCCGTTAGACGCAGTAGGTCTGATCTCGCCGATCATATCGATGCCCCACATTGCAAAAGGCCACGGAGCTGTCAAGACGTTCAGAGGAATTGGAGGTATGTGCACCTTATCAACATAGACTTGACACTCGTGACAGGTCCGAGAATGCTGATAACAATCGGCTTCCATTATGGACCAATAATATCCTGCCCGTAGGATTTTCTTTGCCATGGTGTGTCCACTGGAATGAGTTCCGAAACTACCTTCATGCAATTATGCCATGATCCTTTCTGCTTCATTCTTATCCACACAACGCAGTAAGGTCGAATCATGGTTACGCTTGTAAAGGATACCATTACTGATAAAGAACTTCGCCGCGAACCTCCTCAGAAACTTTTTATCATTAACAGATGCACCCTCGGGGTACTCCTGAGCCTCAAGGTACCTCTTCACCTCATGAATCCAGGGTTTATCTGCTACCTCTTCAGTCTCAATGTCACAGTAATGCGCAGGTCTGTCCAACCTTACAATGGTAATCTGGGGAGCCTCGTTGTCCCAATTGACTTTGAACATAGAAGACATCGTAGCTAACGCGTCCGCCAACCGATTCTCCTCTCTAGGGAAGTGTTCAAAAGTTATCTCCTCGAAGTGCGAAAGCCACGTCAACACATACTCCTTGTAAGGAATAATATTTGGGTGTTTCATATCCCACTCGCCTTTGATCTGACTGATCACGAGAGCGGAATCTCCGAAAACACTTAGAAACTTAATCCTTAGGTCAATTGCTGCTCGAAGACCCATGATGCACGCTACATACTCCGCCATGTTGTTGGTGCAGTTGAAACATAGTCGGGCGGTAAACGGAGTTTGAGAACCTTCAGGAGATATGATCATGGCGCCAATGCCATTACCCAAAGATTTTGAAGCTCCATCAAAGTACATAGACCATCGGGATCCTTCCTCAGGTCCTTCATCTGGTCCAGGTTCTTCACAGTCAGTCACTATCATGATATTCTCATCCGGGAATTCAAAGTTCATGGACTAGTAATCATCTACAGCCTGATGTGCCAAATGATCTGCCAACACACTTCCCTTGATTGCCTTTTGGATCGTGTATTGGATGTCATACTCAGTCAAGATCATCTTCCATCTTGCTATTCTTCCGGAAAAGGCGGGCTTTTCGAAGATATACTTGATTGGATCCATCTTTGATATCAATATAGTAATGTGAGTCAGCATATACTGTCTCAGCCGGCGAGCAGCCCGATGCCAAAGCGCAACAAGTTTTCTCGAGCAGTGAGTATCGGGTCTCGTAGTCGGTAAACTTTTCGCTAAGGTAATAAATAGCATGCTCTTTTCGGCCAGACTCGTCATGCTGCCCCAGCACACACCCCATTGAGTTGTCGAGTACTGTCAAGTATAAGATCAAAGGTCTCCCTTCAACTGGAGGAATCAGAATATGTGGCTCTTGGAGATATTCCTTGATTCTTTCGAAAACGGCCTGACATTCATCGTTCCATCTTACCACTTGAACTTTCTTCAGTAGCTTGAAGATTGGCTCACAAGTAGCAGTCAGGTGTGAGATGAATCGGGCACTGTAATTCAACCGTCCCAAAAAACCTCTGAATTCTTTTTCTGTTCGGGGAGCTGGCGTTTCCTGTATGGCCTTCACCTTTGCAGGATCCACTTGAATACCTTTATCACTTACAACGAAGCCCAACAGCTTACCAGATCTCACCCCGAAGGTGCACTTGTTCGGGTTTAACCTCAGCTTGTACAACTTTAACCTGTCAAATAGCTTCTGAAGGTGGTCAAGATGTTCTTCTTCAGTCTGGGATCTTGCAATCATGTCGTCAACGTATACCTCAATCTTATGATGGATCATGTCATGGAACAAAGTGACCATGGCGCGCTGATATGTTGCCCCAGCATTCTTCAATCCGAAAGGCATGACTTTGTAGCAAAAGGTACCCCATTGTGTAATGAAAGTTGTCTTCTCCATGTCTTCGGGAGCCATCTTAATCTGATTATAACCGGAGAAACCATCCATAAAGGAGAAGACCTTATGCTGTGCGGTTTTGTCAACCAGAACGTCGATATGAGGCAGAGGGAAATCATCCTTGGGGCTCGCCCTGCTCAGATCCCTATAATCAACACACATCTGAACCTTACTATGATACGGTGGGAGAACTGACTTGAGGGTTTGCGTTTGTGTTTGCAAAATGTCGCGGTTAGCAAGAGTCGCCACAGACTTTTATTTTATCCAAAAGGAAAGGTAAAAAAGCACAGGAAATACCTTTGAGATGTTTTCTTGAGTTCGGGGGGTAGATTATGAAAAGGGAAGGTGCTAGCACCCTTTTCATCCATGGTTTTCCATGGGCTCTTAGTTACTTGCTTAGATCACTTGTTTTGCTTTTGAAATTATTTGAAATGGTGCTTTGTGTGGTCTTGAAAAGATTTGTAAAAGAGGTCTTTGTTTAGGCAACCTTTGTAATGATTCTCGTTCGTAAGAATGTATACAAAGGTGTTTGTCTTTTTGAAAATGTTTTCAATTGTTTTTGAAAGTTGTTTGGAAATGTGTGTGTGTGTGCTTGTTTTTAAAAATAGCAAGGATTTGTTTGAATTGGAGCAAGTAACTTAGAACCATCTACCTACTCAAAAGTCTTTCTTGTGCATTTTTATTCCTTTGATATTGTTGACCTACCATTGTTTTGGTAGGCAACCCTATCTTTGGATGTTAAACGGGACGGGTGCGAGTCATCGTACGACCATGATAGCAATGTTGCTAGGTATCTTGGCATTTTTCCGAGGGACCAAGATCATTTGTTTTTAGGCAACCTTGTCTAGCGTCATCGAGGGACTATGATCTTTTGTTTTTGTTTTGTTTTGCCAAGATAACTTGCATGCATACCATTCCCATATTTAGGCAACAAAGTGGGTGAAACCCTAGAGGTGCTTATGTGCAATGTGTTGTCATTTTCATGCATTTTGTCTTGTATTAAGTCATGATATTTGTTTGATTTTTTGTCTTATCATACAAACCCTAATTTTACTAAACATATATATAATGCGATAAATTGCATACAGTAAATCTAAACTATTACAACAATATTATGGGAAGGGGGATACAAGTTTTGAATGGGGGATATTGCTCAAAATAAAACCCTAAAAACTATTACAACCCAATTGAATTTATTGTACAATAAATAAATAAGCAATTATTTAAATATGCAATAAAATGTATGTATGCAAAAATGTTTTTGTATTTATTTTATGTATGAGAAAAATAAATTATTTAAGTCCTAAAAATAAGAAAAAATAATATTATTATTTTTGAAAGGGTGAAAAACCCTAGTTTTTGATTAAAAGAAATATATGCTTTCTATATTATTTAATTGTCCATTTTTTACAAGAAATAATAAATAAAATTATTTACAAGTATTAAAAATTAAAATATATGTGGGAATAATATTTTATATGTAAAAAATAATAAAATAAAAATGTATGGTATTTTTAAATGTATTTACTATTTATTTAAGGAAATAAAGTTCTATTTATTTATAAATTATTTTTTTATGCCAAAAAGTAAGATAAAAATAAAATAAAATACAAAAAATAAAGAAAATATTTTTCATGATTTTTTGATGTTCAGAAATAATATTAAAATCAATAAACATAAAAAATATGAGAAAATATAAAAAATAAACAAAATAAGCAAAGGGGTACATATAGGAATATGGGGGGTGTGAAAAACAACAGGCCCAAGGCGCCAGGCCCAGGAACTTCATTTTCATCCCTGTCATTGGCTTCTTCGCGCGCGTTCTGTGTACAAAACTGTATCTTGCTCTAACTTGCATAAAATCAAAAACTCATAACACAAAAAATGTAGCTTATGATCACACGATTCCATTGATATAGAAAACATAATCTAACTCTCAAAGATCATGGAGAATTTCTGTAGCCCTAATTTCTGACCTAGTTTTTTCATGAACTTCAAGCTTCAAATTCTCACTACTCAGTTAATATAAATGACAACTATGCGTATGTACAGCTTCAGCAAGTTAAGGACTACATTTTTGCTTCACAAATCAAAGCTTAAGGATTCCTAAATAGAGAGATAGAGATTTGAAGCTTTTAGGTCAACTATCCAATTGACTGGTCAAAAATGTGATTCAAGGCTTGAAACTTGGTATGAGCAATCTTAGGAGTCCAACATGAAGTATGAAAGTCACATGAAGCATTGATAGCCCAAAAATCTGTATGCAAACTCAAACCCTAATTTCAGGTCATCAGTGCAAGATGAGGTATCTTGAGCTGACAAACCCTAACCTTGTCTTGAGTCCAAGAAGTCTTGTGAGGATAACTTTAATATGTGAGAGGGAAAATTTTGGGGTACAACAGCTGCCCCTGTTCAATCTTCTTGAACCTGAAGAGTTAGATTGGCGAGTTCTGTCGTTCGTGACTCAAAGGTAAGAGATGATTAGACACTAGAGTGCCCATAAATTTGCACTTGATGAAGTAGTTAAGGGAATGGGCTTAAAGATGCCATTTGGAAAGGCTGTAGAGTCTTGTTGGAGATGGGCTTATAGATGTCATCCAAGAATGTTTGTTGTAAATCAAGAGAATGAACATCAGAATGGTATCCGTATCTGGAACGTATATGACCTGTATCTGGAGATTTGAATCTGAATAAGTGACAGAATGGCTTCTGTGTCTGGAGCGTATCTGGATTGTATCTTAAATAGGTGACAGAATGACTTCCATGTTTGGAGTGTATCTGAGCTGGGGAAAATTAGAATGAGTGACAAAATGGCAACTGTGTCTGGAACGTACCTGTATTGTATCTGAAGTTGGGGTCTGAATGAGTAATAGAATGACTTCCGTGTCTGGAGTGTATCTATACTGTATTTTGAAAAAGAGATTTGAATAAGTGTCAGAATGGCTTCCGTGTCTGGAGCGTATCTGGACTGTATCATGACTTTGAATTCTGAATGAGTATTAGAATGACTTCCGTGTCTAGAGTGTATCCGTACTGTATCTGACTTTGAATTCTGAATGAGTAATAGAATGACTTCCGTGTCTGGAGTGTATTTGTACTGTATCTGAAAATTGAAATCTGAATGAGCAATCAGAATGGCATCCTTGTCTAGAGCGTATATGTACTGTATCATGAAGTCTTTGAATATTTGTTAAAGGTAGCTGTTAATCTTATCCTGAAAATGGTAAAATGTTAGTTGAAACACAAAGTTATGTTGCATGAAATGTATGACACAATATATGTGCTTTATTTATGATATATGAATGTAATGTATGTGTATGTAAGTTGATTTGCTGTATTGCTGAGGAAAATAAATCCTTGACTGTTGCCGGGGAGAATAAATCCTTGACTGCTGAGGATGAGAAATATTTGGCGACTGTTGGGGATTAAGAAAAATCCTGACTTCTCTGGGAATATAGGGATCCTCCATGTCTTGAAGTTGGAGCATTGACAAAATTTCTGTTGTAAGGATAATGCCATGTATTGCCTGAGAAACCTGCTTGGGGAATCCCGAGAACTTTGATGACTATGGTTGGGGATGGCAGACTTCATTCTGTAGAGAATTAATTAAAACTTTGCGGGGAAAAAGTTTATCCTGTTAGGGAGTGGTGAAAACTCTGTGGGGAGTAGCTATCCTGCTGGGGAGTTGTAAAAACTCTGTGGGGGAAAGTTTTATCCTGTTGGGGAGTTCAGGAGTTTGGGTTGTATGCCAATCTACTGGGGAATTATTCGAAGTTGTCGTCTGGTTAGCTTTCAGGCTTCAAAGCAACTTGCTGGAGAATTATCCGGTTTTAAGATAACTTGCTGGGGAATTTGAGGAAACTGGAGGGTTTCCACTGGGGTTTAAAGGTTGAAGTTTTAGCTCCGTTGGGGACCTTGATGATGTACTGAAGGGATTTCCCCTGGAATAGCCTAAAGACATTTTCCCATTCTTTCAACCTGTCAGTGATTATTCTTTTCCATTTCATTTATTTGTAAACGGTGATTATATTCAAATGCATATGCTCATTAATGAATCATTGGACGTTTTCAAATAAAACACAAGTGTAAAAAGAAAAGGCAAATAGTTTTCTGCACTTTAAAGAGGTATCTTTGTATTAACTTTGAGTAAATGTTTTGTACAAAGGAGACAGACATCCTAGTAAGAGAATGTTGTCATAAAAAATGAGAAAAATTTATACAAAGAAAGATGGCTATGTGTAAAAAATTCCATGGGGTTCCCATCCTGCTATAGCCTTCGTAACTCTGAAAATCTTGTCCATTTACTGCTTCGTCTGAAGATGATTGAGTTAATCAGAAGCCTGGAGCTTGTCTGTGAAGAGATTGTCCTTAAAGTGATCCGATGAGACATAGTCATATGCTTTAATTCCCTAACTTTTTCCTGGACCGCCCTTTTGGGTTTTCAGCCCATCGGGAAACCCTTTTTTGCCCAAGTAGCCCTTTCGGGTTTTCAACTTACCGGGTGTACAGATTTTTTTTGTTTTATCCCTAACTTTTGCCCGAACCTTTTGGTTCGCCGGGATGCCCTTGTTTTGCCTAGTTATGTCAACCTAGCGGGTCTTTTATGCGTATTATATTTTGACTATGTCTGCATTCGCAGGGTGCGACAGGTCGTCGCCGTCCATGGTGGTTATGATCACTGCCCCACCAGAAAAGATGTTTTTGATTACAAATGGTCCTTCTTAGGTAGGAGTCTATTTTCCCCTGGGATCACTTTGCGGCAAGATGATGTGCTTGATCACGAGATCTCCGACTTGATATACCTGGCGTCTGACTTTCTTGTTGAATGCCTTGATCATCCGTTTTTGATACGCCAGACCATGACAAACAGCAGTAAGTCTCTTCTCGTCAATTAAGTTCAATTGATCAAGTCGGGTTTAGATCCAATCGTCTTCACTTAGACCTGCATCCTTCATGATTCTCAGAGAAGGAATCTGAACCTCAATAGGTAAGACAGCCTCCATGCCATAAACCAAAGAATAGGGTGTTGCCCCAGTTGACGTGCGAGCCGTGGTGCGGTACTCGTGGAGAGAAAATGGTAGCATCTCATGCCAGTCTTTGTAGGTGACTGTCATCTTCTGTATGATCTTCTTAATGTTTTTCTTTGTATCTTCGACAGCACCATTCATCTTTGGCCAATAGGAAGATGAATTTTGATGTTGAATCTGGAACTGCTCGCACAAGGCGGTGATCATAGTATTGTTAAGGTTTGTATCGTTGTCAGTGATGATCCTTTAGGGGATACCGTACCAGCAAATGAGATTCTGCTTGATGAAGCGGGAAATAACATTCTTTGTAACGGATGCGAAGGAAGCTGCTTTGACCCATTTGGTGAAGTAATCAATGGCCACTAGAATGAAGCGGTGTCCATTAGAGGTTGTAGGCTTGATCTCCCCAATCATATCGATTCCCCACATAGAAAAGGGCCAAGGAGTTGTTAATACATTGAGAGGAACTGGAGGCACGTGTACCTTGTCTGCATAGATTTGAAATTTGTGACAAGTCCTGGAATGTTGATAGCAGTCAGCTTCCATGGTAGACCAGTAATAGCCTGCCAGAAGGATTTTCTTCGCCATCGTATGCCCGCTAGAGTGAGTGCCAAAGGTACCATCATGCAGTTCAGCCATGATCTGTTCAGCTTCAATCTTGTCCACACAACGGATCAAAATACAATCATGATTACGCTTGTAAAGGATACCATTGCTCAGGAAGAACTTGGCAGAGAATCTTCTCAAGAACTTTTTGTCATTGACTGAAGCTCCTGCTGGATATTCTGGAGCCTCGAGATACCTTTTGACTTCGTGAAACCAAGGTCGGTCCACTACTTCTTCGGTATTAATCTCGTGACAATGTGTTGGTTCGTCCATTCGCTCGATGGTGATCTGGGGAGCCTCGTTATCCCAATTAAGTTTAAACATGGATGACATTGTAGCTAGAGCATCTGCTAGCTAATTTTCTTCTCGCGGGAAATGCTCGAAGGTGATCTGCTCGAAATGTGGTAGCAATGTCAAAACATGTTCTTTGTAAGGGATAAGGTTGGGATGTTTAGTGTCCCACTCTCCTTTGATCTGACTGATGACCAAAGCTGAGTCTCCAAACACAACCAAAGATTTGATTCCCAGGTCTATTGCAGCCTTGAGACCGAAGATGTAGGCTTCGTACTCCGCCATGTTGTTGGTACAGTTGAAGCAAAGTCTGGAGGTAAAATGAGTATGGAATCCTTCTGGAGATATAAGCATAACACTGATACCGTTACCAAGTGCATTGGAGGCCCCATCAAAGAACAGGGTCCATCGGGATCCTTGTTCAGGTCCGTCATATGGTTTGGTTCCTTCACAGTTGTCCAAAGTCATGATGTCCTCATCCGGGAATTCAAACTTCAAGGATTGATAATCTTCGACAGCTTTATGATCAAGATGATCAGCTAGCACACTGCCCTTTATAGCTTTTTGGGTCGTGTACTGTATGTCATACCCTGTTAGAATCATTTTCCATCTAGCTATCCTTCCAGACAAAGCAAGCTTCTCGAAGATGTACTTGATCGGATCCATCTTAGATATCAGTAAAGTGGTATGAGTCAACATGTACTGTCTTAGCCGACGAGCAGCCCATACCAAAGCGCAACAAGTTTTCTCGAGTAGTGAATATCTGGTTTCACAGTCGGTAAACTTTTTGCTAAGGTAATAAATGGCATGCTCTTTTCGGCCAGACTCGTCATGTTTCCCCAGTATGCACCCTCATTGAGTTTTCTAAGACGGTTAGATACATGATTAGCGATCTTCCTTCGACGGGAGGCATCAAGATAGGAGGTTCTAGCAAATACTCTTTGATTCTGTCAAAGGCAATCTGGCATTCGTCATTCCATCTGACAAACTGGTCTTTCTTTAACAGCTTGAAGATTGGCTCACAGGTAGATGTTAGGTGAGAGATGAACCTAGCAATGTAGTTTAGGCGTCCCAAGAAACCTCTGACTTCCTTCTCAGTGCGAGGAGCAGGCATTTCTTGTATAGCTTTGACTTTGGTAGGATCAACCTCGACGCCTTTGTTGCTGACTATGAAACCCAAGAGTTTACCGGATCAGACTCCGAATGTGCACTTGTTAGGGTTTAACCTTAGCTTGTATTCCTTTAGTCGGACAAACAGCTTCTGCAGGTGATTAAGGTGTTCTTCCTCCGTTTGTGATCGGGCTATCATGTCGTCTACGTAGACCTCTATCTCATGATGTATCATATCATGAAACAAAGCTACCATGGCGCGTTGATAGGTTGCCCCACATTCTTCAGTCCGAATGGCATCACTTTGTAGCAGAACGTACCCCATTGTGTAACAAAAGTAGTTTTCTCCATGTCTTCAGGTGCCATTTTGATCTGGTTGTAACCTGAAAATCCGTCCATGAAAGAAAATACCTTGTGCTGAGATGTGTTATCAACCAGGATGTCGATGTGTGGAAGTGGAAAGTCATCTTTAGGGCTGGCCCTGTTTAAATCCCTTTAATCCACGCACATCCACACCTTTTCATCTTTTTTAGGCACCGGCACAATGTTAGCAACCCATTGAGGATAGGAAGTAACAGCCATAAATCCAGCTTTGAACTCCTTCATAACTTCTGCTTTAATCTTTTCAGACATGCCAGGTCTCATGCGGCGGACCTTCTGTTTAACTGATGGATAGTCTTCTCTTGTGGGTAGACGGTGTACCATGATGTCTGTGTCTAGTCCCGACATGTCTTCGTAAGACCAGGCAAAGATCTCAACATTGTCATGTAACAGCTGAATCAGGCGTTCCTTGACACTCGGCTCTAGATTGGTACCCACTTTGATTTCTTTCTTATCCTCCTCGGTACCCAAGTTGATCGTATCCAACAGCTCCTCATGAGGTAGAATAGCCCTTTCTTCTTTTTGTAGCAGTCTAGCCAATTCCCCTGGCACCTCACAATCTTCCTCACCTTCGTATTTGGCTTGGTAGACCAGATCTTCAGAGTCACTGAAGACCATAGCAGAATTGTTACCCATGGAATCCGGAATGGAAGGGTACATGCATTTGTGAGTGTGGGTGTGTGTAAGGGTATAACCACTGTGATACGGTGGGAGAACTGACTTGAGGTTTTGCGTTTGTTTTCGCAAATGTTTCGGTTGAGCAAGAGTCGCCACCGACTTTTTATTTTATCCTAAGGAAAGGTTAAAAAGCACAGCAAAAACCTTTGAGATGTTTTCTTGGGTTCGGGGAGTAGATTATAGAAAGGGAAGGTATTAGCACCCTTTCTATCCATGGTTATCCATGGGCTCTTAGTTACTTGCTTAGATCACTTGTCTTGCATTTTCAATTGTTTGAAATGGTGCTTTCAGGTGTTTGAAATGGTGCTTTGTGTGTGGGTTTGAAAAATGTTTTTGAAAAGAGGCCAATGTGGTGGCAACCTTTGTAATGATCCATGTTGGGATGTATACAAAGGTGTATGTCTTTTGAAAAGTTTTCAATGTTTTTGAAAGTTGTTTTGAAAGTGTATTGTGATGTGTGGTTTTGAAAAATGGGCAAGTGTTTTTGTTTTGCAAGTTGGCAAGTAACCAAGAGCTATCTACCCTAAATTTCTCAAAGATCTTTGCTATGTTTTAACCCTTTTAACAATTTTGTTCCACCATTGTATTTGGTGGACAATCTTGTATTAGGATGTGAACGGGACGGGCGCGGGTCATCGTTTAGACCATGATTGCAATGGTGCCAAATGTCTTTGGGCAATTTTTCCTTTAAGGGACTTGATCATTTTTAGGCAACTTTTGAAAGCGTCATCGAGGGACTATGATCATTTGAATTGTTTTGTTTTACCAAAGACACCTAACATGCAACATGGCCCATTATTGAAGGCAACAAGTGGAGTAACCCTAAGGGGTGCAAGTGTGATTGGTGTTGTTCATTTTCATGCTTGTTTGTCTTGAATTAGGTCAAGCTATTTGTTTGGTTAATTTTTGCATACAAATCCTAAGTCTATCATGGTATAATTAGAAATCTTTAAAGTGCGAAATTTAAAGTCCTAAATTATTACAACACAAATATGGGATGGGGGGTACAAATGTTCAAATGGGGGATATTTAGCAAGAAAAAAAAATTAAATCTAAACTATTACATCCAAATTGAATATACAAATTATTTAATATACAATAATTAAATAAAATAAAATAAAATATGCAAGATGCAAAAAATGATTTTTATATGTATGTAAAAAGGTTTTTTTATGTGACAAATAAACAAAAATAAAAAGATTAATTTTGGGTATTTTTATGTTTTTAGGGCAAAACCCTAATTTGCTAAATAAAATGTATTAATTATTTATTATATACAACATTTATTAATTATGTACAAAAAATAAATAAATAGAAAATATATTGTAAAAAGAGTATTTTTGAGGTTAAATATTAATAAAAAATAAAAATGTATTATTTTTATGTTTTTATCCTAAATATTCTAATAAATATATAAGTACTTATATTATTTACTAAATATATTAAATATGTACAAAAATAAAAATATTTATTATTTACAAAAAAAAGTATATTTTTTAGGAAATGTTTTCAAGAGATGAAATAAAATAAAATCAGAAAATAAAAATGTGTTAGTATTATTTTTAGTATTTTAAATAAAAAGATATATATGTTATTTATATGTATAAAATTCAAATAAAATGCAAAAATAGTTGGAAAAAAAAGTTTTTAATATTTTTTATGTTTTGTCAAAAAATAACAAGTCAGAATAAAAAAGAAAAAGTCAAAAATGATTAAAAAATAACACAATGGGCCAAGGGGGTGTATGTGTGAAACAGTGGTGCAAATAGAAAAAGGGTCAGGCCCAGCCCAGAAGAACTTTGTCTTCAACCTCTGGACATTCAAACAGAGCAAAACGCGCGCTTCCTGCTATCTCATGATTCCTGGACTTTCAAGCAAAACTCATAACACCAAAAATGTAGAGCACCATGTCACGAGTTCATACATATAAAAAACTTGATCTAACTCTCAGAAATGAGAGAGAATTTCTTCTCCCCCAATTTCTGACCTAAGTTTTTTCAGATGTTCAGGTTCAAAATACTCTTAGCACACATAATAAAAATGAAAAGTAACTATATGGATGGCTTCAGGGCTATGATTAGAACATGTTTTCTTCACAAACTTAAACCTAACTATGTCTGGATAGAGAGATAGAAGTTCAAAAACTTACCTGTTCAGCTTGATTCGTGTATGACAATGGAGGAACTTTCAGTGCAATGTGAGGACTTGTACAGCTTGCTTGAAGTTCAGGGATGCTTCTCCAATGCTTGGTGTACTTTGAATCTTGCTATATCAAGCTACAGAAGTCAACCTGCAAGAGAGAAAAGTGAAAATGGCAAATGATGTTAGGGATGTTACATTTCGTGTCCAATGCTTGGGATAGTTTGTATAGGTGGTAGGGAGTGTGTATGACGTGGTTTGGGTGAAAATGCACGATGGAAATGAGTTGGCCAAGTCAAAGTGCAGAATGCCCTGTTTTTGTGCAGCAAGATGGTGTTTCTGTGTTTGGGGAGGTATTGAAGGTGGTTGGCTCGTGTTTCAGGTCAGGCTTGATGTTTGGAATGTGTTCAACAAGTTTGCTTAGGCTTATGTTGACAGGAATTCAATGTTGTGTTTCAAAATGCAAGTTTCTTCTATGTGAAGCAAGGAAATGTGAGTTCCTATACAAGCCAGTCCCAAGCCCTAAACTATGCTGCATACTTGAGTATTTATCAGTGGGATATGTCCATGAATCTTGTGTCCAAAGATATGGCATGTACTTCTTGGATTGTAAACTTGACATAAAGTGTAACTTTACAAGAATGGATAACTTGCTTTTTCTAATTATGGACTAATCCTTCATGTATTGACCAAATGCATAGAATAATATCTTGGCACAATGGTTTAGCATTGAATTATTGAGTAAGAAAAGGATTAGAGGCCTGTAACTAGCTTGTGCAAGCTGACTTGAAAAATGCAAAGTGTATGAACATGAAAATGGCTCATGAACAAAGTGACTTTTGCCCATATTGACAAATTCGATTCTCCCTAACCACAAGGGTGTTTGAGAAGTTCTTGGACATTTTGGAAAGCTTGGAATGTGTACTACAATCCATCTTTGTAATGCAAATTGATATTCCAAATGGAAGCATGTGAAAAGTGGCCATGAAGTTAGGCAAAAATCCTGCCTAAAATAGGTCAAAATTTTTCTAAGTTAAGAATGTTTTGCACCCTTGTTCCAAAATTCATAACTTGAGCTACAAGCTTCTTTTGAGGAGACTTTGTGAATCAAAGTTGTAGATTTTGCAATGGACTACAACTTTCATGTTTTGAGTTTTGCTTGAATCCCAATGTATCTTGATGAAAAGATGGGACAAAGTTAGGAAAAAATTAGGAATTTTCATAACTTAGAAAAATTCTAAGTTATAAAATTTCTTCATTTCAAACCCTAATTTGTGATTTTTGATTTCTTGATGCACAAGTTTCATAATTTGACATGTCTTGATGAAAAATGAATCTTGACACTTGAGTTTGACCAAAAAGTCAAAGTTTGACTTTTCAGTATACAGTCAAATTTGGCTCAGTTGACTGGAAAATTCATCTGTCAATCTTGTGCATTTGGGATCTTTTAAACTTGTTGAACATGTCAAGACAATTACATTAGGTCCTTGAGTCCATATGTGAGCTTGGTTTGCCATTGGCTAGGTCAAACAGTCAAAAATTGCCTTTGTGCAGTCAAAACCCTAAAAATGACCATTTTGCCCTTTTGGTGATCTGATCAAATTTCTTGTGGAATTGTGATCCAAACTTGATCAAATGGTCCATATGAGTTCATAATGTTGATGTGGGTCAAAAATCATAAGGTTTGACTGTCAATTGACCATAGTTGACTTTTCCCCCAATACAGCTGATTTCTAGGTCAACTGTCCAATTGACTGGGCAAAGATTGGAATCAAGGCTTGAAACTTGGTATGGGTAAACTTGTGAGTCTAATATGAAGCATGAAAGTCACTTTAGGCACTTTAGGTCAAAACATCTTTGTGCAAACTCAAACCCTAATTTGGGTCAACAGTGCAAGGAGGAGTCTTGAGCAGAGCAAACCCTAACTGGATCTTGAGCTCCAAGGGTCTTGTGGTGAGAAAATGTTGATGAAATGGGAGGGAAAATTTTGGGGTACAACAACCACCTTTAAACAAATAAAATGTAAAAAGAAAGACAATGAACACAAAAGTTTATATGAAAAACGTCCATGATTCATTAAATGGCATATGAAGATGAAAAATAAAAACCCTTACAAATGGACCTTTGTGCCTCGGGTAAGACATAAGGTTAAAAGTGTACGAATTGTTTGAGAATTATTACAAGCCAACAGAAATGTTTGAAAGATAAATTGTTGCGGTATGAAAGTAATCGGAACAAAGTATTTTACTTCCCAGTTGCACAGTCCTCCGTTAACAGTTGGAAATATCCAGTCTTCCAGGCTTCCCTCCTCTTCACTATCCTCCAAAGCATTGACTCCATGATGGCTGATCTTCACAGGTGGCCCTCCAGCGCGGGCGCGGCGTACAGCCTTTTAAGCAGATGAAGTGAACCCCAAGCCGAATTTATCTGATTTATAGGGAAAGTCTGGAAGCTGCCCCAAGATTGTGCTTCCTCCCTCTACAACCACTGCTTTTGCATCTTTGAGAGACGACATCCGAGGCGGAGGCCTGGTAATCAAAGGTACTGAAGTCACTATTTTGGTTGTCGATATCTCCTGAGTTACCTCTTCAAAATGTTGGAAAGGGGTTTCGATGAATTCGCCATCCAATTCTATATAGCGGAAAGAATTTAGATGATTGATCATGTATTCCTCTTCACCATGAACAGTTATGATTTTACCCTGGACAGGGTACTTGAGAATTTGATGCAGAGTAGAAGTGACAGCTCCAGCATGGTGGATCCAAGGTCTTCCCAACAAACAAGAGTAAGAAGGACGGATGTCCATCACATAGAACGTGGAGTTGAAGGTTTCAGTTCCCACCTTGATCGGGATGTCCACCTCTCTGTGGACCATCCTTTTAGAACCATCAAAGGCTCTGACAATTATATTGTTGGGTTTTAGAGTTAAGCCTTCACAATCCAGTCTATCCAAGGCTTTCTTCGGCAAGACGTTCAACGATGAACCAGTGTCTACCAGTACATGTGCTAGAGTAGTCCCTCTGTATTCCACCGAGACATGCAAAGCATCATTATGTTATCTCCCCTTCGATGTTAAATCTGCATCAGAGAATCCTAGACCATTGTCAGCTGTTAAGCTAGCCACACATTCCTGGAACCGATCAGTGGAGGTTTCCTGCGGCACCTGGGACGTCTTCAAAAATCTTATCAGAGCCTTAGCATGAGCTTCTGAACAAAGCAGCAGGGCCAACATAGAGATCTTTGAGGGGGTTTGCCTCAGCTGTTCCACAACATCATAATCGCTTTTCTTGATTATTTTCAAAATCTCTTCCATTTCTTTTTGAGAGGTCTCAGGGATGACTAATGGCTGAGCCTTCTTCCTGACAGGCTCTTCTAGGATCCCTTTTCCTCGGACATCAGCAGCAGCAGAGGGGATAACCACGGGGGTTGTAACTTCTTTAATAATTAGAGTTCTTGCAGATATGGCGACCGGTGTAGAGATAACCTTAGGAGCAGCTGAGGGTCCAAATATTGCCTTTGGAGGGGTAATCTCTGGAGAGAAAATTCTTCCACTGCGGGTGATTTTGCTCGTTCCGGCAATGTTTCCAATGTCATAAGTCTCTTCATCAGAACTCTCTTCAGTTAATTCAATTTTTTTAATACCATGGTAGTATATTTCTCCATCATAGTTCCATGGTACTGATTTGTCGGACTTGTACGGGACTGGCCTGGGCATGGTTATCTTCAAAGGTGCAGTCTTTGGATCGGATGTAATCTTAACATGTCTTTTGGAGACCTTGGAAGGATTGGCGTGAATGGTTATTATTGAAACATCATTAACAGGAGTCTGTGTAACAGGAGTCTTTTCAAAAAGGATTTCTTGGTTATCCATTAGGCGTTAAATGCCTAACTTCAACAACGGACAGTTGGTTGGTGAGGATGAACAATGACAACAATCTTCTTCACAACCTGGGAAAATCCCAGCCTTCAGCAAATTCAACTTGATTATAGGGAGAGGAGTTATCAAATTATAAACTGTAGCAACAAATAGATCCTCCTCAACTGCATGGGCATTGTGGCCATGTCTTGGCACTGGAGCAGAGATTACATTCGGCTTTTCAGGGGTGTCGAATTCAACTTCTTTAGCGTCTATCAAATCCTGAATCTTATTCTTTAGGGCCCAACAATTGTCGGTGTCGTGCCCTGGACTCTCTGAATGATAATCGCACTTGGCGTTTGAATGGTAATGCGGAGAAGCAGTATTCGGGTTCTTCGGGGCCTCTTTCAAACTCGCAAGATTCAACTTCAAGAGATGGGGGAGAACCTGAGCAGGAGTCATGTTTATCCTGGTGAATTGCCGTACAGGCCTTTCCACCCTAGTTTGATTGGTTCTTAGTTGACTGTTTCTGGGCTGATCAGATGCAGACTTCTGAATCATAACGGCCCCCACCACTGGCCGGCGCTCAACTCTTCCTTGGCCTCTCTGAGAGTAGACAGCTGACACTTCCTTCTTTGCTGGAAAAGGTTTTCTGATAGCAGCAGAAGTAGATGCATCTTTTTGAATTTTCCCGCTTCTTATGCCGGCTTCTATCCTCTCACCAGTTAAAATCAACTCAGTGAACCCCGCATAGGAGCTTCCAATCAGATGATTAAAGAATGGTCCTGACATAGTTCCCAGAAACATGTCCACTAGCTCCCTTTCAGATAAAGGTGGTTGCACCCTTCCGGCTAAATCCCTCCACTTTTGGGCGTAGTCTTTGAATCCCTCATTGGACACCATGGCCATACTCTAGAGTTGAGTACGGGTTGGTGCCAAGTCGGCATTATATTGATACTGTTTATAAAAGGCGGCTTCCAAGTCTTCCCAATTATGCACATCAGACCTCTCCAACTGGTAGAACCAATCAAGCTGTGTTCTTGACAAACTGTCTTGGAAAAAGTGGACCCACAAATCTTTGTCAGCAGAATACGGTTGAATTTTCCTGACATAAGATCGTAGGTGCATATTGGGACAATACACCCCATCGTACTTGGCAAATAGTGGCACTTTAAACTTCGAAGGGATTACTATTCCAGACACCAACCTTAACTCCTCAAAGTCCAGCCCCGGTATTCTCTGAACTTCCATAGCTGCTAGACGTTATTCCAAGTTTTTGTATTTGTCATCGGCCAGAGGGTATTGTTGTTCAGAGTAATCCTCTTCTTCCTCTTCTTCAGCTTCAGAATCTGAAGGCACTTCAGTCTCTTTACCCTTTCTTTCCCCTTCCTCAGAGGTTGATGGAAAATCTAAGACCCTTCTGGCTTGTCCTTCAAACCTTCTGCCCATGGTAGCCACACTAGCTCGCTTCTTCTTCTTTTTCTCTTTTTCTTTCTCTAGCAGAGTTTTGAGCTCCTCCTACCCCTTGGCCAAGGTCAAGAGTAGCTGTTGAAATTGTGAATTCTGAGCTTGAAAGTCTTTAATCGTTTGTTCAAGATCCATGTTGCTGAAATAAACAGCAAAGGGATGAGGAAACTTCTTGCAAATACCTGTTTATGCATATGATGAATGTTGTTTATGTATATGCAATGCATTCAAGGATTTTAAGAAAATCAAAATTGTTTAAACCAAATAGGAAACAAACATTATATTAATAAAATAGAGGTTAGTACATCAATGTCGCCTGGGTAAAATAATACAATACTCTAAGATAAAAAAGTGTTGCGCATCCTCTTTAGTGCGGTGTAGGCATTAAGAGTTCGTTCCTCCTGTAGTAGCCTGGTGAGTTCTAAAACCTTCTTCTCGCTATCGTAGAAGTGGGCTTCAAAAGTATCATGTTCTTCCTTGAGCTGTATCCAACTCCTTTGTAGATCTTCGAGTGATGTCGGCATGTCAGGATGTAGGACGGTGTATGGAACCTCTCCTTCCTTAACAGGCTCTATAATCACTGGGAGAATGGAGGGATAAGGCATCATAAGATTTTGGGCACGGATTCGTACCAACCTGAGGTAAGGCTCAAGGGGGATGGAATTCTTGTGTCCCAAAGTCTGGCTGTCTACCTTGTTGGGCATTATCCATGCTCGGATGAATCTCTGGCGGAGAGATTGATCGTCGTTGTCGTAGTCGAAGACCAACCCTTGAACCAGCATGTCATGTGGGCCATCCCGTCGGGCATAACCAAACTGTCTGAGAGCCAAGCAGGGGTTGTAGGTGATGCCTCCCCTAATGCCAAGTAGTGGGACATTAGGGAATTCCCCACAACGGTCAATGATGATAACATTTTCTCTGGACCGAGAACACCAATGAATATCAGAATGCTTAAGTGTCATCAGCCGTTGTGACCGCCTCAAGCCTTGCTCATTCTTCAAAACTGATTGGGGAAGATGAGAAATAAACCATCTTGCCAGAAGAGGAGTGCAGCACATGAGAACACCTCTTTTCCTCATTGTTCGGGTGTGAAAAGAGTGTAAGACATCCCCAAGTAAAGTAGGCACAGGATTCCAAGACATGAAGATCTTGACAGCATTCACATCTATAAGTTGGTCAGGGTTTGGGAACAAGACCATCCCATAGATGAGAAGAGCTACAATCTCCTCAAAAGCTTGTAGGTCCAGAGAATTCCAACAGTCTTGGGCCTTCTCAAGTAAGAACTTTGCCATGAAGCCTTTGACACCACTTTTGGTTTCCCAATGACCTGTGACATCTGATGGTTGCAAGTGCAGGGCTTGAGCAACATCTTAAGGCTTTGGATCTCTTTCTGTACCGTTGAAAGGTAGTTGATGGAGAATAGGAATCCTCAGGAGTTGAGAAAATTTCTCCAAAGTAGGCACCAGCTGGTACTCAGGAAATGTGAAGCAGTGATGCAGGGGGTCAAAGAACTGGAAGAGAACTTTTACCATGTCTTCCTCTGTGTTGGAGTTGACCAAGTTGAGAAGACGACCATGCCTCTCAGTGAATGGAGAATACTCTGGAATCCTGGAAGCAAGCTCCTTGAGCTGTGGAGGAATTCTCACAAGGTTGACCTGGATAGTTTTCCTGTGAAGTGAATCCATAGACTACAAAACAAGAACAAATATGAAATTCCAAAAATCCTTGAAATGCTTAGTGGATGTAAATGATGCTTCATGATGTTCATGATGTTATGCACAAGTATATATGTACAAGCAAATCACACAAGTTCCTAGTTCAAGCTTGCATGGGGTTTTATAGGTAAGTACCCTCTTGAAGTTTAGTTGGCTCAACCTGTCCTATAAATAGTAATCGGGTTCTAAGGAGCTCAATATCACTGGATTGTTTTCTGTGTTCATTGTTTCAGTGTAAGCCTCTTTACTGGGGACCGAAATATTCCAAGAAAACAACCCTCAATGAGTGTAGTATCGAGTATCTACCAACTTCGGACTGCACCAAAGTCGGTTATCTCACTACATCCTAAAAGGCCAAGATGGTCAAGTAAAGGTTCTAAAAGTCCATTAGCGCTTCATGACATCACTCAGCGGCCCCGTATTCTCTTTGATTGACTCAAAGGCTACCGGTACCCACAAATATTCCGCACTAATATAGTTATTGCTTAGACTGTATCGGTATACCCCGTACAGTTTCCACAATGTATTGCTATTTACCTATTAATGTTTCCCCAAATCTGGGTGGAGGATTCAAACCCAAACAATAGAACCAAAATGTAAAGCAATCAAAGAAAACAAGGTAAGCAAGTAAAGGTGATCTAAACCCTAAGGTAACCCCACTTTTAAAGTTTTCCCAGCAGAGTCGCCAGTTCTGTGATACGGTGGGAGAACTGACTTGAGGGTTTGCGTTTGTGTTCGCAAAATGTCGCGGTTAGCAAGAGTCGCCACCGACTTTTATTTTATCCAAAAGGAAAGGTAAAAAAGCACAGGAAAGACCTTTGAGATGTTTTCTTGAGTTCGGGGGGTAGATTATGAAAAGGGAAGGTGCTAGCACCCTTTTCATCCATGGTTTTCCATGGGCTCTTAGTTACTTGCTTAGATCACCTGCTTTGCTTTTGAAATTGTTTGAAATGGTGCTTTGTGTGGTCTTGAAAAGTATTTGTAAAAGAGGCCTTTGTTTAGGCAACCTTTGTAATGATTCTTGTTCGTAAGAATGTATACAAAGGTGTTTGTCTTTTTGAAAATGTTTTTAATTGTTTTTGAAAGTTGTTTAGAAATGTGTGTATGTGCTTGTTTTTGAAAATAGCAAGGACTTGTTTGAATTGGAGCAAGTAACTTAGAACCATCTACCTACTCAAAAGTATTTCTTGGTAGGCGCGGGTCATCGTATGACCATGATATCAATGTTGCTAGGTATCTTGGCATTTTTATAAGGGACCAAGATCATTTGTTTTTAGGCAACCTTGTCTAGCGTCATCGAGGGACTATGATCTTTTGTTTTTGTTTTGTTTTGCCAAGATAACTTGCATGCATACCATGGCCATATTTAGGCAACAAAGTGGGTTAAACCCTAGAGGTGCTTATGTGCAATGTGTTGTCATTTTCATGCATTTTGTCTTGTATTAGGTCATGCTATTTGTTTGATTTTTTGTCTTATCATACAAACCCTAATTTTACTAAACATATATATAATGCGATAAATTGCGTAAAGTAAATCTAAACTATTACAACAATATTATGGGAAGGGGGATATAAGTTTTGAATGGGGGATATTGATCAAAATAAAACCCTAAAAAACTATTACAACCCAATTGAATTTATTGTACAATAAATAAATAAGCAATTATTTAAATATGCAATAAAATGTATGTATGCAAAAATGTTTTTGTATTTATTTTATGTATGAGAAAAGTAAATTATTTAAGTCCTAAAAAAAAGAAAAAATAATATTATTATTTTTGAAAGGGTGAAAAACTCTAGTTTTTGATTAAAAGAAATATATGCTTTCTATATTATTTAATTGTCCATTTTTTACAAGAAATAATAAATAAAATTATTTACAAGTATTAAAAATTAAAATATATGTGGAAATAATATTTTATGTGTAAAAAATAATAAAATAAAAATGTATGGTATTTTTAAATGTATTTACTATTTATTTAAGGAAATAAAGTTCTATTTATTTATAAATTATTTTTTTATGCCAAAAAGTAAGATAAAAAATAAAATAAAATACAAAAAATAAAGAAAATATTTTTCATGATTTTTTGATGTTCAGAAATAATATTAAAATCAATAAACATAAAAATATGAGAAAATATAAAAAATAAACAAAATAAGCAAAGGGGGTACATATAGGAATATGGGGGGTGTGAAAAACAACAGGCCCAAGGCGCTAGGCCCAGGAACTTCATCTTCATCCCTGTCCTTGGCTTCTTCGCGCGTGTTCTGTGTACAAAACTGTATCTTGTTCTAGCTTGCATAAAATCAAAAACTCATAACACAAAAAATGTAGCTTATGATCTCACGATTCCAGTGATATAAAAAACATAATCTAACTCTCAAAGATCATGGAGAATTTCTGTAGCCCTAATTTCTGGCCTATTTTTTTCATGAACTTCAAGCTTCAAATTCTCACTACTCAGTTAATATAAATGATAACTATGCATATGTACAACTTCAGCAAGTTAAGGACTACATTTTTGCTTCACAAATCAAAGCTTAAGGATTCCTAAATAGATAGATAGAGATTTGAAAAATACCTTGTTCAGCTGAGTTTGGATATGGCAATGTGGGGACTTTGAGTGAGGCCTGATGATCGTGTGAGCTTCCTTGAAGTTCCCTCAAGCTATTCCAATGCTCAGCTTGCCTTGAGGATGCTTGAAACTCCTTGTAGAAGTCAACCTGCAACCTTCAAAAATGAAAATGGTGATGGCTAAAACAGGGCACACAGTTGCAGTGCAATGGCTTGGATAGTTTAGGTAGGATGTATGTAAGGTGTTTCAAGTGTTGAATCAAGAAACACACGAGCCAATATTGAAATGGCTTTGATTTTGCAGAGGCTGCCCTGTTTGGACAGAAAAATGTGTTTTCTGTGTTTGGGAGTGTTTTGAATGTTGTGTATTCGTGTATTTTCTTGAAACAAGTTTCTGAAGGTGTGTAGAATGATGCCAAGCCTTCTCTTTATCAGATGCACAAGTTCCCTTGACTTTTGCAACTTTTCTTGCTTTTGAAGAAAAGTTGAAGTGATTATGCCAAAGTGATGTACTTGCTAGTTCTAGGGCTGACGAGAGTTGGTAAAAATTACCTGATATTTGTGGATATTGCTTGCAACAAAAGATCAGGTCCATGGCTCAAGAATTGCAAAGTTGTAAAAGTCTTGCTTTATTAAAATGGCATAGTGCCCTTTATGCCATTTATGGATTAATCTCTTGTGCAATGCTCCAAAGGTGAAAACAAAGGCTTTAACCACTGAGTTAGCATTAAATTATGGAGTGTAGAAGGGGTTAGGACCTGTAATACAAGGTACAATCATGCTAGGATCTGATTTGCAACTTGAAGCATTGTGAAACATGGCTTGAACAAAAGTGACAAATTGCCATTTTCTCTTCTTCGATTCTCCCTAACCATAAATGATCTTGGAGAGTTCTTGGAAATTTTGGAAATCTTGTAACATGATAAGCAATCCATCTTTGAAATACAACTTGATATTTCTCTTGGAACTAGGTGAAAAGTTTCCATGAAGTTAGGTCAAAAACCTGCCTAAACTAGGGCAAAATTTCACCAAGTTATTTAGTTTATGGACCCCTATTCACAAAATCATAACTTGAGATCCAAGAATATTTTGGGAAAACTTTTTGAATAAAATTTGTAGATTTTGTGGAGGACTACAACTTTCATGTTGTAAGTTTTCTTTGAATCCAATTGCATCATGGTGAAAAAGTTGGGAAAAATTGGGAAAAAATAAGAAATTTTCAACACTTAGAAAAATTCTAAGTTATGAAAAATTTCAAATTAAAACCCTAATTTGAAATTTTAGGTTTATTGGTCAACAAGTTTCACATTTTGACATATCTTGATGAATTATGACCTTTGGCACTTGATTTTGACCAAAAAGTCAAAGTTTGGCTTTTCAGTGTACAGTTGATTTTTGATCAGTTGACTCGAAAATTCATTTGTCAATCTAATGCATTTGAGATCTTTTGAACCTTGTAATTAGGTCAAGATGATTCCATTGAGTCCTTGAAACCATGTTTGAACTCAATTGGCCATTGGCTAGGTCAAAATCAGAAATTGCCCTTCTTTAGTCAAAACCCTAATTTTGACCATTTTGCCCTTTTGATGATCTGATCAAATTTCTTGAGGAGTTGTGGTCCAAACTTGATCAAATGGTTCATATTAGTCTATAATGTTTATGTGGGTCAAAAATCATGAGGCTTGACTATAAATTGGCCATGGTTGACTTTTTCCCCAATACAGCTGATTTATAGGTCAACTATCCAATTGACTGGTCAAAAATGTGATTCAAGGCTTGAAACTTGGTATGAGCAATCTTAGGATTCCAACATGAAGTATGAAAGTCACATGAAGCATTGATAGCCCAAAAATCCGTATGCAAACTCAAACCCTAATTTCAGGTCATCAGTGCAAGATGAGGTATCTTGAGCTGACAAACCCTAACCTTGTCTTGAGTCCAAGAAGTCTTGTGAGGAAAAATTTGATATGTGAGAGGGAAAATTTTGGGGTACAACACTTACCATCCTTCTTCGGCACTGGAACCACGTTGGCTACCCATTGCGGGTAAGAAGTAACTGCTAGAAAATTGGCATCAAACTATTTCATAACCTCAGCCTTGATTTTCTCAGACATCTCTGGGCACATTCGGCGAATTTTCTATTTCACTGGAGGACAATCTTACTTAGTAGGAAGGCGGTGAACCACAATATTGGTATCCAACCCAGGCATATCTTCATAAGACCAGGCAAAGATCTCAACATAATCACGCAGCATCTGAATCAACCGTTGCTTAGCACTAGGTTCCAGATTTGCACCGACCTTGACTTCTTTCTTGTCTTCCTCAGTACCTAAATTTACTGTTTTCACTGACTCTTCATGGTTGTATGGCCCTCTCTTCCTGAAGTAATAGTCTTGCAAGTTCCCCAAACACTTCGCAATCATCCTCACCTTCGTCCTTGGCTTGGTTGATCGGACATTCGAAGTCATAACTGGCAGTAGCATAATCGTTATCAATGGGATCCAGAGTGGATGTAGACCTGTCTATGTGAGTGTGTGTAAGACAAATATCTGTTTTGCAAAATAGAAAAGAAAAACAAGGAGCGCAAAATTTGTAATGCAAGAAAATGTCCAATGCTTTTATTAATGATATATGGAGATGACAAATATAAAATCCTCACAAACAAAGCCACGGTGTCTCGGGAAAGGCACCGGGCTGTAAAGTTTAAAATTTTTTGTTACAAACTCAAAACAAAAGTCTCATTACTGGGTAATAAAAGAAACGGGCATAGAATCCTTCGTTGTCCAATTGCTCAATCCACCGTCAGTAGTCGGGTAAATCCAGCTGTCAATGTCAAACTCTTCTTCATCATCCCCAATAGCATTCACTCCCGCGTCATGTTTGGGAATAGGTGCCTGTTGTACCCTAAAATTTGCCCTCCTATATTTCTCAAAAACATTGCAAGAAAAGTCTCCAAGTGGCTCAAGATTGCTCAAGAGTTAGACAGTCAAGCTATCTCCTAAGGCAGTCAACCTCAAATTAGGGTTTTGTGTTGCATCAAGATCCTTAAGTCCAAATTACCTCAAGTGCTCCCCAATTTCCTAATATATTCTCAAGTTCATCCATGTCAAATTTCAAGCCTTGCAGAGGAAGTTTGGTCAGTCAATTGCTCAAGAGGTCCAAAAATCGATTGTGCTAGGGCAAAAGTCAACTGTGACCCAAATACAGTCAAACTCCAAGATTTTTTTTCAACATTCTCATTTTGAAGTATAATTCATCATTTTATCAAGGGTTGATCATGATTCATCAAGGATTGCTCAAAATTCATCAAGACTCAAAAGTTACTAAATTAGGGTTTTGTAGGAAAAGTCAACTCAACTTTGACCAAGCATAACTTTCTCATACTTTATGAGAAATGACCCATACAAATCTCATATTTAATAGGATGCAATTTACTACAATCCATCTTCACACCCCAAGATCAAAAAATGCACTCACAAAAAGTTACAAATTTGGACACTATAGGTCATTTTTGAAAGTCAACAAAAACACCTTTTTTACCAAAGCTTATAACTTGAGCATGGAATATCAAAATGCGGTTAGACAAAAAGGGTTGGTTAGAGGACATCTCAAGATTTCTAAAACGTCCAAGAACAACTCCAAAAGTTCAAAATTGAAGAAGTTATGCATTGTTGAAGTTGGGCATTTTTCCAAAATTGCCAAAAGTCAACTATCCCCAAAACTTCAAATTTTGTCAAATGGGCCCACTTTTTCCACTTGATTTGATCTTGTCACACTACACACGTGTCCTATCTTCAGTCTTGTGTCCAATTATTAATTTTTCTATTTTATTTTATTTTTATTGAATTAATTCATCTTTAAATAATTTAAATCCAAATAAAATCCAAATCTTGATCACTTGGAATCTTTTTGATTGATACGGGTCTTTATTATCATCATGGACATGATCAAACTCGTATCAAGCCATATCATGCACAAAATATTGGATTTGGGACAAATTTGGAAGCTTTTTAATGGTGAATCAAATCACATCTCCAAACATCAATGCATAAGGATTCAGCCCAAGAAAGTTAACCTAATTCATTCCATATTACTTATACAAGCTAGAGGCACACGAATCAGGACCTAGAGGCTTCCAAATCACAAGAACAAAACTTGAGAAAAGCTTGAATCTGAAATCTGTCTTAGAGGTGCTTTCAACACAAAATCTCAACGTTATTCTCTTGCTGGGGATCCACTGAGTCAGTAGCAATCAAAAGCAAGGCCATTCACCTCCTAAAACGCACTGTAAGTGACATACGACCTCTCTCTGAACTTGCTTTCGTGTTTCAATATTTACGCATCATTAAAAGAAACTAATGGCATATTTGCAATCATTAAACAATTTCCATGCTTTCCATATCGTTTGATTGCATTTATCTGACCTATAATCCAAAACGCCATTAAAAGGTTTTTTAGGGTTTTTTTAGGGCTTTCCATTACAGGGACAATTGGCTTGTGAGAAGGGTACTATCTTACTCAGGGGAACGAGACGAGTTCATCCATGGTATCACCTTCCATTTATATGGCCTGAGATGGATTTTGGATTCAACCTACGCTTTTTGCTGCGGATACGAATCCGCAGGTAATCCCTGTATAATTCTGAGGACAGGGACGACAACATGTCCCCATCCCATTGAACCATTCAAATATTCGCGCTTTTTTCTTTTTGTTCAGGCATATTAATTTGTTTCCAATATATTAATTATTGTCTATTCCACTAACAAATAAAACACGTTGGCTGAGTGGTAGTGGAGCATTTGCATTGGCCTGCAGGACCTGGGTTCGAATCCCAGGTCCCCAATATATTTGTTGTATTTTGTTTCCAGGTGATCCAATACAAGCTCCTATGCGTGATGTACCATGCTCCCTCATGCAATCAGTGGACAGCTGGCCTCCAAGCCAAATCTGATGGCCCAGATGAGAGGCCTATCATATGCCCTAGTCAACGCATGAGCATGGAATTCCATAAGGTCAATACAGGCCAACGTAAATGGGCCTCTGAATTGCAAATCTCACCCCTGATCTGGGCCCAAACCCCTTGATTATTTCTATTTCTTTTATATAATTGTTTTGTATTATTATTTTTATTATTTAAACTAACAAATTAAACTTTTTCTCATAAAATCAAAAACCAAAAAAATTTATTTTATTTATTAAAATTAAATTCAGCATTTTATTTTTGCAAATAAATATTAATTCAATTAATTTAGTTAATTAGGAAATAACTTTAATATTTTTGCAATAATTAAAATTAATTTAGATAATTAGGTTTTTATTAACATTAATCAAATTTATTTTATTTCTTTAAATATCCAAAAAATCCAAAAAAAATAATTATCTTTTTAATTAATTTATTTATTTATTTAAGGTTAACCTAATTTAATTCCTTTCTTAATTCAAAAAATAACAAAAATTCTTTCTTTAATAAAAAGGGTCAAAACCCTAAAAAATCGCCCGATTTAATTTTCTCGCACGCGATCCATTTATTATATTGATGTAGCTGTTTCTCGGAATGTAATACTTTAATAGGACCTTTAAATTATTTTATCGCTTTATTTATTTTCCGCATTTTAATTTCAAGGGTTGTTTTTGGCGATGTAAATACCTGACGCCTTGTAATAGTTTAGATTTAATTTCCGCGATTTAATTTCCGCAAAATATTAACTGTTAGATGTTTGGTAATAGGGAATGCATGACAAGATCAAATGTTTAAACCTAAAATCAACGTAGATAACCATTGACATGTACAAAGATAAAATTAACTGAAACAATACACTCGCACATGCGCACTCTTAGGGTACACCTCACTTGGTTGCCTTCGAACGTGGTCATTGAGTATAGGAAGTTTTAAAGGTCGCCCTCTTGTCCAAAGATCATAATTGCCTCGAAATGGTTGCCTCGGAAAAATGATCTAAGACATTAGGGTTACCGCTAAGGCGTCCTAACATTGCTTTAGTGACCGCACGTCCCTTAATTGAATTGACCCTTAAACTCCAACGACAAGGCTACCTACTCATTCATAGTGGGATAGCACTGTCTAAAGCACATTAGCACAGATTGATTCCTTTTTTGAGAAGGTAGATGGTTCTTAAGTACTTGCTCCTTCAAAAATAAAACAAATTTTCACACTTACACTCCTTTTCAAACAAAACTCTTTTCAATCCCACAAACACAAAGAAAAGCAATTTTGAAAACACTTTGAGCAAGTACCTAAGAGCCTGTGGATAACCACGGATAGAAAGGGTGTTAACACCTTCCCTTTCTATAATCTACCCTCCGAACCCGAGAAATATCTCGAAAAAGGAATTTTTCTGTGCTTTTTTCCTTTCCTTGTTGGATAAAATAAAAGACGGTGGCGACTCTTGCTTACCGCGACATTTTGCGAAAACAAACGCAAAATGCAAACCAGCATTCCAAAACAGTCAGTTCTCTCTCACCGTATCACAGTGCCGTTATGACATTAGGCTTCTCTGGCGCTTCGAACTCAATCTCCTTAGCATCAATCAGATCCTGCACTTTATTCTTTAAGACCCAGCAGTTATTCGTATCATGCCCCAGGCTATCGGAGTGAAAAGCACAACGGGCGTTCGGATTATACAGCGGTGATGTAGTATTGGGATTCTTCGGAGCCTCCTTCGGAATCACCAAGTTGGTCTTTAACAACTGCGGCAGAATTTGAGACAGGGTCATACTGAGCCGAGTGAATTGTCTTTGCGGCCTCTCTGCTCTTGGCTGATTATTGCATTGTGGGGCAACAATAGGCCTTGATATAACCACCGCATTCACTGCTTGGCGGTGCTCGGGTCGGTTTTGTCTCCTTGAGTTGTAAACTGCACTAGACTCCTTCTTGAAGGGCTTCTTTTTTGTGCTTGGCGAATCACCCTTTTGTATCTTGTCGCTCTTGATACCGGCTTCAACTCTCTCCCCAGTCATTATCAGCTCAGTAAATTCGGACGATGAGCTACCGATCAAATGGTTGAAATATGGACTAGACAAGGTCCCAAGAAACATGTCCACTAACTCCCTATCAGCCAGAGGGGTTTGTACTCTCCCAACAAGGTCCCTCCATTTCTGAGCGTAGTCCTTAAAACCTTCGCTCGCACCCATAGACATACCCTGAAGTTGGGTACGCGTGGGAGCAAGGTCGGCATTATACTGGTACTGCTTGTAAAAAGCAGAGGCCAGGTCCTCCCAGTTACGGAAGTTAGCTCCTTCCAGTTGGTAAAATCATTCAAGTTGAGTCCCTAAAAGACTATCTTGAAAGAAATGAATCCAGAGGTTCTTATCGGCAGTGTATGGTTGAATATTTCTAACGTACAAGCGGAGGTGCAGCTTTGGGTAGGAGACTCCGTCGTATTTAGCAAAGATAGGCGTTTAAACTTGTGGGGAATCACCACCACAGATGCCAAACCCAAATCTTCGAAGTCCAGACCAGGGATCTTCTGGATCTCTATTGCGTTCAACCGGTCTTCCAGTTGCTTATACTTGTCCTCAGCCGAAGGATACTGGTCTTTATCAAAGTCAGTCTCATTGTCAAAAACCACAGGGCTAGGAGCCCCCTTTTCTTCTTGGTTATCTCCCCCTCCAGATGAGTGAGACAAATCAACTTCTTCCCACAATCTGTTTCCAAATCTATGACCCATATTCAGGAGGACTGTCCTCTTCTTCTTCTTCTTCTTATCCTTCAAGATAAGAGTCTTCAGATCTTGCTGACCATTGGCCAAGTTCATGAACATCTCCTGGAACTGAGCATTTTGGGCTTGAAGAGCCTTGATATATTGATCAGTAGTTGCTTCAGAAGACATGATCATGCTGAAATAAACAGCGAAGAAGATGAGAAACCTGTAAGGGTGCCTGTAATGAGGTGCATGGGAATGGAATGCGTATGATATGATTTCAAAGACTTTTAGGAGATTCAAATTCGTAAACCAAAATGAAACACACTTTTATTAGTTAAAAACTTGAGTATTTACTTCCTGTAACGCCTTAAGGGCATCAGCTGAACAATTTGAATTTCAAAAGTTTCTCTAATAAAGTGTGTTTCCTTTCTTGTTTACAAATTTGAATCTCCTGATTGTATTTGAAATCATATCATACGCATTTCATCCCATGCACTTTATAAACAGGTACCCATTACAGGTCTCTTATCTTCTTCGCTGTTTATTTCAGCACTCATCATGTCTGCTGAACCTTCAACTGAGCAAGCCATCAAGGCCCTACAGGCCCAGAATGCCCAATTCCAAGAGTTGTTCATGAATCTAGCTAAGGGTCAGCAAGATCTGAAGACCCTGATTCTGAAAGAGAAGAAGAAGAAGAAGAGGAGGACAATCCTGTTCAATACAGGACACAGGTTTGGAAACAGGCTACAGAATGAAGTTGATTTGACCACCTCATCTGGAGGGAAAGATAATCAGGAAGAAAGGAGGGCTCCTAGCCCTGTGGTCTCCGACAATGAGACGGACTTCGACGAAGATCAGTATCCTCCTGCCGAGGATAAATACAAAAAACTGGAAGACCGGTTGAGTGCTATGGAAGTTCAGAAAGTGCCTGGTCTGGACTTTGGTGATCTGGGACTATCATCTGGGGTGGTGATTCCCCACAAATTCAAAGCACCAGCTTTTGCTAAGTATGACGGAGTTTCTTGTCTGAAGCTGCACCTCCGGTCATATGTAAGGAAGATTCAGCCGTACACCGCTGATAAGAACCTATGGATCCACTTCTTTCAAGACAGTATCTCAGGGACTCAGCTTGAGTGGTTTTATCAGTTGGATGGAGCCAGTATCCGCAGTTGGGAGGATTTGGCTACTGCTTTCTACAGGCAGTACCAATACAATTCCGACCTTGCTCCTATGCGTACCCAACTCCAGGGTATGTCAATGGAAACGGGTGAAGGTTTCAAAGATTATGCTCAGAAGTGGAGGGACCTCGCCGGAAGAGTGCAACCACCTTTGGCTGATCGGGAGCTTATTGATATGTTTCTAGGGACCTTGTCTAGCCCATTTTTCAACCATCTGATTGGAAGCTCTTCATCTGGGTTTACAGAGCTGATAATGACCGGTGAGAGGATTGAGGCTGGTATTAAGGCTGGTAAGATACAAAAGGGTGCTTCGTCAAGCACCGAGAAGAAGCCATTTAAGAAAGAGTCCAGTGCTGTCTACAGTTTGAAAAGACAGAATAGACCTAAACACCGCCAAGCTGTTAATGTGGTGGTTATTTCAAAACCTGCTGGTGCTCCTCAGCATAACAATCAACAAAAGGACGAGAGACCTCGAAGGCAACTCACCCGTCTCAACATGACCTTATCTCAGATTCTGCCACAGTTGCTGAAGACCAATCTGGTGATTCCAAGGGAAGCCCCGAAGAATCCAAATACAACATCACCGAAGTATAACCCTAATGTCCGTTGTGCTTATCACTCTGATAGCCCGGGGCATAATACAGATGATTGTTGGACTTTGAAGAATAAGATACAGGACTTAATTGATGCTAAGGAGATTGAGTTTGAGGCGCCCGAAAGACCTAATGTTGTGACTGCTCCTATGCTCAAGCATGGAGTGAATGCTATAGATGAAGACTTGTTTGTGGTTTCTGTGGATGATATTGTTACCCCTTTGATGACTGTGAAGAAGAACCTTTTGCTATCCGGTTTATTTTCAGGCTGTGACGAAGGTTTCCGTATGTGTTCTGTTCTACCTACCGGTTGCCATCTTTTGAAATCAGGTGTCCAACGCCTGATGGATAGTAAAGAAATTCTGTTTGAGAAGACTATTGTTCCTGTAGTCCATACTGAAGAAGTTGCCATTATCACCATCTTCGACAATTCTTCCATGGCTCCCTCGAGGAAGCCTGTTAGAATTACATCTGTTCCAAGAATCGCACCTGTGATCATCACTGTTCCGGGGCCCATCCCATATACCTCTGATAAAGCTGTCCCTTGGCACTATGGGGCTGATCTTTATTTTCATGGAGTTAAGCAAGAGTTGGATGCTGATACTGACGTCAGCAATATTGTTGGACCTGCTAAAGTCACCCGCAGCAGAAGACTTTTCTCACCTGATATCTCTCCGCCAACTGCCCGAAAACCTGTTGTTATCACACCTGCCAGTGTACCTGCTGCTATTCCTGTTCAAGTTCCTATTCTTACCCCTGTCGCCGAGTCATCTGACACTCGGGGCAAGGGGACCACCAGTGAGCCTGCCCAGACGGAGACACCGAAGACGATTACTGTTGAAGCTTCTAAATAAGAGATGGAAGAGATTCTGAAAATCATCAAAAAGAGTGACTACAATGTAGTTGAGCAGCTGGGGCAAACCCCGTCCAAGATTTCTATGTTGTCACTGTTGCTATGCTCAGAGGCCCATGCCAAGGCTCTGATTACCTTCCTGAAGACTGCCCACGTACCACAAGAGACATCAGGTGATCAGTTTACAGATTGTATGGCCAATCTGACTGCTGATAATGGGTTGGGTTTCTCTGACGCTGATTTGACTGCTAAGGGGAAGAACTACAATGATGCCCTACATGTCTCCATTGAATGCAGGGGCACCACTCTTGCTCATGTATTGGTGGATACTGTTTCCTCATTGAATGTCTTGCCTAAGAAAGCTCTAGACCGGTTGGACTGCAAAGGGTTGGAGCTAAAGCCAAGCAACATTGTCGTCCGGGCCTTTGATGGGTCTAAGACAATGGTGCATGGAGAAGTTGATATCCCGATTAAGGTTGGTTCTCAGGTTTTCAACTCTACATTCTATGTGATGGACATTCGGCCATCTTATTCTTGTTTGCTGGGTCGTCCATGGATCCACAAAGCTGGGGCCGTAACCTCAACGCTCCACCAGAAGCTGAAGTACCCGATCAAAGGGAAGATTGTGACAGTACAAGGAGAGGAAGAGTACATGGTGAGCCACCTCAACTCTTTCCTATATGTAGAGATGGATGGGGAGTTCATTGAGACCCCATTCCAACATTTTAAGGAGGTTCCCCAGACGCTGGCGTCAGCTGAGACTGTTGTTGAAAATTCTCCTATGAAGATGGCTTCCTTTAGGGATGCCCGGGATGTTGTCGAGCAAGGTGGGTGTGTGAATTGGGGACAACTCCCTGATTTTACATAGAAGACTAACAAGTTTGGTTTGGGTTTCACTGCAGAAGCTTAAAGGGTTGTTCGAAACGCACGGATCGGAAGACCTCCCGTGTTCATCAGAAACTCGGGAGTGAATGCCATTGAAGACGATGTTGAAGAGTCTGAGTTCGACAGCTGGATCTATCCTACGACCGACGGTGGACCAAGCAACTGGACAGCAAAGGACTTCATCCCTATTACTTTTGTTACCCAGTAATGAAACTTTTTGTTTTGAATTTGTAACAGACAATGTTTTGAACTTTATGGCCCGGTGTCTTGCCCGGGGCACCGTGGCTTCATTTGTGAGGGCTTTATGTGTGTCATTTTCATATATCATTAATAAAAGCATTGGATGTTTCTTTCATTTCAAATTTTGCGCTCATTGTTTTTCTTTTTATATATTGCAAAACATCTATTTTACACACACTCATATATACAGGTCTACATCCACTCTGGATCTCACTGGTAACGACTCTGCCACTGCCAGTTATTACTTCGAAAATTCGATCTACTTAGCCGAAGACGAAGGTGAAGATGATTGCGAAGTGCCTGGTGAACTTGCAAGACTGTTACTCCAAGAAGAGAGGGCTATTCAGCCGCACGAAGAGCCGGTGGAATCGGTGAATCTGGGTACAGACGAGCACAAGAAAGAGGTCAAGATTGATGCAAATCTGGAGCTTAGTGTGAAGCAACGGTTTATTCAGATGCTGCATGACTATGTTGAGATCTTTGCCTGGTCTTACAAAGATATGCCTGGGTTGGATACTGATATTGTGGTTCATCGCTTGCCTACCAAGGAAGACTGTCCTCCGGTAAAACAAAAGGTTCGCCGAATGCGCCCAGATATGTCTGAGAAAATCAAGGCTGAAGTAATGAAACAGTTTGACGCCGGTTTTCTAGCAGTTACTTCTTATCCTCAGTGGGTGGCCAATGTGGTTCCTGTGCCGAAAAAGGATGGTAAGGTTTGAATGTGTGTGGACTACAGGGATCTGAACAGGGCGAGCCCCAAGGATGACTTCCCTCTACCTGATATCGACGTCCTGGTTGATAACACCGTGCAGCATAAAGTATTCTCCTTCATGGATGGTTTCTCCGGTTATAATCAGATTAAAATGGCTCCCGAAGACATGGAGAAGACGACCTTTGTTACTCAGTGGGGTACCTTTTGCTACAGGGTCATGCCTTTTGGACTGAAGAATGTTGGGGCAACGTATCAGCGTGCCATGGTTGCTTTGTTTCATGACATGATACACCATGAGATTGAATTATACGTCGACGATATGATTGCAAGGTCCCATACTAAGGAGGAACATCTTGACCATCTGCAAAAGCTGTTTGACAGGCTGAAGTTGTACAAGCTAAGGTTAAACCCGAACAAGTGCACCTTCGGGGTAAGATCTGGTAAGTTGTTGGGTTTCGTCGTAAGCAACAAAGGTATTCAAGTAGATCCTGCAAAAGTGAAGGCCATACAGGAGATGCCAGCTCCCAGAACAGAGAAAGAAGTTAGAGGCTTCCTGGGATGACTGAATTACATTGCCCGATTCATCTCGCACCTGACTACTACTTGTGAGCCAATCTTCAAGCTACTGAAGAAATATCAAGTGGTACGTTGGAACGATGAATGTCAGGCCGCTTTTGAAAGGATCAAAGAGTATCTCCAAGATCCACCTATTCTAATGCCTCCAGTTGAAAGGAGACCTTTGATCTTATACTTGACAGTACTAGACAACTCAATGGGGTGTGTGCTGGGTCAGCATGACGAGTCTGGCCGAAAAGAGCATGCCATTTATTACCTTAGCAAAAAGTTTACCGACTGTGAGACCCGATACTCACTGCTCGAGAAAACTTGCTGCACTTTGGCATGGGCTGCTCGCCGGCTAAGACAGTATATGTTGACTCACACTACTCTGTTGATATCAAAGATGGATCCAATCAAGTATATCTTCGAAAAGCCCGCCTTGTCCGGAAGAATAGCAAGATGGCAGATGATCTTGACTGAGTATGACATCCAGTATATGACCCAAAAGGCAATCAAGGGAAGTGTGTTGGAAGACCATTTGGCACATCAGGCAGTGGATGATTACCAGTCTATGAACTTTGAATTCCCGGACGAGAATATCATGTTGGTAACTGATTGTGAGACACCTGGACCGGATGAAGGACCTGAGGAAGGATCCCGATGGTCTATGTATTTTGATGGAGCTTCAAATGCTTTGGGTAATGGCATTGGCGCTGTGATCATCTCTCCTAAAGGCTCTCATACTCCGTTCACTGCCCGACTATGTTTCAACTGCTCCAACAACATGGCGGAGTATGAAGCGTGCATTATGGGTCTTCGAGCAGCTATTGACCTAAGGATTAAGTTCTTGAGTGTCTTTGGAGATTCCGCTCTCGTGATCAGTCAGATCAAAGGTGAGTGGGATACGAAACACCCAAATCTTATTCCTTACAAGGAGTATGTATTGACGTTGCTTCCCCATTTCGAGTAGATAACCTTTGAACACTTCCCTAGAGAGGAGAATCAGTTGGCAGACGCACTGGCTACGATGTCTTCTATGTTCAAAGTCAATTGGGACAACGAGGCTCCCCGGATCATCATTGAAAAATTAGACGAACATGCACATTGTTGTGATATTGAGACTGAAGAGGTAACAGAAAAGCCCTAGTTTCATGAAGTAAAGAGGTACCTTGAGGCTCAGGAATACCCCGAAGGTGCATCTGTTAATGATAAGAAGTTTCTAAGGAGGTTCGCGGCGAAGTTCTTCATCAGCAATGGTATTCTTTACAAACACAACCATAATTCGACCTTACTGCGATGTATGGATAAGAACGAGGCAGAAAAGATCATGACGGAGTTACATGAAGGTACCTTCAGAACTCATTCCAGTGGACACACCATGGTAAAGAAAATCCTTTGGGCAGGATACTATTGGTCTACAATGGAAGCCGACTGTTATCAGATTCTCGGACATGTCACAAATGCCAAGTCTATGCTGATAAGATGCACATACCTCCAGTCCCTCTGAACGTCTTGACGGCACCTTGGCCTTTTGCAATGTGAGGCATTGATATGATCGGCGAGATCAGACCTACGGCATCCAACGGGCATCGTTTCATCTTAGTAGCAATTGATTACTTTACGAAGTGGGTGGAAGCAGCTTCCTTTGCCACTGTAACCAAGAACGTCGTGGCACGGTTCATTCGGCATAATCTGATCTATCGATACGGTGTACCAGAGAGGATCATTACGGACAATGGTACTGTGGTACGGTGGGAGAACTGACTGTGGTTTTGCGTTTGTTTTCGCAAATGTTTCGGTTGAGCAAGAATCGCCACCGACTTTTTATTTTATCCTAAGGAAAGGTTTAAAAAGCACAGCAAAAACCTTTGAGATTATTTCGTGGGTTCGGGGAGTAGATTATAGAAAGGGAAGGTATTAGCACCCTTTCTATCCATGGTTATCCATGGGCTCTTAGGTACTTGCTTAGATCAACTTGCCTTGGTTTTCAATTGTTTGAAAATGGTGCTTTGTGTGTGGTTTTGAAAATGTTTTAAAAAGATGCCTTGTCTAGGCTACCCTTGTAACAATTCTTTACTCGAATGTTTTACAAAAGGTGTTTGTCTTTTTGAAAAGATGTTTCAAGGTTTTTTGAAAGTTTGTTTTGAAAGTGTTTGTGAAGTGTGGTTTGAAAAATAGGCAAGTGTTTTTGTTTTGCAAGTTGACAAGTACTTAAGAGCTATCTACCCTAAAGTTCTCAAAGATTTTTGTTATGTTTTAACCCTTTTAACAATTTTGTTCCACCATTGCATTTGGTGGACAATCTTGTGTTAGGATGTGAAAGGGACGGGCGTGGATCATCGTTAGACCATAATTGCAATGGTGCCAAGTATCTTTGGGCAATTTTCCTTTAAGGGACTTGATCATTTTTAGGCAACTTTCGAAAGCGTCATCAAGGGACTATGATCATTTGATTGTGTTTGTTTTGCCCAAAGAGACCTAACATGCAATACGGCCCATTTATTGAAGGCAACAAGTGGAATACCCTAGGGGTGCAAGTGTGATATGTGTTGTCCATTTTCATGCTTGATTATCTTGAAATTAGGTCAAACTATTTTTGTTGTTTTTATTTGCATACAAACCCTAGTTCTAGCATGGTATAATTAGAAAGCAATAAAGTGCGAAATTTAAAGTTCCTAAGATATTACAACATAATATGGGAAGGGGGTACAAATGTTCAAATGGGGGGTATTTGACAAGGAATTTAAACCTAGCTATTACATCAATTTGGAATTATTTACAAGATAATTGATTGCACAAATTAAATGGAAATAAAATAAATATGCAAGATGCAAAAAGGGTTTTTTATATGTATAAAAAAGAGTATTTTTATATGTCAAATAAACAAAAATAAAAGTATTATTTTTTGGAGTTTTTGTGTTTTAAGGGCAAAACCCTAATTTTATTAAGTAAAATGTATTAATTATTCAATATGTACAAATATTTAATAATTATGTACAAAATAAAATAAAAATGAAGTATATTTAAAAAAGGTATTTTTTGAGGTCAAATATTAACAAAATAAAAATGTATATATTTTTGTATTTTTTGTCCTAAATATTCTAATAAACATATATATATTTGTATTATTTTCTAAATATGTATTATATATACAAAAACAATAATATTTAATATTTATAAAAAAAGTATATTTTATATAAAATATTTTCAGAAGATAAAATAAAATAAAAATTAGAAAATAAATGTGTTTGCATTGTTTTTGGTATTTTTAAATAAAAGTATGTTTATGTATTTATTTATGTATAAATAACTAATCTAAACAAATAAATACCTAATAAATATGAAAATGGTGTAAAAAATATTTTTTGTATTTTTAATATCATAAGAAAAAATAAATAAGTCAGAATAAAAAAAGAAAAGTCAAAAAATCAAGAAAATAAACAAAATGGGCCTAGGGGGTGTGAAAGTAATAACATGGTGCAAATAAGAAAAATAGAACAAGCCCAGCCCAATAGGTTCTTCTTCAACCTCTGGCCAGAACTGTGACAAAAAACGCGCGCTTGTACAATGATTCAAACACCTGGATTCTTGGACTTTTAGCACAAACTTACAACATAAGAAATGTTAATCATCAAGCCACGATTCTGAATATATAAAGAACTCATCCTAACTCTCAGAAATGAGAGAGAATTTCATCATTCCCAAATCCTAACCTAACTTTTTATCAATATTCAGACCTTAAATTCTCATAGCACAGGCAAAATAAATGGAAAGTAAAGGTATGTACAGTTTCAGGGGCATGAGTAGAACACTTCTTATTCACAAACTTAGAGCTAATGATGCCTACATTAGGAGATAGAAGTTCAAGAATATACCTATTCAGTTGAAGTTGTATCTGATGATGGAGGTACTTTCAGAGCAAGGTGATGATTGGTACAGCTTCCTTGATGTCCAGGGATGCTATTCCAAGTTTTACTTTGCTTTGAAACTAGCTGAATCGAGTTGTAGCACTCCACCTGCAAAACAAGAAAATGAAAATGGCTAAACTGATTAGAGGAGTTACAGTCCACTTCTAATGCTTTGGATAGTTTGGATTGATGGTAGGGAAGGTGTTTGAACTGGTTTTGGCCAAGATGCACGATAGAAATGAGTTGTAGGATTCAAGTTGCAGAATGTGCCCTGTTTGGACAGTTTGAGAGGGATTCTGTGTTTGGGAGGGCAATGGAGGTGGATAGCTCGTGCTTCAGCTTGGTTAGGGTGTTTAGAAAGTGTACAAAGTTTTTGCTTAGGGTTTGGTTTGCTGAGATGAAAGTTGTTCAGTTATGCCACATTTCTTCACACTTAAGCAAGAGATGGCCACTTGAGTTTCTAGGCTGATAGAGGCCCCCAATCTATGCTGCATACATTAGTCTTGGTCAGTGTGTTATGCTCCTTGACTTGTGCTTCAGAGATATGCTTTGGTACTTCTTGGATTTGCTTTTGACATAAATCTATACCTTTTCAAAAATGGATAATTTGCTTTTTCTATTTTAAGACTAAACCTTCATGTAATGCTTAAACACATAATGCAAGGCTTGAACACAAAGGGTTTGCATTTAATTATTGAGTGCAAATGGGATATAGGACCTGTAATCAAGTTGTGCAAGCTGATTTGAAAAATTGCACAAGTTATGAACATGTACATGGCCATGAATCAAAGTGACTTTTTCCCAACTTGCAAAATTCGATTCTCTCTAACCATGAGGTTGTTTGATGAGTTCTTGGACATTTTGGAAAGCTTGGAATGTGTACTACAATCCATATTTGAAATGAAAATTGAAATGCCAAGTGGAAGTATGTGAAAAATGGTCTTGAAGTTAGGTAAAAACCTTGCCAAAAATAGGTCAAATTTTCTCTAAGTTAAGAATGGTTTGGTACCCTTGTTCCAAAAATTGTAACTTGAGATAAAAGCTTCTTTTGGGAAAACTTTGTGAATCAAAGTTTTAGATTATGAAATAGGCTACAAATTTAATGTTTTGACTTTTTCTTGAATCCAAATGAATCTTGGTGAGAAAGTGGGGCAAAGTTAGGAAAAAATTAGGGTTTTTCATAACTTAGAAAAATTCTAAGTTATGAAAAATCTTCATTTCAAACCCTAATTTGCAATTTTGGATTTCTTGATGAACAAGTTTCATGATTTGTCATGTTTTGATGAAAAATGAATCTTGACACTTGATTTTGACCAAAAAGTCAAAGTTTGACTTTTCAGTATACAGTCAAAATTGATCAATTGACTGGGAAATTCAACTGTCAATCTTGTGCATTTGGGATCTTTTGAACTTGTTGAGCATGTCAAGACAATTCCATGGGGTCCTTGAGTCCATATGTGAGCTTGGTTTTCCATTGGTTAGGTCAAACAGTCAAAAATTGCCTTTGTGCAGTCAAAACCCTAAAAATGACCATTTTGCCCTTTTGATGATCTGATCAAATTTCTTGTGGAATTCTGATCCAAACTTGATCAAATGGTCCATGTGAGTTCATAATGTTGATATGGGTCAATTTTCATGAGATTTGACTGTCAATTGGCCACAGTTGACTTTTTCCCCAATACAGCTGATTTCTAGGTCAACTGTCCAATTGACTGGGCAAGACTTGGAATCAAGGCTTGAAACTTGGTATGGATAAACTTGGGAGTCCAATATGAAGCATGAAAGTCATCTTAGGCATTTTTGGTCAAAACATCTTTGTGCAAACACAAACCCTAATTTGGGTCAACAATGCAAGGGGAAGTCTTGAGCAGAGGAAACCCTAATTGGATCTTGAGCTCCAAGGGCTTTATGATGAGAAATGTTGAGAAAATGGGAGGGAAAATTTTGGGGTACAAAAGTTGCCCCTGTTCAATCTTCTTGAATCCGAAGAGTTAGATTGGCAAGTTTGCCTTTCGTGACTCGAGGGTAAAAGGAGATTGGACACTAGAGTGCCCTTAAATTTGCACTCGTCAAAGCAATGGATGCGGGAATGGGCTTAGAGATGCCATTTGGAGATGGGCTTAATGATGCCATCTGGAAGAGTGACAGAAACTTGTCGGGGATGGGCTTAAAGATGCCATCTGGAATGAGTATCAGAAAGGTGTCCGTGCTTAGGACCATCTTTGAATTGGGGGTCTGATCAAGCAATAGATTGACATCCGTATCTGGAGGCATCCATAAACTGTTTTCAGAGGTCGAGAAGAGTCTGAATAAGCGATAGATTAACATCCGTTGTTGGGAAGAATCCATAAACTGTTTTCGAAAATCTTGAAGTTGAATAAGCAATAGAGCAGCATCTGTTGTTGGGAAGCGTCCGTAAACTGTTTTCAGAAGGTTGCATCTGAACAAGTTGATAGATTAACATCCGTTGTTGGGAAGAATCCATAAACTGTTTTCAGAGGTCTTGAGAAGAAACTGAACAAGTGATAGGTCAACATCCGTTACTTGGAGAACCCGTGAACTGTTTTCAGAAATCTTGAAGTTGAATAAGCAATAGAGCAGCATCCGTTGTTGGGAAGCGTCCGTAAACTGTTTTCAAAAGTTGCATCTGAACAAGTGATAGATTAACATCCGTTGTTGGGAAGAATCCATAAACTGTTTTCAGAAGTCTTGAAGTTTGAGGAGGAACCGGTGTAGGGTTTCCTGATGATGAGCTCGTGTAAAACTGCATCTGGATGAATCTGGAATAAGCATCAGAATATTGCCATGTCTAGGTCACATCTGAACTATTCCTGGAAAGAATCTCGGAAGATAATGATTTTTGTTTGTCGACTGATCTTACCTGCAAAGGCAAAGAGTTAGTTATATGCAATGTCATGATGCATGATACAATGTATGTTATATGATATGAATGTAAATGGATGTGCATGTAAGCTGGAGAGCTGTCTTGCAAAGGATAGATGAATCCGAGATGGCTGAAGATAAAAGCATCTTGACTGCTGCCGGGAAGAATAATTCCTGGTGGTTGCTGGAGAATAAGGAGCTGGGGTTGTATGCCAAACTACTGGGGAATTCCTGTCTTGAGGAGATCTTCATTGGAGAATCTTGAATATACAAGAAGGAACTGAAAACTGAAAGTCTTCATATTTGCTTGGGGAATACCAGACCTTCAATCGTTGAGGGGCCTTAGAACCACTTGCGGGGACTTGGAATCTCCTTGGTGACTTGCAGGGTAAGAGAATTTATGATGATGTCTACTGGGGATTTTAAAACCTGGCAGACTTAAGCTGGTGAGGTAAGACTGAGAATCTCTAGTCTAGTGAGAAGCATTTATGTGGGGAGAAGGTTCACTAGTCTGGTTCCGCTGGGGATTGATAGTTTGAAGTTTTAGCTCTGCTGGGGATAGTGAAACTTAAACTCTGAGGGGAATTGAGTTCTGGAGGATTCTCTGGCTGGGATAACAAAGATAAACTCCTCTGGGGATTGTATTGATAAGTCATGCTGGGGAACTCTGATGAACTCCACTGGGGATAGGAAGAAATTTGCCGAGTGCGATCTTCTGTGGCAATAAGCTGAGGATAACCCAGTTATAAGCCCTTATGGGGAGCAACTTTGAAAAAAAAAGCTCGGGAGAGACGTCCGTACTCTGCAGGGGATAAGCTTCCAGAATCTACTAGGGATAGGCTTCAAGACTTGTTGGGGATATGGATTCCAAATCTCCTGGGGGTTTCCTCTGAAAGGGTATCAAGATATCCAACTGTACCTTCAACCTATCGGTAATCCTCTTTCTTGATTCATAAGGAAATGATTATGTTCAAATGCATATGCCTATTTAACAAAACATTGGACGTTTCTCAAACTAAAACAATTAGTGCAAAAGAAAAAGGAAATGACACAAATTTCTGGGAAAAGTATTTGTATTGACTTTTTATGAGTATATTTATACAAAGGAGACAATCATCCTAGTAAGAGGATTTTGTCGTAAATATTGAAAGATTTATACAAAATAAGGATGGCTATGTGAAATAATTCCATGGGATTCCATTCTGCTATAGCCTTCACAACTCTGAATATCTGTCCATTCAATGCTTCGTCTGCCGATGACTGGATTGATCAGAAACCTGGAACTGGTTGATGAAGAGATTGTCTTTGAAGTGATCCGACGAGACATAGTCATACGCTTTAATTCCCTAACTTTTGCCTGAATCGCCCTTTCGGGTTTTCGATCCACCGGGAAACCCCTTTTTGCCCAAGCCGCCCTTTCGGGTTTTCAACTTGCCGGGTGTACAGATTTTTTGGTTTTTATCCCTAATTTTTGCCTGAACCGCCCTTTCGGGTTTTTGGTTCACCGGGATGCCCATTTTTGCCCAAGCCGCCCTTTCGGGTTTTCGACTTGTCGGGTTATTTTATGCGTAGTATCTTTTGACTATGTCTGCGTTCGCAGGGTGCGGCAAATCGTCGATGTCCATGGTGGTCAGAATCATTGCACCACCAGAAAATATGCTCTTGATCACAAATGGTCCTTCATATGTAGGAGTCCATTTGCCCATGGGATCACTTTGCGGCAAGATAATCCGCTTGATTACGAGATCTCCGACTTGATACACTTGACGCCTGACTTTCTTATTGAAGGCCTTGATCATCCGTTTTTGATACGTCTGACCATGGCATATAGCAGCGAGTCGCTTCTCGTCGATCAAATTGAGTTGATCAAGTCGGGTCTGCATCCAATCATCTTCATTCAAACCTGCGTCCTTCATAATCCTTAGAGAAGGAATCTGAACTTCCATAGGCAGGACAGCTTCCATGCCATATACCAACGAAAATGGGGTTGCCCCGGTTGAAGTACGTGCCGTCGTACGGTATCCATGTAGAGCAAACGGTAACATCTCATGCCAGTCTTTGTAAGTGACTGTCATTTTCTGAATGATCTTCTTAATGTTTTTGTTCGCAGCTTCAACAGCACCGTTCATCTTCGGCCGATAGGGAGATGAATTGTGATGATAAATCTTGAACTGTTCGCACAATGCAGTGATCATCGTGTTATTCAGATTTGTACTGTTGTCTGTGATGATCCTGTCTGGAACACCATACCGGCATATGAGATTTTGCTTGATGAAGCGGGCAACCACATTTTTAGTAACAGAGGCGAAGGAAGCTGCTTCGACCCATTTGGTGAAATAGTCAATGGCAACTAGGATGAAGCGATGTCCGTTGGAAGCCGTGGGCTTGATCTCTCCAATCATGTCAATGCCCCACATTGCAAATGGCCAAGGAGCAGTCAGAACATTGAGAGGAACCGGAGGGATATGAACCTTGTCAGCGTAGACTTGACATTTGTGGCAAGTACGGGAATGTTGATGGCAGTCAGCTTCCATGGTAGACCAGTAATAGCCTGCCCTTAGGATCTTCTTAGCCATTGTATGCCCGCTCAAGTGAGTGCCAAATGTGCCGCTGTGTATCTCGGTCATGATCAACTCTGCTTCAGCTTTGTCTACGCATCGGAGTAATACACAATCATGGCTTCGTTTGTAAAGGATGCCGTTGCTCAGGAAGAATTTAGTCGCGAATTTCCTTAATAACTTCTTGTCATTTAAGGAAGCTCCTTCGGGATAATCTCTAGTCTGGAGATACCTTTTGATTTCATGGAACCAAGGTTGTTCCACTACTTCTTCGGTATTAATCTCGTGACAATGCGCAGGTTCATCCATTCGCTCGATGGTGATTTGGGGAGCCTTGTTATCCCAGTTGAGTTTAAACATGGAGGACATTGTCGCTAGAGCATCTGCTAGCTGATTCTCTTCTCGCGGGAAATGCTCGAAGGTAATTTGCTCGAAATGAGGCAACAATGTCAGGACATGTTCTTTGTATGGGATAAGATTAGGATGCTTGGTATCCCACTCTCCTTTGATTTGACTGATAACCAAAGCCGAGTCCCCAAATACGATCAAAGATTTGATCCCCAAGTCTATAGCAGCCTTGAGACCAAAGATGCAAGCTTCATACTCAGCCATGTTGTTTGTGCAGCTGAAGCAAAGTCGGGCCGTGAAAGGGGTGTGACAACCTTCCGGAGAAATGAGTACCGCGCTGATACCGTTTCCAAGTGCATTTGAAGCACCATCAAAGTACAGGGTCCATCGGGATCCCTTTTCGGGTCCGTCATACGGTCCGTTACTTTCAATGCTGTCCAAATTCATGATGTCCTCGTCTGGGAAGTCAAATCTCATGGGTTCATAATCTTCGATAGCTTGATGAGCCAGATGGTCAGCTAGTACACTCCCTTTTATAGCTTTTTGAGTGGTGTACTGGATGTCATACTCAGTCAGGATCATCTGCCATCTGGCTATTCTTCCAGATAAAGCCGGCTTTTCGAAGATATACTTGATAGGATCCATTTTGGAAATCAACAAGGTAGTATGAGTCAACATATACTGCCTTAGTCGGCGAGCAGCCCATACCAAAGCGCAGCAAGTTTTCTCGAGCAGTGAGTAGCGAGTCTCACAGTCGGTAAACTTTTTGATAAGGTAATAAATAGCATGCTCTTTTCGACCAGACTCGTCATGCTGGCCCAAAACACACCCCATTGAGTTATCCAAGACGGTTAGATACATGATCAATGGTCTTCCTTCGACGGGTGGCATCAGAATAGGAGGTTCTAGCAAATACTCCTTGATTTTATCAAAAGCAGCTTGGCAATCGTCGTTCCATTCGACTACCTGATCTTTCTTCAAGAGTTTGAAAATTGGCTCACAGGTAGAAGTCAGATGAGAGATGAATCTGGCAATATAGTTCAAGCGCCCCAAGAACCCTCTAACCTCCTTTTCAGTGCGGGGAGCAGGCATCTCTTGTATTGCTTTCACTTTTGCTGGATCGACTTCAATGCCTTTGTTGCTTACAATGAATCCTAGAAGTTTACCAGACCTAACTCCAAAAGTGCACTTACTTGGATTCAGCCTGAGTTTGTATTCTTTCAACTTGGCAAACAGCTTTTCTAGATGTTCAAGGTGCTCCTCCTCTGTTTGTGACCGAGCTATCATATCGTCTACGTAAACTTCAATATCATGATGTATCATATCATGAAACAAAGCTACCATGGCGCATTGATAAGTTGCCCCTGCGTTCTTCAGCCCGAACGGCATCACCTTGTAACAGAAAGTGCCCCATTGTGTGACAAAAGTTGTTTTCTCCATATCCTCGGGGGCCATTTTGATTTGATTGTAGCCCGAGAATCCATCCATGAAGGAAAACACTTTGTGCTAAGCTGTATTGTCGATCAAAATGTCAATGTGTGGAAGTGGAAAATCATCTTTGGGGCTGGCCCTATTCAAATCCCGGTAGTCCACACACATCCTGACTTTGCCATCTTTCTTAGGTACTGGCACGATGTTAGCGACCCATTAAGGATAGGACGTAACATCCAGAAAGCCAGCGTCGAATTGCTTCATCACTTCTGCTTTGATCTTTTCAGACATGTCAGGCCTCATTCGGCGGACTTTTTGCTTGATCGGTGGACAATCCTCTCTTGTGGGGAGACGGTGAACCACGATGTCTGTGTCTAAACCCGGCATGTCTTCATAAGACCAAGCGAAGATTTCAACATACTCATTTAACAACCGTATCAGGCGTTCCTTGACACTTGGTTCCAGATTGGCACCCACTTGCACCTCCTTCCGGTCTTCCTCGGTCCCTAAGTTGACAGTTTCCAATGACTCTTCGTGCGGTAAGATGGCCCTTTCCTCTCGCTGTAGAAGTCTGGCTAGTTCCCCTGGTACTTCACAACCTTTGTCATCTTCATACTCGGCTTGATTGACCAGATCTTTAGAGTTATTGAAAGATATAGCAGAATCGTCACCCATGGAATCCGGAGTGGATGGGTACCTGCATTTGTGAGTGTGGGTGTGTGTAAGGGATAGCCATCCTTAAACAAAAAATGCAAAAGGAAAGAAAATGAACATAAGCAGTTTATCGAATGAAAAACGTCCAATGAATCACTAAACATGGCATATGGATATGAAAGTAATCAAAACCCTTACAAATGGACCTACACGCTCGGGGCAAGGCATGAGGTGAAAAGATAGTGTACGGATTGTTTGAAAATAAATATTACAGACCAAATAGGAAATGTTTGACAGATAAATTACTGATGAATAAAAGTGATGGGGACAAAGTCTTTTGCCTCCCAGTTGCACAAACCCCCTTTGACAGTTGGGTATATCCACTCTTCGATGTTGCTCTCTTTGTCTTCATCCTCCAAAGCGTTGATTCCGTAGGGAGAAATTTTGACTGGCGCTCTTTCAATCTTCGAACGGCGCATAGCTTTCTGGCCCGCGGTAGTGAACCCTAATCCAAATTTGTCTGTCTTATGTGGAATATCGGGCAACTGCCCCCATGCTGAATTCTTCCCCTTCTTTATTGTGGCCTTTGCGTCCTCCAGAGATGCCATCCTGGCCATCTGCCTCGGCGCCTCAGCTGCCAACTTTGCTACTGTTATTTCAGGAAGGACTTCTTCGAAATGCTGGAAAGGTGTCTCAATGAACTCACCTTCTACCTCCACATACCGGAAGGAGTTCAAGTGACTGATCATGTACTCCTCTTCACCATGGACAGTAATGATCTTTCCCTTGACAGGATACTTCAACATCTGATGTAAGGAGGAGGTGACTGCCCCAGCGTGGTGTATCCAAGGCCTACCCAACAAGCAAGAGTATGACGGACGGATGTCCATCACATAGAAAGTAGATTTAAACACCTCAGTGCCTATCTTGATGGGAATATCAACCTCCCCATGGACCATTCTCTTCGAACCATCGAAAGCTCTGACAACAATATCACTTGGTTTCAACTCCAACCCTTCACAATCTAGTCGGTCCAAGGCCTTCTTAGGCAGTACATTCAGCGACGAACCAGTGTCGACCAAGACATGTGCGAGAGTAGTTCCTCGGCACTCGACTGAAATGTGCAAAGCATCATTGTGGTTTCTACCTTTAGGAGTTAGGTCGGCATCAGAGAAACCTAATCCGTTGTCCGCAGTAAGGCTGGCCACGCAATTTTGAAATTGATCTGCAGAGGTTTCCTGGGGCACATGGGCTGCCTTCAGGAATTTTATCAGAGCTTTAGCGTGCGCTTCCGAGCAAAGTAGTAGTGCCAGCATGGAGATCTTTGAGGGGGTTTTCCCCAGCTGTTCTACCACATCGTAATCACTCCTTTTGATTATCTTCAAGATCTCGTCCATTTCCTTCTTGGAGGTTTCCGGGATGACCAAGGGTTGAGCCCTCGTCCTGACGAGCTCATCTTGGACTCCCTTACCTTTATCAACAGCGGTAGGAGGGACAATACTAGGAACAACAACATCTTCAATCAATGGGGTTCTAGCAGAGAGTTTTATTGGTGCAGGGATGACCTTGTCAGCAGATGAGGGTCCAAAGATTGCTCTTGGAGGGGCAATCTCTGGAGAAAATATTCTCCCGCTCCGGGTGATTTTGCTCGTGCCTGTAATGTTTCCAATGCTAGCTTCTTCATCAACCGAACTTTCTTCAGTTATTTAGATTTGTTTAATACCATGGTAGTAGACGTCACTGCCATAGTTCCATGGTATTGACTTCTCAGAAATATAGGGGACATGCCCTGGCATTGTTATCTTCAAAGGAACAGATTTTGTAGCTGGTGTAATCTTAACAGGCTTTCTGACGGCCTTGGAAAGATTGGCGTGAATGGTTATGATTGAGACATCTTCAGTATGGGTTGAAACAGCAGAAACTTTTTCAAACAAAATTTGTCGACTATCCATTAGGCCTTGGATGCCTTTCTTCAGTAACAGACAATCGAACGGCAGAGAGTAACAACAATAGCAGTCTTCTTTACATCCCGGGAAGATCCCGGCCCTTAACAGATTCAACTTGATGGTTAACAATGGAGTTATCAGATCATCGACATCAGCAACATATAAATCTTCTTCAATGGCATTGACATTTCGGTCGTGCTTCGGCATGGGAGCAGATATCACATTAGGCTTCTCCGGAGCATCGAACTCCACCTCCTTCGCCTCTATCAGGTCTTGGATCTTATGCTTGAGTGACCAACAATCATTGGTGTCGTGCCCGACACTGTCATAATGGTAGGCGCATTTAGCATTAGGATGATAATGCGGAGAGGACGTATTCACATTTTTTGGTGCCTCTTTGATAGTGGCGAGATTCAACTTTAACAGATGAGGAAGCACTTGCGCTGGAGTCATATTAATACGGGTGAACTGCCGTTGTGTCCATTCCACCCGTTGCTGATTTGGTCTGGGCTGGTTATAGAGAGGCTGCTCACTTGACGGATTTTGAATCATTATGGCCCCCACAGTTGGCCGACGCTCAGTCTTCCCTGCTCTTCTTTGGGAGTATACCACAACTGTTTCCTTCTTGAAAGGTTTCTTCTCAACACTTGCAGCGACACCCTTCTGAATCTTTCCTGACTTGATGCCAGCTTCTATTCTTTCGCCTGTTAAGATCAAATCGGTAAACCCCGCAGAAGAGTTACCAATCAGATGATTGAAAAATGGCCCAGATAGGGTCCCTAGAAACATATCAACAAGCTCACGGTCGGTTAAAGGAGGTTGCACCCTGCCAGCCAAATCCCTCCATTTTTGTGCATATTCTTTGAATCCTTCGCCTGTTCCTAGTGACATACCCTGAAGTTGGGTACGAGTAGGAGCAAGGTCAGAATTGTATTGATATTGTTTGTAAAAGGCGGTGGCCAAATCTTCCCAGTTTCTGACGCTGGTTCCTTCTAGCTGATAAAACCACTCCAATTGAGCCCCAGAAAGGCTGTCCAGAAAGAAATGGATCCAAAGGTTTTTATCTGCCGTATAGGGTTGGATCTTTCTTACGTAGGACCTGAGATGCATCTTTGGACAGGACAGCCCATCATACCTCACAAAAACTGGCACTTTGAACTTTGGGGGAATCACAATCCCGGCAACCAAACCCAAGTCTTCAAAATCCAAACCCGGTACTCTTTGTAGCTCCATGGAGGCCAACCTGTCTTCTAAACCCTTGTATTTATCATCAGTCGGAGGGTATTGTTGATCAGAGTAGTCTTCATCCTCTTCGACCTCCTCTTCTTCCACATCGGACTCGGAAGGTACCGCAGCCCCACCTCCTTTACTGGTTCCTTCATCAGAAGTAGGATGAAATTCAAGCACTCTCCTGGCCTCTTCGTCAAATCTTCTTCCTAAAGTAGCCACCCCGAGTCTCTTTTTCTTCTTCTTCACTGGGTCTTTATTCCCCAACAAGGTCTTGAGATCCTCCTGACCCTTAGCCAAGGTCATCAGAAGTTGCTGGAACTGTACATTTTGAGCTTGCAGATCTTTGACTGTTTGCTCGAGATCCATCCTACTGAAATAAACAGCAGACAGATAAGGAAACCTAGAGTGAGACCTGCTTATGCACATGATGAATGATATGCTTATGTATGCAATGCATTCAAGGATTTGGAACATTCAAAATTGTTGTAGACAAAAAGGAACGCACGTCATATTAATAAAAAGAAATTTGTTAGTACATAAATGCCCCGTGGGCCAAATATTACAAAAACAACTTCTCAAGGCAAAAAGAAGTTGTGCATCCTCTTTGGCACAATGTAGGTGTTGAGGGCCTCTTGCTCATGGAGTCGGAGGGTAAGCTCTAGAACCTTCTTCTCACTGGCGTAGAAGCTAGCTTAAAAAGTGTTTCGTTCCTCCTTGAGCTGAATCCAACTTTTCTGCATTTCCTCCCACGATGTAGGCATGTCAGGATATAGGATGGTGTAGGGAACCTCTCCTTCCTTGACGGGCTCTTTAATCACAGGGAGTACATGAGGATAAGGCATCATTAGACTTTGGGCTCGGGCTCGTACCCACTTGAGATAAGGCTCAAGAGGGATGGAGTTCTTGTGTCCCAGAGTCTTGCTATCAACCTTGTTGGGCCTCCCCCAAGCTCTGATGAATCTTTGGCGAAGTCCTTGCGCATCGTTGTCGAAGTCAAAAACTAGGTCAGGAATCAACATGTCATGAGGGCCATCCCTCCGTGCATATCCAAATTGCCTCAAAGCTAGGCAAGGGTTGTAGGTGATACCTCCTCTGATTCCAAGTAAAGGAACATTAGGAAACTCTCCACAATGATCGACGATGATGACATTTTCTCTGGACCGAGAACACCAATGTACATCAGAGTGAGTAAGAGTCATCAACCGTTGGGACCACCTTGAGCCTTGGTCATTCTTCAAGACAGATTGTGGAAGGTGCGAAATAAACCACCTTGCAAGGAGAGGAGTACAGCACATGAGAACACCCCTCTGTCTCATTGTTCGTGTGTAAAATGAGTGAAGAATGTCCCCAAGCAATGTTGGTACTGGATTTCTGGACAAGAAGATTTTGACGGCGTTGACATCTATCAATTGGTCAGAATTTGGGAACAAGACCAACCCATAGATAAGGAGTGCCACAATTTCTTCAATGGCTTGAAGGTCCAATGAATTCCAACATTCTTGTGCCTTCTCAAACAAGAATTTTGCTAAAAATCATTTGACGCCGCTTCTGGTTTCCCAATGCCCCTTGATGTCAGATGGTTGTAGATGTAATGCTCGAGCAACATCTTCCGGCTTTGGTTCCTTTTCCGTACCGTTGAAGGGTAGTTGATTAAGGATAGGGATTCTTAGGAGTTGAGAAAACTCCTCCAAAGTGGGTACCAACTGGTAATCGGGGAAAGTGAAACAGTGGTGAAGAGGGTCAAAGAACTGGAATAGCACTTTCATCATGTCTTCTTCAATGTTGGTGTTGACTAAGCTGAGCAGTCTACCATGTCTTTCACTGAAGGATGAGCTTTCCGGAATTCTTGAGGTGAGCTCCTTGAGTTGAGGAGTGATTCTCACAAGGTTGACTTGGATGGTTTTTCTGCGAGGAATTTCCATGACCTACAAAACAAGAACAAAGATGAAGATCCGAACCCTTGAAATGGTTAGCGAATGCATATGATGCTTTATGATGTTTATGATGTATGCACAAAACATATGTACAAGCAAATCACACCAAACCCTAGTTTCAGGCTTGCATGGGGTTTCATAGGTAAGTACCCTCTTGAGTGTAGTTGGCTTAAAAACCTGTCCTATAAATAGTAACAGGGTTCTAAGGAGCTCAATATCATTGGATTGTTTTCATTGTTCATAGTTTTGGTTTAGCCACTTAACTAGCGACCAAAATATTCCAAGAAAACAACCCTCAATGAGTGTAGTATCGAGTATCTACCAACTTCGGACTACACCAAAGCCGGTCATCTCACTACCCCTAATAAAAGGCCAAGATGGTCAAGTAAGGTTCTAGGTCATTAGTGCTTAGTGACATCACTCAGCGGCCCCGTACTCTCCTTGATTGAACTCAAGGGTTACCGGTACTCACAAATATGTCGCACTAATATAGCTATTGCTTCGACCGTGTCAGTATACCCCACACAGTTTCCACAACGTATTGCTATCTATGAAATGTTTCCCAAAATCCGGGTGTAGGATTGCAAACCCAAACAAGAGAGTCAAGATATAAAGCAATCAAATCAAACAATTAATCATGCAAGAGGGTGATCTAAGCCCTAAGGTTACTCCACTTTTAAAATTCTCCCCAGCAGAGTCGCCAGTTCTGTGGTACGGTGGGAGAACTGACTGTGGTTTTGCGTTTGTTTTCGCAAATGTTTCGGTTGAGCAAGAGTCGCCACTGACTTTTTATTTTATCCTAAGGAAAGGTTTAAAAAGCACAGCAAAAACCTTTGAGATTATTTCGTGGGTTCGGGGAGTAGATTATAGAAAGGGAAGGTATTAGCACCCTTTCTATCCATGGTTATCCATGGGATCTTAGGTACTTGCTTAGATCAACTTGCCTTGGTTTTCAATTGTTTGAAAATGGTGCTTTGTGTGTGGTTTTGAAAATGTTTTAAAAAGATGCCTTGTCTAGGCTACCCTTGTAACAATTATTTACTCGAATGTTTTACAAAAGGTGTTTGTCTTTTTGAAAAGATGTTTCAAGGTTTTTTGAAAGTTTGTTTTGAAAGTGTTTGTGAAGTGTGGTTTGAAAAATAGGCAAGTGTTTTTGTTTTGCAAGTTGACAAGTACTTAAGAGCTATCTACCCTAAAGTTCTCAAAGATTTTTGTTATGTTTTAACCCTTTTAACAATTTTGTTCCACCATTGCATTTGGTGGACAATCTTGTGTTAGGATGTGAAAGGGACGGGCGCGGGTCATCGTTAGACCATAATTGCAATGGTGCCAAGTATCTTTGGGCAATTTTCCTTTAAGGGACTTGATCATTTTTAGGCAACTTTCGAAAGCGTCATCGAGGGACTATGATCATTTGATTGTGTTTGTTTTGCCCAAAGAGACCTAACATGCAATATGGCCCATTTATTGAAGGCAACAAGTGGAATACCCTAGGGGTGCAAGTGTGATATGTGTTGTCCATTTTCATGCTTGATTATCTTGAAATTAGGTCAAACTATTTTTGTTGTTTTTATTTGCATACAAACCCTAGTTCTAGCATGGTATAATTAGAAAGCAATAAAGTGCGAAATTTAAAGTTCCTAAGCTATTACAACATAATATGGGAAGGGGGGTACAAATGTTCAAATGGGGGGTATTTGACAAGGAATTTAAACCTAGCTATTACATCAATTTGGAATTATTTACAAGATAATTGATTACACAAATTAAATGGAAATAAAATAAATATGCAAGATGCAAAAAGGGCTTTTTATATGTATAAAAAAGAGTATTTTTATATGTCAAATAAACAAAAATAAAAGTATTATTTTTTGGAGTTTTTGTGTTTTAAGGGCAAAACCCTAATTTTATTAAGTAAAATGTATTAATTATTCAATATGTACAAATATTTAATAATTATGTACAAAATAAAATAAAAATGAAGTATATTTAAAAAAGGTATTTTTTGAGGTCAAATATTAACAAAATAAAAATATATATATTTTTGTATTTTTTGTCCTAAATATTCTAATAAATATATATATATATATATATATATATATATATATATATATATATATATATATATATATATATATATATATATATATATATATATATATATATATATATATATATATATATATATATATATATATATATATATATATATATATATATATATATATATATATATATATATATATATATATATATATATATATATATATATATATATATATATATATATATATATATATATATATATATATATATATATATATATATATATATATTTGTATTATTTTCTAAATATGTATTATATATACAAAAACAATAATATTTAATATTTATAAAAAAAAGTATATTTTATATAAAATATTTTCAGAAGATAAAATAAAATAAAAATTAGAAAATAAATGTGTTTGCATTGTTTTTGGTATTTTTAAATAAAAGTATGTTTATGTATTTATTTATGTACAAATAACTAATCTAAACAAATAAATACCTAATAAATATGAAAATGGTGTAAAAAATATTTTTTGTATTTTTAATATCATAAGAAAAAATAAATAAGTCAGAATAAAAAAAGAAAAGTCAAAAAATCAAGAAAATAAACAAAATGGGCCTAGGGGGTGTGAAAGTAATAACATGGTGCAAATAAGAAAAATAGAACAAGCCCAGCCCAATAGGTTCTTCTTCAACCTCTGGCCAGAACTGTGACAAAAAACGCGCGCTTGTACAATGATTCAAACACCTGGATTCTTGGACTTTTAGCACAAACTTACAACATAAGAAATGTTAATCATCAAGCCACAATTCTGAATATATAAAGAACTCATCCTAACTCTCAGAAATGAGAGAGAATTTCATCATTCCCAAATCCTAACCTAACTTTTTATCAATATTCAGACCTTAAATTCTCATAGCACAGGCAAAATAAATGGAAAGTAAAGGTATGTACAGTTTCAGGGGCATGAGTAGAACACTTCTTATTCACAAACTTAGAGCTAATGATGCCTACATTGGGAGATATAAGTTCAAGAATATACCTGTTCAGTTGAAGTTGTATCTGATTATGGAGGTACTTTCAGAGCAAGGTGATGATTGGTACAGCTTCCTTGATGTCCAAGGATGCTATTCCAAGTTTTACTTTGATTTGAAACTAGCTGAATCGAGTTGTAGCACTCCACCTACAAAACAAGAAAATGAAAATGGCCAAACTGATTAGAGGAGTTACAGTCCACTTCTAATGCTTTGGATAGTTTGGATTGATGGTAGGGAAGGTGTTTGAACTGGTTTTGGCCAAGATGCACGATGGAAATGAGTTGTAGGATTCAAGTTGCAGAATGTGCCCTGTTTGGACAGTTTGAGAGGGATTATGTGTTTGGGAGGGCAATGGAGGTGGATAGCTCGTGCTTCAGCTTGGTTAGGGTGTTTAGAAAGTGTACAAAGTTTTTGCTTAGGGTTTGGTTTGCTGAGATGAAAGTTGTTCAGTTATGCCACATTTCTTCACACTTAAGCAAGAGATGGCCACTTGAGTTTCTAGGCTGATAGAGGCCCCCAATCTATGCTGCATACATTAGTCTTGGTCAGTGTGTTATGCTCCTTGACTTGTGCTTCATAGATATGCTTTGGTACTTCTTGGATTTGCTTTTGACATAAATCCATACCTTTTCAAAAATGGGTAATTTGCTTTTTCTATTTTAAGACTAAACCTTCATGTAATGCTTAAACACATAATGCAAGGCTTGAACACAAAGGGTTTACATTTAATTATTGAGTGCAAATGGGATATAGGACCTGTAATCAAGTTGTGCAAGCTGATTTGAAAAATTGCACAAGTTATGAACATGTACATGGCCATGAATCAAAGTGACTTTTTCCCAACTTGCAAAATTCGATTCTCTCTAACCATGAGGTTGTTTGATGAGTTCTTGGACATTTTGGAAATCTTGGAATGTGTACTACAATCCATCTTTGAAATGAAAATTGAAATGCCAAGTGGAAGTATGTGAAAAATGGTCTTGAAGTTAGGTAAAAACCTTGCCAAAAATAGGTCAAATTTTCTCTAAGTTAATAATGGTTTGGTACCCTTGTTCCAAAAATTGTAACTTGAGATACAAGCTTCTTTTGGGAAAACTTTGTGAATCAAAGTTGTAGATTATGCAATAGGCTACAACTTTCATGTTTTGACTTTTGCTTGAATCCAAATTAATCTTGGTGAGAAAGTGGGGCAAAGTTAGGAAAAAATTAGGGTTTTTCATAACTTAGAAAAATTCTAAGTTATGAAAAATCTTCATTTCAAACCCTAATTTGCAATTTTGGATTTCTTGATGAACAAGTTTCATGATTTGGCATGTTTTGATGAAAAATGAATCTTGACACTTGATTTTGACCAAAAAGTCAAAGTTTGACTTTTCAGTATACAGTCAAAATTGATCAATTGACTGGGAAATTCAACTGTCAATCTTGTGCATTTGGGATCTTTTGAACTTGTTGAGCATGTCAAGATAATTCCATGGGGTCCTTGAGTCCATATGTGAGCTTGGTTTGCCATTGGTTAGGTCAAACAGTCAAAAATTGTCTTTGTGCAGTCAAAACCCTAAAAATGACCATTTTGCCCTTTTGATGATCTGATCAAATTTCTTGTGGAATTGTGATCCAAACTTGATCAAATGGTCCATGTGAGTTCATAATGTTGATGTGGGTCAATTTTCATGAGATTTGACTGTCAATTGGCCACAGTTGACTTTTTCCCCAATACAGTTGATTTCTAGGTCAACTGTCCAATTGACTGGGCAAGACTTGGAATCAAGGCTTGAAACTTGGTATGGATAAACTTGGGAGTCCAATATGAAGCATGAAAGTCATCTTAGGCATTTTTGGTCAAAACATCTTTGTGCAAACACAAACCCTAATTTGGGTCAACAATGCAAGGGGAAGTCTTGAGCAGAGGAAACCCTAATTGGATCTTGAGCTCCAAGGGCTTTGTGATGAGAAATGTTGAGAAAATGGGAGGGCAAATTTTGGGGTACAACAGGTACCAATCTCAACAACAAGATGATCACCGAGCTCTGCGAGCAATTCAAGATACAGCATCATAACTCTTCTCCCTACCGGCCGAAGATGAATGAAGCTGTAGAAGCATCTAATAAGAACATTAAGAAGATTGTGCAGAAGATGACGGTGACATACAAAGACTGGCACGAGATGTTACCATTTGCTCTTCATGGGTATCGTACCTCAGCACGGACATCAACAGGGGCAACACCCTATTCCTTGGTATATGGTATGGAGGCAGTCTTGCCCATTGAAGTTCAGATACCCTCTCTCCGAATCATGAAGGATGCAGGTTTGAGTGAAGATGACTGGATTCAGACCCGGCTTGATCAGCTGAACCTAATCGAAGAAAAGAGACTTACTTCTATTTGTCATGGTCAAACGTACCAAAAACGGATGATCAAGGCATTTAACAAGAAAGTTAGACGACAAGAGTATCAAGTTGGGGATTTGGTTATTAAGCGCGTCATATTACCTCAAGGTGATCCCAAGGGAAAATGGACCCCTACTTACGAAGGGCCATTTGTGGTTAAGAACATTTTCTCAAGAGGAGCTATGATTTTAACCACCATGGATGGTGACAACCTTCCTCACCCCGTCAATGCAGACATAGTGAAAAGATACTACGCATGATTAAAGACCCACTAGGTTGATTGGCCTAAGCAAAAATAAGAGCTTCCCAGCGAACCAAAAGGGTTCGGGAAAAAATAAGGGATGAAAATGAAAAAAAAATATGTACACCCGGCAAGTCGAAAACCTGAAAAGGCGGCTTGGGCAAAAAAGGGTATCCCGGTGGACTGAAAACCCGAAAGGGCGGTCCGGGCAAAAGTTAGGGATCAAAGCGTAACACTATGTCTCATTGGATCACCTTGCATCCAGACTTCAGTATCGACTATTAAGCTCGAACGGCACTAATCAATCTGATCTACCTTTAACCAAGTAGCAAAGCGATGAGATGCTTGAGGACATAAGGGCAATAGCAGAGTTGGAACCCAGTGGGATCATTCATATAGTTGTTTTGTTTCTTTTTACAAAATGTATAAATTCTATATGTTCGGCGGCGTTCTCTTACTAGGACGTCAGCCTCTTGTACAAAAATGCCTATTTACGGGCCAAACTTCAAAGTCAATACAAATTCATTTTCAGACAAATTTCAAACTATTTTTCTTTTATCTGTTTTGTTTTGCAAAGAACGTCCCATGTTCATTTTTTGATATATGCATTTGACATTAATTGTTGCTCATAAATATTTACGTGCGAAACAAAAGATGAATTACTAGTAATATCAGAAACAGGGGCAATAAGAATTGTCCAAGATGTGTAGTGGCTTTGTCCATCAGGTACAAGGTAAATTCAGCTGAAGAATATGGCTAAGGTACTTTCACTCCCCGCAGAGTAAGGCAGTAATGGTAGCTCTCCCCCAGCTGAGACTTGCAACTATGAACGAATCAGCAATACTCGCCCCAAGCAGAGTTGATCTACCATCAGCACTAGAAAGACTTGATATCCCCGGCAGTCTTAACATTCCCCAACGGAGTATAAGAATATTCCCCGGCAGAATACAGGAAACACCCCAGTGGAGTCAATATTTCCCCAGCGCAGTCAAGAAAGCTTCCCCAACAGAGTTGAAGCATCATCCCCAGTAGACTCTGGAAGTTTCCCCAGTGGAGTACAAAAATAAATCTCCCCAGCCAAGTTCAAAGGATCATTCCCAGCAAATTCAGAGGATTATCCCCATAAGAGTCTAACATGGTTATCCCCAGCAAGTTTCAACTGAAAGATCATCCCTAGCGAAGTTCTTTCTTTCCCCCAACAGGAATTCAATCCTCTACAGATTCGGAATCACCGACAACGGTAACCCATCCCAGTAGAGTTTATTAGTGGAAGCCTCAGCAGAGCGTCTCTTCCCCACAGAGTAATCTCCTCATCAGTTTATTTCCCAACGGAGCTATCTTCTCCTACAGGTCTATTCTCGCAATCACCTTCGTTCGCCATCCCCAGCGGAAACGAAGAATTCAACTTTATTCTCCAGCAGCTATCCGGGATTTATTTTCCCCAGCTAAAGTATTACACTTCCATACATCATGATACCTGCATATACGCATCATATAGCACAATCTCATTTATTTTGAGAACATCATTGCTTGATCCATATCATGCATTGCATATGACTGACCTTTACCTTTCAAGAAAGATGCAGTTAAGTTCTCAGCTATGTCAAAGACCTCCTCTGGTCCAGTTAAATCGATTCCTAAAGATTTTTTCTGATGCCGATCCAGCCAAAGGCGCCAAGACCTCCTCTGGTCCAGTTAAATTGATTCCTAAAGATTTTTTTGATGTCGATCCAGTTTAAGTTAATCCAAGACCTTGTCTGGTCCAGTTAAATTGATTCCTAAAGATTTTTCTGATGCCGATCCAGCCAAAGGCGCCAAGACCTCCTCTGGTCCAGTTAAATCGATTCCTAAAGATTTTTCTGATGCCGATCCAGTTGAAGTTAATCCAAGACTTTGTCTGGTCCAGTTAAATCGATTCCTAAATATTTTTCTAATGTCGATCCAGCCAAAGGCGCCAAGACCTCCTCTGGTCCAGTTAAATCGATTCCTAAAGATTTTTTTATGCCGATCCAGTTGAAGTTAATACAAGACCTTGTCTGGTCCAGTTAAATCGATTCCTAAATATTTTTCTGATGTCGATCCAGCCAAAGGCGCCAAGACCTCCTCTGGTCTAGTTAAATCGATTCCTAAAGATTTTTCTGATGCCGATCCAGTCAAAGTTATCCCAAGACCTCCTCTGGTCCAGTTAAATTGATTCCTAAAGATATTTCTGATGCTGATCCAGTTGAAGTTAATCACAGACCTTGTCTGGTCCAGATAAATCGATTCCTAAAGATTTTTTTGATGTCGATCTAGTCAAAGTTATCCCAAGACCTCCTCTGGTCCAATTAAATCGATTCCTAAAGATTTTCTGATGCCAATCCAATCGAAGTTCAGACCACCCATCAACAGTCTCCAAATGGCATATGTAAGCTCATTCCCGACATCACCAGGCTGATACCACTTCATGCGAGTGCAAATTTCTGGGCACTCTAGTGTTCAATCATCTTCCACCTTCGGATCCCGAAAGGCCCGAAAGCCAATCTATATCCTCAGGTTTAAGAAGATTGAACAGGGGAAACTGTTGTACCCCAAAATTTTCCCTCCCATATTTCTCAAAAACATTGCAAAGAAAAGTCTCCAAGTGGCTCAAGATTGCTCAAGAGTTGGACAGTCAAGCTATCTCCTAAGGCAATCAACCTCAAATTAGGGTTTTGTGTTGCATCAAGATCCTTAAGTCCAAATGACCTAAAGTGCTCCCCAATGTCCTAATATGTTCTCAACTTCATCCATGTCAAATTTCAAGCCTTGCAGAGGAAGTTTGGTCAGTCAATTGCTCAAGAGGTCCAAAAATCGACTGTGCTAGGGCAAAAGTCAACTGTGACCCAAATACAGTCAAACTTCAATATTTTTTGTCAAAATTCTCATTTTTAAGGATAATTCATCATTTAATCAAGGTTTGATCATGATTCATCAAGGATTGCTCAAAATTCATCAAGACTCAAAAGTTGCTAAATTAGGGTTTTGTAGGAAAAGTCAACTCAACTTTGACCAAGCATAACTTTCTCATACTTTATGATAAATGACCCATCCAAAGCTCATTTTTAAGAGGATGCAATTTCCTACAATCCATCTTCACACCCCAAGATCAATAAATGCACTCACAAAAAGTTACAAATTTGGACATTATAGGTCATTTTTGAAAGTCAACAAAAACACCTTTTTTGCCAAAGCTTATAACTTTAGCATGGAATATAAAAATTAGATGATACCAAAAGGGTTGGTTATAGGACATATCAAGCTTTATAAAAAGTCCAAGAACACCTCCAAAAGTTCAAATTTGAAGAAGTTGTGCATTGTTGAAGTTGGGCATTTTTCCAAAATTGCCAAAAGTCAACTATCCCCAAAACTTCAAATTTTGTCAAATGGGCCCACTTTTTTCCACTTGATTTGATCTTGTCACACTACACACGTGTCCTATCTTCAGTCTTGTGTCCAATTATTAATTTTTCTATTTTATTTGATTTTTGTTGGATTAATTCATCTTTAATCAATTTAAACCCAAATAAAATCCAAATCTTGATCACTTGGAATCTTTTTTATTGATACAGGTCTTTATTGTCATCATGGACATGATCAAACTCGTATCAAGCCATATCATGCACAAAATATTGGATTTGGGACAAATTTGGAAGCTTTTTAATGGTGAATCAAATCACATCTCCAAACATCAATGCATAAGGATTCAGCCCAAGAAAGTTAACCTAATTCATTCCATATTACTTATACAAGCTAGAGGCACATGAATCAGGACCTAGAGGCTGCCAAATCACAAGAACAAAACTTGAGAAAAACTTGAAAAAGCTTGAATCTGAAATCTGTCTTAGAGGTGCTTTCAACATAAAATCTCAACGATATTCTCTTGCTGGGCATCCACTAAGTCAGTAGCAATCAAAAGCAAGGCCATTCACCTCCTAAAACGCATTGTAAGTGACATACGACCTCTCTCTGAACTTGCTTTCGTGTTTCAATATTTACACATCATTACAAGAAACTAATGGCATATTTGCAATCACTAAACAATTTCCATGCTTTCCATATCGTTTGATTGCATTTATCTGACCTATAATCAAAAACGCCATTAAAAGGTTTTTTAGGGTTTTTTTAGGGCTTTCCATTACAGGGACAATTGGCTTGTGAGAAGGGTACTATCTTACTCAGGGGAACGAGACGAGTTCATCCATGGTATCACCTTCCATTTATATGGCCTGAGATGGATTTTGGATTCAACCTACGCTTTTTGCTGCGGATACAAATCCACAGGTAATCCCTGTATAATTCTGAGGACAGGGACGACAACGTGTCCCCATCCCATTGAACCATTCAAATATTCGCGCTTTTTTATTTTTGTTCAGGCATATTAATTTGTTTCCAATATAATAATTGTTGTCTATTCCACTAACAAATAAAACACGTTGGCTGAGTGGTAGTGGAGCGTTTGCATTGGCCTGCAGGACCTGGGTTCGAATCCCAGGTCCCCAATATATTTGTTGTATTTTGTTTCCAGGTGATCCAATACAAGCTCCTATGCATGATGTACCATGCTCCCTCATGCAATCAGTGGACAGCTGGCCTCCAGGCCAAATCTGATGGCCCAGATGGGAGGCCTATCATATGCCCTAGTCAATGCGTGAGCATGGAATTCCAGAAGGTCAATACAGGCCAACGTAAATGGGCCTTTGAATTGCAAATCTCACCCTTGATCTGGGCCCAAACCCCTTGGTTATTTCTATTTCTTTTTTTATTTCTTTTATTTAATTGTTTTGTATTATTATTTTTATTATTTAAACTAACCAATTAAACTTTTTCTCATAAAATCAAAAACCAAAAAAAAATATATTTTATTTATTAAAATTAAATTCAGCATTTTATTTTTGCAAATAAATATTAATTCAATTAATTTAGTTAATTAGGAAATAACTTTAATATTTTTGCAATAATTAAAATTAATTTAGATAATTAGGTTTTTATTAACATTAATCAAATTTATTTTATTTCTTTAAATATCCAAAAAATCCAAAAAAAATATCTTTTTAATTAATTAATTTATTTATTTAAGGTTAACCTAATTTAATTCCTTTCTTAATTCAAAAAATAACAAAAATTCTTTCTTTAATAAAAAGGGTCAAACCCCTAAAAACTCGCCCGATTTAATTTTCTCGCACGCGATCCATTTATCATATTGATGTAGCTGTTTCCCGGAATGTAATAGTTTAATAGGACCTTTAAATTATTTTATTGCTTTATTTATTTTCCGCATTTTAATTTCAAGGGTTGTTTTTGGCGATGTAAATACCCGACGCCTTGTAATAGTTTAGATTTAATTTCCGCGATTTAATTTCCGCAATATATTAACTGTTAGATGTTTGGTAATAGGGAATGCATGACAAGATCAAATGTTTGAACCTAAAATTAACGTAGATAACCATTGATATGTACAAAGATAAAATTAACCGAAACAATACACTCGCACATGCGCACTCTTAGGGTACACCTCACTTGGTTGCCTTCGAACATGGTCATTGAGTATAGGAAGTTTTAGAGGTCGCCCTCTTGTCCAAAGATCATAGTTGCCTCGAAACGGTTGCCTCGGAAAAATGATCTAAGACATTAGGGTTACCGCTAAGGCGTCCTAACATTGCTTTAGTGACCGCACGTCCCTTAATCGAATTGACTCTTAAACTCCAACGATAAGGCTACCTAGTCATTCATAGTGGGATAGCACTGTCTAAAGGACATTAGCACAGATTGATTCCTTTTTCGAGTAGGTAGATGGTTCTTAAGTACTTGCTCCTTCAAAAATAAAACAAATTTTCACACTTACACTCCTTTTCAAACAAAACTCTTTTCAATCCCACAAACACAAAGAAAGCAATTTTGAAAACACTTTGAGAAAGTACCTAAGAGCCCGTGGATAACCACGGATAGAAAGGGTGCTAACACCTTCCCTTTTTATAATCTACCCCCCGAACCCGAGAAATATCTCGAAAAAGGAATTTTTCTGTGCTTTTTTCCTTTCCTTGTTGGATAAAATAAAAGACGGTGGCGACTCTTGCTTACCGCGACATTTTGCAAAAATAAACGCAAAACACAAACCAGCATTCCAAAATAGTCAGTTCTCTCCCACCGTATCACAGTGTCGTTATGACATTAGGCTTCTCTGGTGCTTCGAACTCAATCTCCTTAGCATCAATCAGATCCTGCACTTTATTCTTCAAGACCCAATAGTTATTCGTATCATGCCCCGGGCTATCAGAGTGAAAAGCACAATGGGCGTTCGGATTATACAGCGGTGATGTAGTATTGGGATTCTTCGGAGCCTCCTTCGGAATCACCAAGTTGGTCTTTAACAACTGCGGCAGAATTTGAGACAGGGTCATACTGATCCGAGTGAATTGTCTTTACAGCCTCTCTGCTCTTGGCTGATTATTGCGTTGTGGGGCAACAGCAGGCCTTGATATAACCACCGCATTCACTGCTTGGCAGTGCTCGGGTCAGTTTTGGCTCCTTGAGTTGTAAACTGCACTAGACTCCTTCTTGAAGGGCTTCTTTTTTGTGCTTGGCGAATCACCCTTCTGTATCTTGCCGCTCTTGATACCGGCTTCAACTCTCTCCCCAGTCATTATCAGCTCAGTAAATCCGATGATGAGCTACCGATCAAATGGTTGAAATATGGACCAGACAAGGTCCCAAGAAACATGTTCACTAACTCCCTATCAGCCAGAGGAGTTTGTACTCTCCCAACAAGGTCCCTCCATTTCTGAGCGTAGTCCTTAAAACCTTCGCACGCACCCATAGACATACCCTGAAGTTGGGTACGCGTGGGAGCAAGGTCGGCATTATACTGGTACTTCTTGTAAAAAGAAGAGGCCAGGTCCTCCCAGTTACGGACGTTAGCTCCTTCCAGTTGGTAAAATCATTCAAGTTGAGTCCCTGAAAGACTATCTTGAAAGAAATGAATCCAGAGGTTCTTATCGGCAGTGTATGGTTGAATATTTCTAACATACAAGCGGAGGTGCAGCTTTGGGCAGGAGACTCCGTCGTATTTAGCAAAGACAGGCGCTTTAAACTTGTGGGGAATCACCACCCCAGATGCCAAACCCAAATCTCCGAAGTCCAGACCAGGGACCTTCTGGATCTCTATTGCGCTCAACCGGTCTTCCAGTTGCTTATACATGTCCTCAGCCGGAGGATACTGGTCTTCATCAAAGTCAGTCTCATTATCAAAAACCACAAGGCTAGGAGCCCCCCTTTCTTCTTGGTTCTCTCCCCCTCCAGATGAGTGAGACAAATCAACTTCTTCCCGCAATCTGTTTCCAAATCTATGACCCATTGTTATACCCCAAAATTTGCTCTCCCATATTCTTCAAGAAATTGCCAAGCCAAGTCACAAAATTCCCCAAAGGTTGCACAGCTCAACTGTATCCTATACAGTCAAAATTAGGGTTTTGAGTCTGATCAAGAAAAGGAAGTGTTCAAAGGCTCAATCAAGTCTCATATGCTTACAAACATGGTCAAGCATCCTCATATCAAGTTTCAAGGCATTCAGCTCAAGATTGCACAGTCAAAACCCTAAATTGCACTACAGTCAACTGTAGGGGCAAAATGGTCATTTGACAGTCAAAAGTTCAAATTTTTGGTCAACATATCATTTTGAAGCCACAAACATCATTTGATCAATGCTTGATCATGATTCTCAAAATTTGGCTCAGAAAATCATCAAGATGCAAAAGTTTCCTTATTGGGACAGTTGAAAAAGTCAACTGAAATTGACCAGGGCATAACTTTCACATGGATTATCAGAAAAATTCCATCCAAAGCTCATTTTGAAGAGAAAGACATTTCCTGCAACTCATATTCATACTTCAAGTCCAAGAAATGCTCTCACAAAAAGTTATCAATTTCAACATTATAGGTCACTTTCAAAAGTCAACAAAAAGGGACTTTAAGTCAAAGGCCATAACTTGAGATTGGAAAATCAAAATGACATGGGACCAAAAGCATTGGTTAAAGGACTCAAAGACCTTTCCAAAATGTCCAAGAACATGAGAAAAGCTTAAACATTGAGCAAGTTATGCATTGGAGAAGTTGGGAAATTTTTGTGAAATGGCAAAAGTCAACTATCCTTGAAACTTCAATTTTTGACAAAAGGGCCCACTTTCTTCCACTTGATTCAGCCTTGTAATGCCACACACGTGTCCCATGATTAATTTCAAGATCAAACATTGATTTTTCTATTTTATTTAATTTCTGATAATTTAATTCATTTTAAATCTTTAAAAATTCAAATAAAATTTAAAAATCAATGGAATAGTGTCATTTGAATTGGAATAGCTTCCATATATCATGTGCCAGCTCACAAACTCATGCTAGGGTTAGGTTGTACACCAAGTCTTGGTTTTTCTAAAAAAAAGGGAAAGTTTGTTAATGGTGAAAGACCTAAGACTAATTCTCTCATGGGCATGGATCAAGGCCAGCTAATGACCTAATTCCCTTCCCTCATAAGTGCTGAGTCAAAACCTAATGCCCACACACTAAATGCTGCGCAGGAGACACCATTGCCAACTTGAAAAATTGCTATAAAAACTCAAAACTGAAATCATTGATAGAGGTTGATTCAAGTCCTAATATTGATTCTAAAAGCTTCCTTGTGGTTCACTGATCATATTTCAATTCATAACACTCATCAAAAGGCAAGGAATCAGTGTACAGAACTCAGCATATGTCGTGAAAAACTCACAATCGTATTCTTAAATTTAAGCATTTTCATAACATTTTCTGCATGGATTCTTATTCCTCCTGCAATTCTAAAGCTAACTGATACATTTAATTGCGTTTTCCTGTGTTATGTACAAAGATGCCATTGTAGCTTTTTAGGGTTTGCAGGTTTTCGAATTAGGGCTTTTCATCCAAGGCAAAATTAGGACTCGTGAGTAATATCATTGGCATGAGCGTGTTCAGACGAAGAAGAATCCATCCTCGCGCCTAATTTATGTTTAGAGACGGCGTAATCGCTATTTTCTATAAACCGGCCTAAGAGAACACACATAAAACCGTGGCCTTTGTTTTTGATATTTGCAGGAACGAAGAAGAAGACCTCGTGGCCAACAACCATTGGTTCTTTTTGAATTGCGCGCGTTTTTCAGATAACCAACCAATTTTCTTTTATATTGATTAGTAGCTATTATATATTAAAAGTAATTGAAGTGGTTCAGTGGCGCAGGAAGTGATCAGTAATGCTAGTGACCTGGGTTCGAGTCCCAGGTCTGTACAATATTTCATGTTATTTTTCAATTCCAACTCCTATGCAGCGCCAGTGATAATACACACCATACATCCTCAAAGATCAACCAGCCACGCGTCCTGGAGATCAAATCAAGGGCATAGATCAGAGGTGTACCATAAGCCTTAGTCCAAGGTCCCACACGTAGCCTGGAAAAGTCAACGAATCTCAAGCTTATTGGGCCCAAATTGCTGGATCCATACCTCACAATTGGGGCCTGAACCCCCCCCCCCTGGTTTGCCTTCTCCATATTTTTCTTATTTTATTTTTAATTGCTATTATATTTTCTTTTTTTGCTTTAATTGATTGTTTTTTTACCAAATACAAAAATACCTTAAAAAATTCAGAAAAGGATAAAAAATATAATGATTATTTATTTTTATATTTTCTTGTAAATAAATTAACATGTAATAAATATTAGTTTAATTAGGTTTATCTTAATTCTTTTCATAATAAAACATAAAAAATATAGAATTTAGGCTTAATTTTTATCCTTTTTAATTTTTCCTTTTATCATAATATTATTTATTTATTTATTTTTATAATTAAATTGTACATAAAAATTAGGGTTTCATTTAGTTAAAAATTTCAACATTTTCTTAATAACTAAAATCCAAAAATATAGCATTAGGTTTAATGACTTTTTATTCCTTTTAATTTTCCTTTTTTTTTGCCATAATATTAGTGATTTATTTATTTTCATAATTAAACTTGTAAACTAATTAGGGTTGCATTTAGGTTAAATTTTAATACTTTCATAATAAACTTAAAAAATAATTAGAACTAGGTTTAACATTTCATTTTGGTTTTTAATTAATTCTTTTTTTATTAAAAAAACACAAAAATACTAAAAAACATTTTCTTTTAATTCTTAAATTTTAATTCCTTATTAATAATATTTTGCAAAAGGGTCCAACGCCCTCGTTCGTAATTTATTTTATTCGCACATTTGTTTTATTTCGCTTAATTCATTATGTATCTCTCCCGAAGCATTGTAACTTAAACTTCTCGCACTTTTATTTCTTTTGCTTTATTTACTTTCCGTCAAATCGGGTCCGATTTAATTTTGGCGATGTGGATCCGCGCCATTTGTAATAGCGTTAGATTTACTTTTCCCGCAAATTTTAACTGTTAACAAAAGCATGCAAGAATGAATGGATAAAATAAAATCAAGCGTAGATCACAATGAACATGACAAGACAAAAATAACTGAAACATGACACACGAATCGCACACACCACCCCTAGGGTACGCCTCACTGTTGCCTTGCCTTTCGAAAGGTGATCGTCGAGTAGAGGATGTCTTAGTAAGTCCTCATGATCCGGGAACCTGGCATGAGGGTAGCTTCTAAGGTGTCTTCCCATTGCTCTGGTGATCACCATGTCCCGAACCTCGAATTGACCCGAACACCTCCAACGGTGGTGCTACCTACCTCTCAATGGTGGGATGGCACTACTTTAAAGGACATCTACACAGACGAATTCCTTAGGGTAGGTAGGTTCTCAAGGATACTTTCTCTAATCTCAAAATAAAACAAAACTCTTTTCACACCGACACATTTCAAAAAACTTTCAAAGCAAACTTTTCAAACACTTTGACGTACGAGTCGAACTGAAATTTTTTCAAAGAAACTTTTAAAACCCACATTGAAAAGCAAACAAACCTTTTTGAAAACACATTGAGCAAGTACCTAAGAGCCCATGGACAACCATGGATAGAAAGGGTGCTAACACCTTCCCTTTCTATAATCTACCTCCCGAACCGAGAGCAATCTCTTTAAAGGAATTTTTCTGTGCTTTTGTCCTTTCCATTTGGAGAAAATAAAAGACGGTGGCGACTCTTGCTTCCGCGACATTTCGCGAACCAGCGTTAAACAGTCAGTTCCAGATCCATCAATCACAGAACTGGCGACTCTGCTGGGGATAAACTTAAAGTGAGGTATACCTTAGGGCTAGGTCATAACTATGTTTTCAATTGTCTTCTTTGCTTGCTTTATTATTATGGGTTGCTTGGGAGTTCTATAGATCCTAACCCGGATCTGGGGATACCTTTCTTAGAAAGTAGCAACAAGGTTGTGAGGGAACTGTGCGGGGTATACCGACATGGTTGAAATAGTCTGCTACGTTGATGTGGCACTTTGGTGTGTACCGGTAACCCTTGAGTTCAGTCAAGGAGAGTACGGGGCCTCCGCGTGGTGTCGTGAAGCATCAACAGACCTTAGGAACCTTAATTGAACTATCTTGGCCCCTTTAGGGTAGTGAGATAACTGACTTTGGTGCAGTCCGAGGTTGGTTGATACTCGATGCTACACTCAATTGAGGGTTGCTTTCCTGGAATATTTCGGTCGCCAGTTCAGTGGCTAAATCGAAACGATGAACAATGAAAGCAATCCCGTGATATTGGGACCCTTAGAACCCGGTTACTTCTAATAGGATAGGTTGAGCCCACCAACTTCAAGAGGGTAATACCCAGACCCCATGCTGGCCTAAACTCTAAGGGTTTCTCTTGTGTGACTTGTGCGCCTTCGTACTTGACTATCTGCGTGCTTGTTACCTGACACTTGTTTCTTGCAGGTCTTGTTTATAGTCCTTAATTGGGACTCATAACAGGGTACTAAATTTCTTGCAGGGTTGTTTATAGTCCTTAATTGGGACTCATAACAGGGTACTAAATTTCTTGCAGGGTTGTTTATAGTCCTTAAGTGGGACTCATAACAGGGTTACTCACATTACCCCATGCATAGCATGACATCATACCATTGCATACCATTGCATACATCCTAACCCATTTCAAGGATCTCAAGGGCTTGTGATGCAGGTCATGATAAATCAAACATCTAGCAAGGGGCAAAGAGGATTTATTTTCCTCTAGCTAAGGTTGTCAGGGGCTATGACCCACTGGATATGGTGAGCCTTTGACCCTTGACGAAGGACTCTCAACAACATGAAGTTCCTTCAATCAAGCTACCGGTTCCAAATGCTAACAAAGCTTCTCTGTTTACCCCACGAGGTCCTTGAAAACATTACATGCATGTCATACATCTCATTGCATTGCAGGTATCCCTTTGACAGGTTGCTTACCCTTCTCCGCTGTTTATTTCAGTCGATCGTCATGAATCCTGAATCATCAGCCGAGCAGACTATCAAGGACCTCCAGGCTCAGAACGCCCAATTCCAAGAGCTGATCATGAATTTGACCCAGGGGCAACAAGATCTGAAGGCTCTGCTCTTGAAGAAGGACAAGAAGAAGAAGAGGACTGTCTTGTTCAGCCCTAGACGCAGATCTGGAAATACACCGCAGACCGAAACTGAGAGGACAACCCCATCTGTGAGGGAAAGCAGTCACCATGAGAGAGAGGTGCCTAGTCCAGTGGTCTCCGACAACGAGACAGATTTCAACGACGAACAGTACCCTCCGGCTGAGGACAAGTACAAACAGTTGGAGGATAGGTTGAAGGCTATGGAGGTTCAACAGGTACCTGGGCTGGATTTCGGAGATCTGGGTTTGTCAACTGGTGTGATTATTCCTCGGAAGTTCAAAGCACCATCATTCACTAAATATGACGGGGCGTCTTGTCCCAAGTTACATCTCAGGTCCTATGTTCGGAAGATTCAGCCATATACGGTGGACAAGAATTTGTGGATCCACTTCTTCCAGGAGAGTCTTTCAGGGACTCATCTCGAATGGTTCTATCAGCTAGATGGGGCCAAGGTTCGTAACTGGGAGGAGTTGGCTACTGCTTTCTACAAGCAGTATCAATACAATGCCGACCTTGCTCCTACGCGTACCCAACTCCAGGGTATGTCGTTAGGGTCAAGTGAAGGTTTTAAAGAATATGCGCAGAAATGGAGGGATCTTGCTGGAAGGGTACAACCACCTCTGACTGATCGGGAGCTTGTCGATATGTTCTTGGGGACCCTGTCTGGTCCGTTCTACAACCACCTAATTGGGAATTCGTCTGCTGGATTCACAGATCTTATCTTGACTGGAGAGCGAATAGAAGCTGGTATCCGGTTTGGGAAGATTCAAGAGGCTGCACCTTCTGATAAAAAGCCTCATCAGGGAAAGAAAGAATCCAATGTTGTGCACGGTAAAAAGAGCCGTCATGAGGTAGGGGCAATCCAGATCTCCAATCCTGGACCTGCTCAACAAGGACAGGGGCAACAGCGAAAGGAGAAACGACAGTATACCAAACTCAACATGTCGCTGGATCAAGCACTGCAACAAATGTTGAAGGCAGGGCTGATCACCTTAAGGGCTCCTCTCCGGAATCCGAACACTTCTGCTCCCAACTATCATCCCAATGATAGGTGCGCGTATCATTCTGATAGCCCGGGGCATACTACAGACAACTGCTGGCCTCTCAAGAATAAGATCCAAGATATGATTGACGCCGGAGAGATTCAGTTTGAAGTACCAGAGACTCCAAACATAATCACTGCTCCATTACCCAATCGTTGAAGCCTTTGTTTATTTGAATTTTTGAGTTGTATTTTTCTTTGCTTATACAAACAATTACTGTCATAGCAAACTCTTTTATTCTATTAATGCATCGCATACGTCTGTTTTGGGAATTAATACAATTGTTTTCATTATATTCAAAATTTCTTTTCATATTTTTTCTGATGATCAACTCTTGGTTAATAATTCTGAGCCTCTTGAGGGAGGATGACGAAAACGATACCACGATCGCTACAGTATGCTTTTGAACAGACCCCGCTGGTGAGGTACAGGCATTGTTTCAATCCCTAAACACTGGAGTTATAAGGATGATAATCCCTCGTCAACCCCTCTGAGCCAAAGAAGTAGGAGTTTTTATTTTCGAAAATCAAAACCCTCAATCATAACCTGGGGCAGGGTGGTCTCTCAGTTGATCCGAGTGCATAACGAATGGCACCAAAAAGAGATCCTTACAAAACGAAGAAAGACAGTGATGGTTCCGAATAATCATAAGGACAGGCAGTCATTATCAACAAAAAATCATAAATGAAAAGTCCAAAAAGTCAAAGCCAACGAAGAAGACTTACAAAACTGGGGCATCCCGCTGACTGTAATTCCAAAAAAGGAAACAGTTCAGGCAAAAAATAGGGATAACAAAATCAAAAAGGAAGAGGTCCCACAAACCCCCGACAAAAAATGATGACTGCCTATTCAGAATAAATCATCAATATCCGAACCATCACTGGAAAATCAGAACAAAGACTCAAACTAGGTCTAACGTATGATCAACTGAGTTTAGGTTTGGAGAACATCACGAAGAGCGGGTGGGTACAAATAAAATTTGAGCCTTTATCCTTTGTTTCTTAAACCGTGAACCAGGCCACGTTATAACCCTTAAAAGTCCTAGCTGAAGCATGGGTTAGTTTGAAAGCATACTGTTACGAAAGGTATCCTGACTCCTTAAGGCTTACGGTAAATACGGAGTTGACATCACGTTTTACAAACATTCACTTGTTTTATGAAAAAGAATGCATTTTCAAAATCTTCAAGACAGACATAAGCTTTGCATTTTAACATAACTTTGTTTGCGTATGACTTTTTGTTTGAACAGCAGGGAAATTCGCACGATGAATACCCAGCGAACAAAAGCACTTCCAACCAAGGGGCAGACATGATCATGGTCTACGATCTGGGGCAGTTAAGTCAAGATCCAGAGAATCTCTCAAAAGCCTATCAGCCTGGGGCAAATCTCCGCCGGAGTCACTTGGGGCATTTCAACAACGAATCTGGCCTGATCAAACACCTTCTGGTGGCATGACAAAACACTTCTAACAGGGGCAACTCCCTACATCCTGAGAGCATGGACATAGTCGAAAAAAATACTACGCAAAATCAAAGACCCGCTAGGTTGATATACCTAAGCAAAAATAAGGGCTTCCCGGCGAACCAAAAGGGTTCGGGCAAAATGAAGGGATAAAATGAAAAATCTATACACCCGGCAAGGCGAAAACCTGAAAAGGCGGCTTGGGCAAAAATGGGTATCCCGGTGGACCGAAAACCCGAAAGGGCGGTCCAGGCAAAAATTAGGGATTAAAGCGTATGACTATGTCCTGCCATCTGTCTACCAGAAGAAGGTTTGTCCATCAACAACTATCAGCATCCCACAAGTACCTCCCCCATAGAAACAGGGGCAATAAAGAGGGGTCTAAGCAATCTGATTGTTCTATCCTCCAAGGTATCAGGGTAGGTTCCGTCGAAGAACATAACCAATACGGGTCAATACCTCCCCAGGAGAGTCCAATCCAGCTTCCCCAGGAAAGTTGAAATCCATCTCCCCAAGCAGAAGCCTACCCCCAGTTGATTTTGGAAGCTTATCCTCGCAGAGCACGAACGCGTCGTCCGGCTTGGTTTAAAGAGTTATTTCCTTAACAGGATATAACTGGGTTATCCTCAGCCAAAAGCCACGGAAAGAGCGTCGTCGACGAAGTCTTCTTACCCCAGCGAAGTCTATCAGCACTTCCAATACAGCAGAGATATCCTCAGCAAGTCATTCTCAACAATTCAGCAAAAGCATCTCCCCACAGAGTATTTCTTCCCAGCATGGTCGCTAGAATATCTTTTTCTCCCCGCAGAATCTTCCATTTGCCAAGATTGTTCCGCAACAGAGTTATCTTCTCCTACCGGCATTCTTGCAGTTATCATCCCCAGCGGAAGCAAAAGCTATTCTTCAACATCAGCCCAGGATACGACTTCCCGGCACCCGTCAAGGATTTATTTTCTTAGACAAAAATACATTCATAAACATCACATCTTCATACATTATGGCATGCATATGCATCATACTACACGAATCTCATTAATTTTAAAGACATACAGTTCATGCATCATGATTTTGCATACAATTATGTTTTGCCTTTTCAGGAAAAAGATCAATACAAAAATGATTACTATCAACTATCGCAATTCTTTCTAGATATAGTTTCAGATATGACCTAGATGATGGTGACGTTCTGATACTGCTTCCAGATATCCTTCTAGATATAGTTTCAGATATGACCCAGATATGGTGACGTTCTGATACTGCTTCCAGATATCCTTCTAGATATAGTTTCAGATATGACCCAGATATGGGGACGTTCTGATACTGCTTCCAGAATTCCTTCTAGATATAGTTTCAGATATGACCCAGATATGGCGATGTTCTGATGCTGCTTCCAGAGTTCCTTCTAGATATAGTTTCAGATGTAAACCAGATATGGTGACGTTCTGATACTGCTTCCAGATTTCTTTCCAGATATAGTCCAGATGTAAACCAGATATGGCGACGTTCTGACACTTATTCCAGTTGAAGATATTTCAAGACCTTGTCCGGTTCAGTTAAATCGACCCTAAGATTTTCCTGATGCTTATCCAGTCAGAGGCCTTCTCTGGTTCAGTCAGATCGACCCTAAGATCTCCCTGATGCTTATCCAGTTGAAGACATTTCAAGACCTAGATCGGTTCAGTTAAATCGATCCTAAGATTTTCCTGATGCTTATCCAGTCAAAGGCCTTCTCTGGTTCAGTCAGATCGACCCTAAGATCTCCCTGATGCTTATCCAGTTGAAGATATTTCAAGACCTTGTCCGGTTCAGTTAAATTGACCCTAAGATTTTCCTGATGCTTATCCAGTCAAAGGCCTTCTCTTGGTTCAGTCAGATCGACCCTAAGATCTCCCTGATGCTTATCCAGTTGAAGATATTTCAAGACCTTGTCCGGTTCAGTTAAATCGACCCTAAGATTTTCCTGATTCTTACCCAGTCAAAGGCCTCTCTAGTTCAGTTAGATCGACCCTAAGATCTCCCTGATTCTTATTCCAGTAGAAGACACCCAAGATTTTTTTCAACAAGCGTTGTTGAAGTTAAAGACACCCAAGATTTTTCTCAACGAGCGTTGTTGAAGTTAAAGTCGCCCAAGGTTCTCTTACCATTCATGCTAAGGTAGTAACCATCCCTGGTTCTTTCATCGCCGTTTGAAGCTCCAGACTCAGCTCCTATAACCAGTCAGGACACATCTATACCAGGCATCTAAAAATCAGCTCCTGCAACGTGTCAGGTACTCATTTTCTGTTTTGCAGGTATGCAGGTTCTCGCCAAGGAATCTCTTACGCAATCAAACATCCAGATGGCATCTATAAGCTCATCATCCTATCCAGCGACCTCCAAATGGCATCTATAAGCCCATTCCCCCATCATTGCTAACATGTGAGCGCAAATTTCTGGGCACTCTAGTGTCCAATCATCTTCTACCCTCGGATTACGAAAGGCACGTCAGCCAATCTGCATCCTCAGGTCTAAGAAGATTGAACAGGGGCAACTGTTATACCCCAAAATTTGCCCTCCCATATTCTTCAAGAAATTGCCAAGCCAAGTCACAAAATTCCCCAAAGGTTGCACAGCTCAACTGTATCCTATACAGTCAAAATTAGGGTTTTAAGTCTGATCAAGAAAAGGAAGTGTTCAAAGGCTCAATCAAGTCTCATATGCTTACAAACATGGTCAAGCATCCTCATATCAAGTTTCAAGGCATTCAGCTCAAGATTGCACAGTCAAAACCCTAAATTGCACTACAGTCAACTGTAGGGGCAAAATGGTCATTTGACAGTCAAAAGTTCAAATTTTTGGTCAACATATCATTTTGAAGCCACAAACATCATTTGATCAATGCTTGATCATGATTCTCAAAATTTGGCTTAGAAAATCATCAAGATGCAAAAGTTTCCTTATTGGGACAGTTGAAAAAGTCAACTGAAATTGACCAGGGCATAACTTTCACATGGATTATCAGAAAAATTCCATCCAAAGCTCATTTTGAAGAGAAAGACATTTCCTACAACTCATCTTCATACTTCAAGTCCAAGAAATGCTCTCACAAAAAGTTATCAATTTCAACATTATAGGTCATTTTCAAAAGTCAACAAAAAGGGACTTTAAGTCAAAGGCCATAACTTGAGATTGGAAAATCAAAATGACATGGGACCAAAAGCATTGGTTAAAGGACTCAAAGACCTTTCCAAAATGTCCAAGAACATGAGAAAAGCTTAAAAATTGAGCAAGTTATGCATTGGAGAAGTTGGGAAATTTTTGTGAAATGGCAAAAGTTAACTATCCTTGAAACTTCAATTTTTGACAAAAGGGCCCACTTTCTTCCACTTGATTCAGCCTTGTCATGCCACACACGTGTCCCATGATTAATTTCAAGATCAAACATTGATTTTTCTATTTTATTTAATTTCTGATAATTTAATTCATTTTAAATCTTTAAAAATTCAAATAAAATTTAAAAATCAATGGAATAGTGTCATTTGAATTGGAATAGCTTCCATATATCATGTGCCAGCTCACAAACTCATGCTAGGGTTAGGTTGTACACCAAGTCTTGGTTTTTCTAAAAAAAAGGGAAAGTTTGTTAATGGTGAAAGACCTAAGACTAATTCTCTCATGGGCATGGATCAAGGCCAGCTAATGACCTAATTCCCTTCCCTCATAAGTGCTGAGTCAAAACCTAATGCCCACACACTAAATGCTGCGCAGGAGACACCATTGCCAACTTGAAAAATTTCTATAAAAACTCAAAACTGAAATCATTGATAGAGGTTGATTCAAGTCCTAATATTGATTCTAAAAGCTTCCTTGTGGTTCACTGATCATATTTCAATTCATAACACTCATCAAAAGGCAAGGAATCAGTGTACAGAACTCAGCATATGTCGTGAAAAACTCACAATCGTATTCTTAAATTTAAGCATTTTCATAACATTTTCTGCATGGATTCTTATTCCTCCTGCAATTCTAAAGCTAACTGATACATTTAATTGTGTTTTCCTGTGTTATGTACAAAGATGCCATTGTAGCTTTTTAGGGTTTGCAGGTTTTCGAATTAGGGCTTTTCATCCAAGGCAAAATTAGGACTCGTGAGTAATATCATTGGCATGAGCGTGTTCAGACGAAGAAGAATCCATCCTCGCGCCTAATTTATGTTTAGAGACGGCGTAATCGCTATTTTCTATAAACCGGCCTAAGAGAACACACATAAAACCGTGGCCTTTGTTTTTGATATTTGCAGGAACGAAGAAGAAGACCTCGTGGCCAACAACCATTGGTTCTTTTTGAATTGCGCGCGTTTTTCAGATAACCAACCAATTTTCTTTTATATTGATTAGTAGCTATTATATATTAAAAGTAATTGAAGTGGTTCAGTGGCGCAGGAAGTGATCAGTAATGCTAGTGACCTGGGTTCGAGTCCCAGGTCTGTACAATATTTCATGTTATTTTTCAATTCCAACTCCTATGCAGCGCCAGTGATAATACACACCATACATCCTCAAAGATCAACCAGCCACGCGTCCTGGAGATCAAATCAAGGGCATAGATCAGAGGTGTACCATAAGCCTTAGTCCAAGGTCCCACACGTAGCCTGGAAAAGTCAACGAATCTCAAGCTTATTGGGCCCAAATTGCTGGATCCATACCTCACAATTGGGGCCTGAACCCCCCCCCTGGTTTGCCTTCTCCATATTTTTCTTATTTTATTTTTAATTGCTATTATATTTTCTTTTTTTGCTTTAATTGATTGTTTTTTTACCAAATACAAAAATACCTTAAAAAATTCAGAAAAGGATAAAAAATATAATGATTATTTATTTTGATATTTTCTTGTAAATAAATTAACATATAATAAATATTAGTTTAATTAGGTTTATCTTAATTCTTTTCATAATAAAACATAAAAAATATAGAATTTAGGCTTAATTTTTATCCTTTTTAATTTTTCCTTTTATCATAATATTATTTATTTATTTATTTTTATAATTAAATTGTACATAAAAATTAGGGTTTCATTTAGTTAAAAATTTCAACATTTTCTTAATAACTAAAATCCAAAAATATAGCATTAGGTTTAATGACTTTTTATTCCTTTTAATTTTCCTTTTTTTTTGCCATAATATTAGTGATTTATTTATTTTCATAATTAAACTTGTAAACTAATTAGGGTTGCATTTAGGTTAAATTTTAATAATTTCATAATAAACTTAAAAAATAATTAGAACTAGGTTTAACATTTCATTTTGGTTTTTAATTAATTCTTTTTTTATTAAAAAAACACAAAAATACTAAAAAACATTTTCTTTTAATTCTTAAATTTTAATTCCTTATTAATAATATTTTGCAAAAGGGTCCAACGCCCTCGTTCGTAATTTATTTTATTCGCACATTTGTTTTATTTCGCTTAATTCATTATGTATCTCTCCCGAAGCATTGTAACTTAAACTTCTCGCACTTTTATTTCTTTTGCTTTATTTACTTTCCGTCAAATCGGGTCCGGTTTAATTTTGGCGATGTGGACCCGCGCCATTTGTAATAGCGTTAGATTTACTTTTCCCGCAAATTTTAACTGTTAACAAAAGCATGCAAGAATGAATGGATAAAATAAAATCAAGCGTAGATCACAATGAACATGACAAGACAAAAATAACTGAAACATGACACACGAATCGCACACACCACCCCTAGGGTACGCCTCACTGTTGCCTTGCCTTTCGAAAGGTGATCGTCGAGTAGAGGATGTCTTAGTAAGTCCTCATGATCCGGGAACCTGGCATGAGGGTAGCTTCTAAGGTGTCTTCCCATTGCTCTGGTGATCACCATGTCCCGAACCTCGAATTGACCCGAACACCTCCAACGGTGGTGCTACCTACCTCTCAATGGTGGGATGGCACTACTTTAAAGGACATCTACACAGACGAATTCCTTAGGGTAGGTAGGTTCTCAAGGATACTTGCTCTAATCTCAAAATAAAACAAAACTCTTTTCACACCGACACATTTCAAAAAACTTTCAAAGCAAACTTTTCAAACACTTTGACGTACGAGTCGAACTGAAATTTTTTCAAAGAAACTTTTAAAACCCACATTGAAAAGCAAACAAACCTTTTTGAAAACACATTGAGCAAGTACCTAAGAGCCCATGGACAACCATGGATAGAAAGGGTGCTAACACCTTCCCTTTCTATAATCTACCTCCCGAACCGAGAGCAATCTCTTTAAAGGAATTTTTCTGTGCTTTTGTCCTTTCCATTTGGAGAAAATAAAAGACGGTGGCGACTCTTGCTTCCGCGACATTTCGCGAACCAGCGTTAAACAGTCAGTTCCAGATCCATCAATCACACCCATATTCAGGAGGACTGTCCTCTTCTTCTTCTTCTTATCCTTCAAGATAAGAGTCTTCAGATCTTGCTGACCCTTGGCCAAGTTCATGAACATCTCCTGGAACTGAGCATTTTGGGCTTGAAGAGCCTTGATAGCTTGATCAGTAGTTGCTTCAGAAGACATGATCGTGCTGAAATAAACAGCGAAGAATATGAGAAACCTGTAAGGGTACCTGTAATGAGGTGCATGGGAATGGAATGCGTATGATATGATTTCAAAGAATTTTAGGAGATTCAAATTCGTAAACCAAAATGAAACACACTTTTATTAGATAAAAAATTGAAATCAATGTTTAACAAATGCCTTAAAGGCGTTACAAAGGAAATACTGAAAAGTAAAATCTAAACTAGAAACAAAAAGAAAAAAAAAAAGAGGAAAAAAAAAGAAATTAGCGCTCCCATGGTTGCTTTCCTTTGGTGCTTACATAGTCATTTAAGATTCGCTCATTCTCCAGCTACCTTGTAAGCTTCAGAATCTTCCGCTCCTGCTCATGATACTTCTCTCTATAAGTATCCCTTTCTTCCCTTAGCTGGATCCAAGACCTTTTCAATGCCCCAATGTCAGTAGGCATATGAGGATGGATGGCCATATGAGGAACCCCTTCTTCATCAGCACGCTCCACAATTACTGGTAAAACAGCTTCATATGGCATCCCCAGCTTTTAAGCACAGGCTCGAACCCACTGGAGATATGGTTCCATCGGGAGAGAAGTCTTCATGCCTAGCTCATGCGGATCAGACCTGTTCACCCTATCCCAAGCTCGTATGAATCTGCGGCGATGTCACTCAGCATCTCCCTAGAAGTCAAAGACAATGCTTGGAAGCAGTAACTCATGAGGTCCGTCCCTCCTAGCTCGCCCAAACTGTCGTAAGGCCAAACAAGGATTATAGGTGATCCCTCCTTTAATCCCCAACAATGGAACATTGGGGTATTCCCCACAGCGATCAATAATAGCTACTTCTTCCATGTCTTTAGTACTCCATATGATGTCCGTATGAGCAAGGGACATAATTCTGTAGGCCCAACCCATGCCTTTCTCGTTCTTCAAAACAGATTTGGGGAGGTGAAAAATAAACCACCTCGCCAGCAATGGTGCACAGCACATGAGAATTCCCCGTTTCCGAGCAGTACGGGCATAGAGAGTATGCAGGATATCACCCAAGAGAGTGGGCACTGGATTACGGGACATGAAAATATTCATTGCATTCACGTCGACAAAGGAATCTGAATTAGGGAACAGAACCAAGCCATAAATGAGAAGAGCCAGGATGTCTTCAAACGCTTGAAAGTCCAAACTATCCCAAAACTGTTGAGCCTGACCAATCAGAAACTTAGGCAAGAAACCTTTCTCACCATTCTGAGTCTCCCAATTAGATACTACATCAACCTTTGTTAGATGAAGGGCTGAAGCAATATCCTCTGGTTTAGGAACCATCTCCAAACCTGTAAATGGGGTCTACTCTAGAATAGAGATGCCGAGCAAATCAGAGAACTCTTCCAAGGTAGGGACCAACTGATAGTCCGGGAAGGTAAAGCAGTGGTACAATGGATCAAAGAACTAGAATAAGACACTCATCATTTGTTCATCCAGCTTGGAAGTGACTAGACTAAGAAGGTGACCATGTCTTCTGACAAAAGAAGAAGTATCGGGGATCTTTGAAACCAACTCTCTAAGCTGAGCAGGGATTTGCACAAAGTTAATCCGAATGGTGTTTCTGCGCATAGAAGCCATGATCTGCAAAACAGAACAAAGATGAATCCCATTGGTCTTTGAAATGGTTAGCCTAATGCAATATGCATGCAATGTCATGATGCATGATGTCATGATAAGAACACACCACAGGTATCACAGATAGCAAACATGGTAAGGGCAAACAAGTCACACAATAACCCTTAAGTTTCAGGCTGGCATGGAGTTTAGGTACTACCCTCTTTTAGTTTAGTTGGTTCAACCGGTCCTAGAAATAGTAATTGGGTTCTAGAGGTTCTCAATATCACTGACCCTCCTCGATCGGTCATAATTCCAGTTTAGCAACCTTTTTTTGCGACCGGAACCATCTCGAGAGTTTGGTTTCAATGAGTGTAGCATGCTGCTACTTTTCTATGGCCAAGTTGGTCAATTGTAGGTTCTAAGGTCAGTTGGTGCTTAATGAACCCTTAGCTACCCCATATTCTCCTTGTTCCTCCACAAGGGATATCGGTACAAACTTAAAGTGTCACACCAATGTAGCTACTGCTTCAACCGTATCAGTCTATGTCGTACAGTTCTCTCATAGTCTATTGCTACTTACCTAAAGGGTATCCCCCAGATTCAGGTTAGGATCTATAGTAACTCCGATTCAAACCCACAAATATAAAGCACATAAATCAAGCAATTGAAAACACAATGATGAACTAATCCTAAGGTACACCCCACTTATAACTCCCCAGCAGAGTCGCCAGTTCTGTGATACGGTGGAAGAACTGACTGTTTTTGGGATGCTGGTTTGTGTTTTGCGTTTGTTTTTGCAAAATGTCGTGGTAAGCAAGAGTCGCCATCGACTTTTATTTTATCCAACAAGGAAAGGAAAAAAGCACATAAAAATTCCTTTTTCGAGATTATTCTGAGTACGGGGGGTAGATTATAGAAAGGGAAGGTATTAGCACTCTTTCTATCCATGGTTTTCCATGGGCTCTTAGGTACTTGCTCATCATTTTCAAAATTGTTTTCTTTGTGTTTGTGGGTTTTGAAAAGTTTTTGTTTCGACTTCGATTTAACTCTTGTATCGGTCCTCAAGAGTGTAATGAAGTATTTTTGAAATTTTGTTTTGTAAAGAGGTGTAAGTGTAGAAAAAAGTTTTGTTTTGTTTGAGCAAGTACTTAAGAACTAATTTGTTTACTCGAAAAAAGGAATCATTCCGTATTCATTTCCTTTAGACAATGCTATCCTACTATTAGTGAGTAGGTAGCACCGTCGTTGGAATTTGAGGGTCAATTCGAAAGGGACTTACAGTCACTAAAGCAACGTTAGGACGTCTTAGCGGTAACCCTAATGTCTTAGATCATTTATTTGAGGCAATGATATCCGAGGCAACCTTTCCGAGGCGACTATGATCTTTTAGACAAGAGGGCGACCTCTAAAACAATCTATGCTCAATGACCGTTTACGAAGGCAACCAAGTGGGGTGTACCCTAGGAGTGCGCATGTGCGAATGTGTTGATTTCAGTTATTTTTATCTTTGCACAATTAAGGGTGATCTAACAGTTTAAATTTAGTCATTCATTCTTGTCATGCAATCCCTATTATCAAACATCTAGCAGTTGAATATTTGCAGAAATTAAAGTGCGGAATTTAAACTAAACTATTACAAGGCGTCGGGTATTTACATCGCCAAAAACAAACCCTTTGAAATTTAAATGCGATAAAAATAAATAAATGTCCTAATTTAATTATTACAAACCGGGAGCAGATACAATAATTGAATAAAAAATAAAGCGCGCGAGAAAATTTGAATCGAATGCGAAACTAGGGTTTTGACCCTCTTAATTAAAAGAAAATGTTTTTGTTGTTTTTTTAAATATTTTTAAGAAAAGAAATTAAGTCCTAAAATTAAATATTAAATTAATTGGTTAATTAAATAAATTAATGAAAAAAATAATTAATGACATATTTTTTGTTTTTGTTATTTTAGGTAAAAAAATAAATACAATCAAGTTAATAAAAACTTATTGATTCTAATTAATTTTAAATATCTACAAAATAAATGAAAGTTATCTAGAATTAACCTAATTAAATTAATTAATATTTATTGATAAAAAATAAAAGTTCTTATTTTAATTGGATAAAAAACATTTTTTTGGTGATTTTTTTTATAACAAGAAAATTAATTTTGGTTAGTAATTAAATTAAATTAAATTAAATAACTAAATGAAAAAAAAAAAGAAAATATAAAGAAAGATAGAGATTGGGCCTGATTTTCAAGGGTGTCAATAACAAGAATTCTGGCCCAATGATGCTGATCCATATTGACTTTTTTTGATCCCATGCATTGCGCTTGACTGGCTTGTGGTGTACCCTCAATGATGGCCACCAGATCTGGCCATCTGGCCATCTGGCGTGTTGGATGGTGAGGGAGTATGATGGACCCCAAGCTCATGCGTGCACTGGATTTCCTGTAATAAAATGAAATAGAGAAATAGGGGGACCTGGGATTCGAACCCAGGTCCTAAAGGCAATTTCCAATGGCTTGTAACCAGCTGGGCTGTTGGTTATTTTTGTATATATGCCAAGAATCAAATATAATATAAGAAAACAAAAATTAGTGGGCAATTGTAACAAAAAAATGCGCCAGATTCGAATAAGCCTATGGGGGAGTGACACGCCTTCATCCCTGTTCTAGGACCGTGGTTAAAAGTTGAACCACCTATACCTATGGACAAATGTTCGTCGCTACAAACAGGGGTTCATCCAAAATCCTCTACAAGCCACATAAATGGAAACCAACGCCATGGTTGAGTTCGTCTCACTCTCCTGATCACAACCATACTCCTTTCGGAGGCTAATTGTACCTGAAAACAAAAACCCTAAAACCAAACTCGAAAACCTAACAATGGTGAATTTCAATTCAGTCCATATAAATGAAATTGAATAATGCCAAAAGCTTGCAAATTCTCTGTAGATTAATATTATGCCATTATTGTACGCTATGGATGCAAGAACAAAGCTATTCGAATTCAAAAAGATGGTGATACCGATGCGGACTTACAGTGTGTGGGAGGGCTTGAAAATGCTTGGTTTTGATTGCTTTAGGTTGTGGAGAATGCCAGGAAACGATTGGGGCAGATACCAAGCCTTGAGGATGCTTCTAAGTGGGACTTTGATCTCACACTTTTCTTTGATTTTTTTTAATCTGATTCTTGCTCTGCGTCTGATTTCTAACCTTGATTTTGATCTGCACGCAACCCTTATGTATCCAGCAATGCATTAGGGTTAATTATTATGTCCAAATCAACCTTCTTCAATGCCTTTGATATTTGATTTGATTCTCTTTAACAACCTTCCAATTTTGGCTTATTTTGAATCTTTTTGTGCACACAAACCTTTACACTAATTGGAATGCCTTGCTAGCTGTAATTAGAGCCTGAAATAATCACAAGATTCTTTGTTATCAGTATTTTGGATTTAATTTGATTTAATTTGAATTAATTCAAATAAAAACCAAAATAAATTATAAAAATAAAATATGGACAAGTGGCAAAGGCTAGAGCACGTGGGCTATGTTTCCAACTTAAAACAAGTGAAAAAGAATGGGCCCATTTGGCAAATTTTGGAGTTTTGGGCATAGTTGACTTTTGGCAATTTTGCAAAAAAGGTCAACTTCAACAATGCATAACTTCCTCAATTTTGACTCTTTGGAGGTGTTCTTAGACTTTTTAGAAAGCTTTATATGTCCTCTAATCAACCCTTTTGGTATCATCGCATTTTGATATTCCATGCTCATGTATGAAGCTTTGACAAAAAAGGTGTTTTTGTTGACTTTTCAAAATGACCTATAATGTCCAAATTCATAACTTCTTGTGAGTGCATATTTTGATCTTGGGAGATGAAGATGGATTGTAGGTAATTTCATCCTATTCAAAATGAGCTTTTGATGGGTCATTTATCATAAAGTATGATAAAGTTATGCTTAGTCAAAGTTGGGTTGACTTTTGCCCTAACATAGTCGATTTTTGGACCTTTGAGCAATTGACTGAGCAAACTTCCTCTGCAAGACTTGAAACTTGGCATGGATAATCTTGAGAACATATTAGGACATTGGTGAGCACTTGGGACCACTTGGGCTCAGGTATCTTTATGCAAAATGAAACCCTAGTTTGGGTAGACTACCTTAGGAGAGAGCTTGTCTGGCCAACCCTTGGACTTCCTTGAGCAACTTGAGGATCTTTCTTGAAATGTTTTGAGAAATATGGGAGGGAAAATTTTGGGGTACAACACGGTGTATTCTCGAGCTGTAATGAAGTTTGCCATCTCTGCTTGTCCTCACCAATTGATTGCCCTTTGTTGAAAGCAGGCATTCAACGCCTGATAGATAACAAAGAGCTTTTGTTTGAAAGTACTCATGTTTCACCTATTCCTGTTGAAGATGTTTCAATCATTACCATTTCCGCCAATTCTTCCAGGGTCTCCACCAAAAGACCCGTTAGAATTACATCGGTTCCGAAAGCAGCTCCTTTAATAATCACAATGCTTGGGCCAGTCCCATATGAATTAGACAAAACTGTGTCGTGGAATTACGGAGGGGACATTTACTACCATGGCATCAAGCAAGACTGGCCGGCCACTGAAGAGATAAATTACGAGAAAGAAGACTCCGACATCAGTAATATTTCCAGAACTAGCAAAATTACCCGAAGCGATAGGATCTTTTCTCCAGAAATTGCTCCCCCAAAAAGCAGTTTTTGGACCCGTAATTATCCCTGTGGCTGCTCCATAGGTTGCTCCCATACCCATAATCATCTCTGCAAGTACTCCTATTGACGAAGACGTTACAACCCCTGTTATCATTCCTACCAACACTCATGTTGCTGAAACTCGAGGAAAGAGTATTTTAGTTGAGCTTGTCCGGACGAAGGCCCAGTCATTGACTATCCCCGAGACTTCCAAGAAAGAAATGGAGGAGATCCTAAAAATTATAAAGAGGAGCGACTACGATGTAGTTGAACAATTGGGGCAAACTCCCTCTAAAATCTCCATGCTGGTATTACTACTGTGCTCCGAGGCACATGCAAAAGCCTTGGTGAAGTTCTTAAAAACAACCCATGTACCTCAAGAGACGTCTGCTGATCAATTCCAAGACTGCGTAGCCAGCCTGACAGCGGATAATGACCTAGGTTTTTGGGATGCTGATCTGACACCGAGGGGAAGAAAGCATAATGAGGCATTGCACGTCTCTGTGGAATGTAGGGGCATAACTCTGGCTCATGTTTTGGTGGACACAGGCTCATCTTTGAATGTATTACCGAAAAAAGCTCTTGATAGACTTGACTGCGAGGGACTGACATTAAAGCCAAGCAACATAGTAGTAAGGGCATTTGATGGCTCGAAGAGGATGGTACACGTGGAAGTGGATATCCCCATAAAGGTTGGAACCCAAACTTTCAATTCCACCTTTTATGTAATAGACATCCGCCCTTCGTATTCATGCTCGCTAGGCTGGCCATGGATCCACAATGTTGGCGTTGTTACCTCTATATTGCACCAGATGCTGAAGTATCCGGTTCAAGGGAAGATTATCACTATCCATGGAGAGGAAGAATACATGATCAACCATCTCAATTCCTTCAGATATGTGGAATTGGACGGCGAATTCATTGAAACTCCATTTCAACACTTCGAAGAGGTCCCCCAAGAGGTGGCAGTAACCAAGACAGTGTCTCAGATTCCCAAGATCACAAGACCTCCACTCCGGATGTCATCTCTGAAAGACGCCAAAGCAGTGGTAGAGGAAGGTGGATGCACCATCTGGGGGCAACTTCCGGATATCCCGTATAAGTCTGACAACTTTGGCCTAGGTTTCACTTCAAGTGCTCAAAATGATGTACACTGTGCCCGTGCTGGAGGGCCACCCTTGAAGATTAGAAACCGTGAGGTCAACGCGGTAGAAGATGGTGAAGATGATTGCAACCTGGAGGATTGGATCTTTCCGCCTGTCAATGGAAGGCTCAACAATTGGGAGGCTAGAGACTTCGTTCCAATCACTTTTATCCCACAGTAATTTATCTTTACATTTTGTTGGATCTGTAGTATTCAAAAACAATTCGCACTCTTAAAACCTTGTGTCTTACCCGAGGCACAATGGTCCATTTGTAAGGGTTATTATTTCATCTTCATATGACATCAATGAATCATGGACGTTTTTCGCATAAAAACTTTTGTGCTCATTGTTTTTCTTTTACATTTTATTTTCTTTTAAAGATAGCTATACCCTTACACACACCCACACTCACAATGCAGGTATTCATCCATTCTGGATCCCATGGGTAACGATACTGCTATGGCCTTTCATGACTATGAGAATCTAATCTACCAAGTCGAAGACGAAGGTGAGGAAGATTGTGAAGTACCAGGGGAACTTCCCAGACTGCTACAACAAGAGGAAAGAACCATTCATCCTCACGAGGAACCTGTGGATACGATCAACCTGGGTACCAAGGAGGATAAAAAAGAGGTCAAGGTGGGTGCCAATCTGGAACCCAGTGTCAAGGAGCGTCTGATTCAATTGTTACACGATTATGTTGAAGTTTTTGCCTGGTCATATGAAGACATGCCAGGACTTGATACAGACATCATGGTACATCGTCTGCCTACAAGAGAAGATTGTCCGCCAGTAAAGTAAAAGGTTCGCCGCATGAGACTTGATATGTCAGAAAATATTAAAGCGGAGGTCATGAAGCAATTCAATGCTGGATTTTTGGCTGTCACTTCATACCCTCAATGGGTTGCCAACATTGTTCCCGTACCCAAAAAAGACGGCAAAGTACGAATGTGTGTGGACTACAGAGATTTGAATAGGGCAAACCCTAAGTATGATTTTCCACTCCCCCACATTGATATCCTAGTTGACAATACAGCACAACACAAAGTGTTTTCCTTCATGGATGGATTCTCAGGTTACAACCAAATCAAAATGGCATCTGAGGACATGGAGAAAACAACATTTGTCACACAGTGAGGCACATTCTGCTACAAGGTAATGCCATTCGAACTGAAGAATGCTGGGGCAACCTATCAGCACGCCATGGTAGCTTTATTTCATGACATGATACATCATGAAATAGAGGTCTACATAGACGATATGATAGCCATATTGCAAGCAAAAGAAGAGCATCTTGATCACTTACAAAAGCTGTTTGAGAGACTGAAGAAGTACAAGCTGAGGTTGAATCCAAACAAGTGTACATTTGGAGTACGGTCTGGCAAACTCCTAGGCTTTGTCGTCAGTAACAAGGGTATTGAAGTCAATCCTACCAAAGTTAAAGCAATACAAGAGATGCCTGCTCCTCGTACTAAGAAGGAAGTCAAAGGATTCTTGGGACGTTTGAACTATATTGCCAGATTCATTTCTCACCTGATAGCTACTTGTGAGCCAATCTTCAAACTATTGAAGAAAGATCAAGTAGTCAAATGGAATGATGAATGCCAAGTTGCTTTTGACAAAATCAAAGAATACTTACAAGAGCCTCATGTATTGATGCCACCAATCGAGGGGAGACCATTGATCATGTATCTGACTGTTTTAGAAAACTCAATAGGGTGTGTATTGGGGCAGCATGATGAGTCTGGCCGAAAAGAGCACGCTATTTACTACCTGAGCAAAAAGTTTACCGATTGTGAAACCAGATATTCACTGCTCGAGAAAACTTGTTGCGCTCTGGCATGGGCTGCTCCCCGGCTAAGACAGTATATGCTGACTCATACTACTTTGTTGATATCTAAAATGGATCTGATAAAATACATCTTCGAGAAGCCTGCTCTTTCTGGGAGAATAGCTAGATGGTAGATGATTCTGACAGAGTATGACATACAATATACTACCCAAAAAGCTATAAAGGGAAGTGTGCTAGATGATCACCTTGCTCACCAAGCTATAGAAGACTATCAGTCCATGAAGTTTGAATTCCCGGACAAAGACATCATGACATTAGACAACTGCGAAGAAATCAGGCCATATGACGGACCTAAACAAGGATCCCGATGGACCCTGTTCTTTGATGGAGCATCCAATGCCCTTGGTAATGGTATCGGTGTTGCACCCATATCTCCGGAAGGGTTTCATACTCCCTTTACAGCCAGACTTTGCTTCAATTGTACGAACAACATGGCGAAATACGAAGCGTGCATCTTTGGTCTCAGAGCTGCCATAGACTTGGGGATCAAATCATTGGATGTATTCGGAGACTCAGCTTTGGTCATCAGTCAGATCAAAGGGGAATGGGACACCAAACACCCTAACCTTATCCCTTACAAAGAACATGTTTTGACATTACTACCACATTTTGAGGAGATTACCTTCGAGCACTTCCCGCGAGAAGAAAATCAGCTAGCAGACGCTCTAGCCACAATGTTATCTATGTTTAAACTTAATTGGGATAGTGAGGCTCCCCAGATCACCATCGAACGAATGGATGAGCCAGCATACTGTCACGAGATTAATACTGAAGAAGTAGTGGACCAGCCTTGGTTTCATGAAGTCAAGAGGTATCTCGAGGCTCAAGAATATCCAGAAGGAGCTTCAATCAATGATAAGAAGTTCTTAAGAAGATTCTTTGCTAAATTCTTCCTTAGTAATGGCATCCTGTACAAACGCAATCATGACTCTGTATTGCTTCAGTACATAGATAAGATTGAAGCTGAAAGGATCATGGCTGAATTACATGAAGGTACTTTTGGCACCCATTCCAATGGGCATACGATGGCGAAGAAAATCCTACAGGCAGGCTATTATTGGTCTACCATGGAAGCAGATTGCTATCAACACTCTCGAACCTGCCATAAGTGTCAAATTTATGCTGACAAGGTGCACGTACCTCTGGTTCCTCTGAATGTCTTAACGGCTCCTTGGCCCTTTGTTATGAGGGGAATTGATATGATTGGGGAAATCAAGCCGACAGCCTCCAATGGACACCGCTTCATCCTAGTGGCCATTGACTATTTTACAAAGTGGGTTGAAGCAGCCTCCTTCGCCTCCGTTACCAAGAATGTTGTTGCCCGCTTCATCAAGCAAAACCTTATTTACCGGTACGGTATCCCGGAAAGGATCATCACTGACAATGGTACAAATCTCAACAACATTAAGATCACCGCATTATGCGAGCAATTCAAGATTCAACATCACAATTCTTCTCCCTATCAGCCAAAAATGAATGGTGTTGTTGAAGCTGCAAATAAAAACATTAAAAAGATCGTATAGAAAATGATAGTCACATACAAAGACTGGCATGAGATGTTACCATTCTCTCTCCACGGGTATCGTACCACGGCTCGCACATCAACTAGGGCAACACCCTATTCTTTGGTTTACGGCATGGAGGTTGTCTTGCCTATTGAGGTGCAGATCCCCTCTCTGAGGATTATGAAAGATGCAGGGTTGAACGAAGACGTTTGGATCCAGACTCGACTTGATCAACTAAACTTGATTGATGAGAAGAGACTTACTGCTGTTTTCCATGGTCAAATGTATCAAAAACGGATGATCAAGGCTTTTAACAAGAAAGTCAGACGCCAAGTGTATCAAGTTGGGGATATAGTAATCAAGTGCATCATCTTGCCACAAAGTGATCCCAGGGGAAAATGGACTCCTACCTATGAAGGACCATTTGTAATCAAAAACATATTCTCCGGTGGGGCAATGATCTTGACCACCATGGATGGCGACGACCTGCCACACCCTGCGAACACAGACATAGTCAAAAGATACTACGTATAAGAGACCCGCTAGGTTGACATACCTAGGCAAAACAAGGGCATCCCGGCGAACCAAAATGGTTCGGGCAAAAGTTAGGGATAAAACAAAAAATATGTACACCCGGCAAGTTGAAAATCCAAAAGGGCGACTTGGGCAAAAAAAGGTTTCCCGGTGGACTGAAAACCTGAAAGGGTAGTCCAGGCAAAAGTTAGGGAATTAAGGTGTACGACTATGTCCCGTCAGATCACTTAATAAACAATCTTCGGCTTCCACTGACAAACTCAGAGTTTCTGATCAATTCAATCATCTTCGGACGAGACAACAAATAGACAAAATACTCGGAGATACGAAGGCTATAGCAGAATAGAAACCCCATGGGAATTTTAGACACATAGCTATCTTTTCTTTGTATCAAAATTTTCATTTTTTACGACAACATTCTCTTACTAGAATGTTTGTCCCCTTGTACAAAAAAAATACTTATTCAAAGTCAATACAAAATATTCCTTTGAAAGTGCAAAAACTATTTGTCTTTTCTTTTACGCGTGTTTTGTTTACAAAAACGTCCAATGATTCATTGTTGAACATATGCATTTGAACATAATTACTGTTTACGAATAAACAAAATGAAAAGAGGCAATTACTGATAGGTTGAAAAGATAGGAAAATATCTCTAGACCATTCAATAAGTAATCCCCTGCAGTACGTCATTTAAATCCCCAGTGGAACAAAGTTTCAAATTGTTAATCCCCAGTAGAAGTTGTCAAAATTTCTCAAGACACCAACAGGCTTTACAAGCAGTACTTGGCATTTCCCTTACAACAAAATTTATTTCTCTCGGCAGAAATCCATCAATACTTCGACTTCAAGACACAAAGACTCACATATCCTCAGCAGCATTCAGGGATTTATTTTCCTCAATCTAACAGCAATGCAGCAGATTAGCTCACATACACATACATTGCATCCATGTATCATAAATATTGATAAAGCAAATACATTGCATCATACATTTCATGCAACATAACTTTGTATTTTAGCTAACATTTTACCCTTTTCAGGATAAGATTAACAATTACCGTTAACAATATGCAATCTTGATACAGTTCAGATATGCTCCAGATACGGATGCCATCCTGATACTCATTCAGATTCAACTTCATGATACAGTTCAGATACGCTCCAGACACGGCTGCCATGCTGATACTCATTCAGATCCCAACATCATGATACAGTTCAGATACGCTCCAGACACGGCTGCCATTCTGATACTCATTCAGATCCCAATATTTGGATACAGTTCAGATACGCTCCAGACACGGATGCCATTTTGATACTCATTTAGATACAACTTTCAGATACAATACAGATACGCTCCAGACACAGACGCTATTCTGATACTCATTCAAATGCAACTTTTAGATACAGTTCAGATACGCTCCAGACACGGACGCCATTCTGATACTCATTCAGATGCAACTTTAAGATACAGTTCAGATACGCTCCAGACACGAATGCCATTCTGATACCCAGGCAAAATCCGCTTTCAGAGACAGCTCAAATACGCTCCAGACATGGACGCCATTCTGATACTCATTCTTTCAACTTACAAATTACAATTCAGCAATCACTTCTGGATGGCATCTACAAGCCCATCTCCAACAAGATTCTATCACCGCTCTAAATGGCATCTTTAAGCCCATTCTCTCAACCACGCATCATCGAGTGCAAATTTCTAGGTACTCTAGTGTCCAATCATCTTCCACCTTCGAGTCATGAATGGCAAAACTCGCCAATCTAACTCTTCAGGTTTAAGAAGATTGAACAGGGGAAGCTGTTGTACCCCAAAATTTTCCCTCTCACTTATCAAGATTTTTTCACAAAATCTCTTTGACTTAAGACTGGATTAGGGTTTGATTAGCTTAAGACACCTCCTCATGCACTAATGACCCAAAATTAGGGTTTGAGTTTGCACAAGGATTTTTGGACTATCAACACTTCATATGACTTTCAAGTATCATTATGGACCTCCAAGATTATTCATGTCAAGTTTCAAGCCTTGAATCACATTTTTGATCAGTCAATTGGACAGTTGACCTAGAAATCAGCTATATTGGGGAAAAAGTCAACCATGGCCAATTTACAGTCAAACCTCATGATTTTTTATCCACATCAACATCTTAGGCTCATATGTATCATTTGATCAAGTTTGGACCATAATCCCTCAAGAAATTTGATCAAATCATTAAAAGGGCAAAATGGTCAAAATTAGGGTTTTGACTGGGAAAGAGCAATTTCTGATTTTTGACCTAGAAAATGATCAATTGGTTTGAAGCATGATTTCAAGAGTTCAATTGCATCATCTTGACCTAATGACATGGTTCAAAACATTGCAAATCCATTGGATTGACAGATGAATTTTTCAATTAACTGATCAAAAGTCAACTGTACACTGAAAAGTCAAACTTTGACTTTTTGGACAAATTCAAGTGCCAAGGACCACAATTCATCAAAGCATGCAAAAATGTGAAACTTTTTCATCAAGAAATCAAGTATTTAAGATTTTGTTTTGAAATTTGAAATTTCTTAACTTAGAAAGTTTTCTAAGTATAGAAAATTTCTTATTTTTTCTCAACTTTAAGCCAAATTTTAACCATGATACAAGATGATTCAAAGGAAGTTCCCAACATGAAAGTTGTAGATCTCCATGAAATCTACAACTTTGCTTCACACAATTTCTCCTAAAGATGCTTGTATCTCAAGATATAATTTTGTGAATACATGCTCATGAACTAAAATAGCTTAGTGAAATTTTGCCCTAGTTAGGCAGGTTTTTTACCTAACTTCATGCCAATTTTTCACATAGTTACAAGGGGAATCTTTGAAATCAATTCAAATATGAGTTGTATATCACATTTCAATCTTTCCAAAATGTCCAAGAACTTCTTGAGATCATTCTTGAGTAGGGAGAATCGAAGAGATAAAGTTGGAAATTCCTCACTTTGATTTTAAGCCATTTCATGAAGAACAAGTTTTCAAATTTACAAATTGGCTATACAATCTTCACTTTTTAGGCCTCAAACTCGTTTTTCAATCCACCATTAATGGATTGCACAAGGTTTCATGCCCTAAAGCCAAACATTCAATGCATTGTACAAGAAAATAATCATTTTTGGAAGAAAGGCAACATTGTCATTTTGGAAAAGCATGCTTTTTGCATTTTTCCATTTCTTGAGCCTTGGACTTGTTCTTTCTGCACAAACCAAGCCTCTAAACCTGAACAAAACATGTTTAAAGCTTCACACCACCCTACAAGATCATCATCATGCCTTAAGAAGTCACTTCTCACACTTGCTTCAAAACAAGAAATGTAGCAAGACATGTGATCTTGTACTTCTGAGCAAGCACAAGTCCTCCAACCTTTTTCTCTATATAAAGCCATCATTTTGCAACTAAAACCACGAATGCCCAATCCTTGAAACACCCTAGAATCAGAAATTGCATACCAAGCCTCCAAACTTTCCATTTCTGACTTGTGAACTGAATCTTCCATTTCACTCGTGCGTTCTCAGGCCTTTTGCTTTCCCAAGCTTCCTTACCTTACAAGTAAACCATCCCACACCCTGAAACATCACTGTAACTCCATCTTCCCCATTGTTGAAGTTCAAAAACAGAGTAACACATGTGGACTTCTCCAGATCATTCCAGCCACCCTCAAGACAAGCTAAGCATTGCATTAGCTTCCTAGAGGTTCAAGGAAGCTAACTTGATCATCACAACATCCTAAAGCAAGCCAATTTTTAAAACACGATTTCCATTTTCAAGGTGAGTTTTCTGTTTTTCTAACTCTTGATACATGCATAGTTAGCTTTCCATTTGTGAATAAAAATGTAGACATCATTGCTACGAAGCTGTACATATCCATAACTTGCATTTATTTGGCTTGAGCTTAGAGAATTTTGAGTTTGAAGTTTCTGAAAAAATTAGGTTAAGAATTAGGGCCAATAAAATTCTCTCTGATCTTGGACTTATAGTTTTACTTATGCACATGGTTAGAATCGTTAAGTAAAATGCTATAATGTTCATGTTATCACTTTCCATTTTTGTTGAGAAATGAAAGAGTTACATGGGATCCAGCTGGCTAGAGGTTGAAGATGAAGTACAGGGCAAGGCAACGTTTTATGTTATGTATTTGTGTTTTCATTTGAACTAACGGATGTACAGCCACCCCAGTGGCAAGGCAGCGCGCAAAAATACCATAGGTCGTGGGTTCGAACCTTGGCGCTGCCTTTTTGCATTTTTCATATTTTTTTCCACTTTTTTTGTTTGTTTGCAGCATGGGCTTCTGGACATTGGGCCCTATATTTTTGCTAACTTCCTGCCTCCCCTTTACCTTCAGCACCCCTGGCCCAAATATTTTATTTAATATTTTGATTTTCATTTTATTTTATCAAATATATTTTCTTAATAATAAAAAATCATAAAAAATATAAAAATTATAAATATTATATTTTGTTTTGTTTTATTTTATTTTCTCATAAAAAATATTTTATTTAGTTCTATATTATCTATTTTTGATAAATAAATTTGTAAATTAAAATAAAATTAGGTTAAATATTTATTTTTCTTCACATCTATTAAATATTTATTTTAACATATAAAAGGACCAAAATACTTCATAAATACCATTTATTATTTTCAAGACAAAAATACAAAATTACTTAAAGAAATTTATTTCCTTTTAATAAATTAGAATTAGGGTTTAATCAAAATCTCTTCTAAAAAATTAATTTCCTTTCTTAATTAATTTAAGTTTTAATCTTGATTTATTTATTAGGATTAGGTTAAAAAAATTTCACATAAAAAAAATAAAATAAAATCTTCTTTTGCATTTACATATCTTTGCATATTTAAATTATCTTGTACATTATTTATTCCAATATTTGTATAAATTCAATTTGGTTGTAATAGATTAATTAGGTTTATATTATTGCAATCCCCATTCATCAATTGTATACCCCTCTCCCACAAAATGATGTAATAGCGTAGTAATCTTTAAATTTCGCAATTTACCGCTTTTATATAACATGCTAGTAATTAGGGTTTGTATGGCAAGATAAAACCAATCAAATAGAAAGCTCTAATCCAAGACAAAATAAAGCATGAAAATAACACACTTGCACACAAACACCCCTAGGATTACTCCACTTGGTTACCTTATACAAAAATGGTCATATTACGCATGTAAGGTATCTTAGCAAAACAAACAAATACAAGATTATAGTCTCTCGATGACGCTATCTAAAGTTGCCTTACAAAATGATCTTAGTCCCTTAAAAAATGCTAAGATACTTTGCAACATTACTAATCATGGCTATACGATGACCCACGTCCGTCCCGCTTACATCCAAAGATAGGGTTGCTTACCAAATAAGTGGTAAGACAACAATATTAAAGGAAAAGAAAATGAACAAAAAAGACATTTGAGTAGGTGGATTACTTTTAGTTACTTGCTCCATTTCAAACAAATATCCTTGCTATTTTCAAAACAAACACCTATACACTTTCAAAAATCTTACAAACATTGAAAACATTTTCAAAAAGACAAACATCTTGGTATACATTCTTACAAAAATAATATTCGTATACGAGAAAACTGATCTAAATATTTTTGTATATGAAAAATAATATTTATGACCCAAATATTTTTTATTAAAAAATATTATACATGAAAAATCTTATTATTGATCTAATTATTTTTATATATGAAAATTTATTATTGAGATGGTTTTGTAAACAATACATAAACAAAAATAATATTTATATACAAGAAAAAAATTAATTATTAATCTAAATATTTTTATATATAAAAAATAACATTTATAATCTAAAAATAGTATATAAAAAAATATATTATTGATCTAAATATTTTTATATATAATAAAATCTATATTCTGGCAGGGTTTTTACAGATGAGAGACTTCCAACTGACTACCGGCTCATTACAAGTTAGCTACAAAGGAGAGGCTTGTTAGATTTGGTTTTATTACAAATTCGAAGTGCTGCTTTTGCTCTAATATTGAAGATATCAATCATATTTTGTTTGAGTGTTTTGGGTTGAGACAATTTTGGATTGACGTGCTTAATTGGGTTAATGTTAATCATACCCAGAAGAATTGGAATGAGGAATTGCCATGGATTATTGAGAAGTGTAAGGGCAAAGGTTGGAGGTGTACTCTGTTTAAGCTTGCTATAACGGAGACGATTTATGGAATTTGGTTATATCGGAATAAAGTTTGCTTTGGGGAGAAAGTTGATTACTTGCAAGCCTTAAGACACATTATGGATAACATCATTTTTAGGGGTTGGCATAGTAGTATTCCCAAAAAAATATATTGTTCTTCTTATGATGTAATAGATTAACATTTGTTCTCTCTTGACCATGTGGATTTGATCGGTTTGAGATCACCTTGTATTTCTGTTTTATTATAATCAAAGTTTGACGTCTTCAAAAAAAAAATCTATTACTGATCTTAATATTTTTTTTTTTAACTTTTTATTTAAAATAAATATATTATATAAATAAATTCGTGGGTATGCTCGGAATTATTACTAGTTTTATATAAAATTAAGTCACGCACCTGAAGCACTAAGAATGTACACGTATGCAAACGTTTTATTGCCATGTTTCGTTTGATATTATCCCTTTAGAAATGCTTTCTACGCTCCATATATGGAATAATGGAATAATATTCCAAATAAAAATAAATAGAAACAAATTGAGTATAAACATGTGGATGTTATAGTCCCAAATAAAGATGTGGCTGTAAGAGAGGAAAGTCAGTTTTCCGTGTCCATAATTCAAGCCTGCGTCCCTTTCCGAAAGTGAATTCAAGGTTATAAAAGGAAAAGGAAAAATACCTGTCAACTCAACTAGATGTAATAATAATAATTGAAGATGAGATATCTATAAATTTATTTTTAATAATAACCCTATTTTGAAGAAAAATATATAAATAATTATATTTTGAAGAAAATTACGTAAATAATCATATTTTATAATATATTTAATTAAATGACACATATTCTTACTTATTGGTTTTAGATACCATCTCATTTGATGCATATATTTATTTTATATTATGTGAAATGACACACACTATAATATTGATAGGAGGCGTTATCTGAGATGACATGGATAGGAGGCGCTATCTGAGATGACTCCTACATGCAAGTGTGTTTTCTATAAATAAAATACTTATTTCTCCATCATTCTTTACACTTTCTCACATTCTCTTCTCATTTTCTCTCTGTTTTTTACATCATGACATCTCTCATGATTTTCACCGAGTCGGATACGTTATTTTCTCGGCTATCAAACCTCCGATGAAAATGAAATTTTGGCACATTCATTTCATAGAGCGTCTGAAGAGAGTTCATGCGATGGCTAGAGAGACTTCGAAGTTGGAGAACAAATTAAAAAGATCCAGAGAAGAAGAACCACCACCTTACTTGTAATTGGAAGACCTCAATCTTGGTTGGAAAAAGTCAAAACAGTCAGAGACGTAATGGTGATGATGCATGACTCTGATGAAATTGTTTTGATGGTTCTAATTTCTTAGATGTTTTATCGTGTTGTTGATATTATATTTACATGTTGTATTTTATCGTAATGGCGGTGATGTGTTTTTGGTTGTTGTTTGCGTGTGATTTGTTGTAACAAATGCTCTTAATGAAAAAAAAATTATGTTTTGATCTTAAAAAGTGCAGATAGTTTGCATACAATTTTTATGTTGCCGAGCTTCTAGCACGAGTGAGACAATTTTTTCGATTGTGTCTGTCTCGACGGCATAAACCACACTTTTTTCTAGTTTGTCAAAGGAGTCCATTTCAGTTGTGATACACTTTCATTTTTATTCCTTCGCATTTGATCGTTGTACCATGCTATTTTCCCTATTTTCCCTTCGTATGCAGGCCAATAATCAGGTTTCGCTACCACTGAAAAGTCATTATTGTATACGCTGAACAAGGTTTCAGACTTATAAATGGAAAATAGAAGTAGTAATGCATCTTGATGAGTATACATACATGTCACAATGACATGATAGCAAGGCACACGAAAAGCTTGAAACTTTCCACAATCGCACCAACGAGATGGTAATGTACTCTTGTCTTGACAACCCCCGTTGTGGTCGATTGTCACTTTGAAAATGAAGTTGTGGCTATGTCGATCGAACCTTATAATAAGATGGATGTTGACTTTGACATCTTATGCCTTAATATATTTCATGTAGCTTTCACTCTATAGTTGTCCCAAAAATACAGGGAATGGTGTAAATTTTATGTATTTAAATTTGCTTAGAAACTTTGATAAAACAAGAAAGTATAATTGGGGTTCCGCTGATTTAGCCCAACTATACAGTTCATTATGTAAAAATGCTACAAGATAGTTCATTATGTAAAAATATAACAAACGACAAACGTACTTTTTATGGATGTGCTTTCTTGTTCCAAGCATGTGGTTGGTGGAGAACAAAGTCCCTAAACCCTGTCAACAACAATGCATTCATTTTCCTCTACGCAACAAAGTAAGTCAATAGTTTAAATAATTTATTATTCATCCCTTCGCCAAATATATGTATAAAATTATTATTTTTTTCCATTCATTTAGATACTGTGTAAGGGATATGAATTACAACAAAAATGGTCATATTACGCATGTAAGGTATCTTAGCAAAACAAACAAATACAAGATTATAGTCCCTCGATGACGCTATCTAAAGTTGCCTTACAAAATGATCTTAGTCCCTCAAAAAATGCTAAGATACTTTACAACATTGCTAATCATGGTTATACGATGACCCACGCCTGTCCCGCTTACATCCAAAGATAGGGTTGCTTACCAAATCAATGGTAAGACAACAATATTAAAGGAAAAGAAAATGAACAAGAAAGACATTTGAGTAGGTGGATTACTTTTAGTTACTTGCTCCATTTCAAACAAATATCCTTGCTATTTTCAAAACAAACACCTACACACTTTCAAAAATCTTACAAACATTGAAAACATTTTCAAAAAGACAAACATCTTGGTATACATTCTTACGAACGAGAATCATTACAAAGATTGCCTAAACAATGGCCTCTTTACAAAATACTTTCAAAAACCACACAAAGTATAATTTCAAACAAAAGCAAGTGATCTAGCCAGTAACTAAGAGCCCATGGAAAATCATGGATGAAAAGGGTGATAATACCTTCCCTTCTCATAATCTACCCCCCCTCCCGAACTCAAGAAACAATCTCAAAGGTCTTTCCTGTGCTTTTTCACCTTTCCTTTTGGATAAAAGAAAAGTCGGTGGTGACTCTTGCTAACCGCAATATTTGCGATCAAACGCAAAACCTTCAAGTCAGTTCTCCCACTATATCACATCGAGGGAAGAAGAAAAATGAGAGATGTATGGTGTTAGGCCTTTGACCACAAATTACAAGCCATGAAATACATGTTTGAGCGTGAGAGTTGCTGATGGAAAATAATTGTCACGTCCATCAATATTAATCACTAAAATGGCAAAAACTATGAAAAAATTAGCACATAATGAGACAATACACAAAGCAGAAAGGAAGACATAAATGAATAAAATAAGAAAAAAACAAATATATTTGAAGGATGAAATGAGAAAAAAAATAGAAATAAAAGAAGCGTTGTGAGTTACAAATGAGTGCGCATATAAATTTAAATAATTTATATTCTCATAAATGAACCAAACTTCTGGTTAGAGGTGACAAACGGGCAGACCCGCTCTGTTTAGGCCCATTCTGCAAAAGCTCCCAAAAAAACAGGACGGGGCGGGACATATATAGTTGAGAATGAGGGCCTAAAACTAAGGTTCGTCCCATAAAAAAATGAGTATGGAGTGGGGAAAGCCCGCAGGCATTACATCTTTTAAGCCTAAAAAAAAAAAATTATGTTAATTCTCGTACCCGTAAAAGCCCGCGAAGATAACGGAACAGAACAAAACAGTCACGTTAGAGGATGAGGACCTAAATTCTTGACTCGGTCCGTTTTGCCACCCCTACTTTTGGTGGTAGATATGAAAGTTTTGGTGGATATGACGAAAAGTCAGATTTAGAGGAGTTGATGGAAAAAAGATAGCATGGTATAGAAGAGAAGAGCGACGAAATAGCTCATATGATTAATTATATGATAATTAGTTTGAATATTTGTGTTGTTTACTTTTATTTCAACTTCAATTATGAAATATTTGTTTTTAAAGTTATAATTATATTTGAATTTTATTTTTACAAATTTTAAATTTGAAAGTTTATTTATAATAATATTTATTTGGCTTAATTACAGTTTTAGTCCTCTTATTTTTTATGATTTACGAAATTGATCCCCCTATTTTAAATTTAAATAGTTTTGATTTCCTATTTTAGATTTAAGCATTTTTGGTCTCTCTCATATTTATGTACTTAAAATTAATGATATTTTAACTTTTTAAATGATAAATTACTTGTAAAATATGAAAAATCATCGTATATAAACCTTTTATTGAACTTTATAAATGAAAATATAAGTTAAAAAATAAAAAAATGTTATCGATTTTCTATAAAAAAATATGAGAAAAGAATTAAAACTGTTTGAATTTAAAATAAAAAGATCAAAATTATTTAAATTTAAAATAGAGAAATAATTTCGTGAATCAAACAAAATAGAGAAACCAAAATGTAATTTAACCTTATTATTTATTATAATTATATCCTAACTAAATGTTAGTATTTTTACCATTACAAGACCTTAGTATTGGATCATCAGCTATAAAACAAAACCTTAATATTTACAAATATATTGAATATAATGTAATACCTTCCATTCAATGCATAAAACTTGTAAAGCAAAACTCCACATATTTGAAAGGCATTTTTTAACCTGTTCAAGAACATTTTGACGATGTCAAATACCAATTTTCCCTTCTGCTCAACCATGTTGTCATGTGTGTGCCCTTATCATTCAGCAATCTTCATTGTTTCTTATTGTTTCCCATATCCTCTCTTTTTCCTTTTTCTCACTATTCCTCGGCTTTCGTCTTCCTCTTTTTCTTTTTTATTCTTCTGACTCTTCATCTTCTTCATTCTTCCTCTTTTTCTTTTTTTCCTTCTTCTCACTCTTCATCTTCTTCCTTATTCCTCTGTTTTCTTTTTCTTTGAACCAAATACAGACAAGTGAAAAACTGCGAAATGAATCTGTAGCGAAGTCCTAAAAGACGTGGCTTCTTCCACCGTCTTCCATTGATAAAAAAGTAAGTTTTTTTTTTTCCGAATCTCTAACATGACTCATTCGAGTTTAAGCTTTCCTCTTTTTAGGGTTTACATGATTTGGTTTCCATTTCTATTTGTTTCAAGCCAAGAGTTGATGGCGACAGATCTGACGTTTTCGGCAATTTCACGACAGTGTGCGATTTCGCGGTGGTAGATGTGTCATAAAGCTCCAAACTTTCTGTATATATTTTGTTGAAACTCATGAAATGTATTTATCTCAAAGTTTAAATTTTTATGTGATTGTTTTATTTTTTCAGATTATTAGATTAGGGTTTTTTCTGTGATTGCTTTAGTTTTGCAGATTATTAGATCTGTTTGGAGGAAAAGAGTGGGAGAAGTTTGCCAAGAGAGTGAATCATGAATCATATAACCTCATTGTGTAAGCTTTGTGTTGCTAATGATTGTTATCAGTTTTTTAGATTTGTATTGTTATTGATTGATATCACTATGAATTTGCAGGGTTATTCCAAAAGCTCCAATCTTGTGTAGTGTTGAAAGGTTCATTGAACATAAAAGTTCAGTTGTTGATTCCATGGGTGAATACTACATGATTAAGGTTGTACACAGTTTTGAGCGCCTCTGCAAAGGTATGGCTGAACGGGAACTACAACATGATTCTTGAATTGAGTTGGATGATTTTGTTATTGAATTGATGATTGATGCACTGAGTATGACTTGAAATGTGACTGATTTTGAAGAAACACCAAGTGTTTGAGCTAATTCCCCAATGAGTAGGCCAAGACACATAATGCTTAGGCCTAAAATTTGTAATGAGTTGGCCACACAGATTTTTGTATGTTCAAGCTTTGTAATGCTTAGGCTTAATTAACATTTGATTTATTAAAACCTTATGCTTTATGTTTCTATGCATCAAGTTAATTGAAGCTTTGTTTTTAACTAATGTCCGTGTAGATTTAGGATGCAATACAATGCAAGAAAATAAGATCTATGGAAGGGCATCGGTTACGCGTTGGAACCTTAGCAAGGAGTTCATCTCTTTTGTCTTCTGGTGGTCTTATGATAACCAACGCCAGTAATTTTCAATTATCTGTAAGTTTATACCATTTTTCAGTCACATAATTTTTTCATTTGTGATTGTAGTACATTTCAATTTTTTGTTATATATCCAATTTTTGAATATCATGCTACATTCATAGTTTCATATATAACTGGTATTATCTTACAGGGGGCTGATATACATTTATTGTTCCTACAAAATATAAACAATCTTTTGATTCAGTTTTATCCTGTTTGTAGAGTTGGTCCTGTTTTGTTTTTATCCAGATGCAAGTCCATTTACAACTTCTTTTCATTGCCAAACTTTGTGCATGTCGGCCGCTGATGACCTTCCTCATAGTTGGTGGTTATGATGGTTTGCATTTTTCTTTTTTAACCAATTTGGGTATGTTATCAACAGCTCATCCTCGGTCCACTATGGCGATCGTTCATTTCAAGCATGCAAGACTCTAACTCCGGTTTCGTGCTTAGGTCTGATCCATATTTGATTCAGACTACTTTGCTTGAAAAAACTCACTTTGTGGTCTGAATATTTTTTGGCATTTCAGATCGTCTTATAGTAGTTGTTTGTACTTGTCGTTTCGTCGTAGTTATTTTCGTTTCTCTTATTTAAATAGTATCCATGTCCAATGATAAGTTTTCATATTTTCCACTACCACGTAAATAAACTGCTTTCTTTGCTTCATGAATATAAAATACGAGTCAACACTGAGTTGAATATATATCTTTCATGCTCACCAAATAAGACAGAATAATGTGAAAACTAATTCTTCGTGAATTGTTTTTGCTGAATTAAAACAAATACAGTGACAGAACAAGCATGTGCATATTATTAATACACACAAAGTAATGCAGGACAATAATATTTTATTCATCATTAGTATACCCTTTTTATGAAGGATTCAAAGTAGTTTTCAATCATGTTTTATAATTTTTAAACCGGATAAAGGAAGATACAATAAAGTTGTTTCCTATTCACATGAAATAGTCTACAATACACAGCCTAAATGCATTGATGGCCATCACTTGCAAATAAGAAAAGAAAGTGAACGGATAGAAAGTAAGAGGAAAGATTATTAAAAGAATGAAAGTGATGAGAAAGTTAGAGAAAAGTAGAATGATCTTTTAGTTGTTTGTTATGAGTGAAAGTGAAAAGAAAGTGAGAGGAAAAAAAGATATAGTAATATAAAATGACTAAAATAAACTTATTTTTCTATAATTAAAAAAATAACATTTAAATAGTTTGTGTAATTTTACCTCTTTACTATTGTTAAACAATATTTTTTTTATTACTTTATATAAACTCAGATTATATACTTTACATTTTTGCCTCAAATTATTTTGGCCAAATTTATTTGATTTATTTAATAATCTTATATAATAAAATTAATGTATATTGTATATTCTCTTGAGATTTTTAAGACTTAAAATAAGATAAATTTTTATGTATTTTCTTGATAAATGTAATTTTACAGTTATTAAAGGATCCAATACAAAAAAGTAGAAACATATACTATAGTAAATATAAAAGGAAATCTATAATCGTTGTTCTTAAAAGGGTTTATGGAATTTTGTTCACAAAAGTGGCAGCATACAACTTTCCATCCAAAATTGAGAGGAAAGTATTTTGAGTGTGGACCCCACAAAAAACAACAATCCTTCCTTCACTTTTATAAAAGAGCCAAATAGAGGAGGGACCGATTCTCCATAAACTTTCTCTCCCTTATCAATCTTTCCTCTCATTTTCACTGATACCAAACACAGTGTAAGAAAAGTATTCACAAGATTCAAAAACAAATCTTAAATTCATGTCTATCAAAAAAATCACTAAGACTGAATTAGTAGCAGACTTAGTAATAAAAATAAGTCCATAGATTTCCTTCCTTATTATCAATATCAAAGTCTTTAGGGGTGTTAAGTGGTTGGGACAAATTTAAATTAAATTGAAATTTAAATCAAATTAATATATTTGAATTGGAACCAATAAAAATCCATATTAATTGGTTTGAGTATCGGATTTCTAATTTGCTACGCGTAAATTCGAACCAAACCAATACAAGTTAACATAATTAATTCATATATTAAATTATTAATTTTAATTGAGTTATTATTTATTTATTTAAATAAAGAGAATAATTGTCATAGCAATTATCAAGTACCAATAGTAATGAAAGAAATCAAGAGTCCCCGTAATTATCAAGTACCAACAGTTATGATTAGGGGTGTTTGCGGTACGCTTTGGGCGGTTTTGAAGTAAGAAATCACCCGAACTGCAAGAGAAAAAATATGCGGTTCGGTTTGGTTCGATTGACTTTTAAAAATAAATTCGAACCAAATCAAACTAATGCAATTTGATGGATTGGTTGGTTGATTCGGTTTTTTTTTTTTTTTTTTTTTTAAATTATTAAGGCATATATACAAATATAGAAGATAATATAATTTTGTGTTTAATTGTTCATATATTACCATAAAAAAATTTATAATTGTCAAAATAAATTTATAATTTGATACATAAAATTGCGTATTTATAATTTTATCTAAATCTAAAGAATGATATAAACAAGATTGCATTCTTAAATAAACATTATACAAAGAATACGATAAAATATATTTTGTGAAAAATAGTATTTATAAATAAATAATGTTTTGTTTTTTATGATTTATAAATTAAAATAAATATAATATAAAGTATGATACAATATACACATAATACATGTTGATTTCTCTAAAGAATTAAATAAATATATATTGGTTAGTAAGATTTTATAATATAATGCAGTTTGTTTGGTTTGGTTTGTAAAATATAAACCGCAAATCGAACCGCGCGGTTCTGTGAAAAAATGACCCAAACACATCTGTATCAAATGCGGTTTTTTGCGGTTTTAATTTGATTCGGTTCGGTTTTACAGTTTTTTATTAGGCCGATTTGGTTTTGAACACCCCTAGTTACAACAGCCTCTCGATGTTTCTAATGAAAAATAAAACGACACGACATCATTGAAATTATCAGAACCAACCATATTAATCAATGATACCACACATCACAAACGTTATTAAATATTAAGTTAAATATAGTAGCTATATGATCATGGTGGTGGTCATAACTTATTTAAAGATATAAGTGTCATGTGTTTAATATTTATTTTTCATATATTTTAGTGTGTAAATAATAATTAAAAAGAAATATTTTTATATATTTATTTTTAATATATCCGATCAATCCAAACTAAATTAATCTATTATTTTTCGAATTGATTTGATTTGGGCTTTATTATATAAATATAGAAATTCAATTCAAACTAAATCATTTTTCTTTTATTAATTTAGATATCAAATTCTCTCAAAACCGAAACAAATTCGTCAGCGAACACCCCTTAAAAATCAAAACTGAAACAAATCCGTCAGCGAACACCCCAAAAAATTCTAGCCATGATATTGTCAAAACTTATAATATATATAAATTCTAGCCATGATATTGTCAAAACTTATAATATATATCATAAAGAGTCTATATGTAAATATTTTCACTTTACTATTATTCAAAAATTAATATCAAACAAAAATTATATTTATGTACGTGAAGCAAATACATTGTTGATTAAAGGAACTTTAAAATTATAAAACAAAATTAGATGTTTTTATTTTATTAACTTTTTTATATTTTACCGATTAATTAAATCAGATTGAAAATACCATAGTGTATAATTATAATAATATATTTTTTAGAAATCAATTACTCATGATGCATAAATGATTATAATTTAAATATCACTATACTAAATATTTTTATAATCTGAAAAAAATTAACTATTGATACAAATATTTTTATAATTGAAAAAAAAGTGTATTGATGATAAAAATATTTTTATAAACAATAATTACTATCTATGAAAATAAAGTGCGTGACCGATTAGAATGAAAACAAAAATATTATTTGAACAAAAATATTATTTGTATAAGGGGAAGAATATATTATTAATCTAAATATTTTTATATGAAAAATGATATTTATGATTCAAATATTTTTAATTCAAAAATGGTATACGAGTTTTTTTTTAATTAATTTAAATATTTTTATATGCGAAAATTTACTATTAATCCAGATATTTTTGTAGACGATACTTATACAAAAATGATATTTGTATACGAAAAAAAATCATTATTAATTTAAATATTTATATATACGAAAAAATAATATTTATGATCTAAATAATTTTAATTGCTGATCAAAAAATGGTATATGGAAAAAATTTATTATTCATCTAAATATTTCGTTATAAGAAAATTTACTATTGATCTAAATATTTTTGTAAACGTTACCTGAACAAAAATAATATTCGTATACAAGAAAACTGATCTAAATATTTTTGTATATGAAAAATAATATTTATGACCCAAATATTTTTTATTAAAAAATATTATACATGAAAAATCTTATTATTGATCTAATTATTTTTATATATGAAAATTTATTATTGAGATGGTTTTGTAAACAATACATAAACAAAAATAATATTTATATACAAGAAAAAAATTAATTATTAATCTAAATATTTTTATATATAAAAAATAACATTTATAATCTAAAAATAGTATATAAAAAAATATATTATTGATCTAAATATTTTTATATATAATAAAATCTATATTCTGGCAGGGTTTTTACAGATGAGAGACTTCCAACTGACTACCGACTCATTACAAGTTAGCTACAAAGGAGAGGCTTGTTAGATTTGGTTTTATTACAGATTCGAAGTGCTGCTTTTGCTCTAATATTGAAGATATCAATCATATTTTGTTTGAGTGTTCTGGGTTGAGACAATTTTGGATTGACGTGCTTAATTGGGTTAATGTTAATCATACCCAGAAGAATTGGAATGAGGAATTGCCATGGATTATTGAGAAGTGTAAGGGAAAAGGTTGGAGGTGTACTCTGTTTAAGCTTGCTATAACGGAGACGATTTATGGAATTTGGTTATATCGGAATAAAGTTTGCTTTGGGGGAGAAAGTTGATTACTTGCAAGCCTTAAGACACATTATGGATAACATCATCTTTAGGGGTTGGCATAGTAGTATTCCCAAAAAAATATATTGTTCTTCTTATGATGTAATAGATTAACATTTGTTCTCTCTTGACCATGTGAGTTTGATCGGTTTGAGATCACCTTGTATTTGTGTTTTATTATAATCAAAGTTTGACGTCTTCAAAAAACAAAAAATCTATTACTGATCTTAATTTTTTTTTTAAAACTTTTTATTTAAAATAAATATATTATATAAATAAATTCGTGAGTATGCTCGGAATTATTACTAGTTTTATATAAAATTAAGTCACGCACCTGAAGCACTAAGAATGTACACGTATGCAAACGTTTTATTGCCATGTTTCGTTTGATATTATCCCTTTAGAAATGCTTTCTACGCTCCATATATGGAATAATGGAATAATATTCCAAATAAAAATAAATAGAAACAAATTGAGTATAAACATGTGGATGTTATAGTCCCAAATAAAGATGTGGCTGTAAGAGAGGAAAGTCAGTTTTCCGTGTCCATAATTCAAGCCTGCGTCCCTTTCCGAAAGTGAATTCAAGGTTATAAAAGGAAAAGGAAAAATACCTGTCAACTCAACTAGATGTAATAATAATAATTGAAGATGAGATATCTATAAATTTATTTTTAATAATAATCCTATTTTGAAGAAAAATATATAAATAATTATATTTTAAAAAAAATTACGTAAATAATTATATTTTATAATATATTTAATTAAATGACACATATTCTTACTTATTGGTTTTAGATACCATCTCACTTGATACATATATTTATTTTATATTATGTGAAATGACAAACACTATAACATTGATAGGAGGTGTTATCTAAGATGACATGGATATGAGGCGCTATCTGAGATGACTCCTACATGCAAGTGTGTTTTCTATAAATAAAATACTTATTTCTCCATCATTCTTTACACTTTCTCACACTCTCTTCTCATTTTCTCTCTGTTTTTTACATCATGACATCTCTCATGATTTTCACCGAGTCGAATACGTTATTTTCTCAGCTATCAAACCTCCGATGAAAATGAAATTTTGGCACATTCATTTCATAGAGCGTCTAAAGAGAGTTGATGCGATGGCTAGAGAGACTTCGAAGTTAGAGAATAAATTAAAAAGATCCAGAGAAGAAGAACCACCACCTTACTTGCAATTGGAAGACCTCAATCTTGGTTGGAAAAAGTCAAAATAGACAGAGACGTAATGGTGATGATGCATGACTCTGATGAAATTGTTTTGATGGTTCTAATTTCTTAGATGTTTTATTGTGTTGTTGATATTATATTTACATGTTGTATTTTATCGTAATGGCGGTGATGTGTTTTTGGTTGTTGTTTGCGTATGATTTGTTGTAACAAATGCTCTTAATGAAAAAAAATTATGTTTTGATCTTAAAAAGTGCAGATAGTTTGCATACAATTTTTATGTTGCCGAGCTTCTAGCACGAGTGGGACAATTTTTGCGATTGTGTCTGTCTCGACGGCATAAACCACACTTTTTCTAGCTTGTCAAAGGAGTCCATTTCAGTTGTGATACACTTTCATTTTTATTCCTTCGCATTTGATCGTTGTGCCATGCTATTTTCCCTTCGTATGCAGGCCAATAATCAGGTTTCGCTACCACTGAAAAGTCATTATTGTATACGCTGAACAAGGTTTCAGACTTATAAATGGAAAATAGAAGTAGTAATGCATCTTGATGAGTATACATACATGTCACAATGACATGAGAGCAAGGCACACGAAAAGCTTGAAACTTTCCACAATCGCACCAACGAGATGGTAATGTACTCTTGTCTTGACAACCCCCGTTATGGTCGATTGTCACTTTGAAAATGAAGTTGTGGCTATGTCGATCGAACCTTATAATAAGATGGGTGTTGACTTTGACATCTCGTGCCTTAATATATTTCATGTAGCTTTCACTCCATAGTTGTCCCAAAAATACAGGGAATGGTGTAAATTTTATGTATTTAAATTTGCTTAAGAACTTTGATAAAACAAGAAAGTATAATTGGGGTTCCGCTGATTTAGCCCAACTCTACAGTTCATTATGTAAAAATGCTACAAGATAGTTCATTATGTAAAAATATAACAAACGACAAATGTACTTTTTATGGATGTGCTTTCTTGTTCCAAGCATGTGGTTGGTGGAGAACAAAGTCCCTAAACCCTGTCAACAACAATGCATTCATTTTCCTCTACGCAACAAAGTAAGTCAATAGTTTAAATAATTTATTATTCATCCCTTCGCCAAATATATGTATAAAATTATTATTTTTTCCATTCATTTAGATATTGTGTAAGGGATATGAATTACAGCAAGAATCCAAGATTCAATGTCGCTCTATACGTAATCTTTTGAATCACCTTGGCCCGGATGATGTACGTGATACCTCTAAAAAAATTACTTTTAAATTATATATTTTATCTTTTTCATTATTCTGATTAATTTTTATCCACAGTTTATCTGGAGACTATATTTAGGTTTGGACCATGAACCCAACCCCGAGGATGCAGCAATTTGGACTGCAAAGACTGCAATCATATGGTTCAATATTACGGAGTTGCACCACAATGATCGTGTCAAGATGCAAGAAATACGATGCGATCCAACTTCTTTGTCACCTTGGCATCTCAAAAGGGTCGACACTCAATGGGGTGTTAATAATTGGAAAGATTTTGTTCCGAAATGGTACAAGATGTGGCGTATGCGTAACCAATATGTTTTACAATTCTCTGTTTTCCTCAACCAGAATAGTATGCGACACACAAATCAGTATATTGATTGGTATATATCGGTTGCTAACCCTGAAATACACGTCTCTCACCCAAGGTATTTGATCGATCCACGCACACGATAGACACAATCCTCAAATCCCCAACAACAAACCCAACACACATCAAACTTCCACCAACCACCACAACAATACGAATCCAATAACACCCAACCCCAATCACCGCCTCAATACTAATACACCCATTTCCCCACAGTCAACCCTAATTCGAACCTCAATGCCAATACACCCACAAGCCCCACACATAATCCCAGTGCTTTGAACAAAGACCATACATCCAACATCCCGATGTGAGCCGCTCATCATCTCACCTTAGCCTAGATCTAGGCCTACCTGAAGAATATGACTCAATCAACCCGACTTACCATCAACCATCACATCATCATAACACCTAACAATCGCATTATCAAACTCCACAAGATTCATTTCCTTTTTACCCCCCTTATTTAGACGACTAATGTTATCGACCACTCATGAAACCCCACTCTCCACCAATACGACCAACTTTGAGGGCATGGGTAACCAACTGTTTCAAAGTGAATCTTTCAGATATACTGATCTGACGAATTTCATAGATCCTAAACGCATTGATTTCGCTGGACCCTCGACCCAACCATAATAGGAAATTCATCGAAATACACCACGTGTTAGGCAAGGACGCGAGTGCGAAACTACAGGCCGTTACCGAGTTCCAGGGAACACCTAAATCATATGTAAAATTTATTCTCATTATATAATCATTCAATTGTTATTGAAAATCAAACTTTCATTAAGCAAAATCGTTTCATTATTGTCTTTTATTTAAAATTGAAAGAAAAAAATATGTCCCACAAAAGCACTTAGGTGCCATCTAAGATGGCTTAGGACAAACACATGTCACCTATGCGCCATCTCACTTGGCGCCTCCATATAAAAAAACAAGAGCATGCATCATCTGAGTTGATTCCTTTGTTTAAGTGTATTCTGAAACATGATCATATGCGTAATTTTTTCTGAAACATGGTTATTTGTGTATTTTTTTTAAATTAGTTATTATTAAAAAAAAATCGATACCTACTCCTATTACTTACACAATTCCAAAATCAAGTGATCTATATACCTGCCACTTTTTTTTGTTTGAATATTAAAATAAAAACATCATATGCAATAATGCATAGTATATATTTATATTTTTCCTTTAAATTTTAGATTAAATTAATTTTTAGTTTCTCTAAATATCTTAAATTTTATTTTTAGTCCCTCTAAAATTTTTCTTTAAAGAATGATACTCATAAAAAAAATTAAATTTTAATTTTTGATCCCTCCTATAATTTAACGATGGTTTTTATTTAGCGACGAAGTTAAAAATCATTTTAGCTACGATTTTTGTCAAGAGGGACCAAAAATTAAAATTTAATTTTTTAAAAGGATCATTCTTTAAAAGAAAAAAATTAGAAAAACTAAAAATAAAATTTGAAATATTTAGAGAGACCAAAAACTTATTTAACCTTAAATATTTTTTTTTTGCTTGTTTAATGTATTAACATTTCACATCTACAAGATGGAGCATTATTTCTTTCTAAATATAAATATTATTAATAAAATATGTATTAAAAGAAGTTAAGAGCTTTTTTTACTCAAAGAAGCATATTCTTATGATTGCTTTAATTACCTTATTTAGTAGACTTTGTCGAGGAATAAAAAATATCATTTGGTATCATATAAGATATTTTGATAATAAAACCATTACTCTTTCTGAGCTTTATGTGGGGTCTCAATCTCTCTCTACTATCACTTTCCCTTTCTCTTTTTCAAATATAACCCATCACAAGGCAAATCAGCTGTCTCATATACTTATAAAATATCTAAACTCACTCACTCTCACACACACACACACACAAAACATCACACACTCACACAAACACTCTCACACTCTTACCACTCACAAACACTCTCACACACTTATCACTTTCCTTCAACTATGGTTTCCTATATATACAACACCTTACTCTTCACAATCTTTACACCAACTCTATCTTCAGCCACTAATTTCACTATCAATACCTTTTTCTACTCTCTCCAACTCATAATTATGTTTCCAACTAACAACTCTTCCACTTCACAACCCAGTCCTTCAAAACCTTCCACTTCCTCCAACATGGCATTGCCAAATTTAGAGGTCTCTCGTGACATGTCAGTTTTCAACGAGGAACTGCGGTTAGCTGCTAGTACACCAAAGAAGCGTGCGGGGAGGAAGAAGTTCAAGGAGACTCGCCACCCGGTGTACAGGGGTGTAAGGAGAAGGAACTTAGATAAATGGGTATGTGAAATGAGGGAGCCTAACAAGAAGACTAAAATTTGGCTAGGAACTTTTCCGACAGCCGAGATGGCAGCCCGAGCTCATGATGTTGCAGCATTGGCATTGAGAGGTCGTTACGCCTGTCTCAACTTTGCAGACTCAGCATGGCGACTCCCTGTTCCAGCCACTACCGAGACAAAAGATATACAAAAGGCGGCTACTCAAGCCGCCGAAGCTTTCAGACCAGACAACAAGACTTTAGAACCAGATGACGCTTTCATACCAGACAAAACATTAGAACCAGATGACGCTTTTGGACCAGACAAGACTTTAACGACTAACATTGACACGGCAGTAGCTTCCGCCACTGAAGAGCAACTTATGTTTCATATGGAAGAGGAAGAAGAGGAGAAAGAGTTGACCATTCCAGAAATGTTAAAGAATATGGCACTAATGTCTCCAACCCATAGCTTGGGACATGAGGATGAACACATTGATGCAAACTTTGAAGATGTTGAGGTGTCACTATGGAGTTTTTCAATTTGATTTGTTTGGTTTCTTTTATCTGTATTCTTTATACTATAAAGTTCACTTTATTTTTGGATTGCAGAATTGAAAAATTGTTTGTCATATACTACTTTTTTATTAATTGTACAGATACTCTCTCTACATAAGTGGAATTGAAAAAGTTTTTTTTTTTAATAGCTTTCATGTGAACGTAACTTATAAGGATAAAGTGCATCTCAAATCTTTATTTAGTATTTTCTATAATAGGATACAAATATAAATTAAAAAAAAACTACACAAGTATCAAATCATAGTCATGATCATTTCAATCAAAAGAACTTGCTAATCTCTATTATCCAACATCTATTTCACTAAAAAATTCAAAATAAACAAAAGAATAATCAATATTTCATAAGTTCTTGGATCCAACAAGAGAATATAGTAGTAAATTATACCGATTTTAGAATTTAATTTCAATCCATAAGCAGGAAAATAACCTAATCACAAATTAAAGACATAACTAACCAAAATCAGAATTGCGAACAAAATTAAAATGAAAATGAATAACTAGTGTCTACTAATTTGAAACAATAACTGAAAAAGGTGATAACTTTTAGGTTTAACAAGAGGATTAATATTTAGGGTTTTCAACAACAAAAAATTAGGGATTTTCTGTTCTTGAAGATTGAACTGAACAAAATAAAGCAAGATAAGACTTACTCTTACCGGAAAAGAAGACGACGGCGGCGGCGTGATAGTTCCGGCACGGTGGTTCCGTCAGAAAAATCTGGTTCGAAATAAAAATGATGGAACCGAGAATTGGAGAAGAAGATGTGAAAAGTGAAAGTGGAAAGAGAAAGTGTTGTTTAGAATACACGTGGAGAATAAAAGTAAGAGGGAAAAAAATCATTTTTGTAAAGGCAAAAAAAAAAATCATTATTAAATTGGTAGGGGAAAAAAACGAGTGGAAGGAATAGGAAATTGTCTCCCAAAACGCGTGTTTGTTGTAAGAGAAACTGACGCGACAGAAGTAGGAGCCACAAAATAAGTAAAAATAAGAATGTCATTGCGGTGTCTTTTTTTTTAATATCTAATAAAAGATACGTGGGTTTGCACATATAGTACAAAATCAATATAAATATTAAATAAAATATTATAGAATTATTATTTAAAAATATATATAAATTAATATATATTTTATTATAAAAAATAAAGAAAATAATTAAATAATTATATATTTGTCGTTTACATGGTTACACAATATTATTATAAATAATATATAAAATTTAAAAAATAATAAAATTATATATTCATACAAAATTTGTGTATTCACTTATCATAATTATCTCACGTGTTTTTTTACAAAAATAAATATTTATATCATTTTTTAAAATAAATGTTAATTTTTTATTATTAAAAAAGTTAATATTTTTTCAAATAAAATTTATCTTTTCTTTAAAAATATTTTTTATTTGTATAAAACTAAATTTAAAAAGTAAATATTTATTATTTTATTTTATTCTTTTATTCTTTTCATTTATTATTTTTAAAAATATATTTATCGTATTTTAATTTTCATGCAAACTCGCGTGATATTGCTCAGCTAATCTCCATATTTTTAAATACCTAAAGAATAGATAATAATAATAATAATAATAATAATAATAATAATAATAATAATAATAATAATAATGCTTAAATGCAGTTTTGACCCCCCTAGTTTAAGGTTTTTGGAGTTTCGATCCCCTAGTTTAAAAGCCAGGTTTCTACTCCCCAAAGTTTTCAAATTTGGGATTTTTGAAGCCCCCTCCATCTGGTTGCCCAAAAAGTGACATGGCACAAAGAGAGTAATGACACGTATTTTTTTTTTATTTTATTTTTTTAAAAAAATTTTTTTTCCTTTCGAACCTTAATTTTGCCCATGAGGAGAAGAAAAAAAAATTTAAAAAAAAAAAAACGTGGCATTACTCTCCCTGTGCCATGTCACTTTCTGGGCAGCCAGATGGAGAGGGGTTCAAAAATCCCAAATTTGAAAACTTTGGGGACTAGAAACCTGGCTTTTAAACTAGGGGGATCGAAACTCCAAAAACCTTAAACTAGGGGGGTCAAAACTGCATTTAAGCCTAATAATAATAATAATAATAATAATAATAATAATAATAATAATAATAATAATAAATAATATAAATAATAATAATAAGTAAATTATAATAATAATTAGTATTCAATTAATTTTAATAACTTTTCGTCTTCTAAAAAATCATTTACCCAACAATCATATTTTTTAATATTCATTTTTAATTAATTTATAATAAACACTAATTATTAATTTTGTAATGACTTTCCATTATTAGAAATCTAATACTCGCATTTTTAATTAACTCATTTTTTAAATTATTTCCGTTACCAAAAATTATGCGAATATATTTAATATAATTTGGTAATTGCTATTAAATTAAATATATGAGTAGAAAAATAGGTTTGACACATCATACATGTCTATAATTTTTATATTTTTTTATAATTTTAATTTTATAATTTCTATTAATAAATATCATAAAATAAAACATATTATACACCAAAAAAAACATATTAGTTTAATAACATATTAAAATTGAAAATAATTTGATTAGATTTAATGAATTGAATAATATTATATTTGTTAAATTTGTATAGTAATTTAGAAGTTATATGATATAGTAAATTAGAAGTCATTAAGCATATGATCTCTAATATTTGTTCAATTTAAATAAATATTTTGTCATTATAATTTAAAATTTAATTGGTGGAAAATTTCAATCCCGTGAAAAAATGTTTCAGAATGGATTTGTTGTGATTTCTAACGTGACTAAACATATAGCATAGTTTTATTTTTAGTAAAGATCGTGTAACATATCTTTGATATAATTTTGTAATTGCTATTAAACCAGATATATGGGTGGAAAAATATGTTCGTTCAATCGGACATGTCTATAATTTTTAAATTCTTATGTATTGTAAATTTATGGATGTTATTGATATTATATAATTTTATTTAAGTATTATAAGTCAAGTACTAAGAATGTTACTTGACTACATATTTTGTAATTTTATGTGCTCGGGTGGGTAGAAGATTTAATCGTATTACACATTATTTGGAAAAAGCTATACATGTAATACTTTTAATTAGAAGGAATATATCATATCATAAATTCATATATGATTTTCTATAAAGTATATGATATTTAAAAATAAAAAAAAAAAATTTAATTGATTGAATATTATTTTATAGAATCATTCTTGTTAAAATCTAAAATGATAACGAAGGATTCTTGTTATGCTACATTTGTTTTTCCATATGATAGATAGAGAAACTTTTCAATTTTCAAAGTGTTTATGAGGCGGTTTAGATCTTTAAAAAAAGATATTGTATGTAATATAAAATTAGTTAAGAATCAAGAATGCAATGTAACACTCAATAACAAATAAAAAAATTAGTTAAGGAAGAATATTTATATATTTGTCCTTATTATTTAATTCAAAGTCACAAATTCTTTATCAGTATAATTTTTCACATCTCTTCGAAGATTAACATCAGTTACTCAGTGTTCAAGTGTCTAAAAATATTATATTATTTTTTCTCTTTCTATTTGTATTTACATTATCTCGTGTCTTTAAATTTTATTCTTTATTTTCCGTTTATACAATTTTAAATATTTGTTATAATTTTTTTATATATTTAAATAAAGAAATAAAATAAAATAAAACATAAAAAAAAAATCTTTATTTTTTTGATCCGTTTAGTTCATCAAAACCGGTATCGATTTTACAGTTATTTTAGTTTTTCGCGATTGAAATAATTTTATTTCAATTTTTTAAACTTAATTATTTATTTGTTCAAATCGAATTGAATTAGATAATAGTTCAAGATGTTCAATCCAATTTTTAAAATATTAGTTCAAGTTGATTGTTCAATGTCTTTTCAATGTCTTGGAATATATATAAAAGATAAGATCTAGAATTTAAAAAATCCAATTTTACTACCAATTGAATCAATAATCCTCCTATACATATTCAAAATTTAATAAAAATAAAAGTTTCAAAATCGATACAAATAAGTAGCTATTTAACGCATTTCCACAGGTCACATAATATCTTTATAAATAATAAATATGATATTTCATTAATAATAATAAATTATAATAATAGTTGTCTTATATAATAAAATTATATTATCTCATTCACTAAAAAAATTATATATTATTGTGAAACTACATTCAGCTGTCAAAAATGTAAAATTTTTAATAGAAAAATAAAATAAAATAACTATCAAAAATATTAAAATAGTTGTTATATTAGTCTAATTAAAATATTAAAAAAAATCCATGATTGTGTATTGAAAATTTTATTCATTTCTTTTTTCCATTATTGTCCACATATCACATTGATAAAATCATAATAATAATTTATTATTTTTGTAAATAAATTTCAAAAATCATAATCATTACTAAATAATTTAAAAATATAATTTATATATTAATAAGTGTAAATATATATGATTGCCTTATTTTTAAGACCAAGTCAAAATAGAAAATAAAATATTAAAATAATTTGAAAAAAAATAACTCTTAGATCATATTTATTTATAGACTGTTTTTCTAAGAACGATTTATTTTAGAAGTAATTTGACATATTTTACATCTATCATAAATATAAAATCGTAATAATTACTCATTATTGCTGTAAAATTATTTTAAAATTGTAGTAATTACTTATTTTTAATATTCATTTATTTAACTATTATTAATAATTAATAATATTGATAAATAATTAAAAAGAATTTTGAACATTATGATTTCAAATATCTATTTTGAACAATAAATAATTGAAATGGAGAGAGTTTCTAAGGAATATACGTAAAATTGAGTGCATTGATAAGTAGATAAATATTTATAAAATTTTCAAAATATTATAAGAAAAATAAATATTACATGTAATTAATTTATAAAATAATATTGCAAACTTTTTTAGAATTAAAATTACAATTATTTGTAGCTATATTTTTTTTTGGAAATATGTTTGAGATGATAGTAAAATAAATATATGTATTAATATTACATAAAAAATAAATAAATATGTTAATATTTTAAGTTAAACAACAATTTTAAAATATACAAAAATTCATCTCTGAACCAACCTTCATTCTGACATGAAAAAAAAAACACAAACAGTGAATAAAAAGTAAAACCTCCTTCCCAATAATTACAATATTTAAACCAAAACTTCATTGCTATTTTTCAAATTTTCAATAAATTTTAAAACATAAATTTAAATTGAATATCATTAATTAATTAACATTTTAAAAAAAAACAATCGAATTAATTTTATTAATTAATTATTCACTAATTATTATTAATACACATTAGTTACACACAAAAACATATTGTAAGTGTTTAGTTATTGGCACGTATTTTTGGTAAAACCAGGTGTGTGAATGTCATGACTGATGTCATAACATTCTGGGTTATTAGGTACTTTATGCAGAAAAAGAATGGCATACAGAAGCTGCTATTTATGAGTGTGTATCTGAGCATTTTGCAATGATCACATTTATTACTTTCTACAAAAATCAGTAAACATGATTTATGTTGTCATAACAAATGTTAAGACATCCTGTACTGATCTAACAGTTATGCAGTTTGGTTAATTCTGAGATTTTTCAGGAATTTGGTTCATACATTCCAGAACAGAATCTCACGTGGACTTTAGGTTAACTGAGCTCAACCCTAATCTGATTGATAAAGTCTTGTGGCCAAGTCTTGAGGTTAACCCTAATTAACCCTAGCTTTTCGTGGAAGCCCTAACTGAAGAAACAGCTGCATATATATTCAACAGGAAAGCTGATTGGAAATTAACTCTTTGACAGAAGATCAATTAGGGGCTGTATAGTTTTAACTGCTGTAATCCAAGCAAGTATCATTGTGATAAGTGACTTGGAGTAGGTTTTGATTGTAAGGGTTGTGTATCACTCAAAGCTTTAAAGCAAGAGTGTTTGTGTCACTTGACTAAAGCTTTGAAGCAAGGTCAAGTTAGGTTTATGTATCACTCAAAGCGTTGAAGCACGAGTGGTTGTGTTACTTGATTGAAAGCTGTGAAGCATAATCAAGTGTTTGTTCTGAAGAGTGTCTTCATTAATTCATTAGTCAATTGTTTAGTATCACTGCTGTGATTGAGGGGGAGTGAGTAGGAACTCAGGTTTAAGTTGAACTTAGATTGAAGTTGCATTGGGTAGGTCTTAAGTGAAGGAGATAAACTGGTTGGTTTATTCCTGAATTAATATCTCTTATAGTGGATTTCCTCCCTGGCTTGGTAGCCCCCAGAGTAGGTGTTGTTTCACACTGAACTGGGTAAACAATTGACTGTGTTCTTTACTATTTTTTTTATTTACTGTCTTATAGAAAGTCAGATACGGTGTCATAACATTCACTGTGACATTGAGTATCTGCTGCCAGAATTTCAATTGGCATCAGAGCAGGCACCCTGCCTGTCTTACTGGGTGAGATCTAGGGATATCACTTTCTGGCGCTATGGACAAAGAAGGAGTTTTTGGAAACAGACCACCCATTATGGATGGATCAAATTATGACTACTGGAAACCTCGTATGATTGCCTTCTTAAAATCACTGGACAAAAAGGCTTGGAGAGCTGCTGACAAAGGATGGAACCATCCCACCATAACTGAGAAAGATGGGACAATCAGTCTGAAGCCTAAGGAAGAATGGAGCAAAGAAGAAGATGAGTTAGCCCTGGGTAATTCCAAAGCATTAAATGCCTTGTTCAATGGAATTTATAGAAACATATTCAGACTAGTACATCAATGTAAACTGGCCAAGGAAGTTTGGGACACTCTCAAAACTACCCATGAGGGCACATCTAAAGTAAAAATGTCAAGGCTTCAGATGCTGACTACCAAATTTGAGAACCTAAGGATGATGGAAGATGAAACCATTCATGAGTTTCACATGAACATCTTGGAGATTGCCAACACCTCAGGAGCATTGGGAGAAAAGATGTCAGAAGAAAAACTGGTGAGAAAGATTCTCAGATCCTTGCCTAAAAGATTTGCAATGAAGGTAACTGCTATAGAGGAAGCCCAGGATATCAACAAGTTGAAGGTGGATGAACTCATTAGGTCTCTTCAGACTTTTGAGATGGGGATCAGTGACAATGTTGACAAGAAAAACAAGAGCATAGCACTTGTATCCAACATTGAAGATGAAAACAAGGAGGATGAAGAAGAAAATATTTCAGAAGCTATAGCCATGCTTGGAAGACAATTCAACAAACTCATCAAGAGAATGGATCCAAAGTCAAGGTCAAATGTTAAGAACATTCCTTCTGACATTAACAGATCTTATGACTCCAGCAGAAGACCAAAGTCTGAAGAGAATGGAAATCAAAGCAGAGGAATTCAATGCCATGGATGTGAAGGATATGGGCACATTCGAGCTGAATGTCCTACCTTTCTTAAGAAACAAAAGAAAGGAATGTCTGTTACCTAGTCTGACTGTGATTCAGAAAGTAATTCTGAAGAAGAATCTGCCAAACTAGTTACTGCACTAACTGGTATTTGTACCTCTGAAAGTGACACTAGTGATGAGGAAGTGACATTTGAAGAACTGGCTGATACCTACAAGAAATTATGTATCAGAAGTGCTGAAGTCTGTCAGCAAAATGAGAGACAAACAAAACTCATAATAAAGTTGGAGGCTGAGAAAAGGGCAGACATTGAAACTATAAGTCATCTAGAAGGGGAAGTTCAAATGCTGAACTCAAAACTGAACCAGATGACCAAATCTGTCAAGATGCTGACAAATGGAACTGACAAATTGGAAGAAATCCTTCAGGTTGGACAAAATGTGGGAAACAAGTCTGGTCTAGGATTTGTGGCAGCAAAGAAATCTGGTGCAGACAAGAAGATCAGGCCTGATAAACAAATGTCAAAGCAGATGTCACAACATAGAACTCAACATCGGGAATAGAGAAATATGAAGAAAAAGTACCAAAGATGGAGATGTCATCATTGTGGGAGGTTTGGTCACATAAAGCCATTCTGCTTCAGATTGTATGGATACCCTAATCAGAACCCAGGTGTCAAACCTAAGTCTAACAAGGTACCACATACTCCACAGTGGAAGAAAAAGGCTACTGCCCTGATAGCCCACACTTCTCTTAGAGTCTCTGCAAAGGAAGACTGGTACTTTGACAGTGGGTGTTCTAAGCACATGACTGGAATCAAGAACCTTCTCAATAATGTTAAACCTCACACCACTAGTTATGTGACCTTTGGAGATGGTGCTAGAGGAGAAATCAAAGGAGTTGGTAACTTGGACTGCCCTGGAGTTCCAAATCTAAATGAAGTATTATTGGTAAAAGGCCTGACTGCTAATCTCATTAGTATTAGTCAATTATGCGATCTAGGATTCAAGGTCAACTTCTCAAAATCTGAATGTATTGTAACTAATGAGAAACAAGAAGTTGTAATGAAAGGAGTCAGATCTAAAGACCACTGTTACTTGTGGGAGCCTGAGAACACTAATTACTCCACTGTGTGTTCTATTGCCAAAGAAGAAAAAGAGGTGAAACTGTGGCACCAAAAACTTGGCCATCTTCATCTAAGAGGAATGAAAAGGATTATATCCATGGAGGCAGTCAGAGGGATTCCAAGACTGCAAATTGATGAAGGAAGAGTTTATGGTGAATGTCAGGTTGGTAAGCAGACTAGGATGTCACATCCAAAGTCAAGACATCTGACCACCTCTAAGGTTCTAGAACTTCTACATATGGATCTGATGGGACCAATGCAGGTGGAAAGTCTTGGTGGAAAAAGATATGCCTATGTTGTTGTGGATGATTTTTCCAGATTCACCTGGATTAACTTCATTAGGGAAAAATCTGATGTATTTGAAGTTTTTAAAGAACTGTGCAAAAGAATTCAAAGAGAAAAAGAAGGGTGTATTGTCAGAATCAGAAGTGATCATGGCAAGAAATTTGAAAACAGTAAGTTTAATGAGTTCTGTTCCTCAGAAGGAATTAGTCATGAATTCTCTTCTCCTATAACTCCTCAACAAAATGGAGTTGTAGAAAGGAAAAATAGGACCATACAGGAATCTGCCAGAGTAATGATACATGCCAAAAGACTTCCTATTCATTTTTGGGATGAAGCTATGAATACAACCTGTTATGTCCATAACAGAGTCACTTTGAGAAAGGGAACCTCATCCACCATTTATGAACTCTGGAAAGGAAGAAAGTCAACTGTGAAGTACTTCCATATATTTGGTAGCAAATGCTATATTCTGGCAGATCGTGAACAAAGGAGAAAGTTGGACCCTAAAAGTGATGAAGGAATATTTCTAGGATACTCCACCAACAGCAGAGCTTATAGGGTATTCAATTCCAGGACCAAAGTCATGATGGAATCAATAAATGTCATAGTTGATGATTATCATGAGGAAACAAATGTCCCTTGTAATGTTGAGACATTCTTTGAGACTCCAACTCAACAAAATGACCTACCTAACACCACTGCAGCAGACTCTGAATCCAAGGAAGCTAGCAAAATCCCTTCCATCAGAATTCAGAAAGATCATCCTAAAGAACTCATCATAGGAGATCCTAACAGTGGAGTCATTACAAGATCTAGAGAAATCATCTCAAACTCTTGCTTTGTGTCTAAAATTGAACCAAGAAATGTTAAGGAGGCTTTAACTGATGAATATTGGATTGATGCAATGCAAGATGAATTGAACCAATTTAAGCAACATGAAGTTTTGGAGTTAGTTCCTAGACCAGAGGGAACAAACATCATTGGCACAAAATGGATATACAAGAACAAATCAGATGCTGAAGGAGTTGTCACCAGGAATAAGGCAAGACTTGTTGCCCAAGGATACACTCAAGTTGAAGGGGTTGATTTTGATGAGACCTTTTCCCCTGTAGCCAGACTGGAATCTATCAGACTCCTATTGGGAATTGCTTGTCTCCTGAAGTTCAAGTTATTTCAGATGGATGTAAAAAGTGCCTTCCTAAATGGGTACTTAAATGAGGAAGTTTATGTGGAACAGCCTAAAGGTTTTGTGGATCCAAACCACCCTGATCATGTCTACAAATTGAGGAAAGCTTTATATGGCCTGAAACAAGCTCCTAGAGCATGGTATGACAGGTTAACAAAATTTCTCTCAGACAAAGGATACAGAAAAGGAGGCTTGGATAAAACCCTCTTTGTCAAAAATGAAGGAGGGAAGTTAATGGTAGCTCAAATATATGTTGATGACATAGTGTTTGGGGGAATGTCAGATAGAATGGTTAAACATTTTGCTGACCAAATGCAGGCTGAATTCAAAATGAGCCTCATGGGAGAATTGACCTACTTTCTTGGACTGCAAGTCACACAGATGGAAGACTCAATTTTTCTATCTCAAAGCAAGTATGCAAAGAACATTGTCAAGAAGTTTGGTATGGAGAATGCCAGTCACAAAAGGACTCCTGCTCCTACTCATTTAAAGCTATCCAAAGATTCAAGTGGGGTTAAGGTGGACCAAAGCCTGTACAGAAGCATGATAGGAAGTCTGCTGTACTTAACAGCCAGCAAACCTGACATTGCTTTTGCAGTTGGAGTTTGTGCAAGATACAAAGCTGATCCCAAAGTCAGTCATATCAACCAAGTGAAGAGAATTTTGAAGTATGTAAGTGGAACTTACAACTATGGCTTGCTATACTCTCATGGTTGTGAACCAACTTTGACTGGTTACTGTGATGCTGATTGGGCTGGAAGTGCTGATGATAGAAAAAGCACCTCTGGAGGATGTTTCTTCTTAGGAAACAATTTGGTCTCCTGGTTCAGCAAGAAACAGAACTGTGTGTCTCTCTCTACTGCTGAAGCTGAATACATTGCAGCTGGTAGTAGCTGTTCTCAAATGATCTGGATGAAACAGATGCTTACTGAGTATAATGTCACACAAGATGTTATAACATTGTACTGTGACAATCTGAGTACAATCAACATTTCCAAGAATCCTATTCAGCATAGCAGGACCAAGCATATTGACATTAGACATCACTTTATCAGAGACCTTGTAGAGGAGAAGACGATTAAACTGGAACATGTTGCCACTGAGCTACAGCTGGCTGACATTTTTACCAAGGCACTTGATGCAAATCAATTTGAAAATTTGAGGGGCAAGTTGGGTATTTGCCAACATGAGGAATTGTAGCAATTAATTTTGCTTAAAACAAGGGTTGAAGGAGTTTTGTTTGTTAAGTCTATTTTGATTGGGTTAATCATATGTTTTCCCATTTCTTTCAAAATTATTAAGAAGTTGAATAGACACTCATTTACCTCCTTCCTCTCTCGGCTCTGCAACAAATCCCATTCTCTCAATCAAAGATTTCTCTCTCGTTGCTACTGGTTTTCTAAGACTATCAAAATGTCTCAAACATCATCCTCATCCAAGACGACTGTTTCATCTGCTTCCTCTGATTGAGATTCTAGGGCAATCACATCATGCATGGATTCTGAAGTCCTGGAGATTACTCCTCTTAGAGTACTGGCAACTAACCCCTCTAAGGTTAAAAAGCTGAGAACAAGGCATGCAGGAAGGTCTCAAGCTACTTCATCCGGTAATCCCTCTCAACCTTCATCTTCTGTTCCAAATAGGGAAGGCTCAGCTTATGTTCATCAAGCAATAGATAGGCTTGTTACAAGAATTCTAAGTGAGAACCGCTCTGTACCCGGCATTTCTGTTCCTTTAAATCAAGAATCAGCAAGTCCAAATGTTGACATAAATCCAGATGTCTCTGAGAATGTTGAGACACCGAATGACAACATTCAGAAATCATCTGATAATCTTGATGATCTCCAGAACCCTTCAGAGAAGGAGGTTGAACCCCCCGTTATTGATGTGGGTGAAGACTACTCTGACAATGACCTAATTGCAAATATCAACCCTAGCATAGCTAGGAGAATGATGAACAGAAAAGGCAAACATGATGCTGCAAAATGTCTGACCAAAGAGAAGGCTGCTGATGTTGCTCACAAGAAAACCAGGTCTGAAGGCAAGACTGGTGTAGAAACTGTGAAGGTAAAAAGCCGAGTACATGCTGGGAGTCTCTCAAAGCCTGTGAGACAACCAATAGCAAAGAAAAGGAAAGAGACTGAACCTTCTGATTCTGATGAGGAATCAGAATTTGAAATTGATGCTAAAGACATTCCTCTCAGAATGAAACTCCCTTCAAGCAAAATGGCTAAAGTTCCTGAAGTCCCCACTGACAACATTTCATTTCACCACCCTGAAAATGCCAACAGATGGAAGTATGTTTGCTTGAAAAGAATAGCCTTGGAAAGAGAAATGAACAATGGTGCCATGGATTGTAAGGAGATCACGGACTTAATCAAAGCTGCTGGACTAATGAATACTGTGGTAAAGTTTACCAAATGCTATGAAAATCTTCTCAAGGAATTCATAGTGAATTTGTCTGATGAATGTGCTGATGGAAGGTCAGCTGACTTTAAATGTGTCTATGTGAGAGGAAGAAAGGTTAATTTCTCTCCCTCTGAAATTAACAAATTCCTTGGAAGACCAGATGAGGCTTGCCCTGAACTAGAGGTTACTGACAACCAAGTATGCCAAACCATCACAGCAAATCAAGTAAGGAGATGGCCCTTAAAAGGCAAGCTGAATGCAAGCAAGCTAAGCATGAAATTTGCCATCCTGCACAAGATTGGTGCAGCCAACTGGGTTCCTGCCAACCATAAATCAACCATCTCCATAGGATTGGGAAGATTCATTTATGCTGTTGGAACCAAGACAGAATTTGACTATGGCAGGTATATCTTTGATCAAACTTTAAAACATGCTGGAAGCTATGCTGTTAAATGCCCTATTGCCTTTCCCTCCCTCCTATGTGGTATTGTCCTTGCTCAGTATCCTGACATCCTAGTGGAAAGAGATATTGTATGCAAAAGAGCCCCTGCTCTTGGGTTGCACTATAAGCTATTTCAGGGAACTCATGTTCCTGACATTATCATGACATCAGCTGAGACATCATCTGTCAAAACCCAGTCCAAGACATCTGATGTTATAGCCGTGCTGAAAGAAACCTGCAAAGAGCTAGAGACAAGGAAAAGGACTCTTGAGAACCCAATTGCCAGATTAGAACAGGAGGAGACTGAAGGACAAAGAAGGGAAGAGGATGCTGCTGAAGATCAACTTAATGCTGAAGAAAGTGCCTCCTCTGAAGATGACAGTGCTTGAAGTTTGGTGGAGTTGTCAAGCTTGTTGCTGGTACCTGTTGCTGCAAGTGATTTCAGATTTTTTTGTTGTTGTTTTTCATTACTCATTTTGGATGACTGTATAACATATAAGTACATGTATCTTTGGCCTATTTGTGGCTAAAGAGGGGGAGATATTTTGTGTTAATTACTTGGTAGACATTATTTTTTTCTGCAGACATATTCATTCTGCTGCTCTCTATTCTCTGATTGCTTAGGGGTTTTAGCCAAAAATTTGCCAAAGGGGGAGTTTGTAAGTGTTTAGTTATTGGCATGTATTTTTGGTAAAACCAGGTGTGTGAATGTCATGACTGATGTCATAACATTCTGGGTTATTAGGTACTTTATGCAGAAAAAGAATGGCATACAGAAGCTGCTATTTATGAGTGTGTATCTGAGCATTTTGCAATGATCACATTTATTACTTTCTACCAAAATCAGTAAACAGGATTTCTGTTGTCATAACAAATGTTAAGACATCCTGTACTAATCTAACAGTTATGTAGTTTGGTTAATTCTGAGATTTTTCAGGAATTTGGTTCATACATTCCAGAACAGAATCTCACGTGGACTTTAGGTTAACTGAGCTCAACCCTAATCTGGTTGATAAAGTCTTGTGGCCAAGTCTTGAGGTTAACCCTAATTAACCCTAGCTTTTCGTGGAAGCCCTAACTGAAGAAACAGCTGCATATATATTCAACAGGAAAGCTGATTGGAAATTAACTCTTTGACAGAAGATCAATTAGGGGCTGTATAGTTTTAACTGCTGTAATCCAAGCAAGTATCATTGTGATAAGTGACTTGGAGTAGGTTTTGATTGTAAGGGTTGTGTATCACTCAAAGCTTTAAAGCAAGAGTGTTTGTGTCACTTGACTAAAGCTTTGAAGCAAGGTCAAGTTAGGTTTATGTATCACTCAAAGCGTTGAAGCACGAGTGGTTGTGTTACTTGATTGAAAGCTGTGAAGCATAATCAAGTGTTTGTTCTGAAGAGTGTCTTCATTAATTCATTAGTCAATTGTTTAGTATCACTGCTGTGATTGAGGGGGAGTGAGTAGGAACTCAGGTTTAAGTTGAACTTAGATTGAAGTTGCATTGGGTAGGTCTTAAGTGAAGGAGATAAACTGGTTGGTTTATTCCTGAATTAATATCTCTTATAGTGGATTTCCTCCCTGGCTTGGTAGCCCCCAGAGTAGGTGTTGTTTCACACTAAACTGGGTAAACAATTGACTGTGTTCTTTACTGTTTTTTTTATTTACTGTCTTATAGAAAGTCAGATACGGTGTCATAACATTCACTGTGACATTGAGTATCTGCTGCCAGAATTTCACATATAATACTCATTAAACCCTGAGATAAATTAGAAAAAAAATTATTTTCTATTTGATGGCAGTAGAAAAATACGTTCAAAAAGTAAATAAAATAGTAAATAAAATTATTCATACAAATAATACAAATAACAATATCATTATCAAATTCATTAAAAACAATCCCATTTAAAAACCCTATATCTACGACAGTCTCATCCTCTTTTGTTGGATTCTTTTTCAAGACGCTTCAGCAAATAGGCATGAATGTGTGTAACTTACCAAAAACTTCTGAGAAGATTTCATAAACACTTTCTCAAATCCTCCGAGATGAATAATTCTTGCTCCGAGTCTTACCCGCATATGTTATCTTTGGTCCAAGTCTTATATTGCAATTGATAAAAATAGTTTCAAGCAATCAGTTAAAGAAGTTTTATCATCTTTGCCAATCTCATAATCAATGATAGAATATTTGTGGTTTATAATCCTCTCAATTGGCACAACCGGATAATCCTGAATTTAAGTAAATCTAATAAAATGAAAAGGAAAAACTGACAGATGCATAACACTTCTATATAGTTATTAAGATGGAAAATAAGTGGTTTCTAATTCCGCAAATTAAGCAATTTGAACAAAATTAAAATGAATATCTGGATAAAGAGATGGAGACTTCAGAGAGAGCGGTTGAAAAATATTTTAAGACTTACCTTATCGCATAAGCCATTGTCATTACAATCATAAAGAGCAGTAGCCTGCCTGAATAGCTGATAGTCCACAACACAAAAGTTTAGAAGAAAGATAGAACTTGAAAACTAATTCTGTTAATACTTGATACACAAGTACAAATAGTTAATCATAATAATAATAATAATAATAATAATAATAATAATAATAATAAATGAATTAGAATTAAAATTAGTAGCTCGTTTAACTTATCCAAAGTGGCAAGAGCATTGTTGTTGATTTCTTGTTTAGGTTTACCAAAAACTTTTGCTAAACATGATTATTTGCGATAGATTGAATCAGAACGAATACGTTAAAATTGAATCGGTTTGAATCGTAAAAGGAACGAAATATTGAAACTTGGGATCTGGGTAGGTGGTATGTTGGCGGTATTTTAGAGGTGGTATGTGAAAAATTATAGTGTTGCAGGATTCTGCAGAGAAAACTACTTTTCATCACTTTTTGTACTATACTTCTACTGGTGGATGACAATTGAAAAACTCCTTTTTTTTTTAATTCACCAAACACTTCTTACTATTAATCTTAGCATTACAAAGCCTTTATATAGGCTTGAATGAAACTGATAGAGAATACAAATAGGTTTCTAATCAAGATGAGGACTCTTTGGTTCTCTCAATTTTAATGATACAACTCTACCATAAATCTAAATAAAGATAATCATTATAATGTGATGGTTACAATTCTCTCATAATGCTTCCTAAAGATAGTGGTGGTTAAAACACATTAATTTTAACACTCCCCCTTAATGTGTTGCTCTTTAACTCCCATTGCTTCTCTGAGTTGCTGAAATCTTCCTCTTGGTAGTGCTTTAGTAAAAATGTCTGCAAGTTGCTCTTGTGAATTGTAGAATACTAACTGCACATCACCATCTTCGATCATACTTCGAATGAAGTGGTGCTTTATATTAATATGTCTTGTTCGACTGTGGAAAACTGGATTCTTCGCCATGGCTATTGCTGATTTATTGTCACAGTGAAGCAGCAGACTTTCTTCTTGCTTTTCTCCGATATCTTCAAGTATTCTTCTCAACCACAATGATTGTTGTGTAGCCAAACCAGCTGCCAAATATTCTGCTTCAGCTGAAGATTGCACTACAGTATCTTGTTTCTTCGAACACCAAGAAATTACTCCTGAACTCAGGCTGAACACATAACCGGAAGTGCTTTTCATGTCATCAACACTTCCAGCCCAATCACTGTCACAGTAGCCTTTAACTTCGAGTTTAAAATTCTTTTCAAACCTGATTCCATGTTCCATGGTTCCCATGACATACCTTAGAACTCTTTTTTCTGCTCCAAGGTGTAAGTGACTCGGTTTACTCATAAACCTTGAGAGTAAACTAGCAGCAAACATTAAATTGGGCCTTGAAGTTGTAAGATAAAACAAGCTTCCAACCAAACTTCTATACATACTTGCATCTACTAATCTTTCACCATCTTCCTTCTTTAATTTTTCATTCACCAATAAAGGAATATCAACAGGTTTGCAGCCATTCATGCCAAACTTTTTCAAAATATTTCCAGCATATCTCTTTTGACAAATAAAAACTCCATATTCATCTTGGTAAACCTCAATACCAAGAAAATTATGCAGCAAGCCAAGATCACTCATCTCACATTTTTTCATCATTTCTATTTTAAAATTTTCAACCATTTTCTTGTTGTTACCCGTATACACCAAATCATCAACATAAAGGGCAACAAGAAGGATATCATCTTTACCTTGATGCTTCACATACAAGGTATGCTCACTTTGACTTCTTTCAAATCCTTGTTGAATGAAGTAGCTATCAATTTCACTATACCATGCTCTCGGGGCTTGTTTCAACCCATAGAGAGCTTTCTTCAACTTGTAAACTTTTTCCTCTTGTCCTTTAGTCACAAAGCCTTGAGGTTGCTGTACATATACCTCTTCTTTTAATTCTCCATTCAGGAAAGCTGACTTCACATCAAGTTGGTACAGGTTCCACCCTTTCTGAGCTGCTAATGCAATAACTGTTTATACAGTATCCAATCTTGCAACTGGGGCAAAAGTTTCACTATAGTCAATTCCAGGCTGTTGTGCATATCCTTTTACTACCAATCTAGCCTTGGCTCTTTGAATTGACCCATCTGGATTATGCTTCAATTTGTACACCCACTTTACTCCAATAGCTTCTTTGTCATTTGACTTTTCAACTAACTGCCATGTTTTGTTTTTCTCAATGGCATTTATTTCTTCTTGCATCGCATTCCTCCAAGCATCTTCTTTGATTGCTTCATCAAAATTTTCCGGTTCCATAACACAATAGTTGCATCTTGCATAAATATCACTCAAGTCCTTCAATTTTATTGGAGTTGAGCTGGGAGATGATGAACTTGAAATTTGTGAACTTGGAGAGGATGAGGAACTTGGTGTACATGGAGCTGGTTGCTCATTATCAGCTATTGGGTTTTGTTGTTGTAATATGATTGCAGGGACTGTTTTCTCCTTCGTTTTGTCTTCTTCCCAATTCCAAGAAGCGTTCTCATCAAATACAACATCCCGGCTAATTATCACCTTGTTTGTCTTCAAGTTGTAAAGTCTATAGCCCTTTGACATGGAACTATAGCCAATAAAGACACATCTTTCAGTTTTTTCTTCTAGCTTTGTCCTCTTTTGTTTAGGAATTTGAGCATAGCAAACACACCCAAAAATTTTAAGATGGTTCACCGACGGTGTTCTTCCACTCCAGGCTTCAAATGGAGTCTTTTTCCACACGACCTTTGTTGGACACCTGTTCATCAAATACACAGCAGTGTTAACGGCCTCGGGCCAAAAGTTTTTAGGCAAACCTTTCTCAAGTAGCATAGACTTCTCCATCTCCATCACGGTTTGATTCTTTCTTTCAGATACACCATTTTGCTGAGGTGTATATCCAACAGTGAGTTGTCTTTCAACACCTTCATCTTCACAAAATTTATGAAATTCATTTGAGGTGTACTCCTTCCCTCGATCACTTCTCAGCATCTTTATAAATCTGCCACTTTGTTTTTTGATTAATGCTTTAAATTTCTTAAAGATTACAAACGCTTCAGATTTTTGTCTCATGAAATATACCCAAGTCATGCGGGTAAATTCGTCAATAAACAAGATAAAGTACCTATTTTTGCCATGAGACAAATTATTCATAGGGCCACACACATCTGTGTGTACAAGTTCCAACACTTATTTAGCTCTCCATGCACCTTCCTTTGGAAATGGTTGCCGGTGGTGTTTGCGAAGCACACAACCTTCGCACACACCAGATTTTCTTCGATTCTTGGCAGCCCATACACCATCTTCTTTTGATAGAGTAACTTGAGGCTTTCGTAATTCAAATGCCTAAGTCTCCTGTGCCATAAACACGAGTCGTTCTCTTCTCTGGCCATCATGCTTACATTTTTCTCATAGTTAAAAGATAGTGGAAAGCTCCTGTTGCTAGTCATCTTCACAACGACAACACTTCTTCTTTCTGAGTCAAAAATTCTGCACTCGTTATTCTCAAAGTTTAGAGAATAGCCGTGCTCCAGAAGTTGTCCAATGCTAAGCAAATTTTCGTCTAATTCCGGTACATAGAGCGTGTCATGTATGACTTTGCTTCCTTGCTTTGTGGTGACTCCAATGCTTCCTTTCCCTTTCACTACGACATGTTCTCCATTGCCCAATTTAACTTTTGAGCCAAATGAAGAATCAATGTTTATAAATGCTTCCTTCTGTCCAGTCATATGGTTGCTACAGCCGCTGTCCAAATACCATACATTTTTACCTTCTTCATGCCATGCTTTTTTACAAGCAAAAAATAAATTTCCTTCATTAGTTTATCCTTCTGCGTACGAAGCATGTTGTTGATTTGCAAGACGACAATCCTTTTGAAGGTGCCCGAATCTCTTACAATTGTGGCATTGCGGTTTACCTTTGTTCCAACAATCCTTCTCGTCATGAGTACCGCTGTTACAAAATTTGCACCATTTGTTTGATGCTTCATTCCATCTTCCGCCATTTGTGCTTCTTCCAGATCTTCCACGTGAGTTTTGACCTCTGCCTCTGCCTCTTCCAAATCTGCCACCTCTAGAAGACTCACCTCTAGTTTGTATTTGGGGCTTATTTTCACCATTGTTGGTGTTCTGGACTGGGCCCGACAGGCCCAAAAGCATTGCAAAGGCCCAGTCCAAATGGACTTACAAAGGCCACGCCGACCAAAGAGTGAGACCGTGCCCGACGCGCAGTCGCTGGCTCGACGACACGCCTCCAGCTCGACATGAGGTGGTCCAGCACCACAGTCTGAGGTCCAGCTCGACGTTACCTCGAGCACCCCAGCTAGGGAAGACTCAGTCCACTGTTCCCCCAACGATACTCCGAAAAGACCGCGTCTCCGTCCACCCGCACTTCACGCAGAACATCCAGGAAGGGGACCACGTGCGGGTCCCCACTACGCACGTAGAACCTGGCAGTTCCTCCATTGGGCCAAACCTGCTCGGCCCAATGAAGGAACCTTGGCCCAGCGCTGGGGGCTATAAATACCCTCTGCTTCCAGAGGGTTAGGTATTCATCATTCTAACCTTACACTTGCTATTATCTGCTCGTACTCCTACTTACTTCAGCATCGGAGTGCCTTGCAGGTACCCCCCCCCCCCCACCTCGTTCAAAAAAGCTTTCTGCTCGGAGCCAGCCGTGACGGTCCATTTCTGATCAGGTCAGATCAGTGGCGCCGTCTGTGGGAAACTAGCTTCCCCATCTAATGAACAACTCTAAAGACCAAAGCTCAATTCAAATATCTGTCATGGCTGATCCAACTCGCGACGAGCAACCCGTCCGTGTCGCCGACACTAATAACGGTACCGTGGACAAGAATGGACACCTCGACAACCCCGGTGATCCCGGCCACAGTACCATCCCTGTGACAACCGCCCCTGGACCTTCCTCCTACAGGGACGAGGCTACTGCATCATCCTCTTCGACCCCTCCAGCACTTGAAGACGACCCGGTAGCTCTCGCTCATTACAGAGCTGCCCGGTTCTATGAAGTCCCAGTTCCCGCTGGGGCAGATGCCACGACTCAGGCACTGTTCGCGGCCATTAATAAGACGAATTATCTCATCTTCGCCCAAGGAGAAAGATTAAGGGCACTTGAAGATGATCGACGACCCCCGAGGAGGCATCGGAGGCCACACTCTCCACCTCCTCGGGTCACAGAAGTTCGACACCCTTCTCCCCCGCGGAGACACTACAGGGAGAACTCCAGGAGCCCCTCTCCCCGGCCAAAGCAGAGGCGGCCCTACTATGAGAGGCAGCCCGCCGTCACTGCCGGAGAACCCAGTCGCGACCCATCAAGGCACGACAAGAGGCACGCCGGGGACGGGCGTGTGACCTTCAACCACCGAGCATCACGCTCGAGGGAAACTCAGCACGATCATCGTGCCAGACATAACTATAGGACCCCTTCTCTTTCTCCGGAGAGGAGCGACGAGGACGACCCCCGCGGTCCCCTGTCGCAGGCCATCATGGATGCACCCATCCCCCCGGGCATGGAGAAGCCCCCGCACCTGAAGGAGTATGACGGAGTAGTGGACCCGGTCGACCACATTGACGGGTTCGAAGCCATGCTCCACTATCATAATGTCGGGGGGCCCATCAAGTGCCGTCTTTTCCCCAAGACTCTCAGGAAGGCGGCCATGGACTGGTGTGATCGGTGGATCTGGAACTGACTGTTTTTAAGCTGGTTCGCGAAATGTCGCGGAAGCAAGAGTCGCCACCGTCTTTTATTTTCTCCAAATGGAAAGGACAAAAGCACAGAAAAATTCCTTAAAGAGATTGCTCTCGGTTCGGGAGGTAGATTATAGAAAGGGAAGGTGTTAGCACCCTTTCTATCCATGGTTATCCATGGGCTCTTAGATACTTGCTCATTGTGTTTTCAAAAATGGTTTGTTTGCTTTTCAACTGTGGGTTTTAAAAAGTTTCTTTGAAAATTTCAGTTCGACTCTTGTATCGGTCCTCAAGAGTGTTTGAAAAATTGCTTTCGAAAGCTTTTTGAAAAGGTGTCGGTGTGAAAAGTATTTTTGATTTGTTTTTGAAATTAGAGCAAGTATCTAGAGTCGTCTACCTACCCTAAGGAATTCGTCTGTGTAAATGTCCTTAAAGTAGTGCCATCCCACCATTGAGAGGTAGGTAGCACCACCGTTGGAGGTGGTCGGGTCAATTCGAGGTTCGGGACATGGTGATCACCAGAGCAATGGGAAGACACCTTAGAAGCTACCCTCATGCCAGGTTCCCGGATCATGAGGACTTACTAAAACGTCCTCTACTCGACGATCACCTTTCGAGGCAAGGCAACAGTGAGGCGTACCCTAGGGGTGGTGTGTGATTTGTGTGTCATGTTCATTTGCATTTATCTTGTCATGGTATAAGTGATCTAGCGTTTGTTTTTATTTATTGTCATTCATTCTTGCATGCCTTGATTTAACAGTTAAAAGTGCGAGAAAAGTAAAGTTCTAAGCTATTACAAAAGGCGCGAGTCCACATCGCCAAAATTTCCAGAACCCGATTTGACAGAAAATAAAGAATTAAAAATGCGAGAGATAAATATTACATGGCCTTGGGAGAGATACATAAATATTAAAAGAAAAAAAAAGAAATAAATACGCGCATTGAGATTTAAATTAGAAACGAGGGCGTTGGACCCTTTTTTGCAAAATTGAATTAAATGATTAAATTAATAAAATTAAAATGAAAAGAAATTTGTTTTTGGTATTTTAAGATTTTAATGGAAAAAGAATTAATTAAAATAAAATGCTAACCCTAATTCTAGTTGTTTTTAGTTTATTAAGAAAAGATTAAATTTTAACCTAATATTTAACCTAATTATTTACATGCCATTTAATTATAAAAATAAATAATAGGAAATATTTAATTATTATGAAAGAAAAGAAAAAGGGATAACAATGATTATAAACCCTAATTCTACCAATTTTAGATTTTTATTGAAAAATGTTAAGATTAAACCCTAAATTAAAACTAAGTGAATTAATGCAATTTATTTACAAAAATACTAAAATAAAAATATTTATTATTTTTTTATCTTTTCTGATTTTTTGGTGTTTTTTATATATTATGAAAATATTAAATTAATGAAAAAAAACAATAATTAAAAGAAAGTAAAAAAATAATGAAAAAAATAAAGAATGTAAAAATTTGCAAACCTAAGGGGGGTGTTGTCCCCAGTTGTGAGGTGAATGGCTAGTAATTTAAGCCCAATAACTCTGGCCTCTTTGACTTTTCCAAGACGCGTGTGATATCTTTGACTAGGATCCACCATGTTCTTTAGATCTGAGCCCTTGGATGAATGAGATTGACCAAGTGGCGCGTTAGATGGAAGCGTATATGGTAGGCGTCTTGTACTGAATCTGCATGGGATAATGATTAGAGGAAAAATAATATGAAAGGTAAGAGGACCTGGGGCTCGAACCCAGGTCATGAGGATTACCACTAACCAACTTTGCCAATTGAACCAAGCACGCGTTTTGTATATCAATTAATAAACAATCATTATGAAATAAAACCACGCGTTAATGATTTTTTAGCGCGAATTTTTGAACCAGCCAATTACTGATGGCCACGCACCCTTCTTCTTCCTTGGCTTATTTTTCCTGAAACACAAAAACAATTAGCAACGGTTTTTTAAACGTTCCCTTAGGCCAGTTTCTGAAAAATAGCGATTAGCTCAGGGTGGCTCATAAATTGAGCGCGACCCCATCACTGAGTTTGTATGAAGGGCCTGATTTTGATGGTCTGGGTCTTGAGTGCTGATTTTTTCTTAAGTGGAAAACCCCAATTCACAGCTTGAAAAACCCTAAAAGATGAAAATGGTGGAATCGTGTACAACGTTCAAAAACACAATTAATTTACATGGTTAGCATTAGAATCAAACAATGAATATGAATCAAACATTAAAAAGTGCCAAAAACGCATGATTCATGATGTACGAATGCAAGAAATCTTCTGTACAGGGCACGTTCATTTTACCAATTCTTGATGTTAGGATGAATGATTTTGATTGGAAATCCTTCCTTGAAGCTTCAGGAAGGTGATGGCACAAGTCTCTTTGCTTGAATAGTCCTCTATCCCTGTTTTCAGTTTTCAATTTTTCAACCAAAAACTCAAGTTTAGTGCTTGGTCTGTAGCGCAGCTTCTAGTCTAAAGGCATGAGGGTTTGCATCCTTATATGTGTATGAATGATTAGGTCCAAGAAAATTGATCCAAAATCCATGAATTAATGAAAGATATATTTGATTTTCAAGCCATTATTTTCAAATCTTTTTCATGTAAAACTTCTACCAAATCATGACCAATTCAATTGATTCTTTCTATATTTGGTTAGGCACGAAATCTTGGAGATATTATGTGTATAAAAAGATTGAAAAACCTAGGTTTAGTATTTTTCATGTATTTAATTATTTAAATGAATTATTAATAATAAAAATCCAAATAAATAAATAAAAAATGAAGAAAAACTTCCCTTTGGGCCAAATGGTCGTGCAGATGCCTTGGATAATGAATTGTGGAAGAAAAAGAGGCCCATTAGCAATTTTAGGTCATTTGAATCAATGTTGACTTTTCAAAATATTCAAAAATTTCCCAACTTCCACAAGGCATAACTTGCTCAATTTTTAAGCTTTGCTCATGTTCTTGGACATTTTGGAAAGGTATTTGAGTCCTCTAACCAATGTCTTTGGTACCATGTCATTTTGATTTACCAATCTCAAGTTATGGCCTTTGACTTAAAGTCCCTTTTTGTTGACTTTTGAAAATGACCTATAATGTTGAAATTGATAACTTTTTGTGAGAGCATTTCTTGTACTTGAAGTATGAAGATGAGTTGTAGGAAATGTCTTTCTCTTCAAAATGAGCTTTGGATGGAATTTTTCTGATAATCCATGTGAAAGTTATGCCCTGGTCAATTTACAGTTGACTTTTTCAACTCTCCAAATAAGGAAACTTTTGCATCTTGATGATTTTTGAGCCAAGCTTTGAGAATCATGATCAAGCATTGATCAAATGATGTTTGTGGCTTCAAAATGAGATGTTGACCAAAAATTTGAACTTTTGACTGTCAAATGACCATTTTGCCCCTACAGTTGACTGTAGTGCAATTAGGGTTTTGACTGTGCAATTTTATGCTGAAAGTCTTGAAACTTTGTATGAGGATGCTTGACCATATTTATAGGCATGTGGGACTTGATTGGACCTTTGGAAACTTCATTTTCTTGATCAGAACAAAAACCCTAATTTTGACTGTTTAGGAGGCTCTTGGACTGTGCAACCCTTGGGGAACTTTGAAGCTTGACTTGGCAATTCTTGAAGAATATGGGAGGGAAAATTTTGGGGTACAACAGTTGCCCCTGTTCAATCTTCTTAGACCTGAGGATGCAGATTGGCTGACATGCCTTTCGTAATCCGAGGGTGGAAGATGATTGAACACTAGAGTGCCCAGAAATTTGCGCTCACATAGTAGCAGGGTGATGATGGAATGGGCTTATAGATGCCATTTAGAGGTTGATGAATAGGATGATGGGCTTATAGATGCCATCTGGATGTTGATCGCGTAAGAGATTCCTTAGCGAGAACTTGCGTACCTGCAAAAGAAAAATGAGTACCTGACATGTTACAGGAGCTGGTTTTCAGATGTTTTGTATAGATGTGTCTTGACTGGTTACAGGAGCTGAATCTTTAAACTCTTCAGACGTGCCCTGGAGAGATACAGGAATCGAGTCTGGTAATGTTAGTCTTCAACGGATACACCCTGGCAAGATTCAGGCATCGGATCCTCGAACTCTTCAGACACACCCTGGCAAGATACAGGAATCGGATCTGGTAATGTTAGTCTTCAACGGATACACCCTGGCAAGATTCAGGCATCGGATCCTCGAACTCTTCAGACACACCCTGGCAAGATACAGGAATCGGATCTGGTAATGTTAGTCTTCAACGGATACACCCTGGCAAGATTCAGGCATCGGATCCTCGAACTCTTCAGACACACCCTGGCAAGATACAAGAATCGGATCTGGTAATGTTAGTCTTCAACGGATACACCCTGGCAAGATTCAGGTATCGGATCCTCGAACTCTTCAGACACACCCTGGCAAGATACAGGAATCGGATCTGGTAATGTTAGTCTTCAACGGATACACCCTGGCAAGATTCAGGAATCAGATCTTTAGTTGCGACCATTGATGGTAATCATTTTTGTACTTTTGTCCTGAAAAGACAAGCGTTAGTTGTATGCGATGTCATGTGGTATGACATGCGAGATGCTCTCTGAATACGTGAGATTGTATGTTCATGATGCATATATGCATGCTATAATGTATGAAGATGTTTATGAATGTATTTTTCGTCTAGGAAAGTAAATCCTTGACGGGTGCCGGGAAGTCACTCCTGGGCTGATGTTTGAAGAATGGATTTTGCTTCCGCCGGGGATGATAATTGCAAGAATACCGGTAGGAGAAGATGACTCCGTTGGGGAATAAACTTGGCGAATGGAATAACTCTGCGGGGAGGAAGGTACTCTAACGATCTTGTTGGGAAGCAATACTCTGTGGGGAGAGAGATACTTTGCTGAGTTGTTGATAATAACTTGCTGGGGATACCCTTGTTGTATTGGAAGTGCTGATAGACTTCGCTGGGGATAAGAAGGCTTCGTCGAGGACGCTCTTTCCGTGGCTTTTGGCTGAGGATAACCCAGTTATATCCTAGTAAGGAAGTAACTCTTTGAATAAAGCCGGGCGATGCGTTCGTGCTTTTGCAAGGATAAGCTTCCAGAATCTACTGGGGATAAGCTTACTGCTTGGGGAGATGAATTCCAACTTTCCTGGGGAAACTGGATTGGACTCTCCTGGGGAAGTTTTGAACTGCGGGGGAAGTGATTCCTTTGAATGTTGGTATGCCGCCGGGGAACAATCTTTAGGCCAAGACTGCCGGGGATGCTTGTTAAGAATATGTATGCTGCCGGGGAATGTTGAGATCTGCTGGAGGATACCCAACTTCCTTAAGATTTGATAACTTTGCTCGAGGAGAGTGTACTGACTTGCTGGCTCACTCTCTGGGGGATTGAGATGCCTGGTCATGTTTTCCAGCTGAACCTACTTTGGTACCTTAGTGGATAGAACAATTAGATTGTTTAGACAACTCTTTATTGCCCCTGTTTCTAATGTTACCTGTAATTAATCCTTTGTTTCGTATGCAAATATTCATGAGTTAGCAAATTATTGTCAATGCATATATCACAAATTGAACCTTGGACGTTCTTCGCAAAACAAAACAGAGAAAGAAAAAACAATCGGCACTTTTAACTGAAAAATATACTTGTATTGATTTTGAATGGCCTGAAAATAGGCGTTCTGTGTACAAGAGGCTGACGTCCTAGTAAGAGAACGCCGCCGAACAAAAGAGTTTATACAAATTTTGTACAAGAGAAAATAAAACAGCTGTGTGAAATATGAATGATCCACTGGGTTTCAACTCTGCTATTGCCATTATATCTCCGAGCGTCTCATCACTTGATGACCTTGGTTGAAGGTGAAGCTGACTGATCGATGCCGTCTGAACTTGATGTAGATACCGGATTCTGGATGCAAAGTGATCCAATGAGACATAGTATTACGCTTTTATCCCTAATTTTTGCCTGGACCGCCCTTTCGGGTTTTCAGTCCACCGGGATACCCATTTTTGCCCAAGTCGCCTTTTCAGGTTTTCGACTTGCCGGGTGTACAGTTTTTTCATTTCATCCCTTCATTTTGCCCGAACCCTTTTGGTTCGCCGGGAAGCCCTAATTTTTGCCTAGGCATGTCAGCCTAGCGGGTCCTTTTTCATGCGTAGTATCTTTTTACTATGTCTGCATTAGCGGGGTGAGGAAGGTCGTCACCATCCATGTTGGTTAGAATCATGGCTCCTCCTGAGAACACATGCTTAACCACAAATGGCCCTTCGTACGTAGGGGTCCATTTGCCCCTTGGGTCACTCTGAGGAAGGATGATTCGCTTGATTACCAGATCCCCAACTTGATATTCCAGTGGTCTGACCTTTTTGTTAAATGCCCTGATCATCCGTTTTTGGTACGTCTGACCATGACAAATAGCAGCAAGTCTCTTCTCATCAATAAGGTTTAACTGATCAAGTCGTGTCTGGATCCAATCATCCTCGTTCAGATTTGCATCCTTCATTATCCGGAGAGAGGGTATTTGCACTTCGATCGGTAAGACTGCCTCCATACCATAAACCAAAGAGAAAGGAGTTGCCCCGGTTGACGTCCTAGCTGAGGTACGGTACCCATGTAGAGCGAACGGTAACATCTCATGCCAATCTTTATAAGTTACTGTCATTTTCTGCACGATTTTCTTGATATTTTTATTTGCTGCTTCTACAGCCCCATTCATCTTCGGTCTGTAAGGAGAAGAATTGTGGTGCTGTATTTTGAACTGCTCGCAGAGCTCAGTGATCATATTGTTATTCAGATTGGTACCGTTGTCTGCAATAATTCTCTCAGGGACGCCGTATCGACAGATCAGGTTATGCCGAATGAACCGTGCCACAACAGTCTTGGTTACCGTAGCGTAGGAAGCTGCTTCAACCCACTTTGAAAAATAATCAATCGCTACCAGGATGAAGCGATGCCCATTAGATGCCGTAGGTTTAATCTCACCGATCATGTCTATGCCCCACATTGCAAACGGCCAAGGCGCAGTCAGAACATTCAGAGGAACTGGAGGAACATGCACCTTGTCTGCATAAATCTGGCACTTATGGCATGTCCTGGAATGTTGGTAGCAGTCAGCTTCCATTGTGGACCAGTAATACCCTTCCCGAAGGATCTTCTTTGCCATTGTATGTCCACTGGAATGTGTACCAAAGGTCCCTTCATGTAGCTCTTCCATGATCCTTTCTGCTTCAGTCTTATCCACACAACGCAGTAAGGTTGAATCATGGTTTCGCTTGTACAAGATGTCGTTGCTAAGGAAGAACTTTGCTGCGAACCTTCTCAGGAATTTCTTATCATTGATAGAGGCACCTTCAGGGTATTCCTGAGTTTCCAGATATCTCTTCACCTCATGGTACCAAGGCTTTTCGGTCACCAATTCCGTCTCGAGATCGCAACAGTATGCCGGTTCGTCCAATTTCCAGATGATGATCCGGGGAGCCTCATTATCCCATTTGACCTTGAACATAGAAGACATTGTAGCTAACGCGTCCGCCAACTGATTCTCCTCTCTTGGGAAATGTTCAAAGGTTATTTCTGTGAAGTGGGGGATCAAAGTCAACACACATTCTCTGTAAGGAATAAGGTTCGGATGTTTCGTATCCCACTCTCCTTTGATCTGATTGATCACAAGAGCGGAATCTCCGAAGACACTCAGAAACTTGATCCTTAGATCGATCGCAGCTTGAAGACCCATGATGCACGCCTCATACTCTGCCATATTGTTGGTACAGTTAAAACATAGCCGGGCAGTGAGTGGAGTATGAGTGCCTTGAGGTGATATGATGACAGCGACGATACCGTTACCCAAAGCATTGGAGGCTCCATCAAAGTGCATAGACCATCGGGATCCTTCCTCAGGTCCTTCATCCGGTCCAGGTACTTCACAATCAGTTACTATCATGATGCTTTCATCCGGAAACTCGAAGTTCATTGATTGATAGTCATCTACGGCCTGATGTGCCAAGTGGTCTGCCAATACACTTCCCTTGATGGCTTTCTGGGTTGTGTACTGAATGTCGTATTCCGTCAAGATCATTTGCCATCTTGCTATTCTCCCAGATAGAGCAGGCTTTTCGAATATGTACTTTATCGGGTCCATCTTTGAGATCAACAAGGTAGTGTGAGTCAGCATATACTGTCTCAGCCGGCGAGCAGCCCATACCAAAGCGCAACAAGTTTTCTCGAGCAGTGAGTATCGGGTCTCACAGTCGATAAACTTTTTGCTAAGGTAATAAATGGCATGCTCTTTTTGGCCAGACTCGTCATGCTGCCCCAGCACGCACCCCATTGAGTTGTCAAGTACTGTCAGGTATAGTATCAGAGGTCTCCCTTCAACCGGTGGCATAAGGATGGGTGGTTCTTGGAGATACTCTTTGATTCTGTCAAAAGCAGCCTGACATTCATCATTCCAACGTACTACCTGATCTTTCTTCAGCAGCTTGAAGAGTGGTTCACAAGTAGCAGTTAGGTGTGAGATGAATCGAGCAATGTAATTCAGGCGTCCTAAAAAGCCTCTGACTTCCTTCTCTGTCTTAGGGACTGGCATCTCTTGAATAGCTTTAACCTTGGCCGGGTCCACTTGAATACCCTTATCACTTACAACGAAGCCTAGCAACTTTCCAGATCTTACCCCGAAGGTGCACTTGTTCGGGTTCAACCTCAGCTTGTATAGTTTCAACCGGTCAAACAACTTCTGCAGATGATCTAGGTGCTCTTCCTCAGTCTGGGATCTTGCGATCATGTCGTCAACATACACTTCTATCTCATGATGGATCATGTCATGAAATAAAGAAACCATGGCACGTTGGTAGGTTGCCCCAGCGTTCTTCAGTCCAAAAGGCATGACCTTGTAGCAGAAGGTGCCCCACTGAGTAACAAAGGTAGTCTTCTCCATGTCTTCAGGTGCCATCTTGATCTGATTGTAACCTGAAAAGCCATCCATGAAAGAGAATACCTTGTGCTGAGCTGTATTGTCAACAAGGACATCAATGTGAGGTAAGGGGAAGTCATCTTTGGGGCTGGCCCTGTTCAGATCCCTGTAATCAACACACATTCTGACCTTACCGTCCTTCTTCAGTACCGGCACCACATTAGCAACCCACTGAGGGTAAGAAGTCACTGCAAGGAATCCGGCATCAAACTGTTTCATAACCTCGGCTTTGATCTTCTCAGACATCTCTGGACGCATACGACGTACCTTTTGCTTAACTGGAGGGCAGTCTTCCTTAGTAGGCAAGTGATGGACCACAATATCGGTATCCAACCCGGGCATGTCTTTGTAGGACCAGGCAAAGATCTCCATATAGTCATGCAGCATCTTAGTCAACCGTTGCTTCACGCTGAGCTCTAGGTTGGCACCAATCTTTACCTCTTTCCTGTCTTCCTCAGTACCCAGGTTTATTGTTTCCACTGGCTCTTCATGTGGTTGAATTGCCCTCTCTTCCTGAAGCAACAGTCTTGCAAGCTCGCCAGGCACTTCGTAATCATCTTCACCTTCGTCTTCGGCTAAGTTGATCGGATTTTCGAAGTCATAACTGGCAGTAGCAGAGTCGTTACCAGTGAGATCCAGAGTGGATTGAAACCTGTATGAGTGAGTGTGTGTGTAAATACAGCTGTTTTGAAATATATGTAAAGGAAAGAAAGACAGAAAAGGAGCATAAGATTTGAAATGCGAGAAAACATCCAAGATTTTCATTTATGATATATGAAATGACAATTTATATGCCCTCACAAATGAAACCACGGTGCCTCGGGTAAGACACCGGGCCATAGAGTTTATTTATTGTTTATTACAAATACCGAAACAAGAGAATTCATTACTCAGTAACAAGAGAAACAAATAGATTATCCTTTGCACTCCAATTGTTAGGTCCACTGTCGGTTGCCGGGTAAATCCAGCTATCAAACTCAGCTTCATCCACTTCATCCTCGCCCCCAATAGCATTCACTCCATGAGCAGGCAGGGGAGCTGTCACTACATTAGGCTTCTCAGATGCCTCAAACTGTACCTCCTTGGCGTCAATAAGGTCCTGCAGCTTGTTCCTTAATGCCCAACAGTCATCAGTGGCATGCCCCGGGCTATCGGAGTGATAAGCACAGCGGGCATTTGGATTGTACTTAGGAGATGTAGTATTTGCAAACTTCGGAGCCTCTCTGACGGTTACTAAGTTGGTTGAGAGCAACTGTGGTAAGATCTGCGACAAGGTCATACTCAAATGGGTGAATTCCCTTCTGGGTCTCTCAGCCCTTGGTTGGTTAGCTTGCCGAGGAGCGGCTGCAGGCTTCGCAATCACCAATGCGTTGACAGATTGGTGGCGCTCTGGTTTGTCTTGCCTTCTAGGCCCATACACCACACTGGCCTCTTTTTTGAAGGGTTTCTTCTCAGAACTTGTAGACGCACCCTTCGGAATCTTTCCAGACTTCAACCCAGCCTCAATTCTCTCTCCAGTCAGGATCAGATCAGTGAACCCTGCAGACGAATTCCCGATAAGATGGTTGAAAAATGGCCCAGATAGGGTCCCCAAGAACATGTCTACCAACTCCCGATCAGTCAACGGAGGCTGCACCCTGCCAGCCAGATCCCTCCACTTCTGAGCGTACTCCTTAAAACCTTCACTTGAACCTAATGACATACCCTGGAGTTGGGTACGCGTAGGGGCAAGGTCGGCATTATATTGATACTGCTTATAGAAAGCAGTAGCCAACTCCTCCCAGTTACGAACCTTGGTCCCATCCAGTTGATAGAACCATTCGAGATGAGTCCCTGAAAGACTCTCCTGGAAGAAGTGGATCCACAGATTCTTATCCGCTGAGTACGGTTGAATCTTCCGAACATAGGACCTGAGATGTAGCTTGGGACAAGACGCCCCGTAGTACTTAGCGAAAGATGGTGCTTTGAACTTATGAGGAATAATCACACCGGTAGACAAACCCAAATCTCCAAAATCCAGCCCAGGTACCTGTTGGATCTCCATAGCATTCAACCTATCCTCCAGTTGCTTGTATCTGTCTTCTGCAGGAGGATACTGCTCTTCATCAAAATCAGTCTCGTTGTCAGAGACTACCGGACTAGGACCTTTTTATGCTTGAGGAGTACTCTTGCCAATGGAAGAACCAGCCTCTTCATTCTGCAAAGTGTTGCCAAAACTTCGGCCCGAGCTAAACAGAACAGTTCTTCTCTTCTTCTTCTTCTCCTTCTTCAGGAGCAGAGCCTTCAGCTCTTCTTGGCCTTGAGCCAAACCCTTGATTAATTCCTGAAATTGCGCATTCTGCGCCTGAAGAGCTTTGATGGATGTCTCAGTTGATGATGAGTCAGGATTCATGATGCTGAAATAAACAGCGAAGAACGGTAAGCAACCTGAAAAGGAGAAAACCTGCTATGCATATGATGAATGGAATGCGTATGATTTATGTTTTCAAAGACAATCAGGAATCAACTTTGTAAACAAAAAGGAACACACTTCATTAGATTCAACTTTGAAACTGAAATTATTCAACAGGTTGCCCTTAGGCGTTACATGAAAGGAAATACTGAAAAGGGAAATAAAATTGTAAAAGAACATCCAGAGCTCCTTATTGATCCCATGGTCTCCTCTTCTCAGTACGGATGTAAGCATTCAAGGCTCGCTCATTTTCCAACTGCTTTGTCAGGTTCTGGATCTTTAATTCCTGCTCGTTGAACTTTTCCCGGTAAGAATCCCGCTCTTCTCGCAGTTGCGACCAAGACCTCTTCAATGTCTCATAATCAGTAGGTATCTGAGGAGGAAGGACAGTTGGAGGAACACCATCCTTGTCAGGACACTCAAGAATGATAGGTCTGACAGCTTCATACGGCATACCTAACTTCTGAGCACGGATGCGAACCCATTTGTAGTAGGCTTCCATAGGTAAAGAAGTCTTTGGCCCCAACTCTTGTGGGTCAGCTTTATGAACTTTGTCCCAAGCCTTAATGAACTTACGACGCAGCTCGTCACTATCCACCTGAAACTCAAAACTGATGTGAGGCACCAACATCTCATGGGGACCTGCTCTTCTGGCTCTTCCAAACTGACGGAGCGCTAGAAATGGATTGTAAGAGATTCCTCCTTGGGTACCAATCAGAGGAACATTAGGGTATTCCCCGCATCGATCAATAACAGCTATCTCATCCAAACCTCTGCAAGTACAAATGATGTCTTTATCAGTGAGAGACATTAACCTGTGAGCCCAACCTCTTCCTTCTTGGTTCTTCAGTACGAACTTAGGGAGGTGCGAAATAAACCACCTCACCAATAAAGGGATACAACACCATAGGGTTCCTCGTCTTCGGGTAGTACGAGCATGAAGTTGTTGCAGGATGTCACCCAAGAGAGTGGGCACAGGATTCTGAGACATAAAGATCCTTATGGCAGTGACATTGATGAAGTTGTCAGGATTAGGAAACAGGACTAACCCATAGATTAGGAGAGCCAAGATGCCTTCATATGCCCTAAAGTCCAGGTCATTCCAGAAACTGTTAGCTTTACCAATCAGAAACTTGGCCAAGAAACCCTTAACTCCGCTTCTAGTCACCCAATTGTCTGTTACCTCTTGATGGGTCAAAGGAAGAGCTGCAGCAACATCCTCAAGCCTGTGGGTCTTTTCCCAACCAGTAAAGGGAGTCTGATCCAAGATAGGGATACCAAGCAAATCAGAGAACTCTTCCAGGGTAGGGACCAGCTGGAAGTCTTGAAAGGTGAAGCACTGGTACAGGGGGTCATAGAACTGGGTCAGAACACTCATCAACTGTTGATCCCGCTTTGCAGTGACTAAGCTGAGAAGAGAACCATGCCTCTGAATGAAGGAAGTGGTATTTGGAATTCTGCTAACCAACTCTTCAAGCAACTCAGGTGAATGAACAAAGTTGAACCGGATAGTATTCCTTCACACAGGCATCATGATGTCCTACAAAACAGAGCAAAGGTGAAACCCTCTTGTCTTTGAAATGGTCAGTCCTTATGCAGGATGCATGCAATGCTCATGATGTTATGATGTTATGATAAAGCACACCACAAATAGATACAAAGGCAAACATGGTAAGGCACACAAGTCACACAAGGCAAGCCCCTAAAGTTTAGGCCAGCATGAGGTCTAGGTACTACCCTCTTTCAGTTTGTTGGTTCATACCTGTCCTATCAAAGTAACCGGGTTCTTAGAGGATCCCAATATCATTGACTACCCTCAATCGGTCATAACTCCAGCATCGTAATCTTTTCTTGCGGCCAGAACCATCACGAGAGTTTAGCCTCAATGGGCATAGCATACTGCTACTATTCTAATGGCCAAGTTGTGTCAATTAAGGTTCTAAGGTTGTTGGTGCTTAATGACTCCTCAGAAGACCCATATTCTCCTCGTTGCAACACAAGGGATATCGGTACAGACCAAGGTGCCACACCAACGTAGCCACTGCTTCACCTGTGTCGGTCTACGCCGGACAGGTCCCTCACAGCTTATGCTACCTAAACAGGGTATCCCCAGATCCGGGTTAGGATCTATGTAACTCCCATGACAGTCCCACAATTTAAAGCAAGCAAAGCAATACAATTGAAAACACAGTTATGAACTAACCCTAAGGTACACCTCACTTTATAAAAAGATCCCCAGCAGAGTCGCCAGTTCTGTGATCGGTGGATCTGGAACTGACTGTTTTTAAGCTGGTTCGCGAAATTTCGCGGAAGCAAGAGTCGCCACCGTCTTTTATTTTCTCCAAATGGAAAGGACAAAAGCACAGAAAAATTCCTTAAAGAGATTGCTCTCGGTTCGGGAGGTAGATTATAGAAAGGGAAGGTGTTAGCACCCTTTCTATCCATGGTTATCCATGGGCTCTTAGATACTTGCTCATTGTGTTTTCAAAAATGGTTTGTTTGCTTTCAACTGTGGGTTTTAAAAAGTTTCTTTGAAAATTTCAGTTCGACTCTTGTATCGGTCCTCAAGAGTGTTTGAAAAATTGCTTTCGAAAGCTTTTTGAAAAGGTGTCGGTGTGAAAAGTATTTTTGATTTGTTTTTGAAATTAGAGCAAGTATCTAGAGTCGTCTACCTACCCTAAGGAATTCGTCTGTGTAAATGTCCTTAAAGTAGTGCCATCCCACCATTGAGAGGTAGGTAGCACCACCGTTGGAGGTGGTCGGGTCAATTCGAGGTTCGGGACATGGTGATCACCAGAGCAATGGGAAGACACCTTAGAAGCTACCCTCATGCCAGGTTCCCGGATCATGAGGACTTACTAAAACGTCCTCTACTCGACGATCACCTTTCGAGGCAAGGCAACAGTGAGGCGTACCCTAGGGGTGGTGTGTGATTTGTGTGTCATGTTCATTTGCATTTATCTTGTCATGGTATAAGTGATCTAGCGTTTGTTTTTATTTATTGTCATTCATTCTTGCATGCCTTGATTTAACAGTTAAAAGTGCGAGAAAAGTAAAGTTCTAAGCTATTACAAAAGGCGCGGGTCCACATCGCCAAAATTTCCAGAACCCGATTTGACAGAAAATAAAGAATTAAAAATGCGAGAGATAAATATTACATGGCCTTGGGAGAGATACATAAATATTAAAAGAAAAAAAAAAGAAATAAATACGCGCATTGAGATTTAAATTAGAAACGAGGGCGTTGGACCCTTTTTTGCAAAATTGAATTAAATGATTAAATTAATAAAATTAAAATGAAAAGAAATTTGTTTTTGGTATTTTAAGATTTTAATGGAAAAATAATTAATTAAAATAAAATGCTAACCCTAATTCTAGTTGTTTTTAGTTTATTAAGAAAAGATTAAATTTTAACCTAATATTTAATCTAATTATTTACATGCCATTTAATTATAAAAATAAATAATAGGAAATATTTAATTATTATGAAAGAAAAGAAAAAGGGATAACAATGATTATAAACCCTAATTCTACCAATTTTAGATTTTTATTGAAAAATGTTAAGATTAAACCCTAAATTAAAACTAAGTGAATTAATGCAATTTATTTACAAAAATACTAAAATAAAAATATTTATTATTTTTTTATCTTTTCTGATTTTTTGGTGTTTTTTATATATTATGAAAATATTAAATTAATGAAAAAAAACAATAATTAAAAGAAAGTAAAAAAATAATGAAAAAAATAAAGAATGTAAAAATTTGCAAACCTAAGGGGGGTGTTGTCCCCAGTTGTGAGGTGAATGACTAGTAATTTAAGCCCAATAACTCTGGCCTCTTTGACTTTTCCAAGACGCGTGTGATATCTTTGACTAGGATCCACCATGTTCTTTAGATCTGAGCCCTTGGATGAATGAGATTGACCAAGTGGCGCGTTAGATGGAAGCGTATATGGTAGGCGTCTTGTACTGAATCTGCATGGGATAATGATTAGAGGAAAAATAATATGAAAGGTAAGAGGACCTGGGGCTCGAACCCAGGTCATGAGGATTACCACTAACCAACTTTGCCAATTGAACCAAGCACGCGTTTTGTATATTAATTAATAAACAATCATTATGAAACAAAACCACGCGTTAATGATTTTTTAGCGTGAATTTTTGAACCAGCCAATTACTGATGGCCACGCACCCTTCTTCTTCCTTGGCTTATTTTTCCTGAAACACAAAAACAATTAGCAACGGTTTTTTAAACGTTCCCTTAGGCCAGTTTCTGAAAAATAGCGATTAGCTCAGGGTGGCTCATAAATTAAGCGCGACCCCATCACTGAGTTTATATGAAGGTCCTGATTTTGATGGTCTGGGTCTTGAGTGCTGATTTTTTCTTAAGTGGAAAACCCCAATTCACAGCTTGAAAAACCCTAAAAGATGACTATGGTGGAATCGTGTACAACGCTCAAAAACACAATTAATTTACATGGTTAGCATTAGAATCAAACAATGAATATGAATCAAACATTAAAAAGTGCCAAAAACGCATGATTCATGATGTACGAATGCAAGAAATCTTCTGTACACGGCACGTTCATTTTACCAATTCTTGATGTTAGGATGAATGATTTTGATTGGAAATCCTTCCTTGAAGCTTCAGGAAGGTGATGGCACAAGTCTCTTTGCTTGAATCGTCCTCTATCCCTGTTTTCAGTTTTCAATTTTTCAACCAAAAACTCAAGTTTAGTGCTTGGTCTGTAGCGCAGCTTCTAGTCTAAAGGCATGAGGGTTTGCATCGTTATATGTGTATGAATGATTAGGTCCAAGAAAATTGATCCAAAATCCATGAATTAATGAAAGATATATTTGATTTTCAAGCCATTATTTTCAAATCTTTTTCATGTAAAACTTCTACCAAATCATGACCAATTCAATTGATTCTTTCTATATTTGGTTAGGCACGAAATCTTGGAGATATTATGTGTATAAAAAGATTGAAAAACCTAGGTTTAGTATTTTTCATGTATTTAATTAATTAAATGAATTATTAATAATAAAAATCCAAATAAATAAATAAAAAATGAAGAAAAACTTCCCTTTGGGCCAAATGGTCGTGCACATGCCTTGGATAATGAATTGTGGAAGAAAAAGAGGCCCATTAGCAATTTTAGGTCATTTGAATCAATGTTGACTTTTCAAAATATTCAAAAATTTCCCAACTTCCACAAGGCATAACTTGCTCAATTTTTAAGCTTTGCTCATGTTCTTGGACATTTTGGAAAGGTCTTTGAGTCCTCTAAACAATGTCTTTGGTCCCATGTCATTTTGATTTACCAATCTCAAGTTATGGCCTTTGACTTAAAGTCCCTTTTTGTTGACTTTTGAAAATGACCTATAATGTTGAAATTGATAACTTTTTGTGAGAGCATTTCTTGGACTTGAAGTATGAAGATGAGTTGTAGGAAATGTCTTTCTCTTCAAAATGAGCTTTGGATGGAATTTTTCTGATAATCCATGTGAAAGTTATGCCCTGGTCAATTTACAGTTGACTTTTTCAATTGTCCAAATAAGGAAACTTTTGCATCTTGATGATTTTTGAGCCAAGCTTTGAGAATCATGATCAAGCATTGATCAAATGATGTTTGTGGCTTCAAAATGAGATGTTGGCCAAAAATTTGAACTTTTGACTGTCAAATGACCATTTTGCCCCTACAGTTGACTGTAGTGCAATTAGGATTTTGACTGTGCAATTTTGTGCTGAAAGTCTTGAAACTTTGTATGAGGAAGCTTGACCATATTTATAGGCATGTGGGACTTGATTGGACCTTTGGAAACTTCATTTTCTTGATCAGAACAAAAACCCTAATTTTGACTGTTTAGGAGGCTCTTGGACTGTGCAACCCTTGGGGAACTTTGAAGCTTGACTTGGCAATTCTTGAAGAATATGGGAGGGCAAATTTTGGGGTACAACAACTGGTATAAAGGACTCGCCCCGGGCTCAATTACGTCGTGGCGGAACCTGAAGAACCAGTTCATCAATTCCTTCACAGCTTCTCGGCGCCATCCGAAGACTGAGGCGGCCCTCGAGGCCATCATCCAAAGACAGGATGAAACCTTGAGGGAATTCATCAACCGCTTCAACCGGGAAGCAATACAGGTCCCCTGCGCGGACCATATGAAAAGATACTTGCTGGAGAGGGGCCTCCTCCCCGGCACAGAATTCAGAAAGGCTGTGGGTATTGAGCCACCTCCAACTTTTGATGCCCTCCTCGACAAGGCCCGAGCATACATGGACTACGAGGAGAGGGAAGCGGCCAACAGGGCCCGAGACTCCAGGGCTCGCGCTCCCAACAACAGCAGCAGCTCACGACAAGAGCCTCCTCCCCGACGTACCGGGGAGAAAAGGAAAGAAGATCGACCCCGGGAAGTCCGGGAACAAAGGGGCCCCTCGGGCCGCTTCACCGAGTACACTCCGCTCACGGCCTCCCGCGAGCGTATTTTGGCGGAGTGTGCCAGTACAGACTTCAAGGACGGCGGCGTCAAGCGTCCCCGGCCTGCTCCCGCCAAGCCAGGGGCAGATAAAAATAAATACTGTCAATACCATAGGAGTCATGGCCATTTGACAGAGGACTGTGTCCACCTCAAGGACGCCATTGAAACCCTCATCAAAGGAGGGAGGCTCGCACAGTACAGGCGAAACGACGCTCCCCGTCGTGACGCCCATGGAACCAAGGAGCCCGAAGAAGATGCCCGACCATCAGACGATTCGGTGCCTATCCAGACCGCCTTCTCGGTAACCAGGCCCGAGGATTTCAACGTTCCCGAGCTCCTACAGGAGCCCCTGACAACACACAGCAGGTGGGAATACTTCCCCTCCGCCATGGTCATAAATGGGGGCGGGTTCAACGACCTCACCATCAATTCAGCTAAGAGGAAGTTGGACGAGCTGGTCGACATAGCTCCTCCACAAACTGTAACGTTCGAAAGGGTGAAGGGCAGGTCAGAGCCCATCACCTTCTACCTGGAAGAACTCCCCGACGGAGCCCCGAACGTGGTCATCCCCTTGCTGATAAGGGCAAAAATGGCTAATTTTGACGTGCATCGCATCCTGGTCGACGAAGGGAGTTCCGTCGACGTGATGTACAGCCAGCTGTTCCGGACCTTACAACTGGACGACTCACATCTCTCTCCGTATGTGGGTTCGGATCTACAAGGCTTCAACGGCTCGACTTCCAAACCTTGGGGTTATGTCGAGCTCCTGGTTACGTTCGGAGAAGGAACGGATGCGAGACAGGTTAAGGTCCGCTTCCTCGTCATTGACTGCCCGTCTCTATACAATTGCATCTTGGGGAGACCGACTCTGGCGGAGCTGACAGCGGTGCCCTCGACTGTCCATCTGAAGATGAAGTTCTATACCAAAAGGGCACGGGTAGCCACCATCCAAGGAGACCTCGCCGCTGCCCGCAGGTGCTTCAACGCTGCTTCAAAGGGACGGGATACCGTTGACGTAGGAACCAGACCCACCAAGAGGACAAAGCAGGAGCCCGACAGAAAAGCATCCCCCGAGGAAGAAGTCCAGAAGGCCCCACCAAAGGTCGACTCCATAGCCCTCGACGCTCGCTTTGATCAGGACGAGCCATCCAACAGCGAGCAAATCCCACTCTGACCTATTCCGGACGGTGATTTTGAACTCGTTCCCCTCGGCACAGACCCGACCAAGGGAGTGAAGATTGGCAAAGACCTCCCCGACTTGGCCAGGAAGCAAATCAAGGCCTGTCTGCGCGAGAATGTTGATCTCTTCGCCTGGAGCGCTGCAGAGATGCCCGGACTCGACCCTGAGGTCGCCTGTCACCACCTCGCCATTGATCCAGCCGCCAAGGCCGTAGTACAACGTAGGCGTAGGCAGTCTCCAGAAAAAACGGAGGCTGCTGAAAAAGCTGTAAAAGACCTCCTAGAGGCAAATTTTATTTCTGAAGCCCGGTACTCCACCTGGCTGTCAAATGTTGTACTTGTTAAAAAGAATAATGGAAAATGGAGAATGTGTGTTGACTATACCGACCTCAACCGGGCTTGCCCGAAAGATGCTTTTCCTTTACCTAACATAGACATGCTGGTCGACAACTCGGCCGGCTACAAGACTTTGTCGTTCATGGACGCCTACTCGGGATATAACCAAATCCCAATGGCTCTGGGAGACAAACACTGCACGGCATTCATGACCAGCTCGGGCAACTATTACTACAACGTAATGCCCTTCGGACTGAAAAACGCCGGAGCAACTTACCAACGTATGATGAACAGAGTGTTCAACAAACAGATTGGCGACATGCTCGAGGTATATATGGACGACATGATCGTCAAATCCCGAGCAGACACCGATCATGCAGCTCATCTCAAGACAGTCTTCGCCCAAGCAAGACAGTGTAAAATGAGGTTCAACCCCGAGAAGTGCACCTTCGGGGTTAAGGCAGGAAAATTCCTTGGATTCTATCTAACAGAACGAGGGATTGAAGCCAACCCCGACAAATGTCGGGCATTCTCCGACCTCCCAACACCGACGTCAAAGAAGTCGATACAAATCATGAACGGCATGCTGACGTCACTATCCCGCTTCTTCGCGAAGTCCGCTCAGCACGCCCTCCCCTTCTTCAAACTCCTTCGAAAGGAAGCAGCCTTCGAATGGAACGAGGAATGCGAGCACGCACTTCGCCATCTGAAGCAGAGCCTGTCTCAACCGCCCGTGCTGTCTTGACCAGACGACGGAGAATCGCTGTACTTATACTTGGCCGTTTCGAACGAAGCCATCAGCGTAGCCCTTGTCCGCGAGACCCCTGACGGGCAGAAACCTGTCTACTTCACGAGCAAAGCCTTACAAGGGCCCGAAAGCAGATATCAGCAGATAGAAAAAGTCGCTCTGGCCCTCGTTAACGCTGCGAGGAGGCTCAGACACTACTTTCTAGCCCACACCATCATCGTGCGAACCGATCAGCCGGTGAGGAAACTCCTGGGTCGGCCAGATATGGCGGGCAGGATGCTGAAGTGGTCTTTGGAACTCTCCGAATTCGACATTCAGTACGAAAGCAGGAAAGCCCTGAAAGCACAGGCCTTGGCCGACTTTGTCGCGGAGATGACCACTCTCGACCTTCCCCCGAGGAAAGAACACAAGTGGACCATCTTCGTCGACGGAGCGTCCAGCTCGTCCGGTAGCGGCGCAGGGATCCTCCTGGAAAACGAAGAAGGCGTAGTAATCGAGCACTCCTTAGTTCTCTCCTTCCCGACGTCAAATAACCAGGCAGAATACGAAGCCCTGCTCGCAGGACTGAGACTAGCCGAGGACCTGGGAGCCCACGAGGTTCAAATTTACACCGACTCCCAGCTCGTCGCCTCTCAAGTACAGGGGAGCTACCAGGCCAAAAACGACAACCTCATCGAATATTTGAACTTAGTCAAAAAACACATGGCAAAGTTCGTACGGGCAGAAATTTCTCATGTTCCCCGCGAGCAAAACACGAGGGCGGACATATTGTCCAAACTCGCGAGCATACGAAAGAAGGGCGGGAATAAATCCGTCGTCCAGGATCCTCTGGCGCGTCCAAGTATCGAACCACCCTCGACTACGGTCGAGATCCATGCCATCGGGGATGCCACGTCCTGGATGACCCCGGTTTATAATTTCCTGACAAAAGGAGAACTCCCGTCGAACCAGTCCGAAGCTTCCATAATCAAGCGACGAGCATGTTCCTATGTGGTTCTCGAGCAGAAACTGTACCGAAGAGGATTCTCCATTCCCCTCCTGAAATGCATCGACGAGTCCGCCATCCCCGACGTACTGCGGGAGATACATGAAGGGATTAACGCCCAGCACATGGGCGGTAAATCCTTGGCAAGGAAAGCCCTTCGAGCAGGATACTACTGGCCGACGATGCAACAGGACGTCAAGGAACACGTGAAAAAATGTGACAAGTTCTAGAAGCACGGGGATATGCACCTCGCCCCCGCGCACGAGCTGAACACATTGTCGTCCCCATGGCCGTTCGCCTGGTGGGGCATGGACATCCTCGGGCCCTTCGTGCAAGGAACCTATCAGAACAAATTTCTTATCGTCGCCGTCGATTACTTCACGAAGTGGATCTAGGCCGAGGCACTCGCAAAAATCACCTCGCACAATATCCTCCGTTTCTACAAAAGAAACGTCCTCGCCAGGTTCGGAATTCCGCAGGCCCTGGTGACCGACAACGGTACCCAGTTCACCGACCACGGGTTCCGGGACTTCGTCACCAAACTTGGGACAAAACAACATTTCACGTCGGTCGAGCACCCTCAGACCAACGGGCAAGCCGAAGCCGCGAACATAGTCATCCTCCGAGGGCTCAAACGTCGTCTAGGCGAAGCCAAAAGAGGATGGGTCGAGGAGCTCCACAGCGTCTTGTGGGCATACCGCACCACACCCCACTCAACGACGGGTGAGACACCATTTCGACTGACGTATGGCACCGAGGCTGTCATCCCGGTCGAAATCATGGAACCATCCCGACGAACGGAGGAACCCCTCGACGAAGAAATGAACGACGAAGCACTAAGGGATGAACTCGACCTAGTCGAGGAAATCCGATCGGGTGCAGCCCTGCACGAAGCCACCCTAAAACAACGAGTGGCTCTACGCCACAACGACAAGATCGTCAAGCGCGAGTTCGAAATCGGCAGTGTGGTGTTACGCAGGAATCATAAAGATTCCCGCGAAGGGAAGTTGGCCGCGAACTGGGAAGGACCTTACCGCATCCACGGCACCACAGGTACCGGGGCGTACTACCTCGAGAAATTAGACGGAGAGCCATTACCACGACCCTGGAACGCTGCTAAGCTAAAGCAGTACTACAGTTAGAAACTACCAACACCTGGGACCCTCGACCAACGGCACCCGCGCTCGGTGAACGAGGAAAAACGTCCGACTTCGTATAAAGGCTAAGGTACAAGCCCGACATACAGCCAAATTGCACAGCATCGCGCGGCAAACGCTGACGATCGATAGTGCCCGACGTGGACAGCTACACCGAGCCCCACCGTCGTTGTACCCATGAGGCAGAATACCCAGCTCGCGATGGGCAGTTCACGCCAAGGGCGAATAGTCCCGCCCGGGCTTCGCGCTCGACTGAGCAACCTCGCTCCAAATGCCCGACAAATCGTCAAGAATGACGGGCCATCTAAAAGGGTCAAAAGGAAGTCTCTCCCCTCGAGCACAACACTTAGGTGACTCTGGCCGGCGAAAGAAGGTCGGGCACATAGACAAACGGAAGACGGGCAGACTCGCTCGCCAAAATCACAGCCGCTTACGGGCACGCCTCGGGCCCATGACTTAGGCTAAAAATTCATGCAAATATATAAGATTTCAAACAAGGGCAAAACATCCAAAATGTAAAATAGCATTCAGATAAAAATGCCCGAAGGCGATAAAACAATTATAAACCGACCAAGAAGGCCGGCGATGTTCATAACGTACAACAAACAGGCACGCAGGCCCAAAGAATACAAATGTCAAGGGCACGCAGGCCCGCTATCCTAGTCAGGTCTCCCCAGAACCATCGTTGTCGGTGCTGGGAGAGTCGGGCGGAGGAACGATCATGCCATCCACGATCTGATGTGTGTGGCCGATACCCTCAGTAACCAGACCAGGGTTTAGCAAGGAGAGCTGACCGACCACGGAGTTGAACCCATCCTCTAGGGCACCGACGCAATTTGCCTCGAGGAGCCGGATATGGGCGACCAGCTCCAACCGACTCTTCAAAGCCAATATGTCTTCGGGCTCGTCCTCGGCAGGTTGCAAGGCAGCGTTCATTTCCTCGATCTGCTGGGCCAAGCGTCTGACTTCGGCCCCCAGACGATCCCTGTCTTCCCGGAGAAGCTCCCCCTCCTCGGCCAACTTCCCCGACTTCTCCTTCTCCAGGGTCAACATCTTCCTCTCAGCATCGAGCATCGCCGTCTGCTCGCGGAACATCTCCTCGGAGCGTTCCAGAGCGATCTTCAACTTCCGCGAGCTCGAGGTCAGGGCCGCCTTCTCCTGCTCGAGTTCTTCGACACGAGCAGGATCCCCTCCTTCCTCGGATAGCACCAAAGCCATCTTGGCCATTTTTACCAGCCCTTCCATGCTGGCGGCCAGATGCGTCTTCCGGTCCTCTTTACTCATCTTCTTTATAGCTGCAGCCTCGTCGGCAACCACTGTCAGAGGGAATCTCTCGAAGAAGCCCGCCTCTTCGAAGCAAGGGGGGAAGGCGAAAGATTTAACAGCACTGGCGTCCTCGCCAACAGTCGGACCACTTTCCACACGGGTCCTCTTCCTCTGTATCAGGACGGCACTAGGGTCGACCTCTTCAACTTCTGGGGTCCCATCCGACGCGGCCCCCGAGCTTGACGGCGAGTCCACCCTCACCGGCTGAGGAGCACTTGGACTGTGTGGTGGGCCCATCCTCGTCGCCTGTGGGGCCTTCACGACCCTCCTGCCTCGCTTCTGGTCGCAAGATAATTTCAAAAGCCTTTCATGACGACCAGCCATCGAACCTGCACAAAATAAAAGTTGGGTCAGTATCGAGAAAACTCATAGATAAATGACGAGCAAAGAAATTCAAGCAATAAACGACCTAGCAGACGGGCATCCTGCCTGTACATCTCGCACTCCACGAGTGCCTTGGTGTCGATCGGACGAGACTCAAACGTTGGGTAACCCTCTGCGTCCAGGATGTCGTCCCCTTCCCTCGTAGCCCACCGGGCAGGATGGAAGCTATCGACAAACCGACAAAGGGCGGCGTACGCCTCCTCGTCCTCCGAGCACATGTCCCCGGCAGCAGTGTGGTAGTAACCAGTCCCATGCTCGTAGTGCCTGGATAGCCAGTGCACAGGGAACTTAGCCGTACGTGCCATCACAGGACTCCCATCATCGCCCAAAACCGCCTCCCCGTCTTCATCGCTTAGAGCCTCCTCCTCCTCGTACAGGGTTCCTAAAGCCGAGGTGGTAACTGGCCGCACAATGTACCACTTGTCTTTAAAACCCCGTACGGAGTCCATATACATTTTGAAGAGTCTCCTCGACTGCTTCAAGGAGACCCAGCTATGTTTCCCGCCTCGAGACTGGCGCTGCAGATGAAAAATCCAGAAGAAGAGCGGTATGGTCGCCCCGATCCTCAGATAGCGACACGTCAGCTCAAACGCCCGGATGAAGGCGAGCGAGTTTGGATGTAGCTGGGACGGGGCCAACTCCAGGTGAGTGAAGACCCCGACCTGGAAATCAGTGAAGGGCAGCCGCAGCCCTAGGTCTTTGAACACGATCTCGTACATCGCGAAGCTATATTCCGGATAAACTGAGCAGATCCTTGAACGGGATGACGGGCGCATGACTACGAAGTTCCTTTGGAAGTCGGGCTGGCCCTGGCCCGCCTCGATGACAGCGTACGGATTTCGGTCGTCTCGGCTGTAGATCGACGCGATCCCTCGAGGCTCGACGCCCACCCAATCCAGCAAAGGGTCGATCACAGTATCAATCAGGTTGACCGACTCGTCGGCGCTTTGTTCTTCACGATCGTGGCGCCCGGAGGAGCTCGGCTCGTCCACCATGGTTACCTGCAGAGCACGGAAAACCAGTCAGTTGGGCACGAAGCCATACGCTCGACAAATCACGACGTCCCATTCACGACCACATAGTCCGTTTCCACGAATGGTTGCCTCCCCGACATCCTGAAACTCGATGTGCTCTTCCTCAAACCAACTACGCGGTCACTCTCCAACATGTCGACCCAAGGTATGAACATGGCGAGCCACACCATGAGGCCCACGGCCAAGACCATGAACATACCGGGCGCGATCATGAATCAGGCGCCCTGGATCATGAAGACCCCGGGCAGCGCTGAAGTTTATCACCTAAAACTATGAATATGCCGACCACAAACATGCGTTTTCCGGTCCTAGGCATGAATATGTCGGGCTAAGTATGAGTTTACCGGGCTAATCCCACGCGCACAGCCCCTAAAACATCTACAAACGCCAAAAATCATGCATTTTAACAGGAAAATGAAGGAGATAGACCACTTACTTGAATCAAAAAGAAGGATTTGGCTACGAAGTAGAAGAATCGGTGACAGAAAGTCGCAACTGGAGAAGATCTGGAAGAGCAGCAGCAGAGAGAGCACAGAGAATAGAAACGTGTTATGGGGCCCAAGGTTCCTATTTATTGTGATGACGTGGAATGCCAAACGTCACCTCGGGCAACCACGGACTCCCTCTCCTCGACGCGCTGCTCCCAACGCAATGATGACCCTATCCCCATAGGGTGGCGGCACAGTTCCCGAAAGATACCTCGTATGCTCGACAGACGCGCCCGGTAAGGATCCTCCAGGCATCCACCGCGGAAGATGTCTCCGAGCATGACACGAGGAGGCCCAACGAGGGCCCACAACTCTGTCCCGGGCACGAGACCTCGATGAGGAAGCGACCTGAGTTCAAGTCATGGCTCCTCACAAAGGAACCACGACTTGGGGGGCTCCTGTTCTGGACTGGGCCCGACAGGCCCAAAAGCATTGCAAAGGCCCAATCCAAATGGACTTACAAAGGCCACGCCGACCAAAGAGTGAGACCGTGCCCGACGCGCAGTCGCTGGCTCGACGATACGCCTCCAGCTCGACATGAGGTGGTCCAGCACCACAGTCTGAGGTCCAGCTCGACGTTACCTCGAGCACCCCAGCTAGGGCAGACTCAGTCCACTGTTCCCCCAACGATACTCCGAAAAGACTGCGTCTCCGTCCGCCCGCACTTAACGCAGAACATCCAGGAAGGGGACCACGTGCGGGTCCCCACTACGCACGTAGAACCTGGCAGTTCCTCCATTGGGCCAAACCTGCCCGGCCCAATGAAGGAACCTTGGCCCAGCGCTGGGGGCTATAAATACCCTCTGCTTCCAGAGGGTCAGGTATTCATCATTCTAACCTTACACTTGCTATTATCTGCTCGTACTCCTACTTACTTCAGCATCGGAGTGCCTTACAGGTACCCCCCCACCTCGTTCAAAAAAGCTTTCTGCTCGGAGCCAGCCGTGACGGTCCATTTCTGATCAGGTCAGATCAGTTGGGCTGAATGTTGAGTTTAGATTGAAAGGCACTCTCGATTGATTTTTCAGAATGTTGTAACATCCTTTGCTCGTAGGATCTCAAAGACCCCATCAACCCTTGAACAGTCAAGGTTGATAGATCCTTGGTTTCTTCTATTACCCCAACCATTGGGTCAAATCTTGCTGTCAAACTGATCAGAATTTTGTCAATAATTCTGTGATCTTCTATCGTATCACCATGTGACTTCATCTGATTCACCAACTCGGAGAGTCTGTTGAAGTATTCGTTCAGGCTCTCGTTCTCCTTCATCCTTTCATTTTCATAATCTCTCTTAAGAGATTGAAGCTTCACCGTTCGCACCTTTGAGTCTCCTTCGAACTCTTGTTGTAGGATACTCCAGGCTTCTTTCGATGTTTTAGCTCTCATAATCCTTGGGAAGATGGATAGAGAGGCCCCTTTTTGAATCATCCCGAGAACTCTAGCATCTGTGATCTTCTTCTTCTTCTTCAATTCTTCAAGCCGTTGGCTTGATTCTTCAGCATTTTCTTTTGATTTTTCAGCCTCTGTTGGTGCCGGTTCTTCATAGCCGTTTTTGACATACTCTAGAACATCCAAAGATGTGAATAAAGTCTCCATTTTAATAGTCCAAAAATCATAGTTCTCTCCTTTAAATAGAGGAACTTTGACATTGCTGTAAGTTACAGAAGGGTTGTTTGTGGAAGCCACAACTGTTGTTATTTTTGCTGCAGCTGCAAGGATCTGCAACTCTGATACCACTCGATTGGCGGTATTCTAGAGGTGGTGTGTTAAAAAATTATAGTGTTGCAGGATTCTGCAGAGAAAACTACTTTTCGTCACTTTTTGTACTATACTTCTACTGGTGGATGACCATTGAAAAACTCCTTTTTTTTTTAATTCACCAAACACTTCTTACTATTAATCTTAGCATTACAAAGCCTTCATATAGGCTTGAATGAAACTGATAGAGAATACAAATAGGTTGCTAATCAAGACGAGGACTCTTTGGTTCTCTCAATTTTAATGATACAACTCTACCATAAATCTAAATAAAGACAATCATTATAATGTGATTGTTACAATTCTCTCATAATGCTTCCTAAAGATAGTGGTGGTTACAACACATTAATTTTAATATGGTAGAAAGAAAAAGCGATTATCGATTAGGATTGTTGTTTTGGTATCATCATCGGTAGATTGTAAGGCTCAAGTGATTTCTGATTTTGCTTTCTGTTGAAATGTGATGTTGAGAGATGTTAGTGAAAGTTTGAAGAAGGTGAAGAATAATGAATGAACAGAGTTTGAAAAGTTACATACCGTTGAGGCTTATTTAATTAAAAGGTACGTATGTAATAATTAAAAAGATTATAATGTGATGCATCATAAATATAAGTAATATATTATTTGAATAATTTTTAATTAAATAAATAATTAATAGTTATAATTACTTAAATTTGCTTGTAAATTTATGATTATTTTGAATATAGTTGGTTAATGATGTAATTATGGTAATTATAATAATTATAATAGTCATTATTTTTATTATATTAAAAACATATTGGAATACTGTGTCAGTTATATTTTGAGTGTTTCAATTTTTTTTTAATGATTTTTAAATTTTTATTACATTTAAGTTATTATTAGTTGAAACTTAATTTGTTTTAATACTATTTATAAGTTGTACTTATGATAAATGCAATGAAGAAAGCATGCTTGCGTGGCGTGAGAGAGTCTTTTATGTTTGTTTAATCCATAAAAAGTGATTATCCTCTTTAGCCATATGGTTAGAGTATTTATAGACTCTAAACCTATGGCTGAAAAGTTACCCCGTCCGCATGGCCATTCACCTGAAATGGGGACTAAGAGATCGTTACTCCCCTTTAGTAGAAAAACAGTTACCTTTGTGGAACAATAATGGGAACTGTTATTTCACCTCATATGTTGCATAACATGCCACCCACTCGCCCTTGCACCCTCTCATGGCATCTTTAGCTTGAGTGTGGTTTGGACCGATGATGTGTGTGAATTGCAAGTGCATGACTGTGTCAAGTAGTAAAAAGATTGGACTCACATATAAATATATGATTAGCAAGTTTTACTTTAACTATCTTTATTTAAAGTGATCTCAAAGAGTTTGTTTGATTGCAGTTTGAAAATAAAATTAGCAATTGACAAAAATAGGACATGATAATTTGATTGCAAATCTAGACTCACCCCAACTATTTATCATAATTCAATTATAAAATTAAATTGAAAGCTTTTATAGAAAAGTAGATAAAAGTGTGTGTCACCCACTTTTATTGAATGCGCAATCTAGACGTTGATCTCAGGATGTCTAATGATTTTCTCAATTGAGATCAAATTGCTTTGTCAGTGGCGCTTCTAACTCAACTGTCTAGCGATCCACTTTCAGACATCGATACATATTCTTTCGAATCATGCTCGTGTCAATGTTGTCTTTTATTTTGGAATCGACATAGACGTGTAAATTGTGACTCAGATTCTAAAATAAAAGAAACTCAAAATGTATTCTCGTAACATATATAGCAGATAAATGTTAGGGGTTGTCATGAGATAAACTCTCCCAATCTCTTGTCCTTAAGGAACTACTCGCACATGGTGAGGTAAGCAGCAACAACAATATTTAGAAACGTTGCGAGAGGAATAACTAAATTAACACAAGTAAAGAAAATAACAACTTAGATTTAAAATGAAAGCAAGATTGTAATGATAAAAATGCATAAAATTATAAAAGAGTAGCAAGAGCTTTAAGCTTAGAACTCAAGAACAACTATTATATGAAAATGATAGTAGTGAAAAGTGATCGAAGAGATGCATCCTTAGGCCTCTATTTATACTAATTCAAGTCTTACGTTGCTAATAATTGGCACTAATTTCAAGCTTAACTCTCACTAATCACTAATCATAAAAGTTTGGAAAGTTACATATGCCAAAAGGTCACAAAAAACTGCCAAAAGCTCAAAAGTTTATAACAGCCTGAGGACTGATACGGGTTGTGTCAGGGAACACGGGCTGGTTGTGTCAGGCTATGGTTGCTTTTATGGAGGGCCTTCAAAAGGGCCAACACGACATGTGTCATAGGGCACGAACAAGTCGTGTTAGTCTCTGGAAATTTGTCTGGGGAGCGCTATTTTTTGTGCGATCTTTGACCTTTTTGTCTGATTCGCTCCATAGACCTCTTTTTACTTGAAAATAAATAAAGGAGATAAAATACGTAAAAACAAACTAGGATGATGAAAAGACACGTTGTGATACGGTGGGAGAACTGACTTGAGGTTTTGCGTTTGTTTTCGCAAATGTTTCGGTTGAGCAAGAGTCGCCACCGACTTTTTATTTTATCCTAAGGAAAGGTTAAAAAGCACAGCAAAAACCTTTTGAGATGTTTTCTTGGGTTCGGGGAGTAGATTATAGAAAGGGAAGATATTAGCACCCTTTCTATCCATGGTTATCCATGGGCTCTTAGTTACTTGCTTAGATCACTTGCCTTTTGTTTTCAATTGTTTTAAATGGTGCTTGAGTGTGTGGGTTTGAAAATGTTTTGAAAAGAGGCCAATGTGGTGGCAACCTTCGTAATGATCCATGTGGGGATGTATACAAAGATGTACGTCTTTTGAAAAAAAAGGTTTTCATTTGTTTTTGAAAGTTGTTTTGAAAGTGTAGTGATGTGTGGTTTTTGAAATAGGCAAGTGTTTTAGTTTGCAAGATTGATTCAAGTAACTAAGAGGTTATCTACTCCTAAATTTCTCAAAAGATTATTGCTATGTTTTAACCCTTTTAACAAGTTTGTTCCATCATTGTATTTGGTGGACAATCTTATGTTTAGGATGTAAAAGGGACGGGCGTGGGTCATCGCTTAGACCATAATTGCAATGGTGCCAAGTTTCTTTGGGCATTTTCTTTAAGGGACTTGATCATTTGTTTTTGTTTGTTTTGAAAAAATGTTATCGAGGGACTATGATCATTCAATTTGTTTGTTTTGCCCAAAGAGACCTAACATGCAATATGGCCCAATTTTGAAAGGCAACAAGTGGAGTACCCTAGGGGGTGCAAGTGTGATTTGTGTGTCCATTTTCATGCTTGTTTATCTTGAGATTAGGTCATAACTATTTTTTGTCGTTTTTAGCATACAAACCCTAATTCTAACATGTTATCATTAGAAAGCAATAAAGTGCGAAAATAAATTTACTAAGCTATTACAAAACCAAATATGGGAAGGGGGGTACAAATGTTCAAATGGGGATATTGACAAGTAGTGTAAACCTAAAACTATTACATCAATTTGAATTTATACAATTTAATTAATGTACAATAATTAAATAAAAAAATGGAATAAAAATGCAAGATGCAAAAATGTTTTGTATATGTATGAAAAAAGTGTTATTTATGTAAAAATAAAAAAGATATTATTTTTGGAGTATTTTGAATTTAGGGCAAAACCCTAATTTTATTAAAGAAAATGTATTATTATTTAATTTAATACAAGTATTTATTTATTATGTACAAAAATAAAAATAAAATGAAGTATATTATAAAAAAGTATTTTTTATATCAAATATTAATAAAATGAAAAATTCAAATATTTTTATATTCTAACCTAAATATATTAATAAACATATATATATATATATATATATATATATATATATATATATATATATATATATATATATATATATATATATATATATATATATATATATATATATATATATATATATATATATATATATATATATATATATATATATATATATATATATATATATATATATATATATATATATATATATATATATATATATATATATATATATATATATATATATATATATATATATATATATATATATATATATATATATATATATATATATATATATATATATATATATATATATATATATATATATATATATATATATATATATATATATATATTAAGTTCTAAATATACATTATATATAAAATAATATATATTTAATATTTAATAAAATAAATAAAAAAAGCATTTTTTGTTTTGTTTATGTGAAATATTTTCAGAAGGTAAACAAAAATAAAAATGTATTTACACTATTTTTTTCTATTTATTCTAAATAATAGTATATATAATATTTATGTACAAACAAAAGAAATAGTCAAATAAATATGCAATAAATTCAAAAAATGATGGAAAAAATATTTTTATGTTTTTAATGTCATGAGAAAAAATAAACAAAGTCAATCAAAGAAGAAAAAGTCAAAAAAGTCAAAGAAATAAGCAAATGGGCTCAGGGGGTTCAACATCAATTATGTGGTGTAAATAAGAAAATATTCCAGGCCCAGCCCAGAATCAGTCATCTTCAACCTCTGAACCACATCACCCACGCGTTTTCTATCTCTTGATTCCTGGACTTTCAAGCAAAACTCATAACATGAAAAGTGTAGAGCATTAAGAGACGATTCCAACCATGTAAAGAACTTGACCTAACTCTCTAAGATGAGGGAGAATTTCTTCTTCCCCAATTTCTGACCTAACTTTTATGCCATGTTCAGACTCAAAATTCTTGCAGCACACGTAACATAAATGAAATCTAACTATATGGTCATGTTCAGGGCTATGATTGTGACATATTTTCTTCACAAACCTAAAGCTAACAATGCCTAATAAGAGAGATAGAACTTCATGAAGATACCTGTTCAGTTGGAATCGTGCTTTGCAATGGAGGATGTTTCAGAGTGAAATGATGATTTGTATAGCTTCCTTGAAGTGTAAGGATGCTATTCCAAGTTCTACTTTGCCTTGAAACTCCCTGAATCGTGCTAGTGAACTTCAACTGCAAAACAGAAAAACAAAAATGGTGAAGTGGCTTGGAGGTGTTACAGATCAGGTTTCAGGTCATGGTTAGCTTGCATAGATAGTATGGAAGGTATGTGAACTGGTTTTGGCAAGAATGCATGAGAGAAATAGAAGTTTGCACTCAAACTGCAGAGGCAACTCTGTTTTTGCAGTTTGAGAGTGATTCTGAGATGGAGGGTGGATTGGAGGTCAAAGGCTCGTGCAAAAGCTTGGGTATGATGTCTGGAATGTATTTGATAAGTTTGTTCTTGTGTTTGTAAGCTGAGATGGGAGTTGTTATGAGTTATGCCACTTTACTTCACACTTAAGCAAACAAAGGCAAATTGTGCTTCTAGGCCTGTAGAGGACCTCACACTATGCTGCATAATCCCTCCTTGATCAGTGTGATTAACACATAAACTTGTGCCAATCAGATTTGCAATGTACTTGTTGGATTCTCAATTGGACATAAAGTGATCTTTTGCAAAAATGGAAAGAATGCTTTATCTAGTTTGGGATTAATCTTGCATACAATGTTCAAACTCATAGAACAACACCTTAACACAATGAATATGCATTAAATTATTGAGTGCAACTTGGTTTAAGGACCTGTAATCTAACCTAAAGCATGCTGAGTTCAAATTGCAAAGTTATGAACATGAAAAATGGCCAATTCAAAAGTGAGTTTTTGCTATATTGTGAAATTCGATTCTCCCTAACCATGAGTTTGTTTGATGAGTTCTTGGACATTTTGGAAAGCTTGGAATGTGTACTACAATCCATCTTTGAAATGCAAATTGAAATTACAAGTGGAAGTGTATGGAAAATGGCCTTGAAGTGGGGTAAAAACTTGTCAAAAATAGGTCAAATTTTCACTAAGTTAAGAATGGTTTAGTGCCCTTATTCAAAAATTTGTAACTTGAGATACAAGCTTCAAATGAGAAAACTTTGTGAATCAAAGTTGTAGATTATGTAACAAGCTACAACTTTCATGTTTTGACTTTTGTTTGAATCCAAATGAATCATGGTGAAAAAATGGGGCAAAGTTGGGAAAAAATTAGGGTTTTCCATAACTTAGAAAAATTCTAAGTTATGAAAAATTCCATTTTAAAACCCTAATTTGCATTTCTTGGTTTCTTGGTGAACAAGTTTCATGATTTGGCATGTTTTGATGAAAAATGAATCTTGACTCTTGATTTTGACCAAAAAGTCAAAGTTTGACTTTTCAGTGTACAATCAAAATTGATCAATTGATTGGGAAATTCAACTGTCAATCTTGTGTACTTGGGATCTTTTGAGCTTGATGAATGTGTCAATACCATTTCATTGAGTCCTTGAGTCCATATGTGAGCTTGGTTTGCCATTGGTTAGGTCAAACAGTCAAAAATTGCCTTTGTGCAGTCAAAACCCTAAAAATGACCATTTTGCCCTTTTGGTGATCTGATCAAATTTCTTGTGGAATTGTGATCCAAACTTGATCAAATGGTCCATATGAGTTCATAATGTTGATGTGGGTCAAAAATCATGAGGTTTGACTGTCAATTGACCACAGTTGACTTTTTCCCCAATATAGCTGATTTCTAGGTCAACTGTCCAATTGACTGGGCAAAACTTGGAATCAAGACTTGAAACTTGGTGTGGATAATCTTGTGAGTCAAACATGAAACATGAAAGTCATCTTAGGCATTTTAGGTCAAAACATCCTTGGGCAAACACAAACCCTAATTTGAGTCCACAGTGCAAGGAGAAGTCTTGAGCAGAGGAAACCCTAACTGGATCTTGATCTTCAAGGGTCTTGTAATGAAAAAATGTTGAGGAAATGGGAGGGCAAATTTTGGGGTACAACAGTTTCCCCTGTTCAATCTTCTTGAACCTGAAGAGTTAGATTGGCAAGTTTGCCTTTCGTGACTCGAGGGTAAAAGGAGATTGGACACTAGAGTGCCCAGAAATTTGCACTCGCATGTTGAGGTATCAGTAAATGTGATGTCGGGAATGGGCTTATAGATGCCATTTGGAGAGATGGTGGATAGGGAGATGGGCTTATAGATGCCATCTGGAGGTGTGACAGAACCTTGTCGGGAATGGGCTTATAGATGCCATTTGGAAGTGTTGATCGCACAAGAGATTCCTTAGCGAGAACTTATGTATTTGGGAGAGGCTGATGTTTTCCTGGCTTGTTACAGGTGTTCGATCTTTAAAAATTTTTTTATGTAGAAATGCCCTGGCTAGATACAGGTATCGAATCTGCCATCGGTTGCTCACAGATGTGCCCCGGCTGGATACAGGAGTCGAATATGGAAATAGTCGTCAATAGATATGCCCTGGCTGGATACAGGAATCGAATCTTCGAACTCTTCAGACGTGGTATGGCTAGATACAGGAATCGAGTCTGGAAATAGTCGTCAACAGATATGCCCTGGCTAGATACAGGAATCGAATCTGGAAATAGTTGTCAACAGATATGCCCTGGCTGGATACAGGAATCGAATCTGGAAATAGTTGTCAACAGATATGCCCTGGCTGGATACAGGAATCGAATCTTAGAACTCTTCAGACGTGCCCTGGCTAGATACAGGAATCGAGTCTGGAAATGTGACAGTTGAAGGTAGTTGTCTTTGGGATTTTCTTTTTCCCTGAAAAGGCAAAAGCATAAGTTGTATGCAATGTCGTGATGTATGATATGCATGATGCCATGCTGTTTAACATGAGATAGGGTGAATATGCACTTTATCACGTATGTAAACAAGATGTACGAAAATGTGAAATGTTTATGAATGTAATTTTCGTCTTAGGAAAATAAATCCTAGACGACCGGCCGGGGAGTTGCTCCGTGGAAGAGATACTTGGCCGAAGTTTGATAAGAGGCCTGTTGAGGACTTTAATGATGGATTCCGCTGGGGATAATGATGATAAACTCCGCTGGGGAGCACCAAAGATAAACTCCACCGGGGATTGAAGGAACTTTGCCGAGGGCGATCTTCCGTGGTTTTTTTTAGCTGAGGATAACCCAGTTATAAGTCCTTTAGAGGAAATAACTCTGAATAAAACTCGGGAGAGACGCCCGTACCCTGCAGGGAACAAGCTTCCAGAATCTACTGGGGAGTGAGCTTTAAGACCTGCCGGGGGATGTTGAGACTTCACAGGATTGACGGGGAATCAACTCCGCTTGGGGAAAGTATTGCTGAATCTTGTCTTACTCTGCGGGACGTTAAGATGATTTGGTCACATTCTTCAGTCGAATCTACCTTGGTACCTTGGCGGACAAAACAACCAGACTGCGTCAGACAACTCCACATTGCCCCTGTTTCTGATGTCACCTGTAATTAATCTTTCGTTTCATATGCGAATATTTATGAGTCAACAATTTTAATGTCAAATGCATATATCAAAAATGAACATTGGACGTTCTTCGCAAGACAAAGCAGAAAAATGGAAAAACAATGGCAATTTGTATGGACAAGTGAATTTGTATTGATTTGAACTTTGCCTGTGAATATGCGTTTTTGTACAAGAGGCTGACATCCTAGTAAGAGGACGCCGCCAAATAACATAGAGTTTACAATTTGAAAAGGAAACAAAACAGCTATGTGAACAATCCCACTGGGTTCCAACTCTGCTATCGCCTTTATGTCTTCGAATGTCTCATCGCTTTGCTACCTAGTTGAAGATGAAGCTGATTGGTCGATGCCGAAATCTGAGCCAGATAGTTGATGCCGAATTCCGGATGCGAAGTGATCCAATGAGACATAGTGTTACGCTTTTATCCCTAACTTTTGCCTGGACCGCCCTTTCGGGTTTTCAGTCCACCGGGATACCCATTTTTGCCCAAGCCGCCTTTTCAGGTTTTCGACTTGCCGGGTGTACAGATTTTTATTCATTTCATCCCTTATTTTTGCCCGAACCCTTTTGGTTCGCCGGGAAGCCCTTATTTTTGCCTAGGTATATCAACCTAGCGGGTATTTTATTTACGCGTAGTATTTTTTCACTATGTCTGCATTGGCGGGGTGAGGAAGGTCGTCACCATCCATGGTGGTTAGGATCATGGCTCCTCCTGAGAACACACGTTTAACCACAAATGGCCCTTCGTATGTAGGGGTCCATTTGCCCCGGGGATCACTTTGAGGAAGGATGATGCGTTTGATTACCAGGTCCCCAACTTGATACTCTTGCGGTCTGACTTTCTTGTTAAATGCCCTGATCATCCGTTTTTGATACGTTTGACCATGACAAATAGCAGTGAGCCTCTTTTCGTCAATCAGATTTAATTGATCAAGTCGAGTCTGGATCCAGTCATCTTCACTCAAGTCTGCATCCTTCATTATCCGGAGAGAGGGTATCTGGACTTCAATTGGCAAGACTGCCTCCATGCCATAGACCAAGGAGAAGGGAGTTGCCCCGGTTGACGTCCTTGCTGAGGTACGGTACCCATGAAGAGCGAACGGTAACATCTCGTGCCAATCTTTATAGGTCACTGTCATCTTCTGCACGATTTTCTTGATATTTTTATTAGCTGCCTCTACAGCCCCATTCATCTTCGGCCGGTAGGGAGAAGAATTGTGGTGCTGTATCTTGAATTGTTCACAGAGTTCAGTGATCATTTTGTTATTGAGATTGGTACCATTGTCCGTAATGACTCTTTCCGGGACACCGTAACGACAGATTAGGTTATGCCGGATGAAACGTGCCACGACGCTCTTGGTTACTGTGGCGTAGAAAGCTGCCTCAACCCACTTCGTGAAGTAATCGATCGCCACTAAGATGAAACGATGTCCATTGGATGCCGTCGATCGGATCTCACCGATCATATCGATGCCCCACATTGCAAAAGGCCAAGGTGCCGCCAGGACGTTCAAAGGAACCGGAGGGATATGCACCTTGTCAGCATAGATCTGGCATTTATGACAAGTTCGAGAGTGTTGGTAACAATCGGCTTCCATTGTGAACCAGAAGTATCCTGCCCGAAGGATTTTCTTAGCCATGGTGTGTCCACTGGAATGTGTTCCAAATGTACCCTCATGCAGTTCTATCATGATCTTCTCTGCTTCGGCCTTATCCACACAACATAGTAGAGTTGAATCATGATTCCGTTTGTAGAGAATGCCGTTGCTGAGGAAGAATTTTGCAGCAAACCTCCTCATGAACTTCTTGTCATTGACAGATGCGCCTTCAGGGTATTCCTGAGCTTCCAAGTACCTCTTCACCTCATGATACCAGGGTTTTTCAGTCACCTTTTCAGCCTCAAGCTCGCAGCAGTATGCCGGTTCGTCCAACTTCCAGATAATGATCCGGGGAGCCTCATTGTCCCATTTAACTTTGAACATTGAAGACATCGTAGCTAGGGCGTCCGCTAGCTGATTCTCCTCTCTAGGGAAGTGTTCGAAAGTTATCTCTTCAAAGTGGGGAAGCAAGGTCGACACATACTCCTTGTAAGGAATAAGATTCGGGTGTTTCGTATCCCACTCGCCTTTGATCTGATTGATCACGAGAGCGAAATCTCCGAAGACACTTAGAAATTTGATCCTTAAGTCGATTGCAGCTTGTAAACCCATGATACATGCCTCATATTCTGCCATATTGTTGGTGCAGCTGAAACATAATCGGGCGGTGAGGGGAGTATGAGTTCCTTTGGGAGATATGATTACAGCGCCGACGCCGTTACCCAAAGCATTGGAGGCTCCATCAAAATGCATAGACCATCGGGATCCTTCCTCAGGTCCTTCATCCGGTCCAGGTACTTCACAATCAGTTACCACCATGATGTCTTCGTCCGGAAAATCAAAGTTCAATGATTGGTAATCGTCCACAGGTTGGTGTGCCAAATAATCTGTCAGTACACTTCCCTTAATTGCTTTCTGAGTTGTTTCATGGATGTCATATTCTGTCAAGATCATTTGCCATCTCGCTATTCTTCCAGACAGAGCGGGCTTTTCGAATATGTACTTGATGGGATCCATCTTTGAAATCAATAGAGTAGTGTGAGTCAGCATATACTGTCTCAGCCGGCGAGCAGCCCATACTAGAGCGCAACAAGTTTTCTCAAGCAGTGAGTAACGAGACTCACAGTCGGTAAACTTTTTGCTCAAGTAATAAATAGCATGCTCTTTTCGGCCAGACTCGTCATGCTGCCCCAGCACACACCCCATTGAATTGTCAAGTACTGTCAAGTATAGTATCAGAGGTCTTCCTTCCACTGGTGGCATAAGAATGGGTGGCTCTTGGAGATATTCCTTTATCTTTTCAAAGGCGGCCTGACATTCATCATTCCAGCGTACTACTTGGTCTTTCTTCAGCAGTTTGAAGATTGGCTCACAAGTAGCAGTCAGATGTGAGATGAATCGGGCAATGTAATTCAGTCGTCCTAGGAAACCTCTGACTTCTTTCTCTGTTTTTGGAGTCGGCATCTCTTGTATGGCTTTTACCTTGGCAGGGTCCACCTGAATACCTTTATCACTTACAATGAAACCTAGCAATTTTCCGGATCTTACCCCAAAGGTGCATTTGTTAGGATTCAATCTCAGCTTGTACAACTTGAGTCGGTCAAATAACTTCCTCAGATGGTCAAGGTGCTCCTCCTCAGTTTGAGACCTTGCAATCATGTCATCAACGTATACCTCAATCTCATGATGGATCATATCATGAAAGAAAGCAACCATGGCACGTTGATAGGTTGCCCCAACATTTTTCAATCCAAATGGCATAACCTTATAACAGAAGGTGCCCCACTGAGTCACAAAGGTAGTCTTCTCCATATCTTCTGGAGCCATCTTGATTTGATTATACCCTGAAAAACCATCCATGAAGGAGAACACCTTGTGTTGAGCTGTATTGTCAACAAGGACATCAATGTGAGGTAGGGGGAAGTCATCCTTGGGGCTGACCCTGTTCAGATCCCTGTAGTCAACACACATTCTGACCTTACCGTCCTTCTTTGGTACTGGCACCACGGTGGCAACCCACTGAGGGTAAGAAGTCACTGCAAGGAACCCGACATCAAACTGTTTCATAACCTCGGCCTTGATCTTCTCAGACATCTCTGGTCGCATCCGTCGGACTTTTTGCTTTACCGGAGGGCAGTCTTCCTTGGTTGGTAGGTGATGAACTACAATGTCGGCATCCAAACCAGGAATATCTTCATAGGACCAAGCAAAAATCTCCATGTAATCCTGTAGCATCTGGATCAATCGTTGCTTCACGCTGAGCTCTAGATTGGCACCAATCTTGACCTCTTTCCTATCTGTCTCAGTACCCAGATTAATTGTCTCCACCGGCTCTTCATGTGGTTGAATAGCTCTCTCTTCCTGGAGTAGCAGTCTTGCGAGTTCACCAGGCACTTCGCAATCATCTTCACCTTCGTCTTCGGCCAAGTTGATCGGATTCTCGAAGTCATAACTGGCGGTAGCAGAGCTGTTACCAGTGAGATCCAGAGTGGATTGGAACCTGTATAAGTGAGTGTGTGTAAATATAGCTGTTTTGCAATATGTATAACACAAAAAGAAAAAGAGCACAAGATTTGAAATGCAACAAACGTCCAATGTTTTAATTGATGATATATGGAAATGTCATACAAAAAGCCCTCACAAATGGAGCTACGATGCCCCGGGTAGGACACCGAGCCAACAAAGTTTTAACATATTGTTTGTTACAAATTGGAAATCAAAAGAAATTAATTACTGCGTGACAAATGTGATAGGTGTAAAATCCTTTGCCGTCCAGTTGCTCGGTCCGTTGCCGGCAGTCGGGTAGATCCAACTGTCAAACTCTGCTTATTCTACATCCTCCTCGATAGCATTCACCCTTGGATTGGAGATAAACACCGGAGCCTTTCTGATCTTCTCCTTGCGCACAGCCCTCTGAGCCTCTGCAGTAAAGCCCAGCCCAAACTTGTCGTTCTTCTGAGTGAAATCAGGAAGCTGGCCCCAGTTTGCACAATTGCCTTTCTGAACCACAGCCCGGGCATCCCTTAGGGAAGCCATCTTTAAAGGAACATTCTCTTCGACTGCTGTTTCTGCTGCTGCTGAAATTGGATGCACCTCCTCGAAATGCTGAAAGGGGGTTTCAATAAACTCCCCGTCCATCTCAATGTATCTGAAGGAATTCAAATGGCTCACCATATACTCCTCTTCTCCTTGCACAGTGACGATCTTCCCCCTGACAGGATACTTCAGTTTCTGGTGCAAGGTAGAGGTCACTGCCCCGGCTTTATGGATCCAAGGTCGACCCAGTAGACAAGAGTACGATGGACGTATATCCATCACATAAAAAGTAGAGTCGAATACCTGAGAGCCCACACGAATAGGGATGTCAACCTCTCCATGAACCATCCTTTTTGAACCGTCAAAGGCCCTGACGATGATATTGCTGGGCTTCAGTTCCAGGCCTTCATAATCCAAACGGTCTAAAGCCTTTTTCGGTAGAACATTCAAGGAAGAACCAGTATCCACCAATACATGCGCCAGAGTAGTGCCCCTGCATTCGATAGAGACATGCAGGGCATCATTGTGGTCTCTTCCCTTCGCAGTCAGGTCAGCATCTGAAAAACCCAAGCCATTGTCTGCTGTCAGATTTGCTACGCAATCAGTGAACTGGACTGCAGACGTCTCCTGTGGCACATGGGCCGTCTTGAGAAATGAGATCAAAGCCTTAGCATGGGCCTCGGAGCATAGTAATAAGGAGAGCATGGAGATTTTGGAGGGCGTATGCCCCAGCTGCTCGACAACATTGAAATCACTCTTCTTTAATATTTTCAGGATCTCCTCCATTTCTTGTTGGGAGGCCTCAGCATTTATAGGTATTGGTGCCTCCATCCGGGCAGGCTCCTCTTCAATCCCTTTTCCCCGAGCATTAGACGACTCGGCGGCAGGGGGAACAACTTGATCAGCAACAGTAACAGGTACACTTGTAGGTGTTATAAGGAGGGGTATTCGAGTAGCGGGCGGTGCAATGTCAGGCGAGAAGAGCCTGCCACTGCGGGTGACCTTGGCTGGACCAGTGATATCGCAGATACTGGCGCCAGTGTCGAATTCTTGTTTGATTCCATTTACATATACGTCTGCCCCATAATGCCAGGGGACAGCTTTATCAGATACGTAAGGGAGAGGCCCCGGAACAGTAATAACCACAGGTGCAACAGTCATGATTTGAACAGGCTTCTTCGGGAGAGCCTTGATTGGATTTTTGAAGATGGTAACCACAAAAACTTCTTTTACCGGAACCAACTGAACAGCAGACTTCTTAAACAGAATCTCCTTGCTATCCATTAGGTTTTGAATGCCTAACTTCATCAAGGGACAACCAGATAGGGAAACAGCACAGAACAGGCAACCTTCACTGCAACCCGGAAATAAACCGGCCAGCAGTAGGTTCTTCTTGACAGTCAAAAGAGGGGTAACAACTTCATTTACCGAAACAGCATACATTTCCTCCTCAATGGCATTTACTCTATGCTGGGGCATAGGAGCAGTTACAACATTTGGTCTCTCCGGCGCCTCAAACTGAATTTCCTTTGCGTCGATCAGATCTTGCACTTTGTTTCTCAAGGCCCAGCAATCATCAGTAGTGTGCCCGGGACTATCAGAATGATAAGCACACCGGGCATTTGGGTTATACTTAGGAGACGCAATGTTGACGACCTTAGGAGCTTCTTTGAGGGTCACCAGGTTGGTGGATAACAGTTGGGGTAAAATTTGAGATAAGGTCATACTCAGTCGAGTATACTGCCTCTTAGGCCTTTCGCTTCTTTGTTGATTGTACTGCTGAGGAGCAGCAACAGGTTTCGAGATGACCAAAGCATTGACGGCTTGGCGACTTTCGGGCTTGATTTGTCTTCTAGGACCATAAACGGCACTTGCTTCTTTCTTAAACGGCCTCTTCTCAGCACTTGCGGAGGCAGCCTTTTGTATCTTGCCTGACCTGATGCCAGCTTCAATTCTTTCTCCCGTCAATATCAAATTTGTAAACCCAGCGGAGGAGTTACCAACCAAATGATTGAAAAACGGACCAGACAACGTCCCTAGAAACATATCAACCAGCTCACGATCAGTCAATGGAGGCTGCACCCTGCCAGCCAAATCTCTCCATTTTTGTGCGTACTCTTTGAACCCCTCACCCGTTCCTAGAGACATACCCTGAAGTTGGGTACGCGTAGGAGCGAGATCAGAATTGTATTGGTATTGTTTGTAGAATGCGGTTGCCAAATCTTCCCAGTGTCGGATGCTGGTTCCATCTAATTGGTAGAACCATTCAAGCTGTGACCCCGAGAGGCTATCTTGGAAGAAGTGAATCCAGAGGTTCTTATCCGCCGTATAAGGTTGGATCTTCCTTACGTACGACCTTAGATGCAGCTTTGGGCAGGAGACCCCATCATACTTGGCGAAGGCAGGCGCCTTAAACTTGTGTGGAATTACTACCCCAGAAGATAACCCCAAATCTCCGAAATCCAGCCCCGGCACATTCTGAATTTCCATGGCGCTTAAGCGGTCCTCCAATTGCTTGTATCTGTCAGCAGCAGGTGGGTATTGTTCGTCGTTATAGTCCGTCTCATTGTCGGAGACTGCGGGACTAGGAGCTCCTCCCCCTTGGGGACTGTTTTTCTCAGCAGAAGAAGTAGTTGGATCAGCTTCATTATGGAGTGTGTTCCCAAATCTGCGTCCGGTGTTGAACAACGCAGTCCTCTTTTTCTTCTTCTTCTTCAGGAGTAGAGTCTTCAACTCTTGCTGACCTTGGGCTAGGCTTAGGACCATCTCTTGAAACTGTGCACTTTGGGCCTGAAGGGCCTTGATTGCTTGCTCACTGGAGGAGTCTGGATTCATGATGACTGTTCAAAACAAACAGCGAAGGAGATTAAGCAACCTGTGAAATAGGGTACCTGCTATGCATATGGTGCAATGGAATGCGTATGTTTTATGTTTTCAAAGACAAACAAGATTCAAATTTGTAGACAAAAGGGAAACACACTTCATTAGATTAAAATTTTCAATTTGTTCAACAATTTGCCCTTAGGCATTACAAGAATGAAAAATACTGGAAAGGAAATAAAACTATAAAAGGAAATATCCAAAGCTCATCAATGCTCCCATGGCCTCCTCTTCTCAGTGCTGATGTAGTTGTTCAGAACCCGCTCTTCCTCCAATTGCTTAGTCAGCCTCTGGATCTTCCGTTTCTGCTCGTTGAACTTCTCCCGATAGAAATCCCGTTCTTCCTTTAGCTGTGCCCAAGATCTCTTCATCGTGTCAAAATCAGCGGGTATCTGAGGAGGGAGGACAGTTGGAGGAACCCCCTCTTCATTAGGAGACTCAAGGATGAGAGGTCTAACAGCTTCGTAGGGCATACCTAACCTTTGAGCACGGATGCGGACCCATTTGCAATAGGGCTTCAATGGCAGAGAAGTCTTTGGTCCCAACTCATGTGGGTCGGCTTTGTGAATTCTGTCCCAAGCTCTAATGAATCCCTGGCGTAGTTTGTCACTGTCTGCCTGAAACTCAAAATGGAAGTGAGGAACCAGCATTTCATGAGGCCCATCTCCTCTGGCTCTTCCAAACTGACGGAGAGCTAAGCACGGATTGTAAGAGATTCCTCCTTGGATACCAATCAACGGAACGTTAGGGTATTCTCCGCAACGGTCAATAACAGCTACCTCATCCAAACCTCTGAGAGTCCAGGTGATATCATTATCAGTGAGAGACATTAACCTCCGAGCCCAACCTTTTCCTTCTTCATTCTTCAGCACGAACTTATGAAGGTGCGAAATAAACCACCTTACTAGCAAAGGAGCACAACACCACGGAGTTCCCCGTTTTCGAGCAGTACGAGCATAGAGTTGTTGTAGAATATCACCCAAAAGAGTGGGTACCGGATTCCGAGACATGAATATCCTTATGACATGGATACTGATAAAGGTGTCAGGGTTAGGAAACAATACCAGACCATAGATCAAAAGAGCCAGAATATCCTCATACGCCTTGAAGTCCAAGTCATTCCAGAAATCATTAGCCTTTCCAACCAGAAATTTGACCAAAAAGCCCTTGATCCCATTTCTAGTTTCCCAGTTGGACAATACCTCTTCTTTGGTCAAGGGGAGAATTGCAGTAATCTCTTCAGGCCTAGGAGTCTTTTCCAAACCAGTGAAGGGAGTTTGTCCCAAGACAGGGATCCCAAGCAGATAAGAAAATTCTTCCAGGGTAGGAACCAGCTGGAAGTCTTGAAAGGTGAAACAATGATACAGAGGGTCATAAAACTGGGTCAGAACACTTATCAGTTGTTGGTCCCACTTTGCAGTGACCAAGCCAAGGAGAGAACCATGTCTATTGATGAAGGAAGAAGTGTTTGGAATCCTTCCAACCAAATCCTTGAGTAAAACTGGTGGTTGAACAAAGTTGAGCCGGACAGTATTCCTACGCACGGGCATCATGATGTCCTACAAAACAGAGCAAAGATGAAACTCTTTTGTCTTTGAAATGGGTTAGTCCTTTATACAGGATGCATGCAATGGTATGATGGCATGATGCTATGATGAAGCACACCACAAGTATTCACATAGGTAAATAAGGCACACAAGTCACACAAGACACCCTTAGGTTTCAGGCCAGTATGAGTTTCAGGTATTACCCTCTTTTGGTTTTGTTGGTTAAAACCTGTCCTATCGAAAAGTAACCGGGTTCTAGAGGATCTCAAATCATTGGCTACCCTCAATCGGTCATAACTCCAGCATCGCAATCTTTTCTCGCGGCCAGAACCATCTCGAGAATTTAGCCTCAATGAGTGTAGCATACTGCTACTGTCCTAATAGCCAAGTTGGTCAATTTAGGGTTCTAAGGTTGGTTGGTGTTTAATGACCCCTTAGAAGACCTATATTCTCCCCGTTGTAACACAAGGGATATAGGTACAAACTAAGATGCCACACCAACGTAGCCACTGTTTCACCCATGTCGGTCTACGCCGGACAGGTCCCTCACAGATTATGCTACCTAAAAAGGGTATTTCCCAGATCCGGGTTAGGATCTATGAAACTCCGATGCAAAGCCCACAAATATAAAAGCAAACAAAGCAAACAATTGAAAACAAAGGTGATCTAAACCCTAAGGTTACTCCACTTTTAAGTTCTCCCCAGCAGAGTCGCCAGTTCTGTGATACGGTGGGAGAACTGACTTGAGGTTTTGCGTTTGTTTTCGCAAATGTTTCGGTTGAGCAAGAGTCGCCACCGACTTTTTATTTTATCCTAAGGAAAGGTTAAAAAGCACAGCAAAAACCTTTTGAGATGTTTTCTTGGGTTCGGGGAGTAGATTATAGAAAGGGAAGGTATTAGCACCCTTTCTATCCATGGTTATCCATGGGCTCTTAGTTACTTACTTAAATCACTTGCCTTTTGTTTTCAATTGTTTTAAATGGTGCTTGAGTGTGTGGGTTTGAAAATGTTTTGAAAAGAGGCTAATGTGGTGGCAACCTTCGTAATGATCCATGTGGGGATGTATACAAAGATGTACGTCTTTTGAAAAAAAAGGTTTTCATTTGTTTTTGAAAGTTGTTTTGAAAGTGTAGTGATGTGTGGTCTTTGAAATAGGCAAGTGTTTTAGTTTGCAAGATTGATTCAAGTAACTAAGAGGTTATCTACTCCTAAATTTCTCAAAAGATTATTGCTATGTTTTAACCCTTTTAACAAGTTTGTTCCACCATTGTATTTGGTGGACAATCTTATGTTTAGGATGTAAAAGGGACGGGCGTGGGTCATCGCTTAGACCATAATTGCAATGGTGCCAAGTTTCTTTGGGCATTTTCTTTAAGGGACTTGATCATTTGTTTTTGTTTGTTTTGAAAAAATGTTATCGAGGGACTATGATCATTCAATTTGTTTGTTTTGCCCAAAGAGACCTAACATGCAATATGGCCCAATTTTGAAAGGCAACAAGTGGAGTACCCTAGGGGGTGCAAGTGTGATTTGTGTGTCCATTTTCATGCTTGTTTATCTTGAGATTAGGTCATAACTATTTTTTGTCGTTTTTCGCATACAAACCCTAATTCTAACATGTTATCATTAGAAAGCAATAAAGTGCGAAAATAAATTTACTAAGCTATTACAAAACCAAATATGGGAAGGGGGGTACAAATGTTCAAATGGGGATATTGACAAGTAGTGTAAACCTAAAACTATTACATCAATTTGAATTTATACAATTTAATTAATGTACAATAATTAAATAAAAAAATGGAATAAAAATGCAAGATGCAAAAATGTTTTGTATATGTATGAAAAAAGTGTTATTTATGTAAAAATAAAAAAGATATTATTTTTGGAGTATTTTGAATTTAGGGCAAAACCCTAATTTTATTAAAGAAAATGTATTATTATTTAATTTAATACAAGTATTTATTTATTATGTACAAAAATAAAAATAAAATGAAGTATATTATAAAAAAGTATTTTTTATATCAAATATTAATAAAATGAAAAATTCAAATATTTTTATATTCTAACCTAAATATATATTTAATATTTAATAAAATAAATAAAAAAAGCATTTTTTTTTTGTTTATGTGAAATATTTTCAGAAGGTAAACAAAAATAAAAATGTATTTACACTATTTTTTTCTATTTATTCTAAATAATAGTATATATAATATTTCTGTACAAACAAAAGAAATAGTCAAATAAATATGCAATAAATTCAAAAAATGATGGAAAAAATATTTTTATGTTTTTAATGTCATGAGAAAAAATAAACAAAGTCAATCAAAGAAGAAAAAGTCAAAAAAGTCAAAGAAATAAGCAAATGGGCTCAGGGGGTTCAACATCAATTATGTGGTGTAAATAAGAAAATATTCCAGGCCCAGCCCAGAATCAGTCATCTTCAACCTCTGAACCACATCACCCACGCGTTTTCTATCTCTTGATTCCTGGACTTTCAAGCAAAACTCATAACATGAAAAGTGTAGAGCATTAAGAGACGATTCCAACCATGTAAAGAACTTGACCTAACTCTCTAAGATGAGGGAGAATTTCTTCTCCGCCAATTTCTGACCTAACTTTTATGCCATGTTCAGACTCAAAATTCTTGCAGCACACGTAACATAAATGAAATCTAACTATATGGTCATGTTCAGGGCTATGATTGTGACATATTTTCTTCACAAACCTAAAGCTAACAATGCCTAATAAGAGAGATAGAACTTCATGAAGATACCTGTTCAGTTGGAATCGTGCTTTGCAATGGAGGATGTTTCAGAGTGAAATGATGATTTGTATAGCTTCCTTGAAGTGTAAGGATGCTATTCCAAGTTCTACTTTGCCTTGAAACTCCATGAATCGTGCTAGTGAACTTCAACTGCAAAACAGAAAAACAAAAATGGTGAAGTGGCTTGGAGGTGTTACAGATCAGGTTTCAGGTCATGGTTAGCTTGCATAGATAGTATGGAAGGTATGTGAACTGGTTTTGGCAAGAATGCTTGAGAGAAATAGAAGTTTACACTCAAACTGCAGAGGCAACTCTGTTTTTGCAGTTTGAGAGTGATTCTGAGATGGAGGGTGGATTGGAGGTCAAAGGCTCGTGCAAAAGCTTGGGTATGATGTCTGGAATGTGTTTGATAAGTTTGTTCTTGTGTTTGTAAGCTGAGATGGGAGTTGTTATGAGTTATGCCACTTTACTTCACACTTAAGCAAACAAAGGCAAATTGTGCTTCTAGGCCTGTAGAGGACCTCACACTATGCTGCATAATCCTTCCTTGATCAGTGTGATTAACACATAAACTTGTGCCAATCAGATTTGCAATGTACTTGTTGGATTCTCAATTGGACATAAAGTGAGCTTTTGCAAAAATGGAAAGAATGCTTTATCTAGTTTGGGATTAATCTTGCATACAATGTTCAAACTCATAGAACAACACCTTAACACAATGAATATGCATTAAATTATTGAGTGAAACTTGGTTTAAGGACCTGTAATCTAACCTAAAGCATGCTGAGTTCAAATTGCAAAGTTATGAACATGAAAAATGGCCAATTCAAAAGTGAGTTTTTGCTATATTGTGAAATTCGATTCTACCTAACCATGAGGTTGTTTGATGAGTTCTTGGACATTTTGGAAAGCTTGGAATGTGTAATACAATCCATCTTTGAAATGCAAATTGAAATTCCAAGTGGAAGTGTATGTAAAATGGCCTTGAAGTGGGGTAAAAACTTGTCAAAAATAGGTCAAATTTTCACTAAGTTAAGAATGGTTTAGTGCCCTTATTCAAAAATTTGTAACTTAAGATACAAGCTTCAAATGAGAAAACTTTGTGAATCAAAGTTGTAGATTATGTAACAAGCTACAACTTTCATGTTTTGACTTTTGTTTGAATCCAAATGAATCATGGTGAAAAAATGGGGCAAAGTTGGGAAAAAATTAGGGTTTTCCATAACTTAGAAAAATTCTAAGTTATGAAAAATTCCATTTTAAAACCCTAATTTGCATTTCTTGGTTTCTTGGTGAACAAGTTTCATGATTTGGCATGTTTTGATGAAAAATGAATCTTGACTCTTGATTTTGACCAAAAAGTCAAAGTTTGACTTTTCAGTGTACAGTCAAAATTGATCAATTGACTAGGAAATTCAACTGTCAATCTTGTGTACTTGGAATCTTTTGAGCTTGATGAATGTGTCAATACCATTTCATTGATTCCTTGAGTCCATATGTGAACTTGGTTTGCCATTGGTTAGGTCAAACAGTCAAAAATTGCCTTTGTGCAGTCAAAACCCTAAAAATGACCATTTTGCCCTTTTGGTGATCTGATCAAATTTCTTGTGGAATTGTGATCCAAGCTTGATCAAATGGTCCATATGAGTTCATAATGTTGATGTGGGTCAAAAATCATGAGGTTTGACTGTCAATTGACCACAGTTGACTTTTTCCCCAATACAGCTGATTTCTAGGTCAACTGTGCAATTGACTGGGCAAAACTTGGAATCAAGACTTGAAACTTGGTGTGGATAATCTTGTGAGTCAAACATGAAACATGAAAGTCATCTTAGGCATTTTAGGTCAAAACATCCTTGGGCAAACACAAACCCTAATTTGAGTCCACAGTGCAAGGAGAAGTCTTGAGCAGAGGAAACCCTAACTGGATCTTGATCTTCAAGGGTCTTGTAATGAAAAAATGTTGAGGAAATGGGAGGGCAAATTTTGGGGTACAACACACGTGAAATAGAAAGGAAAACAAGCAAGAAACATGGTACCTTTACCGCTTATCAAATACCCCTAAACTTGAATTATTGCTTGTCCTCGAGCAACAAGCTTACTTAGAAAGATTTAGAATCAAGTGGTTTTTGGTTCTTCAAAAGCTCAAAAAGATGAAGTTGTTTGATACTCATTTGTGGTCCATTATTCCAACCAACTAAGACTCAAGTTCCCTAATACTTATTGTAATAACAAGAATTGATTATGCATCTGGCCTTTAGTTTTGGTGATAACAATATATTGTTTGATAGAGAATAATTTTGTACCCTAATGGTTTTGTCTAGTGTGGAGTTTTTACTAACATGTTCCGACTCTGATAGATAGTGTGTGACGTTATCGGTTTCTAGAATCAACACACTCTAACTCTAGAGAGATACAAAGTACGTGTTACAAGACATTGTCAAGTTCTAGAATATTTCTAAACAACGGTTCTAAAGAACATTAGTATATAGCTTCAGATTATGACTATGATGGAAGAGCTTCTGAAAGTTTCTCAAGCTCTGAAGATTTTTCACTTTTCAAGTTCTGAGGTTTTGAAGACAAAATTCTAAAGACTCTGAAGACAGGGTTCTCAAGACTCTCATTCTGGTTTTGATCCTTTTAAGCATGTTTCATCAACACACATTCTGAAGCCTCTGAACATTAGAAGATAAGATCAAAAATGTTTTACGTGGGTGAATAGTATATGCTACAAGATCAAATATTCCTCCCACTACTCTGATTTTGTGGCGCAAATACAATATTATGATATGATGTTGTCTACCACTCTCACTGACCGTTATGCAAGAATACAATTGGAATTTGGAATTCTCATGCTACCCTCAAACATGTCTTTATTTGGATATATAAAGAAGACTTTAGAGTGGAAAATAATTGTTTCCCTAAGAGATTTTCACGTGAACTCTCAAATGTAAATATTTCATCTTTGTGTAAACAATTGTAAAGCAATGAACTTTTGTTCATATACTTGCTAGAAACACTTCTGTGTTCATATTTTTATTTCAACTTGTGTAAATCTACTTTCTTATAAGCATCTTATAAACAATACCTTTTGTATCTCAACTTTTGAGTTGATTGTTCCTTGAGAGATAAGGATATAGTCAGAATTTCTCAAGAAGACATTGACGGGTAGTCTTTATGGATGTAATCAATTTGATTATAGTGGATTAAGTCCTTGTTGAGAAAGGAAAAATCACCTTGGCATGTGGACTGGATTAACTTCGTTAATAGTGAACCAGGATAAAAATAATAATGTTTATTTATTTTTGTTCTTGTTTCATCTTTGATTGTGTTGGGTAGAAAAAATTAGGTATTGATTGTTATCAAACACTTCACAATGTCAGATAAAGATCCAGAGTCTTTGTTGAAACACAATGGCAGGAATCGTTCCATCAGTTGCACTCGTTGCGAATGAAAGAGATAACTATAACGCCAAACCTCCAGTCTTTTATGGAGAAAGGTTTAACTACTAGAAAGACATAATATAAAGCTTTTCTCTTGGTCACGATGTGGATCTATAGGATATGGTAGTTAATGGCTATGAACATCATGTTGATGCTAGTGGGAACAAGATAGAAAGAAGAGCGATGAATGAGTAACAGAAGAAAGATTACAAGAATCATCAAAAATCTAGAACCATTTTGTTGAATTCTATTTCTTATACTGAATATGAGAAGATAATAAATAAAGACACAAAGAAGTCTATATATGATTCTTTGAAAATGAACCATGAAGGAAATGCTCAAGTAAAAGAAACCAAGGCGCTTGCCTTGATCCAGAAGTATGAAGCCTTCAAAATGGAAGATGATGAAAATGTTGAGAAAATGTTCTCAAGGTTTCAAACTCTTGTTGCACGGCTAAACATTCTGAACAAAAGATATTCTACGACAGACCACGTCAAGAAAATTATCAAAAGCCTTCCTAAGAAATGACAGTTTATGGTAACTGCACTGAAACCGGCCAAGGATCCGAACAATACTTCTCTGGAGAAGTCATGAAATAAAGCTTGAAGAAGATATGAGCCTCAGAGAAGAGGAAAACCAATGGCTCTGAAATATTTGGGAAAGCCTGAAAAGACTAGAGTCCTTCAAGTTGAAGAAGAAGAAGAAGAATTTGAAGAAGATTCAGGAGAAGAAGATGAGTTGTCTCTTTTCTCCATAAGGGTTAATCAATTATGGAAGAAAAGATAGTGCAAAGGCAGAGGATTCAAAAGGACATGTGGTCATTTTGAATCAACTTTGGGACAAAGGAAGTCAGGTGCAAATAAAGAAATCACCTGCTTTGAATGCAAGGAGCCAGGTCAATACAAGAATGAATGTCCCAAGCTCAAAAAAGACAAGGAAAAGCAGAAAGTCTTCAAAGGAAAGAAGAAATGACTGATGGCTACCTGAGATGACTCTGATTCTTCAGAAGATAATTATGAGGATGAGCAAGTGACGTGAAATTAATGGCAAGCCTCAAAGCTTATGATGAGAAGATTCAGGCAGAATTAGAATCAAAATCTGAATTAGATTCAGAAGAGGTATTTTCTAAACTCCCTCGCTATGAATTAAAATTTTGTTTCAGTAAGATTTTGGAAAAATATCAGGAGCTTCAGAAAAAATACAAGGATCTGAAACAAGTTCATGTATCTGAATATGAGGCATACATCAAGCTTAAGAAAGAATTCTCCATTTTAAATGAAATTTTTTTATTCTTAAGAATAACAACTCTGCCCTCAAAAGCAAGAGTTCTAAACTTAAGGAAGAAATTCTTTCAACAACTTATGTAAGTTCTGATGATGTCATATAGAAGTATGACAAATCTTTTCAGAAATTCCCTTCTAGAAGCCTAGATAGAAGCATAATGACTTCAATGATCCATGGTGTCAACAGAAACGGAACAAGAGGAATTGGTTATGATTCTGATGAATAATCTTCTTTTGAAAAAGATGAAAAACCAAATACTCTTAAGCCTCACTTTATACTGGTTGATTATGTGCCTATAGAAAAACTTATTTCAAAACATAAGGCAAAACTAAAAGCTACACCTCATCGTTTTTACTATTCGTATAAATATGTTTATCCTACTCACAAACCCAAGTTTGTTAAGAACTCTGGGAGTACTAACAAGAAATGACCCAAAAGAATGTGGGTACCTAAAGATAAGATAATTGGTGTTACAAATATCATTTATAGCCAAGTTGAAACACCAACCATGGTATCTAGACTCTGGGTGCTTGCGATACATGACAAGAAGAAGGCATATGTTCCAAAGTCTGGAACTTAAGCTCGGTGGCTTCGTGGGTTTTGGAGGTGTAGAAAGGGAATACCATAGGCTCCAGAACAGTAGGTAATGGTAATCTCCCTTTTATTACTAATGTCTTACTTGTTGATGGATTAATGCATAATATATTGTCCATAAGTCAATTAAGTGACAATGGTTATGATATTATCTTTAATCAAAAGTCCTGTAAAGTTGTTAGTCAAAAGGATGGCTCCATTCTTGTCAATGGCAATAGAAAGAATAACATCTATAAGATTAGTCTTTCTGACCTTAAAGAACAAAATGTTAATGGCTCATGTCTGTTAGTGAAGAGAAATGGATATGACATAGACGATTGGGTCATGTTAGCATGAGAAATATTTCTCAACTAAATAATCTTGAATTAGTCAGAGACCTTCCCAAGCTAAAGCTTTTTTCAGATGCTCTTTGTGAAGCATGTCATAAAGGCGAGTTTTCTAAAAAATCTTTCAAACCAAAGAATTTTGTATCTATATCTAGGCCTTTGGAACTCTTCAATGGTTTTGAAAACCATTGAAAAATAATCACGATCTTCCACTATTTTGATAAGTTTGATTACAAGCATTTTGGTTACAACAAACTATCAAATGATAATTTCCTATGTTGATGCAAATACTTAACTGCTAACAAAAAGAAGATTTCTAAAAGATATTGATCCAATAATCTATCTATCTACAATAATTCTTCTCCAAGTACTCATATATGGAAATCCACCTGATCTCTTGTCTGAGCGATTTCCATAGTCAAGCGTTGATTGGAAAACTCCCAACTTTGTCTGCATGCAATCTTTCTCCAACTCCGCCAAAGATGGACAAATTCCATCCCCGGCTTATGGATAATTGATACTAAATCTCACCAAAGTATTCATTGGAGAATAACGGAAACTTTATTCTTGATGAATAACACCAAGCACCAAACAACATTCAAGAAACAATACTTGCACATGTTACAAACAACAAACTTCACACAAAAACATTAAGATATCCAAATGTATCACTAGTCTCCCTCAACACTTAAACTTTAGAGATGAATGTTCTCAACAATGGAAGAAAACTAAGAATGAAGATGATGAATAGTGCCATAATATCTGACAAACACTCTAAAGACACAAGGTGTTAGTCAAGGGTTTTAGATGAATGTGAATAAAGAACACACACATAAGGTTCTTTCAATTTTCTAGGTAAATAGGTCTTGGCTTTGATTGTCATCAATATGTTGATTAATCATGAACAACACATCAATATTAATCAACTCTCCTCTTCACTCAACTCAATAACTAATTGTACAAGAACAAGATGCAACAAACAGGAGAATGAATTTGACATGAATTCTTAATCAAGAAGTTGTTCTTAGAGAAGAAGAGAAGGAATCATGGTGATGGGTATAAACACTTTAAGAATAGAAGACAAAATCACTATTTGTCTATATGGGTTTCTCCCATAGGTTTCACTCATGTGTTACTTTTATCAAAGAAAAAAATATTTAAATCAAGGATGAAAAATGGGTTTTGAAGCTTTGATTCAGATCAAGTGAAAAATGTGATTCAAATCAATTTGAGCAGAGTCAAAATAAAGCTTCAGGAATTCAGTTGATTCAAATAATTTTTTGCACTTGATTCGGATCACATAGTTGGTTCTTTAAGGTATTTGTGTAATATCAGACCTGATATTTGCTATGCAGTTGGAATGGTTAGCAGATTTACGAGTAAACCAAAATAGTCTCATTACCAAGCTGCTATCAGAATTCTGAGGTATGTGAAGGGAACTATGAAGTATGGAGTGTTATTCCCGTCTAGAAGAAAGATCGAATCAGAACTTCTGAATTATTCAGACTCTGATTGGTGCGGAGATAGAGTGGACAGAAGAAGTACTTCTTGGTACTTATTCAAATTTCTGGGAGGTCCTATTTCTTGTTGTTCCAAGAAGCAACATGTTGTTGCGCTGTCAACCTGTGAAACTGAATATATTGCAGACGCTCTGACTGCATGTCAAGCTGTGTGGATTCTGAACTTGTTGTAAGATCTGAAGATTGAAATAGCCAAACCTCTGAAGCTGATGATTGATAACAAGTCTGGAATCAATCTTGCCAAGAACCCAGTGCTGCATGGGAGAAACAAACATATTGAGACAAAATATCACTTTATGAGGAATCAAGTTCAGAGCGGAATATTAGAAGTTGTGCACTGTAGCACTCAGAAGCAGTTGACAAATATTCTAACAAAGGCTATCAAGACTGATCAATTTCTTCGCTCGAGGGATGAAATTGGTGTTGTCAGTTTTGGATAAAATATAAATTAAGGGATGATGTTAGATTTAATCTATATTTTAGAAATATATTTTGGATATTAATCTATATTTTAGGAATATCTTTTTAGATGATATTATTATATCCTTTTATATCTTTGTTAGAGAATATTTAGGATTTTATTTTGTGTATAAATAACCTAGTGAGGTAACTCAATGTAATTCATTGTAAATCATTATTCCTTATTTTTGTAGCCGTCATTAAATATATTTCTTCTGTCTTTCATCTCTTTTTTGTGCACCAACATGGTGAATTAAAATCCAACACATGATATCTCGTACTGATTCACGGTATCCCTATTTTGATCAAAGACAATATTGCCACCTTTCATAAACTCAACACTATGATATCCCGTACTTGGATCTATTTAAAAACTTCTTCAAATATAGATTGTCTTACGAGAAAACAACCAGCCCAGTTCTACAGTCCAGTTTTGTTATTTTTTTCTTTGTCAAAGATCTAACTTTAAGTTCTTTAATTATTAAGTAGTCTCATTAATTTTGGTTTAGTTAAAAAATTATTTTATTTCGTAATCTACGTTCCAATTCCTAAAACGACATGAATTCAAAATATTCATTTGTCACAAATTAAAAATAAAAGCAAGTCAAGCTCAAGATGATCGATATCGTGCCAACAATCACTGCCTCAAAAACTTACCACAATATTTCTTCCATCATTCCTAATAACTGAAATTGTCTCTGCCAAATCAACAAAAAAAACACACTAGAATCTTAAACCAAAATTACACTTCATAGCATAGCTCAAAAAGAAAATATATGAAAGAAACATTAAAGAGAAAAATCCTATTTTAGTTTCTTAAACATAGACACACTCATATCAGGCTCATTGGAATCTTTTGGTTACTATTCCATTTTTAAAATTTTTGTAGCTTTTTAACAAAATTAGTGTGCATAACAAGTTTTAGAAGCATAAGCTCTAGGTAACTCATATCTCTAGTGGCAAATAAACACAAGATTATTAGAATCAAGACTCTAGTCTAAAAAAAGAATAAACTTTGATATTAAAAGCGTTCAACCGAATCGACCTCACTTTAAGAACTCGTTAACTTTTAGTTAAACCAAATCAAAACTCTCAAAGGTTTCATACACTACAAAAAAAATTAAGGAAATTGCGGCACTCTCAAAAATGACATTTTACGACAATTTGAACCGCCATAATTAACAAAAATGGCTGTTTATAGAAACGTCGTATATGTAGATGCCACTAGGAATAAAACAGCGGTTTGCCATAGACCGCAATACAAACCGCCATAATGTACCATGTTGAAAATGGCGTTTCTTTAACCGTATACATGGGCGGGTTGAACCGCCACAATTTCCATTGTTTTTTCAAAAAAAAAAAAACGAAATATTATAGTCATGTAGAAAATTAATTTAAAAACATTTTCGAGTAACGCTATTGACTTGGCAAGGAAAGATTAGTCATGTAGAAAACATCATTATACTACTAAATGTGATTCAATCAAGAAAGAATATATGTTCTTGGCAGAAATGACAAGAGATATTGCAAAGGTTTATATAAATATCTTTTTTCTGGGCACATATATCTATGGAAAAGAAAATGACAGATCCTCTAGCTCCAAGCTATATTATCAAACCTTGTGAGTTTCATCATGCTCATTATTTGTCGAACTCCATAAATCAATCAAAGACGAGTGGTGTTTATTTACCATTAGATGTAGTTCTGAAAGAAACATGAAGAAACTTCATGCATAAAACCAAACAAAATCTTCTAATTCACTCACCACTCTGCGGCGCATGAGCATTCAACGGTGGATTTTCAGTTCTGAATGTAAAATAACAGCAAAAGTGAGACATATTGAGATAAAAACCCAAACACTGATCTAAAGTGTTAAATTACAAAATTCTTGAGATATCCCCTCCCAACCAAGAAGCCACATCGTTTAAATTTAAGGGACTGCACTAAACGGTTCCAATCAGCACTCAAAACTAAAGAACCCAAACATACACCAATTAAAGAGGAACATATTCACTCACAAGCATCTTCGTACAAAACATAAATCTATGAAACTAAGAGTGAGCCCTAATGAGTTGGACTAGTTTAGGTAAATAGTGGCGGTTAAAGTCAACAATATTACGTCGTTATAAAAAACCGACACAATTAACGGTAAATTGTGGCGATTTCAGTAACCGACGTTTTTTTGGTAATGATATTAGCGATATGATTCAGAGAGAGATTATCTTCAAAGAAAACTTAATTGCAGAATATGTTACCTAGATTCCAAACCGCAACAATCAAAGAGACTAATTTGATCAAAAAATATTTAACTAGAATTTGTGAATCAACGATCAAGCAAAATTAGATTAGTAAGTAAGTAACCATAATAATCACACTTCATGAAGACAAATAATAATCTATAATAGAAATGTTTTAAAATGGTATTGAAAGCCAACACTAATGTCATGTTTCTATTTCAATGCTACCAAATGACAACCAATTATAAAAGAGTAAAGAAGAAAAACAAGTTAGAAATAAAAAAGAAAGAGAAATAAAATAATCCATCCAATGTTCAGAATTGAGATATAGCCACTAAATGCCATTGAATAATTCCGAATTAGGTGATCCAAATTATAATATAAACCAAAGAACTAAGAAAGTCATTCAAAGTACACTAAACCCTAAAGGCACTCTTCTACAAGAATATATAAAGAACTTGAACTTAGACTAAAAAAATCAAATGAAAGCACAATAGACCAACCAATTGCAGAACTGTAGATTTTGGAGCAGCAGAACAGAGCAACAAAAAACCTAATTGTTGATTTGCGATTAAATGAAGGAAAAATTACGGTTCAGATGATTTATAGGGTTGATTATTAGGGTTCCATATCAATACAGACACTAAAGAGGTGTGATTCTTAATACAATTCATTGTTAGGGTTTGAATTTAAATGAAAGAAAAAAAATTGAAATTGAAAGGGTTCATGGGAGACTGGACGAAAGAAAGGAATCAGATAAATTTGAAATCGAACATTGCAATTTGGGAGAAAAGTTTGAATACGAGGTTGGAGATCTTTGAAAGAACTCGAGGAGATAAATGCATTTTTGTTTTTCTTTCACTTAGGGCATGTTTGGATTGAAGGAAAGGGATGGAGTGGAATGGAATGGAACCATGTTCCATTGTTTGGTTTTACGATAAATGAATGGAGTGTGATAGAACCCAACCAATACCACTCTTTCAGTCAATTTTTCATTCCCCCCAAATTGGGGTGTATCAAATGGAATGAAATCAATTAAAAACACAATTACAATTTTGTTTTCTAATTTTTCACTTTTATTAGCTGTTTCAATTCATGTGATATTTTTCTTTTCTTTCACTAGAACTCTTTTCCGTCAACAAAAACTTCTCTCTTGCAAAGTGTCTATCTGTCTTCAACCCTAACAAGATACTCCCTCCGACCTTATTTATAAGCAAAGATGCTCTTTTTAGGTTCATTGAGTAATGAATGTATCTGGTCTACATAAAAGACTAGATACATTCATTATTCAATGAACCTAAAAAGAGAATATTTATTTATAATAATGGCCATAGGGAGTACATCATATTTCTTCTCTTTTTTATATGTGTTGATTTATTTTCATGTTAATCTCACTACGCCAAAACTGCTTTAAGGCAGCGCACCTTAGACAACCCTTCTATATCAAAGTGCTGCTATATGTCCCGATAAAATTTTAAATTTTAAAACTATATAAATTAGACATCGCTTTACAAAAAAGCGTTGCATAAAATTGAGAAAAAGCGTTGCCTTAGGTTCATTAAAGAAAGCGCTGCCATATGTCAAACAGAAGAAAGCGCTGCTATAGGCCCAAAGCGCTGCTATATGCCCAAAGCGCTGCTAAAACCACACTTTAGGCAGCGCTTTCTAAAAGCGTTGCCTAAGGTTAATTAAAATTGAAATAAAAAATAAATTCTAGAAAGCGCTGCTAAATTCAAAGCGTTGTCATAGGCCCAACAATAGAAAGCGCTGTCATAGGTCTAAAGTGTTGCTAAAGCCACACTTAGGCAGCGCTGTCTAAAAGCGCTGCCTAAGGTTAATTAAAATTGAAATAAAATATTACAGTCTAGGTTTTGAGTCGTTACTTTCTATTCTCCACTATTCTTCTTATGCAAAATGAAAAATTTCCAAATTCACGAAAAACCCTAAATCTACAAAACTCTCAATCTCAAACTCTCAAACTCTTCATACGAACTTCCGTCGTTGAATCGTCGTTCTCCTTCCATACTCTTTTTCAGCTCACTTTCCGTCAACCTCACCTTTCACTATTTACACTGGCCAGCCTTCAACAACAACTCATGGTTAGACCTCAATCTGGCTATCTCTCTTCGCACATTCTGTTTCGGTCCCAACCATACTTTCTCTGTAAATTTCCGGCACTGGCATCACTGTGGTACTTTATTTACTTTCCTCTTACTCACCATTTATTTCCCATACAAACTTCCGCCCTCCATTGATTTCTCAAACTCGAAGAAAATTTCACTATTGATTTTGCCGTTTAGACGTTACTGCAATTGGTGTTCGCATAACATGTCACTTCTTCTTTTCATGTGTGTAAGTTGTTCCTTTTTTACATTTTGAGACCTAACTCTTCTGCTCACAATATATATATATATATATATATATATGTGTGTGTGTGTGTTAAATTTTGTGTGAATTGAAGACTGAAATTGTGTGTAATAAAGCTTAACTAACTCTCGGTCTTAACTAATAACTAATTCTTATTTCGTACACAGAATTTTGACTGATTTAGTTTCTGGGTTTTCCCCCTTTGAATACCATATAATATAAAATGTCGTGTGTTGTTAATTATAAAGCAAATGTGTTAGCATCTTTTCGCATCTTGTTTATAAGGTTTAATGACTTAGAGAAGTTCAAGAATAATACTACTACCTTTATTCGATAGTGTATTATTAAGCGCAAAGTATGCTGTAAAAACAAGAAATTTGTAAGAGTTAATACTTAGTTCCATATAGCCCAATTATCTTCTTTTGAACTGGTCTTCTAAGCATAGTTTTATGCTGCAATATAAATTTTTGAATATATCTTCACTCTCACCGCATAAAATGTTTATAAGAAAGGTCTAATGTTGTAAACTCACCTATGGAATTTGATGTGGTAGAAGGAAAATCAATAACAAGACCATCAACAAATTCGTCTTTTGCTATAAATTGTAGGTACTCAGCAGTATGATCATAGTTATAATCATAACTTGAAAAGAAATTGTTAGAAAAAACAGAAGCATACACTTCTAGTCCTTGTTTATGTGCATCAGATACTAGGGTTGTGAGAGGCCCTAAGTAATTGTCTGGTTTAACTAGACATATGTATTTTTTCAGCACCATTATGCCAGATGCATATGACTTGATTGTCTCGACATTTTTAGTACTTTATCAACTAGATTTACGATGTGTTAGTCATAAGACACTTCATACTGCAACAAAATAATCAATTTCAAAATAAGAACAATGTTATAAAATTATTACATGTGTTATGATTCATGTCAAGATATAGCGAGAGACATAACTTGGACATTCAACCAGAGCATTGGTGGAGATTTGCTACTTAGATACCATGTACATTGAGTACTGGAGACAAGCCATCGTAGAAACTCGGACGAGAAAAAATAGCCTGATTCACTTCAACTTTATAATAAAGAATCTCTTAGTTGAAGACTTACTTGACACATTATGGTCAATCTGAGCAGCAAGGTAATTCACAGAGAAAGAGTGTTAGCATCTTCCTGTAACACTTAAACATGTAACAAAATTAAAAAAAACAACTTATTAGCCTCTTCCGCGGAAAGCTCCTTACACAAGCTCTCATCTCTAGTTAACTCCAGTGGCAGAGCATGGGTCCTAATCCAGACTTCTGAAAATAATGAAGTATGCATTAGTTTCACTAGAAATGAAATATCACAGTTTCACATAGTTTCACTTGTTAATTCAAATTAGATAAAGTTTCAAATACTTTTTTTAATTAAATTAAAGTTAAAAGAAAGCAATCACGTCAAAATTGTTAAGGAGTAGTACTAATATGTATATCATTAAAGTCTGAATTGAAGTAATTGGATGGACAAATTGATGAATTTTCTGAACTTAAATGAGATATTCTATATTTTACTTCTTTTTCCTATAACTCTATATGTCATGACAGTTTTTATCATATATATCTTGCTGCAGCGCATGAGGGATTGCACTGTCAACTTTAGTTTGATCCCACTGCAGATCTGGTCTATGCATGAGCTTCTTTTAACTATTGAAGTTGCATGCTTTTCCTTTGTTTATCATATCCAGGTATCTCATTTCAAATGATACTTCATTCTAATTGGTACAATTAAGTTTTCACTGCAAGAAATAGATAAAATAATTTTGGAAATTCTTTTATAATTTTTATGTAGAAAATGTAATTTTTCTGTTGAAAGTTGAGAAATTTTAGTGCCTAGATATTGATGTATAGTGTGATTTTATTGATGTGTACATTCTTTAGGATTTTGTTGTAAATAAATTTCTAGATATTATTCCATGGATTGATTGATTAGTAATCTAATTGTGGTGTCTTGTGAATCAAATGTTGTAGACTTGTAGGTGTGTCGTTTAATAATATCATAAAATGTTAATGTTAATTTCTAAATAAATAAATTAGTGTTCGTTTGGAAGTTTGGATTAAAGTTTGTAATAAGTATTTTTTATTAAATTGAGTTTGTGATTTCAAGTTTATATATTTAAACAAAATACTTTTAACTTTGAACAAAATATATATTTGAATTGATACATATGTGTACTTGTCATTCTTTTTTCTGATCATTCATTTATATAGCTTCTCATTCATTTTTTTAGCATGATAAATGTTGGTAAGGAATATCTTTTCTAGGGGTTACATGTGAAGAGTGAAGTTCAGATCGTTTCCAAGAATATTATAATGTGTGGTTCCAGAAGTTGATGACTTCTCTATAGGTAATTAGTTGTTCTTTTTCTATAGTTGCGGGAATAATTATAGTGTTTTTGTTTAGCTTACTTAGTAGTAAAACCATGGATAAAAAATGGATGTCTGTCGATAGATTGTCAAAAGAGTACGAGAATAGGGTATTAGAATTCATTAAGTTTGCTTTTTAACACGCCAAAAACCCCAATCGAATGAAATGTCCTTGCTTGGGTTGTTGTTATGGGGGTCGGGTTGATGCAGTTGGGTTGAAATCGCATTTACTGAGGTATGGAATTGATCGAAGTTATACATGTTGGATATTTCATGGTGAGAAAAGTAACAGGAATGTTGAACCGTGGAATAGTATGGCATATGTTGGTTCTCCTTTCTATTTCATCCTATCTTTAAGTTTTCTCTTGGGGGATCACCAAGCACCTCAAATTGTGTATCTTATACTTGTGTTCTTTTAACTAACATCAAAATATGTATATATTTTGAATGTTCATATTGTAGGTGATGACACAATTGCATTCATCTCACCATCTCTTAGCATAGAGGGTTAAAACTAGGATTTTGAATTTAATAAGGAAATCTCTGACTTTTTGGGCAAGACTTAATTCTATGCTTCTCTAAATGTTCATGAGCATCTATGACTGGAGGATTGATCATCAACTTTGATTGGAAAAGATTCAATTAATCAAAAGGGGGCAAAATGGTCATTTTGTCAAAAGTCAACCAAAATCAAAGTTAACCAAGTGGACTTTTGGTCAACCATCAATTCAATGTCCCTATTTTCACATTTCATGGTCAATGGTAACATAATATCAAAAGGAATTGTTGAATTAGAGATAACTTGTCAAAGAAGTTACCTGAAGTTTTGAATTTTTCTGTGTTCATAGTGTTGAATTTTGATTGATCATAACTTTCTCAATTTTTATTAAAAATATGCAAACTTTATATGGTTGGGAAGAGGAGGAAATGTTATTCAGTTTTGTCCTTGACACAAAAAGTTCAAAAAGTGAAAGGAGAAAAATTATTGAGCTTGGAAAATTCTGGACACTTAGTGAAATTTCTAAATATGTGCACAAGACCTGATTTCTTCATGGCTAATTTTAAATGTCCATTTGAGCTCAAATAAAAAAGTTGTCAACATAAAAATTGTAGTTTGAAACTTTATCTTCACTTTTGATTCATGAATCATCTTAAATGATCAAGTGTGGAGAGAGATATAAGGTTTGGGATTTAGGCCTGAAGATGGCAAGTTTGCCTAGCAAAACGAGGCCTCGCGCGTGGAATTTGATCAAACAGATGGTGGGCATACCTTCACCATCACTTTTCTTGTTGAATTAATCATAATTTCAAAAATGTTTGAACATCAAAGTTGGGGATTATTGTGTCCCCTTTAATTTTGGTCCAAGGCTCGTTTCGGTTTGAGCATTATGGAGAAAGCTGTAGGGAGGTGAACTTAAGGGCATCATGTGCTATTTTTTCCGGCCAAAAGGCATGCCCGTGCGCGCATTAGGCCAATCATTACATCAAACATTTGATGTGCCCATGTTCATGATGCTTTATCTCGTGATTCAAGCTTCATTTGATAAAGTGATTCAAAAGGAAGATGTAATAGGATGTATAAGATACAATTTTCTCTTTGGTTTACCATATTTGGATTATTATTGAGAAAGATATGATCCTTTAAATTCAAGATATCAAAATTACCTTGTCATGCAATGTCTACCTGCAGCACGCGCGTGCCAGGCCTTCCAGATTCAAGTTTTCACTAACTTCATGTCAACTTTTCACCCAATTGCAAGCCTCATTTATCATTTCCATCAACTACAATGTTGTTGCTCATCATGAGAGCTTTCCAAAGGCTCCATTTTCACAAGAAACACATGATGTAAAGTTGAGATACAATGAATTTGTCATGGCTGGTCCAAGAGATGCATAGCACGACAAGCATGAATTCTTGTGCATGAGAGAAATTATGTTGCATGATGTTTATCATGTACCTCATGCACATTACACACATCATTATCTCATCATTATTATTTTCAAATCAAGTAATTCACATAAAGCATGTTCACGAATTTCGCAAATTCTTGCCAAAATAAGAAAAAATTTATCCCCTCCTATGTGCAGTCTTCCAGCTCACCATTCTCACACTCATTTCACTCGTTCCCTTTCTCTTTTAACTCATTAAAATGCAAGCATTGCATCACCAATTGAACATGAAACACAAGCCTCACATGGATTCACTCAAATATGCCAACTTGACCTTTCTACCCTCAAGGAAACTTCCTCAATACTCTTCTTCACTCTATATAAATTCTTCTTCACTCTCATTACAAGAGAGAATATTAATTCACGAGAGGCACTCTCATTCACTCATAATAAACTTTTAAAGTTTTCTCTTCACTCTTCCAATCTTCCTTCGAAGCTAATTTCTATTTCTTGCTCTAGAGCTTTCATCTTCATCAATTCATCTTCATTTAAGTTCAAGAAGCAAGATCAGACAGGTTTCTTTTCATTTGTTCAGAGGCACAAGTGAATTTATTTTTCACTTTTTGAGGTGACTTTTCAAATCTGGATTCCTCTCATGCTAGCTTGATTCAATGCATCATATATTATTTATGTGTGTTTAACTGGCCAGATCTTAGATCTGATGTAGAAACTTGTGTGATTTGTTGCTTGATTTGTTCTCTGCAAATTGCATGAAAACTACATGATACAGTGATTTCGTGCTCTCTTTATGCGTCGATCTTGCTTCATTTTGAAAATCCATAAGCATCATTGTATTCCTTGTTAGTTTGTGATGAATTTTGATGTTTGGATCATTTGATTTGGTTGAGAATCGAGTAAGATATATGGATCTGAAAACTGTTTGATGGAATGCTTAACTTGAAATCATGTTTATGCAGCAACTTCCGTGCCCTGATTTCTCTATGATTTATGCATCATTTTATGAAAATCTTGATCCTATTGCGTTCTACGCATTTAAATCTTGAACTTTGATGTTTACATTTTGAATTTTCATGGAGAAATGAGTGAGATACGAGTTGGAGAACATTGCATGTTGAATTGCTTTTCGAACAAGTTAGGATTATCATTTGGTAGGGATGATTATGTGGCTTGTTTTAATTGAGCATGGATGATTTCTTTTTACAGCGCTTGTAGCTAAAAACAAATGTAGTAGATCTGAACATTGTTTGAATTTCTTTCATTTTAATTTTTTTTACAAATTATTTCAAATAGTTTCAACTTTTCAAAAATATTTCAAACTTCATTTAGGGTCTATTTTCATATTTCAAATTTTATTTCATAATTTTGCCATTTTGAATAAATAATTAATTAATGTAGATTAATTAGGTGTTTTAATTATCTTTTAGGTTTTTGATTTTATTTTCTAATTTTCATCAACCTAAAAAATCCATAAAAAGTATTCTAAGTTGAAAATTGAGTCTACTTCTTGAAAATATTTTTTGCTTTATTTTATAAAATTCGTGGTACGCTAATTAAATCAATTGATTGGTTATGTCACTTTTATTTGTTTTTTTTTATATATTGTGTAACTAATTTTTGTTTAGTTCTTATTCTTGAGATAAAATCCCAGAAAAATATACTCACTGACTGTTAGATATTAATCTAATTTTTTTTAATGATTTTTAATTAAATTTACAATACAATTTGCTTGCTTGTAAGAATTTTAGAAGTTAATGGTTGTTTTTGGTCTTTCTTCTTGCTTAAGCCTAAAGAAACAATTAATTTTCTAACTCCCCTCACTTCTAAAAATCAAGAAAAATATATTTGAGATTTTTGGATGACTTGAGATCATAAAAACCATTTTTTTGAATTTTAAATTTTGATCTTACATTTTTCACAAATTATTTTGTTAAACTTCTCTAGTTCACTACTCTATATAAGAGAATAGACAACGTTTTTTTTTGCCATAGACAACGCTTAAAAGCACTGCCTATTCTTGCGCTACTGTAAGTAAAGACAACGTTTTTTGTCAATGTAAAAGCGCTGCTTAATGTAGCCTTTAGGCAACACTTTATTCAATAAGCGCTCTCTAAAGGCCCCTATATACATCACTTTTTACATTAGAAGTGCTTTCTAAAGTAAGCCTTTAGCAGCACTTTCACTTTAACGGTGCTTTTAAAAGCGTTGTGTAATGTATATTTTGGTTCGCTTTTTTTCTATTTTATGCAGCGCTTTCTTTAAAAACGCTCTCTAATGTCCATTTTAGGCAACGCTTTTTACTTCAGAAGCGCTTTTTAATGCACCCTTTAGGCAGCGCTTTCTTTAAAAACACTTTCTATTCCCCACTATAAGACAACTCTTTTTTGTTTAAAGTGTTGTCTAATGTTCACAATTTTTCTAATATATACAACTTATATTTTAAGCGCTCTTTACAAATAATCACTTAAAATAAGCGTTGTCTTTCAAATTTGTACCAGATTTCATAAATTTTCCGCTTCAATCCAATAAGTATGCACTAAATTTACACACACACACACACGCACACACACACACACACACACACACACACACACACACACACACACACACACACACACACACACACACACACACACACACACACACACACACACACACACACACACACACACACACACACAGATATATATATATATATATATATATATATATATATATATATATATATATATATATATATATATATATATATATATATATATATATATATATATATATATATATATATATATATATATATATATATATATATATATATAGCTTTAATCCAATAATTTATATATACATAAATTTATATTTTTATATATACATCTTTAATCCAATAATTTATATACACATAAATGAGATACAACTTGAAGAATTCAATAATTTATATATACATAAATTTACATATTTATATATACAGCTTTATAATCCAGTAAGTATGCACCAAATGTACATATTACTATCTTCTAGAGCTGTTATTTTCTCTACTATCTTCTCTACAAACAATAACAATGAAGAATCCTAAATGAACGTGTTATCTCCATATCTTCTACATATGCACCTACATGAAACAAAATCAACAAAGTCATATCATAATCAGTTATATAACACTTAAATCTTATAACTATTATAATTTAACACAAACTAATGTAACAAAAACAAATTAAGAATCTGTTATAATCCACCATTAAAAATTCCCCAATTCATACCATGATACAAATAAAATTTTATTTAAATTTAAATCCAATACCACCCAACTAACTTTCCACATAACAACAACAATATTGCAATACAATTTACCACACTAATGACAATATAGTATCTCATCAAAACTCAAACTTATATATACTAAAAATTCTCATCAATAAAAGTATCACAATACCTTATAAAATTCTAATCTCAATAATGTATTGACACTAATCCTCCTTAATTTCGTCCAATTGATCTTTCGAGTAAGTAGAAGACTTGTATTCATCAAAATACTACATAATAAAACATAACATGATTTAGTTAAAACTAATTAATTAGATGAAATGTATTAAATATTAAAATAAATCATAAGTTAGAAACCCATACCATGATTGAAGTCTCTATTTGATTTAAAAGAATAATTTCTTTCATAAACCTCAACATGAAATAACCGCAATATATACCATTACGCTGATGAGGACACTACACATGGAAAAAAATACGAATATATATCAGGATATATATTTTTAACTTATTTTATCAAGTAACATCACTAATATAATCAAAATTGTGAAAATATACCTACACTCTGATCCATGTAATGTTGTTTGCTTTACTCTTTGGTACTTGAGTATCTCTTTGTGATCGAAAAATTTGTATAACTCTAACAAAATATAAACGAATATTTAGAACAATCTCATATAAATAAATAAATAAATATATAAACGAGTATTTAGAACAATCTAACTTACGTTTCAACCATCTCCATATTTGGGTATTTTATCCAATCACCTTCTAACGAATCCAGATAATATACAATTTCACTTATAGAATTAATCGCAAACAACAACCATTATCCATTGTAAGATTAACAAAGGTTAGACGAAAACTTTCTACACAATGTCAAAATACGAAAAAATTATAATAGATGAAGCTTGAATGAAAATCTAACCCATTTCCAATATTAAATGGTAAAAAACAACTTCTAGGTATCTTTGTTGGTCATAAATGCACGAACAAAGTACTCTTTGACTTTATCTGGTCTTTTTTCGATTAATCGTGAGTTGATATTGTTTGGAGATAAGAAACAAAATCTTCGGTCCAATTGATGCAAGCGCATCAAGTTGACATACATAAAACTTAAATAAAAGCATCATTAACATTAAGACCATTAATTAAAATGAGTAGATAAATTATTCAATTAATTAAATAAAGTTGATCAAAGTATACCTGATGTATGTATTGATAACACCGATGCCTAATTCTGAATGTTTAAGAACTTGATCCACATCCTCTTTACTAATTGTTTCATAATAGGAAAAACCAAAAATACCTTCCTCTATAGGTATATTACGAGCACCTTCGTCAGTAAAATATGATATTCCCATTAATCTCTGAAGGCATGACCTATACCAATAAGTAGGCTTTTTTCTAGCCGCAGACTTTACAACATTCTTTTTTTGTATGTGTATGTTGCCAATTTCAGGCTACTTACTCATATTGGCTTGTTGCATCTCTTTAGCATGAATCTAAAGATCAAATGCATATAAGTTAAGTGAAGTATAAGATCATGAATTAACATTTTCTATGTATATATATCAATGTACCTCTTTTTTGGATGCAACTCACTCAGTTTGTCACGTAATCCCCTTATCTTTTGATTTGAATTTTATAGGAGTCTAACATTACCATAAAAAAATATATGTTAAATGGTCGTAAAAAAATTTGAATACTCAAAGGTTCACAATGGTTTTCAACATACATCGTCATCTATGTAAATGAGGTTTGATGGCCATGCAACATACAATCCTTTTGCCTCTCGCACCAATGTTGCATCTGAAATATCGTCAGGTAAAGGTAATGACGTATCCCTCTCTAAAGCAATATTAATTGATACTTTCAAAAATCCAGCAGGGAGTGGTTTATGGTGAAGTACTTCTCCTAAAGTGTTATGCACTTTTCCCTTGCCAACTGTGATCGGTGGAAATAGAACTGACTGTTTTGGAATGCTGGTTCGCGAAATGTCGCGGTAAGTAAGAGTCGCCACCGTCTTTTATTTTCTCCAACAAGGAAAGGACAAAAGCACAGCAAAATTCCTTTTCGAGATGTTTCTCGGTTCGGGAGGTAGATTATAGAAAGGGAAGGTGTTAGCACCCTTTCTATCCGTGGTTATCCACATGCTCTTAGGTACTTGCTCACTATGTTTTCAAAAATGTTTTGCTTTTCTTGTGTTTGTGGGTTTTGAAAAAGTTTGTTTGAAAACTTCGATTTGACTCTTGTATCTGTCATCAAGAGTGTATGAAGTGTTGTTTGAAAACTTTTGTTTGAAAAGTGTAGGTGCGAAAAGTATTTTTTGTTTTTTTGAAAGAGCAAGTACCTGAGAACCTCTACCTACTCAAAAGAAATTAAGCTGTGTAAATATCCTTTAGACAGTACCATCCCACTATTGAGAAGTAGGTAGCACCATCGTTGGAGTTATTCGGGTCAATTCGATTATAGGGACATGTGGTCACCAAAGCAATAGTAGGACGCCTTAGCGGTAACCCTAATGTCCTAGATCCTTTTTTATCTGAGGCAACCGTTTCGAGGCAACTTGGATCTTTAGACAGGAGGGCGACCTCTAAAACACCCTATACTCAATGACCCCGTCGAGGCAACCAAGTGAGGCGTACCCTAAGAGTGGCATGTGCGAGTGTGTCAGGATTCAGTTAAGTTATCTTTGCACATGTTATGGTGAGCTACGGGTTGATTTTAATTTCAGAGAAGTCTTGTCATGCATAGCCTAATTAACATACATCTAGCAGTTAAAAGTTGTGCGGAAAGTAAATCTACGCTATTACAAGGCGTCGGGTATTTACATCGCCAAAAACAAACCCTTGAAAAGTAAATTGCGGAAAATTAAATGAAAGCGATAAAAAGTCCTAATTAAAGCTATTACATTCTCGGAGCAATTACATAAATATGATCAAAAAATAATATGCGCGCGAGAAAGTTGAATCGGCGAAGTCCTTAGGGTGTTGATCCTTTTTTGAGAAAGAAAGAAGTTTTTGGTGGTTTATGAATTAAATTAAATTAAACCTAAAACTAATTAATAAAAGGAAATATTTTTTAATCTTTAATGTCTCAAGGAAATAAATAAGAAATAGTCAAAAGTTAGTAAAAACCCTAATTCTAATTTATTTTATTTATTGCAAAAAATATTGAAATTAACCTAATTAAAAAGACTAAATTAATTTGTTAGTATTTATTTACAAAAATAATAAAGGGTGAAATTAATAAATAATAAAAATATTACATTTTTAGTTTTCTGAATTTTATTATGAAAAATATTAATTTGGGTTAATTAAGTAATAATAATAATAATTAATAATAAAACAATTAAATGGAAAATATAAAAGAAAAAAAAAGGAATTAAAACCCAGGGGGGTGCTGGCCCAATTAGGAGGTGATTCTGGAAATTTGAAGGCCCAACAAGCTGCAAGCCCTTTTGACTTTGGTGATTGTCCATGTGTGCATTGACTGGGAGTATGATGATCCTTCCATCTGGGCCATTGGATTTGAGGATGGAGACACATGGCATATGGGAATTGGAGATGCATGGCGGACTCCTTTTGGAATTCTGCACATGAACATGTTAAGAAAAATAATATAAGCGTTTTGGGGGGACCTGGGATTCGAACCCAAGTCCCAATGCTTCCAAGCCAATGCCTTAACCACTCCAACCACCTGCACGCTTTTGATATTATAATACTAAGCAATCATTATATTAAGAATTTAATTAATATGCTGTAAAACACAAAAACACGCGTATTTTTCAAACCGGCCAATAGAGTGTTAACACATCATCATCTTCCTCATTGTACCTGTAAAAACAACATTAGATAGCGGGGGTTTTTAACCCCCACAACATGCTTGCACGAAAAATAGCGATTAGGGTTGTGGTACACATAAATATTTCGCGAGGGTTCCTTTGTTTTCGTCTTGTTCTAACGAATCCAGTCATATGCCTTAGGAGTCCTAATTTTGCCTGGATTGCAAAGCCCTAATTTGAAACTCAAGAACCCTAAAAAACCGTTCATGGCATCTTGTGATTTAGGGAGTTTCAGTTCAATTAAGCCATACCAATAGCTTCGTATGATTCCTATTAACACAAAACAATTAAGAAAATATGTTAAATGCACATGAATTGAGAGTTACGATTCTGGAAAAAAAGAGCCAAACCGAGAAACTGTAATGGACGATTCCTTGAGCTTTGGTATTGGAATTTGAGTGTAAATCGTTCCTGAGAACTCCTGCAAGGTATTAGAATCAATAAAATGCCTTGAATTGGCCTAGAATGTGAAAATCAGTTTTGAGTTTTTCTTGGAAATTTTTCAATATGCTATGGCTTTTCTGCAACTTTCTTGCATGTCCATGAGTTAGGGTTTACTTGCATATATATAGAGGAATGGAATTAGGTCAAAATCTTGAGCAAGAATCCATTGCAATGATGATTGAATATTTGATTGAAAATCAAATCTTTTTGCATTTTTATGATTGAACAAAGTTGCCAATTTTGGAGATTTTGCATCTTTGACTTGGTGCAAGAAATTGCCAGCCTTTTTAGGTCATATTTGCTTCACAAAAAGATTGAAAAACCAAATCTTTGTATTTCCTACAATTTAAATTAATTAAATGAATTAATATCAATTAAAAATCCAATTAATTTATAAAAATAAGAAAATAAATTCAATTAAGCTTGATGGGTCGTGCATAGGCCATGGATGAAGTTTCAAGAAGAGATTTGAGGCCCATTAGCAAAAATAAGGTGTTTTGAGCAAAGTTGACTTTTGCAAATTCCTAAAAATTTCCCAACTTCTCCAATGCATATCTTGCTCAATTTTGATCATATGAACATGTTCTTGGACATTTTGGAAAGGTCTTGAAGTCCTCTAACCAATGCCTTTGGTCCCATGTCATTTTAAGTTACCAATATCAAGTTATGGCCTTTGACTTAAAGTGCATTTTTGTTGACTTTTGAATCTGACCTATAATGTAGAAATTGATAACTTTTTGTGAGAGCATTTCTTGAAATTGGAGTGTGAAGATGGGTTGTAGGAAATTGCATCCCCTTCAAAATGAGAATTGGATGGGATTTTTCTGGCAAACCATGAGAAAGTTATGCCCTGGTCAAGATACAATTGACTTTTCTGCTGTCCAAAAATAGTAACTTTTTGCATCTTGATGATTTTTGAGCCATCCTTGTGGAATCATGATCAAGACTTGATAAAATGATGATTGTGGACTCAAAATAAGATGTTGACCAAAAATTCTGACTTTTGACTGCAAAATGACCATTTTGCCCCTATAGTTGACTGTGGGTCAAATGAGGCTTTTGACTGTGCAAATTGACACTGTGAGTCTTGAAACTTGGTATGTAGGTGCTTGAGAATGCATATAGGCCTATGAGACTTGATTGAAGCATTGAAAACCCAAAATTCCTTGAAAGAACCAAAACCCTAATTTCAGCTGTCTTAGGAGATGGTTTGACTGTACAATCTCTTGAGCAATCTTGAACCATTTGAAGATGATTCTTGACAAATCTTGAGGAATATGGGAGGGAAAATTTTGGGGTACAACACCAACCATGCGATAAGTCGGTAATAATAAATAGATCTGACAAGGTAAAATGCCCTAAACCAATAATAAATATGAAATTATTAATGTGTATATATGTCAATTAAAAAAATTGCGCTAATTCATAATTATATGTATTACCTCGGGAATTTTCTGTTGGAAATCACAATTGATACTATCTTTGTCACTAGAATCCTTGAACCCCGAACCTTGCCTTTCTGATATGTATCTTTCTTTATCCTTTTCCAACTCATAAACTTTAGCTTTTCTAACTCTTCCATCACTTCCTTATTGCCATGACCTTTCCTCTTTTGATGGTTACCCAAAGATGTTTGAGTCACCCCAAATCCCTTACCCCTCACACGACCGGTATACTCAGGAACATTTAATACTCGACTAAGTATGATCCTGCAATCATGGTCTTCAGCTTGAGTTAAAGATTGAGATAGATTCTCCTGAAATTCATATGCATATCAAAATAAATTAGTGGTGATTAAAACTCATAAACTCTTTATGTTAATAAACTTTTGATTTAATTAAAGTAATATTGATATACTTACATATTGCTCATAATTTGTTGAACATCTTCCTTAATAACTCCATCCTTACCCACACGAGCAGCCTTCCACAAAACATGTTCTGAAAGAGATGTTTCTTGACTTTTATCCTCTTCTAACTACACATTAAGATAAATAATAAGATCAATTGTAATACATGATGAACAAGTATATCATAGCATTTATAGATACTTATCATTATTTGTTGTAAGTATGCATATCCCATATTCCCTTTTCTGTATAGATACAAGGGACTTGATGCTCGTTGGCAATTTACAACACTCACATCCTGAAAATACGAGGTTCTTCGTTTGCCTTTAAAAGTTTCCTATTCTTCAGGTGAAATCAAGCCTGCATATGCCTTTGGAAGTTCTGCATCAATAAAATTGTTATCGGCATCCCTAAGAAACTTGTTTGTCAAAAAAGATTAAAACCCTCTTAGTCTTTTTTCGGCCAATTGAAGCAGTATGTTTTTCGATCATCATCAATGTTAAAAAACCTCTACAAAAAAACATACATAGAGTGCGTAAGTAATTTAAAGACATAATCATAAAAAAAAACAAATGACATCACATATGGTACCTGTTGTACCCTAAAATTTTCCCTTCCATTTTCAAGAAAAATTATTTCAATAGGTCTCCTCATACTCATGAAGGTCTTAAACACTCAAGACTTATCAAGGATTGATTTGATGGACTCTCCTCCTAAGAAATTGACCTACAACCAGGGTTTTGTTTTTTCTCAAGAATAATTGAGCTTCTAAGGTGTTGTACCCCAAAATTTGCCATCCCATATTTCTCAATACATGTCAAGTGAGGTCCTCAAATTGCTCAAAGAAGTCCAAGAGTTGACCAAACAAACTCTCTCCTAAGGCAGTCTATCTCAAATTGGGGTTTCATTTTTCATCAAGATGCTTGGGTCCAAAGGATCCAAAAAGCTAACCATTGTCCTAATATGTTCTCAAGATCATCCATGTCAAGTTTCAAGCCTTGCAGAAGAAATTTGCTCAGTCAATTGCTCAAAGGCCTGAAAACCAATTGTACTAGGTCAAAAGTCAATTGTGGCCCACATACAGTCAAACCTCAAGATTTTTGGTAAACATACTCATTTTTAAGTATCATTCATCATTTGATCAAGGGTTGATCATGATTCATCAAGTATTGCTCACAATTCATCAAAACTCAAAAGTTGCTAAATTAGGGTTTTGCAAGAAAAGTCAACTCAACTTTGACCAAGCATAACTTTCTCATACTTTATCAAAAATGACCCATCCAAAGCTCATTTTGAAGAGGATGTAATTCCCTACATTTCATCTTCAGCTCCCAATTTCAAAATATGCACTCACAAGAAGATATGAATTTGGACATTATAGGTCATTTTGAAAAGTCAACAAAAACACCTTTTGGGTAAAAGCTTCATACATGAACATGGAAGACTCAATTGAGATGATACCAAAAGGGTTGCTTAGAGGAAATCCTAATATTTCTAAAAAGTCCAAGAACACATCTCTAGGGTCAAAATTGAGAGAGTTATGCATTAGCCAAGTTGACCCTTTTTGCAAAATTGCCAAAAGTCAAATGTGTCCAAAATTGCATTTTTTGCTAAATGGGCCTAACTTTTTATGCTTGCACTGAGTTTGTAATGTGATCCACGACCCATGATCCCTTCCACTTGTCATTATTTTATTTTTGTCATTTATTTTGATTTTATTTCATTTAAATCAAATAAAATCAATATAAAATAATGAAAATATCAAAAATCAATAAAACCTTGAGATTTTGTGCATGATTAGGTTCATTATACAACTGGAGACAAGATCAAATCGTGCAAGGCTTCATATGGATAGAAAATATTGAAATTGCTTGTTTTGGAAAGATTTGGTGCAAGGATTAAATCATCGATCAATCTTCATAGTTGGAAAAGATTTGATACAAACTTTAACCCCAATGCACTCTAGTATACATAGGGAATAAGAGCAGACCAAAAGGGAGAGATTAGAGGCCGTGAAAGTCAAAAAACAAAAGTGAGTTTTTGCAAAAAAAGTGGGTTTCGAATTCTGGTTTAGAGGACGATTCAAGGCAATTTAAAGCCAGCAATCTATTCCTGGGCGTGGATTGAAGCCATTCCAATCGCTATCAAGGCAGAAAACCTTCAGAATCGTCAACTACACCTCTAGGTTTGCACCCTATGAACTCAAACTTGTTTCTTCAGTTTTACATGTTTTAAATTTAACTCGCTTGCATAGACATGTTCATAATCATGCTGAGAATCTTCTTGATAGCCTGGATTTGAGTTTCGATGCAGGAATGGCCACTTGCCATAGTTAGGGTTCGTAAGCTCCAAATTGGGGAACCCTAGCTAGAGGCAAATTTGGGACAAATTAAAGGCCTTGTCATGTACAGGGGAGGAAATTCAGTTGATCTGTGCCCTTGATTAGAATTTGTTTTGCTTGAATTGCGTTTTAAAGATTTGCAGGTTTGTAGCTACAGACAAAAGCCATCGCTATAGCCTATAGCGACAAATATGACCGTAGGTAAAAGTATCAGGTCAAAAGCAACGGATCAACGAGGGAGACGCTGGCATGGCTGAAGGGAGCTTGCTGATTGGTTCATTCAAATTCCCAGGGACCCACTTAGGGTGCGCGTGTGACAGCTGGGCATATGCCTGATTCACTATCATATTATTTTTGTTGTATTATATTAACGATTGAGTAATTTGGTCCAGTGGCAAGAGTGAGGGAAGTTAAGGCGCTACAGTATGCAAGGGCAGGGGTTCGATCCCTTCCTCTTACATTTTCCATTTTTTCTAAGGCTTTCTTGCAGGATTATGTACCCCATAAGACCAAACGTCCACCAAGCAACTGAAGATCTGGCCGTCCCATCCAGCAACGCCCCAGATCCAAGGCTTATCCCTTGAAGGTCCACCATGCGCCTGAGTCAAGCATGCACACATGATTGGGCAAAGTCAAAAAGGGCCAGGAATTGTTGGGCCAAGAAATCAGATTCACACCCCCTTGCTAAAACAACATCAGGCCCATTTTTCTTTCTTTTCTATTTATTTCTTTTATTTAATTTAACTTGCATAATTATTTTTAACAAAATCAACTTCTTTTTCACAAAAAAATCATAAAATCAAGAGTTTACAAAAAATTAGAATTAGTTTGTTTTTTTTATCAAATTTAATTTAATTTAGTTTAATTTAATTTAGGGAAATTCTAACCGTTTTTATATAATTAAAACCAATTAGAAAAATTAGGGTTAGACTTTTGATTTAATTTTTATTTCTTTCTCAAAATAAAAATACAAAAACAGGTTAATTTAATTATTTTTCTTAAATTAAATTTAATTAGTAATTAGTTTTTTTTTAATTTTATTATTTAATTGAGCTTTATTTTTTCAAAATAGCAAAAACGACAAAAAAATGATTTTCCCTTTAAATTACAGTTAGGCATAGTTGGGGTAAAAACCCTAATTCTCTTATTTTCGATTCATCACGCGCGTTTATTATTTTTGCAATATTGATGTAACTGTCCAAGGTATGTAATAGTTTAATCTAGGATTTTCTTTTATTTATCGTCTTTTGCGGGTTTTTTGGCTATGTAATTAATCCCTATCCTGAAGCCTTGTAATAGCGTAGGTTTATTTTCTCGCATTTTAATTCTCGCATTTTAATTCTCGCAAATATTAACTGTTTAGATGTATGTTGATAGGATTGTATGACAAGATTGCATGATAATTTAAAACGGCTAGATAACCCTAATGTGCAAAGATAATAACTGAAATCAAATCACTCGCACATATCACTCTTAGGGTATACTCTCACTTCGGTTGCCTTCTGTAAACGACCATTAAGTATAGGGTGTTTTAGTGGCTGCCCTCCTGTCTAAACAAAGATCAAATGTCCCGTTCGGAAATGTTGCCTCGGAAATGTTGCCTAAAAAATGTTGCCTCGGAAAAGTCGCCTTGAATATGATCTTAAGACTTTAGGGTTATTACTAAGACATCCTAATATTGCTTTAGTGATCGTACGTCCATTATGAATTGACCCTTACAACTCCAACGATGGTGCTACTTATTTCTCAATAGTAGGATAGCTCTGTCTAAAGGAAACGAGAGTAGAAACGATCCTTTTTCGAGTAGGTAGATTCTAGTAGATACTTGCTCAAATCAAACTTTTCACACTTACACTTTTCAAAACAATTTTCAAAATAACTTCGTCACACCTTTGAGGATTGATACAAATGTTATCATGAATTCAAAACATTTTCAAAGCAAGCACACACACAAGCAATTTTAAAAGATGAGCAAGTACCTAAGATCCCATGGAAAACCATGGATAAAAAGGGTGCTAATACCTCCCCTTTCTATAATCTACCCCCATACTCAGAATATCTCGAAAAAGGATTTTTTTTCTGTGCTTTTTTACTTTCCGGTTGGATGAAATAAAAGTCGGTGGCAACTCTTGCTTACCGCGACATTTTGCAAACACAAAACGCAAAACACAAACCAGCATTTTCAAAAACAGTTGATTCTGCCACCGTATCACAGAACTAGCAACTCTGTTGGGGAATAATTCTGTGGGGTATACCTTAGGATCGAGTTCATCATAATTGCTTCTCTTGATTGTTTTGATTGCTTTACTTTTAAGGGTTTTGTTTGGGAGTTACTATAGATCCTAACCCGGATCTGGGGACACCTTTTAGGTAAGTAGCAATAGACTGTGAGGGAACTGTATGACGTAGACCGATACGGTTGAAGCAGTAGCTACGTTGATGTGGCACATTGGCTGGTACCGATATCCCTTGTGGCGAAACGAAGAGAATACGGGGCCGTTGCGTGGCGTCGTTAAGCATCAACTGACCTTAGAACCTTTAATCGACCAACTTGGCCATTAGAAAGTAGTGAGATAGCCGGCCTCAGTGTAAAGCTGAGAACTGGTTGATACTCGATGCTACACTCATTGAGACCATACTCTCGAGATAGTTCCGGCCGCAAGAAAAGATTGCATGAGCTGAAACCATGACCGATGGAGGATGGTCAGTGATATTGAGAACCCCTAGAACCCGGTTACTTTTTCTAGGACAAGTTGAAACCAACTGAACTTCAAGAGGGTACTACCTTTGGCCTCATGCAAGCCTTAAACTTAAGGGCTTTGTGTGACTTGTTTGCCTTTGCTATGTCTGTTATTTGCTATACTTGTTGTTTTTTTATCATGACATCATGCATCATAACATGGAATTCATATTTCATTATACTAACCATTTCAAGGACCAAGGGAATTTATCTTTGTTCTGTTTTGCAGATTATGGCTTTCGTGTGCAGAAATACCATCCGAGTTAACTTTGTGTAAATACCTGCTCAACTTAAAGAGTTAGCCTCAAGAGTTTCTGAGACTTCTATGTTCATTAAGAGACATGGTCAGCTTCTTAGCCTGGTCACCTCAAAGCTTGATGAGCATATGATGAGTGTACTTTTCCAGTTCTTCGATCCTGTGCATCATTTCTCCACCTTTCCAAATTACCAGCTGGTTCCCACTTTGGAAGAGTTCTCTCACTTATTGGGCATATCCATCCTTGAACAGGTACCCTTTACAGGTATGGAAGAGGTTCCTAGACCAGAAGACATTGCCTCAGCTCTGCATCTGAAACAGGTTGATGTAGTGTCCAATTGGGAAACACAAAGCGGGGTCGAAGGTTTTCTAGCCAAATTTCTGATAGACCAGGCTCAGCTATTTTGGGATAATTTGGATTTTTAGGCTTTTGAAGATGTCTTGGCTCTCCTTATCTATGGTTTGGTTCTCTTCCCGAATCCGGATTCCTTCGTAGATGTAAATGCTGTCAAGATTTTCCTTTCTCGCAATCATGTGCCTACTCTACTGGGTGACATCTTGCATGCCCTCTACACTCGTACTGTGAAAAGAAGAGTGACTCTTATGTGTTGCATGCCATTTCTGTCGAGGTGGTTTATTTCGCACCTCCCTAAGTCTATGCTGAAGAACGAAGAAGTTTTGGGATGGTCCTATAGAATAATGTCACTTGCCCACACATATATTCTTTGGTGTTCCCGGGCTATGGAGGACACTGCTGTTATTGACCGTTGTGGGGGATACCCTAATGTCCCATTGCTTGGAATCAGAGGGGGTATAACCTATAACACTTGTCTAGATTTGCGACAATTTGGTCGTTCTCGGAGAGATGGTCCCCATGAGCTACTTCTTGAGGATATTGCATTTCACTACAAGGAGGACATTGAGGAACACCGCCAGAGGTTTATACGAGCTTGGGGCATGGTGAACAGATCTGACCCCCAAGAGCTGGGACCAAGGACTTCCCTTCCTATGCAGCCTTACCTCCAATGGGTCCGAGCTCGTGCCCAGAAGCTTGGGATGCCCTATGAAGCCGTATTGCCAGTTATTGTGGAACCCACTAAGGAAGAAGGCGTTCCTTACACAGTTCTTTATCCTTACATGCCCGCTGATCCTGGGGCGTTGCAGAGGTCTTGGATTTAGCTAAAAGAGGAGAGGGATACTTACCGGGAAATGTACCATGAGCAAGAAAGGAAGATTTTGAAGCTCACCAGGCAACTCAAGGAAGAAAGAGTGATCAATGACTACGTCAGCACAAAGAGGAAGCGTCCATGAGACTTTTGATTTTGCTTTTTCTAGTTTAGATTTGTTTTCCATTTACTTCTTTGTAACGCCTCAAAGGCATTGTTGAACCTTTTTACAAAGTTAATCTAATAAAGTTTGTTTATTTGGTTGGAAAATTGAAATTTCCCAAAGTCTTTGAAATCATTACATGCGCATCCCATTATCATGCACACCATTACAAGTTTCTCATCTTCTTCGTTGTTTATTTCAAGCAGAAATGTCTTCTGATCAAGCCATCAAAGATCTTCAGGCACAGAACGCCCAATTCCAACAGATGTTCCTAAGTTTGGCTAAAGGGCAAGAGGACCTGAAGACCCTTATTCTGAAAGAGAAGAAGAAGAAGAAGAAGAAGGTTGGTATTCTGAACATGGGTAGAAGATTCGGAGAAAGGATAAGACAATCAGATGATCTGACCTCCTCATCCAAAGACGGGGAGAACGAAGAAAGGATAAAGGACCCTAGTCATGCAGTTTCTGATAACAATACAGATAAGAATGAGGAGCAATATCCTCCTGTTGAGGATAGGTACAAGCAGCTAGAAGACCGTCTGAGTGCTATGGAGATTTAGAAGATCCCTGGTTTGGATTTTGGAGAACTGGGATTGGTATCGGGAGTGGTGATCCATCATAAGTTCAAAGCTCCGAATTTTGCCAAGTACGATGGAGTATCCTGTCCAAAACTCCATCTCCTCTCGTATGTCAGGAAAATCCAACCTCACACTACTAATAGAAATTTGTGGGTACACTTCTTTCAAGATAGTCTGTCAGGGACTCAGCTTGAATGGTTTTATCAGTTGGAAGGAGCCAGTGTCCGAAACTGGGAAGACCTTGCTGCTGCTTTTTACAGGAAGTATCAGTATAACGCCGACCTTGCTCCCACTCGTACTCAGCTCCAGGGTATGTCTATGGGTGCAAGTGAAGGTTTTAAGGACTATGCTCAAAAGTGGAGAGACTTGGCTGGAAGAGTCCAACCCCCTTTGTCTGATAGGGAGTTGGTTGACATGTTTCTAGGGATGTTATCTGGTCCATTCTTCAATCATCTGATCGACAGTTCGTCATCTGGGTTTACTGAGTTGATTTTGACTGGAGAGAGAGTAGAAGCTGTCATTCGAAGTGGTAAGATACAGAAGGATGCTTCGTCAAGTGCAGTAAAGAAGCCTTTCACCAGTAAGAAGGAAGCTAGTGCAGTCTACAGCCCGAGGGGCCAAAGCAGACCTGAACACTGTCAAGCGGTAAATGCTGTCGTGATATTAAGACCAACAGTTGCTCCACAATGCAACAATCAGCAAAGGGTAGAAACACCACAACGGAAGTTTACCCGCATCAACATGACTTTGGATGAAGTTCTGCCTCATCTATTAAAGTCCAACTTGGCAACCTTGAAAGAGGGTCCCAAAAATCCCAACACCGCTTCTCCCAGATACAATCCCAATGCTCGCTACGCCTATCACTATGAAAGTCCAGGTCATGATACAAACGATTGCTGTGCTCTTAGGAATAAAGTGCAAGATTTTATGGAAGCTAAAGAGATTGAGTTTGATGCTCCGGAAAAGCCCAACGTTATAACTTCTCCTATGCCTAAGCATGGTTGCAGAGTCAATGTTATGGACACCAATTTGTTTGTAACCTCTGTGGAAGAAATCTCTACTCCTTTGATGACAGTTAAGAAGAATTTGTTGTTGGTCGGTTTATTTCCGGGTTGTGGCGAAGGTTGCCCCATATGTTCAATTCTACCTTCCGATTGCTGTTTATTAAAGTCAGGCGTTCAGCGCCTGATGGATAATAAGGAAATTTTGTTTGAGAAGACTATGATTCCATTTGAAGATGTTGCCATTATCACCATTTCCACCAACCCTTCCAAGGTTTCCTCGAGAAAACCTGTTAGGGTTACACCCATTCTAAGAATTGCTCCATTATAATCACCGCTCCGGGTCCCATCCCATATACCTCAGATAAAGCTATCCTATGGCATTATGGTGCTGATGTATATTACCATGGTGTTAAACAAGATTTGAGGGCTGAAGAAGCCTATATGGATATCAGTAATATTATTGGGACAAGCAAGGTCACCGGAAGTGGAAGACTCTTTTCTCCCAAGATCTCCCCTCCGACTGTTCACAAACCTGTTGTCATTCCGTCTGCTAGTACACCAGCTACTGTCCCGGTTCCTACTCCAGTTATCACCCCTGTCGCCGAGCCATCTGGGACTCGGGGCAAAGAAATCATAGGTGAGCCTGCCCGGACGGAGGCACCTAAGAAGATCATTTTAGAAACCTTGAAACAAGAGATAGAGGAAAATTTGAAAATAATCAAGAAAAGTGACTATAACGTAGTCGAGTAGCTGGGGCAGACCCCATCAAAAATCTCCATATTGTCCTTGTTGTTGTGTTCTAAAGCCCATGCAAAGGCTCTAATTGCATTCCTCAAAACTGCGCATGTGCCGCAGGAAACTTCAGCCGATCATTTCAAAGATTGCGTAGCTAGCCTGATTGGCGACAATGGGTTGGGTTTCTCAGATGCAGATCTGACCGCTAAGGGGAGAAATCATAATGACGCTCTACACGTCTCGATCGAGTGCAGGGGCACTACTATGGCCCATGTACTGGTGGATACCGGGTCCTCATTGAATGTTTTGCCAAAGAAAGTGTTAGACCATCTGGATTGTGAAGGTTTGATTCTAAAGCCGAGCAATATTATGGTTAGGGCTTTCGACGGGTCAAAGAGAATGGTGCACGGGGAGGTGGACATCCATGTCAAGGTGGGTTCTCAGACCTTTGGGTCCACTTTTTATGTGATGGATATTAGACCATCATATTCTTGCTTGCTGGGTCGTCCTTGGATTCATAAGGATGGGGCAGTAACTTCCACGCTCTATCAAATGCTGAAATATCCGGTAAAGGGAAAGATTGTCACGGTACAAGGTGAAGAGGAGTATATGGTGAGTCATCTCAATTCCTTTCGCTACATGGATATGGATGGGGAATTCATCGAAATGCCTTATCAGAATTTCGAAGAGGTCCCTCAGACTTTGGCATCAACTGAAGTTGCTGCCATCAAACCTCCATTGAAGATGGCTTCTCTCAAGGACGCCAGGGCTGTTATTGAGGAAGGTGGGTGTACCAATTAGGGTCAGCTCCCTGATTTCACTCACAAAACTGACAAGTTTGGTTTGGGCTTTACTACAGGGGCTTAAAGGGATGTTAGGCGCGCGCGGATTGGAAGACCTCCTCTGCACATATGCAATCAGGGAGTTAATGCAATTGAAGATGGTGAAGAGGATTCAGACATCGACAACTGGATCTACCCTACAACCAATGGTGGACTAAACAACTGGACGACGAAGGACTTCATACCTGTTTCTTTTATTCCGCAATAATTGACTTTTTGTTTTAAGATTTATAATAAACAGTTTGAAACTTTACGGCCCGGTGCCTTGCCCGAGACACCTTGGCTTTGCTTGTGAGGGCTTATTATTTGTCATTTCATATATCATTAATAAAACATTGGACGTTTCTTGCATTACAAATTTTGCGCTCCTTGTTTTTCTTTTTTCTGTCTCTCGCTTTATCAAAAAACAACTATTCTCTTACACACACTCACGTATCATAATGCAGATCCATATCCACTCTGGATCCCATTGATAACAACTCTGCTACTGCCAGTTATGACTTCGAAAATCCGATCAACTAAGCTGAGGACGAAGGTGAGGATGATTGTGAGGTGCCTGGGGAACTTGCTAGACTGTTACTGCAGGAAGAAAGGGCCATACAACCTCATGAAGAGCCAGTTGAGTCAGTGAATTTGGGTACAGAGGAAGACAGGAAAGAAGTTAAGATAGGTGCGAATATGGAGCCTAGTTTCAAACAACGGTTGATACAGATGCTACACGACTATACTTAAATCTTCGCCTGGTCCTATGAAGACATGCCTGGTTTGGACACTGATATTATGGTACACCGCCTGCCGACTAAAGAAGACTGTCCTCTGGTAAAACAGAAGGTTCGCCGTATGTGCCCTGAGATGTCTGAGAAAATCAAAGCTGAGGTCATGAAACAGTTCGACGCAAGATTTTTAGCTGTCACTTCTTATCCGCAGTGGGTTGCCAATGTCGTTCCGGTGCCTAAGAAGGATGGTAAGGTACAGATGTGTGTGGACTACAGAGATCTGAACAGGGCAAGCCCCAAGGATGATTTCCCACTTCCTCACATCGATGTTCTGGTCAACAACACCATGCAACACAAGATCTTCTCCTTCATGGATGGTTTTTCTGGCTACAACCAGATCAAGATGGCTCCTGAAGACATGGAGAAGACAACCTTCGTTACACAGTGGGGAACCTTCTGTTACAAGGTAATGCCTTTCGCGTTGAAGAATGCTGGGGAAACTTATCAGCGCGCCTTGGTTGCTTTGTTCCACGACATGATTCACCATGAGATCGAGGTTTATGTTGATGATATGATAGCCAGGTCCCATATTCAGGAAGAGGACCTAGATCATCTCCAGAAATTATTGACAGGTTGAAGATGTATAAGCTGAGGTTAAACCCGAACAAGTGCACCTTCGGGGTAAGGTCCGGTAAGTTGTTGGGTTTCATCGTCAGTGATAAGGGTATCCAGGTGGACCCTGCCAAGGTAAAAGCCATACAAGAGATGTCGGCTCCCCGCATAGAAAAAGAAGTCAGAGGTTTCTTGGGACGTCTAAATTACATTGCCAGGTTCATTTCACACCTGATCGCTACTTGTGAGCCAATCTTCAAGCTGCTGAAGAAAGATCAAGTGGTAAAATGGAATGATGAATGTCAGACCGCTTTCGAAAGAATCAAGGGATAACTCCAAGAGCCACCAATTCTGATGCCTCCAGTTGAAGGAAGACCTTTGATCTTATACTTGACAGTGCTGGACAATTCAATGTGGTGCGTGCTGGGGCAGCATGACGAGTCTGGCCGAAAAGATCACACTATTTACTATCTTAGCAAAAAGTTTACTGACTATGAGACCCGATACTCATTGCTCGAGAAAACTTGTTGCGCTTTGGCATGGGCTGCTCGCCGGCTGAGACAGTATATGCTCACTCACACCACCTTATTGATATCAAAGATGGATCCAATCAAGTATATTTTCGAGAAGCCTGCCCTGTCCGGAAGAATAGCAAGATGGCAGATGATCCTAACTGAGTACGACAACCAATACACCACCCAAAAAGCAATCAAGGGGAGTGTATTGGTGAATCATTTAGTGCATCAGGCCGTGGATGACTACCAATCCATGAATTTCGAGTTCCCGAATGAGAACATCATGTTGGTGACCGACTGTGAAAAACCTGGACCGGATGAAGGATCTGAGGAAGGATCCCGATGGTCTATGTATTTTGATGGAGCCTCGAACGCGTTAGGTAATGGCATTGGCGCTGTAATTATATCTCCTGAGGGCTATCATACTCCATTCACCGCCCGATTATGTTTTAACTGCACCAATAATATGGCGGAGTATGAAGCATGTATCTTGGGTCTTCGAGCTGCTATTGACCTAAGGATTAAGTTCTTGAGTGTATTCGGAGATTCTGCTCTGGTGATCAGTCGGATCAAAGGCGAGTGGGATACGAAACACCTAAATCTTATTCCTTACAAGGAATATGTACTGACATTTATCCCGCACTTTGAGGAGATAACCTTTGAACACTTCCCGAGAGAGGAGAACCATTTAGCGGACGCGCTAGCCACTTTGTCTTCTATGTTCAAAGTCAGGTGGGACCCCAGATTACCATCGAGAGGTTGGACGAACCCGTATATTGCTGTGACATTGAGACTGGAGAAGTAGCAGATAAACCCTGGTTTCACGAGGTAAAGAGGTATCTTGAGGCTCAAGAATACCCCGAGGGGGCATCTATTAATGATAAGAAGTTCTTGAGAAGGTTCGCTGCGAAGTTCTTCATCAGTAATGGTGTCCTCTATAAGCGTAACCATGATTCAACCTTACTGCGATGTGTGGACAAGAGCGAGGCAGAAAGAATCATGGCAGAGTTGCATGAAGGTACCTTCGGAAATCATTCTAGTGGACATACCATGGCAAAGAAAATCCTACGGGCAGGATATTAATTGTCCACTATGGAAGCCGATTGTTATCCGCACTTCCGGACCTGTCATAAGTTCCAAGTCTATGCTGATAAGGTGCATGTACCTCCAGTTCCTCTAAATGTTTTGACAGCTCCTTGGCCTTTTGCAATGTGGGGCATCAACATGATCGGCAAGATCAGACCTACTGCGTCTAACGGGCATCGCTTCATTCTGGTAGCGATTGATTATTTCACGAAGTGGGTCGAGGAAACTTCCTTTTCTACAGTAACCAAGAACATCGTGGCGCGGTTTATCCGACACAATCTGATCTGTCGATATGGTGTGTCAGAGAGAATTATTACTGACAATGGTACAAATCTCAACAATACAATGATCACCGAGCTCTGCAAACAGTTCAATATACAACATCATAACTCTTCTCCCTACCGGCCGAAGATGAACGGGGCTGTTGAAGCAGCTAACAAGAACATCAAAAAGATTGTGCAGAAGATAACGGTGACCTATAAAGACTGGCTGGCATGAGATGTTACCATTCGCTCTTCATGGATACCGCACCTCAGCACGGACATCGACAGGGGCAACACCCTACTCTTGGGTATATGGTATGGAGGAAATCCTACCCATCGAAGTCCAGATACCCTCTCTCAGGATTATGAAGGATGCGGGTTTGAGCGAAGACAACTGGATCCAGACCCGACTTGATCAGTTGAATCTAATTGATGAAAAAGGCTTACTGCTATTTGTCATGGTCAGACGTATCAAAAGCGAATGATTAAGGCATTTAACAAGAAAGTCAGACGCCAAGAATATCAAGTCGGGGATCTGGTAATCAAACACATCATACTACCACAAGGTGATCCCAGGGGCAAATGGACCCCCACATACGAAGGGCCATTTGTGGTTAAGAACATCTTCTCGGGAGGAGCTATGATTCTAACCACCATGGATGGTGACGACCTTCCTCACCCCGTCAATGCAGACATAGTGAAAAGATACTACGCATAATCAAAGACCCGCTAGGTCGACTGGCCTAGGCAAAAATAAGGGCTTCCCGGCGAACCAAAAGGGTTCGGGCAAAAGTAAGGGATGAAAATGAAAAAACTGTACACCCGGCAAGTCGAAAACCTGAAAAGGCGGCTTGGGAAAAAAAGGGTATCCCGGTGGACTGAAAACCCGAAAGGGCGGTCCAGGCAAAAATTAGGGATTGAAGCGTAACACTATATCTCATTGGATCATCTTACAACCAGATTTTGGTATCGACTATCAAGCTAAGACAACGCCAATCAATCTGATCTACCTTCGACCAAGCGGCAAAGTGATGAGATGCTTGAATATATAAAGGCAATAGCAGAGTTGGAACCCAGTGGGATTTTTTCATATAACTGTTTTTATTTCTTTTTCACAAATTGTATGATTTCTATCCTTCAGCGGCATTCTCTTACTAGAAAGTCAGCCTCTTGTACAAAACTCCTATTATAGGCCAACTTCGAAAATCAATACAATTCATTTTCACAAGAAATTTCAAACTTATTTTTTTTCTTTTTCTATTTTGTTTTGCAAAGAACGTCCAATGATTCATTTTTAATATATGCATTTGAGAATAATTGCTGCTCATAAATGTTTACATAAAAAAACAAAAGACAATTACTCGTAATTCCAGGAACAGGGAAAACAAGAAGTGCCCAAACCTTACAGTTACTCTGCCCATCAGGTACCGGGATAGAGCCAACTTGAGAACGTGAGAAGCGGTACATACACTCCCCACAAAGTAGAGAGTACCCAAAGACGGTGATGTTGACTTCCCCAAGCAGGACACAACTCTCCCCAATTAAGGTTCACATTTGCGAGTGAGTCAGTAAATTTCTTCCCCAAGCAGAGTTTATCTCTCTCACGAGCAGAATTTCAATCTCCGACAGAATTCATTATCACCAACAACGGAAATTCATCCCCAGTGGAGTTTATCTCTCTGAATCAGCAGATCTACCAACATAGTATCTCCTCTCTAACAGAGTTATTCCCCGAAGAGTCATACTCAGACCGAGTCTCGTCTGGAAGAATATTTACCAGCCAAGGGGCAAATCCCCAGCACGTTCATCTTTGTTCGCCATCCCCAACAGAGGTGGAGGAACTATGGTTTTCATGGCAATCAGGGATTTATTTTCCCCGATTCCGATTATCACGACAACATTTCATGTTCATACATCATGACATATGCATACACCATACATAAGATGGTCTCATTTATTTTGAGAACGTCAACACACAAATGCATCTCATGCATCACATATAACTAACCCTGTATTTATTTCAGGAAAGACATTATTATCAACAATTTCCAGCAAGCCCATGATCGACACTCGAAGCTAAACAGAGTAATCACCAGCGCAACAAGAGCAGCCCTACTACCCAGGCTCTCATACCGAAGTAACCCTACTATCCAGGTTCCTTCTCACAGCCCTACTACCCAGGCTCTCATATTGAAGAAACCCTACTATCCAGGTTCCTTCTCACAACCCTACTACCCAGGCTCTCATATCGAAGAAACCCTACTATCCAGGTTCCTTCTCACAGCCTTACTATCCAGGCCCTCATATCGAAGTAGCCCTACTACCTAGGCTCTCATATCGAAGAAAACCTACTATCCAGGTTCCTTCTCACAGCCCTACTACCCAGGCTCTCATATCGAAGAAACCCTACTATTCAGGTTCCTTCTCACAGCCTTACTATCCAGGCCCTCATATCGAAGTAACCCTACTATCCAAGTTCCTTCTCACAACCCTACTATACAGGATTTCATATCGAAGTAACCATACTATCCAGGTTCCTTCTCACAGCCCTACTATCCAGGATTTCATATCAAAGTAACCCTACTATCCAGGTTCCTTCTCACAGCCCTACTATCCAGGCCCTCATATCGAAGTAACCCTACTATCCAGGTTCCTTCCCATAACCTTACTATCCGAGTCTTCTTCCTCTATTATCCCTAGGCAGCAGTCCACAACACTGTAAGACCGGGACCCAATAAAACACAATTAATTTCATATTTCCGCAAAAAGTAGCGGTGCAATATATACCCCGACCAAGCATATAGTTCACTTCCGCTTCCCAAACCGAAATTATTCCCCAGTAGAGTAACAGACAACTGAAGTTCCTAAAACTCTATCATTCTCAAGACAGAGACCAACATTCCCCAACGAAGTCCTCCTCAACAACAGGAACACGGGTCCTTGCAAAGGAATCTCTTATGCGATCGATGCGTCTTCGGATGACATCTTTAAGCCCATCTTCCGTCATTTACTTTCAAATGGCATCTTTAAGCCCATTCCCGATATCGCAAGACAAGTATCACTTCATACGAGTGCAAATTTATGGGCACTCTAGTGTTCAATCATCTTCCACCTTTAGATCACGAAAGGCAGACAAGCCAATCTACATCCTCAGGTTTAAGAAGATTGAACAGGGGCAGTTGTTGTACCCCAAAATTTTCCCTCCCATATTTCTCAATAGATGTCAAGTGAGGTCCTCAAATTGTTCAAGGAAGTCTAAGAGTTGACCAGACAAACTCTCTCCTAAGGCAGCCTATCTCAAATTAGGGTTTCATTTTGCATCAAGATGCTTGGGTCCAAAGGATCCTAAAAGCTCACCATTGTCCTAATATGTTCTCAAGATCATCCATGTCAAGTTTCAAGCCTTGCAGAAGAAGTTTGCTCAGTCAATTGCTCAAAGGCCTGAAAACCAACTATACTAGGTCAAAAGTCAACTGAGGCCCATATACAGTCAAACCTAAAGATTTTTGGTCAACATCCTCATTTTGAAGTATCATTCATCATTTGATCAAGGGTTGATCATGATTCATCAAGGATTGCTCACAATTCATCAAAACCCAAAAGTTGCTAAATTAGGGTTTTGTAGGAAAAGTCAGCTCAACTTTGACCAAGCATAACTTTCTCATACTTTATGAAAAATGATCCATCCAAAGCTCATTTTGAAGAGTATGTAATTACCTATAATTCATCTTCATCTCCCAATTTCAAAATATGCACTCACAAGAAGATATGAATTTGGACATTATAGGTCATTTTGAAAAGTCAAGAAAAACACCTTTTGGGTCAAAACTTAATACATGAACATGGAAGACTCAATTGAGATGAGACCAAAAGGGTTTCTTAGAAGACATCCTAAGATTTCTAAAAAGTCCAAGAAAAAATCTCTAGGGTCAAAATTGAGAGAGTTATGCATTGGCCAAGTTGACCCTTTTTGCAAAATTGCCAAAAGTCAAATGTGTCCAAAATTGCATTTTTTGCTAAATGGGCCCAACTTTTTATGCTTGCACTGAGTTTGTAATGTTATACACGATCCATGAGCCCTTCCACTTGTCATTATTTTATTTTTGTCATTTATTTTGATTTTATTTCAGTTAAATCAAATAAAATCAATATAAAATAATGAAAATATAAAAAATCAATAAAACCTTGAGATTTTGTGCATGATTAGGTTCATTATACAGCTGGAGACAAGATCAAATCGTGCAAGGCTTCATATGGACAAAAAAGATTGAAATTGCTTGTTTTGGAAAGATTTGGTGCAAGGATTAAATCATGGATCAATCTTCATAATTGGAAAAGATTTGATACAAACTTTAACCCTAATACACTCTAGTATACATAGGGAATAAGAGCAGACCAAAAGGGAGAGGTTAGAGGTCGTGAAAGTCAAAAAATAAAAGTGAGTTTTTGCAAAAAAAAGTGGGTTTTGAATTCTGGTTTAGAGGACGATTCAAGGAAATTTAAAGTCAACAATCTATTCTTGGGCGTGGATTAAAGCCATTCCAATCGCTATCAAGGCAGAAAACCTTCAGAATCGTCAGCTACACCTCGAGGTTTGCACCCTCTGAACTCAAACTTGTTTCTTCAGTTTTACATGTTTTGAATTTAACTCGCTTGCATAGACATGTTCATAATCATGCTGAGAATCTTCTTGATAGCCTGGATTTGAGTTTCGATGCAGGAATGGCCACTTGCCATAGTTAGGGTTCGTAAGCTCCAAATTGGGGAACCCTAGCTAGAGGCAAAATGGGCCAAATTAAAGGCCTTTTCATGTACAGGGGAGGAAATACAGTTGATCTGTGCCCTTGATTGGAATTTGTTTTGCTTGAATTGGGTTTTAAAGATTTGCAGGTTTGTAGCTACAGACAAAATTCGTCGCTATAGCCTATATCGACGAATATGACCGTAGGTAAAAGTATCAGGTCAAAAGCAACAGATCAACAAGGGAGACGCTGGCGTGGCTGAAGGGAGCTTGTTGATTGGTTCATTCAAATTCCCAGGGACCTACTTGGGGCGCGCATGTGACAGCTGGGCATAGGCCTGATTCACTATCATATTATTTTTGTTGTATTATATTAACGATTGAGTAACTTGGTCCAGTGGCAAGAGTGAGGGAATTTAAGGCGCTACAGTATGCAAGGGCAGGGGTTCGATCCATGCCTCTTGCATTTTCCATTTTTTCTAAGGCTTTCTTGCAGGATTATGTACCCTATAAGACCAAACGTCCACCAAGCAACTCAAGATCTGGCCGTCCCATCCATCAACGCCCCAAATCCAAGGCTTATCCCTTGAAGGTCCACCATGCGTCTGAGCTAAGCATGCACACATGATTGGACAAAGTAAAAAAGGGCCAGAAATTGTTGGGCCAAGAAATCATATTCACACCCCCTTGCTAAAACAACATGAGGCCTATTTTTCTTTCTTTTCTATTTATTTCTTTTATTTAATTTAATTTGCTTAATTATTTTTAACAAAATCAACTTCTTTTTCACAAAAAAATCATAAAATCAAGAGTTTACAAAAAATTAGAATTAGTTTGTTTTTTTATCAAATTTAATTTAATTTAGTTTAATTTAATTTAGGGAAATTCTAACTTTTTTTATATAATTTAAATCAATTAGAAAAATTAGGGTTAGACTTTTGATTTAATTTTTATTTCTTTCTCAAAATAAAAATATAAAAACAGGTTAATTTAATTATTTTTCTTAAATTAAATTTAATTAGTAATTAGTTTTTTTTTAATTTTATTATTCAATTGAGCTTTATTTTTTCAAAATAGAAAAAATGACAAAAAATGATTTTGCCTTTAAATTATAATTAGGCATAGTTGGGGTCAAAACCCTAATTCTCTTATTTTTGATTCATCGTGCGCCTTTATTATTTTTGCAATATTGATGTAACTGTCCATGGTATGTAATAGTTTAATCTAGGACTTTCTTTTATTTATCGTCTTTTGCGGGTTCTTTGACTATGTAATTAATCCTTATCCCGAAGCCTTGTAATAGCGTAGGTTTATTTTCTCGCATTTTAATTCTCGCAAATATTAACTGTTTAGATGTATGTTGATAGGATTGTATGACAAGATTGCATGATAATTTAAAACGGCTAGATAACCCTAATGTGCAAAGATAATAACTGAAATCAAATCACTCGCACATATCACTCTTAGGGTATACTCTCACTTCGGTTGCCTTCGGTAAACGACCATTAAGTATAGGGTGTTTTAGTGGTTGCCCTCATGTCTAAACAAAGATCAAATGTCCCGTTCGGAAATGTTGCCTCAGAAATGTTGCCTCGAAAATGTTGCCTCAGAAAAGTCGCCTCGAATATGATCTTAAGACTTTAGGATTATTACTAAGACATCCTAATATTGCTTTAGTGATCGTACGTCCCTTACGAATTGACCCTTACAACTCCAACAACGGTGCTACCTATTTCTCAATAGTATGATAGCGCTGTCTAAAGGAAACGAGAGTAGAAACGATCCTTTTTTCGAGTAGGTAGATGCTAGTAGATACTTGCTCAATCAAAATTTTCACACTTACACTTTTCAAAACAATTTTCAAAATAACTTCGTCACACCTTTGAGGACTGATACAAAGATTATCACAAAGTCAAAACATTTTCAAAGAAAGCACACACACAAGCAATTTTAAAAGATGAGCAAGTACCTAAGAGCCCATGGAAAACCATGGATAGAAAGGGTGCTAATACCTTCCCTTTTTATAATCTACCCCTCGTACTCAGAATATCTCGAAAAAGGATTTTTTTCTGTGCTTTTTTCCTTTCCGGTTGGATGAAATAAAAGTCGGTGGCGACTCTTGCTTACCGCGACATTTTGCAAACACAAAACGCAAAACACAAACCAACATTTTCAAAAACAGTCAGCTCTGCCACCATATCACATAAGACCTCAAGTGGATTTCATGGTTCCTCATATGCTTCAAAGAATTCTCATGTCAAGTTTCAAGCCTTACATCACAAATTTGTTCAAACAATAGCTCAGATGATTGAAAATCAACTGTATTAGCTAAAAAGTCAACATTGGTCAACTTATAGTCAAACTTCAATATTTTTGGTCATCATAAATATTTTGAAGTCACATTCATTATTTGATCAAGGGTTGATCATTATTCATTAAGAAAACTCAAGATTCACCAAAAGACAAAAGTTACCAAATTAGCGTTTTCTTAAGGAGAAATCAACTGAACTTTGACCAAGCATAACTTTCAGATGCTTCATCAGAAATTCCTTAACCGAATCCTATCTTGAAGGAAATTCAATTATCTACAACTTTGTCTCTCTAAGCTCAAGGCCAAAAATTCTTCATTTGAGAGATATAGGCAAAAAATTCTTCATTTGAGAGATATAGGCCAAAACATTACATGTCATTTTAAAAGTCAACAAAAAGACATCTTTTATCAAAGCAATTTACATCAACTTAAAGACTTCAAATGAAAACGTGACCAATATGAGAGTTGTAGGGGACACCTTGAGCTTTCCAAAAAGTCCAAGATCACCTTCATATGACAAAATGTGAGAGTTATGATTGGTGCAAGTTGAGCAATTTTAAGAAAATGCATGAAACCACAATTGAGCAATTTTGGACTTTTAGGCTAATGAGCCTAACTTTTGAAGTTCAAACATGTTAATGACATGTTTAGGGACCCCTAAGTCCATTCATGCATTATTTTATTTATTTTAATTTTAATTTATTTTGATTTTATTCATTTAAATTCAAAATTAAATTAAATAAATATTAAATAAATGTACAAGGCATGTGGGCTTTTGTTTTAGATCACTTTGAAGCCCAAGATCATATATCCAACATAATAAAACCGTGAGGGATGGAGAAGGAAAGAGATCTTCATGTTTTAGAAAGTTTTGCAATTGCTTTGGAAACAAATAATGACTTTGTGTGATACGGTGGGAGAACTGACTTGGGTATTTTGCATTTTATCGCAAATGTTGCGGTTAGCAAGAGTCGCCACTGGCTTTTCTTTTATCCAAAAGGAAAGGCTGAAAAGAACAGGAAAGACCTTTGAAATTATTTCTTGAGTTCGGGGGGTAGATTATGAAAAGGGAAGGTACTATCACCCTTTTCATCCATATATATCTACGGGCTCTTAGTTGCTTGCTAGATCACTTGCTTTTGTTTGAAAAATGTGTTTTGTTTGGTTTTGAAAGTATTTTGAAAAGGCGCCATCATTTAGGCAAACTTTGTAATAGTTCTCGTTCGTAAGAAAGTATACAAAGTGTTGAGATTTTGAAAATGTTTCATGTTTGTAAAATGTTTTAAAAGTGTTTTTGAAAGTGTTTTTGAAAGTGTTGGTGTTTGTTTTGAAAATAGGCAAGGATGTTTGATTTGAAAATGAGCAAGCAACTAGGGACAATCTACCTACTCAAAAGTATTTGTTCATTTCTTCATTCCCTTTGATATTTCTATCTCACTATTTATTAGTAAGAAACCTTATCTTTGGATGTATAGGGACGAGCGTGGGTCATCGTATAGCCATGTTAGCAATGTTGTGAGATGTCTTAACTTTTCTCTTTGAGGGACTAAGATCATTTTTGAAAGGCAACATTGATAGCGTCATCGAGGGACTAGAATCTTATATTTTGATTGCTTTTTGCTAATATATCCCACATGCATAACATGGCCATTTTGGTAAGGCAACAAAGTGGAATTACCCTAAGGGTGCAAGTGTGCAAGTGTGTTGGATTTACATGCTTGTTTATCTTGAATTTGGGTTTGCTAACTTGTTGATTTTAGTCTTTCCATACAAACCCTAATTTACTAGCATTTATATAAAGCGATAAATTGCGGAAAGTAAAATTACTAAGCTATTACATCATTAGGGGAGGGAGTATACAAATTTACAAATGGGGGATTTGCAAGAAAATTAAACCTAATTATCTATTACAACCATATTGAATATTGTACAAGAATTGAAAATAAAATACAAGAATATAAATGGACAAAGAAATGATTTGTTTGGATTTTTATGAAAGCGTTTTAACCTAATTAAAGAAAATGATTAGTTAAAAAATAAACAATTAACTTAAACTAATTAAGAAAAGAAATTAAGTTAAAAAATGATTTTTAGGTTTTTTGTGAAAAAAGGTTTTAAATTAATAATAATAATAATGTGAAAATTAATTAATTAAAAGAAACCTAAGTTCTAAATTAATTTTAAATAAAAAGAAATTAAATAATAATTAAGCCTAAGTCTAAATATTAACTATTTAAGAAAAAAGAAATTAATTATTAAGAAAAATGTTTTTAGTCTTTTTGTTTTATAAAGAAATAAAATGTAAAGGAGCATTTTTAAAATATGCAAATAAATAAATAAAATATTTTTGGGTTTTTTATTAATAAAAATAATAATAATGATAATAATAGTAATAATAAAAAATAATAAAGAAGATAAAAATATAATATAAAATATAAAAAATAAATAACAGTGAAAAATAAAATAAAAATGGTTTGCGCCAGGTGTGTGAATGTGAAAGCAGGGGTGAGAGATAAGCAAAAAAAACAAAAGCCCAAAGGAGAGGCCCAGGCGCTTGAAGCTGAAACAAAAAAGAGTGAAAAATGTGAAAAATGAGAAAAGGTAACGCTGGATGTTGAACCACTGACCTCACATACATACGTGCACTACCTTTGCCACTAGGGTGGCTGTACATCCGTTAACACTGGTGAAACAATAAACACATAACACAAAACAAGTTCCATAAATGAACTTCATCTTCAACCTCCAGCCAAAGTTCCTGTAACTCACTCATTTCTCATCCATTAACAAAACTTCCAACATCAAACTTGTTAGAAATTTCACCACGATTCTGAATATGTAAATAACTTAAACTAATTCTCAAAGATGAGCAAGAATTTCTAACATTACAAAATTCTGACCTAATTATTTCAGGAAGTTCAAACTCAAAATTCTCACTACTCAAGCAATATAAATGAAATCTATGGACATGTATAGTTTTAGGGCAATGATGTCAACATTTTATCTTCACAAATGCAACCCTAACAATGCCTAAGTGAGAAGATAGAAGTTCAAAAAATATACCTCAAAACTGGAAATCGTGAAATGAGTTTGAGCTTGATTCAAGGTGCTGCAATGATCAGGTTAGCTTCCTTGAGTCTCTAGGAAGCTAATGCAATGCTTAGCTTGAGTTGAGAGTGGATGGAATAGCCTGGAGAAGTCAAGTTGCAGACCCCTATTTTTGAGCTTGGACAATGGTGAAAATGGTGTTACAGTTTAGAAATAGGGATTGGGATGGGTTATATTTGAAGTAAGGAAGCTTTTTAGATGATTTGGAGAGAAAATGCTCGAGTGGTTTGAGAGATGGGAGTTTTTGGTTAGGTCCTGCCCAACAATGGAGTTTTTATGCAATCTGAGTTTTCAGGGAGTTTGAGTGAGTTTTAGGGTGTTAATGCTCGTGTGTTAGATCACAAATAGTGCCTCTATTTATAAGCAATAAGTTTGGATACTTGTTGTTGATCAGAATTCAAAATCACAAGTTTAAGCATAACATGTGATTTTTTGGAAAATCCAAGTTTTAAAGTCTTGTGTCCTTGCTAAGGTAGAGTGGTTATGCTTTAAACACACTTGCTTCTAACTTTGTAGATGGAGTGTGATCAGAGGGAACAAGTTAGAGGCTCAAGAATTGACTTTGTGCATAAAGCTTGCTTTTCAAGAATGGCATTCTTCACTTTGTTCCCAAAATGGAAATGTGAATTGGATAAAGCTTAAACCACTTGGATTATAGCTTAAAAGTTTGTGTAACCCATTAATGATGGATAGATACACAAGTTAGAAGGAATGCAAAGTAATATTATGCAGCCTAACATTAAAATTGCATTATGTGTTCATCAAGAAATGACTTGTAATTCAAGAATGAAACCCTAACTTCTTTCCTTCGATTCTCCTTGATCAAGTATGATCTCAATGAGTTCTTGGACATTTTGGAAAGCTTGTAACATCCTATACAACCTCTATGTTGGACATTTTTGAAGATTCATCTTGGAACTATGTGAAAAATTGCCATGAAGTTAGGACAAAATCCTGCCTAAACTAGGGCAAAATTTCGCTAAGTTTCCAAGTTTCACGAACATGTCTTCTTAAAATCATAACTTGAAATCCATGCATTTCTAGAAGAAGTTGTGTTCTACAATGTTTTAGATCTCATTGAGATATACAACTTGCATGTTGAAAGTTTCCTTTGAATCATCTTGCATCATGGTGAAAATTTGGCTCAAAGTTATGAAAAAATATGAATTTTCCAACACTTAGAAAAATTTCTAAGTTTAGAAATTTTGACTTTTCAAAATGAAATCTTGACTTTTTGATTTCTTGATGAACAAGTTTCATATTTTGACATGTTTTGATGAATTGTGATCTTTGATACTTAATCAGTTGACTGAAAATTTACTATCAATCAATTGATCTTGAGGAATGCTTTGAGTCATGCCATTAGGTCAAAATAATGCATTTGAATCCTTGAGATCATGTCTCAAACCAATCAATCATTTTCTAGGTCAAAAAAATCAGAAATTCCACCTTCTCAGTCAAAACCCTAATTTTGACCATTTTGCCCTTTTGATGATCTGATCAAATTTCTTGAGGAATTATGATAAAAAATTGATCAAATGACATATATGAGTTCATAATGTTGATATGGATAAAAAATTATGAAGTTTGGCTGTAAATTGACCACGATTGACTTTTTCCCCAATACAGTTGATTTTTAGGTCAACTGATCAATTGACTGAGCAAAAATGTGATCCAAGACTTGAAACTTGACATGAGAAATCTTGAGGGTCCAAAATGATCCATGAAATTCATATGGGACATTAAAAGTCCAATTGTCCTTGTGCAAACTCAAACCCTAATTTTCAGTCATCAGTGCTTGAGGAGGTGTCTTGAGCTGATCAACCCTTGTGCAGTCGTGAACTAAAGGAGATCTTGTGAGAGATTACTTGAGAAATGAGAGAGAAAATTTTGGGGTACAACAGCTGCCCCTGTTCAATCTTCTTAAACCTGATGAGTTAGATTGGCAGATCCGCAATTCGTGACTTGAAGGTGGAAGATGATTGAACACTAGAGTGCCCAGAAATTTGCACTCGAAGATGGGTTGGGAATGGGCTTATAGATGCCATTTGGAGGAATGATGGTGAACACTGGAAGAAGTATCAGCACAAATCTTCGTCCAATTTATACCAAAACTTGATGTTTCACCTGTGGGACAAAAAGGTTAGTAAAATGCAGATGTATGCATGATGTCCATAATGTGAATGAGATTAAATGCGTTTTTGTATGTATATGCTATGATGTATGAATGTGAGATGTATGTTGGTCTGGGAAAATAAATCCCTGACTACTGTTGAGGAGTTTTGAATCCCGGATTGCTGTTGGGGATGAAGAATATACATATCTTTAAACTTTGTTGAAAGGATGCTTTTGCTGGGGAATATCTCTTGAATGTCAGCTGTTATCTGGTCGGGTCCAGGCTTCAGAACTTGCTAAGGATGAGGAAGCAACTACTACCTAGTCAGATCTAGGCTTCACAATAACTTACCGGGGAAGGATAAACTAAATGTTATCTGGTCGGATTCCAGGCTTCGCAGAAAAATTTCTTGGGGAAAGTGAAGTTAGGCTATTATCAGGTTGGATTCCCAGCTTCACAACAACTTGTTGAGGATAAGGAAGTTAACTGTTATCTAGTCGGATCCAGGCTTCGCAGTCACTTTCTAGAAAAGATGAAGTTGAACTGATATCTGGTCGGGTCCAGACTTCATGGTAACTTGAAGTGGTAACTACTATCTGGTCGGTTCCAAGCTTCATAACTTTTGAAGAGTTATACTATTATCTGGTCGAGTCAAGGCTTCATATTATCTTAGTGGGGATTGTAGCTAGTTGTTATCTAGTCGGACTCCAGGTTTCACAATAGATGAAGTTGAACTGATATCTGGTCGGATCCAAGCTTCACAGATTTTGAGGTGGATGAAGTTAGTTGCTATCTGGTCGGGTCCAGGCTTCACAATAAACTTGTATGAAGAGATAGAGTTAAACTGTTACATGGTCGGATCCAGGCTTTACAGTAACTTGATTAGAAATTAGTTGTTATCTGGTCAGATTCCAAGTTTCACAACAAACTTCTGAGGGGAATTACTATCTGGCTGGATCCAGGCTTCACAATAACTGTCTTGAAAAGATGAAGTTGAAAAGTGATATCTGGTCGGATCCAGGCTTCATAGTAACTTGTTGGGGTAGAGGAAAACTCTACTGGGGAAAATAAGTTAAAACCCTGGTTTGGATGAGTCCAGGTTCTTCTATCTTTGAAGAGTTAAACTATTATCTGGTCAGATCCAGGTTTTATAGTATCTTGCAAAGTTAACTATTATCTGGTCGGATCCAGTCTTCATAGTTAGTTGAAAGGTTACATTATTATCTGGTCGGGTCTAGGCTCTATAGTGACTTGAGAATTTGACTATTATCTGGTCGGGTCCAGGCTTCATAGTAGCTTGAAAGTTGTACTAATATCTGGTCGGGTCCAGGCTTCATAGTATCTTTTGGAGGTAGTAAAGGTTTTGTTGATGACTTTACTGGGGATTAGAAGTTAAAACCCTGGTTTGGCTGAGTCCAGGTTCTTCTATCTTTGAAGAGTTAAACCATTATCTGGTTGGGTCCAGGTTTCACAATATCTTGCAAAGTTAACTATTATCTAGTCGGATCCAGTCTTCATAGTTAGTTGAAAGGTTACACTATTATCTGGTCGGGTCCAGGCTCTATAGTGACTTGAGAAGTTGACTATTATCTGGTCGGGTCCAGGCTCTATAGTGACTTGAGAAGTTGACTATTATCTGGTCGGGTCCAGGCTTCATAGTAGCTTGAAAGTTGTACTAATATCTGGTCGGGTCCAGGCTTCATAGTATCTTTTGGAGGTAGTAAAGGTTTTGTTGATGACTTTACTAGGGATTAGGGGTTGTGGCCCTATGATTTGTAATAGTCTGAAAGGCAGACTCAAGCTGGAGAGTGTAGACTCAGTCGGGGAAGACAAACTCAACTCGAGGAGGATACACTCAGTTGGGGAGGATATACTCGGCTGGGTATAACATGCTCAGCTGGGGAAGATAGACTATGTTGGGAGAATACAAATTCGGATGAGAGTTATGCTACTCGTCGTTTGTTGGGGAAATAAACCCTGTCGGGGAAATAAACCCTGTTGATGAGTACTTGATGAACTGCTGATGAGGTGAGTTCTTTAAGGAAGATATCCATAAGGCTTCTTCTTGTAGGATCAACTTAGTTGGGAGAGAGCTGTCAAGAGATTGAGACTCTAGCTGGAGATTAACCTGTGCAAAGAGACTTTATGGGTAACTTTGTTGAGGAATGGTTTATTGTAGCCGTCTTTGTGGGGATAATGCTAATGAAATAACTCTGTGGGGATATGCAATATACATTAAAGAGATGCTTGCTGCTGCTGAGCAGGACACATGTGCCAAATAGTTTTAATTATGTTCATATGCATATGTTCGTTAAATTTTAGTCATTGGACAAGTTTACATTCAAAACAAAAGCAGAAAGTTTGTACTTCAAAGTATATTTGTATTGATATTTTTCCCATGAATAGGCGTTTTTTTGTACAAAGAGACGGAGATCCTAGTGAGAGGAAATTGTCGAAAGGAAAACAAAGATTTAAAACAAAAACAAATAGCCATGTGAAATGATCTCATTGCATTCCAACTCTACTATTGCCCCAATGTCTTCGAATGCCCCCTGTCGTTGATAAAAGTTGATTAGATTGATCTTAGACCGTTTGAACTTAGACCTTGGTGATAGAGTTGACTGTGGTGATTCCACGGGACATAGTCATACGCTTTCAATCCTTAATTTTTGCCTGGACCTCCCTTTAGGGTTTTCAGCCCACCGGGATACCCCTTTTTGCCCAACTCGCCCTTTCGGGTTTTTAACTTGCCGGGTGTACAATCTTTTGCATATATCCCTAATTTTTTCCCAAACCTTTTGGTTTGCCGGGATCCCCTTATTTTTCCTAGGTGTGTCAACCTAGCGGGTCCTTTATGCGTAGTATTTTTTAACTATGTTCACATTTATAGGATGTGGGAAGTCTTTACCATCCATGGTAGTCAGCATCATGGCACCGCCAGAGAACACTCTCTTGACAACAAATGGCCCTTCGTATGTGGGAGTCTATTTTCCTCTGGGGTCGCCTTGTGGCAGAATGATGTGCTTTATCACCAAGTCACCAGCTTGATATACTCGAGGCTTGATCTTTTTGTTGAAAGCCTTGATCATACGTTTTTGGTACGTCTGACCATGACAAACAATCGTTTTTCATCGATTAAGTTCAACTGATCCAATCTTGTCTGAATCCACTCGTCTTCGCCTAGACCTGCTTCATTCATAATCCTTAGTGAGGGAATCTGAACTTCCACTGGCAAAACAACTTACATGCCATAGACTAAGGAAAAGGGAGTTGCCCCAGTTGATGTTCTAGCTGAAGTACGGTAGCCATGAAGAGAAAACGGTAACATCTCATGCCAGTCCTTATAGGTTACTACCATTTTCTGCATAATCTTCTTAATGTTTTTGTTAGCCGCTTCGACTGCACCATTCATTTTAGGTCTATATGGAGAAGAATTGTGATGCTTAATATTAAACTGAGTGCAAAGTTCAGTAATCATAACATTGTTAAGGTTAGTCCCATTTTCGGTGATGATCCTTTCGGGGATACCATATCGGTAGATTAGGTTATGTTTGATGATTCTGGCTACCACATTCTTTGTGACTGAGGAGAATGAGGCAGCTTCGACCCATTTGGTGAAATAATCAATAGCGACCAAAATAAAGTGATGTCCATTAGAAGCGGTGGGTTTGATTTCTCCAATCATGTCAATGCCCCACATTGCAAATGACCACAGAGCGGTCATGGCGTTCAGAGGGATAGGAGGCATATGGACCTTGTCAGCATAGATTTGGCATTTGTGACAAGTTCTAGAGTGTTGATGGCAATCAGTCTCCATCGTTGACCAAAGAGACCATCATGCATGTCTTCCATAATTTCCTCTGCCTCCTTCTTGTCCATACATCGGAGTAGAGTAGAATCATGGTTGCACTTGTACAATATTCCGTTGCTTAGGAAGAATTTGGCTGAAAATATTCGTAAGAACTTTCTGTCATTGATGGATTCTCCCTCGGGATATTCTTGTTCTTCGAGATATCTCACCACCTCATGGTACCATGGCTTCTCCGTGTCAGTGTCAAGCTCACAGCATTGCGTAGGTTCGTCGAATCTCTCAATTATAATCATAGGGGCTTTGTTGTCCCATCTGACTTTGAACATTGAAGACATGGTTGCCAAGGCGTCATCCAACTGATTTTCTTCCCTAGGGAAGTGTTCAAAGGTGATTTCTTCGAAGTAAGGAATCAGGGATAACACAAGTTCCATGTAAGGGATGAGATTAGGGTGTTTAGTGTCCCAATCTCCTTTTACTTGGATAATCACTAGAGCGGAATCCCCAAACACATTCAAATGCTTGATCCTCAAATCAATGGTAGCTTTCAGACCCAAAATGCACGCTTCATACTCGGCCATGTTGTTCGTGCAATCGAAGCATAGTCTGGCAGTGAAAGGAGTGTGGCAACCTTCAGGGGAGATGATCACAACACCAATTCCGTCACCCAAGGCGTTGGAAGCCCCATCGAAGACCATAGTCCATCAGGATCCTTGTTCAGGTCCGTCATAGGGTCCAAGTTTCATTGAATCGGTCACCAGCATGATGTTCTCATCCGAGAAGTCAAAGTTCATGGACTGATAATCATCAACAGCTTGATGGGCCAAATGATCTTCTAGTACGCTTCCTTTATGGCCTTTTGTGTCGTGTATTGAATGTCGTACTCAGGCAAGATCATTTGCCACCTAGCTATCCTTCCAGAGATAGCAGGTTTTTCGAAGATGTACTTGATTGGGTCCATCTTAGAGATCAACAGAGTGGTATGAGTCAACATATATTGTCTTAGCCGGCGAGCAACCCATTCTAGAGCGCAATAAGTTTTCTCGAGCAGTGAATATCTAGTTTCACAGTCGGTAAACTTTTTGCTCAGGTAATAAATAGCATGCTCTTTTCATCCAGACTCGCCATGTTGGCCCAAAACACACCCCATAAAGTTCTCTAGTACTGTCAAGTAAATGATCAAGGGTCTTCCTTCAACTGGAGGCATGAGAATAAGAGGTTCTTGTAGATATTCTTTGATTTTGTCGAAGGAAGCTTGTCATTCATCATTCCATCTGACTACTTGATCTTTCTTCAAGAGTTTGAAGATTGGCTCACAAGTAGCAGTCAAGTGAGATATGAAGAGGGCGATGAAATTTAGACGACCCAAGAATCCTCTAACTTATTTTTCAGAATGAGGGACTGACATTTCTTGGATGGCCTTTACCTTGGAAGGATCAACTTCAATGCCTTTATTGCTGACAACAAAACCTAGAAGCTTTCCAGATCGTACTCCAAATGTGCACTTGTTAGGGTTTAACCTCAACTTGTACTTTTCAACCTCTCGAATAGTTTATACAGGTGATCAAGATGTTCCTCCTCAGTTTGTGATATGGCAATCATATCATCCATATAGACCTCTATTTCATGATGAATCATATCATGAAACAAAGATACCATAACCCTTTGATATGTTACCCCTACATTTTTCAATCCGAACGACATGACCTTGTAGCAAAAGGTGCCCCATTGTGTAACGAAAGTTGTCTTCTCCATGTATTTGGGAGCCATTCTTATCTGATTATAGCCAGAGAAGATATCTGTGATACGGTGGCAGAACCGACTGTTAATACTGGTTTGCATTTTTTGTTTGCAAAATGTCACGGTAAGCAAGAGTCGCCACCGACTTTTATTTTATCCAACCGGAAAGGAAAAAAGTACAGAAAAAATCCTTTTTCGAGATATTCTGAGTACCAGGGGTAGATTATAGAAAGGGAAGGTGTTAGCACCCTTTCTATCAATGGTTTTCCATGGGCTCTTAGGTACTTGCTCATCTTTTAAAATTGGTTGTGTGTGTGCTTGTTTTTCAAAAATATTTTACTTTGTGATAACCCTTGTATCAGTCCTCAAAGGTGTGACGAAGTTTGTTTTGAAAATTGTTTTGAAAGGTGTTTGTGTGAAAAGTTTTTACTTGAGCAAGTACCTACTAGAATCTACCTACTCGAAAAAAGATTGTTTTTGTTCTATTTCATTTAGACAGCGTTATCCCACTATTAAGGAGTAGGTAGTACCGTCATTGGAGTTTGAGGGACTATCGAAAGGGACATAATGGTCATTGAAGGCAACATGTAAGGATACCTTAGCATTTCGAAGGGACTGTCATCATATATTCGTAGGCAACATCGAGGGACAAGATCATTTCTTGTAGGTAACTCGAGGGACGTTAAGGGACTATGATCTTTATGATGACTTTTAGATTGAGGGTCTTTTACTAAGATATCCCTACGTTCGAGGGACATGACCATTGTTTTCTGAAGCAACCAAGTGAGGAGTACCCTAGGAGTGAATATGTGCATATGATTTGTTCCAATTATTTAATCTTTGCACATTACGTGATCTACCGTTTTAATTTTCCAGACATTCTTGCCATACAATCCTATTAGCCATACATCTAGACAATTAAAGATTGTAGAAATTAAAAGCGGAAAAGTAAATCAAATTATTACAAGGCTTCGGGGAATGAGGATTACATAACCAAAACTTGGGGGAAAATTAAACAGTAAAAAAACCCTAGTTTAAAAGACTATTACAACCTCGGAGCAATTACATAATTAGAAAAAATGTGAGAAAAGATAAATCTACGCTATTACATTGATAATGCGACCTATACAATTTTCCTAGAAATAAAAATGTAAAAGAATAAATAAAAAGAAATTAAGGAAAAATTAAAACCGAAAATTCTAAGTTAATGTTTTTGGTGTTTTTTTTGTAGAAAATAATTTTAAGTTAATTAAAAAAACCTAATTTTAACTAATTTTAATAAAAATGTTAATTAACTTAATTTATTAATAAATGAAAAAAAGCCAAAAATTTAGTTACTAACTAAAACAAAAACCTAATCCTAATTTGTTAAGAAAAGGTTAATTAAAGGGTTAATTACAAAGAAAACCTAAAACCTAATTGTTTAATAAAAAAAATGTTAATTTTGAAAAAAAGTTAATTAAAATATCTAAATCCTAATTAGTTTTAATTAAAAAAAAGGTTAATTTTGAAAAAAAAAGGTTAATAAGAAAAAAACCTAAAACCTAAAACCTAACTAATTTTAATAAAAAAAGTTAGTTTTGAAAAAAAGATTTACGTGTAATAATTAATAAGAAAGAATTAAGTTTGCCAAAAAATAGATAGGGGAAGAAACATCAATGAAAAATAGGGTTAGAAAATAAAGATAATGCAAATGTCATGGGTGGTTGTTGAATCAAAAATTAATTAAATTAAAAAAAGACCTAAAATTAATTATTCGAGTTTAGGAGGAAAAATCAAAGGCTTGTGAAAAATGTTAAGTTTTATGAAAAAAATGTTTTAAACGGAAAGAATGAAAATGAATAAAGGGATAAATATAGGAAGAAAACCAAAACCAATAGGGGTGATTGTTGAACCCACGCCCTTAACCTTCTCAGAATGTCTGCCTCGCCATGCATTGGTGGTTCTTCTGTTTTGGCCATCAACTTCTGTTTTGGCCATCAGCGTTTTGTAATAATCTTGCATGGGATCTTGTCTAAATCTGCAGTGTTGAATCTCATGAACACATTAAATAAGTTATTATATCATGAAATACAAAGAAAATAAATATATGAACATTTTTTAATGTTAAAACCGATATGAGCTGTATGAATGCTTCTATGCCCTTTTGATCATGGAGATCAAACCAGCCTTACCCTTACTGAAGAAGTAGTAAGATGAATGCTTCTATTCCCTTTTGATCATGGAGATCAAACCAGCCTTACCCTTACTGGAGAAGTAGTGAGATGTGGGTTTGTGACAAGGATCTCAAGGTTTTAGGGTTCTCGAAAGAATTTGATATTCTGATAGGGTTGTGGCAAAGGTTTTTTTCCCTCTTGTTCTTTGTGAAAAGAATGAGATTATATAATGGAAATTAGAGAAAAAATGGGCTTTGAATGTGCAATTGAGCCTCCAATATTCACTTGAGTCCGTCACGTTCCAGGCTAAATCGCAGGGGCTTAAGTGCAATTTTTGAAGTTGAAATGTGAAAACAAAATGTATCTGACATTGAGAAATAACTCCTGTCCGAAAATGGGCTCAATCGGATAAACAGTGAATTAGTTATGAATTTTTGAAGTTTTGGCTTAGACAAACTTATTTTGGGCTCCAGTGTCAACTCTGACACGTTCTTCAATAAAAAATTGGTATTGATCGGAGCATAACTCGGTCTCGACTTTGGAAGCAAAGTTGTAGGTCTGAGTCAGTGACCTTGTGTAAAAAGATGGGCCCAATTCGGTAAAAATTGATTGAGTTATGAATTTTCGAAGTTTTGACCCAGATGAAATAATATTTAGCATTCAGGATTTTCGGCACGTCACGTGCCTTCTGAGCAAAAAATGAAGGCCTTTTGGATACCGTTCGAACTCAATACCTTCTGTGAAAACATAGCCAACTCGATTTGTGAAAAATTTTGTGCTGGAACCAACTCGATATGATGAAAATTGACAAATTTATGATTTTCTGAACATGACGCAAATAAACTTGTCACAAATTTTCTGTATGAAAATACTTGATAAATCCGCATTTTGGAGGACCTTTTGATCGAAATTGGCTTCCATCCGTGAGAGATAAAAATGTAGATAACGTCAAGACGGAATTTTGGCCACCCGAACGGGTTCAAAACAAGCCACGATCTTCAAGTTATGAATTTTTTAATGCGTAAAAACTGCACTTTCAACATACTTTTTCACCACATTTCTTCGAGAAAAATCACACATTCGGAGACCTTCTTTAAAGAATTGACTATTGAGCCGAACCTGAATTTGATAATACGTTATCAGAGATATCTTGGCGAAAGAACACCTGAATATGACGCGCCGGGTTGGACTTGTAAATCTTTGAATCCCGAATCATTGCAAAACGACGAACCGATCTTCAGCACAGAAAATACTCTGAGAGCATCCATTGGCGAAATAAACGTCACTTGTAACCTGAAGAAGCTTGATAAATATACCTTTATTCCATAACCATAAAACCAATAAAACGCGTGTATGAAAAGAGGGTAAATTTTGGGGTACAACAGCTGCCCCTGTTCAATCTTCTTAAACTTGAGGATGTAGATTGGCTGTCTACCTTTCGTAATCTGAAGGTGGAAGATGATTGAACACTAGAGCACTCATAAATTTAGACTCGTCTGAGATGGTGCTGGACTATATAGATAATTTCGGGAATGGGCTTATAGATGCCATTTGAAGGTGATGACGGAAGGTCACCGGAGATGGGCTTAAAGATGCCATCTGAAAGATATGACGGAGAATCGTCGAAGATGGGCTTAAAGATACCATCTAGAGGATGTTGATTTCCCGAGATATTCCTTTGATGAGAATTCCTGTTCTTGTCGTTGAGGAGGAATCTGCTGAGGAATGTTGGTATCCGTCTTGGGAGAAATAGAATTTTAGGAGCTTCAGTTGTCCGTTATTCTACTGGGGAATAAACTCCGGAGGTGAACTGCATATCTGGTCAGTGTACAGGATGCATCACGACTTACTGGGGAAATGCGAAACAAATCAGGTTTGATCAGGTCCAGGTCTTACAGTGTTATGGAATGTTGTCTGGAGATAAGAGAAAAGAAACCTGGATGGTAAGGTTATGAGAAGGAACCTGGATAGTAGGGTTACTTCGAAATGAAAGTCTAGATAGTAGGGATGTGAGAAGGAACCTGGATAGTAGGGCTACTTCGAAATGAAAGCCTGGATAGTAGGGCTGTGAGAAGGAACCTGGATAGTAGGGTTACTTCGAAATGAAAGCCTGGATAGTAGGGCTGTGAGAAGGAACCTGGATAGTAGGGTTACTTCGAAATGAAAGCCTGGATAGTAGGGATGTGAGAAGGAACCTGGATAGTAGGGTTACTTTGAAATGAAAGCCTGGATAGTAGGGTTATGAGAAGGAACTTAGATAGTAGGGTTACTTCGAAATTAAAGCCTGGATAGTAGGGATGTGAGAAGGAACCTGGATAGTAGGGTTACTTCGAAATGAAAGCATGGATAGTAGGGCTGTGAAAAGGAACCTGGATAGTAGGGTTACTTCGAAATGAAAGCCTGGATATCAGGGCTGTGAGAAGGAACCTGGATAGTAGGGTTACTTCGAAATGAAAGCCTGGATAGTAGGGCTGTGAGAAAGAACCTGGATAGTAGGGTTACTTTGAAGCGAAAGTCTGGATAGTAGGGCTGTGAGAAGGAACCTGGATAGTATGGTTACTTCGAAATGAAAGCCTGGATAGTAGGGCTGTGAGAAGGAAACTGGATAGTAGGGTTACTTTAAAAAGGAAAGCCTGGATAGTAGGGATGTGAGAAGGAACCTGGATAGTAGGGTTGTGAGAAGGAACTTGGGTCGTAGGGTTACTTTGATATGAAAGCCTGGATAGTAGGGCTGTGAGAAGGAACCTGGGTAGTAGGGTTACTTCGATATGAAAGCCTGGGTGGTAGGGCTTGAGAAGGAACCTGGATAGTAGGGTTGCTTCGATATGAAAAGCCTGGGTAGTAGGGCTGTGAGAAGGAACCTGGATAGTAGGGTTACTTCGATATGAAAGCCTGGATAGTAGGGATATGAGAAGGAACCTGGATAGTAGGGTTACTTCGATATGAAAGCCTGGATGGTAGGGCTTGAGAAGGAACCTGGATAGTAGGGTTGCTTCGATAAGAAAATCCTGGGTAGTAGGGCAATGAGAAGGAACCTGGGTAAGGTTGCTTCGTGAGGACTTTGGGTAAAACTGCATCTGAACCGAGAAGGAACCTGGGTAAGGTTGCTTTGTGAGGAGTTTGGGTAAAACTGCATCTGAACCGAGAAGGAACCTGAGTAAGGTTGCTTTGTGAGGAGTTTGGGTAAAACTGCATCTGAACTGAGAAGGAACCTGGGTAAGGTTACTTTGGGATGAGTTCGTGTAAAACTTCAGGATGAACCTGGGTAAGGTTACTTTGTGATAAGTTCGTGTAAAACTTCAGGAGGAACCTGGGTAAGGTTACTTTATGATAAGTTCGTGTAAAACTTCATTTGGAAATGTATGAGAAAGGACCCGTGTAATATTTTTCAGGATAAACCCGTGTGAAGCTGCATTTAGGAGAAACCCGTGTAAGATTGCTTCGTGACGAACCCGTGTAAAGCTGCATTTGGTCACACAGATAATTATTCTGTTTAGTTTCAGGAGCTAATCTTGAACTTGTTGGAAGTTGTGGATGATAACCATCTTTCCTGAAAAGGTACATGATTAATCGTATATGATACATGAAATGCATTGTATGATGATGTTCTCAAAATAAATGAGCTTATGCTGGATGCAATATGTATGCGCATGTCATGATGTATGAACATGAAATGCTATTGTGGCACGTCCGAGTTTGGGAAAATAAATCCTATATTGCTGTTGGAGAGTAATGGAAATTGAGTTCCTGATCGTCGTAAAAAAAGTGGTTCTTCTACTTCTGCTGGAGATGGTGAACCAGAGACGACTATGCCGGGGATTTGCCCCTTGTTTACGGGTATTCTGTCGAGGAGAGACTCTGCTTGAGAACAACTCTGCGGGGGAATAATTCCGTTGGAGAGAGAGGCTTCCATAGCTGAATGGATAAACTTTGTCGGGGATTGAGCTTCTGTATTCAGAGAAATAAACTCTGCTTAGGAGACAACTTTATGAACCGCTTGCGATTATGAAATTCGATCGAGGAATATAGATGTTGATTCTCTGAAGGAACTTTGCTGGGGAACGTAGCTCCTATTTGGGGAAGCCGATGTCAAAGATTTAGTTGCCTCTACTATGTGAGGAATGTAGATGTTACTGGGACGCATGCTGAGGATATGACAATGACTTCATATCAAGACTTTTCTGCCCCTGTACCTGCTGGAGAAAGTGCCTGCGGAGGCCTTGTGGATTGAGTGTTATCCCAACTTATGAAGTGCTTGGTAATTGCCGATCGGAAGGATAAGTATTCTACCGATAGGCAAGTGGAAAGATGACGGGACATAGTCGTACGCTTTAATCCCTAACTTTTTCCTGGACTGTCTTTTCAGATTTTCAGTCCACCGGGATACCCTTTTTTTCCCAATTCGCCCTTTCGGGTTTTCGACTTGCCGGGTGTACAAATTTTTCATTTTTTTATCCCTAATTTTTGCCCGAACCCTTTTGGTTCACTAGGATGCCCTTATTTTTGCCTAGGCCAGTCAACCTAGCGGGTCTTTGTTCATGCGCAGTATTTTCTGACTATGTCCACGCTCTCAGAGTGTAAGGAGTTGTCACTGTCGGTAGTGTTGTGTTGCCACACTCCCAGAAGATGTTTATTTGATCATACAAGATTCGTTGCTGGAATTCATTCCCAATGCCCCCAAGTGATTCAGATGGAGATCTGCCCCTGGCTATTTGGCATCTTTGAGAGATTCCTTGAATCTTGACTTGACTGCCCGGAATGATGGACAATGATCATGCCGTGCCCCTTGGTTGGAAGTGTTTTTCCACTTGAGGTGATCCTTTTTATTGAGAAGGTTTTTGTTCACTAGATATTCGTTATGCGAATTTCTCTGCCGTTGAACAAATAGTCATATGCAAACAATGTTTTTTTAAGCATGCAAAGCTTACGTCTTTCTTGAAGTTTTGAAAATGCAGTTCTTTTTTTTATAGAAAAAATAGAATTTTGCAAAGGATTGATATCAACTCAGGATTTGTAACAAAGCCTACAGGAGTCAGGATACCTTTGTAACAGTATGCTCTCAAACTAACCCATGCTTCAGTTAGGACTTTTAAGGGTTATAACGTAGCCTGGTTCACGGTTCAAGAAACAAAGGATAAAGGCTCAAATTTTATTTGTACCCACACGTTCTTCGTGATGTTCTTCGATCCTATACTCAGTTAATTGTGCATTTAGATCCCGTTTGAGTCTTTGCTCTGATATTCCAATGATGGTTCAGATACTGACAGTTTATTTTGAATAGGCAGTCATTTCTTTTTGTTGAGGGTTTGTAGGACCTCTTTCTTTTTGATTTTATTATCCCTGTCTTTTGCCTGAACTGTTTCTTTTTGTAATTACAGTCAGCGGGATGCCCCAGTTTTTTCTTAAGTCTCCTTCATAGGTTTTGACTTAATGGGCTTTTATTTCGAGAGATAATGACTGCCTGCTTGGATGATTATGCAGAACCATCACCGTCTTTTGTTTCAGAAGGACATCTTTGATGCCATTCATTGTGTATGAAGCGGCAAATTGTTACTGAATGCGCCTCTGAATTAACTGAGAAAACTACCCTGCCCCAAGTTATGATTAAGGGTTTTAATTAGTGTGAAAATAAAAACTCCTACTTCTTTGGCTCGAAGGGGTTGACTAGGGATTATCTTCCTTATAACTCCACTGTTTAGGATTTGAAACAACACCTGTACATCGTCAGCAGGGTCTGTTCAAAAGCATATTGTAGATATTGTGGTATCATTTTCGTCATCCTCCCTCTAAAGGCTTACAACTTTTTTAATCGAGATTTGAATATCACAAAAGGAAATAAGAACGCATTTTTGAAATAGTGAATACGAATGAATTGATTCAAGACAAACATGTGCAATGCATTGATGAAATAATGAGGTTTGATATGAATAAATGTTCAAACAAATCAAAAGAAAATTACACATTGAAAATTCTAATGAACGAAAAGTCTTCTTGTGAGAACTTGTCACTTCAGATGGTGGGCCTTGGAGGATTGACAAAAACATTCCAGTGGACCATCTTGTGTTAATTCCAATGCTCCTTCATCAATCAGGTCTTGAATTTTGTATTTCAACCTCCAACAGTCGTCAGTATCATGCCCCAGACTGTTAGAGTGATATGCACACCTTGCACCAGGATTGTAGTTAGGCGAAGAAGTCTTGGGATTCAGATGAGGTCCTATCAACGTAACCAGATTCATCCTCAATATGTGTTGTAAAGCTTGAGACAGCGGCATGTTGAGTTTGGTAAACTGCCTTTTGGGCATATCCGGCTGACTCTGATTAACCCATTGTTTTGGGTGAGGTTGTTGTTGGACCCGTGATGTAGTAGCAATATGGAAAGGTCCACTCTTCCCGAAACCAACCTTTTGTCTTCTTAGAGGTTGATCAATGACTTGGTCCCCGGCCTCGACTATTTGCTTCATACTGTTGTATCCGTCTTGATGAAGTTGGTTGATGATGGTTTTCAGCTCTTCTTGTCTTCAGGCCAGGCCTTGGATAAGAGCCATCTTCCCCAGCATCTGGGTTCTCATTGCATCTACCTCAGCTTGCAGTTGTTCCAGCCATTCGTCCTTATTGTCTTCAGGACTTTTCTTGACCAAGTTCCCAACGAGGAGTGTTTTCAACTCTTCCTGCCCCTTGGATAGGTTTAGGAATATTTCCCTGAACCGAGCTTCTTGAGTTTGAAGATCTCTATTGTCTTGTTTGAGAGGCATTGCTGAAATAAACAACGAGAACATGAGAGACCTGTACTGGAAGACCTGTTATGCAATGATATGTATGATATATGTATGCAATGTTTTCAAGGATCTCGCGGGGTAAACAAGAAACTGTTAGAATTTGATTGCAGCTTGATTGAAGAAACTTCGTGTCATTGAGAGTCCTTCTTCAAGAGTCCAGCTCACCATATCGAGTGGGTCATAGCCACTGACCTAAGTTATCATGTTTTGATCTCTAGACGACATTGGCTAGAGGAAAATAAATCCCCTTGCCCCTTGCTAGACGTCTGGTTTACCATAACCTGCATCACAAACCCTTCAGATCCTTGAAATGGTTAAAGAAATGTTAAGACATGATGTTATGATGTGTATGCTATGCGTTTAAGCAAAAGTGCGAGGTGATGTAAGCAAGTAAACCCGGTAAGAAATCCAAGTTATTGGATAAGGACCGTAAACAAAACCTGCAAGGAACTCATGTTGTCAGATAATAAAACTGTGCAAGTAGTTCAAGTTGAAAGCACACAAGTCACACAAACAACCTTAGGTTTAGGCTTTCATGGGTTTTAAGGTAGTACCCTCTTGAAGTTTAGTTGGTTTCAAACCTGTCCTAAAAAAGTAATCGGGTTCTAGAGGATCTCAATATCACTGACCATCCTTCACCGGTCATGGTTTCAGCTCACACAATATTTTCTTGCGGCCGAAATTATTCTGAAAGTATGATCTCAATGAGTGTAGCATGTATCAACCAGTTCTCAGCTCTACACTGAGGCCAGCTATCTCGCTACTTTCTAATGGCCAAGTTGGGAAATTAAAGGTTCTAAGGTCAATTGATGCTTAACGACACCACACAGCGGCCCCGTGTTCTCCTCGTTTCTCCACAAGGGATATCGGTACCAACCAAAGTGCCATATCAACGTAGCTACTGCTTCAACAATATCGTTCTATGCCGTACAGTTCCCTCACAGTCTATTGCTACTTACCTAAAAGGTATTCCCCATATCCGGGTATAGGATCTATAGTAACCCCAAACAAGACCCTTAAAAATAAAGCAAACAAAGCAATCAAGAGAAGGAATTATAATGACCTAGATCCTAAGGTATACCCCACTTATTTTTCCCCAGCAGAGTCGCCAGTTCTGTGATACGGTGGCAGAACCGACTGTTAATATTGGTTTGCATTTTTTGTTCTCAAAATGTCGCGGTAAGCAAGAGTCGCCATCGACTTTTATTTTATCCAACCAGAATGGAAAAAAGTACAGAAAAAAAAAATCCTTTTTCGAGATATTCTGAGTACGGGGGGTAGATTATAGAAAGGGTAGGTGTTAGCATCCTTTCTATCCATGGTTTTCCATGGGCTCTTAGGAACTTTCTCATATTTTAAAATTTCTTTTATGTGTGCTTGTTTTTCAAAAATATTTTACTTCGTGATAACCCTTGTATCAGTCCTCAAAGGTGTGACGAAGTTTGTTTTGAAAATTGTATTGAAAGGTGTTTGTGTGAAAAGTTTTACTTGAGCAAGTACCTACTAGCATCTACCTACTCGAAAAAAGATTGTTTTTGTTCTATTTCCTTTAGACAACGTTATCCCACTATTAAGGAGTATGTAGTACTGTCGTTGGAGTTTGAGGGACTATCGAAAGGGACGTAATGGTCATTGAAGGCAACATGTAAGGATACCTTAGCATTTTGAAGGGACTGTCATCATATATTCGTAGGCAACATCGAGGGAGAAGATCATTTCTCGTAGGCAACTCGAGGGACGTTAAGGGACTATGATCTTTATGATGACTTTTAGATTGAGGGTCTTTTGCTAAGATATCCCTACGTTCGAGGGACATGACCATTGTTTTCCGAGGCAACCAAGTGAGGAGTACCCTAGGAGTGAATATGTGCATATGATTTATTTCAGTTATTTAATCTTTGCACATTAGGTGATATACCGTTTTAATTTTCCAGACATTCTTGCCATACAATCCTATTAGCCATACATCTAGACAGTTAAAGATTGCGGAAATTAAAAGCGGAAAAGTAAATCTAATTATTACAAGGCTTCGGGGAATGGGGATTACATAACCAAAACTTGGGGGGAAATTAAACAGTAAAAAAACCCTAGTTTAAAAGACTATTACAATCTCGGAGCAATTACATAATTAGAAAAAAATGCGAGAAAAGATAAATCTACGCTAATACATTGATAATGCGACCTATACAATTTTCCTAGAAATAAAAATGTAAAATAATAAATAAAAAGAAATTAAGGAAAAATTAAAACTGAAAATTCTAAGTTAATGTTTTTGGTGTTTTTTTGTAGAAAATAATTTTAAGTTAATTAAAAAACCTAATTCTAACTAATTTTAATAAAAATGTTAATTAACTTAATTTATTAATAAATGAAAAAAACCCAAAAATTCAGTTACTAACTAAAACAAAAACCTAATCCTAATTTGTTAAAAAAAGGTTAATTAAAGGGTTAATTACAAAGAAAACCTAAAACCTAATTGTTTAATAAAAAAAATGTCAATTTTGAAAAAAAGTTAATTAAAATATCTAAATCCTAATTAGTTTTAATTAAAAAAAAGGTTAATTTTGAAAAATAAAGGTTAATAAGAAAAAAACCTAAAACCTAAAACCTAACTAATTTTAATAAAAAAAGTTAGTTTTGAAAAAAAAGATTTATGTGTAATGATTAATAAGAAAGAATTAAGTTTGCCAAAAAATAGATAGGGGAAGAAACAACAATGAAAAATAGGGTTAGAAAATAAAGATAATGCAAACATCATGGGTGGTTGTTGAATCAAAAATTAATTAAATTAAAAAAAGACCTAAAATTAATTATTCGAGTTTCGGAGGAAAAATCAAAGGTTTGTGAAAAATGTTAAGTTTAATGAAAAAAAGTTTTAAACAGAAAGAATGAAAATAAGTAAAAGGATAAATATAGGAAGAAAACCAAAACCAATAGGGGTGGTTGTTGAATCCACGCCCTTAACCTTCTCAGGATGTCTGTCTCGCCATGCATTGGTGGTTCTTCTGTTTTGGCCATCAGCTTCTATTTTGGCCATCAGCGTTTTTTAATAATCCTGCATGGGATCCTGTCTAATGAGCCAAAAAACTCGTAAAACGATAAATAAAAGAAAATCCTAATTAAACTATTACATACTGTAAGCAGTTACATTAATATTGCAAAAATAATAAAACGCGCGCGATGAATTAAATGAAAAGGAATCAGGGTTTTGACCCCATCTAAACCTAATTGAATTTAAAGAAAAAAAATCATTTTTTGTTGTTTTTGATTGTTTTGAGAAAATAAGATTTTAATTGAATAAATAAAAACCTAATTACTAATTAATTTAAAATTAAGAAAAAATAATTAATTTAACCTATTTTTGTATTTTTTGTTTTATTGAAAAGAAAATAAAAATTAAGTCAAAAGCAAAACCCTAATTTTCTAATTGATTTATAATATATGAAAAGAGTTAAAATTAATCCTAAATGAAATTAGACTAATATTAAATTAAATTTGGTAAAATAAAATAAAATAAAAAAACTAATTCTAAATTTGTGAAATTGATTTTATGATTTTTTGTGAAAAAAAGAAATTAATTTTGGTTAGAAAATAAATTAACTAATTGAATTAAATAAAAGAAAAAAAGAAAGAAATAATAATGGGCCTGGTTGTTGCTAGCAAGAAGGGGGGTGAGACTTGCAATTCTGAGCCCAAATGTTGATGGCCTTGTTTGACTTTTTCAATCTTGTGTATACGCTAGACTTATGCCCATGGTGGACCCTCATGGGAGGAGCCCTGGATTTGGCTTGTTGATGATCTGATTGGTTGGGTATTGATGATGCATGGTAGGCTGATGATATACATGGGTACTTGATTATGCAAGACAAAATAATAGAAAGCAAAGTTGGGGACCTGGGAATCGAACCCAGGCCCTTTGGCATTTTTACCCTGCGCGCTTACCAGCTGAGCCAGCTTTGTTAGTTGTACAAAGAACAACAAACAAACATTATATGGAAAAAAACAAAATATCAATTCCTAAGCGCGCGAAATTTGAATGAGCGAGTCAGGGAATGCCACGTTATCCTTCTTCTTCCTCCCACCGTTGCTAAAAGTTCCTTGACTTTTACCTACAGTCACCTGGGTGTAGGTATAACCTTGTGCCTTTCCAAAATCTTATACAAGCATGATAAATGCAAAACAATGGTACCAATCAACTCGTTGCAACCTCACGAACATCATGGTACCACTATCCATGGCCAATTGTCCCTGTACAGAAAAAACTCAAACAAAGCAAGAACCCTAACTATGGCATCTTGGTGTATAGTCAGTAAAAACGCAATTAATCATTACCATTAGCTTGCAAACATCATAAGGATTAAGAATATGTCAATAAAACATGCTAACTATGCCAGAATTATGATATTCGAATTCAAGAAAAGGGTGAACCGTATGGTACTTACAACGTGTTTTAAGGCTTGAAGAAGCTTGCTAATGGTTGAATCTTGATCCTTGGATGTCCAGCAATTGATTGGGATGGTTATAATGCTTTGAATTGACCTGTGTGATACAGTGGCCAGAACCGGGACTGTTTTAGGAATGCTGGTTTGCGTTTTGCGTTTTGCGTTTGTGTTCGCAAAATGTCGCGGTAAGCAAGAGTCACCACCAACTTTTATTTTATCCAACAGGAAAGGAAAAAAAGCACAGAAAAATTCCCTTTTTCGAGATTTTGAGTACGGGGGGTAGATTATAGAAAGGGAAGGTATTAGCACCCTTTCTATCTGTGGTTTTCCACGGGCTCTTAGGTACTTGCTCATCATTTTCAAAATTGCTTGTGTGTTTGATTTGAAAAAAGTTTTTGACTTCGATTTAACTCTTGCTTCTGTCTTCAAGAGTGTTGCGAAGTGTTTTTGAAAGCTTTGTTTAAAAGAGCAGTGTAAGTGTGAAAAAGTTTGTTTGGATTGAGCAAGTACTTAAGAACTAATCTACCTACTCGAAATAGAGAATTGTTCTATGTTCGTTTCCTTTAGATAGTGCATCCCACTATTAGTGAGTAGGTAGCACCGTCGTTGGAGTTTTAAGGGTCAATTCGAAAGGGACGTACGGTCACTAAAGCAATGTTAGGACGTCTTAGTAATTACCATAATGTCTTAGATCAATTATTCGAGGCAACAATATCCGAGGCAACCATTCTGAGGCATCTTTTCGAACGAGACTTTGATCTTTATTTAGACAAGAGAGCGACCACTAAAATACCCTATACTTAATGATCGTTTACTGAAGGCAACCGAAGTGAGAGTACACCCTAGGAGTGCGCTGTGCGAGTGATTTAATTTCAGATTATTATCTTTGCACATTTAGGGTTTGCTAACTGTTTTAAAGTTTACATACATTCTTGTCATGCATCCCTAATATCATACATCTAACAGTTAATATTTTGCGGAATTTAAAATGCGGAAAATAAACTACGCTATTACAAGGCTTCGGGTATTTACATAGCCAAAAACAAACCCTAAAAAAAAAACAATAAATGAAAAGTAAAAGTCCTAATTAAGCTATTACAACTTGTGAGCAATTACATTAATAGGGTAAAAATAAATGATAAAGCGCGCGCGAGGAAATTAAGATCGGGAGAGAACTAGGGTTTTGACCCCTTCTAGCCTAAAAAGAAAAAATTGTTTTTGTTTATTTTTGATTATTTTTAAGAAAAGAATTAGGTTTTAAAATTAAATACAAAATTAATTAGTAATTAAATTCATTAAAGAAAATAAATTACATGACCTATTTTTGTACTTTTGGTTATTTTAAGAAAAAAATATATAATTAAATTAAAACCATAATTGTTCTAATTAATTTTAATTATTTACAAAATAATTTAAGTTACCATAGAAATTAAATAACTTAATTAATTAATTAATTTATTGATAAAAAAATAAACCTAAATCTAATTGGGTGAAAATATTATTTTTATGATTTTTTGATAAAAAGAATAATTAATTTTGTTAGTAAAATAAATAAATAAACTAATTAAGAAAATATAAAAAGAGAAAAAGATAAAGAGATTGGGCCTGCTTTGGCGATTTGGAGGGTGTAAACAGCAGATTCTGGGCCCAATAGAAGGTGACCCACGTTGACTTCCATGCCCTCATGCGCTGCATTGACTGGGGTGTACCATGGACACCACATCATGGCCATCAGATCTGGCTTGTTGGACACTTGGCTAGTTGGATGCTGATGGACCATGATGGTCTCCACGCCTTGTATGCATGTGATCACTGAAAGAAAAAACATATGAAATAATTGGGGGGACCTGGGATTCGAACCCAGGCCCCAAAGCACTTTTCCAACGCCTGGCCACCAACTGAGCTACATGTTTTGTTTGTACATAGGATAATAGTAAAAGATAATATGGAATAAATGGAGTTAGTGGAGGAAACACAAAAAAACGCGCCAAAATTTTGATTGACCCAATAGAAGGGTGCCACGCAGGTCATCCCCAACCTTGCTCCGTTGGTAAAAGTTGAAAACTTTTACCTACAGATATATGTCTGTCGCTACATCCCTGCAACTTCTCAAAATCAAGCACGAGTAAGATAAATAAAAACCAAGGCCATGGATAGATTCGTCTGGACCTGCTGGGCACGATGGTGCCCCTTTCATGGCCCAATTGCACCTGTACACAAAGATCCCAAATCGAGGCCACAAACCCTAACAATGGTGAAATCTCATACAGTCCATAAAAATGCAATTAAACGTTCCAGATAGCTTGCAAATGTTATGGTGAACAAGAATATACAATTATTTCATGCTATAGATGCCAAAATTATGAAATTCGAATTCAAGAAAGACCCAAGGTCGTGGCTGACTTACAATGAATTATAGGGCTGAAAACTCCTTGTTCTTGATTGGTTTCGCTTGCTTGTGATCCCAGGAAGCGATTTGAATGGCCAGGAAGCCCTAGAATAACCTGGAACTATGAATTCGAATCACCACTTTTCTTTGTTTTTTGCAAGTTTGTTATGACCTTGTGCGCCTCTCTCTAGCCTTGTTTTAGGTCTGCAAATGCTTAATATAGATCAAGGATTGGATTAGGGTTCAAAACATGATCTCAATCTTCCTCCATTATTGATTTGGATTTGGATTTGATTCACTTGAAAATTTTGCTAAAAATAGGTCAAACTCAATCTTTTTGTGCACACAAAGGCCTTGCACGAATTCAATCACTTGCCAACTGGATATAGGACCTGAAACAAGCACAATATCTTGAGATTTCAATGTTTTGGATTTTTCCATGATTTGTTTTGATTAAAATTGATTTAATTCAAATAAAAATCAAAATAAATAATAAAAACAAGATAATGACAAGTTGCAAGAGCTAGGGCTCGTGGACCATGCTACCAACTCAAAACAAGTGCAAAAGATTGGGCCCTTTTGGCAAAAATTGCAATTTGAGGCATAGTTGACTTTTGACAATTTTCCAAAAAAGGTCAACTTCACCAATGCACAACTTCCTCAATTTTGACTCTTTGAAGGTGTTCTTTGACTTTTTAGAAAGCTTGAGATATCCTATAAGCAACCCTTTGGTCTCATCTCAATTTTATATTCCATGCTCATGTATGAAGCTTTGACAAAAAAGGTGTTTTTATTGACTTTTCAAAATGACCTATAATGTCCAAATTCACAACTTCTTGTGAGTGCATATTTTGAACTTGGGAGATGCAGATGGATTGTAGAGAATTACGTCCTCTTCAAAATGAGCTTTGGATGGGTCATTTCGCATAAAGTATGAGACAGTTATGCTTGGTCAAAGTTGAGTTGACTTTTCCTACAAAACCCTAATTTAGCAACTTTTGGTTCTTGATGAATTATGAGCAATCCTTGATGAATCATGATCAACCCTTGATCAAATGATGAAATATACTTCAAAATGAGGATGTTGACCAAAAATCTTAAAGTTTGACTGTATGTAGGCCACAATTGACTTTTGCCCTAGCATAGTCGATTTTTAGGCCTTTGAGCAATTGACTGAGCAAACTTCCTCTGCAAGGCTTGAAACTTGACATGGATGATCTTGAGAACATATTAGGACATTGGTGAGCATTTGGGTTCCCTTGGACTCAAGTATCTTGATGCAACATGAAACCCTAATTTGAGGTAGACTGCCTTAGGAGAGAGCTTGTCTAGTCAACCCTTGGGCTTCCTGGAGCAACTTGAGGATCTTTCTTGAAATGTTTTGAGAAATATGGGAGGGAAAATTTTGGGGTACAACAACCTGAAACATGGAAATCAGTTTGCCACGTTTCTTGAATTTTTTGAAACTTGCTCTCTCTTTTTCACGCCTCCAATCTTTTGTTTTTGATCTTCAAATGTTCCTTATGTACCCTAGAATGAATTAGGGTTGCAACTTGGTTTCAAATCTTCTCCAATTATGATCATTGATTCATGAGTTGATGCTTTGTGAAAATATTTCCAAATCTACAAATCCAATCTTTTTGTGTCCATTTGAAGCTTGCACGATTTGATTCCATCTCCAATTGTATAATAGACCTAAACACGCACAAAATCTCAAGCCTTGATTAGTTTTTGATATTTTCATGATTTTATTTTGATTTTATTTGATTTAATTGAAATAAAATCAAAATAAATGATAAAAATAAAAGAATGACAAATGGAATGTATCATGGGTCATGGGTCACATTACAAACTCAGTGCAAGCATAAAAAGTTAGGCCCATTTGAAAAAAAATGCAATTTGGGAAACATTTGACTTTTGGAAATTTTGCAAAAAGGGTCAACTTTGCCAATGCATAACTCTCTTAATTTTAACCCTAGACATGTGTTCTTGGAATTTTTAGAAAGCTTAATATGTCCTTTAATCAACCCTTTTGGTCTCATCTCAATTGAGTCTTCCATGTTCATGTATGAAGCTTTGACCCAAAAGGTGTTTTTGTTGACTTTCCAAAATGACCTAAAATGTCCAAATTCATATCTTCTTATGAGTGCATATTTTTAACTTTGGAGATGATGATGAATTATAGGGAATTGAATCCTCGTCAAAATGAGCTTTGGATGGATCATTTTTGATAAAGTATGAGAAAGTTATGCTTGGTCAAAGTTGGGTTGACTTTTCCTACAAAACCCTAATTTAGCAACTTTTGGGTTTTGATGATTTATGAGCAATCCTTGAGGAATAATGATCAAACCTTGATCAAATGATGAATAATACTTCAAAATGAGAATTTTGACCAAAAATCTTGAAGTTTGACTGTATGGGGGCCATAGTTGACTTTTGCCCTAGCACAATCGATTTTCACGCCTTTGAGCAATTGACTGAGCAAATTTCCTCTACAAGGCTTGAAACTTGACATGGATGATCTTGAGAACATATTAGGGAAATGGTGAGCATTTGGAACCCTTTGGACTCAAACATCTTGATGCAAACTGAAATCCTAATTTGAGGTAGACTGCCTTAGGAGAGAGTTTGTCTGGTCAACCCTTGGGCTTCCTTGAGCAATTTGAGGACCTCACTTGAAATGTATTTCCAAATATGGGAGGGAAATTTTTTGGGCACAACAGCTGCCCCTGTTCAATCTTCTTAAACCTGAGGATGTAGATTGGCTTGTCTGCCTTTCGTGATCCGAAGGTGGAAGATGATTGAACACTAGAGTGCCCAGAAATTTGCACTCGCATGAAGTGGTACTTGTCTTGCGATGTTGGGAATGGGCTTATATATGCCATTTGGAGGTTGATGTTAGAAGATGGTCTTAAAGATGTCATCAGAAGAAGTTTCGATCGCATAAGAGATTCCTTTGCGAGAGCCCGTACACCTATTGTTGAGGAGGACTACGCTGGGGAACAATGTTCTTTGTCTTGAGAGAGATAGAGTTTTAGGAACTTCAGTTGTCTGTTACTCTACTGGGGAATCATCTCTTAGTCGAGGAGGTGAAGATGAACTGCTATCTGGTCGTGCTCCAGGCTTCACAGTGATTTGCTGAGGAAAATAAGACCGACTGCTATCTGGTCATGCTCTAGGATTTATAGTGACTTACTGGGGAGATGAGATTAGGCTTGATATCTGGTCGTTCTCCAGGCTTTGCAATCACTCAATTCTTATCTGGTCGTGCTCCAGGCTTCAAAAGGAATCAAGTGGTTATCCGGTCGTATCCGGGATTTTAACTTGAATTTAAGGCATACTACTATCCGGTCGATTTCCGGGCTTCATAGTAATTGGCCGAGTAAACTGCTATTTGGTCGAATTCCAAGCTTCGCAGTACCTTATACTGTTATCTGTTTGTGTCCCAGGCTTCAGTATCCTTTGCCGCTATCTGGTCGTGATCCAGGCTTCACGGTGTCTTATACCATTATCTAGTTGATTCCAGGCTTCATGGTATCTTGTATTGCTATCTGGTCGATCTCCAGGCTTCACAATAACTTGCTGAGGGTTAAGCTGTTTTCCGGTCGATTTCTGGGCTTCAAAGCTTGCATTTAAGATATACCACTACCTGGTCGATTCCAGGCTTCATAGTATTTTGGAGAAATCAAGATATTATCCAGTCGAATTCGGGCTTCATAGCTTGAATTTATAATATACCACTATCTGGTCGATTCCAGGCTTCGTAGTATTTTGGAGAAATCAAGATATTATCCGGTCGAATCCGGGCTTCATAGCTTAAACTGGAATAGAAATCTTAGTATCGGTTTGACTGAACCAGAGAATTCTTGATAGAACTTGATTGCATCTTTCCCTGAAAGGTAAAGAGTTAGTCGTATGTGATGTCATGATGTGTGAAATGTATTGAGTAATGATGTTCTCAAAATAAATGAGATTGCGTTGTATGATGCGTATGTGTATGCATGATGTATGGATATGCAATGTTCTTGTGATACTCTCTAGCTGGGGAAAATAAATACTGGACTGCTCACGGAGAGTACAAAGAGTTGAGTTCTTCGTTCTCGCTGGGGATAATGAATGAAGATGATGAGCTGGAGACTTGCGTCTGTTCTGCTCGAAAACATTTTGCCGGGAGAGACTATGTGGGGAAGAAAGATATTCTGCTGGACGATCTGCTGATTTGGAGAAACAATTCCGTTGGGGATGAACTACCGTTGCTGGTGATAAATAAACTCTGCTTGGGGAGAATTTTGCTGACTTATTCGTGATTGTGAACCTCGGCTGGGGGAGCTAACACATTGTCTTTGGATACTTCCTACTCTGTGGGGAGTATATGTACCTTTAGTTGTATTCTCAAGCTGGCTTTATCCCTGTACCTGGTGGGTAGAGCAACTGTAAGGTTCAGACACTTCTTGTTTGCCCCTGTTCCTGGAATTACGAGTAATTGTCTTTTATTTTTTATGTAGACGTTTATGAGCAGCAATCATTTTCAAATGCATATATAAAAAATGAATCATTGGACGTTCTTTGCAAAACAAAACAGAAAAAGGAAAAACAAGTTGAAATTACTTGTGAAAATGAATTGTATTGATTTTGAAATTGGCTTGTAATAAGCGTCTTGTACAAGAGGCTGACGTCCTAGTAAAAGAACACCGCCGAAAGATAGAAATTATACAATTTGTGAAAAGGAAAGAAAACAGCTATGTGGAACAATCCCATTGGGTTCCAACTCTGCTATTGCCCTTATATCTTCGAGCATCTCATCACTTTGCTACTTGGTCTAAGGTAGATCAGATTGATTGGCGCCGTCCGAGCTTGATAGTCGATACCGAAGTCTGGTCGCAAGATGATCTAATGAGACATAGTGTTACGCTTTGATCCCTAATTTTTGCCCGGACCGCCCTTTCAGGTTTTCAGTCCACTGGGATACCCTTTTTTGCCCAAGCCACCTTTTTGGGTTTTCGACTTGCCGGGCGTACAGTTTTTTTCATTTTCATCCCTTACTTTTTCCCGAACCCTTTTGGTTCGCCGAGAAGCCCTTATTTTTGCCTAGGCCAGTCGACCTTGTGGGTCTTTGATTATGCATAGTATTTTTTCACTATGTCTGCATTGACGGGGTGAGGAAGGTCGTCACCATCCATGGTGGTTAGAATCATAGCTCCTCCTGAGAAAATGTTCTTAACCACAAATGGCCCTTCGTATGTGGGGATCCATTTGCCCTTGGGATCACCTTGTAGAAGTATGATGCGTTTGATCACCAGATCCCCGACCTGATATTCTTGACGCCTGACTTTCTTGTTAAAAGCCTTGGTCATTCGCTTTTGATACGTCTGACCATGACAAATAACAGTAAGCCTCTTCTCGTCGATTAAGTTTAGCTGATCAATCCGGGTCTGGATCCAATCGTCCTCGCTCAAACCTGCATCCTTCATAATCTAGAGAGAGACTATCTGGACCTCAATGGGTAATACTGCCTCCATGCCATACACCAAAGAATAGGGTGTTGCCCCTGTCGATGTCCGTGCTGAGGTACGGTACCCATGAAGAGCGAATGGTAGCATATCATGCCAGTCTTTATATGTCACCATCATCTTCTGCATAATCTTCTTGATGTTCTTATTAGCTGCTTCAACAGCCCCATTCATCTTCGGCCGGTAGGGAGAAGAGTTGTGATGTTGTATCTTGAACTGTTTGTAGAGCTCGTTGATCATCGTATTGTTGATATTTGTACCATTGTCAGCAATGATCCTCTCTGGTACACCGTATCGACAGATCAAATTGTGTTTGATGAACCGCGCCACGACGTTCTTGGTTATTGTAGCAAAGGAAGCTGCTTCAACCCACTTTGTAAAGTAATCAATTGCTACCAGAATGAAACGATGCCTGTTGGATGCAGTAGGTCTGATCTCGCCGATCATATCGATGCCCCACATTGCAAAAGGCTAAGGAGCTATCAAAACATTCAGAGGAACTGTAGGTATATGTACCTTATCTGCATAGACTTGGCACTTATGACATGTCCGAGAATGCTGATAACAATCGGCTTCCATAGTGGACCAGTAATATCCTGCCCGTAGGATTTTCTTTGCCATGGTATGTCCACTAGAATGAGTTTCGAAGGAACCTTCATGTAACTCTGCCATGATTCTTTCTGCCTCGCTTTTGTCCATACATCGCAGTAAGGTTGAATCATGGTTATGCTTGTAAAGAATGCCATTGTTGATGAAGAACTTTGCAGCGAACCTTCTCAGAAACTTTTTATCATTAACAGATGCACCCTCGGGGTATTCTTGATCCTCAAGATACCTCGTTACCTCGTGAAACCAGGGTTTATCTGCTGCCTCTTCAGTCTCAATGTCACAGTAATATGCGGGTTTGTCCAACCTCTCGATGGTAATCTGGGCAGCTTCATTGTCCCACCTGACCTTGAACATAGAAGACATGGTAGCTAACGTGTCTGCCAGCTGATTCTCCTCTCTTGGGAAGTGTTCAAAGGTTATCTCCTCAAAGTGCGGGAGCAATCTCAGTATGTATTCCTTATAAGGAATAAGATTTGGGTCCTTCGTATCCCACTCGCCTTTGATCTGACTGATCACTAGAGCAGAATCTCCGAATACACTCAAGAACTTAATCGTCAGGTCAATAGCAGCTCGAAGACCCGGGATGCACGCTTCATACTCTGCCATATTGTCGGTGCAGTTGAAACACAATCGAGCTGTGAACGAAGTATGATAACCCTCAGGAGATATGATCACAGCGCCAATGCCACTACCCAATGCGTTTGAGGCTCCGTCAAAATACATAGACCATCAGGATCCCTCCTCGGGTCCTTCATCCGGTCCAGGTTCTTCACAGTCGGTCACCAACATGATGTTCTCATCGAGGAACTCGAAATTCATGGATTGGTAGTCATCCACGGCCTGATGCGCCAAATGATCCGCCAACACACTCCACTTGATTGCTTTTTGGGTTGTGTATTGGATGTCATACTCGGTTAAGATCATCTGCCATCTTGCTATTCTTTCGGATAAGGCGGGCTTCTCGAAGATATACTTGATTGGGTCCATCTTTGATATTAATAAGGTGGTGTGAGTCAGCATATACTGTCTCAGCCGACGAGCAACCCATGCCAAAGCGCATCAAGTTTTCTCGAGCAGTGAGTATCGGGTCTCACAGTCAGTAAACTTTTTGCTAAGGTAGTAAATAGCGTGCTCTTTTCGGCCAGACTCGTCATGCTGCCCCGGCACGCACCCCATTGAATTATCCAGTACTGTCAAGTATAAGATCAAAGGTCTTCCTTCGACCAGAGGCATCAGAATAGGTGGCTCTTGGAGGTATTCCTTGATCCTTTCGAAAGCTATCTGACACTCATCATTCCATTTTACCACTTGATCTTTCTTCAGCAGCTTGAAGATTGGCTCACAAGTAGCGGTCAGATGTGAAATGAATCGGGCGATGTAGTTCATACGTCCCAGAAAACCTCTAACTTCTTTTTCTGTGCGGGTAGCCGGCCTCTCTTATGTAGCTTTCACCCTGGAAGGATCCACCTGAATACCCTTATCACTGACGACGAAACCCAGCAGCTTACCAGACCTTACCCCGAAGGTGCACTTGTTCGGGTTCAACTTGAGCTTGTACGTCTTCAACCTGTCAAACAGTTTCTGGACATGATCAAGGTGTTCTTCCTCAGTCTGGGACCTTGCGATCATGTCATCAACGTAAACCTCAATCTCATGGTGAATCATGTCATGGAACAAAGTGACCATGGCGCGCTGATAAGTGGCCCCAACATTCTTCAATCCGAACGACATGACCTTATAGCAAAAGGTACCCCACTGTGTAACGAAGGTTGTCTTCTCCATGTCCTCGGGAGCCATCTTGATCTGATTGTAACCATAAAAACCATCCATAAATGAGAAGATCTTATGTTGCCCGGTGTTGTCGACCAGAACATCAATATGAGGAAGTGGGAAATCATCCTTGGGGCTTGCCCTATTCAGATCTCTATAGTCCACACACATCCGTACCTTACCATCTTTCTTAGGCACCGAAACAACATTGGCAACCCACTATGGATAAGAAGTGACAGCTAAAAATCCCGCATCGAACTGTTTCATGACTTCAACTTTGATTTTTTCAGACATCTCAGGGCACATACAGCGAACCTTCTGCTTTACCGGAGGACAGTCTTCTTTAGTTGGAAAGCGATGAACCATAATATCAGTGTCCAAACCGGGCATATCTTCATAAGACCAAGCGAAGATCTCAACATAGTCGCGTAGCATCTGTATCAACCATTGTTTTACACTAGGCTCCAGATTCACACCTATTTTGACCTCTTTCCTGTCTTCCTCTGTACCCAAATTTACCGATTCGACTGGCTCTTCATGAGGCTGTATGGCCCTCTCTTCCTGCTGTAATAGTCTAGCAAGTTCTCCAGGCACCTCACAATCATCCTCAGCTTGGTTGATCGGATTTTCGAAGTCATAACTGGCAGTAGTAGAGTTGTTATCAATGGGATCCAGAGTGGATATGGATCTGCATTATGATACGTGAGTGTATGTAAGATAATAGCTGTTTTGATAAAGTGCGAGATAGAAAAGAAAAACAAGGAGCACAAAATTTGTAATGCATGAAACGTCCAATGTTTTATTAATGATATATGATATGACAACTAATAAGCCCTCACAAGCAAAGCCAAGATGCCTCGTGCAAGGCACCGGGCCATAAAGTTTCAAACTATCTATTACAAACTTCAAAACAAAAGTCAATTACTGTGAAATAAAAGAAACAGGTATGAAGTCCTTCGCCATCCAGTTGTTCAATCCACCATCGGTTGTAGGGTAGATCCAGCTATCGATGTCTGAATCTTCTTCATCATATTCGACCGCATTAACTCCCTGATTACTGATGTGCAGAGGAGGTCTTCCAATCCGTGCGCGCCTAACAGCCCTTTGAGCCCCTGTAGTAAAGTCCAAACCAAATTTGTCAGTTTTGTGCATGTAATCAGGGAGCTGACCCCAATTTGTACACCCACCTTCTTCAATTACAGCCCTGGCATCTTTGAGAGAATCCATCTTCATCGGAGGTTTGTCGGTAGCCACTTCAGTTGACGCCAAAGTCTGAGGGACCTCTTCAAAGTTCTGACAAGGGGTTTCGATGAACTCCCCATCCATCTCCACGTAGCGAAAGGAATTGAGATGACTCACCATATACTCCTCTTCACCTTGTACCATGACAATCTTCCCTTTTACCGGATATTTCAACATTTGATGGAGCGTGGAAGTCACTGCCCTAGCCTTATGAATCCAAGGGCGACCCAGCAAGCAGAAATAAGATGGCCTAATATCCATCACATAAAAGGTGGATGCAAAATTCTGAGAGCCAACTTTAACAGGGATGTCCACCTCCCCGTGAACCATCCTTTTTGACCCGTCGAAAGCCCTGACCACAATATTGCTCGGCTTCAGAATCAAACCTTCACAGTCTAGATGATCTAATGCTTTCTTTGGCAAAACATTCAAAGAGGACCCGGTATCCACTAGTACATGGGCCATAGTAGTGCCCCTATACTCGATCGAGACGTGCAGAACATCATTGTGATTTCTTCCTTTAGCAGTCAGATTTGCGTCTGAGAAACCCAACCCATTGTCGGCAGTCAAACTAGCTACGCAGTCTTTGAATTGATCGGCTGAAGTTTCCTGCGGCACATGCGCAGTCTTGAGGAAAGCAATTAAAGCCTTTGCATGGGATTCAAAACATAATAGCAAGGACAACATGGAGATTTTTGATGGGGTATGCCCCAGCTGCTCGACTACATTGTAGTCGCTCTTCTTGATAATCTTCAGAATTTCCTCTATCTCCTGCTTAGAGGTTTCCACAATGATCTTCTTAGGTGCCTCCGTCCGGAAAGGCTCACCTTTGATTTCTTTGCCCCGAGTCCCAGATGGTTCGGCGACAGGGGTGATAACTGGAACAGGAATCGGGACAGTAGCTGATGTACTAGCAGATGGAATGACAATAGGTTTGTGAACAGTCGAAGGGGAAATCTCGGGAGAAAAGAGTCTTCCGCTTCTGGTGACCTTGCTGGCCCCGACAATATTGCTGACGTCAACTTCAGCTTCCTCACTCTTTAAGTCTTGCTTAACTCCATGGTAATACACATCGGCCCCATAGTGCCAAGGGACAACTTTATCCGAAGTGTATGGGATAGGACCAGGGACAGTAATTATTAACGGAGCAAATCTTGGGACGGATGTAATCCTAACAGGCTTTCTCGAGGAAACCTTGGAAGGATTGGCGGAAATGGTTATGATGGCAACATCTTGAATTGGAACCAACGGAATCATAGTCTTTTTGAACATGATCTCTTTGTTATCCATCAGGCATTGAACACCTGATTTCAATAAGTGGCAACCAGCAGGCAGAGTTGAACACATGTGGCAACCTTCACCACAACCCAGAAATAAACCGGCTAATAACAAATTCTTCTTAACTGTCATCAAAGGAGTAGAAATTTCTTCCACGGAAGTCACAAATAAATCATCATTTATAGCATTTACTCCATGACCGTGTTTGGGCATGGGAGCAGTTATGATGTTGGGTTTCTCCGGAGCGTCAAACTCAATCTCTTTGGCTTTGATCAAGTCTTGCACCTTGTTCTTCAAAGCCCAACAGTTGTTTGTATCATGACCTGGACTTTCGGAGTGATAGGCGCAGCGGGAATTCGGGTTATATTGAGGAGATATGGTGTTGGGGTTCTTCGGGGCTTCCCTCAGAGTTACCAGGTTGGTCTTCAATAATTGTGGTAGAATTTGAGACAAGGTCATATTGAGCCGAGTGTACTGCCTCTGTGGTCTTTCCACCCTTTGTTGATTGTTGCATTGTGGAGCAACGATGGGTCTTGAAATAACTACTGCATTTACTGCTTGACGGTGTTCAAGTCTTCTTTGGCTCCTCGAGCCATAGACTGCACTAGCTTCTTTCTTACCAGTGAAAGGCTTCTTTACCGCACTTGATGAAGTATCCTTCTATATCTTACCACTTCGGATACCAGCTTCTAATCTCTCCCCAGTCAAGATCAACTCAGTAAACCCAGATGACGAACTGCCAATCAGATGATTGAAAAATGGACCAGATAGCGCCCTCAGAAACATGTCAACCAACTCCTTATCCGACAGAGGGGGTTGGACTCTTCCAGCCAAATCTCTCCACTTTTGAGCATAGTCCTTAAAACCTTCACTTGCACCCATAGACATACCCTGAAGCTGAGTACGAGTGGGAGCAAGGTCGGTGTTATACGGATATTTCCTGTAAAAGGCAGTAGCATGGTCCTCCCAGTTTCAGACATTAGCTCCTTCCAACTGATAAAACCATTCAAGCCGAGTCCCTGACAGACTATCTTGAAAGAAATGTACCCACAAATTTTTATCAGCAGTGTGGGGTTGGATTTTCCTGACATACGAGCGAAGATGGAGTTTTGGATAGGATACTCCATCGCACTTGGCAAAAATCAGAGCTTTGAACATATGAGGGATCACCACTCCCGATACCAATCCTAGTTCTCCAAAATCTAAACCAGGGATCTTCTGAATCTCCATAGCACTTAGACGGTCTTCTAATTGCTTGTACCTATCCTCGGCAGGAGGATATTGCTTTTCATCATAATTTGTATCATCATCAGAGATGGCAGGACTGGGGCCCTTTTCTTCTTCTTGGTTCTCCCCTTCCTTGGATGAAGAGGTCAGATCAGCTGGTTGTTTCAACCTATCCCTAAACCTTTTGCCCATATTCAGAAGAACGACCTTCTTCTTCTTCTTCTTCTTCTCCTTCAGAATGAGAGTTTTCAAATCCTCTTTCCCTTTAGCCAAGCTTAAGAACATTTGCTGGAATTGGGCGTTTTGTGCCTGGAGATCTTTGATGGCTTGATCAGAAGACATTTTTGCTGAAATAAACAGCGAAGAAGATGAGAAACCTGTAATGATACCTGCAATGGTGTGCATGATAATGGGATGCGCATGCAATGATTTCAAAGACTTTGGGAGATTTAAATTTGAAAACCAAAAAATAAACAAACTTTATTAGATTAACTGGTAACAAGGATCAACAATGCCTTTGAGGCGTTACAAAGAAATAAATGGAAAACAGATCTAAACTAAAAAAGCAAAATCAAAAATCCCATGGACGCTTCCCCTTTGTGCTGACGTAGTCATTGATTGTTTTTTCTTCCTCGAGCTGCATGATGAGCTTCAAGATCTTCCTTTCTTGCTCATGGTACTTTTCCCGGTAAGTATCCCTCTCTTCTTTCAGCTGAATCCATGATCTCTGCAATGCCCCAAGATCAGTGGGCATGTAAGGATAAAGGACTGTATAAGGAATGCCCTCTTCATTGGTGGGCTCCATAATCACTGGTAATACAACTTCATAAGGCATCCCAAGCTTCTTGTCACGAGCTCGGACCCACTGGAGATAAGGCTGCATAGGGATAGAAGTCCTTAGTCCTAGCTCTTAGGGGTCAGATCTATTCACCATGCCCCAAGCTCATATAAACCTCCGGCGGTGCTCGTCAACGTCTTCCTTGTAGTCGAATGAAATATCCGTAAGAAGTAGCTCATGAGGACCATCTCTCCGAGCACGACCAAATTGTCGCAAAGCTAGACAAGGACAATAGGTTATACCCCCTCTGATTCCAAGCAACGGGACATTAGGGTATCCCCCACAACGATCAATGACTGCAATGTCTTCCATAGCCTTGGAACTCCAAAGAATGTTTGTATGGGCAAGTGACATTAACCTGTAAGACCATCCCAAACCTTCTTCATTCTTCAAAACAAACTTGGGGAGGTGCAAAATAAGCCACCTCGACAGCAGCGGAATGCAACACATAAGAGTCCCTCTTCTTTGCACAGTACAAGTGTAGAGGGCATGCAAGATATCACCCAGTAGAGTAGGCACATGATTGCGGGATAGGAAGATCTTAACCGCATTCATGTCCACGAAGGAATCTGGATTCGGGAAGAGAACCAAACCGTAGATAAGGAGAGCTAAGATATCTTTGAAAGCCTGAAAATCCAAATTATCCCAGAACAGCTGAGCCTGATCCATCGGAAATTTGGCTAAGAAACCTCCGACCCCACTTCGTACTTCCCAATTGGATATTACATCAGCCCGTTTCAGATGTAGAGCTGAAGCAATGTCTTTTGGTCTAGGAGTCTCTTCCATACCTGTGAAAGGCACCTGCTCTAGGATGGATATACCCAATAAGTGAGAGAACTCCTCCAAAGTGGGAACCAACTGGTAATCTGGAAAAGTGAAACAATGATGCACAGGATCGAAGAACTGGAAAAACACACTCATCATCTGCTCATCAAACTTGGAGGTAACCAGGCTAAGAAGCTGACCATGCCTCTTAATAAACATAGAAGTCTCAGACACTCTTGAGGTTAACTCTTTAAGTTAAGCATGTATTTGCACAAAGTTAACTCGAATGGTATTTCTGTGCACGGAAGCCATAATCTGAAAAACAGAACAAATATAAATCCCCTCGGTCTTTGAAATGGTCAGTATAATGAAGTATGCATGCCATGGTATGATGCATGATGTCATGATGAAACAAACAACAGGTATATCAGATAACAGGCATGGTAAAGGCAAACAAGTCACACAATAGCCCTTTAGTTTAAGGCTTTCATGGGGTCAAAGGTATTACCCTCTTGAAGTTCAGTTGGTCTCAACCTGTCCTAGCAAAAGTAACCGGGTTCTAGAGGTTCTCAATATCACTGACTATCCTTCATCGGTCTTGGTTTCAGCTGACGCAATCTTTTCTTGCAGCCGGAACTATCTCGAGAGTATGGTCTCAATGAGTGTAGCATCGAGTATTAACCAGTTCTCAGCTTTACACCGAGGCCGGCTATCTCACTACTTCCTAATGGCCAAGTTGGTCTATTAAAGGTTCTAAGGTCAGTTGATGCTTAATGACACACATAGCAGCCCCATATTCTCCTCGTTTCTCCACAAGGGATACCGGTACCAACCAATGTGCCACATCAACATAGCTACTGCTTCAACCGTATCAGTCTATGTCGTACAGTTCCCTCACAGTTTATTGCTACTTACCTAAAAGGTGTCCCCAGATCCGGGTTAGGATCTATAGTAACCCCCAATACAAAAAACCCTTAAAAGTAAAGCAACCAAAATAAACAAGAGAAGCAATTTATGATGAACTAATCCTAAGGTATACCCCACTTATCTTATCCCCAGCAGAGTCATCAGTTCTGTGATACGGTGGCAGAACTGGACTGTTTTGGAAAATGCTGGTTTGCGTTTTGCATTTTGTATTCGCAAAATGTCGCGGTAAGCAAGATTCACCACTGACTTTAATTTTATCCAACTGGAAAGGAAAAAAGCACAGAAAAATTCCTTTTTCGAGATTTTGAGTACGGGGGTTAGATTATAGAAAGGGAAGGTGTTAGCACCCTTTCTATCCATGGTTTTCCATGGGCTCTTAGGTACTTGCTCATCTTTTAAAAATTGCTTGTGTATGTTTGTTTTGAAGTTTTTTATTTTACTTCGTTTTAACCCTTGCTTCTGTCTTCAAGAGTGTTACGAAATTGTTTTTGAAAGCTTTGTTTGAAAAGTGTTTAATGTGGAAAAATTTGTTTGTTTTGAGCAAGTACCTACTAGCATCTACCTACTCGAAAAAGGATTGTTTCTGTTCTTGTTTCCTTTAGACAATGCTATCCTACTATTGAGAAATAGGTAGCACTGTCGTTGGATTTGTAAGGGGCGTACGATCACTAAAGCAATGTTAGGATGTCTTAGTAATAACCCTAATGTCTTAAGATCATATTTGAGGCAACATTTCCGAGGCAACCATTCCGAGGCAACATTTCCGAACGGGACATTTAATCCGTGTTTAGACAGGAGGGCAACCACTAAGACACCCTATACTTAATGACCGTTTACCGAAGACAACCGAAGTGAGAGTATACCCTAGGAGTGCGCATGTGCGAGTGATTTGATATCCAGTTATTATCTTTGCACATTAGGGTTTGCTAGCCATTTTAAATTAACATGCAGTCTTGTCATACAATCCTATTAATATACATCTAACAGTTAGTATTTGTGAGAATTAAAATGCGAGAAATAGAAACTACGCTATTACAAGGTTTCGGGGTAGGGATTACATAGCCAAAAAACCCGTAAAACGATAAATAAAAGAAAATCCTAATTAAACTATTACATATTGTAAGCAGTTACATTAATATTGCAAAAATAATAAAACGCGCGCGATGAATTAAATGAAAAGGAATTAGGGTTTTGACCCTATCTAAACCTAATTGAATTTAAAGAGAAAAAAAATCATTTTTTGTTGTTTTTGATTGTTTTGAGAAAATAAGATTTTAATTGAATAAATAAAAACCTAATTACTAATTAATTTAAAATTAATAAAAAATAATTAATTTAACCTGTTTTTGTATTTTTGTTTTATTGAAAAGAAAATAAAAATTAAGTCAAAAGCAAAACCCTAATTTTCTAATTGATTTATAATATATGAAAAGAGTTAAAATTAATCCTAAATTAAATTAGACTAATATTAAATTAAATTTGGTAAAATAAAATAAAAAAACTAATTCTAAATTTGTGAAATTGATTTTATGATTTTTTGTGAAAAAAAGAAATTAATTTTGGTTAGAAAATAAATTAACTAATTGAATTAAATAAAAGAAAAAAAGAAAGAAATAAGAATGGGCCTGGTTGTTGCTAGCAAGAAGGGGGTGAGACTTGCAATTTTGAGCCCAAATGCTGATGGCCTTGTTTGACTTTTTCAATCCTGTGTATACGCTTGACTTATGCCCATGGTGGACCCTCATGGGAGGAGCCCTGAATTTGGCTTGTTGATGATCTGATTGGTTGGATATTGATGATGCATGGTAGGCTGATGATATACATGGGTACCTGATTATGCAAGACAAAATAATAGAAAGCAAAGTTGGGGACCTGGGAATCGAACCCAGGCCCTTTGGCATTTTTACCCTGCACGCTTACCAGCTGAGCCAGCTTTGTTAGTTGTACAAAGAACAACAAACAAACATTATATGGAAAAAAACAAAATATCAATTCCTAAGCGCGCGAAATTTGAATGAGCGAGTTAGGGAATGCCATGTTATCCTTCTTCTTCCTCCCACCGTTGCTAAAAGTTCCTTGACTTTTACCTACAGTCACCTGTGTGTAGGTATAACCCTGTGCCTTTCCAAAATCCTATACAAACATGATAAATGCAAAACAATGGTACCAATCAACTCGTTGCAACCTCACGAACATCATGGTACCACTATCCATGGCCAATTGTCCCTGTACAGAAAAAACCCAAAAATGAAGCAAGAACCCTAACTATGGCATCTTGGTGTATAGTCAGTAAAAACGCAATTAATCATTACCATTAGCTTGCAAACATCATAAGGATTAAGAATATGTCAATAAAACATGCTAACTATGCCAGAATTATGATATTCGAATTCAAGAAAAAGGGTGAATCGTGTGGTACTTACAGCGTGTTTCAAGGCTTGAAGAAGCTTGCTAATGGTTGAATCTTGATCCTTGGATATCCAGCAATTGATTGAGATGGTTATAATGCTTTGAATTAACCTGAAACCTGGAAATCAGTTTTCCACTTTTCTTGAATTTTTTGAAACTTGCTCTCTCTTTTTCACGCCTCTAATCTTTTGTTTTTGATCTGCAAATATTCCTTATGTACCCTAGAATGAATTAGGGTTGCAGCTTGGTTTCAAATCTTCTCCAATTATGATCATTGATTCATGATTTGATCCTTTGTGCAAATCTTTCCAAATCAAGCAAATCCAATCTTTTTGTGTCCATTTGAAGCTTGCACGATTTGATTCCATCTCCAGTTGTATAATAGACCTAAACATGCACAAAATCTCAAGCCTTGATTTGTTTTTGATATTTTCATGATTTTATTTTGATTTCATTTGATTTAATTGAAATAAAATCAAAATAAATAATAAAAATAAAATAATGACAAATGGAATGGATCATGGGTCTTGGGTCACATTACAAACTCAGTGCAAGCATAAAAAGTTGGGCCCATTTGACAAAAAATGCAATTTGGGACACATATGACTTTTGGCAATTTTGCAAAAAGGGTCAACTTTGCCAATGCATAACTCTCTAAATTTTAACCCTAGACATGTGTTCTTGGACATTTTAGAAATCTTAAGATTTCCTTTAAGCAACCCTTTTGGTATCATCTCAATTGAGTCTTCCATGTTCATGTATGAAGCTTTGACCCAAAGAGTGTTTTTGTTAACTTTCCAAAATGACCTATAATGTCCAAATTCATATCTTCTTGTGAATGCATATTTTGAACTTGGGATATGAATATGAATTGTAGGGAATTTAATCCTCTTCAAAATGAGCTTTGTATGGGTCATTTTTGATAAATCATGAGAAAGTTATGCTTGGTCAAAGTTGGGTTGACTTTTCCTACAAAACCCTAATTTAGCAACTTTTGGGTTTTGATGATTTGTGAGCAATCCTTGAGGAATCATGATAAACCCTGGATAAAATGATGAATAATACTTCAAAATGATAATGTTGACCAAAAATCTTGAAGTTTGACTGTATGGGGGCCACAATTGACTTTTGCCCTAGCACAGTCGATTTTCAGACCTTTGAGCAATTGACTGAGCAAATTTCCCCTGCAAGGCTTGAAACTTGACATGGATGATCTTGAGAACATATTAGGGCAATGGTGAGCATTTGGGACCCTTTGGACTCAAACATCTTGATGCAAACTGAAACCCTAATTTGAGGTAGACTGCCTTATGAGAGAGTTTGTCTGGTCAACCCTTGGGCTTCCTTGAGCAATTTGAGGACCTCACTTGAAATGTATTGCCAAATATGGGAGGGAAAATTTTTGGTACAACACGTAGTATCTTTTCACTATGCCTGATTTGACAGGGTGAGGAAGGTCGTCACCATCCATGTTTGTTAGAATCATAGCTCCTCCCGAGAAAATGTTCTTAACCACAAATGGCCCTTCGTACGTGGGAGTCCATTTGCCCCTGGGATCACCTTGCGGCAATATGATGCGCTTGATCACCAGATCCCTGACTTGATATTCTTGACGCCTGACTTTCTTGTTAAAAGCCTTGATCATTCACTTTTGATACGCCTGACCATGGCAGATAGCAGTAAGCCTCTTTTCATCGATTAGATTTAGCTGATCAAGTCGGGTTTGGATCCAGTCATCTTCGTTTAAACCCGCATCCTTCATGATTCTGAGAGAAGGTATCTGGAATTCTATGGGTAGGACTGCCTCCATGTCATATACCAGAGAGTAGGGTGTTGCCCCTGTCGACGTCCGTGCTGAGGTACGGTATCCATGAAGAGCGAATGGTAACATCTCATGCTAGTCTTTATATGTCGCCGTCATCTTCTGTACAATCTTCTTGATGTTCTTGTTAGCAGCTTCAACAGCCCCATTCATCTTCGGCCGGTAGGAAGAAGAGTTATGATGTTGTATCTTGAACTGTTTACAGAGTTCGGTGATTATTGTGTTGTTGCGATTCTTACCATTGTCAGTAATAACACTCTCTGGTACACCATATTGATAGATCAGGTTGTGTCGGATAAACCGCGCTACGACATTCTTAGTAACTATAGCAAAGGAAGCTGCCTTAACCCACTTTGTAAAGTAATCAATGGCTACCAGAATGAAGCGATGCCCGTTAGATGCAGTTGGTCTAATTTCGCCGATCATATCAATACCCCACATCGCAAAGGGCCAAAGAGCGGTCAAGACGTTAAGAGGAGCTGGAGGCACATGCACCTTATCAACATAGATTTGGCATTTATGACAGGTTCGAGAGTGCTGATAACAATCGACTTCCATAGTGGACCAGTATTATCCTGCCCGTAGGATCTTTTTAGCCATGGTATGTCCACTTGAGTGGGTTCCGAAAGTGCCTTTATGGAGATCTGTCATGATCCTCTCTGCTTCGCCCTTGTCTACACATTGTAGTAGTATGGAGTCATGGTTGCGCTTATAGAGGATTCCATTACTGAGGAAGAACTTTGCAGCGAACCTTCTCAGAAACTTCTTATCATTGACAGATGCCCCTTCGGGATACTCCTGAACCTCGAGATACCTTTGACTTCGTGAAACCAGGGTTTGTCTGCCACTTCTTCGGTGTCGATCTCACAGCAGTGTGCGGGTTCATCCAACCTCTCAATGGTAATTTGGGAAGCTTCATTGTCTCACCTAACTTTGAACATAGAAGACATGGTAGCTAGCACATCCACCAACTGGTTCTCTTCTTGTGGGAAATGTTCAAAGGCTACCTCCTCAAAGTGTGGGAGCAATGTCAGTACATACTCTCTGTAAGGAATGAGATTCGGGTGTTTCGTATCCCACTCGCCTTTGATCTGACTTAATCCTCAGGTCATTAGCAGCTCGAAGACCCATAATACATGCTTCATACTCCGCCATGTTATTGGTGTAGTTGAAACATAATCGGGAAGTGAACGGAGTATGACAGACCTCGGGAGATATGATTACAACGCCAATGCCGTTACCCAGTGCGTTCGAGGCTCCATCAAAATACATAGACCATCAGGATCCTTCCTCAGGTCCTCATCTGGTCCGGGCTCTTTGTAATCAGTCACCAACATGATATTCTCATCCGGGAACTCAAAATTCATGGACTGGTAATCATCCACGGCCTGATGAGCCAAATGATCAGCCAATACACTTCCCTTTATTGCTTTTTTGGTTGTATATTGTATGTCCTACTCAGTTAAGATCATTTGCCACCTTGCTATCCTTCCGGAGAGAGCGGGCTTCGCGAAATTATACTTGATCGGATCCATCTTCGATATCAACAAGGTAGTATGGGTCAGAATATACTGTCTCAGTCGGCGAGCAGCCCATTCCAAAGCGCAACAAGTTTTCTCGAGCAATGAGTATCGAGTCTCACAGTAGGTAAACTTTTTTCTAAGGTAATAAATAACGTTCTCTTTTCGACCAGACTCGTCATGCTACCCCAGCACACACCCCATTGAATTGTCTAGCATTGTCAAGTATAATATCAAAGGTCTTCCTTCAACTGGAGGCATCAGAATTGGCGGTTCTTGAAGGTATTCCTTGATTCTTTCGAAAGTGGTCTGGCATTCATCATTCCACTTTACCACTTGATCTTTCTTCAGAAGCTTGAAGATTGGCTCACAAGTAGCAGTCAGATGTGAAATGAACCTGGCGATATAATTCAGACGTCCCAAGAAACCTCTAACCTCCTTCTCTGTACGGGGAACCGACATCTCTTGTATGGCCTTTACCTTTGCAGGGTCTACCTGAATACCCTTATCACTAACGACAAAACCCAGAAGCTTACCAGATCTTACCCCGAAGGTACACTTGTTCGGATTCAACCTCAACTTATATGTCTTCAATCTGTCAAACAATTTTTGGAGATGATCAAGGTGCTCTTCCTCAGTCTGAGACCTGGCTATCATGTCATCAACATACACTTAGATCTCATGGTGAATCATATCGTGAAACAAAGCGACCATGGCGCACTGATAGGTTGCCCCAACATTTTTCAACCCAAAAGGCATCACCTTGTAGCATAAAGTGCCCACTGTGTGACGAAGGTTGTCTTCTCCATGTATTAAGGAGTCATCTTGATCTGGTTGTAGCCAGAGAAGCCATCCATTAAGGAGAAGATTTTGTGTTGTATGATGTTGTCGACCAGAACATCAATGTGAGGAAGCGGGAAGTCATCCTTGGGGCTTGCCCTGTTCAGATCTCTGTAATCAATACACATCCGTACCTTACCGTATTTCTTAGGTATCGGAACAACGTTAGCAACCCACTGTGGATACGAAGTGACAACTAAGAATCCTGCATCGAACTGTTTCATGACCTCTGCCTTGATTTTCTCTGACATTTCAGGACGCATACGACGGACCTTCTACTTAACCGGAGGACAGTCTTCTTTAGTTGACATGCAATGTACCACAATATCAGTGTCCAAACCAGGCATGTCTTCATAGGACCAGGCGAAGATCTCAATGTAGTCGTGCAACATCTGTATCAACCTCTGTTTGACGCTAAGCTCCAAATTTGCACCTATTTTAACCTCTTTTCTATCTTCCTCAGTACCCAAGTTCACTGTCTCAACCGGCTCTTCATGAGGCTGTATGGCCCTTTCTTCCTGCTGTAGTAATCTTGCAAGTTCTCCAGGCACTTCACAATCATCCTCACCTTCGTCCTCGGCTTGGTTGATCGGATTTTTGAAGTCATAACTGGCAATAACAGAGCTGTTATCAATGTGATCCAGAGTGGATATGGATCTACATTGTGATACGTGAGTGTGTGTAAGAGAATAACTATTTTGATAGAGTGGAAAACAAAAGAGAAAAACAGAGAGCGCAAAATTTGTATGCAAGAAACGTTTAATGCTTTATTAATGATTATGAAATGACAAATAATATCCCTCACAATCAAAGACAAGGTGCCTCGGGCAAGGCACCGGGCCGTAAAGTTTCAAATTGTTTGTTACAAATCTTAAAACAAATAAGTCAATTACTGCGGAATAAAAGAAACAGGTATGAAGTCCCTAGCCGTCCAGTTACTCGGTCCACCGTTGGTAGTCGGGTAGATCCACCTGTCAATGTCTGATTCCTCTTCACTATTTTCAATGGCGTTAATCCCACGATTGCTGATGCATAGGGGAGGTCCTCCAGCCCGAGCGCGTCTAACAGCCCTTTGAGCCCTTGTAGTAAAGCCTAAACCAAATTTGTCAGTTTTATGAGGGAAATTAGGGAGCTGACCCGAATTGGCACACCCACCTTCTTCAACCACATCCCTACGTCTTTGAGAGAAGCCATCTTCAATGGAGGTTTGTTGCTAGTAGTTTCTGTTGATGCCAAGATCTGAGGGACCTCTTCAAAATTCTGACAAGGAGTTTCTATGAATTCCCCGTCCATCTCTACGTAGCGGAAGGAGTTGAGGTGACTTACCATATATTCTTCTTCACTCCGTACTGTGACAATCTTTCCTTTCACTGGACATTTCAGCATTTGGTGGAGGGTGGAGGTGACTGCCCCAGCCTCGTGGATCCAAGGACGACCCAGCAAACAAGAATATGACAGCCTGATATCCATCACATAGAAAGTGGACCCAAAAGTATGAGAACCCATTTTGATAGGGATGTCCACTTCCCCGTGCACCATTATCTTCGATCCGTCAAAAGCCCTTACCATAATGTTACTAGGCTTTAGAGTCAAACCTTCTCAATCCAACCGGTCCAACGCCTTCTTCGGTAGAACATTCAGCGAAGACCCCGTATCTACCAGCACATGAGCCATAGTGGTGCCCCGACATTCAATCGAGACATGCAGAGCATCATTATGCTTTCTTCCTTTCGAAGTCAAATCTACATCTTAGAAACCCAGCCCATTATCAGCAGTCAGGCTGGCCACACAATCTTTGAACTGATCAGCTGAAGTTTCCTGTGGTACATGCGCAGTCTTGAGAAATGCAATCAAAGCCTTCACATGGGCCTCAGAGCACAACAACAAAGATAACTTGGATATCTTCGATGGGGTACGCCCCAGCTGCTCGACCACGTTGTAGTCGCTCTTCTTAATGATTTTCAGTATCTCTTTCATTTCTTGCTTAGAAGCTTCCACAACAATTTTTCTAGGCGCCTCCGTCCGGGCAGACTCACTTATAACTTCCTTGCCGCGGGTCTCAGATGATTCGCTGACAGGGGTAATAACCGCCGGAGTAAGAACAAGAACATTGGCAGATGTACTAGCAGGGACATTAGATGGAATAATAATAGGCTTGTTGACAGTCTTAGGGGAAATTTCGGGAGAGAATACCCTTCCACTTCGGGTGATTTTGCTGGTTCCGACAATGTTATCGATATCAGGATCAACCTCTTCATCTTTCAAGTCTTGTTTGATACCGTGATAGTACACATCGACACCATAATGCCACAGGACAACTTTATCCGAGACATACGGGACATGACCAGGAACAGTAATTATCAGTGGAGCAATTCTTGGAGCGGATGTAATCCTAACAGGTCTTCTCGAGGAAACCTTGGAAGGATTGGCGGAAATGGTTATAATGAAAACATCTTCATTTGGAACAATAGGAACCATAGTCTTCTCAAACAGAATCTCTTTGCTATCTATCAGGAGTTGAACACCTAATTTCAGCAAACGACAACCAGACGGTAGAAGCGGACACATGTGGCAACCTTCACCATAACCCAGAAATAAACCGGCCAACAACAAATTCTTCTTGACAATCATGAGATGAGTATATACTTCATCGACAGAGGTAACAAACAAATCAGTATCAATAGCATTAACTCCACGGTCATGCTTAGGCATGAGAGCAATTATGACATTCGGCTTCTCCGGAGCATCGAAATCTATCTCCTTAGCTTCAATCAAGTCTTGTATTTTGTTTCTCAGAGCCCAACAGTCATTTGTATCATGGCCAGGACTCTCAGAATGATAGGCGCATCGGGCATTCGAATTATATCGGAGAGATGTAGTATTTGGATTCTTGGGAGCCTCTCTCAGGGTTTCAAGGTTAGATCTCAGCAGATGAGGCAGAACTTCAGCCAATGTCATGTTGATGCGGGTAAACTGTCGTTGTGGTCTTTCCGCCCTTTGTTGATTGTTGCATTGTGGAGCAACTGCTGGTCTAGGTATCATCACGACACTTACTGTCTGACGATGTTCAGCCCTGTTCTGACCCCTCGGGCTGTAGATGGCACTGACTTCCTTCTTACCAGCAAAAGGCTTCTTTACTGAACTTGAAGAGGCATCCTTCTGTATTTTTCCGCTTCGAATCCCTACTTCTACTCTTTCCCCAGTTAGGATCAGCTCAGTGAATCCAGCTGATGAACTACCGGTCAAATGATTGAAAAATGGACCAGATAGTGTCCCCAGAAACATATCAACCAACTCCCTATCAGACAACGGGGGTTGAACTCTTCCAGCCAAGTCTCTCCATTTTTGTGCATAATCTTTAAAACCTTCACCTGCACCCATGGACATACTCTGGAGTTGAGTACAAGTGGGAGCAAGGTCGGCATTATACTGATAATGCTTGTAGAAAGCAGCAGCCAGATCTTCCCAGTTTCGGATGTTTTCTCCTTCTAGCTGGTAGAACCATTCAAGTTGAGTCCCTGACAGACTATCTTGAAAGAAGTGAACCCACAAATTTCTATCATCTGTGTGGGGCTGGATCTTCCTGACGTAAGAACAGAGATGGAGTTTTGGGCAAGACACCCCATCATATTTGGCAAAAACTGGAGCTTTAAACTTCTGCGGGATGACTACTCCCGATACCAATCCCAATTCTCCAAAATCTAATCCAGGTATCCTCTGTACTTCCATGGCACTTAGACGGTCTTCTAACTGTTTGTATCTATCTTCAGTAGAAGGATATTGCTCATCGTTATAATCAGTATCATTGTCAGAGACTACAGGACTGGGGTCCTTCTCTTCTTCCTGATTCTCCCCTTCCTTGGATGAAGAGGTTAGATCAGTTTGTCGCTTCAACCGCTCTCCAAACCTTCTACCCATATTCAGAATGCCGACAACCTTATTCTTCTTCTTCTTCTCCTCCAGAATGAGGGCTTTCAGATCCTCTTTCCCTTTTTCCAGACTGATGAACATTTGCTGGAACTAGGCGTTTTGTGCTTAAAGGTCCTTGATGCTTTGTTCAGAAGACATTTCTGCTGAAATAAACAACGAAGAAGATGAGAAACCTGTAATTGTACCTGTAATGATGTGCTATGGATGGGATGCGAATGCAATGTTTTCAAAGACTTTGAGAAATTTAAATTTTCAAACCACAATAAACAAAAACTTTATTAGCTGAATTTGAAGTTCAAATGCCTTTTAGGCGTTACAATTTAAAAAAATAAATATGAAACTATAAAAGACAATAAAATTCCTATGGATGCTTCCTCTTTGTACCGGGATGGTCATCGAGTGCTCTTTCTTCATGAAACTGCTTTGTGAGCTCTAAAACCTTCCTCTTCTGAGCATGGAACTGATCCTTGTAAGCATCCCACTCCTCCATCAACTGAATCCAAGACCTCTGTAATTCTCCAAGATTAGTAGGCATATAAGGATAGAGAAATGTGTAAGGAATGCCCTCCTCCGTAGTGGGTTCCACAATCACTGGAAAAACAGCGACATAGGGCATCATAAGCTGCTGGGCACGAGCTCGTACCCATTGTAGGTAAGGTTCCATAGGAATGGAAGTCTTTGGTCCCAAAGCCTTGGTGCCAGATCTGTTTACCATGCCCCAGGCTCGTATGAATCTCCAGTGATACTCATTGACATCATCCGCATAGTTGAATACAATACCCTCGATAAGTAACTCATGGGGACCATCCCTTCGAGCATAACCAAATTGCCGCAGGCATAAACAAGGGTTATATGTTATACCCCCTCTGATGCCAAGTAGCGGGATATTAGGGTACTCTCCACATCGATCAATAATAGCATTATTTTCCATAGCTCGAGAACACCAGAGAATATCCGCATGGGCGAGCGACATTATCCTTTGCGACCAACCCAAACCTTCTTCATTCTTCAGTATGGACTTAGGGAGGTGAGAAATAAACCACCTTGACAGCAACAACATACAACACATGAGAATCCCTCTTCTCTTCATGGTACAAGTATGGAGAGCGTGCAAAATATCCCCGAGCAAAGTAGGCACCGGGTTACGAGAGAGAAATATCTTGATAGCATTCACATCTACGAATGAACCCAGATTAGGGAATAGGACTAACCCATAGATTAGAAGATCCAAGACCTCCTCGAAAGCCTGAAAATCCGTATCATCCCAAAATAGCTGGGCTTTGTTTATCAGAAACTTAGCTAGAAAACCCTTGACTCTGCTTCTTGTTTCCCAATTGGATACCACGTCAACCCGTTTTAGGTGTAAAGCTGAGGCAATGACTTCTGGTTTAGGAGCTTCTTCTAAACCTGTGAAGCGTAACTGCTCAAGAATGGGTATATCCAATAGCTGAGAGAATTCTTCCAAGATAGGTACCAACTGATAGTCTGGAAAGGTGAAGCAGTGGTGCTTGGGATCAAAGAACTGAAAAAGTACACTCATCATCTTTTCATCAAAGTTTGAAGTAACCAGGTCGAGAAGTCGGCCATGTCTCTTGGTGAACGTAGAAGTTCCAGAAACCCTTGATGCTAGCTCTTTGAGTTAGGAATGTATCTTCACAAAGCTGATTTGGATAGTGTTTCTACGTACAGAAGCCATGATCTACAAAACAGGGCAAAGATAAATTCCCTTGGTCTTTGAAATAGTTAGTGTAATAAGAATGGATGCTATGTTATAATGCATGATGTCATGGTAAAACATAGGTATAGCAAACACAGGTATAGCAAGCACAGTCAAATCATACAACTCCCTTAAGTTTAAGGCTTGCATGAGGTCAAAGGTAATACCCTCTTGAAGTTATTTGGTTTCAACCTGTCTTAGAAATAGTAACCGGGTTCTAGAGGATCTCAATATCACTGACCATCCTTTATCGGCATTGTCTCAACTCACACAATCTTTTCTTGCGGCTGAAATATCCCAAAAGTCTGATCTCAATGAGTGTAGCATCGAGTATCAACCAGTTCTCAGATCTACACCGAGGCTGGATATCTCACTACTTTTTAATATCCAAGTTGGGAAATTAAAGGTTCTGAGGTCAATTGATGCTTCATGACACCACACGGAGGCCCTGTACTCTCCCTGATTGACTCAAGGGTTACCGGTACCAACCAAAGTGCGACATCAATGTAGCTACTGCTTCAACCGTTTCGGTATACCCCAACATAGTTCCCTCACAATTTTTTTCTACTTACCTAAAAGGTGTTCCTCAGATCCGAGTGTAGGATCTAATAACCCAAACAATTCCCATAAATATAAAGCAAGCAAGACAATCAAGAGAAAGCAATTATATATGACCTAGATCCTAAGGTTTACCCCACTTTATATTTCCCCAGCAGAGTCACCAGTTCTGTGATACGGTGGCAGAACCGACTGTTTAATACTGGTTTGCATTTTGCGTTTGCAAAATGTTGCGGTAAGCAAGAGTCGCCACCGACTTTTATTTCATCCAATCATGGAAAAGGAAAAAGAATAGAAAAAACCTTTTTTCGAGATATTCTGAGTACGAGGGGTAGAATATAGAAAGGGAAGGTATTAGAACCCTTTCTATCCATGGTTTTCCATGGGCTCTTAGGTACTTGCTCATATTTTTAAAATTGCTTGTGCGTGTGCTTGCTTTGAAAATATTTTACTTTGTGATGACCCTTGTATCAGTCCTCAAGGGTGTGACGAAGTTGTTTTTGAAAACTGTTTTGAAAAGGTGTTAGTGTGAAAAGATTTGTTTTGAGCAAGTACCTACTAGCATCTACCTACTCGAAAAAAAAGATCGTTTTTGTTTTATTTCCTTTAGACAGTGTTATCCCACTATTAAGGAGTAGGTAGCATCATCGTTGGAGTTTGTAAGGGACGTTCGAAAGGGACAAATACAATCACTAAAGCAATAGTTAGAAAACCTTAGTAGTAACCCTAGAGTCTTAAGATCTTTTTGAGGCATTATTTCTAAAGCAACATTTCCGAGGCAACATTCGAATGGGACACTTTGATCTCTTTAGACTGGAGGGCCACCACTAAAATCTCCTATGCTTAATGATTGTGTACCGAAGGCAACCGGAGTGAGGTAAACCCTAGGAGTGAACATGTGCGAGTGATTTGTTTCAGTTATTTTAATCTTTGCACATTAGGGTTTTCTAACTGTTTTAATTTTCATGCATTCTTGCCATACAATCCTATTAGCCATACATCTAGACAATTAATGATTTGCTGAAAGTAAACGCGGAAATAAACCTAGCTATTACATGGCTTTGACAGTTACACAATTGCCTTGACGTAAAATAAAAAAATGCGGAATTTAAAATCCTAATTAAACTATTACAACCTTGAAACAATTGCAATAATTTGAATTAAAAGAAAGTCAAGGAGCGCGCGACGAATCACGTACGAGAATAAAGTCTGAGTCCTAAAAAATCTAATCAGTTAAAGAGGAAATATTTTTTTGTATTTTATTGTTGCGAAAAATATTTGAAATTTTAACCTAATTTGTCTAATTAATTTTAATTATAAAAAAAGAAGAATTTGAATTAATCTAGTTAAGCTAATTAATTAATTGCAATTAAATATTTTTATGAAAAAAACTAAAATCTAATTTTTTAGTGATTTTTTGATTTTCTGATTAAAAAAATGATTTTTGTTGTGAAAATAATTAAAAATAACCAATAAAAAAGAATTAAAAAAAGAGAGAAAGATTTGGGCCTGAAGTGATGAAGCAAACTGGGGGTGTATGTTGAACTTCTGAAACCCAGAAGGATGGCCCAGAGTCTGGCGCCAGTTCCAATGAGACCATCTTCTAGGGGCTCATGGTGGACATACGTATGCTGGCGTTGGATCTGGCTGGAGATGGATCCAGAGGATGAGATCAGAGGGCGCGTGATGATCCTCCAAAGGTGAGGTATGCTGGATCTGGAGTGATGAAGCAAACTGGAGGTGCATGCTGAACTTATGAAACCCAGAAGGATGGTCCAGAGTCTGGCGCCTAATCCAATGAGACCATCTTCTGGGGGCTCATGGTGGACCTGCGTATGCTGGCGTTGGATCTGGCTGGAGATGGATCCAGAGGATGAGATCAGAGGGCGCGTGATGATCCTCAGAAAGTGAGGTGTGCTGGATCTGGAGAAAATAATGGAGAAAATGCCAAAAGCTCATGCCTGGGATCGAACCCAGGACATGAGCTTCATACTTCCTTCCTCTGACCAACTACGCTGGATGTCTCAATTGTTAATATAATAATGAACATATAATATATTGGAAAACAAGTTAGTGACCAGAAAACGCACGCCAAATTCAAATGGACCAACCACGCCGTGACACACATCGTCTTCTTCCTGCAACCGTCGTCTTAGGCATGAAGCTTTTACCTACAGTTCATGGCTATAACTAAAACCATGCGTATTTCAAAAATCTACTACAAGCAACATAAATATAATTTAAAGTCATAGATCTACTCGTCTTGACCTCACGAGTGTGATGGTACTCCTTTCTTGGCCCAATTTTCCCTGTACTGAAAAACCCCAAAGTGGACCTTAAAACCCTAACAATGGCAATCACTCGTACCTGCACTTAAACTCCAATCAAACAATCCAGAAACGTGGCAAACATGATGATAAACGCAAATATATGCTTAGAAAATGTTTATGATGAGTAAATTGTTAGAATCAAGTTTAAGATTTTTTGCAAACCGTGACGATTGTAGGATGAGATTCTGAACGTTTGGAAGCCTGCAAATGAATCGAGCAGCTCTAGAAAGTGTCTAGGAGTGGATTGCTGGCCTCAAATCCCCTTGAGAGTGGCTCTAAGATGGAATTCAATTTCACCCTTTTTGTTCAAATTTTTAGTTTTGTTCTGGCAGCTTGCACGTCCAAAAACCTTATGCCATGCTTTGTTCTTGTCCATTATATATCTAGGAACGAATTAGGGTTACAAATTTGGACTGAATCTTTGCAATTATATGAGATTTAATTTTCAAGCTTATGTAAACTTGCTATTTTGAGCCAAATCTTCCCTTTCTTGTACCAATTATGCTTGATTCGTTTTGGCCTTGATAATTCAACATATTTTGATTGCCAACCTGTCCAAAAACCAAACCAAATCAAATCATATCTTTGCTATTATTCGTCAATTATTTGATTTAATTCACTTTTTAATTAATAAAAAATCAAAATAAATTTGAAAAATGAAGCAAATAATGTGTGGGTGAACTTTTGATTCGTGGACCATATTATAAGTGAGGTGCAAGTATAAAAAGTTAGGCCCATTTAGCAAAAAATGCATTTTTGAGCACATTTGACTTTTGGCAATTTTGCAAAAAAGGTCAACTTTGACAAGGCATATATCCTCCAATTTTAACCCTAGAGAGGTGTTCTTGAACTTTTTAGAAAGCTTAGGATGTCCCCTAAGCAACCCTTTTAGTATCATCTCAATTGAGTCTTCCATGTTCATGTATGAAGCTTTGACCCAAAAGGTGTTTTTGTTAACTTTTCAAAAGGACCTATAATGTCAAAATTCATATCTTTTTATGAGTGCATATTTTGAACTTGTGAGCTGAAGATTAATTGTATGGAATTGCATCCTATTAAAAATTAGCTTTGGATGGAAAATTTCTGATAAAGCATGAAGAAGTTATGCTTGGTCAAAGTTGGGTTGACTTTTCCTACAAAACCTTAATTTAGCAACTTCTGGGTTTTGATGAATTTGGAGCATTCCTTGAGGAATCACAATAAACCCTTTATCAAATGATGGATAAAACTGAAAAATGATGATGTTGACCAAAAATCTCGGAGTTTGACTGTATGTGAGCCACAGTTGACTTTTGACCTAATACAGTCGATTCTCAAGCATCTGAGTAGTTGGCTGAGCAAACTTCTTATGCAAGGCTTGAAACTTGGCATGGATGATATTGGGAACATATTAAGACCGTGGATAGTATAGGAGACCTTTGTGGTCCTCTCATCTTGATGAAAATAAAAACCCTAACTTAAGATATACTGCCTTAGGAGAGAGTTTGTATGGTCAACTCTTGGGCTTCCTTGAGCAACTTGGGGACCTCAATTGACATGTATTGAGTAAAATGAGAGGGAAAATTTTGGGGTACAATAATATGTAAATGTGATACGGTGGCAGAACTAACTGTTAATATTGATTTGCGTTTTTTATTCGCAAAATGTCGCGGTAAGCAAGAGTCACCACCGACTTTTATTTTATCCAACAAGGAAAAGGAAAAAGAACAGAAAAAACCTTTTTCGAGATGTTTCTGAGTACGGGGGGTAGATTATAGAAAGGGAAGGTGTTAGCACCCTTTCTATCCGTGGTTTTCCACGGGCTCTTAGGTACTTGCTCATTTTGAAAATTGCTTGTGTGTGCTTGTTTTGAAAAGTTTTGTTTTACTTCGTATTAACCCTTGTTTCTGTCCTCGAGAGTGTTACGAAGTTCTTTTTGAAAACTTTGTTTGAAAAGTGTTGGTGTGAAAAAGTTTTTGTTTGTTTGAGCAAGTACCTAGGAATTAATCTACCTACTCGAAAAAGGTCTGTTCGCTTTCCTTTTAGATAATGATGTCCCATTATTGAGAAATAGGTAGCATCATCATTGGAGTTTTTAAGGGACATTCGAAGGGACAAATTCGATCACAAAAGAAATGTTAGGAAATGTTAGTAATCATCCTAAAGCTTTAAAGATCTTTTTCCGAGGCAACATCCAAATGGGTCATTTTAGATCTTTTGGGACTATAGGACAACCACTAACAAACCCTATACTTCATGACCGTTTACCGAAGGCAACCGGAGTGGAGTAAACCCTAGGAGTGAGCTTGTGCGAGTGTAATTTTCAGTTAATTTATCTTTGCATATTTAGGGTTTTCTACTGTATTAATTTTCAGTTTGTCTTTCCATACAATCCTATTAACATACATCTAAGCAGTTTATAGTTTACGGAAATAAAAGCGAGAAAGTTAAAGGTCCTAACTATTACAGGGCTTTTGCAGATACATAATTATTTTGGACTGAAAATAAAGATACGGAATTGAAAACCCTAATTGCTATTACAAACTCGGAGCAGTTACAATAATAATAAAAAGGAAATTAAAAGCGCGCGACGAATTAAATGCGATAATAATTAGAAAAACCTGAAAATCTATTTGAAAAATATTTAGGTTATTTTGAGAAAAAAATAGATTAAACTATGTACAAATTAACCCTAATTTCTAATTAATTTAAATTATGAAAAAAGGAATTAAATTTCCCTAAATTAAATTAATCTAATTAATTAAGGAAATAAAATATTTTTTATGAAAAAAATGATTTTTATGTTCTTTATTATTTTTAGATTTAATGATAAAAACTGATTCTTGTGTTATTTTTGTAAAAAAGAAAATAATTAATGAATAATTAAAAAAGAAAATAAAGAGAAAATAATTAAAGAATTGGGCCTGTATAAGCAGTTGGGAGAGGTGCATGTTGAATTTGTTTAGGCCCAAAAGTTGCTGAGCCCAGTCCCACGTTTGATTCAATGCTGGTCCTTGTTGATGGTGCACCATGGTCATCCCTTGATGAGCGTTGGATCTAGCTAGGCAATGATCCATTGGCTGGATCAGTGGTGTGCATGGAAGGCGCCTGACAAGGAGATGCATGGGAACCGCTGAAACAAAGTTAGAAAAATAAAATTGTTGGGACCTGGGATTGAACCCAGGTCCTTCCACTTATACTATGCGCACCTTGCTGTAACGCCCCGATATTTAATTCTTTATTTAATTAAATATTGTTTTGATTATTTTTTAATTAGAATTTTTATCGTTGAAGTCGAGATTATTTTATTAAGTTGGAATAATAATTTAATCAGGTTTATATAGGTATAAATAAGTTGAGATACCTTTTTACTAGTAAGCTTATAATTGATGTTGGGCTTAAGTATGGTGTCGCGAAGTAATAAGAGGGTATTTTGTTTAGGCCCATTTAAGTTACTAAAGGTTAAATAATAATATTTTATTAGAAAATAGAAGAAAGGAGAGAAAGAGGTGTTATCAGGAAAAACAAAATAAAAAGAGAAAAGAGAATAGGGTTTTGTAAGAAAAGGAGAAGAACGAGGAAGCTGCTGCTAGGGCTAGTTTCCAGAAATTCCATTGAAGCTTTCTTGATTGTTTCAAAATCAAACCAGGTAAGGGTGGGTTTCCTATACTATAATGGGGTGTATGATACTTTGTATGTGGGAAATTGTATGTGAAATTGTTACTGTTTTATTGACTTGTGCTTGGCTTGTGTTGTTGTGATAATAAAGATTAATATTGTTTTAGTTATAGAACTGTCAAGGAAAATATGTGGGTTGCTGTGTTATTTTCCGGGTTGAGTTTAGATTAGTCGACAGAAGAATTACTGAAGCAGTATAAGAACTACGCATAAAAATTAAGTATAGGAAATAAGAAGAAGGAATGAAACAAAATTAGGAGTGGAATTGCCGTCCGACACTTGTGTATATGGGGAGGTTGCCGTTCGGAAACCTTTGGGAAAGGGAGAGGTGCCGATCGGCACATGTGTAGTAGGTAGAGGGAAGTGCCACTTTGGCACTGTGAGGCAGGGGTAATTGTTTTCTCTGTTTTCTCTGTTTTCTGCTTGTCCTTCTAAGGCACTATGCTGCATAATTCTCAAATGATATCAGTAATAGCTAGTAGCAGTATATATGAATGTCACTGTTTCAGTAACATTAAATTAAATTAGTTGCTAGAAGCTAGATTTATAGGAAATAATGGCACATCCATAGGTTGTATAATAAATTAGTAATTTGGGGAGAACAATTAACAGTGAAATATATATATTTTTAAATGTTTGAATTAGTTTTTATTAGTGATGAAAATAATTTAGAAATGGGATTAATTGATTAAGTTGGTAAATAATTGGAGACAAGTTGATTAATTCGGTATGTTGGTATATTGATGTATTTTGCAAATTGACCAAAATGTCGTTTTTGTTTCGGTATCTCTATAGTAAGTAAATGTTGTGATTTACCCTTGATTAATTGGTAATAATGGTGATATAGGCCTTTGGCCAATGTTGAAGGTGTGAATTATTGTTATGTTGACCTTTATTATGTTGTTCTCGTTATTGCGTTGCCAACTTGTGGTTGTTTACATCATCGCATAGCATAGCATATCATTAAAGTTGGCCTGGATTGGCATGTCCTAAGTTGGAGCGAATGCTCACCACGTTGGCCTTTATTGGCAAGATTTATGTTGAGGGCTTATGCCTTATGCCTCGGTAAACTGACACTTTCTAAGTTGGGAGTTCTGCTCCAATGGTACCGCATGCATTTGCATAATTGAGTCGCATTTGGAGTCGTTGATTTGTTGCTTATTAGAAGTGTCGTTTACGCACGGTAATGTTATAAGTTGAATTGAGGTGTTGGTGAATGGTATTGTTTTATGTTGATTTGGTATGAAGTGGTGATTTTACATAAACTGATTTCGATATATTATTTATCATATGTTCTATTATAGTATTCGATATCTCACCCCTTCTGTTTGAATTCTACCCTTTGTTGGTAACGTGCAGGTAACCAAGAGGAGTAGTCGTTAGCGTTGTTAGTTCGAGTTTGGTGTCATTTGCTCTGATACGTAGCACTCGGGGGAAATGAATGCTTGTCTTATTTTGTTGTTTATTTATCGAACATTATGTTGTTATTTGAGGAGTTATCATATTGATTTTATTTTATGATTCAAAAGATGCTATATCTCATATGGAGAATTATTATGAATCTGCTGCGTGATTAATCAAAGTTGGTTTATGTTATGAAGACTTTATTCATGAGTTGTGTTCATTCCGTTTTCTTTAAGTTTTATATATCTATTCTAAAAGCATGACAAATTTATGTGTTTCTGTTGAATGTGTAGCATCCCGATTATTCTGGAAATTTTCATACTGATTTTTCGTAAATTGCTTGGGGTAGAATCGGGGTGTTACACTTGCCACCTGAGCTGTGTGTCTGAATTGTTAATACAATAACAAAAATTAATAATATATGAAAAACAAGTGGATAATTGAATAAAATAAAACGCGCGCCAGCCATTCAAATGGTCCAATACTATGGTGCCAAGTCATCGTCTCATTAATTGAGACCGGCGTCTTAGACCAAGACTTTTACCTACAGACAAACGTCTGTTGCCATAACCTGTGCACTTCAGAAATCACGTTTAAGAAACATAAATAAAATTAAGGACCATGGATCAATTGGATTTGACCTTTTGATCATAATGGTGTCCTTCATTAGGGCCAATTATTCTTGCATTTGAAAGCCCTAAAACGATGAAGTAAACCCTAGCAATGGCAAATACGTATACATGCATCAAAAATTCAATTAAATCATCAAAGCATGTTGCAAATGTGTCAATAATCATAAACACATTATTAAAATATGGTTATGATGCAAGAATTGTTGTAGTCAATTTTGAAATAAAGAGCAAACCTCGTGTAGTCTAGGGGGCGATTCTGGGCTTGGGAATTCCTGCAATTGATCGTGTTAGCTTCTGGGAAGGTCCAGGAATCGATTATGAGCTTTGGAATGGCTTGAATTGATCTCTAGGTTAGAAAATGAATCACCACTTTCTTGCCAATTTTTTAGTTTTGTTCTTCCTTTCTCACGACTGTAATCCTTGTTCTTGCACATTGTTCTTGTTCAGTATATATAGTTTGATGAATTAGGGCAACAAAATGGTTTGAATCTTTGTAAATCATGGGAATTTGATTTGATTTCTTTGCTATATGATATCTTTAGAAAACAAGCATAATCATGCCAATTTGCTCCAATTATCCCTTAATCTGATTTGATATGATTTGGACAACTTGATTAGATTGTGATTCCTACAAAAATCAGATCAAAAATCAATCTTTTATATTTTTTGCAATTTATTTGATTTAATTTAACTTTTAAATAATAAAAAATCAAAATAAATAAATAAATAAAGAAAAAAATGTGTGGATGCTGATTTGGGTCGTGGACCATGTCTCTAACAAGATGTAATAATGAGAACCTAGGCCTATTTGACAAAAAATGTATTTTTGAGCACATTTGACTTTTGACAATTTTGCAAAAAATGGTCAACTTTGACAAGGCACATATCCTCCAATTTTAACCCTAGAGAGGTGTTCTTGGACTTTTTAGAAATCTTAAGATGTCCGCTAAACAACCCTTTTGGTTTCATCTCAATTGGGTCTTCCATGTTCATGTAAGAAGCTTTGACCCAAAAGGTGTTTTTGTTGACTTTTCAAAAGGACCTATAATGTAGAGATTCATATCTTTTGATGAGTGCATAATTTAAACTTGTGGGATGAATATTAGTTGTAGGGAATTGCATCCTATTAAAAATGATCATTGGATGGAAAATTTCTGATAAAGTATGAAGATGTTATGCCTGGTCAAAGTTTGGTTGACTTTTCCTGTGAAACCCTAATTTAGCAACTTTTGGGTTTTGATGAATTTGGGGGAATTCCTTGAGGAATCATGATCAACCCTTGATCAAATTATGGATATATCTTCAAAATGTTGATGTTGACCAAAAATATTGAAGTTTGACTGTATGTGGGCCACAGTTGACTTTTGACCTAGTATAGTTAATTTTTAGGCATATGGGAAATTGACTGAGAAAACTTCTTGTGCAAGGCACAAAACTTGACATGGATGATCTTGAGAACATATTGGGACCATGGAAAGAATTTGGAACCTTTGGAGTTCCCACACCCTGATGAAAAAGGAAACCCTAGTTTGAGGTATATTGCCTTGGGAGAGAGTTTTTCTGGTCAGCTCTTGGGCATCCTTGAGCAAGTTGAGGACCTCAATGGGCATGTGTTGAGTAAAATGAGACGGAAAATTTTGGGGTACAACAGCTGCCCCTGTTCAATATTCTTAAACCTGAGGATGTAGATTGGCTGTCTGCCTTTCGTAATCTGAAGGTGGAAGATGATTGAACATTAGAGTGCCCAGAAATTTGCACTCGTCTGTAGTATAGGGAATGGGCTTACAGATGCCATTTGGAGGAGATGATAGAAGGTCACCGGAGATGGGCTTAAAGAAGCCATCTGAAAGATATGACGGAGAATCGTCGGAGATGGGCTTAAAGATGCCATCTAGAGGATGTTGATTTCCCGAGATATTCCTTTGATGAGAGTTCTTGTTCCTGTCATTGAGGAGGAATCTGCTGAGGAATATTGGTATCTGTCTTGAGAGAAATGGAATTTTAGGAACTTCAGTTATCCGTTACTCTACTAGGGAATCATCTCTTAGTCGAGGAGATGAATATGAACTGCTATCTGGTCGTGCTCCAGGCCTTACAGTGATTTGCTGAGGATAATAAGATTGTCTGCTATCTGGTCATGCTCCAGTTTTTACAGTGACTTACTGGGGAGATGAGATTAAACTTGCTATCTGGTCGTGCTCCAGGTTTTGCAATTTCTCAATTCTTATCTAGTCGTGTTCCAGGCTTCAGAAGAAATTAAGTGGTTATCCGGTCGTATCCGGGTTTCAACTTGAATTTAAGGCATACTAACATCTGGCCGTTTCCAGGCTTCATAGTAATTGGCTGAGTAAACTGCTATCTGGTCGAATTCCAAGCTTCGTAGTACCTTATACTGTTATCTGGTCGTGCTCCATATTTCATAATGTCTCTTGCCGTTATCTGGTCATGTCCCAGGCTTTAGTAATTTGGAGAAATTTAGATATTATCCGGTCGACTTCCGGGCTTTATAGCTTGAATTTGAGATATACCACTATCTGGTCGATTCTAGGATTCGTAGTATTTTGGAGAATTTAAGATATTATCCGGTCAATTTTCGGGCTTCATAGCTTGAATTTGAGATATACCACTATCTGGTCGATTCCAGGCTTCGTAGTATTTTGGAGAAATTAAGATATTATCTGGTCGATTTCCAGGCTTCATAGCTTTTGAACTGGAATAGAAATATTAGTATCGATTTGACTGAACCAGGGAAAGGTCTCGAGTTGTCTTCAATTGGGAGAGAAATCTTAGTATCGATTTGACTGAACTCGAGAGAGGTCTCGAAATAAATTTGACTGGCATAGAAATCATGGGAATCTTAGTGGCGATTCAGCTGACCTAGACGAAAGTCTTAGAACATCTTCAACTAAAATAGAAACCTTAGTGTCGGTTCGACTGAACCAGAGAAAATCTTGAAAAGTGTTGGAATATCTTCAACTGGAATAGAAACCTTGGTGTCGGTTTGACTGAACTAGAGAGAACTTGTGAGAACTTGATTGCATCTTTCCCTGAAAGGTAAAGAGTTAGTCGTATATAATGTCATGATGTATGAAATGTATTGAGTAATGATGTTCTCAAAATAAATGAGATTGTGCTGTGTAATATGTATGCGCATGCCATGATGTATGGATATGAAATGATATTGTGATATTCTCTAGTTGGGGAAAATAAATCCTGGACTGCTGCTGGAGAGTATAAGGAGTTGAGTTCTTCGTTTCCGCTGGGGATAGTGACCGAAGATGATTAGATGGAGATTTACATCCATTGTGCTTGAGAATATTCTGCGGGAGAGACTCTGTCTGAGAACAATCCTACGGGGGAATGACTCTATGGGGAAAAGAGATACTATGTTGGAAGATCTGCTGATTTGGAGAAATAAACTCAGCTGGGGATGAACTACCATTGCTGGAGAGAAGAGCTCTGTTGGAGATTGAGCTTCCGCTGTCAGAGAAAAAAACTCTTCTCGGGAGATGGCTTTATAAATTTCTCATGGTTATAAAACTCGACCGGGGGATACATTCATTAGCTTTCTGAAAGAGCCTGCTGGGGAAGGAATTCCTGCTTGGGGATACGGAGGTCGAACCTTGGTTGTCTCGGCTCTGTGGGGAATATAGGAATCACTGGCTTGTATGTGATAGTGACTTTGCTTCCAACTGTCTCTGCCCCTTGTACCATGCTGGAAAAAGTACATGCGGAGATTTTGTGGATGGATCTATATCGTGATTGTACTTGAACATGTATTTAATGAGTGTCAGGATGACATCCGTCTCTACATCGTGTCTGAACTATACTTGAAACATGTGTTGAATGAGTGTCAGAATGACATCTGTCTCTATATCGTATCTGAACTGTACTTGAAACATGTGTCAAATGAGTGTCAGAATGACATCTGTCTCTGGATCGTATCTGAACTGTATTTGAAACATGTGTTGGATAAGTGTCAGAATGACACCCGTCTCTGGATCGTATCTGAACTGTATTTAGAGGAGAATCTAGAGTAACTATCAGGATGACATCCATCTCTGGATCGTACCTGAACTGTTTCTAGAAGAGAAATTTGGAATAAGTACCAGGATAACATTCGTCTCTGGATCGTACCTGAATTGTTTCTCAATGTATGAAAATCTTGAATGAGTAGCAAAATAACATTCGTATTTGGATCGTATCTGAACCGTTTCTCGATTCTGGTGCTCTTGATGAATGTTGATCAAGGTAAAAGTCTTCCACTGATAGATAGGTGACAGGACATAGTCGTACGTTTTAAATCCTTAACTTTTGCCTGGACCGCCCTTTCGGGTTTTCAGTCCACCGGGATGCCTTTGCAAGTTTTCGACTTGTCGGGTATACAGATTTTTATTTATTTATTTATTTATTTTTTATTTTATGTATATCCCTAACTTTTTCCCGAACCCTTTTGGTTCGCTGGGATTCCCTTATTTTTGCCTAGGTGTGTAATCCTAGCGGGTCTTTTTTTTCATGCGTAGTATTTTCTGACTATGTCCACGCTTTCAGGATGTGGAGAGTTGTCATTGTCCATAGTGTTATGTTGTAGTACTGTCAAAAATGTTTTCTTGATGGCACATGATTCATTGCTGGAATGCGTGCGTAATGCCCCAAGCGATTCAGATCGAGATCTGCCCCTAGTTATTTGGCACTTTTGGAGATACCGCCCCAGGTGTGTTTAGACATCATGTCATGCCCCTTGCTTATAGAAGACCTGTTATTGGAAGTTTTTTTCCTGCTGAGGTGATTTTGTCCATTGAGAGGATGTCTGTTCATTGAATATTCATTATGCGGATTTCTCTGCTGTCAAACAATTAGTCATATGCAAACAATGTCATTTAAAGAATGCAAAACTCATGTCTGTATTGAAATTATTTTTTTTCGAAAATGTGTTTTGTGTATTAAAACTAAGTTTGCAAGAATGTGATATCAACTCAGGATTCGTAACAAAGCCTACAGGAGTCAGGATACCTTTGTAACAATATGCTCTCAAACTAACCCATGCTTCGACTAGGACTTTTAAGCGTTATAACATGGCCTGGTTCACGGTTCAAGAAACAAAGGATAAAGGCTCAAATTTTATTTGTACCCAACCCGCTCTTCGTGATGTTCTTCAGTCCTATGCTCAGTTAATTGCGCGTTTAGATCCCGATTGAGTTTAGAATATTTGCTCTGATACTTGGTGATGATTCAGTAATTGAACATTTTTTTTGAAAAGGCAGTAATTTTTGTAATCTTCTTTTTGTCGAGGATTTGTAGTAACCTCTTTTTTTCTTCTTTTTTCATTATCCCTTCTTTTGCCTGAACTGTTTCTTTTGCGATTACAGTCAGCGGGATGCCCCAATTTTCTCTTAAGTCTCTTTCATAGGTTTTGACTTAATGGACTTTTATTTCGAGAGATAATGACTGCCTGTCTTGACGATTATATGGAACCATCACCGTCTTTTGTTTTGGAAGGACGTCTTTGATGCCATTCATTGTGTACGAAGCGACAGATTGTGACTGAATGCGCCTGTGAATTAACAGAGAAAACTACCCTGCCCCAGGTTATGATTAAGGGTTTTAATTTGTGAAAAAAGAAAAACTCATACTTCTTTGGCTCGAAGGGGTCGACTAGGGATTATCTTCCTTATAACTCCATTGTTTAGGATTTGAAACAACGTCTGTACATCGTCAGTGGGGTCTGTTCAAAAGCATACTGGAGAGATTGTGGTATCATTTTCGTCCTCCTCCCTCTAAGGATTAGAGTTTTTAATCGAGAGTTGAATATCACCAAAGGAAATAAGAACGCATTTTTGAAATAGTGAATACGAATGAATTGATTCAAGACAAACATGTGCAATGCATTGATGAAATAATGAGGTTTGATATGAATAAATGTTCAAACAAATCAAAAGAAAATTACACATTGAAAATTCTAATGAACAAAAAGTCTTCTTGTGAGAACTTGTCACTTCAGATGGTATGCCTTGGAGGGATGGCAGAAGAACTTATCCTGACCGTCTTGTGCGAATTATAGCGCACCTTCATCGATCAGGTCTTGAATTTTATTTCTCAACGCCCAACAACTGTTGGTGTCATGTCTAGGACTGTTGGAGTGGTACGCATATCTTGCATTTGGATTGTACCTTGGGGAGGCTATGTTGGGATTCTGAGGAGGGTCCCCTAACATAACCAACTTGGCCTTCAATAGGCATTACAATTCTTCAACCAATGACATGTTGATTTTGGTGAAGCGTCTTTCGGATGTATTCTTCTTATGCCGATTACCCCGTTTTCGTTGGCGAGGTTATGGTTGGGCTTGTGATGTAGTAGAAATCTGGAAAGGTCTGTTCCTGACCAAACCAACTTCTTCTCTCACTGGGGGCTGATTAATGCCTTGATCCATAATTTTAACTGTTTGTTTCATGGATCTGCATCCATCTTGGTGAAGCTTGTTGAGGAAGGCTCTTAGCCCTTCTTGTCCTCGAGGTAAGTTTTGGATAAGAGCCATCTGCCCCATCATCTGGGTTCTCATTGCTTCTACCTCAGCTTATAGTTGCTCCAATTGTTCATCCTTGTTGTTGTCAGGACGTTACTTAGTCAGATTCCCGACGAAGAGTGTTTTCAGGTCTTCTTGCCCCTTGGATAGATACAGGAGAAATTCCTTGAACTGGGCATCTTGAGCTTGGAGATCTCTATTGTCTTGTTGGAGAGCCATTTTTGAAATAAACAACGAGAACATGAGAGACCTGCTTTGAAACCTGCTTATGCAATGATATGTATTATATATGTATGTGATGTTTTCAAGGATCTCGCGGGGTAAACAAGAAAATGCCAGAAGTTGAAATTTGCAGATTTGATTGAAAAACTTCGTATCATTGAGAGTCCTTCTACGAGAGTCAAGCTCACCTTATCAAGTGGGTCATAGCCCCTGACTCAAGTTGTTGAGTTTTGATCTTCTGACGACATTGGCTAGAGGAAAATAAATCCCCTTGCCCCTTGCTAGACGTCTGATTTATCATAACCTGCATCACAAACCCTCCAGATCCTTGAAATGGTTAAGGAAATGTTAAGGCATGATGTTATGATAAGTATGCTATGCTTTTAAGCAAAGGTGAAAAGTGATGTAAGCAAGTAAACCCTGCAAGAAATCCAAGTTATTGGATAATAACTGTAAACAAAACCTGCAAGAAACTCATGTTTCCAGGTAATAAAACTCTGCAAGTAGTTCAAGTTGAAAGCACACAAGTCACGCAAACAACCTTAGGTTTAGGCTTTCATGGATTTTAAGGTCATACTATCTTGAAGCTGGATTAGTTCAACCTGTCCTATAAATAGTAACCGGGTTCTAAGGGATATCAATATCACTGATCTTTCCCCCAAGCCTTGTTCAGTCGACGATTGACTCGTAATCAAACAAAACTCAGAAGTCAAACCTCAATGAGTGTAGCATCGAGTATCTGTCGACCTTGGGCATACACCAAAGCCGACCATCTCGTACGTCCTACTGTCCAAGTTGTGCAATTAAAGGTTCTAAGGTCAGTTGATGCTTTATGACACTACGCGGCGGCCCCGTACATCTCCCTGATTGACTCAAGGGTTACGGGTAACAACCAAAGTGCCACATCAACGTAGCTACTGCTTCAACCGTTTCGGTGTACCGCAACACATCTCCCTCACAGTTTATTGCTACTTACCTAAAAGGTGTTTCCCGATCCGGGTGTAGGATCAAATAACCCAAACAGTTCCCATAAATATAAAGCAAGCAAAACAGTTCCCACTTTATATTCTTCTCCCCAACAGAGTCGCCAGTTCTGTGATACGGTGGCAGAACCGACTGTTAATACTGGTTTGCGTTTTTTGTTCGCAAAATGTCACGGTAAGCAAGAGTCGCCACTGACTTTTATTTTATCCAACAAGGAAAAGGAAAAAGAACAGAAAAAACCTTTTTCAAGATGTTTCCGAGTACGGGGGGTAGATTATAGAAAGGGAAGGTGTTAGCACCCTTTCTATCCGTGGTTTTCCACGGGCTCTTAGGTACTTGCTCATTTTGAAAACTGCTTGTGTGTGCTTGTTTTGAAAAGTTTTGTTTTACTTCGTATTAACCCTTGTTTTTGTCCTCAAGAGTGTTACGAAGTAGTTTTTGAAAACTTTGTTTGCAAAGTGTTGGTGAAAAAGTTTTTGTTTGTTTGAGAAAGTACCTAGGAACTAATTTACCTACTCGAAAAAGGTCTGTTCGTTTTCCTTTTAGACAATGCTATCCCATTATTGAGAAATAGGTAGCATCGTCGTTGGAGTTTTTTAGGGACATTCGAAGGGACAAATACGATCACAAAAGCAATGTTAGGAAATGTTAGTAATCATCCTAAAGCTTTAAAGATCTTTTTCTGAGGCAACATCCGAATGGGTCATTTTAGATCTTTTGGGGCTAGAGGACAACCACTAACAAACCCTATACATCATGACCGTTTACCGAAGGAAACCAGAATGGAGTAAACCCTAGGAGTGAGCATGTGCGAGTGTAATTTTCAGTTAATTTATCTTTGCACATTTAGGGTTTTCTACTGTATTAATTTTCAGTTTGTCTTTCCATACAATCCTATTAACATACACCTAAGCAGTTTATAGTTTGCGAAAATAAAAGCGAGAAAGTTAAAGGTCCTAGCTATTACAGGGCTTTTGTAGATACATAATTATTTTGGACTGATAATAAAGATGCGGAATTGAAAACCCTAATTACTATTACAAACTCGGAGCAGTTACAATAATAATAAAAAGGAAACTAAAAGCGCACGGCAAATTAAATGTGAGAATAATTAGAAAAACATAAAAATCTATTTGAAAAAATATTTAGGTTATTTTGACAAAAAATTAGATTAAACTATGTACAAATTAACCCTAATTTCTAATTAATTTAAATTATGAAAAAAGGAATTAAATTGCCCTAAATTAAATTAACCTAATTAATTAAGGAAATAAAATATTTTTTATGAAAAAAATGAATTTTATGTTCTTTGTGATTTTTTGATTTAATGATAAAAACTGATTTTTGTGTTATTTTTGCAAAAAAGAAAATAATTAATGATTAATTAAAAATGAAAATAAAGAGAAAAGAATTAGGCCTGTATAAGCAGTTGGGAGAGGTGCATGCTAAATTTGTTTAGGGCCAAAAGTTGCTCAGCCCAGTCCCACGTTTGATTCAGTGCTGGTCCTTGCTGATGGTGCACCATGGTCATTCCTTGATGGGCGTTGGATCTGGCTAGACAATGATCCATTGGCTGGATCAGTGGGGTGCATGGAAGGCGCTTGACAAGGAGATGCATGGGCACCGCTGAAACAAAGTTAGAAAAATAAAATTGTTGGGACCTGGGATCAAACCCAGTCCTTCCACTCATACTATGCACGCCTTGCCACCTGAGCTGTGTGTCTGAATTGTTTATACAATAACAACAATTAATAATATATGAAAATCAAGTGGATAACTTAATATAAAAAAAAAGCGCGCCATCCATTCAAATGGTCCAATACTACGGTGCCAAGTCATCGTCTCCTTCGTTGAGACTGTCGTCTTAGACCAAGACTTTTACCTACAGACAAACGTCTGTTGCCATAACCTGTGCACTTCAGAAATCACGTTTAAGCAACATAAATAAAATTAACGACCATGGATCAATTGGATTTGACCTTCTGATCATAATGGTGTCCTTCATTAGGGCCAATTATTCCTGCATTTGAAATCCCTAAAACGATGAAGTAAACCCTAGCAATGGCAAATACGCATACAGGCATCAAAACTTTAATTAAATCATCCAAGCATGTTGCAAATGTGTCAATAATCACAAATACATTATTAAAATATGGTTATGATGCAAGAATTGCTGTAGTCAATTTTGAAATAAAGAGCAAACCACATGTAGTCTAGGGGGCAATTTTGGGCTTGTGAATGCCTGCAATTGATCGTGTTAGCTTTTGGGAAGGTCCAGGAATCGATTATGAGCTTTGGAATGGCTTGAATTGATCTCTAGGTTAGAAAACAAATCACTACTTTCTTGCCAATTTTTGAGTTTTGTTCTTCCTTTCTCACGACTGTAATCTTTGTTCTTGCACATTGTTTTTATTCAGTATATATAGTGTGATGAATTAGGGCAACAAAAATGGTTTGAATCTTTGTAAATCATGGAAATTTGATTTGATTTCTTTGCTATATGATATATTTCCAAAAAAAGCATAATCATACCAATTTGCTCCAATTATCCCTTGATCTATTTGATATGATTTGGCCAGCTTGATTAGATTGTGCTTCATACAAAAATCAGATCAAAAATCAATCTTTTATATTTTTTGCAATTTTTTTTGATTTAACTTAACTTTTAAAAAATAAAAAATCAAAATAAATAAATAAATAAAGCAAAAAATGTGTGGATGCTGATTTGGGTCGTGGACCATGTCTTTAACAAGATGTAATCATGAGAAGCTAGGCCCATTTGACAAAAAATGTATTTTTGAGCACATTTGACTTTTGGCAATTTTGCAAAAATGGTCAACTTTGAGAAGGCATATATCCTCCAATTTTAACCCTAGAGAGGTGTTCTTGGACTTTTTAGAAATCTTAGGATGTCCCCTAAACAACCCTTTTGGTTTCATCTCAATTGGGTCTTCCATGTTTATGTAAGAAGCTTTGACCCAAAAGGTATTTTTGTTGAGTTTTCAAAAGGACCTTTAATGTAGAAATTCATATATTTTGATGAGTGCATATTTTTAACTTGTGGGCTGAATATGAGTTGTATGGAATTTCATCCTATTAAAAATGATCCTTGGATGGAAATTTTCTGATAAAGTATGAAGAAGTTATGCCTGGTCAAAGTTTGGTTGACTTTTCTTGTGAAACCCTAATTTAGAAACTTTTGGGTTTTGATGAATTTGGGGGCATTCCTTGAAGAATCATGATCAAACCTTTATAAAATGATGTATATCTCTTCAAAATGTTTATGTTGACCAAAAATCTTGAAGTTTGACTGTATGTGGATCATAATTGACTTTTGACCTAGTACAGTTGATTTTTAGACATCTGGGCAATTGACTGAGCAAACTTCTTGTGCAAGGCATGAAACTTGACATGGATGATCTTGAGAATATATTGGGACCATGGAAATCATTTGGGACCTTTAGCGTTTCCACACCCTGATGAAAGGGGAAACCCTAGTTTGAGGTACATTGCCTTGGGAGAGAGTTTGTCTGGTCAACTCTTGGGCATCCTTGAGCAAGTTAAGAACCTCAATGGGCATGTGTTGAGTAAAATGAGAGGAAAATTTTTGGGGTACAATAGTAAATAACTTAAGCTAATTCTAAAAAATGAGCATGAATTTCTAATAGTACCAAATCCCGACCTAAATATTTTCAGAGGTTCAGATTCAAAATTCTAACTACTCAAGAAACAATAATGAAATCTAAGGACATGGTTAGCTTCATGACAATGATATCTACATTTCTTATTCACAAATAAACCATTAATGATGCTTGTATGAAGAGTTCAAAGTTAGGAAAACTTACCTCAAAATTGGAAATCATGAAATGCAAATGAGCTTGACTCAAGGTGCTACAATGATCAGGTTAGCTTCCTCAAGTTCCCAGGAAGCTAATACAATGGTTAGCTTGAGTTGAGAGTGGATGAAATGGCTTGGAGAAGTCAATGTGCAGTACTCTGTTTTTGGTTATAGAGGATGGTGCAAATGGTGTTACAGTCGTGTAACAGGGCCAGGGATGAGTTGTATTTGATGTTTAGAACATTTAGGAAACAAAAGGCTTGAAAACGCACGAGGGAGATGTCAGTTTCAAGTTTTTGGTCAGAATGTGCAACAATGGTGATTTTTGATTCAGTTCTAAGTTCTTGTGTGTTTTAGGACTTGTGTATGTGTGTGTTTTCTTGTAAACAACTTGTGTGTATATATATGGAAAATTTTTGGATACTTGAGGTGGTACGAAGTACAAGATCAGATGTTTTGGCTTCTTGGCTTGTTTTTGAAGTAAGGTTGATAAACATGGTTTCAATGCATAGTACAAAGCTATCTAGAGTGGTTACCAACTTTAAACATGATTATCTGACTTTGTAGGAAAAGTTTGTTCAGAAGGAACAAGTGCAAAGCTCAATGCAAGTTGACTTTGTATAAAGGTTGCTTTATGTAAATGGCAATGGTGCCTTTGTGCCATTAATGGAAAATTATCTTGGATAAAGCTTAAATCAAATGGATAATAGCTCAAAAGCAAGTGTAATCTTCTTATTAGGGAGAGATCTTGAGGTTTAGAGGCCTGCAAAGCAAGATTGTGCAGCATAGGCTTGAGATTTGAATTCTTGTTCATCACAAAAATGACCTATAATTTCAGTTTGAAACCCTAACTTCCTCTCTTCGATTCTCCTTGCTCAAGAATGATCTCAAGGAGTTCCTTGACATTTTGAAAATCTTGTAATGTGCTATATAATCCATCTTTGAATAACTTTTGAAAATTCCCCCTGGAACTATATGAAAAATTGCCATGAAGTTAGGTTAAAATCCTGCCTAAACTAGGGCAAAATTTTCACTAAGTGTTTAGTTTCATGACCATGACTTCATGGATTAATAACTTGAGATCCAAGAAATTCTACGAGAAATTGTGTAAAGCAATGTTTTATATCTCATGGAGATCTACAACTTCCATGCTGAAAGTTTCCTTTTAATCATCTTGCATCATGGTGAAAAATTGGCTCAAAGTTGTGAAAAAATATGAAGTTTTCAACACTTAGAAAAATTTCTAAGTTTGAAAACTTTGACTTTTCAAAATGAAATCTTGAATTTTTAATTTCTTGATAAACAAGTTTCATATTTTGACATGTTTTGATGAATTGTGATCTTTGACACTTGATTTTGACCAAAAAGTCAAAGTGTGACTTTTCAGTGTACAATTGACTTTTGATCAGTTGACTGAAAAATCAATTATCAATCAAATGACCTTGAGCAATGTTTTGAGTCATGCCATTAGGTTAAAATGATGCAATTTAACTCTTGATATCATTCCTTAAACTAAATAACCATTTGCTAGGTTAAAAAAAATCAGAAATTGCCCTTTCTCAATCAAAACCCTAATTTTGACCATTTTGCCCTTTTGATGATCTGATCAAATTTCTTGAGGAATTGTGACCCAAACTTGATCAAATGACATATATGAGTTCACAATGTTGATATGGATAAAAAATTATGAATTTTGACTATAAATTGACCACAGTTGACTTTTTCCCAAGTATAGTTGATTGTTTAGGTCAACTGCTCAATTGACTGAGCAAAAATGTGATCCAAGACTTGAAACTTGACATGAGTAATCTTGAGGGTCCATAATGATCCATGAAATCCATATGAGGAATTAAAAGCTTAATTTTACTTGTGCAATCTCAAACCCTAATTTCAGTCATCAGTGCTTAAGGAGGTGTCTTGAGCTGATCAATCCTTGTGCAGTCTTGAACCAAAGGAGATCTTGTGAGAAAATGTTTGATAAATGAGAGGAAAAATTTTGGGGTACAACAACTGCCCCTATTCAATCTTCTTAAACCTGAAGAGTTAGATTGGCAGATCCGCCATTCATGACTTAAAGGTGGAAGATGATTGGACACTAAAGTGCCCAGAAATTTGCACTCGAAGATGAAGCGAGAATGGGCTTATAGATGCCAATTGGAGGAATAATGAATATTTGACGGAGATGGGCTTGTAGATGCCATCAAGGGTGACTGTTGACAGAGAATGGACTAAGTCTGAACTTGATTTCAATTGGAAAAGAATTAGAATAAATCTTTGGAGCGACTTATCTGAACCAGAAGAAGTCTTGTATGTTATTTGACTGGGAAGAATCAGAATAAATCTTGGAGCGATTTATCTGAACCAGAAGTGTTCCTTTGGAAAGTATTAGGATAAACCATTGAGGGGTTTAAACTGAACCAAAAAAGATCTTGAATGTTCTTTAACTGGAAAGAATCAGAGTAAATCTTTGAGTGATTTATCTGAACTAGAGAAAACGTCTGCGGGAAAGAATCAGAATAAACCGTTGAGAGATTTATCTGAACCCAAAGTGTTCCTTTGGAAAGTATCAGGATAAACCGTTGAGGAGATTAAACTGAACCAAAAGAGATCTTGAATGTTCTTTAACTGGTAAGAATAAGAGTAAATGTTTGAGTGATTTATCTGAACCAGAGAAAGTGTTTGCAGGAAAGAATCAGAACAAACCGTTGAGAGATTTAAACTGAACCGACAGGGATCTGGAGAAGAATCAGAACAAATCATTGAGATATTTATCTAAACCAGAAAATACGTCTGCGGAAAAGAATCAGAATAAACTGTTGAGATATTTAAGCTGAACCGGAAGGGATCTGAAAGAAATATTTGTTGTGTAGATGGTTGACCAGTTCTTTCCTGGGAATTGATCTGTATTTGACTTGCTGAAAATTTGACGATAATTTTCGGTTGATTGATCTTTCCTGAAAATATGAAAGGTTAGTTGCATGCAATGTCATGATGTATGAAATGTATGGTACAATGATGTTCTCAAAATAAATGAGATTGTGTCGTATGTATCTGTGTTGTCAATGCTATGACGTATGAATGTAATGTATGGACACTTTAATTTTTATGCCGCAGTGTCGCTGGAATTGGGGAAAATAAGTCCCTGAGCATTGCTGGGTATAAGGAGTGTAAGTATTCATGTTTTGAAGTGTTGATAAGTTTCCAATTTTTATAGAAATAAACTCTATTGTATTAAGGGAAACGCCGTGCATTGCTTGTGGATTTTGTGAAATCCTGTTGGGGAATCCTGAGAAACTGGGCGACTTTCACTGAGGAATTTTAGGAGCGGTAACTGGAAGTTTTGTTCTGTCTGGGATGTGAGAGAGTTTGATATCATTAAGCTGCATACTGGAGATATGTTAGCGATCTTGTAGTGGGATGTCTTGTTTTCCGCTCTTGCTGGAAAAGTATCTGCGGGGGATTTTATGGAATAGTCTAAAGATATTATCCTATTTCTTAAGGCCATTAGTGATTATCTTTCTATTTTCTGTTCCTCTTTTGCTCATTTGTAAACAATAGTTATGTTCAAATTCATATGTTCAAAAATAATCATTGGAAGTTTTTGCAAACAAAACACGGAAAAAGAAAAAACAGATAGTTTTGCACTTTTAAAGGGATATATTTGTGTTAACTTGAATAAGTATTTTTGTACAATGAGACGAACATTCTAGTAAGAGAATTTCGTCGTAGAAAACGAAAATTTAATACAAAGAAAAGATAGCTATGTGAAATAATCCCATGGGGTTCCCATTCTGCTATAGCCTTCGTGTCTCTGAGCGTCTTGTCCACTTGTTTCCTTGTCCAAAGTTGATTGGATTGATTAGGCCCGTTCGAGCTTGTCAGTCGATGCTAAAGGTTGTCTGTAAGGTGATCCAACGAGACATAGTCATACGCTTTAATTCCCTAACTTTTTCTTGGACCGCCCTTTTAGGTTTTCAGTCCACCGAGATACCCTTTTTTTCCCAAGTCGTCCTTTCGGGTTTTCAACTTGCCGGGTGTATAATTTTTTTTTGTTTTATCCCTAATTTTTGCCCGAACCTTTACGGTTTGCCGGGATGCTCTTGTTTTTCCTAGGTGTGTCAACCTAGCGGGTCTCTTATGCGTAGTATCTTTTGATTATGTCTGCATTCACAAGGTGTGGAAGTTCGTCGCCATCCATAGTGGTTAAGATCATTTCTCCACCAGAGAATATGCTTTTGGTCATAAATGGTCCCTCGTATGTAGGAGTCCATTTTCCCCTGGGATCACTTTGTGGTAATATGATACGCTTAATTACCAAGTCACCAACCTGCTATACCTGACGTCTGACCCTTTTGTTAAAAGCTTTGATCATACGTTTTTGGTACATCTAGCCGTGACAGACAACCGTAAGCCTCTTCTCATCAATTAGGTTCAACTGGTCTAGTCGAGTTTGGATCCAATCCTCTTCATTCATCCCTGCATCCTTTATGATTCTTAGAGAAGGTATTTGGACCTCAATTGGTAGAACAACTTCCATATCGTATACCGGGGAGAAGGGAGTTTCCCCTGTTGATGTGTGTGGCGTGGTACGGTAACCGTGGAGAGCGAATGGTAGCATCTCATGCCAGTCCTTATAGGTTAATGTAATTTTTTGTATGATCTTCTTGATGTTCTTATTTGCGGCTTCGACAACACCATTCATCTTTGGCCAGTAAGGAGAATAATTATGGTGCTGGATCTTGAATTGTGCGCATAGGGCGATGATCATAATATTGTTGAGATTCAGACCATTGTCTGTGATATTATCTCTGGGATACCGTACCAACATATGAGATTCTATTTGATGAATCGGGCTAAAAAATTCTTGGTAACAGAAGCGAAAGAAGCTGCCTCAACCCACTTCGTGAAATAGTCAATGGCCACCAAGATGAAGCGGTGCCCATTAGAAGTTGTAGGTTTAACTTCTCTAATCATATCGATGCCCCACATCGTGAACGGCCAGGGAGAAGTTAGGACATTTAGAGGAACTGGAGGCACATGCACTTTGTCAGCATAGATCTGGCACTTGTGACAGGTTCGTGAATGCTGATAGAAATCTTCTTCCATGGTAGACCAGTAATACCCTTCCCGTAGGATCTTTTTAGCCATCGTATACCCACTAGAATGGGTGCCAAAAGTGCCTTCATGTAGATCAGCCATGATATTTTCTACCTCAGCCTTGTCTACACAATGAAGCAAAACAGAGTCGTGGTTGCGTTTGTAGAGAATGCCATTACTAAGGAAGAACTTAGCAGAGAATCTTCTCAACTGAATTATCCTTGGTTGAATTACAGATAAGGTTCTAAATCTCGACAATTTCCTCCGTCGAAGTATGGACGAGTTCTTAAATCTCAACAGAATTATCCTCGGTTGAATTACAGACAAGTCCTAAATCTCGATGAAGATGTTTCCCTCAGTCGAAGTACTGACCGATTCTTAAATCTCAACGGAATTATCCTCAGTTGAATTACATATAAGGTTCTAAATCTCGACAAGTTCCTCCGTCGAAGTATGGACGAGTTCTTAAATCTCAACAGAATTATCCTCGGTTGAATTATAGACAAGTCCTAAATCTCGATGAAGATGTTTCCCTCAGTCGAAGTACTAACCGGTTCTTAAATCTCAACGGAATTATCCTTGGTTGAATTACAGATAAGGTTCTAAATCTCGACAAGTTCCTCCGTCGAAGTATGAACGAGTTCTTAAATCTCAACAAAATTATCCTCGGTTGAATTACAGACAAGTCCTAAATCTCGATGAAGATGTTTCCCTCAGTCGAAGTACTGACCGGTTCTTAAATCTCAACTGAATTATCCTCGGTTGAATTACAGATAAGGTTCTAAATCTCGACAAAGTTCCTCCGTCGAATTACTGACAGTTCTTAAATCTCAACAGAATTATCCTCTGTTGAATTACAGACAAGTCCTAAATCTCGATGAAGATGTTTCCCCCCAGTTGAATTACGGACAAGTTATTAAAACTCAACAGAGATGTTCTCTCAGCTGAAGTACAGATAAGTTCCTAAATCTCAACAAAGATCAGACTTCCCCAGCGGAATCTTCTACAACAAGAGGTATACAAGCTCTCGCTAAGGAATCTCTTATGCGATCCACACTCCTGCAGATGGCATCTTTAAGCCCATCCCCTCATCACCAATCTACAAATGGCATATGTAAGCCCATTCCCGACATCACAAGGCTGATACCACTTCATGCGAGTGCAAATTTCTGGGCACTCTAGTGTTCAATCCTCTTCCACCTTCGGATCACGAAAGGCACGAAAGCCAATCTACATCCTCAGGTTTAAGAAGATTGAACAGGGGCAGCTGTTGTACCCCAGAATTTTCCCTCTCATATTTCTCAAAACATTTCAAGAAAGATCTCCAAGTTGCTCAAGATAGCTCAAGAGTTGGTCAGACAAGCTATCTCCTAAGGCAGTCAACCCCAAATTAGGGTTTCACATTGCATCAAGATCCTTGAGTCCAATTGACCTCAAATGCTCACCATTGTCCTAATATGTTCTCAAGAACATCCACGTCAAATTTCAAGCCTTGCAAAGGAAGTTTCCTCAGTCAATTGCTCAAAGGTCCAAAAATCGACCATGATAGGGCAAAAGTCAACTGTGACCCAAATACAGTCAAACTTCAAGATTTTTTTATCAAAATTCTCATTTTGAAGTGTCTTTCATAATTTTATCAAGGGTTGATCATGATTCATCAAGGATTGCTCAAAGTTCATCAAGATTCAAAAGTTGCTAAATTAGGGTTTTGTAGGAAAAGTCAACTCAACTTTGACCAAGTATAACTTTCTCATAATTTATGAGAAATGACCCATCCAAATATCATTTTTAAGAGGATGCAATTTCCTACAATCCATCTTCAGCTCCCAAGATCAAAATATGCACTCACAAGAGGTTATGAATTTGGACATTATAGGTCATATTTGAAAGTCAACAAAAACACCTTTTTTGCAAAAGCTTCATACATGAGCATGGAGTATCAAAATGAGATGAGACCAAAAGGGTTGCTTATAGGACATCTCAAGATTTCTAAAAAGTCCAAGAACACCTCCAAAGAGTCAAAATTGAAGGGGTTATGCATTGTCAAAGTTGGACAATTTTTGAAAAAAATGCATGAAGCAAATATTGACCAAACTTTGATTTTTTCCAAATGGGCCTATCTTTTCAAGTTTGAAACTCATTCCTAACATGGTCCACGACCTCTAAGCCCACCCATACATTTTTCTACTATTTATGCTATTTATTTTGATATTTTATTCATTAAAATTCAGAATTAAATAAATAAATAATAGAAATAATGTAAATTTTGATGTGAATCCATTTTGGGAAAGTTTTATGCTGGTTTATGTCAATTGATTTCGTGCAATAACTTTTCAAATATGTCCAGGTTCATTCACATGTGAAAATGGGATAAAATCATCAAATATGGCGTTTTTTTTCAAATCTTGATCATGGTCTTAAAACACAACATTATGAGGGAGATTCTTTCCATGGTTTCTTGTCTCCTTATTCTCCTCTAGAAATATAGAGCCATACAAGCTTGAAAGGGACGAAAATCCTCTCTAAAAAGCTCTCAAAAAGCTCTTCAAAAAGCGCTCCAAAAATCAAAGAATTGGTGCAAGTCATATCTCGAGGTTCCGGTCTCTCTCAATTAACATAAAGCCTCAAACTATCCTCTTGAAGTCCTCAAGAGTCTTACAAGGCCCAAGAGCAATCCATCACACGCCTAACACACCCCCATTTGACGACACCGGTTTGGTAAAATTTTAAATTTCGAATCTCTAATTTTAATCACATTTTATGGTATGCTAACGTTTGCTTGAGTTTATATAGAACAGTTATGGATGTTTGAATCATAGGTTCCACGTAAGAATAAAAAAAACCATAGTTAGAGCATGAAGCTTTCGAAGATTCGGGCCTAGAGATTTCTGATGATTGCACCCCCACATTGCAGGCCCAATTTGCTTTTCTCTAATTCTTTTATAATTATATTATTTCATTTATTTATTTTACTAACCCATCAAATTATTTTATTTTTTATCAAAAAATCACAATTTTTTTTTCTATCCAATTAAATTCAAGATATTTATTTTTATTAAAAAAAAGTAATTAATTTAATTAGGTTATTAATTATTAGACACCTTTAATTTCTTTTTTACATTATTAAAATTAATTAGAATAAATAGGTTTTATTACTAACTTAATTATTTTATTTCTTTCCTAAAATAACAAAAACCCAAAAATATGTCATTTAATTATTTTTATTAATTAATTTAATAACCTATCAATTTTGCATTTAATTTAAAAGTCTAATTTCTTTTCTTAAAAAAATATATTAAAAAACAACAAAAAAACATTTTCTTTTTTTTAATTAGGATAGAAGGGTCAAAACCCTAATTTCTCGTCGATCTAATTTTTAATCGCGCGCTTTCTTATTATTTTGCCCAATTATTGTATCTGCTCACAGTTTGTAATAATTTAATTAGGACGTTTATTTACCTTTACCGCTTTTATTTATTTATTTATTTACGATATTTAATGTAACTGCTCATGGGATGTAATAGTTTAATTAGGACGTTTATTCTACATTTATCGCTTTTATTTTCAAAGGGTTGCTTTTGGCGATGTAAATACCCGACGCCTTGTAATAGTTAGTTAAAATTCCGAATTTTAATTCCGCAAATTATACAACTGCTAGATATTTGATAATAGTGTTTGCATGACAAGAATGAATGTCTAACTTTAAAATCGAATTAGATCACCCTTAACATGTGCAAAGGTAAAAATAATTGAAAACGACACACTCGCACATGCGCACTCTTAGGATAAACCCCACTTGGTTGCCTTCGTACACGGTCATTGAGTATAGGTCGTTTTAGAGGTTGTCCTCTTGTCTAAAAGATCATAGTTACCTCAAAAGGGTTGCCTCGGATATTGTTGCCTCAAACAAATGATCTAAGACATTAGGGTTACCGCCAAGGCGTCCTAACATTGCTTTAGTGACCATATGTCCCTCATTCGAATTGACCCCCAAATAGTTTCTTAAAATGGTCAAGATGTTCCTCTTCAGTTTGAGATTTGGCTATCATGTCATCCACATAGACCTCTATTTCGTGATGGATCATGTCGTGAAATAAAGCTACCATGGCACGTTGATAGATTTCCCCATCGTTCTTCAACCCGAATGGCATAACCTTGTAACAGAAACTGCTCCACTGTGTGACAAAAGTCATTTTCTCCATGCCCTAAGGTGTTATTTTGATTTAATTGTAGCCTGAGAAACCATCCATGAATGAAAATACTTTGTGCTATGCGGTATTATCAACCAAAATATCGATATGGGGAAGTGGGAAATCGTCCTTAGGGCTTGCCCTATTCAAATCTCGGTAATCCACACACATGCGTACTTTGCCGTCCTTTTTAGGAACTGGAACAACATTGGCGACCCATTGTGGATAAGAGGTAACGGATAAGAATCCGACGTTGAATTGTTTCATGACTTCAGTCTTGATCTTCTCTGACATGTTTGGCCGCATGCGACGGACTTTCTGTTTTACCGGTGGGCAATCTTCTTTTATTGGTAGAAGATGGACTACGATATCAGCATTAAGTCCTAGCATATCTTTGTATTACCAAGCAAAGACCTTAACATAATCATGTAGCAACTAGGTTAAACGCTTCTTGACAATAGGTTCCAGATTGGCACCCACCTTGACTTCTTTCTTGTCCTCTTTGGTACCTAGGTTAACTGTGTCCACTGGTTCTTCGTGGGGCTGTATGGTCCTTTCTTCCTGTTGTAGTAACCTGGCTAGTTCCCTTGGCACTTCACAATCTTCCTCACCATCGTCTTCAGCTTGGTAGATTAGATTTTCAAAGTGACAATAGGCCATAGCAGAATTGTTACCCATGGGATCCTGAGTGGATGTAGATCTGCATTTTGAATGTGAGTGTGTGTAAGAGTATAACTATTATTTTAAAAACAAAAATGTAGAAAAAGAAAAACAAAGAGCGTAAAATTTGTATGCGAAAACGTCCATGATTCATTGATTACATATGAAAATGAGGTAACAACCCTTACAAATGGACCGTTGTGCCTCGGGTAAGACACAAGGTTTTAAAAGTCTGAATTGCTTAATTATTACAAGTCAAACAAAAATTTAAAGACAATTACGGTTGGATAAAAGTAATTGGGACAAAATCTTTGGCTTCCCAGTTGGTGAATCCTCCGTTGATGGTTGGGAAAATCCATTCCTCCAAGTCGCAACTATCGTCACTATCCTCCATTGCGTTGACTCCATGGTTGCTGATCTTCAAAGGTGGTTGTTGTACCCCAAAATTTTCCCTCTCATTTTATCAAGATTTCCCCTCACAAGACTCTTTGGACTCCAGACAGGATTAGGGTTTGCTCTGCTCAAGACATCTCCTTGCACTGATTACCTGAAATTAGGGTTTGAGTTTTCACAGGGATTTTTGGACTTCCAATACCTCATGTGACTTTCATACTTCATGTTGGACTTATAAGATTGCTCATACCAAGTTTCAAGCCTTGAATCAAATTTTTGCCCAGTCAATTGGACAGTTGACCTAAAAATCAGCTGTATTGGGAAAAAGTCAACTTTGGCCAATTTACAGTCAAACCTCATAATTTTTTATCCACATAAACATTATAAACTCATATGAACCATTTGATCAAGTTTGGACCACAACTCCTTAAGAAATTTGATCAGATCATCAAAAGGGCAAAATGGTCATTTTTAGGGTTTTGACTGCAGAAGGGAAATTTCTGATTTTTCACCTAGCCAATGGCAAATTGGGTTTAAGCATGGATTCAAGGACTCAATGGAATCATCTTGACCTGATCACAAGGTTCAAAAGATCTCAAATGCATTGGATTGACAGATGAATTTTCCAGTCAACTGATCAAAAATCAACTGTACACTGAAAAGTCAAACTTTGACTTTTTGGTCAAAATCAAGTGCCAAGGGTCATTTTTCATCAAGATGTGTCAAAACATGAAACTTGTTCACCAAGAAACCTAATTTTGGAAATTAGGGTTTAAGATTGAAAAATTGCATAACTTAGAAATTTTCTAAGTTATGAAATTTTCTTATTTTTTCCCAACTTTGCCCAACTTTTTCACGTTGATGCAATTGGATTCAAAGAAAACTTACAGCATGAAAGTTGTAGTCCACCACAAAATCTATAACTTTTATTCACAAAGTTTTACCAAAATATGCTTGGATCTCAAGTTATGATTTTGTGAACAAGGGTCCATGAAACTTTTAACTTAGTGAAATTTTGCCCTAGTTTAGGCAGGATTTTGACCTATCTTCATGGCAATTTTTCACATAGTTCCCTTTGGAATCTCAAAATTCATTTCAAATATGGATTGTAGAGAATATTACAAGCTTTCCAAAATGTCCAAGAACTCTCCAAAATCATTTATGGTTAGGGAGAATCAAAGGTTTGAAAATGGAAAAATATCACTTTTGTCCATGGCATTTTTCATGTTGCTACAAGTTGCAAATTCTGTCTAAACATGCTTGTACTTGTTTAAAGGTCCTTAAACCCTTCCACACTCATAAATTAAATGCAAAAACATTGGTTAGAGGCATTGTTCTGATCATTGAAGCATTACACATTGATTTATTCCAAAAATGGCATAAAGATGACAATAATATTTACATAAAGCATGTTTTATGTCAAATTGTTTATCTTGAGCAAAGGACCCAATCTTTTGCAGCAAACCAACTCCACAAACTTAGGGCAAGGTACACCAACTTTGTGCATCTAGGAAGGAGGCATGTACAGGCTCTTGAGCATTGTCATTTCACCTTTTCTTCAAAACCAAGTCAACTTGCAAAAACCACATATCTTTGCAATCTGATAAAACCAAAGTTGGTAAACATTTCAAACAAGTTTTGCATATCACACTAATCCAGAAACACGACCCTTGTACACAAAAATCACATTTTCTTGCAAAATAGGGCAGGTTCTGCATTTTGATTTCCAAAACCAAATCCACTCGTGTGTTTTTCTTGTAACCAGTTCCAACACACTCCATACTACATACCTAAACTATCCCAACCATTCCCAAGTCACTGTAACTCCATTTACACACTTAACCATTTTCAAATTCTGACTTTGCAGGTTGAGTTCTATAGAGAGATTCAAACAAGTTCAAAGCTATCTAAGCATTTGGAAAGCTCAAAGGAACTTCAAGCAAGCTCACAAGTATCTCATGCCTCATTCACAACTCCTACATTGCCATACTCGAGCTTGATTGAAGCGGGTAAAGTTCAAACTTCTATCTCTCTATTTAGGAATCATTAGGCTTAGGTTTGTGAATAAAAAATGTAGTCCTCATTGCCCTTGAGCTGTACATATGCATAGAATTCATTTAAGTTAACTGAGCTGGGAGAATTTGAATGATGAACTTTCTGAAAAAACTAGTTTAGAAATTAGGGCCAGAGAAATTCTCTCTGGTCTTTGAGAGTTAGATTAAGTTTTTTACATGGTTAGAATCGTGTGATCATGCTCTATAACTTTCATGTTGCAAGTTTTTGTTTTTGAGCACGTATGCAGGATTTCCAAGTTTGATTAGGGTGCACGTTTTTGTTTGATCAGAGGACAGGGATGAAGATGGAATGGGCTGGGCCTGACTTGGCCTTGCTGTTTGCACCCCCATTTCTGTTATTTGCACACCCTGGCCCATTTGATTATTTTTTGCATATTTTCTATTTTCTTTTACATTTCTGACTTTTATTATTTTTTCTAAATATAAAAAATCACCAAAAATATTTTCTTTAATTTTCACATTTTATTTTATTATTTTTTGGACATAGAAATAGTTATTAAATAATATATACTTTTATTTTCTTAAAATAAATTCATAAATAATTCAAAAAAATATTATATATTTTATTTTTATTATTTATACATATAAAATAATATTTTCTCACGCATTTTTATTTTTCAACATTTTGTATATATTTTATTTTATTTTCTTGTACATAAATAAATAAATATAATATATATATTTTCTTAAAACAAAAACTAGGGTTTCCACCCTTTCCAAAAAATAATCTTTTTATTTCTAATATTTTTTATGACATTAAATAATTTACTTTTACATACATAAAAATAATACAAAAACATTTTTTGCATATTTATGATATATTGCATATTTAAATATTTGCCAATTTCTTATTTGTACATTGAATTCAATTTGGTTGTAATAGTTGAATTAAGGCTTTATTTTCTTGCAAATATCCCCCCTATTCAAACTTGTATCCCCCCCCCCCATATCAATGTTGTAATAGTCGTAGATTTACTTTCACGCACTTTATAGCTTTCAAATATGCCATGATAGAAAGATTAGGGTTTGTATGCAAGACCAAAATCCAAACAAATAGCTTGACCTAATACAAGACAAAAAAGCATGAAAAATGACAACACAATGCACACAAGCACCCCTAGGGTTTCATCCACTTGTTTCCTTAAAAAAAACATGGCCATGGTATGTATGCTAGGTATCTTGGCAAAACAAAAACAAAACAAAAGATCATAGTCCCTCGATGATGCTATCTTGGTTGCCTATACAAAAATGATCTAGTCCCACAAAAACTTGCTAAGATACTTAGCACAATTGCTATCATGGTCATACGATGACCCACGCCTGTCCCGTTTAACATCCAAATACAAGGTTGTTTACCAAATGCAATGGTAAAACAACATTGTCAAAGGGTTAAAAATGTGTAGGAAAGATCTTTGAGTAGGGTAGACAACTCCTAGTTACTTGATCAAACTTGCAAAACATCCTTGCTAATTTCAAAAACACATCACAACATAATTTCAACACATTTCCCAAAACAAACTTTCAAACATTGAAACATTTTTCAAAAGACAAACACCTTTGTATATGTTCAAACAAGAATCATTACAAAGGTTGCCTAGACAAAGGCCTCTTTTCAAAATATTTTCAAAACCACACATAAAAGCACCATTTCAAACAATTGAAAAGCAAAAGCAAGTGATCTAAAACAAGTAACTAAGAGCCCATGGAAAACCATGGATGAAAAAGGTGCTAGCACCTTCCCTTTTCATAATCTACCCCCTGAACCCAAAAACAATCTCAAAGGTCTTTCCTGTGCTTTTTGACCTTTCCTTTGGATAAAATAAAAAGTTGGTGGTGACTCTTGCTAAACCGAAACATTTGTGAACACAAACGCAAAACCTCAATTCAGTTCTCCCACCGCATCACAGAACTGGCGACTCTGCTGGGGAAAAATATAAAAGTGGGGTTACCTTAGGGTTTTAGATCACCTTTACATGCTTATCTTGTTTGACTTGATTTCTTTACACTTGGTTCTATTGTTTGGGTTTGAATCCTCTACCCGGATTTGGGAAACATTCATAGGTAAATAGCAATACGTTATGGAAACTGTGCGGGGTATACCGACATGGTTGAAGCAATAGCTATATTAGTGCGACATATTTGTGGGTACCGGTAGCCTTTGTGTTAATCAAAGAGAATACGGGGCCGCTGAGTGATGTCATGAAGCACTAATGGACTTTTAGAACCTTTACTTGACCATCTTGGCCTTTTTAGGGGTAGTGAGATGACCGGCTTTGGTGCAGTCCAAAGTTGGTAGATACTCGATACTACACTCATTGAGGGTTGTTTTCTTGGAATATTTCGGTCGCCAGTTAAGTGGCTAAACTGAAACAATGAACACAGAAAATAATCCAGTGATATTGAGCTCCTTAGAACCCGGTTACTATTTATAGGACATGTTGAGCCAACTAAACTTCAAGAGGGTACTTACCTATGAAACCCCATGCAAGCCTGAAACTAGGATCTTGTGTTACTTGTTTGTACATATATACTTGTGCATAACATCATAAACATCATGAAGCATCATGTGCATCCACTAACTATTTCAAGGATTTGGATCTTCATATTTGTTCCTGTTTTGTAGGTAATGTAATCACTTCACAGGAAAACCATTCAAGTCAACCTTGTAAGAATTCCTCCTCAACTCAAGGAGCTAGCTTCAAGGATTCCTGAGAATTATCCATTCACCAAGAAGCATGGTCGTCTTCTCAACTTAGTCAACACCAAAACTGAGGAAGACATGGTGAAAGTTCTCTTCCAGTTCTTTGACCCCCTACACCACTGCTTCACATTTCCTGATTACCAGCTTGTGCCTACTTTGGAGGAATTTTCTCAACTCCTGAGGATTCCTATTATCCATCAACTACCCTACAACGGTACGGAAAGATATCCGAAGCCTGAAGATGTTGCTCAAGCCCTACTGTTGTACCTCAAAATTTGCCCTCCCATTTCTCATTGATTTCTCATCACAAAGCCCTTGGAGATCAAGATCCAGTTAGGGTTTCATCTGCTCAAGACTTCTCCTTGCACTGTTGACCCAAATTAGGGTTTGTGTTTGCACAAAGATGTTTTGACCAAAATTGCCTAATATGACTTTCATGCTTCATATTGGACTCCCAAGTTTACCCATACCAAGTTTCAAGTCTTGATTCCAATTTTTGCCCAGTCAATTGGACAGTTGACCTAGAAATCAGCTGTATTGGGGAAAAAGTCAACTGTGGCAAATTGACAGTCAAATCTCATGAAAATTGACCCACATCAACATTATGAACTCACATGGACCATTTGATCAAGTTTGGATCACAATTCCACAAGAAATTTGATCAGATCACCAAAAGGGCAAAATGGTCATTTTTAGGGTTTTGACTGCACAAAGGCAACTTTTGACTGTTTGACCTAGACAATGGCAAACCAAGCTCACATATGGACACAAGGACCCCATGGAATTGTCTTGACATGCTCAACAAGTTCAAAAGATCCCAAGTACACAAGATTGACAGTTGAATTTCCCAGTCAATTGATCAATTTTGACTGTATACTGAAAAGTCAAACTTTGACTTTTTGGTCAAAATCAAGAGTCAAGATTCATTTTTCATCAAAACATGCCAAATCATGAAACTTGTTCACCAAGAAATCAAAAATTGCAAATTAGGGTTTGAAATGAGAATTTTTCATAACTTAGAATTTTTCTAAGTTATGAAAAACCCTAATTTTTTCCTAACTTTGCCCCACTTTCTCACCAAGATTCATTTGGATTCAAGCAAAAGTCAAAACATGAAAGTTGTAGCCTATTGCATAATCTACAACTTTGATTCACAAAGTTTTCCAAAAAGAAGCTTGTATCTCAAGTTACAATTTTTGGAATAAGGGTACTAAACCATTCTTAACTTAGTGAAATTTTGACCTTTTTAGGCAAGGTTTTTACCTAACTTCAAGACCATTTTTCACATACTTCCCCTTGGAATTTCAATTTTCATTTCAAAGATGGATTGTAGTACACATTCCAAGCTTTCCAAAATGTCCAAGAACTCATCAAACAACCTCATGACTTGAGAGAATCGAATTTTGCAATATGGCAAAAACTCACTTTTGAATTGGCCAATTTCCATGTTCATAACTTGTGCAAATTTCTCAAATCAGCATGCAACTTGATTACAGGCCTCTAAACCATTCAACACTCATAAATTTAATGCAAACTCATTGTGCCAAGACCATGTTCTATGTGTTCAAGCATTGCATAGTGGATTAATCCCAAAATAGATAAAGCACTTTAACCATTTTTGCAAAAGTAAGCTTTATGTCAAAATGAAAATCCAAGAAGTACAGATCAAATCCCCTTGGCACAAGTTTAGGGACTAATCACACTGATCAATGCCAAGGTTTGCAGCATGTTATGGGGGCCTCTACCTGTCTAAACATCAACTTGGCTTTTGGTTGCTTAAAGTGTAAGAAATATGGCATAACTGAAGACAACTTTCATCTCAGCAATAGAACCCTTAAGCAAATATTTTGTACACATTCAAGACATCCTAACTAAGCTAGCACATGACTCCAACACCTCCATTGCCCTCTAGAATACAGAACCACCCTCAAACTTCCCAAACAGAGCTCCTACTGCAGTTTGAGTGTCAACTCTCATTCCTCTCATGCATTCTTGCTAAAAGCTCATCAAACACATTCCCTAGCATCACTTGAAGCTAACCCAAACATAAAACACGACCTGTAACTCCTCTAGTCAGTTCCACCATTTTCACTTTCTTGTTTTGCAGTTGAAGGTCCATAGCTCGATTCAAGGTCTTTCAAAGCAAAGTAAGCATTGGAATATCATCACTACACTTTAGGAAAGCTGTACAGATCATCATCTTGCCCTGAAAGCTCCCCCATTGCCAGATACAACTTCAACTGAACAGGTATCTTCTTGAACTTCTAACTCTTAATGTAGGCATTGTTAGCTCTAGGTTTGTGAATAAGAAGTGTTCTAATCATGCCCCTGAATCTATACATACTTTTACTTTTCATTTATTTTGCCTGAGCTATGAGAATTTAAGGTCTGAATATGGAAGAAAAGTTAGGTCAAGATTTGGGAATGTTAAAATTTTCTCATTTCTGAGAGTTAGGATGAGTTCTTTACATATTTAGAATCGTGATTCAATGCTTAACATTTCTTATGTTGAAAGTTTGTGCAAAAGATCAAGGAATCCAGATGTTTGAATTGATGTTCAGGCGTGCGTTTTTGAACATTTTTCTGTCCAGAGGTTGAAGAAGAAGCCACATGGGCTGGGCCTGCTTTGATATTTCTTTTCACACCATGTTTTTGGTTTTACACCCCCTGAGCCCATTTTGTTTGTTTTATTGATTTTTTGATTTTTCTTTTTTCATTCTGGTTTATTTACTTTTCCTCATGATATTAAAAATATAAAAATAATTTTTTACACCATTTTTGAATTTATAAGCATTTATTTGTTTAGATTAGTTGTTTGTACATAAGTAAATACATAAACTTACTTTTATTTAAAAATATCAAAAATAATGTAAACACCATTTTATTTTCATTTTTATTTTGTTTTATCTTCTTAAAATATTTTATATAAAATATACCTTTTTTTATAAAATATTAAATATTATTATTTTTGTATATATAATACTATTTTAGTAAATAATAAAGATATTTATACATATTAGTATATTTAGGTAAATAATACAAAAAAATATATACATTTTTTTATTTTATTATTATTTGACATAAAAAATACTTTTTTATGAATATACTTCATTTTTATTTTAATTTGTATATATTTATTAATTATTATATACATTAAATAAATAATACCCTTTATTTAAGAAATTAGGGTTTTACCCTTAAAACACAAAAAACTCCAAAAATATTACTTTTTTATTTTATTCATTTTATTTATTTGACATATAAAAAACACCCTTTTTTCCATACATATAAAAGCCCTTTTTGCATTTTGCATCTTTATTTTATTCTCCATTTAATTTATGCAATTAATTATCTTGTAAATAAATTCCAAATTGATGTAATAGCTAAGTTTAAATTTCTTGTCAAAACCCCCATTTGAACATTTGTACCCCCCTTCCCACATTGTGTTGTAATAGTTTAGAACTTTACTTTTCGCACTTTAACGCTTTCTAAATATACCATGCTAGAATTAGGGTTTGTATGCAAATAAAACGAACAAAAAAATAGTTTGACCTAATTTCAAGATAATCAAGCATGAAAATGGACAACACATATCACACTTGCACCCCTAGGGTATTCCACTTGTTGCCTTCAATAAATGGGCCATATTGCATGTTAGGTTTCTTTGGGTAAAACAAACAATCAAATGATCATAGTCCCTCGATGACGCTTTTGAAAAGTTTCCTAAAATGATCAAGTCCCTTTCAAGGAAAAATTGCCCAAAGATACTTAGCACCATTGAAATTATGGTCTAAACGATGACCTGCGCCCGTCCCTTTCACATCCTAACACAAGATTGTCCACCAAATACAATGGTGGAACAAAATTGTTAAAAGGGTTAAAACATAGCAAAAATCTTTGAGAACTTTAGGGTAGATAGCTCTTAAGTACTTGTCAACTTGCAAAACAAAAACACTTGTCTATTTTTCAAACCACACTTCACAAACACTTTCAAAAACAAACTTTCAAAAAAACCTTGAAACATCTTTTCAAAAAGACAAACACCTTTTGTAAAACATTCGAGTAAAGAATTGTTACAAGGGTAGCCTAGACAAGGCATCTTTTTCAAAACCTTTTCAAAACCACACACAAAGCACCATTTCAAACAATTGAAAACCAAGGCAAGTTGATCTAAGCAAGTACCTAAGAGCCCATGGATAACCATGGATAGAAAGGGTGCTAATACCTTCCCTTTCTATAATCTACTCCCCGAATCCAAGAAAAATCTCAAAGGTTTTTGCTGTGCTTTTTAAACCTTTCCTTAGGATAAAATAAAAAGTCGGTGGCGACTCTTGCTCAACCGAAACATTTGCGAAAACTAACGCAAAACCATAGTCAGTTCTCCCACCGTATCACAGAACTGGCGACTCTGCTGGGGAAAAATTTAAAAGTGGCGTAACCTTAGGGCTTAGATCACCCTCTTGCATGATTAATTGTTTGTTTTGATTGCTTTATACTTTGGCTCTCTTGTTTGGGTTTGCAATCCTACACCCGGATTTTGGGAAACATTCATAGATAGCAATACGTTGTGGAAACTGTACGGGGTATACCGACACGGTCAAAGCAATAGCTATATTAGTGCGACATATTTGTGAGTACCGGTAACCCTTGAGTTCAATCAAGGAGAGTACGGGGCCGCTGAGTGATGTCACTAAGCACTAATGACCTAGAACCTTACTTGACCATCTTGGCCTTTTATTAGGAGTAGTGAGATGACCGACTTTGGTGCAGTCCGAAGTTGGTATATACTCGATACTACACTCATTGAGGGTTGTTTTCTTGGAATATTTTGGCCGCTAGTTAAGTGGCTAAACCAAAACAATGAACAATGAAAACAATCCAGTGATATTGAGCTCCTTAGAATCCGGTTACTATTTATAGGACAGGTTTTTAAGCCAACTACACTCAAGAGGGTACTTACCTATGAAACCCCATGCAAGCCTGAAACTAGGGTTTGGTGTGAATTGCTTGTACATTTGTTTTGTGCATACATCATAAACATCATAAAACATCATACGCATTCACTAACCATTTCAAGGGTTTGGATCTTCATCTTTGTTCTTATTTTGTAGGTCATGGAAATTCCTCGCAGAAAAATAATCCAAGTCAACCTTGTGAGAATATCTCCTCAACTCAAGGAGCTCACCTCAAGAATTCCGGAAAGCTCATCCTTCAGTGAAAGACATGGTAGACTGCTCAGCTTAGTCAACACCAACATTGAAGAAGACATGATGAAAGTGCTATTCCAGTTCTTTGACCCTCTTCACCACTGTTTCACTTTCCATGATTACCAGTTGGTGACCACTTTGGAGGAGTTTTCTCAACTCCTAAGAATCCCTATCCTTAATCAACTACCCTTCAACGGTACGGAAAAGGAACCAAAGCCGGAAGATGTTGCTCGAGCATTGCATCTACAACCATCCGACATCAAGGGGCATTGGGAAACCAGAAGCGGCGTCAAAGGATTCTTAGCAAAATTCTTGTTTGAGAAGGCACAAGAATGTTGGAATTCATTGGACCTTCAAGCCTTTGAAGAAATTGTGGCACTCCTTATCTATGGGTTGGTCTTGTTCCCAAATTCTTACCAATTGATAGATGTCAACGCCGTCAACACCTACATCGCACCAAAGAGGATGCGCAATGTCTTTTTACCTTGAGAAGTTGTTTTTGTAATATTTGGCCCATGGGGCATTTATGTACTAACAAATTTCTTCTTATTAATATGACGTGCGTTCCTTTTTGTCTACAACAATTTTGAATGTTCTAAATCCTTGAATGCATTGCATACATAAGAATATCATTCATCATGTGCATAAGCAGGTCTCACTCCAGGTTTCCTTATCTGTCTGCTATTTATTTCAGTAGGATGGATCTCGAGCAAACAGTCAAAGACCTGCAAGCTCAAAATGCACAGTTCCAGCAACTCCTGACGACCTTGGCTAAAGGTCAGGAGGATCTCAAGACCTTGCTGGGTAATAAAGACCCAGTGAAAAAGAAGAAAAAGAGACTCGGGGTGGCTACTTTAGGGAGAAGATTTGACGGAGAGGCCAGGAGAGTGCTTGAATTTCCTCCTACTTATGATGAAGGAACCAGCAAAGGAGGTGGGGCTGCGGTACCTTCCGAGTCCGATGTTGAAGAAGAGGAGGTCGAAGAGGATGAAGACTATTCTGATCAGCAATACCCTCCAGCTGATGATAAATACAAGGGTTTAGAAGACAGGTTGGCCGCCATGGAGCTACAAAGAGTACCAGGTTTGGATTTTGAAGACTTGGGTTTGGTTGTCGGGATTGTAATTCCCCCAAAATTCAAAGTGCCAGTTTTTGTGAGGTATGATGGGCTGTCCTGTCCAAAAATGCATCTCAGGTCCTACGTGCGAAAGATTCAACCTTATACGGCAGATAAGAACCTGTGGATACATTTCTTTCAAGACAGCCTTTCTGGAGCTCAACTGGAGTGGTTCTATCAGCTAGAGGGAACCAGCGTCCGAAATTGGGAAGACTTGGCCACTGCTTTTTACAAACAATACCAGTATAATTCTGACCTTGCTCCTACTCGTACCCAACTTCAGGGTATGTCACTAGGAACAGGCGAGGGATTCAAAGAATATGCACAAAAATAGAGGGATTTGGATGGCAGGGTGCAGCCTCCTTTAACCGACCGTGAACTTGTTGATATGTTTCTAGGGACCCTATCTGGGCCATTTTTCAATCATCTGATTGGTAACTCTTCCGCGGGGTTTACCGATTTGATCTTAACCGGCGAAAGAATATAGGCTGGCATCAAGTCAGGAAAGATTCAGAAGGGTGTTGCTGCAAGTGTTGAGAAGAATCCTTTTAAGAAGGAAACAGCTGTGGTATATTCTCAGAGAAGAGCAGGGAAGACTGAGCGCCGACCAACCATGGGGGCCGTAATGATTCAAAACCCTTCAAGTGAGAAGCCTCGCTATAACCGGTCCAGACCAAATCAACAACGAGTGGAACGGCCACAACGGCAGTTCACCCGTATTAATATGACTCCAGCGCAAGTGCTTCCCCATCTGTTGAAGTTGAATCTCGCCACTATCAAAGAGGCACCAAAGAATGTGAATACGTCCTCTCCACATTATCATCCTAATGCTAAATGCGCCTACCATTCTGACAGTGTCGGGCACGACACCAATGATTGTTGGGCACTCAAGCATAAAATCCAAGACCTGATAGAGGCGAAGAAGGTGGAGTTCGATGCTCCGGAGAAGCCTAATGTGATATCTGCTCCCATGCCGAAGCACGGCCGAAATGTCAATGCCATTGAAGAGGATTTGTATGTTGCTGATGTCAATGATCTGATAACTCCTTTGTTAACCATCAAGTTGAATCTGTTAAGGGCCGGAATTTTCCCGGGATGTAAAGAAGACTGTTATTGTTGTTACTCTCTGCCGTTTGATTGTCCGTTACTGAAGAAAGGCATCCAAGGCCTAATGGATAGTCGACAAATTTTGTTTGAAAAAGTTTATGCTGTTCCAACCCGTACTGAAGATGTCTCAATCATAACCATTCACGCCAATCTTTCCAAGGCCGTCAGAAAGCCTGTTAAGATTACACCAGCTACGAAATCTGTTCCTTTGAAGATAACAATGCCAGGGCCTGTCCCCTATGTTTCTGAGAATTCAATACCATGGAACTACGATGGCGACGTCTACTACCACGGTATCAAACAAATCGAAATAACTGAAGAAAGTTCGGATGATGAAGAAGCCAGCATTGGTAACATTGCAGGCACGAGTAAAATCACCCGGAGCGGGAGAATATTTTCTCCAGAGATTGCCCCTCCAAGAGCAATCTTTGGACCCTCATCTGCTGACAAGGTCATCCCTGCACCAATAAAACTCTCCGCTAGAACCCCATTGATTGAAGATGTTGTTGTTCCTAGTATTGTCACTCCTACCGCTGTTGATAAAGGTAAGGGAATCCAAGATGAGCTCGTCAGGACGAGGGCTCAACCCTTTGTCATCCCGGAAACCTCCAAGAAGGAAATGGATGAGATCTTGAAAATAATCAAAAGGAGTGATTACGATGTGGTAGAACAGCTGGGGCAAACCCTCTCAAAGATCTCCATGCTGGCACTACTACTTTGCTCGGAAGCGCATGCTAAAGCTCTGATAAAATTCCTGAAGGCAGCCCATGTGCCCCAGGAAACCTCTGCAGATCAATTTCAAAATTGCGTGGCCAGCCTTACTGCAGACAATGGATTAGGTTTTTCTGATGCCGACCTAACTCCTAAAGTTAGAAACCACAATGATGCTTTGCACATTTCAGTCGAGTGCCGATGAACTACTCTCGCACATGTCTTGGTCGACACTGGTTCGTCGCTGAATGTACTGCCTAAGAAGGCCTTGGACCGACTAGATTGTGAGGGGTTGGAGTTGAAGCCAAGTGATATTGTTGTCAGAGCTTTCGATGGTTCGAAGAGAATGGTCCATGGGGATGTTGAGATTCCCGTCAAGATAGGCACTGAGGTGTTTAAGTCTACTTTCTATGTGATGGACATCCGTCCGTCATATTCTTGCTTGTTGGGTAGGCCTTGGATACACCATGCTGGGGCAGTCACCTCCTCCTTACATCAGATGTTGAAGTATCCTGTCAAGGGAAAGATCATTACTGTCCATGGTGAAGAGGAGTACATGATTAGCCACTTGAATTCTTTCCGATATGTGGAGGTAGAAGGGGAGTTCATTGAGACGCCTTTTCAGCATTTCGAAGAAGTCCTTCCTGAAATAACAGTAGCAAAGTTGGCAGCGGAGACACCGAGGCAGATGGCCAGGATGGCATCTCTGGAGGACGCAAGGGCCGCAATAAAGGAAGGGAAGAATTCAGCATGGGGGCAGTTGCCTGATATTCCACATAAGACAGACAAATGTGGATTAGGGTTCACTAACGCGGGCCAGAAAGCTATGCGCCGTTCGAAGATTGAAAGAGCGCCAATCAAAATTTCTCCCTACGGAATCAACGCTTTGGAGGATGAAGATAAAGAGAGCAACATCGAAGAGTGGATTTACCCAACTGTCAAAGGAGGATTGTGCAACTGGGAGGCAAAAGACTTTGTCCCCATCACTTTTATTCATCAGTAATTTATCTGTCAAACATTTCCTATTTGGTCTGTAGTATTTGTTTTTGAACAATCCGTACATTATCTTTTTCACCTCATGCCTCGCCCGGGGCATGTAGGTCCATTTGTAAGGGTTTTGATTATTTTTCATATCCATATGCCATGTTTAATGATTCATTGGACGTTTTTCATTTGATAAACTGTTTGTGTTCATTTTCTTTCCTTTCGCATTTTTGTTTAAGGATGGCTATCCCTTACACACACCCACACTCACAAATGCAGGTACTCATCCACTCCGGATTCCATGGGTGACTATTCTGCTATATCCTTCAGTAACTATGAAGATCTGGTCAATCAAGCCGAGTATGAAGATGACGAAGGTTGTGAAGTACCAGGGGAACTAGCCAGACTTCTACAGCAAGAGGAAAGGGCCATCTTACCGCACGAAGAGTCATTGGAAACTGTCAACTTAGGGACCGAGGAAGACCGGAAGGAGGTGCAAGTGGGTGCCAATCTGGAACCAGGTGTCAAGGAACGCCTGATACAGTTGTTGAATGAGTATGTTGAAATCTTCGCTTGGTCTTATGAAGACATTCCGGGTCTAGACACAGACATCGTGGTTCACCGTCTCCCCACAAGAGAGGATTGTCCACTGATCAAGCAAAAAGTCCGCCGAATGAGGCCTGACATGTCTGAAAAGATCAAAGCAGAAGTGATGAAGCAATTCGATGCTGGATTTCTGGCTGTTACGTCCTATCCTCAATGGGTCGCTAACATCGTGCCAGTACCTAAGAAAGATGGCAAAGTCAGGATGTGTGTGGACTACCGGGATTTGAATAGGGCCAGCCCCAAAGATGATTTTACACTTCCGCACATTGACATTTTGATCGACAATACAGCTCAGCACAAAGTGTTTTCCTTCATGGATGGATTCTCGGGATACAATCAAATCAAAATGGCCCCCGAGGATATGGAGAAAACAACTTTTGTCACACAATGGGGCACTTTCTGTTACAAGGTGATGCCGTTCGGGCTGAAGAACGCTGGGGCAACTTATCAACGCGCCATGGTAGCTTTGTTTCATGATATGATACATCATGAGATTGAAGTTTACGTAGACGATATGATAGCTCGGTCACAAACAGAAGAAGAGCACCTTGAACATCTGGAAAAGCTGTTTGCCAGGTTGAAAGAATACAAACTCCGGCTGAATCCAAGTAAGTGCACTTTTGGAGTTCGGTCTGGTAAACTTCTATGATTCATTGTGAGCAACAAAGGCATTGAAGTCGATCCAACAAAAGTGAAAGCAATACAAGAGATGCCTGCTCCCCTTACTGAAAAGGAGGTTAGAGGGTTCTTGGGGCGCTTGAACTATATTTCCAGATTCATCTCTCATCTGACTTCTACCTGTGAGCCAATTTTCAAACTCTTGAAGAAAGATCAGGTAGTCGAATGGAACGACGATTGCCAAACTGCTTTTGATAAAATCAAGGAGTATTTGCTAGAACCTCCTATTCTGATGCCACCCGTCGAAGGAAGACCATTGATCATGTATCTGACCGTCTTGGATAACTCAATGGGGTGTGTTTTGGGCCAGCATGACGAGTCTGGTCGAAAAGAGCAAGCCATTTATTACCTTAGCAAAAAGTTTACCGACTGTGAGACTCGCTACTCACTGCTCGAGAAAACTTGCTGCGCTTTAGTATGGGATGCTCGCCGACTAAGGCAGTATATGTTAACTCATACTACCTTGTTGATTTCCAAAATGGATCCTATCAAGTATATCTTCGAAAAGCCTGCTTTATCTGGAAGGATAGCCAGATGGCAAATGATCCTAACTGAGTATGACATCCAGTACACCACCCAAAAGGCTATCAAAGGAAGTGTACTAGCTGACCATATGGCTCATCAAGCTATCGAAGACTATCAACCCATGAGATTTGACTTCCCAGACGAAGACATCATGAATTTGGATAACATTGAAGGTAACAGACCGTATGACGAACCCGAAAAGGGATCCCGATGGACCCTGTACTTTGATGGTGCTTCAAATGCACTTGGAAACGGTATCGGCGCAGTACTCATTTCTCCGGAAGGCTGTCACACACCTTTCACGGCCCGACTTTGCTTTAGCTGCACAAACAACATGGCTGAGTATGAAGCTTGCATCTTTGGTCTCAAGGCTGCTATAGACTTGGGGATCAAATCTTTGATCGTATTTGGGGACTCGGCTTTGGTTATCAGCCAAATCAAAGGAGAGTGGGATACCAAGCATCCTAATCTTATCCCATACAAAGAACATGTCCTGACATTGTTGCCTCATTTCGAGCAAATTACCTTCGAGCATTTCCCGCGATAAGAGAATCAGCTAGCAGATGCTCTAGCCACAATGTCCTCCATGTTTAAACTCAACTGGGATAACGAGGTTCCCCGAATCACCATCGAGCGAATGGATGAACCTGCGCATTGTCACGAGATTAATACCGAAGAAGTAGTGGAACAACCTTGGTTCCATGAAATCAAAAGGTATCTCGAGACTAGAGATTATCCCGAAGGAGCTTCCGTAAATGACAAGAAGTTCTTAAGGAAATTTGCTGCCAAATTCTTCCTGAGCAACGACATCCTTTACAAACGAAGCCATGATTGTGTATTACTCCGATGTGTAGACAAAGTTGAAGCAGAGTTGATCATGACTGAGATACACAGTGGCACATTTGGCACTCACTTGAGCGGGCATACAATGGCTAAGAAGATCCTAAGGGCAGGCTATTACTGGTCTACCATGGAAGCTGACTGCCATCAACATTCCCGTACTTGCCACAAATGCCAAGTCTACGCTGACAAAGTTCATATCCCTCCGGTTCCTCTCAACGTTCTGACTGCTCCGTGGCCATTTGCAATGTGGGGCATTGACATGATTGGAGAGATCAAGCCCACGGCTTCCAACAGACATCGCTTCATCCTAGTTGCCATTGACTATTTCACCAAATGGGTCGAAGCAGCTTCCTTCGCCTCTGTTACTAAAAATGTGGTTGCCCGCTTCATCAAGCAAAATCTTATATGTCGGTATGGTGTTCCAGACAGGATAATCACAGACAACGGTACTAATCTGAATAACACGATGATCACCGCATTGTGCGAACAGTTCAAGATTTATCATCACAATTCATCTCCCTATCGGCCGAAGATGAACGGTGCTGTTGAAGCTGCGAACAAAAACATTAAGAAGATCATTCAGAAAATGACAGTCACTTACAAAGACTGGCATGAGATGTTACCGTTTGCTCTACATGGATACCGTACGACGGCACGTACTTCAACCGGGGCAACCCCATTTTCGTTGGTATATGGCATGGAAGTTGTCCTGCCTATGGAGGTTCAGATTCCTTCTCTAAGGATTATGAAGGACGCAGGTCTGAATGAAGATGATTGGATGCAGACCCGACTTGATCAACTCAATCTGATCGACGAGAAGCGACTCGCTGCTATATGCCATGGTCAGACGTATCAAAAACGGATGATCAAAGCCTTCAATAAGAAAGTCAAACGTCAAGTGTATCAAGTCGGAGATCTCGTAATCAAGCGGATTATCTTGCTGCAAAGTGATCCCAGGGGCAAATGGACTCCTACATATGAAGAACCATTTGTGATCAAGAGCATATTTTCTGGTGGTGCGATGATTCTAACCACCATGGACGGCGACGATCTGCCGCACCCTGCGAACGCAGACATAGTCAAAAGATACTACGCATAAAATAACCAGACAAGTCGAAAACCCGAAAGAGCGGCTTGGGCAAAAATGGGCATCCCGGTGAACCGAAAACCCGAAAGGGCAGTTCAGGCAAAAATTAGGGATAAAAACAAAAAAATATGTACACCCGGCAAGTCGAAAACCCGAAAGGGAGGCTTGGGAAAAAAGGGGTTTCCCGGTGGATCGAAAACCCGAAAGGGCGATTCAGGAAAAAGTTAGGGAATTAAAGTGTATGACTATGTCTCGTCGGATCACTTCAAAAGACAATCTCTTCATCAACCAGTTCCAGGTTTCTGATCAATCCAGTCATCGGCAAACGGAGCATTGAATGGACAGATATTCAGAGTTGTGAAGGCAATAGCAGAATGGAATCCCATGGAATTATTTCACACAACCATCTTTATTTTGTATAAATCTTTCAATATTTACGACAAAATCCTCTTACTAGGATGTTTGTCTCCTTTGTACAAATATACTCAGAAAAGTTAATACAAATACTCTTCCCAGAAATTTGTGTCATTTCCTTTTTCTCTTGCACTAATTGTTTTATTTTGAGAAACGTCCAATGTTTTGTTAAATAGGCATATGCATTTGAACATAATCATTTCCTTATGAATCAAGAAAGAGAATTACTGATAGGTTGAAGGTACAGTTGGATATCTTGATACCCTTTCAAAGGAAACCCCAGGAGATTTGAAATCCATACCCCCAGTAGATTCTGGAAGCTTATCCCCTGTAGAGTACGGACGTCTCTCCCGAGCTTTATTCAAAGTTATTCCTCACAAGGGCTTATAACTGGGTTATCCTCAGCTTATTGCCACGGAAGATCGCACTCGTCAAAATTCTTCCTACCCCCAGCGGAGTTCATCAGAGTTCCCCAGCATAGCTTATCAATACAATCCCCCGGAGGAGCCTATCTTTGTTATCCCCAGCCAGAGAATCCTCCAGAACTCAGTTCCCCTAAGAGTTTAAGTTTCAGTATTCCCGGCAGAGCTAAAATTTCAAATTATCAAATCCCCAGCGGAGCCAGACTAATGAACCTTCTCCCCACAGAATTTTGGGAGGGAAAATCTTGAGTTCCCCAGTGAAGTCGCCAGAAATACTTCCCACCAAACTGAAGATTCTCAGTCTTACCTCCCCAACATGAGTCTATTAGATTGGAACTCCCCAGTAGAAGTCATCAGGAATTCCCCAGAAGATTGGTATGCAACCCAAGCTCTTTATTCTCCAGCAACAACCAGAAATTATTCTTCCCAGCAGCAGTCAAGATACTTTTATCTTCAGCCATCTCAGATTCATCTATCCTCAGCAAGACAGCTCTCCAGCTTACATGCGCATCCATTTATAGTCATATCATATAACATACATTGTATCATGCATCATGACATTGCATATAACTAACTCTTTACCTTTTCAGGTAAGACCAGTCGGCAGACTAAAATCATTATCTTCCAAGATTCTTTCCAGGAATAGTTTGGATGTGGCCCAGACATGGCAACATTCTAATGCTTATTCCAGATTAATCCAGATGCAGTTTTACACGAGCTCATCCTCAGGGAACCCTACACCCGTTTTTCCTCAAACTCAAAGATTTCTGAAAACAGTTCACAGGTTCTCCAGTAACGGATGTTAACCTATCGCTTGTTCAGACTCTTCTCAAGACTTCTGAAAACAGTTTACGGATTCTTCCCAACAACGGATGTTTATCTATTGCTTGTTCAGACTCTTCTCAATTTTTGAAAACAGTTTACGGACGCTTCCCAACAACGGATGCTGCTCTATTGCTTATTCAACTCCAAGACTTCTGAAAACAGTTTACGGATTCTTCCCAACAACGGATGTTAATCTATCGCTTGTTCAGACTCTTCTCAATTTTTGAAAACAGTTTACGGACGCTTCCCAACAACGGATGCTGCTCTATTTCTTATTCAACTTCAAGATTTCTGAAAACAGTTCACGGGTTCTCCAAGTAACGGATGTTAACCTATCGCTTGTTCAGATTCTTCTCCAGACTTCTGAAAACAGTTTATGGATTCTTCCCAACAACGGATGTTAATCTATCAACTTGTTCAAATGCAATTTTTGAAAACAGTTTACGGATTCCTCCCAACAACGAATGTCAATCTATTGCTTATTCAGACCCCCAGTTCAGAGATGGTCCCAAGCATGGACACCTTCCTGATACTCATTCTAGATGGCATCTTTAAGCCCATCCCCGACAAGTTTCTGTCATTCCTCCCGATGGCATCGTTAAGCCCATCTCCAAATCGCATCTCTAAGTCCATTCCTGCATCCCTTGCTTTGACGAGCGCAAATTTAAGGGGACTCTAGTGTCCAATCTCCTTTTACCCTCGAGTCACGAAAGGCAAACTTGCCAATCTAACTCTTCGGATTCAAGAAGATTGAACAGGGGCAACTGTTGTACCCCAAAATTTTCCCTCCCATTTCTCATTGATTTCTCATCACAAAGCCCTTGGAGATCAAGATCCAGTTAGGGTTTCATCTGCTCAAGACTTCTCCTTGCACTGTTGACCCAAATTAGGGTTTGTGTTTGCACAAAGATGTTTTGACCAAAATTGCCTAAGATGACTTTCATGCTTCATATTGGACTCCCAAGTTTACCCATACCAAGTTTCAAGTCTTGATTCTAATTTTTGCCCAGTCAATTGGACAGTTGACCTAGAAATCAGCTGTATTGGGGAAAAAGTCAACTGTGGCAAATTGACAGTCAAATCTCATGAAAATTGACCCACATCAACATTATGAACTCACATGGACCATTTGATCAAGTTTGGATCACAATTCCACAAGAAATTTGATCAGATCACCAAAAGGGCAAAATGGTCATTTTTAGGGTTTTGACTGCACAAAGGCAACTTTTGACTGTTTGACCTAGACAATGGAAAACCAAGCTCACATATGGACTCAAGGACCCCATGGAATTGTCTTGACATGCTCAACAAGTTCAAAAGATCCCAAGTACACAAGATTGACAGTTGAATTTCCCAGTCAATTGATCAATTTTGACTGTATACTGAAAAGTCAAACTTTGACTTTTTGGTCAAAATCAAGAGTCAAGATTCATTTTTCATCAAAACATGCCAAATCATGAAACTTGTTCACCAAGAAATCAAAAATTGCAAATTAGGGTTTGAAATGAGAATTTTTCATAACTTAGAATTTTTCTAAGTTATGAAAAACCCTAATTTTTTCCTAACTTTTCCCCACTTTCTCACCAAGATTCATTTGGATTCAAGCAAAAGTCAAAACATGAAAGTTGTAGCCTATTGCATAATCTACAACTTTGATTCACAAAGTTTTCCCAAAATAAGCTTGTATCTCAAGTTACAATTTTTGGAATAAGGGTACTAAACCATTCTTAACTTAGTGAAATTTTGACCTTTTTAGGCAAGGTTTTTACCTAACTTCAAGACCATTTTTCACATACTTCCCCTTGGAATTTAAATTTGCATTTCAAAGATGGATTGTAGTACACATTCCAAGCTTTCCAAAATGTCCAAGAACTCATCAAACAACCTCATGACTTGAGAGAATCGAATTTTGCAATATGGCAAAAACTCACTTTTGAATTAGCCAATTTCCATGTTCATAACTTGTGCAAATTTCTCAAATCAGCATGCAACTTGATTACAGGCCTCTAAACCATTCAACACTCATAAATTTAATGCAAACTCATTGTGCCAAGACCATGTTCTATGTGTTCAAGCATTGCATAGTGGATTAATCCCAAAATAGATAAAGCACTTTAACCATTTTTGCAAAAGTAAGCTTTATGTCAAAATGAAAATCCAAGAAGTACAGATCAAATCCCCTTGGCACAAGTTTAGGGACTAATCACACTGATCAATGCCAAGTTTTGCAGCATGTTATGGGGGCCTCTACATGTCTAAACATCAACTTGGCTTTTGGTTGCTTAAAGTGTAAGAAATATGGCATAACTGAAGACAACTTTCATCTCAGCAATAGAACCCTTAAGCAAATATTTTGTACACATTCAAGACATCCTAACTGAGCTAGCACACGACTCCAACACCTCCATTGCCCTCTAGAATACAGAACCACCCTCAAACTGCCCAAACAAAGCTCCTACTGCAGTTTGAGTGTCAACTCTCATTCCTCTCATGCATTCTTGCTAAAAGCTCATCAAACACATTCCCTAGCATCACTTGAAGCTAACCCAAACATAAAACACGACCTGTAACTCCTCTAGTCAGTTCCACCATTTTCACTTTCTTGTTTTGAAGTTGAAGGTCCATAGCTCGATTCAAGGTCTTTCAAAGCAAAGTAAGCATTGGAATAACATCACTACACTTCAGGCAAGCTGTACAGATCATCATCTTGCCCTGAAAGCTCCCCCATTGCCAGATACAACTTCAACTGAACATGTATCTTCTTGAACTTCTAACTCTTAATGTAGGCATTGTTAGCTCTAGGTTTGTGAATAAGATGTGTTCTACTCATGCCCCTGAATCTATACATACTTTTACTTTTCATTTATTTTGCCTGAGCTATGAGAATTTAAGGTCTGAATATGGAAGAAAAGTTAGGTCAAGATTTGGGAATGTTAAAATTCTCTCTCATTTCTGAGAGTTAGGATGAGTTCTTTACATATTTAGAATCGTGATTCAATGCTTAACATTTCTTATGTTGAAAGTTTGTGCAAAAGATCAAGGAATCCAGATGTTTGAATTGATGTTCAGGCGTGCGTTTTTGAACATTTTTCTGTCCAGAGGTTGAAGAAGAAGCCACATGGGCTGGGCCTGCTTTGATATTTCTTTTCACACCATGTTTTTGGTTTTACACCCCCTGAGCCCATTTTGTTTGTTTTATTGATTTTTTGATTTTTCTTTTTTCATTCTGGTTTATTTACTTTTCCTCATGATATTAAAAATATAAAAATAATTTTTTACACCATTTTTGAATTTATAAGCATTTATTTGTTTAGATTAGTTGTTTGTACATAAGTAAATACATAAACTTACTTTTATTTAAAAATACCAAAAATAATATAAACACCATTTTATTTTCATTTTTATTTTGTTTTATCTTCTTAAAATATTTTATATAAAATATACCTTTTTTTATAAAATATTAAATATTATTATTTTTGTATATATAATACTATTTTAGTAAATAATAAAGATATTTATACATATTAGTATATTTAGGTAAATAATACAAAAAAAATATATACATTTTTTTATTTTATTAATATTTGAAATAAAAAAATACTTTTTTATGAATATACTTCATTTTTATTTTATTTTGTATATATTTATTAATTATTATATACATTAAATAAATAATACCCTTTATTTAAGAAATTAGGGTTTTACCCTTAAAACACAAAAAACACCAAAAATATTACTTTTTTATTTTATTCATTTTATTTATTTGACATATAAAAAACACCCTTTTTTCCATACATATAAAAGCCCTTTTTGCATTTTGCATCTTTATTTTATTTTCCATTTAATTTATACAATTAATTATCTTGTAAATAAATTCCAAATTGATGTAATAGCTAAGTTTAAATTTCTTGTCAAAACCCCCATTTGAACATTTGTACCCCCCTTCCCACATTGTGTTGTAATAGTTTAGAACTTTACTTTTCGCACTTTAACGCTTTCTAAATATACCATGCTAGAATTAGGGTTTGTATGCAAATAAAACGAACAAAAAAATAGTTTGACCTAATTTCAAGATAATCAAGCATGAAAATGGAAAACACATATCACACTTGCACCCCTAGGGTATTCCACTTGTTGCCTTCAATAAATGGGCCATATTGCATGTTAGGTTTCTTTGGGTAAAACAAACAATCAAATGATCATAGTCCCTCGATGACGCTTTCGAAAAGTTGCCTAAAATGATCAAGTCCCTTTCAAGGAAAAATTGCCCAAAGATACTTAGCACCATTGAAATTATGGTCTAAACGATGACCCGCGCCCGTCCCTTTCACATCCTAACACAAGATTGTCCACCAAATACAATGGTGAAACAAAATTGTTAAAAGGGTTAAAACATAGCAAAAATCTTTGAGAACTTTAGGGTAGATAGCTCTTAAGTACTTGTCAACTTGCAAAACAAAAACACTTGCCTATTTTTCAAACCACACTTCACAAACACTTTCAAAAACAAACTTTCAAAAAAACCTTGAAACATCTTTTCAAAAAGACAAACACCTTTTGTAAAACATTCGAGTAAAGAATTGTTACAAGGGTAGCCTAGACAAGGCATCTTTTTCAAAACCTTTTCAAAACCACACACAAAGCACCATTTCAAACAATTGAAAACCAAGGCAAGTTGATCTAAGCAAGTACCTAAGAGCCCATGGATAACCATGGATAGAAAGGGTGCTAATACCTTCCCTTTCTATAATCTACTCCCCGAATCCAAGAAAAATCTCAAAGGTTTTTGCTGTGCTTTTTAAACCTTTCCTTAGGATAAAATAAAAAGTCGGTGGCGACTCTTGCTCAACCGAAACATTTGCGAAAACTAACGCAAAACCATAGTCAGTTCTCCCACCGTATCACAAAACTGGCGACTCTGCTGGGGAAAAATTTAAAAGTGGAGTAACCTTAGGGCTTAGATCACCCTCTTGCATGATTAATTGTTTGTTTTGATTGCTTTATACTTTGGCTCTCTTGTTTGGGTTTGCAATCCTACACCCGGATTTTGGGAAACATTCATAGATAGCAATACGTTGTGGAAACTGTACGGGGTATACCGACACGGTCAAAGCAATAGCTATATTAGTGCGACATATTTGTGAGTACCGGTAACCCTTGAGTTCAATCAAGGAGAGTACGGGGCCGCTGAGTGATGTCACTAAGCACTAATGACCTAGAACCTTACTTGACCATCTTGGCCTTTTATTAGGAGTAGTGAGATGACCGACTTTGGTGCAGTCCGAAGTTGGTATATACTCGATACTACACTCATTGAGGGTTGTTTTCTTGGAATATTTTGGCCGCTAGTTAAGTGGCTAAACCAAAACAATGAACAATGAAAACAATCCAGTGATATTGAGCTCCTTAGAATCCAGTTACTATTTATAGGACAGGTTTTTAAGCCAACTACACTCAAGAGGGTACTTACCTATGAAACCCCATGCAAGCCTGAAACTAGGGTTTGGTGTGAATTGCTTGTACATTTGTTTTGTGCATACATCATAAACATCATAAAACATCATACGCATTCACTAACCATTTCAAGGGTTTGGATCTTCATCTTTGTTCTTATTTTGTAGGTCATGGAAATTCCTCGCAGAAAAACAATCCAAGTCAACCTTGTGAGAATATCTCCTCAACTCAAGGAGCTCACCTCAAGAATTCCGGAAAGCTCATCCTTCAGTGAAAGACATGGTAGACTGCTCAGCTTAGTCAACACCAACATTGAAGAAGACATGATGAAAGTGCTATTCCAGTTCTTTGACCCTCTTCACCACTGTTTCACTTTCCCTGATTACCAGATGGTGCCCACTTTGGAGGAGTTTTCTCAACTCCTAAGAATCCCTATCCTTAATCCACTACCCTTCAACGGTACGGAAAAGGAACCAAAGCCGGAAGATGTTGCTCGAGCATTGCATCTACAACCATCCGACATCAAGGGGCATTGGGAAACCAGAAGCGGCGTCAAAGGATTCTTAGCAAAATTCTTGTTTGAGAAGGCACAAGAATGTTGGAATTCATTGGACCTTCAAGCCTTTGAAGAAATTGTGGCACTCCTTATCTATGGGTTGGTCTTGTTCCCAAATTCTTACCAATTGATAGATGTCAACGCCGTCAAAATCTTCTTGTCCAGAAACCCAATACCAACTTTGCTTGAGGACATTCTTCACTCATTTTACACACGAACAATGAGAAAGAGGGGTGTTCTCATGTGCTGTACTCCTCTCCTTGCAAGGTGGTTTATTTCGCACCTTCCACAATCTGTCTTGAAGAATGACCAAGGCTCAAGGTGGTCCCAACGGTTGATGACTCTTACTCACTCTGATGTACATTGGTGTTCTCGGTCCAGAGAAAATGTCATCATCATCGATCATTGTGGAGAGTTTCCTAATGTTCCTTTACTTGGAATCATAGGAGGTATCACCTACAACCCTTGCCTAGCTTTGAGGCAATTTGGATATGCACGGAGGGATGGCCCTCACGACATGTTGATTCCTGACCTAGTTTTTGACTTCGACAACGATGCGCAAGGACTTCGCCAAAGATTCATCAGAGCTTGGGGGAGGCCCAACAAGGTTGATAGCAAGACTCTGGGACACAAGAACTCCATCCCTCTTGAGCCTTATCTCAAGTGGGTACGAGCCCGAGCCCAAAGTCTAATGATGCCTTATCCTCATGTGCTCCCTGTGATTAAAGAGCCCGTCAAGGAAGGAGAGGTTCCCTACACCATCCTACATCCTGACATGCCTACATCGTGGGAGGAAATGCAGAAGAGTTCGATTCAGCTCAAGGAAGAACGGAATACTTTTGAAGCTAGCTTCTACGCCAGTGAGAAGAAGGTTCTAGAGCTTACCCGCCAACTCCATGAGCAAGAGGCCCTCAACACCTACATCGCACCAAAGAGGATGCGCAATGTCTTTTTACCTTGAGAAGTTGTTTTTGTAATATTTGGCCCATGGGGCATTTATGTACTAACAAATTTCTTCTTATTAATATGACATGCGTTCCTTTTTGTCTACAACAATTTTGAATGTTCTAAATCCTTGAATGCATTGCATACATAAGCATATCATTCATCATGTGCATAAGCAGGTCTCACTCCAGGTTTCCTTATCTGTCTGCTGTTTATTTCAGTAGGATGGATCTCGAGCAAACAGTCAAAGACCTGCAAGCTCAAAATGCACAGTTCCAGCAACTTCTGACAATCTTGGCTAAAGGTCAGGAGGATCTCAAGACCTTGCTGGGGAATAAAGACCCAGTGAAAAAGAAGAAAAAGAGACTCGGGGTGGCTACTTTAGGGAGAAGATTTGACGGAGAGGCCAGGAGAGTGCTTGAATTTCCTCATACTTCTGATGAATGAACCAGCAAAGGAGGTGGGGCTGCGGTACCTTCCGAGTCCGATGTGGAAGAAGAGGAGGTCGAAGAGGATGAAGACTATTCTGATCAGCAATACCCTCCAGCTGATGATAAATACAAGGGTTTAGAAGACAGGTTGGCCGCCATGGAGCTACAAAGAGTACCAGGTTTGGATTTTGAAGACTTGGGTTTGGTTGCCGGGATTGTAATTCCCCCAAAATTCAAAGTGCCAGTTTTTGTGAGGTATGATGGGCTGTCCTGTCCAAAAATGCATCTCAGGTCCTACGTGCGAAAGATTCAACCTTATACGGCAGATAAGAACCTGTGGATACATTTCTTTCAAGACAGCCTTTCTGGAGCTCAACTGGAGTGGTTCTATCAGCTAGAGGGAACCAGCGTCCGAAATTGGGAAGACTTGGCCACTGCTTTTTACAAACAATACCAGTATAATTCTGACCTTGCTCCTACTCGTACCCAACTTCAGGGTATGTCACTAGGAACAGGCGAGGGATTCAAAGAATATGCACAAAAATGGAGGGATTTGACTGGCAGGGTTCAACCTCCTTTAACCGACCGTGAACTTGTTAATATGTTTCTAGGGACCCTATCTGGGCCATTTTTTAATCATCTGATTGGTAACTCTTCCGCGGGGTTTACCGATTTGATCTTAACCGACGAAAGAATAGAGGGTGGCATCAAGTCAGGAAAGATTCAGAAGGGTGTTGCTGCAAGTGTTGAGAAGAAGCCTTTTAAGAAGGAAACAGCTGTGGTATATTCTCAGAGAAGAGCAGGGAAGACTGAGCGCCGACCAACTGTGGGGGCCGTAATGATTCAAAACCCTTCAAGTGAGCAGCCTCGCTATAACCAGTCCAGACCAAATCAACAACGAGTGGAACGGCCACAACGGCAGTTCACCCGCATTAATATGACTCCAGCACAAGTGCTTCCCCATCTGTTGAAGTTGAATCTCGCCACTATCAAAGAGGCACCAAAGAATGTGAATACGTCCTCTCCACATTATCATCCTAATGCTAAATGCGCCTATCATTCTGACAGTGTCGGGCACGACACCAATGATTGTTGGGCACTCAAGCATAAAATCCAAGACCTGATAGAGGCTAAGGAGGTGGAGTTCGATGCTCCGGAGAAGCCTAATGTGATATCTGCTCCCATGCCGAAGCACGGCCGAAATGTCAATGCCATTGAAGAGGATTTGTATGTTGCTGATGTCAATGATCTGATAACTCCTTTGTTAACCATCAAGTTGAATCTGTTAAGGGCCGGAATTTTCCCGGGATGTAAAGAAGACTGCTATTGTTGTTACTCTCTGCCGTTTGATTGTCCGTTACTGAAGAAAGGCATCCAAGGCCTAATGGATAGTCGACAAATTTTGTTTGAAAAAGTTTATGCTGTTCCAACCCGTACTGAAGATGTCTCAATCATAACCATTCACGCCAATCTTTCCAAGGCCGTCAGAAAGCCTGTTAAGATTACACCAGCTACGAAATCTGTTCCTTTGAAGATAACAATTCCAGGGCCTGTCCCCTATGTTTCTGAGAAGTCAATACCATGGAACTACGGCGGCGACGTCTACTACCACGGTATCAAACAAATCGAAATAACTGAAGAAAGTTCGGATGATGAAGAAGCCAGCATTGGTAACATTGCAGGCACGAGTAAAATCTCCCGGAGCGGGAGAATATTTTCTCCAGAGATTGCCCCTCCAAGAGCAATCTTTGGACCCTCATCTGCTGACAAGGTCATCCCTGCACCAATAAAACTCTCCGCTAGAACCCCATTGATTGAAGATGTTGTTGTTCCTAGTATTGTCCCTCCTACCGCTGTTGATAAAGGCAAGGGAATCCAAGATGAGCTCGTCAGGACGAGGGCTCAACCCTTGGTCATCCCGGAAACCTCCAAGAAGGAAATGGATGAGATCTTGAAAATAATCAAAAGGAGTGATTACGATGTGGTAGAACAGCTGGGGCAAACCCCCTCAAAGATCTCCATGCTGGCACTACTACTTTGCTCGGAAGCGCACGCTAAAGCTCTGATAAAATTCCTGAAGGCAGCCCATATGCCCCAGGAAACCTCTGCAGATCAATTTAAAAATTGCGTGGCCAGCCTTACTGCAGACAATGGATTAGGTTTTTCTGATGCCGACCTAACTCCTAAAGGTAGAAACCACAATGATGCTTTTCACATTTCAGTCGAGTTCCGAGGAACTACTCTCGCAAATGTCTTGGTCGACACTGGTTCGTCGCTGAATGTACTGCCTAAGAAAGCCTTGGACCGACTAGATTGTGAGGGGTTGGAGTTGAAGCCGAGTGATATTATTGTCAGAGCTTTCGATGGTTCGAAGAGAATGGTCCATGGGGAGGTTGAGATTCCCGTCAAGATAGGCAATGAGGTGTTTAAGTCTACTTTCTATGTGATGGACATCCGTCTGTCATATTCTTGCTTGTTGGGTAGGCCTTGGATACACCATGCTGGGGCAGTCACCTCCTCCTTACATCAGATGTTGAAGTATCCTGTCAAGGGAAAGATCATTACTGTCCATGGTGAAGAGGAGTACATGATTAGCCACTTGAATTCTTTTCGATATGTGGAGGTAGAAGGGGAGTTCATTGAGACGCCTTTTCAGCATTTCGAAGAAGTCCTTCCTGAAATAACAGTAGCAAAGTTGGCAGCGGAGACACCGAGGCAGATGGCCAGGATGGCATCTCTGGAGGACGCAAGGGCCGCAATAAAGGAAGGGAAGAATTCAGCATGGGGGAAGTTTCCTGATATTCCACATAAGACAGACAAATGTGGATTAGGGTTCACTTCCGCGGGCCAGAAAGCTATGCGCTGTTCGAAGATTGAAAGAGCGCCAATCAAAATTTCTCCCTACGGAATCAACGCTTTGGAGGATGAAGATAAAGAGAGCAATATCGAAGAGTGGATTTACCCAACTGTCAAAGGAGGACTGTGCAACTGGGAGGCAAAATACTTTGTCCCCATCACTTTTATTCATCAGTAATTTATCTGTCAAACATTTCCTATTTGGTCTGTAATATTTGTTTTTGAACAATCCGTACATTATCTTTTTCACCTCATGCCTTGCCCGGGGCATGTAGGTCCATTTGTAAGGGTTTTGATTATTTTTCATATCCATATTCCATGTTTAATGATTCATTGGACGTTTTTCATTTGATAAACTGTTTGTGTTCATTTTCTTTCCTTTCGCATTTTTGTTTAAGGATGGCTATCCCTTACACACACCCACACTCACAAATGCAGGTACTCATCCACTCCGGATTCCATGGGTGACTATTCTGCTATATCCTTCAGTAACTTTGAAGATCTGGTCAATCAAGCCGAGTATGAAGATGACGAAGGTTGTGAAGTACCAGGGGAACTATCCAGACTTCTACAGCAAGAGGAAAGGGCCATCTTACCGCACGAAGAGTCATTGGAAACTGTCAACTTAGGGACCGAGAAAGACCAGAAGGAGGTGCAAGTGGGTGCCAATCTGGAACCAGGTGTCAAGGAACGCCTGATACAGTTGTTGAATGAGTATGTTGAAATCTTCGCTTGGTCTTATGAAGACATGCCGGGTCTAGACACAGACATCGTGGTTCACCGTCTCCCCACAAGAGAGGATTGTCCACCGATCAAGCAAAAAGTCCGCCGAATGAGGCCTGACATGTCTGAAAAGATCAAAGCAGAAGTGATGAAGCAATTCGACGCTGGCTTTCTGGCTGTTAAGTCCTATCCTCAATGGGTCGCTAACATCGTGCCAATACCTAAGAAAGATGGCAAAGTCAGGATGTTTGTGGACTACCGGGATTTGAATAGGGCCAGCCCCAAAGATGATTTTCCACTTCCGCACATTGACATTTTGATCGACAATACAGCTCAGCACAAAGTGTTTTCCTTCATGGATGGATTCTCGGGCTACAATCAAATCAAAATGGCCCCCGAGGATATGGAGAAAACAACTTTTGTCACACAATGAGGCACTTTCTGTTACAAGGTGATGCCGTTCAGGCTGAAGAACGCTGGGGCAACTTATCAACGCTCCATGGTAGCTTTGTTTCATGATATGATACATCATGAGATTGAAGTTTACGTAGACGATATGATAGCTCGGTCACAAACAGAAGAAGAGCACCTTGAACATCTGGAAAAGCTGTTTGCCAGGTTGAAAGAATACAAACTCCGGCTGAATCCAAGTAAGTGCACTTTTGGAGTTCGGTCTGGTAAACTTCTAGGATTCATTGTGAGCAACAAAGGCATTGAAGTCGATCCAGCAAAAGTGAAAGCAATACAAGAGATGCCTGCTCCCCGTACTGAAAAGGAGGTTAGAGGGTTCTTGGGGCGCTTGAACTATATTGCCAGATTCATCTCTCATCTGACTTCTACCTGTGAGCCAATTTTCAAACTCTTGAAGAAAGATCAGGTAGTCGAATGGAACGACGATTGCCAAGCTGCTTTTGATAAAATCAAGGAGTATTTGCTAGAACCTCCTATTCTGATGCCACCCGTCGAAGGAAGACCATTGATCATGTATCTGACCGTCTTGGATAACTCAATGGGGTGTGTTTTGGGCCAGCATGACGAGTCTGGTCGAAAAGAGCATGCCATTTATTACCTTAGCAAAAAGTTTACCGACTGTGAGACTCGCTACTCACTGCTCGAGAAAACTTGTTGCGCTTTGGTATGGGCTGCTCGCCGACTAAGGCAGTATATGTTGACTCATACTACCTTGTTGATTTCCAAAATGGATCCTATCAAGTATATCTTCGAAAAGCCTGCTTTATCTGGAAGGATAGCCAGATGGCAAATGATCCTAACTGAGTATGACATCCAGTACACCACCCAAAAGGCTATCAAAGGAAGTGTACTAGCTGACCATCTGGCTCATCAAGCTATCGAAGACTATCAACCCATGAGATTTGACTTCCCAGACGAAGACATCATGAATTTGGACAACATTGAAGGTAACAGACCGTATGAAGGACCCGAAAAGGGATCCCGATGGACCCTGTACTTTGATGGTGCTTCAAATGCACTTGGAAACGGTATCGGCGCAGTACTCATTTCTCCGGAAGGCTGTCACACACCTTTCACGGCCCGACTTTGCTTCAGCTGCACAAACAACATGGCTGAGTATGAAGCTTGCATCTTTGGTCTCAAGGCTGCTATAGACTTGGGGATCAAATCTTTGATCGTATTTGGGGACTCGGCTTTAGTTATCAGCCAAATCAAAGGAGAGTGGGATACCAAGCATCCTAATCTTATCCCATACAAAGAACATGTCCTGACATTGTTGCCTCATTTCGAGCAAATTACCTTCGAGCATTTCCCGCGAGAAGAGAATCAGCTAGCAGATGCTCTAGCCACAATGTCCTCCATGTTTAAACTCAACTGGGATAACGAGGTTCCCTGAATCACCATCGAGCGAATGGATGAACCTGCGCATTGTCACGAGATTAATACCGAAGAAGTAGTGGAACAACCTTGGTTCCATGAAATCAAAAGGTATCTCGAGACTAGAGATTATCCCGAAGGAGCTTCCGTAAATGACAAGAAGTTCTTAAGGAAATTTGCTGCCAAATTCTTCCTGAGCAACGACATCCTTTACAAACCAAGCCATGATTGTGTATTACTCCGATGTGTAGACAAAGCTGAAGCAGAGTTGATCATGACTGAGATACACAGTGGCACATTTGTCACTCACTTGAGCGGGCATACAATGGCTAAGAAGATCCTTAGGGCAGGCTATTACTGGTCTACCATGGAAGCTGACTGCCATTAACATTCCCGTACTTGCCACAAATGCCAATTCTACGCTGACAAAGTTCATATCCCTCCGGTTCCTCTCAACGTTCTGACTGCTCCGTGGCCATTTGCAATGTGGGGCATTGACATGATTGGAGAGATCAAGCCCACGGCTTCCAACGGACATCGCTTCATCCTAGTTGCCATTGACTATTTCACCAAATGGGTCGAAGCAGCTTCCTTCGCCTTTGTTACTAAAAATGTGGTTGCCCGGTTCATCAAGCAAAATCTTATATGTCGGTATGGTGTTCCAGACAGGATCATCACAGACAACGGTACTAATCTGAATAACACGATGATCACCGCATTGTGCGAACAGTTCAAGATTTATCATCACAATTCATCTCCCTATCGGCCGAAGATGAACGGTGCTGTTGAAGCTGCGAACAAAAACATTAAGAAGATCATTCAGAAAATGACAGTCACTTACAAAGACTGGCATGAGATGTTACCGTTTGCTCTACATGGATACCGTACGACAGCACGTACTTCAACCGGGGCAACCCCATTTTCGTTGGTATATGGCATGGAAGCTGTCCTGCCTATGGAGGTTCAGATTCCTTCTCTAAGGATTATGAAGGACGCAAGTCTGAATGAAGATGATTGGATGCAGACCCGACTTGATCAACTCAATCTGATCGACGAGAAGCGACTCGCTGCTATATGCCATGGTCAGACGTATCAAAAACGGATGATCAAGGCCTTCAATAAGAAAGTCAAACGTCAAGTGTATCAAGTCGGAGATCTCATAATCAAGCGGATTATCTTGCTGCAAAGTGATCCCAGGGGCAAATGGACTCCTACATATGAAGGACCATTTGTGATCAAGAGCATATTTTCTGGTGGTGCGATGATTCTAACCACCATGGACGGCGACGATCTGCCGCACCCTGCAAACGCAGACATAGTCAAAAGATACTACGCATAAAATAACTCGACAAGTCAAAAACCCAAAAGGGCGGCTTGGGCAAAAATGGGCATCTCGGTGAACCGAAAACCCGAAAGGGCGGTTCAGGCAAAAATTAGGGATAAAAAAAAAATCTGTACACCCGGCAAGTCGAAAACCCGAAAGGGCGGCTTGGGCAAAAAGGGGTTTCCCGGTGGATCGAAAACCCGAAAGGGCGATTCAGGCAAAAGTTAGGGAATTAAAGCGTATGACTATGTCTCGCCGGATCACTTCAAAAGACAATCTCTTCATCAACCAGTTCCAGGTTTCTGATCAATCCAGTCATCAGCAAACGAAGCATTGAATGGACAGATATTCAGAGTTGTGAAGGCAATAGCAGAATGGAATCCCATGGAATTATTTCACACAACCATCTTTATTTTGTATAAATATTTCAATATTTACGACAAAATCCTCTTACTAGGATGTTTGTCTCCTTTGTACAAATATACTCAGAAAAGTTAATACAAATACTCTTCCCAGAAATTTGTGTCATTTCCTTTTTCTCTTGCACTAATTGTTTTATTTTGAGAAACGTCAAATGTTTTGTTAAATAGGCATATGCATTTGAACATAATCATTTCCTTATGAATCAAGAAATAGAATTACTGATAAGTTGAAGGTACAGTTGGATATCTTGATACCCTTTCAAAGGAAACCCCAGGAGATTTGAAATCCATACCCCCAGTAGATTCTGGAAGCTTATCCCCTGCAGAGTACGGACGTCTCTCCCGAGCTTTATTCAAAGTTATTCCTCACAAGGGCTTATAACTGGGTTATCCTCAGCTTATTGCCACGGAAGATCGCACTCGTCAAAATTCATCCTACCCCCAGCGGAGTTCATCAGAGTTCCCCAGCATAGCTTATCAATACAATCCCCCGGAGGAGCCTATCTTTGTTATCCCCAGCCAGAGAATCCTCCAGAACTCAGTTCCCCTCAGAGTTTAAGTTTAAGTATTTCCGGCAGAGCTAAAATTTCAAATTATCAAATCCCCAGCGGAGCCAGACTAATGAACCTTCTCCCCACAGAATTTTGGGAGGGCAAATCTTGAGTTCCCCAGTGAAGTCGCCAGAAATACTTCCCACCAAACTGAAGATTCTCAGTCTTACCTCCCCAACATGAGTCTATTAGATTGGAACTCCCCAGTAGAAGTCATCAGGAATTCCCCAGAAGATTGGTATGCAACCTAAGCTCTTTATTCTCCAGCAACAACCAGGAATTATTCTTCCCAGCAGCAGTCAAGATACTTTTATCTTCAGCCATCTCAGATTCATCTATCCTCAGCAAGACAACTCTCCAGCTTACATGCGCATCCATTTACAGTCATATCATATAACATACATTGTATCATGCATCATGACATTGCATATAACTAACTCTTTACCTTTTCAGGTAAGACCAATCGGCAGACTAAAATCATTATCTTCCGAGATTCTTTCCAGGAATAGTTCGGATGTGGCCCAGACATGGTAACATTCTAATGCTTATTCCAGATTCATCCAGATGCAGTTTTACACGAGCTCATCCTCAGGGAACCCTACACCGATTTTTCCTCCAACTCAAAGATTTCTGAAAACAGTTCACAGGTTCTCCAGTAATGGATGTTAACCTATCGCTTGTTCAGACTCTTCTCAAGACTTCTGAAAACAGTTTACGGATTCTTCCCAACAACGGATGTTAATCTATCGCTTGTTCAGACTCTTCTCAATTTTTGAAAATAGTTTACGGACGCTTCCCAACAACGGATGCTGCTCTATTGCTTATTCAACTCCAAGACTTCTGAAAACAGTTTACGGATTCTTCCCAACAACGGATGTTAATCTATCGCTTGTTCAGACTCTTCTCAATTTTTGAAAACAGTTTATGGACGCTTCCCAACAACGGATGCTGCTCTATTGCTTATTCAACTTCAAGATTTCTAAAAACAGTTCACGGGTTCTCCAAGTAACGGATGTTAACCTATCGCTTGTTCAGATTCTTCTCCAGACTTCTGAAAACAGTTTATGGATTCTTCCCAACAAAGGATGTTAATCTATCAACTTATTCAGATGCAATTTTTGAAAACAGTTTACGGATTCCTCTCAACAACGGATGTCAATCTATTTCTTATTCAGACCCCCAGTTCATAGATGGTCCCAAGCATGGACACCTTCCTGATACTCATTCTAGATGGCATCTTTAAGCCCATCCCCGACAATTTTCTGTCATTCCTCCCGATGGCATCGTTAAGCCCATCTCCAAATGGCATCTCTAAGCCCATTCCCGCATCCCTTGCTTTGACGAGCGCAAATTTAAGGGGACTCTAGTGTCCAATATCCTTTTACCCTCGAGTCACGAAAGGCAAACTTGCCAATCTAACTCTTCGGATTCAAGAAGATTGAACAGGGGCAACTGTTGTACCCCAAAATTTGCCCTCCCATTTCTCATTGATTTCTCATCACAAAGCCCTTGGAGATCAAGATCCAGTTAGGGTTTCATCTGCTCAAGACTTCTCCTTGCACTGTTGACCCAAATTAGGGTTTGTGTTTGCACAAAGATGTTTTGACCAAAATTGCCTAAGATGACTTTCATGCTTCATATTGGACTCCCAAGTTTACCCATAACAAGTTTCAAGTCTTGATTCCAATTTTTGCCCAGTCAATTGGACAGTTGACCTAGAAATCAGCTGTATTGGGGAAAAAGTCAACTGTGGCAAATTGACAGTCAAATCTCATGAAAATTGACCCACATCAACATTATGAACTCACATGGACCATTTGATCAAGTTTGGATCACAATTCCACAAGAAATTTGATCAGATCACCAAAAGGGCAAAATGGTCATTTTTAGGGTTTTGACTGCACAAAGGCAACTTTTGACTGTTTGACCTAGACAATGGCAAACCAAGCTCACATATGGACTCAAGGACCCCATGGAATTGTCTTTACATGCTCAACAAGTTCAAAAGATCCCAAGTACACAAGATTGACAGTTGAATTTCCCAGTCAATTGATCAATTTTGACTGTATACTGAAAAGTCAAACTTTGACTTTTTGGTCAAAATCAAGAGTCAAGATTCATTTTTCATCAAAACATGCCAAATCATGAAACTTGTTCACCAAGAAATCAAAAATTGCAAATTAGGGTTTGAAATGAGAATTTTTCATAACTTAGAATTTTTCTAAGTTATGAAAAACCCTAATTTTTCCCTAACTTTGCCCCACTTTCTCACCAAGATTCATTTGGGTTCAAGAAAAAGTCAAAACATGAAAGTTGTAGCCTATTGCATAATATACAACTTTGATTCACAAAGTTTTCCCAAAAGAAGCTTGTATCTCAAGTTACAAGTTTTGGAATAAGGGTACTAAACCATTCTTAACTTAGTGAAATTTTGACCTTTTTAGGCAAGGTTTTTACCTAACTTCAAGACCATTTTTCACATACTTCCCCTTGGAATTTCAATTTGCATTTCAAAGATGGATTGTAGTACACATTCCAAGCTTTCCAAAATGTCCAAGAACTCATCAAACAACCTCATGACTTGAGAGAATCGAATTTTGCAATATGGCAAAAACTCACTTTTGAATTGGCCAATTTCCATGTTCATTACCTGTGCAAATTTCTCAAATCAGCATGCAACTTGATTACAGGCCTCTAAACCATTCAACACTCATAAATTTAATGCAAACTCATTGTGCCAAGACCATGTTCTATGTGTTCAAGCATTGCATAGTGGATTAATCCCAAAATAGATAAAGCACTTTAACCATTTTTGCAAAAGTAAGCTTTATGTCAAAATGAAAATCCAAGAAGTACATATCAAATCCCCTTGGCACAAGTTTAGGGACTAATCACACTGGTCAATGCCAAGGTTTGCAGCATGTTATGGGGGCCTCTACCTGTCTAAACATCAACTTGGCTTTTGGTTGCTTAAAGTGTAAGAAATAAGGTATAACTGAAGACAACTTTCATCTCAGCAATAGAACCCTTAAGCAAATATTTTGTACACATTCAAGACATCATAACTGAGCTAGCACACGACTCCAACACCTCCATTGCCCTCTAGAATACAGAACCACCCTCAAACTGCCCAAACAGAGCTCCTACTGCAGTTTGAGTGTCAACTCTCATTCCTCTCATGCATTCTTGCTAAAAGCTCATCAAACACATTCCCTAGCATCACTTGAAGCTAACCCAAACATAAAACACGACCTGTAACTCCTCTAGTCAGTTCCACCATTTTCACTTTCTTGTTTTGTAGTTGAAGGTCCATAGCTCGATTCAAGGTCTTTCAAAGCAAAGTAAGCATTGGAATAGCATCACTACACTTCAGGCAAGCTGTACAGATCATCATCTTGCCCTGAAAGCTCCCCCATTGCCAAATATAACTTCAACTGAACAAGTATCTTCTTGAACTTCTAACTCTTAATGTAGGCATTGTTAGCTCTAGGTTTGTGAATAAGAAGTGTTCTACTCATGCCCCTGAATCTATACATACTTTTACTTTTCATTTATTTTACCTGAGCTATGAGAATTTAAGGTCTGAATATGGAAGAAAAGTTAGGTCAAGATTTGGGAATATTAAAATTCCCTCTCATATCTGAGAGTTAGGATGAGTTTTTTACATATTTAGAATCGTGATTCAATGCTTAACATTTCTTATGTTGAAAGTTTGTGCAAAAGATCAAGGAATCCAGATGTTTGAATTGATGTTCAGGCGCACGTTTTTGAACATTTTTCTGTCCAGAGGTTGAAGAAGAAGCCACATGGGCTGGGCCTGCTTTGATATTTCTTTTCACACCATGTTTTTGGTTTTACACCCCCTGAGCCCATTTTGTTTGTTTTATTGATTTTTTGATTTTTCTTTTTTCATTCTGGTTTATTTACTTTTCCTCATGATATTAAAAATATAAAAATAATTTTTTACACCATTTTTGAATTTATAAGCATTTATTTGTTTAGATTAGTTGTTTGTACATAAGTAAATACATAAACTTACTTTTATTTAAAAATACGTAAACACCATTTTATTTTCATTTTTATTTTGTTTTATCTTCTTAAAATATTTTATATAAAATATACCTTTTTTTATAAAATATTAAATATTATTATTTTTGTATATATAATACTATTTTAGTAAATAATAAAGATATTTATACATATTAGTATATTTAGGTAAATAATACAAAAAAATATATACATTTTTTTATTTTATTAATATTTGACATAAAAAATACTTTTTTATGAATATACTTCATTTTTATTTTATTTTGTATATATTTATTAATTATTATATACATTAAATAAATAATACCCTTTATTTAAGAAATTAGGGTTTTACCCTTAAAACACAAAAAACTCCAAAAATATTACTTTTTTATTTTATTCATTTTATTTATTTGACATATAAAAAACACCCTTTTTTCCATACATATAAAATCCCTTTTTGCATTTTGCATCTTTATTTTATTTTCCATTTAATTTATGCAATTAATTATCTTGTAAATAAATTCCAAATTGATGTAATAGCTAAGTTTAAATTTCTTGTCAAAACCCCCATTTGAAAATTTGTACCCCCCTTCCCACATTGTGTTGTAATAGTTTAGAACTTTACTTTTCGCACTTTAACGCTTTCTAAATATACCATGCTAGAATTAGGGTTTGTATGCAAATAAAACGAACAAAAAAATAGTTTGACCTAATTTCAAGATAATCAAGCATGAAAATGGACAACACATATCACACTTGCACCCCTAGGGTATTCCACTTGTTGCCTTCAATAAATGGGCCATATTGCATGTTAGGTTTCTTTGGGTAAAACAAACAATCAAATGATCATAGTCCCTCGATGTCGCTTTCGAAAAGTTGCCTAAAATGATCAAGTCCCTTTCAAGGAAAAATTGCCCAAAGATACTTAGCACCATTGCAATTATGGTCTAAACGATGACCCGTGCCCGTCCCTTTCACATCCTAACACAAGATTGTCCACCAAATACAATGGTGGAACAAAATTGTTAAAAGGGTTAAAACATAGCAAAATTCTTTGAGAACTTTAGGGTAGATATCTCTTAAGTACTTGTCAACTTGCAAAACAAAAACACTTGCCTATTTTTCAAACCACACTTCACAAACACTTTCAAAAACAAACTTTCAAAAAAACCTTGAAACATCTTTTCAAAAAGACAAACACCTTTTGTAAAACATTCGAGTAAAGAATTGTTACAAGGGTAGCCTAGACAAGGCATCTTTTTCAAAACCTTTTCAAAACCACACACAAAGCACCATTTCAAACAATTGAAAACCAAGGCAAGTTGATCTAAGCAAGTACCTAAGAGCCCATGGATAACCATGGATAGAAAGGGTGCTAATACCTTCCCTTTCTATAATCTACTCCCCGAATCCAAGAAAAATCTCAAAGGTTTTTGCTGTGCTTTTTAAACCTTTCCTTAGGATAAAATAAAAAGTCGGTGGCGACTCTTGCTCAACCGAAACATTTGCGAAAACAAACGCAAAACCATAGTCAGTTCTCCCACCGTATCACACCTACACTTGCAACCATCTGATATTATAGGCCATTGGGAAACTAGAAGTGGTGTCAAGGGTTTCTTGTCAAAGTTTTTGCTTGAGAAGGCCCAAAGCTGCTGGAATTCATTAGACTTACAAGCCTTTGAAGAGATTGTAGCTCTTCTCATCTATGGGATGGTCTTGTTCCCAATCCCTGACCAGCTTATAGATGTCAATGCTGTCAAAATCTTCATGGCTCACAACCCGGTGCCTACATTACTTGGGGATATCCTCCACTCATTTCACACACGAACAATGAGGAAAAGAGGTGTTCTCATGTGTTGTACTCCTCTATTGGAAAGGCAGTTTATTTCTCACCTTCTCCAGTCAGTTTTGAAGAATGAGCAAGGTTTGAGGTGGTCACAATGATTCATGACTCTTGCACATACATATGTTCATTTGTGTTCTCGAACCAGAGAAAATGTTATCATCATTGATCGTTGTGGGGAATTCCCTAATGTCCCTCTACTAGGAATTAGGGGAGGTATCACCTACAACCCCTGCTTGGCTCTAAGACAGTTTGGGTATGCCCGAAGGGATGACCCTCATGACATGCTGATCCCAGACTTGGTTTTTGACTTTGACAACGATGATCAAGGACTTTGACAAAGGTTTATTCGAGCTTGGAGGATGCCCAACAAAGTGGACAGTAAGACCTTGGGACACAAGAATTCCATCCCCCTTGAGCCTTACCTCAAGTGGGTACGAACCCGCACCCAAAGTCTTATGATGCCTTACCCTTACATTCTTCCTGTGATCAAAGAGTCCGTTAGGGAAGGAGAGGTTCCATATACCCTCCTGCATCCTGACATGCCAACATCACTTGAAGATTTACAAAGGAGTTGGATACAGCTCAAGGGAGAGCGCGATACTTTTGAAGCTCAATTCTACGCCAGTGAGAAGAAGGTTTTGGAACTTACTCGCATACTTCACAAAGAGCAGACTCTCAACACCTACATCGCACAAAAGAGGATGCGCAACGTCTTTTTACATTAGAGTTTTGTATTATTTTGCCCATGGGGCATTTATGTACTAACAAATTCTTCTTATTAATATGACGTGTGTTCCTTTTTGTTTGCAACAAATTTGAATTTCTGAATCCTTGAATGCATTACATGAATACACATCATTCATCATATGCATAAGCAGGTCCTCACACCAGGTTTCCTTATCTCTCTGCTGTTTATTTCAGCAAGATGGATATAAAGCAGACGGTCAAAGACTTACAAGCGCAGAATTCACAGTTCCAACAGCTACTCATGACCTTGGCAAAGGGTCAGGAGGAGCTCAAAGGTCTACTGGAAAAGGAAAAGGAGAAAAAGAAAAAGAAGAGGGTTGGTGTGGCTACTTTGGGTAGAAGATTTGATGGTCAAGCTAGAAGGGTCCTGGATTTCCCTTCTACATCTGATGAAGGGGTAGGAAAGGGTAAAGAAACTGCAGTGCAATCTGAGTCTGAGGAAGAAGAAGATGAAGAGGATGAAGACTATTCTGAGCAGCAGTACCCTCCTGCAGACGACAAATACAAGAATCTGGAAGAGCGTCTGGATGCCATGGAGGTGCAAAGAGTGTCTGGGCTGGACTTTGAGGAGCTAGGTTTGGTTGCTGGGATTGTGATTCCCCCTAAGTTCAAAGTACCTCTTTTTTCTAAATACGATGGTTTGTCTTGTTCAAAGATGCATCTGCGGTCTTACGTCAGAAAAATCCAACCGCATTCTTTTGACAAGGATCTGTGGGTTCATTTCTTCCAAGATAGTCTTTAGGGGACGCAGTTAGATTGGTTTTACCAGCTATAGAGGTCTGATGTGCACAATTGGGAGGATTTGGCTGCTACCTTCTACAAACAGTATCAATATAATGCGGATTTAGCACCAATCTGTACTCAATTACAGAGTATGTGCATGGTATCAAATGAAGGTTTCAAGGAGTATGCCCAGAAATGGAGAGACTTGGCGGGACGAGTTCAACCACCTCTATCTGAGAGGGAGCTGGTAGATATGTTCTTGGGTACACTATCGGGCCCCTTTTTCAATCACCTGATTGGAAGTTCGTCTGCGGGGTTCACCGAGTTGATTCTGACTGGTGAGAGAGTTGAAGCTGGAATCAAGAGCGGAAAAATTCAAAAGGATGCATCTGCTTCCGCTGCCATCAAAAAGACCTTTCCAGCAAAGAAGGAATTCTTAGCTGTCTACTCCCAGAGAAGTCAAGGAAGAGTTGAGCGCCAGCCAGCGGTGGGGGCTGTAATGATTCAAAAGTCTGTAGCTGATCAGCCTAGAAACAATCAACCCAGAACCAACCAAGCTAGGGTGGAAAGGCCTGCACGTCAATACACCCGGATCAATATGACACCTGCTCAGGTTCTCCCTCATCTCTTGAAGTTAAACCTTGTCAGTTTGAGGGAGGCTCCTAAAAACCCTAACACTTCATCACCACACTACCATCTGAATAATAAGTGTGCTTATCATTCAGACAACATGGGGCACGACACCAACAATTGCTGGGCCCTCAGAAATAAGATTCAGGATTTAATAGATGCTAAAGAAGTGGAATTCGACGCCCCTGAAAAACCTAATGTGATATCTCCTCCAATGCCAAAACATGGTCACAATGTCCATGCTGTTGAAGAAGATCTTTTTGTTGCTACTGTTGATGATTTGATGACTCTGTTGCCGATAATCAAGTTGAATTTGCTGAAGGCTGGGATTTTCCCAGGATGTGAAGAAGATTGCTGCATTTGTTCCTCCTTACCAACCGATTATCCGTTGTTGAAGTTAGGCATCCAACGCCTAATGGATAACCAAGAGATCCTTTTTGAGAAGACTCCTGTTACACCGACTCCTGTCAATGATATTTCAATAATTACCATATCCTCCAATCTTTCCAAGGTCTCCAAAAGACCTGTTAAGATTACACCTGATCCGAAGATTGTACCTTTGAAGATAACTATGCCGGGGCCTATCCCGTACAAGTCCAACAAATCAATACCGTGGAACTATGGGGGAGAGATCTTTTACCACGGTGTTAAACAAATTGAAGCGACTGAAGAAAGTTCTGATGAAGAGACTTCCGACATTGGAAACATTGCCGGAACGAGTAAAATCACCCGCAGTGGAAGAATTTTCTCTCCGCAGATTGCTCCTCCAAGGACAATCTTCGGACCCTCAGCTACTCCTAAGGTTACCCCTGTTCCGGTTAACATATCTGCGATAACTCCAGTTATTGAAGAAGTTGTGACTCCTATGGTTGTCCCCTCTGCTGCTGCTGATGATAGAGGGAAAGGGGATCCAAGAAGAGCCCGTCAGGACGAGGGCTCAGCCGTTGAACATCCCTGAAACCTCTAAAAAAGAAATGGAAGAGATTTTGAAAATAATCAATAAAAGCGATTATAATGTTGTGGAGCAACTGGGGAAAACCCCCTCAAAAATATCTATGCTGGCCTTGCTGCTTTGTTCAGAAGCTCATGCCAAAGCTTTGATCAAATTCTTGAAGACGGCCCATGTGCCCCAGGAAACCTCCGTGGACCAGTTCCAAGAATGTATAGCTAGCCTAACACCAGACAACGGTTTAGGATTCTACGACGATGATCTAACAATCAAAGGGAGAGAGCATAATGACGCTCTGCATGTCTCGGTGGAATGTAAAGGGACTACTCTGTCATATGTTCTGGTGGACACTGGTTCATCGTTGAACGTCCTACCAAAGAAGGCATTGGATATACTAGATTGTGAAGGTCTAACTTTGAAGCCCAGCAACATCATTGTTAGAGCCTTTGATGGTTCTAAATGGATGGTCCACAGGGAGGTGGACATCCCGATTAAAGTGGGAACCGAAACCTTCAATTCCACATTCTATGTCATGGACATCCGTCCCTCCTATTCTTGCTTGTTGGGAAGACCCTGGATTCATCATGCTGGAGCCGTCACTTCAACTCTGCATCAGAAGATCAAGGACCCTGTCCAGGGGAAAATTGTAACTGTTCTCAGTGAGGAGGAGTACATGATAAGCCATCTTAATTTTTTCCGCTATGTGGAATTGGATGGTGATTTCATTGAAACCCACTTTCAGCATTTTGAGGAGGTAGCTCAGGAGATTGCAGCAACCAAGACAGTGCCTGTTGTACCCGTGATTACCAAAACTCTGCCTCGGATGTCGTCACTCAAAGATGCAAGGGTTGTGATTGAAGAAGGAGGAAGCATAATCTGGGAATCTGGGGGCAACTTCCCGATTTTCCTTTCAAGTCTGATAAATTCGGTTTGGGTTTCACTACTGCTAGTCAAAAGGTTGTGCGCCGCTCCCGGGCTGGAGGGCCACCGGTAAAGATCACCCATCATGGAGTCAATGCTTTGGAGGATGATGAAGAGGAGAGCAACCTAGGAGACTGGATTTTCCCCACTGTTGAAGGAGGACTATGCAATTGGGAGGCAAAGGACTTTATTCCCATTACTTTCATCAATCAGTACCCATCCATTCCGGATTCCATGGGTAACAATTCTGCTATGGCCTTCAGTGACTCTGAAGATCTGGTCTACCATGCCGAATACGAAGGTGATGAAGACTGTGAAGTGCCTGGAGAATTGGCTAGACTGCTACAACAGGAAGAAAGGGTTATTCTACCTCACGAGGAGTTGTTAGAGACTATCAACTTGGGAACAGAGGAAGACAGAAAAGAAGTCAGAGTGGGTGCCAACCTAGAGCCAAGTGTCAAGGAACGCTTAGTTCAGCTGTTGAATGAATATGTCGAGATCTTCGCCTGGCCCTACAAAGACATGTCGGGGCTTGATACAAATATTGTGGTTCACCGTCTCCCTACAAGAGAAGACTGTCCACCAATTAAACAGAAAGTTCGCGGCATGAGGCCCGACATGTCTGAAAAGATCAAAGCTGAAGTGATGAAGCAGTTCAATGATGGGTTTCTTGCTGTTACATCCTATCCACAATGGGTTGCTAACATTGTGCCCGTGCCTAAAAACGACGACAAAGTCAGAATGTGTGTGGATTACAGAGACTTAAACAGGGCTAGCCCTAAAGATGACTTTCCACTACCGGACATTGACATCTTGGTTGACAATACAACTCATCACAAGGTATTTTCTTTCATGGATGGATTTTCAGGGTACAACTAGATCAAAATGGCCCCCAAAGACATGGAGAAAACTACTTTTGTTACACAGTAGGGTACGTTCTGTTATAAAGTGATGCCATTCAAACTGAAGAATGTCGGGGCAACCTATCAATGCGTCATGGTGGCTTTGTTTCATGATATGATACATCATGAGATAGAGGTATACGTAGACGACATGATAGCCCGTTCACAAACTGAAGAAGAACACCTCGACCATCTGCAAAAGCTGTTTGTCAGGTTGAAAGAGTACAAGCTCAGACTGAACCCTAACAAGTGAACTTTCGGAGTCAGGTCCGGTAAACTTTTGGGTTTCATCGTCAGTAACAAAGGCATCGAGGTTGATCCTGCCAAAGTCAAAGCTATACAAGAAATGCTTGCCCCTCGTACTGAGAAGGAGGTCAAAGGTTTCTTGGGACGCCTAAACTACATTGCAAGGTTCATTTCTCACCTAACATCTACCTGTGAACCAATCTTCAAGCTGTTGAAGAAAGATCAGGTGGTTAAATGGAATGATGACTGTCAAGTTGCTTTCGATAAAATCAAGGAGTATTTGCTAGAACCTCCTATCTTGATGCCACCCGTCGAAGGAAGGCCGTTAATCATGTATCTAACTGTCCTAGAGAATTCAATGGGGTGCGTACTGGGCCAACATGACGAGTCTGGCCGAAAAGAGCATGCCATTTATTACCTTAGCAAAAAGTTTACCGACTGTGAGACCCGATACTCACTGCTCGAGAAAACTTGTTGCGCTTTGGTATGGGCTGCTCGCCGGCTAAGGCAGTATATGTTGACACATACCACTTTGCTGATCTCTAAGATGGATCCGATCAAGTACATCTTCGAGAAGCCTGCTCTATCTGGAAGAATCGCTAGATGGCAGATGATCCTGACAGAGTATGATATATAGTACACGACCCAAAAAGCTATAAATGGGAGTGTATTAGCCGATCATATGGCTCATCAAGCTGTCGAAGATTACCAATCCATGAGGTTCGACTTCCCCGACGAGGATATCATGACTTTGAGCAACATTGAAGAAAACAGACCGTATGAAGGACCTGAACAAGGATCCCGATGGAACATGTACTTTGATGGTGCCTCTAACGCACTTGGAAACGGTGTCAGCACGGTACTTATCTCTCCAGAAGGTTGTCATACACCTTTCACCGCCAGACTCTGCTTCAGCTGCACCAACAACATGGCCGAGTATGAAGCTTGTATCTTTGGTTTCAAGGCCGCTATTGACTTGGGAATCAAATCTTTGATTGTATTTGGGGACTCAGATTTGGTTATCAGTCAAATCAAAGGAGAGTGGGATACTAAAAATCAAAACCTCATCCCTTACAAAGAACATGTCTTGACATTGTTACCACATTTCGAGCATATTACCTTCGAGCACTTCCCGCGAGAAGAGAATCATCTAGCAGATGCGCTAGCTACAATGTCATCCATGTTTAAACTTAACTGGGATAATGAGGCTCCCCAAATCACCATTGAATGGATGGACGAACCTGCACATTGTCACAAGATTAATACCGATGAAGTAGTGGATCGACCTTGGTTTCATGACGTCAAAAGGTATCTCGAAGCACAAGAATACCCTGAAGGAGCTTCAGTCAACGACAAAAAGTTCTTAAGGAGATTCTCAACAAAGTTCTTCTTGAGCAATGGTATCCTATACAAGCGCAATCATGATTGCATTCTACTCCGATGCGTGGACAAGGTTGAAGCTGAGCAGGTCATGGCTGAACTGCACAATGGTACCTTTGGTACCCACTCAAGCGGACATACGATGGCTAAGAAGATTCTACGGGCAAGCTATTACTGGTCTACCATGGAAGCTGACTGCCATCAACATTCCCGTACTTGTCACAAATGTCAAGTCTATGCCGACAAGGTACACATACCTCCAGTTCCTCTCAATGTCTTAGCAACTCCTTGGCCATTCGCGATGTGGGGAATCGACATGATTGGAGAGATCAAGCCTACAACATCCAATGGGCACCGCTTCATTCTGGTGGCCATTGATTACTTTACCAAGTGGGTCGAAGCAACTTCTTTCGCATCCGTCACAAAGAATGTTGTTTCCCGGTTCATCAAGAAGAACCTTATTTGTCGGTACGACATCCCCGACAGGATTATCACTGACAACGGTACAAACCTAAACAACACTATAATTACTGCCTTGTGCGAGCAGTTCCAGATTTAACATCACAATTCATCTCCCTATCAGCCAAAGATGAACGGTGTTGTCGAAGCTGCGAACAAAAATATCAAGAAGATTATTCAAAAGATGACAGTCACCTACAAGGACTGGTATGAGATGCTACCGTTTGCTCTGCACGGGTACTGTACCACAACACGTACATCAACTGGGGCAACACCCTATTCTTTGGTATACGGCATGGAAGCTGTTTTACCTATCGAGGTTCAGATTCCCTCCTTGAGAATCATGAAGGATGCTGGTTTGAGTGAAGACGATTGGATTCAGACCCGGCTTGATCAACTTAACTTGATTGATGAAAAGCGACTTACTGCTATTTGTCACGGTTAGACGTATCAAAAACGTATGATCAAGGCTTTCAACAAGAGAGTCAGACGCCAGGTATATCAAGTCGGGGACCTTGTAATCAAGCCGATCATATTGCCGCAAAGTGATCCCAGGGGCAAATGGACTCCTACCTACGAAGGACCATTTGTGATCAAAAACATCTTTTCTGGTGGGGCAATGATCCTGACCAACATGGACGGCGACGACCTGCCGCATCCTGCGAACGCAGACATAGTCAAAAGATACTACACATAAACGACTCAGCAAGTTGAAAACCCGAAAGGGCGACTTGGGCAAAAATGGGCATCCCGGTGAATCGAAAACCCAAAAGGGCGTTTCAGGCAAAAATTAGGAATAAATAAAAAAATCTGTACACCCGGCAAGTTGAAAACCCGAAAGGGCGACTTGGGCAAAAAAGGGTTTCCCGGTGGATCGAAAACCCGAAAGGGAGGTCCAGGCAAAAGTTAGGGAATTAAAGCGTATGACTATGTCTCTTCGGATCACTTTAAGGACAATCTCTTCACCAGACAAGCTCCGGGTTTCTGATCAATTCAATCATCTTCGGACGAAGCAACGAATGAGAAAGATATCCAGAGTTACGAAGGCTATAGCAGAATGGGAACCCCATGGAATTTTTTACACATAGCCATCTTTCTTTGTATAAAATTTTTCTCAATTTTTACGACAACATTCTCTTACTAGAATGTATGTCTCCTTTGTACAAAATAATTACACAAAGTTAATACAAAGATACTTCAAAGTGTAGAAAGCTATTTGCCTTCTCTTTTTCTTTACACTTGTGTTTTATTTGAAAACGTCCAATGTTTTATTCAATGAGCATATGCATTTGAATATAATCGCTGTTTACAAATAAACGAAATGTGAAAGAATAATTACTGACATGTTGAAAGTATAGGAAAACGTCTTCAGGCTATTCCAAGAGAAATCCCCTGCAGTACATCATGTGGATCCCCAGCAGAGCTAAAACCTTGAAATACATATCCCCAACGGAATTAAATTTCAAAATCCTCGCCAGAGTCGAAACTTAAAATTCCCAATCCCCGGCGGAGTCATATTTCCAAACCCTTAATCTATCATCAGAGTTAAACCTCCAAACTCCCAATCCTCAGCGGAGCAAAACTTTGGGTCATAAATCCCCAGCAAAGATGAAATTTTCTTCCCCAACGAAGTCAAATTTCCAACTACTAATCCACAGCAGAAACCATTCAGCTTCCCCAGATTCCCCAACAAGTTGTCTTAAAGTCTGAGAATCAACCAGATAACAGTTAACTTTTGTCTTATCCCAAACCTCCGGACAATTCCCCAATAGATTGGCATACAACCCCAAACTCCTAAACTTTTTCTAAACAGGAATAAGCTTTTCCCCCAAAGAGTCTTGAACTTACTTTCCAGAAGGATAAATTACTCTCCAGCAGTATAGCTATTCCCCACAGAGTTTCTTACTCCTCAACAGAATGAAGATTCTCGTTCTTAACTCCCTAGCTTGAAGTCCCCAGGGATTTATTTTCCCCTAGCAGATTGAAGATTCTCAGTCTGGATTCCCCAGTGAGGTTGCCAGAGCCTTCATGACTCCCCAGCACGAGTTTGTCAGAATTTTCTAAAATCCCCTGCAGATCGAAGATTCTCTTTCTCACTTCTCCAGTGAAGCCCCCAAGAATTCAAATTCCCCAGAAGATCAAAGTTTCTCATTCTTAATTCTCCGTAGAAGCCATAAAAATCTTCCTTACTCTCTAGTAGATCAGGGTATTTCTGTCATCTGATCCCCAGTAGAGATCATCAGAGTTTCCTTATTCCCCAGCCGAGTAAGGATTACCATTGTGTAATCTCCAACAATAAATCTCTGGATTCCCCAAGCAGGTTTCTCAAGCAGACTTGAAGGATCCCTATGTCCCCAGGAAATTCAGGAAGGATTCTCACATCCCTACAGAAGTTGTCAAAGTTCTGGTTGATCCCCACAAGTCGCCAAGGATTTTCTATTCCCAACATTGGTCCAAGGATTTCTCATCCTTAGCAATCAAAGATTTTGAATCTCCAACAGTGGTCAATGATTTATTTTCCCCGGAAGCAGTCAAAGATTTCTTTATCTCCAGCTATCAAGGGTTTATTTTCCCCGGCAGCAGTCAAAGATTTCATTATCTCCGGCTATCAAGGATTTATTTTCCTCAGCAAGACAACCAATCAGCTTACATGCGCATACATTACATTCATATATCATAAACATTGATAAAACACATATATTGCATCATACATTTCATGCAACATAACTTTGTGTTTCAGCTAACATTTTACCCTTTTCAGGATAAGATTAACAAGCTACCAATATACAATCAGAAAACAGCTTAGAGATGCTCTAGACACAGATGTTATTCTATTGCTTATTCAGATTCAAAGCTCAGAAAACAACTTAGAGATGCTCCAGACACGAATGTTATTCTATTGCTTATTCAGATTTAAAGCTCAGAAAACAGCTTAGTGATGCTCCAGACACGAATGCTATTCAATTGCTTATTCAGATTTCCTTTCAGAAAACAACTTAGAGATGCTCCAGACACAGATGCTATTCTATTGCTTATTCAGATTTCCTCTCAGAAAACAGCTTAGAGATGCTCCAGACACGGATGCTATTCTATTGCTTATTCATATTTCCTTTCAGAAAACAGCTTAGAGATGCTCCAGACACGGATGCTATTATATTGCTTATTCAGATTGCCTCTCAGAAAACAGCTTAGAGATGCTTCAGACACGGATGCTATTCTATTGCTTATTTAGATTCAAAGTATAAAAAACAGCTTAGAAAGGCTCCAGACACGGATGCTATTCTGTCGCTTATTCAAATACAAGATTCAGATACAGTCCAGATACGCTCCAAACACGGTTGCCATGCTGTCACTTATCCTGACGTTTTCCCCAGCCCAAAGTTGCTCTAGACACGGATGCCCTTCTGTCGCCTATTCAGAATTCAGATTCAAATACAGTTACAGCTCGGATACGCTCCAGACACGGACGCCATTCCCTTGCTCATACAGATCCAATCTCCATATACAACTCAAATATGTTCCAGATACAGCTACCATTCTGATGTTCATTCTCCTGACTTTCAACAAACATTCTTGGATGGCATCTTTAAGCCCATCTCCAGCAAGATTCTGTCACATCTCCAAATGGCATCTTTAAGCCCATTCCCTCAATTACATTTTGATGAGTGCAAATTTACGGGCACTCTAGTGTCCAATCATCTTTTACCTTCGAGTCACGAACGACAAACTCGCCAATCTAACTCTTCAGGTTCAAGAAGATTGAACAGGGGCATCTATTGTACCTCAAAATTTTCCCTCTCATTTTATCAAGATTTCCCCTCACAAGACTCTTTGGACTCCAAACAGGATTAGGGTTTGCTCTGCTTAAGACATCTTCTTGCACTGATGACCTGAAATTAGGGTTTGAGTTTGCACAGGGATTTTTGGACTTCCAATACCTCATGTGACTTATATACTTCATTTTGGACTTATAAGATTTCTCATACCAAGTTTCAAGCCTTGAATCAAATTTTTGCCTAGTCAATTGGACAATTGACCTAAAAATCAACTGTATTGGGAAAAAGTCAACTGTGGCTAATTTACAGTCAAACCTCATAATTTTTTATCCACATCAACATTATAAACCCATATGAACCATTTGATCAAGTTTGGACCATAACTCCTCAAGAAATTTGATCAGATCATCAAAAGGGCAAAATGGTCATTTTTAGGGTTTTGACTACAGAAGGGCAATTTCTGATTTTTCACCTAGCCAGTGGCAAATTGGGTTCAAGCATGGATTCAAGGACTCAATGGCATCATCTTGACCTAATCGCAAGGTTCAAAAGATCTCAAATGCATTGGATTGACAAATGAATTTTCCAGTCAACTGATCAAAAATCAACTGTACACTGAAAAGTCAAACTTTGACTTTTTGGTCAAAATCAAGTGCCAAGGGTCATTTTTCATCAAGATGTGTCAAAACATGAAAATTGTTCACCAAGAAACCTAATTTTGGAAATTAGGGTTTAAGATTGAAAAATTTCATAACTTAGAAATTTTCTAAGTTATGAAATGTTCTTATTTTTTTCCAACTTTGCCCAACTTTTTCACCATGATGAAATTGGATTCAAAGAAAACTTCCAACATGAAAGTTATAGTACACCACAAAATATACAACTTTTATTCATAAAGGTTTCCAAAAATATGCTTGGATCTCAAGTTATGATTTTGTGAACAAGGGTCCATGAAACTTTTAACTTAGTGAAATTTTGCCCTAGTTTAGGCAGGATTTTGACCTATCTTCATGGCAATTTTTCACATAGTTCCCATTGTAATCTCAAAATTAATTTCAAATATGGATTTTATAGCATGTTACAAGCTTTCCAAAATGTTCAAGAACTCTCCAAAATCATTTATGGTTAGGGAGAATCAAAGGTTTGAAAATGGCAAAATATCACTTTTGTCCATGGCATTTTTCATGTTGCTACAAGTTACGAATTCTGTCTAAACATGCTTGTACTTGTTTACAGGTCCTTAAACCCTTCCACACTCATAAATTAAATACAAACACATTGGTTAGAGGCATTGTTCTGATCATTGAAGCATTACACATTGATTTATTCCAAAAATGGCATAAAGGTGGCAATACTATTTACATAAAGCATGCTTTATGTCAAATTGTTTATCTTGAGCAAAGGACCCAATATTTTGCAGAAAACCAACTCCACAAACTTAGGGCAAGGTACACCAACTTTGTGCAGCTAGGAAGGAGGCCTGTACAGGCTCTTTAGCATTGTCATTTCACCTTTTCTTCAAAACCAAGTCAACTTGCAAAAACCACATATCTTTGCAATCTGATAAAACCAAAGTTGGTAAATATTTCAAACAAGTTTTTCATATCACACTAAGCCAGAAACACGAGCTAGCAACCTCTCAAACACCCTTGTACACAAAAATCACATTTTCTTGCAAAACAGGGCAGGTTCTGCATTTTGATTTCCAAAACCAAATCCACTCGTGCGTTTTGCTTGCAACCAGTTCCAACACACTCCATACTACATACCTAAACTATCCCAACCATTTCCAAGTCACTGTAACTCCATTTACACACTTCATCATTTTCAAATTTAGACTTTGCAGGTTGAGTTCTATATAGAGATTCAAACAAGTTCAAAGCTAGCTAAGCAATGGGAAAGCTCAAAGGAACTTCAAGCAAGCTCACAAGTATCTCAGGCCTCACTCACAACCCCTACATTACCATACTCGAGCTTGACTGAAGCAGGTAAAGTTCAAACTTCTATCTCTCTATTTAGGAATCATTAGGCTTAGGTTTGTGAATAAAAAGTGTAGTCCTCATTGCCCTTGAGCTGTACATATGCATAGAATTCATTTAAGTTAACTGAGCTGGGAGAATTTGAATGATGAACTTTCTGAAAAAACTAGGTTAGAAATTAGGGCCAGAGAAATTATCTCTGATCTTTGAGAGTTAGATTAAGTTTTTTACATGGTTAGAATCGTGTGATTATGCTCTATAACTTTCATGTTGCAAGTTTTTGTTTCTGAGCACGTATGTAGGATTTCCAGGTTTGAACAGGGCACACGTTTTTGTTTGATCAGAGGACAGGGATGGATATGGAATGGGTTGGGCCTGACTTGGCCTTGCTGTTTGCACCCCCATTTCTGTTATTTGCACCCCCTGGCCCATTTGATTATTTTTTGCATATTTTCTATTTTCTTTTACATTTCTGACTTTTATTACTTTTTCTAAATATAAAAAATCACCAAAAATATTTTCTTTAATTTTCACATTTTATTTTATTATTTTTATTATTTTTTGGACATAGAAATAGTTATTAAATAATATATACTTTTATTTTCTTAAAATAAATTCATAAATAATACAAAAAAATATTCTATATTTTTATTTTTATTATTTATACATATAAAATAATATTTTCTCACGCATTTTTATTTTTCAACATTTTATATATATTTTATTTTATTTTCTTGTACATAAATAAATAAATATAATATATATATTTTCTTAAAACAAAAACTAGGGTTTCTACCCTTTCCAAAAAATAATCTTTTTATTTATAATATTTTTTATGACATTAAATAATTTACTTTTACATACATAAAAATAATACAAAAACATTTTTTGCATATTTATGATATATTGCATATTTAAATATTTGCCAATTTCTTATTTGTACATTGAATTCAATTTGGTTGTAATAGTTGAATTAGGGCTTTATTTTCTTGCAAATATCCCCCTATTGAAACTTGTATCCCCCTCCCCATATCAATGTTGTAATAGTCGTAGATTTACTTTCACGCACTTTATAGCTTTCAAATATGCCATGATAGAAAGATTAGGGTTTGTATGCAAGACCAAAATCCAAACAAATAGCTTGACCTAATACAAGACAAAAAAGCATAAAAAATGACAACACAATGCACACAAGCACCCCTAGGGTTTCATCCACTTGTTGCCTTAAAAAAAACATGGCCATGGTATGCATGCTAGGTATCTTGGCAAAACAAAAACAAAACAAAAGATCATAGTCCCTCGATGACGCTATCTTGGTTGCCTATACAAAAATGATCTAGTCCCACAAAAACTTGCTAAGATACTTAGCACAATTGCTATCATGGTCATACGATGACCCACGCCTGTCCCGTTTAACATCCAAATACAAGGTTGTTTACCAAATGCAATGGTAAAACAACACTGTCAAAGGGTTAAAAATGTGTAGGAAAGATCTTTGAGTAGGGTAGACAACTCCTAGTTACTTGATCAAACTTGCAAGACATCCTTGCTAATTTAAAAAACACATCACAACATAATTTCACACATTTCCCAAAACAAACTTTCAAACATTGAAACATTTTTCAAAAGACAAACACCTTTGTATATGTTCAAACAAGAATCATTACAAAGGTTACCTAGACAAAGACCTCTTTTCAAAATATTTTCAAAACCACACACAAAAGCACCATTTCAAACAATTGAAAAGCAAAAGCAAGTGATCTAAAACAAGTAACTAAGAGCTCATGGAAAACCATGGATGAAAATGGTGCTAGCACCTTCCCTTTTCATAATCTACCCCCCGAACCCAAAAACAATCTCAAAGGTCTTTCCTGTGCTTTTTGACCTTTCCTTTGGATAAAATAAAAAGTCGGTGGCAACTCTTTCTAAACCGAAACATTTACAAACACAAACACAAAACCTCAAGTCAGTTCTCCCACCGCATCACAGTAGTCCCCCGGTACGAGCACGACAAACATCTTTCTGGGCTCCTAAAGTGAAACCCAAACCAAATTTGTCAAATTTGTAAGGGATATTTAGGAGTTGTAACGCCCGTAATTTAACTAACTTTTTAATTAAATTATTTTTGGAATATTTGAGAAGATGTGTTATGATTAATTGGATTTAATTATTTTATTAAGTGGTGAAATAATATTAGAAGTATAATATTATTTGATGTGGGCTTGTTTTAAGGAATGAAAGTAGTAATAAGGGGGTGTATTAGTTTTAAGCCCAATAAGGAATAAAGAATAATAGGTTATTTTATTGTTGCTAGAAAGAATAGAAAAGAGGAGGCAGTAGAAGAATAATGATTGAGAAGAAGAACGTGAAGCTGCTGGTAAAAGAGGAAAAACGGCAGAACAAGGTTTCAACCGAAAGATTATAGAGCGACCTTCAATCCAAGGTAAGGGTGGAGTTCTGACTCTATAATTGGGTTCATGATAATTGGTATGTGGGGTTAGAGGTGATTGTTGTCTTGTTCATGAATTGAATGTATATGATGTTGTATGATGAAATTGATGAATTTTAGATGAATAATGATGTTCCGATGCTGTTTAATTGACGTAGAATTATAGGATAATTGTAAGTGATGATTATCTATGATTAGATTAAGTTTTTGGGGCTTAAAGTATAGAACCTATAGTGAAAATGCAGAGAAAATCGCAGAAATTATGCAGGACAGAGCAGTATGCGTCGACCCTAAACATGATGTGTCGATACATGAAGGTTTAGAGACTCGTGATGAGTCGACATGAAGAGGTTTTGCATCGATACATGAGGAATTTTAGACTCAGGATGAGTCGATAGGTAGGAGCGTGTGTCGATACATGCTGTGTGGTAGAATCAGTACGAGTCGATACAAGAGAGGATGCGTCGACTCATGTTGCGAGTTTAGTGAAGTACGTGTCGATCCAAGACGTTATGCGTCGATCCATATTGCCTGGTTTTTGGCAGAATCAGTTTGAGAATGTTGTAATTTCAGTTTTCGGACTCCGTTTGAGGTGTCGTTCGAAGCGTTGAATATCTAACGCGATGAGATTTATTCTTAAGGGTTAAAATGAATATAGGAAGGATAACCATAGGATTTGAAGTAGTTCCCATGTTGACCGTTATGTTGGTTTTATGGAGAAGAATGACGATGAGATGCTTAGAAGCTACTGTTTGATATGTAACAGTAGGATTAATAATAATAACGATGTAATATTACGGAATAGTAGTATGTAGATATTTAGTGATTTATAAGTAAGCCTTAGTTGGTTAATTAATTATAGGCAATATCTAGTATAGGCCTATGGCCAACGTTGTGAAATTGATGAGTTATTGTCGTATTAAAGTACAACTGAGTTGTTGATGAGATATTATTAATGAAGTTGTGTTTGATGAATAAATGATGTTTGATGAATAAATGATGTTTGATGAATAAATGATGTTTGATGAATAAATGATGTTTGATGAATTATTATGAATGATATGAGATGTTTGATGAAGAGATGTTGAGATGCTTTTGAGATGTAGGCCTTTGGCCAACGATGATGTTGTATTGAGATGTTGTTAATTATGGTGTTGTTATTACATTCATGATTGTGTCGCATACATTGCATTTTGAGATGGAGCTTATGCTCGTTGAGATGGCCTGTATTGGTGAATATTGAGATGAAGGCTTATGCCTTGTTGATGCCTCTATTAATTGGAAATTTTTTGAGATGGGAGTTCTGCTCCAAATGGTACCACATGCATTTGCATAGTATCGAGTCGCATTATATGACTGCATAAAGAAGTGTGTATTGATGTGGTGAATGTGTATTATTATTGTTGATTATGAGATGAGAAGTGGTGATGTTATGTGATCTAATTTAATATATTAATTATCATGCGCTTTATTATATTGTTAAATATCTCACCCCTTCTGTTTGAATGTTTCCCTTATGTTGGTAACGTGCAGGTAATCGAGAGTGAAGGTTGTATACCTTCAGTAGTTCGAGTTAGTGTCATTGCTCTGATATGTAACACTCGGGGGGGATAAACGCTTGTTGCTTTTGATTTTTGATTATTCAGTTGTTGAACTTTAAGTTGATTATTATTAAATTGTGTTGTTTTAAAGTTGTTGTAATGATGATAGAAATGTTATTAAGAATTTCCGCTGCGTAGATGTTGAATTATTTAATTAAAGATGTCATGACGATGGTTCATCCGATGTTTTAAAAGTGTTATATATCCACAATGAATGCAATGAATTTTGATAGAAGAATTTGTGGCATCCTGATTCGTTTGCATGAATGATTTTTATAACTCTGATTTATTTATATAATTTGTCGGGGTAGAATTGGGGTGTTACAAAGTTGGTATCAAATCAAAAGGTTGGTCCGACCTTGTCGTCGAGTCGTAGTTGTCTAACAATCGAGTATTGTTAATTGGAGTTCTAACCGTTGTTTATGTTGTAGTCATAAGTTGAGATGGCTGGAAGGAATGATGCTGCACTTGCTACTGCTTTAGAAGCAATGGCTCATGCGATGGAGAATCAGCCGAATGTTGACAGGAATGCTGGATCTCGTAGCTTGGCGACTTTCCAGAGAGAGAATCCACCTACGTCCAAGGGAAAGTATGATCCTGACGGAGCATTTGAGTGGTTGAAAGAGATTGAGAGAATCTTTCGTGTGATGGACTGCACTCCAGCGCAGAAGGTTCAGTATGGGACTCATATGCTAGCAGTCGAGGCTGATAACTGGTGGCTAGAGACTTGTCAGAAGTTAGAAGCTGCAGGTGAGAATGTCACTTGGGTTGTGTTCCGAAGGGAGTTTCTGAGGAAGTACTTTCCTGAAGATGTCTGTGGTAAGAAGGAGATTGAGTTTCTTGAGCTGAAGCAAGGGAATATGTCAGTTGTTGAGTATGCTGCCAAGTTTGCTGAGTTGGCTAAGTTTTATCCATATTACGCTGATGCAGATGCTGAGTTTTTGAAGTGTATCAAGTTTGAGAACAGGTTTTGCCCGGAGATCAAGAAGGCAGTTGGATACCAGAAGATCCGTGTCTTTGCTGATTTGATTGATAGTTGCAGGATTTATGAGGAGGATAATAATGCTCATTACAAGATTATCAGTGAGAAGAGGGGTAAGCACCAACAAAATCATGGTAAGACTTATGATTCCCTAGTTGGTAAAGGTAAACAGAAAGTTGCTCAGGGTCAAAGGACTAGTGGGGGAAATGCTCCTACTGGTGTGGTTTTCTTTAAGTGTGGAAAACCTGGGCACAAGAGTATTGTGTGCACTACTGAAGTGAAGAGATGTTTCCGTTGTGGCAAGAACGAACATGTTGTATCTGAGTGTGAACATAAGGATGTGATTTGTTTCAATTATAGAGAAGAAGGGCATATTGGTAGTCAGTGTCTGAAACCGAAGAGGGCTCAGTCAAGTGGTAAAGTGTTTTCTTTGGTTGAGGATTAGACAGCTGCTGAGGACAGACTTATCAGAGGTACATGTTTCATTAATAGTACTCCTTTAATTACTATTATTGATACCGGTGCTACACATTTTTTTATTGCTGCTGATTGTGTTGAAAGATTGGGTCTTATGTTGTCTTCTTTGAAATGGGAAATGGTCGTCGATACTCCAGCCAAGGGGTCGGTGACTACTTCTTTTGTGTGTTTGAAGTGTCCCCTGTCGATCTTCGACAGAGACTTTGCTGTCGATTGGGTTTGTTTACCGTTAAGAGGTTTAGATGTGATTTTAGGTATGAACTGGTTAGAGCATAAGTGTGTTCATATTAACTGTTATGACAAGTCTGTGAGGTTTTCTACTCCTGAAGCAGAAGAAGATGGTATGTTGTCTGCTAGACAGTTGAGGAAGTTGATGCAAGAGGAAGCACAAATGTTCTCGTTGATGGCGTCGTTATCTGTAGAGACTCAAGCTATAATTGAGGAATTGCAGGTGGTGTGTGAATTTCCTGAAGTTTTCCCTGATGAGATTCCTGATGTACCGCCGGAGAGGGAAGTTGAATTTGCTATTGATCTTGTACCTGGTACCAGACCTGTGTCTATGGCACCATACAGGATGTTTGCATCTGAATTGTCAGAGTTAAAGAAGCAATTGGAGGAGTTACTTGAAAAGAAGTTTGTAAGACCAAGTGTATCACCGTGGGGAGCTCCAGTGTTGTTAGTAAAGAAGAAAGATGGAAGTATGAGGCTTTGTGTTGATTATAGACAGTTGAATAAAGTGACGATTAAGAACAAGTATCTGCTTCCAAGAATAGATGACTTGATGGACCAATTGGTGGATGCCCATGTGTTTAGTAAGATTGATTTAAGGTCGGGTTACCATCAGATTAGAGTGAAGGGTGAAGATATCCAGAAGACGGATTTCAGAACGCGTTATGGACATTATGAGTATTCGGTGATGCCTTTCGGTGTTACTAATGCCCCGGGAGTATTCATGGAATACATGAATCGTATCTTTCATACTTATTTGGATCGGTTCGTAGTGGTGTTCATTGATGATATTTTGATTTACTCTAAGTCAGAAGAAGAGCATGTTGAACACTTAAGAGTAGTATTGCAAGTTTTGAAAGAGAAGAAGTTGTATGCAAAGTTGTCCAAGTGCGAGTTTTGGTTAAAAGAGGTTAGTTTTCTTGGTCATGTGATTTCAGGTAGTGGAATCGCTGTAGATCCATCAAAGGTTGATGTTGTGTTGCAATGGGAAACTCCGAAGTCAGCTACTGAGATTAGAAGCTTTTTGGGATTAGCTGGTTACTATAGAAGGTTTTTCCAAGTTAGCACTTCCGTTGACTAAGTTGACTTGTAAAGGTAGAGTTTTTGTATGGGATGTTCAGTGCAAAGAAAGTTTTGTAGAATTGAAGAAGAGGTTGACGTTGGCTCCGATTTTGATGTTGCCTAATCCAGGAGAGCCTTTGTGGTGTATTGTGATGCTTTTAAGATGGGTTTAAGAGGTGTGCTTATGCAGAATGGTAAGGTAGTTTCTTATGCGTCAAGAAAGTTAAGGACTCATGAGAAGAACTCTCCTACGAATGATTTAGAGCTTGCTGCAGTTGTTTTTATGTTGAATATTTGGAGGCATTATCTTTATGGTTCTAGATTTGAAGTGTTTAGTGACCATAATGTCGTACCCCAAATTTGCCCTATCTCTTTATTTTTGGTCTAGCTTTGAACTTTGCGTTCCATTTGCATCATTTTATCATTCAATCATTTGCATATCCCACATCTCATGGAATCAGGCGCTTTTGGTTGAAGTATTAGGGCTACGCCCTCTTTTTGTCTAATCTTGTTTTGAGGTTTTCTTCTCAGGGTTTAAGTCTGCACAAGTACAATTGGATCATATTGGATTTTCAAGCATCAAATCTAAGAGGAAACTATTGAAAGAGCAAAGCGGGTAAATTTGTTTTTTGGACGAAATTAAAGAAGAGCAAGTTTGCTTCGATTTAGAGGTTTCGATTGAGCATCTGGTTTCATTCGAGCAAGTTGGATTCAGGGGTTTCGATTGAGCATCTGGCTTCCTTCGAGCAAGTTGGATTTAGGGGCTTCGATTGAGCATCTGACTTCCTTCGAGCAAGTTGGATTCAGGGGCTTCAATTGAGCATCTGGCTTCCTTGGAGCAAGCTCTGATCCATAAGCTTCGATTGAGAAATTATTTCCTTCATTTGTTTTTGCTTCAATTCAGATAACAATGGCCTCCTGCAATTTTGTTTTGATTCACCAAGCAGCAACCTCCTACATGAAAACTTCGACCAAGCTATGGCTTCCTGCCTGCAAGCCTTTTCGATTCACCAAGTTTACTGCATGTATGCCTCTTTCGAATCTGGACATTTTGCCTCCTGCATGCCTCTTTCGAATCTGGACATTTTGCCTCCTGCATGCCTCTTTCGAATCTGGACTTTTTGCCTCATGCAAGCCTACTTCGATTTGGACAAGTAGCTGCCTGCAAGCCTGCTTCGATTTGGACAAGTAGCTGCCTGCAAGCCTGCTTCGATTTGGACAAGGTTACTGCCTGCAAGCCTACTTCGATTTGGACAAGTAGCTGCCTGCAAGCTAGCTTCGACTGGGCATTAGCTTGTTTCGACCACAAGCTTCGAACTGGGCATTAGCTTGTTTCGACCACCAGCTTCGACTGAGGAAAGAGCTTCCTTCGAACAACCTGCCACAACACTCCAGAAACTTGCTGTTGCTGCTCCCACGCCTGCTGTAAGGTGCCAAAACAAACAGAAAAACCTGCACCAACCTGCTACAACAGTCCAAAAACCAGTTATGCAGAGCCAGCCCTGACGCCTGTAACTTGCATAAAAATGGAAAAACACAAAAGCAACAGAAGAAAGGATCAAAACAGCATTCCCAAACTGTTCAAATTATTTTGTTTTCCCCCCAAATGCTTCAGCCAATCTGCCTATAAATAAGACTCCAATGCATGTTTGAAAGGAGGACTTGAGGGCCAGACGAATCTCTGCAGAAAATTTCTCAAACCACTAAATTCTCAAGTTCATCAACACTTGAGAAATTCAAAGAAAATCCAAAATTTTCTCAAACACTTATCCAAATTCAAACACATCCAGAAATTCAAACACATCCCGAAGAAAACACTCATCCAGAACCAAACACATCCAGAATCCAAACACTTATCCCCTTTGAATCTGAAACGTCCCTATACCTTGTTACCCTTCAAATCCAGTAGGAAGAACCTCACCCTTGTTCTTCTCCTTCGAACAACATAACCCCTGGTTCCTCCTTCGAATCCAGAAGCGTTCAAGGAAACCACTTAAAGGCCCAGCACACGTCCCAGCCCCAAGCAAGGTAAGTCATTCTTAACCTTGAACCCCTTCATTTCTAGCATAACATGTACATAACACGTTGTTTCTGTTCGTTTCCACCTACTTGATATTGTTTTCAGAGCTAACCCCCTTTTGTTTTGCTGTTTGTTTACTTAAATATGCATTAAGTGTTAACTGATTGTAAGACAATATTAGCATGGCCTTATGCCATGTTACTGTTCAAAAAGTTCAAACAAAAGAAACAGGAAACAGGAAACAGGAAATAGGACGAAGCTTCTGGCTTCTACCTTCTTTCTCTAGGTCGAACGAAAGAGAACCAGAAGGCTTCGCCATGTTGACTTCTGGACCCAAACGAAAAGCTTGCCTTCACTGACTTTCAGGCTCAGTCGAAAGGCATTCCCTCACTGTTTTCAGTCTCAAGTCGAAGGAGGCAGAAAGGCATATGGCACGCTTGCACTAAGTCCAGACTCAGACGAAGGACCCTCCGATGCTGGTGTCAGCCCCCAATCGAAGTACAGGACCTTGCTGCTGCCTTTGCCCAATCAAAGTACTGGACCTTGATGCTGCCTTTGCCCAATCGAAGGACAGGACTTTGCCTCCGCCAGGGCCCAATTGAAATACGTGACTCTGCTGTTGCCAACCCCAATCGAAGGAGGCCAACAGAAGGCAAATCGAAGGCTGCTCCTGTCAGAATCGAAAGACACCTTTTTTTTTCTTGCTTTTGTCTTTTTTTTCTTTCTTCTCTTTCATTTTTTTATGCTGTTTGATATGGTTGTAATAGCGTAGGAGTTTATCTTTCTGCATTTTATTTACTCTATACAAATGCTAGTAATTAGGCAATATAAAATCAACAAGTAGACAAACCAATCAAAAAATCCAAAAAATACTCTTTAATCACTACTTGAATTTATTTTAAAACATGCAAAAACACTCAACAAATCAAAACTCCCCCCAAGGGCATGTTATCTCCATTCTACCGCGATACCGTCCATGCCTATTGCTAGAACGCGTGCGTTAACGTTGCCCACTAAAAAACACAAACAAACCAACCATTTTCTAGGAGGAACTACGGTGTTCTGATTCCTTCATTGGATACGTAGGCAAAGGGTCGCGAAACCCTCACGAACGCAATAATCAAAAACCATCCATTTCCCTTTAGCAAGCATAGTTGTAGATAAACACACCCTTTAAGACAAACAAACAAAATGGATCCCGTTGAGTACAACGGATACGAGGGGTTCTAATACCTTCCCCTCGCATAACCGACTCCCTTACCCTTTCTCTTGGTCGCAAGATCATCTTATCCATTCCCCTTGTGATTTTATCGATATTTCCCCTTCCTTCGGGATAAATAAAGTTCGGTGGCGGCTCTGTATTTTCTGCCGGTGGTTTCAGCTGGCGACTCTGCTGGGGATCCTATGCGAGTCTCTCATAGTTTTGTTTACTTGTCTTTTTTGGTGTTTACTTATTTGCTTTATCTTGCTTTACTGTTTAATTTCTTTATTTATTCTTTTGTATATATTGCATATTTGTTGCTACTCACATATTCTGGATATATTGTGTTTCTGGGTTTGATGTTTACTTTTGATAAGTCCTCTACCCGGACTTGGGTTACACATAGGATTAGGACGGGAGGTATAGTCATGTTAACTTTGAGGGATTAATCCCGAAGAAGGAGGCATGAGAATCCCCCACTCAGTGGAGGTCCCCTTGAAAGTAATTATGTTTACCGAGTAATCGGGAAGACGTCGTTGCTTTCGACCTGGGAGCTCGAGAAGCTGAGGGCCGTAGAACCATTAACCCATCTTGGCCTTTTAGGTGCAATGCGGAGACTATAAGGAGTAATCCGGAAGTAGTTGTCACGCGATATTGCGCTCAGACGAGTTTTTCCTGCGAATATTATTGATTACCAAGTAATTGGGACGTCAGTAATATCCAAAGGAAGAATGTAGACTTCGGGAACACTTTAGAACCTTGTTCGGCAGGTGATAAACCCCTAGTACATACCTCATGGGTGGTTACTCTGACTCCATGCCTGTGACGTCAGACTTTTGATCCTGTTACTTTCAACCTGTGCAACGGACTACGCAATGGTTATCCAGAATATGTGGAGCTGAGACTTCATGCATAGCATACCATAACATCATATCATCATATATATCTCATATCTAGACAAATCCAAAGACAAGTCTTGTTGGTATAACTTTTCAAAAGGGAAATTTTAAAAAGATAGACGAGTCTTTGGGTCTCATTAGAAATGAAGATAAAGCATTCATCCAAACTACCATGCATTCATTTTTCACAGTAAAAACTCATTGGGGTCCCCTTTCACAGAATCCAGTAAACAGCAAAGACGACTCATCCACATCCTTACCGCACCAGAGGCAACCAGCAAAGGCTAATGGATCTTTTTGAAGAGAATCAGAATGCACTCCGTCGGGATATGGACACTATGGGTACCCGCATGGATCAACTCATGGAAACTCTGCATTCCGTGATCAAGGGTCAAGAAGAACTACACCAGAGTGTTGCCAAGCTTACTACTTCCGCTCCTTCCACTTCTGCTAATGGGAGAAATGACAATGCTAATATTGAGACTCCTACCGGTGCTCCTAGGAATGATGTCGGCGATCATCATGATGTTATTGATCTCGATGAACCCCAAGTGAATCTTGCTGCCGGGGTTGCCGAAACTGCGAAGATGTATCATGCCCTTGAAGAGCGACTTAGAGCCATGGAAGGAATCAAGGCGTCCGGATTCAACACTGCAACAATGTGCCTTGTGCCTGGGGTAGTCATTCCTCCTAAGTTCAAAGTCCCAGAGTTCGACAAGTACAAAGGCACTTCTTGCCCAGAGACACATCTCCGTTCCTATTGTCGCAAAATGGCGGCCTATGCTGGAAATGAACCTTTGCTCATGCATTTCTTTCAGGACAGTTTAACCGGGGAATCCTTGGATTGGTATATGCAATTGGAGAGATCCCATGTCGGTACTTGGGGAGAGCTTGCCGATGCTTTTCTGAAACATTACCATTACAATACTACTATGGCTCCGAGCCGTACTCAGCTCTAGGGGATGGTACAAAAGTCTGAAGAATCTTTCAAAGAATACGCTCAGAGATGGCGTGAACTAGCTGCAAGGGTCCAACCTCCTCTTTTGGACCCTGAGTTGATTGATCTGTTTATGGGTACTCTATGAGGCCCTTATCTCCAGCATATGCTCAGTAGCACTTCTACTTCATTTTCTGATATGGTCATCATTGGTGAACGTGTTGAGACATGTATTAAGGCCGGAATGATTCAAGGTGTTCCTAATAATGCTAACAACAATGCAGGCGTTAATAGGAAACCATTTTACGGTTTTGTCAAGAAGAAAGAGGGCGAGACCAGCGCAATCACCGTCAACCAAGGGAGAGCTCCCACATTTCCTCAAGTCTGATTCCCTTATTTTCCTACACCTGCTGCTATTCCCAACCAGTTTGTTCCGCAAGTATACGCTGCTACAACTCCAACACCTTGGATGGCCCAACAACGGCCTTTCTCTCTGCAACCGCATTATGTTCTGCAACAACAGTTTGCACCTCTTACAACTTATCAACAACCGAATCAACATCCCCAAGTACAAAGAGCTCCTCCAAGACAGAGAGCCCCTGAAAGAAGGTTTGATCTCATTCCCATGTCCTATGCTCAGCTTCTCCCACAGTTACTTGCTAGCCAATTAGTTCAATTGCGCGAACTCGGTCCACCGCCAAATCCTCTCTCTAGGGGATATGATACTAATGCTCATTGCGAATTCCATTCTGGTGCCCCAGGCCATACAATTGAAAATTGCAGGGGTTTCAAGTGCAAAGTTAAAGATCTCATCGATGCGAAAGCCATCAACTTCAACCCTGTTGGTCCAAATATTCAAAATAATCCCATGCCTCCTCATCAAGGGGGAACAATCCATGCTATTGAAGAAGTCAATGAACGAGTTTTGGTATCGAAGGTTGATGAAATTAAGATATCTTTGGAAACTGTCAAAGAACATTTGTTGAAACATGGAGTGCTACAAGAACTCCATGACTTATGCTTAACCTGTTCTTCCAAACCAGAAGAGTGTGCTGAGTTGAAGATGGCCATCCAACAATTGATTGATGAAGGTGTCTTGAAGATAGAGAAAGTGTTCCGAGAAGAAGAAATTGATGTTCTGGAAATCCCCTACTACCCGAGAAGTTTTTCAGCCACCCCCAGTATTCCTTTAACAATTCAGGTTCCTATTACCCCCACAATGATTCAAGCTCATATTCCCCCTGCAAGCAGTGATTTGAAGGCAGTTCCATGGGAGTACAACATAGTCTACATTCATGGAAAGAGGTATGAGTGTCCTCCGGTAGGTGACAAGAATGTTACCAACATTACGGGAACAAGTAACATGACTCGCAGTGGTCGGATTTTTTCTCCTCCACCCCGACCTCCTAAGGAAACTAACAGTGAAGCTCTAGCTAAGGCTAAGGGAAAGCAAGCAAGTGATAACCAACCCGGACTTTCTGAAGGGCAAGAAGCGGAGCAACTTTTGAGAATTCTCAAGCAGAGTGATTACAAAGTAGTGGACCACCTCAATCAGACACCATCCAAGATTTCCATCTTGTCTCTCCTTTTGTGTTCAGAGGCCCACCGCAACGCCTTATTAAAGACCTTATGTTCCGCTCATGTTACCCAAGACATCTCTGTGGCCTAGTTTGAAGGAATAGTCACCAATATTGCTGTGGGAAATTGTTTGGGTTTCTGCGATGATGAACTCCCAATTGAAGGCAGAGCCCATAATAAAGCGCTACATGTTTCTATGAAGTGTTTGGACACTGTTTTATCTCGAGTTTTGGTGGATACAGGTTCTTCACTCAATGTGATGCCTAAGGTTACCTTGTTTAAGCTGAATATGGACGGAGTAATGATGAGGCCCTCCACTCTAAATGTTCGGGCGTTTGATGGTTCGAGAAGATCGGTGGATGGAGAAGTTGATTTGCCTGTCAAGATTGGTCCCCACACTTTCTATTTGTCCTTCTATGTTATGAACATTCGTCCATCCTATACTTGCCTCTTGGGTCGTTCGTGGATTCATGTAGCAGGAGCTGTGACATCTACCCTTCATCAATGCCTGAAGTTTTTTGTGAATGACCAAGTTGTCGTCGTTTGCGGTGAAGAGGACATAGTGATCAATAATCTGACTACCTACCGTTACGTAGAAGTGGAAGGCGAGGTACAAGAGTTTCCCTTTCAAGCTTTGGAGATTGTTACTGTTGACAAAATCCTTGTCATGCAATGTAAGAAGACTGAGATACCCCTGGCCTCTTTGAAGGATGCCAAAGCCCTCATAGAAGCTAGACCTCCCCATGACAGTTGGGGTAATTTGATTGAGGTTCCAGAGAAGAAAGATCGTTTCGGTCTTAGGTATCAGCCATCATCCTCCGTACAAGCTGGTTGGGTTCCTCTCAAAGGGCAGCAGGTTCCTCCAATTTCTGAAGTGTTCGTCAGTGCTGGTGTGAGCAAAGAAGGACAGGTACTCGCCACAGATGCTGAAGGTGACGAGGAGGATATTTCAAGATTTATCTATCAAGTTGCGCCAGACCAGGAGCTCAGCAATTGGACCGCCACCGACATCCCTGAAGTTGTTTTCCTTGATGTGTAATTTTCTGTTTCCATTTTAAGTCATATGTCCTTCCCAAGGCATACTGACGGCTTGTAGAAGGGGCCCCTTATGTTTCAATCTTTGTTTAACCATGAATGAAAAAATCTCACTTTCGCATACAATTTTGTTCTCTGTCTTTTCTTTTACTTTTACTTTTTCAAAATAAAAATGGCAATACTTTTCTTTTCCTACTTTAAATTTTCCTTTGCACTTTCTAAAAATAAAACATAAAATCATCGATCATGCAGATCCATCTCGGACTCCGTTGGAAATGATAATGCTATGGTTCCTTATATCCTTGAGAATTCAGTTGATCATGCTAACGAAGATAATGGGGAAGATTGTGAAGTGCCTGAAGAACTAGCTAGGCTCTTGAGACAGGAAGAAAAAGTCATCCAGCCGTATCAAGAAGAAACAGAAGTTGTCAATCTCGGTACTGAAGAGGTAAAAAGAGAAGTCAAGATAGGGGCCTCCTTGCAAAGTAAAGAGAAGAAGGGGTTGATTGAACTGCTTCAAGAGTATGATGACATCTTCGCTTGGTCGTATGAAGACACACCCGACTTAGACACTGATATAGTAATGCACAGATTGCCACTCAAGCCAGAATGTCCTCCTGTAAAGCAAAAACCAAGAATGACCAGACCCGATATGGCCTTGAAGATCAAAGAAGAGGTTCAGAAATAGCTCGAAGCAGGTTTCCTGTCTGTGATAAATTACCCGCCTTGGATTGCTAACATTGTGCCCATACCTAAGAAGGATGGCAAGGTACGTATGTGTGTTGACTACCGAGACTTGAATAGAGCAAGCCCGAAGGATGATTTCCCGCTGCCTCATATTGATGTATTGGTTTATAATACTGCTCAGTCTTCAGTGTTTTCCTTTATGGATGGTTTCTCTGGATACAATCAGATAAAGATGGCTCCGGAAGACATGGATAAAACAACTTTCACAACTCCTTGGGGTACCTTTTGCTACAAAGTCATGCCTTTTGGTCTTAAAAACGCTGGTGCGACATATCAGCGAGCTATGGTGACTCTCTTTCACGACATGATTCATAAAGAAGTCGAGGTGTATGTGGACGACATGATTGCGAAGTCACTGACTGAGGAAGAACATTTGGTTCATCTGAAGAAGTTGTTTGATCATTTGCGAAATTTCAGGTTAAGTCTTAATCCCAACAAATGCACCTTTGGGGTTCGGGCGGGAAAGTTACTTGGTTTTATCGTGAGTCAACGAGGAATTGAAGTAGATCCAGACAAAGTAAAAGCAATACAAGATATGCCGGCACCGAAAAATGAGAAGGAAGTACGAGGTTTCCTTGGAAGGTTGAATTACATAGCCAGGTTCATTTCCCATCTTACTGCTACCTGTGAACCCATCTTTAAACTGTTACGCAAGAATCAGGATGTCCACTGGGATGAGAGTTGTCAAGAAGCTTTCGAGAAGATTAAGCAGTATCTTCAAGAACCACCAATACTCATACCACCAGTTCCTGGGAGACCTCTCATTATGTATTTGACTGTGCTTGAAGGATCTATGGGTTGTGTACTTGGACAACATAATGATACTGGACGAAAAGAACACGCCATTTACTATTTGAGCAAGAAGTTTACTAATTGTGAATCGAGGTATTCCTTACTTGAGAAGACTTGTTGTGCTCTTACGTGGGCAGCCCGACATTTGAGGCAATATATGTTGACACATTCTACACTTCTGATGTCTAAGATGGACCCGATAAAGTACATCTTTGAGAAATCAGCACTTACAGGCAGATTGGCTCGGTGGCAAATGCTTTTGTCCGAGTATGACATCCAGTACGTCACACAAAAGGCCATCAAAGGTAGCATTCTCGCTGATCATCTCGCTCACCAACCATTGGAAGAATATCAGCCCATGAAGTTTGACTTTCCAGATGAGGATATTATGAAACTTGATGACAACGAAGGACCAGAACTAGGGGAGCGATGGACTCTCACGTTCGATGGTGCATTAAATGCTATGGTTCACAGTATTGGGGCAGTTCTGACCTCTCCATGCAACACTCATATACCCTTCACTGCCAGATTATGTTTTGATTGCACGAATAATGTCGCTGAGTACGAAGCTTGTGTGATGGGCCTTGAAGCCGCCATTGATTTGAAGATCAAGATTCTTGAAGTTTATGGGGACTCTGCCTTAGTGATACATCAAGTACGGGGTGATTGGGATACACGACACCCTAATTTAGTTCCATACATGGATTACATCATTGAGCTGTTGCCCACTTTCAATGAAGTCACTTTTGAGCACATTCCTAGAGAAGCGAATCAACTGGCTGACGCTCTGGCCACTTTAGCAGCAATGTTCAAAGTCAATTACCCGAATCATGCACCCAGTATAAGGATCTATCGTTACAAGGAGCCATCACATATTTTCCCTGCTCATTGTCTTACAACTGAAGATGTAGCAGACGAAAAGCCGTGGTATTTCGACATCAAAAGATATCTTGAGAAGCAAGAGTACCCCGAAGGTGCTACGATTTGTGATAAGCGGACTCTCAGAAGGTTGGCATCCAAGTTTTTATTGTCAGGAGATGTTCTGTACAAGAGGAACTATGATTCGATTCTGCTCAGATGCATGGATAGGCACGAAGCAGAATCCATTTTACGAGAAATACACGAGGGCTCTTTTGGGACTCATGCCAGTGGGCATTCCATGGCCAAGAAAATCCTACGAGCAGGTTATTTCTGGATGACAATGGAGAGTGACTGTTGTGTATATGCCAAAATGTGCCATAAATGTCAGGTTTACGCAGACAGGATACATGTTCCTCCCACTCCTTTGAATGTGATGACTTCACCATGGCCCTTTGCAATGTGGGGCATCGACATGATTGGACGCATTGAGCCGAGCGCTTCAAATGGACACTGGTTTATCCTCGTTGCTATTGACTACTTCACCAAGTGGGTGGAAGCGGCTTCATACAAAAATGTGACCAAGCAAGTTGTCACTCGTTTTATCAAAAGAGAGATCACATGCCGGTATGGAACTCCTAACAAGATCATCACTGATAACGGGTCAAATCTCAACAACAAAATGATGAAGGAAATGTGTGAAGAATTCAAGATCGAGCACCATAATTCATCACCCTATCGGCCAAAGATGAATGGGGCAGTCGAAGCCGCTAACAAGAACATAAAGAAGATCGTCCAGAAAATGGTGAGAACATACAAAGATTGGCATGAGATGTTGCCTTTTGCCCTGCATGGCTATCGAACTTCGGTGCGTACTTCCACTGGGGCAACTCCGTTTTCACTAGTCTATGGTATGGATGCGGTACTCCCGGTCGAAGTGGAGATTCCTTCCTTAAGGGTCCTGATGGATACTAAACTTGATGAAGTAGAATGGATTCAAACGAGACTCGACCAACTCAATCTCATCGAAGAAAAGCGCCTGGCAGCCATTTGTCACGGTCAATTATACCAACAGCGTCTCAAGAGGGCATTTGACAAGAAGATTTGGCCTCGAGAGTTCCACTCAGGTGACCTGGTCTTAAGAAAGATTCTCCCAATCCACACTGATCCAAGAGGCAAGTGGACTCCCAACTACGAGGGATCGTACATCGTGAAGAAAGCATTCTCAGGAGGTGCTCTAATCCTGACAAACATGGATGGGGAAGATGTTCCACTTCTAGTTAATTCAGACTCAGTCAAAAAATACTACGCATGAAAGGACCCGCTAAGTCGAAAACCCGAAAGGGCGGCTTAGGCAAAAGTTAGGGCTAAAAAAGAAAAAAAAGAATAACCCGCTAAGTCGAAAACCCGAAAGGGCGACTTAGGCAAAAATGGGTGTCCCGGTGGATTGAAAACCCGAAAGGGTGATCCCGGCAAAAATTAGGGACAAAAAGCGAGAGACTGTAGTCTGAAGATTCTTCACGTACACCCTCTTAGTGCGGGATGGCTCGATCTAACTATTATCCTTTGGAAGCACGACACTAGGACGACCTGGGATATGAGAACTATAGCAATATCAGTTTTAACGGAAATTCGAGATTTTCTTATTGCCATTTTACTCGTTGTATTTCTTTTCCGCGACTTCCTCATTTAGGAGTTGTTTCTATGTACGAATGCCCATTCACGAGCCAAACTCATTAATAAAATTTGCCCTTCCATTAAAAATCCTTGTTATGTTCTTTTACTTTATTTTTCGTATGCGAATTGTGATTTAAATTCTTTGTTAAACATTGCATTGAAAACGATAAGTGAATAATAAACACGAGCTAAGATGTGAAACACTACATTACATGGATATGAAGGCATCCCAAGGGAATTTTGTGGCATTCAAGTGTTCGCTCTTCTGGGCAGGTAGCAAGTCATAACGGTCACCTTAACCAAGATTTCATCCTCGTCGCCACCTTACAATTAACCAAGCGCCTGATCCTCCAACACTGAGAAACTTAGGGCATTGATGAGATCCATGTCTATATTCAGTCATTCACAAGAATTCCAACACATGAAGGAAGTCAGATCAAGCTACTCCTCCTCAGCAAGATTTAATTCCCAGTGAACTTGGTGGGGCTAACTCTTCTCAAATTTCAAGCACCAGTCCATATTGGTACCTCAAGATGATGGACAACAGATCCCAATGAGTTCTTGACATTTTGCATACAATAATCATCACGACATACTGCATTGCATCCTCAAACGCATAGCATATCCATGGATCATCATGTCACACTTCAAATGCATATGAAGCATGAGCCAGATCAATCCCAAATCAACAAAACATCCCCACAAAGAATTTCATCCTCATAACTCCCAGTTAACATCTGTTATTACATTACCAACTGAAATAAACCATGGTGCCAGTACATCGTACTTCTCCCCAACTCTCAATGCTCATTTTATCTTTCATAGGGTCGTAGGTCGCTCGTAGGTCTTACCCTCATTTTATCTTTCGTAGGGTCGTAGGTCGCTCGTAGGTCTTACCCTCACGTTATCTTTCATAGGGTCGTAGGTCGCTCGTAGGTCTTACCCTTATTTTATCTTTCATAGGGTCGTAGGTCGCTCGTAGGTCTTACCCTCATTTTATCTTTCATAGGGTCGTAGGTCGCTCGTAGGTCTTACCCTCATTTTACCTTTCATAGGGTCGTAGGTCGCTCGTAGGTCTTACCCTCATTTTATCTTTCATAGGGTCGTAGGTCGCTCGTAGGTCTTACCCTCACGTTATCTTTTCATAGGGTCGTAGGTCGCTCGTAGGTCTTACCATCATCTTATCTTTCATAGGGTCGTAGGTCGCTCGTAGGTCTTACCCTCATTTTATCTTTCATAGGGTCGTAGGTCGCTCGTAGGTCTTACCCTCACGTTATCTTTCATAGGGTCGTAGGTCGCTCGTAGGTCTTACCCTCATTTTATCTTTCATAGGGTCGTAGGTCGCTCATAGGTTTACCCTCATTTTATCTTTCATAGGGTCGTAGGTCTTACCCTCATTTTATCTTCCATAGGGTCGTAGGTCGCTCGTAGGTCTTACCCTCACGTTATCTTTTCATAGGGTCGTAGGTCGCTCGTAGGTCTTACCCTCATCTTATCTTTCATAGGGTCGTAGGTCTTACCCTCATTTTATCTTTCATAGGGTCGTAGGTCGCTCGTAGGTCTTACCCTCACGTTATCTTTCATAGGGTCGTAGGTCGCTCGTAGGTCTTACCCTCATTTTATCTTTCATAGGGTCATAGGTCGCTCGTAGGTCTTACCCTCATTTTATCTTTCATAGGGTCGTAGGTCACTCGTAGGTCTTACCCTCACGTTATCTTTCATAGGGTCGTAGGTCCCTCGTAGGTCTTACCCTCACGTTATCTTTCATAGGGTCGTAGGTCGCTCGTAGGTCTTACCCTCATTTTATCTTTCATAGGGTCGTAGGTCGCTCGTAGGTCTTACCCTCATTTTATCTTTCATAGGGTCGTAGGACGCTCGTAGGTCTTACCCTCACGTTATCTTTCATAGGGTCGTAGGTCGCTCGTAGGTCTTACCCTTATTTTATCTTTCATAGGGTCGTAGGTCGCTCGTAGGTCTTACCCTCATTTTATCTTTCATAGGGTCGTAGGTCGCTCGTAGGTCTTACCCTCACGTTATCTTTCATAGGGTCGTAGGTTGCTCGTAGGTCTTACCCTCATTTTATCTTTCATAGGGTCGTAGGTCGCTCGTAGTTCTTACCCTCATTTTATCTTTCATAGGGTCGTAGGTCGCTCGTAGGTCTTACCCTCACGTTATCTTTCATAGGGTCGTAGGTCGCTCGTAGGTCTTACCCTCATTTTATCTTTCATAGGGTCGTAGGTCGCTCGTAGGTCTTACCCTCATTTTATCTTTCATAGGGTCGTAGTTCGCTCGTAGGTCTTACCCTCACGTTATCTTTCATAGGGTCGTAGGTCGCTCGTAGGTCTTACCCTCATTTTATCTTTCATAGGGTCGTAGGTCGCTCGTAAGTCTGACCCTCATGTTATCTTTTTAGGGTCGTAGGTCGCCCGTAGGTCTTACCCTCACTTTACCTTTTCTCTTGGGTCATAGATCGTACGTCTATCTTTACCCGTTGTCTTTACCTTTCTTTGTGGGTCGTGAAATACCGCTTGATAGGTTCTCTGTCATCATCAAGTTCTACTTATTGCATTTAAGTTATCATTTTGTCAAGTAATTCTACTTTCAGTCATCACGACATCGTTAACCATATCCTTTCAGTCGCTTTACTACTCATTCCCTAAAAAAAAACCCTTGTATTGGCACCGTTACCCCAGTACGAGCTACCCTTTTTCAACCATGTTTTATCCATCAGGACCAGTCCACCAGAAGACCAGTTTGTCTTTCCCCAAGTAGACATCCACACCAGTGAATAACACTCACACCATCTCTCTAGGGCAATTTTTGGGTCCTAGTATTTAATCATCTTCCACTTTGAACTCTCGAAAGGCTGACACCAATCTCGCCTTCAGGTTTAAGACGATTAAATAGGGGCAGCTGTCGTACCCCAAATTTGCCCTATCTCTTTATTTTTGGTCTAGCTTTGAACTTTGCGTTCCATTTGCATCATTTTATCATTCAATCATTTGCATATCCCACATCTCATGGAATCAGGCGCTTTTGGTTGAAGTATTAGGGCTACGCCCTCTTTTTGTCTAATCTTGTTTTGAGGTTTTCTTCTCAGGGTTTAAGTCAGCACAAGTACAATTAGATCATATTGGATTTTCAAGCATCAAATCTAAGAGGAAACTATTGAAAGAGCAAAGCGGGTAAATTTGTTTTTTGGACGAAATTGAAGAAGAGCAAGTTTGCTTCGATTTAGAGGTATCGATTGAGCATCTGGTTTCATTCGAGCAAGTTGGATTCAGGGGTTTCGATTGAGCATCTGGCTTCCTTCGAGCAAGTTGGATTCAGGGGCTTCGATTGAGCATCTGGCTTCCTTCGAGCAAGTTGGATTCAGGGGCTTCGATTGAGCATCTGGCTTCCTTAGAGAAAGCTCTGATCCATAAGCTTCGATTGAGAAATTATTTCCTTCATTTGTTTTTGCTTCAATTCAGATAACAATGGCCTCCTGCAAGTTTGTTTTGATTCACCAAGCAGCAACCTCCTACATGAAAACTTCGACCAAGCTATGGCTTCCTGCCTGCAAGCCTTTTCGATTCACCAAGTTTACTGCTTGTATGCCTCTTTCGAATCTGGACATTTTGCCTCCTGCATGCCTCTTTCGAATCTGGACATTTTGCCTCCTGCAAGCCTACTTCAATTTGGACAAGTAGATGCCTGCAAGCCTGCTTCGATTTGGACAAGTAGCTACCTGCAAGCCTGCTTCGATTTGGACAAGGTTACTACCTGCAAGCCTACTTCGATTTGGACAAGTAGCTGCCTGCAAGCCAGCTTTGACTGGGCATTAGCTTGTTTCGACCACAAGCTTCGAACTAGGCATTACCTTGTTTCGACCACCAGCTTCGACTGAGGAAAGGGCTTCCTTCGAACAACCTGCCACAACACTCCAGAAACTTGCTGTTGCTGCTCCCACGCCTGCTGTAAGGTGCCAAAACAAACAGAAAAACCTGCACCAACCTGCTACAACAGTCCAAAAACCTGCTATGCAGAGCCAGCCCTGACGCCTGTAACTTGCATAAAAATGGAAAAACACAAAAGCAACAGAAGAAAGGATCAAAATAGCATTCCCAAACTGTTCAAATTATTTTGTTTCCCCCCCAAATGCTTCAGCCAATCTGCCTATAAATAAGACTCCAATGCATGTTTGAAAGGAGGACTTGAGGGCCAGACGAATCTCTGCAGAAAATTTCTCAAACCACAAAATTCTCAAGTTCATCAACACTTGAGAAATTCAAAGAAAATCCAAAATTTTCTCAAACACTTATCCAAATTCAAACACATCCAGAAATTCAAACACATCCCGAACCAAACACTCATCCAGAACCAAACACATCCAGAATCCAAACACTTATCCCCTTTGAATCTGAAACGTCCCTATAGCTTGTTACCCTTCAAATCCAGTAGGAAGAACCTCACCCTTGTTCTTCTCCTTCGAACAACATAACCCCTGGTTCCTCCTTCGAATCCAGAAGCGTTCAAGGAAACCACTTAAAGGCCCAGCACACGTCCCAACCCCAAGCAAGGTAAGTCATTCTTAACCTTGAACCCCTTCATTTCTAGCATAACATGTACATAAAACGTTGTTTCTGTTCGTTTCCAGCTACTTGATATTGTTCTCAGAGCTAACCCCCTTTCGTTTTGCTGTTTGTTTACTTAAATATGCATTAAGTGTTAACTGATTGTAAGACAATATTAGCGTGGCCTTATGCCATGTTACTGTTCAAAAAGTTCAAATGAAAGAAACAGGAAACAGGAAACAGGAAATAGGACGAAGCTTCTGGCTTCTACCTTCTTTCTCCAGGTCGAACGAAAGAGAACCAGAAGGCTTCTCCATGTTGACTTCTGGACCCAAACGAAAAGCTTGCCTTCACTGACTTCCAGGCTCAGTCGAAAGGAATTCCCTCACTGTTTTCAGTCTCCAGTCGAAGGAGGCAGAAAGGCAGATGGCACGCTTGCACTAAGTCCAGACTCAGACGAAGGACCCTCTCATGCTGGTGTCATCCCCTAATCGAAGTACAGGACCTTGCTGCTGCGTTTGCCCAATCGAAGTACAGGACCTTGCTGCTGCCTTTGCCCAATCGAAGGACAGGACTTCGCCTTCGCCAGGGCCCAATCGAAAGACGTGACTCTGTTGTTGCCAGCCCCAATCGAAGGAGGCCAACAGAAGGCAAATCGAAGGCTGCTCCTGCCAGAATCGAAAGACACCTTTTTTTTTCCTTGCTTTTATCTTTTTTTTCTTTTCTTCTCTTTCATTTTTTTATGCTGTTTGATATGGTTGTAATAGCGTAGGAGTTTATCTTTCTGCATTTTATTTACTCTATATAAATGCTAGTAATTAGGCAAGATAAAATCAACAAGTAGACAAACCAATCAAAAAATCCAAAAAATACTCTTTAATCACTACTTGAATTTATTTTAAAACATGCAAAAACACTCAACAAATCAAAACTCCCCCCAAGGGCATGTTATCTCCGTTCTACCGCGATACCGGTCGTGCCTATTGCTAGAACGCGTGCGTTAACGTCGCCCACTAAAAAACACAAACAAACCAACCATTTTCTAGGAGGAACTACGGTGTTCTGATTCCTTCATTGGATACATAGGCGAAGGGTCGTGAAACCCTCACGAACGCAATAATAAAAAACCATCCATTTCCCTTTAGCAAGCATAGTTGTAGATAAACACACCCTTTAAGACAAACAAACAAAATGGATCCCGTTGAGTACAACGGATGCGAGGGGTGCTAATACCTTCCACTCGCATAATCGACTCCCTTACCCTTTATCTTGGTCGCAAGATCATCTTATCCATTCCCCTTGTGGTTTTATCGATATTTCCCCTTCCTTCGGGATAAATAAAGTTCGGTGGAGGCTCTGTGTTTTCTGCTGGTGGTTTCACATAAGAATTTGAATTATCTTTTCAATCAGAAGGAGTTGAATATGAGGCAGCGAAGATGGTTGGAATTGTTAAAGGATTATGATTTTGGTTTGAATTACCATCCAGGAAAAGCGAACGTGGTAGCTGATGCGTTAGGTCGAAGGAATTTACATATGTCAGCAATGATGGTTAAAGAGTTGGAATTAATTGAGCAGATCAGAGATATGAGCTTAGTTTACGAGGTTAATCCGCGAAGTATTATGTTGGGTATGTTGAATATTAATAATGAATTTCTAGACAGTATCAAAGAAGCTCAGAAGTTGGATGTTAAACTGGTAGATTCGATGGTAGAATCGATCAGTCTGAGAATAGTGATTTTAAGTTAGATGCGTAGGGTGTGTTGAAGTTTCATAACCGGATTTGTATTCCTGATGATGCTGAGATGAAGAAGGTGATACTGGAAGAGAGCCATAGAAGTAAGTTAAGTATTCATCCAGGAGCTACAAAGATGTATCAAGATTTGAAAGGTTTGTTTTGGTGGCCTGGAATGAAGAGTGACGTGGCTCGATTTGTGTATGCATGTTTGACTTGTCAGAAGTCGAAAGTTGAACATCAGAAGCCTGCAGGGTTGATGTAACCATTAGAAGTTCTAGAGTTGAAATCGGATAGCATTTAAATGGACTTTGTGACAGGATTTCCTAATACTTTAAGAGGACATGATTCGATTAGGGTGATTGTTGATAGGCTTATGAAGTCGGCTCATTTTATTCCTATTAACACCAGCTTTCCAGTGTCGAAGTTGGCTGAGATTTACACTAGTGTAATTGTGAAGCTGCATGGTGTTCCTTTGTGCATTGTGTCAGATAAAGATCCAAGATTTACTTCTAATTTTTGGAAGATTTTGCAAGAAGCGTTGGGTTCTAAGTTGAGATTGAGTTCAGCGTATCATCCTCAGACAGATGGTCAGACTGAACGGACGATTCAATTGTTGGAAGATTTGCTGAGGGCATGTGTTCTTGAGCAGGGAGGTTCGTGGGACACTTATCTTCCGTTGATAGAGTTAACTTATAATAACAGTTACCATTCCAGTATTGGGATGGCACCTTTTGAAGCGTTATATGGTCGGAGATGTAGAACTCCATTATGTTGGCATGAATCTGGTGAAAGTGTAGTACTTGACCTGAACTTGTTCGTGAAACTACTGAGAAGGTGAAGTTGTTTCGAGAAAAGATGAAAGCTTCCCAAAGTAGACAGAAGAGTTATCATGACAAGCGAAGGAAGGATTAGAATTTCAAGCTGGTGACCATGTGTTTCTAAGAGTTACACTTGGGACTGGTGTTGGGCGAGCATTGAAGTCTAAGAAGCTCACTTCTCATTTTATTGGACCATATCAGATTTCGGAGAGAGTGGGGAATGTTGCTTATAGAGTGGCTTTACTGCCTAATCTTTCAAATTTGCATGATGTGTTTCATGTTTCGCAACTGCGGAAGTATATTTCCGATCCATCTCATGTGATTCATGTGGATGATGTGCAAGTACGTGATAATCTTACGGTGGAGACGATGCCTATACGGATCGCAGATCGTGAAATAAAGACTCTGAGGGGCAAAGAGATTGTTTTGGTTAAGGTGGTTTGACTAGGAGTTGCTGGAGAAAGCGTGATTTGGGAGTTGGAGAGCAAGATGTGAGACTCCTACCCTGAGTTGTTTGATTGAGGTAAATTTTCGAGGACGAAAATATTCTAAGTGGGGGAGAGTTGTAACTCCCGTAATTTAATTAATTATTTAATTAAATTATTTTTGGAATATTTGAGAAGATGTGTTATGATTAATTAGATTTAGTTATTTTATTAAGTGGTGAAATAATATTAGAAGTATAATATTATTTGATGTGGGCTTGTTTTAAGGAATGGAAGTAGTAATAAGGGGGTGTATTAGTTTTAAGCCTAATAAGGAATAAAGAATTATAGGTTATTTTATTGTTTCTAGAAAGAATAGAAAAGATGAGGCAGTAGAAGAATAAGGATTGAGAAGAAGAACATGAAGCTGCTGGAAAAAGAGGAAAAACGGCAGAACGAGGTTTCAACCGAAAGATTATAGAGCGACCTTCAATCCAAGGTAAGGGTGGGGTTCTGATTCTATAATTGGGTTCATGATAATTGGTATGTGGGGTTAGAGGTGATTTTTGTCTTGTTCATGAATTGAATGTATATGATGTTGTATGATGAAATTGATGAATTTTAGATGAATAATGATGTTTCGATGCTGTTTAATTGACGTAGAATTATAGGATAATTGTAAGTGGTGATTATCTATGATTAGATTATGTTTTTAGGGCTTAAAGTATAAAACATGTAGTGAAAACACAGAGAAAGTCGCATAAATTATGCAGGACAGAGCAGTATGCGTCGACCCCAAACATGATGTGTCGATACATGAAGGTTTAGAGACTCAGGATGAGTCGACACGAAGAGGTTTTGCGTCGATACATGAGGACTTTTAGACTCAGGATGAGTCGATATGTAGGAGCATGTGTCGATACATGCTGTGTGGTAGACTCAGTATGATTAGATACAAGAGAGGATGCGTCGACTCATGTTGCGATTTTAGTGTAGTACGCGTCGATCCAAGACGTTATGCGTCGATCCATGTTGCCTGGTTTTTGGCAGAATCAGTTTGAGAATGCTGTAATTTGAGTTTTCGGACTCCGTTTGAAGTGTCGTTTTAAGCGTTGAATAGCTAACGTGATGAGCTTTATTCTTAAGGGTTAAAATGAAGATAGGAAGGATAACCATAGGATTTGAATTAGTTCCCGTGCTGTTCGTTATGTTGGTTTGATGGAGAAGAATGCCGATGAGATGCTTAGAAGCTGCTGTTTGATATGTAACAGTAGGATTAATAATAATAATGATGTAATATTAGAGAATAGTAGTATGTAGAGATTTAGTGATTTAGAAGTAAGCCTTAGTTGGTTAATTAATATAGGAAATATCTAGTATAGGCCTATGGCCAACATTGTGAAATTGATGAGTTACTGTCGTATTAAAGTACAATTGAGTTGTTGATGAGATATTATTAATGAAGTTGTGTTTGATGAATAAATGATGTTTGATGAATTATTATGAATGATATGAGATGTTTGATGAAGATATGTTGAGATTCTTTTGAGATGTAGGCCTTTGGCCAACGATGATGTTGTATTGAGATGTTGTTAATTGTGGTGTTGTTATTACATTCATGATTGTGTCGCATATATTGCATTTTGAGATGGAGCTTATGCTCGTTGAGATGTCCTGTATTGGCGAATATTGAGATGAAGGCTTATGCATTGTTGATGCCTCTATTAATTGGCAAATTTTTGAGATGGGAGTTCTTCTCCAAATGGTACCACATGCATTTGCATAGTATTGAGTCGCATTATATTACTGCATAAAAAGTGTGTATTAATGTGGTGAATGTGTATTATTATTGTTGATTATGAGATGAGAAGTGGTGTGTCATGTGATCTAATGTAACATATTAATTATCATGCGCTTTATTATATTGTTAGATATCCCACCCCTTCTGTTTGAATGTTGCCCTTATGTTGGTAACATGCTGGTAATCGAGAGTGAAGGCTGTATACCTTCAGTAGTTCGAGCCGGTGTCATTGCTCTGATATGTAACACTCGGGGGGATGAACGCTTGTTGCTTTTGATTGTTGATAATTCAGTTGTTGAACTTTAATTTGATTATTATTAAATTGTGTTATTTTGAAGTTGTTGTAATGATGATAGAGATGTTATTAAGAATTTCCGCTGCGTAGATGTTAAATTATTTAATTAAAGATGTCATGACGATGGTTCATCCGATGTTTTAAAAGTGTTATATATCCACGATGAATGCAATGAATTTTGATAGAAGAATTTGTGGCATCCCGATTCGTTTGCATGAATGATTTTTATAACTCTGATTTATTTATATAATTTGTCGGGGTAGAATTGGGGTGTTACAAGTTGGCTCCAAATAGTACACCCACCTTCTTCGATCACTTCCTTGGCATCTTTCAGAGAAGACATCTTTAGCGGAGGTCTGGTAATCTTCAGGACTTGGGAAATAGTCTTGGTTGCTGCCACTGTTTGTGGGACTTCCTCGAAATGCTGAAATAGAGTTTCAATGAATTCACCATCCAATTCCACGTATCTGAAGGAGTTCAAGTGACTTACCATATATTCCTCATCTCCATGGACAATAATGATTTTTCACTTGGTTGGGTATTTCAGCATCTGATGTAGTGTAGAGGTGACGGCACCAGCGTCATGAATCCAAGGTCGGCCCAATAAACATGAATAGGAAGGGAGAATGTCCATCACGTAAAAAGTTGAATCAAAGGTTTGAGTTCCCACTTTAATGGGGATGTCCACCTCCCCATGTACCATCCTCTTTGAACCGTCGAAAGCCCTTACTACTATATTGCTGGGTTTTAAGGTTAAACCTTCACATTCGAGTCTATCTAGAGCCTTCGTAGGCAACACATTCAAAGATGAACCAGTATCAACCAGAACATGGGCCAAAGTTGTTCCCCTGCATTCGACAGAGACATGCAATGCCTCATTGTGCTTCCTCCCTCTAGGTGTCAGGTCAGCATCGGAAAAGCCTAAACCGTTGTCAGCTGTCAAACTGGCCACACGGTCTTGGAATTTGTCAGCAGATGTTTTTTGTGGCACATGGGAAGTTTTAAGAAATTTCACCAAGGCCTTCGCATGAGCCTCGGAGCATAACAGTAAAGCTAGCATACAGATCTTTGACGGAGTCTACCCTAGCTATTCGACTACGTTGTGGTCGCTTCTCTTTATAATTTTCAGAATTTCTTCCATCTCCTTTTTGGAGGCCTCCGGGATAGATACTGATTACGCCTTCATCCGGACAGGATCGACCATAATTCCTTTGCCCCAAGTCTCGGTCAACTCGGTGGTAGGGGTGTCAACAGGGGTAACCATAGGAACTGTAGTAGTAGTGTCAACAGGAACAAAAGCAGGGATGACCATAGGACCGATAATAGTTTTCGGAGGAGAAATCTATGGAGAGAATACTCTTCCACTTCGGGTTATTTTACTGGTTCTCGCAATGTTGCCGATGTCTGGGTCAGCCTTCTCAAAAATCGAGTCTTCATCAGCCAGCCAATCCTGTTTGACGCCGTGATAGTAGACACCACCCCCATAGTTCCATGGGACAGTTTTATCTGAGGAGTACGGGATCAGCCCTGGCATAGTAATTATCAGTGGAGTCTCTTTAGGAACATATGTAATCCTAATAGTTCTTTTGGTGGAGACCCTGGAAGGATTTGCGGAAATGGTTACTATTGAAACATCTTTGTAAGAAATGGTTGGAACAGGAGTCTTCTCAAACAAAATCTCTTTGTCATCCATTAGGCATTGGACACCTGCTTTCAATGAATGACAACCAGTTTGTAGGGATAAGCAGAGGTGGCAGCTTTCGTCACAACTCGGAAATAAACTGACCTTCAACAGGTTCCTCTTAACAGTCAGGAGAGGAGTAACAAGTTCATCAACAACAGTAACAAACACATCATCTTCAACAACGTTAACATCACGACCATGCTTAGGCATGGGAGCGTTGATAACATTTGGGATCTCAGGAGCATCAAATTCAATTTCTTTTGCCTCGAGAAGGTCTTGCACCTTGTTTTTCAAAGCCCAACAGTTGTTGGTATCATGGCCTGGACTTTCTGAATGGTAAGCACAACGAGCATTAGGGTTGTAATGAGGAGAGGTGATGTTGGGATTCTTCGGGGCTTCCTTCAAAGTTACCAGATTAGATCTCAACAAATGTGGCAGGATTTGAGTCAGCGTCATATTATCCGGGTAAATTGTCTTACCGATCTTTCTGTTCTAGGCTGGTTACTCCTTTGTTGAGCAGGTGCAGGCTTAGGGATCATGACGGCCCCTACCATTGGATGGTGTTCAGTTCTATCTTGATTCCTTTAAGGGTACACAACACCAACTTCTTTTTTCCCAATGAATGATTTTCTCACGGCATTGGAGGATGCGTCTTTTTGGATCTTCCCACTCTTAATCCCAGCTTCCACTCTTTCCCCAGTCAAGATTAATTCAGTGAAGCTGCTGGGCAACTTCCAATTAGATGATTAAAGAAAGGACCGGACATGGTACCTAGAAACATGTCTACTAGCTCCCGGTCAGATAGGGGAGGTTGAACTCTTCCTGCTAAGTCCCTCCATTTCTGAGCGTAGTCTTTGAAACCTTCACTTGAAACCATAGCCATACTCTAGAGTTGAGTACGGGTGGGAGAAAGTTTTGTGTTGTATTGATACTGTTTATAAAAAGCAGCGACAAGGTCTTCCCAATTATGGATATTGTCCTTTTCCAGTTGATAGAACCAATCTAGCTGAGTCCCAGATAGACTATCCTGAAAGAAGTGGACCCACAAATCTCTGTCAGCAATGTGAGGTTGTATCTTCCTCATATAAGATCAGAGATACATCTTGGGACACAAAACCCCGTCGTACTTAGCAAACACTGGTGCCTTGAACTTTGGTGGAATAACAATCCCATACACCAAACCCAGCTCTTCAAAGTACAGCCCGGGCACTTTATGAATTTCCATTACACTTAGACATTCTTCCAGATGTTTGTATTTGTCGTCGGCCAGAGGATACTGCTCTTCAATGTAATCATCTTCTTCTTCCTCTTCAGATTCTAGTTGGGCAATCACTTCCTTGCCTTTCCCTTCTTGATTATCCTTTTCACCAGATGACGTTGTGAAGTCTAAGGTCCGTCTGGCTGGCCATGGGAACCTTCTTCCTAGATTCAGAACACCGATTGATTTCTTTGCTTTCTTCTTATTCTCTCTGATCAACAAAGTTTTCAAATCCTCTTGTCCTTTGGCTAGAGTCAAGAACATTTGTTAAAACTGAGCCTTCTGCGCCTAGAGATCTTTTACTGTTTGTTCCATGTCCATCTTACAGAAATAAACAGTAGAAAGATGAGGAGACCTGTTGTAAGAAACTTGCTTATGTTATGATGAATGAAGATGCATATGCAATGATTTCAAGGAAATTAGAGATTTAAATTTGCTTTAGACCAAAAAGGAACACACGTTATATTAATAAATTAAAGTTTGAGTACATCATGCCTCTTTGGGCTTACAAAGAAAATACAAAAAACTCTAAGATAAAAAAGTTGAGCGCATCCTTTTTGGTGCGATGTAGGCGTTCAGACTCCGCTCCTCATGAAGCTGCTTGGTGAGTTCCAAAACCTTCTTCTCACTGTTGTAGAATTGGGCCTCGAAAGTGACTCGCTCCCCCTTAAGTTGTATCCAATCCCTTTGCAAGTCTTCAAGAGAGGTGGGACATCTCCTTCCACAACAGGCTCTTTGATAACCGAGAGAATGGAGGGGTAAGGCATTATAAGACTTTAATCACGGGCTCATACACATTTGAGATAAGGCTCAAGAGGGATGGAGTTCTTGTGCCCCAATGTCTTGCTATCGACCTTGTTCAACATCCTTCAAGCTCGGATAAACCTCTGGCGGTGACCTTGATCGTCATTCTCATAGTCAAATACTAACCCTTGAATAAGTATCTCATGTGGACCATCCCATCGGGCGTAACCAAATTGTCTTAAGGCTAAGCAGGGGTTGTAGGCGATACCTCCTCTAATGCCAAGTAAAGGGACATTATGGAATTCTCCACAACGGTCGATGATAGTAACATTCTCTACCGATCGGGAACACCAATGAATGTCTGAATGTTTGAGCGTCATCAACCTATGTGACCACCTTGAACCTTGCTCGTTCTTTAATACAGATTGGGGAAGATGAGAAATAAACCATATTGCCAAGAGAGGAGTACAACACATAAGAATACTTCTTTTCCTCATAGTGCGAGTGTGAAAAGAGTGTAGGATGTCTCCTAACAAAGTAGGAACCGGGTTACGAGACATGAATATTTTGACGGCGTTTACATCTATGAGTTGGTCAGGATTTGGAAACAAAACCATCCCATAGATGAGGAGAGCCACAATTTCCTCAAAAGCTTGTAAATCCAAGGAGTTCCAACAGTTTTGAGCTTTCTCAAACAAGAATTTGGCTAAGAAACCTTTGACACCACTCCTTGTTTCCCAATTAGTTGTGACATCAGATGGTTGCAAGTGTAGGGCTTGAGTAATCTCTTCTGGTTTTGGATATATTTCCGCATCCTTGAAAGATAGTTGATTGAGAATGGGAATCCTCAAGAGTTGGGAGAATTCTTCCAAAGTTGGCACAAGTTGATAATCGGGAAATGTGAAGCAATGGTGTGGAGGATCAAAGAACTCGAAGAGCACCTTCACCATGTCTTCATCAGTGTTAGAGGTCACCAAGTTTAGGAGGCGACCATGTCTTTCGGTAAATGGAGAATTTTCGGGAATCCTTGATGCTAACTCTTTAAGTTGAGGAGGGATCCTTACAAAATTGACTTGAATGGTTTTCCTACGAATAGAACACATGTCCTACAAAACAGAACAAAGATAAATCCAAAAATCCTTGAAATGGTTAGTGAGTATGAGTATGATGTTATGATGTTTATGTTGTTATGTACAAGTAGATATATACAAACAAAACAAACAAGTCCTTAGGTTTAGGCTTGCATGGAGTCTCATAGGTAAGTACGCTCTTGAAGTTTAGTTATCTCAAACCTGTCCTAGCAATAGTAATCGGGTTCTAAGGGACCTCAATATCACTGGTTTGTTTTCTCGGGCATTGTTTCAGCGCAAGCCTCTTTAATGGCAACCGAAATATCCCAAAAAATCAAACCTCAATGAGTGTAGTATCGAGTATCTACCAACTTTGGATTGCACCAAAGCCGGTCATCTCAATACGTCCTAATGGCCAAGTTGGTCAAGTAAAGGTTCTAGAAGTTAGTTAGTGCTTCATGACATCACTCAGCGGCCCCGTATTCTCCTTGACTACTCAAGGGCTACCGGTACCCACAAATATGTCACACTAACGTAGCTATTTCTTAGACCATGTCGGTATACCCCGCACAGTTTCCACAATGTATTGCTACTTACCTATAAGGTATCCCAAATTCGGGTAGAGGATTCAAACCCAAATAAAGAACCAAAATGTAAAGCATACAAGTCAAACAATGAAAAAAAGTAAATGTGATCTAGCCCTAAGGTAACCCCACTTTTAAGATTTTCCCCAGCAGAGTCGCCGGTTCTGTAATGCGATGGGAGAACTAACTTGGTTGTTTTGCGTTTGATCGCAAATGTTGCGCTTTAGCAAGAGTCGCCACCGACTTTTCTTTTATCCAAAAGGAAAAGCTGAAAAGAACAGGAAAGACCTTTGAGATGTTTTCTTGAGTTCGAGGGGTAGATTATGAAAAGGGAAGGTATTAGCACCCTTTCCATCCATGGTTTTCCGTGGGCTCTTAATTGCTTGCTAAATCACTTGGTTTTGTTTGAAAATGTGCTTTGTATGGTTTTTTGAAAGTATTTTGTAAAGATGCCATCGTTTAGCCAAACTTTGTAATGATTCTCGCTCGTAAGAATGTATACAAAGGTGTTGATCTTTTGAAAATGTTTTCAAGTTTGAAAGGTGTTTTGAAAGTGTTGGTGTTTGATGTGAAAATAGCAAGGATGTTTTGGTTTTAAAATTGAGAAAGCAACTAGGAACAATCTACCTACTCAAAAGTCTTTCATGTTTATTTCCTCTTTCCTTTGACATTGTTATCTTACCATTGATTTGGTAAGTAACCTTATCTTTGGATGTAAAAGGGACATGCGTGGGTCATCGTATAACCATGATTAGCAATGTTATAAGATATCTTAGCATTTTCTTTAGGGACTAAGATTATTTTTGAAAGGCAACTTTGATAGCTTCATCGAGGGACTATGATCTTGTATTTTTTTATTATTTTTGCTACGATACCTCACATGCATAATATGACCATTTTTTTAAGGCAACAAAGTGGATTTACCCTAGGAGTGTATTTCTGCAAGTTATATTTATAAGCATTGATTTTATCTTTCCATACAAACCTTAATTACTAGCATTTGTATATAAAGCATTAAATTGCGGAAATTAAAATTATTGCGCTATTACATCATTAGGGGAGGGGGTGTACAAATTACAAATGGGGAATTGCAAGGAATTAAAATCCTAATTATCTATTACAACCATATTGAATTTGAATAAATATACAAGAATATAAAGATAGTGCAAAAGAAAAGGAGATTGTTTTTGTTTGAGTTTTTATATGAAAGGGTTTTAAGTTTAACCTAATTAAACTAAAAAAGAAAGACATTAATTAATTAAAATTACTAAATTCTAAGTTGACTTAATTAGAAAAGAAAATTAAAACAAAACTAAGTCTAAATTAATTTAAGAAAAGAAATTTGTTAAGAAAATGTTTTTGGTCTTTTGTTTAAAAGAAAAATAAAATAAATATAACAATTTTTAGTCTAAATAAAATAGTTGTGGTATTTTTGATTAAAAAATAGTAATAAGAAAATAAAATAAGAAAATAAAATAAAATAAAATAAAATAAATAAAACTTAGAAGTCAGGGGGTTTGAAAATTAGAAGAGAGGTTAGAAAGTAATTCTTTTGAAAAATTAGGCCCAAGGCCATTTTTGTATAATCAGAATAAAATAAAAAAAGTTATGTGGGCTGCGTGATATGAGCAAACAGCGGGGTCGAAGGCAGCAAAAATATCCAAGCCCAAGGAAAAGGGCCCAAACGCGCTGGCTATAACCCAAAAAGAGACAAAAACTGAAAGAAAAAAATGACAAAATGGACGATGGGTCTCGAACCCAGGTCCTAAAGGTGAAAGGTGCGCGCTTCTACCACTGGGGTGGCTATACATCCTTTAACTTAACTGAAATGATAAATATATAATACAAAACGAGTCATGAATAAACTTCATCGTCAACCTCCAGCCAAAGGACCTGTAACTTCATCATTTCTTAACCATTCATAAAACTTCCAATATCAAACTTGTTAGAAAGTTTCTCACGATTCTGAATATGTAAATAACTTAAGATAATTCTCAAAAATGAGCATGAATTTCTAATGGTGCCAAATCCTGACCTAAATATTTTCATAGGTTCAGATTCAAAATTCTAACTACTTAAGCAACAATAATGAAATCTAAGGACATGGTTAGCTTCAGGACAATAATATCTACATTTCTTATTCAGAAATAAACCATTAATGATGCTTGTATGAAGAGTTCAAAGTTAGGAAAACTTACCTCAAAACTGGAAATCGTGAAATGCAAATGAGCTTGATTCAAGATGCTGCAATGATCAAGTTAGCTTCCTCAAGTTCCCAGGAAGCTAATGCAATGGTTAGCTTGAGTTGAGAGTGGCTGAAATGGCTTGGAGAAGTCAATGTGCAGTAATATGTTTTTGGTTATGGAGGATGGTGCAAATGGTGTTATAGCCGTGTAACAGGGTCAAGGATGAGTTGTATTTGATGTTTAGAAGCTTTAGGAAACAAAAGGCTTGAAAACGCACGAGGGAGATGTGAGTTTCAAGTTTTTGGTCAAAATGTGCAACAATGGTGATTTTTGATTCAGTTATGAGTTCTTGTGTGTTTTAGGCCTTGTGTATACGTGTGTTTTCTTGCAAACAACTTGTGTATATGTATGGAAAAGGTTTGGATACTTGAGGTGGTCAGAAGTACAAGATCACATGTTTTGGCTTCTTGGCTTGTTTTTGAAGTAAGGTTAACAAACATGGTTTCAATGCTTAGTACAAAGCTATCTAGAGTGGTTACCAACTTTAAACATGCTTATCTGACTTTGTAAAGGAAGTTTGTGCAGAAGGAACAAGTGCAAAGCTCAATGCAAGTTGACTATGCATAAATCTTGCTTTATGTAAATGGCAATGGTGCCTTTGTGCCATTAATGGAAAATTATCTTGAATAATAACTCAAAAGCAAGTGTAATATTATAATTAGGGAGATATCTTGAGTTTTAGAGGCCTGCAAAGCAAGATTGTGCAGCATAAGCTTGAGATTTGAATTCTTGTTCATCATAAAAATGACCTATAATTTCAGTTTGAAACCCTTAATTCCTCTCTTCGATTCTCCTTGCTCAAGAATGACCTCAAGGAGTTCTAGGACATTTTGAAAATCTTGTAATGTTCTATACAATCCATCTTTGAATCACTTTTGAAAATTCCCCTTGGAACTAAATGAAAAATTGCCATGAAGTTAGGTCAAAATCCTGCCTAAACTACGGCAAAATTTTCACTAAGTGTTTAGTTTCATGACCATGACTTCATGGATTAATAACTTGAGATCTAAGAAATTCTAGGAGAAGTTGTGTAAAGAAATGTTTTAGATATCATGGAGATCTATAACTTCCATGTTAAAAGTTTCCTTTGAATCATCTTGCGTCATGGTGAAAAATTGGCTCAAAGTTGTGAAATAATATGAAGTTTTCAACACTTAGAAAAATTTCTAAGTTTGAAAACTTTGACTTTTCAAAATGAAATCTTGAATTTTTGATTTCTTGATGAATAAGTTTCATATTTTGACATGTTTTGATGAATTGTGATCTTTGACACTTGATTTTGACCAAAAAGCCAAAGTTTGACTTTTCAGTGTACAATTGACTTTTGATCAGTTGATTGAAAAATCAACTATCAATCAAATGACCTTGAGCAATGTTTTGAGTCATGCCATTAGGTCAAAATGATGCAATTGAACTCTTGAGATCATGCTTTAAACCGAATAACCATTTGCTAGGTTAAAAAAATCAAAAATTGCCCTTTCTCAGTCAAAACCCTAATTTTTACCATTTTGCCCTTTTGATGATCAATTTTTTTGAGGAATTGTGATCCAAACTTGATAAAATTACATATATGAGTTTAAAATGTTGATATGGATAAAAAAATTAAGAAGTTTGACTGTAAATTGACCACAATAGACTTTTTCCCAAATATAGTTGATTTTTTAGGTCAACTGCTCAATTGATTGAGCAAAAATGTGATCCAAGACTTGAAACTTGGCATGAGTAATCTTGAGGGTCCATAATGATCCATGAAAGCTATATGAGGCATTAAAATCTCAATTATCCTTGTGCAATCTCAAACCCTAATTTCAGTCATCAGTGCTTAAGGAGGTGTCTTGAGCTGATCAATCCTTATGCAGTCTTGAACCAAAGGAGTTCTTGTGAGAAAATGTTTGATAAATGAGAGGGAAAATTTTAGGGTACAACATACACATGCAAACTTTTACTTCTTTCTTTGGAACTGGCACCACATTGGCAACCCATTGGGATAGGATGTGACAACTAGGAACCCAACATCAAATTGTTTCATCACTTCAGCTTTTATCTTTTCAGACATGTCAGGCCTCATGCAATGAACCTTTTGTTTGACAGGAGGACAATCTTCTTTTGACGGCAGACGATGAACTACGATGTCGATATCCAACCCTGGCATATCTTCATAAGACCAAGCAAATACTTCCACATAATCATGCAACATTTGAACCAACCTGCTCTTGACACTGCCTTCTAAGTTAGCACCCATCGTAACCTCTTTCTTGTTTGTCTCAGTACCCAGGTTGATGACTTCAAATGACTCTTCGTGCGGCTGAATATATTTTTCCTCTTGTAATAGAAGTATGGCTAGTTTTCCCAATATTTCATAATCTTCCTTGTCTTTGTCTTCGGCTTGGTTAATTGGACATTCAAAGTCATAGTCGTCAATAATAGAGTCATTGGAAATAAGATCCAGAGTGGATGAGGTCCTGCAAGAGTGTGTGCGTGTGCATGTAAGATACATGGCTAAAAATGTATTTAAAGAAAAGAAAGACAATGAACACAAAGATTTGAATGCAAAAGAGTCCAATGATTTGTGGTGACCTACCAACTTTCATTGAAGGTATAAACAGAATATATCATAGCATCGCCGTTCACTGACGATGAACTACCAACGTTCATTGTAGGTAGCAAAAAGATAACAAGCACCAACTTTCACTGAAGGTGACCTACCAACTTTCACTGAAGGTAGAAAGAGAATATATCATAGCATCGTCGTTCACTGACAATGAACTACCAACGTTCACTGAAGGTAGAAAAAAGATAACAAGCACCAACTTTCACTGAAGGTGACCTACTAACTTTCACTGAAGGTAGAAAGAGAATATATCATAGCATCTCCGTTCACTAACGATGAACTACCAACGTTCACTGAAGGTAGAAAAAAGATAACAAGCACCAAATTTCACTGAAGGTGACCTACCAACTTTCATTGAAGGTAGAAAGAGAATATATCATAGCATCGTCGTCACTGACGATGAACTACAAATGTTCACTAAAGGTAGAAAAAAGATAACAAGCACCAACTTTCACTGAAGGTGACCTACCAACTTTCACTGAAGGTAGAAAGAGAATATATCATAGCATCTCCGTTCACTGACGATGAACTACCAAGTTTCACCGAGGGTAGCAAAAATATAACAAAGTTTTCTCCAAAATTCAGGTGTTTCACCTAGAACGGGTCTCAACTTCTTCTTTAACCAAGGCATTTTGCCTGGAAAAAGGTAATGTATAAGCTGTCTCAAATAAAGAGACTACCACTTACAAAGATTTCTTAACAAACCGTCCCTGTTATATTGAACGACTAACTATCCACTCATAAAGAAGATAGTAAATAAAAGCAACGTCGACTTTTACGGGGAAATACAAGTTGCTCAAATAAAGAGACCTGTTATTTGTTGTTATGGAGACTTGAAAAAATGACTTCCTGGGGAAAACAATATGACTTCCTGGGGAAAATAATATGGCTTCCTGGGGAAATGCCGACATTTTCTTGTTGGGGAGATAAAGTCTTCTCGTGCAAAATAAATGCATATTCTCAAACCAAAACTCGAAGCTTTCAGAAATCCAAAGTAATAATATTGCTGGGAAACAAAGATTCAATCCAGAAATAAACTGGAGTAAAACGGTCTACCAAAATACATTCCTTGAGAAATGAACTCAAGAGGGAAACCCAAATCATCCAGTCAAGGAGCTGTGTAGGAAGGCTAAAGCAAAAAATCTTCCACGAGGGATAACTCAGTAGGGAAATTGAAAGAATATACACTTTCTGCTTATGACTGACACTCTATTGGAGAGAGGACAACACAACTCTGCAAAACAGGGCAATATGTCAACAAAATATTAACGAATGTGAATGAGCAATGATTTGCTAAATTTAAATATGTATGATGTATGTATGAGTGTATGAGTATTATTATGTATATGCTGAAAAAATAGACATATAATACTGGGAATAAACAAACAAAACAAACTCAAGCACACACAACACTCGGCCAAATCACATCCGAGACGATCATCCCAAAAGAAAAATAAGCACCAACTAAGAAAACAAAGTCCTACTGCATGGCTTAACTTTAATGGGTAGAAACATAATATAGCGACGAAACAGTACAAATACAGGGATATAACATCCTTCTCCAGGATTCACCAGGGAGTAGCACTCAGAGTTCAATGGGGAAATAAATATTTTCAAATGTAACACTTCTACTGGGGATTGCAATACTAATTTCAAATAAAGCAGATGTACACCAAATCATCAAAACATTCACTAGGGAATTCAGGCCCATTTTGAAGGAGGAAAAACATACAAACTTCACTAAGGCATATAACACTTCCTCATCGAGACATCTATTGGGGACTTTGTGTTGGCTCCATTGAGGAGATCAACACCACATCATCAAGGGGAAACCAATATACGTTCTTCACTGGAAAAACTAGAGATACGTGTTCTTCGAGAGTAACAAGTATACCAACTTATCTGGGAAGAGAGGACTTCTATCCAATAAGCGAAAACTTCACTGGAGAAATATTGAATTGAATCTTCATATCATGCAAACTCAGAAAAGAAAAAAAAAAGAACCAAGACTTGACTGGGGACACTGGAGTCACAAACCCAATACAACAAAAACATCCTGAGAAAATCTTCCCGGGGGAAATAAAAATTTCTCAAAACAACTGGAGTTCGTCCATTCCTGGGATCATCACTTTTGTTTTCCTCTTGAATCACAAAATCTAAAGTAAAAGTAAATTGTAAATTCTTTTTGAAAAACAATTTTGTTATTTAATCTTTCTGCTTTGAAAATTATTATCAATAATAAATGGTGTCTTTGCAAGCTAAATAAAACAAGAAATACAAAGAATTGGGTAAAATCTCAAATTTCATTGATAGAATGGTAGTCTGCGAATGGCGAGACTCCATGGATAATTACAAAGTTCGGAAAATGGTAATATATAATGGAAAAGATACATTGAGATACAATGACCACTATCCCCTCTAACAACTTTTTAAATCCTGAGCAGTAGCTTCCGTTGAAGTATGATGAGGATCCGGGAAGATTGTTTCTTCAATGATCAAGTCTTGTCTGATGTAGTTACTTGCGAAGAAAGTCCCTAACTTTTGCCAAAGCTGCCATTGCGGGTTTTCAACTTAGCGGGAAATTTATTCTGTTTATGTCTCTAATTTTTTCCTAGACCGCCCTTTCGGGTTTTCGGTCTACCGAGACGCTCTTTTTTGCCTAAACTGCCCTTTCAGGTTTTCAACTTAGCGAGCTGTTATTTTTATTTCTTTAGGCAAAGTATTTCTTGACTGCATCAACATTCATAAGATGTGGGAACTCCTCGTCATCCATAGTTTCAAGAATTAATGCGCCACCAGAGAAGGCTTTCTTGACAACATATGGGCCTTCAAAATTGGGAGTCCACTTGCCCCTAGAATCAACATTAAAAGACACGATCTTCCTGAGCACAAGGTCGCCTTCTCTGAATTCATGAGGTTTGACCTTCTTATCAAAATATTTCTTCATTCTCTTCTGATATAACTGCCCATGACACAAAGCCGTCATTATCTTCTCTTCGATCAAATTCAATTGGTCAAACCTGTTTTGGACCCATTCAGCCTCTGACAACTTAGTTTCCATTGTCACATGCAAAGAGGGAATCTCGACCTCAAATGGGAGTACCGCTTCCATTCCATATACAAGGGAGAACGGGGTTGCTCCTGTTGAAGTGTGGACAAATGTCCGATAGCCATGCAAAGCAAAAGGGAGCATTTCATGCCAATCCTTATAAGTAACAACCATCTTCTGGATAATCTTTTTGATATTCTTATTAGCAGCTTCAACAGCCCCATTCATCTTTGGCCTGTACGGAGATGAGTTGTGATGCATAATCTTGAATTCCTCACAAAGTTTTGTCATCATCTTGTTGTTCAGATTCAAGCCATTGTCAGTGATAATTCTGCTCGACACACCATACCGACATATAAGATTATTCTTAATGAAACTCACTACCACCTACTTAGTAACATTAGCATATGAAGCTTCTTCCACCCATTTGGTGAAGTAATCAATTGCTACCAAGATAAAACGGTGTCTGTGATACAGTGGGAGAACTGACTATTTTTTGGAAATACTGGTTTGCGTTTTGCGTTTGTTTTTGCAAAATGTCGCGATAAGCAAGAGTCGCCACCGACTTTTATTTTATCTAACAAGGAAAGGAAAAAAGCACAGAAAAAAAATCCTTTTTTGAGATATTTCTGAGTACGGGGGATAGATTATAGAAAGGGAAGGTATTAGCACCCTTTCTATCTGTAGTTATCTACGGGCTCTTAGGTACTTGCTCATCATTTTCAAAATTGTTTTCTTTGTGTTTGTGGGTTTGAAAAAGTTTTTGTTTTAACTTTGATTTAACTCTTGCTTCTGTCCTCAAGAGTGTAATGAAGTGTTTTTGAAACTTTGTTTGAAAATGAGTGTAAGTGTGAAAAATTTGTTTTGTTTTGGATGAGCAAGTATCTAAGAACTATCTACCTACTCGAAAAAGGAATCGTTCTATGCTAATTTCTTTTAGACAATGCTATCCCACTATTAGTGAGTAGGTAGCACCGTCGTTGGAGTTTGGGGGTCAATTCAAATGAGGGACATACAGTCACTAAAGCAATGTTAAGACGCCTTAGCGGTAACCCTAATGTCTTAGATAATTTGTTTTGAGGCAACAATATCCGAGGCAACCGTTTCGAGGCGACTATGATCTTTTAGACAAGAGGACGACCTCTAAAGTGACCTATACTCCATGACCGCGTACGAAGGCAACCAAGTGGGGTGTACCCTAAGAGTGCGCATGTGCGAGTGTGTTGTTTTCAGTTTATTTTTATCTTTGTACATGTTAAAGGTGATCTAAGTTGATTTTAGGTTAAAACATTTAGTCTTGTCATGCCATCCTATTATCAAACATCTAGCAGTTATAATTTGCGGGAAATAAAATGCGGAATTTAAATTACAAGGCGTCTGGTATTTACATCGCCAAAGACAAACCCTTTAAAAATAAATAAAGCGATAAAAATAAATAAAAGTCCTATTTGCTATTACAATCCGGAAGCAAGTACATTATTGGATAAAAGAACATAAATCGCGGCGCACAAATTAATCGGACGCATGATTAGGGTTTTGACCCTTTTGATTAAAGAAAATATCTTTTTTGTTGTTTTTTAATTTAAGAAAGAAATTAAACCCTAAATTAATTACTTAAATTAAATTAAATAAATTAATTAAATGAAAAATTAAATTATTACATATTTTTTGATTTTGTTATTTTAAGAAAGAAAATGAAATTAATTAAATTAATGGTTAATACCTGATTAAATCTAATTAATTATTTATTTACAAAATAGGTTAAAATTAATCTAGAATTAAAAACCTAAATTAATTAATTAGTGTTTATTAAAAAAAATAAAAGTTTAAATTTAAAAATATTTTTGTGATTTTATTTTATGAAAAGGAATTTTGATTGGTTAGAAATTAAACAAAAATAATTAAAAAAAACAATTAATAAAATAAAAATAAATAAATAGAAGAGGGAGTATGGGCCTGAAATTGGGAGTTTGAATAGCAATCTGAAGGCCCAAAAAACGCTGGCCTTGGTGGACTTTTTGAGATCTGATTCTTGTGCATTGATTGATGCCTTGGTGGACCATTAGCTCCTGGCCACCAGATCTGGCCAATGGCCATCTGGCTACTGAATAAACGAGGGCGCATGGTGTGTTGTAGCTAGGCATATGCATTGGATCACCTGAAGAAATAAAACATTGAGAAAGTGGGGGACCTGGGATTCGAACCCAGGTCCTGAAAGTGATTGGAACGCTTGCCTTGCCACTACGCTGCTTTGTTTTGTTTGTTAGTAATATACAAAATAATAATAATAAAACAAAACAACAATTATTGATCCGAAAAATAAAATGCGCGAAAAATATTTGAATGGGCCAACCGGAGGATGACACGCACTCATCCATGTCCTCAGGCCTGTAATAACATTACCTGCGGATTTGAATCCGCAGTAAATGATCAGGCTTGTTCCAAAATTCATCCCAGGCCACAAAAATGAGTTCTAAGGGCATGGTGGTACTCGTCCTTCCCTCCCGGTCAAAACCATGTCCATCTTGTAGCCTAATTTCACCTGAAAAGAAAAACCCCAAAAACGCTTCCACGAACCCTAGCTATGGCGTTTTACATTACAGGTTAGATAAACAAAATTGAATAATGAAAAAAGCTTGGAAATGTTGTGAGGATCACAAATATGCAGTTGGTTGGTTCAAATGATGCAAGAATGAGCCAAATCGATTTCAAGAACAAAGGTAGTTATCGTGACACTTACAGTGCTTGTGAAGGTCTGAGAACGCTTGCTTTTGATCCAGATCGCTTGTGTGAACACCCAGGAAGAGATTGGGACATATCTCAGCCTTTGAAAATGCCTCTAGCTATGAATTCGATTCCAAGATTGTTAGTGAATTTTTCAACTTTTGTCTCGCCTCTGCCTGCCGCTTCCAACCCTTGTTTCGATTGCTTTTGCTTCCTTATGTACTATGGAGTGTATTAGGGTAAGAATTATGGATTAAATCTTCCCATATCAATGCATACATATTTGATTTGATCTCTTCTTTAAAGCTTGCCAATTTTGCCAAATCTCAATCTTTTTGTACATGAATTGGCGTGATTCGAATTTGATGATGATAATGATGATAATCAAAACCTGAAACAGCCAAAAAATCTTATGTAATCAAAGTTTTAGATGTTATATGATTTAATTTGATTAAAAATGAATAAATTCAATAAAAAATCAAATTAAATAATAAAAATAAAATATGGGCTCATGGCTGAAGCTAGGACACGTGGGAAACTATGCAAGCTCAAATCAAGTGAAAAAGAAAGGGCCCATTTGACAAAATTTGAAGTTTTGGGGATAGTTGACTTTTGGCAATTTTGCAAAAATGTCCAACTTCAACAATGCATAACTTCTTCAATTTTGAACTTTTGGAGGTGTTCTTTGACTTTTTAGAAAGCTTGAGATGTCCTCTAACCAACACTTTTGGTCTCATATCATTTTGATATTCTATGCTCAGGTTATAAGCTTTGGAAAAAAGGTGTTTTTGTTGACTTTCAAAAATGACCTATAATGTCCAAATTTATAACTTCTTGTGAGTGAATTTTTTTTTCTTGGGGTATGAAGATGGATTGTAGGAAATTGCTTCCTCTTCAAAATTAGCTTTGGATGGGTCATTTATCATAAAGTATGAGAAAGTTATGCTTGGTCAAAGTTGAGTTGACTTTTCCTATAAAATCCTAATTTAGCAACTTTTGAATCTTGATGAATTTTGAGCAATCCTTGATGAATAATGATCAAACCTTGATCAAATGATGAAATAACCTTAAAAATGAGAATGTTGACAAAAAAATTTGAAGTTTGACTGTATGTAGGTCACAGTTGACTTTTGCCCTAGCACAGTCGATTTTTGGACCTTTGAGCAATTGACTGAGCAAACTTTCTTTGCAGGGCTTGAAATTTGACATGGATGATCTTTACAATATATTAGGACATTGGGGATCACTTGAGGTCATTTGGATTCAAGGATCTTGATGCAACACAAAACCCTAATTTGGGGTTGACTTCCTTAGGAGAGGGCTTGTCTGACCAACACTTGAACTAACTTAAGCAACTTGGAGATTTTTCTTGCAATGTTTTGAGAGATATGGGAGGGAAAATTTTGGGGTAAAACAGTGTCCATTCGAAGATTTGGGTTCTATCATCCCAATCATGTCAATACCCCACATAGAGAAGGACCACGGGGAAGAAATAACATTTAGAAGTGTCGGAGGCACACGGACCTTGTCTGCATAAATATGGCATTTATGACACTTCTTTGCAAATTTGTAACAATTAGATTCCATTGTCAGCCAATAGTAACCTTCCCTTAGCATATTCTTAGCCATCGAATGTCCATTGGTGTGAGTGCCAAATGATCCTTCATGAATCTCATGCATCAACATGTCTTCTCCGTGTCTATCCACGCATCTGAGCAGGACCATGTCATAATTTCTCTTGTACAACACATTTTCACTGAGGAAGAAACTGTCAGTCAATCTTCTTAATGTCTTTTTATCTTTATTCACCAATCGGATATTCCTAAGTGTGAAGCAAATGCTTGATATCATAATACCAAGGTTTCTCATATGCTACCTTCTCTCTTGTAAACACATGAGCTGGCCTATCCAGTCGCTGAACTATAATTTGAGGTATATCATTCCAAGTATTTACTTGATACATAGAAGCCAGAGTTTCCAGAGCATCCGCCATTTGATTTTCATCTCTAGGAATGTGATGAAATTCAACTTTATTAAAGAAGGGTAACAATTTTCTAGCATAATCTTTGTAAGGGATCAAGACAGGGTGACGAGTATCCCACTCTCCTTTAATATGATTTATTACCAAAGCTGAATCGCCATACATATCTAAAATTTTAATTCTAAGATTAATAGCTTCCTCGAGACCCATGATGCAAGCCTCATATTCTGCCATATTATTAGTACAATTAAATGTCAACCTTGCAGTGAAAGGGATGTGCGATCCATGTGGAGTGACAGTCATAGCACCAATTCCTTTACCATAAGCATTCACAGCTCCCTCAAATATCATACTCCAATGAGATTCAGGATCAGGACCTTCCTCAGGCAATGGTTCTTCACAATCTTTCACTCTCAGAAACATCATATCCTTATCGGGAAAATCATACTTCACAGACTGATAATCATCGACTGGTTGGTGAGAAAGATAATATGCCAATACGCTGCTTTAAATAGCTTTTTGAGTGCGGTATTCAATGTCATATTTAGATAACAACATCTTCCAGTGGGCAATTCTCCTAGTAAGAGCAGGCTTTTCAAAAATGTACTTGATTGGATCCATTTTGGAGATCAACCAAGTAGTGTGATTCAACATATACTACCGCAAACATTTTGCCGCCCATGCCAGAGCACAACATGTCTTTTCTAGCATGGAATACCGTGACTCACAATCAGTAAACTTTTTTACTGAGATAATAAATGGCGTACTCTTTCTTCCCCGTTTCATATTGTTGTCCCAGAATACAGCCCATGGAATTTTCTAACACTGTCAGATACATAATCAATGGTCTTCCTTCAACAGGATGAAGCAAGATAGAAGGTTCAAGCAGATATTCTTTAATACTTTCAAATTCCCTTTGGCAGTCATTTGTCCACACACAACCTTGATCTTTCTTTAACAAAAAGATTGGTTCACACGTTGCAGTCATGTGGGAAATGAATCTGGAAATATAATTCAAACGCCCGAGGAACCCTTTGACTTGCTTTTCAATTCTCTACATTGGCATTTCTTGAATTGCTTTGACTTTATCAGGGTTAACTTCAATCCCTCTCTGGCTAACAATGAAACCCAACAATTTCCTTGACCGAACACCGAAGGTACATTTATTTAGATTCAAGCGGATACGATACTTCCTCAATCGCTGAAACAACTTCAACAAATCTTCTACATGCCCTTCTTCAGTCTGGGATTTAGAAATCATATCATCAACATATACCTCGATTTCCTTGTGCATCAGATCATGGAATAGGGTTTTCATAGCCCTCTGGTACATTGCACCAGCGTTCTTCAACCCGAAGGGCATCACTCTGTAATAGAATGTTCCCCAGGGTATGATAAACGTTGTTTTTTCCTTGTCCTCAGAAGCCATTCTTATTTGATTATACCCAGAAAATCCGTCCATGAACGAGAAAAATTTGAATTTTGTTGTGCTATCCACTAACATATCAATGTTTGGCAATGGAAAATCATCTTTTGGACTAGCTTTATTTAGATCTCTGTAATCTACGCACATGCGAACTTTTCCGTCTTTCTTCGGTATTGGGACAATATTGGCAATCCATTGAGGGTACACTGATGTCACAAGAAAACCGACATTAATCTGCTTTAGAACTTCCTCTTTGATCTTCACTGCCATATTTGGGTGAATTCTTCGCAACTTCTGTTTCATTGGCAGACACTCTGGCTTCAACGGTAAATGGTGCTTTCCAATATTTGTATTTAGACCAGGCATATCTTGGTAAGACCAAGAAAAAAATGTCCACATACTCTTTCAACAACTCAATCAACCTTCTCTTCACATTAGGATGTAGTAATGCTCTAATGTTGACTTCCTTCGGATCTTCTTCTGAACCCAAATTGATTACTTCCAATGGCTCTTTATATGGCTGAATGGCATCCTCCTCACGCTCAAGCAACCGTGAGACCTCTTATGGGATCTCATCATAGTCTTCTTCTTCGGCCCCATACATAGGACATTCAAAGTTGGGAGAGGGTGCAGGGTCATTGTATTCAACGAGTTTTTAATTAATCTTCACATATGATTTATGATTGTTTTTAGAAACTGACACATATAACAAGTGATCATGCAGATTGAATTTCAGTTATTATTTATTTTGAAAGTTTTTTTTCCTGATTACCATTTTCCAAGAAAAAAGCAAAAAATATATATAAAAAAAACAAAACACAATTTGGGAAACAAAGAAAACTTTTATTATTAATTTTAAAAGTCACAGCAAACAGATAAGCCCGTACAATATTAATACTTTCACCTTGGGCAGAGTGAAATATTTACAAAAAGATTAACAAAACAAATTACTTTGAAACATGTATGCAAGAGGGAACATCAATGGTGATCCAGTTCTGAACCCTAACTCTGTGCGTCACATAATTCGGAGTTTCTGGCTCTGCTTCATCTTCCACAATGGCATTAATCCCAGAGACAGTTGGATGAGGATAACCCCCGCTACAAAATATGTCTTGATACTCGCCTACAACAGACTTCAGCTAGATGGGAACTTCCACACCATCCTCCAAAATTATATTATTATATTTGTAGGGTACTGCCTTATGTGACTTGTAGGGGATAGGACCCGGAAAACTAATCACCAATGGAGTAATAGCTGGCTTGCTATGATACTTAACTTCAAAATAGGCAATTGTACCAAAACAAGGCACAATAACGTTTACCCCTTCTTCAACATAATCAGTCTTTATTGAGTCATCTCTGGAAAACAAATCCTCATCTGAGGAGAAATACTCATCTGTAGAGGCATACTCATCAACCGGCTCTTCTTCAGCCAAACAAACCTCAATCATATCAACTTCATGGTAATCATCACTTTGACCTGTAACCTTGATGGTTCCATTATCCAACAACAACTGAACACCTTTCCTCACAATTGAACATCCTCGGGAGTCCTGGCAGCAAACTCGGCAAGATCCATACTGATGTTCCACCTGACCAACCATGTGGCAGAGAGTAGCGTGCAAATGCACAAGGTCCTCATTCATATACTCCGCATCAAAAATTCTGAACACTCCAGGACATCCAGAGACCATGTTCACTTCCTCTTCATACTCTTCCCTAAGCTTGATTATGTGGATGACGCCCTCATCCATCATCTCCTGCAAATCATCCTTTATCTTGTCGCAACCCTGTATGTCTGTACTGCAAATAGCACAACTAGCATGGTCATGCGTATAGTAGCTAAATTCACAGAGGTCTGCATGAATTTTCATCAAATCTCCTCTAACCATATTAATATCAAAAATCCAGAAGTCGCCTGGACAACCGGCCACCATATTCACAACATTTGCTCCTCCATGCTTGGGTAAAGGATTATCTTTCACATTAGGGCCCATATCTTTGAAGGATAGAATATCGGACTTCACCAATTTCTGCACCTCAGTCTTCAAACGATAGCAGTTCTCAACATTATGCCCTGGTGCTCCCTGGTGAAAAGCACATGTTTGGCCTGCCTTGTAATACCAAGGCAATGGTGATGGTACAACGGGAGGAGGTCGGGTTTGAACCAACTTCTTCTGAATTAATGTCGGTAGTAACTCTATATAACTCATAGGAATAAGGTCATAACTCTCCCTTCTTTGATTATACCCTTGATTCCCCTGCTGGGATGGTCTCCGATAAGCAACGGTGTTTGGAGCTATACCAACAACTGGAGTAACTAAGGAGACTTGTTGATGACGCTGATAACTTCTTCTAGGAGGATTGACTCTCCTCTCTTGCATAACAGCATTTGTATCTCCTTCCTTCTTTTTGGTAAACCCATAGGACGACTTCTTCGTATTTCCAGAACCTTCACTCTTCGTTAAACGACCCTCTCTTACTGCCTCTTCTAACCAGATACCCATGCCTACCATTTCAGTAAAGTGACTTGGCGCACTCGCTATCATCCTCTCATAGTAGAAAGCACCCAGAATTTTCAAGAAAATCTTAGTCACCTCCTTCTCTTCCATGGGAGGAATCACTTGGGTGGCTACCTCACGCCATCTCTATGCATATTCTTTGAATGATTCTCTGTCTTTCTGGACCATGGCCCTGAGATGATCATGATCAGGCGCCATGTCCACATTGTATTTGTATTGTCTGATAAATGCTTCTCCCAAGTCATTGAAAGTATAGATGTTGAAACTGTCCAAACTCATATACCACTTCAGCGCAACACCGGTCAAACTATCCTGAAAAAAGTGAATCAACAATCGCTGATCATTAGTATGGGTAGACATTCTTCTTACATACATAACCAGATGAGCACGAGGGCAAGTGTTGCCCTTGTACTTTTCAAACTCCGGGACCTTAAACTTTGCAGGTATCTTAACATTCGGGACCAAGCATAATTCATTCACGTTCTGCCAGAATAACTCCTTTCCCCTTAGGGCCTTCATCTCCCTATACATCTTGTAAAACTGTTCTTGAAAGTCATCCATTCTATCATAAAGACCCAAGTCTTCACTTGGTGGAGTAAAAGGGCGACACATATCATCATTAACATATGGAACCATATCCACCAAAGGAGGTGCAACAAGAGCAACATGCACTACAGGGGGGTGCGGGAGTAACAGTAGTCTGAACAACTGGAGCTTCTTGAGGACCAAGATTGAAACTTTCAGGCGCAAAGTTCTCTGGCATTCCCCATGGATAACCTTAAGGCATGCGATTCTGAACAACAGCTAGAGTAGCAGACACAGAAACATTCAGAGCTTCAGCAGTAACCCTTGTTGGTTGAGGTTGAACACTCATTGGCTGATTCTGAGCAGTCACCAGATATTCCATCAGAGCAGTAAGATTGGTCATTTCGGCCTTCAAAGCAGAAACCTCCTCGCGCAACTTGCGATTCTCTTGTTCTAAGTTGTCCATCTTCCTTCTGAAATTAGCTCGAGTGTTGTAGTGGTGAGTCAGCTTGCTGAACAAGGTAAAGAAGCTTGGCAAGACACTTGGATATGCATAACAAATGCAAGAAACATTGGCATTATGATGCATGATATGCAATGCGCATGATTAATTTTTATTATTAATATTTCAAAGGACTTAAAGATTTATAGACGCATTGCAAATATCAAAGTAATAACACATTTGAAATACTGAAATATTTTATTATAATAACTTTAAAATGGATTACAAGTTTCAATAATCCCAAGTACAAGATGAAAATAAAGTCTAAAACCCTAAGAAGTAAAGATGACAGAGATCACTCTATACGCTGGCGCTTCCCTGTAAGCCTGGTAATCTGAGCCTTCAACCTCTGGTTTTCTTCAGCATATCTGGTGGCCACCTCATTCCAATCACCTGAATCAGGAAGTGAGCAACTAGCATCTGACTGAGGCTTAGGAGAAAATAAATCCCCTTGCCTCTCCATGATCTCTACAACTCGACCCTCAAGGATCTCAATCAAGTCATCTTTCTCCTTCAAGTCTGCTCTATAGGAAATCTCTAAAGTTTGGCACTTATTCTTCCAATCATCCCTTTCTTGTTGCATCCTGACTAAAGCGACCTTTATTTCTTCTATATCATCCAATAAGGGAGGAGTGGTCTTCGCAAACAAATCAGGCATAAGTGTTTCCCGAGAATACGGCATCTTTAACTGAATAGCTCTCGTTTGGACCCACTGAAGATAAGGTTCCAAAGAAACATCCCTTCTTGGTCCCAAATCTTTCCTACTCTTCTTATGAATGTGACGCCAGGACTTCACAATATGCTCCCTAGCTTCCTTATGGTCTTCTCCCTCCTTCAGAAAGAAACTACTCAAATGAATACTATTTGGTTTACCCCTCATCGGATAACCAAGCTGTCTTCGTGCAAGAACAAGGTTATAGTTAATTCCTCCCTTTGTACCAAGAAGAGGTACATTAGGGAAACTACCACAACTTTCGACAATCTCTACATCTTGATAAGCTCGATGATACCAATCAATATTCGAGTGAGTAAGTGCCATGATCTTAGGAGCCCAACGGGGTTCCTTCCTGATATCCCAAAAAGCATCAGACTGGGGCATATGAGAGATAAACCACCGGTACAACAGAGGCGTACAACAGATAATCATCTCCACATTATAAGAATTCCGAAGATGAATAGAGTAATAAGCATCATCCAACAATGTAGGAACTAGGTTTCCAATCATGAGGATCCTGATAGCATTAACTTCAACAAACTTGTCCACATTAGGAAATAAGAACAACCTGTAAGCAAGTGGAGCAAAGATGGCCTCAAAAGCAACTGTACTCTTCATCCTAGCAAAGTAACGAGCTTTCTCTAATAAGAACTGAGCCGGTAATCCTCTAATCCATCCTTTAGTAGTCATATGGGCTTCAGCCTCAGACTTCCTCAGATGGATCAAAGTAGCAATCTCGTGTCATTTTGGCTCACCCTCCAAACCAGTAAAAGGAACACGATCGGTAATAGGTAAATCCAACAGATAAGAATACCTCTCCAGTGTAGGCATCAACTGATAGTCAAGGAAAGTAAAGCAATGATACATCGGATTATAGAACTGGACCAAGGTCGAGAGATACCCTCCTTCATCCTAAGATTCATGAGAGGAATGATGGATCCATATTTCTTCAAAAAATCTGCAGAACACTCAATCTCGGGAATTAGACTGATCAAATCATTTATCTTGGGATCCTTGAAACTGTATTTTCCGATCTTTCTTTTTCCAGAATCCATGGTCAAAAGGTACCTAAGATATTCACAAATGGTCAACTTTTAAGTCCCTTGAAATGAAATTCCTTCAAAAGATGCTTATGAGTGCATGGATGCATGATGCAACAATCATACACAAGATCACACATATAGGGTTCATAGGTTCAACGTCATGAGCATGAGGTCGAAGGTACTACCCATAAGGTATGGTCTAAAAGTTATCACCTGCCGAACAAGGTTCTAGAGGTTCCCAGAGCCTACATCCTTCCTTCATATATTACCAACTTCCCAATTGACTCGATAATTAGTAATATTCTCAAGAAAAACTCATCTGAGCATATCGCGTAACAACTATTTCCAGATTACTCTGTCATAGTTTCCGCACTACACCTAAAAATCCAAGATGGGTTAGGTATTCTATGGTCCTCAGCTTCAGTAGGCTCCTAGGTCGAAAGCAGTATGTCTTTTAGATTACTCAGTAAATGACACTACAGTCAAAGGGGCCTCCACTGAGTGGGGGATCTCATGCCTCATTTTTTGGGATTACTCCCTCAAAGTTAACATGACTATACCGGCCGTCCTATCTTAAATTTTGCCCAAGTCTAGGTATAGGACTTATAAGTAATCACCAAGCACCCTGAAAACCAGGAAAATCTAGGCAAACATATATACAACATATAACACATTGTGATACAGTGGGAGAACTGACTTTTAGTTTTGCATTTTGATCGCATTTGTGCGGATAGCAAGAGTCGCCACCGACTTTTCTTTTATCCAAAAGGAAAGGTAAAAAAGCACAGGAAAGACCTTTCGAGATTATTTCTCGGGCTCGAGGGGTAAATTATGAATAGGGAAGGTATCAGCACCCTTTTCATCCATGGTTTTCCATGGGCTCTTAGTTACTCGTTTAGATCACTTTCTTTTGTTCGACAGTGTGCTTGTGGTAGTGGGCTTTGAAAGTGTTTTGAAAAATATCTTTGTAATGATTCTCATTTCTATAAGAACGCGTACACAGTTTTGTTTCGAAAGATGCTTCAAAGATGTGTTTTGTGGATCGTGTTTTGGAAAGTGTTTTGAAAAGATGTTTTGCAATGGTTCTCGTCTCTATAAGAACGTATACAAAATGGTCTTGTTGTTTTTTTTAAATGTTTTGAGATGAAAGTGTTGGTGTAAAAATGTTTTTGTCGTGAGCAAGCGAGTAACTAGGAGAGAATCTACCTACTCGAAAAGTCTCAAGGTTCTTTTCTTCCTCCTTTAGATGTTGCTATCTTACCATTGATTTGGTAAGAAGCCCTATCATTAGATGTTAAGGGACATGCACGAGTCAATTTTACAGTCACCGAAAGCAACTTATGAGACGCTTTAGCAATTTTCGCAAGGGACTAGATCGTTTTATCAAAGGCAACATCGAGGGTCATCGAGGGACTAACAATCTTTTTCATCGAAGGGTCATTTGCTAAAACGTCCCATACTCGAGGGACTTGACTGTATTTCCGAGGCAACGAGCGAGGTTACCCTAGAGGTGCACGTGTGAAAAAGTGTGTTTGATTCAAGTTAATTTGATCTTTGAAATTAGGTTAACTAACGATTGATTTTTTTTATCTTGCCATACATGCATAATTACTACACAATGTTGAGTGAAACAATAAAAATGCGGAAATTGAAATTCTACGTTACTACAGAGCTTCGGGAATGGGGTTACAAATTAATGAATGGGGGTGACAGTAAGAAATAAATATTTAAATCACGCAATACAAATCCAAACCATTAAATAATTATTTAGGTTAAAACTCTTTTCATTTGATTAGATTAATTAAGGAATTAATTAATAATGTCAAACAAAAATTATTTTAAAATTAATAATTATTTAAAACAAATGTTAGCATATTTACATTTTTTAGATATATACTAAAGAATAAAATAAAAATCAAATAATGAAGAAGAAAATATTAACAACAAAATATAAAGAAGAAAAGTAGAAATGGGCCTGCAAAAAAAAGTAAAAACAGGGGGTGCAGAAATTAATAGGCCCAAATGCTTTTGGCTAATCCAATGCAGCAACTCCCTGGAGGTGTATCATGGACATGCATCTAAGACGCGTTGAAAGGATGTGATAATTGATCAGAGGGACATATGATGAGGGCGCATCAAGTTATCATGGGGTTGCAAGCGGGGGATCACTCAGGGCAACAGTTGTACCCCAAAATTTTCCCTCCCATATTTCTGAATACATGTCAAGTAAGGTCCTCAAATTGCTCAAGGAAGTTCAAGGGTTGACCAGACAAACTCTCTCCTAAGGCAGACTACCTCAAATTAGGGTTTCAGTTTGCATCAAGATGTTTGAGTCCAAAGGATCCAAAATGCTCACCATCGCCCCAATATGTTCTCAAGATCATCCATGCCAAGTTTCAAGCCTTGCAGAGGAAGTTTGCTCAGTCAATTGCTCAAAGGCCTGAAAATCGACTATGCTAGGGCAAAAGTCAACTGTGGCCCCCATACAGTCAAACTTCAAGATTTTTGGTCAACATCCTCATTTTTAAGTATTATTCATCATTTGATCAAGGGTTGATCATGATTCCTCAAGGATTGATCACAATTCATCAAAACCTAAAAGTTGCTAAATTAGGGTTTTGTAGGAAAAGTCAACTCAACTTTGACCAAGCATAACTTTCTCATAATTTATCAAAAATGACCCATCTAAAGCTCATTTTTAATAGGATGCAATTCCCTACAATCCATCTTCAGCTCCCAATTTCAAAATATGCACTCACAAGAAGATACAAATTTGGACATTATAGGTCATTTTGAAAAGTCAACAAAAACACCTTTTGGGCCAAAGCTTCATACATGAACATGGAAGACTCAATTGAAATGATACCAAAAGGGTTGCTTAGAGGATATCTTACGCTTTCTAAAAAGTCCAAGAACATCTCTCTAGGGTCAAAATTGAGAGAGTTATGCATTGGCAAAGTTGATCTTTTTTGCAAAATTGCCAAAAGTCAAATGTGCCCAAAATTGCAATTTTTGCTATAAGGGCCCAAATTTTTATGCTTGAACTGAGTTTGTGATGTGACCCACTACCCATGATCCTTCCCATTTGTCATTATTTTGTTTTTTCCATTTATTTTGATTTTATTTCAATTAAATCAAATAAAATCATGAAAATATCAAAAACTAATCAAAGCTTGAGATTTTATGCATGTTTAGGTCTATTATACAACTGGAGATGGAATCAAATCGTGCAAGGTTCATTTGGACACAAAAGATTGCATTTTGGCTTGATTTGGAAAGATTTTGTACAATGATCTAATCACGATTCAATAATCATAATTGGAAAGATTTGATACAAGTTTGTAACCCTAATACATACTAGGGTACATAAGGAACATGTTCAGACCATAAACAAGGGGATTAGAGGCGTGTAAAAGAGAGAACAAATTGCAAAAAAACTCAAGAAAAGTGTAAACTGATTTTCAGGATTCAGGCTACCTCAGGCCATTCTAAGCATCCCAAACGTTTGCTGGGCATCAAGGGATCAAGAATCAACCACTAACAAGCTTCCTAACACCCAGAAACGCATTGTAAGAGTCCCACGATATCCATGTTTTTTTGAATTCGTATATCATAATTCCGGCATTGTTAGCATGTTTTATTAACATATCCTTAATCCATGAGTTATTTACAAGCTAATGGTGGTACTTAATTGCATTTTCATTAATTGTACAGCAAGATGCCATAGTTAGGGTTCTTGCTTCGTTTTTAGGGTTTTTGTGTACAGGGACAATTGGCCATGGATAGTGGTACCATGATGCTCGTGAGGTTGCAACGAGTTGATTGGTACCACTGGTATTGATTTTTCATGAAGGGATAGGATTTTGGAAAGATACAGGGCTGTACCTACGCCCATTTGTCTGTAGGTAAAAGTTCTTGATCTAAAACGACGGAGACGATGAGGAAGATGATAACGTGGCGCCCCATGAATGGCCCATTCAAATCTACGCGCGTTTCAGAGTTTAGCTTTATTGTTTTATCATATAATATTATTTTGTCATTAGTTATACAACTAATACAACCAGCTCAGTTGGCAAGCGTGCAATAGATGAATGCTGAAGGACCTGGGTTCGATCCCCAGGTCCCCATATTGTTGCATATTATTTTTCTTTGTGTAATCAGGTATACAGGCGTCCCATAAGTCCACCATATGTCCTCAATATCCAGCCAGCAGATCTTTAACAAGCCAGATCTAACGCTTTATCCATGAAGGTCCACAATACACCCCAGTCAAGCATGTGAATAGGATCAGGAAAAGTCAAACAGGGCCAGGCGCTTTTGGGCCCAAAATTGCAATTCATACCCCCCCTTTCTTGCTGTAAAACCAGGCCCATTTTCTTCCTTTTTATTTTTTTGGTTTTAATTTATTTAATTTGTTTAAATTATTTTCTAACAAAATTAATTCCTTTTTTTACAAAAAAAAATCATAAAATCAATTTCACAAATTTAGAATTGGGTTTTAATTTATTTTGTCAAAATTAATTTAACATTAGTTTAATTTAATTTAGGTTAATTCTAACTTTTTTTATACATTTAAAATCAATTAGGAAAATTAGGTTTAGCATGTGATTTAATTTTTATTTTCTTTTCTCAATGAAATAAAAATACAAAATTAGGTTAACTTAATTATTTTTCTTAATTTAAAATTAATTAGTAATTAGGTTTTTATTTATTAAAATCTTATTTTCTCGAAACGATCAAAAAACAACAAAAAATGATTTTTCTTTTTAAGTTGCAATTAGGGATAGTTGGGTCAAAACCCTAATTTTTCTTTCCATTCGATTCATCGCGCGTGTTTATTATTTTATTATTTTTACGATATTAATGTAACTGCTCACGGTATGTAATAGTTTAATTAGGATTTTCTTTTATTTATCGTTTTACGGGTTTTTGGCTATGTAATTCATCCCTCCCCCGAAGCCTTGTAATAGCGTAGGTTTTTATTTCTCGCATTTTAATTCTCACAAATATTAACTGTTAGATGTATGTTAATAAGATTGTATGACAAGACTGTATGTTAATTTAAAATGGCTAGCAAACCCTAATGTGCAAAGATAATAATTGAAATCAAATCACTCGCACATGTGCACTCTTAGGGTATACTCTCACTTCGGTTGCCTTCGGTAAATGGTCATTAAGTATAGGGTGTCTTAATGGTTGCCCTCTTGTCTAAACAAAGATCAAATGTCCCGTTCAGAAATGTTGCCTCGGAAATGTTACCTCAAATACGATCTTAAGACATTAGGGTTATTACTAAGACGTCCTAACGTTGCTTTAGTGATGTACGTCCCTTTCAAATTGACCCTTACAACTCCAACGACGATGCTACCTATTTCTTCATAGTAGGATAAGCATTGTCTAAAGGAAACAAGAATAGAAACAATCCTTTTTCGAGTAGATAGATGCTAGTAGGTACTTGCTCAAAACAAACAAACTTTTTTCACACCAAACACTTTTCAAACAAAGTTTTCAAAAACACTTCGTAACATTCTTGAGGACTGATACAAGGGTTAAAACGAAGTAAAACAAAACTTTTCAAAACAAACACGCACAAGCAATTTTAAAAGATGAGCAAGTACCTAAGAGCTCATGGAAAACCATGGATACAAAGGGTGCTAATACCTCCCCTTTCTATAATCTACCCCGTACTCAGAATATCTCGAAAAAGGAATTTTTCTGTGCTTTTTTACTTTCCAGTTGGATAAAACAAAAGTCGGTGGTGACTCTTGCTTACCGCGACATTTTACAAACACAAACGCAAAACGCAAACCAGCATTTTCCAAAACAGTCCGGTTCTGCCACCGTATCACAACAACTAAAGAGGTGGTGACAAGTGTCACCATAGGATTGGACCAGAGTGTTGTTATCAAACAACACAAAATCCACTTACACTACAGCCAGGCCTCATAACTCAACTTTCTTTCTCTCTCTTGAACGCTCTGCCCTCTCTCTTCTCTCTTACCATGGGCCTTCACCAGAGAAGACCCTTTGGCCGCGCCAGAAATCGCCTCACGGCAGTGACGGCAGCGGCGTGTCTCAAAACCTTACTTTTCCTACATTTTTCTGATCGTCTCTTTCTGCTAGTTACTAATTCGTGACTTATTTCTACAGATTTTTACTTGAGGGCCCTAAATCTAAAAAGGGGGAAAGTGAAACCCTAATTTTCATTTTATGAAAATGGTGAAGATAGCGATGCATGCAACGGTAGATTCAAATAGAGGAAGGAAAGAGAAGAGATCGTTTGGTGAGGTCCAGATCTATAACCTTACTAACCTCGTAATGTTATTTTCGGTAAGATGCGTCTGACTCTATGTTTGTGAGTGATTTCTTTCTCCTTCTGAGCTTGTGTTACTTTTCTTCTTCTGAGCTTGTATTGTTCTGGTTATCATATTAGGGTTCTTGTTGTTTGTTTCTTTGCTACTGATTTGCTGGGTTTTGAATAATGATGTTTGCTACTGATTTGCTGGGTTTTGAATAATGATGTTTGATGACAAGGTTTGAATGGTGGACTTTTGGTTCTGTGTTTATTTTTGTTATTTGCTGGTTTTTTTATGATGGTTGGATGGTGGGGTTGGCTGTTGGTTTTTTACAGTGATGGATTTTTTTGTTCTATGATGTTTCAATAGGTTTGAGACAAAGGATTTTTGTTGAACCTCTTGTTCTGAGTTTTTGTGGTTTTGCTATTTTTGCTAGTTCTGTATCTGGTTTTTGTGGTGTTTTAGTGATGTTTTAGTTGGGTTTGAAGATGGTTTGATGATGTTATGTTGGTTTGGAGGTGGTTTGATGATGTTCTGTTGGTTTGGAGATGGTTTGAATGTTCTGTTTTGGTTTGGAGATGGTTTGAATGTTCTGTTTTTGTTTGGAGATGGTTTGAATATTCTGTTTTGGTTTGGAGATGGTTTGAATGTTTTGTTTTTGTTTGGAGATGGCTTGAATGTTCTGTTTTGTTTTTTTAGTTCTGTATATCTCTCCCATTGATATCTAATAGTTCTCTCCTCTATAAAACAGTAAACTTGTTATCTGATTGGGGTGAAAAAAATAGGAGGGAAAACAACTTTGAATTTTGACAGTTTTGGCTTTTCTAGTTTTTGGCTTTTGAGTGCAACTTGGACTGTTTCCATTTTGGTGCAAGTCTGGGCATTTTTGGACTGTATTGCAGACTAGTTGCTATGGTTTATGTTGACATGATTTTATGCAGAACTTGGACAGATCTTTGGACTGCTATGGGCAGCATAGGGAGGCTTTTTGAGCAGATCTTCTTGGACTGTTGCTTATAGCAACCTGTTTGTCTTGGCATTTGCTGGCTAGGTGATATCTTTCCTCTTTCCTCTCTTTGTGAGATAAAGCATTTTTTCTTTTGAAGCATTTCCAAAGGGTTTTCTTTATTTCTTTTGGAAAATGATGATGCTGACTTATATTGCAACAATTGGTGCTTTTGGCTTGTTGTTTGCATATTATTTGTTTTGTTCTGTTGTAGCTTTGTATTGTTGTCTTTGATTTCTGATTTGGACAACTTGCTTGTTGTCTGCTATTTGCAGCTTGTTGCCTTGCATCTTGTGCCGCTGTAATTTCTTTGCAAAGCACTAGTTCTGATTTGTGATGCAGTTTGGATGTTTGGTCTTGTTTGACTTGTGCATTTTGGTTGCTGCTGTTTGAACTTGTTGCCTTGTTTGTCCAATTTGTATATTTATTTCTTTTCCCCCTTTTTTGTGAACCAAAACCTATGTTTTGAGATTTTCAAAAATAGGGAAAAATGAACAAACAAAATTCTGATTCCTAAAAGCAAACCCTAATGGTGAAAAATCAAATTTGCTTGGGTTTTTTAATATTGATTTGTTTTGCTAATATTTTCTTTTCTTCTGTCACATGTACAAACAAATGGAAAACAAGACAAAGGCTAGAAAATGGGGAATTTCTTGAGGATGAAGCAAGGAGTCTTGAAGAAGAAGAAAACTTTGCTTTGGAGATTTAAACTTTGTATTTTACTTGTAACTTTTGTAATCACTTGTAATTATTTGTGAAAGACCCACCAAACTGTAATGAACAAAGGTTGAGTAATAATGAAAATTTGTTGTACAAAACTTCTGAGTTTTATTTTAATTTTGCAATTCTTGGTTTGAATGTTTTGAATAAGCATCCTAGCTTGATAACTTGCACTTCAAGTAAACATAATATGATAGGATAAATCATGTATCTTGCACTTTTAAACAAAATAAATGTTTAGAAGCTCAAACCCAAATGATTAATTGAACCCTCAATCATGATTGTCTTAAAGATGATAGCTTTAAACTTTGCACCTTATTCAAACAGAGTATGCCCTCAAAAGTAACATCAATCTTCAGAAGATTATAGTTAAGAAAACAAATAGAAATCACGCAAATGCCTTTGCAGTTATCTGGGCCATGGATTGGGCAAACCTTTGAGAAGTGCAAAACCCTAATTGTTGACTGGTTGCCTAGGAGGAGAATCTGTTTGATCAACTTTTCAGCCAAATTGAGTATTTAAAAAAAACCTGGGATAGCATCTTGAGTAAAAAATGGGAGGGAAAATTTTGGGGTACAACAACTGCCCCTGTTCAATCTTCTTAAACTTGAAAAGTGAGATTGACATGTTTGTCGTTCGTGGCTTGAGAGTGGAAGATGATTGAACACTAGAGTGCCCAGAAATTTGCACTCGATGATGCGCTGATTGATTGTGTAGGGAATGGGCTTAAAGATGCCATTTGGAGAAATGATGGGGAATTGTCGAAAATGGGCTTATAGATGCCATCCAAAGATGATTGTTGACAGAAAGTTTGAACTTGATTTTTAACAGAAAACAAATCAGAATAAATCGTTGAGAGATTTATCTGAACCAATGAATCTGGAAACGAATCAGAATAAACCGTTGAGAGATTTAACTGAACCAATGAGAATCTGGAAATGAATCAGAATAAACTGTTGAGAGATTTAACTGAACCAGTAAGAATCTGGAAACGAATCAGAATAAACCATTGAGAGATTTATCTAAACCAGTAAGAATCTGGAAACGAATTAGAACAAACCATTGAGAGATTTGTCTGAACCAGTAAGAATCTGGAAACGAATTAGAATAAACTGTTGAGAGATTTAGCTGAACCATTAAAAATCTGGAAACAAATCATAATAAACCGTTGAGAGATTTATCTGAACCAGTAAGAATCTGGAAACGAATCAGAACAAACCGTTGAGAGATTTATCTGAACCAGTAAGAATCTGGAAACGAATCAGAATAAACCGTTGAGAGATTTATCTGAACCAATAAGAATCTGGAAACGAATCAGAATAAACTGTTGAGAGATTTATCTGAACCAGTAAGAATCTGGAAACAAATCAGAATAAACCGTTGAGAGATTTATCTGAACCAGTGAAAATCTGGAAATGAATCAGAATAAACCGTTGAGAGGTTTATCTGAACCAGTGAAAAATCTGGAAATGAATCAGAATAAACCGTTGAGAGATTTATCTGAACCAGTAAGAATCTGGAAACGAATCAGAATAAATCGTTGGGAGATTTATCTGAACCAGTAAGAATCTGGAAGAAATATTTTGCTATGTAGATGGTCGACGGGCCTTTTCTTGGGAATTGATATGTATTTGACTTGTTGAAAATATTTGTCTGTTGGAAATTTGTTGATGATAATTTCCTGTCGATGGATTCTTTTCTGCAAAAGGTGAAGAGTTAATTGTATGCAATGCTATGATGCATGCAATGCGTGGTATGATGTTGTTTCTCAAAATAAATGAGATTGCACTGTATGTACTCGTGTTGTTAAAGTCATGACGTATGAATGCAAATGTATGGAATTAAAGATTGTTTGTGTCGTAGCGTTGCTGGAAGCGGGGAAAATAAATCCCTTTTGAATCACTGATGGGTGAATCTCCAAATATAAGCTATGTTGTAGAAGGGAAACGCTGGACATTGCTTGTAAACTTCGTGAAATCCTGCTGGGGAAATCTGAGAAGTTGGGCAACTTACTGGGGAACCTCTGGAATGGTAGTTGGAAGTTTTGCTTTGTTAGGGGTATAAGAACGCTTGATATCAACAGGCTGCATACTGGAGATACATTAATGATTCTGTAGTAGGATGTATTTGCTTTCGTTCTTGTCGGAGAAGATACTTGCGGGGATCTTATGGAATGGCCTATAGATATTATCCTATTTCTTAAGTCATTAGCAATTGTCTTTCCATTTTCTGTTTATTTGTAACAGTAATCACATTCAAATGCATATGTTCAAAAATAAATCATTGGACGTTTTTGTAAGAAAAACACAGAAACAAAGAAAAACAGATGGTTTTGCACTTCCAAAAGGGATATCTTTGTTATTAACTTGAATAAGTATTTTTTGTACAATGAGATGAGCATTCTAGCGAGAGAATGTCGTCGTAAAAAATGAAATTTGATACAAAGAAAAGTTAGCTATGTGAAATAATCCCATGGGATTCCCATTCTGCTATAGTCTTCATGTCTCTGAATGTCTTGTCCACTTGTCGCCTCAGTGAAGTTGATTGGACCATTTGAGTTGATTGGTCAATGCTGAAAATTGTCTGCAAGATGATCCAACGGGACATAGTCATACACTTTAATTCCCTGACTTTTGCCTGGACCACCCTTTCGGGTTTTCGATCCACCGGGATACCCTTTTTTGCCCAAACCGCCCTTTCGGGTTTTCGGCTTGCCGGGTGTACAGATTTTTTCATTTTCATCCCTTACTTTTTCCTGAACCCTTTTGGTTCACCGGGAAGCCCTTATTTTTTCCTAGGTCAGTCGACCTAGAGGGTCCTTGCTCATGCGTAGTATCTTTTAACTATGTTCGTATTGACAGGGTGAGGAAGGTCGTCACCATCCATAATGGTCAAGATCATTGCTCCACCAGAGAATATGCTTTTGATTATAAAAGGCCCTTCATATGTAGGAGTCCATTTTCCCCTGGGATCACCTTGTGGAAAAATGATACGCTTGATTACCAAGTCACCGACCCGATATACCTGACGTTTGACCTTTTTATTAAAACCTTTGATCATGCATTTTTGGTATATCTAACCATGACATATAGTTGCAAGCCTCTTCTCATCAATCAAGTTCAAATGGTCAAGTCGAGTCTGGATCCAATCTTCTTCGTTCAAACCAGCATCCTTCATGATCCCCAGAGAGGGGATTTGGACCTCAATAGGTAAGACAGCCTCCATGCTGTATACCAGAGAATAAGGTGTTGTCCCAGTTGATGTGCGAGCTGTGGTACGATACCCGTGGAGAGCAAACAGTAGCATCTCATGTCAGTCTTTGTATGTGACTGTCATTTTCTGTATGATTTTCTTAATGTTTTTGTTAGAAACTTCTACGGTGCCATTCATCTTTGGCCGGTAAGGGGAAGAATTTTTATGCTGGCTCCTAAATTGCTCGTACAAGGCGGTGATCATAGTGTTGTTTAGATTCGTACCATTATCTGTGAGGATTCTCTCTGGGATACCGTACCGACAAATGAGGTTCTATTTGATGAACCGGGTGACCACATTCTTAGTAACGGAAGCGAAGGAAGCTGCCTCAACCCATTTTGTAAAATAGTCGATGGCCACTAAGATGAAGCGATGTCCATTGGAGGCCGTTGGCTTGATTTCCCCAATCATATCAATTCCCCACATAGCAAAGGGCCAAGGAGCCGTCAAGACATTCAGAGGAACCGGAGGAACGTGCACTTTATCAGCATAAATCTGACACTTATGGCAAGTCCGAGAGTGTTGATAGCAATTTGCCTCCATGGTAGACCAATAATAGCCTGCCCGTAGGATTTTCTTTGCCATCATATGCCCACTGGAATGGGTACCAAAAGTGCCTTCGTGTAATTCAACCATGATCCTTTCAGCTTTAACCTTGTCTACGCACCGAAGTAATACAGAGTCATGACTGTGTTTGTATAAAATGCCATTACTAAGGAAGAACTTAGCCGAGAATCTTCTTAGGAACTTCTTGTCATTCACTGAAGCTCCTTCTGGATATTCCTGAGACTCGAGATACCTTTTAACTTCATGGAACCAAGGTCGATCCACTATTTCTTCAGTACCGATCTCGTGACAATAGGCTGGTTCATCCATCCGCTCAATGGTGATTTGAGGAACCTCATTATCCCAATTAAGTTTAAACATAGATAACATTGTAGCTAGTGAATATGCGAGCTTATTTTCTTCTCGCGAGAAATGCTCGAAGGTAATCTTCTCAAAATGTGGTAGCAATGTCAAGACATGTTCTTTGTAAGGGATAAAGTTGGGGTGTTTGGTGTCCCATTCCCCTTTGATCTGACTGATGACCAAAGCGGATTCTCCAAACACAACCAAAGATTTGATCCCCAAATTTATAGCAGCTCTGAGACCAAAGATGCACGCTTCATATTCTGCCATGTTGTTTGTACAATCGAAGCAAAGTCTGGCAATAAAGGGAGTATGACATCCTTCCGGAGATATGAGTACGGAACCGATACCATTGCCCAGTGCATTAGATGCTCCATCAAAGAAAAGGGTCCATCGGGATCCTTGTTCAGGTTCGTCATGTGGCTTGATCTCTTCACAGTTGTCTAATGTCATGATGTCTTCATTTGGGAACTCAAACTTCATGGACTGATAGTCTTCCACAGCTTGGTGAGCGAGGTGATCAGCCAATACACTACCCTTTATAGCTTTTTGGGTAGTATACTGTATGTCATATTCTGTCAGGATTATTTTCCATCTCGCTATTCTCCCAGAAAGAGCGGGCTTCTCAAAGATGTATTTTATCGGATCCATTTTAGATATCAGCAGAGTAGTATGAGTCAGCATATACTGTCTCAGCCGGCGAGCAGCCCATGCCAAAGCACATCAAGTTTTCTCGAGCAGTGAATATCTTGTTTCACAGTCGGTAAACTTTTTGCTCAGGTAATAAATAGCATGCCATTTTCAGCCAGACTCGTCATGCTGCCCCAACACACACCCCATTGAGTTTTCTAAAACAGTCAAATACAGGATTAAAGGTCTTCCATCGACGGGTGGTACCAACACAGGAGGCTCTTGTAAGTATTCCTTGATTTTTTCAAAAGAAACTTGGCATTCATCATTCCATTTGACTACTTGATCTTTCTTCAAGAGCTTGAATATTGGCTCACAAGTAGCTGTCAAGTGAGAAATGAACCTGGCGATGTAATTCAAACATCCCAAGAATCCTCTAACTTCCTTTTCAGTACGGGGAGATGGAATTTCTTGTATCGCTTTAACTTTGGCAGGATCAACCTCGATACCTTTATTACTGACGACAAAGCCTAGGAGTTTACCAGACCGGACTTCGAATGTGCACTTGTTTGGATTCAATCTCAATTTGTACTTCTTCAGCCTCTCAAACAGTTTTTGTAAGTGATCAAGGTGCTCTTCTTCCGTTTGCAATTTGGCTATCATATCGTCAACTTAGACCTATATCTCATGATGTATCATGTCATGAAATAAAGCTACCATGGCGCGTTGATAGGTTTCCCCAGCATTCTTCAGTCCGAACGGCATGACCTTATAGAAGAATGTGCCCCACTATGTGACAAAGGTTGTTTTCTCCATATCCTCAGGCGCCATTTTGATTTGGTTATAGCCTGAGAAACCGTCCATGAAGGAAAACACTTTGTGTTGTGCCGTATTGTCAACTAGAATGTCGATGTGGGGGAGTAAGAAGTCATCTTTGGGGCTTGCCCTATTCAAATCTATGTAGTCCACACACATTCGCACTTTACTGTCTTTCTTGGGCACAGGAACAATATTGGCCACCCATTGGGGATAAAAGGTGAAAGCCAAAAATATAGCATTCATATGCTTCATGACTTCTGCTTTGATCTTTTCCGACATATCAGGCCTCATGTGACGAACCTTTTGCTTTACTAGGGGATAATCTTCTCTTTTAGGCAAATGATGTACCACAATGTCTGTATCAAGTCCCGACATGTCTTCATACGACCAGGCGAAGACTTCAACATAGTCGTGTAATAACTGAATCAGGCGCTCCTTGACACTGGGTTCCAAATTGGCACCCACCTTGACCTCCTTTTTGTCCTCCTCGGTACCTAAGTTAATTGTTTCAACTGGCTCTTCGTGCGGCTGAATGGTCCTTTCTTCCTGTTGCAACAACCTGGCCAACTCCCCTGGCACCTCACAATCTTCCTCACTTTCGTCGTCGGCTTGGTAGATCGGATTTTCAAAGTCACAATTGGCCATAGTAGAACCGTTACCCATGGGATCCTGAATGGATGTAGATTTTCATTTTAATATGTGAGTGTGTGTAAGAGCATAGCTACCTTTGAAAGAAATAAAATGTAAGAAAGAAAAGACAAAGAACACAAAATTTGATGCAAAAACGTCCATGATTCATTAATGACATATGAGAATGAAGTGACAACCCTCACAAATGGACCGTTGTGTCTCGGGTAAGACACAATGTTTTAAAAGTCTGAATTGTTTAAATATTACAAGCCTGAAAATATTAAAAGACAATTACTCTTGAATAAAAGTAATAGGAATGAAATTTTTGGCCTCCCAATTGTTGATCCCTCCGCTGATGGTTGGAAAAATCCATTTGTCCATGTCACAGCTGCCATCACTGTCTTCGACTACATTAACTCCTTGATTGTTGATACACAGAGGTAGTGCCCCATTACGAGAACGTCTAACAGCTATTTGAGCCTCTGTAGTGACCCCAACCCAAATTTGTCGGACTTATAGGGAATATCCGGAAGCTGACCCCAGATGGTACACCCTCCTTCTTCAACTACTGCTAGAGCATCTTTCAAAGAGTCCATCTTCAGTGGAGGTCTGGTAATCTTCGGGACCTTTGGAGTAGACTTGGTTGCCCTGACAGTTGCTGGAACCTCCTCAAAGTTCTGACAGGGAGTCTCGATGAATTCACCATCCATTTCAACATACCTGAAAGAGTTCAGATGGCTAACCATGTACTGCTCCTCTCCGTGAACTGTGACAATCTTTCCTTTAATCGGGTATTTTAGCATTTGGTGCAGGGTAGAAGTGACGACACCAGCACCGTAGATCCAGGGTCGACCCAATAGACAAGAATACGAAGGGAGGATGTCCATCACATAGAAAGTTGAGTCAAAAGTTTGAGTCCCAATTTTTATGGGGATACTAACTTCTCCGTGCACTGTCCTCTTGGAACCATCAAAGGCCCTTACTATGATGTTGCTAGGTTTCAAGATGAGCCCCTCGCAATCCAGTCGGTCGAGAGCATTTTTGGGCAAGACATTCAATGATGAGCCAGTATCCACCAGAACATGGGCAAGTGCGCTGCCCCTGCATTCAATGGAAATATGCAATGCATCGTTGTTCTTCCTTCCCTTAGAGGTTAAACCAGCGTCGGAAAAGCCCAATTCGTTATCGGCAGTTAGACTGGCCACACAGTTTTCAAATTGGTCGATGGAGGTCTCCTAGGGCATGTGGGCGGTCTTAAGAAACTTTACCAAGGCTTTGGCGTGGGTCTCAGAACACAAAAGTAAGGATAACAATGATATCTTCGAGGGGGTCTGCCCCAACTGTTCGACAATGTTGTAGTCACTTTTCTTGATTATCTTCAGTATTTCTTCTATCTCCTCTCTATAAGCTTCAAGGATGATCTCAGGATGCTCTCTTGCTTGGACAGGCTCATTCAAAGCCTCTTTGCCCCTTGTATCGGTAGCAGGGATAATAGTAGGAGTATCATTGGGAGTGTCGGTAGGAGTGGCACTAGGAATGATCACAGGAGTAGCAACGGTCTTTGGAGAAATCTCAGGTGAGAAGACTCCTCCACTTCTTGTTATTTTGCTGGTCCCAGTGATGTTACCGATATCGGGATCAATATCTCTTGCAGCTACTCCTTTGACAGCCAACTGATCTTGCTTGACGCCATAGTAATAAACGTCAGCCTCATAACTCCAGGGAACAGCTTTATCCGAAGAGTATGATATTGGTCTTGGCATAGTGATGATTAAAGGTGCGGATCTTGGGACAGATGTGATTCTGATGGGTCTTTTGGTGGAGACCCTGGGAGGATTGTCGGAAATGGTGATTATCGAAACATCTTTATAAGAACTTTTGATAAGGGGTATATTTTCAAATAGGATTTCCTTGCTAGTCATCAGGCGTTGGACGCCTATCTTTAGTAACAAACAACCATTCGGTAGAGACTTGCACAAGTGACAATCTTCATCGCAGCTTGGGAACAGACCGGCTTACAGTAGATTCTGTTTAATGGTCAACAGAGGAGTAACTAAGTCATTCACGGAGGAGACAAAACGATCATCATCAATGGCATTGACACCTTGGCCATGTTTGGGCATTGGCGCTGTTATTACATTAGGCGTTTCTGGGGGATCAAATTCAATCTCTTTCACGTCGATAAAGTCTTGCACCTTATTCTTTAAGGCCCAACAATAATTTGTATCTTGCCCCGGGCTTTCAGAATGATAGGCATATCGAGCGTTTGGGTTGTAGCGAGGAGAAACAGTATTGGGGTTCTTGGGAGCTTCCTTTAGAGTTGCCATATTGGTCTTCAGAAGGTGCGGAAAAACTTGAGACATGGTCATGTTAATCCGGGTAAATCGTCTCATGGGCGCTTCTGGTTTGCGCTGATAATTTCACTGTTTATTTGGCATAGGATTAGAAATCATAGTAGCCCCTACCGCCAGGCGACAGTCAGTTTTGTTTTGATTCCTATAGTCATATGCAGCACTGACCTCCTTCTTTCCAACAAAGGGCTTCTTCATCATACTCTAGGATGCATCTCTTTGAATTTTTCCGCTTTTTATACCAGCTTTGACCCGCTCACCAATCATGATTAATTCAGTAAATCTAGCTGAGGAACTCTCGATCAGGTGGTTGAAGAATGGTCCTGACAAGGTGCCAAGGAATATATCCACTAATTCTCTGTCAGATAGAGGGGGTTGGACTCTGCCTGTGAGATCCCTCCATTTTTGAGCATAGGTTTTGAAACCTTCACCTGTTCCGATAGACATGGTTTGCAATTGCATCCTAGTCGAAGCTAAATCAGCATTGTACTGATATTTTCTGCAGAAAGCGGCATCCAAATCTTCCCAATTGCAAACATTGGTCCCTTCCAATTGATATAAACAATCCAACTACGTCCCAGATAAGCTCTCTTAGAAGAAATGCAACCACAGATTCTTGTCAGCCGTATGGGGTTGAATCTTCCTGACGTATGACTTTAGATGTAGCTTTGGGTAAGAGACACCGTCGTATTTGGCGAAAGTGGGGACCTTGAATTTTTATGGGATGACAACCCCTGAAATGAGTTCTAATTCTTCAAAATCCAGACCGGGTACCCTCTGAATCTCCATAGCATTCAAACGATCATCTAGCTGTTTGTATTTATCATCAGCAGGAGGATATTGCTCCTCAGAGTAATCAGGTTTTTCCTCTTCTGCAGATGCTGGGTCGTTGTTCACTTCCTGGGTCCCGTCTCCTTGATTATCTCCTTCACCCGATGATGTCGCAAAGTCCAAAGTCCGTCTGGCTTGTCCTTTAAACCTTCTTCCCATGATCACAACACTGATTGATTTCTTCGTTTTCTTCTTCTTCTCTTTGGCCAGCAGAGTCTTCAACTCCTCTTGTCCTTTTGTCAGAGCCAAGAGCATTTGTTGAAATTGGGTGTTCTGCGCCTGAAGATCTTTCACAGTGTGTTCAACATCCATCTCACTGAAATAAACAGTAGAAGGATAAGGTGACATGTTATGAGAAACCTGTATGATGTTATGATGAATGAAGATGCAATATGCAAATGATTTCAAGGAAAATTAGAGACTTAAATTTGTTCAAACCAAAAAAGGAAAACACGTCATATTAAAAAATCCAAGTTTGAATACATCATGCCTCCTTGGGCTTACAATGAACGAAACAAAATACAACCAAACTCCTAAAACAAAAAGACTGAACGCATCCTCTTTGGAGCAATGTAGGCATTCAGGTTTTTCTCTTCAAGAAGAAGCTTGGTGAGCTCCAGAACCTTCTTCTCACTGGCGTAATACTGGGCTTCCAAGGTGTCTCGCTCTTCCTTCAACTGAACCCAAGCTTTCTGCAAATCTTCGAGAGAGGTAGGCATGTCAGGATGAAGAATGGTGTATGGGACGTCTCCTTCGATAACCGGCTCTATGATGACAAGAAGGATGGACGGGTAAGGCATCACGAGACTCTGAGCACGATCCCGTACCCACCTAAGGTAAAGCTCGAGATGGATAGAGTTTTTTTGTCCCAAAGTCCTACTGTCCACCTTGTTCACCATTCCCCAAGCATGTGTAAACCTCTGGCAGTAACCTTGGTCTTCTTTGTCTTAGTCGAACACTAGACCTTGGATGAGCATCTCGTGAGGGCCATCTCTTCGGGAATACCAAACTGTCGAAGAGCTAAGCATGGGTTGTAGGTGATACCTCTCCTAATACCAAGCATATGTACGTTAGGGAACTCCCCACATCGGTCAATGATAGAGACATCTTCTAAGGATCTCGAACACCAACGAATATCAGAGTGGGTGAGAGACATCATCCTTTAAGACCAAGTTAGTCTTTGCTCGTTCTTCAATGCTGCCTGAGGCAGGTGTGAAGTGAATCACTTAGCGAGTAGGGGGATACAACACAAAAGGGTACCTCTTTTCTTCATGGTGCAGGTATGAAGGAAATGCAAGATGTGTCCTAGTAAGGTAGGTATAGGATTGCGAGAGAGAAAGACTTTGATGGTGTTAACATCTATGAATTGGTCTGAATTGGGAAACAGAAACAAACCATAAATGATAAGAGCTAGGACGTCTTCGAAATCTTGGAAATCCATGTCATCCCAGAATGAACGAGCTTTTTCCAATAGAAACTTAGCTAGAAAGCCTTTAACCCTGCTTCTTGTCTCCCAATTGGCTATGATGTCGGTCCTCTTCATATGCAAACCTTCGGCGATGACTTCAGTTTTTGGAATCCCTTCTAGACCGGTGAACGGTATCTGATCAAGCACGGGCACCCCTAAGAGTAGGGAGAACTCTTCCAATGTAGGTACCAACTGATAGTCCGGGAAAGTGAAACAATGATGTACGGGATCAAAGAATTGGAATAGTACACACATCATTTCTTCTTGGAGGTTGGATGTAGCCAAACTGAGGAGTCGAACATACTTCTTAGTAAAAGGAGAATCCCCAGGCACTCTTGAAGCTAGCTCTTAAAGTTGAGGGTGTGCTTTTGCAAAGCTGATTCAGATGGTGTTTCTTCGGAGAGAATTCATGTCCTACAAAACAAAAAAAAAACAAAGATAAATTTCTAAATCCTTGAAATTTTTAGTGAGCATGTGTATGATGTTCATGATGTTTATGATGTTTATGTACAAGTAAATATATACACACAACAAATAGGTCCCTATGTTTTAGGCTTGCATGAGTTTTACAGGTAAGTACCCTCTTGAAGTTTAGTTGGCTCAACCTGTCCTAGTAATAGTGATCGGGTTCTAAAGGATCTCAATATTACCGACCTTTCTCTTAGGCATTGTCTCAGCACAACAATCTTTTCTTACGGCCGAGATATCCCAAAAGTCTAACCTCAATGAGTGTAGTATCGAGTATCAACCAATTTTTAGCTCTTCACTGAAACCGGTTATCTCACTACGTCCTAATGGCCAAGTTTGTTCAATTAGGGTTTTAAAGTCAATTAGTGCTTCATGACGCCACTCAGCGGCCCCGTACTCTCCTTGATTCACCACGAGGGATACCGATACCCACAAATGCGTCACACTAACATAGCCATTGTTTCAACCGTATCGGTCTACGCCGTACAGTTTCCACAATCTATTGCTATTTACCTAAAAAAAGGTGTCCCAGATCCGGGTGGAGGACCAAAGCAAGCCCAATACCAAGAACTAAATATAAAGCACACAAATCAAATAATGAAAGCAAGTAAAGGTGATCTAAACCCACTCTTAGAACAAGTTCATTCCCCAACAGAGTCGCCAGTTCTGTGATACGGTGGGAGAACTGACTTTTAGTTTTGCGTTTTGATCGCATTTGTGCGGATAGCAAGAGTCGCCACTGACTTTTCTTTTACCCAAAAGGAAAGGTAAAAAAGCACAGGAAATACCTTTCGAGATTATTTCTCGGGGTCAGGGGGTAAATTATGAAAAGGGAAGGTATTAGCACCGTTTTCATCCATGGTTTTCCATGGGCTCTAAGTTACTCGTTTAGATCACATGCTTTTGTTTGACAATGTGCTTGTGGTGGTGGGCTTTGAAAGTGTTTTGAAAAATCTCTTTGTAATGATTCTCGTTTCTATAAGAACACGTACAAAGTTTTGTTTCGAAAAATGGTTCAAAGATGTGTTTGTGGATCGTGTTTTGGAAAGTGTTTTGAAAAGATGTTTTGCAATGGTTCTCGTCTCTATAAGAACGTATAAAAAATGGTCTTGTTGTTTTTTTTTAAAATGTTTTGAGATGAAAGTGTTAGTGTAAAAATGTTTTTGTCGTGAGCAAGCGAGTAAGTAGGAAGCCCCATCATTGGATGTTAAGGGACAAGCGCGAGTCAATTTTACAGTCATCGAAAGCAACTTATGAGATGCTTTAGCAATTTTTGTAAGGGACTAGATCGTTTTATCGAAGGAAACGTCGAGGGTCATCGAGGGACTAACAATCTTTTTCATCAAAGGGTCATTTGCTAAAACGTCCCATACTCGAGGGACTTGATTGTATTTCCGAGGCAACGAGCGAGGTTATCCTAGAGGTGCGCGTGTGAAAAAATGTGTTTGATTCAAGTTAATTTGATCTTTGAAATTAGGTTAACTAACGATTGATTTTTTTTATCTTGCCATACATGCATAATTACTATACAATGTTGAGTAAAACAATAAAAATGCAGAAATTGAAATTCTACGTTATTACAGAGCTTCGGGAATGAGGGTACAAATTAATGAATGGGGGTGACAGTAAGAAATAAATATTTAAATCACGCAATACAAATCCAAACCATTAAATAATTATTTAGGTTAAAACTCTTTTCATTTGATAAGATTAATTAAGAACTTAATTAATAATGTTAAACAAAAATTATTTTAAAATTAATAATTATTTAAAACAAATGTTAACATATTTACATTTTTTAGATATATACTAAAGAATAAAATAAAAATCAAATAATGAAGAAGAAAATATTAACAAAAAAATATAAAGAAGAAAAGTAGAAATGGGCCAGCAAAAAAAGTAAAAACAGGGGGTGCAGAAATTAATAGGCCCAAATGCTTCTGGCTAATCCAGTGCAGCAACTCCCTGGAGGTGTATCATGGACATGCATATAAGACGCGTTGAAAGGATGTGATAATTGATCAGAGGGACAGATGATGAGGGTGCATCAAGTTATCATGGGGTTGCAAGCGGGGGATCACTCAGGGAAACTAAAGAGGTGGTGACAAGTGTCACCACCGGATTGGACCAGAGTGTTCTTATCAAACAACACAAAATCCACTTACACTGCAGCCAGGCCTCATAACTCAACTTTCTTTCTCTCTCTTGAACACTCTGCCCTCTCTCTTCTCTCTTACCCTGGGCCTTCACTAGAGAAGACCTTTTGGCCGCGCCGAAAATCGCCTCACGGCAGTGACGACGGCGGCGTGTCTCAAAACCTTACTTTTCTTACATTTTTCTGATCGTCTCTTTCAGCTAGTTACTAATTTGTGACTTATTTCTACATATTTTTACTTGATGGCCCTAAATCTAAAAAGGGGGAAAGTGAAACCCTAATTTTCGTTTGATGAAAACGGCGAAGATAGCGATGCATGCAACGGTAGATTCAAAGGAAGGAAAGAGAAGAGAAGAGATCGTTTGGTGAGGTCCAGATCTATAACCTTACTAACTCGTAATGTTCTTTTCGGTAAGATGCGTCTGACTCTGTGTTTGTGAGTGATTTCTTTCTCCTTATGAGCTTGTGTTACTTTTCTTCTTCTGAGCTTGTATTATTCTGGTTATCATATTAAGGTTCTTGTTATTTGTTTGTTTGCTAGTGATTTGCTGGGTTTTGAATAATGATGTTTTCTACTGATTTGCTGGGTTTTGAATAATGATGTTTGATGACAAGGTTTGAATGGTGGACTTTTGGTTCTGTGTTTATTTTTGTTATTTGCTGGTTTTTTGATGATGGTTGGATGGTGGGGTTGGCTGCTGGTTTTTTACAGTGATGGATTTTTTTGTTCTATGATGTTTCAATAGGTTTGAGACAAAGTATTTTTGTTGAACCTCTTGTTCTGAGTTTTTGTGGTTTTGCTATTTTTGCTAGTTCTGTATCTGGTTTTTTGTGGTGTTTTAGTGATGTTTCAGTTGGGTTTGAAGATGGTTTGATGATGTTCTGTTGGTTTGGAGGTGGTTTGATGATGTTCTATTGGTTTGGAGATGGTTTGAATGTTCTGTTTTGGTTTGGAGATGGTTTGAATGTTCTGTTTTTGTTTGGAGATGGTCTGAATATTCTGTTTTGGTTTGGAGATGGTTTGAATGTTTTGTTTTTGTTTGGAGATGGCTTGAATGTTCTGTTTTGTTTTTTTAGTTCTGTATATCTCTCCCCTTGATATCTGATGGTTCTCTCCTCTATAAAACAGTAAACTTGTTATCTGATTGGGGTGAAAAAAATAGGAGGGAAAACAACTTTGAATTTTGACAGTTTTGGCTTTTCTAGTTTTTGGCTTTTGAGTGCAACTTGGACTGTTTCCATTTTGGTGCAAGTCTGTGCATTTTTGGACTATATTACAGACTAGTTGCTATGGTTTATGTTGACATGCTTTTGTGCAGAACTTGGACAGATCTTTGGTCTGCTATGGGCAGCATAGGGAGGCTTTTTGAGCAGGTCTTCTTGGACTGTTGCTTATAGTAACCTGTTTGTCTTGGCATTTGCTGGCTAGGTGATATCTTTCCTCTTTCCTCTCTTTGTGAGATAAAGCATTTTTTATTTTGATGCATTTCCGAAGGGTTTGCTTTATTTCTTTGGGAAAATGATGATGCTGACTTATATTGCAATATTTGGTGCTTTTGGCTTGTTGTTTGCATATTGTTTGTTTTGTTCTGTTGTAGCTTTGTATTGCTGCCTTTGATTTATGATTTGGACAGCTTGCTTGCTGTATGCTATTTGCAGCTTGTTGCCTTGCATCTTGTGCTGCTGTAATTGCTTTGCAAAGCACTAGTTCTGTTTTGTGATGCAGTTTGGATGTTTGGTATTGTTTGACTTGTGCATTTTGGCTGCTGCTGTTTGAACTTGTTGCCTTGTCTGTCCAATTTGTATATTTATTTCTTTTCCCCCTTTTTTGTGAACAAAATCCTAGGTTTTGAGATTTGAAAAAATAGAGAAAAATGAACAAACAAAATTCTGATTCCTAAAAGCAAACCCTAATGATGAAAAATCAAATTTGCTTGGGTTTTTTAATATTGATTTGTTTTGCTAATATTTTCTTTTCTTCTGCCACTTGTACAAACAATTGGAAAACAAGACAAAGGCTAGCAAATGGGGAATTTCTTGAGGATGAAGCAAGGAGTCTTGAAGAAGAAGCAAACTTTCCTTTGTAGATTTAAACTTTGTATTTTACTTATTATTTTTGTAATCACTTGTAATTATTTGTGAAAGACCCACCAAACTGTAATGAACAAAGCTTGAGTAATAATGAAAATTTGTTGTACAAAACTTCTGAGTTTTATTTTAATTTTGCAATTCTTGGTTTGAATGTTTTGAATAAGCATCCTAGCTTGATAACTTGCACTTCAAGTAAACATAATATGATAGGATAAATCATGTATCTTGCACTTCTAAACAAAATAAATGTTTAGAAGCTCAAACCCAAATGATTAATTGAACCCTCAATCATGATTTGCTTAAAGATGATAGCTTTAAACTTTGCACCTTATTCAAACAGAATATGCCCTCAAAAGTAACATCAATCTTCAGTAGATTATAGTTAAGAAAACAAATAGAAATCACACAAATGCCTTTGCAGTTATCTGGGCCATGGATTGGGAAAATCTTTGAGAAGTGCAAAACCCTAATTGCTGACTGGTTGCCTAGGAGGAGAATCTGTTTGATCAACTTTTGAGCCAAATTGAGTATTTAAAAAAAACCTAGGATAACATCTTGAGTAAAAAATGGGAGGGCAAATTTGGGGTACAACAAACATAAACAACAATAGCACATATATAGATATAAATAGAGATAGGCTCAACCCACTTAGGGATGGACCAGCAAGAGGTCAATCTTTCCCCAGTGAATTCGCCATTTTTTTCTGTAGCGGTAGAAATGTTTAAGACTAAGCCATTGGATTGACTAGACTTATACAAATAAAAATAAAAATTGCCACCACGCTTTATTGTTTCCAAAGGAATGAGAAAAGAGCGAGTAACCCAAAAAGATGGGGAAAGATTCAAGGTAAGGGGGTTGGTTATGCAAAGGGAATGTATTATCACCCTAAACATCTACGGTACTCCGCAGGAACCTCTTTGAAAAATCTGTATATTTTGGCTATAAAATGTAGTATGTAAAATAGATGGTGGGGGTGATAAAAGAAATATATTTTTTATGATTTTTGCACCCGCCGCGGTTACGAACCTTTAGTGCCTACTTACCACCTTTCGTGCAATAGGGGATCAGGGTACATGTAGTTCACCTTTAAAAAAATTTAAAACACAAGTGTGTTGGTTAATTTTATGAGATAATACATCATCGTCATTGTCCGTGTGGAAAACATACTTACTACCCACAATCATGAGAAAGGAGAATTTGCATCATCTCAAAGTGGAGGATATGGCTTGGATTTTAAAATAAAAAATGCCTCACTCAACACCCAAGTGGAAAATATCTCTCTTCACTACATATTGTAGAAGTATAGTTGTTTGCATCACTACAAGGATTGACAAGAGTCCACTCTTTTGAGAAAACTTTTAAAGATAAGAGCCAAAATGGCAAAATAGTTTGAAATTAGATTGATTGACTTTTAGTCTTCTCACAAAAAAATGTCAAAGTATTATTAGGTTTATTGAATTTTATTTATGAAAAGGTTTTGAAAATGCATGGACCTAAGTCCAAGTTTACTATGAAACCGATTCAAGTTTAAAAACAAGAAGAGTTTTCAAAAGGAGGAAGAAGATTTTTGAAATTTAAGAAGATGGGAGGAGAAGAAGAGACTATCCTAAATAATAAGGTAAAAGCTAGGGATAAGAACCATCTAACCAACAAGAAGCCAATATTTGACATTATGAGTCAAAATAGAATTCTCATTCCTTGGATTAAAACCAAACAAGCAAAGATACTAGAGCTCTTGAGAGAACCTAACTTCAAGTGTATTAAGTCTTCACAAAAATTGGGCAGAGTAACAGTTGTATACGGGTGAATTACATATTACAAACAAAGAATGTAATCACAATAACCTGCACACAAAACAAACAATCCAATGTCTTAAGATAAACCTCAAGAACTCCAGAAAAAATATCAATTAAGGTCACAAGGTCTCCAACATAGGCCAAGGTTTCTAAACCTAAGTCCAAGATGTCCAATACTCCACAATGCCAAGGATAGTAACCAAATAGTCCAAGTATCATTAAAGCCTTTTTTAGGGTTCATTTTGATTATTAGGTGTCTTGAAAAAGAAAAGAAAGGCTCAAGTGAGTAAAACAAAAATAACAAGGATAGAAATGATCAAGTGAGCAAAATACAAATACATGAAATATAATGCTTAAAGTAAATGGTACATAAAGCATAAAAAATAAAAGCATAAAATGAAACAAACTAATAATTAGTGGTTAGTTGGATGACCATCTTGAAACTTGCATTTGTAACTCATTAGAGGATTGGTAGAACCAAAGCCTCCACACAATAAGTTGCATTTGCTTTTTGTCAAGTATATCATCCATTTGGAATCCTCACAAGTACCATTTAATGATCAACGATGTTTAAGTGATTCGCGTTGACCAAAAGTGTTGTAGATCCATTAGAGGATTGGTAGAACCAAAGCCTCCACACAATGAATCTCAAAGTTATTAGATCAAAGGGATCACATTAACATACTTGGGTTTGCAAACATAGGTTTGGGCCACAAATGATCATTTATTCGAATCGAGACAAAATCTAGCGCTATGTTAAGCAATCGTAAGTGGACTTATATAGAAGTCGCACCAATTTTGAGGCCGTTCAATAGCAATTTATGCATCATTTATTTTGAGACATGATATAGAGATCATGCTCCAATAACACTTAGTGCAATAAGAAAGGGATGAGATGAAGAGGGACGGGAAAGAATACAAACTACATTTGAATTAAATTTTAATTAATCTGTTATTTAAATCATTCATCCATTTTATGGAGTTAGACTCAGCACCATGAATCACAAAATAATATTGCATTTAATATATACATTAAAAAAATTTAGAATATTTTAAAATAGAAATAAAAGAGAAAAATATCAACTATGTTCAAATTAATCAAGAAGCAAAAAGAAAGACCATAGAAAAATCAGAAAAGGACTCATAAATTTTTATAAAATTTATCGTAATTTTTTAAAGTCGGAAACTATTTTTAAAATTAAACGAAATGAGTAGAATAAACCAAAAATGATTAAAAAAAAATAACAAAGTCAGAAATAAAAAATAAATAAGGTCACTAATATCTGTTATAATATTATTGGATCCTTCCATAATTTTTTCAGAATTAAAAAATCTATAAAAGTATTTTTAAACATTTAAAACAAATCAAATAAAGTGATAATTTATAAAAAAATCAAAACATAAATTAAAATTGTGAAAAAATAAAAGTCAAAAAGAGAATAATCAAAAATATTTTTCATAATTTTTTCATATTTTTTGGACTAAAAATGAATTTTCTATCATTTTTTGAAGTTTAAAACAATTAAATATAAAAAATCAAAAAATATAATAAAAACCAAAAAGATGTGGACCAATGGATGAGAGTCAAAACGCGTTAGTAATCAAATCCAAGGTATCTGGCGCGCTGTGCATATCATGGTCATTAGTGAATAAAACACTAGATCACTTACTAAATCAGGAATTTAAAAAAAACAAGTGACGTGCCTTCATTGGTTGGAAGATGACACGTTGGTCATCTTTAACATCCAGCCAACGTGAATTGCAGGTCTCTAAACTATAAAATTAGAAGTTCAGACCTATCCCATTCGCTTCGTATCTTCAAGATGAAGACAACCACACCTTCGCGATAAATTTATATAAACTGTAGGTCAAGCAATTTGGAAGGAAAGTTTTGAAAAGGGATTTGAAATTTCATGGTCAAAACATGTTTCCAGATAAAAGCAAGTGTTTCAACTAGAACCAGGGCAATGAGAGCATCACAATGATATCAAAGTTTTGAAGAATTGATGGAGAAATCTACCTATTGAAGTTGAGTTGCAGAGCTCTGAAACTGGACTTTTATGGAGCAATATAGGGCACGATTCTTGAAGGTAATTGTATGGTTAGCTTCAGGGAAGATCAGGGAAGGTGAATTGATAGAAAAATTGGATTAAAAAATTCTTGAACACTGATTATGAAGTTACAGAAAATTGAGTTATGAAACAAGTTTGGCAGGGTGATTCTAGCTATCCAAGCTTGAGGAAATGAATGGGGGATCATCCTCTATTTATAGGATAATGAATGGGATCCTCAAGCGTGTGAAATGATGACGTCTTGGAGGGAAATCGTGGGGGGTCTGCAGCAAGAACAAAGTGTGACTTGTTTAGCATCAAAACTCAGCCAAATCGTGTGTTTCATGATGCTAAACACCTTTGGAAAGTTGCATTGAGTCAAAGTTGAAGAAAGATGAGGTTACAAGCTTTGCAATGGATGCTTGAGCTTAAATTTGCATTGATTCAAAGTTGGAGAAAAAGGGTTGACTTTTCATACTTAAAAATATTTCAAAATTTTCTTCAAAAGTGACCTATAATGTTTTGCATCCAAACATGGACTTCCACTTAGAATTTGCTCTTGACCAACAAATATGGCATGAAATAGACCTCTTGAATGACATTTTGAAAGTTGAACCATTCAAAATATCCAAAAATTGAGAGAGTTATGAATTGTTGAAGTTGGCAAAAAATCATGAAATAACCTATAACCTTTTGCATCCTTAGGGCATCTTCCATCCATTTTCTCAGTTTTCACATAAAATAAGGAGTAAAGTTCACATCCTCAAGATCATTGTGGAAATATATTATGCTCAAGGTGATAAAAATTGACCAAGTTATGATCATTTGAAGCTACACTTGAGAAATTGGGGGTTCATCTAGAGGACTTGTGATCTTTCTTCATCATCAAGTTTCTTCCACATGAAAACTCCTTGAAAATTTTGAAGTTATTTGTTAATAACCATTTGAAGAGAGAGATGTTTTTGGAATCACTCAAAAATACCAAAAGATGAGCAAGATATACTTCTTTGAAGTTCAAAACCTTAGCTCCTAGACCAAGGGAATGCTTTGATGAACTTTGACAATTTTAACCAACCTTCTTGTACCAACACTCTTGATTTGTAAATAGCATTTATTGAGGATGATAATGAGAACTCATAGCCATCAAAACCACTTACATATCTTGAGAACTTAGAGAAATATGCACTTGTGATCAATGGGAACAAGACCTTGTCCAATCATGACAACTTCTTCCAGCAACCATTTGTACCTTTGAATCAATTTGATAACTTTGAAATGTGATGAACCAAAATAAAATTTTCCATGCCATTTCTTCCAAAAAAACTTCAATGGTGAGGTTTGAAATTCTCAAGCTTTATTGACTAGGGTATGGAAATAAACTCGTGAACCCATGGATCAACTTGTTAAGCCAAATTTCCTTTACCTACATTATTAACAAGTAAGACCATCCAACATTGCATTTTATCAATTAGAAAGAAAATCAAGTCAAAATATCCATGATCACAAAAGAAAACAAGCCAAGATGCTTGGTGATTCCTCAAAGAGAAAAACTAAATATAGGGAGGAGGACCAAAAGCCCTAATGTGATCTTGTTGTGATTGAATCAATATGGTATGATGAAGGGATCTTAGGGGGGGGGGGAATTAGGGTACAATAGAACCATCAAAACTTTTCATGCAAAATAAACAATGCATTATATTCACCCGGCCAAGCTCCTACTACACCGCCAGGATATCAGAAAGCCACCCCAGTTGTTCCAAATGTTCCTAGGAAATCCAACCTTAAAATAGCGATAGAAAAATTCGTAGCTACTCAGGCCCAACAAAATAAAGATTTTCTGAATCATAATATCTACACTAGTGAACAAATCAGCAATTATCAAACAAGGTTGATGCCCTAGCCACTAATAATAAAATGCTAGAAATGCAAATTTCTCAAGTGGCTCAACAACAAGCAGCTACAACTGCTCCCGCTGGCACTTTTCCTGAACAACTGCAACTAAATCCAAAAGGTCATGCTAATGCTATAATATAACAAAGTGGGACAGAATTAGACGGACCAACTAACCCAAGACTAAAAAATCTAGCCATGTATCAAAATTCTAGTAATGAAATTGAAAAGAAAGACGAACCAAAAGAAAATGAGAAGGGAGATAAAAGTGAAGAGGCCGAAGAGAAATAAAAACCTCATGTGCCTCTGCCACCATAAAAACCACCTATACCGTATCATCAAAGGTTTTCTAAGTCTAAAAGTGTAGGACAATTTAAGAAATTTGTTAAACTTCTAAAACAATTGAATATTACTATACCTTTCACAAAAGATATCACACAAATGCCATATTATGCTAAGTTCCTTAAAGAGATCGTATCCAATAAGTAAAAAAGCTTGAGGATAATGAAACCATTATGCTTACCACAGAGTGTAGCGGCATAATCCAAAACAACATGCCTCATAAGCTAAAATACCCACATAGTTTTTCCATACCTTGTGTAATCAGAAATTTTGTCATAAACAAAGCTTTGTGCAACTTAGGGCCCAGTATCAGTCTAATACCCTTATCAATTTGCGAGAGGCTTAACATAGGAGAATTGATACCAACAAAAATGTTCGTACAACTAGCTGACCGTTTGGTAAAATTTCCTTTAGGAATGCTAGAGAACATTCCTGTTCGCATAAAATTCCATATTCTCACTGACTTTATAATTATGGACATTAAGGAGGATTACAACATCCTTATCATATTAGGAAGACCATTCTTACCATAGTTGGAGCCATCATAGATGTGAAAAGGGGAAAGCTAACCTTTGAGGTTGGTGAAGAAAAGGTTGATTTCATTCTTTCATAATTCTTCAAGGAACCAACTATAAATGATTCTTGTTTTTTCTTATATGTTATCGATGAATGCATCAGAGAAATGGAGATGCAACAAACTAAGTATACTGAAGTACTAAAGATTCCAGCACCTCCTATATTTGAAGATGGTAATTGGCATGAACCATACGTAGACGATAATCTGAGAGAATGTCTCGTACTAACTTCTGACCCTATACCTTTCCCAAAGAAACCAGTTGTAGAACTTAAAACACTACCCTAAAATCTAAGATATAAATTCCTAGACACATAACTTGAACGACCAGTTATAGTCAAGGCAGATTTAGGACAGATAGAAATTGAAAAATTATTACATGTCCTAAGAAAGTATCCAACTGCTTTAGGATATAACATCTCAGAACTAAAAGGAATAAGTCTCTCTGTCTGTATGAATCGATGTAATAAGGTGGGAGAACTGACTGTTATACTGGTTTTGGGTTTGTATTCGCAAATGTTGCGGTAAGCAAGAGTTACCACCAACTTTTCTTTTATCCAACAAAGGAAATGGTGGAAAGAACAGAAAAAGACCTTTTAAGATTATTTCTTAGTAAGGGGGCAGATTATGGAAAGGTAAGGTGTTAGCACCCTTTCCATCAGTAGTTATCTATAGGCTCTTAGATGCTAGCTCATTTGAAAATACCTTGTGTTTTGTGTGTTTGAAAAAGTATTTTGAAAATACGCCTTAGTGTGGCAAACTTTGTAATGTTTCTCGTATTGTTGAGAATGTATACAAAGTGTTTTGAAAAATGTTTTTGGAAAGAGTTTTGTGTATGTGAGAAATTGTTTTTGAGCAAGCATCTAAGAACTATCTACTTTACTCGAAAGGTTCATTCTTTTCCTCTTTTCCTTTAGACAGTGCTATCCTACTATTAGTGAGTAGGTAGCTCTATCGTGGGATTTTGAGGGACATTCGAAGGGTCATCGTTACAGTCATAAAGGAAACTGGGCAAGATACTTTAGTAAGCACTTTAAGATCATACTGAGACAACATCGAGAGGCTCATTTTTTAGATCTTTAAACCGGAGGGTAGCCACTAAAATATCTCACGTTTCGAGAGTTGTGACTGTTTTAATCTGAAGGCAACCGAAGTGGGAATACCCTAAAGGTGCGCATGTGTGAGTCGTTGTGTTTAAATTATTTATCTTGGTGTTAGGTTTGATACACTTTGTTTTTAATTTTCTTACCATGCAATCCTATTATCATACATATAAACAGTTCAAATATGTATAGGAATTTTAAAGTGCGGAAATTAAATCTATCTATTACAAAGCCTCAGGGAGGGGGATTTACAAGTCCAAAGAATAAAAACAGTAAATGTCCTAGTTTTTAACTATTACAAACCAGGAAGCAGATACAATAATATGAAAATAATAATGCTGAAATAAAAAACGAGTGCGAATTAGAAAGGACATTTTAAAACCCTAAGAAGTTCTAAGTAAAAGAAAAAAATATGTTTGTTGTCTTTTGGTTTATTTGGGGAAATATCAAATTAAATTAAATATAATTAGTTAAAATAAGAAAAGAAAATTATTAATTAAAATTAATTCTAGAACAAACCTAATATTTTTGGCATTTTTGTGTTTAGGAAATATTAAAAATTAACCTAATTCTAAATTGATTTTAATTTATGAAATAAAAGTAAAAAATTATTAACTAAATTAATTTGTGGAAATTAAGTTTAAAAAAACTAAAACCTAAATCTAAATTTTTTATGTTTTTTTTTTCCTGATTTTATGATTAAAAATGATTTTAAAAAGCACAAAAATAATTAAATAAGTAAAATAAATTTTTTTTAAAAAAAAGAAAGAAATGGACTGGGCTTGGTGTTAATTAGCAAACGGGGGGTACAATTTGGAATTTAGGCCCAAAAAAATAGAGCCTAGGAGTTGCACTGGATACTATGTTGCTAGCCCTTGAGAGTCTACCATGAACGCCCAGATTTGGAGCGTTTGATCTGATGCTGCGAGGCTTTGATGGTGATGATCTGATGACACATGGTGCACTCCTTTAGCCTTATCGTGCTAGATCTACAAAGGAAATTTTGAAAAATATTATTGTAAGAGGCAGAGATTGAACCCCTTCCCTTGCACACGCATAACACTTTAACACCCACACACCCAACCGTTGGTACGGCCTTACATCCAAGAGTATAAACACAACGAAATATATAATATAAAACAAGTAAAAATGCTGAGTTGTCAAACGTGCGCGCTCCAGTGGGGTCCAAATATTTGAATGAACGAATAATAACAGGCTATTCTGCCACGCCAGCTCCGGGGAGGTCAAACCACCTTCCACGGTGGTTGACCACCGTCCTCTCCAACATGCTCAAAAATGAAACCTGCAAAATAAGGAGATTCGAAGCCTTAAATTTTGTCTACACCGCCTAAAACCTAGGCTGTGAGTTCAACCATGGCCTTAGCTTGGTCTAAAAATACCTCTATTACTGAAACCAAAGCTCACCTGTTTTCAAACCTTAACAATAGCAAACTGTGATTTTGGCACTGAAACTCACATGAAGCACGTTAAAACATTCATAATGATCAATAATATTATGAATACGCAAAGAAAATCAATTTAAATCATGTATTTGAAAGGTTTCAAATCAAAATCTTACCAAGGTCCGGTGACACGTGGATCTGTGATTTTAGGGTGCTGCACGCCTTAGGAATGGGTGGAGTAGGTTCCTGGGTATCTCAAGAATACGACTATGGTATTAGTTTGGATCGAAGGAAGCTTCAATGTCAGTTTTAAATTTGACAACTTTGTGGAATTTTTGAAATTTTGGTGTGCTTTTTTGAGGCAGTGTCTATGTGTCTTGGGCTTGTAGAAGTGTTGTTTATATAGAGGAGTGAGGGAAGGTGACCAGGAAGGGAGTGAAATCAAGCATTAAGACCATGTTTTAAAGCTATGATTACAATTTGAAAATATGCCATATTTGCGAATAAACATGACATTTCCATCCTTGAGTGAACTTGGACACTTTACACGAGTTCTTGGGCCCAATACCAACCCAATACATCAGCCCATTATGCCATGATCCATTTTTAAACATTTTATGCAATTTATTTTGTATTTATTTGAATAAAATCAAAATAAAAATGAATAAAATAGGAAAAAATGGCAAGGCAGGGTAAGAAAGAATTTAGAGGTCCTTAGACATGCCATGAACATGTTTAGGCCCTAAAAGTTAGGCCCACTAACTTGAAAAAATGAATTTGCCCGAAGTTGACTTCATGTATTTCTTAAAAATAGCTTAACTTGTACAAGTCATAACTTGCTCAATTCTTATCCAATAAAGATGACCTTGGACTTTTTAGAAACCCCAAGACATCTCCTTCAATCTCTCTTTTGATCAATTTTACATTTTAAAGCTTTATCTTGATGTAAATGGTCTTGGAAAAAAGTGTCTTTTGTTGACTTTCTTAAAATGACCTATAATGTATGAGCTTGTATTTTTCAAATGATGCATTTCTTGAACTTGAGGAAAAAAGATAAGTTTTGGATTTTATTAAAAATGATATTTGGTTGGGGAAAATGGATGAAGTATGTGAAAGTTATGCATGATCAAAGTTCAGTTGACTTCTCGTATAGAAATCCTAATTTAGCAATTCTTGACTTTTGATAAATTAAGAGCATTCCTTGAGGAATCATGATCAACCCTTCATCAAATGATGACTATCACTTCAAAATTTTGATGTTGACTAAAAAATATTGAAGTTTGACTGTATATTGGCCACAATTGACTTTTGACCTAGTACAAGTAATTTTCAAACATTTGAGCAGTTGACTGAGCAAACTTGTAGTGCAAGGCATGAAACTTGGCATCGAAAATCTTGAATACATACTAGGGACCATGGAAATAATTTGAGGCCTTTGGAGGTCAAACATCTTGGTGAAAAGTGAAACCTTGGTTGGAATTTCATTGCTTAGGAAGAGAATTTGTCTGATCAATTCTTGGTACACCTTGAGAAATTAAGGACCTCTATGAGCATGTCTTGAGTGAAATAGGAGTGAAAATTTTGGGGTAAAATAGCTTCCCCTATTAAATCTTCTTAAACCTGAGGATTTAGATTGGTCTGTCCTCCATTCGCAATCTGAAGGTGGAAGATGATCGAACACTAGAGTGCCCATAAATTTGCACTCGTCTATGCACGAAGTGACGCTGTTGGTTGATGATGTCAGGAATGGGCTTACAGATGCCATTTGGAGAAGATGGTTGAGAGTTTCAGAGATGGGCTTATAGATTCCATCTAGAGTAAACGCTAACTTTGAACTGGAAGAAACATCAGAATAAATCTTTGGCTAATTTACTCTGAGCCATAAGAGGTCTCTTTATGGGGATTCTTATTCCTGTTGTTTAAGGAGGACTCTGCTGGGGAATATTTATTTTGCTCTTTGCTTGAAGAAGCTCTATGGGGAATGTTGATTTCTCTTTTTCTTGAGGAAACTCTGTGGGGAATAGAGTTTAAGAGCTTTAGTTGTCCATTACTCTACTGGGGAGTTATCTCTTGACTGGGGAGGAGGAAAGTTAGTCACTATCTGGTCAAAATCCAGGCTTCACGGTAACTCAAACTGCTATCTGGTCAGGATCCAGGCTTCGGTGACTTGAAGTGTTATATGGTCGCGTCCAGGCTTCAACAACTTGAACTGTTATCTGGTCGGGTCTAGGCTTTAGTTACTTGAACTGTTATCTGGTCAGGTCCAGACTTCAGTGACTTGAAGAAATTAAGTTGTTATCTGGTCGGGTCCAGGCTTCAACTTGAATTTGAGGTTAACTGTTATCAGGTCGGGTCTAGACTTCACAGTGTTGTAGATTATATTGTCATCTGCTCGAGTCCATGCTTTATAGTAATCAACAGAGTAAACTGCTATCTGGTCGAACTCTAGGCTTCGCAGCAACTTATATTGTTATCTGGTCGGATTCCAAGCTTCATATGTCTTGAATTGTAGGTTGACTGTTATCTGGTCGGATTTCGGGCTTCAGCAGTGATGTTAACTACTATTTGGTCGGGTCCAGGCTTCACATGTTGATGAAGTTTAATTGTTATCCGGTTAAATTTCGGGCTTCGGCAATGATGTTGACTATTATCTGGTCGGGTCTAGGCTTCACAATGTTGTAAACTGCTATCTGGTCGGATTCCAGTATTCACAATGTTTTAGATGACATCAGCCTGCTATCTGGTCTGGTCCAGGCTTCGCAGTAATTGGAGAAATTAAATCACTATCTGGTCGGCCTCCAGGCTTTACAATAATTATAAACTACTATCTGGTTGGATTCTAGGCTTCACAGTAAATTGTATTTGATGTTAACTGCTATCTGGTCGGGTCCAGGCTTCACAGTGATTGATGAGTTGTTACTTCAGATAGTTGTCCTATCTTGTCCCAGGAATTAATCTGGGACTGTTGAAAATTGTTGATGATATTGGTCTGCTAATCTTTCCTGAAAAGGTAAAGAGTTAGTTGTATGTAATGTCATGATGCATGAAATGCATTGGGTAATGGTATTCTAAAAATATATGAGATTGTTCCATATGCATTTTTGTATTCATATGATATGAAGTTTATAGAATGATGTATGAATGTAATGTGTGAATGTATCATTTGTTCCTTATAGTGTCGTTGAACTGGGGAAGATAAATCCCTGACTGCTGCTGGGGATGAGGAATGTGATTCTTCATTATTTGTTGAAGACGAATTTCTGTTGCTAGAGAAATAAACTCTATTGGGGAAAGAAAAACTCTGCAAACTGCTTGGGGATTTTTATGAAGCCCTGTTGGGGAACCCAAGAAGTTTATGAACCATGTTGAGGAATTCTTCAAGATGTTGGGGAGATGATTGGAGACTCTTTCTATGTAGTGGATATCGTAACCTTTGACATCATTAGGCTGTATGCTGAGGATATGGTAGTGACTTCGCAGGAGGACGTCTTTGTCTATATCTATTGTGGGATGTATCTGCGGGGATTTGCATATGGATTTTTAGACATTGTCCTATTTCTTAAAGCCATTAGTAACTGTCTTTATTTTTTATGCGTGTATTTGTAAATGGTAATCACATTAAAATGCATATGTTCAAAAAATAATCATTGGACGTTTTTGCAAACAAAACAGAAAAATAAAAATAAGTAATTTTGCACTTTCAAAGAGATAGTTTTGTATTAATTTGAAGAAATCTACCTATAACAGGCGTCTTTGTACAAGGAGACGAACATCCTAATAAGAGAATGTCATCGAAAATGAAATTTATACAAAGTATTATACATAGATAAAATAGTTATGTGAAATAATCTTGTTGGATTCCCATTCTGCTATTGCCTTTATATCTTTAAGCGTCTCATCTCTTTGCTGCTCGGCCGAAGCTGGCTGGATTGATCCATATCATTTGAATTTGACACTTGATACTGAAGTCTGGCTGTAAGATGATCCAAGGGGACATAGTTGTATGCTTTAAATCCCTAACTTTTTCCTGGACCTCCCTTTCGGGTTTTCAGTCCACTGGGATACCCTTTTTTGCCCAAGCCGCCTTTTCAGGTTTTCGACTTGTCGGGTGTATAAATTTTTTATATATATCCCTAATTTTTTCCCGAACCCTTTTGGTTCGACGGGATGCCCTTATTTTTTCCTAGGCAAGTCAACCTAGAGGGTCTTTGTTCATGCATAGTATCTTTTAACTATGTATGCATTTGCTGGGTGCGGAAGGTCGTCACCGTCTATAGGTTAATATCATAGCTCCACCAGAAAATATGTTCTTGATCATAAATGGTCCTTCGTATTTAGGAGTCCACATGCCCCTGGGATCACCTTGTGGCAGGATGATATGCTTGATTACTAGGTCACCCACTTGATATACCTGACGTATGACCTTCTTGTTAAAAGCTTTGATCATACGTTTCTGGTACATCTGACCATGACACACAGCCGCGAGCCTCTTCTCGTCAATTAGGTCCAATTGGTCAAGTAGAGTTTGAATCCATTCGTCTTCGTTTAAACCTGCATCCTTCATGATTCTCAGGGAAGGGATCTGGACTTCGACAAGTAAGACATCTTCCACACTGTACACGAGAGAAAAGGGGGTTACCCCTGTTGTCGTGCATACTAAGGTACGGTAACCATGAAGAGCAAACGGTAACATCTCGTGCCAGTCTTTATATGTCAGTGTCATCTTCTGTATGATCTTTTTGATATTCTTATTGGCAGCCTCCACAGTGTCATTCATCTTCGGTCGGTAAGGAGAAGAGTTATGATGTTGGATCTTGAATTGTGTATAGAGCTTAATGATCATAGTATTATTGAGGTTGGTACTATTATCTGCGATAAATCTTTCTGGGATACCATACCGAAAAATAAGATTATTCCTGATGAACCATGCTACAACGTTCTTGGTAACGGAAGCAAATGAGGTTTCCTCTACCCACTTTGTGAAGTAATCAATGGCGACAAGGATGAAACAATGTCCATTGGAAGCGATAATTCTAATCTCTCTGATCATATCAATGCCCCACATTGCGAATGGCCAAGGAGCAGTCAAGACGTTTAGCGGAACCGGAGGCACATGTACTTTGTCAGCATAGATTTGGCATTTGTGACAAGTTCGAGAGTGATGATGACAATCTGATTCCATAGTGGACCAATAGTATCCTGCCCGTAGGATCTTTTTAAACATTGTATACCCAATAGAATGGGTTCCAAAGGTACCTTCGTTCATATCCTCCATAATTTTCTCCGCTTCTCTCTTATCCACACACCACAATAAGGTAGAATCATGATTGCGTTTGTAGAAAATTATGTTACTCAGGAAGAACTTAGCAGAGAACCTTCTTAAGAACTTTTTGTCATTAACAGATGCTCCCTTAGGGTACTCTTGTTCTTCGAGACACCTTTTCACCTCGTGGAACCAAGGCTTTTCTTCTACTCCCTCAGCATCAATCTCATAACAGTGAGCCGGTTAGTCTAATCTTTCAATTGTGATCTGAGGGGCTTCATTATCCCATCTTACCTTAAACATGAATGACATGGTGGCTAGCGGGCTCGCTTACTGATTTTCTTCTCGTGGAATATGTTCAAAGGTAATCTCTTTAAAGTATGGAATCAATGTCAACACATGCTCTCAATAAGGGATGAGATTAGGATGCTTTGTATCCCATTCTCCTTTAACTTGGTTGATCACCAAGGCTGAGTCTCCGTATACTTGTAAAAACTTGATCCTCATGTCAATAGAAGCCTTTAGACCCATGATGCACGCTTCATATTCGGCCATATTGTTGGTACAATTGAAGCATAATATAGCTGTGAAGGGTTGTGATACGGTGGGAGAACTGACTTATGTGTTTTGTGTTTTATCGCAAATGTTGCAGTTAGAAAGAGTCGCCACCGAATTTTCTTTTATCCAAAAGGAAAGGCTGAAAAAAACAGGAAAGACCTTTGAGATTGTCTCTTAAGTTTGGGGGGTAGATTATGAAAAGGGAAGGTGTTAGCACACTTTTCATCCATAGTTATCTATGGGCTCTTAGTTGCTTGTTAGATCACTTGCTTTTGTTTGAAAATGTGCTTTGTATGGTTTTTTGAAAGTATTTTGAAAAGGCGCCATCGTTTAGGCAAACTTTGTAATAGTTCTCGTTTGTAAGAACGTATACAAAGTGTTGATCTTTTGAAAATGTTTCAAGTTTGAAAGATGTTTTGAAAGTGTTGGTGTTTGTTTTGAAAATAGCAAGGATGTTTTGATTTGAAAATGAGCAAGCAACTAGGAACATTCTACCTACTCAAAAGTCTTTCTTGTTTATTTCATCTTTCCTTGGACATTGTTATTTTACCATGGATTGGTAAGTAACCTTATCTTTGGATGTAAAAGGGACGGGAAATGGTCATCGTATAGTCATGAATAGCAATGTTGTAAGATATCTTAGCATTTTCTTTGAGGGACTAAGATCATTTTGAAAGGCAACATTTGATAGCGTCATCGAGGGACTATGATCTTGTATTTTGATTGTTTTTGCTAAGACATCCCACATGCATAACATGACCATTTTTATAAGGCAACAAGTGGAATTACCCTAAGGGTGCATGTGTGAATAATGTGTTTATTTTTTCATGCTTGGTTTATCTTGAATTAGGATTCTCTATGCATTGATTTTGTCTTTCCATACAAACCCTAATTTACTAGCATTGATATGAAAGCGATAAATTGAAGAAAGTAAATTTACTACGCTATTACATCATTTGGGAATGGGGTATACAAATTTACAAATGGGGATTGCATGAATTTAAATCTAATTAACTATTACAGCCATATTGAACCATATACAAGGATTGAAATAATAATGTACAAGCATGAATAAATGGGAAAGAGTATGAATTTGTTTGGATTTTTGTTAAGAAAGGTTTTGTTTGTTTTATCCTAAATAAACTAGAAGAAAATATTTAACGTAAAGAAATAAGAAAATTTAATTAAGTTAATTAGAAAAGAAAAGTTTTTTTTAGGTTTTTATGAAAAAGGTTTTGAATATTAAACTAGTATTAATTAAATAAAAGGAACTAGGGCTTCTAAATTAATCTTAATTAAAAAAACTAATTAAACTTAAGTCTATTATTACTAAAATAAAAAATAGAAATTAATTTGTTAGAGAAAATGTTTTTTTTTGTCTTTTTAATCTTGAGAGAAATAAAATATAAACATATTATTACCTAAATAATAAATAAAATATTTTTGGGATTTTTTATTAACAAAAATAAATATTATGATAATATTAATAATAATAAAAATAAAAAGATAAATAAAAATCAAAATATAAAAAGAAAAGGTCAGGGGGTGAAGATTTGATTTGGAGTGTTTTTAAGTAAAAAAACAGTTTTTGACTAAGCTAGCCCATTAGCATTTTTTTGAAATCAGAAAATTAAATAAAAAGGGTTTGGGCTGCAATGGAAAAAGAGAAGGAAAATGTGAAAAAGAAACAAAAGGCAGCGCACTGAGGTTCGAACCCACACCCTCTTGGTTACCGATGCGCTACCTTACCACCGGGGTGGCTATACATTTGTTTATTAAAATGAAATGATAAATACATAACATATAATGCTTCCAAGGCCTGTACTTCATATTAAACCTTCAGCCAGCCAGAGCACCTGTAACTTGTTCATCTTTCAACAAAAATGGAAAGTACAAACATGAAAGTTGTGGCATTTCTTCCCACGAATCCAACCATAGAAATAAATAAAGCTATAAATCAAAGATGAGTGAGAATTTTTCTGGCCCTAATTTAAAACCTAAAAATTTCAGAAACTTCAACTCCAAAATTCTCTAAGCTCAAGCCATATAAATGCAAACTATGGATATGTACAACTTCTTGGCAATGAGGTCTACATTTTATCTTTGAGAATGAAAGCCTAACAATGCCTATATGAGGAGTTCAAAAATCAGAAAACTCACATTGTAAATGGAGATCGTGTTTTGAGTTTGAACAACTTTCAATGAGTTCTAGTGATTGGGTTAACTTCCTCAAGTTTCCAGGAAGCTAATGTGATGCCTAGCTTGAGCTGAAACTGGCTGAGGAGTTCTGGAGAAGTCAAGTTGCAGACCCCTATTTTTGAAAATGGAACTTGATGATGGAGGTGTTACAGTTAGGAAAAAGGACTTTGGATGGTTTGTATTTGATGTTTAGAAGCTTTAGGAACCAAAAGGCTTGGAAACGCACGAGGGAAATGTAAGTTTCAAGTTTTTGGTCAGATTGTGCAACAATGGAGTTTTTGTGTGTGATTCTGAGTTCTAGGGAGTTTGAGGGCTTATGTATGCGTGTGGAAGCTTGCAAATGACTTGTATATTTATAGGCAAGAGGTCTTGTATGTTACAACAAGCCAGAATTTGAAATCTCAAGTTGTAGCATCTTTACTTGTTTTTGAAGCAAAGTTGAAACATCTTGTTCCAAGGCATGGTACAGGACCGCATAGAGTGGTTAGTACTTTAGACATGCTTGCTTTTGGTTTATATGGTTTGTGTATGCAGAAAGAACAAGTTCAATGCTCAAGGAGAGTGGACTTTGTGATTAAAGTCACTTTTCCAAAATGGAAGTGTGAACTTTCTTCCAAAAATGGTAATACAACTTGGATAATGGCTCAAATTCTTGGACAATGGTTCTATCAGTTGTGTAAACATTTAATTAAGGAGTGAATTGCAAGTTAGAATCCTGTAAAGTGAGATTATGCAGCATGGCTATGTGATTTGGTCAATTGTGCATCACAAATTCTGCCTTGTAAAACAACTTGAAACCCTAACTTCTTGCCTTCGATTCTCATTGCTCAAAAATGATCTCAAGGAGTTCCTTGACATTTTGGGAAGCTTGTATTGTGATATAAAACCCTTCTTTGAATCACTTTTGCAAAATCCAATTGGAACTATGTGAAACTTAGCCCAGAAGTTAGGTATAAATCCTGACCAAAATGCTCAAAATTTCATTAAGTGTTTTAGTTTCATGAACACGATTTCATGGATTAATAACTTGAAATCCATACATTTCTAGGACGAGTTGTGTTCAGAAATGTTTTATATCTCATTGAGATATACAACTTTCATGTTGAAAGTTTCCTTTGAATCATCTTGCATCATGGTGAAAAATTGTGAAAAAATATGAAGTTTTCAATACTTAGAAAATTTTCTAAGTTTGGAAATTTTGACTTTTCAAAATGAAATCTTGACTTTTGGATTTCTTGATTAACAAGTTTCATATTTTGACATGTTTTGATGAATTGTGATTTTTGACACTTGATTTTGACCAAAAAGTCAAAGTTTGACATTTCAGTGTACAATTGACTTTTGATCAGTTGACTGAAAATCAACTATCAATCAATTGATCTTGAGGGAAGTTTTTTGAATCATACCATTAGGTCAAAATGATGCATTTGAAACCTTGAGATCATGTCTCAAACCAATTAACCATTTGCTAGGTCAAAAATTAGAAATTGCCCTTTCTCAATCAAAACCCTAATTTTGACCATTTTTCCTTTTGATGATCTGATCAAATTTCTTGAGGAATTGTGGTCCAAAATTGATAAAATGACATATATGAGTTCATAATGTTTACATGGATAAAAAATTATGAAGTTTGACTGTAAATTGACCATAGTTGACTCTTTCCCCAATACAACTGATTTTTAGGTCAATTGACTGAGCAAAAATGTGATCCAAGACTTGAAACTTGACATGAGCAATATTGAGAGTCCAAAATGATCCATGAAAGTCATATGAGACATTAAAAGTTAATTTGTCCTTGTGCAATCTCAAACCCTAATTTTCAGTCATCAGTGTTTAAGGAGGTGTCTTGAGCTGATCAACCCTTGTGCAGTCTCGAGCCAAAGGAGATATTGTGAGAAATTAGTTGTTAAGTGAAAGGGAAAATTTTGGGGTACAACAGCTTCCCCTGTTTAATCTTCTTAAACCTGAAGAGTTAGATTGGCAGATCCGCCATTCGTGACTTGAAGGTGGAAGATGATTGAACACAAGAGTGCCCAGTAATTTGCACTCGAAGATGAATTGTGAATGGGATTATAGATGCCATTTGGAGGAATGGTGGTAAACACCAGGATAAATATCAGTACAAATCTCTTGTTGATTCATACTAAAACTTGATGTTTTACCTGTGAGAAAAAGAGTTAGTAAAATGCAGATGTATGCAAGATATTCACTAGAGGTGGTATTATGCTAATTGTATGTACATGCTATGATGTATGAATGTGAGATTTATGTTTTTGTCTGAGAAAATAAATCCCTGACTGTTGCTGAGGAGTTTTGGGAAGTTGACTCCCGGATTTCCGTTGGGGATGATGAGTATACATATCTTCAAACTTTGTTGAAAGCATACTTCCGCTGGGGAATATCTCTTGAACATCAATTGTTATCTGGTCAGATCCAGGCTTCACAATTTACTGAGGATGAAGTAGTCAACTTCTATCTGGTTGAATCCAGGCTTTGTAGAAAATACCTTGGAATTGAATTGTCATCTGGTCGGATCCAGGCTTCAAAACAACTTGCTGGGGATAAGGAAGTCAATTATTATTTGGTCGGATCCAGGCCTTGAAGTAACTTTGAAGTGGTAACTATTATCTGGTTGGGTCCAGGTTTCATGATTTTTGGCAAGTTGTACTATTATCTGGTTGGGTCCAGGCTTCACGGTGTCTCTCTGGCGATCACAGTTGATTGTTATTTGGTCGGGCTCTAGGTTTTCACAATAACTTGCTTGAAAACTGACATTTGGTCGGGTCCAGGCATTGTAGATTTCTGAGGTTGATGAGGTTAATTGTTATTCGGTCGGGTCTAGGTTTCACAATAAAACTACTTTGGGATTTGGTTGCTATTTGGTCGGGTTCCAGGTTTCACAATGAATTTCTGAGGGTAATTGTTATCTGGTCGGATCTAGGCTTCACAATAACTTGTTTGGGTAGAGGCAAACTCTAATGGGAAAATAAATTAAACCTTGGTCTGATTGAGTCTAGGTTCTTCTATATTTTGAAGAGTTAAACTATTATCTGGTCGGGTCCAGGATTTAGTAACTCAACTGTTATCTGGTCGGGCCCAGGTTTCAGCAACTTACTGGGAATAGTGGAAAAATCTACTAGGGAAGAGGAGTTTTACTAGTGATTTTGTAGGAATTAAACTGTTATCTGGTCGGGTCCAGGCTACATCAATTTTGAACTTGAGGTGAACTGGTATCTGGTCGGGTCCAGGTTTCAGAAACTCAAACTGTTATCTGGTCGGGTCCGGGTTTCAGTAATAGAAGAAGTCAAACTATTATCTAGTCGGGTCCAGGCCTTAGTAACTTTTGGAGATAGTAAAGGTTTTATTTTCGACTTTACTGGGATTAGGGGTTGTGGCCCTATGATTTGTAATAACCTGAAAGGAAAACTCAAACTGGAGAGTGTAGACTCAGTCGGAGAGGACAGACTCGGCTTGGGGAGGATATAATCAATTTGGGGAGGATATACTTAGCTGGGGGTAACAGGCTCAGCTGGGGGAAGATAGACTATAACCGGGGAAGTCAGACTATGTCAGGGAGATTTGAACTCGGTTGGGGAGTTATGCTACTCGTTGTTTGTTGGGGAAATAAACCTTGTTGATGAATACTTGGTGAACTGCTGATGAGGTGAGTTCTTTGAGGAAGAGGTCCACAAGGCTTCTACTTGTATGATCAACTTAGCTGGGGGAGAGCTACCAAGAGATTGACACTCTTGTTGGAGATTGGTCTATTGTAGCCGATCTGCAGGGGATAATGTCAATGAAATAACTGTGTGGGGATGTTCCAATATACATTAAAGAGATGTTTGTTGCTGCTTAGGTCATACGTGCCAAACAGTTTTAATTATGTTCATATGCATATGTTCATTCAATTTTAGTCATTGGACAATTTTGCATTCAAGACAAAGATAGGACGTTTGCACTTCAAAGTATATTTGTATTGATATTTTACCCATGAATAGGCATTTTTGTACAAAGATACGGAGATCCTAGTAAGAGGAAATCGTTGAAAGGAAAACAAAATTGAAAATTAAAACAATTAGCCATTTGAAATGATCTCATTGCCTTCCAACTCTACTATTGCCCCAATGTCTTCAAATGCCCCTTGCCGTTAACAGAAATTGATCGGATTGATCTTGGACTGTTTGAACTCGGACCTTGGTGATAAAGTTAACTGTGGTGAATCCAAGGAACATAGTTATACGCTTTTAATCCTTAACTTTTTCCTAGACCTCCCTTTCGGGTTTTCAGTCCACCAGAATACCCATTTTTTCCCAAGTCGCCCTTTCGGGTTTTCAACTTGCCGGGTGTACAATCTTTTGCATATATCCCTAATTTTTCCCCAAACCTTTTAGTTTGTCGGGACGCCCTTATTTTCCTAGGTGTGTCAACCTAGCGGGTCTCTTATGTGTAGTATTTTTTAACTATGTCCGCGTTGATAGGATGTGGGAAGTCTTCACCGTCCATGGTAGTCAGCATCATGGCACCGCCAGAGAACACTCTCTTGACAACAAATGGCCCTTCATAGGTGGGAGTCCATTTGCCTCTGGGGTCACCTTGTGGTAAAATGATGTGTTTTATCACCAAGTCACCAGCTTGATATACTCGAGGCTTGATCTTCTTGTTGAAAGCCCTGATCATCCGTTTTTGGTACGTCTGACCATGACAAACAGCAGCTGTGATCGGTGGATCTGGAACTGACTGTTTAACGCTGGTTCGCGAAATGTCGCGGAAGCAAGAGTCGCCACCGTCTTTTATTTTCTCCAAATGGAAAGGACAAAAGCACAGAAAAATTCCTTAAAGAGATTGCTCTCGGTTCGGGAGGTAGGTTATAGAAAGGGAAGGTATTAGCACCCTTTCTATCCATGGTTATCCATGGGCTCTTAGATACTTGCTCATTGTGTTTTCAAAATATTTTGTTTGCTTTTCAATGTGGGTTTTAAAAAGTTTCTTTGAAAATTTCAGTTCGACTCTTGTGTCAGAGTGTTTGAAAAATTGCTTTGAAAGCTTTTGAAAAGTGTCGGTGTGAAAATATTGTTGTTTGTTTTTGAAGAGAGCAAGTATCTACGAGAACCTACCTACCCTAAGGAATTCGTCTGTGTAAATGTCCTTTAAAGTAGTGCCATCCCACCATTGAGAGATAGGTAGCACCACCGTTGGAGGTGTTCGGGTCAATTCGAGGTTCGGGACATGGTGATCACCAGAGCAATAGGAAGACACCTTAGAAGCTACCCTCATGCCAGGTTCCCGGATCATGAGGACTTACTAAGACATCCTCTACTCGACGATCACCTTTCGAGGCAAGGCAACAATGAGGCGTACCCTAGGGGTGGTGTGTGCGAATTGTGTGTCGTTTTCATTGGCATTTGTCTTGTCATGTTAAAGTGTTCTACGCTTGTTTTTATTATGGCCATTCATTCTTGCATGCTTTGTTTAACAGTTAAAAATTGCGAGGAAAAAGTAAATCTAAAGCTATTACAAATGGCGCGGGTCCACATCGCCAAAATTAAACCGGACCCGATTTGACAGAAAATAAAGAAATTAAAAGAATTGAACAAGTGCGGCATATTAATTTACAAGGCCTTGGGAGAGGTACATAATTATTTAAGCGAAATAAAATAAATATGCGAAATTAAACAATTAAAACTATGGGCGTTGGACCCTTTTTTGCAAAATGTTAAGATTAGTGAGGAATTAAAATTAAAATTAAAAGAAAGACTTGTTTTTGGTATTTTTATATCTTTTAGGATTTAATGAAAAGAATTAATTAAAACTAAAATAAAAGGAAAACCCTAATTCTAGTTATTTTTTAATTTATTAAGAAATATGTTGAACTTTGACCTAATTTAAACCTAAATTATTTTCATGCAAATTTAATTACAAAAATAAATAAAATAAATAAGTATTATTATGAAAAAGAAAAATTAAAAGGAATAAAACATTTATTAGACCTAATTCTATATTTTTTTATATTTTTATCATGAAAAGAATTAAAATTGCAACCTAAATTAAAACTAAATTTATTTACATACAATTTGTTTATGAAAATAATTACAATAAAATTATTTATTACATTTTTTCATCTTTTCTGATTTTTATGAGGTTTTTGTATTTTGTAAGAAATAATTAATTATATTAAACAAATAAATAAGATAAAACAATAATTGAAAAAATAAAATATAAGGAAAATTGCAAACCAGGGGGGGGGGGGGGTTCAGGCCCCAATTGTGAGGTGTGATTGTGAAATTCTGGCCCAACAAGCTTCAGGTCCATTGACCTTTTCAGTCAACGTGCTAGCGCGTTGACTCGCGTCCACGCTGTTCTCCCAACCATAACCCTTGGATTGACATATTAGACGCGTGGCTGGCTGGATCTTGGAGATGTATCATGGAACGGCAACGTTAACCTGTATGTGATTATTATTTGAAAAATAATATTGAGGATATGAAAGACCTGGGGCTCGAACCCAGGTCATGTGCATTACCTCCAAATATGCTTGCCACTGCGCCGCTTCATGCATTGTTAATATTAAATAAGCAACAATTATTATAAAAAGAACAACTGCATTAGTAATCTAAACGCGCGAAATTTTGAATCCTCCAATCAGCGCCGGCCAACACATCATCTTCTCCGTTTTGTTTATTTCCTGAAAATACAAAAAGGTTAGCGGGGGTTTTGAACCCCCTCAATACATGCTTGTTTTCAAAATAGCGATTAGCACGCCTTGGTTCAGAAATTAGGCGCGACTATTGCAATCACTTCGTCCAAGCTTCCTGGTTTTGATCATGGTACTGTTGTGTCTCAATTTTACAGGATAAGAGAATCCCTAATTTCACAAGTCTGAAAACCTAGGAGGCTTTAATGGCGATTTCGTGTATGGGCGATGAAAACACAATTGAATTACACAGTTAGCATAAGAATCATGTAAGGAACACAAATCAAGCCTCAAAAATTATGGAAAATGTATGAATCGAGATGCAAGAGTATCAAATATTTTCGGTACAGGGTGCGTCCGTTTTACCAATTCTTGATGTTAGGATGAGTGGTTTTGATTGGTATATGACCCTTGAAGCTTCAGGAATACGATGGACTCAGTGTTGTGGCTTGAAACGACCTGCAAGTATGCTTTCAGTTTTGAGTTTTTGGGGAGAAATTTGAAGTTTTTCAATGGCTTTTGGGCGCAGCTTTTTCGTGTATTAGCATTAGGTTTTCACTCAGGCTTATGTACTGAATAGATTAGGTTAACAAAATTGATCCAAATATCTTTCATTCATGGATTTGGAGATTTGATTTTTCACCATTATGTTTTCAATCTTTTCCATGTGCTCTTGTATCAATTATGCTCAAATCAAATCAAATCTTCCTATTTTTGAATGTGCACGAAATATTGAGGGCAAAACATGTATGAAAAGATTTATTAGGTCAAGTTATATATTTTTCACATATTTAAATGATTTAAATGAATTAATATAAATAAAAATTCAAATAAATAAATAAAAAATGAGAAAATACTTCCCTTTGGGCCAAGTGGTCGTGCATATGCTTAGAATGATGAATCATGGAAGAAAAATGGACCCATTAGCAATTTTAGGTCATTTGAATCAATGTTGACTTTTCAAAATATCCAAAAATTTCCCAACTTCCACAAGGCATAACTTGCTCAATCTTTAAGCTTTTCTCATGTTCGTGGACATTTTGGAAAGGTCTTTGAGTCCTCTAACCAATGTCTTTGGTCCCATGTCATTTTGATTTACCAATCTCAAGTTATGGCCTTTGACTTAAAGTCCCTTTTGTTGACTTTTGAAAATGACCTATAATGTTGAAATTGATAACTTTTTGTGAGAGCATTTCTTGGACTTGAAGTATGAAGATGAGTTGTAGGAAATGTCTTTCTCTTCAAAATGAGCTTTGGATGGAATTTTTCTGATAATCCATGTGAAAGTTATGCCCTGGTCAATTTCAGTTGACTTTTTCAGCTGTCCAAATAAGGAAACTTTTGCATCTTGATGATTTCTGATCCAAATTTTGAGAATCATGATCAAGCATTGATCAAATGATGTTTGTGGCTTCAAAATGATATGTTGACCAAAAATTTGAACTTTTGACTGTCAGATGACCATTTTGCCCCTACAGTTGACTGTAGTGCAATTTAGGTTTTTGACTGTGCAATTTTGAGCTGAATGCCTTGAAACTTGATATGAGGATGTTTGACCATATTTATAGGCATATGAGACTTGATTGGTCCTTTGAAAACTTCATTTTCTTGATCAGAACACAAACCCTAGTTTTGACTGTATAGGAGACTTTTGCACTGTGCAACCCTTGGGGAATTTTGCAGCTTGACTTGGCAATTTCTTGGAGAATATGGGAGGGCAAATTTTGGGGTACAACAGTTGCCCCTGTTCAATCTTCTTAGACATGAGGATGCAGATTGGCGGACGTGCCTTTCGTAATCCGAGGGTAGAAGATGATTGGACACTAGAGTGCCCAGAAATTTGCGCTCACATAGTGGCAGTGTGGTGGGAATGGGCTTATAGATGCCATTTGGAGATTGCTGGGTAGAATGATGGGCTTATAGATGCCATCTGGATTTTGATCGCGTAGGAGACTCCTTAGCGAGAACCTGCATACCTGCAAAAGAAAAATGAGTACCTGACATGTTGCAGGAGCTGGTTTTGAGATGCTTGGTATAGATGTGTCCTGACTGGTTACAGGAGCTGAGTCTGGAGCTTCACATGATGATGAATGGGACAGGGATGGTTACTGCCTTAGCATGAATGGTAAGAGAACCTTGGGCGACTTTAACTTCAACAACGCTCGTTGAGAAAATCTTGGGTGTCTTCTACTGGGATAAGAATCAGGAAGATCTTAGGGTCGATCTGACTGAACCAGAGAAGGCCTTTGACTGGGTAAGAATCAGGAAAATCTTAGGGTCGATTTAACTGAACCGGACAAGGTCTTGAAATATCTTCAACTGGATAAGCATCAGGGAGATCTTAGGGTCGATCTGACTGAACCAGAGAAGGCCTTTGACTGGATAAGCATCAGGAAAATCTTAGGGTCGATTTAACTGAACCGGACAAGGTCTTGGAGTATCTTCAACTGGATAAGCATCAGGGAGATCTTAGGTTCGATCTGACTGAACCAGAGAAGGCCTTTGACTGGATAAGCATCAGGAAAATCTTAGGGTCGATTTAACTGAACCGGACAAGGTCTTGAAATATCTTCAACTGGATAAGCATCAGGGAGATCTTAGGGTCGATCTGACTGAACCAGAGAAGGCCTTTGACTGGATAAGCATCAGGAAAATCTTAGGGTCGATTTAACTGAACCGGACAAGGTCTTGGAATGTCTTCAGCTGGATAAGCATCAGGGAGATCTTAGGGTCGATCTGACTGAACCAGAGAAGGCCTTTGACTGGATAAGCATCAGGAAAATCTTAAGGGTCGATTTAACTGAACCGGTCTAGGTCTTGAAATGTGATTGAGAATTTAACTGCATCTTTCCTGAAAGGTAAAAGTCAGTCATATGCAATGCATGATATGGATCAAGCAATGATGTTCTCAACATAAATGAGATTCGTATGATATGATGCGTCTATGCATGTTATAATGATGTATGTGATGTTTTATGTATGTTTTTTTGTCTAGGAAAATGAATCCTTGACGGGTGCCGGGAAGTCGTATCCTGGGCTGATGTTGGAGAATAGATTTTGCTTCCGCTGGGGATGATAATTGCAAGGATACCGGTAGGAGAAGATAACTCCGTTGGGGAATAAACTTGGCGAATGAATAATTCTGCGGAGAAAAAAGATACTCTAGCGACCATGCTGGGAAGCAATACTCTGTGGGAAGAGGGATGCCTTGCTGAAATGTTGATGGTAACTTCGCTGGGGATACCCTTGTTGTGTTGGAAGTGTTAATAGACTTTGCTGGGGGTAAGAAGACTTCGTCGAGGACGCTCTTTCCGTGGCTTTTGGCTGAGGATAACCCAGTTATATCCTGTTGAGGAAATAACTCTTTAAATCAGGCCGGACGACGCGTTCGTGCTCTGCGAGGGGATAAGCTTCCAGAATTTACTGGGGATAAGCTTACTGCTTGGGGATATGACTTCCACCCTTCCTGGGGAACTAGATTGGACTCTCCTGGGGAGATTTGAACTGCGGGGAAGTGATCCTTTTTGAATGTTGGTATATACCTCCGGGGAACAATCTTTAGGCCGAGACTGCCGGGGATGCTTGTTTAAGAATATATGTATTGCTGCTGGGGAAGTATTGAGATCTGCTGGAGGATACTCAACTTCCTTGAGATTTGATAATTTTGCTTGGAGAAGAATGTATTGACCTGCTGATTTACTCTCTGGGGATTTAATATGTCTGGTTATATTCTTTAGCTGAACCTACCTTGGTATCTTGGAGGATAGAACAATTAGATTGCTCGGACAACTCTTTATTGCCCCTGTTTCTAGTGTCACCTGCAATTAATTCCTTTGTTTCGTATGCAAATATTTATGAGTTAGCAAATTATTGTCAATGCATATATCACAAATTGAACCTTGGACGTTCTTCGCAAAACAAAACAGAAAAAGGAAAAATACTTGGCACGTTTAACTAAAAATATATTTGTATTGATTTTTGAATGGCCTGTGAATAGGCGTTTTGTATACAAGAGGCTGACGTCCTAGTAAGAGAACGCCGCCGAACAAAAGAGTTTATACAAGTTTTGTACAAAAGAAAATAAAACAGCTGTGTGAAATGAATGATCCCACTGGGTTTCAACTCTGCTAATGCTTTTATAACTCCGAGCGTCTCATCACTTGATGACCTTGGTTGAATGTGAAGCTGACTGATCGATGCCGTCTGAACTTGATGTAGATACCGGATTCTGGATGCAAAGTGATCAATGAGACATAGTATTACGCTTTATCCCTAATTTTTGCCTGGACTGCCCTTTCGGGTTTTCAGTCCACCGGGATACCCATTTTTGCCCAAGCCGCCTTTTCAGGTTTTCGACTTGCCGGGTGTACAGATTTTTTTCATTTTCATCCCTTCATTTTGCCCGAACCCTTTTGGTTCGATGGGAAGCCCTAATTTTTGCCTAGGCATGCCAGCCTAGCGGGTCTTTTTTTATGCGTAGTATTTTTTTACTATGTCTGCATTGGCGGGGTGAGGAAGGTCGTCACCATCCATGTTGGTCAATATCATGGCTCCTCCTGAGAACACATGCTTAACCACAAATGGCCCTTCGTACGTAGGGGTCCATTTGCCCCTTGGATCACCCTGAGGAAGGATGATTCATTTAATTACCAGATCCCCAACTTGATATTCCTGTGGTCTGACCTTTTTGTTAAATGCCCTGATCATTCGTTTTTGGTACGTCTGACCATGACAGATAGCAGCAAGTCTCTTTTCGTCAATGAGGTTGAGTTGATCAAGCCGTGTCTGGATCCAATCATCTTCGTTCAGATTTGCATCCTTCATTATCCGGAGAGAGGGTATCTGTACTTCGATCGGCAAGACTGCCTCCATGCCATAAACCAGAGAGAAAGGAGTTGCCCCGGTTGACGTCCTAGCTGAGGTACGGTACCCATGTAGAGCGAACGGTAACATCTCGTGCCAATCTTTATACGTCACTGTCATTTTCTGCACGATTTTCTTGATGTTCTTATTTGCTGCTTCAACAGCCCCATTCATCTTCGATCTGTAAGGAGAAGAATTGTGGTGCTGTATCTTGAACTGTTCGCAGAGCTCAGCGATCATCTTATTGTTTAGATTGGTACCGTTGTCTGTAATAATCCGCTCAGGGACGCCGTACCGACAGATCAGGTTGTGCCGAATGAACCGTGCCACAACAGTCTTGGTTACCGTAGCATAGGATGCTGCCTCAACCCACTTCGTAAAATAATCAATCGCCACTAGGATGAAGCGATGTCCATTAGATGCCGTAGGTTTAATCTCACCAATCATGTCTATGCCCCACATTGCAAATGGCCAAGGTGCAGTCCGAACATTCAGGGGAACCGGAGGAACATGCACTTTGTCTGCGTAAATCTGGCACTTGTGGCATGTCTTGGAGTGTTGGTAACAGTCAGCTTCCATTGTGGACCAGTAATATCCTGCCCGTAGGATCTTCTTAGCCATAGTATGTCCACTGGAATGCGTACCAAAGGTCCCTTCATGTAGTTCTTCCATGATCCTTTCTGCTTCAGTCTTATCCACACAACGCAGTAAGGTTGAATCATGGTTTCGCTTGTACAAGATACCGTTGCTAAGGAAGAACTTGGCTGCGAACCTCCTCAGGAATTTCTTATCGTTGACAGATGCACCTTCAGGGTACTCCTGAGCTTCCAGATATCTCTTCACTTCGTGGTACCAAGGCTTCTCAGTCACCAATTCAGTTTCGAGATCACAACAGTATGCCGGTTCGTCCAGTTTCCAGATGATGATCCGGGGAGCCTCGTTATCCCATTTGACTTTGAACATTGAAGACATTGTAGCTAACGCGTCCGCTAACTGATTCTCTTCTCTTGGAAAGTGTTCAAAGGTTATCTCTGTGAAGTGGGGGATCAGGGTCAACACACATTCTTTGTAAGGAATCAGGTTTGGATGTTTCGTATCCCACTCTCCTTTGATCTGATTGATCACAAGAGCGGAATCTCCGAAGACACTTAGAAATTTGATCCTTAGGTCGATCGCAGCTTGAAGACCCATGATACACGCCTCATACTCCGCCATGTTGTTGGTACAGTTGAAACATAGCCAGGCAGTGAGTGGAGTATGAGTACCTTGAGGAGATATGATGATGGCGCCGATACCGTTACCCAAAGCATTGGAGGCTCCGTCAAAGTGCATAGACCATCGGGATCCTGGCTCAGGTCCTTCATCCGGTCCAGGTACTTCACAATCAGTCACTATCATAATGCTTTCATCCGGAAACTCGAAGTTCATTGATTGATAGTCATCTACAGCTTGATGTGCCAAGTGGTCTGCCAATACACTTCCCTTGATGGCTTTATGGGTTGTATATTGAATGTCATATTCCGTCAAGATCATCTGCCATCTTGCAATCCTCCCAGACAGAGCAGGCTTTTCGAATATGTACTTTATAGGATCCATCTTTGAGATCAGCAAGGTAGTGTGAGTCAGCATATACTGTCTCAGCCGGCGAGCAGCCCATACCAAAGCGCAGCAAGTTTTCTCAAGCAGTGAGTATCGGGTCTCACAGTCGGTAAACTTTTTGCTAAGGTAATAAATAGCATGCTCTTTTCGGCCAGACTCGTCATGCTGCCCCAGCACACACCCTATTGAGTTGTCCAGCACTGTCAGATATAGTATCAGAGGTCTCCCTTCAACCGGTGGCATAAGGATAGGTGGTTCTTGGAGATACTCTTTGATTTTGTCAAAAGCAGCCTGACATTCATCGTTCCAACGTACTACCTGATCTTTCTTCAGCAGCTTGAAGATTGGCTCACAGGTAGCAGTCAGATGTGAGATGAAGCGAGCAATGTAATTCAGGCGTCCTAAAAAACCTCTGACTTCCTTCTCTGTCTTGGGAACTGGCATCTCTTGAATAGCTTTGACCTTAGCAGGGTCCACTTGAATACCTTTATCACTGACCACGAAGCCTAGTAATTTTCCAGATCTTACCCCGAAGGTGCACTTGTTCGGGTTCAATCTCAGCTTGTATAGTTTCAACCGGTCAAACAATTTCTGCAGATGATCTAAGTGCTCTTCCTCAGTCTGGGACCTCGTGATGATGTCGTCCACATACACTTCTATCTCATGATGGATCATATCATGAAATAAGGCGACCATGGCACGTTGGTAGGTTGCCCCAGCGTTCTTTAATCCAAACGGCATGACCTTGTAACAGAAGGTGCCCCACTGAGTAACAAATGTAGTCTTTTCCATGTCTTCAGGTGCCATCTTAATCTGATTGTACCCTGAGAAACCATCCATGAAAGAGAACACCTTATGCTGAGCTGTATTATCCACAAGGACATCAATGTGAGGTAAAGGGAAGTCATCTTTGGGACTGGCCCTGTTCAGATCCCTGTAATCGACACACATTCTGACCTTTCCATCCTTCTTAGGTACCGGCACCACATTAGCAACCCACTGGGGGTAAGAAGTTACTGCAAGAAACCCGGCATCAAACTGTTTCATGACCTCGGCTTTAATCTTCTCGGACATCTCTGGACGCATCCGACGGACCTTTTGCTTAACTGGAGGGCAGTCTTCCTTAGTTGGCAAGTGATGGACCACAATATCGGTATCCAACCCGGGCATGTCTTCGTAGGACCAGACAAAGATCTCCACATAATCGTGCAGCATCTTGGTTAACCGTTGCTTCACGCTGAGCTCTAGGTTGGCACCAATCTTTACCTCTTTCCTGTCTGCTTCAGTACCCAGGTTTATTGTCTCCACTGGCTCTTCATGGGGTTGAATTGCCCTCTTTTCCTGAAGTAACAGTCTTGCAAGCTCGCCAGGCACTTCGCAATCATCTTCACCTTCGTCTTCGGCTAAGTTGATCGGATTTTCGAAGTCATAATTGGCAGTAGCAGAGTTGTTATCAGTGAGATCCAGAGTGGATTGAAACCTGTATGAGTGAGTGTGTGTGTAAATACAGCTGTTTTGAAAATTATGTAAAGGAAAAGAAAGACAGAAAAGGAGCACAATATTTGCAATGCGAAAAAATACGTCCAAGATTTTCATTCATGATATATGAAATGACAGTTTGTATGCCCTCACAAATAGAACCACGGTGCCTCGGGTAAGACACCGGGCCATAGAGTTTATCATTGTTTATTACAAAATAACGAAACAAAGAAATTTATTACTGCGTCACAAAGGTAACAAGAGTATGGTCTTTAGCAATCCAATTGTTCAACCCGCCTTCAGCCGTCGGATAGATCCAGCTGTTGAATTCAGCTTCGCCCACTTCGTGGTCTTCCTCAACAGCATTCACCCCTGCACTTTTAATAAATACCGGAGGTCTTCCGATCTTCGCTTTCCTCATAGCTCTCTGACCTTCTGTGGTAAAACCCAGCCCAAGTTTATCAGTCTTCTGAGTAAAGTCTGGAAGTCTGCCCCAGTCGGCACATTCACCCTTCTGAACCACAGCCCGGGCATCCTTCAGGGAAGCCATCTTCAAAGGACCACTTCCTTCTGTTGCTGTTTCTGCTGCAATTGGAAACACCTCCTCGAAATGCTGAAAGGGGGTTTCAATAAACTCCCCATCCATCTCAATGTACCTGAAGGAGTTCAGGTGGCTCACCATATATTCCTCCTCTCCTTGCACAGTGACAATCTTCCCTCTGACGGGGTACTTTAGCTTCTGATGCAAGGTAGAGGTCACTGCCCCAGCCTTATGTATCCACGGTCGACCCAATAGACAAGAGTAAGATGGACGGATGTCCATCACATAAAAAGTGGAGTCGAACACCTGAGAGCCCACACGAATCGGAATGTCAACCTCTCCATGGACCATCCTCTTTGAACCATCAAAGGCCCTGACGATGATGTTGCTGGGTTTCAATTCCATACCTTCACAATCTAAACGGTCCAAAGCCTTCTTGGGTAGCACATTCAAAGAAGACCCCGTGTCCACCAACACATGTGCCAAGGTAGTGCCCCTGCATTCAATAGAGACATGCAGAGCATCATTATGGTCTCTCCCCTTTGCGGTCAAGTCAGCGTCTGAGAAACCCAAGCCATTGTCTGCCGTCAGATTTGCTACGCAATCAGTAAACTGGACTGCAGAGGTTTCATGTGGCACATGGGCCGTCTTAAGGAACGAGATTAGGGCCTTAGCGTGGGCCTCGGAGCACAGCAATAAAGAGAGCATGGAGATCTTGGAGGGCGTGTGCCCCAGCTGTTCCACAACATTAAAATCGCTCTTCTTTATAATTTTTAGAATCTCCTCCATCTCTTGTTGGGAGGCCTCAGCAGTTATCGGTACAGGTGCCTCCACTTGGGCAGGCTCAACTTCAACTCCTTTGCCCCGAGCATTGGATGACTCGGCAGCAGGAGAAACAATTGGATCAGCAGTAGGAACAGGTACACTTGCGGGGGTTATGAGAAGCGGTCTTCGGGCAGCAGGCGGTGCAATGTCAGGCGAGAAGAGCCTGCCACTGCGGGTAACTTTGGCTGGGCCAGTGATGTCACAAATGCTGGCGCCAGCGTTGAGCTCTTGTTTAATCCCGTTTACATATACATCTGCCCCATAATGCCAGGGGACAGCTTTGTCAGATACATAGGGCAGGGGCCCTGGAACAGTGATAATAACAGGTGCAACGGTCATAATTTGAACGGGCTTCTTCGGGAGAGCCGGGATCGGGTTATTGAAGATAGTCACCACAGAAACTTCTTCCACTGGAACCAACCGAACAACAGACTTCTTAAACAGAATCTCCTTGCTATCCATTAGGTTTTGGATGCCTAATTTTAGCAAGGGACAACCAGATAGAGACACAGCACAGAACAGGCAACCCTCGCTGCAACCCGGAAATAAACTGGCCAGCAGCAGGTTTCTTTTGACGGTCTTCAGGGGAGTGTCTAGATCATCCACAGAAACAGCATAAACGTCTTCATCAACTGCATTTACCCCATGTTGAGGCATAGGGGCAGTAACTACATTCGGCTTCGTAGGCGCTTCGAACTGTATCTCCTTTGCGTCGATAAGGTCTTGCACCTTATTTTTTAACGCCCAACAGTCATCAGTAGAGTGCCCCGGGCTATCTGAATGGTAAGCACAACGAGCGTTCGGGTTGTACCTGGGAGATGCAGTATTTGGAAACTTCGGCGCCTCCCTGACAGTCACTAGATTGGTTGAGAGCAACTGTGGCAGGATCTGCGACAAAGTCATGCTTAAGCGGGTGAATTCTCTCTGGGGTCTTTCAACCTTCTGAGGATTGTTTGGCCGAGGAGCGGCAGCAGGCTTAGCAATCATTACCGCACTGACAGATTGGCGGTGCTCATGTCTCTCTGATTTCCTGGAACCATATACGGCACTAGACTCCTTCTTGAATGGTTTCTTCTCAGAACTAGATGATGCACCCTTCGGAATTTTTCCAGATTTTAACCCAGCTTCAATCCTTTCTCCAGTCAAGATTAGATCAGTGAAACCAGCAGAAGAATTCCCAATGAGATGGTTGAAAAACGGCCCAGATAGGGTCCCCAAGAACATGTCTACCAACTCCCGATCAGTCAACGGTGGTTGCACCCTGCCAGCCAGGTCTCTCCACTTCTGAGCGTACTCCTTAAAACCTTCGCTTGCACCTAACGACATACCCTGGAGTTGGGTACGTGTAGGGGCAAGGTCGGCATTATATTGATACTGCTTATAGAAAGCAGTAGCCAACTCCTCCCAGTTACGAACTTTGGTCCCATCCAACTGATAGAACCATTCGAGATGAGTCCCTGAAAGACTCTCCTGGAAGAAGTGGATCCATAAATTCTTATCCGCAGAGTACGGCTGAATTTTCCAAACATAGGACCTTAAATGCAGCTTGGGACAAGACGCCCCGTCATACTTAGAGAAGGATGGTGCTTTGAACTTGTGGGGGATGATCACACCGGTTGACAAACCCAGATCTCCGAAATCCAGCCCAGGTACTTGTTGAACCTCCATAGCTTTCAACCTATCCTCCAATTGCTTGTATTTGTCGTCTGCAGGAGGGTACTGCTCTTCATCAAAATCTGTCTCGTTGTCGGAGACTACCGGACTAGGGACCTTTACTTCTGCCTGAGAAGGACTCTTGCCAACAGAAGAACCAGCCTCTTCATGCTGCAGAGTATTGCCAAACCTTCGGCCCGAGTTGAACAGAACAATTCTTCTCTTCTTCTTCTTCTCCTTCTTCAGAAGCATAGCCTTCAGTTCTTCTTGGCCTTGAGCTAGACCCTTGATTAATTCCTGGAATTGTGCATTCTGCGCTTGAAGAGCCTTGATTGATGTCTCAGTTGATGCCGATTCGGGATTCATGATGCTGAAATAAACAGCGAAGAACTGTAAGCAACCTGAAAAGAGGAAAAACCTGCTATGCACATGATGAATGAGATGTGGTTATGTAATGCATTCAAGGGTTCGAAAGTTCAAATTTGTTGTAGACAAAAAGGAACACACGTTATCATTAAAGAAATCATTGTTTAATACATCAAGGCCTCATGGGCAAAAGTACAAAAATCAAATCAATCCCAAAATACACTGCGCATCCTCTTCGGAGCTATGTAAGTGTTGAGATTCCTCTCCTCATGCAACAGGCGGGTGAGCTCCAAGACCTTCTTTTCACTGGCATGTAGACTAGTCTCAAGAGAATTTCGTTCTTCCTTAAGCTGGATCCAGCTCTTCTGCATCTCTTCCCAGGATGTGGGCATATCAGGGTGCTGAATAGTATGGGACACTTCTCCTTCCAAGACTGGTTCTTTGATTACTGGGAGCATGTGAGGATAGGGCATCACTAACTTCTGGGAGCGGGCGCGTACCCACTTGAGATAAGGCTCCAAAGGGATGGAGTTCCTGTGCCCCAGTGTCTTGCTGTCTATCCTACTTGGCATCCTTCAGGCTCTGATGAATCTCTGGCGAAGTCCTTGAGTATCATTGTTGAAGTCAAAAACTATGTCAGGAACTAACATGTCATGAGGACCATCCTTCCGAGCATAACCAAACTGTCTCCAAGCCAGGCATGGGCTATAAGTAATACCTCCTCTGATTCCAAGTAAAGGAACATTAGGGTACTCTCCGCAACGATCGATGATAGTGACATCTTCTCTGGACCTAGGGCACCAATGTATATCTGCATGTGTGAGAGTCATCAACCGTTGTGACCACCTCAAACCCCGCTCATTCTTCAGGACTGATTGTGGAAGGTGCGAAATAAACCACCTTCCCAGGAGAGGAGTGCAACACATAAGGACACCCCTTTTTTCTCATGGTTCGAGTGTAACATGAGTGAAGGATGTCCCCCAGCAACGTAGGTATAGGATTCCTGGACATAAAGATCTGGACAGCACTGATATCAATGAGCTGATCTGGATTAGGGAACAACACCAGACCATAAACAAGGAGGGCCACAACCTCTTCAAAAGCTTGCAAGTCAAGGGAGTTCCAACATTCAAGGGCCTTTTCAAACAGAAACCTGGCTAAGAACCCTTTGATACCACTTCTAACTTCCCAATGTCCCTTGAGGTCAGATGACTGTAGGTGCAAGGCTTTAGCAATCTCTTCAAGCTTAGGTTCCTTTTCTGTACCGTTGAAGGGTAGCTAATCAAGGATAGGGATCTTCAGGAGCCGGGAGAACTCCTCCAATGTAGGTACCAACTGATAATCCAAGAAGGTGAAACAATGATGCAGAGGGTCAAAGAATTGGAACAGGACCTTTATCATATCTTCCTCAATGTTGGTGTTGACCAAGCTGATGAGGCTTCCATGTCTTTCACTGAATGAAGAGTTCTCAGGAATCCTGGATATAAGCTCCTTAAGCTGAGGAGGGATCCTTACAAGACTGATTTGAATTGTCTTTCTACGAGCAGTTTCCATGTCCTACAAAACAAGAACAAAGATGAAAATTCGAACCCCTGAAATGGTTAGTCAATGCATATGATGTTGGATGATGTCATGATGCTATGATTAAACACACCACAGATATTTACAAAGACAAACATGTAAGGCACACAAGGCACACAAGACAAGCCCTTAAGGTTTAAGGCCAGCATGGGGTCTGGGTAGTACCCTCTTGAAGTTGGTGGATTCAACCTGTCCTAATCAAAGTAACCGGGTTCTAAGGTTCCCAATATCACGGGAATGCTTTCATTGTTCATCGTTTCGATTTAGCCACTGAACTGGCGACCGAAATATTGCAGGAAAGCAACCCTCAATTGAGCGTAGTATCGAGTATCAACCAACCTCGGACTGCACCAAAGTCAGTTATCTCACTACCCTAAAGAGGCCAAGATAGTTCAATTAAGGTTCCTAAGGTCTGTTGATGCTTCACAACACCACGCGGAGGCCCCGTACTCTCCTTGACTGAACTCAAGGGTTACCGGTACACACCAAAGTGCCACATCAACGTAGCAGACTGTTTCAACCATGTCGGTATACCCCGCACAGTTCCCTCACAGCCTTGTTGCTACTTTCTAAGAAAGGTATCCCCCAGATCCGGGTTAGGATCTATAGAACTCCCGAGACAGTCCCACAATAATAAAGCAAGCAAGTCAATACAATTGAAAACATAGTGATCTTAATCCTAAGGTACACCTCACTTTAAAAGTTTATCCCCAGCAGAGTCGCCAATTCTGTGATCGGTGGATCTGGAACTGACTGTTTAACGCTGGTTCGCGAAATGTCGCGGAAGCAAGAGTCGCCACCGTCTTTTATTTTCTCCAAATGGAAAGGACAAAAGCACAGAAAAATTCCTTAAAGAGATTGCTCTCGGTTCGGGAGGTAGGTTATAGAAAGGGAAGGTATTAGCACCCTTTCTATCCATGGTTATCCATGGGCTCTTAGATACTTGCTCATTGTGTTTTCAAAATATTTTGTTTGCTTTTCAATGTGGGTTTTAAAAAGTTTCTTTGAAAATTTCAGTTCGACTCTTGTGTCAGAGTGTTTGAAAAATTGCTTTGAAAGCTTTTGAAAAGTGTCGGTGTGAAAAGATTGTTGTTTGTTTTTGAAGAGAGCAAGTATCTACGAGAACCTACCTACCCTAAGGAATTCGTCTGTGTAAATGTCCTTTAAAGTAGTGCCATCCCACCATTGAGAGATAGGTAGCACCACCGTTGGAGGTGTTCGGGTCAATTCGAGGTTCGGGACATGGTGATCACCAGAGCAATAGGAAGACACCTTAGAAGCTACCCTCATGCCAGGTTCCCGGATCATGAGGACTTACTAAGACATCCTCTACTCGACGATCACCTTTCGAGGCAAGGCAACAGTGAGGCGTACCCTAGGGGTGGTGTGTGCGAATTGTGTGTCGTTTTCATTGGCATTTGTCTTGTCATGTTAAAGTGTTCTACGCTTGTTTTTATTATGGCCATTCATTCTTGCATGCTTTGTTTAACAGTTAAAAATTGCGAGGAAAAAGTAAATCTAAAGCTATTACAAATGGCGCGGGTCCACATCGCCAAAATTAAACCGGACCCGATTTGACAGAAAATAAAGAAATTAAAAGAATTGAACAAGTGCGGCATATTAATTTACAAGGCCTTGGGAGAGGTACATAATTATTTAAGCGAAATAAAATAAATATGCGAAATTAAACAATTAAAACTATGGGCGTTGGACCCTTTTTTGCAAAATGTTAAGATTAGTGAGGAATTAAAATTAAAATTAAAAGAAAGACTTGTTTTTGGTATTTTTATATTTTTTAGGATTTAATGAAAAGAATTAATTAAAACTAAAATAAAAGGCAAACCCTAATTCTAGTTATTTTTTAATTTATTAAGAAATATGTTGAACTTTGACCTAATTTAAACCAAAATTATTTTCATGCAAATTTAATTACAAAAATAAATAAAATAAATAAGTATTATTATGAAAAAGAAAAATTAAAAGGAATAAAACATTTATTAGACCTAATTCTATATTTTTTATATTTTTATCATGAAAAGAATTAAAATTGCAACCTAAATTAAAACTAAATTTATTTACATACAATTTGTTTATGAAAATAATTACAATAAAATTATTTATTACATTTTTTCATCTTTTCTGATTTTTATGAGGTTTTTGTATTTTGTAAAAAATAATTAATTATATTAAACAAATAAATAAGATAAAACAATAATTGAAAAAATAAAATATAAGGAAAATTGCAAACCAGGGGGGGTTCAGGCCCTAATTGTGAGGTGTGATTGTGAAATTCTGGCCCAACAAGCTTCAGGTCCATTGACCTTTTCAGTCAACGTGCTAGCATGTTGACTCGCGTCCACGCTGTTCTCCCAACCATAACCCTTGGATTGACATATTAGACGCGTGGCTGGCTGGATCTTGGAGATGTATCATGGAACGGCAACGTTAACCTGTATGTGATTATTATTTGAAAAATAATATTGAGGATATGAAAGACCTGGGGCTCGAACCCAGGTCATGTGCATTACCTCCAAATATGCTTGCCACTGCGCCGCTTCATGCATTGTTAATATTAAATAAGCAACAATTATTATAAAAAGAACAACTGCATTAGTAATCTAAACGCGCGAAATTTTGAATCCTCCAATCAGCGCCGGCCAACACATCATCTTCTCCGTTTTGTTTATTTCCTGAAAATACAAAAAGGTTAGCGGGGGTTTTGAACCCCCTCAATACATGCTTGTTTTCAAAATAGCGATTAGCACGCCTTGGTTCAGAAATTAGGCGCGACTATTGCAATCACTTCGTCCAAGCTTCCTGGTTTTGATCATGGTACTGTTGTGTCTCAATTTTACAGGATAAGAGAATCCCTAATTTCACAAGTCTGAAAACCTAGGAGGCTTTAATGGCGATTTCGTGTATGGGCGATGAAAACACAATTGAATTACACAGTTAGCATAAGAATCATGTAAGGAACACAAATCAAGCCTCAAAAATTATGGAAAATGTATGAATCGAGATGCAAGAGTATCAAATATTTTCGGTACAGGGTGCGTCCGTTTTACCAATTCTTGATGTTAGGATGAGTGGTTTTGATTGGTATATGACCCTTGAAGCTTCAGGAATACGATGGACTCAGTGTTGTGGCTTGAAACGACCTGCAAGTATGCTTTCAGTTTTGAGTTTTCGGGGAGAAATTTCAAGTTTTTCAATGGCTTTTGGGCGCAGCTTTTTTGTGTATTAGCATTAGGTTTTCACTCAGGCTTATGTACTGAATAGATTAGGTTAACAAAATTGATCCAAATATCTTTCATTCATGGATTTGGAGATTTGATTTTTCACCATTATGTTTTCAATCTTTTCCATGTGCTCTTGTATCAATTATGCTCAAATCAAATCAAATCTTCCTATTTTTGAATGTGCACGAAATATTGAGGGCAAAACATGTATGAAAAGATTTATTAGGTCAAGTTATATATTTTTCACATATTTAAATGATTTAAATGAATTAATATAAATAAAAATTCAAATAAATAAATAAAAAATGAGAAAATACTTCCCTTTGGGCCAAGTGGTCGTGCATATGCTTAGAATGATGAATCATGGAAGAAAAATGGACCCATTAGCAATTTTAGGTCATTTGAATCAATGTTGACTTTTCAAAATATCCAAAAATTTCCCAACTTCCACAAGGCATAACTTGCTCAATTTTTAAGCTTTTCTCATGTTCGTGGACATTTTGGAAAGGTCTTTGAGTCCTCTAACCAATGTCTTTGGTCCCATGTCATTTTGATTTACCAATCTCAAGTTATGGCCTTTGACTTAAAGTCCCTTTTGTTGACTTTTGAAAATGACCTATAATGTTGAAATTGATAACTTTTTGTGAGAGAATTTCTTGGACTTGAAGTATGAGGATGAGTTGTAGGAAATGTATTTCTCTTCAAAATGAGCTTTGGATGGAATTTTTCTGATAATCCATGTGAAAGTTATGCCCTGGTCAATTTCAGTTGACTTTTTCAGCTGTCCAAATAAGGAAACTTTTGCATCTTGATGATTTCTGATTCAAATTTTGAGAATCATGATCAAGCATTGATCAAATGATGTTTGTGGCTTCAAAATGATATGTTGACCAAAAATTTGAACTTTTGACTGTCAGATGACCATTTTGCCCCTATAGTTGACTGTAGTGCAATTTAGGTTTTTGACTGTGCAATTTTGAGCTGAATGCCTTGAAACTTGATATGAGGATGTTTGACCATATTTATAGGCATATGAGACTTGATTGGTCCTTTGAAAACTTCATTTTCTTGATCAGAACACAAACCCTAGTTTTGACTGTATAGGAGACTTTTGCACTGTGCAACCCTTGGGGAATTTTGCAGCATGACTTGGCAATTTCTTGGAGAATATGGGAGGGCAAATTTTGGGGTACAACAGCAGCCAATCGTTTTTCGTCTGTTGTACCCCAATTTTTTCCCCTAAGATCCCTTCATCATACCATATTGTTTCAATCACCACAAAATCACATTAGGGCTTTTGGTTCTTCTACTTATCTTTAGCTTTGCTCTATGAGGAGTTACCAAGCACCTTAACTTGTTTTCTCTTGTGTTCATGGATATTTTGCTTTTATTTTCTCTCTAATTAACAAAATTCAATATTGGTTTGTCTTACTTGCTAATAATGTAGGTAAAAGCAATGAGGTCTAGCAAGTTGCATCATGGGTTCATGAGTTTATTTCCATGCCCTAGTCAAAGCTTGAGAGATTCAAACCTCACCCATGAAGTTGTTTTGAAGTTGGCACAAAAAGTTTGTTCAAACTTAGCAAAGTTCCACCAAGCATTCTCTTGATTTAGAGGCTAGGGTTTTGGACTTCAAAGGGGCATACCTTGCTCATCTTTTGGTATTTTTGAGTAATTCCAAAAACATCATGCTCTTCAATGAGTGACCAACTAATCACTTCAAAAGTTCCAAGGAGTTTCCATGTGGAAGAAACTTGGTGAAGAGGAAAGATTACAAGTCATCCAGATGAATCTCCAATTTTCCATATGTGACTTCAAATGATCATAACTTGGTCAATTTTTATCACCTTGGTCCCATCCTGTTTTCATGATGACCCTAAGGATGTGTACTTCATGCCTTCTTTTATGTGCAAAGTGAAAAAATGGATGGAAGTTTCCTTTAAGAATACAAAAGATTATAGGTCATTTCTTGATTTTTGGCCAACTTCAACAAGTCAAAACTTGCTCACTTTTTGGAGATTTTGAGTGGTTCAATTTTAAAAATGTCATTCAAGAGGTCTAATGCATTCCATATTTTTTGATCAAGAGAAAATTCTAAGTGGAAGGCCATGTTTGGAAGCAAGAGATTATAAGTCATTTTTAAAGAAGAATTTGAAATATTTCTAAGTATGGAAAGTCAACTCTTTTTCCTCAACTTTGACTCCATGTAACTTTCAGCTCAAGCATCCATTTGATTCCATTTTTATTCCATTACAAAGCTTGTAACATCATCTTTCCAAATCATCAAGAATCTTGCCCTAAGACCCCTTGAGGTGGAAATGCCATTGGATTGAACTTGGTAACTTGGAACTGAAGTTTCACCATGAGTCAGATTTTGAAATCCATGTTTTGGCCTTTAAACATCAAATTAGCACGCGTTTGTGATCTAAACATGTTTAACCAAGTTGCCAAAGTGGATTAGAGCCCTGAAACGCAAGGATTTGATGAGTTTTGATGCAAATCAGATCACACTTTCCTCGTGTATCAGGTTCACACGATTTCCCTTCAATTTGCATCATTCCACACGCTTGAGCATTCCATTTGATTCCCTATAAATAGAGGGTCATCCCCCATTCAAATTCCTAAGCTTAGATAGCCAGAATCACCCTGCCAAACTTACTTCACAACTTAGAATTCAGCTACTTCAAATCTTATTCTCAAGCCTTTTTCAATCCATTTTCTCCATCAATTCACCTTCCTTGATCTTCCCTGAACCTAACCATACATTTACATTCAAGAATCGTGCCCTACATTGCTCCAAAGAAGTCTAGTTTCAGAGCTATGCAACTCAACTTCAATAGGTAGACTCCTTCATCAATTCTTCAAAAGTTTGGTATCATTGTGTTTCTCTCATTACCCTGGTTCTAGTCGCAACATTTACTTTCATCTGGAAGCACGTTTTGACCATGAATTTTCAAATCCCCTTTTAAAACATTCTTTCCAAATTGCTTGAGTTACAATTTATATAAATTTATCGTGAAGGTTTGGTTGTCTTCGTCTTGAAAAGACAAAGCGAATGGCATAAGTCTGAGCCTCTAATTTTACAGTTGGAGAGACCTGCAATTCTGAGGGCTGGAGGTTGAAGATGACCAACGTGTCATCTTCTAACCAATGAAAGCGTGACATTTGTTATTTTCAAATTTTGATTTATTAAATGATTTTGTACATTATTCAGTAAAGACCATGATATGCACAGCGTGCCAGATCCTTTGGATTTGATTACTAACACGTTTTGACTCTCATCCAATGGTCCACATCTTTTTATTTTCTTTTCTTTTTCTGATTTTTATATTTTAATTGTTTTAAATTTCAAAAAATCATAGAAAATTCATTTTTAGTCAAAAATATATGAAAAAATTATGAAAAATATTTTTGATTATTCTATTTCTGATTTTTATTTTTTCACAATTTATTTTTGTGTTTTGGTATTTTTTTATGAATTTTACACTCATTTGATTTGTTTAAAATGTTTAAAAATACTTTTACACATTTTTTAATTCTGGAAAAATTATGGGATGATCCAATGACATTGTGACAAATATTGGTGACTTTGTTTTATTTTTGTTTCTGACTTTACTATTTTTTACCATTTTTGTTTATTTTACCCATTTATTTTAATTTTTAAAAATAGTTTCTGACTTTTAAAAATTCCCAAAAATTTTATAAAAATATTTGGACCCATTTCTGATTTTTCTATGGTTTTATTTTTCATTTCTTGATTAATTTGAATATTATTGATATTTTCCCCATTATGTTTTAGTTTATTTTAATATTTTTCATCCTTTAATACATTTATTAAATATTATATCATTTTGTGAATATTTTCTGGCTGTCTTGGGTTGATTTTTTGGTCATGGCTTTATTAACATCATTGGATCCATGGTATTGAGTCTAACTCCACAAAAAATGGATGAATGATTTTAATAGTAGTTTGATTAAATATTAATTCAAATGTGGTTTTATTTTTTACACTAACTCCCCTTTATCTCATCCCATTCTTCTTGCACTAAATGTTGTTGGAGCATGATCTCTATATCATGTCTCAAAACAAATGGTGCATAGATTTCTATTGACCGGCCTTAAAATAGGTGCGACTTCTATATAAGTCCACTTACGATTGTTTAACATAGCGCTAAATTTTGTTCCGATTCGAATAAATGATCATTCGTGGCCCAAACTTATGATTGCAAGCCCAAGTATGTTAATTTGATCTCTTTGATCCAATAACCTTGAGATTCATTGTGTGGAGGCTTTGGTTCTACCAATCCTCTAATGGATCTACAATACCTTTGGTCAACACAGATCACTTAAACATCGTTGATCATTAAATGGTACTTATGAGAATTCCAAATGGATGATATACTTGACAAAAAGCAAATGCAACTTGTTGTGTAGAGGCTTTGGTTCTACCAATCCTCTAATGAGTTCCAAATGCAAGTTTCAAGATGGGCATCCAACTAACCACTAATTATTAACTTGCTTTATTTTGTGCTTTTTATTCTTTTATGCTTTATGTATTATTTATCTTTTAGCATTTTTACATTTCATGCCATTTTTATCTTTGCTTATTTGAGCATTTATTTTCTTGTCATTTTTACTTTGCTCACTTGAGCTTTTCTTTTTTTTCCTTTTTCTAAGATACTTAATAATCAATATAAACCCTAAAAAACTCTTAATGGTACTTGGACTATTTGGTTACTATCCTTGACATTATGGAGAAGTGGACTTTTTGGACTTAGGATTAGAAGCCTTGGCCTATCTTGGAGACTTTGTGATCTTATCTGATTATTTTTTCTGGAGTTCTTGAGGTTTACCTCAAGACATTGGGTTGCTCGCTTGTTTTTGTGTGCAGGTTTTTTTTTGTGATTATACTCTTGGTTTTGTAATCTGGAATTCACCCGCATACAGCCGTTACTCTGCCCAATTTTTAAGAAGACTTAATACACTGGAAGAGGTCTAGTATCTTTCCTTGCTTGGTTTCAATCCAATGAATGGGAATTTTATCTTGTCTCATAATGTCAAGTTTTGGCTTCTTGTTGGTTAGATGGTCCTTATCTTTAGCTTTTACCTTATGCTTTAGGATAGCCTCTTCTTCCCCTCCCATCTTCTTTAATTTCAAAAAATCTTCTCCCTCCTTTTGAAAACTCTTCTTGTTTTGGAACTTAAACCACTTTTATAATAAACTTGGACTTATGTCCATGCATTTTTCAAAAAAAAATATTTTCATAAATAAACTCCAATCAATTTAATAATACCTTGACATTTTTGTGAGATGACTAAAAGTCAACCAATCTCATTTCAAACCATTTTGCCACTTTGGCTTTTATCTTTAAAACTCTTTTCTCCAAAGATTAAGGCTCTTGTCAATCCTTGTAGTGATGCAAACAACTATACTTCTACAATATATAGTGAAGAGAGATATTTTCCACTTGTGTGTTGAGTGAGGCATTGTTGATTTTAAAATCCAAGTCATATCCTCCACTTTGAGATGATGCAAATTCTCCTTTCTCATGATTGTGGGTAGTAAGTATGTTTTCCACACGGACAATGATGATGATGTCTTATCTCTTAAAATCAACCAACACACTTGTGTTTCAAACCTTTAAAAGAGGAACTACGTGTACCCTGATCCCCTATTACACGAAAGGTGGTACGTAGGCACTAAAGGTTCGCAACCGCGACGGGTGCAAAAGTCATAAAAAATATTTCTTTTCTCACCTCCACCATCCATTTTATATACAACACATTTTATATAGCCAAAATATACAGATTTTTCAAAGAGGCTCCTGCGGAGTACCGTAGATGTTTAGGGTGCTAATACCTTCCCTTTGCATAACCAACCCCCTTACCTTGAATCTTTCCCCCCTTTTTTTGGTTTATTCGCTCTTTTCCCATTCCTTTGGAAACAATAAAGCGCGGTGGCGATTTTGATTTTGATTTGTATAAATTCTAGTCAATCCAATGGCTTAGTCTTGAACATTTCTACCGCTACAGAAAAATGGCTACTTCACTGGGGACAAATTGACCTCTTGCTGGTCCATCCCTAAGTGGGTTAAGCCTATCTTTGTTTATATATGTATATGTGGTATTGTTGTTTATGTGTTATATGTTGTATATATGTTTGTTTGGATTTTCCTGGTTTTCAGGGTGCTTGGTGATTACTCATAAGTCATATACCCGGACTTGGGCAAACCTTAAGGTAGGACGGGTGGTATAGTCATGTTAACTTTGAGGGAGTAATCCCAAAAAAGGAGGCATGAGATCCCCCACTAAGTGGAGGCCCCTTTGATTGTAGTGTCGTTTACCGAGTAATCGGGAAGACGTACTGCTTTTGACCTGGGAGCCTGCTGAAACTGAGGACCGTAAAATACCAAACCCATCTTGGCCTTTTAGGTGTAGTGAGGAAGCTATGACGGAGTAATCCGGAAATATTTGTCACGCGATACTACGCTCAGACGAGTCTTTCTTGAGAATATTACTAATTACCGAGTCAATCGGGAAGTTGGTAATATTTGAAGGAAGGATGTAGACTCTGGGAACCTCTAGAACCTTGTCCGGCAGGTGATAACTTTTTAGACCAATACCTTATGGGTAGTACCTTCGACCTCATGCTCGTTACGTTGAACCTATGAACCCTATATGTGTGATCTTGTGTGTGATTGTTGCATCATGCATCCATGCACTCATAAGCATCTTTTGAATAAAACTATATTTCAAGGGATTTAAAGGTTGATTATTTGTGAATATCTCAGGTACTTTTAACCATGGATTTTGGAAAGAGAAAGACCGGGAAATACAGTTTCAAGGATCCCAAGATAGATGAATTGGTCAGTCTAATTCCAGAGATCGAGTGTTCTGCAGACTTTCGGAAGAAGTATGGATCCATTATTCCTTTCATGAAGCTGAAGATGAAGGAGGGTTTTCTTTTGACCTTGGTCCAGTTCTATGATCCGGTGTATCACTGATTTACTTTTCCCGATTATCAGCCGATGCCTTTACTGGAAGAGTATTCCTATCTATTTGATTTACTTGTTACGGATCGTGTTCCTTTTACTGGTTTGGAGGGTGAGCCAAAACCACATGAGATTGCTGCTTTAATTCATCTGGGGAAGTTTGAGGTGGAAGCCTATATGACTACTAAAGGAGGGATTAGAGGATTACCAACTCAATTCTTATTGGAGAAGGCTCGTTACTTTGCCAGAATGAAGAGTACGATTGCTTTTGAGGCCATCTTTTCTTTACTTGCTTACGAATTATTCTTATTCCCTAATGTGGACAAATTTGTCGACATTAACGCTATCAGGATTTTCATGATTGGAAACCCATTTCCTACACTGTTGGGTGATACTTATTACTCTGTTCATCTCCGGAGTTCTTATCATGGGGGAATGATTATATGTTACACGCCTTTGTTGTACCGGTGGTTCATCTCTCATATGCCTCAGTCTGATGCTTTTTGGGATGTCAAGAAGGAACCTCGTTGGGCTCCTAATATCATGGCACTTACTCACTCAGATATTGATTGGTATCATTGAGCTTATCAGGATATAGAGATTATTGACAGTTGTGGTAGTTTCCCTAATGTACCTCTTCTTGGTACAAAGGGAGGAATTAACTATAACCCTGTTCTTGCACGGCAACAGCTTGGTTATCCGATGAGGGATAAACCGAACAGTATTCATTTGAGTAGTTTCTTTCTGAAGGAAGGAGAAGACCACAGGGAAGCTAGGGAGCAGATTGTGAAGGCTTGGCGTCACATTCATAAGAAGAGTAGGAAGGATTTGGGAGCTAGGGGTGCTGTTTCTTTGGAGCCATATCTTCAGTGGGTCCGATCGAGAGCCATTCAGTTGAAGGTGTCGTATACTCGGAAGACACCCATGCCTGATATGTTTGTGAAGACCACTCCTCCCTTATTAGATGATCTAGAAGAGTTGCAGCTTGCTTTGGTTAGGATGCAACAGGAAAGAGATGCTTGGAAGAACAAGTTCCAGACTTTAGAGAGTTCCTATAAAGCAGACTTGAAGGAGAAAGATAATTTAATTGAGATCCTTGAGAGTCGAGCGGTGGATTCTATGGAGAGGCAAGGGGATTTATTTTCCCCTAAGCCTCAAATAGGTGTTGGTCATTAACTTCCTGATTCAGATGATTGGAAGGAGGTTGCCATCAGACACATGGAAGAAAACCAGAGGTTGAGAACTCAGATTGCCAGGCTCACAGGGAAGCGCCAGCATACAGATTGATCTCTATCAGTTTCGTTTCTCGGGATTTTAGATTGTATTCTCGTCTTGTACTTGGGATCATTGAAACTTGTAACCCATTTTGAAGTTATCATAATAAAAGTTTTCAGTATTTCAAATGCGTTATTATTTTGATGTTTGCAATATGTCTATAAACGTTAAATCCCTTGAAATATTAAATGGTAAAGTAAAAACTAAATCATGTGCATTGCATATCATGCATCATATTGCACATATTTCTTGCATTTACTATGCATATCCAGGTGTCTTACCCAGCTTTTTACTTCGTTCAGCAAGCTGACTCATCACTACAACACTCGGGCTAATTTAAAAAAAAAGATGGACAATTTGGAACAGGAGAATCACGAGCCGCGCGAAGAAGTTTCTGCTTTGAAGGCTGGCTTGGCCAATTTGACTACTCTGATGGAATCTTTGGTGGTTTCTCAGAATCAGCCACCGAGTGTTCAACCTCAACCAACAAGGGCAAATGTTGAAGTTCCTATTGTTCCTGTATCCGCTACTCCCACTGTTTTTCAAAACCGTATGCCTCAGGGTTATCTGTGGGGAATTTCAGAGAATTTTGCATCTGAAGGTTTCAATTTGGGCCCCCAAGATGCTCCAGTGGTTCCAAATGTTGTTACTCCGGCACCTCCTGTGGTGCATACTGTTCCTGTTGCACCTCCTTCGGTAAATCTGGTTCCAATTGTTAATGAAGATGTGTGTCGTCCTTTCCCTCCGCCGAGTGAAGACTTGGGTCTTTTTGACAGAATGGATGATTTCCAAGAGCAGTTTGATAGAATGCAAAGAGAGATGAAGGCTCTTAGGGGAAAAGAGTTATTTGGGCAGAATGTGAATGAGCTGTGTTTGGTCCCGAATGTTAAAGTGCCTGCTAAGTTCAAGGTCATGGAGTTTGAGAAGTACAAGGGCAACACTTGCCCTCGTGCTCACTTGGATATGTATGTAAGAAGAATGTCTACCCACACCGATGATCAGCGTCTGCTGATTCACTTTTTCCAGGATAGTCTGACCGGCGCAGCATTAAAATGGTACATGAGTTTAGATAGCGCCAATATCCATACTTTCAATGATTTGGGAGAAGCATTCATAAAACAATACAAGTATAATGTGGACATGGCGCCTGATCGTGACCAGCTTAGAGCCATGGTTCAGAAAGACAGAGAATTGTTCAAAGAGTATGTGCAGAGATTGCGCGAAGTGGCGGCATAGGTGAGTCCTCCTAAGGAGGAAAAGGAAATGACTAAAAGTTTTCTGAAGACGCTGAGTGCCTTTTACTACGAAAGAATGGTAGCAAGTGCCTCGAGTGATTTTACAGAGATGGTAGGAATGGGTGTCCGCCTAGAAGAAGCAGTAAGAGAAGGCCGTTTGACAAAGGGAGAAGGATCCAGAGGTGTGAAAAAGCCAGCGTATGGGTTTACAAAAAAGAAAGAGGGGGATAGCAATGTTGTCATACAAGAGAGGAGAGTGAATGCTCCTAGAAGGAATTATCAGTGTCACCATCAAGTTGCTTTAGTTACTCCTGTTATGAATGTCGCTCCGACTATCGTTGCTTATCAGAGACAGTCCGAGCAGGGGAACCAGGGGAATAATCAAAGAAGGGAGAACTATGACCCTATTCCCATGAGTTATGTAGAGCTACTACCAGCATTGATCCAGAAGAAGTTGGTCCAGACACGACCACCTCCATCAATACAATCTCCATTGCCTTGGCATTACAAAGCAGACCAGACGTGTGCTTTTCATCAAGAAGCGCCAGGGCATAGTATTGAGAATTGTTATCCTTTGAGGACTGAAGTGAAAAAGTTGGTGAAGTCTGGAATTCTATCTTTCAAGGACATGGGACCTAATGTGAAACATAATCCTCTACCCAAGCACGGGGCAGTAAATGCTATAAATATGGTGGCTGGTTGTCCAGGTGACTTCCGGATTTTTGACATTAATCTGGTTAGAGGAGATTTGGTGAAAATGCATGCAGACCTCTGGGAATTCAGTTAATATACGCATGACCATGCCGGTTGTGCTATTTACAGTACAAATATACAGGGTTGTGAGAAGATAAAGGCTGATTTGTAGGAGATGATGGATGAAGGTTTAATTCATATAACCAGGCCTAGGGCAGAGTATGAAGAGGAAGTGAATATGGTTTCTGGATGTCCTGGTGAATTCATAATTTTCAATGTGGAGTATTTGAATGAAGATCTCGTACAGTTGCAGGCTACCTTTTGCCGTACTGCTGGTCAGGTGGAACACCAATATGGATCTTGCATAGTTTGTTGTCAAAACCCCCGAGGGTGTTCTATTGTGAGAGAGGATGTTCAATTGCTATGGGACTATCAAGATCACAGGTCAGAGAGATGATTATCACGAGATTGATATGGTTGAAGTTTGTTTGATGGGAGAAGAGTCAGAGGAAGAATATGCCTCAGCGGATGAGTATTTTTCTTTAGACGAAGATTTGTTTGCTGAAAATGATCTTTTAAGGGCTGATTGTGTCGAGGAGGGTGTAAACGTCATTGTACCTTGTTTTGGTGCACCCGCTCATCTTGAGGTGGAGTACCATAGCAAACCAACTATTACGCCACTGGTAATTAGTCTTCCAGGTCATGTTCCCTATAAATCAGATAAGGTTGTGCCTTACAAATACAACGCTACAATCTTAGAAGATGGGGTGGAAGTTCCCATCCAGCCAATTCCAGATGTTGGAAATATAGCTGATAATAGCAGGGTGACCCATAGCGGTCGTGTGTTTGTGCCAGTTATTCGAAAAGACATTGTTGTTGGAAAGAAAATTGCTGAGAATGATGAACCGAAGAAGACTGCAAGAGAGACTAGTGGAGCTACATTGGAGAAAGAGGTGGATGACATCTTGAAAATAATTAAAATGAGCGACTACAAAATTGTGGATCAGCTATTGCAGACTCCTTCAAAGATATCCATCCTAGCTTTATTGATGAATTCCTCCGCTCATAGAGAATCACTAATGAGAGTATTAGACCAAGCTTTTGTGGAGAATGACATGCCATTGGAACAGTTCAGCAGCGTAATTGCAAACATTACATCATGTAATAACTTGAGTTTCTACGATGATGAGTTACCAGATGAAGGGAGGAATCACAACTTGGCCCTCCATATTTCTATGAATTGCAAGAAGGATTCGCTGTCCAATGTGCTAATTGATAACGGATCTGCGTTGAATGTTATACCGAGAAGTACCCTCATGAAGTTAAAGTATCAGGGAACACCTATGCGCCCGAGTGGCATCATTGTGAAGGCTTTTGATGGGTCGAGAAAATCTGTCATCGGTGAAGTGGACTTGCCCATCCATATAGGACCGACTTATTCTTGATAACTTTCCAGGTAATGGACATTATTCCCGCATATAGTTATTTGCTTGGACGACCATGGATACACGAAGCAGGGGTTGTCACTTCAACTCTGCATCAGAAGCTAAAATTTGTGCATGAAGGGAAGGTAGTGATCATAAATGGGGAGCAGGAATTGTTGATATCCCATTTATCCTCTTTCAGTATTGTAGAAGCAGATGAGGCTGCTGTTGGAACCCAGTTCCAAGCCCTATCCATTGACAACATAAGGAAGAATGAGAATTTTGTGGTTTCCCTGAAGGATGTGCAGCAGGTGGTGCGCAATGGTCATAATGCAGTTTGGGGACGACTTGTGGATCCACCTGTGAACAAAAACAGAGTTGGTTTGGGTTTCTCTTCAAGGAGTGGTAAAGGCGAAGGTTTGAAGTCAAAGTCTTCTGTGAACAGTTATCAGGATGTTTTCCACAGCGGAGGCTATCTCCATCTGATTGGGTCTGGAATTAATGTTGTTGAAGAGGATGAAGCGGAGCAGGAAGTACCGAATTATGTGACGCATGGAGTCCGAGTTTAAAACTGGGTCACCATTGATATTCCTTCTTGCATACATGTTTCAAAGTAATTTGTTTTGTTAATTTTTTTCTTTCTTTTGAAAATATTTCACTTTGCCCAAGGTGGAAGTATCAATGTTGTAGGGCTTATCTGTTTGCTATAACTGTTAAGATCATTAATAAAAGTTGTCTTTGCTTCCAAATTATGTCTTTTATTTTCTGCCTTTTTCTTGGGAATTGGTAATAAAATAAAATAAAAACCTTTCAAAATAAATAATAACTGAAAATTAATCTGCATGATCACTTGTTATATGTGTTAGTTTCTAAAAGCAATCATAAATCCTATGTGCAGATTAATTAAAAAACCCGTTGAATACAATGACCCTGCACCCTCTCCCAACTTTGAATGTCCTGTGTTTGGGGCTGAAGAAGAAGATTATGATGAGATTCCAGAAGAGGTCTCACGGTTGCTTGAGCATGGGGAAAATACCATTCAACCATACAAAGAGCCTTTGGAAGTTGTTAATTTGGGTTCAGAGGAAGATCCGAAGGAAGTCAAGATTAGAGCATTGTTGCATCCTGATGTAAAAAGCGGGTTGATTGAGCTATTGAAAGAGTATGTGGATATTTTTGCTTGGTCTTATCAAGATATGCCTGGTCTAGATACAGACATTGTCGAGCATCGTTTTCCGTTGAAGCCAGAGTGTCCGCCAGTTAAACAAAAGTTAAGAAGAATCCACCCGGATATGGCAGTAAAGATCAAAGAGGAGGTCCTAAAGAAGATTAATGATGGTTTTCTTGTGATGTCAGTGTATCCTCAATGGATTCCCAATATTGTCCCAGTACCGAAAAAAGACAGAAAAGTCTGCATGTGCGTAGATTACAGAGATCTAAATAAAGCTAGTCCAAAAGATGATTTTCCATTGCCACACATTGATATGTTAGTGGATAGCACAATAAAAATTCAAGGTATTCTCGTTCATGGACGGATTTTCCGGGTATAATCAAATAAGAATGGCTCCAGAGGATATGGAAAAAACAACGTTTATCACACCCTAGGGAACATTCTGTTACAGAGTGATGCCCTTCGGGTTGAAGAATGCTGGTGCAACGTACCAGAGGGCTATGACAACCCTATTCCATGATCTGATGCACAAAGAAATCGAAGTATATGTTGATGATATGATTTCCAAATCCCAAACTGAAGAAGGGCACATAGAAGATTTGTTGAAGTTGTTCCAACGTTTGAGGAAATATCGTCTCTGCTTGAATCCAAATAAATGCACCTTCAGAGTTAGATCGGGGGAATTATTAGGTTTTATTGTTAGCCAGAAAGGAATTGAAGTTGACCCTGACAAAGTCAAAGCAATTCAAGAAATGCCAGCACCAAGAACTGAAAAGCAAGTCAGGGGTTTCTTTGGGCGTTTGAATTATATCTCCAGATTTATTTCCCACATGACTGCAACGTGTGAACCGATCTTTAAGTTGTTGAAGAAAGATCAAGGTTGTGTATGGATGGATGACTGCCAAAAGGCATTTGAAAGTATTAAAGAGTATTTGCTTGAACCTCCTATTTTGCTCCCTCCCGTAGAAGGAAGACCTTTAATTATGTATCTAACAGTGTTGGATAAATCCATGGGTTGTATTCTGGGACAACAGGATGAAACGGGAAAGAAAGATTTTGCCCTTTATTATCTCAGCAAAAAGTTCACTGATTGTGATTCGCGGTATTCTATGCTAGAAAAAACATGTTGTGCTTTGGCCTGGGCGGCAAAGCGTTTGCGGTAGTATATGTTGAATCATACCACTTGGTTGATCTCCAAAATGGATCCAATCAAGTATATTTTTGAAAAGCCTGCTCTTACTGGGAGAATTTCCCGTTGGCAGATGTTGTTATCTGAATATGATATCGAACACCGCAATCAAAAGGCTATTAAAAGTAGTGTGTTGGCAGATTACCTTGCTCACAAGCCGGTGGAGGATCATCAGTCTGCAGAGCATGAATTCCCCAATGAAGATGTGATGTTCTTAAAAGTGAAAGATTGTGATGATCCATTGCCCGAGGAGGGTCCCGACCCTGAATCTCGTTGGAGTATGGTATTTGATGGAGCTGTGAATGCTTATGGTAAAGGAATTAGTGTTGTGATTGTTACTCCTCATGGATCGCATATTCCTTTTACTGTGAGGTTAACATTTGATTGCACTAATAATATGGCAGAATATGAGGCTTGCATCATGGGTCTCGAAGAGGCTATTGATCTCAGAATCAAGATTCTAGATGTTTATGGCGATTCAACTTTGGTAATAAATCAGATTAAAGGAGAATGGGATACTCGTCACCTTGTCTTGATCCCTTACAAAGATTATGCTAGAAGATTATTACCCTTCTTCAATAAAGTTGAATTCCATCACATTCCTAGGGATGAAAATTACATGGCGGATGCTCTGGCAACTCTGGCCTCCATGTACCAAGTGAATACTTGGAATGATATACCCCGAATTATAGTTCGACGACTCGATAGGCCCGCTCACGTGTTTGCGATAGAGGAGGTAGCAGGTGAGAAACCTTGGTATTATGATATCAAACATTTTCTTCAGACTCAGGAATACCCGTTTGGTGCGTCAAAGAAAGATAGAAAGACATTGAGAAGGTTGGCAGGCAGTTTCTTCCTCAGCGAAAATGTGTTATACAAGAGGAATTTTGACATGGTCTTGCTCAGATGCGTGGATAGACACGAAGCAGACATGTTGATGCATGAGATCCATGAAGGTTCATTTGGCACTCATGCTAATGGACATTCAATGGATAAAAGGATACTAAGGGCAGGATATTATTGGTTGACAATGGAATCTGATTGTTACAAGTTTGCAAAGAAGTGCCATAAATGCCAGATTTACGCAGATAAGATCCATGTACCTCCTACACTGCTCAATGTGATTTCCTCCCCGTGGCCTTTCTCTATGTGGGGTATTGGCATGATCGGGATGATAGAACCTAAAGCTTCGAATGGACACCGTTTTATCTTGGTAGCAATTGACTACTTTACCAAATGGGTAGAGGCTGCTTCATATTCCAATGTTACCAAACAGGTGGTTGTGCGTTTCATCAAAAACAATCTTATATGCCGGTATGGTGTGTTGAGCATAATCATCACTGATAATGGCTCGAATTTGAATAACAAGATGATGACTGAACTGTGCGAAGAACTTAAGATTGTCCATCACAATTCATCTCCATACAGGCCAAAGATGAATGGGGTTGTTGAAGCTGCTAATAAGAACATCAAGAAGATCATCCAGAAAATGGTTGTCACTTATAAGGATTGGCATGAAATGCTCCCTTTTCCTCTGCATGGATATCGAACATATGTCCACACTTCAACAGGAGCAACCCCGTTTTCTCTAGTATATGGAATGGAAGTTGTACTCCCTGTCGAGGTAGAGATTCCCTCGTTGCGTGTGATAATGGAAGCCAAATTGACAGAGGCTGAATGGGTTCAGAACAGGTTTGACCAATTGAATTTGATTGAAGAGAAGAGAATGACAACTTTGTGTCATGGGCAGTTATATCATAAAAGAATGAAGAAAGCATTTGATAAAAAGGTCAAACCTCGTGAATTCAGAGAAGGCGACCTCGTGCTCAGGAAGATCATGTCTTTCAACACTGATTCTAGGGGCAAGTGGACTCCCAATTTTGAAGGCTCGTATGTTGTCAAGAAATCCTTCTCTGGTGGTGCATTAATTCTTGAAACTATGGATGGCGAGAAGTTCCCACGTCCCATGAAAGCTGACGCAGTCAAGAAATAATTCGCCGAAAGAAAAAAAGAACAGCTCGCTAAGTTGAAAACCCGAAAGGGCGGCTTAGGCAAAAAGGAGCGTCTCGGTAGGCCGAAAACCCGAAAGGGCGGTCTAGGCAAAAATTAGAGACATAAACAGAATAAATTTTCCGATAATTTGAAAACCCGCAAGGGCAGCTTAGGAAAAAGTTAGGGACTTTCTTGGAAAGTAACTACGTCAGACAAAACTTGATCGTTGAAGCAACAATCTTCTTGGATCCTCACCATACTTCAACGAAAGCTGCTGCTCAGGATTTCAAAAGTTGTTAGGGGGATAGTGGTCATTGTATCTCGATGTATCTTTTCCATTATGTATTACCATTTCCCAAACTTTGTAATCATCCATGGAGTCTCGCCATTCGCAGACTACCATTCCATTAATGAAATTCGAGCTTTTGCCCAATTATTTGTGTTCTTATTTTTATTCAGCTTGCAAAGACGTCATTTATTACTAATAATAACTTTTAAAGCAAAGAGATTAAAAAGCAAAATTGACTTTTAAAAAAAAAGAGATCTTTACAATTCAATTTACTTTGGAATTTGTGATGAAACAATGACAACGAGAATGGTGATCCCAGGAATGAACAAACTCCGGTTGTTTTAAGAAAGGTTACTCCTTTCATGAAAGTATTTCTCAGGTCATTTTGTTGGTAGATGCGCAATCCTTGTGTGCCTCTCAGATGGTTAAAAACGATATCAGTGGGTGCAAGGTGCAGTATTGGATTTGTGACCCCACTATCCCCAGTTGACTTGATTTCCAAGGAAGGTTATCCCAGAGCATCTCTTGTTGGTAATGAGTATTCGTGATGAAAGGTTTCTCCAGTGAGGTAGGCTTGAATTCCCCAAAGAAGTTTGGTTGTGTCAGCATCAGTCCGCTTTGTTTGGGGCTGGTCTCGCAATCTCCAGTAGGCATGTTGCTTTTGAAAAGTTGTTTTCTCTGATGAAACCAAAAGAAAGATGTCCTATCCCGGTTTTTTTTTGACTTGGTTACATCCGGATTATGTTTCTCCTCAATAAATTTAAGGCAGGAAATGGGTTTGGTTTCCGCCGTTGCTTTACCCTTTTGGATTGATCTTTCTGGTTGAAGTTAGCCTATTGTTGTTATTACCTGAGGCGGTTTTGTTTGTTTGTGCTGATTATGTATCCTTTTATCAGCATATGCATGATATCACTCATACATTCATGCATGCATCATGCATAACTAAAAATCATCATTCATTAGCATTGTGTTCTGAAATTTCCTGCAGCGTTCTTGGCTCAGTTGATTTTGGTTGTCCCACTTGGGTTTATTTCTCAAAGGATGTATCTACACTGGCCGTCTTGCTCCAGTTTATTTCTGAATTGGATTTATAGATCTCTGGAAACTTTGAGTTTTTGTTCGTGCATTTATTTTGCACATGAAGACTTTATCTCCTCAGCAGGAATATCATGGCATGTCCCCGGGAAGTCATATTGCTATTCCCAGAAAGTCACTTCTCTTTGCAAATTCCCCTTGACAATAAGTGGAAGTCTCTTTATTTAAGACAGATTATGTATTACCCTTTCCAGGAAGATTTCCTTGGTTAAAGAAGAAGTTGGGACCCGTTCTTGACAAAACACTAGAATCTTGGGGAAACTTTATATCTTTCTCTTTCTACCTTCAGTGAACGTTGGTAGTAAATTGGCGGTAAACGTCGGTGTTTCTTATCTCTTTTCTACCTTTAGTGAATGTTGGTAGTACATTGGTAGTGAACGTCGGTGTTGGTTATCTTTTTTCTATCTTCAGCGAACGTTGATAGTTCATCGTCAGTGAACGGTGGTGATATGTTATGTTTTCTCTTTCTACCTTTAGTGAATGTTGGTAGTACATTGCCAGTGAACGTCGGTGTTTCTTATCTCTTTTCTACCTTCAGTGAACGTTGGTAGTACATTGGCAGTGAACATCGGTGTTTCTTGTCTCTTTGCTATCTTCAGTGAAAGTTGATGGTTCATCGTCAGTGAACGGTGGTGATATGTTATATTTTCTCTTTCTACCTTCACTGAACGTTGGTAGTACATTGGCAGTGAAGGTTGGTGTTTCTTATCTCTTTTCTACCTTCAGTGAACGTTGGTAGTACATTGGCAGTGAACGTCGGTGTTTCTTATCTCTTTGATATCTCCAGTGAACGTTGATGGTTCATCGTCAGTGAACGGCGGTGATATGTTATGTTTTCTCTTTCTACCTTCAGTGAACGTTGGTAGTACATTGGTAGTGAACGTCGGTGTTTGTTATCTTTTTGCTATCTTTAGTGAATGTTGATAGTTCATCGTCAGTGAACGGCGATGATATGATATATTTTCTCTTTTTACCTTCAGTAAACGTTGGTAGTGCATCGGCAGTGAACATCAATGCATGTTATCCTCCTCTCTAATTATTTTCTTGTTGTGTTCTATTGATTTACTTTCCTGGTGGGATTTCTCTTTTGTTTTTACATTTCATGCCACATCCCCAATTCTACTTTGCGTCTCTTTTATTCCATTCATATGCGTTCATATGCATAATTGTTTGCATGGCATCTTAGGGCCAAAAACAGGGTTTGTTTTATATTTAAGTGTCTTTGATCACGTCGACACGAAGATTTTTAACCTTCGTATCTCCGGATAGAAGAAACTTAAATAAGGGCAGCTGTTGTACCCCCATTTTTTCCCCTAAGATCCCTTCATCATACCATATTGTTTCAATCACCACAAAATCACATTAGGGCTTTTGTTTCTTCTACTTATCTTTAGCTTTGCTCTATGAGGAGTTACCAAGCACCTTAACTTGTTTTCTCTTGTGTTCATGGATATTTTGCTTTGATTTTCTCTCTAATTAACAAAATGCAATATTGGTTTGTCTTACTTGCTAATAATGTAGGTAAAAGTAATGAGGTCTAGCAAGTTGCATCATGAGTTCATGAGTTTATTTCCATGCCCTAGTCAAAGCTTGATAGATTCAAACCTCGCCCATGAAGTTGTTTTGAAGTTGGTATGGAAGTAGTTTTTGTGTCCATGAGTCCTCATCATCATCCTCAACAATCTCTATTCACAAAGGAAGAGCATTGGCACAAAAAGTTTGTTCAAACTTGGCAAAGTTCCACCAAGCATTCTCTTGATTTAGAGGCTAGGGTTTTGGACTTCAAAAGGGAATACCTTGCTCATCTTTTGGCATTTTTGAGTAATTCCAAAAACATCATGCTCTTCAATGAGTTACCAACTAATCACTTCAAAAGTTCCAAGGAGTTTTCATGTGGAAGGAACTTGGTGAAGAGGAAAGATTACAAGTCATCCAGATGAATCTCCAGTTTTCCATATGTGACTTCAAATGATCATAACTTGGTCAATTTTTATCACTTTGGTCCCATCCTTTTTTCATGATGACCCCAAGGATATGTACTTCATGCCTTCTTTTATGTGCAAAGTGAAAAAATGGATGGAAGTTGCCTTAAGAATACAAAAGATTATAGGTCATTTCTTGATTTTTGGCCAACTTTAACAAGTCATAACTTGCTCAATTTTTGGATATTTTGAGTGGTTCAATTTTCAAAATGTCATTCAAGAGGTATACTTCATTCCATCTTTTTTTATCAAGAGCAAATTCTAAGTGTAAGGCCATGTTTGGAAGCAAGAGATTATAGGTCATTTTTAAAGAAGAATTTGAAATATTTCTAAGTATGGAAAGTCAACTCTTTTCCTCAAATTTGACTCCATGTAAGTTTCAGATCAAGCATCCATTTGATTCCATTTTTTTCCATTACAAAGCTTGTAACATCATCTTTCCAAAGCATCAAGAATTTTTCCCTAAGACCCCTTGAGATGGAAATGCCATTGGATTGAACTTGGTAACTTGGAACTGAAGTTTCATCATGAGTCAGATTTTGAAATCCATGTTTTGGCCTTTAAACATCAAATTAGCACGTGTTTGTGATCTAAACATGCTTAACCAAGTTGCCAAAGTGGATTAGAGCCTTGAAACGCAAGGATTTGATAAGTTTTGATGCAAATTATATCACACTTTGCTCGTGTATCAGGTTCACACGATTTCCCTCCAATTTGCATCATTCCACACGCTTGAGAATTCCATTTGATTCCCTATAAATAGAGGGTCATCACCCATTCAAATTCCTAAGCTTATATAGCTAGAATCACCCTACCAAACTTACTTCACAACTCAGAATTCAGCTACTTCGAATCTTATTCTCAAGCCTTTTTCAATCCATTTTCTCCATCAATTCACCTTCCTTGATCTCCCCTGAACCTAACCATACATTTACATTCAAGAATCGTGCCCTACATTGCTCCATAGAAGTCTAGTTTCAGAGCTCTGCAACTCAACTTCAATAGGTAGATTCCTTCATCAATTCTTCAAAACTTTGGTATCATTGTGTTGCTCTCATTACCCTGGTTCTAGTCGCAACAGTTACTTTCATCTGGAAGCACGTTTTGACCATGAATTTTCAAATCCCCTTTCAAAACTTTCTTTCCAAATTGCTTGAGTTATAGTTTATATAAATTTGTCGCGAAGGTTTGGTTGTCTTCGTCTTGAAGAGACGAAGCGAATGGCATAGGTCTGAGCCTCTAATTTTACAGTTGGAGAGACCTGCAATTCTGAGGGCTGTAGGTTGAAGATGACCAACGTGTTATCTTCTAACCAATGAAAGCGTGACATTTGTTATTTTTAAATTCTGATTTATTAAATGATTTTGTACATTATTAAGTAAAGACCATGATATGCACAGCGCGCCAGATCCTTTGGATTTGATTATTAACGTGATTTGACTCTCATCCAATGATCCACGTCTTTTTTTTTAATTTTCTTTTTCTGATTTTTATATTTTAATTGTTTTAAATTTCCAAAAATCATAGAAAATTCATTTTTAGTCAAAAAAATCTGAAAAAATTATGAAAAATATTTTTGATTATTCTCTTTCTGATTTTTATTTTTTCACAATTTATTTTTGTGTTTTGGTATTTTTTTTAATTTTACACTCATTTGATTTATTTAAAATGTTTAAAAATAATTTTACACATTTTTTTATTCTGGAAAAATTATGGGATGATCCAATGACATTGTGACAAATATTGGTGACTTTGTTTTATTTTTGTTTCTGACTTTACTATTTTTTACCATTTTTGTTTATTTTACCCATTTGTTTTAATTTTTAAAAATAGTTTCTGACTTTTAAAAATTCCCAAAATTTTTATAAAAATATTTGGACCCATTTCTGATTTTTCTATGGTTTTATTTTTCATTTCTTGATTAATTTGAATATTATTGATATTTTCCCCATTATTTTTTAGTTTATTTTAATATTTTTCATTCTTTAATACATATATTAAATATTATATCTTTTTGTGAATATTTTTTGGCTGTCTTGGGTTGATTTTTTGGTCATGTCTTTATTAACATCATTGGATCCATGGTGTTGAGTCTAACTCCACAAAAAATGGATGAATGATTTTAATAATAGTTTGATTAAATATTAATTCAAATGTGGTTTTCTTTTTTACCCTAACTCCTCTTCATCTCATCCCCTTCTTCTTGCACTAAATGTTGTTGGAGCATGATCTCTATATCATGTGTCAAAACAAATGGTGCATAGATTTCTATTGATCGGCCTCAAAATAGGTGCGACTTCTATATAAGTCCACTTACGATTGCTTAACATAGAGCTAAATTTTGTTCTGATTCGAATAAATGATCATTCGTGGCCCAAACTTATGATTGCAAGCCCAAGTATGTTAATTTGATCTCTTTGATCCAATAACCTTGAGATTCATTGTGTGGAGGCTTTGGTTCTACCAATCCTCTAATGGATATACAATACTTTTGGTCAACGCGGATCACTTAAACATCGTTGATCATTAAATGGTACCTATGAGAATTCCAAGTGGATGATATACTTGACAAAAAGCAAATGCAACTTGTTGTGTGGAGGCTTTGGTTCTACCAATCCTCTAATGAGTTCCAAATGTAAGTTTCATGATGGTCATCCAACTAACCACTAATTATTAACTTGCTTTATTTTATGCTTTTAATTCTTTTATGCTTTATGTATTATTTATCTTTTAGCATTTTTTACATTTCATGCCATTTTCATCTTTACTCATTTGAGCATTTATTTTCTTGTCATTTTTACTTTGCTCACTTGAGCTTTTCTTTTTTTCCTTTTTCTAAGATACTTAATAATCAATATAAACCCTAAAAAACTCTTAATGGTACTTGGAATATTTGGTTACTATCCTTGGCATTATGGAGCAGTAGACTTTTTGGACTTAGGATTAGAAGCCTTGGCCTATCTTGGAGACCTTATAATCTTATCTGATTATTTTGTTTGGAGTTCTTGAGGTTTACCTCAAGACATTGGGTTGCTCACTTATTTTTGTGTGCAGGTTTTTTTTTGTAATTACACTCTTGGTTTTATAATCTGGAATTCACCCACATACAGCCGTTACTATGCCCAATTTTTGAGAAGACTTAATACACTTGAAGAGGTCTAGTATCTTTGCTTGCTTGGTTTCAATCCAATGAATGGGAATTTTATCTTGGATCATAATGTCAAGTTTTGGCTTCTTGTTGGTTAGATGGTCCTTATCTTTAGCTTTTACCTTATGCTTTAGGATAGCCTCTTCTTCCCCTCTCATCTTCTTTAATTTCAAAAAATCGTATCCCTCCTTTTGAAAACTCTTCTTGTTTTGGAACTTAAACCACTTTTCTAATAAACTTGGACTTATGTCCATGCATTTTTCAAAAAAAAAAATTCATAAATAAACTCCAATCAATTTAATAATACCTTGACATTTTTGTGAGAAGACTAAAAGTCAACCAATATCATTTCAAACCATTTTACCACTTTGGCTTTTATCTTTAAAACTCTTTTCTCAAAAGATTAAGGATCTTGTCAATCCTTGTAGTGATGCAAACAACTATAATTCTACAATATATAGTGAAGAGAGATATTTTCCACTTGGGTGTTGAGTGAGGAATTGTTGATTTTAAAATCCAAGCCATATCCTCCACTTTGAGATGATGCAAATTCTCCTTTCTCATGATTGTGGGTAGTAAGTATGTTTTCCACACGGACAATGACGATGATGTCTTATCTCTTAAAATCAACCAACACACTTGTGTTTCAAACCTTTAAAAGAGGAACTACGTGTACCCTGATCCCCTATTGCACGAAAGGTGGTACGTAGGCACTAAAGGTTCGCAACTGCGGCAGGTGCAAAAATCATAAAAAATATTTCTTTTCTCACCTCCACCATCCATTTTATATACAACACATTTCATATAGCCAAAATATACAGATTTTTCAAAGAGGCTCCTGCGGAGTACCGTAGATGTTTAAGGTGATAATACCTTCCATTTGCATAACCAACCCCCTTACCTTGAATCTTTCCCCCCTTTTTTTGGGTTATTCGCTCTTTTCCCATTCCTTTGGAAACAATAAAGCGCGGTGGCGATTTTTATTTTGATTTGTATAAATTCTAGTCAATCCAATGGCTTAGTCTTGAACATTTCTACCGCTACATCATCGATCAAGTTCAACTGATCCAATCTCATTTGAATCCACTCGTCTTCTCTTAATCCTGCTTCATTCATAATCCTCAGTGAGGGGATCTGAACCTCTATTGGCAAAACAACTTCCATTACATAGACTAGGTAAAAGGGAGTTGCCCTAGTTGATGTTCTAGCTGAAGTGCGGTAGCCATGTAGAGAAAACGGCAACATCTCATGCCAATCCTTATATGTTACCACCATTTTTTGCAAAATCTTTTTAATGTTTTTGTTGGCCGCTTCGACTGCGCCATTCATTTTCGGTCTATATGGGGAAGAATTGTGATGCTTGATCTTAAACTGATTGCACAGCTCAGTAATCATAGCATTGTTGAGGTTAGTCCCATTGTCGATGATAATCCTTTTGGGGATTCCATAATGGCAAATGAGGTTGTGTTTGATGAATCTGGCTACCATATTCTTGGTGACAAAGGCAAAAGAAGCCGCTTCGACCCACTTGGTGAAATAATCAATAACGACTAAAATGAAGCGATGTCCATTAGAAGCGGTTGGCTTTATTTCTCCAATCATATCAATGCTCCACATTGCAAATGGCCATGGGGTTGTCATGACATTCAGAGGGATAGGAGGCACATGAACCTTGTCAGCATAAATTTGGCATTTGTGACAAGTCCTCGAGTGTTGATGGCAATTAGTCTCCATCGTTGACCAATAGTATCCAGCTCTTAAGATTTTCTTAGCCATCGTATGTCCACTTGAGTGAGTACCAAAGAGTCCATCGTTCATTTCTACCATGATTGCCTCTGCCTCCTTCTTGTCCATACACTGGAGTAGAGTGGAGTCATGGTTGCGTTTGTACAATATTCTGTTGCTTAGGAAGAATTTGGCTGCAAATCTTCGTAAGAATTTTCTGTCATTTATGGATGCGCTCTCTGGATACTCTTGTGCTTCGAGATATCTTATCACCTCGTGGTACCATGGCTTTTCTGTGTTAGTTTCAAGCTCACAGCAATGTGCAGGTTCGTCTAATATTTTAATTGTAATCAAAAGGGCTTCATTGTCCCATCTGACCTTGAACATTGAAGACATGGTTGCCAAAGCGTCAGCCAACTGATTTTCTTCCCTAGGAAAGTGGTCAAAGGTGATCTCTTCGAAGTAGGGAATTAGGGATAGCACAAGTTCCTTGTAAGGGATGAAATTAGGGTTCTTAGTGTCCCAATCTCCTTTTACTTGGCTGATCACTAGAGAGGAGTCTCCAAACACACTTAAATGCTTGATCCTCAAGTCAATGGCAGATTTCATACCCAAAATGCACGCTTCGTATTCGGCCATATTGTTTGTGCAATCCAAGTATAGTCTGGCAGTGAATGGAGTATGGAAACCTTCAGGAGAGATGATCACAACATCAATTCTGTTACCTAAGGCGTTGGAAGCCCCATCTAAGACCATAGTCCATCGGGATCCTTGTTCAGGTCCGTCATACAGTCCAGGTTTCGAACAATCGGTTACCAGCATGATGTTCTCATCCAGGAAGTCAAAGTTCATTGATTTATAATCATCCACAGCTTGATGGGACAAATGATCTGCTAGCACACTCCCGTTGATGGCCTTTTGAGTAGTATATTGAATGTCATATTCAGTCAGGATCATTTGTCATCTGGCTATCCGTCCAGAAAGGGCAGGTTTCTCGAAAATGTACCTGATTAGATCCATCTTAGAAATCAACAGAGTAGTATGAGTCAACATATATTATCTTAGCCGGCAAGCATCCCATGCCAGAGCGCAACAAGTTTTCTCGAGTAGTGAATATTTGGTTTCACAGTCGGTAAAAATTTTGCTTAGGTAATAAATAGCATGCTCTTTTCGGCCAGACTCGTCATGTTGGCCCAAAACCCACCCCATAGAATTCTCTAGTATTGTCAAGTACGTGATAAAAATTCTTCCTTCAACTGGAGGCATGAGAATACGAGGCTCTTGAAGATATTCTTTGGTTTTGTCGAAGGCAGATTGGCATTCATCGTTCCATCTGACTACCTGGTCTTTCTTCAAGAGTTTAAAGATTGGCTCACAAGTAGAAGTAAAGTGTGATACGAAGCGGGAAATGCAATTGAGACGACCCAAGAAACCTCTAACTTCCTTTTCAGAATGAGGGACTGGCATTTCTTGGATGGCCTTTACCTTGGCAGGATAAACTTCAATGCCTTTATTTCTAACAACAAAACCTAGAAGCTTTCCAGACCGTACTCCAAATGTGCACTTGTTAGGGTTTAACCTCAGCTTTTACTTTTTCAGCCTTTCGAATAGTTTGTACAGGTGATCGAGATGTCCCTCATCAGTTTGTGATCTAGAAATCATATCGTCCACATATACCTCTATTTCATGATGTATCATGTCATGAAACAAAGCCACATAGCTCTTTTATATGTTTCCTCTGCATTCTTTAATCTGAACGACATGACCTTGTAACAAAAGGTTCCCCATTGCGTAACGAAAGTATTCTTCTCCATATCCTCAAGAGCCATCCTTATTTGATTATAGCCTGATAAGCCATCCATGAATGAGAAGAATTTATACTGAGCAGTGTTATCGACCAAGACTTCAATGTGTGGTAGAGGGAAGTCATCCTTGGGACTTGCCCTATTCAGATCCCTATAGTCTACGCACATGCGAACCTTTTCGTCTTTTTTTGACACTGGCAACACATTGGCAACCCATTGGGGATAGGATGTCACAGCTAGGAATCCTGCATCAAATTGTTTCATCACCTCAGCTTTGATCTTTTCAGACATATCAGGCCTCATGCGACGAACTTTTTGTTTGACGGGAGGACAGTCTTCTCTTATCGGTAGACGATGAACTACGATGTCAGTATCCAACCCAGGAATATCTTTATAAGACCAAGAAAATACTTCCACATAATCATGAAACATCTGAACCAACCTGCTCTTGACACTGCATTCCAAATTAGTGTTGATCTTGATTTCCTTCTTATCTGATTCCACACCCAGATTGATGACTTCAACTGACTCTTTATGCGGTTGAATAGATTTTTCCTCTTGTAATAGAAGCCTGGCTAATTCTCCTGGTATGTCACAATCTTCCTCGCGTTCGTCTTCGGCTTGGTTAATTGGGCATTTAAAGTCATAGTCGGCATTAGTAGAGTCATTGGCAATAGGATCTAGAGTGGATAAGGACCTGCAAGAGTGTGTGTGTGCATGTAAAATACATGGCTATTTTTTGAAAATGTATTTGAAAGAAAAAGAAAGATAATAAACACAAACATTTTAATGAAAAAGAGTCCAATGTACTGAATGATCATATGATTTGATGAATATAAATAAAATGCTTGACAAATGGACCAAAGTGCCCCGGGCCAGGCATATGGCTTAAAAGTCATTGTTTGAATATTACAGACAACATGTTCTCGAATTGAAAGAAAGACAAAAACAAGTAGATTACTCCTCAACAAAGGAGAGGGGCACAAAGTCCTTTGCATGCCAATTCTTCAGCTCTATTGCAATTGGATACACCCAATCTTCAAATGCAGCTTCTTCGTCAGAATCATCCATGGTGTTGACTTTATGGTTTCCAATGCGGAGAGGTGGCTTTCCAGCACGAGCACGCCTTACCACCTTCTGAGCTTTGACAGTGAATCCCAAACCAAACTTTTCTGCTTTAAATGGGATATCGAGGAGTTTCCCCCAAGTATCACAGTTTCCTTCTTCAATTGTCGCACGGGCATCCTTGACTGAAACCATCTCCGGAATGGCCTAAACAGTTTTAGGCTCATCAGAAGAAAATTCGGTAGCAGCAATCATCGGTGGCATGACTTCAAAGGCTTGACATGGGGTTTCAATGAATTCCCCATCCATTTCTACGTATTTGAACGAGTTAAGGTGACTTACCATAAACTCTTCTTCTCCACAGACGGTGACTATTCTTCCCTTGACGGGATATTTGAGTTTCTGACGGAGAGTTGAGGTTAATGCCCAGCTTTATAGATCCGTGGGCGACCCACCAGACAAGAATAGGCAGGACGAGTATCCATAATATAGAAGGTTGAGTTGAAGATTTGAGAGCCCACTTTGATTGGAAGATCTACTTCCCCATGAACAGTCCTCTTTGATCCGTCAAATGCCCTTACAATGATATCGCTTGGCTTCAAGACTAAACCTTCACAGTCTAGACAGTCTAACGCCCCCTTGGGTAATACATTCATGGAAGAACCAGTGTCGACTAGCACATGTTCTAAGGTAGTCCATTTGCACTCGACAGAAACATGTAAAGCTTTATTGTGATTCTTCCCGAGAGGTGTTAAGTCAACATCTGAAAATCGCAGACCATTATCAGCTATCAGGCTAGCCACGCAATTCTCAAATTGGTCTGTTGTTGTCTCATGGGGGACATGAGCTTTTTTCAAGAATTTGATTAATGTCCGAGCATGGGCGTAAGCACAAAGCAGCAATGACAATATTGAAATCTTATAAGGGGTTTTCCCCAACTGTTCTTAAATCTTGAAGTCGCTTCTCTTTATGACTTTCAAGATCTCGTCCATCTAGCGAGCGGAGGGTTCTCCATCAACAACATCCTTTACGGGTACTTCAATCACATCAGGCTCAACAACCTTCTCCTTCCCTCTTGTATCGGTACTTGGCTTGGCTGCAGTAATGCGGATGGGCGTCCTTGTAACAACTGGTGGCGAGATATTGGGTGAAAATATTCTCTCATTCCTAGTTACTTTGTTTGAACCAGCTATGTTACCGACATTGTCATCTTTTTCTTCTTTGATCCAGACATCTTGTTTAATCCCATGATAGAACACCTCAGCACCATAATTCCTTGGTACCGCTTTGTTTGAAGAGTAGGGAATCGGTCCGGGATTGGTAATTATTAAGGGAGCAACATTGGGTTCATTTGAAATCCTAATAGGACCTTTGGTGGTGATCCTAAGAGGCTTGTTTAAGATGGTAATAATGGAGAGGTCTTCACAGTTGTTAATCAAACTCTTGTCGAGTGGAGTCTTCTCAAATAGAATTTCGTGGCTATCCATCAGGCGTTGTATGCCTTTCTTCAACCCTTCGCATCCATTGAATTGTCTTGTACAGCACACAGTCTTTTTCATAGCCAGGGAAGATCCCAGCTTTCAATAGATTGTTCTTGATTACATTCAGCGAAGTAGTCGATTCTTCAACAGAGGCAACAAAAATTGTATCTTCAACAGCATTAACATTCTTGTCATGCTTCGGCATCGGAGTGGAAATTACATTCGGCGTTGGAGGAGGATCAAACTCAATAGTCTTGTTGTCAATCAAATCCTAGATCTTGTTCTTCAAGGCCTAGCACTGGTCAGTTTCGTGCGCGGGGCTACTCGAGTGGTAAGCACACTTAACGTTTGGATTATATTTCAGTGGCGAGGTATCAGGGTTGGCGGGAGGATTTTGCAATGTCACTAAGTTAGCCTTGAGAAAATGTTGTAAGGCTTGAGACAATGACATGCCTAACCTCATAAACTGTCTTCTTGGAGTTTCAAAATGTTGATGATTTGCAGATGGTCTTGGAGTAGGAGTTGGATTGGAGATTCGGACGACATTTACAGATGGATGATCATTCTTCTTGGTACGGGCCCTTTCCCCGTACACAACATTGACTTCCTTTTTTGCAACAAAAGGTTTCTTGATAGGATTGGAAGTGGAGGTAGACGCCACAGAGATCTTCCCACTTTTTATGCCACTTTCAACTCTTTCACCAGTTAAGATCAATTCGGTGAAACCAGAAGAAGAGCAGTCAACCAACAGATTAAATAAGGGACCAGATAAAGTGCCCATGAACATGTCAATGTGTTCCCTATCAGTCAAGGGTGGTTGGACCCTACTAGCAAGGTCTCTCCACTTTTGTGCATATTCCTTAAATCCTTCATTCTTTCCCATGGTCATATCTTGTAATTGAACCCTCGTTGGCGCCAAGTCGGCGTTGTACAAATACTGATGGTAGAATGCAGTAGCTAAATCCTCCCAAGTATGGATACGGGATCCATCCAACTGATAAAACCATTCAAGTTGCGTTCCAGCCAAGTTCTCTTGGAAAAAGTGAACCCAAAGCTTCTTATCAGAAGTGTGCGGCTGTATCTTGCGCTCATAAGATTTCAAATGGAGTTTTGAACAAGAGACTCCATCCTACTTTGCAAATACTGTTATTTTGAATTTGTGGGGGATGACTACCCCAGAGATCAAACCCAAATCGTCAAAATCTAAACCAGGGACGGCTTGGATTTCAACAGTTTAAATTTGTCTTCTAACTGCTTATATTTGATATCAGCGGGTGGATATTACTCGTCGAAATAATCACCATCAGATACTTGATCATTGACACAGTCAGCCTGAGTACTCTTGACTTCGCCAATCTGGTTCTCTTCCTCTTCAGATGAGTCTCCTCCTACTGGGATTTGACGGACTGTCTCCTTGAACCTTCTACCCATGTTGAGTAGAGCTTTATTCTCGGGCTTCTTCTTTATTGTCAGCAAAGCCATCATGTCTTGCTGCCCCTTGGCGAGGGCCAGTAGAGTTTCCTGGAACTGAGAATTTTGTGCCTGGAGATCCTTTACAGTTTTCTCTAGATCAATCATGCTGAAATAAACAGCAGAAAGTTAATGAAACCTGTTTTGTGAAAACCTGGCATGTTATAATGCATGGAATATGTATATGTAAATGATTTCAAGGATTAATGAGATTGAAATTTGTATATATAAAAGAATGAATAAACGTTAATTTTCATCAAACAAAACAAAAAAGATTACATCATGCCTCTTGGACTTACAAAATAACATTCTAAGATAAAAATATTGAACGCATCCTTTTCGGCGCAAGGTAGGCATTCACACTTTGCTCTTCTTGTAGCTACTTCGTAAGCTCCAAGACCTTATTCTCACTAGCATAGAAGTGAGCCTCGAAAGTATCTCGTTCTTCCTTAAGCTGAATCCATCCTTTTTGCAAGTCTTCGAGAGAGGTAGCCATGTCGGGATGGAGGATAGTGTAGGGAACATCTCCTTCAACCACAGGCTCCATGATGACTGGTAAGATGGAGGCATAAGGAATCACAAGTTTATGAGCACGAGCTCACACCCATTTAAGGTAAGGCTTGAGGGGAATGGAATTCTTGTGTCCTAGTGTCTTACTATCCACCTTGTTCAACATCCTCCAAGCTCGGATAAACCTCTGGCGGTAAACTTGATCATCATTCTTGTAGTCAAATACCACTCCCTGGATAAGCATCTCATGTGGACCATCCCTTCGAGCATAACCAAACTGTCGTAAGGCCAAGCAGGGGTTGTAAGTGATACCTCCTCTAATGCCAAGTAGGGGGACATTATGAAATTCTCCCCAATGGTCGAAGATAGTAAAATTCTCCAAAGATCAGGAACACTAATGAATAGTTGAATGTCTGAGCGTCATCAACCTATGGGACCACCTTGAACCTTGATCATTATTTAATATAAATTGGGGAAGATGCGAAATAAACCATCTTGCCAAGAGAGGAGTACAACACATAAGGATACCTCTTTTCCTCATAGTGCGAGAGTGAAAAGAATGTAGGATGTCTCCTAACAAAGTAGGCACCGGGTTACGAGACATGAAGATTTTGACGGTGTTTACATCTATGAGTTGGTCAAAATTTGGAAACAAAACCATTCCATAGATGAGAAGGGCCACAATTTCCTCAAAAGCTTGTAAGTCCGAGGAGTTCCAACAATCTTGAGCTTTCTCAAACAAGAACTTGGCTAAGAAACCTTTGACACCACTCCTTGTTTCATAATTAGTTGTGACATCAGGTTCTTGCAAGTGTAGGGCTTGAGCAATCTCTTCTGGTTTTGGATCTCTTTCCGTACCGTTTAAGGGTAGTTGATTGAGAATGGGAATCTTCAAGAGTTGGGAGAATTCTTCCAAAGTTGGCACAAGTTGATAATCGGGAAATGTGAAGCAATTGTGTAGAGGATCAAATAATTGGAAGAGCACCTTCATCATATCTTCATCAGTGTTGGAGGTAACCAAGTTTAGGAGGCGACCATGTCTTTCGGTAAATGGAGAATTCTCACGAACCCTTGATGCTAACTCTTTAAGTTGAAGAGGGATCCTTACAAGATTGACTAGAATGGTTTTCCTACGAATAGAATCCATGTCCTACAAAACAGAACAAAGATAAATCCCAAAAATCCTTGAAATGGTTAGTGAGTATGAGTATGATGTTATGATGTTTATGATGTTATGTACAAGTAAATATATACAAACAAGACAAACAAATCCTTAGGTTTAGGCTTGCATGGAGTCTCATAGGTAAGTACCTTCTTGAAGTTTAGTTGGCTCAAACCTATCCTAGAAATAGTAACCAGGTTCTAAGAGAGCTCAATATCACTGGTTTGTCTTCTCGGGAATTGTTTCAGCGCAAGCCTCTTTAATGGCGACCGAAATATCCCAAAAAAACAAACCTCAATGAGTATAGTATCGAGTATCTACCAACTTTAGATTGCACCAAAGCCGGTCATCTCACTACATCCTAATGGCCAAATTGGTCAAGTAAAGGTTCTAAAGTCAGTTAGTGCTTCATGATATCACTCAGCGGCCCCGTATTCTCCTTGACTACTCAAGGGCTACCGGTACCCACAAATATGTCACACTAACGTAGCTATTGCTTAGACCATGTCGGTATACCCCGCACAGTTTCCATAATGTATTGCTACTTACCTATAAGGTATCCCAAATCCGGGTAGAGCATTTAAAACCAAACAAAGAACCAAAATATAAAGCATATAAGTCAAACAGTGAAAGCAAATAAAGGTGATCTAGCCCTAAGGTAACCGCACTTTTAAGTATTATCCCCAGCAGAGTAGCCAGTTCTGTGATACGGTGGGAGAACTGACTTGGGTGTTTTTCATTTTATTGCAAATGTTGCAGTTAGCAAGAGTCGACATCAACTTTTCTTTTATCCAAAAGGAAAGGCTGAAAAGAACAGGAAAGACCTTTGAGATTGTTTCTTGAGTTCAGGGAGTAGATTATGAAAAGGGAAGGTGTTAGCACCATTTTCATCCATAGTTATCTATGGGCTCTTAGTTGCTTGCTAGATCACTTGCTTTTGTTTGAAAATGTGCTTTGTGTAGTTTTTTGAAAGTATTTTGAAAAGGCGTCGTCGTTTAGGCAAAATTTGTAATAGTTCTCGTTCGTAAGAACGTATACAAAGTGTTGATCTTTTGAATATGTTTCAAGTTTGAAAGATGTTTTGAAAGTGTTGGTGTTTGTTTTGAAAATAGCAAGGATGTTTTGATTTGAAAATGAGAAAGCAACTAGAAACATTCTACCTACTCAAAAGTCTTTCTTGTTTATTTCCTCTTTCCTTTGACATTGTTATTTTACCATGGATTGGTAAGTAACCTTATCTTTGGATGTAAAAGGGACGGGCAAGGGTCATCGTATAGTCATGAATAGCAATGTTGTAAGATATCTTAGAATTTTCTTTGAGGGACTAAGATCATTTTGAAAGGCAACATTTGATAGCGTCATCGAGGGACTATGATCTTGTATTTTGATTGTTTTTGCTAAGACATCCCACATGCATAACATGACCATTTTTATAAGGCAACAAGTGGAATTACCCTAAGGGTGCATGTGTGAATAATGTGTTTAATTTTTAATACTTGGTTTATCTTGAATTAGGATTTTCTATGCATTGATTTTATCTTTCCATACAAACCCTAATTTACTAGCATTGATATGAAAGCGATAAATTGCGGAAAGTAAATTTACTATGCTATTACATCATTTGGGGATGGGGTATACAAATTTACAAATGGGGATTGCAAGAATTTAAATCTAATTAACTATTACAACCATATTGAACCATATACAAGGATTGAAATAATAATGTACAAGCATGAATAAATGGGAAAGAGTATGAATTTGTTTGGATTTTTGTTAAGAAAGGTTTTGTTTGTTTTATCCTAAATAAACTAGAAGAAAATATTTAACCTAAAGAAATAAGAAAATTTAATTAAGTTAATTAGAAAAGAAAAGTTTTTTTTTAGGTTTTTATGAAAAAGGTTTTGAATATTAAACTAGTATTAATTAAATAAAAGGAACCAGGGCTTCTAAATTAATCTTAATTAAAAAAACTAATTAAACCTAAGTCTATTATTACTTAAATAAAAAATAGAAATTAATTTGTTAAAGAAAATGTTTTTTTTGTCTTTTTAGTCTGCAGAGAAATAAAATATAAACATATTATTACCTAAATAATAAATAAAATATTTTTGGGATTTTTTATTAACAAAAATAAATATTATGATAATATTAATAATAATAAAAATAAAAATAATAAATATAAATAAAAATATAAAAAGAAAAGGTCGAGGGTGAAGATTTGATTTGGAGTTTTTTAAGTAAAAAACAGTTTTTGACTAAGCCTGACCCATTAGCATTTTTTTGAAATCAGAAAATAAAATAAAAAGGGTTTGGGTTACGTGTATATAAGCAAACAGGGGGGTGGTGTTCAGCAAAAAGAGAGGAAGCCCAAAGGGGGAGGCCCAACGCTGCAAAGGAAAAAGAGAAACAAAATGTGAAAAAGAAACAGAAGGCATCGCGCTGAGGTTCGAACCCACGCCCTCTTGGTTACCAGCGTGCTGCCTTACCACTGGGGTGGCTATACATCTGTTTATTAAAATGAAATGATGAATACATAACATATAATGCTTCCAAGGCCTGTACTTTGTCTTCAACCTTCAGCTAACCAGAGCACCTCTAACTTGTTCATCTTTCAATAAAAATGGAAAGTAAAAACATGAAAGTTGTGGCATTTCTTCCCACGAATCCAACCATATAAATAACTAAAGCTATAAATCAAAGATGAGTGAGAATTTTTCTGGCCCTAATTTAAAACCTAAAAATTTCAGAAACTTCAACTCCAAAATTCTCTAAGCTTAAGCCATATAAATGCAAACTATGGATATGTACAGCTTCATGGCAATGAGGTCCACATTTTATCTTTGAGAATGAAAGCCTAACAATGCCTATATGAGGAGTTCAAAAATCAGAAAACTCACCTTGCAAATGGATATAGTGTTTTGAGTTTGAACAACTTTCAATGAGTTCTAGTGATTGGGTTAGCTTCCTCAAGTTCCCAGGAAGCTAATGTGATGTCTGGCTTAAGCTGAAAGTGGCTGAGGAGTTCTGGAGAAGTCAAGTTGCAGACCCTGGTTTTTGAAAATGGAACATGATGATGGAGGTGTTACAGTTGGGCAAAAGGACTTTGGATGGTTTGTATTTGATGTTTATAAGCTTTAGGAACCAAAAGGCTAGGAAACGCACGAGTGAAATGTAAGTTTCATGTTTTTGGTCAGATTATGCAACAATGGAGTTTTTGTGTGTGATTATGAGTTCTAGGGAGTTTGAGGGCTTATGTATGTGTGTGGAAGCTTGAAAATGACATGTATATTTATAGGCAACAGGTCTTGTATGTTACAACAAGCCAGAATTTGAAATCTCAAGTTGTACCATCTTTACTTGTTTTTGAAGCAAAGTTGAAACATCTTGTTCCAAGGCATGGTACAGGGCTGCATAGAGTGGTTAGTACTTTAGACATGCTTGCTTTTTGTTTATAGGATTTGTGTGTGCATAAAGAACAAGTTCAATGCTAACGGAGAGTGGACTTTGTGATTAAAGCCACTTTTCCAAAATGAAAGTGTGAACTTTCTTCCAAAAATGGAAAACAACTTGGATAATGGCTCAAATGCTTGGACAATGGTTCTATCAGTTGTGTAAACATTTAATTAAGGAGTGAATTTCAAATTAGAAGCCTGTAAAGTGAGATTATGCAGCATGGCTATGTGATTTGGTCCATTGTGCATCACGAATTTTGCCTTGTAAAACAACTTGAAACCCTAACTTCTTGCCTACGATTCTCATTGCTCAAAAATGATCTCAAGGAGTTCTTTGAAATTTTAGGAAGATTTTAATGTGCTCTACAACCCTTCTTTGAATCACTTTTGAAAAATCCAATTGGAACTATGTGAAACTTGGCACAGAAGTTAGGTCAAAATCCTGACCAAAATGCTCAAAATTTCAAAGTGTTTTAGTTTCATGAACATGATTTCATGGATTAATAACTTGAAATCCATACATTTCTAGGAGGAGTTGTCTTCAGAAATGTTTTAGGTCTCATTGAGATATACAACTTTCATGTTGAAAGTTTCCTTTGAATCATCTTGCATCATGGTGAAAAATTGGCTCAAAGTTGTGAAAAAATATGAAATTTTCAATACTTAGAAAATTTTCTAAGTTTGGAAATTTTGACTTTTCAAAGTGAAATCTTGAATTTTTGATTTCTTGAAGAACAAGTTTCATATTTTGACATGTTTTGATGAATTGTGATTTTTGACACTTGATTTTAACTAAAAAGTCAAAGTTTGACTTTTTAGTGTATAGTTGACTTTTGATCAGTTGACTGAAAATCAACTATCAATCAATTGATCTTGAGGGAAGTTTTTTGAGTCATACCATTAGGTCAAAATGATGCATTTGAAACCTTGAGATCATGTCTCAAACCAATTAACCATTTGCTAGATCAAAAATCAGAAATTGCCCTTTCTCAGTCAAAACCCTAATATTGACCATTTTGCCCTTTTGATGATCTGATCAAATTTCTTGAGGAATTGTGGTACAAACTTGATCAAATTACATATATGAGTTTATAATGTTGACATGGATAAAAAATTATGAAGCTTGACTGTAAATTGACCATAGTTGACTTTTTTCCCCAATACAATTGATTTTTAGGTCAAGTGATCAATTGATTGAGCAAAAATGTGATCCAAGACTTGAAACTTGACATGAGCAATATTGAGAGTCCAAAATGATCCATGAAAGTCATATGAGACATTAAAAGTTAATTTGTCCTTGTGCAATCTCAAACTCTAATTTTTAGTCATCAGTGTTTAAGGAGGTGTCTTGAGCTGATCAACCTTTGTGCAGCCTTGAGCCAAAGGAGATCTTGTGAGAAATTACTTGATAAATGAGAGGGAAAATTTTGGGGTACAACAACTTCCCCTGTTTAATCTTCGTAAACCTGAAGAGTTAGATTGGCGGATCCGCAATTCGTAACTTGAAGGTGAAAGATGATTGAACAGAAGAGTGTCCAGTAATTTGCACTTGAAGATGAATTGTGAATGGGCTTATAGATGCCATTTGGAGGAATGTTGGTAAACACTGGAAGAAATATCAGTATAGATCTCTTGTTGATTCATACTAAAAATTGATGTTTTACCTGTGAGAAAAAGAGTTAGTAAAATGCAGATGTATGCAGGATGTTCACTAGAGGTGGTATTATGCCAAATGCATCTTGTATGTACATGCTATGATGTATGAGTGTGAGATGTATGTTTTTGTCCGGGAAAATAAATCCCTGATTGTTGCTGAGGAGTTTTGGGAAGTTGACTCCCGGATTTCCGTTGGGGATGAAGATTATACATATCTTCAAACTTTGTTGAAAGGATGCTTCCGCTGGGGAATATCTCTTGAACATACGTTGTTATCTGGTCAGATCCAGGCTTCACAATTTACTGAGGATGAAGTAGTCAACTGCTATCTGGTTGAATCCAGGCTTTGCAGAAAATTTCTTGGAATTGAATTATTATATGGTCGGATTTAGGCTTCACAACAACTTGCTGGGGATAATGAAGTCAACTGTTATCTGGTCGGATCCAGACCTTGAAGTAACTTTGAAGTGGTAACTATTATCTGGCCAGGTCCAGGTTTCATGGTTTTTGGCAAGTTGTACTATTATCTGGTCAGGTCCATGCTTCACAGTGTCTCTCTGGCGATCACAATTGATTATTATCTGGTCGGGCTCTAGGTTTTCACAATAACTTGCTTGAAAACTGACATCTGGTCGGGTCCAAGCTTTACACATTTCTGAGGTTGATGGGGTTAATTGTTATTCGGTCGGGTCCAGGTTTCACAATAAACTGCTTAGGGATTTGGTTTCTATTTGGTCGGGTTCCAGGTTTCACAACGAATTTCTGAGGGTAATTGCTATCTGGTCGGATCCAGGCTTCATAATAACTTGTTTGGGTAGAGGCAAACTCTGTTGGGAAAAGAAATTAAACCTTAGTCTGGTTGAGTCCAGGTTCTTCTATATTTTGAAGAATTAAACTATTATCTGGTCGGGTCCAGGCTTTAGTAACTCAACTGTTATCTGGTCGGGTCCAGGTTTCAGCAACTTAATGGGAATAGTGGCAAACTCTACTGGGGAAGAGGAGTTTTGCTAGTGATTTTGTAGGAATTAAATTGTTATTTGGTCAGGTCCAGGCTTCAGCAATTTTGAACTTGAGGTTAACTGGTATCTGGTCGGGTCCAGGTTTCAGAAACTCAAACTATTATCTGGTCGGGTCCAGGTTTCAGTAATCGAAGAAGTCAAACTATTGTCTGGTCGGGTCCAGGCCTTAGTAACTTTTGGAGATAGTAAAGGTTTTGTTGCCGACTTTACTGGGGATTAGGGGTTGTGGCCCTATGATTTGTAATAACCTGAAAGGCAAACTCAAACTAGAGAGTGTAGACTCAACCGAAGAGGACAGACTCAGCTTGGAGAGGATATACTCAATTTGGAGAGGATATACTCAGTTGGGGGTAACAGGCTCAGCTGAGGCAGGATAGACTATAACTGGGGAAGTCAGACTATGTCGGGAGATTTGAACTCGGCTGGGGAGTTATGCTACTCATTGTTTATTGGGGAAATAAACCCTGTTGAGGAAATAAACCATGTTGATGAATACTTGGTGAACTACTGATGAGGTGAGTTCTTTGATGAAGAGGTCCACAAGGCTTCTACTTGTATGATCAACTTAGCTGGGGGAGAGCTTCTAAGAGATTGAGACTCTTGTTGGAGATTGGTCTATTGTAGCCGATCTGCGGGGGATAATGTCAATGAAATAACTGTGTGGGGATATTCCAATATACATTAAAGAGATGTTTGTTGCTGCTTAGGTCATACGTGCAAACAGTTTTAATTATGTTCATATGCATATGTTCATTCAATTTTAGTCATTGTACAATTTTGCATTCAAAACAAAGATAGGAAGTTTGCACTTCAAAGTATATTTGTATTGATATTTTGCCCATGAATAGGCGTTTTTGTACAAAGAGACGGAGATCCTAGTAAGAGGAAATCGTCGAAAGGAAAATAAAATTGAAAATAAAAACAAATAGCCATGTGAAACGATATCATTGCCTTCCAACTCTACTATTGCCCCTAATGTCTTTGAATGCCCCTTGTCGTTGACAGAAATTGATCGGATTGATCTTGGACCGTTTGAACTCGGACCTTGGTGATAAAGTTGACTGTGGTGAATCCACGGGACATAGTTATACGCTTTTAATCCTTAACTTTTGCCTGGACCGCCCTTTCAGGTTTTCAGTCCACCAGAATACCCATTTTTGCCCAAGTCGCCCTTTCGGGTTTTCAACTTGCAAGGTCTACAATCTTTTGCATATATCCCTAATTTTTGCCCAAACCTTCTGGTTTGTCGGGATGCCCTTATTTTTCCTAGGTGTGTCAACCTAGCGGGTCTCTTATGCGTAGTATTTTTTAACTATGTCTGCGTTGATAGGATGTGGGAAGTATTCACCATCCATGGTAGTCAGCATCATGGCACCGCCAGAGAACACTCTCTTGACAACAAATGGCCCTTCATAGGTGGGAGTCCATTTTCCTCTGGGGTCACCTTGTGGTAGAATGATGTGTTTTATGAACAAGTCACCATCTTGATATACTCGAGGCTTGATCTTCTTGTTGAAAGCCCTGATCATCCCTTTTTGGTACGTCTAACCATGACAAACAACAGCCAATCATTTTTCGTCGATCAAGTTCAGCTGATCCAATCTCGTTTGAATCCACTCATCTTCGCTTAAGCTTGCTTCATTCGTAATCCTCATCAGGGGGATCTGAACCTCTACTGGCAAAACAACTTCCATGCCATAGACTAAGGAAAAGGGAGTTGCCCCAGTTGATGTTCTAGCTGAAGTGCGGTAGCCATGTACAGCAAACGGAAACATCTCATGCCAATCCTTATATGTTATTACCATTTTCTGCACAATCTTTTTAATGCTTTTGTTGGCCACTTCGACTGCGCCATTCATTTTCAGTCTATATGGAGAAGAATTATGATGCTTGATCTTAAACTGGGTGCACATCTCAGTAATCGAAGCATTGTTGAGGTTAGTCCCATTGTCGGTGATAATCCTTTTGGGGATTCCATAACGGCATATGAGGTTGTGTTTGATGAATCTGGCTACCACATTCTTGGTGACAGAGGCAAAAGAAGCGGCTTCGACCCACTTGGTGAAATAATCAATAGCGACTAAAATGAAGCGATGTCCATTGGAAGCGGTTGGCTTGATTTCTCCAATCATATCAATGCCCCACATTGCAAATGGCCATGGGGTTTTCATGACATTCAGAGGGATAGGATGCACATGAACCTTGTCAGCATAAATTTGGAATTTGTGACAAGTCCTCGAGTGTTGATGGAAATCAGTCTCCATTGTTGACCAATAGTAGTCAGCTCTTAAGATTTTCTTAGCCATCGTATGTCCACTTAAGTGAGTACTAAAGAGTCCATCGTGGATGTCTTCCATGATTTCCTCTGCCTCCTTCTTGTCCACACATCGGAGTAGAGTGGAGTCATGGTTGCGTTTGTACAATATTATGTTGCTTAGGAAGAATTTGGCTGCAAATCTTCGTAAGAATTTTCTGTCATTGATGGATGCTCCCTCTGGATACTCTTGTGCTTCGAGATATCTCATCACCTCGTGGTACCATGGCTTTTCTGTGTCAGTGTCAAGCTCACAGCAATGTGCAGGTTCGTCGAATCTTTCAATTGTAATCGTAGGGGCTTCATTGTCCCATCTGACCTTGAACATTGAAGACATGGTTGCCAAAGCATCAGCCAACTGATTTTCTTCCCTAGGGAAGTGCTCAAAGGTGATCTCTTTGAAGTAGGGAATTAGGGATAGCACAATTTCCTTGTAAGGGATGAGATTAGGGTTCTTAGTGTCGCAATCTCCTTTTACTTGGCTGATCACTAGAGCGGAATCCCCAAACACACTTAAATGCTTAATCCTCAAGTCAATGGATGATTTCAGACCCAAAATGCACGCTTCGTATTCGGCCATATTGTTTGTGAAATCGAAGCATAGTATGGTAGTTAATGGAGTATGGTTACCTTCAAGAGAGATGATCACATCACCAATTCCTTTACCTAAGGCGTTGGAAGCCCCATCGAAGACCATAGTCCATTGGGATCCTTGTTCAGGTCTGTCATATGGTTCAGGTTCCGCACAATCGGTTACCAGCATTATGTTCTCATCAGGGAAGTTGAAGTTCATTGATTGATAATCATCCACAGCTTGATGGGTCAAATGATCTGCTAGCACACTCCCGTTGATGGCCTTTTGAGTAGTATATTGAATGTCATATTCAGTCAGGATCATTTTCCATCTGGCTATCCGTCTAGAAAGGGCAGTTTTCTCGAAAATGTACTTGATTGGATCCATCTTAGAAATCAACAGAGTGGTATGAGTTAACATATATTGTCTTATCCTGCGAGACGCCCATACCAGAGCACAACAAGTTTTCTCGAGCAGTGAATATCTGGTTTCACAGTCGGTAAACTTTTTGCTCAGGTAATAAATAGCATGCTCTTTTCGGCCAGACTCGTCATGTTGGCCCAAAACACACCCCATAGAATTCTCTAGTACTGTCAAGTACATGATCAAAGGTATTACTTCAACTTGAGGCATGATAATAAGAGGCTCTTGTAGATATTATTTGATTTTGTCGAAGGCAGATTGGCATTCATCGTTCCATCTGACTACCTGATCTTTCATCAAGAGTTTAAAGATTGGCTCACAAGTAGCAGTTAAGTGTGATATGTAGCGGGCAATGTAATTGAGATGAACCAAGAAACCTCTAACTTCCTTTTCAGAATGAGGGACTGGCATTTCTTGGATGGCCTTTACCTTGGCAGGATCAACTTCAATGCCTTTATTGCTGACAACAAAACCTAGAAGCTTTCCATATCGTACTCCAAACGTGCACTTGTTAGGGTTTAACCTCAGCTTATACTTTTTCAGCCTTTCGAATAGTTTGTACAGGTGATTGAGATGTTCCTCTTCAGTTTGTGATCTGGAAATCATATCGTCTACATATACCTCTATTTCATGATGTATCATGTCATGAAACAAAGCCACAATAGCTCTTTGATATGTTTCCCCTGCATTCTTTAATTCGAACGGCATGACCTTGTAATAAAAGGTTCCCCATTGCGTAAGGAAAGTATTCTTCTCCATATCCTCAGGAGCCATCCTTATTTGATTATAGCCTGAGAAGCCATCCATGAATGAGAAGACTTTATGCTGAGAAGTGTTATCGACCAAGACGTCAATGTGTGGTAGAGGGAAGTCATCCTTGGGACTTGCCCTATTCAGATCCCTATAGTCTACGCACATGCGAACCTTTCTGTCTTTTTTCGGCATTGGCACCACATTAGCAACCCATTGGGGATAGGATGTCACAACTAGGAATCCTACATCAAATTGTTTCATCACCTCAGCTTTGATCTTTTTAGACATATCAGGCCTCATGCGACGAACTTTTTATTTGACGGGAGGACAGTCTTCTCTTGTCAACAGACGATGAACTACGATGTGGGTATCCAACCCAGGCATATCTTCATAAGACCAAGCAAATACTTCCACATAATCATGTAACATCTAAACCAACCTGCTCTTGACACTGCTTTCCAAATTAGCACCGATATTGATTTCCTTCTTATCTGATTCCGTACCCAGATTGATGACTTCAACTGACTCTTCATGCGGTTGAATAGCTTTTTCCTCTTGTAATAGAAGCCTGGATAATTCTCCTGGTATGTCACAATCTTCCTCGCCTTCGTCTTCGGCTTGGTTAATTGGGAATTCAAAGTCATAGTCGACAGTAGTAGAGTCATTGGCAATAGGATCTAGAGTGGATGAGGACCTGCAAGAGTTTGTGTGTGCATGTAAGATACATGGATATTTTTTGAAAATGTATTTGAAAGAAAAAAAAATATAATGAACACAAATATTTGAATGCAAAAGAGTCCAATGTATTGAATGATCATGTGATTTGATGAATATAAATAAAACCCTTTACAAATGGGCCAAAGTTCCCCGGGCCAGGTACATGTCTTAAAAGTCATTGTTTGAATATTACCGACAACATATTCTCGAATTGAAAGAAAGAAAAAAACAAGCAGATTACTCCTCGATGAAGGAGAAGGGCACAAAGTCCTTTGCATGCCAATTCTTCAGCTCCGTTGTAGTTAGATACACCTAATCTTCAAATGCAGCTTCTTCGTCAGAATCATCCACGGAGTTGAGTTCATGGTTTCCAATGCGGAGAGGTGGCTTTCCAGCACGAGCATGCCTTACCTCCTTCTGAGCTTTGAAAGTGAAGCCCAAACCAAACTTGTCTTCTTTAAATGGGATATCTAAGAGTTTCCCCCAAGTATCACAATTTCCTTCTTCAATTGTCGCACGGGCATCCTTGACTGAAACCATCTCCGGTGTGGCCTTAACAGTTTTAGGCTCATCAGAAGAAAATTTGGTAGCAGCAATCATAGGTGGCATGACTTCAAAGGCTTGACATAGGGTTTCAATGAATTCCCCATCCATCTCTACGTATTTGAACGAGTTAAGGTGACTTACCATAAACTCTTCTTCTCCACAGATGGTGACTATTCTTCCCTTGACTGGATATTTAAGTTTCTGATGGAGAGTTGAGGTTACTTCCCCAGCTTTATGGATCCATGGGCGACCCAACAGACAAGAATAGGCAGGACGAATATCCATAATATAGAAGGTTGAGTTAAAGATTTGAGATCCCACTTTGATTGGAAGATCTACTTCCTCATGAACAGACCTCTTTGGTCCGTCAAATTCCCTTACAATGATATCGCTTGGCTTCAATACTAAACCTTCACAGTCTAGACGGTCTAACGCCCCCTTGGGTAATACATTCAGGGAAGAACCAGTGTCGACTAGCACATGTGCTAAGGTAGTCCCTTTGCACTCGACAGAAACATGTAAAACTTTATTGTGATTCTTCCCGAGAGGTGTTAAGTCAGCATCTGAAAATCCCAGACCATTATCAGTTGTCAGGCTAGCCACGCTGTTGTACCCCAAAATTTTCCCTCTCATTTATCAAAACTTTTCTCACAAGATCTCTTTGACTCAAGACTGGATTAGGGTTTGGTCAGCTCAGGACATCTCATCTTGTACTGATAACCCAAAATTAGGGTTTGAGTTTGCACAAGGATTTTTGGACTATCAATGCTTCATATGACTTTTAAACATCATTATGGATCCCTAAGATCACTCATGACAAGTTTCAAGCCTTGAACCACATTTTTGATCAGTCAATTGGACAGTTGACCTAAAAATCAGTTGTATTGGGGGAAAAGTCAACCATGGCCAATTAACAGTCAAAATTCATAATTTTTTATCAACATCAACATTTTAAATTTATATGTATCATTTGGTCAAGTTTGGACCACAATTCCTCAAGAAATTTGATCAAATCACCAAAAGGGCAAAATGGTCAAAATTAGGGTTTTGATTGAGGAAGGGCAATTTTTTATTTTTAAACTAGAAAATGACCAATTGAGTTAAATCATGATTTCAAGGATTCAATGGCATCATCTTGACTTAATTTCATGGCTCAAAACATCTCAAATTCATTGGATTGACAGATGAAATTTGCAGTCAACTAGTCAAAAGTCAATTGTACACTAAAAAGTCAAACTTTGACTTTTTGGTCAAAATCAAGTACCAAGGATCACAATTCATCAAAACATGTCAAAATGGGAAACTTGTTCATCAAGAAATCCAAGTTTGAAGATTAGGGTTTGAATTTGAAATTTTTCTTAACTTAGAAAATTTTCTAAGTATAGAAAATTTCTTGTTTTTTCTCAACTTTAGGCCACTTTTTCACCATGATGCATAATGATTCAAGGAAAGTTACCAACATGAAAGTTGTAGACCTCCATGAAATCTACAAATTTTATTCACACACTTTTCCCTAAAGATGCTTGGATCTCAAGATATAAATTTATGAATACATGGTCATGAACTAAATAATTTAGTGAAATTTTGCCCTAATTTAGGCAGGTTTTGGACCCAACTTCATGGCAATTTTTCACCTAGTTCCAAGAGGTATATAAAAATTCATTTCAAATATGAGTTATATATAACATTGCAAGCTTTTCAAAATATCCAAGAACTCCTCAAGATCATTTTTGAGTAGGGAGAATCGAAGAGATGAAGTTGGCAATTTCTCACTTTTTGTCCAAGCCATTTCATGAAGAACAAAGTTGCAATCAGTACCTATGTTGCCTAATCCATGTTTTACATGTCCCAAACTTGTTCCTAACTCCTTAATTAAATTCTTACTCAGTTTACAAAGCTTTGATCCATGCCTTAGAACCATTATCCAAGTTGGAATTCCAAAAATGGCATAAAGTGACAATTGCCATTTTGGAAAAGCACAACTTTTGCCACTTTCCAATTCTTGAGCATTGGACCTGTCTCTATTGTACACACAAGTTTCACAGGTCTAAAGAAAATTGTACAAGCTGATACCAACCCTAAGAGAGCAAGTACAAGCATGGCAAGCATTGTCACTTTACTTTGCTTCAAAAGGAAGAAAGGTGGCCAAAAGGCTAGAACTGGCACATCTGTTGAAGGGAGGATAGAAAAATGATCTTATACTAATATACAAACATTATGCAACACAATACACGATGAGCAAAGGCCTTCAATACTCCCAACCACAGAAACACCAAAAATCTGTCCAAACATGCAGTTTTTGCATAAGCATACTCATCTTCCATTTGGCTCGTGCGTTTTAAGTTTTGATCATTCAAACATGTTACATACTTGATATCAAACCAATCCAGACCTTCATACCTGTTCTGTAATCACTTTTCCATCATCTTCCATTGTTGATTTCAGAGCTTGCAGTTTGACTTGGCCAAGGAGTTTCAGATACTTTCAGAGCAAGGCAAGGGTTGGAATACATTCAGGGAAGCTCAAGGAAGCTCAAGCAAGCATCAGGCCTCCATCAAACTCACTCCAGTTCCATCCATCATTCCAACTGAAGGAGGTAAAATCTCAAACTCTATCTCCTTGTACAGGCAACCATAGGCCACGATTTGTGAATAAAAAATGTAGTCCTCATCATAACGAAACTATACATATCTTTATCTTGCATTAATTTTACTTGAGTTGAGAGAATTTGGAACTTGAAATTTTTGAAAATATTAGGTTAAAATTTAGGGCTGTTAAAATTCTCTTTGATCTTTGATTAATAGTTCACATAACTTATATGGTTGGAATCGTGAGTTCAAGTACTACAATTTTCATGTTATGAGTTTTCATTTTCATGGAGGTATGAGATAGTTACAGGATGTATGGCTAAGCTTGAGGAAGAAGATGAAGTACAAGGCAAGGACTTGTTTTGGGTTATATTATTTTTGCTTTCCAAAAGACAATGGATGTATAGCCACCCCAGTGGCAAAGTAGCGCGCTGCTGAGACCCATGTCCTGTGTTCGAACCTGGGCGCTACTTTTGGTTTTTTCATATTTTGCCAGTTATGTGACTTTTTTACAGGATGGGCCTCCATTGTTTGGGCCACAGTTTTTTTGCTTGCAGGCTGCCTTTAATATGCTTTCTATACCCCCTGACCCATTATTTTCCATAATAATTTTTATTTAATTTTATTTTTGTTTTCATTAATATTTTCTTTAATGAATAAAAATCCAAAAAATGTAAATTAATCATTTTATATTTTTATTTTGTTTTACTTCATTTTTCACATAAAAATATATTTTATTTTTAATATATATCATGCATTTTATTAATAACTTGTAAAATATAATCAAAAACATATTTAGTTTAATATAATTTTCATTTCATACTTATAAATATTTATTTTTGCATATATATAAATTTTATATTTTCATGCAATATTATTTATTATTTAAATATAAAAATACATAAAAAAATAATATGTAAGAACTTTATTTTCTTTTAAAATAATAATTCGGGTTAAGCCTCCCTTTTAAAAATTAATTTCTTTTTCTTACATTTTTAGGCTTAGATTTAAATTTTCTTTTACAAGATACAAAAAAGCTTTTCTTACATGTACATTGCATTGCATTTTTTAAATATTGTATTGTATTTATTCTAATTTGTACAAATTCGATTTGGTTGTAATAATTTATTTAGGTTTATATTTTTTCAAATCCCCATTTAAATTTGTATTCCCCCCTCTCATAAATTGTTGTAATAGCTTAGAAATATTTACATTACGCAATTTATCGCTTTATATGCCATGATTAGTAATTAGTGTTTGTATGACAAGATCAAAACAAAGCAAAATAGAACACCCTAAAATACAAGACAAAATCAAAGCATGAAAATAATACACTTGCACACAAGCATCCTTAGGGTTTCTCCACTTGGTTGCCTAAAACAAAAATGGCCATATTACGCATGCGAAGTATCGTGGCAAAATAAACAAATATAAAGATCATAGTCCCTCGATGACGCTATTCAAAAGTTTCCTTACGAAATAATCTTGGTCCCTCAAAATGCTAAGATAGTTTGCAAACATTGCTAATCATGGTTATACGATGACCCACGCCCGTCCCGTTTACATCCAAACATAGGGTTGCTTACCAAATCAATGGTAAGACAACAATGTCAAAGGAATAGAAAAGGCATAAGAAAGACATTTGAGTAGGTAGATTAATTCTAGTTACTTGCTCCATTTCAAACAATTACCCTTGCTATTTTCAAAATAAACACACACATTTCAAAACATCTTACAATCATTGAAAACATTTTCAAAAGACAAACGTCTTTGTATACATTCTTACGAACGAGAATCATTACAAAGATTGCCTAAACAAATGGCCTCTTTTACAAAATACTTTCAAAACCACACTAAACACAATTTCAAACAACAAAAGCAAGTGATCTAAGCAAGTAACTAAGAGCCCATGGAAAACCCTGGATGAAAAGGGTGTTAATACCTTCCCTTTTCATAATCTACCCCCCGAACTCAAGAAAACATCTCAAAGGTCTTTCCTGTGCTTTTTCACCTTTTCTTTTGGATAAAAGAAAAGTCGGTGGCGGCTCTTGCTAACCGCAACATTTGCGATAAAACACAAAACCCTCAAGTCAGTTCTCCCACCATATCACAGAACTGGCGACTCTGTTGGGGACTTTTATAAAAGTGGGGTTACCTTAGGGTTTAGATCACATTTATTTGCTTACATTGTTTGACTTGTTTGCTTTACATTATGGTTCTTTGTTTGGGTTTGAATCCTCCACCCGGATTTGGGAAACATTATAGGTAAATAGCAATACGTTGTGGAAACTGTGCGGGGTATACCGACATGGTCTAAGCAATAGCTATGTTAGTGTGACATATTTGTGGGTACCGGTAGCCTTTGAGTTAATGAAAGAGAATACGAGGCCGCTGAGTGATGTCTTGAAGCACTAATGAACTTATAGAATCCTTCACTTGACCAACTTGGCCTTTAGGATGTAGTGAGATGACCGACTTTGGTGCAGTCCGAAGTTGGTAGATACTCGATACTACAGTCATTGAGGTTTGGTTTCTTGGGATATTTCGGTCGCCATTAAAGAGGCTTGAGCTGAAACAATGACCAAGAAAACAATCCAGTGATATTGAGCTCCTTAGAACCCGATTACTATTATTAGGACAGGTTGAGCCAACTAAACTTCAAGAGGGTACTTACCTATAAAACCCCATGCGAGCCTAAACAAAGAACTTGTTTGATTTTCTTGTATATGCGTACTTGTACATAACATCATGGACATCATGAACATCATATGCATTCACTAACCATTTCAAGGATTTTAGAGATTCATCTTTGTTCTTGTTTTGTAGGATATGGATTCACTTCGCAAGAAAACTATCCAAATCAACCGTGTAAGAATTCTTCCACAACTTAAGGAGCTAGCTTCAAGGATCCCTGAGAACTCTCCATTCACCGAGAGACATGGTCGTCTACTCAACTTGGTCACCTCCAACACAGAGGAGGATATGATGAAGGTTCTCTTCCAGTTCTTTGACCCTTTGCATCATTGCTTCACATTTCCTGACTATCAGCTTGTGCCTACTTTGGAAGAATTCTCTCAACTCTTAAGGATTCCTATTCTCAATCAACTACCTTTAAACGGTACAGAAATAGATCCAAAGCCATAAGAGATTGCTCAAGCCCTGCACTTGCACTCATCTGATGTCACAACTTATTGGGAAACTAGAAGTGGTGTCAAAGGTTTCTTAGCAAAGTTTCTGTTTGAGAAAGCCCAAAGCTGTTGGAATTCCTTAGACTTGCAAACATTTGAGGAAATTGTGGCTTTTCTTATTTATGGGGTGGTCTTGTTCCCTAATCCTGACCAACTCATAGATGTGAGTGCCGTCAAAATCTTCATGTCATGCAATTCGGTGCCTACATTACTAGGAGATATCCTACACTCTTTTCACACTAGTACAATGAGGAAAAGAGGGGTCCTTATGTGTTGCACTCCCCTCCTGGAAAGATGGTTTATTTCTCATCTTCCCCAATCAGTCTTAAATAATGAGCAAGGATTAAGATGGTCACAAAGGTTAATGACGCTCAAACATTCAGATATTCATTGGTTCTCTCGATCCAAAGAGAATGTTATCATTGTTGACCGTTGTGGGGAATTCCCTAATGTCCCTCTACTTGGCATAAGGGGAGGCATCACCTACAACCCATACTTAGCTCTAAGACAGTTTGGTTATGCCCGAAGGGATGGCCCACATGATATGCTGATTCAAGGCTTGGTATTCGACTACGACAACGACGATCAAGGTCTTCGTCAGAGATTCATCCGAGCTTGGAGAATGCTAAACAAGGTGGATAGCAAGACTTTAGGACACAAGAATTCCATCCATCTTGAGCCTTACCTCAAGTGGGTACGAACCTGCGCTCAAAGTCTTATGATTCCTTATCCTTCCATTCTCCCGGTGATTATTGAGCTTGTTAAGGAAGTAGAAGTTCCATACACTATCCTACATCCTGACATGCCCACATCTCTCAAAGATATACAAAGGGATTGGATACAACTCAAAGGAGAGCGAGATACTTTCGAAGCCCAATTCTACACAAGCGAGAAGAAGGTTTTGGAACTCACTAGGCTACTTCATGAGGAGCAAACTCTAAATGCCTACATAGCACCAAAGAGGATGCGCAATACTTTTTTATCTTAGAATTTTGTATTATTTTGCCCAAGGGGCATTGATGTACTCAAATTCTATCTTATTAATATAACGTGTGTTTCTTTTTGTTCAAAACAAATTTGAATTTTTAAATCCTTGAAAGCATTGCATGTATACATATCATTCATCATAACATAAACATGTCTTTTGCAACCAGTTTCCTCATCTCTCTACTGTTTATTTCAGTAAGATGGATCTCGAACAGACGGTCAAAGATCTTCAAGCTCAAAACACGCAGTTTCAACAGTTACTCATGACCCTAGCCAAGGGGAAAGATGAGTTGAAGACTCTGTTAGCCGAAGAAAGAAAGAAGAAAACAAAGAAAGCCAATGGGGTTTTGAATATGGGGAGAAGATTTCAGGGACAGACTAGAAGAACCTTGAATTTTGCAACCACTTCCGGGGAAGGAGAAGGAAAAGGAAAAGAAACAGCGGCTCCGTCAGAATCCGAAGAAGAGGAAGACTACTCTGAGGAACAATACCCTCCGGCCGATGATAAGTACAGACATCTTGAAGAGCGTTTAAGCGCTATGGAAATACAAAGGGTACCCGGTCTAGACTTTGAAGAATTGGGGCTAGTATCGGGAATTGTGATCCCACCAAAGTTCAAAGTGCCGCTGTTTGCAAAATATGATGGGGTGTCATGTCCTGAAATGCACATCCAATCATACGTGAGAAATATTCAGCCGCACTCTACCGATAAAGACCTGTGGGTGCATTTTTTCAAGATAGTTTATCCGGAACACAACTCGATTGGTTTTACCAATTAGAAAGGGCCGATGTCCACAACTGGGAAGACCTTGCCACAGCTTTCTATAAACAATACTAGTATAATGCATATTTGGCGCCTACCCGTACTCAACTTCAGAGTATGGCTATGGCTTCAAATGAGGGTTTCAAAGATTATGCGCAGAAATAGAGAGATCTAGCTGGGAGAGTGCAACCCCCTCTATCTGAAAGGGAGTTGGTGGATATGTTCTTAGGCACTCTATCGGGCCCTTTCTTCAACCATTTGATTGGGAGCTCATCTGCTGGGTTTACTGAGTTAATATTAACCGGAGAAAGGGTGGAAGCTGGCATAAAAAGTGGGAAGATTCAGAAGGATTCATCTGCATCTACAGCTGTGAGAAAGCCTTTCACCGGAAAGAAGGAGGTATCTACTGTTTATCCATAAAGGAACCAAGGGAGAGCTGAACGTCGACCAATGGTAGGGGCCGTTATGATCCCAAAATCTACATCTGATCAACCAAGAAGTAACCAACCAAGGGTGGAAAAGCCAGTCCGACAATTCACTAGAATTAATATGACTCTGGCCCAGGTTTTACCACATCTTCTAAAGTCTAATCTGGAAACTTTAAAAGAAGCTCCAAAGAATCCCAACACGGCATCCCCTCATTATCACCCGAATGCTAGATGCGCATACCATTCTGAAAGTCCGGGCCACGATACCAACAACTGTTGGGCTTTGAAAAACAAAATTCAAGACCTTATAGATGCAAAAGAGATTGAGTTTAAGGTGCCCGAGAAACCAAATGTCATTTCCGCTCCTATGCCTAGACATGGTCACAACGCCAATGCTATCGAGGAAGATTTGTTTGTTGCTACAGTAGATGAACTCTTAACTCCGCTCCCGATAATTAAGATGAACTTGTTAAAAGCTGGTATATTCCCAGGTTGTAATAAAGACTGCCATCTTTGCTTATCCTCACCGACTGATTGCCCTCTGTTGAAGACATGCATCCAACACTTGATAGACAACCAAGAAATTCTGTTTGAAAATGCATATGTTTCACTTACTCCTATTAAAGATGTTTCAATCATTACCATCTCCTCCAATCCTTCCAGGGTCCCCAAAAGACCCGTTAGGATTACATCAGTTCCAAAGACTACTCCTCTCATAATTTCAATGCCCGGGCCGATCCCATATGAATCAGATAAAACAGTACCGTGGAATTACGGTGGAGAAATCTACTACCATTATATTAAACAAGATGGGTTGACCGCCGAATAAGTAAGCTCCAAAGAAGAAGATTCCGACATTAGAAATATTGTCGGAACTAGTAAGATTACTCGCAGCGGTAGAATCTTCTCTCCGAAGATTGCCCCTCCAAAGGCAGTTTTTGGACTCGTGGTCATTCTGAAGATTACCTTTGTACCAATAATCATGCCTGCAAGTGCACCTACCAACAAAGACGACACGATCCTTGTTGTTGTTCCTACCAACACTTCTATTGCTGAAAATCGAGGAAAAAGCATTCAAGAGGAGCCTGTCCGGATGAAGGCTCAATCACTAGCTATCCTCGAAATATCCAAGAAGGAAATGGAAGAGATCCTGAGGATAATAAAGAAGAGTGACTATGACATGGTTGAACAGTTTGGGAAAACTCCATCCAAGATCTCCATGCTAGCATTGCTGCTGTGCTCTGAGGCACATGCGAAAGCTCTGGTAAAATTTCTGAAGACAACCCATGTGCCACAAGAGACGTCTACTGACCAATTCCAGGATTGTGTGGCCAGTTTGACAGCTGATAACGGCCTAGTCTTCTCTGATGCTGATTTGACACCCAGAGGGAGAAAGCACAACGAGGCATTACATGTCTCTGTGGAGTGTAGAGGAACGACTCTGGCCCATGTCTTGGTGGACACGGGTTCATCTTTGAACGTTTTACCGAAGAAAGCTCTTGATAGATTGGATTGCGAAGGGCTGACATTGAAACCCAGTAACATAGTTGTAAGAGCTTTTGATGGCTCAAAGAGGATGGTCCACAGGGAGGTGGACATCCCCATAAAGGTGGGAATTCAGACTTTCAGCTTAACCTTCTATGTAATGGACATCCTCCCCTCTTACTCCTATCTGTTAGGACGGCCCTGGATCTATAATGCCGGTGCTGTCACCTCTACGCTACACCAGATGATGAAGTACCCGGTCCATGGAAAGATTATCACTGTCCACGGAGAGGAGGAGTACATGATTAGTCATCTAAATTATTTTTGATATGTGGAGTTGGATGGCGAGTTCTTTGAAACTCCTTTTCACCATTTCAAGGAGGTCTCTCAAGAAGTAGCAGTAACCAAGGTTGTATCCCCGATTCCCAAGATCACAAGACCTCCGCTTCAGATGTCATCTCTAAAGGACGCCAAGGCGGTAGTAGAAGAGGGTGGATGCACCATCTGGGGGAAGCTTCTGGACATCCTGTATAAATCAGACAAGTTTGCCTTGGGGTTTACTTCAACTGCTCAAAAGGTTGTGCGCTGTGCCCGTGCTGGAGGGCCACCTTTGAAGATTAGTAACTGGGAGGTCAACACAGTGGAAGATAGTGAAGAAGATGGAAGCTTGGAAGATTGGATATTTCCTACTGTCAACGGAGGACTTCGCAATTGGGAAGCCAGAGACTTTGTCCCAATAAGTTTCATCTCTCAGTAATTTATCTTTTACATTTCTGTTGGACTTGTAATATTCACAAACAATTCGCACTTTAAAAACCTTGTGTCTTACTCGAGGCACAATGGTCCATTTGTAAGGGTTTTTATTTCATCTTCATATGACATTCAATGAATCATGGACGCTTTTTCACATACAAACCTTTTGTGCTCATTGTCTTTCTTTTACATTTTATTGTTTAAAGATGGATATACCCTTACACACACCCACACTCACAAATGCAGGTACCCCTCCATTCCGGATCCCATGGGTAACGATACTGCTATGGCCTTTAGTGACTCTGAAGATCTAATATACCAAGCCGAATACAAAGGTGAGGAAGATTGTGAAGTACCAGAGGAATTGGCCAGACTACTATAACAAGAGGAAAGAGCTATTCAGCCTCATGAGGAACCATTGGATACAATCAACTTGGGCATCGAGGAAGATAAAAAGGAAATCAAGGTGGGTGCCAATCTAGAGCCGAGTTTCAAGGAGCGTCTAATTCAGCTATTGCATGATTATGTTGAGATCTTTGCCTGGTCATACGAAGACATGCCAGGACTTGATACAGACATCGTGGTACATCGTCTGCCCACAAGAGAAGATTGTCCACCAGTGAAACAAAAAGTCCACCGCATGAGACCTGACATGTCAGAGAAGATCAAAGCAGAAGTCATGAAGCATTTCAATGCTGGATTTTTGGCTGTCACTTCCTATCCTAAATGGGTTGCCAACATTGTTCCCGTGCCTAAAAAGGACGGTAAAGTACGAATGTGCATGGATTATAGAGATTTAAACAGGGCCAGCCCTAAATATGATTTTCCATTTCCCCACATCGACATCCTGGTTGACAATACGGCCCGGCACAAAGTGTTTTCCTTCATGGACGGATTCTCAGGTTATAACCAGATCAAAATGGCACCTGAGGACATGGAGAAAACTACATTTTTCACACAGTGGGGCACGTTCTACTACAAAGTGATGCCATTCGGACTGAAGAATGCTGGGGCAACCTATCAACGCGCCATGGTAGCTTTGTTTCATGATATGATACATCATGAGATAGAGGTCTATGTAGATGACATGATAGCCCGATCACAAACTGAAGAGAAGCACCTTGATCACTTGCAAAAGTTGTTTGTGAGATTGAAGGAGTACAAACTAAGGTTGAACCCAAACAAGTGCACATTCGGAGTCCGGTCCGGTAAACTCTTAGGTTTCATTGTCAGAAACAAAGGCATCGAGGTTGATCCTGCCAAGGTTAAAGCGATACAAGAAATTCCTTCTCCTCGTACTGAGAAGGAAGTCAGAGGATTCTTGGGACGCCTAAACTATATTGCCAGATTCATTTCTCACCTGACAGCTACTTGTGAGCCAATCTTCAAACTATTGAAGAAAGATCAAGCAGTCAGATGGAACGACGAATGCCAGGTTGCTTTTGACAAAATCAAAGAGTACTTACAAGAGCCTCCTGTTTTGATGCCACCAGTCGAGGGAAGACCATTGATCATGTATCTGACCATTTTAGAGAACTCAATGGGGTGTGTATTGGGGAAGCATGACGAGTATGGCCGAAAAGAGCACGCTATTTATTACCTGAGGAAAAAGTTTACCGACTGTGAAACCAGATATTCACTGCTCGAGAAAACTTGTTGCGCTCTGGCATGGGCTACTCGCCGGCTAAGATAGTATATGTTGACTCATACCACTTTGTTGATATCTAAGATGGATCCGATAAAGTGCATCTTCGAAAAGCCTGCTCTATCCGGGAGGATAGCTAGATGGCATATGATCCTAACAGAATATGACATACAATACACTACCCAGAAAGCTATAAAGGGCAGTGTGCTAGCTGATCATCTTGCCCATCAAGCTGTAGAAGATTATCAGTCCATGAAATTTGAATTCCCAGATGAAGACATCATGACATTAGACGACTATGAAAATATCAGACCATATGACGGACCTGAAGAAGGATCCCGATGGACCCTGTTCTTTGATGGAGCATCCAATGCACTTGGTAATGGTATCGGCGTTGTACTCATCTCTCCAGAAGGGTGTCATACTCCCTTTACTGCAAGACTTTGCTTCAACTATACGAACAACATGGAAGAATACGAAGCATGCATCTTTGGTCACAAGGCTGCCATAGACTTGGGAATCAAATCTTTAGATGTGTTTGGAGATTCATCTTTGGTCATCAGTCAGATCAAAGGAGAGTGGGACACTAAGCATCCAAACCTTATCCCTTACAAAGAACATGTCTTGACATTGCTACCACATTTTAAGCAGATCACCTTCAAGCATTTCCCGCGAGAAGAAAATCATCTAGTAGATGCTCTAGCCACAATGTAATCTATGTTTAAACTTAATTGGGATAACAAGGCTCCCCAGATCACCATTGAACAAATGAACGAACCAGCACACTGTCACGAGATTAATACTGAAGAAGTAGTGGACCAGCCTTGGTTTCATGAAGTCAAGAGGTATCTCGAGGCTCAGGAATATCCAGAAGGAGCTTCAATCAATGATAAAAAGTTCTTAAGGAGATTCTCTGCTAAGTTCTCCTTGAGTAATGGCATCCTAAACAAACGCAATCACGACTCTATTCTGCTCTGTTGTATGGATAAGATTGAGGCTGAAAATATCATGGCTGAATTACATGAAGGTACCTTTGGCACTCACTCCAGTGGGCATACGATGGCAAAGAAAATCCTACGGGCAAGCTATTATTGGTCTACCATGGAAGCAGATTGCTATCAACACTCTCGAACCTGTCATGAGTGTCAAATTTATGCTGACAAGGTGCATGTATCTCCGGTTCCTCTAAATGTCTTGACGGCTCCTTGGCCCTTTGTTATGTGGGAAATCGATATGATTGGGGAGATCAAGCCTACAGCCTCCAATGGACACCGCTTCATTCTAGTGGCCATTGATTATTTCACAAAGTGGGTCGAAGCAGCTTCCTTCGCATCTGTTACTAAGAATGTTGTTGCCCGCTTCATCAAGCAGAATCTCATTTGCCGGTACGGTATCCCAGAAAGGATCATCACTGATAATGGTACAAACCTTAACAATACTATGATCACCACCTTGTGCGAGCAGTTCAAAATTCAGCATCACAATTCATCCCCCTATCGGCCAAAGATGAATGGTGTCGTTGAAGCTGCAAATAAAAACATTAAAAAGATCATATAGAAAATGACAGTCACCTACAAGGACTGGCATGAGATGTTGCCATTTGCTCTCCACGGGTATCGTACCACGGCTCGCACATCAACTAGGGAAACACCATATTCTTTGGTTTATGGCATGGAGGTTGTCTTGCCTATTGAGGTTCAGGTCCCCTCTTTAAGAATCATGAAGGATGCAGGTTTGAATGAGGACGATTGGATCCAGACTCGACTTGATCAACTAAATTTAATCGATGAAAAGAGACTTACTGTTGTTTTCCATGGTCAGATGTATCAAAAACGGATGATCAAGGCTTTCAACAAGAAAGTCAGGCGCCAAGTATATCAAGTTGGAGATCTGGTGATCAAACGCATTATCTTGCCACAAAGTGATCCTAGGGGCAAATGGACTCCTACCTATAAGGGACCATTTGTGATCAAGAACATCTTCTCCGGTGGGGCAATAATCTTAACCACCATGGACAGCGATGACCTGCCACACCCTACGAACGCGGACATAGTCAAAAGATGTTACGCATAAGAGACCCGCTAGGTTGACACACCTAGGGAAAAAAAAAGGGGCATCACGGCAAACCAAAAGGTTCGGGCAAAAATTAGGGATAAAATATAAAAAAATTGTACACCCGGCAAGTTGAAAACCCGAAAAGGCGACTTGGGCAAAAAAGGGTTTCCCGGTGGACTGAAAACCCGAAAGGGCGGTCCAGGAAAAAGTTAGGGAACTAAAGCGTATGACTATGTCCTGTCGGATCATATTGAGGACAATCTCTTCACTAACAAACTTGGAGTTTCCAATCAATTCAATCATCTTCGGACAAAGCAACAAATAGACAAGATATTCAGAGATACGGAGGCTATAGCAGAATGGGAACCCCATGGGATTATCACACATAGCTATCTTTCTTTGTATAAATTTTTTCTTATGACACCATCCTCTTACTAGGATGTCTGTCTCCTTTGTACAAATACTTATTCAAAGTTAAATACAAAGATATCTCTTTAAAGTACAGAAAACCGTTTGCCTTTTTCTTTACACTTGTGTTTTATTTGCAAAAACATCCAATGATTCATTAATGAATATATGCATTTGAACATAATTATTGTTTACAAATAAACAAAATAAAAGAAGATAATTACTGACAGGTTGAAAGAATAGGAAAACGTCTTTAGGCTATTCCATGAGCAATCCCCACAGTACGTCATTTAGATCCCCAACGGAATAAAAACTTCAAACTATTAATCCCCGGTGGAAACCATCCAGTTTCTCCAAATTCCCCAACAAGTTGTTTTGAAGCCTGAAATCCAACCGGATAATAGCTGACTTCTGATACTCCCTGACGGAACAAAGACTCCCATTATTAATCCCCAGTAGAAGTCATTTAAATTCTATGGATTCCCCAAGCAGATTCCTCAAGCAGTATACGACATTGCTCTCACAATAGGATTTTGTCAATACTTCAATTTCAAGATATGAAGAATCCACATATCCTCAACAGCAGTCAAGGATTTATTTTCCTTAATCATACAGCAAATCAGCTTGCATGCACATACCTTACATCCACATATCATAAACATTGATAAAACGCATATATTTGCATCATACAATTCATGCAACATAATTGTGTGTTCCATCTAACATTTTACCCTTTTCAGGATAAGATTAACAACTATTGTTAACAATGTGCAATCATGATACAGTACAGATACGCTCCAGACACGGATGCCATTCTATTACTCATTCAGATTCAGATTTCATGATACAGTACAGATACGCTCCAGACACGGATGCCATTCTATTACACATTCAGATTCAGCTTTCATATACAGTACAGATATGCTCTAGATACGGATGCCATTCTATTACTCATTCAGATTCAGCTTTCAGATACAGTACAGATACGCTCCAGATACGGATGCCATTCTATTACTCATTCAGATTCAGCTTTCATGATACAGTACAGATATGCTCCAGACACGGATGCCATTCTATTACTCATCCAGATTCAGCTTTCAGATACAGTTCAGATACGCTCTAGACACGGATGCCATTCTATTACTCATTCAGATTCAGCTTTCAGATACAGTTCAGATACGCTCCAGACACGGATGCCATTCTATTACTCATTCAGATTCAGCTTTCAGATACAGTTTAGATACGCTCCAGACACGGATGCCATTCTATTACTCATTCAGATTCAGCTTTCGGATACAGTTCAGATACGCTCCGGACACGGATGCCATTCTAATACTCATTCAGATACAGCTCGGATACGTTCCAGACACGGACACCATTCTGATACTCATTCTTCCAGCTTATAATTTACAATCCAACAAACATTCTTGGATGGCATCTACAAGCCCATCTCCAACAAGATTCTATCACTTCTCTAAATGGCATCTTTAAGCCCATTCCCTCAACTACACATTATCGAGTGCAAATTTATGGGCACTTCAGTGTCCAATCATCTTTCACCTTCGAGTCACTAATGTCAAAGCTCGCCAATCTAACTCTTCAGGTCTAAGAAGATTGAACAGGGGAAGCTGTTGTACCCCAAAATTTTCCCTCTCATTTATCAAAACTTTTCTCACAAGATCTCTTTGACTCAAGACTGGATTAGGGTTTGGTCAGCTCAGGACATCTCATCTTGTACTGATAACCCAAAATTAGGGTTTGAGTTTGCACAAGGATTTTTGGACTATCAATGCTTCATATGACTTTCAAACATCATTATGGATCCCTAAGATCACTCATGACAAGTTTCAAGCCTTGAACCACATTTTTGATCAGTCAATTGGACAGTTGACCTAAAAATCAATTGTATTGGGGAAAAAGTCAACCATGGCCAATTAACAGTCAAACTTCATAATTTTTGATCAAAATCAACATTTTAAATTTATATGTATCATTTTATCAAGTTTGGACCACAATTCCTCAAGAAATTTGATCAAATCACCAAAAGGGCAAAATGGTCAAAATTAGGGTTTTGACCGAGGAAGGGCAATTTCTGATTTTTAACCTAGAAAATGACCAATTGAGTTAAAGCATGATTTCAAGGATTCAATGGAATCATCTTGACTTAATTACATGGCTCAAAACATCTCAAATTCATTGGATTGACAGATGAAATTTGCAGTCAACTAGTCAAAAGTCAACTGTACACTGAAAAGTCAAACTTTGACTTTTTCGTCAAAATCAAGTACCAAGGATCACAATTCATCAAAACATGTCAAAATGGGAAACGTGTTCATCAAGAAATCCAAGTTTGAAGATTAGGGTTTGAATTTGAAATTTTTCTAAACTTAGAAAATTTTCTTAGTATAGAAAATTTCTTGTTTTTTCTCAACTTTAGGCCACTTTTTCACCATGATGCATAATGATTCAAGGAAAGTTACCAACATGAAAGTTGTAGACCTCCAAGAAATCTACAACTTTTCTTCACACACTTTTCCCTAAACATGCTTGGATCTCAAGATATAAATTTATGAATACATGGTTATGAACTAAATAACTTAGTGAAATTTTGCCCTAATTTAGGCAGGTTTTGGACCCAACTTCATGGAAATTTTTCACCTAGTTCCAAGAGGTATCTCAAAATGAATTTCAAATATGAGTTATAGATCATATTGCAAGCTTTCCAAAATGTCCAAGAACTCCTCAAGATCATTTTTGAGTAGGGAGAATCGAAGAGATGAAGTTGGAAATTTCTCACTTTTTGTCCAAGCCATTTCATGAAGAACAAAGTTGCAATCAGTACCTATGTTGCTGTTGGCTCCTAAATTCGACACCTTTGTTTTATTGATGTCAGCCATTAAAGCTGAAGGATGTTTTCGACTGGCTAAGTCTGTCGAAATGTCCGTCGAAAGATGGTAAAGTACTTAGAAGATTTCTTCCCAGGGAGAAGTTGGTTGCCTTCGACGTCGAAGGAGTTTCTCGTCGAAGATGTCTCTCGACGAAAGTGTTCGATGGTTCAGAGTGGAGCAGTTTGAAATTCAAGCGTTTGGAGGGAAAACGGTTTCCAGCAGTTACCACGTGCAACGTGCAAAGATCTGGAGCGTCGAACGTTGAGAACGTGCCAAGTGGAATCATCTCGAAGTAGTGTAACTGCCCGACGGTTACTTGGAATGTTTTAGTATAAATAGTAGTAGACATGTAGTTTCTCGCGTGTGTTCACAATTCTATACAAAGTCACTCATATAGATTCGAGTACCCAGCGTGTGAGAAAGAATTGTTGAGAAATGTATGTGTGAAACACCAATTTTATTAATCAAAGTCATTTACTTTTCCAGAAATTTACTTACTTTCCTCTTTACATTCCTGTCGAAGCCTTTTACATTAAGCCTTGTTTATTTTACCAAGTCTTTCCTTCATGCAATTTACTTGAAACCTCGTTATTTTATTTAAAGCCTCTTTATTTAAAGCCTTATCCAAGTTAATCAAACTTCAAAATCAACCTATGTCCTAGGATCAATCTGATCGATCCTGCGAGTAACCAAATAAGTAACCATTTGGAAGATCAGCGGTTGTTTACCAAAACTCAAGGTAAACAAATTGGCACACCCGGTGGGACTGTGTGTTGATTGTTGAAAATAATCTCATCTTTTCGAGGAGTGTTGTATGTTATTGAGAAGTGGTAGAATATACACTAACGATAACAATACTGCCAGAGGAAGGGAAGAGATGGCGAATCCGCCAAACAATAACGAAATCCCACAAACGACTGTGGGAGCAACGGTTAGTGCGACCGTAAGTGAAGCGACAACTGCTGGTTCGACACCAGCAGTAACAGTCACAACAACGGGGCCAATACCTTCGTTCACAGGCCCCAGGATGCCTTTGGGAACTCCCCCACCAAGGGGAAATTTAGGCACAAGGCCTTTGGTTCCCCCAGGATTTATTCCATTCTATGGTATGCCAACTTCTGAAGTGGCAAGCCTGACAAATGCTGCGTCCACTTTTTCAGAACCTTTAGTGAGCGCCTCTTCGCCACTCCAAGGCTCTGGAGTAGGCATGGCGAATAGAAATAGGACCCAACTCTTAGGAGGAACGTCCCAAGTAGCCCATGGCCTTACAAATGCCTCGACAGCAGTCTTGAGGCAACAAATGGACGAAAGCAACCATGATATGGTGCAAATGTTGGCACAAACTTTGAGTACAGTGCTAAACCCTCTAATACAAAACACTACTCAATCGAATCAGCAAGTGACAGCGCAAATGGCGCGTTTGGCTGATTTCTTTGGAGTACCCCAACCTATTCGACAGCCCCAAAGGGCGCAAATAAGGGGAAACCAGGGGATATTTTTAGAGGAAGAAACCACCATTAACCAGGCTCAACAGCCTGTCGAAGAAAACCTTAGGGCACGATTGGAACAACCTGTCGAGGAACCTAGGGTAATAACCCCAGAGGTAAGGTTAGTTATAAGAAACCAAAATGCTGACGAAGTAGTTCAGCATATCCAATACCAAAACATGGGTTTGGAAAATAATCTGGCAACCATGATTGAAAGGATCATGACTCAGAATGGGATGAACATGGGCTTTCGAAGGCCCAACTTTACATCTCCATTGTCAGAATACGTGTTACAAACGGACCTACCTCCTAGATGCAAAGTCCCCAAATTTACTAAGTTCTATGGGGACACGACAGAATCTACTGTCGAGCATGTGGCGAGATATTTGATCGAAGCAGGTGACATTTCAAATAACGAAAACCTAAGGATCAAGTACTTCCCAAGTTCTTTAACAAAGAACGCTTTTACTTGGTTTACAACTCTCCCCCCCAATTCGATCCATCATTGGACCCAGTTGGAAAGATTGTTCCATGAACAATTCTACATGGGGCAAACCAAGATAAGCCTGAAAGAATTGGCCAGTGTGAAGAGACGTTTCACTGAACCTATAGACGAATATCTAAATAGGTTTAGGTTGCTCAAGGCGAGATGTTTTACACAAGTGCCAGAACATGAGTTGGTCGAAATAGCCGCAGGCGGTTTAGATTATTCCATTAGGAAGAAGCTAGACACCCAATACCTGAGAGACATGGCCCAACTGGCCGATATAGTTCGAGAGGTAGAACGCCTCAAAGCTGAAAAAGCTAAGGCAACGAAAACTCACAAGAGAGAGAGGATAGCGTACGTTGAGATGGATGACGAAGATCCAGAATCCTTCGACGATACTTTGACTGTCGAAGAAGGAGAAGTCGATTTAGCAGAACTGAAACAAGGGCCACCACACTCTTGTAAACTGTTAGTCCCCTCAAGTGGGAAAAATCCCATTGGTCCAGAAAGGACCAACGATAGGTTCCCAAAAAAGACTTATAGTTTTGACATCACAAAATGTGATGAAATATTCGACTTGCTGGTTAAAGATGGCCAAATGATAGTACCCCCAGGGGTAAAAGTGCCTCCTCTTGATCAAAGAAAGAAGAGAGGTTTTTGCAAATATCATAATTTTTTGGGCCATAAAACTTCTCAATGTTTTCTTTTCAGGAATCTTGTGCAAGACGCTATCGAAGAAGGGAGATTGAAGTTTGCTGACAAATCCCCCATGGCCGTCGACTCAAATCCATTGCAGGCTGAAGCCCACTATGCTGAACCATCTGCGGTGAACGTGATAGAGGCGACCGGGATCCAGTCGAAGAAGCCAGGAATTACCATGGTCGAAGTCTCAAAGGACCACATCAACATGCCAATCTTTGGCAGTTTTTCTGGAAATTTATCCAGGAAGACAATTGAAGCTGTTCAGAAAGCGGTAGAAAGCCCGAAGTTGGAGACCGCTGAAGCACAAAAAACAGGACCAAAATCCAGTTCCCACTTGGCCGCAGTTCAAGGCCAGACGGAGAATCTGGGGATACAAATGAAGCAGTTAACTCTTGCTAACAAAGATACAATGAATATCAACATGGTCGAACTTTCTGACCCAAAAGCATCAGAAGAGGCCATGAGGCAAGAACAAGCTAATAAGACTGCTTTCCCTCGGGAAAATGAAAATTTGGCAGATTTTTTACAGAGATGCCAGAAAAAGAAATCAGAGGTGATGCTGTGTCCAAGATGCAGTTCGATCTTTGATAAAAAAGCTGCTGAACACATTCAAGGCGTAAGAGCAGCGAATAAGAGAAGGGAAAATGTTGACCTTCGACATGATCCCAGAAGAACTTCCCAAAGAGGTTCAAACCAAGAAAGGAGGCCATTGACTTTTAGGCCTCCCACAAATGTGCCAGTAGACACTTGGTACAAAACCTCTGGTCGAAAAAGGCCAAGTGAGGAGAAATGGCACTCTTTCGACGTGCCAAGAGGTTCCTCTTTGACTCAAAAGAAAGAGCCTCAGGTTGCTGCACCTAAGGTTGCACAAGTGTCCAGCAACTACAAAGGTAAAAATCCCATGTCTCGATCTCAATGGAGGAGATATCAAAGGAGACGAAAAGCTGAAAGGGAGGCTGCCAACGAACCAAAGGCAGAAACCAGTTCGAACGTTCCTCAAAGGAAGCAAAGGAAACCTCTAGAAAGAGAGCCAGTAACCAACAGGCTAGTTTGGCCTAACCAAAGTGAAGTCGAAGACGAAGACGATGCTGAGTCTGATGATACTTTGGACATAATGGTGAATATAGTTTCAGTGCTGCCCAGAGAATTCAATCGACAGGTAGAAGTCGAAGCAAGTGACTGGGAAGTGGAGCAAGAAATGGCCAAACATAGGCCAGTGTGCTATTTTGTCATGGACAATGGCACTACTGAGGAACAAAATGGCTTCTTCGAGCCACCTACAGAGGCGATGAAAAATCACCTCAATCCTTTATTCATAAGGGCTAAACTCGAAGAAACTACTGTGAATAAAATATTGGTGGATTGTGGGGCAACCATCAACATAATTCCTCACTCTATGCTAAGGAAAATTGGCAAAAGGGATGAGGACATTAAGCCTCACAACATGGTCCTGTCGAACTATGAGGGCGGCATAGGGACCACTATGGGAGTGATCCAGCTAGATATCAAAGTAGGGTCGATCCTTCGACCAACGATGTTTATGGTCATATCGGCCAAACCTAACTACAATCTTTTGTTGGGCCGTGAATGGATTCATGGTGTTGGCGTTGTGCCTTCATCAATGCACCAAAGGCTGCTCCTATGGCGTCCAGATGGGATGGTCGAAAACATAGAGGCAGATCAAAGCTATTACCTTGGTGAAGTGAATCACCTGGGTTTGGCAGATTTCGACAAGAACTTTGCTCACATAGGGCCATGTCCAACACCTGACTTCGACATGGCGCCAGCGCCAAACACTTTTTGTTCCCTATACCTGCATCCTGAGCATGGTTTCCAATGGGACAGAGAAGACTTGTCCCACATAGACTTCAGTGGGTTAACTGATATCCAACCAACTGGTTGGGGAAGTGAATTCAGTGATAATGACTGAGTCACAATCTTTGAAGCGAATTTCGGCTTATGTAGCCGAAACCAAGATGATAACGGCTCTCGAAGCCGAAGTAAAGTACATGGCCACACAGGCCAATGATCAACAATTATCTGCTGTAGGTCCAGGAAAGGATTTCGATCCAAAACCTCCTGATATCATGCCAGAAGAAATGCAGGAACAGAGGCTCGATGCCATCTATGACGATGAGCCTTTGGGCTTCGAAAAGGACCCCTTGGCGAACAACATTAAAATGTTAGCGCAAGACCCTTTAGAAGAAATCAACTTAGGCGAAGGATCAGAGAAAAGGCCAACTTACATCAGCGCCAAAATAGATCCAGTACTTAGGTTGGAAGTAATCCAATTGCTGAAAGAGTTTAAAGACTGTTTTGCATGGGATTATGAAGAAATGCCTGGTCTCGACAGAGGATTGGTAGAACTTCAGTTGCCAATCAAACCTGGGAAGAAGCCAATCAAGCAAAATCCAAGGCGCTTCGCTCCAGAAATACTATCGAAGATCAAAACGGAGGTCGAAAGACTTCTGAAATGCAAATTCATCCGTGTTACAAGGTATGTCGAATGGATTGCAAACATTGTGCCAGTAATTAAGAAAAATGGTACGTTAAGGGTGTGCATAGATTTCAGAGATTTGAATGCTGCTACACCCAAAGATGAATATCCTATGCCTGTGGCGGAAATGCTAGTCGATTCTGCCGCTGGCTATGAATACCTGAGTATGCTCGATGGTTATTCAGGATATAATCAAATATTCATCGCTGAAGAGGATGTGTCGAAAACAGCTTTTCGATGCCCTGGGGCCTTAGGCACTTACGAATGGGTAGTGATGCCTTTTGGCCTAAAGAACGCTGGGGCAACGTACCAGCGAGCAATGAATACTATCTTCCATGATTTTATTAACACTTTTATGCAAGTATATATTGATGACATTGTTATAAAATCTGTTTCCAGGAAGAATCATATTGACCACCTTCGACAATCATTCGAAAGAATGAGAGAACATGGTCTGAAGATGAACCCTTTGAAGTGTGCGTTCTGTGTGAAAGCTGGAGATTTCTTGGGCTTCGTTGTCCACAAGAAAGGAATCGAAATCAACCAGAACAAGACGAAGGCAATTTTGGAAGCGAAAGCGCCGTCGAATAAGAAGGAACTGCAATCTCTCTTAGGCAAGATAAATTTCTTAAGGAGGTTTATATCTAATCTAAGTGGGAAAGCTCAGGCCTTTTCACCCTTACTTCGACTGAATAAAGAGGGGTTCGAATGGGGGCAAGAGCAACAAGAAGCCTTCGACAAAATCAAAGGGTACCTCACTAAACCACCTATTCTTGTGCCTCCTTGTAGCAATAGGAGCATGAGATTGTACATAGCTGCATCCGACAAAACTCTGGGAAGCATGTTAGCCCAAGAGGATGAGAATGGAGTCGAAAGACCCATTTATTATCTCAGTAGAGTTTTGAACGATGCAGAAACTAGATATAGTGAAGTTGAAAAATTGTGTCTATGTCTGTATTTCTCTTGTACAAAACTCAAGCAATATATAAAACCAGTTGATGTGTATGTTTCGTCTCATTTTGATGTTTTCAAATATATGTTGTCGAAACCTATCTTGCACAGTCGAATTGGCAAATGGGCATTAGCATTAACTGAATACTCCTTGACCTTTATGCCTCTTAAGGCAGTAAAAGGACAAGTGGTTGCAGACTTCATAGTTGACCACTCAATTCAAGTCGAGGATATTAATTATGTGGAGATAGAGCCTTGGAAATTCTACTTCGATGGTTCCAGCCATAAAGACGGAACAGGGGTAGGAGTCTTGATTATTTCTCCAGATAAAATTCCAACAACATTCAAGTACAAAATATCAGGTTCTTGTTTGAACAATAAGGCTGAGTATGAAGCTCAGTCGAAATAATGGGAGACTCAGAGTTAGTCATTAAGCAAGTCACAAAGGAATATAAATGCATAAGAGAGAATCTCATTATGTACTTTGTGATAGCAAATCGTTTATTGAAAAAATTTGAAACGGTTAATATTCGACACATACCCAGAGTCGAAAACCAAATAGCCAACGACTTGGCACAGATTGCATCTGGGTATAAGATTTCAAAAACGAGATTACAAAGAGCAATCGAAGTTCGAGAAAAGATAAAAGCAACTTGTCTATCACCATCAGACTTGGAATCGACGAGACTAGGATATGCTGATCACAGTAACTTCGAGATTTCGTTCATTGATAATTTGTCAGAGCAAGATTGGAGGAAACCCATTGTGGACTATCTTCAAAATCCAGGAGCTTCGGCAGAACGAAAAACAAAGTACAGGGCGTTGAGTTATGTACTCATGGGAAATGAGTTATTCAAGAAAACGCCTGAAGGGGTATTGCTAAAGTGCTTAAGTGAAACTGAGGCATACATAGCCCTTTCGACTACGCACGCTGGAGCATGTGGGGCTCACCAAGCAGGCCATAATATGAAATGGTTGTTGTTTCGACAAGGACTATACTGGCCCACTATGCTAAAAGATTGTGTTGAGTTCGCCAAAGGGTGTCAAGAGTGTCAAGTTCATACAGGCATCCAACATGTACCAGCAAGCGAACTTCACTCGATAGTGAAGCCTTGGCCCTTTAGAGGATGGGCGTTGGACCTCATTGGAGAGATTCGACCAGCATCATCAAAGAGTCAGAAATACATACTGGTAGGCATTGATTACTTTACTAAGTGGATCGAAGCTATCCCTTTAGTCAATGTAGACCAAGAAAATGTCATTGAATTTATTCAAAAGAACATTATCTTTAGGTATGGAATCCCTGAGACAATAACAACTGATCAAGGATCAGTTTTCACTGGTCGAAAGATGCAGGAATTTGCTCAGGAAACAGGTTTCAAACTCCTAACATCCACGCCTTACTATGCACAGGCGAATGGTCAAGTCGAAGCAGCTAACAAAGTGGTGATTGGCTTGATAAAGAAACATGTTGGGAAGAAACCAAAGAATTGGCATAAGACGTTAGACCAGATTCTGTGGGCTTGTCGAACGTCCCCAAAAGAAGCCACAGGTACAACACCATATAGGCTAACTTTTGGCCATGATGCAGTGTTGCCAGCAGAAATTTGTCTTCAATCTGCAAGGGTTCAGAAGCATTATGATATTCCCTCTGAAGTTTATTGGAACATGATGCTAGACGAATTGGTGGATTTAGACGAAGAGAGATTGCGCGCTCTCGACCTACTCAGGCTTCAGAAGAAAAGAGTAGAAGACTCTTATAATAAAAAGGTAAAACCTAAGGTATTTTTGCCTGAAGAACTAGTTTGGAAGGTAATTCTTCCCATGGATCGAAGGGATCGAAGCATGGGGAAATGGTCACCCAAATGGGAAGGACCCTTCAGAGTTATCCAAACTTTTTCTGGTGGAGCCTATGAAGTCGAAGAGTTAGGTGAAGATAAAAGGCTCTTGAGAGTAAATGGTAAATATTTGAAAAAATACAAACCTACACTTCAAGAGATAAAAATAAAATAATAAAAGAACAAGAATAAATTAACCATAAAAATGCCAAAATGGAAATTTTATAAATTTCAGCCAAGATGGCAATGTTGTCGAATATAGATTACAAAATATGGTTACAAAAGAGAATCAATCAAAAGGGAATAGAGTCCTTGAGTCGAAGGTACTTGGTTTGCTGCAGCTCCAACCTTTTCTTGCACCAGGCGTTCTCCTGCACTAGTTTGGCAATCTGAGCGTCGAAGCCTTGGGCCTTCTCAGCGAATTCCAGGCCTTGTTTGATTTCAGTTTGGCTCTCGGTGTCTGAGATGGTCGAAAGAAGTTCCTCCTTGCGTATAGTGTTGGCATTTATCTTCGCCTCTATTTCTTCGATTTGTGCCCGGAAGGAAGCATTCTCTCGATCGATGGCATCGACTTCTTCCTGCGTAGATGCTTTTTGGTTCGACAACTCCGCAATTCGAGAAGTCGTATCTGAAATAGCAGTCCACGCAGAGGAGCTTTTGCCATACAACACCTCAAGCTGACTGTTAAATCCCCTTTGGCGCCTGTAATCTGCTGAGACTTGATCAATCATAGAGTGTAACTCCATGATCAAGCCTGAAACTTCTGGGGCTACAGCTAACAAGTCGACAGCATTCAAGACATCCTTCAAGTATGATGGAGCAGTGGGGTCCCCCTCTAAAGCCTTCATCAAGTCCTTCTTGAAAAACTGGGCCTTAACCTTCGCCAAAGCTTCATCAAGAGGAGAGGTTTCAGTGGACTTCCCTGACAGGGTAGGAACCTCCTGACTAGCGTCAGACGAACTCTTGCTCTCGATGATTGCATTGAGATAGCTAACAGGGTCAGTTTGTTTCAAGAGTTCTAAGTCCTCTTTCGACCTGTGCTTCGTTGAGGTAACCCTTGCAACATCATTGTCTTGGGTTTGAGGCTGTTGAGTGTTAAGTGCCTCGACTTGTTGCTCTTCGACTCGGACTGGGGCAGTACCAGCATCATCTTGGTACTCTTCGCTAGCGTCACCTTGGTGCCCTTCGCCAGTATCTTCTCGGTTCTCTTCATCAACGGCACCTTGGTTTTCTTCGCCAGCATTGCCATGGTTCCCTTCGTCATGATCCTCTTCCGACAGATCCACCACCGGAACCTCTGTTGGCTGTTGTTCTTCCGTTTGAGGATCCTCTGCTGGTTTTTCTACCGTCTCAGCATTGGCCTCATTTATTTTGGTATGGGCTTCGTCAGTTTCCAAACCTTTTTCTTGTGGCCTGCTGAGTTCAGCAGACTCCAGTGTTTCAGAGGTCCTTGGTGGAGAACTTTCAGTGGTGTCCTAAAAAGGGAAAGAAGAAGAATCTTCAGAGATCGAAAGAGACACAGTCGAATGTAGGTATCTACACCTAAGTTATAAAAAGGTTTAAGAGATTACCTGTAAATTAGCTTCAGCCCCAGGGCTAGAATTGTCGCTTTCGACAGGCTTGTTGAGAAGAACGTTTAGTTCCTCCTCCGTTGGCTCCTCAATGATCACTGGAGGTGGCCTAGGCTTTCTCCCAGCAACCTTTATTCTGATGGTTCGACCTTCAGGAGCAGGAGCAGGAACAGGAGCGTCCTTCGTCAGCTTTCGCCTTTTTAAAGGAGCAGGAGGAGAATCACTTTCTTCATCGCTCCCAGATTCGACCACCAGTGCTGGCCGTTTCTTGGGCGAAGGTGCCTAAAAGACCAATGGGAATTCGACTTAGCAATTGTATCGAAAGTCAAAAATCGAAAGCCAGAAGAAAAATGAAAGTCTGGTTACCGATACAGAAGGCTTCTTCGAAGAGCTTTCCCCCTGTTGGTCGGTGGTAGTCTTCGCCGGCGCTGTAGTCTTCGCCGGCGGTGGAGGTTTTGTTGAAGGGCCTCCTCCCTGTTGGCCTTCTGTAGCCTTCTTGGCTACAGGCTTTCGAACAACTGAAATCAAATAAATGGTTAACAGGCTAGCAATCGAAAAGAAAGACAAAAGTAATGTGAAAGGATGAACTTACATTTCTTTATTTTGTCCAACACAAGGACAAAAGATTTCTGAAGCTCATCCATGAAGTCCTTCTCGTCGAAGAACTCCTCAGCATAATAGCTTTTCCACCACTCCTCGAAGGATGGTGAGCAAAGGAAGTTGAGCTGGTAGTCAAACAACGAGAGAACTGTTCGACCAGCATATCTTCCGATATGCTTGATGGCAGCTTCTTCGGTGTAATCATTACAGAAGTACAACATGGACTTCTCTCTTGGAAAAATCGGAGAAGGTAGGGTTTGAATAATACCAAACTGGCGAGATACCAGGTTTGGTTGGTATGCAATCAGACTCAAGTGAGTCTTAGAGCTCCTAAATCGAAGAGGCATGATCCTTGGTGTGAGGAACGCCTCCCACAATATTGTGTGTTCGTCAACATTGGGACCGCTCGACGTCTTTGGATGTGGCCTTGTGAACCATGCTGGGCCCACCTTCCGTCGAGCAAACGGAGCCATAGTTGAAACAAACTCTTTCCTTCGAGCAAACATCAGAACGAAGTTGGTGAAGGTTTGCTGAAATTCCAGTCCATCCTCCATAGGCGTCAACAGAGCCAGCCTGGTTCCTTCGACGCGTCTGTTCGCTATCTCTGGAGCCTGCTCATTTATCTGAACCTTCTTAGGTAAGAAAGATTCGAAAGTGGCATTGAGCCACAGTTGGAGCAGCCAAAAAGGCCCAGCAAGTAGCAAACTGGCCCTGTTCTCGATAATTTTTAGAAGAGTTGCCCCATTGCTGATCGAATCATAGAGGCTAGCCAGAATCAGTTCTGCCAAACAAATATTTTGGCGGTGATGCAGTTGAGTAGCGAGAGTGACCATCTTTTTGGTCACCTGCAAAGACTTCGAGCAAAATACAAAGCGAGTCAGCCATAGGGCTAGAAACGCTATGTGTTCGACATCCGACACAGCATCTGTCGACCTGTCGTGATAGTGGTTGATGAAAGTGGTGTATGTTGGTTTGGTGTCAGAGAAGCCAATTTGATCTTCCGACATCTCCTCCGGATCGAAGTAGTCTCCGGTGGATCGAAGGCCAGTAATAGCGGCCACATCGAAGAGTGTGGGGGTTAGCATCCCACAGGGAAGATGGAAAGTAAAGTGGGAGTAGTCCCAGAATAGCAGAGAAGCTATCAGCATCTCCGGAGAATAGTTCAAACATGTCTTCGACAGCATCACCAGGTCGAAAATCCCCATATCCTTCCAGATCGAAGTTTGGTGCTCCTCCATCTTTTCTAGCCAAGCAACGTAATCAGGAGTAAGGCTAGGGCCAGGCCTGAAGGCCCTAACACCTCTGTTGAAGAAGCGGAGGTCGATTTTTTCATGCGCAGGATCTTCATTGTCTTCTGCGTCTTTCTTGGCGCATGCAACCGGTTTGAGTTTCTCAACTACCGGGAAATAGCTCTTGATCTTCATAGCCTCAGAGATACTTGGATACATGGGGCCAGACATGGCAAAGATCTGGTTGGAGTATCCAACCGGGATCATAAGGTGGCGTGAGTAGGCATCGCGAACGGCGATGTCCAAGGGTTCAGGAACCCTTCGTTTGCCTGTAGAAGTTACTACTGGAGCAGTGACGAAAACCTTAGGTTTAGCGTTTTCAGATGGTACAGTAGCGCCAGGAGCATTGGAAGCAGATGCCATTGTTAGTGTTGAGGTTGAAGACGAAGTGAAGGAGGAAATGTTTTTGCAAAGATGACAAGTTGTATGAAAATAGAGAAGTTTGAAAGCTAGATGGCGTAAAAATTCCCACAATGGGGTACTTACTGCTATTTATAGTAGTGGGGAAAATCCCCAAAACCGAGGACATTAAATGCCATTTAATTATTGTAGGAGCTAGTGGGACGCGTGGCAGCCCCCTGTTGTTTTAGCCGTTCTGCAGAAATAGAGGGACGCAGCGTGCGTCCTCGGTTTTGGGAATTGTCATAATGACAAATTCTGAAATGACGTTTGGTACTGCACGCCGTACTGAAAGTGACGTCCTAGGTACGAATAAATGATGGTTTTCTTGGGATTGCCAATAGTTGGTAGAAAACAACAAAAAGTGCACAAGTTAATTTGTGACTAAGCGTGAAAAGACAGGTGTCGAATGGTGTTTCAAAGAATGCCTTTTTCTTTCAGAGTCGAAATAAGGCATTCTTGGGGGGCAATTTGTTGGCTCCTAAATTCGACACCTTTGTTTTATTGATGTCAGCCATTAAAGCTGAAGGATGTTTTCGACTGGCTAAGTCTGTCGAAATGTCCGTCGAAAGATGGCAAAGTACTTAGAAGATTTCTTCCCAGGGAGAAGTTGGTTGCCTTCGACGTCGAAGGAGTTTCTCGTCGAAGATGTCTCTCGACGAAAGTGTTCGATGGTTCAGAGTGGAGCAGTTTGAAATTCAAGCGTTTGGAGGGAAAACGGTTTCCAGCAGTTACCACGTGCAACGTGCAAAGATCTGGAGCGTCGAACGTTGAGAACGTGCCAAGTGGAATCATCTCGAAGCAGTGTAACTGCCCGACGGTTACTTGGAATGTTTTAGTATAAATAGTAGTAGACATGTAATTTCTCGCGTGTGTTCACAATTCTATACAAAGTCACTCATATAGATTCGAGTACCCAGCGTGTGAGAAAGAATTGTTGAGAAATGTATGTGTGAAACACCAATTTTATTAATCAAAGTCATTTACTTTTCCAGAAATTTACTTACTTTCCTCTTTACATTCCTGTCGAAGCCTTTTACATTAAGCCTTGTTTATTTTACCAAGTCTTTCCTTCATGCAATTTACTTGAAACCTCGTTATTTTATTTAAAGCCTCTTTATTTAAAGCCTTATCCAAGTTAATCAAACTTCAAAATCAACCTATTTCCTAGGATCAATCTGATCGATCCTGCGAGTAACCAAATAAGTAACCATTTGGAAGATCAGCGGTTGTTTACCAAAACTCAAGGTAAACAGTTGCCTAATCCATGCTTTACAGATCCCAAACTTGTTCCTCACTCCTTAATTAAATGCTTACTCAGTTGACAAATCTTTTATCCATGCCTAAGAACCATTATCCAAGTTGCAATTCCAAAAATGGCATAAAGTGACCATTGCCATTTTGGAAATGCACAACTTTTTCCACTTTCCAATTCTTGAGCATTGGACCTGTCTCTATTGTACACACAAGTTTCACAGGTCTAAAGAAAATTGTACAAGCTGATACCAACCCTAAGAGAGCAAGTACAAGCATGGCAAGCATTATCACTTCACTTTGCTTCAAAAGGAAGAAAGGTGGCCAAAAGGCTAGAACTGGCACATCTGTTGAAGGGAGGATAGAAAATGATCTTATACTAATATACAAACATTATGCAACACAATACACGATGAGCAAAGGCATGAAATACTCCCAACCAGAAAAACACCAAAAATCTGTCCAAACCTGCAGTTTTTGCATAAGCATACTCATCTTCCATTTGGCTCGTGCGTTTTAAGTTTTGATCATTCAAACATCTTACATACTTGATATCAAACCAATCCAGACCTTCATCCCTGTTATGTAATCACTTTTCCATCATCTTCCATTGTTGATTTCAGAGCTTGCAGTTTGACTTGGCCAAGGAGTTTCAGATACTTTCAGAGCAAGGCAAGGGTTGGAATACATTCAGGGAAGCTCAAGCAAGCATCAGGCCTCCATCAAACTCACTCCAGTTCCATCCACGATTCCAACTGAAGGAGGTAAAATCTCAAACTCTATCTCCTTGTACAGGCAACCATAGGCCACGATTTGTGAATAAAAAATGTAGTCCTCATCATAACGAAACTATACATATCTTTATCTTGCATTGATTTTACTTGAGTTGAGAGAATTTGGAACTTGAAATTTTTGAAAATATTAGGTTAAAATTTAGGGTTGTTAAAATTCTCTTTGATCTTTGATTAATAGTTCAGATAACTTATATGGTTGGAATCGTGAGTTCAAGTACTACAATTTTCATGTTATGAGTTTTCATTTTCATGGAGGTATGAGAGAGTTACAGGATGTCTGGCCAAGCTTGAGGAAGAAGATGAAGTACAGGGCAAGGACTTGTTTTGGGTTATATTATTTTTGCTTTCCATAAGACAATGGATGTATAGCCACCCCAGTGGCAAAGTAGCGCGCTGGTGAGACCCATGTCCTGTGTTCGAACCTGAGCGCTACTTTTGGTTTTTTCATATTTTGTCATTTTTCAGTTTTGTGACTTTTTTGCAGGATGGGCCTCCATTGTTTGGGCCACAGATTTTTTGCTTACAGGCTACCTCTAATATGCTTGCTATACCCCCTGACCCATTATTTTCCATAATAATTTTTATTTTATTTTATTTTTGTTTTCATTAATATTTTCTTTAATGAATAAAAATCCAAAAAATGTAAATTAATCATTTTATATTTTTATTTTGTTTTAGTTCATTTTTCACATAAAAATATATTTTATTTTTAATATATATCATGCATTTTATTAATAACTTGTAAAATATAATCAAAAACATATTTAGTTTAATTTATTTTTCATTTCATACTTATAAATATTTATTTTTGCATATATATAAATTTTATATTTTCATACAATATTATTTATTATTTTAATATAAAAATACATAAAAAATAATATGTAAGAACTTTATTTTCTTTTAAAATAATAATTAGGGTTAAGCCTCCCTTTTAAAAATTAATTTCTTTTCCTTACATTTTTAGGCTTAGATTTAAATTTTCTTTTACAAGATACAAAAAATATGTTCTTACATGTACATTGCATTGCATATTTTAAATATTGTATTGTATTTATTCTATTTCGTACAAATTCGATTTGGTTGTAATAATTTATTTAGGTTTATATATTTGCAAATCCCCATTCAAATTTATATTCCCCCCTCCCATAAATTGTTGTAATAGCTTAGAAATATTTATATTACGCAATTTATCGCTTTATATGCCATGATTAGTAATAGGGTTTGTATGACAAGATCAAAATAAAGAAAAATAGAACACCCTAAAATACAAGACAAAACCAAAGCATTAAAATAATACACTAGCACACAAGCATCCTTAGGGTTTCTCCACTTGGTTGCCTAAAACAAAAAATGTCATATTACGCATGCGAAGTATCTTGGCAAAACAAACAAATATAAAGATCATAGTCCCTCGATGACGTTATTCAAAAGTTGCCTTACAAAATGATCTTGGTCCCTCAAAATGCTAATATACTTTGCAAACATTTCTAATCATGGTTATACAATGACTCACGCCCGTCCCATTTACATCCAAAGATAGGGTTGCTTACCAAATCATTGGTAAGACAACAATGTCAAAGGAATAGAAAAGGCATAAGAAATACATTTGAGTAGGTATATTACTTCTAGTTACTTGCTCCATTTCAAACAACTATCCTTGCTATTTTCAAAAAAAAACACATTTCAAAACATCTTACAATCATTGAAAACATTTTCAAAAGACAAACATATTTGTATACATTCTTACGAATGAGAATCATTACAAAGATTGCCTAAACAAATGGCCTCTTTTACAAAATACTTTCAAAACCACACCAAACACAATTTCAAACAACAAAAGCAAGTAACTAAGAGCCCATGGAAAACCATGTATGAAAAGGGTGCTAATACCTTCCCTTTTCATAATCTACCCCCCGAACTCAAGAAAATATCTCAAAGGTCTTTCCTGTGCTTTTTCACCTTTCCTTTTGGATAAAAGAAAAGTCGGTGGCGACTCTTTCTAACCGCAACATTTGCGATAAAACGCAAAACCCTCAAGTCAGTTCTCCCACCGTATCACACATGCAATTCTCAAATTGGTCCATTGTTGTCTCATGGGGGACATGAGCTTTTTTCAGGAATTTGATTAATGTCCGAGCATGGGCGTCAGAATAAAGCAGCAATGACAACATTGAAATCTTAGAAGGGGTTTGCCCCAACTGTTCTACAATCTTGAAGTCACTTCTCTTTATGATTTTCAAGATCTCGTCCATCTCGCGAGCGGAGGGTTCTCCATCAACAAAATTATTTGCTGATACTTCAATCAAATCAGTCTCAACAACCTTCTCCTTCCCTCTTGTATCGGTCCTTGGCTTGGCTGTAGTAATGCGGATGGGCGTCCTTGTAACAACTGGTGGTGAGATATTGGGTGAAAATATTCTCCCAGTCCTAGTTACTTTGCTTGAACCAGCTATGTTACCGACATTGTCATCTTTTTCTTCTTTGATCCAGACATCTTGTTTAATCCCATGATATAACACCTCAGCACAATAATTCCATGGTACCGCTTTGTTTAAAGATTAGGGAATCGATCCAGGATTGGTAATTATTAAGGGAGAAACACTAGGTTCATTTGAAATCCTAATAGGACCTTTGGAGGTGATCCTAAGATGCTTATTTGAGATGGTAATAATGGAGAGGTCTTCACAGTTGTTAATCAAACTCTTGGTGATTGGAGTCTTCTCAAATAGAATTTCGTGGCTATCCATCAGGCGTTGTATGCCTTTCTTCAGCCCTTCACATCCATTAAATTGTATTGTACAGCACACAAAGTCTTTTTCACATCCCGGGAAGATCCCATCTTTCAACAGATTGTTCTTGATTACATTCAGCGAAGTAGTCAATTCTTCAATAGTGGCAACAAAAATTGTATCTTCAACAACATTAACATTCTTGTCATGCTTCGGCATCGGAGCGGTAATTACATTCGGCATTGGAGGAGGATCAAACTCAATAGTCTTGTTGTCAATCAAATCCTGGATCTTGTTCTTCAAGGCCCAGCACTGGTCAGTTTCGTGCGCGGGGCAACTCGAGTGGTAAGCCCACTTAGAATTTGGATTATATTTCAGTGACGAGGTATCAGGGTTGGCGAGAGGATCGCGCAATGTCACTAAATTAGCCTTGAGAAAATGTTGTAATGCTTGAGACAATGACATGCCTAACCTCGTAAACTGTCTTCTTGGAGTTTCAAAACATTGATGATTTGCAGATGGTCTTGGAGTAGGAGTTGGATTGGAGATACGGATGGCATTTACAGATGGATGATCATTCTTCTTGGTACGGGCCCTTGCCTCGTACATAGCATTGACTTCCTTTTTTGCAGTAAAAGGTTTCTTGATAGGATTGGAAGTGGAGGTATACGCCACAGATATCTTCCCACTTTTTATGCCACTTTCAACTCTTTCACCGGTTAAGATCAATTCGGTGAAACCAGAAGAAGAGCATCCAACCAACAGATTAAAGAAGGGACCAGATAAAGTTCCCATGAACATGTGAATGTGTTCCCTATCAGTCAAGGGTGGTTGGACCCTACTAGAAAGGTCTCTCCACTTTTCAGCATATTCTTTAAATCCTTCATTCTTTCCCATGGTCATATCTTGTAATTGAACCCTCGTTGGCGCCAAGTCGGCGTTGTACTGATACTGATGGTAGAGTGCAGTAGCTAAAACCTTCCAAGTATGGATAAGGGATCCATCCAACTGATAAAACCATTCAAGTTGCGTTCCATCCAAGCTCTCTTGGAAAAAGTGAACCCAAAGCTTCTTATCAGCAGTGTGCAACTGTATCTTGCGCACATAAGATTTCAAATGGAGTTTTGGACAAGAGACTCCATTGTACTTTGCAAAGACGGGTATTTGAATTTGTGGGGGATGACTACCCTAGAGATCAAACACAAATTGTCAAAATCTAAACCAGGGACGGCTTGGATTTCAACAGCTTTCAATCTGTCTTCTAACTACTTATATTTGATATCAGCGGGTGGATATTGCTCGCCGAAATAATCATCATCAGATACTTGATCATTGACACATTCAGCCTGAGTACTCTTGACCTCGCCAATCTGGTTCTCGTCCTCTTCAGATGAGTCTCCTCCTACTGGGATTTGACGGATTGTCTCCTTGAACCTTCTACACATGTTGAGTAGAGCTTTCTTCTTGGGCTTCTTCTTTATTGTCATCAAAGTTATCATGTCTTGCTGCCCCTTGGCGAGGGCCATTAGAGTTTCCTGGAACTGAGAATTTTGTGCCTGGAGATCCTTTACAGTTTTCTCTAGATCCATCTTGCTGAAATAAACAGTAGAAAGATAAGGAAACCTGTTTTTTGAAAACCTGGCATGTTATGATGCATGGAATATGTATATGTAAATGATTTCAAGGATTAATGAGATTTAAATTTGTATAGACAAAAGAATGAACAAACTTTAATTTTCATTAAACAAAACAAGAAAGATTACATCATGCCTCTTGGGCTTACAAAATAAATTTCTAAGATAAAAAGACTGAACGCATCCTTTTCAGCGTAAGGTAGGCGTTCACACTTTGCTCTTCTTATAGATGCTTCATAAGCTCCAAGACCTTCTTCTCACTAGCATAGAATTGAGCCTCGAAATTATCTCGTTCTTCCTTAAGCTGAATCCATCCGTTTTGCAAGTCTTCGAGAGAGGTAGGCATGTCGAGATGGAGGATAGTGTAGGAAACATCTCCTTCAACCACTGGCTCCATGATGACTGGTAAGATGGAGGCATAAGGAATCACAAGTTTCTGAGTACGAGCTCGCACCCATTTAAGGTAAGGCTCGAGGAGAATGGAATTCTTGTGTCCTAGCGTCTTACTATCCACCTTGGTCAACATCCTCCAAGCTCGGATAAACCTATAGCGATAACCTTGATCATCATTCTCGTAGTCAAATACCACTCCCTGGATAAGCATCTCATGTGAACCATCCCTTCGGGCGTAACCAAATTGTCGTAAAGCCAAGCAGGGGTTGTAAGTGATACCTCCTCTAATGCCAAGTAGGGGGACATTAGGGAATTATCCACAACGGTCAACGATAGTAACATTCTCCAAAGATCTGGAACACCAATGAATATCTGAATGTCTGAGCGTCATCAACCTATGGGACCACCTTGAACCTTGTTCATTCTTTAATAAAAATTGGGAAAGATGCGAAATAGACCATCTTGCCAAGAAAGGAGTACAACACATAATGATACCTCTTTTCCTCATAGTGCGAGAATGAAAAGAATGTAGGATGTCTCCTAACAAAGTAGGCACCGGGTTATGAGACATGAAGATTTTGACGGTGTTTACATCTATGAGTTGGTCAGGATTTGGAAACAAAACCATCCCATAGATGAGAAGGGACACAATTTCCTCAAAAGCTTGTAAGTCCAAGGAGTTCCAAAAATCTTGAGCTTTCTCAAACAATAACTTGACTAAGAAACCTTTGACACCACTCCTTTTTTCCCAATTAGTTGTGACATCAGGTTGTTGCAAGTGTAGGGCTTGAGCAATCTCTTCTAGTTTTGGATCTCTTTCCGTACCGTTGAAGGGTAGTTGATTGACAATTGGAATCTTCAAGATTTGGGATAATTCTTCCAAAGTTGGCATAAGTTGATAATCGGGAAATGTGAAGCAATGGTTTAGAGGATCAAAGAATTGGAAGAGCACCTTCATCATATCTTTATCAGTGTTGGGGGTAACCAAGTTTAGGAGGCGACCATGTATTTCGGTAAATGGAGAATTCTCAGGAACCCTTGTTGCTAACTCTTTAAGTTGAAGAGGGATCCTTACAAGATTGACTTGAATAGTTTTCCTGCGAATAGAATCCATGTCCTTCAAAACAGAACAAAGATAAATCTCAAAAATCCTTGAAATGGTAAGTGAGTATGAGTATGATGTTATGATGTTTATGATGTTATGTACAAGTAAATATATACAAACAAGACAAACAAATCCTTAGGTTTAGGCTTTCATGGAGTCTCATAGGTAAGTACCCTCTTGAAGTTTAGTTGGCTCAAACCTGTCCTAGAAATAGTAATCGGGTTCTAAGGGAGCTCAATATCACTGGTTTGTCTTCTCGGGCATTGTTTCAGCGCAAGCCTCTTTAATGGCGACTGAAATATCCCAAAAAACCAAACCTCAATGAGTGTAGTATCGAGTATCTACCAACTTTGGAATGCACCAAAGCCGGTCAACTCACTACATCCTAATGGCCAAGTTGGTAAAGTAAAGGTTCTAAAGTCAGTTAGTGCTTCATGAGATCACTCAGCGGCCCCGTATTCTCCTTGACTACTCAAGGGCTACCGGTACCCATAAATATGTCACACTAATGTAGCTATTTCTTAGACCAAGTCGGTATACCCCACACAGTTTCCACAATGTATTGCTACTTACCTATAAGGTATCCCAAATCCGGGTAGAGGATTTAAAACCAAACAAAGAACCAAAATATAAAGCATATAAGTCAAACAGTGAAAGCAAATAAAGGTGATATATCCCTAAGGTAACCCCACTTTTAAATATTATCCCCAGCAGAGTCACCGGTTCTGTGATACGGTGGGAGAACTGACTTGGGCATTTTGCATTTTATCGCAAATGTTGCGGTTAGCAAGAGTCGCCACCGACTTTTCTTTTATCCAAAAGCAAAGGCTGAAAAGAATAGGAAAGACCTTTGAGATTGTTTCTTGAGTTCGGGGGGTAGATTATGAAAAGGGAAGGTGTTAGCACCCTTTTTGTCCATAGTTATCTATGGGCTCTTAGTTGCTTGCTAGATCACTTGATTTTATTTGAAAATGTGCTTTGTGTGGTTTTTTTGAAAGTATTTTGAAAAGGGGTCATCGTTTAGGCAAACTTTGTAACAGTTCTCGTTCGTAAGAACGTATACAAAGTGTTGATCTTTTGAATATGTTTCAAGTTTGAAAGATGTTTTGAAAGTGTTGGTGTTTGTTTTGAAAATAGCAAGGATGTTTTAATTTGAAAATGGGCAAGCAACTAGGAACATTTTACCTACTCAAAAGTATTTCTTGTTTATTTCCTCTTTCCTTTGACATTGTTATTTTACCATAGATTGGTAAGTAGCCTTATCTTTGGATGTAAAAGGGACGGGAAAGGATCATCGTATAGTCATGTATAGCAATGTTGTAAGATATCTTAGCATTTTCTTTGAGGGACTAAGATCATTTTGAAAGGCAAAATTTGATAGCGTCATCGAGGGACTATGATCTTGTATTTTGATTGTTTTTGCTAAGACATCCCACATGCATAACATGACCATTTTTATAAGGAAACAAGTGGAATTACCCTAAGGGTGCATGTGTGAATAATGTGTTTATTTTTTCATGCTTGGTTTATCTTGAATTAGGGTTCTCTATGCATTGATTTTGTCTTTCCATACAAACCCTAATTTACTAGCATTGATATGAAAGCGATAAATTGCGGAAAGTAAATTTACTATGCTATTACATCATTTGGGGATAGGGTATACAAATTTACAAATGGTGATTGCAAGAATTTAAATCTAATTAACTATTACAACCATATTGAACCATATACAAGGATTGAAATAATAATGTACAAACATGAATAAATGGGAAAGAGTATGAATTTGTTTGGATTTTTGTTAAAAAAAGGTTTTGTTTGTTTTATCCTAAATAAACTAGAAGAAAATATTTAACCTAAAGAAATAAGAAAATTTAATTAAGTTAATTAGAAAAGAAAAGTTTTTTTTTAGGTTTTTATGAAAAAAGGTTTTGAATATTAAACTAGTATTAATTAAATAAAAGGAACTAGGGCTTCTAAATTAATATTAATTAAAAAAACTAATTAAACCTAAGTCTATTATTACTTAAATAAAAATAGAAATTAATTTGTTAAAGAAAATGTTTTTTTTTGTCTTTTTAGTCTTGAGAGAAATAAAATATAAACATATTATTACCTAAATAATAAATAAAATATTTTTGGGATTTTTTATTAACAAAAATAAATATTATGATAATACTAATAATAATAAAAATAAAAAGATAAATAAAAATACAAATATAAAAATAAAAGGTCGGGGTGAAGATTTGATTTGGAGTGTTTTTAAGTAAAAAAAACAGTTTTTGACTAAGCTTGGCCCATTAGCATTTTTTTGAAATCAGAAAATAAAATAAAAAGAGTTTGGGTTGTGTGTATATAACCAAACATGGGGGTGATGTTCAGCAAAAAGAGAGGAAGCCCAAAGGGGGAGGCCCAACGCTGCAAAGGAAAAAGAGAAGGAAAATGTGAAAAAGAAACAAAAGGCAGCGCGCTGAGGTTCGAACCCACGCCCTCTTGGTTACCAGCGTGTTGCCTTATCACGGGGGTGGATATACATCCGTTTATTAAAATTAAATGATAAATACATAACATATAATGCTTCCAAGGCATGTACCCCGTCTTCAACCTTCAGCCAGCCAGAGCACCTGTAACTTGTTCATCTTTCAACAAAAATGGAAAGTACAAACATGAAAGTTGTGGCATTTCTTCCCACGAATCCAACCATATAAATAACTAAAGCTATAAATCAAAGATGAGTGAGAATTTTTCTGGCCCTAATTTAAAACCTAAAAATTTCAGAAACTTCAACTCCAAAATTCTCTAAGCCCAAGCCATATAAATGTAAACTATGGATATGTACAACTTCGTGGCAATGAGGTCTACATTTTATCTTTGAGAATGAAAGCCTAACAATGTTTATATGAGGAGTTCAAAAATCAGAAGACTCACCTTGCAAATGGAGATCACGTTTTGAGTTTGAACAACTTTCAATGAGTTCTAGTGATTGGGTTAGCTTCCTCAAGTTCCCAGGAAGCTAATATGATGTCTGGCTTGAGCTGAAAGTGGATGAGGAGTTCTAGAGAAGTCAAGTTGCAGACCCCTGTTTTTGAAAATAGAACTTGATTATGGAGGTTTTACAGTTGGGCAAAAGGACTTTGGATGGTTTGTATTTGATGTTTAGAAGCTTTAGGAACCAAAAAGCTTGGAAACGCACGAGGGAAATATAAGTTTCTAGTTTTGGGGGGATTATGCATGCGTGTGGAAGCTTGAGGGAGTTTGAGGGCTTATGTATGTGTGTGGCAGCTTGAACATGACTTGTATATTTATAGGCAAGAGGTCTTGTATGTTATAATAAGCCAGAATTTGAAATCTCAAGTTGTACCATCTTTACTTGTTTTTGAAGCAAAGTTGAAACATCTTGTTCCAGGGCATTGTACAGGGATGCATAGAGTGGTTAGTACTTTAGACATGCTTGCTTTTGGTTTATAGGGTTTTTGTGTGCAGAAAGAACAATTTCAATGCTCAAGGAGAGTGGACTTTGTGATTAAAGCCACTTTTCCAAAATGGAAGTGTGAACTTTCTTCCAAAAATGGAAATACAACTTGGATAATGGCTCAAATGCTTGGATAATGGTTCTATCAGTTGTGTAAAATTTTAATTAAGGAGATAATTGCAAGTTAGAAGCCTGTAAAGTGAGATTATGCAGCATGGCTATGTGATTTGGTCCATTGTGCATCACAAATTCTGCCTTGTAAAATAACTTGAAACCCTAACTTCTTGCCTTCGATTCTCATTGCTCAAAAATGATCTCAAGGAGTTATTGGACATTTTGGGAAGCTTGTAATGTGCTCTACAACCATTATTTGAATCACTTTTTCAAAATACAATTGGAACTATGTGAAACTTGGCCCAGAAGTTAAGTCAAAATCCTGACCAAAATGCTCAAAATTTCACTAAGTGTTTTAGTTTCATGAACATGATTTCATGGATTAATAACTTGAAATCCATACATTTCTAGGAGGAGTTGTGTTAATAAATGTTTTATATCTCATTGAGATATAAAAATTTCATGTTTAAAGTTTCTTTTGAATCATCTTGCATCATGGTGAAAAATTGGCTCAAAGTTATGAAAAAATATGAAGTTTTCAATACTTAGAAAATTTTCTATGTTTGGAAATTTTGACTTTTCAAAATGAAATCTTGACTTTTTGATTTCTTGATGAACAAGTTTCATATTTTGACATGTTTTGATGAATTGTGATTTTTGAAACTTGATTTTGACCAAAAAGTCAAAGTTTGACTTTTCAATGTACAGTTGACTTTTGATTAGTTGACTGAAAATCAACTATCAATCAATTGATCTTGAGGGAAGTTTTTTGAGTCATACCATTAGGTTAAAATGATGCATTTGAAACCTTGAGATCATGTCTCAAACCAATTAACTATTTTCTAGGTCAAAAATCAGAAATTGCCTTTTCTCATTCAAAACCCTATTTTTGACCATTTTGCCCTTTTGATGATCTGATCAAATTTCTGTAGTAATTGTGGTCCAAAATTGATCAAATGAGATATATGAGTTCATAATGTTGACATGGATCAAAAATTATGAATTTTGACTGTAAATTGACCACAGATGACTTTTTCCCCAATACAATTGATTTTTAGGTCAACTGATCAACTGACTGAGCAAAAATGTGATCCAAGACTTGAAACTTGACATGAGAAATATTGAGAGTCCAAAATGATCCATGAAAGTCATATGAGACATTAAAAGCTCATTTGTCCTTGTGCATTCTCAAACCCTAATATTCAGTCATCAGTGTTTAAGGAGGTGTCTTGAGCTGATCAACCCTTGTGTAGTCTTGAGCCAAAGGAGATCTTGTGAGAAATTACTTGATAAATGAGGGGGGGAATTTTGGGGTATAAAAAGGGTGTATGACAGCCTTTGGGAGAGATAATCACAGCACCGATGCCATTTCCAAGTGCGATGGAAGCTCCGTCAAAGACCATAGTCCATCGGAATCCTTTTTCAGGTCCTTCATCTGGTCTAGGTTTTTCAAAATCAGTTACTAGCATGATATTCTCGTCTGCGAACTCAAAATTCATTGAATGGTAGTCGTCTACATCCTGGTGAGCCAAATGGTCATCTAGTACACTTCCTTTGATTGCTTTTTGGATAGTGTACTGAATGTCATATTCGGTCAGGACCATTTGCCATCTTGCCATTCTTCCGGGGAGAGCGGGCTTCTCGAATATGTATTTGATATGGTCCATTTTAGATATCAATAAGGTAGCATGAGTCAACATATATTGTCTTAGTCGGCGAGCAGCCCAAGCCAAAGTGCAACAAGTTTTCTCTAGCAATGAGTATCTTGTTTCACAGTCGGTAAACTTTTTGCTAAGGTAGTATATTGCATGCTCTTTTCTACCAGACTCGTCATACTGTCCCAGTACACACCCCATTGAATTCTCTGATACTGTTAAGTACATGATCAGAGGTCTTCCTTCAACTAGTGGAATCAAAATTGGAGGTTCTTAAAGATACTTCTTGATTCTGTCAAAGGCTGACTGTCAATCATCATTCCATTTCACTACTTGATCTTTCTTCAGTAATTTGAATATTGACTCACAAGTAGCGGTTAGGTGGGAAATGAATCTGGCAATGTAGTTTAGATGTCCTAAGAATCCCCTAACTTCCTTCTCAATGTAGGGAGTTGGCATTTCTTGTAAAGCTTTAACCTTTGCAGGGTCTACTTCAATACCTTTGCCACTGACAATGAAACCTAATAGCTTACTAGATCTTACCCCAAAGGTGCATTTGTCCGGGTTCAGTCTTAACTTGTACTTCTTCAGTCTTTCAAACAGCTTTTACAGGTGATCAAGGTGCTCTTCTTCAGTCTGAGACCTGACTATAATATCATTGGTGTAGACCTTTATCTCGTGATGGATCATATCATGAAACAAAGCTACCATAGCATGCTGATAGGTTGCTCCGACATTCTTTAACCCAAATGGCATAACCTTGTAGCAGAAAGTGCCCCACTGTGTGACGAAAGTTGTTTTCTCCATGTCTTCAGGTGTCATTTTGATCTGATTATAACCAGAGAAACCGTCCATTAAGGAGAATATCTTATGTTGTGTAGTGTTTCCAACCAGAACATCAATATGGAGAAGCGGAAAGTTATCCTTCGGGCTTGCCCTATTCAAATCTCTGTAATCCACACACATACGCACCTTACCACCCTTTTTAGGTATCAGTACCATGTTCGCAACCCATTGTGGAAAATAAGTAACAGCTAAGAATCCGGCATTAAATTATTTCATGACTTCTGCCTTGATCTTTTCTGGCATCTCAGGACGCATACGACGAACATTTTGCTTCACTAGCGGGCAGTCTTCTTTCGTTGGCAGACGATGAACCATAATATCAGTGTCCAGCCCTAGCATCTCTTTGTATGACCAATAAAAGATCTCAATGTATTCATACAACATCTGAATTAACCGTTCTTTAACACCATTTTCCAATTTGGCACCTATCTTGACTTCCTTTTTATTGTCCTTAATACCCAAGTTTTCTGTCTCGACCGACTCTTCATGAGGTTGTATTATTATTTCCTCTTGTTGTAATAGTCTAGCAAGTTCTCCTGGTACTTCACAATCTTCCCCACCTTCATCCTCGGCTTGGTAGATCGAACTTTCAAAGTCATAACTGGCAATAGCAGAACTGTTATCAATGGGATCTAGGGTGAATGTGGATCTGCAATTTGATACGTGAGTGTGTATGTAAGAGAGCATAGCTATTTTGACAAAGTAGAGTAAAAATAAAGACAAAGAGCGTAAAATTTGTATGCAAAATGTACAATGGTTTATTAATGACATATTAATATGAAGTGATAACCCTCACAAATAGACCATTGTGCCTCGGGTAAGACACAAGGCTTTTAGAGTTTAAATTATTCAAAAATTACATATAGTTAAAAATAGAAAAACAATTACTCCTGGATAAAAGAAATAGGCACAAAGTCTCTAGTTGTCCAATTATAGAGTCCACCGCTGGTAGTAGGGAAGATCCAATTGTCCAGGTTACAGTCACTGCCAGTGTCTTCCACAACATTGACTTCATGGTTGCTGATGCGTAGTGGCGGTCCTCCGGAGTGAGCATGACAAATAGCTTTTTGAGCTCCTGAAGTGAAACCCAGACAAAATTTGTCAGACTTGTAGGGGATGTCAGGAAGTTGGCCCCATATAATACACACACCTTCTTCAACTACAAACTTAGAATCTTTTAGAGAAGCCATTTTCAATGGAGATCTGGTAATCTTTGGAACAACGACAGCCGCTTTGGTAATTGCAATTGTCTGAGGAACCTCTTCAAAATTTTGACAGAGGGTCTTAATGAACTCGTTGTCCATCTTGACATATCTGAAAGAGTTAAAATGGCTCACCATATACTCTTATTCACCATGGACTATAACAATCTTTCCATAACCGGATATTTTAACATCTGATGCAAAGTGGAAGTGACAGCACCGACCCCATGAATCCAAGGGCATCCCAATAAGCAATAGTAAGATGGGAAAATGTCCATCACATAGAAAGTAGAATCGAATGTCTAGGAACCAAATTTACTAGGAATGTCCACCTCCCCGTGTACCATTCTCTTAGAGCCATCAAAAGACCTCACCACAATATTGATGGGCTTCAATGTAAGTCCTTCACAGTCCAATCTGTCCAAAGCCCCCTTGGGTAAAACATTTAGTGAAGAACCCGTATCAACTAGGATATGAGCCAGGGTAGTTCCCATGCACTCAATAGATACATGCAGAGCATCATTATGCTTCCTTCCTTTGGACGTCAAATCAGCATCGGAGAAACCGGTCTATTGTCAGCAGTCAAACTAGCAACACAGTTCTCAAATTGGTCGGCAAAAGTCTCTTGTGGCACATGAGCAGACTTCAGGAACTTCACCAAAGCCTTGTCATGGGCTTCAGAGAATAATAACAAGGCCAACATTGAAATTTTTTAGGGGGTCTGCCCCAATTGTTCCACAACATTATAGTCACTTTTCTGTATAATCTTCAGTATTTCCTCCATTTCTTTTTTAGAGGCTTCAGGAATGGTTTCTTTAGCTGCCCCCGTCCGGGTAGGCTCAACCAATACTTCTTTTCCCTGAGTCTCATCTGACTCAGTAGCAGGAATAACAACAGGAGTGACAGTAGGAGTAGCAACAGGAGTAATAACAGGAGTATTAGCAGGAATAACCAAAGGAGTGGCGACAGTCTTTGGAGAGATTTCAGGAGAGAAAATCCTTCATCTTCTGGTAATTTTACTGGTCCCAACAATGTTGTCAATGTTAGGATCAATATCTTTAGTAACTTCATTATTAATGGCCAGTAGGTCTTGCTTGACGCCATGGTAGTAGACGTCAACTCCATAGTTTCAAGGTACTGCCTTGTCGGAGGAATATGGTATTGGCCCAGGAGAGGTGATAATTAAAGGAGCAACCTTAGGAGTGGATGTAATCCTGACATGACCTTTAGAGGAGACCCTGGGAGGATTGCCAGAAATGGTAATAATTGACACATCTTTACACAAACTTCTTGTAGAGGGACTCTTCTCAAAGAGGATCTCCCGGTCATTAATCAGACGCTAAACGCCTATCTTTAACAACAAACAACCATTGGGCAGAGACGTAAACGGGTGGAAACCTTCACCACAACTCGGAAATAAACCGGATCGTAATAGATTCTTCTTAATAGTTGGCAGAGGAGTAGTCAATTCATCCACGGAAGAAACAGATAGAACATCATCAACAGTATTAATACCCTGGTCATGCTTGGGCATTGGTGCAGTTATCACATTGGGGGTTTCAGGAGGGTTAAACTCAATCTCCTTTACCTAAATAAGATCCTTAACTTTATTCTTCAGAGCCCAACAGTCATTTGTATCATGCCCTAGACTGTTGGAGTGGTACGCACATCGAGCATTTGGATTATAATAGGGAGATGTAATGTTTGGATTTTGAGGAGGCTCCCTCAGAGTGACCAAGCTAGCCTTCAATAGGTGTTGCAATGTTTTTGATAAGGGCATGTTGAGTCTGGTGAATTGTCTTCTGAACGCATCCTGTCTGCGCTGATTGTTTTATCGTTAAGTTGATGCTGGGTTGGAGATCATTACAGCTCCTATCGTCCGACGGTGTTCGGCTTTACCCTGATTTCCCTGGCCATAGGCAGAAATAACTTCCTTCTTCCCACTGAAAGTCTTCTTCTCATCACTCGAAGATGCAACCCCTTAAATTTTTCCGCTTTTAATGCTAGCTTCTACTCGTTCTCCCGTCAATATCAGCTCGGTGAATCCAGCTGAAGAGCTCCCGATCAGGTGGTTGAAAAATGGGCCTGATAATGTACCCAAGAACATATCTAACAGCTCTCTATCAGACAGAGGAGGTTGGACTCTTCCTACAAGATCCCTCCATTTTTGGGCATAATCTTTGAAACCCTCACAGAACCCATAGACATGCTTTGAAGTTGCGTATGGGTCGGCGAGAGGTCAACATAAATTGGTACTGCTTGTAAAAAGCAGTAGCCAGATCTTCCCAATTACAAATGTTGGTTCCTTCCAATTGACAGAACCATTCCAACTGTGTCCCTGACAAACTCTCTGGAAGAAATGAACCCATAATTTCATGTCATCTGTGTGGGGTTGGATCTTCCTGACATAAGACATTAAATGTAGCTTGGGACAGGAAACACTGTCATACTTTTCAAATGCAGGAACTTTGAATTTATGTGGGATGACCACCCCCGAGACTAGTCCTAACTCTTCAAAATTCAGACCAGATACCCTCTGAATTTCCATAGCATTGAGACGGTCCTCCAGCTGTTTATACTTGTCATCAGCATGAGGATATTGTTCTTCAGCATAGTTTTTTTCCTCTTCATCAGTCCCTGGGATGTTATCCTCTTCTTTTGTCTTCTTATTGTCCTCTTCCTGATTATCTCCCTCATTTGATGGAGTTGCAAATTCTATAGCTCGCTTGGATGGTCCTCTAAATCTCCTTCCCATGTGTAATACGCCAGCCGGTTTCTTTTCCTTCTTTGTCCTCTCTTTGACAATGAGAGCCTTCAGGTCTTCTTGTCCCTTATCTAGAGCCAGGAACATCTATTGGAATTGAGTATTTTGTGCTTGAAGATCCTTAACTATTTGTTTGGGAGCCATTTCTTTTTGCTGAAATAAACAGCAAAAAGATAAGAAACCTATCTTGAAATACCTGCTTTTGTAATGATGTGCATGACATGTTTATGCGATGTTTTCAAGGACTTCGGGAGATTTAAATTTGCAAACCAAAATGAAACAAAGATTTTATTAGTAGAATTCAAATTACAACTGCCTTTTAGGCTTACAATTGAAAATTAAAAACTCTTAAAATCTAGGAATCAATTCTCCCATGGGAGCTTCCTCTTCGTGTCGAGATAGTCATTAAGACTTTTTTCTTCGTGAAACTGCTTTGTGAGCTCCAACACTTTCTTCTCACTGCTGTAGAAGTGAGCTCTTAAGGTATCCCATTATTTTTTCATCTGAATCCAGGACCTCTGCAACTCTTTAAGATCAGTTGGCATGTCAATATGGAGAACTGTATAATGAACATCCTCTTTGGTGATAGGCTCTACAATCACTAGCAAGATGGCTGTATATGGCATCATAAGGTTTTGGGCGCGAGCTCGTAGCCATTTGGATAAGGCTCCATAGGAATGGAATTCTTATGCCCCAACCTCTTGCTATCAACCTTATTTACCATGCCCCAAGCTTGTATGAACCTTTGATGATACCCTTGAACATCATCCTCATAGTTGAACATAATGCCTTGGATACGCATATCATGGGGACCATCCCTTCGAGCATAACCAAACTGTCGTAGAGCCAGAGAAGGATTATAAGTGATACCTCCCATAATGCCAAGGAGTGGGACATTAGGGAATTCCCCACGGTGCTCAATGATAGAGACATCTCTCATAAACGGGGAGTACCAAAGAATATCCGAGTGAGAAAATGACATTATCCTTTATGACCAACCCAAACCTTGTTCGTTCTTTAGTACTGATTGAGGAAGGTTTAAAATAAACCACCTAGACAACAACGGTACACAACACATCAGAATGCTTCTTATTTTCATGGTATGAGTATGAAGGCAATGCAAGATATCTCCAAGCAAAGTAGGCACAGGGTTACGAGAGAGGAAAATCTTGATAGCATTCACATCTATGAGTAAGTCCGGATTAGGGAATAGTACTAACCCATAGATTAGAAGATCCATGACTTCTTCGAAAGCTTGGAAATCATAATCATCCCAAAATAATTGAGCCTTTTCTAATAGGAACTTGACTAGGAACCCTTGACTCCTCTTCTTGTTTCCCAGTTGGATATAACATTGAACCGTTTCAGATGCAAGGTTGTTGCAATGACCTCTGGCTTTGGAGCTTCCTCCAAACTGGTGAAAGGCACCTGATCAAGAATAGATACATCCAATAATTGAGAGAACTCTTCCATGGTGGGTACCAAATGATAATCGGGAAATGTGAAGCAATGGTGTTTGGGGTCAAAGAACTGAAAGAGTACACTCATCATCTTCTCATCAAAGCTTGAGGTAACCAGGTTGAGAAGTCGACCATATTTCTTGGTGAACGAGGAAGTCTCAGGAACCCTTGATACTAGCTTTTTGAGTTGGAGAGGTATTCTCACAAAGTTGATTCGGATGGTATTTCTACGAATAAAAGCCATGATCTACAAAACAGAACAAAGATAAATTCACTTGGTCCTTGAAATGGTTAGTGAAATGAAAATGGATGTTATGATGCATGATGTTATGTTTGAACAATTTAATCACACACAAGCAAAACACACAAGACCTTAGGTTTAGGCTTGCATGGGGTTTATAGGTACATACCCTCTTGAAGTTCAGTTGGTTGAACTTGTCCTAGAAAAGTAACCGGGTTCTAAGGAGTCTCAATATCACTGATCTTACTTTATCAGGCATTATTTCAGCTCAGGCAATCTTTTCTTGCAGTCGAAATATCTCGAAAGTCTGATCTCGATGAGTGTAGTATCGAGTATCAACCAATCCTCAGCTTTATACTGAGGTCGGCTATCTCACTACTTTCTAATGGCCAAGTTTGTTCAACTAAGGTTCTAAGGTCAGTTAGTGCTTTATGACACTGCACAGCGGCCACGTGTTCTCCTCAATTTAACACAAGGGATACCGGTACCAACAAATGTGTCACACTAACGCAACCATCGCTTCAACCATATCGGTTTATGTCGTACAGTCTCCATGATCTATTGCTGCTTACCTAAAAGTGCCCTAGACCCGGGTATAGGATCTTTAACAGTAACCCCAACAAACCCTTTAAAAATAAAGCATACAAAACACACAAGGAAAGTAAATTTAAAATGATCTAATTCTAAGGTAACCCCACTTTTTATTTTTCCTCAGCAGATTCACCAGTTCTGTAATACGGTGGGAGAATTGACGGTTATACTGGTTTTTCGTTTGTATTCGCAAATGTTGCGGTAAGTAAGAGTCGCCATCGAATTTTCTTTTATCCAACAAAGGAAAGGGTGAAAAGAACAGAAAAATACCTTTTGAGATTATTTCTGAGAAAGTGGCCAGATTATGGAAAGGGAAGGTGTTAGCACCATTTCCATCTGTAGTTATCTACAGGCTCTTAGATGCTAGATCATTTGAAAATACCTTGTAATTTGTATGTTTGAAAAATTATTTTGAAAAGACGCCTTAGTGTGGCGAACTTTGTAATGTTTCTCGTATTGTTGAGAACGTATACAAAGTGTTTTGGAAAATGTTTTTGGAAAGAGTTTTATGTATGTGAGAAATTGTTTTTGAGCAAGCATCTAAGAACTATATACTTTACTCGAATGGTTCCTTCTTTTCCTCTTTTACTTTAGACAGTGCTATCCTACTATTAGTGAGTATGTAGCTCTATCGTTGGATTTTTAGGGACATTCGAAGGGTTATCGTTACATTCACAAAGGAAACTGGGAAAGATACTTTAGTAACCACCATAGGGTTTTAAGATCATACCAAGGCAACATCAAGAGGTTCATTTTTTAGATCTTTAAACTGCAGGGTAGCCACTAAAATCTCTCACGTTTCGAGAGTTATGACTGTTTTAATCTGAAGGCAACCGATGTGGGAATACCCTAAAGGTGTGCATGTGTGAGTGCATTGTGTTTAAATTATTTACCTTGGTGTTAGGTTTGCTATGCTTTGTTTTTAATTTTCTTGTCATGTAATCCTATTACCATACATCTAAACAGTTCAAATATGCACATGAATTTTAAAGTGCAGAAATTAAATCTAGCTATTACAGAGCCTCGAGGAGGGGGATTTACAAGTCGAAAAATTGGGGGAATAAAAACAGTAAATGTCCTAGTTTTTAACTATTACAAACCAGGAAGCAGGTGCAATAATATTAAAATAATAATGTTGAAATAAAAAACGAGCACAAATTAGAAAGGACGTTTTAAAACCCTAAGATGTTCTAAGTAAAAAAAAAAATCTTTTTGTTGTTTTTTGGTTTATTTAGGGAAAATATCAAATTAGATTAAATCTAATTAATTAAAATAAGAAAAGAAAATTATTAATTAAAATTAATTCTAGAACAAACCTAATATTTTTGGCATTTTTTTTGTTTAAGAAATATTAAAAATTAACCTAATTCTAAATTGATTTTAATTTATGAAATAAAAGTAAAAAATTATTAACTAAATTAATTTATGGAAAATAAATTAAAATAAAATAAAACCTAAATCTAAATTTTTTATGTTTTTTTTTCTTCTGATTTTATGATTAAAATGATTTTAAAAAGCATAAAAATAATTAAATTAGTAAAATAAATTTAAAAAAAAAAAGAAATGGATTGGGCCTGGTGTTAATTAGCAAACAGGGGTGTACGATTTGGAATTTAGGCCAAAACAAATAGAGCCCGGGAGCTGCACTGGATCATATGTTGCTAGCTCTTGAGAGTCTACCAAGAACGCCCAGATTTGGAGCGCTTGATCTGATGTTGTGAGGCTTTGATGGTGATGATCTGATGACACATGGTGCACTCCTTTAGCCTTAACATGCTAGATATGCAAAGGAAATTTTGAAAAATAATATGGCAAGAGGCAGGGATCGAACCCCTGTCCTTGCACACGCATAATGCTTTAACACCCACACACCCAACCGTTGGGACGGCCATACATCCAGGAGTATAAACACAACGAAATATATATAATGTAAAACAAGTAAAAATGCTAAATTGTCAAATGCGCGCGCTTCAGTGGGGTCCAAATATTTGAATGAACGAATCATAACATGCTATTTTTCCACGCCAGCTTCGGGGAGGTCAAACCACCTTCCACAGTGGTTGACCACCATCTTCTCTAGCATGTTCAAAAATGAAACCTGAAATTTTGTCTACCCCCCCCCCCCCCCTCCCCTAAAACCTAGGCTGTGAGTTTAACCATGGCCTTACTTTGGTTTAAAAATGCCTATATCTCTGAAACCGAAGCTCACACATTTTCAAACCCTAACAATGACAAATTGTGGTTTTGGCACTGAAACTCACATGAAGCACGTTAAAACTTTCACAATGATCAATAATAGTATGAATACGCAAAGAAAATCAGTTTAAATCATGTATTTGAAAGGTTTTGAATCAGAATCTTACCAAGGTTCGGTGATGCGTGGATCTGTGATTTTAGGGTGCTGCACGCCTTGGGAATGAGTGGAGTAGGTTCCTGGGTATCTCAGGAATATGACTATGGTATTGTTTTGGATCGAAGGAAGTTGAAATGTCAGTTTTGAATTTGACAACTTTATGGAATTTTTGCAATTTTGGTGTGCTTTTCTGAGCCAATGTCTGCGTGTCTTGGGCTTGTAGAAGTGTTGTTTATATAGAGGAGTGAGGGAAGGTGGCCAGGAAGGGAAGTAAATCAAGCATTAAGACCATGTTTTAAAGCTATGATTACAATTTGAAAATATGCCATATTTGCGAATAAACATGCCATTATGCCATGATCCATTTTTAAACATTCTATGTAATTTATTTTGTATTTATTTGAATAAAACAAAATAAAAATAAATAAAATAGGTAAAAATGGAAAGGCAAGGTAATAAAGAATTTAAAGGTCCTTAGACATTCCATGAACATGTTTAGGCCCTAAAATTTAGGCCCACTAACTTGAAAAAATAAATTTGCCCGAAGTTGACTTCATGTATTCTTGAAAATGTCTCAACTTGTGTAAGCCATAACTTGCTCAATTTTTATCCAATGAAGTTCACCTTTGACTTTTTGGAAATCCCGATATGTCTTCTTCAATCTCTATGTTGATCAATTTTACATTTGAAGGCTTTATCTTGATGTAAATGGTCTTGGAAAAAAGTGTCTTTTGTTGACTTTCTGAAAATGACCTGTAATGTATGAACTTGTATTTTCCAAATGATGCATTTCTTGAACTTGAGGATAAAAGAGAAGTTTTAGCTAATTGTATTCTCTTTAAAATGAGCTTTGGTTGGGGCAAAATGGATAGAGTGTGTGAAAGTTATGCCTGGTCAAAGTTCAATTGACTTCTCCTATAGAAACCCTAATTTAGCTATTCTTGACTTTTGATAAATTAAGAGCATTACTTGAGGAATCATGATCAAACCTTGATAAAATGATGATTATCAGTTCAAATTGTTGATGTTTACCAAAAAATCTTGAAGTTTGACTGTATAGGCCACAATTGACTTTTGACCTAGTATAGTTAATTTTCAAACATTTGAGCAGTTGACTGAACAAACTTATATTGAAAGGCATGAAACTTGGCATGGATAATCTTGAATAAATATTAGGGACCACGGAAGTCATGTGAGGCCTTTGGAGCTCAAAGATCTTGGTGAAAAGTGAAACCCTAGTTAGAAGTTCATTGCTTAGGAGGAGAATTTGTCTGATCAATTCTTGGTCCACCTTGAGTAATTGAGGACCTCTATGAGCATATCTTGAGTGAAATGGAAGGGAAAATTTTGGGGTTCAACAATCGCATTATGCTTTAGGAAGACTGTAAGACCTCCAGAAAGCATCAGAGGAGAATTAATCCCGTTCTGAGTGATGTAGTCAAGAGACAAGTACAAAATTTGTTAGAAGCATGAATCATATACCCGATATCCGATAGTAAATGGGTCAGTCCAATACATGTCGTACCAAAGAAAGGAAGTGTTACAGTTGTCAGTAATGAAAAGGGTGAAACCGTAACAAAACATACTCAAACCAGATGGAGAATATGCATTGACTATAGAAAGTTAAACAAAGTCACTCGTAAGGACCACTTTCCTTTATCCTTCATTGCTCAAATGCTTGAGTGACTGGCTATACACTCCCATTTCTTCTATTTAGACGGATACTCAGGATTTTTCCAAAACCCTATTCATTTTGAGGACCAATAAAATACTACCATCACATGCCCTTATGGTACATTTTCCTACCGGTGAATGTCGTTTGGATTGTGTAACACTCCCGCAACATTTTAGAGATGCATGATGTCAATCTTCGCTGATTTTTTAGAAAATATAATGGAAGTTTTTATGGATGATTTCTCTGTTTGTGAGCAGAGTTTTAAAGTATGTCTATCGAACCTCGAAATGGTACTTGAAAGATGTGTAAATGTTAATCTAGTGCTAAACTGGGAAAAATTCCATTTCATGGTCCGACAAGGAATTGTATTGGGACACATAGTGTCCGACAAGGGGATTGAAGTTGATAAAGAAAAAATAGAAATGATTGAAAACCTTCAACCTCCAAAAATAGTTAGAGAAATAGGAAGTTTTTTGGGACATGTCGGGTTCTACCGACGATTCATTAAAGATTTCTCTAAAATAACCAAACTACTAACTGGCTTATTAATGAAAGATGTTGAGTTCATCTTTAATGAAAAATTCCTGGAAAAGCGTTCGAACACCTCAAAAATGCTCTCATCATTGCACCTATCATGCAACCATCTGATTGGAGTAAACCATTTGAGATAATGTGTGATGCTAGTGATTATGCAGTAGGGGCTATCTTAGGACAAAGAGAAGACAAAAAGCTTAATGTGATTTATTATGCAAGTAAAACCTTAGACTCTATGCAAATGAACTACACTGCAATAGAAAATTAACTCATAGTTGTCGTGTTCGCGTTAGATAAATTGTATTATTAATTAGTAGGAGCAAAATCATTGTTTATACCGACCACATATTAGTTAGGTACCTATAGAGTAAAAAGGACGCCAGACCAAGACTTTTAAGATGGATTCTGCTCTTGCAAGAATTCGACTTAGAAATCAAAGATAAGAAAGGCACTGAAAACGTAGTAGTTGATCATCTCTCTAGAATTGAGGACATGAAACCAGAACAAGTGCCTATTGGTGATGATTTCCCATATGAATGACTAGTATCCTAGTTAGAAAGCAACACAAGTGAATGCTCCTTGACTTATAATGTTACAGAAACAAATGAATTTGTGGAGGCAATTTACACCAAAACTACACCGCCATGGTATGCTGACTTTGTCAATTACTTAGCAGCCAGAGTACTTCCACCGAATTTGACTTACCGGTAAAAGAACAAATTCTTTCATGATCTTAAACATTACTACTGGGATGAGCCTCTTCTTTCAAGAGAGGCATCATCGGTATTTTCCATCTATGTGTCCCCTAAGAAGAAGTAGAAAACATAATATCACATTTCCATTCCGCTCCTTATGGAGGACATGCAAGCATTTCTAAGACTTGTGCTAAGATCTTAAAAGCTGGTCTCTTTTGGCCTAATCTATGGAAAGAAGTCCATATCATGATTATAAATTGTGACTGATTCCAATGCACCAATAATATATCTAGACGCGATGAGATTCCATTAAAAGGCATCTTATAAGTAGAAGTCTTCGATGTTTAGGGAATTAACTTTATGGGGTATTTCCCATCTTCTTTTGGTAACAAGTGCATACTCGTTGTTGTCGATTACGTATCAAAATGGATTATGGTTGTAGCTTCTCCTAATAATGATGCACAAGTAGTAATTAAGCTTTTTAAGAAGATAATATTTCCTAGATTCAGTGTGCCGAGACTTGTCATTAGCGATGGAGGTTCCCATTTCATTTCAAAAATCTTTGAAAAACTGTTGCTAAAATATGGAGTCTGACACCAGGTAGAACCACCTTATCACCCACAAACTAGTGGGCAGGTAGAGATTTCAAATAGAGAAATTAAGAAAATTTTAGAGTAAACAGTTTCCACCTCTAGGAAAGATTGGTCTTCAAAGCTACATGAAGCTCTGTGAGCATATAGAACAGCTTATAATACCCCAATAGGAACGACGCCATTCAAGCTAGTTTATGGTAAATCATGTCATTTGTCATTGGAATTAAAACATAAAGCTTATTGGGCCATTAAGACCCTTAATTTGAATTATATTGATGCCGGCGGAAAAAGGATTTTAGATATTCATAAACTATAAGAACTTAGATTAGACGCCTACGAGAATGCTCGAATTTATAAAGAACTAAAAAGTGGCATGATAAACACATATCTAGAAAATAATTTAACGAGGGGGACGTAGTAATCCTTTTTAACTCACGACTTAAACTTTTCCCATGCAAACTTAGATCTAGGTGGTCAGGGCCTTTTAAGGTTAAGAAAGTTTTTTCAAGTGGAGCCATAGAAATTAAAAGTAGATCAAAAGAGTCATTCATTATGAATGGACAATGACTTAAACATTATCATAGTATAGAAAGTCTAGATTACAATTCTGAGTACAAATTACAAGAGCTTCCCATTCTTTTGCAAAAATAGCCCTCGAATTAATGTCGAGCTCCCGACATTAAATGAAGCGTTTTGTAGGAGGAAACCCACAGTCTTAGATCTTAGTTTTGAGAATTTCAATTATTAGGATTTTAGATTTTATCTTACTTAATTTTTGCTAAATTTCTAACTTTCATAATGTTAAGCGGTATGATCTTTTGAAATTAACCATTACTAACTTAGTTTATGTCTACTTACTTTCAGGATAACATAACATCTCTAACTTTTAACTAACTTTCACGATGCAACAAGTAGACACTATGGGAATTATTTTTAGAGGCAGGGCCTAGAAGAGGTGTTTTGAGGTACTAGCTCAAAGAGAGATGGATTTAACTATCTATCCTGATAGACCCATCATGACCAAGCTACGAATCAGAGATAGTGTTATGTTTTTCCTTAACCAACTAAGATGGGATAACTTTGCTGTTAGGAGAAGATTTAGTACCTATTGTAGGCTGACACTTGAATTCCTGAGCTCCCTTACCTATTTTCCAGACCATGGTTTAGAATTTAATAGAGGACTTATCATCTTTAGGATGTTTGGTATTGATTACCACTACACCCATAGAGAAATAGATGAACTCCTAGATTTCCCTAATGGACCTAATGCTTTTACCATGACTCAAGAAGAACTTCGGATGAACCTTAAACTAAATTACTTTTGGGGTAGCATAACCGAAAACAACCACCATGATCCAAATTATATGAACTCTAAAAACATCCATAATTCAGTGATTCGTTACCTTCACAAGATCCTTGCTCACACCCTTTTCAGAAAAGAAGAGAACATAACCTTCATGTCCAGAGATGAGTTGCTTATTATGTATTGTACTTCACAATCCCTACCCGTTAATGTTGTTTCCTTTACGATAGCCAGTATGGATCGAATATCACAAGCTACCCATAAACCAATTATTATAGGAGGCCTGGTGACCATGATTCCCAATGTCATTGGATTGAGACAACCACTTATTAGACTTAACCGCTAGGTGGAATCTGACACATGAACATTCAATTATGTTTTAAATGTGGCATTATTAGAAACCTAGGACTGGATGAGTTTGAATTTCTGATCAACAATGAGGTTTTCCACCTCTTTACCTTGCCAAACCATGAAAGGACTAGCGTACATGATAGAAACAACGGGCTTTTTGATTTGGTCATACAAAATGAACCACCATCTCCTCTAGAGACACCCCAAATCTATGACCACTTTGATGCCTATCTCTTTGATGCTGACTCAAGTGCCTCTGCTACCCCTACTGCTCAGACTATTGATCACATTGCTGCAATCACTACAGTACAAACGGATATTGCTAATCTTAGAGGCGAGTTTACCATATTGCGCATGGACTTCCACGATGTGATACGGTGGGAGAACTGACTGGGTTGTTTTGCAGTTGATCGCAAATGTTGCAGTTAGCAAGAGTTGCCACCGACTTTTCTTTTATCCAAAAGGAAAGGTAAAAAAGCACAGGAAAGACCTTTGAGATGTTTTCTTGAGTTCGGGGGTAGATTATGAAAGGGGAAGGTATTAGCACCCTTTTTATCCATGGTTTTCCATGGGCTCTTAGTTACTTGCTAGATCACTTGCTTTTGTTTAAAAATGTGCTTTGCGTGGTTTTTGAAAGTATTTTGTAAAGGCGTCATCGTTTTAGGAAAACTTTGTAATGATTCTCGTTTGTAAGAATGTATACAAAGTGTTTGATCTTTTGAAAATGTTTTCAAGTTTTGAAAGATGTTTTGAAAGATGTTTTGAAAGATGTTTTGAAAGTGTTGGTGTTTTTAAAATAGCAAGGATGTTTTTGTTTTGAAATTGAGCAAGTAACTAGGAACATTCTACCTACTCAAAAGTCCTTCATGTTTATTTCCTCTTTCCATTGACATTGTCATCTTACCATTGATTTGGTAAGTAACCCTATCTTTGGATGTAAAAGGGACGGGCGTGGGTTATCGTATAGCCATGATTAGCAATGTTGCAAGATATCTTTATCATTTTTCTTTAGGGACTAAGATCATTTTGAAAGGCAACATAAATAGCGTCAGCGAGAGATTATGATCTTGTATTTTGCTTGTTTTTGCTAAGATACCTCACATGCATAACATGGCCATTTTTGTAAGGCAACCAAGTGGATTTACCCTAGGGGTGTTTATGTGCAAGTGTATTTATTTCATGCTTGATTTGTCTTTGATTAGGGTTTGCTATTTATTGGTTTTAGTATTTCCATACAAAACCCTAATTACTAGCATTTGTATATAAAGCATTTAAATTACGGAAAATAAAAATACTAAGCTATTACATCTTTTAGGGGATGGGGTGTACAAATTAAAAATGGGGAATATTGCAAGAAATTAAATCTAAATAATTATTACAGCCATATTGAATTTGAATAAATGTACAAAATAAAGATAAAAATGCAAAAATATGAAATGTAAGAAAAAAATGTGATTTTTTCTTGGTTTTTCATGAAAAGGGGTTTTTTGACCTAATTAAGTAAAATAATTAACTAAGAATAAGAAAATTAATATTTTAGTTAATAAAAGAAATTAAAGGAAACAAATTTTTTAGGGTTTTTTGTGAATTTAATTAAACTAGTAAATAAAAATAATTAAATAAAAGATCCTAAGTTCTAAATTGATTTTAATTTACAAGAAAATAATATAATAAGATTTAAAAATTGTTATCTAAGTATTAAAAAAAGAAGTTAATTTATTAAAGATAATGTTTTTGTGCTTTTAGTTTTTATGAAAAATAAACTAAATAAAAATAAAATAAAAATATATAAATATTTTTGGGTTTTTTAGTAATGAAAATAATAATAATAATAATAATATTAATAATAATATTAATAATAAAAATAATAAAAGATAAAATAATAAAAATAAAATAAAATAAAATAAATAAAAACAGGGAGGTTAATAAGTAAAATAGGGAGTATTGTAAGAAAAAAGTCAGGCCCAAGTGCTGCAAAAAAACAAGAAAATATCAAAAAAAATGAAGAAAAAAAATGCAAAAGGTCACGCTGGGACTTGAACCCATGACCTAAGAGTGACATGCGCGCGCTTTAACCACTGGGGTGGTGATACATCTGTTAACTTATGTCAAACCATAAATATATATTAAAAAATGTTTCCTGAAGGCAAACTTCATCTTCAATCTCGCGCCTGGCCAGACCACCTGCATCTTGCTCATTTCTCATCCATTTGCAAAAGTGTAAACATGAATCTTGTGGAAAATTTCCTCACGATTTCAGAAATATAAAGCGTTAAAACTATAGATCAAAGACAAACATGAATTTTAAGGGCCCTAATCTGAACCCTAACTTTTCCAGAAATTTCAATCTTAAAATTCTCTAAGCTCAAGCAACATAAATGAAAACTATGGACATGGTTAGCTTCAGGGAAATGATATCTACATTTTTCATTCACAAATTAAACATTAAAGATGCTTGTATGAAGAGTTCAAAAGTCAGAAAACTTACCTTGAAAATGGAATTCGTGTTTTGAGTCGGAGCTTGTTTCAAGATGCTGCAAGGATCATGTTAGCTTCCTTGAGGTCCTAGGAAGCTAATACAATGATTAGCTTGGTTGGAGAGTGGCTGAAATGGTCTGGAGAAGTCCAACTGTAATGCTCTGTTTTTGAACTTGGAAATGGAGGAAGATGGTATTACAGTCTTGTAACAGGGACAGTGATGGCTTGTGTGTGATGCTTGGAAGCTTTTGGAAGCAAAAGGCCAAGAAACGCACGAGTAGTTTTTGATTTTGGTATTTCTGGCCAGAATATGCAACAATGGAAGTATGAGATGCAATTGAGTTCTTGTGAGTTTTTAGGCTTAAGCATGCGTGTGTTTTGTTGCCAAGGACTTGTGTATAAGTAATGAGAATGTTTTTGTGCTTGAGAGGGTCAGAAGTACAAGATATAGGATGAATGCTATGTTACTTGATTTTGAAGAAAAGTGGGAGCATGGTTCCAAGATGAAGTACAAGCATGGGCTGAGTGATTGTAAGGCTTGAGACAAACTTCTCTTGATTTATAGGATGTGTATGATCAGAAGAAAACAATTGCAAGGCTCAAGAACAAGTTTTGTACATAAAGCTACTTTTTTCAAAATGGCATTGTGCACTTTCTTCCTAAAATGGATATAAAGCATGGCATTGCATTGAATGCTTGAGTTTAGGCCTCTAACAGTTATGCAAGCATTTAATTATGGAGTGCTTAACAAGTTTGAGACCTGAAAAGAAAAGATTATGCAACATAGGTTTGAGATTTGAATTTTGTTCATCACAAAATTTTCCTTGTAAAACAACTTGAAACCCCAACTTTTGACCTTCGATTCTCCTTGCTCGCAGATGATCTCAAGGAGTTCTTGGACATTTCGGAAAGCTTGTGATGTTCTCTAAAACCCCTATTTGAATCACTTTTGAAAAATCCAAATGGAAATAGGTTAAACTTGGGTTAGAAGTTACGTCAAAATCCTGACCTAAAATTCTCAAAATTTCACTAAGTGTTTAGTTTCAAGACCATGACTTCATGGATTAATAACTTGAGAACCAAGCATTTCTAGGAGAAGATGTGTAAATCAATGTTGTAGATATCGTGGAGATCTACAACTTTCATGTTTAAAGTTTCTTTTGAATCATCTTGCATCATGGTGAAAAATTGGCTCAAAGTTGTGAAAAAACATGAAGTTTTCAACACTTAGAAAAATTTCTAAGTTTGAAAACTTTGACTTTTCAAAATGAAATCTATACTTTTTGATTTCTTGATGAAAAATTTCATATTTTGACATGTTTTGATGAATTGTGATCTTTGACACTTGATTTTGACCAAAAAGACAAATTTTGACTTTTCAGTGTATAATTGACTTTTGATCAGTTGACTGAAAATCAACTATCAATCCAATTGATCTTGAGCAATGTTTTGAGTCATGCCATTAAGTAAAAATTATTTAATTGAACTCTTAAGGTCATGCCTCAAACCAAATGACCAATTGCTAGGCCAAAAATCAGAAATTGCCCTTTCTCAGTCAAAAACCCTAATTTTGACCATTTTGCCCTTTTGATGATTTGATCAAATTTCTTGAGGAATTGTGGTCCAAACTTGATCAAATGATACATATGAGTTTATATTGTTGATATGGATAAAAAATTAAGAAGTTTGACTATAAATTGGCCACAGTTGATTTTTTCCCCAATACAAATGATTTTTAGGTCAACTGCTCAATTGACTAAGCAAAAATGTGATCTGAGGCTTGAAACTTGACATGAGTAATCTTGGAGGTCCATAATGATACATGAAAGTCATATGAGGCATTGAAAGTTCAATTATCCTTGTGCAATCTCAAACCCTAATTTTAGTCATCAGTGCTTAAGGAGGTGTCTTGAGCTGATCAAACCTTGTGCAGTCTTGAACCAAAGGAGATCTTGTGGGAAAATACTTGGTAAATGAGAGGGAAAATTTTAGGGTAAAACAGCTGCCCCTGTTCAATCTTTTTAAACCCGAAGAGTTAGATTGGCGGATCCGCCATTCATGACTTGAAGGTGAAAGATGATTGGACAGTAGAGTGCCCAGAATTTTGCACTCGATGATGTGGTGGTTAATGGTGTAGGGAATGGGATTAAAGATTCCATTTGGAGAGTTGATGGAAAGTTGTTGGAGATGGGATTACAGATGCCATCCAAAAATGATTGTTGGCATGAATGGAAGAAGTGTTAGAATAAATCTTTGGTTAACTTATATTGAAATAGTGGATGTGTTGGGTTTACTACCATAATAATATCCATTAATGGATTGTATTTGACTCGTATCTAAAAGTTGAAACTTGAATGAGTATCATAGTGGCGTCTGTATCTGGAGTGTATCTGAATTGTATCTGAAAGCTGAATCTGAATGAGTATCAGAATGGCGTCCGTATCTGGAGCGTATCTGAAAGTTGAATCTGAATGAGCATCAAAATAGCGTTCGTATCTGGAGTATATCTGAACTGTATCTGAAAGCTGAATCTGAATGAATATCAGAATGGCGTCTGTATCTGAAGCGTATCTGAAAGTTGAATCTGAATGAGTATCAAAATGGCGTCCGTATCTGGAGTGTATCTGAACTGTATTTGAAAGATGAATCTGAATGAGTATCAGAATGGCGTCCGTATCAGGAGCGTATATGAACTGTATCTGAAAGCTAAATCTAAATGAATATCAGAATGGCGTCTGTATCTGGAGCGTATCTGAACTATATCTAAAAGCTGAATGAGAAGAAACCCATGCAGGATTGCTTCAACTAGTCATGTAGATGATTGTTCTGGCTTGTTTCAGGTGTTAATCTTTGGCCTTTTGTAAATTATTGATGATAGCCATCTACTGACTGATCTTTCCTGAAGAGATGAAAGATTAGTTGTATGCAATGTCATGATGTATGAAATGCATTGTACAATGATGTTCTAAAAAATGAATGAGATTATGTTGTATGTATTTGTGTTGTCAATGTTATGACGTATGGATGCGATGTATGGGCATGTATTCTATTCTACTATAATACTTTAGGGAAAATAAATTCCTGACGGTTGTTGGGGATGTGGAGTGCAATTCTTCATGTTTTGAAGTGTTGATGAGTTGATGAGCTTTTATTTGTTAGAGAAATAAACTTTGTTGTAAGGGAAACATCGTGTATTTCTTGTGAAATCCTGTTGGGGAATCCTGAGAAATTGGGCAACTTCTACTGGGGAGTAATAACTAGAAGTTTTGTCCTGCCGGGGATGTGAGAGAGCTTGATATCATTAAACTGCACACTGTGGGGGATTTTATGGAATGGTTTAAAGACATTATCCTATTTCTTAAAGCCATTAGTGATTGTCTTTCTATTTTTTTGTTCCCCTTTTATTTGCTTATTTATAAACAGTAGTTACGTTCAAATGCATATGTTCAAAAATAAATCATTGGACATTTTTGTAAACAAAACTCAGAAATAAGGAAAAACAGATAGTTTTGCACTTTCAAAGGAATATTTTTGTATTAACTTTAAATAAGTATTTTTGTACAATGAGACGACCATTCTAGTAAGAGAATGTCGTCCTAAAAAATGGAAATTTGATACAAAGAAAAGATGTCTATGTGCAATAATCCCATGGGGTTCCCACTCTGCTACAACCTTCGTGTCTCTGAGCGTCTTGTCCACTTGATGCCTTGTCCAAAGTTGATTGGATTGATTAGAACCATTGAGTTGGTTAGTCGAAGCTAAAGGTTTTTTGTAAGGTGATCCAACGGGACATAGTCATACGCTTTAATTCCCTAACTTTTGCCTGGACCTCCCTTTCTGGTTTTCAATCCACCGGGGTACCCTTTTTTGCCCAAGTCGCCCTTTTGGGTTTTTAACTTGCCGGGTGTACATTTTTTTTTATCCCTATTTTTTGCCCGAACCATTTTGTTTCGCCGGGATGCCCTTGTTTAGCCTAGGTGTGTCAACCTAGTGGGTCTCTTATTCATAGTATCTTTTGACTATATCTGCGTTCACAGGGTGCAGCAGGTTGTCGCCATCCATTGTGGTTAAGATCATTGCTCCACCAAAGAATATGCTTTTGATCACAAATGGTCCCTTGTATGTAGGAGTCCATTTTACCCTGGGATCACCTTGTGGTAATATGATACGCTTGATTACCAAGTCATCAACCTGATATACCTGACGTCTGACTTTTTGTTAAAGGCTTTGATCATGCGTTTTTGGTACATCTGGCCATGACTAACAGCCGTGAGCCTTTTCTCATCGATTAGGTTTAACTGATCAAGTCGAGTATGGATCCAATCCTCTTTATTCAACCCTACGTACTTCATGATTCTCAGAGAAGAGATCTGGACCTCAATAGGCAAGACAGACTCCATGCTGTATACCAGAGAGTAAGGTGTTGCCCCGGTTAATGTGCGCGCCATGGTACGGTAACCGTGGAGAGAGAATGGTAGCATCTCATGCCAGTCCTTGTAGGTTACTGTCATTTTTTGTATGATATTTTTCATGTTCTTATTTGCGGCTTCGACAACACCATTCATCTTTGGCCGGTAAGGAGAAGAATTATGGTGTTGGATCTTGAATTGCACGCACAATGCAGTGATCATAGTATTGTTGAGATTCGTACCATTGTCTGTGATGATTCTCTCTGGGATACCATACCGACAGATGAGATTCTATTTGATGAATCGAGCCACAACATTATTGGTAACGGAAGCGAAAGAAGCTGCCTCAACCCACTTCGTGAAATAGTCAATGGCCACCAAGATGAAGCGGTGTCCATTAGAAGTTGTAGGTTTGATTTCTCCAATCATATTGATGCCCCATATCGCGAATGGCCAGAGAGCAGTCAGGACATTCAGAGGAACTAGAGGTACATGCACTTTGTCAGTATAGATCTGACACTTATGACAGGTTCGTGAATGTTGATAGCAATCTGCTTCCATGGTAGACCAGTAATATCCTTCCTATAGGATTTTCTTAGCCATCGTATGTCCACTGGAATGGGTGCCAAAAGTGTTTTCATGTAGATCAACCATGATCTTTTCTGCCTCAACCTTGTCTATGCAATGGAGCAAAACAGAGTCTTGGTTGCATTTGTAGAGAATGTCATTACTAAGGAAGAACTTAGCAGAGAATCTCCTTAAGAACTTCTTATCATTGACTGAAGCTCCTTCTGGATACTCTTGAGCCTTGAGATACCTCTTGACTTCGTGGAACCAAAGTTGGTCCACTACTTCTTTAGTATTGATCTCGTGACAATGAGCTGGTTTATCCATCCGTTCAATGGTGATCTGGGGAGCCTCGTTATCACATTTGAGTTTAAACATGGATGACATTGTGGCTAGCGTGTCCGCTAGTTGATTTCCTCTCGTGGAAAATGCTCAAAGGTAATTTCCTCGAAATGTGGGATTAATGTCAACACATGTTCTTTGTAGGGGATGAGGTTAGGGTGTTTCGTATCCCATTCTCCTTTGATCTGACTGATGACCAAGGCTGAATCTCTGAATACACTTAAAGACTTGATTCCCAAATCTATGGCAGCTTTGAGACCAAAAATGCACGCTTCGTATTCTGCCATGTTATTTGTACAGTTGAAGCAGAGTCTTGCAGTGAAGGGAGTGTGACATCCTTCAAGGGATATGAGTACAACACTTATGCCATTGCCGAGTGCGTTGGACGCCCCATCAAAAACAAGGGTCCATCGGGATCCTTGTTTAGGTCTGTCATATGATCTGAATTCTTCACAGTTGTTTACCATCATGATGCCTTCATCCGGGAATTCGAACTTCATGGATGTATAGTCATCCACAGCTTGATGAGCAAGGTGATCGGCTAGCACACTGCCACTTTATTGCTTTCTGGGTAGTGTACTGAATGTCATATTCCGTCAGGATCGTCTTCCATCTTGATATTCTCCTAGAGAGGGCAGGTTTCTCGAATATGTATTTTATTGGATCCATCTTGGATATCAATAAGGTAGTATGGGTCAGCATATACTATCTTAGCCGGTGAGCAGTCCATGCCAGAGTGCAACAAGTTTTCTCGAGCAGTGAATATCTTGTTTCACAGTCGGTAAACTTTTTGCTCAGGTAGTAAATAACAACTTTTTTCGGCCATACTCGTCATGCTGCCCCAGCAAGCACCCCATTGAATTTTCCAAAATAGTTAGATACATGATCAAGGGTCTTCCCTCGACAGGTGGCATCAAAACAGGAGGCTCTTGCAGGTACTCTTTGATCTTGTCGAAGGCAGTTTGGCATTCATCATTCCATTTGACTACTTAATCTTTCTTCAGTAACTTGAAGACTGGTTCACAAGTAGCGGTCAAGTGAGAAATGAATCTGGCAATGTAGTTTAGTCGTCCCAAGAATCCTCTGATTTCCTTCTCGGTACGAGGAGCAGGAATTTCTTGTATTGCTTTCACCTTGGCAGGATCCACTTTGATACCTCTACCGCTGACGACAAAGCCTAGGATTTTACCGGACCTTACCCCAAATGTGAATTTATTGGGGTTCAACCTCAGCTTGTATTTCTTTATTCTCTCAAACAGTTTCTGAAATGGTCAAGATGTTCCTTTTCAGTTTGAGATCTGGATATCATGTCGTCTACATAGACCTCTATTTCATGATGTATCATGTCGTGAAATAGAGCTACCATGGCATGCTGATAGGTTGCCACAACGTTCTTCAACCTGAATGGCATAACCTTGTAACAGAATGTGCCCCACTGTGTGACGAAGGTTGTTTTCTCCATGTCCTCAGGGTCCATTTTGATTTGGTTGTAGCCTGAGAAACCATCGATAAATGAGAACACTTTATGCTGTGCGGTATTGTCAACAGAATATCAATGTGGGGAAGTGGGAAATCATACTTAGGGCTTGCCCTATTCAAATCTTTGTAGTCCATGCACATTCGTACTTTGTCGTCCTTTTTAGGCACTAAAACGACATTGGCGACCCATTGTGGATAGGAGGTAACAGCTAAGAATACGGCATTGAATTTTTTCATGACTTCATCCTTGATCTTATTTGACATGTCTAGCCGCATGCGACAGACTTTCTGTTTTACCAGAGGGCATTCTTCTTTTGTTGGTAGACGATGGACCACACTATCAGCATCAAGTCCTGGCATGTCTTCGTACGACCAGGCAAAGACCTCAACATTATCATGTAGCAACCGAATTAGATGCTTCTTGACATTGGGTTCCATATTGGCACCCACCTTGACTTCTTTCTTGTCCTCTTCGGTACCTAGGTTAACTGTGTCCACTGGTTCTTCGTGGGGTTGTATGGTCCTCTCTTCTTGTTGTAGTAACCTGGCTAGTTCCCTTGGCACTTCACAATCTTCCTCACCTTCTTCTTCGGGTTGGTAGATTATATTTTCAGAGTCACAAAAGGCCAAAGCAGAATTGTTACCCATGGGATCCCGAATGGATGTATGTGAATGTGTGTAAGAGTATAACTATCTTTGAAAGAAATAAAAATGTAGAAAAGAAATACAAAGAGCATAAAGTTTGTATGCAAAAATGTCCATGATTCATTGATCACATATGAAAATGAGGTAACAACCCTTATAAATGGACCGTTGTGCCTCGGGTAAGACACATGGTTTTAAAAGTCTGAATTGTTTAATTATTACAGGTCCGACAAAAAATTAAAGACAATTACTGTTGGATAAAAGTAATTGGAGAAAAGTCTTTAGCTTCCCAGTTGTTGGGTCCTCTGTTAACAGTTGGGAAAATCCATTCCTCCAGGTCGTAGTTGTCCTCATCATCCTCCACTGTGTTGACTCTGTGGTTGCTGATCTTCAAGGGTGGTCCTCCGGCACAAGCACGGTGTACAGCTTTCTGGGCTCCTGAAGTGAAACCTAAACCAAATTTTTCAGATTTGTATAGGATATCCAGGAGCTGGCCCCAAATAGTACACCCACCTTCTTCGATCACTGCCTTGGCATCTTTCAAAGACGACATCTTTAGCGGAGGCCTTGTAATCTTCGGGATTTGGGAAACAACCTTGGTTACTGTCGCGGTTTGTGGGACTTCCTCGAAATGCTGAAACGGAGTTTCAATGAATTAACCATCCAATTCCACATATCTTAAGGAGTTTAAGTGACTGACCATATATTCCTCTTCTTCGTGAACAGTAATGATTTTCCCCTCGGTTAGGTATTTCAGCATTTGATGTAATGTAGAGGTGACGGCACCAGCATTCTGAATCCATGGTCGGCCCAATAAGCAGGAATAGGAAGGGCGAATATCCATCACGTGAAAAGTTGAATCAAAGGTTTGAGTTCCAACTTTTATGGAAATGTCCACCTCCTCATGCACTATTCTTTTTAAATCATCGAAGGCCCTTACCACTATATTACTGGGTTTTAAGGTCAAACCTTCACAGTCGAGTTTATCCAAAGCTTTCTTAGGAAGCACATTAAAAGATGAACCAGTAGTATCAACCAAGACATGGGCCAAAGTTGTGCCCCTGCATTCGACAGAGACATGCAATGCCTCGTGATGCTTCCTCCCCCTAGGTGTCAGGTCAGCATCAGAAAAGCCTAAACCATTATCCGCGGTCAAGATGGCCATACAGTCTTGGAACTGATCAGCAGAGGTTTCTTGTGGTGCATGGGCAGTTTTAAGAAATTTCACCAAGGCCTTCGCATGAGCCTCAGAGCACAACAATAAAACCAGCAAGGAAATCTTTGACGGAGTATGCCCTAGCTGTTCGACTATGTTGTAGTCGCTTCTCTTTATAATTTTCAGAATTTCTTCCATCTCCTTTTGGGAGGCCTCAAGGATATATACTGATTGCGCCTTCATCTGGACAGGCACAACCAGAATGCCTTTTCCCCGAGTCTCGGTCGATTCGGTGGTAGGAGTGTCAGTAGGGGTAACCATAGGAATTGTAGTAGTAGTGTCAATAGGAACAGAAGCAGGGATGATTACAAGACCTGTAACAGTCTTTGGATGAGAAATCTCGGGAGAGAATACTCTGCCATTTCGGGTTATCTTGCTAGTTCCTGCAATATTGCTGATGTCGGGGTCAGCCTTCTCAAAAATTGAGTCTTCATCAGCCAGCCAATCATGTTTGATGTCGTGATAGTAGACGTCCCTCCATAGTTCCATGGGACAGTTTTATCTGATGAGTACGGGATTGGTCCAGGTATAGTAATTATCAGTGGAGCCACTTTAGGAACTGATGTAATCCTAACGGGTCTTTTGGTGGAGACCCTGGAAGGATTAGCGGAAATGGTTACTATTGAAACATCATTGTAAGAAATGGTTGGAATGGGATTCTTTTCAAACAAAATCTTTTTGTCATCCATTAGGCGTTGGACACCTTCTTTTAATAAATGACAACCAGTTGGTAGGGATAAACCGAAATGGCAGTTTTCGTCACAGCCCGGAAATAAACCGGCCCTCAATAAGTTCCTCTTGATAGTTAGGAGAGGAGTAACAAGTTCGTCAACAGCAGTAACAAACATATCATCTTCAACAGCGTTAACATTAGGTCATGCTTGGGCATAGAAGCGGTGATAACATTTAGGGTTTCAGGAGCATCGAAATCAATTTATTTTACTTCAAGAAGGTCTTGCACCTTGTTTTTCAAAGCCCAACAGTTGTTGGTATCATGGCCTGGACTTTCTGAATGGTAAGCATAATGAGCATTAGGATGGTAATGTGGAGAGGTTGTGTTAGGATTCTTCGGAGCTTCCTTCAAAGTTACCAGATTAGATTTCAACGAATGTGGCAGGACTTGAGATAATGTCATATTAATCCGGGTAAATTTTCTTACCGGTATTTCTGTTCTAGGTTGGTTGCTTCTTTGTTGAGTAGGTGCAGGCTTAGGGATCATGACAGCCCCCATTATTGGATGGTGTTCAGTTCTTTCTTGATTCCTTTGAGGATACACAACACCAACTTCTTTCTTCCCAATAAATGGTTTTCTCACGGCACTGGAGGATGCATCCTTTTGAATCTTCCCACTCTTAATCCCAGCTTCCACTCTTTCTCCGGTCAAGATTAATTTAGTGAAGCCTGCTGAAGAGCTTCCAATTATATGATTAAAGAAAGGAACAGACAGGGTACCTAGAAACATGTCTACTAACTCTCTTTCAGAAAGAGGAGGCTGGACCCTTCCTGCTAAGTCCCTCCATTTCTGAGCATAGTCTTTGAAACCTTCACTTGAAACCATAGCCATACTCTCGAGTTGAGTACGGGTGGGAGCAAGATCTGCGTTTTACTGATACTGTTTATAGAAAGCAGTGACAAGGTCTTCCCAATTATGAATATTGGACCTCTCTAGTTGATAGAACCAATCTAGCCGAGTCCCAGATAGAATGTCTTGAAAGAAGTGCACCCACAAATCTCTGTCAGCAGTGTGAGGTTGTATCTTCCTCACATAAGATCGGAGGTGCATCTTGGGACACGAAACCCCGTCGTACTTAGAAAACACTGGTGCCTTGAATTTTAGTGGAATAACAATCCTGGACACTAAACCCAGCTCTTCAAAGTCTAGCCCGGGAACTTTCTGAATTTCCATTGCACTTAGTCGTTACTCCAGATGTTTGTATTTGTCGTCAGCCGGGGGATATTGCTCTTCAGATTAATCCTCTTCAGATTTTGGCTGGGCAGTTACTTCCTTGCCTTTCCCCTCTTGATTGTCTTTTTCACCAGATGATATTGAGAAGTCTAAGATCTTTCTGGCTGCCCTTGGGAACCTTCTTCCTAGATTCAGAACACCGGTTGCTTTTGTTGCTTTCTTCTTCTTTTCTTCAATCAGCAAAGTTTTCAAATCCTCTTGCCCCTTGGCTAGAGTCAAGAACATCTGTTGAAACTGAGCATTCTACGCCTGGAGGTCTTTTACTGTCTGCTTGAGATCCATCCTACTGAAATAAACAGTAGAAAGATGAGGAGACTTGTTGTAAGAAACCTGCTTATGTTATGATGAATGGTAGATGTATATGCAATGATTTCAAGGAAATTAGAGATTTAAATTTGCTTTATACCAAAAAGGAACACACGTTATATTAATAAATCAAAGCTTGAGTACATCATGCCTCTTTTGGGCTTACAAAGAAATAAAAACTTTAAGATAAAAAAGTTGTACGCATCCTCTTTGGTGAGATGTAGGCGTTCAGGCTCCGCTCCTCGTGAAGTTGCTTAGTGAGTTCCAAAACCTTCTTCTCGCTAGCATAGAATCAGGCCTCAAAAGTGTCTTACTCCCCTTTAAGTTGTATCCAATCCCTTTGTATGTCTTCAAGAGAGGTAGGAATGTCAGGATGCAGGATAGTGTATGGAACATCTCCTTCCATAACAGGCTCTATGATAACCGGGAGAATATAGGGGTAAGGCATTATAAGACTTTGAGCACGAGCTCATACCCATTTGAGGTAAGGCTCAAGAGGGATGGAATTTTTATGCCCCAATGTCTTGCTATCTACCTTGTCTAACATCCTCCAAGCTCGGATAAATCTCTGGCGGTGACCTTGATCGTTGTTCTCGTAGTCAAATACCAAACATTGAATGAGCATCTCATGTGGGCCATCCCTTTGGGCATAACCAAACTGTCTTAAGGCTAAGAGGGGGTTGTAGGTGATACCTCCTCTAGTGCAAAGTAAAGGGATATTAGGGAATTCTCCACAACGGTCGACAATAGTAACATTCTCTATAGATCGGGAACACCAATGAATGTCTGAATGTTTGAGTGTCATCAACCTATGTGACCACCTTGAACCTTGCTCGTTCTTCAATACAGATTGTGGAAGATGCGAAATAAACCATCTTGCCAAAAGAGGAGTACAACACATAAGGATACCTCTTTTCCTTATAGTGCGAGTGTCAAAAGAATGTAGGATGTCCCCTAGCAAGGTAGGCACCGGGTTACGAGACATGAAGATTTTGACGGTGTTCACATCAATGAGTTGGTCAGAATTTGGAAACAAAACCATCCCATAGATGAGGAGAGACACAATTTCCTCAAAAGCTTTCAAATCTAAATAGTTCCAACAGTTCTGGGCTTTCTCAAACAAGAACTTTGCTAAGAAACCTTTGACACCACTCCTTGTTTCCCAATTAGTTGTGGTATCAGATGATTGCAAGTGTAGGGCTTGAGCAATCTCTTCTGGCTTTGGATCTCTTTCCGTACCGTTGAAAGGTAGTTGATTGATAATGGGAATCCTCAAGAGTTGGGAGAATTCTTCCAAAGTTGGCACAAGTTGATAATCAAGAAATGTGAAGCAATGGTGTAAAGGACCAAAGAACTGGAAGAGCACCTTCATCATGTCCTCATCAGTGTTGGAGGTGACCAAGTTTAGGAGGAGAGCATGTCTCTCGTTAAATGGAGAGTTTTTAGGAATTCTTGATGCTAGCTCTTTAAGTTGAGGAGGGATCCTTACAAGATTTACTTGAATGGTTTTCCTGCGAATAGAATCCATGTCCTACAAAACAGAACAAAGATAAATCCCAAGATCCTTGAAATGATTAGTGAATATGAGTATGATGTTATGATGTTTATGATGTTATGTACAAGTATATATATAGAATCAAAGCAAACAAGTCCTTATGTTTAGGATTGCATGGAGTCTCATAGGTAAATACCCTCTTGAACTTTAGTTGGCTCAAACCTGTCCTAGTAATAGTAACTGGGTTCTAAGGAGCTCAATATCACTGGTTTGTTTCCTTGGGCATTGTTTCAGCGCAAGCCTCTTTAATGGCGACCGAGATATCCAAAACAAAAAAAAACCTCAATGAGTGTAGTATCAAGTATCTACCAACTTTGGACTGCACCAAAGCCGGTCATCTCACTACGTCCTAATGGCCAAGTTGGTCAAGTAAAGGTTCTAGAAGTTCATTAGTGCTTCATGACATCACTCAACGGTCCCGTATTCTCCTTGACTACTCAAGGGCTACCGGTACCAACAAATATGTAACACTAACGTAGCTATTGCTTAGACCATGTCGGTATACCCCGCACAGTTTCCACAATGTATTGCTACTTACCTATAAGGTATCCCAAATTCGGGTAGAGGATTCAAACCCAAACAAAGAACCATAATGTAAAGCATACAAGTCAAACAATGAAAGCAATTAAATGTGATATAACCCTAAGGTAACCCCACTTTTAAAATTGTCCCCAGCAGAATCGCCAGTTCTGTGATACGGTGGGAGAACTGACTTGGTTATTTTGCATTTGATTGCAAATGTTGCGGTTAGCAAGAGTTGCCACCGAATTGTCTTTTATCCAAAAGGAAAGGTAAAAAAGAACAGGAAAGACCTTTGAGATGATTATAAAAAGGGAAGGTATTAGCACCCTTTTTATCCATGGTTTTCCATGGGCTCTTAGTTACTTGCTAGATCACTTTCTTTTGTTTGAAAATGTGCTTTGCGTGGTTTTTGAAAGTATTTTGTAAAGGCGCCATCGTTTTAGGAAAACTTTGTAATGATTCTCATTCGTAAGAATGTATACAAAGTGTTTGATCTTTTGAAAATGTTTTCAAGTTTTTAAAGTGTTGGTGTTTTGAAAATATCAAGGATGTTTTTGTTTGTAAATTGAGCAAGTAACTAGGAATATTCTACCTACTCAAAAGTCTTTCATGTTTATTTTCTCTTTCCTTTGACATTGTCACCTTACCATTTATTTGGTAAGTAACCCTATCTTTGCATCTAAAAGGGACGGGCTTGGGTCATCGTATATCCATGATTAGCAATGTTGCAAGATATCTTTAGCATTTTTCTTTAGGGACTAAGATCATTTTGAAAGGCAACATTGATAGCATCATCGAGGGACTATGATCTTGAAAGGCAACACTGTCTAGTTTAAGTATGGGGGAAGGACTAATATTAATTTCAGGATTTCATGGTTTCTAGTTAAGACTTTATTACTCTCTAGTTAGGATTTCCAATTTTTATATTGTTCAGTTTGTTATGTTTTTGCAGTTGATACAATTTATTATTAAAGTTTTCAATTCTGAAAGTTTATTGATTTCGTAATTTCTTTACTTCGTGCAAAATTTTCTAATGCATCCTTAAATTATAATCATCCAAAAAAATTGCTTGTTCAAGGCTAAATATTCATATTTTTGAACTTTTTGTCAACTATATCTATTCTTTCAAAGTTATATGGCCATAAAACAACCTCTGTACTACCGAATTCGCATTGCCTTTGAAGCATAATTGAGTTTCTGCAAAATCTATAAGTTTGATGCCCATGGCGGTCGCCATTGGGCCTATGGCCCCCGCCATAGCTTCAAAAACAGAAAATATAATGTTTTAAAGGGATGGGGTTCTCCATCACTCCCATGGCAGTTGTGATACGATGGGAGAACTGACTTGGGATTTGCGTTTATTTTCACACTTGTTCGGTTTAGCAAGAGTCGCCACCGACTTTTTATTTTATCCTAAGGAAAGGTCAAAAAAGCACAGGAAAGACCTTTGAGATGTTTTCGTGGGTTTGGGGGGTAGATTATGAAAAGGGAAGGTGCTAGCACCCTTTCCATCCATGGTTATCCATGGGCTCTTAGTTACTTGTTTTAGATCACTTGCCTTTGCTTTTCAATTGTTTGAAATGGTGCTTTGTGTGTGTGGTTTTGAAAAATGTTTTGAAAAAGGTTCCTTGTCTAGGCAACCTTTGTAATGATTTTTGTTTGAATATATACAAAGGTGTGTGTCTTTTTGAAAAGATAATTCAATGTTTTGAAAGTTGTTTGGAAATTGTTTTTGAAGTTGTGTTGTGAAGTGTGTTTGAAAAATGGCAAGGATGTTTTGCAAGATTTTTGATCAAGTAACTAAGAGTTGTCTACCCTATTTTACTCAAAGATTTTCTTGTGTTTTAACCCTTTTAACAGTGTTGTTTCACCATTGTGTTTGATGAACAACCATGCGTTAGGATGTTAAACGGGACAGGCGTGGGTCATCGTATGCAATCATTGAAGGCAACTTGTGAGACGCTCTAGCAATTTTTGTAAGGGACGAGATCGTTTTATTGAAGGCAACATCGAGGGTCATCGAGGGACTACGATCTTTGTTTATCGAAGGGACATTTGCTAGAGTGTCTCATACTCTAGGGACATGATTGCATTTTCCTAGGAAACAAGCGAGGCTACCCTAGAGGTGCAAGTGTGAATGGTGTATTGATTTTCATGCACTTATCTTGTATTAGGTTATCTAGCGGTTGATTTTGAATCTTCGCATACAAACCCTAATTACTATACAGTATATGGAAAGCGATAAATTGCGGGAATTTAAAGTCTAAGTTATTACAAATAAGTATCCGGGGATGGGGGTACAAATGTTTACAAATGGGGATGAGTCTTATCAGAATAGTAATGTCCAAATATTATGTTACAACCAAATCGAACCGTCGCATTCTCAATGTAAAAATATAACAAGGTATAAGAATCAAAGAGAATCAAAAGTATTGTGAGATGTATGTGCTTATTTACAAATGATCAAATAAAAAGTTAACCTAATGAAAATTAAGGGTTTATTATTATTTATTGTATTTTCTGTTGATTAAAAAAAAGAAAGAGTTTTAAAGAAAAAGAAAGATTACTTTAAGTTAAAAAATCTATTATTTATGTATTTTTGGTCTTAGAGGTAATGAAAATTATTAATAAAATTTTATACAAAAAGGTAATATATTCAAAAGAAAAGAAAAGAAATAGATTATAAAAGTGAAAATAAAATAGTAAAAAAGAAAAAGATATATTAGTTTTAAAGCAAAATAGACTTAAAGAGAAAAAATGGGCCTTAGAAATGTTGTTGGGACAAAAGCCCAAAAAGGAAGTCAGGGATAGGAAAGGAAAGGGGGTGTAGCGCCAGAAAGCAATTGGGCTTGGCAAAGTTTATGGGGCGAAGGCCCAAATGAAATATACAAGGTTTTTTTGTTAGGGTTTGGCTTACGTTTTCAGAAATAGGCTTGCAGTTTGAATGGAGTCGCTCTCCTCTTGTCTTCGTCCTCTTCATCATTCTCGAACACCAAGAGCAAACGATTATCCTCTCCCCTCGCCTTAGGCTACCAGAGTGATACCTCCGCCTCCTCCTCTCCGTGACTTGTACAAGGCGGCGAAAAAAAAGGTATCGTTTTCCTTTGTAAACGCATTTTAGAGTTTATGTTCGTGCATGCTTAATCTTTGCATGTTTGGATTGTTTCACAGTGTTTTAATCATGGATTGTTTATGTTTGTGTGAGGTGCAAAACAGAAAGAGGGAAATTGATACCTTGGGGTTTTGTTTCTGGAGAGGAGATGGAAGGTTGGACGGTGGCGCTCTCAGGTGGCCGGAGGAAGGAGGATGTGATGACACTGCTTGCTTTCTGGTATTTTGTATCTTTCTCTTTGTTTTGTGATGAACCCTAATTCTGAAAACACTTTTTCATTCGTTTCTGACTCTCTTCCTCTCTTGGGCTTTGTTGATTCTGATGATGATGAACTTTGAAATTTGTTTGTTGCTAGCTTTTACAATCTTCCTCTTTCCTTTTATCAATGATGATATTCTTCTGAGATGCTTGTTGTTCTTTGAGTATGTTGGTGATGATTAAATCTGAAACATTGCCTTTGATATGTTCTTTTTTGTTGGCTTTGTTGATTCTGTGATGAACTTATTTCTGAGAATGCTTGTTTTTGTTATTGTGTATTTGGTGTTTGGATTTGTTGATGGATTCTGAGAACATTTGCTTCTGAGTTGTTTTTCTTTGAAGGCAAGTTTGTGTGATTTGTAAAAGGGCTACTTGTTTGAATTTTCTTGTTTAGTACAGGCAGGCTTCTGTAGGTTTGTTGTATTTTGGTAAGGAAGGCGGGCTTGAAGTTATGCAGGCTGGTTTGGGACTTGTGTTTTAACAAGTTTGAATGGGTTTGTTTTTTATACAGGCAGGTTTTGATCTCTTTTGTTTGGTACAGGCAGGCTGTTGTATTTGTTTTGATTACTTGCAGTTTACTTCTGGTTTTGAAAGCTTTGATGCAGGCTTGGGCCTATTGTTTGGTACAGGCAGGTGGATGCAGTTTGAAATGGCTTTAGGCAATTTTGAAGTTATGCATGCTTATGCTTCTGTAGGTTTGCTTCTGATTTGGTAAGGAAGGCGGGCTTGAAGTTATGCAGGCTGGTTTGGGACTTGCTTGTTTGTTATAGACAGGCTGTTTTTGTTTCTTGATATCAGCTTGCAGTTTGTTGTGAGTTTAGTATAGGTTGGAATAGGTTATGCTTGTGTTTTGGTAACTTGCAGTTTTTGCTTCTGTTTACAGTTTGTGGTTTTTTTCTATCTCTCCCTCTTCTGAACTGTTAGCTGTTATATTTATCTTCTTTCTTCCTGCTCTGTATAGCCTGCCCAACTGCAAAGCCTACTTCACTCTCTCTTTCTCTCTCCATAAAAAGCATATTTAAATTGCTTAAAGTACTTTTTCTGAAAAGGTTGTTGGCCAGGAAAATGATGAAAAGTTCTCTTTGACAAGCTTGCTTGCTTGTATCTTGGTTTATCTCTGCATTGTACTTCCATATTTGACAGTTTTGTGTACTTTGACAGCTTAGTGTACTTGGTTGACAGTTTCTTGACAGCTTGTGCAACTTGGTTGACAGTTTGTGTACTTAGTTGATAGTTTTTGCAACTTGGTTTGCTTTTGGTTGACTAGTGCAATTTGTTTGTTCAGTTTGAACTTGTGCAGCTTGGTTTGGACAGCTTGGCCTTGTGCAGCTTGTGCCTTCTTTGTATGATTATATGCTTGCAAAATTAATTTTACTTTTCCTCTTTGTGAACCAAGAAGAGAAGTCTTCTTGTGATTTGCAAAGAGGACGAGTAAAGCATGATGAAAACCAAAATGATCTGATTCCGGCCAACAATCTTTAATGATGAGCTTTTAATTTATCTGCCTGAAAATGCTTTTTTTGATTTAACTGTACTGATTTCTTTTTTCTGTCTTTGCAGGTAAATACCAGTTAGATAATGGAAGCAGCAGTAGAAGATAGAAGACTTCAAGAGACTTAGATTTTAGATTTATTTTATTTTCAATTATTGTAATAAACATTATTGTAAACACTGTAAATAAATTTACAGTATTCAAATAACATTTGTAACAACAATTAAAATAAATAAAAAGTCTTTGTCAGCTAAGAGTTCTTTACTGTTAAATATTTCAATCTTCCTTTTGCACTGTTTATTTAACTATTTAAATCTCTTGAATTAAAATGACTGGAGATGCATCCCAATAATTTTAACTCAGATAAAATAAATAATCAACAAACGTTTGCAGTCTCACAACCTTGCATTAATCACCATACGCCCGACATTCCAGTTAACCATATGCATTGTACAGTTAAACAAACAAACATCCATACACCTTTCACTTCACTGATCAAACTAACGCTTCAACCTTTCAATCAAAAGCCTCAGCTCCTATCCCAGATGTTTAGGTTTTGAGAAACAAACAACAATCTTGAACAAACGTAAAATAATGTAACAGTCAATTGAAAAACTGTGGATTCAATTTCTTCTGAGAATGCGTGCGCAAACCCTAATTTTGGATTTACTGTCAAAGAAACGTCTGCTTGACCAATCCCTGAGCCAAAATCAACCAAATCAATAGAAACCCTAATTTTGGATTGACTGATAAAGAAAAGTCTGTTTGACCGATTCTTGGACCAATCTGAAAAAATCAGGGAAAACCCGAAGTTGTGATTTCTTGTGAAAAAGGAAGGGCAAATTTTGGGGTACAACAGTTGCCCCTGTTCAATCTTCTTGAACCTGAAGAGTTAGATTGGTAGTTTTGCCGTTCGCGACTTGAAGGTAAAAGAATGATTGGACACTAAAGTGCCCAAAAAATTTTAACTCGTCAAAGCATAGTTGAGGGAATGGGCTTAAATATACCATTTGGAGATGTGACAGAAACTTGTTGGAGATGGTCTTAAAGATGCCATCTGGAGATGTGACAGAATCTTGTAGGAGATGGGCTTAAAGATGCCATCTGGAGAATGTTTGTTGTAGGTGAGTGGGTGAGTATCAGAAAGGTTTCCATGATTGGAACATCTCTGAACTGGGGGTCTGAATAAGCAATAGATTGACATCCATGTTTGGAGAATCCGTAAACTGTTTTCAGAAGTTGAGGTTTGTATGAGTAGTAGAATGACCACCGTGTCTGGGGTGTATCCGTACTGTAACTGTATTTGGAATTTTGAATAAATATCAGAGTGACTGCCGTGTCTTAAGTGTATCTGGACTGTATCTGAAGTTGAGATCTGTATGAGTAGCAGAATGACTTCCGTGTCTGGAGTGTATCTGAAATTGTAACTGGGATCTGAATAAGTGACAGAATGGAAACCGTGTCTGGAGCGTATCTGGACTGTATCTGAAGTTGAGATCTGTATGAGTAGCAGAATGACTTCCGTGTATGGAGTGTATCTGAAATTGTAACTGGGATCTGAATAAGTGACAGAATGGCAACCGTGTCTGGAGCGTATCTGGACTGTATCTGACTTGAAATTCCGAATGAGTAATAGAATGACCACCGCATCTGGGGTGTATCCATGTTGTATCTGAATAATTGTTAACGATAGTCTTTTAACCTTATGCTGAAAAGGGTAAAGTGTTATCTAAAACATAAAGTCATGTTGCATGACATGTATGATGCAATGAATTGTGCTTCATCAATGTTTATGATATGAATGTAATGGATGCACATGTAAGCTGAGTAGTCATCTTGTTGAGGAAAATAAAATCCGGATAATTGGAGGGATAACGAAATCTTTGACTGCCACCGGGGAAAATAAATCCATGACCGAAGCTGGGGATTCCAAAAATCTTTGATTACTGAAGATGAGAAATCCTTGCTGACTGCTGACTGCTTGGGGAATAAGGAGTTTGGGTTGTATGCCAATCTACTGGGGATTCCTGTCTTGAGGAGATCTTCACTGGGAAATATCTGAATACTTTGTGAGGTACTGAGAATGAGAGTTTTCATTCTGCTTGGGGAATAAGAATTCTGCGGGGAATAGCCATACTATCGAGAAGTAGCTATCCTGTCTGTTGTACTCCAAAATTTGCCCTCCCATATTCTTCAAGATTTGCAAAGAGCATGCTTCAAAATCTCCCAAAGGTTGCACAGTTCAATGGCCTCCTAACAGTCAAAAATTAGGGTTTTGGTTCTGGCAAAGAAATTGAAGTTTTCAAGGGTCCAAACAAGTCCCACATGCCTACAAACATGGTCAAGTATCCATATGCCAAGTTTCAAGACTTACAGTACAAAATTGCACAGTCAAAAACCCTAATTGCTCAGCAGTCAACTGTAGGGGTAAAATGGTCATTTGACAGTCAAAAGTTCAAATTTTTGGTCAACATCTTATTTTGAAGCCACAAACATCATTTGATCAATTCTTGATCATGATTTTCAAGGCATGGCTCAAAAAGTCTCAAGATGCAAAAGTTTCCATATTTTGACAGTTGAAAAAGTCAACTGTAAATTGACCAGGGCATAACTTCCACATGGTTTATCATAAAAATTCCATCCAAAGCTCATTTTGAAGAGAATACCATTTCCTACAACTCCTCTTCACACTTCAAGTCCAAGAAATGCTCTCACAAAAAGTTATCAATCTCAACATTATAGGTCATTTTCAAAAGTCAACAAAAAGGGACTTTAAGTCAAAGACCATAACTTGAGATTGGTGAATCAAAATGACATGGGACTAAAGGCATTGGTTAGAGGACTTCAAGACCTTTCCAAAATGTCCAAGAACATGATCAAAGCTTAAATATTGAGCAAGATATGCCTTGTGGAAGTTGGGAAATATTTGGGAATTTTGAAAAGTCAACTTTGCTTCAAATGCCTCAAAATTGCTAATGGGCCACATTTTCTTCCAAGAATCATCACCCAAAGGCTAGGCACGACCCATTGACCCAAAGGGGAGTTATTTTCTTATTTTTTATTTATTAATTGAATTTTTAAATCTATTAATTCATTTAATTCAAATTAAATATGAAAAAATACTAAATGCCACCTTTCAAATCTTTTTATGCAGTATTTCTACTCATCATAACCTCAAGATTTCGTGCATACTCAATATGGAAAGAATCTTCAATGATTGGCATGTTCTCCATGGAAAAAGATTGAAAAAGATTACATGAAAATCAAATCTCAAAAACATCAATGCAAAGGTTTCTTGGCTTGAATTTTTACCCTAATTCATTCCTCATATAAACACAAACCTAAACCTAATCAAAAGGACCTAGAAGCTGCGCCCAAACTCAGAAATACAAACTCACTTTTTTCTTAAAAAACTTCAAATCTGTTTTCATAGTTTCAAGGCATTTCAAGGCGTGGGAAGTATCTCAAAAGCTTGTTGGGACTTCTCTGAACAGAACTCAATCATTTTCCACTCACCATACATAAAGAATTGGTAAAACAGAGTTGCTTCTCTTTCAAAATTATGCATAATCGTGTTTGGATTTCTGGACATTTTTCATACATTTAAACTATTGTTTTATACTAACATGGACATTCTGAATCTATTGGTGCTATTTAATTGAATAATCATTTCCTGTATGCAAAGTTACCATGGGAGCTCGTTAGAGTTTCAAAGATGTGAAATTGGGGTTTCTCTCATAAGGAAAAATTAGGCAACGAGACCAAGACTATTGAACTCAGGGCATCTGGACGATTCAATCCCACTAGTCGCGCTCTTTTTATGTTTGCGTATGGCCTAATCGCTATTTTCATGTTCTTCATTTAGTGGGGGTTTAAAACCCCCGCTATCCATTCTGTTTTTTTTTTTCCAGGCCAAAGCGAAGAAGTGGAGAAGAAGATGAGTTGTAAGCACGTGGTTGGTTGATTTGAAGCTTGGCGCGTTTTTTTCATTATTACAACCACTAACGTTTTTTCATATATGTTGGTCATTGTTCAGTATACATAAAAACCAACGCGCTTGGCTGAGTGGTTAATGTGTTGTCATGCAATCAATAGGACCTGGGTTCGATTCCCAGGTCCCCTATACTCTTAATATTTTTTCTTGCAATATGATCAGGTACACTGACTCTCCTATAGCCCACCAAACATCCAGCGCTGGTGCTTTCCACATGCCCCCTGAGATCAATCCAAAAGTCAATATATGAGTTCCATCATGCACCTCAATCCAGGGGTCTACACGTGACCATCAAAAGTCAACCAGGCCTGATTCAGTGGGCCAAAATTTCTTGGACAATACCTCCAAAAGGGCCAACCACCCCCCATGTTTGCCTTCTTTTCTCTATTTTTATTCTTTTCTATTATTTATTTTAATTATATTCTTTGTTTTATTTAATTCCTTAGATTAATTTTAATAATATAAAAACACAAAAAATCAGAAAGTCAAAAAATAAAAATATATTTTATTATTTAATTCACTAATGTTTTATTTTGTAAATAAATTTTGTTAACTAATTTAGCTTTAATCTTAGGTTTAATTTTAATGTTTTTTTCAATAAACTAAAAAATGTAGAAATTAAGGTTTTAACACTTTTATTCTTTTTTTTTCTTTTTTACCCTTATTAAATATTAATTATTTTTGTAAATAAATATGCCTTTTAAATAATTAGGGTTAAATTAGGTTACAAGTTAAACATTTTTTAATAAATTAAAAACAATTAGAATTAGGGTTTCCTATAATAATTAACTTTCTCATTAAATTCCATAAATACAAAAAACTCCAAAAAATAAGTTCTTGCTTTTATTTAATTTAATTAATTTATGATTTCAATTTAATTTCTTTAAAAGGGTCCAACGCCCTCGCATTCTCGGTCTTATTTCTTTTTGCACGTTTATCTTTATTTTTTTTTAATTTCATGTAATTGCCCCAAAGCCTTGTAATAGATTAATTAGAACATTTATTTTCCGTATTTTATTTCAAATCGGGTCTTGGTTTAATTTGCGATATAGACCCGCGCCTTTGTAATAGCGTAGGACTTTTACATTCCGCACCTTTTAACTGTTAATAACCACATGAAAGAATGAATGCCAAAACATAAAAACAAAGCGTAGACCACCAATGCATGACAAGATAAACATAATTGAAAATGACACACAGTTCACACACCACCCCTAGGGTACGTCTCACTGTTGCCTTGCCCCTCGAAACGTGGTCGTCGAGTAGAGGGCGTCTTAGTAAGTCCTCATGTCCATGAACATGGCATGGGGGTAGCTTCTAAGGTGTCTTCCTATTGCTCCGGTGACCACACTGTCCCTAATCCTCAAATTGACCCGAACACCTCCAATGGTGGTGCTACCTACCTCTCAATGGTGGGATGGCACTACTTTAAGGACATTTACACAGACGAATTCCTTAGGGTAGGTAGACGACTCGTAGATACTTGCTCTAATTCAAAACAAATCAAAAACTTCTTTTCACACAGACACTTTTCAAAAAGCTTTCAAAACAATTTTTTCAAACACTCTTGAGGACTGATACAAGAGTCGAACTGAAATCTTTAAACGAAACTTTTTTCAAACCCACTCACACTTTGAAAAACAAACATTTTGAAAACACAAATGAGCAAGTATCTAAGAGCCCATGGATAACCATGGATAGAAAGGGTGCTAACACCTTCCCTTTCTATAAATCTACCTCCCGAACCGAGAACTAATCTCAAAAGGAATTTTTCTGTGCTTTTGTCCTTTCCATATTGGAGAAAATAAAAGACGGTGGCGACTCTTGCTTCCGCAACATTTCGCGAACCAGCGTTAAACAGTCAGTTCCAGATCCACCGATCACAGAACTGGCGACTCTGCTGGGGAATCTTTAAAGTGAGGTGTACCTTAGGACTAAGATCACTGTGTTTTCAATTGCTTTGACTTGTTTGCTTTAAATTGTGGGACTGTCTTGGGAGTTCTATAGATCCTAACCCGGATCTGGGGGATACCTTCTTAGAAAGTAGCAACAAGGCTGTGAGGGAACTGTGCGGGGTATACCGACATGGTTGAAACTGTCTGCTACGTTGATGCGGCACTTTGGTGTGTACCGGTAACCCTTGAGTTCAGTCAAGGAGAGTACGGGGCCTCCATATGGTGTCGTGAAGCATCAACTGACCTTAGGAACCTTAATTGAACTATCTTGGCCTCTTTAGGGTAGTGAGATAACTGACTTTGGTGCAGTCCGAGGTTGGTTGATACTCGATACTACACTCAATTGAGGGTTGCTTTCCTGGAATATTTCGGTCGCCAGTTCAGTGGCTAAATCGAAACGATGAACAATGAAAGCAATCCAGTGATATTGGGACCCTTAGAACCCGGTTACTTCTAATAGGACAGGTTGAGCCCACCAACTTCAAGAGGGTAATACCCAGACCCCATGCTGGCCTAAACTCTAAGGGCTTGTCTTGTGTGACTTGTGTGCCTTACATGTTTGCCTTTGTAAATATTTGTGGTGTGTTTAATCATAGCATCATGACATCATCCAGCATCATATGCATTGACTAACCATTTCAGGGGTTCGAATCTTCATCTTTGTTCTTGTTTTGTAGGACATGGAAACTGTTCGCAGAAAGACAATTCAAATCAGCCTTGTAAGGATCCCTCCTCAGCTTAAGGAGCTTATATCCAGGATTCCCGAGAGCTCTTCATTCAGTGAAAGACATGGAAGACTCATCAGCTTGGTCAATACCAACATTGAGGAAGATATGATAAAGGTCCTGTTCCAGTTCTTTGACCCTCTGCATCATTGTTTTACTTTCCTGGATTATCAACTGGTGCCTACATTGGAAGAGTTCTCCCGACTTCTGAAGATCCCTATCCTTGATCAACTACCCTACAACGGTACGGAAAAGGAACCCAAGCTTGAAGAGATTGCTAAAGCCTTACACCTGCAATCATCTGACCTCAAGGGACATTGGGAGGTTAGAAGTGGCATCAAAGGGTTCTTAGCCAGGTTTTTGTTTGAAAAGGCCCAGGAATGTTGGAACTCCCTTGACTTACAAGCTTTTGAAGAAGTTGTGGCCCTCCTTGTCTATGGTTTGGTGTTATTCCCTAACCCAGATCCGCTTATAGATATCAGTGCTGTCCAGATCTTCATGTCCAGGAATCCTATACCTACGTTGCTGGGGGACATCCTTCACTCATGTTACACTCGAACCATGAGAAAAAGAGGTGTCCTTATGTGCTGCACTCCTCTCCTGGGAAGGTGGTTTATTTCGCACCTTCCACAATCAGTTTTGAAGAACGAGCGGGGTTTGAGATGGTCACAACGGTTGATGACTCTTACACATGCAGATATACATTGGTGTTCTCGGTCCAGAGAGGATGTCACTATCATTGATCGTTGCGGGGAGTATCCTAATGTTCCTTTATTTGGAATCAGAGGAGGTATTACTTACAACCCATGCCTGGCTTGGAGACAGTTTGGTTATGCCCGGAGGGATGGCCCTCATGACATGTTAATTCCTGACATAGTTTTTGACTTCGACAATGATGCACAAGGACTTCGCCAGAGATTTATCAGAGCTTGGAGGATGCCCAGTAAGATAGACAGCAAGACACTGGGGCACAAGAATTCCATCCTATTGGAACCTTATCTCAAGTGGGTACGAGCCCGCTCCCAGAAGTTAATAATGCCTTATCCTCATGTGCTCCCTGTGATCAAAGAGCCAGTCTTGGAAGGAGAGGTGTCCTACACCATTCAACATCCTGACATGCCCACGTCCTGGGAAGAGATGCAGAAGAGCTGGATCCAGCTTAAGGAAGAACGGAATTCTCTTGAGACCAGTCTACATGCTAGTGAAAAGAAGGTCTTGGAGCTCACCCGCCTATTGCACGAGGAGAGGAATCTCAACACCTACATAGCTCCAAAGAGGATGCGTAGTGTCTTTTGGGATTGATTTGCTTTGTAATATGTGCCCATGAGGCTTTGATGTACTGAACAATTATTTCCTTAACGATAATGTGTGTTTCTTTTTGTCTACAACAAATTTGAATTTTCGAACCCTTGAATGCATTGCATAAACACATATCATTCATCATGTGCATAGCAGGTTTTCTTCTTTTCAGGTTGCTTACTGTTCTTCGCTGTTTATTTCAGCATCATGAACCCTGACTCATCATCAACCGAGATGTCTATCAAGGCCCTTCAGGCGCAGAACGCGCAATTTCAGGAGCTGATCATGGGTTTGGCTCAAGGCCAAGAAGAGCTGAAGGCTTTACTCCTGAAGAAGGGGAAGAAGAAGAAGAGAACTGTTCTTTTCAACTCGGGCCGAAGGTTTGGCAACACTCTGCAGAACGAGGAAGCTGGTTCTTCTGTAGGCAAGAGCAGTCCCCAAGGGGGAAAAGGTCCTAGTCCGGTAGTCTCTGACAACGAGACTGACTTTAATGAGGAACAGTATCCTCCGGCTGAAGACAGATACAAGCAGTTGGAAGACAGACTGAATGCAATGGAGATCCAACAAGTGCCTGGGCTGGATTTCGGAGATTTGGGCTTATCTACTGGTGTGATCATTCCTCACAAGTTTAAGGCACCATCTTTCACCAAGTATGACGGGGCGTCTTGTCCCAAGCTACACCTCAGATCTTATGTGCAGAAGATTCAACCGTACACAGTGGACAAGAACTTGTGGATCCACTTCTTCCAGGAGAGTCTTTCAGGGACTCATCTCGAATGGTTCTATCAGCTGGATGGGATCAAAGTTCGTAACTGGGAGGAGTTGGCTACTGCTTTTTACAAGCAGTATCAATATAATGTCGACCTTGCTCCTACACGTACCCAACTCCAGGGTATGTCGCTAGGATCAAGCGAAGGTTTTAAAGAGTATGCACAGAAGTGGAGGGATCTGGCTGGCAGGGTGCAGCCTCCGTTAACAGACCGTGAGCTGGTGGATATGTTCTTGGGGACCCTATCTGGGCCATTTTTCAATCATCTTATCGGTAATTCGTCTGCATGGTTCACTGATCTTATTCTGACTGGGGAGAGAATAGAGGCTGGAATGAAGTCTGGTAAAATTCAGAAGGGTGCATCTGCAAGTTCTGAGAAGAAACCCTTTAAAAAGGAGGCCAGTGCTGTGTATGGGCCTAGGAGGCAAGAGAAACCAGAACGCCGCCAATCTGTCAACGCGGTGATGATTGCTAAGCTTGTTGCCGCTCCTCGGCAAACCAATCCACAAAGGGCTGAAAGACCCAGAAGAGAGTTTACCCGTCTAAGTATGACCTTATCACAAATCTTGCCGCAGTTGCTATCCACCAACTTAGTGACTGTCAGGGAGGCCCCGAAGGTTGTGAATACCGCCTCTCCCAAGTACAATCCAAATGCCCGTTGTGCTTATCTCTCCGATAGCCCGGGGCATTCTACTGATGACTGTTGGGCCTTAAGAAACAAGGTGCAAGACCTTATTGATGCAAAGGAGGTACAGTTTGAGGCACCTGAGAAGCCCAATGTGGCGACTGCTCCCATGCCTAACCATGGAGTGAATGCTATCAGGGAGGATGATGAAGTGGATGAAACTGAGTTCGACAGCTGGATTTATCCGACGGCCGACAGTGGACATAGCAATTGAATTGCAAAAGACAACCTACTTGTTACTTTTGTTACGGAATAATGAATCCCTTTGTTTTTGTTATTTGTAATAAACAATGAATTAAAACTCTATGGCCCGGTGTCTTACCCGGGGCACCGTGGCCTCATTTGTGAGGGTATATTAATTGTCATTTCATATATCATGAATAAAGACCTTGGACGTTTTCTCGCATTTCAAATCTTATGCTCCTTTTCTTTCTTTCCTTTCTTTATATATTGCAAAACAGCTGTATTTACACACACTCACCCATACAGGTTTCAATCCACTCTGGATCTCACTGGTAACGACTCTGCTACTGCCAGTTATGACTTCGAAAATCCGATCAACTTAGCCGAAGACGAAGGTGAAGATGATTGTGAAGTGCCTGGAGAGCTTGCAAGACTGTTACTCCAGGAAGAGAGGGAAATTCAACCACATGAAGAGCCAGTGGAAACAATAAATCTGGGTACTGATACAGATAGGAAGGAAGTCAAGATTGGTGCCAACCTAGAGCTCAGCGTGAAGCAACGGTTGACTCAGATGTTACATGACTATACGGAGATCTTTGCCTGGTCCTACAAAGACATGCCCGGATTGGATACCGACATTGTGGTCCATCATTTGCCTACCAAGGAAGATTTCCCTCCGGTTAAGCAAAAGGTCCGCCGTATGCGGCCAGAGATGTCTGAGAAGATCAAAGCTGAGGTAATGAAGCAATTCGATGTTGGGTTTCTTGCAGTAACTTCTTACCCTCAGTGGGTTTCTAATGTGGTGCCCGTACCAAAGAAAGATGGTAAGGTCAGAATGTGTGTCGACTACAGGGATCTGAACAGGGCCAGCCCCAAAGATGACTTCCCTCTACCTCACATTGATGTCCTGGTTGACAATACTTCTCAGCATAAGGTGTTCTCTTTCATGGATGGTTTTTCAGGCTATAATCAGATCAAGATGGCTCCTGAAGACATGGAAAAGACTACCTTCGTTACTCAGTGGGGCACCTTCTGCTACAAGGTCATGCCATTCGGGTTGAAAAATGCTGGGGCAACCTACCAACGTGCCATGGTTACTTTATTTCATGACATGATCCATCATGAGATCAAAGTGTATGTCGATGACATGATTGCAAGGTCTCAAACTGAGGAGGAACACCTTGACCATCTGCAAAAGCTGTTTGACCGTCTGAAACTGTACAAGCTGAGGTTGAACCCGAACAAGTGCACCTTCGGGGTTAGATCTGGAAAGTTGCTAGGCTTCGTTGTAAGTGATAAGGGTATTCAAGTGGACCCTGCCAAGGTTAAAGCCATTCAAGAGATGCCAGTTCCTAAGACAAAGAAAGAGGTCAGAGGCTTTTTAGGACGCCTAAATTACATTGCCCGATTCATCTCCCACCTAACTGCTACTTGTGAACCAATCTTCAAGCTGCTGAAGAAAGATCAGGTAGTACGTTGGAATGATGAGTGTCAGGCTGCTTTTGACAGAATCAAAGAGTATCTCCAAGAACCACCCATTCTTATGCCACCGGTTGAGGGGAGACCTCTGATACTATACCTGAAAGTACTTGACAACTCAATGGGGTGTGTGTTGGGGCAGCATGACGAGTCTGGCCGAAAAGAGCACGTCATTTATTACCTTAGCAAAAAGTTTACCGACTGTGAGACCAGATACTCACTGCTTGAGAAAACTTGCTGCGCTTTGGTATGGGCTGCTCGCCGGCTGAGACAGTATATGCTGACTCACACTACCTTGTTGATCTCAAAGATGGATCCTATAAAGTACATATTTGAAAAGCCTGCTCTGTCTGGGAGAATAGCAAGATGGCAAATGATCTTGATAGAATACGACATCCAGTACACGACCCAGAAAGCCATCAAAGGAAGTGTATTAGCAGACCACTTGGCACATCAGGCAGTAGACGACTATCAGTCAATGAACTTCGACTTTCCAAACGAGAGCATCATGATTGTGACTGATTGTGAAGTACCTGGACCGGATGAAGGACCTGAGGAAGGATCCCGATGGTCTATGCACTTTGACGGAGCCTCCAATGCTTTGGGTAACGGCATTGGCGCTGTAATCATATCCCCCCAAGGCACTCATACTCCACTCACTGCCCGGCTATGTTTCAACTGCACCAACAACATGGCGGAGTATGAGGCATGCATCATGGGTCTTCAAGTTGCGATCGACTTAAGGATCAAGTATCTGAGTGTCTTCGGAGATTCCGCTCTCGTGATCAATCAGATCAAAGGAGAGTGGGATACGAAACATCCGAATCTTATTCCTTACAGAGAATGTGTGTTGACCTTGATCCCCCACTTCACAGAGATAACCTTTGAACACTTTCCGAGAGAGGAGAATCAGCTGGCGGACGCGTTAGCTACGATTTCTTCCATGTTCAAAGTCAAGTGGGACAATGAGGCTCCCCGGATCATCATCTGGAAACTGGACGAACCGGCATACTGTTGTGATCTCGAGACTGAACTGGTGACTGAGAAGCCTTGGTACCATGAGGTGAAGAGATATTTGGAAGCTCAGGAGTACCCTGAAGGTGCATCTGTCAACGATAAAAAGTTTCTGAGAAGGTTCTTCGCAAAGTTCTTCCTTAGCAACAGCATCCTGTACAAGCGAAACCATGATTCGACCTTACTGCGTTGTGTGGATAAGACTGAAGCAGAAAGGATCATGGCAGAACTACATGAAGGTACCTTCAGAACACATTCCAGTGGACACACTATGGCAAAGAAGATCCTTCGGGCAGGGTATTTCTGGTTTACCATGGAAGCCGACTGCTACCAACACTCTCGGACATGCCATAAATGCCAGATTTATGCAGACAAGGTGCATGTTCCTCCAGTTCCTCTGAATGTCTTGACTGCACCTTGGCCTTTTGCAATGTGGGGCATAGATATGATCGGCGAGATCAGACCTACGGCATCTAACGGGCATCGCTTCGTCCTGGTAGCAATTGATTACTTCACGAAGTGGGTTGAAGCAGCTTCCTACGCCACAGTAACCAAGAACGTTGTGGCACGGTTCATTCGGCACAATCTGATCTGTCGATACGGCGTCCCAGAAAGGATCATTACGGACAACGGTACCAATCTCAATAACAAGATGATCACTGAGCTCTGCGAGCAGTTCAAGATACAGCACCACAACTCTTCTCCTTACCGACCAAAGATGAATGGGGCTGTAGAAGCAGCAAATAAAAATATCAAGAAAATTGTGCAGAAGATGACAATGACCTATAAAGATTGGCACGAGATGTTACCATTCGCTCTACATGGGTACCATACCTCAGCCAGGACGTCAACCGGGGCAACTCCTTTCTCCTTGGTCTACGGTATGGAGGCAATCTTACTGATCGAAGTACAGATACCCTCTCTCCGGATAATGAAGGATGCAGATCTGAGCGAAGATGATTGGATCCAGACACGACTTGATCAGCTAAACCTTATTGATGAAAAAAGACTTGCTTCTATCTGTCATGGTCAGACGTATCAGAAACGGATGATCAGGGCATTTAACAAAAAGGTCAGACCACAAGAATATCAAGTTGGGGATCTGGTAATCAAGCGCATCATCCTTCCTCAGAGTGATCCAAGGGGCAAATGGACCCCTACGTACGAAGGGCCATTTGTGGTTAAACATGTGTTCTCAGGAGGAGACATGATTCTAACCAATATGGATGGTGACGACCTTCCTCACCCCGCCAATGCAGACATGGTAAAAAGATACTACGCATGAAAAAAGACCCGCTACGTTGACATACCTAGGCAAAAATTAGGGCTTCCCGGCGAACCAAAAGGGTTCGGGCAAAATGAAGGGATGAAATGAAAAAAATCTGTACACCCGGCAAGTCGAAAACCTGAAAAGGCAGCTTGGGCAAAAATGGGTATCCCGGTGGACTGAAAACCCGAAAGGGCGGTCCAGGCAAAAGTTAGGGATAAAGCGTAATACTATGTCTCATTGGATCACTTTGCATCCAGAATCCGGTATCTACATCAAGCTCAGACGGCATTGATCAATCAGCTTCATCTTCAACTAGGTCATCAAGTGATGAGACGCTCGAAGATATAAAGGCGATAGCGGAGTTGGAACCCAGTAGGATTATTCTTTCACACAGCTGTTTTATATTCCTTTGTACAAATTTGTATTAAACTCTTTTGTTCGGCGGCGTTCTCTTACTAGGACGTCAGCCTCTTGTACATAAAACGCCTATTTACAGGCAGATTCAAAATCAATACAAAAATCACTTTTCAGTTAAAACTGCCAATTGTTTTTCCTTTTCTATTTTGTTTTGCGAAGAACGTCCAAGGTTCAATTTGTGATATATACATTTGACAATAATTGCTAACTCATAAATATTTGCATACGAAACAAAGGATTAATTACAGGTAACATTAGAAACAGGGGCAATAACGAGTGGTCTAAGCGATCTAATTGTTCTGTCCATCAAGGTACCAAGGTAGGTTCAGCTGAAGAACACAACCAGTATATCTTAACCCCCCAGAGAGTGAGCCAGCAAGTTAATGCACTCTCCCCAAGCAAAATTATACAATCAGCCTTAAGGAAGTTGGGTATTCCCCGCAGATCTCAACATTCTCCAGCACGATATACAGACATTCCTAACAAGCATCCCCGACAGTCTTGACCTAAAGATTGTTCCCCGGCGGTATACCAGGCATTCAACAGAGCCACTTCCCAATACATCTCAGAAATTTCCCCAGGAGAGACCAATCAAGATTTCCCCAGGAAAGTTTGAATCCATGTCCCAAGCAGTAAGCTTATCCCCATAAGATTCTGGAAGCTTGTCCCCTGCAGAGCCCGAACGCGTCCTCGGCTTTATTCAAAGGTTATTTCCCTATCAGGATATAACTTGGTTATCCTCAGCCAAAAGCCACGGAAAAATCGTCCCCGACGAAGTCTTCTTATCCCTAGCAGAGTCCATTAACACTTCCAACACAACAATGGTATCCCCAGCGGAGTTATCATCATCCCAGCAAAGTACTTATCTCCCCACAGAGTACTGCTCCCCAGCAAGATCGCTAGGGTAATTTTCTCCCCGCAGAGTGTTCTATTCGCCAAGTTTATTCCCCAACGGAGTTATCTTCTCCTACCGGTATTCTTGCAACGATCATCCCCAGCGGAGACAACAAAGCATTATTCTCCAACATCAGCCCAGGAGTTAACTTCCCAGCACCCGTCAAGGATTTATTTTCCTAGACAAAAATATACATTCATAAACATCGCATTTCCATACATTATAGCATGCATATACGCATCATATCTTACAATCTCATTTATGTTGAGAACATCGTTGCTTGATCCATATCGTGCATTACATATGACTGACCTTTACCTTTCAGGAAAGATCCAGTTAAGCTCTCAGTTATTCCAAGACTTTAGTCTGGTTCAGTTAAATCGACCCTAAGATTTTCCTGATTCTTATCCAGTCAAAGGCCTTCTCTGGTTCAGTCAGATCGACCCTAAGATCTCCCTGATTCTTATCCAGTTGAAGGTTCCAAGACCTTGTCCGGTTCAGTTAAATCGACCCTAAGATTTTCCTGATTCTTATCCAGTCAAAGGCCTTCTCTGGTTCAGTCAGATCGACCCTAAGATCTCCCTGATTCTTATCTAGTTGAAGATTCCAAGACCTTGTCCGGTTCAGTTAAATCGACCCTAAGATTTTCCTGATTCTTATCCAGTCAAAGGCTTTCTTTGGTTCAGTCAGATCGACCCTAAGATCTCCCTGATTCTTATCCAGTTGAAGATTCCAAGACCTTGTCCGGTTCAGTTAAATCGACCCTAAGATTTTCCTGATTCTTATCCAGTCAAAGGCCTTCTCCGGTTCAGTCAGATCGACTCTAAGATCTCCCTGATTCTTATCCCAGTAGAAGACATCCAAGATTCTCTCAGCGTTCCTGTCGAGGTAGTAATCGCCCCATGATTCTCTCATCGCTACTGTTGAGGTTGAAGTCGCCTAAGATTCTCTCATCGTTACTATTGAGGTTGAAGTCGCCCAAGATTCTCTCATCGTTACTGTTGAGGTTGAAGTCGCCTATGATTCTCTCATCGTTACTGTTGAGGTTGAAGTCGCCCAAGATTCTCTCATCGTTACTGTTGAGGTTGAAGTCGCCTATGATTCTCTCATCGTTACTGTTGAGGTTGAAGTCGCCCAAGATTCTCTCATCGTTACTGTTGAGGTAGTAATCGCCCAAGGTTCTCTCATCGTTACTGTTGAGGTAGTAATCGCCCAAGATTCTCTCAGCGTTCCTGTTGAGGTAGTAATCGCACCAAGATTCTCTCAGCGTCCCTGTTGAGGTAGTAATCGCCCCAAGATTCTCTCAGCGTCCATGTTGATGTAGTAATCGCCCCTGATTAATTCATCACCGTTTGAAGCCCCAGACTCGATTCTTGTAACCAGTCAGGACACATCTACACAAAGGGTCTGAAGACCAGCTCCTGTAACAGGTCAGGTAATCATCTTTCTTTTTCCAAATACGCAGGTTCTCGCTAAGGAATCTCTTACGCGATCGACACCCAGATGGCATCTATAAGCCCATCCACCTTCCATCACCTCTCAGCATGGCATCTATAAGCCCATCTTCCTATCCATCAATCTCCAAATGGCATCTATAAGCCCATTCCCACCATCACACTACTATGTGAGCGCAAATTTCTGGGCACTCTAGTGTTCAATCATCTTCCACCTTCGGATTACGAAAGGCACGTCAGCCAATCTACATCCTCAGTTCTAAGAAGATTGAACAGGGGCAACTGTTGTACCCCAAAATTTGCCCTCCCATATTCTTCAAAATTTGCAAAGAGCATGCTTCAAAATCTCCCAAAGGTTGCACAGTTCAATGGCCTCCTAACAGTCAAAAATTAGGGTTTTGGTTCTGGCAAAGAAATTGAAGTTTTCAAGGCTCCAAACAAGTCCCACATGCCTACAAACATGGTCAAGCATCCATATGCCAAGTTTCAAGACTTACAGTACAAAATTGCACAGTCAAAAACCCTAATTGCTCAACAGTCAACTGTAGGGGTAAAATGGTCATTTGACAGTCAAAAGTTCAAATTTTTGGTCAACATCTTATTTTGAAGCCACAAACATCATTTGATCAATTCTTGATCATGATTTTCAAGGCATGGCTCAAAAAGTCTCAAGATGCAAAAGTTTCCATATTTGGACAGTTGAAAAAGTCAAATGTAAATTGACCAGGGCATAACTTCCACATGGTTTATCATAAAAATTCCATCCAAAGCTCATTTTGAAGAGAATACCATTTCCTACAACTCCTCTTCACACTTCAAGTCCAAGAAATGCTCTCACAAAAAGTTATCAATCTCAACATTATAGGTCATTTTCAAAAGTCAACAAAAAGGGACTTTAAGTCAAAGACCATAACTTGAGATTGGTGAATCAAAATGACATGGGACCAAAGGAATTGGTTAGAGGACTTCAAGACCTTTCCAAAATGTTCAAGAACATGATCAAAGCTTAACAATTGAGCAAGATATGCCTTGTGGAAGTTGGGAAAGTTTTGGGAATTTTGAAAAGTCAACTTTGCTTCAAATGCCTCAAAATTGCTAATGGGCCACATTTTATTCCAAGAATCATCACCCAAAGGCTAGGCACGACCCATTGACCCAAAGGGGAGTTATTTTCTTATTTTTTATTTATTAATTGAATTTTTAAATCTATTAATTCATTTAATTCAAATTAAATATGAAAAAATACTAAATGCAACCTTTCAAATCTTTTTATGCAGTATTTCTACTCATCATAACCTCAAGATTTCGTGCATACTCAATATGGAAAGAATCTTCAATGATTGGCATGTTCTCCATGGAAAAAGATTGAAAAAAGATTACATGAAAATCAAATCTCAAAAACATCAATGCAAAGGTTTCTTGGCTTGAATTTTTACCCTAATTCATTCCTCATATAAACACAAACCTAAACCTAATCAAAAGGACCTAGAAGCTGCGCCCAAACTCAGAAATACAAACTCACTTTTTTCTTAAAAAACTTCAAATCTGTTTTCATAGTTTCAAGGCATTTCAAGGCGTGGGAAGTATCTCAAAAGCTTGTTGGGACTTCTCTGAACAGAACCCAATCATTTTCCACTCACCATACATAAAGAATTGGTAAAACATAGTTGCTTCTCTTTCAAAATTATGCATAATCGTGTTTGGATTTATGGACATTTTTCATACATTTAAACTATTGTTTTATACTAACATGGACATTCTAAATCTATTGGTGCTATTTAATTGAATAATCATTGCATGTATGCAAAGTTACCATGGGAGCTCGTTAGGGTTTCAAAGATGTGAAATTGGGTTTCTCTCATAAGGAAAAATTAGGCAACGAGACCAAGACTATTGAACTAAGGGCATCTGGACGATTCAATCCCACTAGTCGCGCTCTTTTTATGTTTGCGTATGGCCTAATCGCTATTTTCATGTTCTTCATTTAGTGGGGGTTTAAAACCCCCGCTATCCATTCTGTTTTTTTTCAGGCCAAAGCGAAGAAGTGGAGAAGAAGATGAGTTGTAAGCACGTGGTTGGTTGATTTGAAGCTTGGCGCGTTTTTTTCATTATTACAGCCACTAACGCTTTTTCATATATGTTGGTCATTGTTCAGTATACATAAAAACCAACGCGCTTGGCTGAGTGGTTAATGTGTTGTCATGCAATCAATAGGACTTGGGTTCGATTCCCAGGTCCCCTATACTCTTAATATATTTTCTTGCAATATGATCAGGTACACTGACTCTCCTATAGCCCACCAAACATCCAGCGCTGGTGCTTGCCACATGCCCCCTGAGATCAATCCAAAAGCCAAGATATGAGTTCCATCATGCACCTCAGTCCAGGGGTCTACACGTGACCATCAAAAGTCAACCAGGCCTGATTCAGTGGGCCAAAATTGCTTGGACAATACCTCCAAAAGGGACAGCCACCCCCCATGTTTGCCTTCTTTTCTCTATTTTTATTCTTTTCTATTATTTATTTTAATTATATTCTTTGTTTTATTTAATTCCTTAGATTAATTTTAATAATATAAAAACACAAAAAATCAGAAAGTCAAAAAATAAAAATATATATTATTATTTAATTCACTAATGTTTTATTTTGTAAATAAATTTTGTTAACTAATTTAGTTTTAATCTTAGGTTTAATTTTAATGTTTTTTTCAATAAACTAAAAAATGTAGAAATTAAGGTTTTAACACTTTTATTTTTTTTTTCTTGTTTACCCTTATTAAATATTAATTATTTTTGTAAATAAATATGCCTTTTAAATAATTAGGGTTAAATTAGGTTACAAGTTAAACATTTTTTAATAAATTAAAAACAATTAGAATTAGGGTTTCCTATAATAATTAACTTTCTCATTAAATTCCATAAATACAAAAAACTCCAAAAAATAAGTTCTTGCTTTTATTTAATTTAATTAATTTATGATTTCAATTTAATTTCTTTAAAAGGGTCCAACGCCCTCGCATTCTCGATCTTATTTCTTTTCGCACGTTTATCTTTATTTCTTTTTTTAATTTCATGTAATTGCCCCAAAGCCTTGTAATAGATTAATTAGGACATTTATTTTCCGTATTTTATTTCAAATCGGGTCTTGGTTTAATTTGGCGATGTAGACCCGCGCCTTTGTAATAGCGTAGGACTTTTACATTCCGCACCTTTTAACTGTTAATAACCACATGAAAGAATGAATGCCAAAACATAAAAACAAAGCGTAGACCACCAATGCATGACAAGATAAACATAATTGAAAATGACACACAGTTCACACACCACCCCTAGGGTACGTCTCACTGTTGCCTTGCCCCTCGAAACGTGGTCGTCGAGTAGAGGGTGTTTTAGTAAGTCCTCATGTCCATGAACATGGCATGGGGGTAGCTTCTAAGGTGTCTTCCTATTGCTCCGGTGACCACATTGTCCCTAATCCTCGAATTGACCCGAACACCTCCAATGGTGGTGCTACCTACCTCTCAATGGTGGGATGGCACTACTTTAAGGACATTTACACAGACGAATTCCTTAGGGTAGGTAGACGACTCGTAGATACTTGCTCTAATTCAAAACAAATCAAAAACTTCTTTTCACACAGACACTTTTCAAAAAGCTTTCAAAACAATTTTTTCAAACACTCTTGAGGACTAATACAAGAGTCGAACTGAAATCTTTAAACGAAACTTTTTTCAAACCCACTCACACTTTGAAAAACAAACATTTTGAAAACACAAATGAGCAAGTATCTAAGAGCCCATGGATAACCATGGATAGAAAGGGTGCTAACACCTTCCCTTTCTATAAATCTACCTCCCGAACCGAGAACTAATCTCAAAAGGAATTTTTCTGTGCTTTTGTCCTTTCCATATTGGAGAAAATAAAAGACGGTGGCGACTCTTGCTTCCGCGACATTTCGCGAACCAGCGTTAAACAGTCAGTTCCAGATCCACCGATCACACTGTCGGAGAGTGAAACTCAGGATTCTGAAAAGCTTATTTCTGTCTGGAAGAAGTTCAGGTTTATATGGTATGCCACTTTAAGGATGAGGATCTTCACTCTGTCGGGAATACCAGAAATTCAGATGTTATACCACTTTGAGAATCTTCATTCTGTCGGGAATAGCAGAAGGTTGGGTGTATGCCAATCTACTGGGGTTTCAAGGATGAGAATCTTTATTCTTTGAGAGAAACGGATTTTTAGGAGCTTCAGTTGTCTGTTATTCTGTAGGTGGCTATAATTTCCAACAGGTGATGAAGAAATTTTTTGATGATGATCGTAACTTCCAGCAGGTGATGAAGGAAATTTTGAACGACCGTTCAACTTGAACTGTAATTTGTTTTGGAGAATAAATCCTTGACAAATGTTGGGGAAATAAACCCATGACTGCTGGTCTGTTTAGAGAGATGATAAACTTCTCGAGGACGCTTGAATTTATTTTTCAGAAAGATTTCGGAGAGGTTTCATCACTGCCCCTAGTATCAGATGCTTGTGGCATTGTCAGGAAACTTAGATTGTTCGTAACCCTTTGATGAGATTGACGTTTAAATGCCCCAAGTGATGGTGACGGAGACTTGCCCCAGGTTATCCCGCTATTGAGAGATTTCTTGAAATCTTGACTGGATTGCCCCAGGTTCACTGAGCTTTGAAAGATTTGTTGAAATCTTGACTGGACTGCCCAAGGTTTATTGGACAATACCACATCAAATCCCCTTTTGTTGATAGGAGATTTTTGTAACGGAAGTGTCATCCCACTTGAAGTGATTTTATTCACCGAGAGAGTTTTTCGTTCCTTCGAACATTCACTGTTGTGAATTCCTTTGCTGTCAAACAAATAAACATGTGCAAACAATGATATTCAAATAATGCAAAGTTTATGCTTGTCTCGAAGTTTGGAAAAATGCGTTTTTTAGCAGAAAACTTTTTATAAGACAAATTCAACACAAGATTTAGGACAAATCCTTACAGGAGTCAGAATACCTTTTGTAACAGTATGCTTTCGAACTAACCCATGCTTCAATTAGGACTTTCGAAGGGTTGTAACGTGGCTTGGTTCACGGTTTAAGAAACAAAGGATAAAGGCTCAAAGTATATTGGTACCCACCCGCTCTTCGTGATGCTCTTCAATCCTAGACTCAGTTAATTGCGCGTCGAACTCTACTCGAGTTTGGAACGACATTTTGGTGATGGTCCACACCAGTTGAATTTATTGGAAGGCAGTCATCAATTTTGCAACATTTTTCATATTGTTGAGGATTTATAATGACCTTTTTCTTTTGATTTGTTATCCCTAACTTTTGCCTGACTGTTCCTGTTTTCGAGATCACAGTCAGCGGGATGCCCCAGCTTTCCTAAGCCTCCTTTGTAGGTTTTGGCTCAGTGGGCTTTTCTGTTTTGAGAGATAATGACTGCCTATGAGATAAGGAACCATCACTGTCCTTTGGTTCCAAAGAAAAGTTTTTGATGTTATTCGTTGTATTACGAACTGAGAGTTTGCGACTTCAATGCGCATCTTTTTTGAATTAACTGAGAGACTACCCTGCCCCAGGTTTAATCAAAGGTTTTAATTTGTGTTTAAAACAAAAAACTCCTACTTCTTTGGCTCGAAGAGGTTGACTAGGGATTATCTTCCTTATAACTCCGGTGTTTAGGATTTGAAAGAAATGCCTGTACATCGTCAGCAAGGTCTGTTCAAAAGCATACTGTATGAGATTATGGTATTGTTTTGTCATCCTCCCTCTAAAGGCTTGTAGCTTTTTATCAAGAGTTAAATATCATAAAGAAAGTAGAAAGCATAGTTTAAGAATAGTGAAAACGAATGGATGAATTCAAGACAAACATATGCAATGCATTAATGAAACAGAGTTTGACATCAATAGATAATTGTTTGAATAATAAAAGAAATTACAACTTGAAAAAATTCAAATGGAACAAAAGTCTCTCAGTTCGAGCTTTGTCATTTCAAATGGAGAACCCTTAGCGTAAGATTTTCATCTCGCCATCCGGCATGAATTCCAACACTCCTTCGTCAATCAAGTCTTGGATCTTATTTTTCAAAGCCCAACAGTCATCGGTGTCATGTCCAGGACTATGGCAGTGGTATACACAAAACGCGTCGGGGTGATAGCTAGGAGTAGAGGTATTGGGCTTCCGAATAGGATCCCTTAAAGCAAGCAGATTGACCTCCAACAGGCGTTTCAGTATTAGGGATGATGGTATGTCGGTCTCAGTGAACTGTCTTCCAGGCGTATTTTGCTTATGCCGATTACCCCGTTGACGTTGGCGAGGTTGTTGTTGGGCTTGTGACCCTGAAGCAAGTTGGGAAGCCTTTCCCGTGTCTTCTTGTCTCAAAGGAGGTGGAATGATGACTTGATCTTCAACCCTTGTTATTTGCCCCACTTGGTTATCTCGAAGCAGTTTGTTGACGAGAACCCTGAGCTCTTCTTGTCTTTGAGCTAAGTCTTGGATGAGAGCCATCTGGCCCACCAGTTGTCCCATCATCTGGATCTTCATTGTTGCCAGCTCAATCTGAAGTTCTTCCAACTGATCATTCCTGACACTTCTTGAATTCCCTAGGACCGTGCCCCTTGTTAGGAGAGCTTTCACTTCTTCTTGCCCCTGGGACAGGTTCAAGAACATTTCTTGAAGTTGAGCATTTTGATCCTGGATATCTTTGACAGTCCTCTCTAGAGCCATCCCTACTGAAATAAACAGTAGGAGAATAAGGAAACCTGAAAAGGAAAACCTGTTATGATACAATGCATGATATGTGGATGCATGTTTTCAAGAATCTCTCAGGGTAAACACAAGAAAAATGTTAGAGGTTGAACTTTGGTCAGCATCTTTGACTGGAGAACTTTGTATTGGTGGATGCCTTTCCACGAGAATCAAGCTCACCATATCAAGTGGGTCATAGCCCCCGATTCAAGTTGTTGTACTTGATCTTTGACGGCATTTGTTTAGAGGGAAATGAAACCTCTTGCCCTTTGGTAGACGTCTGGTTCAACGTGACCCTGCATTAAAAGACCCTCGAGATCCTCGAAATGGTTATTGAAAATGTTATGGTATGATGTTATGATGTTATGTACATGTATGCAAAAGTAAGTAAGTGTATATACAGGTAATCATATTCACACAAAGCAGACAAGTCCTTAGGTTTAGGCTTGCATGGGGTTTGTAGGTAAGTACCCTCTTGGAGTTAGTTGGCTCAAACCTGTCCTGAAATAGAAACCGGGTTCTAAGGAGCTCAATATCACTGGATTATTTTCTGTGTTCATTGTTTTAGTTTAGCCACTTAACTAGCGACCAAAATATTCCAAGAAAACAATCATCAATGAGTGTAGTATCGAGTATCTACCAACTTTGGACTGCACCAAAGTCGGTCACCTCACTACCCCTAAAAAGGCCAAGATGGTCAAGTAAGGTTCTAAGAGTTTGTTAGTGCTTCATGACATCACTCAGCGGCCCCGTATTCTCTTTGATTAACTCAAAGGCTACCGGTACCCACAAATATGTCACACTAACGTAGCTACTGCTTCAACCATGTCGGTATACCCCGCACAGTTCCCTCACAGTTTATTGCTACTTACCTAAAAAGGTGTCCCAAAATCCGGGTGTAGGATTTAAAACAAACCCAAACAAGGAACCCAAAAAGTAAAGCAATCAAAGTAAGCTTGTATAGGTGATCTAAAACCCTAAGGTAACCCCACTTTTAGAATTGTCCCCAGTAGAGTCGCCAGTTCTGTGATACGGTGGGAGAACTGACTTGGGATTTGCATTTGTTTTCGCACTTGTTCGGTTTAGCAAGAGTCGCCACCGACTTTTTATTTTATCCTAAGGAAAGGTCAAAAAAGCACAGGAAAGACCTTTGAGATGTTTTCGTGGGTTCGGGGGGTAGATTATGAAAAGGGAAGGTGCTAGCACCCTTTCCATCCATGGTTATCCATGGGCTCTTAGTTACTTGTTTTAGATCACTTGCCTTTGCTTTTCAATTGTTTGAAATGGTGCTTTGTGTGTGTGGTTTTGAAAAATGTTTTGAAAAAGATGCCTTGTCTAGGCAACCTTTGTAATGATTCTTGTTTGAATATATACAAAGGTGTGTGTCTTTTTGAAAAGATAATTCAATGTTTTGAAAGTTGTTTGGAAATTGTTTTTGAAGTTGTGTTGTGAAGTGTGTTTGAAAAATGGCAAGGATGTTTTGCAAGATTTTTGATCAAGTAACTAAGAGTTGTCTACCCTATTTTACTCAAAGATTTTCTTGTGTTTTAACCCTTTTAACAGTGTTGTTTCACCATTGTGTTTGATGAACAACCTTGCGTTAGGATGTTAAATGGGACAGGCGTGGGTCATCGTATGCAATCATTGAAGGCAACTTGTGAGACGCTCTAGCAATTTTTGTAAGGGACGAGATTGTTTTATCGAAGGCAACATCGAGGGTCATCGAGGGACTACGATCTTTGTTTATCGAAGGGACATTTTCTAGAGTGTCTCATACTTGAGGGACATGATTGCGTTTTCCGAGGAAACAAGCGAGGCTACCCTAGAGGTGCAAGTGTGAATGGTGTATTGATTTTCATGCACTTATCTTGTATTAGGTTATCTAGCGGTTGATTTTGAATCTTCGCATACAAACCCTAATTACTATACAGTATATGGAAAGCGATAAATTGCGGGAATTTAAAGGCTAAGTTATTACAAATAAGTATACGGGGATGGGGGTACAAATGTTTACAAATGGGGATGAGTCTTATCAGAATAGTAATGTCCAAATATTATGTTACAACCAAATCGAATTGTCGCATTCTCAATGTAAAAATATAACAAGGTATAAGAATCAAAGAGAATCAAAAGTATTGTGAGATGTATGTGGTTATTTACAAATGATCCAATAAAAAGTTAACCTAATGAAAATTAAGGGTTTATTATTATTTATTGTATTTTCTGTTGATTAAAAAAAAGAAAGAGTTTTAAAGAAAAAGAAAAATTACTTTAAGTTAAAAAATCTATTATTTATGTATTTTTGGTCTTAGAGGTAATGAAAATTATTAATAAAATTTTATACAAAAAGGTAATATATTCAAAAGAAAAGAAAAGAAATAGATTATAAAAGTGAAAATAAAATAGTAAAAAAGAAAAAGATATATTAGTTTTAAAGCAAAATAGACTTAAAGAGAAAAAATGGGCCTAGAAATGCTGTTGGGACAAAAGCCCAAAAAGGAAGTCAGGGATAGGAAAGGAAAGGGGGTGTAGCGCCAGAAAGCAATTGGGCTTGGCAAAGTTTATGGGGCGAAGGCCCAAACGAAATATACAAGGTTTTTTTGTTAGGGTTTGGCTTACGTTTTCAGAAATAGGCTTGCAGTTTGAACAGCGCCGCTCTCCTCTTGTCTTTGTCCTCTTCATCATTCTCGAACACCAAGAGCAAACGATTATCCTCTCCCCTCGCCTTAGGCTACCAGAGTGATACCTCCGCCTCCTCCTCTCCGTGACTTGTACAAGGCGGCGAAAAAAAAGGTATCGTTTTCCTTTGTAAACACATTTTAGAGTTTATGTTTGTGCATGCTTAATCTTTGCATGTTTTGATTGTTTCACAGTGTTTTAATCATGGATTGTTTATGTTTGTGTGAGGTGTAAAACAGAAAGAGGGAAATTGATACCTTGGGGTTTTATTTCTGGAGAGGAGACGGAAGGTTGGACGGCGGCGCTCTCAGGTGGCCGGAGGAAGGAGGATGTGATGACATTGCTTGCTTTCTGGTATTTTGTATCTTTCTCTTCGTTTTGTGATGAACCCTAATTCTGAAAACACTTGTTCATTCGTTTCTGACTCTCTTCCTCTCTTGGGCTTTGTTGATTCTGATGATGATGAACTTTGAAATTTGTTTGTTGCTAGCTTTTACAATCTTCCTCTTTCCTTTTATCAATGATGATATTCTTCTGAGATGCTTGTTGTTCTTTGAGTATGTTGGTGATGATTAAATCTGAAACATTGCCTTTGATATGTTCTTCTTTGTTGGCTTTGTTGATTCTGTGATGAACTTATTTCTGAGAATGCTTGTTATTGTTATTGTGTATTTGGTGTTTGGATTTGTTGAGGGATTCTGAGAACATTTGCTTCTGAGTTGTTTTTCTTTGAAGGCAAGTTTGTGTGATTTGTAAAAGGGCTACTTGTTTGAGTTTGCTTGTTTGGTACAGGCAGGCTTATGTAGGTTTGTTGTGTTTTGGTAAGGAAGGCGGGCTTGAAGTTATGCAGGCTGGTTTGGGACTTGTGTTTTAACAAGTTTGAATGGGTTTGTTTTTTATACAGGCAGGTTTTGATCTCTTTTGTCTGGTACAGGCAGGCTGTTGTATTTTTTTTTGATTACTTGCAGTTTGCTTCTGGTTTTGAAAGCTTTGATGCAGGCTTGGGCCTATTGTTTGGTACAGGCAGGTGGATGCAGTTTGAAATGGCTTTAGGCAGTTTTGAAGTTATGCAGGCTTATGCTTCTGCAGGTTTGCTTCTGATTTGGTAAGGAAGGCGGGCTTGAAGTTATGCAGGCTGGTTTGGGACTTGCTTATTTGTTACAGGCAGGCTGTTTTTTTTTCTTGATATCAACTTGCAGTTTGTTGTGAGTTTAGTATAGGTTGGAATAGGTTATGCTTGTGTTTTGGTAACTTGCAGTTTTTGCTTCTGTTTACAGTTTGTGGTTTTTTTCTATCTCTCCCTCTTCTGAACTGTTAGCTGTTATATTTATCTTCTTTCTTCCTGCTCTGTATAGCCTGCCCAACTGCAAAGCCTACTTCACTCTCTCTTTCTCTCTCCATAAAAAGCATATTTAAATTGCTTAAAGTACTTTTTCTGAAAAGGTTGTTGGCCAGGAAAATGATGAAAAGTTCTCTTTGATAAGCTTGCTTGCTTGTATCTTGGTTTATCTCTGCATTGTACTTCCATATTTGACAGTTTTGTGTACTTTGATAGCTTAGTGTACTTGGTTGACAGTTTCTTGACAGCTTGTGCAACTTGGTTGACAGTTTGTGTACTTAGTTGATAGTTTTTGCAACTTGGTTTGCTTTTCGTTGACTAGTGCAATTTGTTTGTTCAGTTTGAAGTTGTGCAGCTTGGTTTGGACAGCTTGGCCTTGTGTAGCTTGTGCCTTCTTTGTATGATTATATGCTTGCAAAATTAATTTTACTTTTCCTCTTTGTGAACCAAGAAGAGAAGTCTTCTTGTGATTTGCAAAGAGGACAAGTAAAGCATGATGAAAACCAAAATGATCTGATTCCGGCCAACAATCTTTAATGATGAGCTTTTAATTTATCTGCCTGAAAATGCTTTTTTTGATTTAACTGTACTGATTTCTTTTTTCTGTCTTTGCAGGTAAATACCAGTTAGATAATGGAAGCAGCAGTAGAAGATAGAAGACTTCAAGAGACTTAGATTTTAGATTTATTTTATTTTCAATTATTGTAATAAACATTATTGTAAACACTGTAAATAAATTTACAGTATTCAAATAACATTTGTAACAAAAATTAAAACAAATAAAAAGTCTTTGTCAGCTAAGAGTTCTTTACTGTTAAATATTTCAATCTTCCTTTTGCACTGTTTATTTAACTATTTAAATCTCTTGAATTAAAATGACTGGAGATGCATCCCAATAATTTTAACTCAGATAAAATAAATAATCAACAAACATTTGCAGTCTCACAACCTTGCATTAATCACCATACGCCCGACATTCCAGTTAACCATATGCATTGTACAGTTAAACAAACAAATATCCATACACCTTTCACTTCACTGATCAAACCAACGCTTCAACCTTTCAATCAAAAGCCTCAGCTCCTAGCCCAGATGTTTAGGTTTTGAGAAACAAACAACAATCTTGAACAAACGTAAAACAATGTAACAGTCAATTGAAAAACTGTGGATTCAATTTGTTCTGAGAATGCGTGCACAAACCCTAATTTTGGATTTACTGTCAAAGAAACATCTGCTTGACCAATCCCTGAGCAAAACTCAACCAAATCAATAGAAACCCTAATTTTGGATTGACTGATAAAGAAAAGTCTGTTTGACCGATTCTTGGACCAATCTAAAAAAATCAGGGAAAACCCGAAGTTGTGATTTCTTGTGAAAAAGGGAGGGCAAATTTTGGGGTACAACAGTTGCCCCTGTTCAATCTTCTTGAACCTGAAGAGTTAGATTGGCAGTTTTGTCGTTCGTGACTTGAAGGTAAAAGAATGATTGGACACTAAAGTGCCCAAAAAATTTGAACTCGTCAAAGCATAGTTGAGGGAATGGGCTTAAAGATGCCATTTGGAGATGTGACAGAAACTTGTCGGAGATGGGCTTAAAGATGCCATCTGGAGATGTGACAGAATCTTGTAGGAGATGGGCTTAAAGATGCCATCTGGAGAATGTTTGTTATAGGTGAGTGGGTGAGTATCAGAAAGGTTTCCATGATTGGAACATCTCTGAACTGGGGGTCTGAATAAGAAATGGATTGACATCCATGTTTGGAGAATCCGTAAACTGTTTTCAGAAGTTGAGGTCTATATGAGTAGTAGAATGACCACCGTGTCTGGGGTGTATCCGTACTGTAACTGTATTTGGAATTTTGAATAAATATCAGAATGACTGCCGTGTCTTAAGTGTATCTGGACTGTATCTGAAGTTGAGATCTGTATGAGTAGCAGAATGACTTCCGTGTCTGGAGTGTATCTGAAACTGTAACTGGGATCTGAATAAGTGACGGAATGGCAACCGTGTCTGGAGCGTATCTGGACTGTATCTAAAGTTGAGATCTGTATGAGTAGCAGAATGACTTTCGTGTCTGGAGTGTATCTGAAACTATAACTGGGATCTGAATAAGTGACAGAATGGCAACCGTGTCTGGAGCGTATCTAGACTGTATCTGACTTGAAATTCTGAATGAGTAATAGAATGACCGTCGCATCTGGGGTGTATCCATGCTGTATCTGAATAATTGTTAACGATAGCCTTTTAACCTTATGCTAAAAAGGGTAAAGTGTTATCTAAAACATAAAGTCATGTTGCATGACATGTATGATGCAATGAATTGTGCTTCATCAATGTTTATGATATGAATGTAATGGATGCGCATGTAAGCTGAGTAGTCATCTTGTTGAGGAAAATAAAATCCGGATAGTTGGAGGGATAACGAAATATTTGACTGCCGCCCGGGAAAATAAATCCATCACCGAAGCTGGGGATTCCAAAAATCTTTGATTACTGAAGATGAGAAATCCTTGCTGCCTGCTGACTGCTTGGGGAATAAGGAGTTTGGGTTGTATGCCAATCTACTGGGGATTCCTGTCTTGAGGAGATCTTCACTGGGAAATATCTGAATACTTTGTGAGGTACTGAGAATGAGAGTCTTCATTCTGCTTGGGGAATAAGAATTCTGTGGGGAATAGCCATACTGTCGAGAAGTAGCTATCTTGTCGGAGAGTGAAACTCAGGATTCTGAAAAGCTTATTTCTGTCTGGAAGAAGTTCAGGTTTATATGGTATGCCACTTTAAGGATAAGGATCTTCACTCTGTCGGGAATACCAGAAATTCAGATGTTATACCACTTTGAGAATCTTCATTCTGTCGGGAATAGCAGGAGGTTGGGTGTATGCCAATCTACTGGGGTTTCAAGGATGAGAATCTTTATTCTTTGAGAGAAACAGATTTTTAGGAGCTTCAGTTGTCTGTTATTCTGTTGGTGGCTGTAATTTCCAACAGGTGATGAAGAAATTTTTTAATGATGATCGTAACTTCCAGCAGGTGATGAAGGAAATTTTGAATGACCGTTCAACTTGAACTGTAATTTGTTTTGGAGAATAAATCCTTGACAAATGTTGGGGAAATAAACCCATGACTGCTGGTCTGTTTAGAGAGATGATAAACTTCTCGAGGACGCTTGAATTTATTTTTCAGAAAGATTTCGGAGAGGTTTCATCACTGCCCCTAGTATCAGATGCTTGTGGCATTGTCAGGAAACTTAGATTGTTCGTAACCCTTTGATGAGATTGACGTTTAAATGCCCCAAGTGATGGTGACGGAGACTTGCCCCAGGTTATCCCGCAATTGAGAGATTTCTTGAAATCTTGACTGGACTGCCCCAGGTTCACTGAGCTTTGAAAGATTTGTTGAAATCTTGACTGGACTTCCCCAGGTTTACTGGACAATACCACATCAAATCCCCTTTTATTGATAGGAGATTTTTGTAACAGAAGTGTCATCCCACTTGAAGTGATTTTATTCACCGAGAGAGTTTTTCGTTCCTTCGAACATTCACTGTTGTGAATTCCTTTGCTGTCAAACAAATAAACATGTGCAAACAATGATATTCAAATAATGCAAAGTTTATGCTTGTCTCGAAGTTTTGAAAAATGCGTTTTTTAGCAGAAAACTTTTTATAAGACAAATTCAACACAAGATTTAGGGCAAATCCTTACAGGAGTCAGGATACCTTTTGTAACAGTATGCTTTCGAACTAACCCATGCTTCAATTAGGACTTTCGAAGGGTTGTAACGTGGCTTGGTTCACGGTTTAAGAAACAAAGGATAAAGGCTCAAAGTATATTGGCACCCACCCGCTCTTCGTGATGCTCTTCAATCCTAGACTCAGTTAATTGCGCGTCGAACTCTACTCGAGTTTGGAACGACATTTTGGTGATGGTCCACACCAGTTGAATTTATTGGAAGGCAGTCATCAATTTTGCAACATTTTTCATATTGTTGAGGATTTATCATGACCTTTTTCTTTTGATTTGTTATCCCTAACTTTTGCCTGACTGTTCCTGTTTTCGAGATCACGGTCAGTGGGACGCCCCAGCTTTCCTAAGCCTCCTTTGTAGGTTTTGGCTCAGTGGGCTTTTCTGTTTTGAGAGATAATGACTGCCTATGAGATAAGGAACCATCACTGTCTTTTGGTTCCAAAGGAAAGTTTTTGATGTTATTCGTTGTATTACGAACTGAGAGTTTGCGACTTCAATGCGCATCTTTTTTGAATTAACTGAGAGACTACCCTGCCCCAGGTTTAATCAAAGGTTTTAATTTGTGTTTAAAACAAAAAACTCCTACTTCTTTGGCTCGAAGAGGTTGACTAGGGATTATCTTCCTTATAACTCCGGTGTTTAGGATTTGAAAGAAATGCCTGTACATCGTCAGCAAGGTCTGTTCAAAAGCATACTGTATGAGATTATGGTATTGTTTCGTCATCTTCCCTCTAAAGGCTTGTAGCTTTTTATCAAGAGTTAAATATCATAAAGAAAGTAGAAAGCATAGTTTAAGAATAGTGAAAACGAATGGATGAATTCAAGACAAACATATGCAATGCATTAATGAAAGAGTTTGACATCAACAGATAATTGTTTGAATAATAAAAGAAATTACAACTTGAAAAAATTCAAATGGAACAAAAGTCTCTCAGTTCGAGCTTTGTCATTTCAAATGGAGAACCCTTAGCGTAAGATTTTCATCTCGCCATCCGGCATGAATTCCAACACTCCTTCGTCAATCAAGTCTTGGATCTTATTTTTCAAAGCCCAACAGTCATCGGTGTCATGTCCAGGACTATGGGAGTGGAATACACAAAACGCATCGGGGTGATAGCTAGGAGTAGAGGTATTGGGCTTCCGAATAGGATCCCTTAAAGCAAGCAGATTGACCTCCAACAGGCGTTTCAGTATTAGGGATGATGGTATGTCGATCTCAGTGAACTGTCTTCCAGGCGTATTTTGCTTATGCCGATTACCCCGTTGACGTTGGCGAGGTTGTTGTTGGGCTTGTGACCCTGAAGCAAGTTGGGGAGCCTTTCCCTTGTCTTCTTGTCTCAAAGGAGGTGGAATGATGACTTGATCTTCAACCCTAGTTATTTGCCCCACTTGGTTATCTCGAAGCAGTTTGTTGACGAGAACCCTGAGCTCTTCTTGTCTTTGAGCTAAGTCTTGGATGAGAGCCATCTGGCCCACCAGTTGTCCCATCATCTGGATCTTCATTGTTGCCAGCTCAATCTGAAGTTCTTCCAACTGATCATTCCTGACACTGCTTGAATTCCCTAGGACCGTGCCCCTTGTTAGGAGAGCTTTCACTTCTTCTTGCCCCTGGGACAGGTTCAAGAACATTTCTTGAAGTTGAGCATTTTGATCCTGGATATCTTTGACAGTCCTCTCTAGAGCCATCCCTACTGAAATAAACAGTAGGAGAATAAGGAAACCTGAAAAGGAAAACCTGTTATGATACAATGCATGATATGTGGATGCATGTTTTCAAGAATCTCTCGGGGTAAACACAAGAAAAATGTTAGAGGTTGAACTTTGGTCAGCATCTTTGACTGGAGAACTTTGTATTGGTGGATGCCTTTCCACGAGAATCAAGCTCACCATATCAAGTGGGTCATAGCCCCCGATTCAAGTTGTTGTACTTGATCTTTGACGGCATTTGTTTAGAGGGAAATGAAACCTCTTGCCCTTTGGTAGACGTCTGGTTCAACGTGACCCTGCATCAAAAGACCCTCGAGATCCTCGAAATGGTTATTGAAAATGCAATGGTATGATGTTATGATGTTATGTACATGTATGAAAAAGTAAGTAAGTGTATATACAGGTAATCATATTCACACAAAGAAGACAAGTCCTTAGGTTTAGGCTTGCATGGGGTTTGTAGGTAAGTACCCTCTTGGAGTTAGTTGGCTCAAACCTGTCCTGAAATAGAAACCGGGTTCTAAGGAGCTCAATATCACTGGATTATTTTATGTGTTCATTGTTTTAGTTTAGCCACTTAACTAGCGACCAAAATATTCCAAGAAAATAATCATCAATGAGTGTAGTATCGAGTATCTACCAACTTCGGACTGCACCAAAGTCGGTCACCTCACTACCCCTAAAAAGGCCAAGATGGTCAAGTAAGGTTCTAAGAGTTTGTTAGTGCTTCATGACATCACTCAGCGGCACCGTATTCTCTTTGATTAACTCAAAGGCTACCGGTACCCACAAATATGTCACACTAACATAGCTACTGCTTCAACCATGTCGGTATACCCCGCACAGTTCCCTCACAGTTTATTGCTACTTACCTAAAAAGGTGTCCCAAAATCCGGGTGTAGGATTTAAAACAAACCCAAACAAGGAACCCAAAAAGTAAAGCAATCAAAGCAATCAAAGTAAGCATGTATAGGTGATCTAAAACCCTAAGGTAACCCCACTTTTAGAATTGTCCCCAGCAGAGTCGCCAGTTCTGTGATACGGTGGGAGAACTGACTTGGGATTTGCATTTGTTTTCGCACTTGTTCGGTTTAGCAAGAGTCGCCACCGACTTTTTATTTTATCCTAAGGAAAGGTCAAAAAAGCACAGGAAAGACCTTTGAGATGTTTTCGTGGGTTCGGGGGGTAGATTATGAAAAGGGAAGGTGCTAGCACCCTTTCCATCCATGGTTATCCATGGGCTCTTAGTTACTTGTTTTAGATCACTTGCCTTTGATTTTCAATTGTTTGAAATGGTGCTTTGTGTGTGTGGTTTTGAAAAATGTTTTGAAAAAGATGCCTTGTCTAGGCAACCTTTGTAATGATTCTTGTTTGAATATATACAAAGGTGTGTGTCTTTTTGAAAAGATAATTCAATGTTTTGAAAGTTGTTTGGAAATTGTTTTTGAAGTTGTGTTGTGAAGTGTGTTTGAAAAATGGCAAGGATGTTTTGCAAGATTTTTGATCAAGTAACTAAGAGTTGTCTACCCTATTTTACTCAAACATTTTCTTGTATTTTAACCCTTTTAACAGTCTTGTTTCACCATTGTGTTTGATGAACAACCTTGTGTTAGGATGTTAAATGGGACAGGCGTGGGTCATCGTATGCAATCATTGAAGGCAACTTGTGAGACGCTCTAGCAATTTTTGTAAGGGACGAGATTGTTTTATCGAAGGCAACATCGAGGGTCATCGAGGGACTACGATCTTTGTTTATCGAAGGGACATTTTCTAGAGTGTCTCATACTTGAGGGACATGATTGCGTTTTCCGAGGAAACAAGCGAGGCTACCCTAGAGGTGCAAGTGTGAATGGTGTATTGATTTTCATGCACTTATCTTGTATTAGGTTATCTAGCGGTTGATTTTGAATCTTCGCATACAAACCCTAATTACTATACAGTATATGGAAAGCGATAAATTGCGGGAATTTAGTCTAAGTTATTACAAATAAGTATACGGGGATGGGGGTACAAATGTTTACAAATGGGGATGAGTCTTATCAGAATAGTAATGTCCAAATATTATGTTACAACCAAATCGAACTGTCGCATTCTCAATGTAAAAATATAACAAGGTATAAGAATCAAAGAGAATCAAAAGTATTGTGAGATGTATGTGGTTATTTACAAATGATCCAATAAAAAGTTAACCTAATGAAAATTAAGGGTTTATTATTATTTATTGTATTTTCTGTTGATTAAAAAAAAGAAAGAGTTTTAAAGAAAAAGAAAAATTACTTTAAGTTAAAAAATCTATTATTTATGTATTTTTGGTCTTAGAGGTAATGAAAATTATTAATAAAATTTTATACAAAAAGGTAATATATTCAAAAGAAAAGAAAAGAAATAGATTATAAAAGTGAAAATAAAATAGTAAAAAAGAAAAAGATATATTAGTTTTAAAGCAAAATAGACTTAAAGAGAAAAAATGGGCCTAGAAATGCTGTTGGGACAAAAGCCCAAAAAGGAAGTCAGGGATAGGAAAGGAAAGGGGGTGTAGCGCCAGAAAGCAATTGGGCTTGGCAAAGTTTATGGGGTGAAGGCCCAAACGAAATATACAAGGTTTTTTTGTTAGGGTTTGGCTTACGTTTTCAGAAATAGGCTTGCAGTTTGAACGGCGCCGCTCTCCTCTTGTCTTCGTCCTCTTCATCATTCTCGAACACCAAGAGCAAACGATTATCCTCTCCCCTCGCCTTAGGCTACCAGAGTGATACCTCCGCCTCCTCCTCTCCGTGACTTGTACAAAGCGGCGAAAAAAAAGGTATCGTTTTCCTTTGTAAACACATTTTAGAGTTTATGTTTGTGCATGCTTAATCTTTGCATGTTTTGATTGTTTCACAGTGTTTTAATCATGGATTGTTTATGTTTGTGTGAGGTGCAAAACAGAAAGAGGGAAATTGATACCTTGGGGTTTTGTTTCTGGAGAGGAGACGGAAGGTTGGACGACGGCGCTCTCAGGTGGCCGGAGGAAGGAGGATGTGATGACATTGCTTGCTTTCTGGTATTTTGTATCTTTCTCTTCGTTTTGTGATGAACCCTAATTCTAAAAACACTTGTTCATTTGTTTCTGACTCTCTTCCTCTCTTGGGCTTTGTTGATTCTGATGATGATGAACTTTGAAATTTGTTTGTTGCTAGCTTTTACAATCTTCCTCTTTCCTTTTATCAATGATGATATTCTTCTGAGATGCTTGTTGTTCTTTGAGTATGTTGGTGATGATTAAATCTGAAACATTGCCTTTGATATGTTCTTCTTTGTTGGCTTTGTTGATTCTGTGATGAACTTATTTCTGAGAATGCTTGTTATTGTTATTGTGTATTTGGTGTTTGGATTTGTTGAGGGATTCTGAGAACATTTGCTTCTGAGTTGTTTTTCTTTGAAGGCAAGTTTGTGTGATTTGTAAAAGGGCTACTTGTTTGAGTTTGCTTGTTTGGTACAGGCATGCTTCTGTAGGTTTGTTGTGTTTTGGTAAGGAAGGCGGGCTTGAAGTTATGCAGGCTGGTTTTGGACTTGTGTTTTAACAAGTTTGAATGGGTTTGTTTTTGATACAGGCAGGTTTTGATCTCTTTTGTCTGGTACAGGCAGGCTGTTGTATTTGTTTTGATTACTTGCAGTTTGCTTCTGGTTTTGAAAGCTTTGATGCAGGCTTGGGCCTATTGTTTGGTACAGGCAGGTGGATGCAGTTTGAAATGGCTTTAGGCAGTTTTGAAGTTATGCAGGCTTATGCATCTGCATGTTTGCTTCTGATTTGGTAAGGAAGGCGGGCTTGAAGTTATGCAGGCTGGTTTGGGACTTGCTTGTTTGTTACAGGCAGGCTATTTTTGTTTCTTGATATCAGCTTGCAGTTTGTTGTGAGTTTAGTACAGGTTGGAATAGGTTATGCTTGTGTTTTGGTAACTTGCAGTTTTTGCTTCTGTTTACAGTTTGTGGTTTTTTTCTATCTCTCCCTCTTCTGAACTGTTAGCTGTTATATTTATCTTCTTTCTTCCTGCTCTGTATAGCCTGCCCAACTGCAAAGCCTACTTCACTCTCTCTTTCTCTCTCCATAAAAAGCATATTTAAATTGCTTAAAGTACTTTTTTCTGAAAAGGTTGTTGGCCAGGAAAATGATGAAAAGTTCTCTTTGACAAGCTTGCTTGCTTGTATCTTGGTTTATCTCTGCATTGTACTTCCATATTTGACAGTTTTGTGTACTTTGACAGCTTAGTGTACTTGGTTGACAGTTTCTTGACAGCTTGTGCAACTTGGTTGACAGTTTGTGTACTTAGTTGATAGTTTTTGCAACTTGGTTTGCTTTTGGTTGACTAGTGCAATTTGTTTGTTCAGTTTGAACTTGTGCAGCTTGGTTTGGACAGCTTGGCCTTGTGCAGCTTGTGCCTTCTTTGTATGATTATATGCTTGCAAAATTAATTTTACTTTTCCTCTTTGTGAACCAAGAAGAGAAGTCTTCTTGTGATTTGCAAAGAGGACGAGTAAAGCATGATGAAAACCAAAATGATCTGATTCCGGCCAACAATCTTTAATGATGAGCTTTTAATTTATCTGCCTGAAAATGCTTTTTTTGATTTAACTGTACTGATTTCTTTTTTCTGTCTTTGCAGGTAAATACCAGGTAGATAATGGAAGCAACAGTAGAAGATAGAAGACTTCAAGAGACTTAGATTTTAGATTTATTTTATTTTCAATTATTGTAATAAATATTATTGTAAACACTGTAAATAAATTTACAGTATTCAAATAACATTTGTAACAACAATTAAAATAAATAAAAAGTCTTTGTCAGCTAAGAGTTCTTTACTGTTAAATATTTCAATATTCCTTTTGCACTGTTTATTTAACTATTTAAATCTCTTGAATTAAAATGACTGGAGATGCATCTCAATAATTTTAACAGATAAAATAAATAATCAACAAACATTTTCAGTCTCACAACCTTGCATTAATCACCATACGCCCGGCATTCCAGTTAACCATATGCATTGTACAGTTAAACAAACAAACATCCATACACCTTTCACTTCACTGATCAAACCAACGCTTCAACCTTTCAATCAAAAGCCACAGCTCCTAGCCCAGATGTTTAGGTTTTGAGAAACAAACAACAATCTTGAACAAACGTAAAACAATGTAACAGTCAATTGAAAAACTGTGGATTCAATTTCTTCTGAGAATGCGTGCGCAAACCCTAATTTTGGATTTACTGTCAAAGAAACGTCTGCTTGACCAATCCCTAAGCCAAACTCAACCAAATCAATAGAAACCCTAATTTTGGATTGATTGATAAAGAAAAGTCTGTTTGACCGATTCTTGGACCAATCTGAAAAAATCAGGGAAAACCCGAAGTTGTGATTTCTTGTGAAAAAGGGAGGGAAAATTTTGGGGTACAACAGCGGTCGCTGTGGCTTTGAAAATAGAGGCGTTATTTTAAAACTCCCTCCCCATGAATATACAACCTTTCTCACTTCTCATAACCTCTACCCACTCACCCTTTTGTCTTCCACCACTTCTATAACTTCCCCCACTTCTTCAAATCTCATTTAATCTATTTAAATCCCCACTAACATCAATTTCATCTCACTGTTTTCTCATATCTCTCTAAATTCATCCCATTCCATTCTCCACAAAATCCCTAATTTTCCAATTCTCAATATGCCTCCAAGAGTAGTGAGACCAAGGAGAGAACTTGATATAATAGGAATAACATTCGTGGAGGGAGTTGAAGGAGAAAACCAGAGGGCACAATACATCAAGTTTTTCAACCGTATAATCGCACTAACGAGGTAATGCCGATGAAATTGATTTACTCGATTTAGGGTTGAACGGTAGCGTTAGGTGGATGTTAGGGAACCTAGGAATGACTAAATTATGTGCCATGACCATCCCTATGTATGTTAGGCTTACTTATGAGTTCCTAAGTTCATTTCAATATGCTACTCCCTATGGCGTGTTGCAAATACAAGGCACGGTTAGGTTTAGGATGTTTGATGTTACATATGAATTGAACCAAGATCGAATTGCAGATATGCTGCACTTTCCTCATGGGGAAGGTGTGGCTTGTAAAGAACCCCTTCAGATAGAATGGGCTCTCTAAGCCTTTAATTTTTGTCATAGATTAACTGGTGAGACCACGACCGATTGGGAAGGTCTCACGGCCACCTCCATTCATAACCCGACAATTAGGTACTTGTACCACATTCTAGCTCACACATTATTTGAACAAGAAAATAATTGAAAGGTTAACTCTAGAGAACCCTAAATTTTGCAATGTACAGTGACACATATACGATTAAACCCCACACCTTTCATGCTCGCTAATATGCAAGTTGTATTCGCTAAAATCTATGGCCCCATTTACACCGAAGGGTGTAACGCGGTGGGAGAGCTGACTTGGTTGTTTTGCGTTTGATTGCAAATGTTGCGGTTAGCAAGAGTCGCCACCGACTTTTCTTTTATCCAAAAGGAAAGGTTGAAAAGAACAGGAAAGACCTTTGAGATGTTTTATTGAGTTAGGGGCTAGATTATGAAAAGGGAAGGTATTAGCACCCTTTTCATCCTTAGTCATCTACGGGCTCTTAGTTTCTTGCTAGATCACTTGCTTTTGTTTGAAAATGTGCTTTGTGTGGTTTTTTGAAAGTATTTTGAAAAGGCGCCATCATTTAGGAAAACTTTGTAATAATTCTCATTCGTAAGAATGTATACAAAGTGTTGATCTTTTGAAAAATGTTTCAAGTTTGAAAGATGTTTTGAAAGTGTCGGTGTTTGTTTTGAAAATAGCAAGGATGTTTTGGTTTGAAAAAGAGCAAGCAACTAGGAACATTCTACCTACTCAAAAGTCTTTCTTGTTTATTTCCTATTTCCTTTGACATTGTTATCTTACCATTGATTTGGTAAGAAAAAACTATCTTTGGATGTAAAAGGGACGGGCGAGGGTCGTCGTATAGCCATGATTAGCAACGTTGTAAGATATCTTAGCATTTTCTTTAAGGGATTAAGATCATTCGTAAGGCAACATTTCTAGCGTCATCGAGGGACTATGATCTTGTATTTTCATTTGTTTTTTCTAAGACATCTTACATGCGTATTATGACCATTTATTTCTCAAGGCAACAAGTGGATTTACCCTAAGGGTGTAAGTGTGCAAGTGTATCTTTTTCATGCTTGATTTGTCTTGTATTAGGATTTGCTAACTTGTTGATTTTAATATTTCCATACAAACCCTAACTTACTAGCATTTACATATAAAGCATTAAATTGCGGAAAATAAAAATACTAAGCTATTACATAAACAGGGGAGGAGGTGTACAAATTTACAAATGGGGAAATTGCAAGAAAATTAAATCTAAATAATTATTACAACCATATAGAATATTGTATAAAATTTGAATAAAAATGAAATGCAAGAATGTAAAATGGAAAAAGAAATGATTTTTGTTTGGTTTTTTATGAAAGGGGTTTAGTCTTGACCTAATTTAGAAAATGATTAATTTAAAAAATTAACAAAACTTAAACCTAAATTAGTTAAGAAAAAAATTAAGTTAGAAATGTTTTTAGGGTTTTTTTATGAAAAGGTTTTAAATTAATAATAATATGAAAATTAATTAATTAAAGGAAACATAAGTTCTAAATTTATTTTAATTAAGAAATCAAAAACCTAAATCTAAATATTATTTATTAAAAAAAGAAATTAAATTGTTAAGAAAATATTTTTTGTTCTTTTTGTTTTATAAAGAAATAAACTAAATAAGTGTAAAAATAATAAACAAACTATTTTTTGGATTTTTATTAATAAAAATAATAATAATAAAAATGAAGAAAATAAAAATATAATATAAAATATAAAAGAAAATAAATAAAATAAAAATAAAAAGGTTTGGGTCAAGGGCATGAAAATAGGCTGGGGGTCACGTACAGCAAAAATGTTTAAGCCCAAAGATGGAGGCCCATGTACCTGTTTGCTGGAACAAAAAAAAGAAGAAAATATATGAAAAGTGAACAAAAGGGTATCACTGGGGCTCGAACCCAGGTCCCATAGGTTAACAGGCGCGCGCTTTACCACTGGGGTGGCTACACATCCGTTTATTAAAAAAAAACCATAAATATATATTGGAAAACAACTCCATGGTTGTTATCTTCTTCTTCCTCGCGCCAGAAGCCATTTCCATACTTTTGAATTTTCTAACTTCTTCATTTCTCAACCAAATTGAAAAATACAGACATGAAACTTGCTTGAAATTTCAATACGAATTCAACCATGTAAATAACTAAAACTATAAATTACAGATTAATGAGAATTTTGTTGGTCCTAAATTGAAACCTAATTTTTTCAGAAACTTCAACTCCAAAATTCTCTAAACTCATGCCATATAAATGCAAACTATGGATATGTACAATTTCGTGGCAATGGTATCTACATTTTATCTTTGAAAATGGAAGCCTAACAATGCCTATATGAATAGTTCAAAAGTCAGAAAACTCACCTTACAAGAGGGTATCGTGTTTTGAGTCTGAGAAGCTTTCAATGAGTCCTAGTGATTGGGTTAGCTTCCTCAAGTTCCCAGGAAGCTAATGTGATGCTTGGCTTGAGCTGAAAGTGGCTGAGGAGTTCTGGAGAAGTCCCCTTACAGTGCTCTATTTTTGAGTTTGGACAATGGTGGAAATGGAGTTACAGAACTGTAACAGGTATTGGGATGAGTTGTGAATGATGTTTAGGAACTTTTGGAATGGTTTGGAGAGGAAACGCACGAGTAATTTGAGAGATGGGAGTGTAAGGTTATTTTCTGCACAAAAATGGAGTTTTTTGTGCAAATCTGAGTTTGTGTGAGTTTGAGGGAGTGTAAGGGCTTGAACCTGTGTGTCTTAGCTTACAAATAGTGTCTCTATTTATAAGAAAATGGTTTTGTATGCTACAACAAGTCAGAATTTGAATTTACATGTTTAAGCTCAACATGTGATTTTCTTGACAAAACCAGTTTCCATGCCTTTGTACCTGCTATTGTAGAGTGGTTGGACTTTTAACAAGCTTGCTTCTGACTTTGTGGGTGGAGTGTACTTAAAGAGAACAAGTTAGGAGCTCAAGAAGCTGACTTTGTGCATAAAGCTTTCTTTACAAGAATGGAAATGGTGACTTTCTCCCTAAAATGGCAAAATACTTTAGACAATGCTTGAATCAATTGGATAATTGATCAATTAGTTGTGTAAACATTAAATTAAGGAGTGACAAACAAGTTTGAGACCTGAAAAGTGGATATTATGCAGCATGGCTATGGATTTAGTTCATGTTGCATCACAAATTTTGTCTTGCAAAACAACTTGAAACCCTAAATTCTTGCCTTAGATTCTCCTTGCTCAAGAATGATCTCAAGGAGTTCTTTGACATTTTGGAAAGCTTGTAATGTGCTATACAACCCCTCTTTGAATCACTTTTGCAAAATCCAAATGGAACTATATGAAACTTGGCCTAGAAGTTAGGTCAAAATCCTGACCAAAAATGCTCAAAATTTCACAAAGTGTTCTAGTTTCATGACCATGACTTCATGGATTAATAACTTAAAATACAAGCATTTCTAGGAGGAGTTGTGTAAAGCAAAGTTTTAGATCTCATTGAGATCTACAACTTTCATGATGAAAGTTTCCTTTGAATCATCTTGCATCATGGTGAAAAATTGGCTCAAAGTTGTGAAAAAATATGAAGTTTTCAACACTTAGAAAAATTTCTAAATTTTGGAAACTTTGACTTTTCAAAATGAAATCTTGACTTTTTTTGATTTATTGATGAACAAGTTTCATATTTTGACATGTTTTAGTGAATTGTGATCTTTGACACTTGATTTTGACCAAAAAGTCAAAGTTTGACTTTTCAGTGTACAGTTGACTTTTGATCAGTTGACTGAAAATCAACTATCAATCAATTGATCTTGAGGGATGTTTTGAATCATGCCATTAGTCCAAAATGATTCAATTTAATCCTTGGGATCATTTTTCCAACCAATCAACCATTTGCTAGGTCAAAAATCAGAAATTTCCTTTTCTCAGTCAAAACCCTAATTTTGACCATTTTGCTCTTTTGATGATCTGATCAAATTTCTTGAGGAATTATGGTCCAAACTTGATCAAATGACATATAGGAGTTCATAATGTTTATATGGATAAAAATTATGAATTTTGACTGTAAATTGACCATAGTTGACTTTTTCCCCAATATAGTTGATTTTTAGGTCAACTGATCAATTGATTGAGCAAAAATGTGATCCAAGACTTGAAACTTGACATGAGAAATCTTGAGGGTCTATAATGATCCATGAAAGTCATATGAGGCATTAAAAGTTCAATTATCCTTGTGCAATCTCAAACCCTAATTTTAGTCATCAATGCTTAAGGAGGTGTCTTAAGCTGATCAACCCTTGTGCAGTCTTGGACCAAAGGAGATCTTGTGAGAAAATACCTGATAAATGAGAGGGAAAACATTGGGATACAACAGCTGCCCCTGTTCAATCTTCTTAAGCCTGAAGAGTTAGATTGGAGGATCATCCATTCGTGACTTGAAGGTGGAAGATGATTGAACACTAGAGTGCCTAGAAATTTGCACTCGAAGATGAATTGTGAATGGGCTTATAGATGCCATTTGGAGGAATGGAGGAGATTTTCCGGAGATGGGATTTTAGATTCCATCCAAAGATGACTGTTGACAGAAAATGGACTAAGTATGAACTTGATTTCAACTGGAAAAGAACCAGAATAAATCTTTGGAGCGATTTATCTGAAACTAGCAAAAGTCTTGTATGTTGTTTGACTGGGAAGAATCAGAAAACATCTTAGAGCGATTTATCTGAACCATAAGTGTTCCTTTGGAAACTATCAGGATAAATCGTTGAGAGGTTTAAACTGAACCAAAAGAGGTCTTGAATGTTCTTTAACTGGAGAGAATCAAAGTAGATCTTTGAGCGATTTATCTGAACCAGAGAAAGTGTCTGCGGGGAGAATCAGAATAAATCATTGAGAGATTTATCTGAACCAGCAAGGATTTGGAGAAGAATCAGAATAAATCATTGAGAGATTTATCTGAACCAGAGAAGACATCTGCGAGAAAGAATCAGAATAAACCGTTGAGAGATTTAAACTAGACCGGCAGGGATCTGGAGAAGAATCAGAATAAATCGTTGAAAGATTTATCTGAACCAGAGAAAGTTCCTGCAGGAAAGAATCTGAATAAATCATTGAGATATTTAAATTGAACCAGCAGGGATCTGGAGAAGAATCATAATAAATCGTTGAGAGATTTATCTGAACCAGAGAAGACGTATGCGGGAAAGAATCAGAATAAACCTTTGAGAGATTCAAACTGAATCGGTAGGGATCTGGAGAAGAATCAAAATAAATCGTTGAAAGATTTATCTGAACCAGAGAAAGTGTCTGCGGGAAAGAATCAGAATAAATTGTTGAGATATTTAAACTGAACCAACAGAGGTCTTGGATGAGCAACTGAGTAATATTCATAAATGAATTGTATCTGACTCGTATCTGAGAGATATACTGAATGAGAGTCAGAATGACATCTATATCTGGATCATATCTGGACTGTATTGGAAAGGTATGCTGAAAGAAGTATCAAAATGATATTCGTATCTGGATCGTATCTGGACCGTATTTGAATGAGTGACAGAATGACATCCGAATCTGGATCGTATCTGAACTGTATTTTGAATGAGTGACTGAATGACATTCGAATCTGGATCGTATCTGGATTGTATTTTGAATGAGTGACAGAACATCCAAATCTAGATCGTATCTGGATTGTATTTAGAAGAGAATCTGGAGTAAGTATCAGAATGTCAGCCATAACTGGATCGCATTTGAAATGTTTCTATAAGGAATCTGGAATAAGTGTCAGAATGTCATCCATAACTAGATCGCATCTGAATTGTTTCTAGAAGAGTGTGTGGGAAGGAGCCCATGTAGGATTGCTTCAGATGATCATGTAGATAATTTCCCCATCTTTTTACAGGTATTAATTACTGACCTTTTGAAGATTATTGACAATAACCATCTATTGATTAACTTTTTCCTAAAAAAGGTAGAATGTTAGCTGTATGCAATGTCATGATGTATGAAATTCATGGCGGAATGATGTTCTCAAAATAAATGAGATTGTGTCGTGTGCACTTCTTATGTACGTAATATGATGTATGAAGGGTGAAATGTTTTTTGAATGTATCTTTGTCTGAGAAAATAAATCCTTGACAAATGTCGGGGAGTCATTAAATCCTGGACTGTTGTTGAAGAGTAGGTGAGTGTTCAAAATTTGCTTAGAATATTTCTACCAAGGATTCCTGTTTTTTTGTTTGAGGAGAGCTCCGCTGAGGAATGTTGAAAACTCTATGGAGAGTGTTGATCCTTGCTTGGGGAAAAAGAGTTCAGGAGTCTCTGTTGTTCGTTGCTCTACTGGGGAGTTGAAGTTAAACTGATATCTGGTCGGGTCCAGGTTTCACAGTAACTTGCTGGGGATTGTAGAGTAGTCTAATGGGGAAGAGGAGTTGTGGTCCTTTGATTTATAGTAGTCGGAGAGGCAAACTCAAATTGGTAAATCGGTAGTTTATTAGGGAAATAAACCCGGTTGTCGGTCTGTTGGAGAGGTGTCTTCTTCACTGGGGAAAATCCTCGAGGTTTCTTGAGGTCGACTCAGCTGGTGAGAAGTTTCCAGAGATTGAAACTCTGGCTGGGAGTCATCCTATGAGAAGGATCTTGGGGAGATTTGTCACTGCCCCTAGTAGTAAGTGTTGTAGTAGTGCCAGAAAATGTTTTCTTGGTCGCACATGACCCTTTATGTGGGTGCCTGTTTTCCCTCAGAGTTAATCTGGTGCACCTTGAAGCTTGAGATTTTAATCACATTTCCGGTAGCCTTGAACTTTCTAGAGATATTTTCTAAGACTGTTGTGGAAGAAACCGAAGACCTGATACTGACACCATCTGATACTACTGGCACAGATGAACAAATTGGTGGTACCAAAGGTCTTTGGTCAAGTCTCAGAATTTTCTAAGAACTGTCATGGGAGGATCCGAAGACATGATACTGACACCATCTGATATAGTCACCATCTGATATTGTTGGTACAAACAAGAAAATTGATGGTACTGGAAGTCTTTATAGTGGATATTACTCAAACCCATGATCAACATGACATTGCCCCTTGAGTGATACATATGGAGATTTGCCCCTGGTTATTCAACAATTCTTTGAGAGATTCTTTGAATCTTGACTTGACTGCCCCAGATGTGTTGGAAAAAGGTCATGTCGTGCCCCTTTGATCATGAGAGATTTATCATTGGAAGTGTCTTTCCAATCGAAATGATTTTGTTCACTGAGAGAGCTTTCGTCCACTGGATATTCGTTGTGAGAATTTCTCCATTGTCAAAAAAATAGCCATATACAAATAGCGATATTCAAATAATGCAAAGTTTATGCTTTTCTTGAAATTTTGAAAAATGCATTTTAGCAAGTAAAGAAGTTTTATAAGAAAATTCAAACTCACGATTTAGGGTAAAGCCTTACAGGAGTCAGGATACCTTTTGTAACAGTATGCTTTCGAACTAACCCATGCTTCAATTAGGACTTTTGAAGGGTTGTAGTGTGGCTTGGTTCACGGTTTAAGAAACAAAGGATAAAGGCTCAAAGTGTGTTTGTACCCACGCGCTCTTCGTGATGTTCTTCAGTCCTAAACTCAGTTAATTATGCGTTTGAACTCCAATTGAGTCTGGAATAACATTTTGGTGATGGTTAGACAAGTTAAGTTTGTCGGAAGGTAGTCATTTTTGCAACATTTTTCATGTTGTTGAGGACTTATAGCGACCTCTTTCTTTTGTTATCCCTAATTTTTCCTGACTGTTCTTGTTTTGAGATTACGGTCAGCGGGATGCCCTAGTTTTCTTTAAGTCTCCTTCGTAGGTTTTGACTTAGTGGGCTTTTCTTTTGAGAGATAATGACTGCTTATTTGATAGGGAACCTATCACCATCTTTTGGTTCAGAAGGAATGTTTTTGATGTTATTTGTTGTATACTGAACGCGCGTTTGAACTAACTGAGAGACTACCCTGCCCCAGGTTTTGATTAAAGGTTTCAATTCGTGTAAAAGAGAAAACTTCTACTTCTTTGGCCCGGAGGGGTTGACTAGGGGTTATCTTCCTTATAACTCCAGTGTTTAGGATTTTAAAGAAGCGTCTGTACATCGTCAGCAAGGTCTGTCCAAAAGCATACTGTATGAGATTATGGCATTATTTTCGTCATCCTCCATCTAAAGGCTTGTAATTTTAGCAAGAGTTGAATGTTATAAAGAGAGTAAAAAGCATAGTTTAAAATATAGCGAAAACAAATGGATGAATTTAAGACAAACATATGCAATGCATTAATGAAACAAAGTTTGACATTAATAGATAAGTGTTTGAACAACAAAAGAGTTACAACTTGAAAATTCAAATGAACAAAAGCTTTCAATGATTTGGCATAGGAGCAATGATCACGTTAGGAGCCTCTGGAGGATCGAATTCGATCTCCTTGGCATCAATCATGTCTTGGATCTTATACTTCAGAGCCCAACAGTTGTTTGTGTCGTGTCCCGGACTATCAGAGTGGTATGCACACCTTTCATTGGGATGATAGGTAGGAACGAAAGTATTTGGGTTCTGGAGAGGAGCCTATAACGTAATAAGTTCTACCTTCAACATGTGTTGTAGCGCTTGAGCCAGTGACATGTTGATCTTAGTGAATTGTCTTCTAGGCGCGACCTCCTTAGCTGATGCCCCTGTCTTTGTTGAGCAGGCGTAGGATTAGAGATCAAGATTGCTCCTACGTGTTGGTCATGACGACTCTTTTGACCAGACACAGCATTGGACTCTTTCTTCCCATTATATGGATTTTTTTGAGCATCAGAGGGTGAAGCTCCTTGGATATTTCCACTTTTGATGCCAGCTTCGACTCTTTCTCCAGTCATTATTAGCTCAGTGAATCCGGCCGAGGAGCTTCTGATTAGGTGTTTGAAGAAAGGTCCTGTCAAAGTTCCCATGAAGATGTCAATCAGCTCTCTGTCAGTTAAAGGGGGTTGCACCCTACCATCCAGATATCTCCACTTTTGGGCGTATCCTTTGAAGCTCTTATTGGAACCCATGGTCATGTTCTACAATTGCACACGAGTTGGTGCAAGATCAGCGTTGTACTGGTACTGCTTATAGAAAGCAGCAGCTAGATCCTCCCAGGTGTAGATGTGAGAACTCTCCAATTGATAGAACCATTCAAGTTGAGTCCCTACTAGTCTCTCTTGGAAGAAATGGATCCAAAGCTTCGGATCAGTTGTGTATGGTTGAATCTTGTGGACATAAGACTTTAAGTGCATCTTAGGGCAAGAGACTCCATCGTACAGGACAAAGGTAGGGATTTTGAACTTTGGCAGGATGACCACTCCAGAAACCAAACCCATGTCTCCTAAATCCAAGCCAAGTATCTGCTGAATTTCCATAGCAATGAGGCGATCCTCTAAATGTTTGTACTCGTCATCAGCGGGAGGATATTGTTCCTCAGAGTAGTCAGCTTCGACTTCATCAATCTCCAGACTATTGTCTTCTTCATGACTATCCCCAATGTTGGATGGAGTTGGAAGATCTAGAGCTCCTTTGACTGGTCCTTTAAGTCTTCTTCCCAAGTTCAGGACGCCTACTGACTTCTTGGACTTTTTCTTCTTGTCTTTGAGAAGAAGAGTCTTCAGGTCCTCTTGCCCCTTAGCCAAAGCTAGGAACATTTGTTGGAATTGAGTGTTTTGAGCTTAGAGATCTTTCACTGTTTGTTCCATATCCATCTTACTGAAATAAACAGTAGAAAGATAAGGATACATGTTGTAAGAAACCTGTTTGTGTTATGATGAATGAAAATGCATATGCAAATGATTTCAAGGAAGTTAGAGATTTAAATTTGCTTTAGACAAAAAGGAACACACGTTATATTAATAAATCAAAGTTTGAGTACATTATGCCTCTTTGGGATTACAAATAAATACAAAAACTCTAAGATAAAAAGGTTTAACGCATCCTCTTTGGTGCGATGTAGGTGTTCAGACTCCGCTCCTCATAAAGCTGCTTGGTGAGTTCCAGAACTTTCTTCTTGTTGGCGTAGAATTAGGCCTCGAAAGTGTCTCGCTCCCCCTCTTAAGCTGTATCCAATCCCTTTGCAAGTCTTCGAGAAAGGTGGGCATGTTAGGATGAAGGACAGTGTATGGGACATCTCCTTCCACAACAGGTTCTATGATAACTGGTAAGATGGATGGATAAGGCATCATAAGTTTTTGAGCACGAGCTCGCACCCACTTAAGGTAAGGCTCAAGGGGGATGGAATTCTTGTGCCCCAATGTCTTGCTATCTACCTTGTTCAACATCCTCCAAGCTCGGATAAACCTCTGGCGGTAACCTTGATCGTTATTCTCATAGTCAAATACCAACCCTTGAATAAGCATCTCATGTGGACCATCTTTTCGGGCGTAACCAAATTGTCATAAGGCTAAACAAGGGTTGTAAGTGATACCTCCTTTAATGTTAAGTAAGGGGACATTAGTGAATTATCCATAATGGTCGACGATAGTAACATTCTCCATAGATCGGGAACACCAATGAATATTTGAATGTCTGAGCGTCATCAACCTATGGGACCACCTTAAACCTTGCTCGTTCTTCAATACATATTGGGGAAGATGAGAAATAAACCATCTTTCCAAGAGAGGAGTACAACACATGAGGATACCTCTTTTCCTCATAGTGCGAGAGTGAAAAGAATGTAGGATGTCTCCTAACAAAGTAGGCACCGGGTTACGAGACATGAAGATTTTGGCAGCGCTTACATCTATGAGTTGGTCAGGATTTGGAAATAAAACCATCCCATATATGAGGAGGGTCACAATTTCCTCAAAATATTTCAAGTCCAAGAAGTTCCAACAGTCTTGAGCTTTCTCAAACAAGAACTTGGCTAAGAAGCCTTTGACACCACTCCTTGTTTTCCAATTAGTTGTGACATCAGATTGTTGCAAGTGTAGGACTTGAGAAATCTCCTCTGGTTTTGGATCTCTTTCCATACCGTTGAAGGGTAGTTGATTGAGAATGGGAATCCTCAAGAGTTGGGAGAATTCTTCCAAAGTTGGCACAAGTTGATAATCGGGAAATGTGAAGCAATTGTGTAGAGGATCAAAGAATCGGAAGAGCACCTTCATCATATCTTCATCAGTGTTGGAGGTAACCAAGTTTAGGAGGCGACCATGTCTTTCGGTAAATGGAGAATTCTCAGGAACCCTTGATGCTAAACCTTTAAGTTGAGGAGGGATCCTCACGAGATTGACTTGAATGGTTTTTCGGCAAATAGAATCTATGTCCTACAAAATAGAACAAAGATAAATCCCAAAAATCCTTGAAATGGTTAGTGAGTATGAGTATGGTGTTATGATGTTTATGATGTTATGTACAAGTAAATATATACAAACAAAACAAAAAAATCCTTAGGTTTAGGCTTGCATGGAGTCTCATATGTAAGTACCCTTTTGAAGTTTAGTTGGCTCAAACTTGTCCTAGCAATAGTAACCGGGTTCTAAGGGAGCTCAATATCACTGGTTTGTTTTCTTGGGCATTATTTCAGCGCAAGCCTCTTTAATGGCGACCGAAATATCCCAAAAAACAAAACCTTAACGAGTGTAGTATCGAGTATCTACCAACTTCGGACTGCACCAAAGCCAGTCAACTCACTACGTCCTAATGGCTAAGTTGGTTAAGTAAAGGTTCTAGAAGTCAGTTAGTGCTTCATAATATCACTTAGCAGCCCCGTATTGCTTAGACCATGTTGGTATACCCCTCACAGTTTCCACAATGTATTGATACTTACCTATAAGGTATCCCAAATCCGAGTAGAGGATTTAAACCCAAACAAAGAACCAAAATGTAAAGCAAACAAATCAAACAATGAAAGCAAGTAAATGTGATCTAGCCCTAAGGTAACCCCACTTTTAAAATTTTCCCCAACAGAGTCGTCGGTTCTGTAACACGGTGGGAGAACTGACTTGGTTGTTTTGCGTTTGATCGCAAATGTTGCGGTTAGCAAGAGTCACCACCGACTTTTCTTTTATCCAAAAGGAAAGGTTGAAAAGAACATGAAAGACCTTTGAGATATTTTCTTGAGTTCGGGGGGTAGATTATGAAAAGGGAAGGTATTAGCACCCTTTTCATCCATAGTTATCTACGGGCTCTTAGTTGCTTGCTAGATCACTTGCTTTTGTTTGAAAATGTGCTTTGTGTGGTTTTTTGAAAGTATTTTGAAAAGGCGTCATCGTTTAGGCAAACTTTGTAATAATTCTCGTTCGTAAGAATGTATACAAAGTGTTGATCTTTTGAAAAATGTTTCAAGTTTGAAATATATTTTGAAAGTGTCGGTGTTTGTTTTGAAAATAGCAAGGATGTTTTGGTTTGAAAATGAGCAAGCAACTAGGAACATTCTACCTACTCAAAAGTCTTTCTTGTTTATTTCCTCTTTCCTTTGACATTGTTATATTACCATTGATTTGGTAAGAAAAACCTATCTTTAGATGTAAAAAGTACGGGCGAGGGTCATCGTATAGCCATGATTAGCAACATTGTAAGATATCTTAGCATTTTCTTTAAGGAACTAAGATCATTCGTAAGGCAACATTTCTAGCGTCATCGAGGGACTATGATCTTGTATTTTCATTTGTTTTTTTTAAGACATCTTACATGCGTATTATGACCATTTATTTCTCAAGGCAACAAGTGGATTTACCCTAAGGGTGTAAGTGTGCAAGTGTGTCTTTTTCATGTTTGATTTGTCTTGTACTAGAAGTTAGGTCAAAATCCTGACCAAATATGCTCAAAATTTCACTAAGTGTTCTAGTTTCATGAACAAGACTTCATGGATTAATAACTTGAAATCTAAGCATTTCTAGGAGGAGTTGTGTAAAGAAAAGTTTTAGATCTCATTGAGATCTACAACTTTCATGTTGAAAGTTTCCTTTGAATCATCTTGCATCATGGTGAAAAATTGGCTCAAAGTTGTGAAAAAATATGAAGTTTTCAACACTTAGAAAAATTTCTAAGTTTGGAAACTTTGACTTTTCAAAATGAAATCTTGACTTTTTTTTATTTATTGATGAACAAGTTTAATATTTTGGCATGTTTTGGTGAATTGTGATCTTTGACACTTGATTTTTGAAGATGTGAAAAACACAAGAAGGGGGGTTGAATTGTAAAACTTAAAACAAATGCTTAGACAACACAGTATTTTTATCCTGGTTCGTTTGATCTCAAACTACTCCAGTCCACCCGTCAAGGTGATTTCTCCTCTCTCCAACGAGGTCTTAATCCACTATATTCAAAGGATTACAACAGCTACTTTAACAACTGTTAAAGCCTTCTTGAGTATGACCACAAACCGGTTTATCTCAAGGAAATCTTTTACAAATAATTTGAACAATGATGTGTTAACATTTTCTAAAAAAACAATATATCACAACTGTGATAATTACACAATTTAAGCTTGGAATAAACTAAATTTGCTAAAGTGTTTGAGTAAGCGTGGTTTTGAAGGCTTGGTAAATTATGTGAGTGCATGCGTGCGTCTTTTCTCAAGCAGATTTGTTTATATAGACAAGGCAGAGATACGTTGTCCATAAAGCCATTTTAATGATAATAACGCACTTCCCTTTTGAAGAAGATCTTGTCTTGAAGAGAGCCGTTAGCATTTAATTCTGTCTTGAATACTTAGTAACGCTTCAGAGTCTTCTTTGCTTATGATAACGCTTCAGAGTGTTCTTTGCTTTAACTTATGATGACGCTTCTGAGTTCTGATGACTTGGTAAAGATCTTTGATCAGAGTAAGAGTGTATATGTTTATGCGCAGATTCTGGTCATCAAGCTTCAGCATATAATCTGGTAGCTTCAGCGTGTAGCACATGTTACTGATCTTCTGATGTTGATTCCATCAGAACTTCTGTATATACAAAACATAATTTTAAGCAGCATATTTGTTTTATCTATATATCTTTGAATTTATTTATTCTTTGTATTTTGTTATCATCAAAACTCTAATCAAGGTTTGTAGAATCAAACTATGTTCTAACAATTTTGACCAAAAAGTCAAAGTTTGACTTTTCAGTGTACAGTTGACTTTTGATCAGTTGACTGAAAATCAACTATTCATCAATTGATCTTGAGGGATGTTTTGAGTCATGCCATTAGGTAAAAATGATGCAATTGAATCCTTGGGATCATGTTTCCAACCAATCAACCATTTTCTAGGTCAAAAATCAGAAATTGCCCTTTCTCAATTAAAACCCTAATTTTGACCATTTTGCCCTTTTGATGATCTGATCAAATTTATTGAGGAATTATGGTCCAAACTTGATCAAATGACATATATGAGTTCACAATGTTGATATGGATAAACAATTATGAAGTTTGACTGTAAATTGATCATAGTTGACTTTTTCCCCAATACAATTGATTTTTAGGTCAACTGATCAATTGACTGATCAAAAATGTGATCCAAGACTTGAAACTTGACATGAGCAATCTTGAGGGTCTATAATGATCCATGAGATTCATATGAGGCATTAAAAGTTTAATTATCCTTGTGCAATCTCAAACCCTAATTTCAGTCATTAGTGCTTAAGGAGGTGTCTTGAGCTGATCAACCCTTGTGCAGTATTGGAACAAATGAGATCTTGTGAGAAAATACTTGATAAATGAGAGGTAAAATTTTTGGGTACAATAGAGGGCTATTTTCTTTTGTTGTTAACTCTCTTTAAATTGACCCCCAACAGAAAAAAATTCGTTTTATTCATGCCACAACACTCTAAGATTATATAGGTTGTTTTGCACTTTAGGATTTGTCAACTAGACTTGTGAAAGATCATATAAAATCGATACCGTCTTTACACCTTAAACCCCCAAATTTTTCAAGTTCCAATTTGAGTACCTATTATGCCGAGACAACAAGTTTGAGTCTTAAAGTAATTGCGAGTAGTTTATATTAGCAGTCAACACCATCCTAACCACACTCTACATAGGGGACTCGATGAATATAAGTGAATGATCTCATTTTAGTGAACAAACATTGTCAACTAAAAAATAGTAGCCTTTTAAGTTAGGTGACCCTCACCTGATCATTTATCCTAACAGTTGTTATACCTTTGCGTATATAATAATAAGCACCAATTATTGGTTGGTCTAGAGTTCATTGGTACTGGACTTGGCATGGCAGACCATAATTTGATCCCATGCAATCAATAATTGGGAAATATAGGGTTGCATTGCTTAGTACCAGAACCCCATGCTTAAGAAAGATCAGAGTCACTAATTAATCCCTCTACTATGAGCGCGTATAGATAACAAAGTTAATATGATTGCGCTTAAATGAAAGTTGGTGAAAAGAGCCTAAAAACATAGGTCAAGTTATAATAGCATGATTAAGATTGGTTTGCATAGAATTAGGGTTTCCGGCTTGTGTCATTACGGTATCCTTGGTATTGACGTTTAGTACCTATCTATTTGACAATAGCTTAGAAACCACGCATGATTAGAGTCTTTGTTGTGTGCATGTTTTAAAACAAGTTCTCCAAATTGCTTTGTGTTATTTGATTGCTTGAGGACAAATAATGGTCTAAGTGTGAGAGAGTTAGATAACTTGAAAATGCATCACATTTTACAACTCCATTCATATTCTATCTTGTTTCATTTCTCGTTTTTATCTTGTTTTATTGTGTTTCAGGTACTTTGTTGATTCGAGAAAAGATATGCATCAGAATCGGAGAAGAGGATGGAATAGAAGCAAAACAATGTAGAAATCAGCCTTTGCTGATATGGAGGTCGCCACCATCACCATGGCGGATGTTGTCATACCCCAAATTTTCCCGCCCTCAGTGCTACCATCAAGTTTATTTTCAAACTTTGATTTTATAAAATTCTTTTGATTTACATTAATATTTTAGGGTTTTTAAAATATTCATTTTCTAGTTAATTTAAAAATATAATAATTTATTTCAAACTATTTATATTTTTAAATAGAAAATAATTGATCGTCTTCATATGTTTTCAATTGACTTTTTATTCCAAATGAATAACATAGCACAGTTGGTAAGAGAGTAAGACTTACAAGTGGAAGGTCCTGAGTTCAAGTCTTGTTACACTACTTTTTGGTATTTATACTCTTTTGTGTGTTTTTTAATAAAAAGGATTAAAAAAAGTCATTTTTCAATTATTTTATTATTATTTTCGTTTTCTATTTTAAGGGTATTTTAAAATTATTTTTTATTTTTTTAAAAATCTTTTATTTTATACACTTAATAGTCAAGATGTTAAAAATAATTGAAATCTTTCAAAACTAATTTTTATTAATCACAAAATAAATCACAATATTGAGAAAATTACAAAAGTGTCTAGGTTCATAATCTTGTCCTCCAATTTTCAATCAAGTCTCAATTTGTGTAAATCTTTTCCAAAATATCATAAAAAAAGTGTTTTTTATTTATTCAAATAATATTTTCGTTTTCCTATATTTTATGTATTTTAAATTTTTTTTTATTAAAATCATTATTTTATGCAAAATATAGCCAAAAAGTCTAGTTATAAATAAAATCTTATTTAGTTTAAATATTTTTCAAATCTATCTTGTATCTGGTCACAATTTCATAATCATCCACAATTCATTAGAGTTCTCCTAAAGTTATTGCTCTTCACATCAAAGTACAACAACAAAGAAACCCTGAAGCATCCATTAACAATCACTTATTTTAGGGTTTTGAACAGAATACCTAAAAAAAATTTATCAATAATTTTTTAAAACCTTGTTGTTGTCTCCAAAATCTATCTAAGGAGGATCTCGCCTCAAAGGAAAAAAGAGGAGAACGAAGAAGGAAAGAAAGAATTTCTATCATTTTCTCACCGGGGGAATCCTCGCTCCCGTAGGTTGGTCTCTCTTAAAAATCTTCATCGTAAAATTTCTTGAATTGTTTATATTTTATTTATATTGAGTGTTTTATTGTTGGGATTCATTGCTTGTGTAAAATCTTCATGTTTGCTGTCTTGATGTTTATTCTTTTTCAATTTAATTAATAAAACAAAAATTTCAATATCTATTATAATTTGTAACATGTATATATAATTGGGCCATGTAGAAACATGTTCACTTTGCAAATAAAATAAAAACTTTCATACATGTTCTTTCTTTTAATTATTATTATTAGGTTAATTATTGCATTATAATTTTTTAATGGTTTTGTTTCTATTGTTTTTTGTTTGTCACTTTTTAATAAAAAATACAAAAATATGTTAGTTTTATTATTAGGTTAAATGAAAAGTCGAGAATAACAAAAATATTCCTTATACATAATTACTGGGATTTTTCAATCAATTTAATAATTCAAAGCATTGATCTTATACATAAATCCAAACAATTTCATAATTAAATTAATATTTTACAAAGATATTAAAACCTTCGGCCTATTGGGCCCAGTTCAATGTCTGAACTTGGGCCCTATTCCTTACACACCCCTTTTTACTGTGTGAACAAAAAAGCACACATCCTGCCTTTTGGGCTTGATATCAATATCTGAATTCAGGCCCTTGTTGTTAGCACCTCCTATTTTACCACCTCAACCTAATTAACACCCCCTTTGCATTTTATTTTATTTTTATTTTTATTTTATAATTTTTATATTATATAATTTCTATTTTTATATTATTAGTATTATATTAATTATTACTATTAATTATTATCGAATCAAATATCATTTTTTTAATTCATTCAAATATATTTTGTCTATTGCATTAAAATATCTTTTACCATGCATTTATATAAGAATTTTTATAATTAGTATATAAAAAACATTTAACCAACACCAAATTATTTTTCATAAATAAATTAATTTAATAATTAATTTTCAAAAAGGGTTACGAAGTATATTTTGATTAACTGCGCATTTGGTCCAAAATCTCCGCTATTCACACACCTGGGCTAAGTACGAGGGGAATCAAAATGTCTGCGTAATCTATAAAAAACACCAACCCATACGATCTACGAATTGGGACTCTGATTCCTCATAAGAGGATACGTAGGCATACGATCAAAAATCGTAGCGAGTTCCCCTATTAAAAAATTAGGACACTTTTCTTGCTAATTAAAACTTAAAACCCTGTTTACCCCAAACCTAAACCTAGAGCTTAACATCCTTGTGAACAAGGTGGATGAAAGGTGCCTAACACCTTCCTTTCGTCTAATTGAGTCTGAAACCTAGAATCTTTGTCCGCGAATTAGGGTTTTCTGTTAGGTTCCCTTCCCTAGGATAAAAACTAATAGTGGCGACTCTTGATTTAAAAACCAGTTGCGACAGATGCCATGGCCACCAGCCACGTCCTTTAATGAAGTTGACTCATGGCGCTCGCCATCAGCCCCATGGAGGTCGCCATGCACCAGGAAAACGCAAAAAATGGAAAACAAAACATACCACTTCTTCCTCCACTTTCCTATATTTTCTCAAGTCATTTTTGACACGATTTGAAGAGTGAGGTAGTGTTGTAACTCTATATAAACCATAGTTTTCTCAGTTCTATGGGTCGAAGTTTTGTAAGCGACGCTCTGACAAATTGAAAAGTGATTATTTGTACGAATTTTCGATTGTAATTCTGCCGGCATACTTAGAAGCAATCAAAGTTCCTTTATTTCTATTTTTATTAGGTTTTTAGTTACCGCATTATAATTATTGTTTGTTTGATTTAATCAGCATGTTTACCTTTATCTCAATTAGTATGTTTAATGTGTTCTTAATTATTAATATGTCCAGCTAAACATCTAGAGTCTGGTATATGAGTATCTTCGTTTCCGATGGGACTCAGTAACAATTTGACTTAATAATTTAATTAAAAATTCAGTTTCAGTTTTTGTTTCTTAAACTTAATTTAAATATCTTTGTCATGAGACTGAGAGGCTATTTAACACGATTTTGTCACTATAGTGAGAAAATAAATAAGGTTTGAGTCGGCAAAGCGTGAACATGGGGGTCGAACTAGATACATCATAAAACAACTCTATGAATTAATGCATATGTTTGGAAACAATTCCACCACTACTATAAAACACGTAAACAACAACGTCTAATTCACTGCAGTTCTTCCCAACACCATGGTGACATCTCTAAACTCAAGCAGTAACATTTTATTTTATTTTATTTATTAAAAATAGTTATGATATAATAATAGTTGTTTTCATAACTGTGGTTATACAATAAATATTTCTTGGGTTTGACCTCAGTGCCCTCATATATATTATTCATTTAACATTAAGGCGCGCCTTTTCTATTTTATTTATTTTTAAATATAAAATAAAGGGTTATTGTAACACCCGTTTATTTAATTAATTATTTAATTAAGTATTTTCAATTAATTGCGAATTGTTTATTGAAATCGTTGACATGTTGCGGTGTTGTTATTAGTCGGTTGAATTAATTGATTAATAATATTAGTAATAATATTAGAATTTTAGAATATTAATAGTATTAGTTGTTGGGCTTGTTTTGGTGATAGATGTAGTATTAAGGGGGTGTGATAATTAGGCCCAATAGAAATAATGATATATTATTGAGTTTAGTTTAATAATAGAAATTAGGGTAAATAAGGAAAGGGTTAAGAGAAATATTAGAAAAAGTGTTGTACGTGAGAAGTTACAGAGAAGAGGAATGCGGAGAAGAGACATAAGGCTAGGTTCGATCGGAAAAATCGTAGAGTGACCTTCAATCCAAGGTAAGGGTAGAGTTCTAACTCTATAATTGGGTATATGATTAATATTTTGTAGGAATTGGGTTATGTAAAAAAGTGTTGCTGTGAGTGATTGTTGTATGAATAATTGGTTTTTTGGTGTCTGTGATAATTATGCTAATGTTACAGTGATTCAATTGATGAATTGAGTGTTGAAAACTATCATGTATTGATGTGGGTATAGTTGTTATGTTGTTATGAATACGTGTAGTGTTGGTCTAAAATCATGGGAAGGGAAGGATTTGTTAATCACAGGGAAGTGGCAGAACTGGAAAGAATTATGGACGGTGTATCGAGTGGCACATGTATGGTGGTGAAGGATGCCGACCAGCACCATGTTTTGTGCTGAGGGGAACGGTTTACATGCCAAGGGGCATGAATCCATTAGCCAGTGTCTCCTTTTAATTGTTTATGTGTCTATTTTGTGTGTCTGTTACCTTAGTATTTCATTACAAGAATGTATGTAGCAGGTTTAGAAAAGAATGGTTAACAGCAGAGGTTATTTATTAGTAACAGAAGTGAACAATTGGTAGATTAGCATAAATATAGCAGGCAAGATTAATGATTAATAGAGTTAGTAAATATTAGCATAAAGTTAATTTAGCAGAAATTAACAGAAAAGCTGTTATAAATTAAAATAGTAGTAGAGGTAAATTAGTGTTAGAAAATAATAGCTTCATTAGTTTAGCAGAAAAATATTAGTAAGGCTTATCCGCGGAATAATTTAGTGGAAGTACTTTAGTAGGAACGTGTTAATAACATTATTGGCGTGTGTAAGTTGTTGTGTTGTTGTTACTAATTATTGAAGTTGCAGGTGATGAATTTTGTTGGGTTGCCTCTATGGATTGGCAATTATTGAGTTGTAGGCTTATGCCAATGTTGTTATATGTTGTTGTTGTTGCATTTAATCATGTTGTCGCATACATGAAATATCATGTTGGAGCTGATGCTCGTTAAGTTGGCATGGATTGGAAAATATAAAGTTGAAGACTTATGCCTTATTACTGCCTCTATTAATTGGCAAGTTATTAAGTTGGGGTTCTGCTCCACTGGTACTACATGCATGTGCATAAAAACGAGTTACATTTCACATTGCATATTTGAGTTGTTGTGTTGATGAATTAATCGTTATATTTTGTTGATAGTTTGTCGTGATTGTTGTTGTTTATAAGTTGTGAAGCGGTGATTTTACATGAACTGATTCTAATTTAATGTTTATCATACGTTTAATTATATTGTTAGATATCTCGCCTCTTTTATTTGAATGTTACCCTAACATTGGTAACATGTAGGTAATCCAGAGTGAAGGTGGTTTACCTTCGGTAGTTCGAGTCGGTGTCATTTCTCTGATATGTAACACTCGAGGGGATGAACGCTTGCTGTTTTATTGTTGTTATTATTTCAGTCGATTGAATTTTAAGTTGATTTTTGTTAAGTACTTATCATTTTAAAGTTGTTTCTAGTTGGACAAGATGTTATGTTCTTTAAGTTGGATATTATGATTTCCGCTGCATAATTATGAAAGTTTTTGTTTTCAAAAGATTAAATTATGTTGTTGTCGGTTCATCCAAGTTTAATGTGTTATGTATTTGTAATGAATGACGTTGTTTTAAGTTGAAATTGTAGCATCCTAATTTAGCTGTTGAATTTTATAACTCTGATTTTATAATAATTGTCGGGTAGAATTAGGGTGTTACAAGTTGGTATCAGAGCAAGTCGGTCGGTCCGACCAAGTTGTCGAGTCGCAGTTTTGTCTAACAATCGAGTATTGTTAACTTGAGTTCTAACCATTGTTTGTGTTGTAGTTATAAGTTGATATGGCTGGAAGGAATGATGTTGCACTTGCTGCTGCTTTAGAAGCAATGGCGCATGCTATGGAGAATCAGCCGAACACTGATAGGAATGCTGGATCTCATAGTTTGGCGACCTTGCAGAGGGAGAATCCTCCTACCTTTAAGGGTAAGTATGATCCCGATGGAGCGTTAGAATGGTTGAAGGAGATTGAGAGAACCTTCTGTGTGATGGACTGCACTCCAGCGCAGAAGGTTCGACATGGAACTCATATGTTAGCAGTCGAAGCTGATGACTGGTGGCTAGAGACGTGTCAGAAGTTGGAAGCTGCAGGTGAAAATGTCACTTGGGTTGTGTTTCGTAGGAAATTTATGATGAAGTATTTCCCTGAAGATGTTCGTGGTAAGAAGGAAATTGAATTTCTTGAGTTAAAGCAAGGGAGTATGTCAGTTGTTGAATATGCTGCAAAGTTTGCGGAGTTGGCTAAGTTTTATCCGCACTATAGCGAGGCAAATGTTGAGTTTTATAAGTGCATCAAGTTTGAGAACGGGTTGCACTCGGAGATCAAGAAGGCAGTTGGATACCAAAAGATTTGTGTCTTTGCTGATTTGGTTGATAGTTGTAGAATCTATGAAGAGGATAATAATGCTCACTATAAGATTATCAATGAGAAGAGGGGTAAGCACCAATAGAACTGTAGTAAGCCTTATGATGCCCCAGCTGGTAAAGGTAAACAGAAAGTTGCTCAGGGTCATATAACTAGTGGGGGAGATTCTCCTGCTGGTGTGGTTTGTTTCAAATGTGGAAAACCTGGGCATAAGAGCAATGTGTGTACTGTCGAGGTAAAGAGGTGTTTCTGTTGTGGCAAGACAGGACATGTTATATCTGAATGCAAGCATAAAGAGATGATTTGCTTCAATTATGGTGAAGAAGGACACATTGATAGTTAGTGTCAGAAACCAAAGAAGACGCAAACTAGTGGAAAGATGTTCACTTTGGCTGAGAGTCAGACGACTAATAAGGACAGACTCATCAGAGGTATATGTTTCATTAATATTACTCCTTTAATTACTATTATTGATATGGGTTCTACTCATTGTTTTACTGTTGCTGATTATGTTGAAAGATTGAGTCTTATGTTGTCTTTTATGAATGGAGAGATGGTCGTCGATACTTCAGCCAAGGGATCGGTGACTACATCCCTTGTGTGTTTAAAGTGTCTGCTGTCGATCTTTGACAAAGACTTTGCTATTGATTTAGTTTGTTTGTCTTTAAGTGGGTTATATGTGATCTTAGGTATGAACTGGTTAGAGCATAATTGTGTTCATATTAACTATTATAACAAGTCGGTGAGGTTTTTTACTCTTGAAGAAGAGGAAGTTGGTTTGTTGTCTGCTAGACAGTTGCGGCAGTTGATGCAAGAAGAGGCTCAGATGTTCTCGTTGATGGCGTCACTATCTGTCGAGAATCAAGCTGTAATTGAGGAATTGCACATGGTGCGTGAATTTCCTGAAGTTTTCCCTGATGAAATTCCTGATGTACCGCCAGAGAGAGAAGTTGAATTTGCTATTGACCTTGTACCTGGTACCAGACCTGTTTCTATGGCACCATACATGATGTCTGCATCTGAATTGTCATAACTAAAGAAGCAATTGGAAGAGTTACTTGAAAATAAATTTGTAAGAACAAGTGTATCACCGTGGGGAGCTCCAGTGTTGATAGTAAAGAAGAAAGATGGAAGTATGAGACTTTGTGTTAATTATAGACAATTGAACAAAGTGACGATTAAGAACAAGTATCCACTTCCAAGAATAGATGACTTGATGGGTCAATTGGTGGATGCTCGTGTGTTTAGCAAAATTGATTTGAGGTCGGGTTATCATCAAATTAAAGTGAAGGATGAAGATATCCAGAAGACGGCTTTCAGAATGCATTATGGACATTAAGAGTATTTGGTGATGCCTTTCGGTGTTACTAATGCGCCGAGGGTATTCATGGAGTATATAAACTGTATCTTTTATACTTATTTGGATCGGGTTGTAATGGTGTCCATCGATGACATTTTGATTTACTCTAAATCGGAGGAAGAGCATGTAGAACACTTAAGGATAGTATTGCAAGTCTTGAAAGAGAAGAATTTGTATGCCAAGCTGTCTAAGTGTGAATTTTGGTTAAAGGGGGTTAGTTTTCTTAGTCATGTGATCTCAGATAGTGGCATTGTTGTAGATCTGTCCAAAGTAGATGTTGTGTTGCAATGGGAAACTCCAAAGTTGGCTATCGAGATTAAAAGCTTTTTGGGGTTAGCTGATTATTATAGAAGGTTTATTGAAGGTTTTTCTAAGTTAGCACTTATGTTAACTAAGTTGACTTGTAAAGTTAAAGCTTATGTGTGGGACGTTCAGTGTGAAGAAAGTTTTATGGAATTGAAGAAGAGATTAATGTCGGCTCCAATCTTGACATTACCTAATCTAGGAGAACCTTTTGTGGTACATTGTGATGCTTCTAAGATGGTTTTGGGAGGTGTGCTTATGCAGAATGAAAAGGTAGTTGCTTATGCGTCAAGGCAGTTGAGGACTCATGAGAAGAACTATCTTGCGCATGATTTAGAGCTTACTGCAGTTGTTTTTGTGTTGAAGATTTGGAGGCATTATCTTTATGGTTCTAGATTTGAAGTATTTAGCGACCATAAGAGTTTAAAGTATTTATTTGATCAGAAGGAATTGAATATGAGACAACGAATATGGTTGGAATTGTTAAAGGATTATGATTTCAGTTTGAATTATCATCTAGGTAAAGCGAATGTGGTGGCTGATGCTTTAAGCTGAAAGAATTTACATATGTCAGCAATGATGGTTAAAGAAGTGGAATTAATTGAATAGTTCAAAGATATGAGCTTAGTTTGCAAGGTGACACCACAGAGTGTTATGTTGGGGATGTTGAAAATTAATAATGATTTTATGGATAATATCAGAGAAGCTCAGAAGTTAGATGTGAAACTGGTATATTCGATGGTTGGGATCGATCAGTCCGAGAATAGTGATTTTAAGTTAGACGCGTAAGGTATGTTGAGATTTCGTAATCGAATTTGTATTCCTGATGATGCGGAGATGAAGAAATTGATTCTTGAGGAAAGTCATAGAAGCAAGTTAAGCATTCATTTGAGAGCTACAAAAATGTATCAAGATTTGAAGAATTTTTTTTGGTGGCTTGGGATGAAGAGTGATGTGGCTCTGTTTGTGTATGCGTGTTTAAATTGTCAAAAGTCGAAAGTTGAACATCAGAAGCATGCAGGGTTGATGCAACCGTTAGAAGTTCCAGAATGGAAATGGGATAGCATTTCGATGGACTTTGTAACAGGACTACCTAATACTTCAAGAGGACATGATTCGATTTGGTTTATTGTTGATAGGCTAACAAAGTCGACTCATTTTATTCCTATTAACATCAATTTTCCAGTATCGAAGTTGGCAAAGATTTACACTAGTGTAATTGTAAAGCTGCATGGTGTTACTTTGTGTATTATGTCGAATAGAGATTCGAGGTTTACTTATGATTTTTGGAAAAGTTTGCAAGAGGCATTGGGTTCTAAGTTAAGGTTGAGTTCAGCGTATCATCCTCAGACAGATGGTCAAGCTGAACGGACTATTTAGTCATTGGAAGATTTGTTGAGAGCATGTGTTCTTGAGCATGGAGGTTCGTGGGATACTTATCTTCCGTTAATAGAGTCCAATTATAATAACAGTTACCATTCAAGTATTGGAATGGCACCTTTTGAAGCGTTGTATGGTCGGAGATGTAGAACTCCTTTATATTGGTATGAATCTGGAAAAAGTGTAGTACTTGGATCTGAAATTGTTCGAGAGATTACTGAGAATGTGAAGTTAATTCGAGAAAAGATGAAAGCTTCCCAAAGTATACATAAGAGTTATCATGACAAGAGAAGGAAAGATTTATAATTTCAAGCAGGTGACCATGTGTTTCTGAGAGTTACACATGTGACTGGTGTATGGCGAGCATTGAAGTCTAAGAAGCTCACTCCTAGTTTTATTGGTTTGTATCAGAATTTGGACATAGTTGGGAATGTTGCTTATAGAGTGGCTTTACCGCCTAATCTTTCGAATTTGCATGATGTGTTTCCCGTGTCACAACTCCAGAAGTATATTTCAGATCCATCTCATGTGATTCATATGAATGATGTGCAAGTATGGGATAATCTTACTATGGAGATGATGCATGTACGAATTGCGGATCATAAAATGAAGACTCTAAGAGGAAAGGAGATTTCTTTGGTGAAAGTAGTCTGGCTAGGAGCTGCTAGAGAAAGTATGACGTGGGAGTTGGAGAGAAAGATGCAGGACTCCTGCCCTGAGTTGTTTGAACAAGGTGAATTTTCGAGGACAAAAATATCCTAAGTGGGGGAGAGTTGTAACACCCTTTTATTTAATTAATTATTTAATTAAGTATTTTGGTTAATTGCGAATTATTTGTTGAAATTGTTAACATGTTGTGTTAGGACGTGAGTTGTTGACATAAGTTGTGGTGTTGTTATTAGTCGTTTGAACTAATTGATTAATAATATTAGTAATAATATTATAATTTTAGAATATTAATAGTATTAGTTGTTGGGCTTGTTTTGGTGATAGATGTAGTATTAAGGGGGTGTGAAAATTAGGACCAATAGAAATAATGATATATTATTGAGTTTAGTTTAATAATAGAAATTAGGGTAATTAAAGAAAGGGTTAAGAGAAAGATTAGAAAAAGTGTTGTACGTGAGAAGTTGCAAATTGAGGAATAGGGAGAAGAGGTACAAGGCTAGGATCGATCAGAAAATTATAGAGCGACCTTCAATCCAAGGTAAGGGTGGAGTTATGACTCCATAATTGGGTATATGATTAATATTATATAGGAATTGGATTGTGTAAAAATGTGTTGTTGTGAGTGATTGTTGTATGAATAATTGGTTGTTTAGTATCTGTGATAATTATGCTAATGCTGCAGTGATTCAATCGATGAATTGAGTGTTGAAAACTATCATGTATTGATGTGGGTATAGTTATTATGTTGTTGTGAATACGTGTAGTGTTGGTCTGAAATCATGGGAAGGGAAGGATCTGTTAATCGCAGGGAAGTTGCAAAACTGGAAAGAATTATGGACGGTGTGTTGAGCGTCACACGTATGGTGGTGAAGGGTGCCGACCGACACCATGTTTTGTGCCGAGGGGCACGATTTACATGCCGAGGGGCATAAATCCATTAGCCTGTGTCTCCTTTTAATTGTTTGTGTCTATTCTGTGTGTCTGTTACCTTAGTATTTCATTACAGGAATGTATGTAGCAGCTTTAAAAAAGAATGGTTAACAGCAGAGGTTATTTATTAGTAACAGAAGTGAACAATTGGTAGATTATCATAAATATAGCAGGCAAGATTAATGAGTAACAGAGTTAGTAAATATTAGCAAAAAGTTAATTTAGCAGAAATTAATAGAAAAGCTGTTATAAATTAAAATAGCGGTAGAGGTGAATTAGTGTCATAAAATAATAGCTTCATTGATTTAGCAGAAAACTATTAGTAAGGCTTATCCACAGAATAATTTAATGGAAGTACTTTAGTAGGAACATGTTAATAACATTATCGGCGTGTGTAAGTTATTGCGTTGTTGTTACTAATTATTGAAGTTGCAGGTGATGAATTTTGTTGGGTTGCCTCTATTGATTTCCAATTATTGAGTTGTAGGCTTATGCCAATGTTGTTATATGTTGTTGTTTTTGTTGTTACATTTAATCATGTTGTCGCATACATGGCATATCATGTTGGAACTGATGCTCGTTAAGTTGGCATGGATTGGCAAATATAAAGTTGAAGGCTTATGACTTGTTGCTGCCTCTATTAATTGGCAAGTTATTAAGTTAGGGGTTCTGCTCCACTAGTACCACATGCATGTGCATAAAAACGAGTCGCATTTCACGTTGCATATTTGAGTTGTTGTGTTGATGAATTAATCGTTACATTTTATTGATATTTTGTCGTGATTGTTGTTGTTTATAAGTTGTGAAGAGGTGATTTTGCCTGAACTGATTATAATATAATGTTTATCATACGTTCAATTATTTTGTTAGATATCTTACCCCTCTTGTTTGAATGTTACCCCGACGTTGGTAACGTGTAGGTAATCCAGAGTGAAGGCAGTTTACCTTCACTAGTTCGAGTCGGTATAATTGCTCTAGGGGATGAACGCTTGTTATTTTATTGTTGTTATTATTTCAGTCGCTTGAATTTTAAGTTGATTTTTGTTAAGTACTTGTCCTTTTAAAGTTGTTTCCAGTTGGAAAAGATGTTATGTCCTTTAAGTTGGATATTATGATTTACGCTGCGTAATTATGAAAGTTGTTGTTTTCAAAAGATTAAATTATGTTGTCATGGGTTCATCCAAGTTTAATGTGTTATGTATCAATAATGAAAACCGTTGTTTTAAGTTGAAATTGTAGCATCCTGATTTAGCTGTTGAATTTTTATAACTCTGATTTTATAATAATTGTCGGGTAGAATTGGGGTGTTACAGTTATGACTTTGGTCATTTTGTTCAACCATTGTGACACATTTATATATATATATATCCACGGTCGATAATGTAAACCGTTGTGAGCATATTTACATATAAACTAATTAACACTCGCTCTATGATAGTAGCACCGTATCTTTCTCAACAAAACCCTAGAACCCATTTTTTCTCTTCTTCTTCGTAATTAACATTCATATTCTACAGTATAGTCATCAATCTTGTTCTTCTTACATAAAGGTATTCTTCTTTTTCCTTATTCTCTTGTTTTCATGTATGTTATTGTTATGCTTCACATGGTTTTCCTATTATTTTCTTCTTGTTAGGTAGTTTATAATTCTTTTATTTTTGTATGTTATTCTATGTTATTATTGCATGTTATGTTGTTGACAAATAAGTTTGTGGTTTCACATGTTGATAATTTTCATGGTGTTTGTAGGACTCAAGAAAATTTAATGAAGAAACAATAACAGCAACAATCTTCATCTAGTTTGAGAAGCTATGAAAAGAAACATAAGAAGTATGAAGCTATTGTGTAAACTTCAACCACCTTATATTTCTTTTTCATGGATTCATAAACTAGATTAACCTCGTAATTGATTTCAGTTCCACTATACGGTTTCAATAAAAGGTGCATCCTGGAAACATATATTTTATAATATATGGTGATGAGATGGTGGTAGCAAGTATATAGTATAAGTTGATAAGGTACATATGGTTTGTGTAGCAATGGAAAAAATACAATAAATATGAAGTCATTGTGGAAACTTCATCCACCTTGTATTTCTTTTTCATTGCTTCACAAATTGGATAAACTTCATAGTTCCACGATTATTTTCAATAAAAGATGCATTCTATAAACAACTTAATATATTTTTGATATTGTATGATGTTAGTATTTTGTTGCTAAAATGTATGTTTTTTTATTGTGTTACATGTATTTTTTGTGTTATTGTATGATATTTTTGTTGACAAATATTATCAAAACAAGAACAAAACATTTCTAAGTCATAAGAAAAAGGCTTGTTTTGACTTAGCAATGTTTTGTTCTTTAAATTCTTATACAGGTTGACAAAAGATGAAGTTTAGTTTATTATATACTATGTATGTTGTTTGTTTCACTAACCTTTTAATGAAAATGCAATCATTTAATTTATTTGCTATTGAGTTTAGAACCCATTACTGTATATATCACAATAATTGATAAGCATAATCATTGTGATATTACGCGCGCTTTCCAGTATACTATAACGGTCCCGGGACTGTGATTGTTAGTGACAAATTTACAACAACACTCTACATAACAAGGCATGGACCTGCGTGATTATATGTATTCACATACCATTCTTAAATGGGTTTTTAGTAGTAGCGCACGAAGGTTTGCAACCTTTAGGAATGAAACAGATTGATGAAAAAGTTACTACTTTAGTGGTAACCGGTTTCCATAATGCTGTAATCGGTTACAACTAAAGATATTAAAATTAAATTTGGAAAAACGTTGTGCCTGTAACTAGTTACAGGTTTTGTGTAATCAGTTACAGATGTAGCTGTTAAAAACTAAAACAAAATTTTTGAACTCGTAACCGATTATAGCTTTTGTGTAACCAGTTACACTTGTGTTGAATCTGACTCACATTTTCATGACCAAATGTGTATGCAACTAATTGTTTTAAAATAACCTCAAGTTAAGCTAATAGTATTGTATTCGAATCTAATTGAAGCACACTCTTCAGTTTCATTGTTCAATCACTTGAGTAATACTCATTATGACAAATTTTTCTAATCAACTATTTTACCTCGTCTTCATTCTTAGTTCTTAAGGTATCTCCAGCTGAAGCATCCAGAAGCATTCTCGTTGGAGTTTTTAGACCTATGATAAATTGTATCATCTATTCCATGGCACTCATATTATGATTCAGATATCTTTAGAGTAACAACTTGAATACTTTTCATGCATAAGATAATGACTCATAATCACCTTGATTGAATTTGAGATTTCAGCTTTCCTCATACCAACTGACCATTAGAAAAATACATTTCCAAAAACTTGTCTTCCAATTTCTTTTATGTTTGAATAGTACTGCCTGGTATGCACTACGACCAATCCTTTGCTCGACCTATCAGAGAAAAACTAAATAACCATAATTTTACAAGATCTTTAGTCACATCATTCGACTTTCACATCAAGCAAGTCTCACAAAATTTATCCAAATGCTCCAAGGATCTCTGATAACTTATCCATTAAACGAGTTGTCTTTTAAACCTGGAAGCGCATAATTTTTTATATCAAATGTAACAGGATTAGCTGGTTGAAAACCTAATGATAACTATCCAACATCAGTCCTCCTACCATAGTCGCCCATCATTTATCTTGGTGGAAAACTCGTGTCTTTTTTTCTTGTTTGAGTTCATTTTTAGCTTGTTTTGTTGTTGTTGTTACTTTGTGAATTGCTCGTGTTATTCTTTCGATCTCTCAATCTAACAATATCAGTGTCAGATTTGAAGCTCGTATAAACAAACAAATAATACCTCAATAGCATTACACCAAACAAAACTGAATAAGAGTCGAAAATAGAAAATAAAAATAAAATTACTAAATTAAAATAAAATTTAAAATAAAACTTCGCACAAAAATTGCCTTGTTAACAATCCCCGACAATAATGCCTAAAACTTGATGACTTTCTTAGAAAGGGTACTAATTGAGTCGAAGTAATAATATAAAATATCGTCTCCACAGGAATTTCTTGAGAGTATGTTGAAAAACGTTAAAACTTGAATAAAAGTTCAAATGAGAATACGACTAGGTCTTATTCGAATCCCCTAATTTCCCCTGTTGATGATTGTACATTATTTAAATCGAGTTAACATGATAAATTTAAGGTGAATTAACAATACCACTTTACCTAAGTCCTTGATGTACATTTCACTAATTTGGACTACAATTCCCTAATTCCTTAGAGATTTGGATAGAAAAACTAGGCGATCTAGGTGTGTTAATTCCCTAGACACAACTTATAATTATCTATTCCTATTTAATTACTAAGTTGAAAAATTACTTTATTTCTGATTGCTAGATTTAGGGCCAAAAGTCCTTACTCATCTAAATTCACTTTGCACACTCGTCAACACCCAAAGAGAAGTAAGAACAAAACTAATTGAATAGAAATTATACAATAAAATCATGCAAATAACATCAAACGATTATATGATCCAACAGAGTAAAACTAAGTTAATCTACTAAGCCCTAATCAAGATAAATATAGATACTCATTGTGATACAAGTCATGACCATGGGTTTAGATGAAGAGTACATGAAAATCAATTAAGAATATTGCCTTCAATGGCTTCAAAAATCTAAAAATTCTTGTTGTAGAACTCCTTCCTGTCACTTTCTATGCAGAAATTTGTAACCCTCCCAAAAGACTCCACTTTTTCCTTTTAAACTAGCAGAAAACGTGTTAGCCAAGAGTACCATCGCGACCATGATAGAAATCATCGCGATCACAATAACTTTCCATCGCGACCACTATAGGGGCAACGCGATCCCAAAGATTCTAGGGGCTATTTCCTTTGTTTTTCTTCCTTTTCTTCTTCTTTTTTTCTAAGTCCACAATTCCTTTCTCTTCTTTTGTTCATCTCATTTCTTCTTCAATTTATCTCATGTTTCTCGAAATTGCACAGATTCTACCAAAATTTCTTGCAACTATTATGCAATGACAGAGTGTCATTAAGCGTCCCTGTTCTCGCCACGTGAGATCGCTTGAAACCTTTTTGTCCCCTCTTTTTCGCCTTCTTGGGCCCAAATTTAACATGACGTGTCTCTTTCAGGCCCTAACCAAAACTATCTCAGTCCATTATATCTTATTATTATCTTTTAAGTATTAATTTGAGTTTTAGAATTTCAATTAACCATACCTCAATCAACTCTTTATCTTTTCCTTTATGATAAAAGTACTTTAGTTTTAGTTTATCTTTGCATTTGATATAAATTTTTCAATTAAATATATTTTTGGTCCCTATAAATATCTCTAATTTTATTTTTAGTCCCTATAAAAAAAAGACATATTTTGGTCCCTACAAATTTTTTATCCTTGTAGTTTTAGTCCTTTATATTTTCTAAAATTTTAAAAACTGTAAACTTTTTAAATTTTTTAATAACTTTTTTCATACATGTTTAGAATACTACAAAATATTTCTTTACCAAATTTTGGAATTTTTTAAAATGAGAAGAATTAAATATGAATTTTTTAAATTTCAAAAGATAATGATAAAAGTAATGAAAATCTTGATTTAAAAATCAAATTTTGAGTTCCTTTTTTCCGAGAAACTTTTTATAACATTCTAAACATGTCTGCAAAATAATCATTCAAAAATATACATTGATTTAACAACAGGGACTAAAACTACGTGCATAATAATCTTCTAAGACCAAAATATGTTCATTTTTATAGAGACTAAAAATAAATTTTAATAATTTATAGGATCAAAAACATATTTAATCTTAAATTTTTCTTTCATTTTTTTCTTCTATTTTTCATGTGAAAGCATTTTTTAAAAATACTTCATACATGTGGAAGCCGTATGTATGAAGTTAGTCAAGTTAGTCATTTATATTAATTCATTTTTAAAAAATTGGTCTCATAAACTTCTGTTAGTCAAGTTAATCATTTATATTAATCTATAATATAAGAAAAGTCATTTTATCCAAAAACCCTGTTTTGTCCTTCTGTTCCAAAATCACACCACGTGGATAGCTTTTTAGGGGTTCCAGTTTCATTTCTTATAATTCGTTGAATTCTTCTAAATTCCTCCTGTAACCTCCCATCCCCACTTTCCTTTACCCTGCCTCTCAAACCTCCCTTATTCATTATCAATTTTGTAACTGTTTCTATAATCAATTTATTGATTTTAAATGCACGTCCATTTCTCAAAAAATCATTCAGTTCTCTTTCGTCTTCAATTCAAAAACCACTCCCTCTTTGTAAACATGTTTCTCTTCTGTCTTCAATTCAAAAACCACCCCTCTTACTACTCCATGATCGATCCCTTTCACAAACCATTGAAGAAAGAAGATGAATCAGTTTTATTAGCCAAAGTCGAAAAACTTCGTGCACTTCAATCTTATTTCTTTTCCAATCACCGCGATCGCATGTATGTTGTTGATTCTTTCTCCTCTTTTGTTTTCCTTTTGTTTGATTTGGATAAATCTTGTTGCAAATATACATAAGAAGCGTTAGATTTGAGCACAAAGATTCTTGAAATTAATCCAGAATGTTACACTAGCAATCTAAACTTTCAGAACCAGCAAACACTCTATCACTTTCTCAAGGTCTGTTTCTATACCCCTCTCTCAATTTTATCCCAAATTTTCTGTTTCACGAACAAGGGTTTTCTAATTGTCTTTCCTTTTCTAAAACGAAAGGGTTTGCTTCCATTCTTGAGTCTATCGAAGACATTCGCAATGGAGAGGTTATTACTCTCTCTCTCTCTCTGGGTGTTCTTTTAACTATTAATGCAAGGAAGCCTTGTATTGTAAGTTTTGGTTTTATGTTGTTTCCACTTAGCTTTATGTTATTAACTGACATTAGTATTTGAGTTGGTTTCTGATTCGATCGAAAATTTGGCTTGGATTGAAAACTTTTTAGTTGTTGCTGAAGGATTATAATTTTCCTGATTATTGTGTACGGTTTTTATTCCCACTGCCAAACTGGAATAGCAGGAAACATGGATGAGAAATGACTCTCCAATGATTACCAATACAGTAAGACACTGCATTTTTTGTACTTTTCACTGCTAACAATTATAATTGCCGATCGAAATTAGATTGAAAAAGTTTATTTATTACTGTTGAATTGAAATGCTAACTCAAGTTATTGAGAATGTGTATACAATAGCAAAGGCTGTGGGAGATTATTATTATAAGAGAAAATATTTTCATCATAGATTGTTCTTATTCTTGCAACCCTCTTATTTTTCAATCTACACATTTCATTTCATTGTCAAACTCTTAGATAGATTGTAGTCATTACTCTACTGTTTTGTTTTCTACTTTGATTTTTTATGGTAGTTTATGAAATATTAATGTTAGTTCTTAGATCAGATCTTATGGTTTTGTGATATTTTTGCTGTTTAGGCATGGTTCGCATGAGGTATCAACTACTATAGATTTGGGTGGCTCGCAATAATCTTATTAGAGGAAAAACTTTTTTAAGTTTAACTTGATTTTCAATTCATTCAAGTTAATAATATTTTCTGACGTTGATATTTTATTTTTCTATATTCTTAGTGTTGTACCCCAAAAATTTCCCTCTCATTTATCAAGTAATCTCTCACAAGATCTCCTTTGGTTCAAGATTGTACTAGGGTTGATCAAGCTCAAGACACCTCCTCAAGCACTGATGACTGAAAATTAGGGTTTGAGATTTCACAAGGACAATTGGACTTTTAATTCCTCATATGACTTTCATGGATCATTTTGGACCCTCAATATTTCTCATGTCAAGTTTCAAGTCTTGGATCACATTTTTGCTCAGTCAACCTAAAAATCAGCTATATTAAGGAAAAAGTCAATTGTAGTCAATTTACAGTCAAACTTCATTATTTTTTATCCATATCAACATTATAAACTCATATATGTCATTTGATCAAGTTTGGATCACAATTCCACAAGAAATTTGATCAGATCATCAAAAGGGAAAAATGGTCAAAATTAGGATTTTGACTGAGAAGGTGCAATTTCTAATTTTTGACCTAGCAAATGACTTATTGGTTTGGGACATGATCTCAAGGATTAAAATGCATCATTTTGACCTAATGGCATGGCTTAAAACTCTCCTTAAGATCAATTGGGTGATAGTTGATTTTCAGTCAACTCATCAAAAGTCAACTGTCCACTGAAAAGTCAAACTTTGACCTTTTGGTCAAAATCAAGTGTCAAAGATTACAATTCATCAAAACATGTCAAAATATGAAAAAAATTTAATCAAGAAATAAAAAATTCAATATTTCATTTTGAAAAGTCAAAATTTCTAAACTTAGAAATTTTTCTAAGTCTTGAAAACTTCATATTTCTTTCACAACTTTGAGAAAATTTTTCAACATGATACAAGATGATTCAAAGGAAACTTCCAAAATGAAAGTTGTAGATATTAATGAGATCTAAAACATTGTAGAACACAACTTCTCCTACAAATGCATGTATTTCAATTTATGATTTTGTGAATACATGTTCATGAAACTTGGAAACTTAGTGAAATTTTGCCCTAGTTTAGGCAGGATTTTGACTTAACTTCATGGAAAATTTTCACATAGTTCCAAGATAAATTTTCAAAAATGTCCAACATAGAGGTTGTATAGGATTTTACATGCTTTCCAAAATATCCAAGAACTCATTGAGATCGTGTTTGAGCAAGTAGAATCGAAGACAAGAAGTTAGGGTTTTCAAACTTGAATTACAAGCCATTTTGTGAAGAACACATGAACCAGATCCATGTTAGGCTGCATAATATTTGCTTTCCAGGCCTCAAACTTGTTTTTCATTCCATAATTAAATGTTTACACAACTGTTAGAGCTTTTATCCAAGCATTTGAGCCATTATACAAGTTGCATTTCCATTTATGGCACAAAGTTACCATTCCATTCTTGAAAAGTTGCTTTAATCACAATGTCAACTTGTCTTGAGCTTCTAACTTATTCTTTCTGCACACATAACTTCTATAAACCAAAAGCAATGTGTCTAAGGCCTCTTGAATATCAGAACATGCTTGTACAATACTTGGATATTTGTCTTTTCACTTTTCTTCAAAAGCAAGTTATAGAGCCAAAAGGCTAAAACTCAGAAGTCTTGAGTGCATTTGATCCAAAACCTTTTCCATACATATACACAAACCTATTGCAAGTAAAGGTCGGTTGAAAACATTCCCAAACTCCCTGAAAACTCATATTGCACAAAAGCTTCATTGTTGTGCAGAACCTGACCAGATACTCCCATCTCTCAAACCACTCGTGTGTTTCCTCTCCAAATCATCTCAAAAGCTTCCTTACTTCAAATACAACTCATCCCAATCCCTGTTCCTAAAATGTAATACCATTTTAACCATTGTCCAAGCTCAAAAACAGAGCATTGCAGTTGGACTTCTCCGGGCCATTTCAGCCACTCTCAACTCAAGCTAAGCATTGCATTAGCTTCCTAGAGACTCAAGGAAGCTAACCTGATCATTGCAGCACCTTAAATCAAGCTCAAACTCATTTCACGATTTCCAGTTTTGAGGTTTTTTTCTTGAACTTCTATCTTCATACTTAAGCATTGTTAGGCTTGCATTTATGAAGATAAAATATAGACATCATTGCCCTGAAACTATACATATCCATAGATTTAATTTATGTTTCTTGAGTAGGGAGAATTTTGAGTTTGAACCTCTGAAAATATTTAGGTCAAAATTTGGTACTGTTAGAAATTCATGCTCATCTTTGAGAATTAGCTTAAGTTATTTACATATTCAGAATCGTGGGGAAATTTCTAACAAGTTTGATGTTGGAAGTTTTGTGAATGGATGAGAAATGAATGAGTTACAGGTTCTTTGGCTGGAGGTTGAAGATGAAGTAACATTCAGGGCAAAACTTATGTTACATATTTATTGTTTTGTTTAAGTTAACGGATGTATCACCACCCCAGTGGTTAAAGCGTGCACCTGTCACCTTTAGGACCTGGGTTCGAGCTCCAGCGTCTGTTTTGTTGTTTTTTTTCTTCATATTTTACTTCTTTTTGTTTTACATACAGCAACGCCTAGGCCCTTTTTGTTGGGCCTTCCATTTTTTTATTTACTTTTCTCTAACCCCTGTCTACTATTCCACCTGGCCCGTTATTTTCTTCATTATTTCATTTTTTTATTCTCATTTCATATTTTCTTTTATTATTTTCATTATTATTATTATTATTAAAAATATTTTTATTTATTATTTACACTTATTTAGTTTATTTTTTTCATAAAACAAAAGAATAAAAAATATTTTCTTTAAATAAATTAATTTTTTTTATAATTAAATATTTAGATAATTAGGTTTAATTATTATATTATTCTCTTGTAAATAAATTAATTTAGAACTTAGGTTTATTTTAGTTGATTAATCTTCATTTTGTTTTTATTAATTTAAAACCTTTTCATAAAAAACCCTAAAAAATCCTTTTTAAGTTAATTTATTTTCTTAATTAGTTTGAGTTAATTTTATTTAATTTCAATTAATCATTTTATTTTATTAGGCCAAGACAAAACCCTTTCACTAAAAAAACCAAACAAAATCATTTCTTTTTCCATTTGCTTTTGTACATTATTATTTATTCAATTCTTGTATATTTATTCAATATGGTTGTAATAGATAATTAGGCTTAATTTTCTTGCAAATCTCCATTTGTAAATTTGTTTACCCCCTTCCCTAATGATGTAATAGCTTAGTATTTTTACTTTCTGTAATTTATCGCTTTATATAAATGCTAGTAATTAGGGTTTGTATGGAAAGACTAAAATCAACAAGTTAGCAAACCCTAATTCAAGACAAGACAAGCATGTGAATCAAACACATTTGAACACTTGCACCCTTAGGGTAATTCCACTTTGTTGCCTTACAAAAATGGCCATGTTATGTATGTGGGATATCTTAGCAAAAAGCAATCAAAATACAAGATTATAGTCCCTCGATGACGTTATCAAATGTTGCCTTTATAAATGATCTTACTCCCTCAAAGAGAATTACTAAGATATTTTACAACATTGCTATCATGGCTATACGATGACCCATGCCCATCCCTTTACATCCAAAGATAAGGCTTCTTACCAATCAATGGTAAGATAGTAATATCAAAGGAAAGGAATAAATGAACTAAGACTTTTGAGTAGGTAGATTGTTCCTAGTTGCTTGCTCAATTTCAAATCAAACACCCTTGCTTATTTTCAAAACAAACACCAACACTTTCAAAATATTTTCCAAACATGAAATATTTTCAAAAGGTAAACACTTTGTATACGTTCTTACGAACGAGAACTATTACAAAGTTTGCCTAAATGGTGGCGCCTTTTCAAAATACTTTCAAAAAACCACACAAAGCACATTTTCAAACAAAAGCAATTGATCTAGCAAGCAACTAAGAGCCCATAGATAAATATGGATGAAAAGGGTCCTAACACCTTCCCTTTTCATAATCTACCCCCCGAACTCAAGAAACAATCTCAAAGGTCTTTCCTGTTCTTTTCAGCCTTTCCTTTTGGATAAAAGAAAAGTCGGTGGCGACTCTTGCTAACCGCAACATTTGTGATAAAACGCAAAATACCCAAGTCAGTTCTCCCACCGTATCATAGAACTGGCGACTCTGCTGGGGATATTCCTTAAAAGTGATGTTACCTTAGGGATAGATCACCTTTACTTGCTTTCATTGTTTGATTTGTTTGCTTTACATTTTTTGTTCTTTTTTTTGGGCTTAAATCCTCTACCCAGATTTGGGATACCTTATAGGTAAGTAGCAATACATTATGGAAACTGTACGGGGTATACCGGCATGATCTAAGCAATAGCTACGTTAGTGTAACATATTTTTGGGTATCGATAGCCCTTGAGTAGTCAAGGAGAATACGAGGCCGCTGAGTGATGTCATGAAGCACTAACTGACTTTAGAACCTTTACTTGACCAACTTGGCCATTAGGACGTAGTGAGATGACCGGCTTTGTTGCAGTCCGAAGTTGGTAGATACTCAATACTAAACTCATTGAGGTTTGGATTTTTGGGATATTTCGATCGCTGTGAAAGAGGCTTGCGCTAAAACAATTCCCGAGAAGAATGACCAGTGATATTGAGATCCCTTAGAATCCGGTTACTATTTATATGACAAGTTTAAGCCAACTAAATTTCAAGAGGGTACTTACCTATGAGATTCCATGCAGGCCTAAACCTAAGGACTTGTTTGCTTTGTTAGTATATGCTTACTTGTATATAACATTATAAACATCATAACATCATACTCATTCTCACTAACCATTTCAAGGATTATTGGAATTTATCTATGTTCTGTTTTGTAGGACATGGATTATATCCGCATAAATACTATTCAACTCAATCTCGTAAGGATTCCTCCTCAACTCAAAGAGTTAGCATCAAGGGTCCCTGAGAATTATTCATTCACCGAAAGACATGGTCGCCTCCTAAACTTGGTTACCTCCAACACTGATGAAGAAATGATGAAGGTGCTTTTCCAATTCTTTGATCCTCTACACCATTGCTTCACTTTTCCCGATTATCAACGTGTGCCTACTCTAGAAGAATTCTCCCAACTCTTGAGGATTCCCATTCTCAATCAACTACCCTTCAACGGTACGGAAAGAGATCCAAAACCGGAGGAGATTGCCCAAGCACTACACTTACCACAATTTAATGTCACAACTAATTGGTAAACAAGGAGTGGTGTCAAAGGTTTCTTAGCCAAATTCTTGTTCGAGAAAGCTCAATTATGTTGGAATTCCTTGGACTTACAAGCTTTTGAAGAAATTGTGGCCCTTCTCATCTATGGGATGGTTTTGTTTCCAAATCTCGACCAACTCATAGATGTAAACGCTGTCAAAATCTTCATGTCTCGCAACCCGGTGCCTACTTTATTGGGAGATATCCTACATTCTTTTCATTCTCGCACTATGAGAAAGATAGGGCTTCTCATGTGTTGCACTCCTCTCTTGGCAAGATGGTTTATTTCGCATCTTCCCCGATCTGTGTTAAAGAATGAGCAAGGTTTGACGTGGTCCCACAGGTTGATGACGCTCATACATTCAGATGTTCATTGGTGTTCCTGATCCTTGGAGTATGTTACTATCATCGGTTGTTATGGGGAATTCCCTAATGTCCCTTTGCTTGGTATTAGGGGAGGTATCACTTACAACCCCTGCTTAGCCTTACGACAGTTTGGTTACGCCCGAAGGGATGGTCCATATGAGATGCTTACCCAAGGAGTAGTATTCGACTATGAGAGCGACGATCAAAGCTACCGTCAGAGGTTTATCTGAGCTTGGAGGATGGTGAGCAAAGTGGATAGCAAGACACTGGCACACAAGAATTCCATTCCCCTTGAGCCTTACCTTAGGTGGGTACGAACTCGAGCTCAGAAACTTGTGATGCCTTATCCTTCCATCTTACCATTCATTATGGAACCTGTGGTTGAAGGAGATATCCCGTACAATGTCCTCTATCCAGACATGCCTACCTCTCTTGAAGACTTGAAAAAGGGTTGGATTCATCGAAAGGAAGAATGAGATACTTTCGAAGCTCAATTCTATGCTAGTGAGAAGAGGGTCTTGGAACTTATAAAGCAGCAACAAGAAGAGAAAAGTGTGAACGCCTATCTTGTGCCGAAAAGGATGCGTTCAGTCTTTTTATCTTAGAAAGTTATTTTGTAATCCCAAGAGGCATGATGTAATCCTTTTGAACTAATTAATTAAAAATTGATGTTTGTTCATTATTTTGTCTATACAAATTTAAATTTCAGTAATCCCTGAAATCATTTGCATATACATCTTCCATGCATCATAACATGACAGGTTTTCACATAACATGTTTCCTTATCTTTCTGCTGTTTATTTCAGCAAGATGGATCTAGAGAAAACTATGAAGGATCTTCAGGCACAAAACTCTCAATTCCAAGAGACTCTACTAGACCTAGCCAAGGGGCAGCAAGATATGATGGCATTTTTGGCAGTTAAGAAGAAGCCCAAGAAGAAAGCTCTACTCAACATGGGTAGAAGGTTCAAGGAGACAGTCCGTCAGATCCCGATAGGAGAAGACTCATCTGAAGAAGACGAGAATCAGATTGGTGAGGTTAAGAGTACCCAGGCTAACTGTGTTAAAGATCAAGTGTCTGATGATGATTATTTTGATGAACAGTATCCACTCGCCGATATCAAGTATAAGCAGTTAGAAGACAAGTTGAAGGCTGTTGAAATCCAAGATGTCCCAGGTTTAGATTTTGATGATTTGGGTTTGATCTCTAGGGTTGCTATTCCCCACAAATTAAAAATACCAATCTTTGCAAAGTACGATGGGGTTTCTTGTCCAAAACTTCACCTAAAATCTTATGTGCGTAAGATACAGCCGCACACTACTGATAAGAAACTTTGGGTTCACTTTTTCCAAGAGAGCTTGGCTGGAACGCAACTTGAATGGTTTTATCAATTAGATGGGTCCCTTATCAATACCTGGGAAGATTTAGCTACCGCATTCTACCATCAGTACCAGTATAACACCGACTTGGCACCAACGAGGGTTCAGTTACAAGATGTGACAATGGGAAAGAATGAAGGATTTAAATAATATTCATAAAAGTGGAGAGACATTGCTAGTATGGTTCAACCACCCTTGACTGATAGGGAGTACATTGACATGTTCTTGGGAACTTTATCTGGTCCCTTCTTTAATCTTTTGGTCGACTTCTCTTCTTCTGGTTTCACTGAATTAATCTTAACAGGTGAAAGAGTGGAAAGCGGCATTAAAAGTGGGAAGATCTCTGTGGCATCTGCCTCCACTTCTAATACTGTCAAGAAACCTTTTTATGCAAAGAAGGAAATCAATGTTGTGTACGGGGCAAGGGCCCGTACCAAGAAGAATGATCATCCGTCTGTTAATGTTGTCTGAATCTCCAATCCAACTCCTACTCCAAGACCATCTATTAATCATCAACGCTCTGAAACTCCGAGAAGACAATTTATGAGGTTGGACATGTCATTATCTCAAGCCTTACAACATTTTCTCAAGGCTAATTTAGTGACATTGTGCGATCCACCTACCAACCCAGATACCTCTTTGCCAAAGTATAATCCGAACGCTAAATGTGCTTAAAGAATAAAATTCAGGATTTTATTGATAACAAGACTATTGAGTTTGATCCTCCTCTGACTCCGAATGTAATCATTGCACCTATGCTGAAGAATGACAAGAGTGTTAATGCTGTTGAAGATACAATTTTTGTTGCCTCTATTGAAGAATTGACTACTCGACTGAATATCATCAAAAAGAATATGTTGAAATCTGGGATTTTCCATGGCTGTGTAAAAAACTATGTGTGCTGTACAAGACAACTTAATGGATGCGAAGGGCTGAAGAAAGGCGTTCAACGCCTGCTGGATAGCCATGAAATTCTATTTGAGAAGATCCCACTTTCCAAAAGTTTGACTAACAAATGTGAAGATCTCTCCATTATCACCATCTCAAACAAGCCTCTTAGGATCTCCTCCAAAGGTCCTATTAGGATTTCAAATGAACCCACTATTGTGCCATTAATAATTACCAATCCCGGACCAATTCCCTATTCTTCAAATAAGGCGGTACCATGGAACTATGGTGCTGAGGTGTTTTATCATGGGATAAAAAAAACTCTTGGATCAAAGAAGAAAAAGCTGATGATGTTAGTAACATAACTGGTTCAAGCAAAGTAACCAGAACTGGGAGAATCTTTTCACCCAATATCTCACCACGAGTTGTTACATAGGCGCCCATCCGCATTACTGCTGCCAAGCCAAGTATCGATACAAGAGGGAAGGAGAAGGTTGTTGAGCCTGTCGTGACAGAAGTACCCGCAAAGGAAGTTGCTGATAGAGATCCCTTCGCTCGTGAGATGGATGATATCTTGAAGATAATAAAAAGAAGCGACTTCTAGATTGTGGAACAGTTAGGGAAAACCCCTTCTAAGATTTCAATATTGTCATTGCTACTCTGTTTGGATGCCCATGCTCGGACATTAATTAAATTCCTGAAAAAGGATCATGTCCCCCATGAGACAACAACGAACTAATTTGAGAATTGCATGGCTAGCCTGACGGCTGATAGTGGCTTGGGATTTTCATATGCTGACCTAACACCGCTTGGGAAGAATCACAATAAAGCTCTACATGTTTATGTCGAGTGCAAAGGGACCACCTTAGCACATGTGCTAGTCGACACTGGTTCTTCTCTAAATGTACTACCCAATGGGGCGTTAGACCGTATTGACTGTGAAGGTTTAGTCTTGAAACCCAGTGATATCATCGTGAGGGCCTTCGATGGATCAAAAAGAACCGTTCATGGAGAAGTAGATCTTCCAATCAAGGTGGGTTCCCAAATATTAAACTCCACCTTCTATATTATGGATATCCATTCTGCTTATTCTTGTCTGTTGGGTCGCCCGTGGATCCATAAAGTTGGGGAAGTAACTTCAACTCTCCATCAAAAGCTTAAATATCCTGTTAAGGGAAGAATTATCACCATCTGTGGTGAGTAAGAGTTTATGGTGAGCCACCTCAACTCGTTCAAATACGTAGAGATGGATGGAGAATTCATTGAGACCATATGTTAAGCCTTTGAAGTCGTGCCGCTGATGGTTGCTGCTACCAAATGTTCCTCTGATGAGTCTAAAGCTGTTAAGGCCGTGCCGAAGATGGTTTCAGTCAAACATGCTTGTGCGATAATTGAAGAAGGAAGCTGTGATACTTGGGGGCAACTCCTAGATATCCCATTCAAAGCGGACAAGTTTGGTTTGGGTTTCACCATCAAAGCTCAGAAGGAAGTGAGGCGTGATCATGTAGGAAAGCCACATCTCCGCATTGGAAGGCATGAAGTCAAGACTGTGGGTGATTCTGATGAAGAGGCTGCATTTGAAGATTGGGTGTATCCAACTACAACAGAGCTGAAGAATTGGCATGTCAAGGACTTCGTTCCCATCTCTTTCCTTGAGGAGTAATCTACTTGTTATTGCTTTTCTTTCAATTCAAGAACATTTTGTCTGTAATATTTAACAATGACTTTTAAGCCATGTGCCTGGCCCGGGGCACTTTGGTCCATTTGTCAAGGGTTTTATTTATGTTCATCTAATCATATGATCATTCAATACAAATCATTTGACTCTTTTGCATTAAAATCTTTATGTTCATTGTCTTTATTTTCCTTCAAATACATTTTTCAAAATAGCCATGTATCTTACATACACACACACACACATTCTTGCAGGTCCTCATCCACTATAGATCCTATTGCCAATGACTCTACTATTGCCGACTATGAGTTTGAATGTCCAATCAACCAAGCCAAAGATGAAGGCGAGGAAGATTGTGAAATACCGGGAGAGCTATCCAGACTTCTATTACAAGAGGAAAAAGTTATTCAACTGCACGAAGAGTCAATTGAAGTCGTCAATCTGGGTACTGAGGCAAATAAGAAGGAAATCAAGATCGGTGCTAATTTAGAAGACAGTGTCAAGAGCAGGTTGATTCAAATGTGGCATGATTATGTGGAAGTATTTGCTTGGTCTTATGAAGATATGGCAGGGATGGATACCGACATCGTAGTTCATCATCTGCCGACAAAGGAAGATTGTCCTCCCGTTAAACAAAAGGTTCGCCGCATGAGGCCTGATATGTCTGAAAAGATAAAATCTGAAGTGATGAAACAATTTTATGCAGGGCTCCTAGCTGTGACATTCTATCCCCAATGGGTTGCCAATGTGGTTCCCGTGCCAAAGAAAGATGGAAAAGTTCACATGTGCGTAGACTATAGGGATCTGAATAGGGAAATCCCCAAGGATGACTTCCCTCTACCATACATTGACGTTTTGGTCGATAATACTGCTCAGCATAAAGTCTTCTCTTTCATGGGCGGTTTCTCCGGATATAACCAGATAAGGATGGCTCCTGAAGACATGGAGAACACTACTTTCGTTACGCAATGGGGCACCTTTTGCTACAAGGTCATGTCGTTCTGATTGAAGAATGCAGGGGCAACATATCAAATAGATATGGTAGCTTTGTTTCATGATATGATTCATCATGAAATAGAGGTCTATGTGGATAATATGATTGCCATATCACAAACTGAAGAGGAACATCTCAATCATCTGTACAAACTATTCGAGAGGTTGAAGAAGTACAAGTTGAGGTTGAACCCTAACAAGTGCACATTTGGAGTACGATCTGGAAAGCTTCTAGGTTTTATTGTCAGCAATAAAGGCATTGAATTTGATCCTGCCAAGGTAAAGGCCATCCAAGAAATGCCAATCCCTCGTTCTGAAAAGGAAGTTAGAGGATTCTTGGGCCATCCCATATTTCTCAAGACATTGCAAGAAGAATCTCAAAGTTGCTCAAGGTTGCTCAAGAGTTGGTCAGACAAGCTACCTCCTAAGGCAGTCAATTCCAAATTAGGGTTTTGTGTTGCATCAAGATCCTTGAGTCCAAATGACCTCAAGTGCTCCCCAATGTCCTAATATGCTCTCAAGATCATCCATGTCAAATTTCAAGCCTTGCAGAGGAATTTTGCTCAGTCAATTGCTCAAAGGTCCAAAAATCGACTATGTTAGGGCAAAAGTCAATTGTGACCCAAATACAGTCAAAATTCAATATTTTTTGTCAACATTCTCATTTTGAAGGAAATTTCATCATTTGATTAAGGGTTGATCATGATTCATCAAGGATTGCTCAAAATTCATCAAGATTCAAAAGTTGCTAAATTAGGGTTTTGTAGGAAAAGTCAACTAAACTTTGACCAAGCATAACTTTCTCATACTTTATGAGAAATGACCCATATAAATCTCATTTTGAATAGGATGTAATTTCCTACAATCCATCTTCATACCCCAAGTTCAAAAAATGCATTCACAAGAAGTTATAAATTTGGACATTATAGGTCATTCTTGAAAGTCAACAAAAACACCTTTTTAGCCAAAGCTTATAACTTTATCATGGAATATCAAAATGATATGAGACCAAAAGGGTTGGTTAGAGTACATCTCCAGCTTTCTAAAAAGTCCAAAAACACCTCCAAAAGTTCAAAATTGAAGAAGTTATGCATTGTTGAAGTTTGACATTTTTGCAAAATTGCCAAAAGTCAACTATCCCCAAAACTTCAAATTTTGTCAAATGGGCCCATTCTTTTCCACTTGATTTGAGCTTGCATAGTTGCCCACGTGTCCTAGCTTCAGCCATGAGCTCATATTTCATTTTTATTATTTAATTTTATTTTTTATTGAATTTATTCATTTTAAATCAAATAAAATCATATAAAATCCAAAACTTTGATAACATAAGATTTTTTGGCTGTTTCAGGCTTTGATTACAATCATTATCACCATCAAATTCGTATCAAGCCAAACCATGTGCAAAAAGATTGAAATTGGACAAATTTGGAAGGTTTAGTAATGGAGAATCAAATCAAATTGGCAATCATTATTGGAGCAAGATTTGAATCAAAATTGTTACCCTAGTACACTACACATTACATAAGGAAGCCAGGGGGAATGAAACAAGGGTTGGCAATTGCAGCCAGAGGCAGAACAAAGTTGGAAAATTCACAAAAAAAGCTTGAGATCAAAATCATAGCTAGAGGCACTTTCAGAACCCAAGACCTGTCCCAATCACTTCCTGGGCATTCACTCAAGCTAAACCAATCCAAAGCAAGCTTGTTCAGACTCCATAACACACTGTAAGTGTCACGATAACCACCCTAGTTCTTGAAATCGAAACTCTCCATTCTTGCATCTATAATGAAAATTAACTGCATATTTGTAATCCTCACAACATTTCCAAGCTACTTGCATCATTTAATTTCGTTTATCTAACCTGTAATACAAAACGCCATAGCTAGGGTTCTTGGAAGCGTTTTTGGGGTTTTCTATTTTAGGAATAATTGATCCACAAGAAGGGAACAACTTTGATCAGGAGGCCATAACGAACCCAACCATATTCTTGGAATGGATTTATATGGCCTAGAGAAGATTTTAGGACAGGCCTGTGTTTTTAGCTGCGAATTCAAATCCGCAGGTAATCTTTTACAGGTTTCAGGACAGGGACGATGATGTGTCCCCCATCCATTGGCCCTTTTCAAATACTGCGCGGGTTCTTTTTTAATTTTGCTGGCATATGACTTGTTCTATTATATTATGTTTTTTATGCATTATACTAACAAATGGACCATCACAGCGTAGTGGCAAGCATGCATGTGTAAACTCCTTCAAGACCTGGGATCGAATCCCAGGTCCCCCACTTTCTCAATGTTTTTTCTCTTCAGGTACTCCTATGCGCGCTTAGGCTTGCAGAACACCATGCATCCTCATTCATCCAATGGCCAAATGGCCAAAGGCCAAATCTGAGAGTCCAAGGCTGAGGATACACCATAGGCAAAGTCCAGGCGTGCACACCAGATCCAAAAAGTCAACAAGGGCCAGCACTTTTGGGCCTCCCAATTGCTAATCACACCACTTATTCAGGCCCATACTCCCCTCTTCTCATTTATTTTATTTGTTTATTTAATTGTTTTATTATTTTCATTTGATTTACTAACCAATTAAAATTCAGTCTTTTATAAAATAAAATCACAAAAAAATATTTTTTATTTCAAATCAAATTTTAAATTTTTTTTTAATAAATACTAATTAATTAATTTAGGATTTAATTCTAGAATAATTTTAACCTATTTTGCAAATAATTAAAATTAACTAGATATAATTAGGTTTTAATTACTAATTCAATTAATTTTATTTTCTTTCTTAAAATATCAAAAACTCAAAATATAATTTATTTTTATTTAATTTATTTAATTTAATTTAGCAATTAATTTAGGATTAATTTGTTTCTTCAAATAAAAAACAACAAAAGATATTTTCTTTAACCAAAAGGGTCAAAACCCTAAAATTCGCATTCGATCTAATTTCCCGCACGCGATTTACTTTCCTTTACCAATAATGTACTTGCTCCCAGATTGTAATAGTAAATAGGACTTTTATTTATTTTTATCACTTTATTTATTTTTAAAGGGTTTGTCTTTGGCGATGTAAATACCTGACGCCTTGTAATTTAAATTCCGCATTTTATTTCCGTAAATTATAACTGTTAGATGTTTGATAATAGGGTGGCATGACAAGACTGGATGTTTTAACCTAAAATCAACTTAGATCACCCTTAACATGTACAAAGATAAAAATAACTAAAAACGACACACTCGCACATGCGCACTCTTAGGGTACACCCCACTTGGTTGCCTTTGTACACGGTCATTGAGTATAGGTCACTTTAGAGGTCGCCCTCTTGTCTAAAAGATCATAGTCGCCTCGAAATGGTTGCCTCGGATATTGTTACCTCAAACAAATGATATAAGACTTTAGGGTTACCGCTAAGGCGTCCTAACATTGCTTTAGTGGTCATAAGTCCCTCATTCGAATTGACCCTTAAACTCCAACGACGATGCTACCTACTCATTAATAGTGGGATGGCATTGTCTAAAGGACATTAGCATAGAACGATTATTTTTTCGAGTAGGTAGATGGTTCTTAGATACTTGCTCTTTCAAAACAAAAAAAAACTCTTCACACTTACACTTTTCGAACAAAGTTTTCAAAAACACTTCATACACTCTTGAGGACAGAAGCAAGAGTTAAATCGAAGTTCCAAAACAAAAACTTTTTCAAACCCACAAGCACAAAGAAAACCATTTTGAAAACAATATGAGCAAGTACCTAAGAGCCCGTGGATAACCACAGATAGAAAGGGTGCTAACACCTTCCCTTTCTATAATCTACCCCCCGAACCCGAGAAACATCTCGAAAAAGGAATTTTTCTATGCTTTTTTCCTTTCCTTGTTGGATAAAATAAAAGTCGGTGGCGACTCTTGCTTACCGCAACATTTTGTGAGAACAAACGCAAAACGCAAAACCAGCATTCCAAAAAACAGTCAGTTCTTCCCACCGTATCACATAACTGGTGACTCTGCTGGGGATATCTTGTATAAGTGGGGTGTACCTTAGGAATAGTTCATAATGTTTTCAATTGCTTGATTTGTATGCTTTATCTTTGTGGGTTGAATCGGAGTTACTATAGATCCTAACCCATATATGGGGGATACCCTTTAGGTAAGTAGCAATAAACTGTGAGGGAACTGTATGGTAGACCGATACGGTTGAAGCAGTAGCTACATTAGTGTGGCACTTTAGTATGTACCGATATCCCTTGTGGCACAACAAGGAGAAGATGGGTCTGCTAAGGGGTCATTAAGAACCAACTGAACTTAGCACCTTTAATTGACCAACTTGGCCATAGAACAGTAGCAGTATGCTACACTCATTGAGACCAAACTCTCGCGATGATTCCGGCCGCAAGAAAAGGTTGCTAAACTGGAATTATGATCGATCGAGGTTGGTCAGTGATATTGAGATCCTCTAGAACTCGGTTACTATTTTAGGACAGGTTTGAACCAACTGAACTTAAAGAGGGTAATACCTAAACTCCTTGACAGCCTGAAATCTAAGGGCTATCTGTGTGACTTGTGTGCCTTTACCATGTTTGCTATTTGTGGATACTTGTGGTGTATTCACTATCATGACATCATGACATCATGACATTGCATTCATATTGCATTGGACTAACCCATTTCAAAGACAGAGGGGATTCATCTTTGATCTATTTTGTAGGTCATGGCACCCATGCGTAGAAACACCATTCGGATCAACTTTGTCCAAATTCCCACTCTGCTTAAGGAATTGATTGCAAAGATGCCAGATACTTCTTCTTTTATCAGAAGACATGGTCACCTCCTGGGTTTGGTCACCTCCAAGATGGATGAACAGATGATGAGTGTCTTAGTCCAGTTCTTTGATCCACTGTACCATTGCTTTACTTTTCCGGACTACCAGTTGGTCCCTACCTTGGAAGAGTTCTCTGATCTACTAGGTATCTCCATTCTAGAGCATACCCCGTTTACAGGTTGGGAGAAGATCCTTAGGATGGAAGAGATTGCTTCAGCCCTTCATCTAACAAAGGCCGAGGTAATGTCAAACTGGGAGACTAGAAGTGGTACAAAAGGTTTCTTGGCTAAATTTCTTATTGATCGGGCTAATCAGTTCTGGGACAGTCTAGAATTTCAGGCATTTGAAGACATTCTGGCTCTTCTCATATATGGCTTGGTGTTGTTTCCTAACTCGTATTCTTTCGTCAGCATGAATGCAGTGAAGATTTTCATATCCGGTAATCCTGTGCCCACTCTCTTGGGTGACATTTTGCACTCTCTTTATGCATGTACTGCTCGGAAACGGGGAACCCTTATGTGTTGTGCACCATTGTTGGCGAGGTGGTTTATTTCTCATCTCCCCAAGTCAGTTTTGAAGAACAAGGAAGGCATGGGTTGGGCCTACAGGGTTATGTATCTCTCTCATATTGACATCATTTGGACTATTAAGGGTATGGAAGATATGGCTATTATTGATCGTTGTGGGGAGTACCCCAATGTTCCATTGATAGGCACCCATGGAGGAATCACCTATAATCCATGTTTGGCCTTACGTCAATTTGGGAGAGCTAGGAGGGAAGGACCTCATGAGTTACTGATGCCGAGTATTGTCTTTGATTTCCAAGGAGATAGTGACGCGCAACGCTGCAGATTCATAAGAGCTTGGGATAGGGTACACAGGTCTGATCCACACGAGCTGGGTGTGAAGACTTCTCTACCAATGGAACCATATCTCCGATGGGTTCGCATACGTGCCCAAAAGCTGGGAATGCCCTACGAAGCTATCTTACCTGTGATTGTTGAAGTTGCTGATGAAAAAGGGGTTCCTCCTACCATCCTACACCCTTACATGCCTACTGACATTGGGGCATTGAAGAGGTCCTGGATGCAGCTGAGGGAAGAACGGGATACTTATAGAGAAAAGTATCACGAGCAAGAGCAGAAGATCCAGAAGTTGACAAGGCAGTTGGAGAACGAGCGGATCCTTAATGATTATGTCCACACCGACAAGAAACGACCATGGGAGCACTGATTGTCTTTTTTATTATTTCTAGTTTTGATTTACTTTTCAGTTTTTCTTTCTTGTAATGCCTTAAAGGCACCTGTTGAACAATTAAATTTCAAGTTTATCTAATAAAAGTGTGTTTCATTTTTGTTTACGAATTTGAATCTCTCGACGTCTTTGAAATCATATCTTACGCATTTCATTCCATGCACCTCATCACAGGTACCCATTACAGGTTTTTCTCATCTTCTTCGCTGTTTATTTCAGCATCATGTCTTCTGAAACATCAACTGAACAAGCAATCAAGGCTCTGCAGGCTCAAAACGCCCAGTTCTAGGAATTGTTCATGAATTTGGCTAAGGGTCAGCAAGATCTGAAGACCTTTATCTTGAAGGATAAAAAGAAGAAGAAGAAGAAGAAGACGGTCCTCCTGAACATGGGTCATAGATTTGGTAATAATTTGCAAGATGAAGTCAATCTATCCCACTCATCTGGAGGGGGAGAAAATCAGGAAGAAAGGAGGGCTCCTAGCCCTGTGGTTTCTGACAACGAGACTGACTTTGACGAAGACCAGTATCCTCCTGCTGAGGATAGGTATAAACAGCTTGAAGACCGGTTAAGTGCCATGGAGATCCAAAAGGTCCCTGGGTTGGACTTTGGTGATCTAGGTTTGTCATCTGGGGTGGTGATTCCCCACAAGTGTAAAGCACCAGCCTTCTCTAAATACGACGGGGTTTCTTGTCCAAAGCTGCACCTTTGTTCGTATGTTAAGAAGATTTAGCCATACACCGCTGACAAGAACCTCTGGATCCACTTCTTTCAAGACAGTCTCTCAGGGACTCAACTTGAATGGTTTTACCAGCTGGAAGGAGCTAGTATCTATAATTGGGAAGATTTGGCTGCTGCTTTCTACAAGCAGTACCAATACAATGCCGACCTCGCTTTCACGCGTACCCAACTCTAGGGTATGTCTATGGGTGCGGGTGAAGGTTTCAAAGATTATGCTCAAAAGTAGAGGGACCTTGCTGGTAGAGTGAAACCTCCCTTGGCTTATAGGGAGCTAGTGGATATGTTTTTGGGGACCTTGTCTGGTTCGTATTTCAATCATCTAATTGGAAGTTCATCGTTCGGGTTTACATAGCTGATTATGACCGGGGAAAGAATTGAGGCAGTATCAAATCTGGCAAGATACAGAAGGGTGCTTCATCAGGCACCAAGAAGAAGCCTTTTAAGAAGGAGTCCAGTGTTGTTTACAGTTCGAAAAGCCAGAATAGACTTGAACCCCGCCAAGCTATTAATGCGGTTGTTATTTCAAGACCTGCTGTTGCTCCTCAACGCAACAATCAGCCAAGGGCCGAGAGGCCGCGAAGACAGTTCACTTAGCTCAACATGACTTTATCCCAAATTCTTCCGCAGTTATTGAAGACCAACTTGGTGATTCTGAGGGAGGCCCCTAAGAATCCCAATACAACATCACCGATGTACGATCCGAACGCCCGCTGTGCTTTTCACTCTGATAGCCCAGGGCATGATACGGATAACTGCTGGGTCTTGAAGAACAAAGTACAAGACCTGATTGATGCTAAGGAGATTGAGTTCGAAGCACCTGAAAGACCTAATGTTGTGACTGCTCTTATGCCCAACCATGGAGTGAATGCTATAGATGAAGACTCGTTTGTAGTTTCTGTGAAGGATATTGTTACTCCCTTAATGACTGTAAAGAAGAACCTCTTGTTAGCCAGTTTTGAAGAGGGTTGTCGTATGTGTTCTGTCCTACCTATCGGTTGCCATCTTTTGAAGTCAGGTGTCCAACGCCTGATGGATAATAAAGAAATTCTGTTTGAGAAGACTTTTGTTCCATTGGTTCCTACTGAAGAAGTTGCTATAATCACCATTTTCGACAATTCTTCCAAGGATTCCTCGAGAAAGCCTGTTAGAATTACATTTGTTCTAAGAATCGCACCATTAATCATCACTGTTCCTGGGCCTATCCCCTATACATCCAATAAAGTTGTCCCATGGCATTATGGGGCCGACGTATATTATCATGAAGTTAAGCAAGACTTGGATGCTGAAGAGTCTGATACTGACGTCAGCAATATTGTTGGACCTGCCAAAGTCACCCGCAGCGGAAGACTTTTCTCCCCCGAGATCTCTCCACCAGTTGTTCGGAAACCTGTTGTCATTACACCTGCCAGTGTACCTGCTGCTGTTCCTGTTCAAGTTCCCATTCTTACCCCAATCACCGAGTCATCTGATACTCGGGGCAAAGGAACCACTGATGAGCCTGCCCGGACGGAGACACCAAAGACAATTACCGTTGAAGCCTCTAGACAAGAGATGGAGGAAATTTTGAAGATTATCAAAAAGAGCGACTATAATGTAGTCCAAAAGCTGGGGAAAACCCCATCCAAAATCTCTATGTTGTCTCTGTTACTTTGCTCAGAAGCCCATGCCAAGGCTCTGATTGCTTTCCTGAAGACTGCACACGTACCGCAAGAAACATCAGCTGATCAGTTTAAAGATTGCGTGGCTAGTATGACTGCTGATAATGGATTGGGTTTCTCTGACGCCGACTTGCCTGCTAAGGGGAGGAATCACAATGATGCCCTACATGTCTCCATTGAATGCAGGGGCACTACTCTAGCCCATGTATTAATGGATATTGGTTCCTCATTGAACGTTTTACCTAAGAAAGCTCTAGACCGGTTGGATTGTGAAGGTTTAGAGTTAAAGCCAAGTAACATTGTTGTCAGGGCCTTTGATGGGTCGAAGAGAATGGTACATGGAGAAGTGGATATTCCAGTGAAGATTGGTTCTCAGGTCTTTGCGTCTACTTTTTATGTGATGGATATTCGGCCATCCTATTCTTGTTTGCTGGGTCGCCCATGGATCCACAAAGCTGGGGCAGTGACTTCTACGCTCCACCAGATACTGAAATACCCAGTCAAAGGGAAAATTATAACGGTACGAGGAGAGGAAGAGTATAGGGTGAGCCACCTCAACTCTTTCCAATATGTAGAGATGGATGGGAAGTTCATTGAGACCCTGTTTCAACATTTTGAAGAGGTTCCCCAGACACTGGCATCAGCTGAATCTGCTACTGAAGATCCTCCAATGAAGATGGCTTCCCTCAAGGATGCCCGGAATATTGTTGAGAAAGGTGGGTGTGAAAATTTGGGCTAACTCCATGATTTTGCACATAAGACTAACAAGTTTGGTTTGGGTTTCACTGCAGAAGCTCAAAGGGCTGTTTGGAGTGCAAAGACTGGAAGACCTCCCCTATTTATCAGCAATTCAGGAGTGAATGACATTGAAGACGATGTTGAAGAGTCTGAGTTCGACAGTTGGATCTATCCTACTACTGATGGTGGACTGAGCAATTGGACAGCAAAGGACTTCATCCCAATTTATTTTGTTACCCAGTAATGAGACTTTTGTTTTGAATTTGTAACAGATAATTTTTAAAACTTTTAAGGCCCGGGGCACCGTGGCCTTGTTTGTGAGGGCTTTATGTTTGTCATCTCCATATATCATTAATAAAAGCATTGGACATTTCTTGCATTTCAAATTTTGCGCTCCTTGTTTTTCTTTTATTATATATTGCAAAACAGCTATTTTACACACACTCACATATACAGGTCTACATCCACTCTGGATCCCACTGATAACGACTCTGCTACTGCCAGTTATGACTTCGAAAGTCCGATCAACTTATCCGAAGACGAAGGTGAAGATGATTGCGAAGTGCCTGGTGAACTTGCTAGACTCTTACTTCAGGAAGAGAGGGCCATACAGCCGCATGAAGAGCCAGTGGAAACAGTGAACCTGGGTACAGAAGTAGACAAGAAAGAGGTCAAGATCGGTGCAAATTTGGAAGCTAGTGTTAAGCAACGGTTGATTCAGATGCTGCATGATTATAATGAGATCTTTGCCTGGTCTTATGAAGATATGCCAGGGTTGGATACGGATATTGTGGTTCACCGCTTGCCTACCAAGGAAGACTGTCCTCCAGTGAAATAGAAAGTCCGCCGAATGCGCCCAGAGATGTCTGAGAAAATCAAGGCTGAGGTGATGAAGCAGTTTGACACCGGTTTTCTAGCAGTTACTTCTTACCCACAGTGGGTGGCCAACGTGGTTCCTGTGCCGAAGAAGGATGGTAAAGTTCGAATGTGTGTCGACTATAGGGATCTGAACAGGGCAAGCCCCAAGGATGACTTCCCTCTACCTCATATTGATGTTTTAGTTGACAACACCGCATAGCATAAGGTATTCTCCTTTATGGACGGTTTTTTTGGTTACAATCAGATTAAGATGGCTCCCGAAGTCATGGAGAAGACAACCTTTGTTACTCAATGGGGTACCTTTTTCTACAAGGTCATGCCTTTTGGACTGAAGAATGCTGGGGCAACATATCAGCGCACCATGGTCGCTTTGTTCCATGACATGATCCATCATGAGATTGAGGTATACGTCAACGACATGATTGCAAGTTCCCAGACTGAGGAAGAACATCTTGACCACCTTCAGAAGCTATTTGACAGGTTGAAGTTGTACAAGCTGAGGTTAAACCCGAACAAGTGCACCTTCGGAGTGAGATCTGGTAAGCTGCTGGGTTTCGTCGTTAGTGATAAGGGTATTCAAGTGGATCCTGCAAAGGTGAAGGCTATACAGGAAATGCCAGCTCCCTGAACAGAAAAAGAAGTCAGAGGCTTTCTAAGACGTCTGAACTACATTACCCGATTCATCTCACACCTGACTGCTACTTGTGAGCCAATCTTCAAGTTACTGAAGAAAGATCAAGTGGTAAGATGGAACGATGAATGTCAGGCCGCTTTCGAAAGGATCAAAGAGTATCTCCAAGATCCACCCATTCTGATGCCTCCAGTTGTAGGGAGACCTTTGATCTTATACTTGACAGTACTCGATAACTCAATGGGGTGTGTGCTGGGGCAGCATGACGAGTCTGGCCGAAAAGAGCATGTTATTTACTATCTTAGCAAAAAGTTTACCAACTGCGAGACCCGATACTCGTTGCTCGAGAAAACTTGCTGCACTTTGGCATGGGCTGCTCGCCGGCTGAGACAGTATATGCTGACTCACACTATTCTATTGATATCAAAGATGGATCCAATCAAGTACATCTTCGAAAATCCTGCCTTGTCCGGAAGAATAGCAAGATGGTAGATGATCTTGACTGAGTATGACATCCAATATACGACCCAAAAGGCAATCAAGGGAAGTGCGTTGGCAGATCATTTGGCACATCAGGCAGTGGACAATTACCAGTCTATGAACTTTGAATTCCCGGATGAGAACATTATGTTGGTAACTGACTGTGAGACACCTGGACCGGATGAAGGACCTGAGGAAGGATCTCGATGGTCTATGTACTTTGATGGAGCTTCAAACGCTTTGGGTAATGGCATTGGCGCCTTGATCATATCTCCTAAAGACTCTCATACTCCGTTCACCGCCCGATTGTGTTTCAACTGCACCAACAACATGGCGGAGTATGAAGCGTGCATTATGGGTCTTCGAGCAGATATCGACCTAAGGATTAAGTTCTTAAGTGTTTTCGGAGATTCCACTCTCGTGATCAGCCAGATAAAAGGCGAGTGGGATACAAAACACCCAAATCTTATTCCTTACAAGGAGTATGTATTGACGTTGCTTCCACATTTCGAGGAGATAACTTTTGAACACTTCCCTAGAGAGGAGAATCAGCTGGCGGACGTGCTGGCTACAATGTCTTCTATGTTCAAAGTCAATTGGGACAACGAAGCTCCCTGGATTATCATTGAAAGATTAGACGAACCTGCACATTGCTGCGACATTGAAACTGAAGAAGTAGCAGATAAACCCTGGTTTCATGAAGTGAAGAGGTATCTTGAAGCTCAGGAGTACCCCGAGGGTGCATCTGTTAATGACAAAAAGTTTATGAGGAGGTTTGCGGCGAAGTTCTTCATCAGCAATGGTATCCTTTACAAGTGTAATCATGATTCAACCTTACTACAATGTATGGATAAGAACGAGGCAGAAAGGATCATGGTAAAGTTACATGAAGGTACTTTCGGAACTTATTCCAGCGAACACACCATGGCAAAGAAAATCCTTCGGGCAGGATACTATTGGTCCACAATGGAAGCCGACTGTTATCAGCATTCTCGGACCTGTCACAAGTGCCAAGTCTATGCTGATAAGGTGCACATACCTCCAGTACCTCTAAATGTCTTGACAGCTCCGTGGCCCTTTGCAATGTAGGGCATTAATATGATCAGCGAGATCAGACCTACGGCATCCAACGAGCATCGTTTCATCCTGGTGGCAATTGATTACTTCACAAATTGGGTTGAAGCAGCTTCCTTTGCTACTGTAACCAAGAACGTCGTAGCACGATTTATTCGGCACAACTTGATCTGTCGGTATGGTATACCAGAGAGGATCATTACAGACAATGGTACAAATCTAAACAATAAAATGATCACCGAACTCTGCAAGCAGTTCAAAATACAGCATCACAACTCTTCTCCCTACCGACCGAAGATGAATGGGGTTGTAGAAGCGGCTAATAAGAACATTAAGAAGATTGTGCAGAAGATGATGGTGACATACAAAGATTGGCACGAGATGTTACCATTTGCTCTTCATGGGTACCGTACCTCAACACGGACGTCAACAGGGGCAACACCCTATTCCTTGGTTTATGGCATAGAGGCTGTCTTGCCCATTGAAGTTCAGATACCCTCTCTTCGGATTAGGAAGGATGTAGGTTTGAGTGAAGATGACTAGATTCAGACCCGGCTTGATCAGCTGAACTTAATCGACAAAAAAAGACTTACCGCTATTTGTCATGGTCAGACGTATCAAAAGCCGATAATCAAGGCATATAATAAGAGAGTCAGACGACAAGAGTATCAAGTTGGGGACCTGGTTATCAAGCGCATCATACTGCCACAAGGTGATCCCAGGGGCAAATGGACTCCTACTTACGAAGGGCCATTTGTGGTTAAGAACATTTTCTCAGGAGGAGCTATGATTCTAACCACCATGGATGGTGACGACCTTCATCACCCTGTCAATGCAGACATAGTGAAAAAATACTATGCATAATCAAAGACCCGCTAGGTTGACTGGCCTAGGCAAAAATAAGGGCTTCCCGGCAAACCAAAAGGGTTCGGGCAAAAATAAGGGATGAAAATGAAAAAATCTGTACACCCGGCAAGTCGAAAACCTGAAAAGGCGGCTTGGGCAAAAATGGGTATCCCGATGGACTGAAAACCCGAAAGGGCGGTCCAGGAAAAAGTTAGGGATTAAAGCGTAACACTATGTCTCATTGGATCACCTTGCAACCGGACTTCGGTATCAACTGTCAAGCTCGGACGGCACTAATCAATCTGATCTACCTTCAACCAAGTAGCAAAGTGATGAGATGCTCGAGGACATAAAGGCAATAGCAGAGTTGGAACCCAGTGGGATCATTCACATAGCTGTTTTGTTTAGTTTTTCAATAAATGTATAAACTATCTGTTTGGCGGCGTTCTCTTACTAGGACGTCAGCCTCTTGTACAAAAACGCCTATTTACAGGCCAAACTTCAAATCAATACAATTCATTTTCAAAGAAATTTAAAACTTTCTTTCCTTTATCTGTTTTGTTTTGCAAAGAACGTCCAATGTTCATTTTTGGTATATGCATTTGACATTAATGGTTGCTCACAAATATTTACATGCGAAACAAAAGTCGATTACTTGTAATATCGGAAACAGGGGTAAACAAGATTTGTCCAAGTTGTACAAATGCTTTGTCCACTAGGTACAAGGTAGATTCAGCTGAAGAATATGGTTAAGATGCATTCACTCCCCGCAGAGTAAGACAGTAATGTTAACTCTCCCCAGCTGAGACTTGCAACTGTGTGAATCAGTAATATTCTCCCCGAGTAGAGCTTATTTACCATCCGCACTGAAAAGTCAAAATATTCCTCAATGGAGTATAAGAATATTCCCCGGCAGAGTACAAAATATTCCCAGTGGAGTTTGAAATTTTTCCCAGCGCAGTCTGAAAAAAGCTTCCCCGGTGGAGTTTGGAGAATCATCCCCAGCAGACTTTGGAAGATTGTCCCCAGCATAGCTCAAAGGATTATCCCCATAAGAGTCTAAAAGGTTATCCCTGGTGAAGTCACAACTGAAAGGTCATCCCCAGCGGAATTCATTCCCTTCAAAAACAAGAGTTTAATCCCCAACAGGATTCAATATCACCAGCAACGGTAATTCATCCCCAGCGGAACTTATCGGTGGAATCCTCAGCGGAGCATCTCTTCCCCACAGAGTAATCTCCTCATCAGTTTATTCTCCAACGGAGTTATCCTCTCCTACAGGTTTATTCTCGCAATCATCTCCGTTCGCTATCCCCAACGGAAATGAAGAATTCAACTCTTTTCTCTAACAACTATCCGGGATTTATTTTCCCCAGCTAAAAGCATTACACTTCCATACATCATGACACATGCATATACGCATCATACAATACAATCTCATTTATTTTGAGAACATCATTGCTTGATATATATCATGCATTTCATACGACTGACCTTTACCTTTAAGGAAAGATGCGGTTAAATTCTTAGCTATGAAGTTTTCCCCAAGTCGAACTACTGACCGGTTCTTAAATCTCAACTGAATTATCCTCGGTTGAATTACATATAAGGTTCTAAATCTCGGCAATTCTCCTCAGTCGAAGTACTGACCGGTTCTTAAATATCAACTGAATTAGTCTCGGTTGAATTACAGATAAGGTTCTAAATCTCGGCAAATTTTCCTCCGTCGAAGTGTGGACGAGTTCTTAAATCTCAACAGAATTATCCTCCGTTGAAGTACATACAGTTCCTAGATGTCGTTGAAGATATTTCCCTCAGTCGAAGTACTGACCGGTTCTTAAATCTCAACTGAATTAGTCTCGGTTGAATTACAGATAAGGTTCTAAATCTCGGCAAATTTTCCTCCGTCGAAGTGTGGACGAGTTCTTAAATCTCAACAGAATTATCCTCCGTTGAAGTACAGACAGTTCCTAGATCTCGATGAAGATGTTTCCCTCAGTCTAAGTACTGGCCGGTTCTTAAATCTCAACTGAATTAGTCTCGGTTGAATTACATATAAGGTTCTAAATCTCGGCAAATTTTCCTCCATCGAAGTGTGGACGAGTTCTTAAATCTCAACAGAATTATCCTCCGTTGAAGTACAGACAGTTCCTAGATCTCGATGAAGATGTTTACCTCAGTCGAAGTACTGACCGATTCTTAAATCTAAACTAAATTAGTCTCGATTGAATTACAGATAAGGTTCTAAATCTCGGCAATTCTCCTGAGTCGAAGTACTGACCGGTTCTTAAATCTCAACTGAATTAGTCTCGGTTGAATTACAGATAAGGTTCTAAATCTCGGCAAATTTTCCTCCGTCGAAGTGTGGACGAGTTCTTAAATCTCAACAGAATTATCCTCCGTTGAAGTACAGACAGTTCCTAGATCTCGATGAAGATGTTTCCCTCAGTCGAAGTACTGACCGGTTCTTAAATCTCAACTGAATTAGTCTCGGTTGAATTACAAATAAGGTTCTAAATCTCGGAAATTCTCCTCAGTCGAAGTACTGACCGGTTCTTAAATCTCAATTGAATTAGTCTCGGTTGAATTACAGATAAGGTTCTAAATCTCGACAATTTTCCTCTGTCAAAGTGTGGACAAGTTCTTAAATCTCAACAGAATTATCCTCCGTTGAAGTACAGACAGTTCCTAGATCTCGATGAAGATGTTTCCCTCAGTCGAAGTACTGACCGGTTCTTAAATCTCAACTGAATTAGTCTCGGTTGAATTACAGATAAGGTTCTAAATCTCGGAAATTCTCCTCAGTCGAAGTACTGACCGGTTCTTAAATCTCAACTGAATTAGTCTCGGTTGAATTACAGATAAGGTTCTAAATCTCGACAATTTTCCTCTGTCGAAGTGTGGACAAGTTCTTAAATCTCAACTGAATTAGTCTCGATTGAATTACAGACAGTTCCTAAATCTCGATGAAGATGTTTCCCCCTAGTTGAATTACGGACAAGTTCTTAAAAACTCAGTAGAGATGTTCTCTCGGTTGAAGTACGGGCGAGTTCTTAAATCTCAACAAATATCAGGCTCCCCAGCGGAATCTTCTACAACAACAGGTATATAAGTTGTCGATAAGGAATCTCTTATGCGATCGAAACTCCTGTTGAGGGCATCTTAAAGCCCATCCTCCCTCCAGCAATCTCCAAATGGCATCTGTAAGCCCATTCCCGACATCACAAAGCTGATACCACTTCATGCGAGTGCAAATTTCTGGGCACTCTAGTGTTCAATCATCTTCCACCTTCGGATCACGAAAGGCACGGAAGCCAATCTACATCCTCAGGTTTAAGAAGATTGAACAGGGGAAGTTGTTACACCCCAAAATTTGCCCTCCCATATTTCTCAAAACATTGCAAGAAGAATCTCCAAGTTGCTCAAGGTTGCTCAAGAGTTGGTCAGACAAGCTACCTCCTAAGGCAATCAATTCAAAATTAGGGTTTTGTGTTGCATCAAGATCCTTGAGTCCAAATGACCTCAAGTGCTCCCCAATGTCCTAATATTCTCTCAAGATCATCCATGTCAAATTTCAAGCCTTGCAGAGGAATTTTGCTCAGTCAATTGCTCAAAGGTCCAAAAATCGACAATGTTAGGTCAAAAGTCAACTGTGACCCAAATACAGTCAAACTTCAAGATTTTTTGTCAACATTCTCATTTTGAAGGACATTTAATCATTTTAATAAGGGTTGATCATGATTCATCAAGGATTGCTCAAAATTCATCAAGATTCAAAAGTTGATAAATTAGGGTTTTGCAGGAAAAGTCAACTCAACTTTGACCAAGCATAACTTTCTCATACTTTATGAGAAATGACCCATCCAAAGCTCATTTTGAAGAAGATGAAATTTCCTACAATCCATCTTCATACCCCAAGTTCAAAACATGCACTCACAAGATGTTATAAATTTGGACATTATAGGTCATTCTTGAAAGTCAACAAAAACACCTTTTTTTCCAAAGCTTATAACTTGAGCATGGAATATCAAAATGAGATGATACCAAAAGGGTTGGTTATAGGACATCTCAATATTTCTAAAAAGTTCAAAAACACCTCCAAAAGTTCGAAATTGAAGAAGTTATGCATTGTTGAAGTTGGATATTTTTGCAAAATTGCCAAAAGTCAACTATCCCCAAAACTTCAAATTTTGTCAAATGGGCCCATTCTTTTCCACTTGATTTGAGCTTGCATAGTTGCCCACGTGTCCTAGCTTCATCCATGAGCTCATATTTCATTTTTATTATTTAATTTGATTTTTTATTTAATTTATTCATTTTAAATCAAATAAAATCATATAAAATCCAAAACTTTGATAACATAAGATATTTTGGTTGTTTCAGGCTTTGATTACAATCATTATCACCATCAAATCCGTATCAAGCCAAACCATGAGCAAAAAGATTGAAATTGGAAAAATTTTGGAAGGTTTAGTAATGGAGAATCAAATCAAATTGGCAATCATTATTGGAGCAAGATTTGAATCAAAATTGTTACCCTAGTACACTACACATTACATAAGGAAGCCAGGGGGAATGAAACAAGGGTTGGCAATTACAGGCAGAGGCAGAACAAAGTTGGAAAATTCACAAAAAAAGCTTGAGATCGAAATCATAGATAGAGGCACTTTCAGAAGCCAAGACCTGTCCCAATCGCTTCCTGGGAATTCACTCAAGCCAAACCAATCCAAATCAAGCTTATTCAGACTCCATAATGCGCTGTAAGTGTCACGATAACCACCCTGTTCTTGAAATCGAAACTCTCCATTCTTGCATCTATAATGAAAATTAACTGCATATTTGTAATCCTCACAACATTTCCAAGCTACTTGCATCATTTAATTTCGTTTATCTAACCTGTAATGAAAAACGCCATAGCTAGGGTTCTTGGAAGCGTTTTTGGGGTTTTCTATTTTAGGAATAAATGATCCACAAGAAGGGCATAGCTTTGATCAGGAGGCCATAACGAACCCAACCATATTCTTGGAATGGATTTATATGGCCTAGAGAAGATTTTAGGACAGGCCTGCGTTTTTAGCTGCGGATTCAAATCCGCAGGTAATCTTTTACAGGTTTCAGGACAGGGACGATGATGTGTCCCCCATCCATTGGCCCTTTTCAAATACTGCGCGGGTTCTTTTTTAATTTTGCTGGCATATGACTTATTCTATTATATTATGTTTTCTATGCATTATACTAACAAATGGACCATCACAGCGTAGTGGCAAGCATGCACGTGTAAACTCCTTCAGGACCTGGGTTCGAATCCCAGGTCCCCCACTTTCTCAATGTTTTTTCTCTTCAGGTACTCCTATGCGCGCTTAGGCTTGCAGAACACCATGCATCCTCATTCATCCAATGGCCAGATGGCCAAAGGCCAAATCTAAGAGTCCAAGGCTGAGGATACACCATAGGCAAAGTCCAGGCGTGCACACCAGATCCAAAAAGTCAACAAGGGCCAGCGCTTTTGGGCCTCCCAATTGCTAATCACACCACCTATTCAGGCCCATACTCCCCTCTTCTCATTTATTTTATTTGTTTATTTAATTGTTTTATTATTTTCATTTGATTTACTAACTAATTATTTTCATTTTTAATAAATACTAATTAATTAATTTAGGATTTAATTCTAGAATAATTTTAACCTATTTTGCAAATAATTAAAATTAACTAGATATAATTAGGTTTTAATTACTAATTCAATTAATTTTATTTTCTTTCTTAAAATATCAAAAACTCAAAATATATTTTATTTTTATTTTATTTATTTAATTTAACTTAGAAATTAATTTAGGATTAATTTGTTTCTTCAAATAAAAAACAACAAAAGATATTTTCTTTAACCAAAAGGGTCAAAACCCTAAAATTCGCATTCGATCTAATTTCCCGCACGCGATTTACTTTCCTTTACCAATAATGTACTTGCTCCCAGATTGTAATAGTAAATAGGACTTTTATTTATTTTTATCGCTTTATTTATTTTTAAAGGGTTTGTCTTTGGCGATGTAAATACCCGATGCCTTGTAATTTAAATTCCGCATTTTATTTCCGCAAATTATAACTGTTAGATGTTTGATAATAGGGTGGCATGACAAGACTGAATGTTTTAACCTAAAATCAACTTAGATCACTCTTAACATGTACAAAGATAAAAATAACTGAAAACGACACACTCGCACATGCGCACTCTTAGGGTACACCCCACTTGGTTGCCTTCGTACACGGTCATTGGGTATAGGTCACTTTAGAGGTCGCCCTCTTGTCTAAAAGATCATAGTCGCCTCGAAATGGTTGCCTCATATATTGTTACCTCAAACAAATGATCTAAGACTTTAGGGCTACCGCTAAGGCGTCCTAACATTGCTTTAGTGGCCCTAAGTCCCTCATTCGAATTGACCCTTAAACTCCAACGACGGTGCTACCTACTCATTAATAGTGGGATGGCATTGTCTAAAGGACATTAGCATAGAACGATTCTTTTTTTGAGTAGGTAGATGGTTCTTAGATACTTTCTCTTTCAAAAAAAAAAATTCTTCACACTTACACTTTTCGAACAAAGGTTTCAAAAACACTTCATACACTCTTGAGATAGAAGCAAGAGTTAAATCGAAGTTCCAAAACAAAAACTTTTTCAAACCTACAAGAACAAAGAAAACCATTTTGAAAACAATATGAGCAAGTACTTAAGAGCCCGTGGATAACCACAGATAGAAAGGGTGCTAACACCTTCCCTTTCTATAATCTACCCCTCGAACCCGAGAAACATCTCGAAAAAGGAATTTTTCTGTGATTTTTTCCTTTCCTTGTTGGATAAAATAAAAGTCGGTGGCGACTCTTGCTTACCACGACATTTTGTAAGAACAAACGCAAAACGCAAAACCAGCATTCCAAAAAACAGTCAGTTCTTCCCACCGTATCACAGGTGTGTTTTAGGCCAACATGACTAGTCTGGCCGAAAAGAGTATGCTATTTATTACCTAAGCAAAAAGTTTATCGACTGTGAAACCAGATATTCACTGCTCGAGAAAACTTGTTGTGCTCTGGCATGGTCTGCTCTCCGGCTAAGACAATATATGTTGACTCATACCACTCTGTTGATTTCTAAGATGGACCCAATCAATTACATCTTCAAGAAACCTTCCCTTTCCGGACGGATAGCCAGATGACAAATGATCTTGACTGAGTATGACATTCAATACATGACTCAGAAAGCCATCAAAGCAAGCGTACTAGCAGATCATTTGGCCCATCAAGCTGTGGATTATTATCAGTCAATGAATTTCGACTTCCCTGATGAGAACATCATGCTGGTAACCGATTGCATGAAACCTGGACCGTATGACGGACTTGAACAAGGATCCCGATGGACTATGGTCTTTGATGGGGCTTCCAACGTCTTGGGTAATGGAATTAGTGTTGTGATCATATCTCTTGAAGGTTGTCACACTCCTTTCACTGCTAGGCTATGCTTCGATTGCACGAACAATATGGTTGAATATGAAGCGTGCATTTTGGGTCTGAAAGCTTCCATTGACTTGAGGATCAAGCATTTGAATGTGTTTGGGGATTCCGCTCTAGTGATTAGCCAAGTAAAAGGAGATTGGGACACTAAACACCCTAATCTCATCCCTTACAAAGAACTTGTGCTATCCCTGATTCCATACTTCAAAGAGATCACATTTGAGCACTTCCCTAGGGAAGAAAATCAGTTGGCTGACACCTTGGCAACCATGTCTTCAATGTTCAAGGTTAGATGGAACAACGAAGCCCCTATGATTACAATTGAGAGATTCAATGAACCTTCCCATTGCTATGAGCTTGACACCAATGTAGAAAATCCATGGTACCATGAGGTGATGAGATAACTTGAAGCACAAGAGTATCCCGAGGGATCATCCATCAATGACAGAAAGTTCTTACGAAGATTTTCAGCCAAATTCTTCCTAAGTAACGAACTATTATACAAGCGCAACCATGACTCCACTCTACTCTGATGTGTCGACAAGAAAGAGGCAGAAGAAATTATGGAAGACATGCATGATGGTCTCTTTGGTACTCACTCAAGTGGACATACGATGGATAAGAAAATCCTAAGAGTTGGCTACTACTGGTCAATAATGGAGACTGATTACCGTCAACATTCAAGAACTTATCACAAATGCCAAATCTATGTTGACAAGGTCCATGTGCCTCCTATCCCTTTGAACGTCATGACCTCTCTATGGCCATTTGCAATGTGGGGCATTGACATGATTTGAGAGATCAAGCCAACCACTTCCAACGGACATCATTTCATTCTGGTCGAGATTGATTATTTCACTAAATGGGTCGAAGTCGCCTCGTTTTCCTCAGTCACCAAGAATATGGTAGCCAGATTCATCAAACACAACCTCATCTGCAGCTACGGTATCCCCGAAAGGATCATAACCAACAATAGAACTAACCTCAACAATGCTATGATTACTGAGCTTTGCACTCAGTTTAAGATCAAGCATCACAGTTCTTCTCCATATAGACCCAAAATGAATGGCGCAGTCGAAGCGGCCAAAAAAAACATCAAGAAGATTGTGTAGAAGATGGTAGTAACCTATAAGGATTGGCATGAGATGTTGCCGTTTGCTCTTCATGGCTACCGCACTTCAGCTAGAACATCAATTGGGGCAACTCCCTTTTCTCTAGTCTATGGCATGGAAGTTATTCTGCCAGTGGAAGTTCAGATTCCCTTGCTAAGGATTATGAATGAAGCATGCTTAGGCGAAGACGAGTGGATTAAAACGAGATTGGATCAGTTGAACTTGATCGATGAGAAGTGACTGGATGTTGTTTGTCATAGTCAGACGTACCAAAAATGGATGATCAAGGCTTTCAACAAAAAGATCAAGCCTCGAGTATATCAAGCTGGTGACTTGGTGATAAAACACATCATTTTACCACAAGGAGAACCCAGAGGCAAATGGACTCCCACCTACGAAGGGCCATTTGTTGTCAAGAGAGTTTTCTCTGGCGGTGCCATGATGCTGACTACCATGGATGGTGAAGACTTCCCACATCCTATAAACGCGGACATAGTTAAAAAATACTACGCATAAAGGATCCGCTAGGTTGACACACCTAGGAAAAATAAGGGCATCCCGACAAACCAAAAGGTTTGGGGGAAAATTAGGGATATATGCAAAAGATTGTACACCCGGAAAGTTGAAAACCCGAAAGGGCGACTTGGGCAAAAATGGGTATCTTGGTGGGCTGAAAACCCAAAAGGGCGATCCTGGCAAAAGTTAAGGATGGAAAGCGTATAACTATGTCCCGTAGATTCACCACAGACAACTTTATCATCAAGGCCCAAGTTTAAACGGTCCAAGATCAATCCAATCAACTTCTGTCAATGGCAAGGGGCATTCAAAGACATTGGGGCAATAGTAGAGTTGGAAGGAAATGAGATCATTTCACATGGCTATTTGTTTTTGTTTTCAAATTTGTTTTCCTTTCGACGATTTCCTCTTAATAGGGTCTCCGTCTCTTTGTACAAAAAAGCATATTCATGGGCAAAATATCAATACAAATATACTTTGAAGTGCAAACTTTCTGCCTTTATTGTGAATGTAAATTTGTCCAATGACTAAAATTGAATGAACATATGTATATGAACATAATTAAAACTGTTTGGCAAATATGACCTAAGCAGTAACAAGCACCTCTTTAATGTATATGGAATATCCTCAGAGTTATTTCATTAGCATCATCCTCAACAAAGTTACCCACAAAGTCTCTTTGCATAGGATAATCTCCAACCAGAGTCTCAATCTCTTGGTAGTTCTCTCCCTAGATAAGTTAATCCTACAAGTAGAAGCCTTGTGAACATCTTCCTCAAAGAACTCGCCTCGTCAGCAGTTCGTCAAGTATTCATCAACAGGGTTTATTTCCCCAACATACGATAATCAAGGAATCACAAAATTCCCCAGCCGAGTACAAAATTCCCCAACTTAGTCTATCTTCGCCAACTGAGCCTGTTATCCCCAGCTGAGTGTATCCTCTCCAAGCTGAGTCTGTCCTCCCTGACTGAGTCTACATTCTCCAGCTTGAGTTTTCCTTTTAGACTATTTCAAATCTTAGGGCCACAACACCTAATCCACAGTAAGGTCATCAACAAAACCCTTACTATCTCCAAAAGATACTATGAAGCTTGGACCCGACCAGATATTAGCATAATTTTCAAGTTGCTATGAAGTATAGACTCGACCAGATAATAGTCAACTTCTCAAGTCACTGTAGAGCCTGGATCCGACCAGATAATAGTGTAATCTTTCAAATACTATGAAATCTGGATCCGACCAAATAATAGTTTAATTCTTCAAAGATATAGAAGCACCTGGACTCAACCAAACCAAGGTTTAACTTCTTTTCCCCAGTAGAGTTTTCCTCTACCCCAACAAGTTATTGTGAAGCCTGGATCCGACCAGATAACAATTCCCTTCAGAGATTCGTTGTGAAACCTAGAATCCGACCAGATAACAACTAAATCCCCAAGTTGTTTATTGTGAAACCTGGACCCGACCAGATAACAATTAACCTCATCCACCTCAGAAATTTTCAAAGCCTGGAATCCGACTAGATAGCGTTTCAATGTCATTAGGTTATTGTAAATCCTGGACCCGACCAGATATCAGCTTAACTCCATCTTTTCAAGCAAGTTATTATAAAGCCTAGAACCCGACCGGATAACAATTAGTTGTATTTCCCAGCAAGACACTATGAAGCCTGGACCCGACTAGATAATAGTATAACTTCTCAAAAAACTCTGAAGCCTGGACCCGACCAGATATTAGTTACCATTTCAAGTTACTATGAAGCCTGGATCCGACCAGATATCAGTTTAATTTCATACATTCTAGCAAGTTACTGCAAAGCCTGGAATTCGACCAGATAACAATTAGCTTCCTTATCCTCGGCAAGTTGTTGTGAAGCCTGGAACCGACCAGATAACAATTCAATTTCAAGAAATCTTCTGTGAAGCCTGGAATCGGACCAGATAACAATTAATTTATTTCTTCCCCAGTAAGTTATCGTGAAGCCTGGATCCGACCAGATAGAAGTTTACTTCCTCATCCTCAGCAATTGTGAAGCCTGGATCCGACCAGATAACAACTGACATTCAAGAGATATTCCCCAGCGAAAGCATCCTTTCAGCAAAGTTTGAAGATATGTATATTTTTCATCCCAACAGTAATCAAGGATTCAAATCCCCAGAATTTCCTCAGCAGCAGTCAGGGATTTATTTTCCCGGACAAACATGAATCTCACATTCATACATCATAGCATATACATACGAAATGCATTTAGCATGATCTCATTCATCTTGTGAACATCATGCATACATCTGCATTTTACTAACCCTTTCTCCACATGTGAAACATCAAGTTTTAGTATGAATTGACCAAACATTTGTGCTGATACTTCCTCTAGTGTTTACTAACATTCCTCTAAATTGCATCTATAAGCCCATTCACAATCCATCTTCGAGTGCAAATTTCTGGGCACTCTAGTGTTCAATCATCTTCCACCTTCAAGTCACGAATGGCGGATCCGCCAATCTAACTCTTCAAGTTTAAGAAGATTGAACAGGGGCAGCTGTTGTACCCCAAAATTTGTGCTATTATTTATCAAGTAATCTCTCACAAGATCTCCTTTGGTTCAAGACTGCACTAGGGTTGATCAAGCTCAAGACACCTCCTCAAGCACTAATGACTGAAAATTAGGGTTTGAGATTGCACAAGGATAATTGGACTTTTAATGCATAATATGACTTTCATGGATCATTTTGTACCCTCAAGATTGCCCATGTCAAGTTTCAAGTCTTGGATCACATTTTTGCTCAGTCAATTGATCAGTTGACCTAAAAATCAACTATATTAAGGAAAAAGTCAATTGTGGTCAATTTACAGTCAAACTTCATAATTTTTTATCCATATCAACATTATAAACTCATATATGTCATTTGATAAAGTTTGGATCATAATACCACAAGAAATTTGATCAAATCATTAAAAGGGCAAAATGGTCAAAATTAGGGTTTTGACTGAGAAGGTGCAATTTCTGATTTTTGACCTAGAAAATGACTTATTGGTTTGGGACATGATCTCAAGGATTCAAATGCATCATTTTTACCTAATGTCATGACTCAAAACTCTCCTCAAGATTAATTGGGTGATAATTAATTTTTAGTTAACTGATCAAAAGTCAATTGTCCACTGAAAAGTCAAACTTTGACCTTTTGGTAAAAATCAAGTGTCAAAGATTACGATTAATCAAAACATGTCAAAAATATGAAAATTGTTCATCAATAAATCAAAAAGTCAAGATTTCATTTTGAAAAGTCAAAATTTCTAAACTTAGAAATTTTTCTAAGTGTTGAAAACTTCATATTTTTTCACAACTTTGAGCAAATTTTTCACCATGATACAAGATGATTCAAAGGAAACTTCCAAAATGAAAGTTGTAGATATCAATGAGATATAAAAAATTGTAGAACATAAATTCTCCTAGAAATTCATGGATTTCAAGTTATGATTTTGTGAATACATGTTCATGAAACTTGGAAACTTAGTGAAATTTTGCCCTAGTTTAGGCAGGATTTTGACCTAACTTCATGGAAATTTTTCACATAGTTCCAATATGAATTTTAAAAAATGTCAACATAGAGGTTGTAGAGGATGTTACAAGCTTTCTAAATTGTCCAAGAACTCATTGAGATCATGTTTGAGCAAGGAGAATCGAAGACAAGAAGTTAGGGTTTTCAAACTTGAATTACAAGCCATTTTGTGAAGAACACATGAACCAAATCCATGCTAGGCTGCATAATATTTGATTTGAAGGCCTCAAAATTGTTTGTCACTCCATAATTAAATGTTTACACAGCTGTTAGATCTTTGATCCAAGCATTTGAGCCATTATCCAAGTTGCATTTCCATTTATGGCACAAAGTTACCATTCCATTCTTGAAAAGTTAATTTAATCACAAAGTCAACTTGTCTTGAGCTTATAACTTGTTCTTTCTGCACACATAACCCCTATAAACCAAAAGCAATATGTCTAAGGCCTCTTGAAACTTAGAACATGCTTGTACAATACTTGGAGATTTGTCTTTTCACTTTTCTTCAAAAGCAAGTTATATAGCCAAAAGGTAAAACTCATAAGTCTTGAGTGCATTTGATCCAAAACCTTTTCCATACATATACACAAACCTATTGCAAGCAAAGGCACGATTGAAAACATTCCCAAACTCCCTGAAAACTCAGATTGCACAAAAGCTCCATTGTTATGCAGAACCTGACCAGAAACTCCCATCTCTTAAACCACTCGTGTGTTTCCTCTCCAAATCATCTCAAAAGCTTCCTTACTTCAAATACAACTCATCCCAATCCATGTTCCTAAACTGTAACACCATTTTCACCATTGTCCAAGCTCAAAAACGGAGCATTGTAGTTGGGCTTCTCCAGGCCATTTCAGCCACTCTCAACTCAAGATAAGTATTGCATTAGCTTCCTAGAGACTCAAGGAAGCTAACTTGATCATTGCAGCACCTTGAATCAATCTCAAACTCATTTCACGATTTTTAGTTTTGAGGTATTTTTCTTGAACTTCTATCTTCATATTTAGGCATTGTTAGGCTTGCATTTATGAAGATAAAATGTAGACATCATTATCCTGAAACTATACATGTCCATATATTTCATTTATGTTGCTTGAGTAGGGAGAATTTTGAGTTTGAACCTCTGAAAATATTTAGGTCAAAATTTTGTACTGTTCGAAATTCATGCTCATATTTGAGAATTAGCTTAAGTTATTTACATATTCAGAATCGTGAGGAAATTTCTAACAAGTTTGATGTTGGAAGTTTTGTGAATGGATGAGAAATGAATGAGTTACAGGTTCTTTGGTTGGAGGTTGAAGATGAAGTTACATTCAGGGCAAAACTCATGTTACATATTTATTGTTTTGTTTAAGTTAACAGATGTATCACCACCCCAGTGGTTAAAGTGCACGCTTGTCACCTTTAGGACTTGGGTTTGAACCCCAGCGTCCGTTTTGTTGTTTTTTTCTCTTCATATTTTGCTTCTTTTTGTTTTACATACAGCAGCGCCTGGGCCCTTTTTGTTGGGTCTTCCATTTATTTTTTACTTTTCTCTAACCCTCTGTCTACTATTGCACATGGCCCATTATTTTCTTCATTATTTCATTTTTTTAATTCTCATTTCATATTTTCTTTTATTATTTTCATTATTATTATTATTAATATTTTTATTTATTATTTACACTTATTTAGTTTTTTTTTTCATAAAACAAAAGAATAGAAAACATTTTCTTTAAATAAATTGATTTCTTTTTATAATTAAATATTTAGATAATTAGGTTTAATTATTATATTATTCTCTTATAAATTAATTAATTTAGAACTTAGGTTTATTTTTGTTTATTAATCTTCATTTTGTTTTTATTAATTTAAAACCTTTTCATAAAAAACCCTAAAAAATCTTTTTTAAGTTAATTTCTTTTCTTAATTAGTTTGAGTTAATTTTATTTAATTCTAATTAATCATTTAATTTGATTAGGCCAAGACAAAACTCTTTCACTAAAAAAACCAAACAAAATCCTTTCTTTTTCCATTTGCTTTTGTACATTATTATTTATTCAATTCTTGTATATTTATTCAATATGGTTGTAATAGATAATTAGCTTTAATTATTTTACAAATCACCATTTGTAAATTTGTATACCCCATTCCCTAATGATGTAATAGCTTAGTATTTTTACTTTCCGTAATTTATCGCTTTATATAAATGCTAGTAATTAGGGGTTGTATGAAAAGACTAAAATCAACAAGTTAGAAAACCCTAATTCAAGACAAGACAAGCATATAAATCAAACACATTTGCACACTTGCACCCTTAGGGTAATTCCACTTTGTTGTCTTACAAAAATGGCCATGTTATGCATGTGGGATATCTTAGCAAAAAGCAATCAAAATACAAGATCATAGTCCCTCGATGACGCTATCAAATGTTGCATTTCAAAATGATTTTAGTCCCTCAAAGAAAATTTCTAAGATATTTCATAACATTTCTATCATGGTTATACGATGACCCACGTCCGTCCCTTTACATCCAAAGATAAGGCTTCTTACCAATCAATGGTAAGATAGCAATATCAAAGGAAAGGAAGAAATGAACTAAAACTTTTGAGTAGGTAGATTGTTCCTAGTTGCTTGCTCAATTTCAAATCAAACACCCTTACTTATTTTCAAAACAAACACCAGCACTTTCAAAAACACTTTCAAAACATTTTCCAAACATGAAATATTTTTTAAAAGATCAACACTTTGTATACGTTCTTACGAACGAGAACTATTACAAAGTTTGCCTAAACGGTGGCGCCTTTTCAAAATACTTTCAAAAAACCACACAAAGCACATTTTCAAACAAAAGCAAGTGATCTAGCAAGGAACTAAGAGCCCATAGACAACTTTGGATGAAAAGGGTGCTAACACATTCCCTTTTCATAATCTACCCCCCGAACTCAAGAAACAATCTCAAAGGTCTTTCCTGTTCTTTTCAGCCTTTCCTTTTAGATAAAAAAAAAGTCGATATCGACTCTTGCTAACTGCAACATTTGCGATAAAACGTAAAACACCCAAGTCAGTTCTCCCACCGTATCACACTTAGCTTAGTCATAATGACATTGGTCGAGCTCGGCAGGAACTCTCAAAAGAGTCTGGTTAGTTTCAACAGCTGTAAGTAAATGTTTATATCTTGCAGAGAAAAAGTAAGTTGACTACTAAGCCTAAGAGTGATGTCTTTATGTATATTTTTACTCAATATACTACTACTATGTGAAGACAAAGATGTAGTATCATTGGTGTGTGTTGGCTGATTTGCATGTTCATTCAATTTTTTGTTATCTATCTTTTTATTAACACCATAATTTGACTTCATTCTAAATAATATTGTTACTTAATAATTTTATAGTTGGGCGGTGAAAGGAAAAGTTAAAGTTGTGCAAATAGAACCGAAGATAATTATAGTTTAATTACATTCCAAGAAATGTCTCAACTGAGATATGTATTATGTCCTCGCCATTTGAAGGACAATCAATTCTGGACAATTTACTTTGCACTTTCCAGGAGCCATCTAGCCTCGTAAGTTTCCGACTGGTATATTCTGACAATTGGAGTTTTTGTTTCATTTCTGCAGTATGCTTTACTTCCCAAAACATTTAATCGCTTTACTATTTTTTGTAAATTCTATCTCCATGAAGTCATATCAGTGTAAATTAAATTATTTATTTTAGAATTTGGCTTATTTACAAAAAGGAGACTATAAAACCGCATAAGAACGTTATAGGTGAGCATTTTATTTGATGGAATCAAAATGTATTTCTGAGTTTTGTTTTTCTTTAGAGATAGAAGTGATGACTATTCCTTATTTGTTTCTTTGAGAAAATCACTTTCCTCTGAGGTTGATAGGAACAAACAATCTAATTTGACAATATGCTTAATGCAAATGAACAAGATTCCAAAATCAAGGTTTCTAATTCATGCAGTAACTTCATCAACGAAAAACAGAAAAATGGACGATTCTTTCGTCAAGTCTTATGAACGCACTACACAAATGCTGCCAGAGATGAAATCAACTTCTATTATGGAATTCTGTAATATTTTCATCATGTTTTCAACTATAAAACAAGTATATATAGATTTAGTTGGTAGACATGGTGAATCTTGAGATCCATCAGGATAAGCAGGAGTATGACCTAAACATCGCTACTGAATTAAAGTATGGCAGCCTAAACTCCTTGCAAATACAACTTCAGAGTGCAGAGGAGTTAGATGAATACATAAAATATGGTAAGTTTGTTGAGAGAGAAAATTACAAGAAATGATATTGCTGAAGTTCTAAACAAGTGGACCGACATTTGTGCTTCTAAACTTCAAGAATCAGATAATCATTATTGAAATTATTTATAAGGGTATAAAAACTGGAATAGTAAAAGATATATGTACAACTTTATTAGAGCTTTGTTTATTTAATGTGTATGACTATCTTATATAGATTGGTAGACTTCAAATTGTGTTCTGTGTTTATATCTCTTTATCTTAGCTTAGACGCATTTCTATCTCTCTTATGTATAATTACAAGTAATGTAATGCCAAATGTCTCTCTCTGTCGAGTTAACGAAATCCTTTTATTTTTAGTATTCACAATGTTTTGCTGTTTGTTTTTTGTGATGTTTCCTGTTAAAAAGTTATATAAACCATCTAATATAATCAATTATTGCATCCTTTCTCGATCAATTGACTACCAATAGCTTTGTTTTTACTATTGTCGATGTTAATATGAGTTTAAATGTAGTTTCAGAATTCCAACTATATCTAATAATTTAATTGATGTTCTAGATTCATTACATCTACTACCATAACACATATCTGACTATAGTGTTATTGGTTTTGAAAATAACAACTGATTGTAAACATAACTAATAATTTTATACTATTATAGTGTTTGTTAAAGTTTAGATTAAAGAGTTTAAATTTTTAGTCCAATGAAATCCTTTTATTTTTAGTCCAATGCTCTTGATTATTCTCTGGGATTGGGAAACTGGTTGTAGTAAGCTCTGTTTCCATTATGTTCATAGTAACAATGTTTTTCAGGCTAAGTTTATGCCTCACTCTGATGATCAAACCATTGTCATTTGCGTTGCTGATGGTCAAGTATGTCATGGAATCATTCTTATGCTACAAAGCAAGAACATTGGAAACATGATGCCGACATTGGGACCTGGAAATAATACGACTCGATATTTACTTTCAAAGGCATATTTCTTATGTGAGAAGTTTGATCTGGAGGAAGAAAATGATGTTAACAAACCTGTTGGTCAATCCTGGATTAAAAGGAATAATACAGTCATACTTTTGTAGTTGGTGATTATGATACGGTGAGAGAACTGACTTTTTGTTTTGCGTTTGTTTGCAATGTTGCGGATAGCAAGAGTCACCACCGACTTTTCTTTTATCCAATAAGGAAGGGTGAAAAAGCACAGGAAAGACTTTTAAAGATGTTTTCTTGAGACCGGAGGATATATTATGAAAAGGGAAGGTATTAACACCCTTTTCATCCATGGTTTTCCATGGGCTCTTAGTTGCTTGCTAGATCACTTGCTTTTGTTTTGAAATGTTCTTTGTGATGTGGGTTTTGAAAGTATTTTAAAAATGTGACTTTGTAATGATTCTCGTCTCTATAAGAATGCGTACAAAGTGTTGGTTTCGAAAATAGTTCAAAGAGATGTGTTGGTGTATAAAAATGTTTTTGTTGTGAGCAAGCGAGCAACTAGGAGCGAATCTACCTACTCAAAAGGTCTTAGATGTTCTTTTCCTATTCCTTTAGATGTTGTTATCTTACCATTGATTTGGTAAGAAGCCTCATCGTTGGATGTGAAGGGACGGGCGCGGGACGTTTTTGTATAGTCATAGAAGACAACCCATGGATCGTTTTAGCAATGTCGTGTGAGGGACTAGATCGTTTTATCGAAGGCAACATCGAGGGTCATCGAGGGACTACGATCTTTTATCAAAGGCAACATCGAGGGTCATCGAGGGACTACGATCTTTTATCAAAGACAACATCGAGGGTCATCGAGGGACTACGATCTTTTATCGAGGATCTTTTGCTAAAATGCCCGTGTTCGAGGGACGTGACTATTTTCCGATAGGCAACAAAGTGGAATTACCCTAAATGTGTTAGTGTGCAACTTGTGTTTGATTGCATGCATTTAGTCTTGATTAGGGTTATCTATTTACTGATTTCATGTCTTGCCATACACGCCTTAATTACTATCATTTATATTTGAAAAGCGATAAATTGCGGGAATATAAAGTCCTACGTTATTACAATATTTTAGGGATGGGGGTACATATTTACAAATGAGGATTGCAAATAACATTAAATTCTAAGTTACTATTACAACCATATTGAAATGTACAATGCAAGAGAGAAAAAGGATTTATTTTTAAAAATGGTTTTTTATCTTAATGAGTTAAGAAAAAGAAATAAATTAATTAATAAAAGAAAATATTTTTATGTCTTTTTATGTTAATGAAAAGGGAATTAATATTAAAAATGATAAAAAGGAAAATAAACGAAAGATAGAAACAACGTGCTGCTGCAAGCGAAACAACAAGGATCAGAAGTTTTGAAGTCAGGCACGTGGTGACTCAGAAAGGAACGTCAGTGGAATCAGAAGTTCTGGATTGATAAACTCTTGAATCTGGAGCGTATGCTTAGAACTTGAACTGCTGCCTTCAAATGTTCTGGAGTCAGCAAGAGCAACGGGAGAGAAAATGCCAAGTTCTTTAATTCAAAGGGAATAACAAAGGTTTTGTTTCCTGTTTAGGAATTCTGGATTTTTCTACGAAGGTTTCACAATTTTTCTTTTCTCTCTTTTGACAATCTTCTCTCAAAAACCCAGCCCCTTGAAAGTGTGATGGAGTAACTTATTTATAGGTGAATTTGTTGTGGTTTTGGGGGGGAAACAAATGGGATTTAAACTTTTTGGCACACTGTTCCATTGCTTTTTGATCACAGCTTTTTGTATTTGGTGCAAATATAAGATTTGGGAAAATGCAGGCGTAGACTGGATTAGCTGCTGGTTAGAGTATTATGCTGTAGCAGTGCAGCATGTTGTTTAAACGAGGTCTTGGGATTTGGTGATGTTCTAATCGCAAAAGATCATAAATGTAACCTCCAAATGCTGAAGGGTCATGTTCTGACCGAAGAACATTACTTCCATATGTTCTGATTGAAGCATCATGTTCTGAACCGTGTCTGCAAATTCTGACTGCGCTTGCGTGGAGGCTAGCTCAGAAGTTCTGAAGTATCATATTCTCTTGACACTTAGAAAATTTTCTAAATGTTTAGAAATTTGATTTTTCAAAGTAACTTCTGACTTCTAATTTTTGATGAACCAATTTCATGTCTTGATGAAATATAATTGTTGAAACTTGATTTTTGATCTAAAAGTCCAAGTTTGACTTTTCAATGTGCTTTTGACCATTTTGCCCTTGTGGATGATTTTCTTGAAAAGTTGTAATTCAAGACTTGAAACTTGATAGAAGCAAGCCTGAGAGTCCAGGATGATCTTTTGAGAAATGAGAGGGCAAATTTTGGGGTACAATAGTGATCAATCAAACTCGTACTCAGATAAGCTATATATTCTTGGCTAAAACGGGTAACTGTAAATGTCAAGAGACAGAAACATGTTTTTGACAGTGAAAAACTTACATTTGCTTTTGCTATGATATACTCGGCTAAGTGTAGGAATTTGCTGGAACACATGCAACTAATTAAAGACATTCGTTTCCTCTTTTATCACCATAATAGGCCTATTGTGCCAACCAAAAACCTATTATGCATAGTTATCATCTAAATTTCAGGGTGTAGTGGGAACTTTTGTTATCTTGCCACTTCTTTCTTCCACTGGGATCCCTAGAGAATAAATATTATAAAACTTTCCATTCTATCATGTAATTATTTAGATTCAATCTCTTATTTTGAACGTTCAATGTATATTAATTTTGAGTGGAGTTTATTTCTAGCAATGTGTTTATAAAATAGTTATAGCATCATCATCATTGGAAAATCTCATAATAACATGGGTATACACTCTTTTTTGTTTTAAGCAATTTGTGTTCTTAAGAATTTACACAGAATTTACATTCAATATTTAATTTATGTCCCATTTCCAATGTAATAGAACTATTAATTAAGGTCATGGTGAGACATTATATCCAACTTTAATTTGTTCTTAAGTTTTGGTTTGGAAATTATTTAGAACCTACCAAGTCCATACACTTTAAAAAATTTCAAGTTTTACTAATCATATTTTTTTAAAAAATTAAAACAATAACGAGAAATATGAAATTACAGGAACATGGAGTTACTTATTAAAATATTGAATAATAACGAGAAATTACTGATTATATATATATATATATATATATATATATATATATATATATATATATATATATATATATATATATATATATATATATATATATATATATATATATATATATATATATATATATATATATATATTAACAAGAACATGATGTTACAGATCAAAATATTGAATATTAACAAGAACATGAAGTTACAGATCAAAATATTATATATTAACGGGAACATGAAATTACTGATCAAATTATCGAATATTAACAAAAACAAGAAGTTATTGATCAAAATATATTAACATGAACATGAAGTTACATATCAAAATATTGAATATTAACGAGAAAATAAAGTTACTGATCAAAATATTGAATAATAACGGAAATATTAATTTACTAATTTATATATTAAATATTAACGGGAATATGCATTATTGATGAAACTATTGAATATTAACGGGAACATGAAGTTACTAATCAAAATATTGAATATTAACGGGAGCATGAAGTTACCGATTAAATATTGCATATTAACGAGAACATAAAATTACTGATCAAAATATTAAATATTAACGTGAACATGAAGTTATTGGTCAAACAACTTAATATTAACGAGAACATAAAATTACTAATTAAAATATTGAATATTAACGAGAACATGAAATAATTGATCAAACTGTTGAATATTAACGGAAACATAAAATTACTGATCAAAATATTAAATAATAATAAAACAATTTTACTGTTAATTTAATATTTTCAACAACAAACAAAATAAGAAGGACACGGATACCCATAACGACTATCACACTAATTCATTATAAAACATTAACTTCATACATGTGGAAGTGGAAGCCGTCTTATGTGATATATATTGACTTAACAATACATATTATTAACCATATTTTGTTGGCTTAACATTGCAAGATAACTCACTTTAGAGTTCATATCAACAAATCTTAGCTTAAGAACATGAAGTACGCATATAAATACAATAATGGAGACTGCAATTTCGTGTAAGGCATCTTTACTACAATTTTTAAAAATAAATCCATGAACTTTTTTTTGAAGGAATTAATACAGAAAACTACAAAAGAAACATATTTAAATGCTTGAGAAAATGAGATAAAAGAGATGAAAATAATAAATGAAGCCGCGGTAAAACACCTAATTAGGATTTCACAAGATTTTTAAAGAAGTCTAGGGATTAACATGTGGTCTAAAGGGTGATATATTGGTTAATTAAATATTCAAAGCTTTTAATTTAATATTCGTCTGAGTACAAAATTTATGTTTCTATTCAATTTCGTATATGAATTCAAAATTCATATGACATTGGTGATGAAACAACATGATAAGAAAACAAGTTACAAAGTTGAAAGATGAAAACAATCTCAAAAAATTGAAGAAGAAGAATTACAACCTCTATTGATATAAACTTAAAAATCAATATACTTGATTGAATGAAAAGTATCATTATATATTAACGTGTTAAAAGTCACCTAATTATATGTCACAATTATATAGGGATATTCAAAATTGATCTGACTCAATAAAAAATTATTATTTAAATTAAACTAAATCGAAAATCACAAAAAACTGCACTTGATTCAGATGGGTTTGAGTATTTTTTTAACAGAAAAATGAGGTTTTGTGTAGTTTGCAGTTTGTATATTACAAATCGAATCAAACTAAAATGCATTATGTTATATCTCAAATTTCACTTAACTCACATTCAACCCAAATCCAAACATATTTTACCTTAACCTTACGATAACGAATTTCTTTTCCTCACACTTAGGGTTTTAGTTTCTCCCTTTGCCATGTACATCATGCTTCTTTTTCTCTAATCTCCCATCTCTTGTGTTCTTTCTTTTCATCTTCTTATTTTTATGCTACTATTTTCTCTTCTAATTTCATTTTTATCGTGTTTTTTCTTCTCTAATCTCTCATATTTTATGTTCTTGATTTTTCATCTTCTCTAATATCTTATCTCCTTTGATTTTTCTGTTTCAGTATAATATTTTTGATATTATTTTATTCTACTATTTTATATTTTTTATTTCACTATTGTCTAATCTGATTTTTGTATATTAAATGAGAAATTGTTGTCAAAATATAATAATTTTCGTTGTTATTTGATAATGTATGAATGAGTAAACATAAAATTATGTTGTCCACTCTATATGTGTACTCACAATAAAAATCTTGTAAGAAATCGAACAAAAACAAACCACATTAGTTTAGTTTACTTTTATTTTAAAAAAACAATTGAATCAAGCCGAACAACACATTTTTCCTCTTGCAATTCAGATGACTTTTAAAATAAAAACAACGGAAACCATCCGACATCTCCTTAGTATAACTATGAGATCAAAAGCTAAAAAATCCAATTAAAACTAAAAAGAAAGATTAAAACAAATTAAATTTGAAGAAAATTACACTCACTTCCCTTAAGGTCTATTAAAATGATATCAATAATCCCTCTAGTTTTAAAATACATCATCTGACCACTATTATAAGCAACAATTTTTTTTAGATTTATTGAATAATTAATATATCTAATATATAATAATAATAATAATAATCGAATACATCATTTATACATATATATATATATATATATATATATATATATATATATATATATATATATATATATATATATATATATATATATATATATATATATATATATATATATATATATATATATATATATATATATATATATATATATATATATATATATATATATATATATATATATATATATATATATATATATATATATATATATATATATATATATATATATATATATATATATGGTAAATTCTTGACTACCCCTTATAAACTTAGAGATAATTTACGTCTTATGACGTGTATCAATCAAAATTTGTCATATAAAATAAAATTTTAAAATCACATATTAATATAAAACCTTAAATAATTAAAAAGAAATAAAAAAAATAATATAGAATTTAATTTTGAGTAGTAAGATGTTGGTATGTCAAGTGTGAATAATAATTCTCATATTGAATAGAAAGAAAATATTGAACTTTTTTTAAGTGAGAAAAGACATAAATTCAATATTTTAAAGTTTTATGTTAATATGTGATTTTAAAAATTAATTTTATATAACAAAATATTATTAGTATATGTAGGGGCGGAAATATACTAGACTAGACTAGACTTTATAAGACTTGAGTCTGGACTACCATAAACTTATAAGAACTGAATCTAATCTATGACCTATTATATATTAATTTTTTTAGTCCGATCAGGTCTTTTTTAAAAATTTGACCGGACGTAAAAATCCATTTAAAAGTCTATTTTTCATTAAAATTTTTAATAAATTCAGAGTAGTTGAAGAAACCTTATACATCGACTTTTATATACATTTAAAAAACTTTAGAAGTTTGTTTCTCATGTGATTTTATCGGTTAGGAGATGCTTGTAATTTTCTTTAAATCTAATTATTTATACACCTATGTTTTTGAAAAATGGTGTGCGACATCAATATGGTTTGAGCCTACTACTCGGTTGGCCTGTCTACCCTATCCTGCCCTGCAACATCTCTCAAATACTCTCTCTCTCTCTCTCTCTAACCCTTTATCCGGTTTTATTTTCTCTTCAATGGCAGCGAGAGATGAATCTGAAATCAATGCGAAAACCCTAATTTCTCCTCCAAAGAACACAATCTCCACAATAAGAGCTACCCCCGACGACTTCGGGCGAGCCACGGCGAAGCTCGCGGTGGCTCAACTATGTGAAGCCGCAGGGTTTCTCGCCGTCAAAGACTCGGCTCTTGAATCTTTCTCTGACATCGTAATCCGTTACCTGATCGACTTCGGCAAAACGGCGAAATTCCACGCCAACCTCGCCGGTAGATCACAGTGCAGCGTTTTCGATTTGATTCGGGCATGGGAAGATTTAGAAGCGCCTCGAGGGTTTTCAAATGGTATGAAGGAAATTATGAGTTACGCTGAATCTATGCCTGAGACTTCGTTTGCTCAACCGATTCCTCATTTTCCGGTGACTCGTGAACGGAGAAACATTCCTAGTTTTATACAAATGGGTGAAACTCCCCCGTCGAAGCATATACCGCCATGGTTACCGGCATTACCTGATCCTCATACTTACATTCATACACCTGTTTGGGATGAAAGAGTCTCTGATCCCCGTGAGGATAAGGTTGAACAAGCTAGACAGCGTAGAAAGGCTGAGAGGTCATTGTTGAATTTGCAGAAGCGTTTGTTGCTTTGTAACAGTAACCGTAACCGAAATGGATCCACAGAAACAGCAGCAGCTGTTCCTGATGAAGATGTAGATGTTGCTCCTGTTCCGGTTGTTTTGCCGTCTAAGTTGCCACTTGTTGATGGAGACCATGTTTCGGTGTTGGAGGCTTTTGCTCCTGCAATCGAGATGCTAGGTGGTGGTGGTGTTTTGTGTGATGATGGGATTGAAGGAGAGAAATCAGTTATTCCTGCTGCTACTGCAAGGCCTACTGTGAATTTCAAGTTCAGAACTGGGAAGAGGTTCATTGGGGAGTCTTTTGGTGATAGAAATAAGAAGAAGGATGCCTTGCACGCTATATCTTTGGTTGGGAGAGAAGATGAAAGAGACGATAAGAAAAGGAGGGCTGAGTATATTCTCAGACAATCTATGGAAAACCCACAAGAGCTGACTCTCTTATAGGCTCAGAGTCTGAAGTTAAGGGCTTGCCGATTTTCTGGTGAGGATTTTGTGACTTACATGTATAATTAACACTTGCCATAGTTTAGGGTTGTTTATTTTGTTTCCTTTTTTGCCGGTGTAGCTATATAGTCTGCGTACATATTTTAAAGCATAGAGTTCTTTGGTTATTTTGTAATATTCGAGAACTAACAGCTTGATAGAAACCAGTAAGTAACCTAGTGATTTGACCTTGTTAAAGTGGATATACATCCATGATTATGGAAATGTAACCGAGTGTGAGATTTTATACCTGATACAAGCCGCTCTTGCCATTTATGTATATTGCCCTTTCAAACAAAGTTTTAGATTTTGGTCTACAAGTGTTGTCAAATTGCTGTCGGTCGCAGGCCTCATTGCCTATTATATCCACCATGTTTTTGATATAAGCCTCGACGCCTCGTCGCCTATTATATCTACCATGTTTCTGATATTTATATGGTGACAACTGTAATTGTGGCTACGACACCAAGGTTTTTGGAATCTCTGCAGCTGCAATTGCGGCTGCATCGACCATTTTTTCCTGCAATTTCAAATATCACAATGCAATTGCATCTGCAAATCTGACAACAGTTTAAAACTGCTTTTATGATACCATAGTCAAGTTATGCTGCTTTAACTAATTCTCAAATAGCTTATAGTTTACCATGTTGCTATGCTACACATTGAGTTTCTTTTTTCCTATATACTTGACACTGTTCACAAACTAGGTGTGTTTGTTAGCCTTGAGGAAAATTAGTTTTGGAAAATTATTTGCTAAAATATTGCTTTATGTTTGAGGTGTAAGATTTATTATTTGGATCCGGGTGTGAAGCAAGTTGGCTCAGAGTGCGAAATTGATTGTGGGGACCAGAAGAATTACTAGGTCGAAATACCTATCCCACTGATGTTATTTCCTTAGTGATTTCACTCTAATCCACCATTACTAGGTCGAAATCATCTATTCCGCTAGTTTTATGAATTTCCTCAGGGATTCTAATCTGATCCACCAAATTGCTATCCTAAGTGTGCATGGGATTTGAAATTTGTGTGAAATTTGCTGGATTGCGCTTAGGTAAACTTGCTATTTTGACAACATTGATTGTAATTTGTAACAATCTACCTGTTTGACAGGAATTAGATTTAGGGAGTTGGAATGGGATTAAAGGAGAAGAGGGGAGATGGCCAGAGAGAAAGATAAGAGAATTGCGAGGTTTGGGAAGCAGAAAGTAAACCCTTCGAAGTGTTTTCAATGTGTGTACATTTTCCTTTCTGTTTTATCATGGATTTCTTATCTGTTCTTGCACAATCTCTTACCCGAGAACAATATCTTCTTCATATTAACACACAGTGGAAAAGAGATCATAGCTGTTTTTCTTAAACAAAAGTGTACTCTTTTTGAGTTTATTTCATTGCTTACCCTCCTTCCCCATCTTAACCTTAATTATCTGTAGTGTAGACACTTCTACTTCGACAAACTCGAGTCAGTGATTCTTTCTCAATAAGGAGTAATCATGAAACCAACACTGTTAGTTGGCATGGATTGGAGCTCCAATTTGAACGCAATAGCCCATGATCAACAGATTCCCATTGCTGCTCGAGCAGGAGAATCTATGTACATGTTTATCTCTGAACATATTTCTAGTCAGTGCAAAGTTCTGACCTATTTCTTATTTCTCTCGGGGACAACAACACCGAGTCCCATAAGTTTTGTATATGTTTTTAACTATGTTTCTGGGATGCCATTAACTGTTCTACAATATATTAAATTATATTTCCGCTAATTATTTATGATGCCTACTAAAAATTAAGACAATTATGTGTTCACGGTAGAGTTACGGTAGAGTTTATATTTGTCAAAGTGTGTTCTTGTTCAAGTAACTATTTGAAGATATTGTAAGTGATTTATGTTTATGACATGATATAGGTCCTGTCAGCACCCAATTGACCAGCTCAGTTCTATGGTGAGCTAAAGGTTTGGGTCAGAAATAAAGAAGGGAAGTTTGACTTAGCTGAAAGTGTTTCCAGTTTGCACAAATGGAGCTTCCCCGGATAAGCACCTTCCAATAAGAGTTCAATAAAAATTGAAAAGCTTAACAATAGTCAGCACAAATACGAGTACTAGAGAAGATATCCATTTGCCTAGCTATGCATTGAAGGACCTTGTTGGGATTGAGTATGATCCACTCTGATAGGTTAAAACAAGAAATTGAGCTAGGGAGAAGTGATCACAATTGTGGAAGAACGTCTGTAATGCTGCCTAATGATGTTGCTGAACAGTTTAATGTAGTTCAAAGACTAAAGAGCAAATACTTCAGTGGTCCCAAACACAGTGAATTCACCTTAGGGAAGTCAGAACGAACACTCTTATCCTGAAATTGTTTACTCTGAAAATGCTTCCCGAGAAGACTGTAGAGAAGCATGGTATTGACAATGATCAGGAATGCTTTTCCTTTTTGTCTATGTAGAATCTAGCTACTGTCAAAGAACATGTGGACAAATTGACGGAGAGTTCGAGCACTCCCTTGAGTTAACTTTCCTCTTGGATAAGTCTTAACAGATCCTTGTATGGAATACAAACTCTCGCTGGAGTAAGTTTTAAGCCTACAAAAACTCTCAAACTGCTTCTGAGCTTGAGAACATTAAGCATTCTGAATTTTTGGCTGCTGCTGAAGAGCCAAACCTAACAACCAAACAACCAATTGGCTGCTGCTGCTTAAGAGCATCATAAGAAAATCAAAGTGCAAGAGTGCAATGTGTTTTCACCTGTAGAAGACTTTATCATTCAGAGTGTGCTGCTGTTGCTGCTGAAAGTTGTGATACTGACGAGGCAAATGAAAATTCAGGTCCTTCTGACATACCACTCGATATTTCTTGGATGAATCCATGTATAGATTTTGCAACAAAAACCCTCTTAGACACTGACCCAGGACTTTGTGAGATGGCATTGCAATTGCCAGTTTAGATGACTTTGCTAGTTTTACTACAATTGCAGCCAATACTTCTTGCGAATCCAGCATTACCACGCCAAAAGTTTTGGCATAGGTTATTACAAAAGAAAAAACATGTTGGCATATGCGATTCTTCTTGGCCAGACTTCTGCCAGGTATTGAAGATAATTTGGAGTGTTTTCCAGAGATTATTTGTCCACTTACCGAACTATTATTACTATTGCAATAATGTACCATAGAAAAGAGCTTTCTCAAAACTAAAACTTTCTTCCTTCTATTGTTATTCCTTTGCTCTCTTGTGTGACACATCATATAACTAGTCGTATTTCCTTATCCCATGGTGTTTTCGCAAATATTGTTCGTTGAAGCCACCCTAAATTCACCAGACTGTGACTTCTGATGGATTGTGTGAAACTTTGAAATCTTGTGTTAGTAGGATCCAACAAAGAAGGATAGCGAAGCAAGATCTAACAAGATAAGCGATATTGAAGAACCATGAAAGCAACTGGGTTGAAAAACAAATTGCCGGCTGAGGTGGCATATACAATGGAAGGTAGTGGTTTGAATTTCGAAATATCATTGCAATATTTAACGTTTTTAAGTAACATTTAAATTATAAATGAATTTCGAATATTGATAATTCTCAAGTTAGTGAAACGTTAGAGAAAAATCAATGAGATCAATCAAGACAATAAAACTTATTTTTAGTATTATTTTGGATTAATATAACTGAATTCAAAATTACATGGTTATTATTATTATTTCATGTGTATCTCGATAATTTCATTATAACATTTATATATAAATTTAATATATTTTGATGTCATCTTTAATTTTTAATATATATTAAAACTGTTTTACGTGTTTTTATTAATACATTTATTTTTATCGAATAAAAATTAATTTAATAATATAATATAATAAGATAATGAACCATTCACTTTTAGTTAAACATTGTCGTAGTTGTTGCATTATTGTATGCCATGCATTATATATGTCGTGTTGTGAAAGAGGCAAAGTGGGGACTCTGGGTTTAGGAGTGGAGACCTGGTTTGAATACATAACCATTGTTGAGTGGAAAATATCAGTAACAAATCTCTGATGTCCAATTGATATCACATACATAGAGTCGAGTCGTAAGACACATTACATACATACATACAGGATCTGTGAGAATGATGGGATTGATTGTGGTATCGTGGTGTAATTGAATGTGGTGTTGTATGTTTTATTTTACCCTTTTATTCTTTACACCATTAATATATATTAAAGTGTATTCTCACCCTTTTTTGTTGTTTTTATGTTGCCTGTACTCTATTGTACAGATACTCATGATGAGTGATTTAGCGTTGTGAGTTAGACGAGGACTTTTAAAGCTCTCTTTATTTATTTTATTGTTTATCGCATTTTAGTTGATTTAAATGCTCTGATATGTGACATCAGAAACATGTCGTTTATTTGTTTGAGTTATGATTTGAATTATTTTGTTAATTCAGTACTTCTTTTAATGTGATTATTGAAGTTAATTGTTTATTTAATTTTTCCTTTGAGTTATTGATTTTAAATGACGAAAAATATGAATTTTTTTTAGCAATAATCATGTTTTAAAAAAAAACCGTGTTTTAGATAAAATTACGTAAATAATAATGTTTCAAAAAATTTTATAATGCAGTAGTCATCTCACATGGCGCATGCACTGAAGCTTTGACCTTAGGCGCCATCTCACTTGGCGCCTACACTTCCTTTAAGCCATGTGAGATGGCACATACTCTATAAATTAGGGAGGAGACACCATCTGAGATGGCTCTTACATGCAAGTGTGTTTTCTATAAATTAAACACCTATTTATCATTATTCTTCACACTTTCTCACATTCTCTTATCATTTTCTTTCAGTTTTTTTATGTCATGACATCTCCCGTGATTTTCATCAGAGATGAGTACGTTATTTTTTTTGCCACCGAACCTCTGATGAAAATGAAATTTTGACACATTCGTACCATAGACAAACTGAAGAGAGAATTGATGTGATGGTTAGACGGAGACATCGTAGTTGGGGAATAAATTAAAAGGATCCAGAGAAGAAGAACAACCACTTCACTTTTAACTAGAAGACCTCATTCTTGGTTGGAAGAAATCAAAACAGACAGAGACGTAATGATGATGCACAAATCTGACAAAATTGTTTTGACGATTGTAATTTCTTAGATATTTTATCGTGTTGTTGATGTTATATTGACGTGTTGTATTTGTTGTTGTTTTAGTCGTGATGTGTTTTTATTTGTTGTTTGCGTATGCTTTGTTGTAATAAATGCTCTTAATGAAAAAAAATTCATTTAGATCTTTAAAAAGTGCAGATAGTTTGCATTCAATATTTATGTCGTCGAGCTAGTAGCAAGGGTGAGACAATTTTTTGACTGTTTCCTACCTGACGGCATAAACCACACTTTCTTTCTAGCTTGTCAAGGGAGTCCATTTCAGTTGTGATGCGCTTACTTTTGGGACGATCCTTTTTATTCATTCACATTTGATCATTGTGCCAAACTATTTCCTCTTCGTGCGCAGGCCAATAATCCGGATTCGCCACCACTAGAAAGTCATTGTTGTACACGCTGAGCAAGGTCTCGACCTTGTAAATGGGAGATATAAATAGTAATGCATCGTGATCAGCACATGTACATGCCGCAATGACGTGAGAGCAAGACATACGAAAGACTTGAAACTTTTCACAATCGCATTAACGAGATAGTAGTATAATCATATACTCTTGTCTTGGCAGCTCCTCGTTGTGGTCGATTGTCTCTTTGACAATGAAGTTGTAGTTATGTCAGTCGAACCTTGTAACAAGATGGGTGTTGGCTTTGACACTTTCTGCCTTAATAAATTTCATGCAACTTTCACTCCATAATTGTCCCGATTGTAACACCGCGTTCCACATTTCACCTCTTTTTGCAAACAATGAAGTCATCCTAAACTATGTTGATTTCACCAAAGCGGTTATTGGGAGGTTTCGTATGCCTTTGAATACATCGTTCATTGATTCAATGATATTTATTATCATGTGACCGCATCGTTGTCCATTGTCGTATGACCTCGCCCATTTTTATCCCCCTTATTCAGACGATCAGTGTTATCGACCCCCATGGAACCTCTTCCCCAACCAATACGACCAAACTTTGAGGGCATGGGTAACCTACTCTTTGAAAGCAGATCTTCTAGATATGATGATCTTATGACTTTCATGGATCTTGAACGCATTTACTTCGCATGGACCCTCGACTCAACCATAACAAGAAATATGTCGAAACGCACTACGAGTTAAGCGAGGACACGGGTGCGGAACCACAAATCGTTATCGAGTCCCTGAAGACAACTAAATAATGTGTAATTTTTATTTCTTTATTTCTTTAACAAAAAAAAGAATTTTGTACCTAAGCGCCATCTGAGATGTCTTAGGGAAAATGACATGCACCTAGGCACCATCTCACTTGGCGCCTCTTTTACAAAAATTAATGCATGCGCCATCTGAGATGACTACTGCATTATAACGTTTTCTAAAACATGGTTATTTGCGTAATTTTCTCTGAAACATGGTTATTTGTGTATTTTTTTTCAAAATATAATTATTGCTAAAAAATATTCAAAAAATATACATATTGTTTGAGTAGCATCCTAAAGTGTGATTTATTCTCTTTTAAATTAAGAGTTGGAGTTTAAGATGTTACTGTCATCCTATACACATTATGTTTACGCTCGACAGATACATCATTATATATATATATATATATATATATATATATATATATATATATATATATATATATATATATATATATATATATATATATATATATATATATATATATATATATATATATATATATATATATATATATATATATATATATTCATTTAGTTTTTTTTATTATTGATATTATTAATATTGTAATATTGTTAGATTCATGAGTATATTTCAATTGTTGGTAACCAAGCAAAGAGTCGGATTTAAAATTATGAGAAGCAAGGGATAATGAAGTTGCTGCCAATGTTCCATGATGTTGCTCCGAGGAAATGAAATTTCTTCCCTTCCAATATGATTTGGGACAACATAAATCCTTGTTTCATTTTTACATAATTAAAAAAATAATGTCAAAATTATACTTTACATAAAAGTAAGTAATTATTTTAACAAAAATAAGTATTTGTAATTATTTCTACCTGATAATTTTGGTTGACAAAATCAATGCAATAAATGGAGATCATAAGTGAATGTGAAATCGTCATAGAAAAGAAAGTCAGACTAAGATTCTCTAAACTGATAAGAATGTCATATATATATATATATATATATATATATATATATATATATATATATATATATATATATATATATATATATATATATATATATATATATATATATATATATATATATATATATATATATATATATATATATATATATATATATATATATATATATATATATATATGTGTGTGTGTGTGATATTGTGGTTGAAGACCTAAACATGATATCTTTAAAGATTCTCTCACTTCTTATAAGCATTCTCCGAATAACTTCTCACAATAACTTCTCACAGACACTTTGTCTAGCTATTATTTTATTATCCAAGTTTCGACGGACTATGGACCAACCATCTTCACCATATCCATGATGCAATAACTCTAAACCCACAACTTTCCTCTATTTCAACATCGACTATGCCATCAATATATGGCCTAATATATTTAAGAAATTAAAACATGAATTGATTATGAGATAATTGCTTCTTAGATGATTGTTTTTCGATGACTGCTTATGAGATGATTGACTCTGAGAAGATTGAGATAGTGGTTTGCATTAACTATTTTACGATATTTGAAAATTAGACCATACTTTATCAACATGCTCATGATATGAAAGGTCTTGATACATCTCATTGGTTTCTTCCCTTTCTTCTTCGCTCATCCTTTGATTTCTATTTTTTAGGCAGTTGTCACATTAAACTCATAGCAGGGTAAGAAATTTCACACTCACCTTTTAATGCTCTTTTCCAATCGCAATAATCACGTTCATCTTTGATACATCATTTGTGTCTATCTTTTGTTACCTTCCATGCTTAATTTCTTCCATTAGAAATGAACATCTTTTAGTATCGAATAACCTTCCAATGTATATTTTCCTAACTCACATGCACAAGGTAACTCATATAATATTCTAAGAGTACAATCATAAATTTGAGTATCGGTTTCCACATAATTAACCTTATGAAACACTTTAGCAATGCATTTCAAAATAGCTCTTGATATCGATCAACACAGTTTCCCATAAAATGAATTGGTGTGTGCTCAACTTCATAAACCTTCTTCTGAAAATAAACTCTAATGTGACCCAATTGTATTATTATTCATATTCTCTAAACAGTTGCATAACTTATATTTTTCTCCAACATCTGTTTTAATTTTCAATAAATAGACTTAACCCTATAATAATTTTCAATGAATAGACTCAATCCTATAATGAAAAATAACATCACATAAACAAAAACTCAAAGAAATAAAAACTTTGAATACTAATAATTAGGACTGGATAAAAACCGCATATCCAACCCAACCTGCTAACTATTAGAAGAAAAAAAGAAAAATGAATAGGTGTAATGGGTCATACAAGCCCAACAGTTTAGTAAAGCAGTTATAAGGGGGTTTAATTGAGCGGATTGGATATCAAATGCTAAACCACGGGTACCCTAACCCGCCCGAATGGAAGAAGTGGTAATACTCTCGGCTAACACTCATTTAACCCTCACTTTCATTTCCCAGTTTCTCACTCTCTCTCGCTCAACACGAAAATAGAAAACCCTAGCAGAGCCTTCCCTCTACCATCCCTCACCCTCTTCTCGTGATTCGCCGTTGTCCCTCACCCTCTTCTCGTGAGACACCACCGTCCCTCATCCTCTTCTCATCAATCATTGCATCCATTCACATCTCCTTTTGTCACTCACCCTCACGAAGAACAGCACCACGACAAACAACACCATCATCATCTTCTTGAAGTTTTGATTTTTCGTTCTTCTATGTTTGAAAGGTTGGTGGAATTTATTCAGTTTTAGAGTTTGATACTTTTAGGTTTTTCTATTTAGGGTTTGAAATAATCTTTCTTCTGATGTTTTATCTTGTGTCTTATATTATTGTTTCATTTCATGACAACGAATTGGTCATCTACGATCGGGCAGTTACATGAACACGGACATGGTTATTGTTCCCTAACAAATTTTCTTCTTGTTTGCAAGGTAAATGTAATGTTGGTGGATTTTATTCAGTTTTAGAGTTTGATACATTTTAGGTCTTTCTATTTAGAGTTTGATACATTTTGGGTCTTTCTATTTAGAGTTTGAACTAATCTTTGTTTTGATATTTTGTCTTGTGTCTTGTGTTATTGTTTCTTTTGGCAATCAGTAAGCTCGGTAATCAAAGGAGGGGGGTCAAAAGTTTTGGCTCAAATGGAGAAACCAGATGTCATCCAAGAGGTGAATTTTATATGTATTGAACAAATATGTTCGCCTTCTAGATTATGAAATTAAGAAAGCTGATATCCATTACAAGGGTGCATTTCATCTGTTTTTAGAAATTAACATGATGCATCATTTATAAGGAGGATTGTGATTTATAAACAAAATAACTTTTCTTTCAGCCACAACCTTTTCCTTTGTTTGAACATTAGTTTTGTATTATAAAAATATTAACACCAAGGTCTGAGTTTTACATAAATAACTTCAGCGAGGTTCCAACAGAAGTGTCTGCAATGGACAATATTAACTCCTTGTATGGCTTATGCTGCACTCTGCTTCATTTATCTAGTCAATTTTGTTAGTTGTTGTTAACTAGTTAATCTTGTATGTCATTTTTTGGTTGTATGTTGATATGCTTTTCTTGATTAATACATTACTTCCCCTAATTTTACCTAAGATAATATCTTGTAGGTGGAAAACAATCATTTTTTCCATGAGTTTTAAGGAGCTATTGACCGACAAATTCATATATTCCTCGTGACATTTATGGATGTGTTAATGAGAATTTTATTTTCACCGTGTTACTCAAGAACATTCGTTTTGTCTTTATCATAACTGTGCGGTCGTGCGAGGTATGTATTAGCTCCCTGTATTTCCCGCGAGTCATGTATGTTCCTCACTGCACGAGTGATCGTCGACCTAGTCCGGGTTCAACTTCCCCTTTCACCTGTTTCGCGTTGGAAGGGTGGATTTGATTTAACTGTCGAATTCATTGGTTTCCTCTACTTTACAGGTGAAATGGCGGAAACCTCTGAGTCATCCGATCGCGTCGACGTCGAAGAGACAAACGCAACTAACAAAGGTGTCCATTTGGTCAACACGATCGATGGACTCGTCATTATCCTGGGTCGGGAAAGAGCCTCGAGGGATAACTTCGATTTTCAATTATACTAGAAGGGAAGCATATACTGTTGTCGAGTACGGCGCCGACCAAGAGGGGTTTCGTCAGAATTTCACGATCCTGCGATCGACGCCAACTGCCAGGATATGCTCGGAATTCAAGAAGGACCGTTTTCCCATGTACGAGGTCGTCTTTAGAGATTTGGGGCTTCGTCTGCCCTTTAGTGATTTTCAGATGGGTGTGTTTAATCACTTGAACTTGGCGCCCTCTCAACTATACCCCAACACGATCACATTCATCCGAGCTTTTGAAATCACCTGCCGGTTCTTGAATATCTGGGAGACCATTCTCTTGTTCTTCAAGGTTTTCCACCTCCAAAGGCAGTCTAGGGGTGGGAAACACAATTAGGTTTCTTTTAACAGTCTCAGGCGATTGTAGATTCTGAGTTTGATGCGGTTTCCCTCGTAGATGAAGAAGGGGAAGTATGTTATGACGGGGATGGGAACCCAGAGATTGGTAGGCTCTCGAAATTCTCTATCCACTGGTGCTCGGGGCACTACGATCATAGGTCACTATCATACCCCTGTCGACAGCATGAGCGTCGAGGATGAAGAGGCATTCGGTGTTCTCAATCGTTTCGTCGACAGGTTCTTTCCCTCGAGATGGGTCACGAGGGAAGGGAACGACATTCTTGATGAAGACAGGGAACCCACATTTGAGGCGCACCCAATCAATACTAAGGTGCTCGTCGAGTGTCGTAGCTACGGGCAAGCAGTGAACCTTCTAGGTTTCTAACCGTGTGCTTCTATTGTACCTTTACTCTTGATTTATTTTTGTTATGTCCTAACGAGGCTTACTGGAGGATGTTGTTTTTGTATTCGCAGGTAATATGGCCGAGCATCGTGAACGACTTCTTAAGATGACCCAGGAGAAGAAGAATCATAAGAGGTTGGTGAAGCCGCACCAGCCCTCACGCCTTGGTTCAGTCTTAGAGTCAGTCAGGGATAGATCGAGCGGGTCGTCAGGTACCTGCACGTCGCGCAACAAGCGGCTGTGTTGAGCAAGAAGAGAGTTGTCCTGAAGGTGGACCCACAAATGTGACCGAGGAGGGGGTATCTTCTCGGGTGGCTAGGGACTTTACCCTACCCCCTACTTTGTTGAAAAAGACTTCTTCAAAGGTTTCCATTTGACCGTGTCTGATGGTGAAGCTGATGTTATCAGGCGTCTCGACGAGGAGGGTCGAAAGAAGCATATGCTGGTTTCAGGCATGGTCGACCTGATGAATGTCGCGGAGATGGCCTTCGTCCTTGCTGGTGATGGAGCCGACTCTTCGGTCCTGGTGAAAGAGCTGGAGCCGGAGAAGGCGACTCTTCAAGCGAAGACGCAGAAGCTAAAGGCTGCACTTGAGCGAAGCGAGGAGATGTTTCGGGGGCGGACTAACGAATTGGCCAGGGAGAAGGAGAAAGTAATTGTTGTACCCCAAAATTTTTCGTCCCATATTTCTCAATACATGTCAAGTGAGGTCCTCAAATTGCTCAAAGAAGTCCAAGGGTTGACCAGACAAACTCTCTCCTAAGACAGTCTATCTCAAATTAGGGTTTCATTTTGCATCAAGATGTTTGAGTCCAATGGATCCCAAATGCTCACCATTGTCATAATATGTTCTCAAGATTATCCATGTCAATTTTCAAGCCTTGTGGAGGAAGTTTGCTCAGTCAATTGCTCAAAGGCTTGAAAATCGACTATGCTAGGTCAAAAGTCAACTGTGGCCCACATACAGTCAAACTTCAAGATTTTTGGTCAACATCCTCATTTTTAAGTATCATTCATCATTTGATCAAGGGTTGATCATGATTCATCAAGGATTGCTCGCAATTCATCAAAACCCAAAAGTTGCTAAATTAGGGTTTTGTAGGAAAAGTCAACTCAACTTTGACCAAGCATAACTTTCTCATACTTTATCAAAAATGACCCATCCAAAGATCATTTTTAAAAGGATGAAATTCCATACAATTCATCTTCAGCTCCCAAGTTCAAAATATGCACTCACAAAAAGATATGAATTTTGACATTATAGGTCATTTTTGAAAAGTCAATAAAAACACCTTTTGGGTCAAAGCTCCATACATGAACATGGAAGACTCAATTGAGATGAGACCAAAAAGTTTGCTTAGAGGACATCTAAGCTTTCTAAAAAGTCCAAGAACACCTCTCTAGGGTCAAAATTGAGAGAGTTATGCATTGACCAGGTTGACCTTTTTTGCAAAATTGCCAAAAGTCAAATATGCTCAAATATGCACTTTTTGCTAAATGGGCCCAACTTTTTATGCTTGCATATCATTCCTAACATAGTCTATAACCTATGGGACCCTCCATGCTTTATTTATTCATTTATTTAATTTATTTTGATTTTTATTCATTTAAAATTCAAATAAAATCAAATAAATCCTAATAAATCATATATTGTGTTTTAGGAATGATTTTTGCATTGAAAGAAGATCCTATATGCTGTCAATTGAAGATTAACTCGTGCAAGGCTAATTTGGTTAGAAAAAGATTGAATTTGAGCAAAATTGGAAAGAAATTATATGCCATGAAAGACCAAATCAAATCTCCATGATGAGCAAGATTGAGGTCGTTTTTGTTGACCTAATAGGTTGTATTACATATAAAGAAGCAAGCCAAGGCATGAGGGAGGGTTGGAACAGTCGTGCAGAGCAAGAACAAAACTCAGAATTTTTGGTAAAAATGTGAGATCCAAATTCTAGAATAGAGGACCTTGGAGAGCAATTCAAGGACATAAATCAATTCCTTGGCGTTTCAGGAAGCATTCCCAATTAATTGCAAGCGTCAGAACATCCAGAATCCCCTCCAATCATTCACACGGTTTGCACAATTATTCAAATTTGATTACTGTAATTCTTGCATATTCAACACATTTTAATTGCGTATTTGTATTCATCATCATGCTTGCAATGTTTCTGAATAGTTTGATTTGAGTTACAATGCAGGAATAAGCTTTTGCCATTGTTAGGGTTTCGTGCTCCAATTTGGGGTTTTGGTTTTCAAGCAAAATTAGACAGGATAATGGGTACCATGACGATTAGAATTTCAAACCCAATTGATTCATGTTCCCCAATTGAATTTATATTGCATATGCTTGATTCTTGAATGACACAGGTTTCAGCAATAGATCTGCGTCTGTAGGTAAAGGTTCAGAGTCTAAAACGATGGTTTCAGGGAAGAAGACAACAGCGTGTCACAACCTGATTGGCCGATTCAAATTCTGGCGCGTTGTTCTGGCCAGAAATCTGTTGTTCTGATATATTATTTGTTTTTATTATGTTAACAAGTTAACATCCAGCGCAGTTGGTAAGAAGTAGGAAGTCAGAAGCTCATTGTTCTGGGTTCGATCCTAGGCGTGAGCTTTTGGAATTTTCTCCATTGTTTTCACCAGAGTCAGCACATGCACCTTCTGAGGACCATCACCTTCTGGATCCATTAGCCAGGACCAGATCCAGTGCATCATCCTCTAGATCCATCAACCAGAATCAAATCCAGCGCACGTGCACCTTCTGAGGATCATCATCTTCTGGATCCACCAGTCCGAACCAGATCCAGTGCACAACATCTTCTGAGGAACATCATCCTCTGGATCCCTCTCCAGCTGATCCAACGCCAGCATTTTCTGAAGATCACCATCCTCTAGATCCATCAGAAGTTCAGCACCCTCAGATCTACTGACAACAGGCCTATCTCTATCTTTTTTTTCATTTTTTCATTTCTTCCTTTTTTAATTCTTTTAATAATTCTTTTATTTATTTTAATTAACAAATTAATTATTTTTCATAAAAAAAATCATAAAATCAAGAAGTCATAAAAATTAGAACTAGGTTAATTTTATCAAATTTAATTTAATTTAGTTTAACTTAGGGAAATTGTGATTTATTTTCATAAATAAAATCAAATGGAAATTAGGTTAAAACTCTTGATTTAATTTTATTTTCTCTTTTTCTCAAATAAATAAAAAACACAAAAATAAGTTTTTAGATTGAATTAATTTATTTTTTCTTAATTTAAAATTAATTAGAATTATGATTTTCTTTTTTTATTTAATTAGTTCATTATTTTCTTGAATAACAAAACAAAGTAAAAACATTTTTTTTACTAATCGCAATTAGGTTTAGGCAAGGGTCAAAACCATAGTTGTCTCGTTTTTCGATTTATCGCGCGCGTATTATTATTTTTACGATATTGTTGTAACTGTTCATGGTTTGTAATAGTATAATCTAGGGTTTTTATTTATCGTTATTTTTCTTCGGGTTTTTGGCTTTGTAATTAATCCCCCTCCCTGAAGCCTTGTAATAGCGTAGATTTACTTTCTCAAATTTTAATTCTCGCAAATATTTGATTATTTAGATGTATGCTAATAGGATTGTATGACAAGAATGCATGACAAATTAATCCAGTTAGAAAACCCTAATATGCAAAGATTAAATAATTGAAAACATATCACTCGCACATATCACTCTTAGGGTATACTCCCACTTCGGTTGCCTTCGGTAAACGATCATTAAGTATATGGTGTCTTAGTGGTTGCCCTCCTGTCTAACAAAGATCAAATGTCCCATTCGAATGTTGTCTCGGAAATGTTGCCACGGAAATGTTGCCTCGAATATGATCTTAAGACTCTAGGGTTATTACTAAGTCGTCCTAACATTACTTTAGTGATTGTACTTGTCCCTTTCGAATGTCTCTTACAACTCCAACGACTATGGTTACTTACTCACTAATAATAGGATAACACGGTCCAAAAGAGAACAAGAATAGAAATTATCTTTTTTTCGAGTAGGTAGATGCTAGTAGGTACTTGCTCAAAATAAAACTCTTCACACTTACACTTTTCAAACAAACTTTCAAAAAAACTTCGTCACACCTTTGAGGACTGATACAAGGGTTATCACGAAGTAAAACATTTTCAAAAACAAAGCACATACACAAGCAATTTTAAAGGAAGAGCAAGTATCTAAGAGGCCATGGAAAACCATGGATAGAAATGGTGCTAACACCTTCCCTTTCTATAATCTACCCCCCGTACTCAGAATATCTCGAAAAATGATTTTTCTGTACTTTTTTCCTTTTCGATTGGATGAAATAAAAGTCGGTGGCGACTTTTGCTTACCGCGACATTTTGCGAACACAACATAAAACGCAAACCATTATTTCAAGCAGTCGGTTCTGCCACCGTATCACAGAACTGACGAATTTGCTGGGGAAAGATAAGTGGGGTATACCTTAGGATCTAGTTCATCATAATTGCTTCTCTTGATTGCTTTGAATGCTTTACTTTTAAGGGTTTTGTTTGGGAGTTACTATAGATCCTAACCCGGATCTGAGGACACCTTTTAGGTAAGTAGCAATAGACTGTGAGGGAATTGTACAACGTAGACCGATACGGTTGAAGCAGTAGCTACATTGATATGGCACATTAGTTGGTACCGGTATCCCTTGTGGAAAAACGAGGAGAATACGGGGCCGCTGCGTGGTGTCGTTAAGCATCAACTGACCTTAGAACCTTTAATCGACCAACTTGGCCATTAGAAAGTAGTGAGATAGTCGGCCTCAGTGTAAAGCTGGGAACTGGTTGATACTCAATGCTACACTCATTGAGACCATACTCTTGAGATAGTTCCGGTTGCAAGAAAAGATTGCGTGAGCTGAAACCATGACCGATGGAGGATGGTCAGTGATATTGATATCCTTTAGAACCCGATTACTTTTTCTAGAATAGGTTGAAACCAACTTAACTTCAAGAGGGTATTACCTTTGACCTCATGCAAGCCTTAAACCTAAGGGCTTTTTTGTGATTTGATTGTGTTTTCAATATTTGTGTTTGCTATACCTGTGATTTACCATGACATCATGCATCATAACATGACATTCATACTTCATTATACTAACCATTTCAAAGACCAAGGGAATTTATCTTTGTTCTGTTTTACAGATTATGGTTTCCGTGCGCAGAAATACCATCCGAGTCAACTTTGTGCAAATACCTGCCCAACTTAAAGAGCTAGCCTCAAGAGTTTCCGAGACTTCTATGTTCATTAAGAGACACGGTCAACTTCTCAGCCTGGTCACTTAAAATCTTGATGAGCAGATGATGAGTGTACTTTTTCAGTTCTTCAATCCCGTGTATCATTGCTCCACCTTTCCAGATTACCAGCTGGTATCCACCTTGGAAGAGTTCTCTCATCTATTGGGCATATCCACCCTTGAATAGGTACCCTTCACAGGTATGGAAGAATTTCCTAGACCAGAAGACATTGCCTCAGCTCTGCGTTTGAAACGGGCTTATGTGGTATCCAATTGGGAAACTCGAAGCGGGGTCGAAGGTTTTCTAGCCAAATTTCTGATAGACCAGGCTCAGCTATTCTGGGATGATTTAGATTTTCAAGCTTTTGAAGATGTCTTGACTCTCCTTATCTATGGTTTGGTTCTCTTCCCGAATCCGGATTCCTTTGTAGATATGAATGCTGTCAAGATTTTCCTTTCTCACAACCTTGTGCCTACCTTGCTAGGAGATATCTTGCATGCTCTCCACACCCGTACTATGAGGAGAAGAGGAACTCTTATGTGTTGCATGCCGTTGCTGTCGAGGTGGTTTATTTCGCACCTCCCTAAGTCTGTGCTGAAGAACGAAGAAGGTTTGGGTTGGTCTTACAGAATAATGTCACTTGCTCATATAGATATTCTTTGGTGTTCCCAGGCTATGGAAGACACTGCTGTTATTGACCATTGTGGGGGATACCCTAATGTCCCATTGCTTGGAATCAGAGGGGGTATAACTTACAATCCTTGTCTAGCTTTGCGACAATTTGGTCGTGCTCGGAGAGATGGTCCCCATGAGTTACTTCTTGAGGACATTGTATTTGACTATAAGGAGGATGTCAAGGAGCATCGCCGGAGGTTTATACGAGCTTGGGGCATGGTGAACAGATCTGACCCCCAAGAGTTGGGACCAAAGACTTCTCTTCCTATGCAGCCTTACCTCCAATGGGTTCGAGCCCGTGCTCAAAAGCTTGGGATGCCCTATGAGGCCGTATTACCAGTGATTGTGGAGCCCACTAATGAAGAAGGCATTCCTTACACGGTTCTATATCCTTACATGCCCATAGATCTTGGGGAGTTGCAGAGGTCTTGGATTCAACTGAAGAATGAGCGGGATACTTACCGGGGGCAGTAGCATGAGCAAGAAAGGAAGATTTTGAAGCTCACCAGGCAGCTCGAGGAAGAAAGAGTGATCAATGGCTACATCAGCACAAGGAAGAAACGTTCATGAGACTTTTGATTTTGCTTTTTCTAGTTTTAGATCTTGTTTTATTTACTTCTTTGTAACGCCTTAAAGGCATTGTTGAACCCTGTAAAGTTTAAGCTAATAAAGTTTGGTTTATTTTTTTTGGTTTACAAATTTAAATCTCCCAAAGTCTTTGAAATCATTACATGTGCATCCCATTATCATGCACATCGTTACAGTTACCATAGGTTTCTCATCTTCTTCGCGGTTTATTTCAGCAGAAATGTCTTTCGATCAAGTCATCAAAGATCTGCAAGCACAAAATGCCCAATTCCAACAGATGTTCATAAGTCTGGCTAAAGGGCAAGAGGATCTGAAAACCCTTATTCTAAAAGAGAAGAAGAAGAAGAAGGTCGGGATTTTGAACATGGGTAGAAGATTCGGAGAAAGGTTGAGACAACCAGCTGATCTGACCTCCTTATCCAAGGATGGGGAGAACCAAGAGAGGGTAAAGGACCCTAGTCCAGTAGTTTCTGATAACGATACGAATTACGACGATGAGCAATATCCTCCTGCTGAGGATAGGTACAAGCAGCTAGAAGATCGTCTGAGTGCTATGGAGATTCAGAAAATCCCTGGTTTGGACTTCGGAGAACGGGGACTGGTATCAGGAGTGGTCATCCCTCATAAGTTCAAAGCTCCAATTTTTGCTAAATATGATGGAGTATCATGCCCAAAACTCCATCTCCGCTCGTATGTCTGAAAGATCCAACCCCACACTGCTGATAGAAATTTGTGGGTGCACTTCTTTCAAGATAGTCTGTCAGGGACTCAGCTTGAATGGTTTTATCAATTGGAAGGAGCCAGTGTCCAAAACTGGGAAGACCTTGCTGCTGCTTTTTACAAGCAGTATCAGTATAACGCCGACCTTGCTCCCACTCGTACTCAGCTCCAGGGTATGTCTATGGGTGCAAGTGAAGGTTTTAAGGAATATGCTCAAAAGTGGAGAGACTTGGCTGGAAGAGTCCAACCCCCTTTGTCTGATAGGGAGTTGGTTGACATGTTTCTAGGGACGCTATCTGGTCCATTTTTCAATCACTTGATCGACAGTTCGTCATCTGGGTTTACTGAGTTGATTTTGACTGGAGAGAGAGTAAAAGCTGGCATTCGAAGTGGTAAAATACAGAAGGATGCTTCGTCAAGTGCAGCAAAGAAGCCTTTCACCGGTAAGAAGGAAGCTAGTGCAGTCTACGGCCCGAGGGGCCAAAGCAGACCTGAACACCATCAAGCGATAAATGTAGTAATGATATCAATACCCGCAATTGCTCCACAATGCAACAATCAACAAAGGGTGGAAAGACCGCAACGACAGTTTACCCGCATCAACATGACTTTGGCTGAAATTCTACCTCATCTGTTGAAATCCAACTTGGCAACCTTGAGAGAGGCTTCCAAGAATCCAAACACTGCTTCTCCCAGATACAATCCCAACACGCGGTGCACCTACCATTCCGAGAGTCCTGGCCATGATACAAACGATTGCTGGGCTTTGAGGAACAAAGTGCAAGATTTGTTGGAAGCTAAAGAAATTGAGTTTGATGCTCCGGAAAAGCCCAACGTCATAACTTCTCCCATGCCCAAACATGGTCGTGGAGTCAATGCTGTGGACACCGATTCGTTTGTGACCTCTGTGGAAGAAATTTCTACTCTGATGACGGTTAAGAAAAATTTGCTGTTGGCCGGTTTATTTCCCGGTGAAACAACCGACTGAAAATCATCAAAACAATGAAGTCGCCATCGAACGTCTTTTATCCCACATGTAGGGAAAGGTAAACATCGAGAAAACCTGAGAAAGGAGAAGTCACGGTCTTGCGACCGAGAGATCGGGTAAGGGAGTCTGTTACGTGAGGGGAAGATATTAGCACCCCACACGCCCGTAGTACTCTACGGTATCCATTCTTGTTATCTATCTTATGGGTGTGTTTAATCTATGCTTACTATCTACTATACTACTGGAGGGAAAATGCATGCAAAAGAAAGGAGAAAAGAATGTAGGGAAAATAAAATTGTGCTCGCCTGGGCCCTACCCCAATGTCTACGTATCCTTTTTTGAGGAATCAGAGCTACCGTAGTTCGGCTCACATGTTTCTGTTTGTTTTGTGTTTTTTATGGACAATGTTAATTCCGCCTTCTGCCGCAGCTCGACCTTTGGAGACTTATGCGTTGGCACAGAAGTAAACTAATCATGTCCTTACCTGAAAAGGGTTTTAGAGAGAAGGTGCTCGAGCGCACAAAATGGTTTGAATTTGTTTTGTATTTTTGTTACCTTGAAAAAGGGTTTAGGTATGATTAGCATGTTTTTAATTTGCTAAGAAAAGAAGTTTTTGTCTTGAATGCACGTGCAAAAGGGGAAGAAAAGAGTCTAAGGGAGACTAGCCTATTTCTAAACCTAATGTTATCATATAATAGTAGTCCTACGTCAAGGATGAAAGGGGGAGTTTCTACCTAATGTCAGCATGCATGGTTTACAACCTAAGGTCTAACTTGCGTCCGAACGGAGCAAACGTATCCTAAGGGAACATGGTATGTACAGGGATAAAGCAAGCAAGCTAGCAAAAAAGCACACCTAAAGAGATCCTGCCTAGGTTAGCATGCCAAAGAAAAGTTTAAAAAATTATCCTATAGGGAACATGTGATGAGAGCGAAGTCGTGATCTCAATTTCTAAATTGAGTGACACATCGATCAACAAGAAAAAATGGAAAGCGATAAAGTCCTATAGGGAGCATGCACTGAGAGCGAAGTTGTGATCTCAATTGCTAAATTGAGTGATTCATCGATCAACAAGAAAGTAAACAAACACAAGCACAACACATATAATAAATGAAGTGCGGAATGCTTGCTACAGGTCTTTAAACAGCGACTTCGAGCGCACGCTCTTTATTTCCTACTTCACATGATATCTAGAAAGCGATAATGAAATGCAATAAAGTGCGAAAAAGTACAAGGGTAGTAGCGGAGGCTACCAAAGCGAGCAAGTCGTCAAGAGCAGACGAAAGTACTGAAGAAGCGGGGAGTACGCGTCGAGCAAGCTTCACCAAGAAACAAACAGAGTCAGAAACAATATCCAACTAAGATAAAGGCAAACGCGTGTCGCGAATGCGACGCATAATCAGAAGTTCCGTTAAACCACTGATCATGCCAATGAAATTGAATCAATGATACGAAATCAACAAGAACATATTAAAATCTTAAATCATGTACCAAACATTAATTCAATTAATTCCTAAGCTAATAGAAAGAATTATGAAAAAAGTATCACTAAGTCAAGGAGTAACATATTAGTACCCACACAAAATTTCAGCCCAAAAATCATGGAAGAAAATACCACAATTAAATCGCCAAAATTCAAGAAACAGAGTGAAAAATTAAAAGAAGCTAGGAGGTGCAGTGGACTGGAATTAGTGTGAATAGAAGAACATTCATTGGCAAGCCCAGGCGCATCTGGCCCAATCCCATGTCCAAACATTTTCCCTCAATATAATTTTTAATCTCTGATTTATGTATATCAAAATAATAAAAAAATTAAATTAAATTAAACATGAGAAATAGTGAGATTGGAGAAATGACGTCATTGGCATGTGTTAGGCTCAAAAATTCGTGTGACTCCTCAGCTTCTTCATCTCCTTCAATCCGACCGCTGCAACACCCACCTACACTCGTCAGAAACTCGATTCTCGACCATCAACCGCCTCGTTTTCACACCTTCGTTCTATATCCAGCACCAGATCCCACCAATTTCCACTAAAATGGCCTAAATCATAAATGATAAATCTCAGCCCTAGGTTTATTGCAAGTGGAATTACATGAAGGTGTGAAGACTCTTGAGCGCGATTCCATGGGGGTTAGAACCTACATGTCCTCCTTTACATACCGGTATCAAGAAATTGCAGAAAGGATGAAGAATGATGCGTAACCTAACTCGACGGCGGCGGTGATCAGAGACTTCGACGAATCCTCATACTCAGGTATCACTACATCTTTCTCCGAAAACTCCTCCAATTTAATTTTCTACTTCCTCTATACTTTGATGTTGCTCCGAATCTACGAATTTGTTGTTGTTATTGTTGCACTACCGATTGACTCCATTGATACTGATACCGTGCCTTTTTGTAGAAGGTTGGAGTCGTTGAAGGTGGATCTTGAAGAAACGATTGCTATTAGGATGAAGATCGCGTGATGCATATTGAAGTTTGATGAAGATGCGTATGATGATGCGAGAGATTCAAAGTTGAAGAGAACCTTGGTGGTTGATGATGACACAAAGCTACAACAATGTTCACATCTTACTGATGAAGATTGAAGCGCAGAAAATGATGATTATAAACCAGAGAGTTGATTGACACTATTATGATGCCGAGAAAATTGAGAGTGCAGAGAGGTGAAGACTGAAGATTTTTTTTGTGATTTTCTGTTATGAATCGAAGGATGAAGATTCAGGAAGAATTACCGAGAGAGTGGGATTGGGAAGTGAGTATCCTCTTTTCCTTCGTATTTTCCTCTATTCTGAATCTTAAATCTCCTCCCTCTCTTTCTTTTTTTCTGTTATATTTTTCTTGTGTTTGCATTATTCGATTGTTGTTGATCTGTGATACCGATGCAAAGTTGTACGTGTTAATGTAGTGATGTGCTGTGGTTGCACAGTTGTAGATTTGAAGAAGACAAAGACGATGCTGTTACAGTGGAGGATTGAAGAATTGCTTCACAGAAATGATGAAGATGATGGATGATCGAAACAGAGAAATGAGAGGAGTTATTGATGAAGTAACGAGAGAATGTTGCAGAATGAATGGTGAGTTTTTTTTGTGGATCTTTCTTGTTCTCCTTTTTCTTTTCTATTATCCCGCTACTGGAAGTTTTTTGCTAGCATATAGTTAGAGGTTGTTATGGTTAGAAAGTTTGTTGGGGTTCTGTTTGAGTTTGTTAGAGTTTTGTTTGAAATGTTTGTAGTTTGGACTGTTAGAAGATGGTTAGGGAATGAATGAGGTTGGTTAGAAAGCGGTTACGATAGTTAGGAAGTTGGTTAGGAAACTGTTCTGAATTGGAAGTTAGAAACAGTTTGGAAGCAGTTGGTTAAAACTGAAGGTTAATTATATGGTTTTTGTTTTTTGAGATAACAGTTAGGGAGTTGAGTTGGCTTTTTATTATGGAGGGTGTTTGGAAAGTGGTTAGAAAAGTTGTTCTGTTTAGGTTTGGTTAGTAATTCTACAGGTTAGGATTCTGGAAATTAGCAAGAGTTAGAAGTTATTATTTTTTTTTCATTTGGTGTGAATTGTTGTTTTGAATTGGTTATAGGTTCTTCTGTTATGGATGCATAGCGAACCGGTCTTTCTTATCAATTGATGCAGGGCTATTCAAACTTTGGCTAATTGAGATTGGTTTCCTTAATGATGCAGGCTATGAAGAGTTCGAAGAACGACAGAAGGCTTAAAGAATTCTCTTGGATAAAAGGCATAGTAATAATATCAGCTTAAATGGAGGCTCGACTCATGATGTGAAAAGTTGGGAAAGGCTTGGTCATGGGACTTGGATTTATTTGTAATTTTGTAATATTCGGTGCATTTTCTTTGTGTAAATTCCTTCTATTTTGGAAAGTAGATGGTTTGGAGTTGTAATGGTATGATTGAATGTAACATAAAATATGAATTCTTTTGCTTTGTAAAGAAGTTTGCTTTCACTTTCATGATGAGTAATCCAAAGAAATGGCTTTGAAACTTCTTTTAGTCAAAATGATGTTATCCTTGTATCTTGAATTCACTTTATGACCATGTTCTCATATTAAATCGAATATCTATGTATGCCATAATTGAATACAAATAGCCTCTAACTCAATGCTTGCACCTAGAGCTCTTGAATACCCAAAGCCATGTGGTCCAAATACCAATTAAATTTTCTTAGACTAAGAAAACTTACTAGACTCTAGTTTGCAATAACCATACCAATATCTCTGATAACTTGCACCTCAAGTAATGATAAAACCCATTTGAAATTTATTAATGAACAAATCCACGTGGAACCATTCTTCAAGCCTGCACGATTAGGGAAGTAAACCCTAACTCTTTCAACCCTAAAGTAACATGGAGGAATGACTTTGTCTTTTGATGAAAATGAGTCTCTTGATAAAGGAGGAAATTCCCAATGAAAACCAACTCTAATCCCTCAAACCCTGATCGATGAAGAACGATGTTGATCCAAGCTTGCATGAAGATGATAGCCTAAAAGCACAAAGAAACCCTAATTCCTCAACACCTTTGATTCAAAAGATTGACCCTCGATGAAATTGGATGGAGAAGACCTTGTATCTTGATGTTGAGAAGAAGAGAATAACCCTGTAACTTTGATGATAAAGAAGTCCATGAAAAACCCTAGCTTCACACAAATGATTGATGGAGAGATCACTTGAAACAAGCCTGTGCAAAGATGAGAGCCTTGAAGCCATACGACAACCCTAACTCTTTGAAATCCCTGATCCCATGCCAAAATTTTATTGGTTAATGATGCATGAGGTGTTAAATGATCTAATAGAAGGCATGCAAATGGGATGAGAAACGTAACAATGCATAAGCCAGATAAAAGTAAAAGGGTAGGACAAATTTGGGGTATTACAACTGCCCCTATTTAATCGTCTTAAACCTGAAAGTACGATTGGCACATGCCTTTCAGAAGTTCAAGGTTGAAGATGATTAAATATCAATGCCAAAAATTTGTCTTGAGAGAGAGAGTAAGTGTTTTCTTTATTTATTTTTGTGTTATCTGCTGGGGAAAAGAAATTTGTTTTTTCAATGAAGAGACAAAGATTGGACTTGTAACGTGGCTTGATGCCAATACAAGACAAATGTTTGGTATGAAAAGACAGCGGACGAGGTCTACGGGCGATCTACGATCCTAAGGTGACACATGAGAGTGATTTGACAGAGGACCTAGCCAAAGGGCGATCTCAGATTCTAAGACAAAGTATATGGAAAGAACCTAGCCAATAGGCGATCTCAGGTTCGACGATGATTTGAGGGAAGAACCTAGCCAAGAGGCGATCTTAGGTTCTAAGAAGGTGATCTAAGGAGGAACCTAGCCAAGAGGCAATCTCAGGTTCGACGGTGATTTATGGGAAGAACGTAGCCTATGGGCGATCTCAGGTTCGACGACGATCTACGAGAAGAACCTAGCCAAGAGGCAATCTCAGGTTCGACGATGATCTAAGGAAGAAGCTAGCCTATGGGCGATCTCAGGTTCGACGGTGATCTAAGGAAGAACCTAGCCTAGAGGCGATCTCAGGTTCGACGGTGATCTAAGGAAGAACCTAGCCTATGGGCGATCTCAGGTTCAACGGTGATCTAAGGAAGAACCTAGCCTAGAGGCGATCTCAGGTTCGACGGTGATCTAAGGAAGAACCTCGCCTACGGGCAATCTCAGGTTCGACGATGATCTATGGGAAGAACCTAGCCTAGAGGTGATCTCAGGTTCGACGAAGGAAACATGGGTTACGACATGACGATTGTTTAGATAGGTGACACGGACGAGCATCAAGAAAGGTTAAACACGGATGAGTGTTTGGACCAATACAGACGAGTATTGAAAGAAGATATGGACGAGTATTAAAGGTTAAACACGGACGAGTATTTGAATCAATACGGACGAGTATTGAAAGGATATACGGACGAGTATCAAAGGTTAAACACGGACGAGTGTTTGAATCAATACGGACGAGTATTGAAAGAAGATACGGACGAGCATCAAAAGGTTAAACACGGACGAGTGTTTGAATCAATACAGATGAGTATTGAAAGAAGATACAGACGAGTATCAAAAGTTTAAACACGGACGAGTGTTTGAATCAATACGGACAAGTATTGAAAGGAGATACGGACGAGTATCAAAGGGTTAAACACGGACGAGTGTTTGAATAAATACGGATGAGTATTGAAAGGATATACGGACGAGTATCAAAGGTTAAACACGGACGAATGTTTGAATCAATACGGACGAGTATTGAAAGAAGATACGAACGAGCATCAAAAGGTTAAACACGGACGAGTGTTTGAATCAATACGGACGAGTATTGAAAGAAGATACAGACGAGTATCAAAAGGTTAAACACAGACGAGTGCTTGAATCAATACGGACGAGTATTGAAAGAAGATACATGTGAGTATCAAAAGTTTAAACACGGACGAGTATTTGAATTAATACGGACGAGTATTTAAAGGAGATACAGACGATTATCAAAGGGTTAAACATGGACGAGTGTTTGAATAAATGCGGATGAGTATTGAAAGGAGATACGGACGAGTATCAAAGGTTAAACATGGACGAGTGTTTGAATCAATACGGACGAGTATTGAAAGAAGATACGAACAAGCATCAAAAGGTTAAACACGGACGAGTGTTTGAATCAATACGGACGAGTATTGAAAGGAGATACGGACCAGTACCAAAAGGTTAAACACGGACGAGTGTTTGAATCAATACGGACGAGTATTGAAAGAAGATACATGTGAGTGTTGGAAGTTGACACAATGAGCGTTTAGGGAACTGACACAGACGAGTGTTTAGAAACTGACACGGACGAGTGTTTAGGAATGGACACGGGCGAGTGTTTAGGGAACTGACTACCAGACAAGAACTGGGTTTAGAATGACAAAGTGTATTGATTTTGTTTGGTATTGAAAAGGTGAAGTTCATCGATTGGGGACTTTGGGCATGATATTCTTTTGTAGGGACGTATTGTTGTCCTTGAATAATTCAGGTCTTTCATGTAAAGTACCTGATCTGGCTTATGCTTCGTATGAATGTTTGAATTTCTTTTTCCGCAAAGATCCATTCTGATGGATCAGCTACGCGCTTTTGAGGATGAAATGTTATGCAGTGATAACTATATGCAATGCAAAGAAATAAACTTCATGGGGATAAGGGAAGGCTTGCTGGGAACCATTTCTCATCACTGGGGATGTCAATATATATCGACGTTGGAAGCCTGAGGCATCAAAGGTTGTTGGGGGTATCGATAAAAATTTGCACTGGAGAGCCCATGACACCGAAGATTGTTGATGACTCTGTCGAGGATTGAATTGCTGACGAAGCGAGTTTTTAGGTACACTGCTGGATTCTGAACCGTACCGTTGGGGAAGAGATAATCTGGCCAGACTTCCAAACATCCTGAACCGTTGAGAGGATGACAGAACTGAATATGCCGAAGAATGGATACTGAACACCATGTGGATCCCTTTGAATACATGCTCCAAGTTTACGCACACTGGGGAATTGATTCTTGAATCACTTGGGGAATAAGAGATGGGCATGGACACCCATGAATGCCCCAGTTTAGCTTTGTGAATGCCCCGGTTTAGCTTTGCGAATGCCCCGGTCTAGCTCTGCGAATTCCCCGGTTTAGCTCTGCGAATGCCCCGGTCTGACTTTACTAGGGATGTTCTTGATTAACTCCACTGAGGGTGCACTTGCGCGTGGCGAGTTAAAAGATGACCCTGAATTTTCCGAATTCACTTGGGGAATCAGACCTGAAGTTGTCTGTAGCAGATGAATGCAGCTTCACGTGCTGGCTAGGTCAGGGTGACTGTTATGATGCTTTTAGCTTGATCGTAGTCTTGTACAACGTAATTGGCTTTAGCAACTTTGTAAGTATGGATGAGGAATGCCCCTGTCTAGAGGGTCTCTGGGAAGATCTAGGTCGAATAGAATACCAGAAGATTCGTGCCACAATACGATATGAGGTGGCCTGCCCCAATGTCTCGAGCCACGAAACAAACTGTTCTTGATTACAACTTTCTTGGAGAGATTTGTCGAATCTCGACGTAACCGCCCCAGGTTGAATGAATTCTGAATAGATCTCTCGACGTGATAGCCTTTGATTGATCGAGCTTGAAGAGATTTATCGACGTGATAGCCTTTGATTGATCGATCTTGAAGAGATTTATCGACGTGATAGCCTCTGATTGACAGCTTTGAGGGAATGCCCCAGATTTGGCTAAACTTGGAGAGATCGACTCTTGACTTGATTGCCTCAGATTGGCAGGCTCTTCTAACTTCATCCCTGAATGGTACTCAGACTGTGAAGTACCAAGATGATTTCTCTTGACAGAATCTCTGGTTTAACATACCTATGGATTAGTCATTTCTCTTGTGGCAGCTGACTCTTGCTTCAACAGGGTATTCAAGCCTCTCTTCTCTGACAAGATTGAGCTCTTTACTGATTGTTCATTGTGTAAACTTACTTGATGTTGATCAGTTGTTTTGTATGCAGAAGAATGTTTATTATGAGAATGATAATTCTAATGCAACACATAAGTAAGTCTTGAAGTTTGAAAAAACTTTGAATGAAATGACGTCACAACTCTGTTGTGAACGAGTCACTAGCTAGAGAGAAACATTTGCAAATTCTTTTTTCATGAAAGATAATGCAAGCATATGATGCCAACATAGATATTCAAACATACCTCTTAGGAGTCAGTTAAATGCTATCTCGTTGTAGCATGCTTTCAAATTGACCCATGCTTCAGTTAGGAGTTTTATGGGTTGTAACGTGGCCTGGTTCATGGTTTTAGAAAAAAGGTTTTAAGGCTCAAAATTATTTGGTGCCCACTCATTCTCCATGATGTTCTTCATTCCTACGTTCAATTGACCTGGTACAAGCATTCATCTTTTTTGAAGAGTTTGCAATGATTGGGGAACCACTGTGGTTTCTTGGACATGACAGTCACTTCACCTTTTGCTTTTGGTGTCTGATCACACGACTTTGTTCTTTGATGAGGATTTTCATTGGTAATCCTTTTCTCGCCTTTTAGGCTTTTCAATTTCTTTCTTGCTTTCTCTAATTTTTGCCTGGACAAATTCTTTTGAATTTCGATTTGAAAGTCCAGCGGGATGCCCCAATTTTTGCCTAAGTGACTTCTTTTCAAGTTTCGACTTAGCGGGGATTTTTTGTTTCTTTCTCATTCGTATTTTTTCATTTTGAACAAGTCGTTGATCTTAACGTTATTTTGATTTGTTGGAAGTGATCGTGACTGCCTGAGTCTTTAGTAGATGATGGATAGCCATTATTGTATCGTCATTTGTTGACCTTTTGATGTGCGAGAGATACCCATTAGGATATAGGCAATAGACACATGTTGTTGTACTGTCATCTGTTGACCTTCTGATCTGTGAGAGATACCCATTGGGATATAGTCAACAGACACATGTTGTTGTTAGATGAGGGTTAACCAATGTGGTTTTGACTTTTCTCAACCTTTTGATGGATAACCATTGTTGTATCCTTAGATGCACACCCTTGATGAGTTCTGAATGCTTGATCAGATTAGCTGAACACTACCCGCCCCAGGGTTAAAATGAGGGTTTTTTCTGAATAGAAAGAAAACTCCTACTTCGAAGGCTCAGAGGGGTTAACGAGGGTCTATCTCACTTATATCTTCGGTGTTTAGGAATTGAAATAAGGCCTGTACATCGTCAGCAGGGTCTTACTCAAAAGCGTACCAACTGGAGATTTTTGCGTTTTCAGATTGTCATCATCCTCCTTTGAATCTTTACCTAAGCATAAGACTAGGAAATCTGGCATCAATATGCAAGTAAAACATTTAAAGAGTGATAACGAATGGATGAGTAAAAATGAAAGGAACACTTCAAGACAAGCATACTTATTGCATTAAGATTTTCGTTCAAAAATAGACAAGTTTCTATATACAAGCAATGTTTAAACAAACAAGCAAGAATGCAAATGAAAATGCAGTTAAAGAAACCAATGATTGCCATTGTTGAGGAGACTTGACTCCGTATGGACTTGCTGATTCTGACGACTTTCTGTAGTCTTGATGCTCGAGTGTGCGAGAGAATTCCCCTCTGATCTGATGTGAACACAATAGTCTCTGGATTGAGCCTGTCTTGGACATTTTCTTTGGATGACATACCATCTTCAATCGATTGGCCAAGTGCCCCAGTATAATATGCATCACCAAGCATATCATGTCTTATAGAAATGATAGACATCATCATCAGAGTTTCCATGACCTAGCTTATCTGAGTATTTAATCCATTATCTTCCTGCTTGAAGAAGTTTCTGACTACGAGCCAAAGCTTGCATGTACCACTCGGAGTTATTCCATAACTGATCTCTTAGCATGTGTGGTGAGAAATCAAGTTGAATCTTTGAAGATAACCCCAGGTCTGAATAAGAATCCCCAATCTCCGGGTACCTGTTATGAATGCATGAATATGCATGGGGTGCATGAATGAGTGCCATGTCATGTTCTGTCATTTCCAAGGAATTTGCGTGCTTTGATTTTGATTTTACGCAAGTAAGGAATGGAAGAGTTTAGCACAAGGCTTGCAAATGTGATTCCTCGGAAATAACAGAACATGTATGTTAAGCATGTGGTTAGCCATGTTATGTATGCAAAGGTATGAGATCAAAGAGGATCAAGGTTCCATCATTTCTGAATATGATTGTTGTACTATTCTGAACCATGTGAGTATCATCAGATCAAAGGTCCGACATAGCTTCTACATATATAAGAACCAAGTACCATGTGGATCTCCCATTGTACGGGGTCAAGGCTTCTGGGACTGGATACTGTTGAGCATTTCTGAACAATGCTGGGAATACCAAGATTGAAGGCTTGAATGAACCTCTAGGTAAACAAGTCAGAAACTCAGAAAATAAATCTGAGAACTATACGGTCACCAACAGGATATAGCATCTGCATAAAGTCATAACAAAAATCCAGAATATAGCCATTAGAACCAATAGTCACCGTCTGATCATAGTCACCATCTGAGCATGAGTGACCATCTGAACATAGTCACCACATGTACCTGTAATAAGAATTCCCTCCCCGCTCACGGGTGAAAACTAGGTCAGGGTAAGGCAATGGTAACTCAGAATCGAGGGTACTCCTGAAAAACTATCGCCGTATCACCTACGTGAAAAAGATAGCCCCTCATTTGTACCTCATATGAGCGTGGATGACATGGTGGCAATAGTGAGACCTAAGTCAACTAGCCGTTCATGTTCCACTCTATTCCTAGGGTTCCTATGGTATACAACTCTGGCCTGGGTATTGGGCCTTTTACCTCATAGTAACACCCACCCAATAAGAAGCAGATCCAGTAGAACAGTAGTATATGGAAGACAGTAAAATGCAATGCATACATATGCTCAAGTATATACAAAATGAATGAATAAACTGAAAGCATAAAGATAAACACCCAAAGGAAAGAAAGCAAGAGCTAGGAGTGACTCCGGGATGGACCAGCATTTGGTCGACCATTCCCCAGTGAAGTCGCCAGCTGAAACAACCGGCTGAAAATCATCAAAATAATGAAGTCGCCATCGAACGTCTTTTATCCCACATGTAGGGAAAGGTAAACATCGAGAAAACCTGAGAACGGAGAAGTCACGGTCTTGCGACCGAGAGATCAGGTAAGGGAGTCTGTTACGCGAGGGGAAGGTATTAGCACCCCACACGCCCGTAGTACTCTACGGTATCCACTCTTGTTATCTATCTTATGGGTGTGTTTAATCTATGCTTACTATCTACTATACTACTGGAGGGAAAATGCATGCAAAAGAAAGGAGAAAAGAATGTAGGGAAAATAAAATTATGCTCGCCTGGGCCCTACCCCAATGCCTACGTATCCTTTTTTGAGGAATCAGAGCTACCGTAGTTCGACTCACATGTTTCTGTTTGTTTTATGTTTTTTATGGACAATGTTAATTCCGCCTTCTGCCGCAGCTCGACCTTTGGAGACTTATGCGTTGGCACAGAAGTAAACTAATCATGTCCTTACCTGAAAAGGGTTTTAGAGAGAAGGTGCTCGAGCGCACAAAATGGTTTGAATTTGTTTTGTATTTTTGTTACCTTGAAAAAGGATTTAGGTATGATTAACATGTTTTTGATTTGCTAAGGAAAGAAGTTTTTGTCTTGAATGCACGTGCAAAAGGGGAAGAAAAGAGTCTAAGGGAGACTAGCCTATTTCTAAACCTAATGTTATCATATAATAGTAGTCCTACATCAAGGATGAAAGGGGAAGTTTCTACCTAATGTCAGCATGCATGGTTTACAACCTAAGGTCTAACTTGCGTCCGGACGGAGCAAGCGTATCCTAAGGGAACATGGTATGTACAGGGATAAAGCAAGCAAGCTAGCAAAAAAGCACACCTAAAGAGATCCTGCCTAGGTTAGCATGCCAAAGAAAAGTCTAAAAAACTATCCTATTGGGAACATGCGATGAGAGCGAAGTCGTGATCTCAATTTCTAAATTGAGAGACTCATCGATCAACAAGAAAGAATGGAAAGCGATAAAGTCCTATAGGGAGCATGCACTGAGAGCGAAGTCGTGATCTCAATTGCTAAATTGAGTGACTCATCGATCAACAAGAAAGTAAACAAACACAAGCACAACACATATAGTAAATGAAGTGCGGAATGCCTGCTACAGGTCTTTAAACAGCGACTTCGAGCGCACGCTCTTTATTTCCTACTTCACATGATATCTAGAAAGCGATAATGAAATGTAATAAAGTGCGAAACAGTACAAGGGTAGTAGCAGAGGCTACCAAAGCGAGCAAGTCGTCAAGAGCAGACGAAAGCACTGAAGAAGCGGGGAGTACGCGTCGAGAAAGCTTCACCAAGAAACAAACAAAGTCAGAAACAATATCCAACTAAGATAAAGGCAAACGCGTGTCGTGAATGCGACGCATAATCAGAAGTTCTGTTAAACCACTGATCATGCCAAGGAAATTGAATCAAGGATACGAAATCAACAAGAACATATTAAAATCTTAAATCATGTACCAAACATTAATTCAATTAATTCCTAAGCTAATAGAAAGAATTATGAAAAAAATATCACTAAGTCAAGGAGTAACATATTAGTACCCACACAAAATTTCAGCCCAAAAATCATGGAAGAAAATACCACAATTAAATCGCCAAAATTCAAGAAACAGAGTGAAAAATTAAAAGAAGCTAGGGGGTGCAGTGGACTGGAATTAGTGTGAATAGAAGAACATTCATTGGCAAGCCCAGGCACATCTGGCCCAATCCCATGTCCAAACATTTTCCCTCAATATAATTTTTAATCTCTTATTTATGTATATCAAAATAATAAAAAAATTAAATTAAATTAAACATGAGAAATAGTGAGATTGGAGAAATGACGTCATTGGCATGTGTTAGGCTCAAAAATTCGTGTGACTCCTCAGCTTCTTCATCTCCTTCAATCCGACCGTTGCAACACCCACCTACACTCGTCAGAAACTCGATTCTCGACCATCAACCACCTCGTTTTCACATCTTCGTTCTATATCCAGCACCAGATCCCACCAGTTTCCGCTAAAATGGCCTAAATTGTAAATGATAAATCTGAGCCCTAGGTTTATTGCAAGTGGAATTACATGAAGGTGCGAAGACTCTTGAGCGCGATTCCATGGGGGTTAGAACCTACATGTACTCCTTTACAGACCGGTATCAAGAAATTGCGGAAAGTATGAAGAATGATGCGTAACCTAACTCGACGGCGGCGGTGATCAGAGACTTCGACGAATCCTCATACTCAGGTATCACTACATCTTTCTCCGAAAACTCCTCCAATTTAATTTTCTACTTCCTCTATACTTCGATGTTGCTTCGAATCTACAAATTCGTTGTTGTTATTGTTGCACTACCGATTGACTCCATTGATACTGAAACTGTGCCTTTTTGTAGAAGGTTGGAGTCGTTGAAGGTGGATCTTGAAGAAACGATTGCTATTAGGATGAAGATTGCGTGATGCATATTGAAGTTTGATGAAGATGCGTATGATGATGCGAGAGATTCAAAGTTGAAGAGAACCTTGGAGGTTGATGATGATACAAAGCTACAACAATGTTCACATCTTACTGATGAAGATTGAAGCACAGAAAATGATGATTATAAACCAGAGAGTTGATTGACACTATTGTGATGCCGAGAAAATTGAGAGTGCAAAGAGGTGAAGACTGAAGTTTTTTTTTGTGATTTTCTGTTATGAATCGAAGGATGAAGATTCAAGAAGAATTACCGAGAGAGTGGGATTGGGAAGTGAGTATCCTCTTTTCCTTCGTATTTTCCTCTATTCTGAATCATAAATCTCCTCCCTCTCTTTCTTTTTTTCTGTTATATTTTTCTTGCGTTTGCATTATTCGATTGTTGTTGATCTGTGATACCGATGCAAAGTTGTACGTGTTAATGTAGTGATGTGCTGTGGTTGCACGGTTGTAGATTTGAAGAAGACGAAGACGATGCTGTTATAGTGGAGGATTGAAGAATTGCTTCACAAAAATGTTGAAGATGATGAATGATCGAAACAGAGAAATGAGAGGAGTTATTGATGAAGTACCGAGAGAATGTTGCAGAATGAATGGTGAGTTTTTTTTTTGTGGATCTTTCTTGTTCTCCTTTTTCTTTTCTATTATCCCGCTGCTGGAAGTTTTTTGCTAGCTTTGATCGGTGGAAATAGAACTGACTGTTTTTAGCTGGTTTCGCAAAATGTCGCGGTAAGCAAGAGTCGCCACTGTCTTTTATGTTCTCCAATATGGAAAGGACAAAAGCACACCAAAATTCCTTATTCGAGAATGTTTCTCGGTTCGGGAGGTAGATTATAGAAAGGGAAGGTGTTAGCACCCTTTCTATCCATGGTTATCCATGGGCTCTTAGGTACTTACTCTTATGTTTTCAAAAATTTGTTTGCTTTTCAAGTGTGTGTGGGTTTTAAAAAAGTTTCGTTTGAAAGACTTCTAAGTAACTCTTGTATCTGTCCTCAAGAGTGTATGAAAAATTTGTTTGAAAACTTTTTAGAAAGTGTAGGTGTGAAAAGTTGTTTTTGTTTGTTTTGAAAAGAGCAAGTACCCATGAGATCTACCTACTCTAAGGAATTAGGCTGTGTAAGAGTCCTTTAGATAGTGCCATCCCACCATTGAGAGGTAGGTAGCACCATCGTTGGAGTTATTCGGGTCAATTCGATTAAGGGACACTGTGGTCACCAAAGCAACGGTAGGACACCTTAGTGGTAACCCTAATGTCCTAGATCCTTTTATCCGAGGCAACCGTTTCGAGGCAACTGGATCTTAGACAGGGGGGCGACCTCTAAGACAACCTATACTTGATGACCACGTTCGAGGCAACCAGTGAGGCGTACCCTAAGAATGGCATGTGCTTGTGTGTTGTTTTTCAGTTAATTGTCTCTGTACATGTTATTTGTGAGCTACGGATTGATTTTATTTTTTCATACATTCTTTCATGCATTTTTTAACAGTTAGGGATGCGGAAAATAAATTGCAGAAATGTAAATCTAGCTATTACAAGGCGCGGGTCTATACATCGCCAAAAACAAAAACCCGTTTTGGAAAATAAAGTGCGAGAATTTAAATAAGGCGATAAAAATCCTAATTAACTTATTACACACTCTGTACAGATACATAAACATAATCAAAATAAATAAATACGCGCGAATAGAAATTTAATCGGGAACGTCCTTAGGGTTTTGACCCTTTTTAGAATTAAATTAAACATTAAACCTAATTAACTAATTAATTATTTAATTAAAGGAAAAAATGTTTTTGTGTTTTTGTGTTTTTAATGAAAATAAAGAGAAAATAAAAAGAAATTAAAAGTTAGCAAAAACCTAATTCTAAATTGTTTTTATTTATTATGAAAAAAAATTAAAGTTGCTCTAATTTTAAAAGACTAAATTAATTAACCATATTTATTTACAAAAAAAAGGTAATTGAAATTAATAAAAATGTTTTTTTTAGTTTTTTTTTTTCTGAATTTTATGGAAAAAATAATTATTTGTGAATTAATTAAATAATAATAATAATTAATGCAAGAAAATAAAAAGAAAGAAAATAAGAAAAGAAATGCTAAACCAAGGAGGTGAAGGCCAGATTTTGGAGGCTTTATTTGCAATCTCAGGCCCATTAGCACTCAACCCGTTTGACCTTGCTGATTCTCCAGAGCATGTGTTGACTGGGAACATGGTGGTCATCCACTCTAAGCCCTTGGATTTGGGTTTGAGGCCACATGGCAGGCTGATGCGTGGGATGCATGATACACCTCCTTTTGAACCCTGTATGCAATTATGTAAAGAAACAAAAGAATGAATATTTTGGGGGACCTGGGATTCGAACCCAGGTCCCAGCGCTCACTACACCAACGCCTTAGCCAGCTGTGCTGCATGTTTCATTTGACATAATAATAAGAAATGGTTAATATATTTGTAAATCAACGCCTATGCCTAAAAAACAAAAAAACGCGCGTGACTTTCAAACGGGCCAATCACGTTGTGACGTATCATCATCTTCTTCCTCACAATTCCTGGTTATTTACCTGCGGATTTTTATCCGCAGGTAGTTTCGTAGGCTTGTCCTAGAATCGTCCCTAGGCCTCAAAAATCCATTATAAGACCATGGTTGATCTCGTCCAAGTCTTCTGATCACGTCTATGCTTATAGTTTGTCCCAATTTCACCTGTAGACAAAACGCCTAAAAACAACATATATAAACCCTAGGCACGGGTTTTGTCATACAAGGCATGAAAATGGAATTGAATAATGCAATTATGTTAGGAATCAAACAAGCAACATGATTATGCCAATATTTTTGAGAAACAATGCAAGAATGAGGAGTTCATGTTTCATGTACAGTGGCGACTTTGGAAGAACTTACAGCGCAATATGATGGACCTTAGGACGTGGCAAGGGTTGCTTTAGCTTCAGAGTATGGCAAAGAAGAGAGTCACGTTCTCCTTTTGGCCTGAAAATGCTTGCAACACTCCTTTTGATCTCACACTTTTTTGACACTTTTTAGATTTTGCTCTGACCGTTTGTGCGCACTCTAGGTCGTGAATGCTATATGGCTTGCTTGCATATGTATGTATCAATGAGAATTAAGTCACATTAGGAGCCTTAAACTTGTGCCATTATGTTTTGGATTTTGTTTGACCACCATTGAAGAACATTCCTTTCTTGGTCCAACAACCATGATTTTGTGTACAAAAATAGCTTGCACGAATTTGGCAGCTAGCAAATGCTTCATGAAGGCTATTCAAACCACAAGATACCATTTAATTAAATTTTTTAGATTTATTTGAATTATTATGGATTTAAAATGAATTAAATCCATAAAAATTAAATAAAAATGAAAAAATAAATATTTGGTCTTGAGATTAATCATGGGACACGTGGGTGGCATGACAAGGCTGAATCAAGTGGAATAAAGTGGGCCCTTTTGTCAAAAAATGAAGTTTCAAGGATAGTTGACTTTTGCCATTTCACAAAAATCTCCCAACTTCTCCAATGCATATCTTGCTCAATATTGATCATATGAACATGTTCTTGGACATTTTGGAAAGGTCTTGAAGTCCTCTAACCAATGCCTTTGGTCCCATGTAATTTTGATTTACCAATCTCAAGTTATGGTCTTTGACTTAAAATGCCTTTTTGTTGACTTTTGAAAACGACATATAATGTTGAAATTGATAAATTTTTGTGAGAGCATTTCTTGGACTTGGAATGTGAAGATGAGTTGTAGGAAATGTCATCCCCTTCAAAATGAGCATTGGATGGGATTTTTCTGATGAACCATGAAAAAGTTATGCCTTGGTCAAGTTACAGTTGACTTTTCAGCTGTCCAAAAATGGAAACTTTTGCATCTTGATGATTTTTGAGCCATGCTTGTGGAATCATGGTCAAGACTTGATCAAATGATGATTGTGGCTTCAAAATAAGATGTTGACCAAAAATTTTGACTTTTGACTGCCAAATGACCATTTTGCCCCTACAGTTGATTGTGGAGCAACTAGGGCTTTTGACTGTGCAACTTGACCTTGTGAGCCTTGAAACTTGGCATGTAGATGCTTGAAAATGTATATAGGCACATGGGACTTGATTGAGCCCTTGAAAACCTCAACTTCCTTGCAAGAACCAAAACCCTAATTTGACTGGCTTAAGAGGGTGGTTGACTGTGCAATCCCTTGAGAAGACTTGAGCAAATTGAGATGATGCTTGTCAAAACTTGAAGAATATGGGAGGGCAAATTTTGGGGTACAACAGTTGCCCCTGTTCAATCTTCTTAGACCTGAGGATGTAGATTGGCTTGCGTGCCTTTCGTGATCCGAAGGTGGAAGATGATTGAACACTAGAGTGCCCAGAAATTTGCACTCGTATAGTAGAGTATCAGCAGTGTGATGGCGGGAATGGGCTTACAGATGCCATTTGGAGATATGATGGATGGGAGGATGGGCTTATAGATGCCATCTGGAGATGTGACAGAACCTTGTCGGGAATGGGCTTATAGATGCCATTTGGAAATGTAATGGATAGTTGTGGAGATGGGCTTACAGATGCCACCGGGAGGTGTCGATCGCGTAAGAGATTCCTTTAGCGAGAACTTGCATACTTTGAGAAAGGAAGATGGTTTCCTGGCCTGTTGCAGGTGTTGATCTTCAGACTCTTCATGTAGATATGCCCTGGCTGGATACATGTATCGAATCTACAAACAATTGCTCACAGACGTGCCCTGGCTAGTTACAGGAATCGAATCCAGAACTTCAAAAGGTTGATTACAGACGTGCCCTGGCTAGATACAAGAATCGAATCTGGAATTAGTCGTCTATAGATGTGCCCTGGCTGGATACAGGAATCGAATCTTCAAACTCTTCAGATGTGCCCTGGCTAGATACAGGAATCGAATCTGGAATTAGTCGTCTACAGATGTGCCCTAGCTGGATACAGGAATCGAATCTTCAAACTCTTCAGATGTGCCCTGGCTAGATACAGGAATCGAATCTGGAATTAGTCGTCTACAGATGTGCCCTGGCTGGATACAGGAATCGAATCTTCAAACTCTTCAGATGTGCCCTGGCTAGATACAGGAATCGAATCTGGAATTAGTCGTCTATAGATATGCCCTGGCTGGATACAGGTATCGAATCTACAAACAATCATTCACAGACGTGCCCTGGCTAAATACAAGAATCGAATCTGGAACTTCAAAAGGTTGCTTATAGACGTGCCCTGGCTGGATACAGGTATCGAATCTACAAACAATCATTCACAGACGTGCCCTGGCTAGATACAGGAATCGAATCTGGAACTTCAAAAGGTTGCTTACAGACGTGCCCTGGCTGGATACAGGTATCGAATCTACAAACAATCATTCACAGATGTGCCCTGGCTAGATACAAGAATCGAATTTGGAACTTCAAAAGGTTGCTTACAGACGTGCCCTGGCTGGATACAGGTATCGAATCTACAAACAATCATTCACAGACGTGCCCTGGCTAGATACATGAATCGAATCTGGAACTTCAAAAGGCTGCTTACAGACGTGCCCTAGCTGGATACAGGTATCGAATCTACAAACAATCATTCACAGACGTGCCCTGGCTAGATACAGGAATCGAATCTGGAACTTCAAAAGGCTTCTTACAGACGTGCCCTGGCTGGATACAGGTATCGAATCTACAAACAATCATTCACATACGTGCCCTGGCTAGATACAGGAATCGAATCTGGAACTTCAAAAGGTTGCTTACAGACATGCCCTGGCTGGATATAGGTATCAAATCTCTAAACTCTTCATGCAGATATGCCCTGGCTGGATACAGGTATCGAATCTACAATCAATTACTCACAGATATGCCCTGGCTAGATACAGGTATCGAATCTGGAATTAGTCGTCTACAGATATGCCCTGGCTAGATACAGGTATCGAATCTCTAAACTCTTCATGCAGATATGCCCTGGCTGGATACAGGTATCGAATCTACAATCAATTGCTCACAGATATGCCCTGGCTAGATACAGGTATCGAATCTGGAATTAGTTGTCTACAGATATGCCCTGGCTGGATACAGGTATCGAATCTGGAATTAGTCGTCTACAGATATGCCCCGGCTGGATACAGGTATCGAATCTCTAAACTCTTCATGCAGATATGCCCTGGCTAGATACAGGTATCGAATCCATAATCAATCGCTCACAGATATGCCCTGGCTAGATACAGGTATCGAATCTGGAATTGCGATAGTTGATAGTAATCATCTTTGTATTGACCTTTTTCCTGAAAAGGCAAAACATCAGTTGTATGCAATGTCATGATGTATGAAATGCATGATGTCATGATGTTCTCAAAATTGTGTGATATAATGCGCATGCACTTTATCATGTATGTAAGCAGGATGTATGGAATGTGAAATGTCTATGAATGTATTTTCGTCTAGGAAAATAAATCCTTGACAAATGCCGGGAGCTTGAGTCCTGGGCTGATGTTTGAAGAGTCGAGTTCTTCGTTTCCACTGGGGATGATGGTTGCAAGAATAAACCGGTAGGAAAAGATGACTCCGTTGGGGAATAACCTTGTTGGAGAGATTACTATGCGAGGAATTACTCTGTGGGAAGAGATACTTCGCTGAGATTTGATGATAACTCCGCTGGGGATACCGTTGATAAGCTTTGTTGAGGAATTTGATGAACTCCGCTGGGGGATAGGAAGAATTTCACCGAGGATGATCTTTCCGTGGTAATTAGCTGAGGATAACCCAGTTATAAGCTCTGGTGGGGAATAACCTCTGAATAAAGCCGGGGAGATGCGTTTGTACTCTGCAGGGGATAAGCTTCCAGAATCTACTGGGGATAAGCTTCCTACTGGGGAGATTGATTCAACTTTCATGGGGAAACTTTGGACTGCACTGGGAAGTGGCTCCACTGGGGTGTCTGGATTCCGCCGGGGAACAACCTTAGATCAAGACTTCCGGAGATGCCTGCCTAGGAACATCTGTATACTCCGCTGGGGAATATTGAGATCTTCTGGAGACACCCAACTTCCTTAAGTCTGACAGTAGACTAACTCTGCTTGGGGAGAGTATTACTGACTTGCTGGAGATACTGTGCCTTTTCAGGACTAATGAGAGACCAACTCTGCTCGGGGGGAGTATTGATGATTGGTCTTACTCTGGGGGGAGTGAGGGTATCCTGGTTACATTCTTCAGCCGAACCTACCTTGGTACCTTGGTGGACAAAGCAACTAGATCGCTTAGACAACGCATTATTGCCCATGTTTCTGATATCACCTGTAATTAACCCTTTGTTTCGCATGCAAGTATTTATGAGTTAGCAATTAGTGTCAAATGCATATATAAAAAATGAACATTGGACGTTCTTCGCAAGACAAAACAGAAAAAGGAAAAACAATTGGCAATTTGTCTGGAAAAGTGAATTTGTATTGATTTTGAAATTTGCCTGCAAATAGGCGTTTATGTACAAGAGGCTGACGTCCTAGTAAGAGAACGCCGCTGAGCAAACAGAGTTTATACATTTTGTGAAAAGGAAAACAAAAACAGCTACGTGAAAAGTCCCACTGGGTTTCAACTCTGCTATTGCCTTTATGTCTTCAAGCGTCTCATCACTTGGCTGCTTAGTCGAAGATGAAGCTGATTGATTGATGCCGTCTGAACCTGATAGCTGATGCCGAATTCTGGATACAAGGTGATCCAATGAGACATAGTATTACGCTTTAATCCCTAGCTTTTGCCTGGACCGCCCTTTCGGGTTTTCAGTCCACCGGGATACCCATTTTTGCCCAAGCCGCCTTTTCAGGTTTTCGACTTGCCGGGTGTACAGATTTTTTTCATTTCATCCCTTATTTTTGCCCGAACCCTTTTGGTTCGCCGGGAAGCCCTAATTTTTGCCTAGGTGTGTCAACCTAGCGGGTCTTTAATTCATGCGTAGTATCTTTTTACTATGTCTGCATTGGCGGGGTGAGGAAGGTCGTCACCATCCATGGTGGTTAGAATCATAGCTCCTCCTGAGAAGACATGTTTAACCACAAATGGCCCTTCGTACGTAGGGGTCCATTTGCCCCTAGGATCACTTTGAGGAAGAATGATGCGCTTGATTACCAGGTCTCCGACTTGATACTCTTGTCGTCTGACTGTCTTGTTAAATGCCCTGATCATCCATTTTTGGTACGTTTGACCATGACAAATAGCAGTGAGTCTCTTTTCGTCAATTAGGTTTAACTGATCAAGTCGAGTCTGGATCCAATCATCTTCGCTCAAACCTGCATCCTTCATTATCCGGAGAGAGGGTATCTACACTTCAATAGGCAAGACTGCCTCAATGCCATAGACCAAAGAAAAGGGTGTTGCCCCTGTTGACGTCCTTGTTGAGGTACGGTACCCATGAAGAGCGTACGGTAACATCTCGTGCCAATCTTTATAAGTCACTGTCATCTTCTGCATAATCTTCTTGATATTTTTATTTGCCGCTTCTACAACCCCATTCATCTTTGGTCGGTAAGGAGAAGAGTTGTGGTGTTGTATCTTGAACTGCTCGCAGAGCTCAGTGATCATCTTGTTGTTAAGATTGGTACCATTATCCGTAATGATCCTCTCAGGTACACCGTATCGACAGATCAGGTTGTGCCAAATGAACCGTGCCACGACGTTCTTGGTTACTGTAGCGTAGGAAGCCGCTTCAACCCATTTTGTGAAGTAATCAATCGCTACCAGGATGAAGCGATGCCCGTTGGATGCCGTAGGTCTGATCTCACCGATCATGTCAATGCCCCACATTGCAAAAGGCCAAGGTGCTGTCAAGACGTTCATAGGAACTGGAGGAACATGCACCTTATCTGCATAGATCTGGCATTTGTGACACGTCCGAGAATGTTGGTAACAGTCAGCTTCCATTGTGGACCAGAAATATCCCGCCTGAAGGATTTTCTTTGCCATGGTATGTCCACTGGAATGCGTTCCGAAGGTACCTTCACGTAGTTCTGTCATGATCTTTTCTGCTTCAGTCTTATCCACACAACGCAGTAAAGTTGAATCATGGTTTCGCTTGTATAGAATGCCATTGCTGAGGAAGAACTTCGCCGCGAACCTTCTCAGAAACTTTTTGTCATTGATGGATGCACCCTCGGGGTATTCTTGAGCTTCAAAGTACCTCTTCACTTCATGATACCAAGGTTTCTCAGTTACCTCTTCAGTCTCTAGATCGCAGCAATGTGCAGGTTCGTCCAACTTCCAGATAATGATCCGGGGAGCCTCGTTGTCCCATTTGACTTTGAACATAGAAGACATCGTAGCTAGCGCGTCCACCAACTGATTCTCCTCTCTTGGGAAGTGTTCAAAAGTTATATCTTCTAAATAGGGGATCAACGTCAGTACATACTCTTTGTAAGGAATAAGATTTGGGTGTTTCGTATCCCACTCGCCTTTGATCTGATTGATCACGAGAGCGGAATCTCCGAAGACACTCAGGAACTTGATCCTTAAGTCAATTGCAGCTTGAAGACCCATGATACATGCTTCATACTCCGCCATGTTGTTGGTGCAGTTGAAACATAGTCGGGCAGTGAGTGGAGTATGAGTGCCTTTAGGGGATATGATCACAACGCCAATACCGTTACCCAAAGTGTTTGAGGCTCCGTCAAAGTGCATAGACCATCGGGATCCTTCCTCAGGTCCTTCATCCGGTCCAGGTACTTCACAATCAGTTACTACCATGATATCCTCGTCTGGAAATTCAAAGTTCATAGATTGGTAGTCATCCACTGCCTGGTGTGCCAGATGGTCTGCCAATACACTTCCCTTGATTGCTTTCTGAGTCGTGTACTGGATGTCGTATTCTGTCAAGATCATCTGCCATCTTGCTATTCTTCCGGACAGATCAAGCTTTTCGAATATGTACTTGATCGAATCCATTTTTGAGATCAACAGAGTAGTGTGAGTCAACATATACTGTCTCAGCCGGCGAGCAGCCCATACCAAAGCGCAGTAAGTTTTCTCGAGCAGTGAGTATCGGGTCTCACAGTCGGTAAACTTTTTGCTAAGGTAATAAATGGCGTTCTCTTTTCAGCCAGACTCGTCATGCTGCCCCAACACACACCCCATTGAGCTGTCAAGTATTGTCAAGTATAATATTAGAGGTCTCCCTTCAACCGGTGGCATAAGAATGGGTGGTTCTTGGAGATACTCTTTGATTCTTTTGAAAGCGGCCTGACATTCATCATTCCAACGTACTACTTGATCTTTCTTCAGTAGCTTGAAGATTGGTTCACAGGTAGCAGTTAGATGTGAGATGAATCGAGCAATGTAGTTCAGCCGTCCTAGAAAGCCTCTGACTTCTTTCTCTGTCTTGGGAGTTGGCATCTCTTGTATGGCTTTCACTTTGGCAGGGTCCACTTGAATACCTTTTTCGCTCACGACGAAACCTAGTAGTTTTCCAGATCTCACCCCGAAGGTGCACTTGTTTGGGTTCAACCTCAGCTTGTACAACTTCAGACGGTCAAACAGCTTCTGTAGATGGTCAAGGTGTTCCTCCTCAGTTTGGGACCTTGCAATCATATCATCGACATATACTTTGATCTCATGATGGATCATGTCATGAAACAAAGCAACCATGTCACGTTGGTAGGTTGCCCCAACATTTTTCAACCCAAAAGGCATGACCTTGTAGCAAAAGGTGCCCCACTGAGTAACAAAAGTGGTCTTCTCCATGTCTTCAGGAGCCATCTTGATTTGGTTATAACCGGAGAAGCCGTCCATGAAGGAGAATACTTTATGCTAAGCAGTGTTGTCAACCAGAACGTCGATGTGAGGTAGAGGGAAATCATCCTTGGGGCTTGCCCTGTTCAAATCCCTGTAATCAACATACATTCAGACCTTACCATCTTTCTTCGGCACTGGAACCACGTTGGCAACCCACTGAGGGTAAGAAGTCACTGCTAGAAACCCGACATCAAATTGTTTCATAACCTCGGCTTTGATTTTCTCGGACATCTCTGGAAGCATACGGCGGACCTTCTGTTTAACCAGAGGGAAGTCTTCCTTGGTAGGCAGGTGATGAACCACAATGTCGGTATCTAACCCATGCATGTCTTCGTAGGACCAGGCAAAGATTTCCACGTAGTCATGTAGCATCTGAATCAACCGTTGTTCCACACTAAGCTCTAGATTGGCACCAATCTTGACTTCCTTTCTGTCTGTCTCAGTACCCAGATTTACCGTTTCCACTGGCTCTTCATGTGGCTGAATGACCCTCTCTTCCTGGAGTAGCAGTCTTGCAAGCTCACCAGGCACTTCGCAATCATCTTCACCTTCGTCTTCGGCTAAGTTGATCGGATTTTCGAAGTCATAACTGGCAGTAGCAGAGTCGTTACCAGTGAGATCCAGAGTGGATTGGAACCTGTATAAGTGAGTGTGTGTAAATATAGCTGTTTTGCAATATATAAAGAAAGAAAGGGAGCGCAAGATTTGAATGTGAAAAACGTCCAATGCTTTTATTCATGATATATGGAAGTGACACACAAAAGCCCTCACAAATGAAACCACGGTGCCCCGGGTAAGACACCGGGCCATAAAGTTTCAAATTATTGTTTGTTACAAATTCAAAACAAAGGAGTTCATTACTGAGTGACAAAAGTAATAGGTGTAAAGTCTTTTGCAGTCCAGTTGCTTGGTCCACCGTTGGTTGTTGGGTAGATCCAGCTGTCAAATTCGGATTCCTCCACTTCGTCTTCATCCCTAATAGCATTAACTCCATGGTTGGGCATGGGAGCTGTCACCACATTAGGCCTCTCAGGCGCCTCGAACTGTACCTCTTTAGCATCAATAAGGTCTTGAACCTTATTCCTCAGAGCCCAACAATCATCTGTGTTATGCCCCGGGCTGTCAGAGTGATAAGCGCAATGGGCGTTGGGGTTGTACTTTGGAGAGGTCGTGTTCACTACCTTCGGAGCTTCCTTGACAGTTACCAGATTGGTTGACAGCAGTTGCAGCAAAATATGAGACAGGGTCATGCTGAGCCGAGTGTACTGCCTTTTGGGCCTCTCACCCCTTGGTTGGTTGTATTGCTGAGGAGCAGCAGAGCTTTGAGATTACCACCGCGTTGACAGCTTGGCGGCGCTCCGGTTTACTCTGTCTTCTTGGACCATAAACATCACTAGCTTCCTTCTTGAAGGGCTTCTTTTCAGTACTCGAGAAGGCACCTTTCTGTATCTTCCCCGATTTGATACCAGCTTCGATCCTCTCACCAGTCAGGATCAGGTCTGTAAACCCAGTAGAGGAATTACCAATCAGGTGATTAAAGAATGGACCAGACAGGGTCCCCAAGAACATGTCCACGAGTTCACGGTCAGTCAACGGTGGCTGCACCCTGCCAGCCAGGTCTCTCCACTTCTGCGCGTACTCCTTAAAACCTTCACCCGTCCCAAGTGACATACCCTGGAGTTGGGTATGCGTAGGAGCGAGGTCGGAATTGTACTGATACTGCTTATAAAAAGCAGTAGCCAAGTCCTCCCAGTTACGAACGTTGGTTCCATCCAGCTGATAGAACCATTCTAGATGAGTCCCTGAAAGACTCTCCTGGAAGAAATGGATCCATAAGTTCTTGTCTGCAGTGTAAGGTTGAATCTTCCTTACATAAGAACGGAGGTGCAACTTAGGACAGGAAGCCCCGTCGTACTTCACAAAGGCAGGTGCCTTGAACTTGTGTGGGATCACCACCCCAGAAGATAACCCTAAGTCTCCAAAATCCAACCCAGGCACACGTTGAATCTCCATAGCATTTAACCGGTCCTCCATCTGTTTGTACCTGTCCCCAGCAGGAGGGTACTGTTCATCATTGAAATCTGTCTCGCTGTCGGAGACCACAAGACTAGGAACCTCTCTCCCTTGGTGACTGCCTTCCCCAACAGATGGAGTAGTCAGCTCAGCTTCATTCTGCAGTGTATTCCTGAGTCTGCGTCCAGTGTTGAACAACACAGTCCTCTTCTTCTTCTTCTTCTTCAGGAGCAAAGCCTTCAACTCCTGTTGTCCCTGGGCTAAGTTCATGACCAGCTCTTGAAACTGGGCGTTCTGGGCCTGGAGGGCCTTGATAGCTTGCTTTGTAGTAGGCTCGGAAGACATGATGATTGAGTGCTGAAATAAACAGCGAAGAAGATTAAGCAACCTGTAGAAAAAGGGTACCTGTTATGCACATGATGCATGATATGTTGTTTATGCAATGCATTCAAGGGTTCGAAAGTTCAAATTCGTTGTAGACAAAAAGGAACACACATTGTATTAAGAAATAATATGTTCAGTACATCAGGGCCTCATGGGAAAAACATTACAAAATAATTAATCCAAAAGACACTGCGCATCCTCTTTGGAGCAATGTAAGTGTTGAGAGTCTTTTCCTCGTGCAGTAGGCGGGTGAGCTCCAAGACCTTCTTCTCACTGGCATGTAGACTGGCTTCAAGAGAATTCCGTTCTTCCTTGAGTTGGATCCAGCTCTTCTGCATTTCTTCCCAGGATGTTGGCATGTCAGGATGTTGAATGGTGTAGGACACCTCTCCTTCCAAAACTGGCTCTTTGATCACGGGGAGAACATGCGGATATGGCATCACAAGCTTCTGGGAGCAGGCTCGTACCCACTTGAGATAAGGCTCCAGGGGGATGGAGTTCTTGTGCCCCAATGTCTTGCTATCTACCCTGTTGGGCATCCTCCAAGCTCTGATGAATCTCTGGCGAAGTCCTTGTGCATCATTGTCGAAGTCAAAAACTATGTCAGGAATCAACATGTCATGAGGGCCATCCCTCCGAGCATATCCAAACTGTCTCAAAGCCAGACATGGGTTGTAAGTAATGCCCCCTCTAATTCCAAGTAAAGGAACATTAGGAAACTCTCCGCAACGATCAATGATAGTGACATTTTCTCTAGACCGAGAACACCAATGTATATCAGCATGTGTAAGGGTCATCAATCGTTGTGACCATCTCAAACCCCGCTCGTTCTTCAAAACTGCTTGTGGAAGGTGCGAAATAAACCACCTTGCCAGGAGAGGAGTGCAGAACATGAGAACACCTCTTTTTCTCATGGTTCGAGTGTAACATGAGTGGAGGATGTCCCCAAGCAACGTAGGTATAGGATTCTTGGACATGAAGATCTTGACAGCATTGATATCTATAAGCTGATCTGGATTCGGGAACAACACCAACCCATAGACAAGGAGTGCCACAACTTCTTCAAAAGCTTGTAGGTCAAGGGAATTCCAACATTCTTGGGCCTTCTCAAACAGGAACTTTGCTAAGAATCCTTTGATACCACTTCTAATTTCCCAATGTCCCTTGATGTCAGATGGTTGTAGGCATAATGCTTTAGCAACCTCTTCAAGTTTTGGTTCCTTTTCCGTACCGTTGTAGGGTAGTTGACTGAGAATGGGAACCTTCAGAAGTTGAGAAAACTCTTCCAAAGTAGGCACCAATTGATAATCCGAGAAAGTAAAACAGTGGTGCAAAGGATCAAAGAATTGGAACAACACTTTTATCATATCCTCTTCAATGTTGGTATTGACCAAGCTGATGAGTCTACCATGCCTTTCACTGAAGGAAGAGTTCTCTGGAATCCTGGATGTAAGCTCCTTAAGCTGAGGAGGGACCCTTACAAGGTTGATCTGAATTGTCTTTCTGCGGATAGTTTCCATGTCCTACAAAACAAGAACAAAGATGAAGATTCGAACCCTTGAAGTTGTTAGTAAATGCATATGATGCTTTATGATGTTATGATGTTATGATAAGGACACACCACAAGTATTCACAAAAAGAAAACATGATAAGGCACACAAGTCACACCAGACAGCCCTTAGGGTTTAGGCCAGCATGAAGTTTGGGGTACTACCCTCTTGAAGTTGGTGGGCTCAAAACCTGTCCTATCAAAAGTAACCGGGTTCTAAGGAGCTCAATATCATTGGGTTGTTTTCTATGTTCATTGTTTTGATTTAGCCACTGAACTGGCGATCAAAATATTCCAAGAAAACAACCCTCAATGAGTGTAGTATCGAGTATCTACCAACTTCGGACTGCACCAAAGTCGGTCATCTCACTACCCTAAAGAGGCCAGGATGGTCAAGTAAGGTTCCTAAGGTCAGTTGATGCTTCACGACACCACGCGGCGGCCCCGTACTCTCCTTGACTTGACTCAAGGGTTACCAGTACTCACCAAAGTGCCACATCAACGTAGCAAACTGATTCAACTGTGTCGGTATACCCCGCACAGTTCCCTCACAGTTTGTTGCTACTTTCTAAAAGGTATTCCCCAGATCCGGGTTAGGATCTATGAAACTCCCAGACAGGCCCACAATATTAAATCAAGCAAAGCAAGCAATTGAAAATGTAAGAGTGGTCTAATCCTAAGGCACACCTCACTTATAAATGTCCCCAGCAGAGTCGCCAGTTCTGTGATCGGTGGAAATATATCTAACTGTTTTTAGCTGGTTTCGCGAAATGTCGCGGTAAGCAAGAGTCGCCACCGTATTTTATATTCTCCAATATGGAAAGTACAAAAGCACAGCAATATTCCTTATTCGAGAATGTTTCTCGGTTCGGGAGGTAGATTATAGAAAGGGAAGGTGTTAGCACCCTTTCTATCCATGGTTATCCATGGGCTCTTAGGTACTTGCTCTTATGTTTTCAAAAATTTGTTTGCTTTTCAAGTGTGTGTGGGTTTTAAAAAAGTTTCGTTTGAAAGACTTCTAAGTAACTCTTGTATCTGTCCTCAAGAGTGTATGAAAAATTTGTTTGAAAACTTTTTAGAAAGTGTAGGTGTGAAAAGTTGTTTTTGTTTGTTTTGAAAAGAGCAAGTACCCATGAGATCTACCTACTCTAAGGAATTAGGCTGTGTAAGAGTCCTTTAGATAGTGCCATCCCACCATTGAGAGGTAGGTAGCACCATCGTTGGAGTTATTCAGGTCAATTCGATTAAGGGACACTGTGGTCACCAAAGCAACGGTAGGACACCTTAGTGGTAACCCTAATGTCCTAGATCCTTTTATCCGAGGCAACCGTTTTGAGGCAACTGGATCTTAGACAGGGGGGCGACCTCTAAGACAACCTATACTTGATGACCATGTTCGAGGCAACCAGTGAGGCGTACCCTAAGAGTGGCATGCGCTTGTGTGTTGTTTTTCAGTTAATTGTCTCTGTACATGTTATTTGTGAGCTACGGATTGATTTTATTTTTTCATACATTCTTTCATGCATTTTTTAACAGTTAGGGGTGCGGAAAATAAATTGCAGAAATGTAAATCTAGCTATTACAAGGCGCGGGTCTATACATCGCCAAAAACAAAAACCCGTTTTGGAAAATAAAGTGCGAGAGTTTAAATAAGGCGATAAAAATCCTAATTAACTTATTACATACTCTGTACAGATACATAAACATAATCAAAATAAATAAATACGCGCGAATAGAAATTTAATCGGGAACGTCCTTAGGGTTTTGACCCTTTTTAGAATTAAATTAAACATTAAACCTAATTAACTAATTAATTATTTAATTAAAGGAAAAAATGTTTTTGTGTTTTTGTGTTTTTAATGAAAATAAAGAGAAAATAAAAGAAATTAAAAGTTAGCAAAAACCTAATTCTAAATTGTTTTTATTTATTATGAAAAAAAATTAAAGTTGCTCTAATTTTAAAAGACTAAATTAATTAACCATATTTATTTACAAAAAAAAGGTAATTGAAATTAATAAAAATGTTTTTTTTTAGTTTTTTTTCTTCTGAATTTTATGGAAAAAATAATTATTTGTGAATTAATTAAATAATAATAATAATAATTAATGCAAGAAAATAAAAAGAAAGAAAATAAGAAAAGAAATGCTAAATCAAGGAGGTGAAGGCCAGATTTTGGAGGCTTTATTTGCAATCTCAGGCCCATTAGCACTCAACCCGTTTGACCTTACTGATTCTCCAGAGCATGTGTTGACTGGGAACATGGTGGTCATCCACTCTAAGCCCTTGGATTTGGGTTTGAGGCCACATGGCAGGCTGATGCGTGGGATGCATGATACACCTCCTTTTGAACCCTGTATGCAATTATGTAAAGAAACAAAAGAATGAATATTTTGGGGGACCTGGGATTCGAACCCAGGTCCCAGCGCTCACTACACCAACGCCTTAGCCAGCTGTGCTGCATGTTTCATTTGACATAATAATAAGAAATGGTTAATATATTTGTAAATCAACGCCTATGCCTAAAAAACAAAAAAACGCGTGTGACTTTCAAACGGGCCAATCACGTTGTGACGTATCATCATCTTCTTCCTCACAATTCCTGGTTATTTACCTGTGGATTTTTATCCGCAGGTAGTTTCGTAGGCTTGTCCTAGAATCGTCCCTAGGCCTCAAAAATCCATTCTAAGACCATGGTTGGTCTCGTCCAAGTCTCCTGACCACGTCTATGCTTATAGTTTGTCCCAATTTCACCTGTAGACAAAACGCCTAAAAACAACATATATAAACCCTAGGCACGGGTTTTGTCATACAAGGCATGAAAGTGGAATTGAATAATGCAGTTATGTTAGGAATCAAACAAGCAACATGATTATGCCAATATTTTTGAGAAACAATGTAAGAATGAAGAGTTCATGTTTCATGTACAGGGGCGAATTTGGAAGAACTTACAGCGTGATATGATGGACCTTAGGACGTGGCAAGGGTTGCTTTAGCTTCAGGGTATGGCAAAGAAGAGAGTCACGTTCTCCTTTTGGCCTGAAAATGCTTGCAACACTCCTTTTGATCTCACACTTTTTTGACACTTTTTGGATTTTGCTCTGGCCGTTTGTGCGCACTCTAGGTCGTGAATGCTATATGGCTTGCTTGCATATGTATGTATCAATGAGAATTAAGTCACATTAGGAGCCTTAAACTTGTGCCATTATGTTTTGGATTTTGTTTGACCACCATTGAAGAACATTCCTTTCTTGGTCCAACAACCATGATTTTGTGTACAAAAATAGCTTGCACGAATTTGGCAGCTAGAAAATGCTTCATGAAGGCTATTCAAACCACAAGATACCATTTAATTAAATTTTTTAGATTTATTTGAATTATTATGGATTTAAAATGAATTTAATCCATAAAAATTAAATAAAAATGAAAAAAATAAATATTTGGTCTTGAGATTAATCATGGGACACGTGGGTGGCATGACAAGGCTGAATCAAGTGGAAGAAAGTGGGCCCTTTTGTCAAAAAATGAAGTTTCAAGGATAGTTGACTTTTGCCATTTCACAAAAATCTCCCAACTTCTCCAATGCATATCTTGCTCAATTTTGATCATATGAATATGTTCTTGGACATTTTGGAAAGGTCTTGAAGTCCTCTAACCAATTCCTTTGGTCCCATGTCACTTTGATTTACCAATCTCAAGTTATGGTCTTTGACTTAAAATGCCTTTTTGTTGACTTTTGAAAACGACCTATAATGTTGAAATTGATAACTTTTTGTGAGAGAATTTCTTGGACTTGGAATGTGAAAATGAGTTGTAGGAAATGTCACCCCCTTCAAAATGAGCATTGGATGGGATTTTTCTGATGAACCATGAAAACGTTATGCCTTGGTCAAGTTACAGTTGACTTTTCAGCTGTCCAAAAATGGAAACTTTTGCATCTTGATGATTTTTGAGCCATGCTTGTGGAATCATGGTCAAGACTTGATCAAATGATTATTGTGGCTTCAAAATAAGATGTTGACCAAATTTTTTGACTTTTGACTGCCAAATGACCATTTTGCCCCTGCAGTTGATTGTGGAGCAACTAGGGCTTTTGACTGTGCAACTTGACCTTGTGAGCTTTGAAACTTGGCATGTAGATGCTTGACAATGTATATAGGCACATGGGACTTGATTGAGCCCTTGAAAACCTCAACTTCCTTGCAAGAACCAAAACCCTAATTTGACTGGCTTAAGAGGGTGGTTGACTGTGCAATCCCTTGAGAAGACTTGAGCAAATTGAGATGATGCTTGTCAAAACTTGAAGAATATGGGAGGGCAGATTTTGGGGTACAACACTAGCATATAGTTAGAGGTTGTTATGGTTAGAAAGTTTGTTGGGGTTCTGTTTGAGTTTGTTAGAGTTCTGTTTTAAATGTTTGTAGTTTGGACTGTTAGAAGATGGTTAGGGAATGAATGAGGTTGGTTAGAAAGCGGTTACGGTAGTTAGGAAGTTGGTTAGGAAAATGTTCTGAATTGGAAGTTAGAAACAGTTTGGAAGCATTTGGTTAAAACTGAAGGTTAGTTATATGGTTTTTGGTTTTTGAGATAACAGTTAGGGAGCTGAGTTGGCTTTTTATTATGCAGGGTGTTTGGAAAGTGGTTAGAAAAGTTGTTCTGTTTAGGTTTGGTTAGTAATTCTATAGGTTAGGATTCTTGAAATTAGCAAGAGTTAGAAGTTATTATTTTTTTCATTTGGTGTGAATTGTTGTTCTGAATTGGTTATAGGTTCTTCTGTTATGGATGCATAACGAACTGGTCTTTCTTATCAATTGATGCAGGGCTATTCAAACTTTGGCTAATTGAGATTGGTTTCCTTAATGATGCAGGCTATGAAGAGTTCGAAGAACGACAGAAGGCTTAAAGAATTCTCTTGGATAAAAGGCATAGTAATAGTATCAGGTTAAATGGAGGCTCGACTCATGATGTGAAAAGTTGGGAAAGGCTTGGTCATGGGACTTGGATTTATTTGTAATTTTGTAATATTCGGTGCATTTTCTTTGTGTAAATTCCTTCTATTTTGGAAAGTAGATGGTTTGGAGTTGTAATGGTATGATTGAATGTAACATAAAATATGAATTCTTTTGCTTTGTAAAGAAGTTTGCTTTCACTTTCATGATGAGTAATCCAAAGAAATGGCTTTGAAACTTCTTTTAGTCAAAATGATGTTATCCTTGTATCTTGAATTCACTTTATGACCATGTTCTCATATTAAATCGAATATCTACGTATGCCATTATTGAATACAAATAGCCTCTAACTCAATGCTTGCACCTAGAGCTCTTGAATACCCAAAGCCATGTGGTCCAAATACCAATTAAATTTTCTTAGACTAAGAAAACTTACTAGACTCTAGTTTGCAATAACCATACCAATATCTCTGATAACTTGCACCTCAAGTAATGATAAAACCCCTTTGAAATTTATTAATGAACAAATCCACGTGGAACCATTCTTCAAGCCTGCACGATTAGGGAAGTAAACCCTAACTCTTTCAACCCTAAAGTAACCTGGAGGAATGACTTTGTATTTTGATGAAAACGAGTCTCTTGATAAAGGAGGAAATTCCCAATGAAAACCAACTCTAATCCCTCAAACACTGATCGATGAAGAACCATGTTAATCCAAGCTTGCATGAAGATGATAGCCTAAAAGCACAAAGAAACCCTAATTCCTCAACATCTTTGATTCAAAAGATTGACCCTCGATGAAATTGGATGGTGAAGACCTTGTGTGATCGGTGGATCTGGAACTGACTGTTTAACGCTGGTTCGCGAAATGTCGCGGAAGCAAGAGTCGCCACCGTCTTTTATTTTCTCCAAATGGAAAGGACAAAAGCACAGAAAAATTCCTTAAAGAGATTGCTCTCGGTTCGGGAGGTAGATTATAGAAAGGGAAGGTGTTAGCACCCTTTCTATCCATGGTTATCCATGGGCTCTTAGATACTTGCTCATTTGTGTTTTCAAAAATGGTTTGCTTGCTTTTCAACTGTGGGTTTAAAAAAAGTTTCTTTGAAAATTTCAGTTCGACTCTTGTATCAGTCCTCAAGAGTGTTTGAAAAATCTGCTTTCGAAAGCTTTTTGAAAATGTGTTGGTGTGAAAAGTATTTTTTTTTTGTTTTTGAAATTAGAGCAAGTATCTAGAGTTGTCTACCTACCCTAAGGAATTCGTCTGTGTAAATATCCTTTAAAGTAGTGCCATCCCACCATTGAGAGGTAGGTAGCACCACTATTGGAGGTGTTCGGGTCAATTCGAGGTTCGGGACATGGTGATCACCAGAGAAATGAGAAGACACCTTAGAAGCTACCCTCATGCCAGGTTCCCGGATCATGAGGACTTACTAAGACATCCTCTACTCGACGATCACCTTTCGAGGCAAGGCAACAGTGAGGCGTACCCTAGGGGTGGTGTGTGATTTATGTGTCATGTTCATTTGCATTTATCTTGTTCATGTCAAAGTGATCTAAGCGTTTGTTTTCATTTTAGGCCATTCATTCTTGCATGCCATTATTTAACAATTAAAAATTGCGAGAAAGATAAAATTCTAAACTATTACAAAGGCGCGGGTCCACATCGCAAAAATTTCCAGGACCCGATTTGACAGAAAAATAATAAAGAAATAAAGCAAAGTGCGAAAGATAAATGTTACATGGCTTTGGGAGAGGTACATAAATATTAAAAGAAAAAGAAATAAATACGCGAATTGAATTAAAATCGGGAATGCGAGGGCGTTGGACCCTTTTAAAGAAATTGAATTAAAATTACGAAATTAATTAAATTAAATGTGAAAGGAAACTATTTTTGGTTTTTTTGTATTTATGAGAATTTAATGAGATTAATTGAAATTAAAATGCTAACCCTAATTCTAATTGTTTTTTTTAGTTTATTAAAAAATATTAAAGTTTAAACCTAAGTTAACCTAATTAATTACATGGTAATTTAATTACAAAAATAAATAATATTTATATATTAGTGAAGAAAAAGGATGAAGGATGAAAAGATTTGAAACCCTAATTCTATCAATTTTTAAGTTTTATTGAAAAATATTAAGATTAACCCTAGATTAAAACTAATTAATTAATAAAGGTTTTATTTACAAAATATTAAAATATTAAACAAAAATACTTATTTCTTATCTTTTTTCTGATTTTTTATTGTTTTTGTGTTTTTATGAAAAATAATTAAATTAAAATAATAATTGAATTAAAATAAAAAATGAAAAAAGACTTGCAAACCTTGGGGGGTTCTGTCCCCAAATGGAGGTGAAATTCAGTAATTTAGGCCCATTAACCTTTGGCCTCTTTGACTTTTCCACTAGCGCGCATGTGTGTTGACTGAGGTTCACCATGCTCTCCAGATCTGGGCTCTTGGATTGATGAGATTGGCCAAGTGGCGTGTTGGAGATTGTGGACGCATGGTGGTCCTTAGTGCTGAAGCTGCATAGAATCATTAATAGGAAAACAATATTGAAGGGGTGGGGGACCTGGGATTCGAACCCAGGTCCCAGGGGTTACCAGCGTGTCCTTTAACCAGTGGAGCTGCTTCGTTTATCTGTATATCATATAACTAATAAATATAATAAAACAAACAAAATGTTAGTGCTTCTTTTTCGCGCGAGATTCAAACAATCCAATCACTGATGGCCACCTCATCTTCTTCTTCTTTGTTCCCTGAAACAAAAAGGTTAGCAACGGTTTTGAACCGTCCTCAAAACCTGCCATGATTCAAAATAGCGATTAGGAATCCTTGCATTAGAAATTAGGCGCGACATATGGATTTGATTGGCATGAAGCTTCTGAATCTGATGGTGCCATTATCGCGTTCCAATTGTTCCTTGAACGCAAAGCCCTAAATCAAAATCCCTGTAACCCTAAAACACGACAATGGTGTTTTTGCATATAGTGTATAAAAATCCAATCAAAGTATGTGGTTAGCTTCAGAATACATCACTTAGTATGAATACACAAACAAAATGCCATGAAAATGCCTAGAACTCAGAATACGAATATGCATTTATATGAAAAAAAAATTGATTTCTGTACACTGATTCAAGGCGTTAGAATTGGTGTTCTTGATCCAGGAGCCTTCCTTGATGTCCCAGGGAGGTGATAGAGTGGTTGTTTTGGCTTGAAAACCCTTGCAATGGTGATTTCAGTTTCAGAATTTTCTTGAAAAAATGTCAACTTGGTTATGGCTTTTGGGCGCAACTTTCAGGTTATGGGCACGAGGGTTAGCATTAGTATGTATAGATGAATGATTAGGTCAAAGCATTTGGTCAGAAAATCCATGAATTGATGGAAAGGATATTTGATTTTTATGCCATAACTTTTCAAATCTTTTTCATGCAAACTTAGTCCAAATCATGTTCAATCACCAAGATACTTTCCAAATCTGATTATACACAAAATCTTGAGATTATTTCATGCACAAAAAGATTCAAAAAATTAGGTTTAGTATTTTTCACCTATTTAATTTAATTAAATGAATTATTAATAATTAAAAATCCAAATAAATAAATAAAAATGATAAAAAACTTCCCTTTTGGCCAAGTGGTCGTGCACATGCCTTGGATGATGAATTGTGGAAGAAAAAGAGACCCATTAGCAATTTTAGGTCATTTGAAGCAATGTTGACTTTTCAAAATATCCAAAAATTTCCCAACTTCCACAAGGCATTACTTGCTCAATGTTTAAGCTTTGCTCATGTTCTTGGACATTTTGGAAAGGTCTTTGAGTCCTATAACCAATGCCTTTGGTCCCATGTCATTTTGATTTACCAATCTCAAGTTATGGCCTTTGACTTAAAGTCTCTTTTTGTTGACTTTTGAAAATGACCTATAATATTGAAATTGATAACTTTTTGTGAGAGCATTTCTTGGACTTGAAGTGTGAAGAGGAGTTGTAGGAAATGTCATTCTCTTCAAAATGAGCTTTGGATGGAATTTTTATGATAATCCATGTGAAAGTTATGCCTTGGTCAAGTTACAGTTGACTTTTTCAACTGTCCAAATATGGAAACTTTTGCATCTTGAGACTTTTTGAGCCAAACCTTGAGAATCATGATCAAGCATTGATCAAATGATGTTTGTGGCTTCAAAATGAGATGTTGACCAAAAATTTGAACTTTTGACTGTCAAATGACCATTTTGCCCCTACAGTTGACTGTAGTGCAATTAGGGTTTTGACTGTGCAATTTTGTGCTGAAAGTCTTGAAACTTGGTATGAGGATGCTTGACCATATTTATAAGCATATGGGACTTGATTGGACCCTTGGAAACTTCATTTTCTTTGTCAGAATCAAAACCCTAATTTTGACTGTTAGGAGGCCCTTGAACTGTGCAACCCTTGGGGAATTTTGAAGCATGCTTTTGACAAATCTTGAAGAATATGGGAGGGAAAATTTTTGGGTACAACAGTTGCCCCTGTTCAATCTTCTTAAACCTGAGGATGCAGATTGGCTGACGTGCCTTTCGTAATCCGAAGGTGGAAGATGATTGAACACTAGAGTGCCCAGAAATTTGCGCTCACATAGTAGCAGTGTGATGATGGGAATGGGCTTATAGATGCCATTTGGAGCTTGATGGATAGGATGATGGGCTTATAGATGCCATTTGGAGCTTGATGGATAGGATGATGGGCTTATAGATGCCATGCTAAGAGATGATGGAAGGTGGATGGGCTTATAGATGCCATCTGGATGTTGATCGCGTAAGAGCTTCCTTAGCGAGAACTTGCATACCTGCAAAAAAGGAAAATGATTACCTGACCTGTTGCAGGAGCTGGTTTTCAAATTCTTTGTGTAGATGTGTCTTGACTGGTTATAGGAGCTGGATCTGGAGCTTCAAACGGTGATGAATGAACCAGGGATGGTTACTACCTCAACAGGAACGGTGAGAGAACCTCAGGCGACTACAACCTCAACAGCAAACATTGAGAGAATCTTGGATAATTTCAACCTCAACAGCAATCATTGAGAGAATCTTGGATAACTTCAACTTCAACAGCAATCGTTGAGCGAATCTTGGATAACTTCTACTAAGTCTTTATCAGGAAAATCTGTCTGGGGTCGATTTAACTGGACTAGAGAAGGCCTTGGACTGGATAAGAAACAGAGAAATCTTTGGAGTCGATTTAACTGAACCGGTCTGGGTCTGGAAATGTCTTCAACTGGATAAGAAACAGAGAAATCTTTGGAGTCGATTTAACTGAACCAGAGAAGGCCTTGGACTGGATAAGAAACAGAGAAATCTTTGGAGTCGATTTAACTGAACCGGTCTAGGTCTTGAAATGTCTTCAACTGGATAAGAAACAGGGAGATCTTTGGAGTCGATCTGACTGAACCAGAGAAGGCCTTTGACTGGATAAGAAACAGAGAAATCTTTGGAGTCGATTTAACTGAACCGGTCTGGGTCTGGAAATGTCTTCAACTGGATAAGAAACAGAGAAATCTTTGGAGTCGATTTAACTGAACCAGAGAAGGCCTTGGACTGGATAAGAAACAGAGAAATCTTTGGAGTCGATTTAACTGAACCGGTCTAGGTCTTGAAATGTCTTCAACTGGATAAGAAACAGGGAGATCTTTGGAGTCGATCTGACTGAACCAGAGAAGGCCTTTGACTGGATAAGAAACAGAGAAATCTTTGGAGTCGATTTAACTGAACCGGTCTAGGTCTTGAATGTCTTCAACTGGATAAGAAACAGGGAGATCTTTGGAGTCGATCTGACTGAACCAGAGAAAGCCTTTGACTAGATAAGAAACAGAGAAATCTTTGGAGTCGATTTAACTGAACCGGTCTAGGTCTTGAATGTCTTCAACTGGATAAGAAACAGGGAGATCTTTGGAGTCGATCTGACTGAACCAGAGAAGGCCTTTGACTGGATAAGAAACAGAGAAATCTTTGGAGTCGATTTAACTGAACCGGTCTAGGTCTTGAATGTCTTCAACTGGATAAGAAACAGGGAGATCTTTGGAGTCGATCTGACTGAACCAGAGAAGGCCTTTGACTGGATAAGAAACAGAGAAATCTTTGGAGTCGATTTAACTGAACCAGTCTAGGTCTTGAATGTCTTCAACTGGATAAGAAACAGGGAGATCTTTGGAGTCGATCTGACTGAACCAGAGAAGGCCTTTGACTGGATAAGAAACAGAGAAATATTTGGAGTCGATTTAACTGAACTGGTCTAGGTCTTGAAATAGCTGAGAACTTAACTGAATCTTTTCCTGAAAGGTAAGGGTCAATCATATGCAATGCATGATATGGGTCAAGCAATGATGTTCTCAACATAAATGAGATTTGTAAGATATGATGCGTACATGCATGCTATAATGATGTATGCGATGTTTACAAATGTATGTTTTTCGTCTAGGAAAGTAAATCCTTGACGGGTGCCGGGAAGTCACTCCTGGGCTGATGTTGGAGAATAGATTTTTGCTTCCGCTGGGGACGATAGTTGCAAGAATACCGGTAGGAGAAGATAACTCCGTTTGGGGAATAAACTTGGCGAATGATTACTCTGCAGGGAGAAAAGTACCCTAGAGATCTTGCTGGGGAGCAATACTCGGTGGGGAGAGAGATACTTTGCTGGAATGTTGATAATAATTTGCTGGGGATACCCTTGTTGTGTTGGAAGTGTTAATAGACTTCGCTGGGGATAAGAAGACTGCGTTGACGACGATCTTTCCGTGGCTTTTAGCTGAGGATAACCCAGTTATATCCTGGTAAGGACATAACTCTTTGAATAAAGCCGGACGACGCATTCGTGCTCTGTGAGGATAAGCTTCCAGAATCTATTGGGGATAAGCTTACTGCTTGGGGAGACGGACTCTCACCTTCCTGGGGAAGCTGGATTGGACTCTCCTGGGGAAATTTTGAATCGTATCGGGAAGTGACTCCACTGAATGCTTGATGTACCGCCGGGGAACAATCTTTAGACCAAGATTGCCGGGGATGCTTGTTAGGAATGTATACTGCTGGGAATGTTGAGCTCTGCGGGAGGATACCCAACTTCTTTAAGGTTTGATGATATAGCTTGGGGAGAGTGCACTGACTTTGCTGGCTTACTCTCTGGGGGATTGAGATATCTGGTTATGTTTTTCAACTGAACCTACTTTGGTACCTTGGAGGACAGCATAACTAGATTGCTTGGACAACTCTTTATTGCCCCTGTTTCCATGGGAGAAGGCACCTGTGGGGGGCTGATAGTTGTTGATAGACCAAGCTTCTTCTGGTAGGCAGGTGACAAGATGACAGGACATAGTCGTACGCTTTAATCCCTAACTTTTGCCTGGACCGCCCTTTCGGGTTTTCAGTCCACCGGGATACCCATTTTTGCCCAAGCCGCCTTTTCAGGTTTTCGACTTGCCGGGTGTACAGATTTTTAATTTTATCCCTTATTTTTGCCCGAACCCTTTTGGTTCGCCGAGAAGCCCTTATTTTTGCCTAGGTGTGTCAACCTAGCGGGTCTTTGATTACGCGTAGTATTCTTTTCGACTATGTCCATGCTCTCAGGATGTAGGGAGATGCCCCTGTTATAAGTGTTTTATCATGCCACCAGAAGATGTTTGGTCATGCAATATTCGTTGCGGGAGTGTCCCAAGTGACTCGGGCGGAGATCTGCCCCAGGCTAATAGGCCTTTGAGAGATTCTACGAATCTTGACTTAACTGCCCCAGATGATGGACAATGGTCATGCCATGCCCCTTGATTGGAAGCGCTTTTGTTCATTAAACTTCGTCGTGCGAACTTCTATGCTGTTCAAACAAAAAGTCATATGCAAACAAAGTTATGTTAAAAATGCAAAGCCTATGTCTGTCTTGAAGATTTTGAAAATGCATTCTTTTTCATAAAACAAATGAATGTTTGTAAAAACGTGAGGTCAACTCCTTCTTTATAGTAAGCCTTAAGGAGTCAGGATACCTTTCGTAACAGTATGCTTTCGAACTAACCCATGCTTCAACTAGGACTTTTAAGGGTTATAACATGGCCTGGTTCATGGTTCAAGAAACAAAGGATAAAGGCTCAAATTATTTATACCCACCCACTCTTCGTGATGTTCTCCAAACCTAAACTCAGTTGATCATACGTTAGACCTTGTTTGAGTTTTTTGCTCTGATTTTCCGGTGATGATTCGGATGTTGATAACTCATTTTGAATAGGCAGTCATTCCTTTTTTGTTGAGGGTTTATAGGACCTCTTTTTTCCTTGATTTTATTATCCCTATTTTTTGCCTGAACTGTTTCCTTTTTTGGAATTACAGTCAGCGGGATGCCCCAGTTTTGTAAGTCTCCTTCATGGGTTTTGACTTAATGGGTTTTTTTTATTTTTTTTTATTTTGAAAGATAATGACTGCCTTTCTTTATTGATCATTCGGAACCATCACTATCTTTCTTTGTTTTGTAAGGATCTTTTTGGTGCCATTCGTTATGCACTTGGATCAACTGAGAGAACTACCCTGCCCCAGGTTATGATAAAGGGTTTTAAATTTCGAAAAGAAAAAACTCCTACTTCTTTGGCTCAGATGGGTTGACGAGGGATTATCATCCTTATAACTCCAGTGTTTAGGAATTGAAACAATGCCTGTACCTCATCAGCAGGGTCTGTTCAAAAGCATACTGTAAAGATAGCGGTATCGTTTTCGTCATCCTCCCTCAAGAGGCTTAGAATTAATGAGAGTTGATCATCAGAAAAAATATGAAAATAATTTGCATATAGTGAATACGAATATATTGCTTCAAAACAGACATATGTAATGCATTAATGAAATAACAATGTTTGGCATGAATATTATTGTTTGAATAAACAAAGAAAAATACGACTTGAATTCAAATGAACAAAAAAGTGCTTTCTATCCTAGCCATGTTTTGGCATGGGAGCAGTGATCACGTTGGGAGCCTCGGGCGCCTCGAACTCAATCTCCTTTGCGTCAATCAAGTCTTGGATCTTATTTTTCAAGCTCCAACAATCATCTGTAGTATGCCCCGGGCTGTCAGAGTGATAAGCGCAGCGGGCGTTGGGGTTATACTTCGGTGACGTTGTATTTTGATTCTTCGGAGCTTCTTTTAGAGTTACCAGCTTGGTCTCCAGCAACTGTGGCAATATCTTGGATAAGGTCATGCTGAGCCGAGTGAACTGCCTTCTCTCGCTCTTTTGTTGGTTGTGATGTTGAAGAGCACCAGCAGGTTTTGAGATCACCATTGCATTGGCAGCTTGGCGGCGTTCTGGTCTATTCTGTCTCCTTGAACCATAGACGGCATTGGATTCCTTCTTAAAAGGTTTTTTATCGGTGCTCGATGAAGCATCCTTCTGTATCTTCCCAGCCTTGATACCAGCTTCGATCCTCTCCCCAGTCAAGATCAGATCTGTAAACCCAACAGAAGAGTTCCCAATCAGATGGTTGAAGAATGGCCCGGATAGGGTCCCCAAGAACATGTCGACGAGCTCGCGGTCAGTCAGAGGTGGTTGTACCCTCCCAGCAAGGTCCCTCCACTTCTGCGCATATTCTTTAAAACTTTCTCCCGATCCTAACGACATACCCTGGAGTTGGGTACGCGTATGAGCGAGGTTGGCATTGTACTGATACTGCTTGTAAAAAGCAGTAGCCAACTCCTCCCAGTTACGAATCTTGGTTCCGTCCAGCTGATAGAACCATTCGAGATGAGTCCATGAAAGACTCTTCTGGAAGAAGTGGATCCATAAGTTCTTGTCCACAGTATACGGTTGAATCTTCCGCACATAAGACCTGAGATGCAGCCTGGGACAGGATGCCCCATCGTACTTAGCAAAAGAGGGTGCTTTGAATTTGTGTGGGATCACCACACCAGAAGTTAGACCCAAATCTCCGAAATCCAAACCAGGCACTTGTTGAATTGCCATTGCATTCAGGCGCTCTTCCAACTGTTTGTACTTGTCCTCAGCAGGAGGGTATTGTTTGTTGTTGAAATCTGTCTCGTTGTCGGAGACCACTGGACTGGGAACCCTTTCCTCCTGATGACTGCCTTCCCCAACAGATGGAGTAGTCCTCTCAGCTTCAATCTGCAGTGTGTTCCCAGATCTGCGTCTAGGCCTGAACAAAACAGTCCTCTTCTTCTTTTTTTTCAAGAGCAGGGTCTTCAGATCTTGTTTCCCCTGAGCCAAATTCATGATCAGCTCTTGGAACTGGGCATTCTGAGCCTGGAGGGCCTTGATAGTCTGCTCATTGGATGATTCAGGATTCATGACGATCGGCTGAAATAAACAGCGAAGAAGGTAAGCAACCTGCAGAGAAAGGGGTACTTGTTATGCGATGATATGTATGATATGCATGCAATGTTTTCAAGGACCTCGCGGGATAAACAAGAAAATTTGTTAGAATTTGGGTCCGGTGGCTTGATTGAAGGAACTTCCTGTTGTTGAGAGTCCTTCTTCAAGGGTCAAAGGCTCACCATATCAAGTGGGTCATAGCCCCTGACTTTAGTCATCAGGTCTAGTTTTGGTCTCCAAATAACCTTGGTTAGGGGAACCTTCCCCAGGAGTCGAAGCTCACCATATCAAGTGGGTCATAGCCCCTGACAACCTTGGCTAGAGGAAAATAAATCCTCTTTGCCCCTTGCTGGGATAGTTGATTCACCATGACCTGCATCACAAGCCCTTGAGATCCTTGAAATAGGTTAGGATGTATGCAATGGTATGATGTCATGATGCATGGGGTAATGTGAGTAAACCCTGTTATGAGTCCCCATCAAGGACTATAAACAAACCCTGCAAGTAGTTTATGTGTCAGATAACACGCATGCAATTAGTCAAGTACGAAGGCACACAAGTCACACAAGAGAAGCCCTTAGAGTTTAGGCCAACATGAGGTCTAGGTGTTACCCTCTTTCAGTTGGTTGGTTCATACCTGTCCTATCAAAGTAGCCGGGTTCTTAGAGGATCCCAATATCATTGACTACCCTCAATCGGTCATAACTCCAGCATCGCAATCTTTTATTGCGGCCAGAACCATCACGAGAGTTTAGCCTCAATGGGCGTAGCATACTGCTACTGTTCTAATGGCCAAGTTGAGTCATTTAAGGTTCTAAGGTTGTTGGTGCTTAATGACTCCTTGGAAGACCCATATTCTCCCCGTTTCAACACGAGGGATATCGGTACAGACCAAGGCGCCACACCAACGTAGCCACTGCTTCACCCATATCGGTATACGCCGGACAGGTCCCTCACAGCTTATGCTACCTAAACAGGGTATCCCCAGATCCGGGTTAGGATCTATGTAACTCCCATGCAACCCACAATTTAAAGCAAGCAAAGTAATACAATTGAAAACACAGTTATGAACTACCCTAAGGTACACCTCACTTTAAAAGAAGTCCCCAGCAGAGTCGCCAATTCTGTGATCGGTGGATCTGGAACTGACTGTTTAACGCTGGTTCGTGAAATGTCGCGGAAGCAAGAGTCGCCACCGTCTTTTATTTTCTCCAAATGGAAAGGACAAAAGCACAGAAAAATTCCTTAAAGAGATTGCTCTCGGTTCGGGAGGTAGATTATAGAAAGAGAAGGTGTTAGCACCCTTTCTATCCATGGTTATCCATGGGCTCTTAGATACTTGCTCATTTGTGTTTTCAAAAATGGTTTGCTTGCTTTTCAACTGTGGGTTTAAAAAAAGTTTCTTTGAAAATTTCAGTTTGACTCTTGTATCAGTCCTCAAGAGTGTTTGAAAAATCTTCTTTCGAAAGCTTTTTGAAAATGTGTTGGTGTGAAAAGTATTTTTTTTGTTTTTGAAATTAGAGCAAGTATCTAGAGTTGTCTACCTACCCTAAGGAATTCGTCTGTGTAAATGTCCTTTAAAGTAGTGCCATCCCACCATTGAGAGGTAGGTAGCACCACTATTGGAGGTGTTCGGGTCAATTCGAGGTTCGGGACATGGTGATCACCAGAGCAATGGGAAGACACCTTAGAAGCTACCCTCATGCCAGGTTCCCAGATCATGAGGACTTACTAAGACATCCTCTACTCGACGATCACCTTTCGAGGCAAGGCAACAGTGAGGCGTACCCTAGGGGTGGTGTGTGATTTGTGTGTCATGTTCATTTGCATTTATCTTGTTCATGTCAAAGTGATCTAAGCGTTTGTTTTCATTTTAGGCCATTCATTCTTGCATGCCATTATTTAACAGTTAAAAATTGCGAGAAAGATAAAATTCTAAACTATTACAAAGGCGCGGGTCCACATCGCAAAAATTTCCAGGACCCGATTTGACAGAAAAATAATAAAGAAATAAAGCAAAGTGCGAAAGATAAATGTTACATGGCTTTGGGAGAGGTACATAAATATTAAAAGAAAAAGAAATAAATACGCGAATTGAATTAAAATCGGGAATGCGAGGGCGTTGGACCCTTTTAAAGAAATTGAATTAAAATTACGAAATTAATTAAATTAAATGTGAAAGGAAACTATTTTTGGTTTTTTTGTATTTATGAGAATTTAATGAGATTAATTGAAATTAAAATGCTAACCCTAATTCTAATTGTTTTTTTAGTTTATTAAAAAATATTAAAGTTTAAACCTAAGTTAACCTAATTAATTACATGGTAATTTAATTACAAAAATAAATAATATTTAATTATTAGTGAAGAAAAAGGATGAAGGATGAAAAGATTTGAAACCCTAATTCTATCAATTTTTAAGTTTTATTGAAAAATATTAAGATTAACCCTAGATTAAAACTAATTAATTAATAAAGGTTTTATTTACAAAATATTAAAATATTAAACAAAAATACTTATTTTTTATCTTTTTTCTGATTTTTTATTGTTTTTGTGTTTGTATGAAAAATAATTAAATTAAAATAATAATTGAATTAAAATAAAAAATGAAAAAAGACTTGCAAACCTTGGGGGGTTCTGTCCCCAAATGGAGGTGAAATTCAGTAATTTAGGCCCATTAACCTTTGGCCTCTTTGACTTTTCCACTAGCGCGCATGTGTGTTGACTGAGGTTCACCATGCTCTCCAGATCTGGGCTCTTGGATTGATGAGATTGGCCAAGTGGCGTGTTGGAGATTGTGGACGCATGGTGGTCCTTAGTGCTGAAGCTGCATAGAATCATTAATAGGAAAACAATATTGAAGGGGTGGGGGACCTGGGATTCGAACCCAGGTCCCAGGGGTTACCAGCGTGTCCTTTAACCAGTGGAGCTGCTTCGTTTATCTGTATATCATATAACTAATAAATATAATAAAACAAACAAAATGTTAGTGCTTCTTTTTCGCGCGAGATTCAAACAATCCAATCACTGATGGCCACCTCATCTTCTTCTTCTTTGTTCCCTGAAACAAAAAGGTTAGCAACGGTTTTGAACCGTCCTCAAAACCTGCCATAATTCAAAATAGCGATTAGGAATCCTTGCATTAGAAATTAGGCGCGACATATGGATTTGATTGGCATGAAGCTTCTGAATCTGATGGTGCCATTATCGCGTCCCAATTGTTCCTTGAACGCAAAGCCCTAAATCAAAATCCCTGTAACCCTAAAACACGATGTTGTACCCCAAAATTTTCCCTCCCTTTCTTCAGGAAACCATCTTAGATTTTTCAAAATCCCCTGGAACAAATCCAAGTCCTGAGTTATCCTTTTGCCCAAGCAAGTCACTTACAAGAGCAAGATGATCTCACAAACTCCAAAAACAATGCTTTCATCTTGAGGAAAATCAAATTCTAAGTGCTTAGAATGTTTCTTTAAAATAAATGTTTTTTTTGGAAAAAATCAGCGCTTCAGAACTTCTGGATCCATTCCAGATGAAGACGGTCAGAAGTTGCAAGCTTGGCTCAGGATGGTCAGAAGTTGTCTCTTCAGCAGCTACATCAGTTCAATCAGAAGTTATAAACGTGGTTCAGAGTGTAAGCCTCAAACAGAACATACCCCTTCAGCAGTTACACAAGCTCAGTCAGAACTTGCTAAAGGAATGCAAGAGAAATATGAAAGTACAAAGGCTCCTTCAGAACAGGTTGAAGACAGAAGATGAAAGGTCAGAGGGATAGGTGTCACATTGATACAGAATCTCTAAGTCCAGATTGTCCAGAAGTAGATCCAAGGAACGTACCAGAAAACAAGGAGAATCTCCAGAGCTTGCTAAGACAACAGGTAGCCAAGGCCAGAGCATGGTTTACGCTGATGATTCAACAACCAGAATGTTGGTATTGACAGGTCTTGTCACCATTTAATGACCATTAATGCTTCCAACCACTCCTGAGCGATCACGTGTGGCTTGGAAAATGCTTTTGCACAGATTCTGGCATGGGTCTTCACGCCACCGCCCATTTCAGAGGTCACTTCCCCCAATCCACGCCTGCTGCTGCTACCTAGGCTGAAAAATAGTTGTTATCACAACTTCCCAGGAATTTCTGTCAAAGAACCAGTTCAAACTCTGTTGGCGCCTTAAATGTTCAAGATATCCACAAGAACTTTGCCTATAAATAGAAAGCTTTCACCACTGCAAAAGAGGTTCAAGAAGTTCAAGAAAAGAAACAGAAAATTGATAAGAGAGAAACGAAACTCCTAGCAACATAACATTCTGAAACTCTGCCAAAATTTCCAGCTTTGTTTCATAACTTTAAGTTTCTCACCTTCAACTTCATCAAACACCCAGCTCTTTTCTGTAAACCAAAAACGTTCTTTCCAAACTTCTGACCCTATACACGTATACACCTTCACTTCCCCTTTTCCAAATCTGTCCAGAACACCACCAGAACCAAAAACTAACTTTCACCCACCATTTTTCCAGAAAGTCAGGTAAGCACCTGCTGACCCTCACCACACTGTTAAGCATCATCAGCTGTGCATATTCAAGTAACATAATGTAAATATTCATGTTATTGCTGTTTATGTTCTGAGGACTCTCATACCTCAGAACATTCTGAGCCAGTTTAGGACTCGCCTGTGACCTTGGTGATTCTGACCTCTGAGACATTTTGTTATTTTGCTGGATCTGTTCCAAATATGTTTTCTGTTTTGTGGAGTAACAACATGTTTGCAGATGTTTTGATTAGTGCAGGAAAAAGCCAAGTGCTGACTTTGACGTTAGCACATCTGAAGCCTGTTTTGCTGTCAATGACATCAGAACCTCTGAGAGTTATTGCCTTTTCAGCAGAATCTGAACTTCTGGGTTCTCCACTAACAAACTTCTGTCTTGCAGCGCAGGGAAATCAGAACTTCTGGTTTCCCCACTAACAAGGTTCTGTTTTGCAGGTTCTAGAGTCAGAAGTTCTGACTCATCCAGTTTCACCAACAGGTTGATCATCTGACAGCGGATCTGGGTCAGAACTTCTGATGGCCTCCCAACAGCGCGCAGGCTCCCTCTCTCTCTCTATATATCTTGTTTTCCGCTATTTTCTTTTTTGTCTATTTTTCTCGTTGAACCCCCATGTACAAATGTGTATCCCCCTCCCCTAACTATTGTAATAGCGTAGGATTTTACATTTCCGCTTCTTATTGCTAGTAATTAGGACGTGTATGGCAAGATAAAATCAATGAAATAGAAAAACCTAATTCAAAGAAAAAACTCTTGTATGCAATAAAACACACTTGCACACTAACACCCCTAGGGTACTCCACTTTGTTGCCTTCAAATAAATGGACCATATTGTATGTTGAACTTCTTTGGGCAAAGCAGACAATTTGAATGATCATAGTCCCTCAATAAAACTTTTCAAAAACAAACAAAAACAAATGATCAAGTCCCTTAAAGAAAATTGCCCAAAGACATTTAACGCCGTTGCAATTATGGTCTAAACGATGACCCGCGCCTGTCCCTTTCACATCCTAACACAAGATTGTCCACCAAATTCAATGGTGGAACGAACTTGTTAAAATGGTTAAAACATAGCAATAAATCTTTTGAGAAATTTAGGAGTAGACAACCTCTTAGTTACTTGAATCAAACTTGCAAAACAAAACACTTGCCTAATTTCAAAATCACACATCACTACACTTTCAAAACAAACTTCCAAAAAACAAATGAAAACTTTTTCAAAAGACATACATCTTTGTATACATCCCCACATGGATCATTACAAAGGTTGCCACCACATTGGCCTCTTTTCAAAAACATTTTCAAAACCCACACACTCAAGCACCATTTAAAGACAATTGAAAACAAAAGGCAAGTGATCTAAGCAAGTAACTAAGAGCCCATGGATAACCATGGATAGAAAGGGTGCTAATACCTTCCCTTTCTATAATCTACTCCCCGAACCCAAGAAAACATCTCAAAAGGTTTTTGCTGTGCTTTTTAACCTTTCCTTAGGATAAAATAAAAAGTCGGTGGCGACTCTTGCTAACCGTAACATTTGCGAATACAAACGCAAAACCTCGAGTCAGTTCTCCCACCGTATCACAGAACTGGCGACTCTGCTGGGGATACTGCTTAAAAGTGGAGTAACCTTAGGGTTTAGATCACCTTTGTTTTCAATTGATTGTCTTGTTTGCTTTTACATTTGTGGGCTTTGTATCGGAGTTTTATAGATCCTAACCCGGATCTGGGGATACCTTCTTAGAAAGTAGCAACAAGGCTGTGAGGGAACTGTGCGGGGTATACCGACATGGTTGAAGCAGTCTGCTACGTTGATGTGGCACTTTGGTGTGTACCGGTAACCCTTGAGTTCAGTCAAGGAGAGTACGGGGCCGCCGCGTGGTGTCATGAAGCATCAACTGACCTTAGGAACCTTAATTGAACCATCTTGGCCTTTTAGGGGTAGTGAGATAACTGACTTTGGTGCAGTCCGAGGTTGGTTGATACTCGATACTACACTCAATTGAGGTTTGCTTTCCTGGAATATTTCGGTCGCCAGTTCAGTGGCTAAATCGAAACGATGAACAATGAAAGCAATCCAGTGATATTGGGACCTTTAGAACCCGGTTACTTTTGATAGGACAGGTTGAGCCCACCAAACTTCAAGAGGGTAATACCCAGACCCCATGCAGGCCTAAACTCTAAGGGCTTGTGTGACTTGTGTGCCTTGCCATGTTTTGCCTCTGTGAATGTTTATAGTGCATTTAATCATCACATCATTACATCATACAAACATCATGAGCATTGACTAACCATTTCAAGGGTTTCGAATCTTCATCTTTGTTTTTGTTTTATAGGACATGGAAACTGCTCGCAGAAAGACAATTCAGATTAGCCTTGTAAAGATCCCTCCTCAGCTTAAGGAACTTCTGTCCAGGATTCCCGAGGGTTCTTCATTCAGTGAGAGACATGGGAGACTCATCAACTTGGTTAACACCAACATTGAGGAGGACTTGATAAAGGTCCTGTTCCAATTCTTTGACCCTCTGCATCACTGCTTCACCTTCCCGGATTATCAGTTGGTGCCTACATTGGAAGAGTTCTCCCGACTTCTGAAGGTCCCTATCCTTGATCAACTACCCTACAACGGTACGGAAGAGGAACCCAAGCTTGAAGAGATTGCTAAAGCCTTGCACCTACAGACATCTGACCTCAAGGGACATTGGGAAGTTAGAAGTGGTATCAAAGGGTTCTTAGCCAAGTTTCTGTTTGAAAAAGCCCAAGAATGTTGGAATTCTCTGGACCTACGAGCTTTTGAAGAAGTTGTGGCCCTCCTTGTCTATGGTTTGGTGTTGTTCCCTAACCCAGATCAGCTTATTGATATCAGTGCTGTCCAGATCTTTATGACCAGGAATCCTATACCTACACTGCTGGGGGACATCCTTCACTCATGTTACACTCGAACCATGAGAAGAAGGGGTGTCCTTATGTGTTGCACTCCTCTCTTGGGAAGGTGGTTTATTTCGCATCTTCCACAATCAGTTTTGAAGAACGAGCGGGGTTTTGAGATGGTCACAACGGTTAATGACTCTCACGCATGCAGATATACATTGGTGCCCTAGGTCTAGGGAAGACATCACTATCATTGATCGTTGTGGGGAGTACCCTAATGTTCCTTTATTTGGAATCAAAGGAGGTATTACTTACAACCCATGCCTGGCTTGGAGACAGTTTGGTTATGCTCGGAAAGATGGCCCTCATGACATGTTAATTCCCGACATAGTTTTTGACTTCGACAACGATACTCAAGGACTTCGTCAGAGATTTATCAGAGCTTGGAGGATGCCAAGTAGGATAGACAGCAAGACATTGGGGCACCGGAACTCCATCCCGTTGGAACCTTACCTCAAGTGGGTACGAGCCCGCTCCCAGAAATTAGTGATGCCTTATCCTCATATGCTTCCTGTGATCAAAGAACCAGTCTTGGAAGGAGAAGCATCCTACACCATTCAACATCCCGACATGCCCACCTCCTGGGAAGAGATGCAGAAGAGCTGGATCCAACTTAAGGAAGAACGGAATTCTCTTGAGACCAGTCTACATGCTAGTGAAAAGAAGGTCCTCGAACTCACCCGCCTGCTGCACGAGGAAAGGAATCTCAACACCTACATCGCGCCAAAGAGGATGCGCAATGTCTTTTTACCTTAGGGAGTTATTTTGTAATATTTGGCCCATGAGGCATTTATGTACTAACGAATTTCTCCTTATTAATATGATGTGTGTTCCCTTTTTGTCTGCAACAAATTTTGAATATTCTAAATCCTTGAATGCATTGCATACATACGCATTCCATTGCACCATATGCATAGCAGGTACCCTATTTCGCAGGTTGCTTAATTTTCTTCGCTGTTTGTGTGAACAGTCATCATGAATCCAGAATCATCCAGTGAGCAAGCAATCAAGGCCCTTCAGGCCCAAAGTGCACAGTTTCAAGAGATGGTCCTAAGCCTAGCCCAAGGTCAGCAAGAGTTGAAGACTCTACTCATGAAGAAGAAGAAGAAAAAGAGGACCGCATTGTTCAACACCGGACGCCGATTTGGGAACACACTCCACAATGAAGCTGATCCAACCACTTCTTCTGCTGAGAAAAACAGTCCCCAAGGGGGAGGAGCTCCTAGTCCCGCAGTCTCCGACAACGAGACGGACTATAACGATGAACAATACCCACCCGCTGCTGACAGATACAAGCGATTGGAGGACCGCTTGAGCGCCATGGAAATTCAGAATGTGCCGGGACTGGATTTCGGAGATTTGGGGTTATCTTCTGGGGTAGTCATTCCACACAAGTTTAAGGCGCCTGCCTTCGCCAAGTATGATGGGGTCTCCTGCCCAAAGCTACATCTAAGGTCGTACGTAAGGAAAATCCAACCTTACACGGCGGATAAGAACCTCTGGATTCACTTCTTCCAAGACAGCCTCTCGGGGTCACAGCTTGAATGGTTCTACCAATTGGATGGAGCTAGCATCCGACACTGGGAAGATTTGGCAACCGCGTTCTACAGACAATACCAATACAATTCTGATCTCGCTCCTACGCGTACCCAACTTCAGGGTATGTCTCTAGGAACGGGTGAATGGTTCAAAGAGTACGCTCAAAAATGGAGAGATTTGGCTGGCAGGGTGCAGCCTCCATTAACTGACCGAGAGCTGGTTGATATGTTCCTTGGGACTTTGTCTGGTCCGTTTTTCAATCATTTGGTTGGTAACTCCTCCGCTGGGTTTACATATTTGATATTAACGGGAGAGAGAATCGAAGCTGGAATCAGGTCAGGCAAAATACAGAAGGCTGCCTCTACAAGTGCTGAGAAGAGGCCGTTTAAGAAAGAAGCAAGTGCCGTCTATGGTCCTAGAAGACAAGTCAAGCCCGAAAGTCGTCAAGCCGTCAATGCTTTGGTCATCTCCAAACCTGTTGCTGCTCCTCAGCAGTACAATCAACAAAGAAGCGAAAGGCCCAAGAGGCAGTATACCCGACTAAGTATGACATTATCTCAAATTTTACCCCAACTGTTATCCACCAACCTGGTGACCCTCAAAGAAGCTCCTAAGGTCGTCAACACTGCGTCTCCTAAATACAACCCAAATGCCCGGTGTGCTTATCATTCTGATAGTCCCGGGCACACTACTGATGATTGCTGGGCCTTGAGAAACAAAGTGCAAGATCTGATCGACGCGAAAGAAATTCAGTTCGAAGCGCTGGAAAGACCAAATGTTGTAACGGCTCCTATGCCCCAGCATAGGGTAAATGCCGTTGAGGAAGAAGTGTACGCTGTTTCGGTAGATGAAGTTGTTACCCCTCTGAAGACTGTTAAGAAAAACCTACTGCGGGCCGGTTTATTTCCGGGTTGCGGTAAAGGTTGCCTGTGCTGTGCTATTTCCCTATCTGATTGTCCCTTGCTAAGGCTAGGCATCCAAGGCCTAATGGATAGCAAGGAGATTCTGTTCAAAAAGACTGCTGTTCAATTGGTTCCAATGAAAGAAGTTTCTGTGATTACCATCTTCAAAAATCCAATCAAGGCTTCCCCAAAGAAGCCTATTCAAATCATGACAGTTGCGCCTGTGATCATTACTGTTCCGGGGCCCCTCTCTTACGTGTCTGATAAAGCTGTCCCCTGGCATTATGGGGCAGACGTGTATATAAATGGAATCAAACAAGAATTCGACGCTAGTACCAGTATCTGCGATATCACTGGTCCAGCCAAAGTCACCCGCAGTGGCAGGCTCTTCTCGCCTGACATTGCGCCACCCGCTATTCGAAAACCCCTCCTCATAAAACCTACAAGTTTACCTAGTCCTGTTACTGATCAAGTTGTTTCCCCTGCTACCGAGTCATCAAATGCTCGAGGCAAAGGGATTGAATAAAAGCCTGCCCGGATGGAGACACCAATACCCATAAATGCTGAGGCCTCCCGACAAGAAATGGAGGAGATTCTGAAAATCATAAAGAAGAGCGATTTTAATGTTGTCGAGCAGTTGGGGCATACGCCCTCCAAGATCTCCCTGCTCTCCTTATTGCTATGCTCCGAGGCCCACGCTAAGGCCTTGATCTCATTTCTCAAGACGGCCCATGTGCCGCAGGAAACGTCTGCAGTCCAGTTCACTGACTGCATAGCGAATCTGACAGCGGACAACGGCTTGGGTTTTTCAGATGCTGACCTGACCGCAAAAGGGAGAGACCACAACGATGCCCTGCATGTCTCTATTGAATGCAGGGGCACTACTCTGGCACATGTATTGGTGGATACTGGTTCTTCCTTGAATGTTCTACCGAAAAAGGCTTTGGATCGCCTGGATTATGAAGGCCTGGAGTTGAAACCCAGCAATATCATCGTCAGGGCCTTTGACGGTTCAAAAAGGATGGTTCATGGAGAGGTTAACATCCCTATTCGTGTGGGCTCTCAAGTGTTTGACTCTACCTTTTACATGATGGATATACGTCCATCGTACTCTTGTCTGCTGGGTCGACCTTGGATCCATAAAGCTGGGGCAGTGACCTCCACCTTGCACCAGAAGCTGAAGTATCCCGTCAGGGGGAAGATCGTCACTGTGCAAGGAGAAGAGGAGTATATGGTGAGCCATTTGAATTCCTTCAGGTACATCGAGATGGACGGAGAGTTCATTGAAACCCCCTTCCAGCATTTCGAGGAGGTGCATCCAATTTCAGCAGCTGCAGAGACAACGGCCGAAGAGAGTAATTCCTTGAAGATGGCTTCCCTAAGGGATGCCCGGGCTGTGGTTCAGAAAGGCAATTGTGCACACTGGGGTCAGCTTCCTGACTTCACTCAGAAGAACGACAAGTTTGGGCTAGGCTTTACTGCAGAGGCTCAGAAGACGGTGCGCAAAGAGAAGATCGGAAAGGCTCCGGTGTTTATTTCCGGCTCAAGGGTGAATGCTATCGAGGAGGATGTGGAGGAAGCTGAGTTTGACAGTTGGATCTACCCGACTACCAGCAACGGACCAAGCAACTGGACGACAAAGGATTTTACCCCTATCACATTTGTCACGCAGTAATTGATTCCTTTTGATTTCCAATTTGTAACAAACAATATGTTAAAACTTTGTTGGCTCGGTGTCCTACCCGGGGCATCGTAGCTCCATTTGTGAGGGCTTTTTGTATGACATTTTCATATATCATCAATCAAAACATTGGACGTTTGTTGCATTTCAAATCTTTTTCTCTTTTCCTTTCTGTGTTATATATATTGCAAAACAGCTGTATTTACACACACTCACTTATACAGGTTTCAATCCACTCTGGATCTTACTGGTAACAGCTCTGCTACCGCCAGTTATGACTTCGAAAATCCGATCAACTTGGCCGAAGACGAAGGTGAAGATGATTGCGAAGTGCCTGTTGAACTCGCAAGACTGCTACTACAGGAAGAGAGGGCTATTCAACCACATGAAGAGCCTGTGGAGACAATTAACTTGGGTACTGAGACAGATAGGAAAGAGGTCAAGATTGGTGCCAATCTAGAGCTCAGCGTGAAGCAACGATTGATCCAGATGCTATAAGACTACATGGAGATTTTTGCTTGGTCCTATGAAGATATGCCTGGTTTGGATGCCGACATTGTAGTTCACCATCTGCCAACCAAGGAAGATTGCCCTCCGGTAAAACAAAAAGTTCGACGGATGCGTCCAGAGATGTCTGAAAAGATCAAGGCCGAGGTTATGAAGCAATTTGATGCCGGTTTCCTTGCAGTAACTTCCTACCCCCAGTGGGTTGCCAATGTGGTGCCAGTACCGAAGAAGGACGGTAAAGTCAGAATGTGTGTCGACTACAGGGATTTGAACAGGGCCAGCCCCAAGGATGACTTCCCCTACCTCACATCGATGTCCTTGTTGACAATACAGCTCAACACAAGGTGTTCTCCTTCATGGATGGTTTTTCAGGGTATAATCAGATCAAGATGGCTCCAGACGATATGGAGAAAACTACATTTGTGACTCAGTGGGGCACCTTCTGTTATAAGGTCATGCCGTTCGGATTGAAAAATGCTGGGGCAACCTATCAACGTGCCATGGTTGCTTTGTTTCATGATATGATCCATCATGAAATTGAGGTATACGTTGATGACATGATTGCAAGGTCTCAAACTGAGGAGGAGCACCTTGACCATCTGAGGAAGTTGTTTGATCGACTCAAGTTATACAAGCTGAGGTTGAATCCCAACAAATGCACCTTTGGGGTAAGATCCGGAAAGTTGCTAGGTTTCATTGTAAGTGATGAAGGTATTCAGGTGGATCCTGCCAAGGTAAAAGCCATACAAGAGATGCCGACTCCAAAAACAGAGAAAGAAGTCAGAGGTTTCCTAGGACGACTGAATTATATTGCTCGATTCATCTCGCATCTGACTGCTACTTGTGAGCCAATCTTCAAATTGCTGAAGAAAGATCAAGTAGTACACTGGAATGATGAATGTCAGGCCGCCTTTGAAAGGATAAAGGAATATCTCCAAGAGCCACCCATTCTTATGCCACCGGTGGAAGGAAGACCTCTGATACTATACTTGACTGTACTTGATAATTCAATGGGGTGTGTGCTGGGGCAGCATGACGAGTCTGGCCGAAAAGAGCACGCTATTTATTACTTGAGCAAAAAGTTTACCGACTGTGAGTCTCGTTACTCACTGCTTGAGAAAACTTGCTGCGCTCTTGTATGGGCTGCTCGCCGGCTGAGACAGTATATGCTGACTCACACTACTTTATTGATTTCAAAGATGGATCCCATAAAGTACATATTTGAAAAGCCCGCTCTGTCTGGAAGAATAGCGAGATGGCAAATGATCTTGACAGAATATGATATCCAGTATACAACCCAGAAAGCAATTAAGGGAAGTGTACTGGCCGATCATTTGGCACACCAACCTGTGGACGATTACCAATCATTGAACTTTGATTTTCCGGATGAAGATATCATGGTGGTAACTGATTGTGAAATACCTGGACTGGATGAAGGACCTGAGGAAGGATCCCGATGGTCCATGCATTTTGATGGAGCCTCCAATGCTTTGGGTAACGGCGTCGGCGCTGTAATCATATCTCCCAAGGGAACTCATACTCCCCTCACCGCCCGATTATGTTTCAACTGCACCAACAACATGGCAGAATATGAGGCATGTATCATGGGTTTACAAGCTGCAATCGACTTAAGGATAAAATTTCTAAGTGTCTTCGGAGATTCCGCTCTCGTGATCAATCAGATCAAAGGCGAGTGGGATACGAAACACCCGAATCTTATTCCTTACAAGGAGTATGTGTCGACCTTGCTCCCTCACTTTGAAGAGATAACTTTTGAGCATTTCCCCAGAGAGGAGAATCAGCTAGCGGACGCACTAGCCACGATGTCTTCAATGTTCAAAGTTAAATGGGACAATGAGGCTCCCCGAATCATAATCTGGAAGTTGGATGAACCGGCATACTGCTGCGAGCTCGAGGCTGAAAAGGTGACTGAAAAACCCTGGTATCATGAGGTGAAAAGGTACTTGGAAGCTCAGGAATACCCTGAAGGTGCGTTTGTCAATGATAAGAAGTTCATGAGGAGGTTTGCTGCAAAATTCTTCCTCAGCAACGGCATTCTCTACAAACGGAATCATGATTCGACTCTGCTGCGTTGTGTGGATAAGGCTGAAGCTGAGAAAATCATGATGGAACTGCATGAAGGTACATTTGGAACACATTCCAGTGGGCACACCATGGCTAAGAAAATCCTTCGGGCGGGATATTTCTGGTCCACAATGGAAGCCGATTGTTACCAACACTCCCGAACTTGTCATAAGTGCCAGATCTATGCTGACAAGGTGCATATCCCTCCCGTTCCTTTGAATGTCCTGACGGCACCTTGGCCTTTCGCAATGTGGGGCATCGATATGATCGGTGAGATCCGACCAACGGCATCCAATGGGCATCGCTTCATCTTGGCGGCGATCAATTACTTCACGAAGTGGGTTGAGGCAGCTTCCTACACAACGGTAACCAAGAGCGTCGTAGCACGTTTCATCCGGCATAATCTGATATGTCGGTACGGCGTCCCGGAAAGAATCATTACGGACAACGGTACCAATCTCAATAACAAAATGATCACTGAACTCTGTGAACAATTCAAGATACAGCACCACAATTCTTCTCCCTACCGGCCGAAGATGAATGGGGCTGTAGAGGCAGCCAATAAAAATATCAAGAAAATTGTGCAGAAGATGACAGTGACCTATAAAGATTGGCACGAGATGTTACCGTTCGCTCTTCATGGGTACCGCACCTCAGCAAGGACATCAACCGGGGCAACTCCTTTCTCCTTGGTCTATGGCATGGAGGCAGTCTTGCCAATCGAGATCCAGATACCATCTCTCCGGATAATGAAGGATGCAGACTTGAATGAAGATGATTGGATCCAAACTCGACTTGATCAATTAAATCTGATTGACGAAAAGAGGCTCACTGCTATCTGTCATGGTCAAACGTATCAGAAACGGATGATCAGGGCATTTAACAAGAAAGTCAGACCACAAGAGTATCAAGTTGGGGACCTGGTAATCAAACGCATCATCCTTCCTCAAAGTGATCCCCGGGGCAAATGGACCCCTACCTATGAAGGGCCATTTGTGGTTAAGCGTGTGTTCTCAGGAGGAGCCATGATCCTAACCACCATGGATGGTGACGACCTTCCTCACCCCGCCAATGTAGACATAGTGAAAAAATACTACGCATAAATAAAAGACCCGCTAGGTTGACATACCTAGGCAAAATAAGGGCTTCCCGGCGAACCAAAAGGGTTCGGGCAAAAATAAGGGATGAAATGAAAAAAATCTGTACACCCGGCAAGTCGAAAACCTGGAAGGGCGGCTTGGGCAAAAATGGGTATCCCGGTGGACTGAAAACCCGAAAGGGCGGTCCAGGCAAAAGTTAGGGATAAAAGCGTAACACTATGTCTCATTGGATCACTTCGCATCCGGAATTCGGCATCAACTATCTGGCTTCAGATTGCGGCATTGACCAATCAGCTTCATCTTCAAATTGGACAGCAAAGCGATGAGACGTTCGAAGACATAAAGGCAATAGCAGAGTTGGAACCCAGTGGGATTGTTCACATAGCTGTTTTGTTTCCTTTTTCAAATTGTAAACTCTATACTATTTGGCGATGTTCTCTTACTAGGATGTCAGCCTCTTGTACAAAAAAACGCCTATTCACAGGCAAAGTTTAAATCAATACAAATTCACTTGTTCATACAAATTACCATTGTTTTCCTTTCTTGTTTTGTCTTGCGAAGAACGTCCAATGTTCATCTTTGATATATGCATTTGACATTAAATTGCTGATTCATAAATGTTTGCATATGAAACAAGAGATTAATTACAGGTGACATCAAAGATAGGGGCAATGTGGAATTGTCTAATGCAGTCTGGTTGTTTTGCCCGCCAAGGCACCAAGGTAGGTTCGACTGAAGAATGTGGCCAAAATCACCTCAATTCCCCGCAGAATAAGACAGGATGCGACAATACTTTTCCCAGGCAGAGTTGGTCCCCCGTCGATCCTAAAAAGGCACAACATTCCCCGGCAGGTCTTAAAAGCTCATCCCCAGTAGATTCTGCAAGCTTATCCCCAGCGAAGTCTATCTTTGGTATTCCCAAGCAGAGTTTATCTTTGGAGTTCCCCAGCGGAGTTTATCATCATTATCCTCAGCGGAATCCATCGTTAAAGTCCTCAGCAGGCCTCTCATCAGAACTTCGGCCAAGTATCTCTTCCGCAGAGCAGCTTCCCGGTCGTTCGTCAAGGATTTATTTTCCTAAGATGAAATTACACTCATAAACATTTCACATTTTCATACATCTTACTTACATACAGGATGAAACGCATACAACATCTCATGTTGAACATCATGATATCATGCATATCATACATCATGACATTGCATACAACTTACGTTTTTGCCTTTTCAGGAAAAAGACAATCCCAAAAACAATTACCGTCAACTGTCGCAATTCCAGATCCGATACCTGTATCTAGCCAGGGCACATCTGAGAGTGATCAGTTTCCAGACTCGATTCCTGTATCTAGCCAGGGCACGTCTGAAGAGTTCGAAGATTCGATTCCTGTATCCAGCCAGGGCACATCTATCAACTACAACGTCTCCAGATTCGATTCCTGTATCCAGCCAGGGCATATCTGTTGACCACATTTCCAGACTCGATTCCTGTATCTAGCCAGGGCACGTCTGAAGAGTTCGAAGATTCGATTCCTGTATCCAGCCAGGGCACATCTATCAACTACAACGTCTCCAGATTCGATTCCTGTATCCAGCCAGGGCATATCTGTTGACCACATTTCCAGACTCGATTCCTGTATCTAGCCAGGGCACGTCTGAAGAGTTCGAAGATTCGATTCCTGTATCCAGCCAGGGCACATCTATTAAACGACTATTTCCAGATTCGATTCCTGTATCCAGCCAGGGCACATCTGAGCAACCAATTGTAGATTCAATGCCTGTGTCTAGCCAGGGCATATCTGCATAAGGAGACTGAAGATCAAACACCTGTAACAAGCCAGGAAAACATCTATCTTTCTTAAATACACAAGTTCTCGCTAAGGAATCTCTTATGAGATCAACACTTCCAAATGGCATCTATAAGCCCATTCCCGACAAGTTTCTGTCACTTCTCCAGATGGCATCTATAAACCCATCTCCATATCTGTCACCTCTCCAAATGGCATCTGTAAGCCCATTCCTAACATCACATTGCTGATACTTCAACATGCGAGTGCAAATTTCAGGGCACTCTGGTGTCCAATCTTCTTTTACCTTCGAGTCGCGAAAGGCAAACTCGCCAATCTAACTCTTCAGGTTCAAGAAGATTGAACAGGGGCAACTGTTGTACCCCAAAATTTGCCCTCCCTTTCTTCAGGAAACCATCTTAGATTTTTCAAAATCCCCTGGAACAAATCCAAGTCCTGAGTTATCCTTTTGCCCAAGCAAGTCACTTACAAGAGCAAGATGATCTCACAAACTCCAAAAACAATGCTTTCATCTTGAGGAAAATCAAATTCTAAGTGCTTAGAATGTTTCTTTAAAATAAATGTTTTTTGGAAAAAATCAGCGCTTCAGAACTTCTGGATCCATTCCAGATGAAGACGGTCAGAAGTTGCAAGCTTGGCTCAGGATGGTCAGAAGTTGTCTCTTCAGCAGCTACATCAGTTCAATCAGAAGTTATAAACGTGGTTCAGAGTGTAAGCCTCAAACAGAACATACCCCTTCAGCAGTTACACAAGCTCAGTCAGAACTTGCTAAAGGAATGCAAGAGAAATATGAAAGTATAAAGGCTCCTTCAGAACAGGTTGAAGACAGAAGATGAAAGGTCAGAGGGATAGGTGTCACATTGATACAGAATCTCTAAGTCCAGATTGTCCAGAAGTAGATCCAAGGAACGTACCAGAAAACCAGGAGAATCTCCAGAGCTTGCTAAGACAACAGGTAGCCAAGGCCAGAGCATGGTTTACGCTGATGATTCAACAACCAAAATGTTGGTATTGACAGGTCTTGTCACCATTTAATGCCCATTAATGCTTCCAACCACTCCTGAGCGATCACGTGTGGATTGGAAAATGCTTTTGCACAGATTTTGGCATGGGTCCTTATGCCACCGCCCATTTCAGAGGTCACTTCCCCCAATCTACGCCTGCTGCTGCTACCTAGGCTGAAAAATAGCTGTTATCACAACTTCCCAGGAATTTCTGTCAAAGAACCAGTTCAAACTCTGTTGGCGCCTTAAATGTTCAAGATATCCACAAGAACTTTGCCTATAAATAGAAAGCTTTCACCACTGCAAAAGAGGTTCAAGAAGTTCAAGAAAAGAAACAGAAAATTGATAAGAGAGAAACGAAACTCCTAGCAACATAACATTCTGAAACTCTGCCAAAATTTCCAGCTTTGTTTCATAACTTTAAGTTTCTCACCTTCAACTTCATCAAACACCCAGCTCTTTTCTGTAAACCAAAAACGTTCTTTCCAAACTTCTGACCCTATACACGTATACACCTTCACTTCCCCTTTTCCAAATCTGTCCAGAACACCACCAGAACCAAAAACTAACTTTCACCCACCATTTTTCCAGAAAGTCAGGTAAGCACCTGCTGACCCTCACCACACTGTTAAGCATCATCAGCTGTGCATATTCAAGTAACATAATGTAAATATTCATGTTATTGCTGTTTATGTTCTGAGGACTCTCATACCTCAGAACGTTCTGAGCCAGTTTAGGACTCGCCTGTGACCTTGGTGATTCTGACCTCTGAGACATTTTGTTATTTTGCTGGATCTGTTCCAAATATGTTTTCTGTTTTGTGGAGTAACAACAGGTTTGCAGATGTTCTGATTAGTGCAGGAAAAAGCCAAGTGCTGACTTTGATGTTAGCACATCTGAAGCCTGTTTTGCTGTCAATGACATCAGAACCTCTGAGAGTTATTGCCTTTTCAGCAGAATCTGAACTTCTGGGTTCTCCACTAACAAACTTCTGTCTTGCAGCGCAGGGAAATCAGAACTTCTGGTTTCCCCACTAACAAGGTTCTGTTTTGCAGGTTCTAGAGTCAGAAGTTCTGACTCATCCAGTTTCACCAACAGGTTGATCATCTGACAGCGGATCTGGGTCAGAACTTCTGATGGCCTCCCAACAGCGCGCAGGCTCCCTCTCTCTCTCTATATATCTTGTTTTCCACTATTTTCTTTTTTGTCTATTTTTCTCATTGAACCCCCCATGTACAAATGTGTATCCCCCTCCCCTAACTATTGTAATAGCGTAGGATTTTACATTTCCGCTTCTTATTGCTAGTAATTAGGACGTGTATGGCAAGATAAAATCAATGAAATAGAAAAACCTAATTCAAAGAAAAAACTCTTGTATGCAATAAAACACACTTGCACACTAACACCCCTAGGGTACTCCACTTTGTTGCCTTCAAATAAATGGACCATATTGTATGTTGAACTTCTTTGGGCAAAGCAGACAATTTGAATGATCATAGTCCCTCAATAAAACTTTTCAAAAACAAACAAAAACAAATGATCAAGTCCCTTAAAGAAAATTGCCCAAAGGCATTTAACGCCGTTGCAATTATGGTCTAAACGATGACCCGCGCCTGTCCCTTTCACATCCTAACACAAGATTGTCCACCAAATTCAATGGTGGAACGAACTTGTTAAAAGGGTTAAAACATAGCAATAAATCTTTTGAGAAATTTAGGAGTAGACAACCTCTTAGTTACTTGAATCAAACTTGCAAAACAAAACACTTGCCTAATTTCAAAATCACACATCACTACACTTTCAAAACAAACTTCCAAAAAACAAATGAAAACTTTTTCAAAAGACATACATCTTTGTATACATCCCCACATGGATCATTACAAAGGTTGCCACCACATTGGCCTCTTTTCAAAAACATTTTCAAAACCCACACACTCAAGCACCATTTAAAGACAATTGAAAACAAAAGGCAAGTGATCTAAGCAAGTAACTAAGAGCCCATGGATAACCATGGATAGAAAGGGTGCTAATACCTTCCCTTTCTATAATCTACTCCCCGAACCCAAGAAAACATCTCAAAAGGTTTTTGCTGTGCTTTTTAACCTTTCCTTAGGATAAAATAAAAAGTCGGTGGCGACTCTTGCTAACCGTAACATTTGCGAATACAAACGCAAAACCTCGAGTCAGTTCTCCCACCGTATCACACACGACAATGGTGTTTTTGCATATAGTGTATAAAAATCCAATCAAAGTATGTGGTTAGCTTCAGAATACATCACTTAGTATGAATACACAAACAAAATGCCATGAAAATGCCTAGAACTCAGAATACGAATATGCATTTATATGAAAAAAAATTGATTTCTGTACACTGATTCAAGGCGTTAGAATTGGTGTTCTTGATGCAGGAGCATTCCTTGATGTCCCAGGGAGGTGATAGAGTGGTTGTTTTGGCTTGAAAACCCTTGCAATGGTGATTTCAGTTTCAGAATTTTCTTGAAAAAATGTCAACTTGGTTATGGCTTTTGGGCGCAGCTTTCAGGTTATGGGCATGAGGGTTAGCATTAGTATGTATAGATGAATGATTAGGTCAAAGCATTTGGTCAGAAAATCCATGAATTGATGGAAAGGATATTTGATTTTTATGCCATAACTTTTCAAATCTTTTTCATTCAAACTTAGTCCAAATCATGTTCAATCACCAAGATACTTTCCAAATCTGATTATACACAAAATCTTGAGATTATTTCATGCACAAAAAGATTCAAAAAATTAGGTTTAGTATTTTTCACCTATTTAATTTAATTAAATGAATTATTAATAATTAAAAATCCAAATAAATAAATAAAAATGATAAAAAACTTCCCTTTGGGCCAAGTGGTCGTGCACATGCCTTGGATGATGAATTGTGGAAGAAAAAGAGGCCCATTAGCAATTTTAGGTCATTTGAAGCAATGTTGACTTTTCAAAATATCCAAAAATTTCCCAACTTCCACAAGGCATAACGTGCTCAATTTTTAAGCTTTGCTCATGTTATTGGACATTTTGGAAAGGTCTTTGAGTCCTCTAACCAATGCCTTTGGTCCCATGTCATTTTGATTTACCAATATCAAGTTATGGCCTTTGACTTAAAGTGTCTTTTTGTTGACTTTTGAAAATGACCTATAATGTTGAAATTGATAACTTTTTGTGAGAGCATTTCTTGGACTTGAAGTGTGAAGAGGAGTTGTAGGAAATGTCATTCTCTTCAAAATGAGCTTTGGATGGAATTTTTCTGATAATCCATTGTTGGCTGAAGATTTTGATAATGTTATTAGAAGTCAAAATGAATTAAACGTTTTGATCGAAATGGAATTAAACGTCATATTTCGAAGTAGCAGAAGCAGTGTTTCGAATAAGTGTGTCAAAGCTTGGAGCTTCGAGTGGAAATTATGGGAACATATCTAAAGGAGTCTCGAAATAACAACAAGGCTGTATCTGGGAAGAGCATTCGAAATGGAGAAACACCAAAGCATTTAAAATTCAAATGGAAGCGGGACTTTCAAAGTTTGAAAATTATGTGTTGGAACATTTGGGGACACGTGGAAAGATGAAAGAAGCATTGTCCTGCATGTTCGAAACGTGGCATAATCCTATAGCAAGACCGTTATGGTCGAATTAGTATAAATAGAAGTCTTAGTATTAGGATTTCGGGTGTCATATCTATTATACAAAATACTCAGTAACATTCAAACTACCACATGGCAAGGGAAACGAATGCAAGAGAAATGTATGTATGATAGCACCATGTATTTATGATTTAATGAAAACCTTTCACCATTTCCAGTACTTTCCTTTATTCCTTTTGTCAAACAACATTTACAAGTTTTCTCATTTATAGTCTTTTCACTTTGAAATCTTTTCTTCAAATTTTTACATTTTAAATGTTTTTCTTCATATTTCAAGCACTTCATATCTCAGAAAACTGTCATATTTTCCATGCCTTTACCTTCAAGTCTTATCCTTCGAACGCATACTTTTACTTAAAGTCATTTAAAGATTTCTTGCAGTAAACGCTTTCTTCATATTTCAAACCTTTTACGCTCCAGAAATCCTTTATATTAACTGTTTTGTAAGTCGAAACCATTTACTTCATTTTTATGCAGTTTTATATGTCTTTACAATTAAGCATTACAATTAGAATTTATTCATGTAATTTAGTTTTTACACACATTTTGATTACATCTTTAGACTTTTAGAGAGAGAGAGATCGAAATAAGCCAAACACGTATACAATATCAACCATGAATATCTGTTCGATTGTGAGAATAACCTTAATATCCAAGGAGTCCTAGGATCAATCTAGTCGATCTTGTGAGTTACCAGAGGAATTGAATAACAGTCAGAAAGATTATTCGATAGTTTGGAAGACTAGCGGTTGTTTACCAGAAATCACTGGAAACAAATTGGCACACCTGGTGGGACCAATAATTAGATATCAGAATTAAGGATTGTTGAGACATAACCATTACAAAAAACGTTGGAACCTAAGAAGTTTGCTGTTTTATGAACCTGAGAAGTGGTAAGATAACCAACAGCAACCAACCTTTATCCAGAAGAAAACGTTTGGACAAAATGTCTAATTCAGACAATCAACAAGGGGACCAAAGTGGCCCACATGCAACAGGCACTAACGCGTCCACTTCGATCGGAACATCTAATGTAATCCCTTCGAATGCACAGTCTGTTGCATCTTCGACCAGTAACATAGCCACCAATGGAGTAAGTGGCATATCAACTAATAGTTCGATCTTAGGAAATACTGGAACTATTGGCTACCCTGGGGGATTCGTTCCACCATCAGGGACACAATCTCATTTCGCCACCCCATTAACTAGACCACCCGGTTTCGATGGGAATAGAACCAGAAATTCCTCTTATGGAATGCCAACATCTTTTATGGCAGGTTTATACAATTCCACATCGAATTCATCTCCACAACTAGGGTCTGGGTCTGGGGCGAATCAGTTTATGACAAATAACCAAGGGTCGGTGGGTTATAGCATAATGCCTATCCTAACCACAGACAACCAGTTGGCTTTTAGGCAATTGATGGATGACAGTAACCATAATATGATAGGGGTGTTAGCACAAACCATGCAGGAGATATTTGCCCCAATAGTGCAAAATGTGACTGTGACAAACAGGGAAAACGCTGACAATATGAGTCGAATAGCAGATTTCTTCGCTCCCCCAGAAAGGCGTAGGCAGAATCAGGCGGGATTTCGAACAAACACGCCTGTTATAGAACAAATTGCTAACGACCCAATTTATAGACCACCCAGAGAAGAAGTTAACTTAGGGGCCAGGGCACCAAGGTTAGAAGCCCCAATAATCCCGGGCCCACAAAGGGAAATTATGGAACCAGGGGCAAGGGTCGAAAGGCTAGAAGTCCCAGAGTTTCGAGAAGAACAACCTAGGGGAGTTGTTTTGGTTGGTCGAAATCAAGATGCCGATGCCGTCGTTCATAGAATTCGAAACGATAACATCTTGGCAGAAAACAACCTAACCACCATGATAGAGAGGGTCATGGCCCAGAATGGCCTCAACACAGGAATGGGGAGGCCAAATTACACTTCTCCTATATTGGATTGCATAATGCATACTGATTTACCAAGGGGATATAAAGTCCCTAAATTTACAAAGTTCGCTGGGGATACCAATGAGTCAACAGTCGAACACATAGCGAGATATCTAACCGAAGCGGGAGATATAGCCAATAATGAAGATCTCAGGATCAAATACTTCCCAAGTTCCTTGACAAAAAACGCCTTCACATGGTTTACCACTTTGCCTCCTGGGTCTATTGACACTTGGGCTCTCTTAGAGAGATTATTCCATGAACAATTCTACATGGGACAGTCGAAAATAAGTTTGAAGGAACTGGCCAGTGTTAAGAGAAAGTTCACCGAACCCATAGATGATTATTTGAATAGATTTAGGCTTTTGAAATCCAGATGTTACACAGTAGTGCCTGAACATGAGTTAGTCAAAATGGCCGCTGGTGGCTTGGATTATTCTACTCGAAAGAAACTAGACACTCAGTATTTGAGGGACATGGCTCAGTTAGCCGATAGGGTTCGACAGGTCGAGAGACTAAAGGCCGAAAAAGCCAGAGTCTTTAAGAATAGCAAGAAAGAAAGGATTTCCTGTGTTGGGACTGAGGAAGCAGAAGAATATCCTGAATTCGAATTCGAAGAGGTCGAAATTGACCTCGCTGAATTAAAACAGGCCCCGCCTTATTCCTGCAAAATGTTAGTTCCCACAAAAGGGAAAGATATTGTTGAAAATGAAAAAAGTGACAAATTTCCAAAGAAGGTTTATACCTTCGACGTCACTAAATGTGACGAGATTTTTGACTTACTTGTCAAAGATGGCCAACTAATAGTGCCATCAAATGTCAAAATACCTCCTTTGGATCAGAGAAAGAAGAGGGGATTTTGCAAATATCATAGTTTCCTAGGCCACAAGACCTCACAATGTTTTCTTTTCAGGGACCTGATTCAAAACGCGATCAAAGATGGCAGACTAAAGTTTGCTGATAAGGTGAAGATGAAAGTGGACGAAGATCCCTTGGACGTCGCAGACACCAACTACTCCGAGCCTGCATGCATTGGAGAGGTCAACATGGTGGAAACTGATCAAAGCGACGCCCTAACAGGAGAGAAGGGTACTGGAGTTGAAAACTGGGTGATGGTCGAAGTCAGCGAGGAGGTCACTGAAGACATCCAGAATACGCCAGAGACTTCGATTGCTGCACCTGTAGCTGTTGCAAGAGAAACCCAGGCCACTGAAGGCCAGGGAAATCAAAACCAAGAATTAACACAAGTCACTGAAGGCTTGAGGCTGGAATTGGAGAAAGTCCAAATCACGCAGCCAATTCCCCCTCAGAAGGAAATATGGGACACTCTAGGGGAACCCAGTGGAAAATTTGACTATTTGGTCAAATATTCTGCCCCAGAGAGTTCGAAGGTTCAGATTGAGGATATAAAACCCACAGGATGGGGAGATGATGAAGCTAAAGAGGGAGATGTAGAAATAAATATGGTGGATATGGAAAGGCCTCGCTCTGAGATGGAGGAAGTGGAAAAATACTTAGAAAAAGAAAAGTATAGAATGGGGGATAATCACACTGGAGATGTTAGTCTCAAAGATTATCTCATGACATGCCACAAAGGAGATTCAGGCATGATATTGTGCCCTAGATGCAGCATCCTCTGCAATCAAAGAATTGCTGCGAATTTCGAAAGGGTACAGAGGGCTCGAACTGGCAACAACTGGCGCCAGGATAACCAGCTTTTTAGGTGTTATCCCAAGGCTGGAGAAAGTTTGTTGGAATTTGTGTTTCGCTGCTACAAAGGGGCAACCAAGTGCTTGATTTGCCCAAGGTGTTCTGCTGTGTATGACCAAAGCATGGCCAGGGCCTTCGAAACGATTCCCTTCGCCCCTTGCTGGAACCATCAAGAAACTGCCCAGATGGGCCCACGTTTCGATAGCAGACACAAACAGCGAAGGCCTGATAGCCCTCACCCCAAGGCTGCTCGAAGAGTGACTTTCAAACTCCCTGCTGAAGTGCCAACCGATAGATGGTTACAAGTCAGAAATGACAAAGGCAAAGATAGATGGAGAAACGCTGAACGAAATGCACGCCATACTGTGACATACAGGAGGCAATTCAACACAGCAAAAAGGGAGGAAGTGAGATTAGAAAATTACAAAGGGAGGAACCCCATGTCAAGATCCCAGTGGCGCAGACAGCAAAGGATTCGAAAGGCTGAGAGAGAAGCTGTGGAAAACAAAGGGTTTACTTCAACGAAAAACCAAGGTGAATCTAGCACCAACAAACCAAAAAATCAAACTGAAGATAAACCTCCAGTCAATAGGAGGCTCTTCTATGAAGAACAACGCGATGAACCAAAGGAATACACTCCAGGCCCAGAAGAGGACGAAGATATGATAACAGATAACTTCGAATCGGAGGGGGAGTCTTCATTTAACTTGAACTGTAACGTGGTGTCTGTGCTTCCCTGCGAATTTGGGTAGGAAACCGAAATCAACGAATATGAGGAGGAAGACACCACGGATTTGATGAAACATAGGCCCGTGTGCTACTATGTGATGGACAATGGGGCTGTTGAGGAACAAAATGCGTTCTTCGAACATCCAGAACCTGCAATGAAGAACCATCTCAAGCCACTTTTCATTCGGGCGAAAGTTGGTGTCCATGGTGTGAACAAAGTTCTAGTGGATGGGGGTGCTGCAGTCAATTTGATACCCCATTTCATGCTAAAAAGATTAGAGATCCGCGAAGGAGATATCAAGCCCCATAATATGGTTCTGTCCAATTATGAGGGAAAAGTGGGCAAAACACTGGGGGTGGTCCAGTTGGAATTGACAATAGGCTCAAGCTGTAGGCCTACCATGTTTATGGTGATCGAAGCCAAGGCCAACTATAACCTGCTGCTGGGAAGAGAGTGGATCCATGGCGTGGGGGCAGTTCCTTCGTCAATGCACCATCGACTAGTTCTGTGGAGAGATGATGGAATCGTGGAAAACATCGAAGCAGACCAGAGTTACTTTATGTCAACTGTCAATTTAGTTGACAAAAGGGATTATGATAAAAATCTGGCAAAGATTGCTCCATGTGTTCCAAATGATGAGATTAATGAAACTAGAAACGCCCACTACTACATGACCCTTCGTCATGATGGCCTTTACTGGGATAGAACAATAATCAGTGAAGAAGAGGAAGTCGAAAGCACTATACAAAAACGGCCAGCAGGCTGGGACTTCGACAACCTTAGCCATGACTGAGTCTACCTTTTTCGAAAGGATTTCGGCCTATATGGCTGAGAACGAATCAAAAGCGGCCTTAGAGGCTGAAATAAATAAATCAACTATAAAGACGAACGAAGTCAGTGGGGAGGGTTCGAAATGCTCACCCTTCAAAGAGTTTGAGATGGATCAAAGGTTGGATGCCATCTATGATAAGGAACCCTTAGGCTTCGAAAGGGACCCCATAAACTCAGGTGCCAAAATGTTGGCACATGATCCACTCGAAGAAGTCAACTTAGGGGATGAAAAAACAAAAAGAGTAACCTACATAAGTGCTAAACTTAGCCCAGGCCTCAAGAAGGAAGTGATCGAAGTCCTTAAGGAAAACAAAGATTGCTTCGCATGGGATTATGACGAGATGCCTGGTTTAAAGAGGGAATTGGTCGAACACAGACTGCCAATCAAAGATGGCAAGAGGCCCATCAAACAAACTCCCAGAAGATTCGCACCAGCGGTTCTCACAAAAATTAAAGCTGAGATCGAAAGGTTGCTGCGCTGCAAATTCATCAGAACAACAAGGTACGTCGAATGGTTAGCAAACATAGTACCCGTTATTAAGAAAAATGGTTCTTTAAGAATTTGCATAGACTTTAGGGATTTAAACACTGCAACCCCTAAAGATGAATATTCCATGCCCGTGGCAGAAATGCTAGTAGATTCTGCTGCAGGGTTCGAATACTTGAGTATGTTAGATGGATACTCTGGGTATAACCAGATTTTCATTGCTGAAGAAGATGTTGCAAAGACAGCATTTCGTTGCCCAGGAGCCTTAGGCACCTACGAATGGGTGGTGATGCCTTTTGGTTTAAAGAATGCTGGGGCAACTTATCAAAGGGCAATGAATTCAATTTTTCATGATTTCATTGAAACCTTCATGCATGTGTATATTGACGATATAGTCATCAAATCTATATCTGCAGAAACACATTTGCATCATTTAAGCCAATCATTCGAGCGAATGAGAAAACATGGCTTAAAGATGAATCCCCTTAAATGTGCATTTTTTGTGCAGGCTGGAGATTTTCTTGGTTTTGTGGTTCACAAGAAAGGAATCGAAATCAACCAGAACAAAACCAAAGCCATAATGGAGACGAAAGCACCTGCGTCAAAAAGGGAGTTGCAATCTCTGTTAGGGAAAATTAACTTCCTCAGAAGATTCATCTCGAACCTGAGTGGAAGAACCCAAGCTTTCTCTCTGTTACTTCGTCTAAAGCAAGGTCAAGCCTTCGAATGGAACGAAGCTCATCAGGAGGCGTTTGACAGAATAAAAGAATATCTTTCTCAGCCTCCTATTTTGTCTCCACCATCATGGGGGAAGCCCATGAGATTGTACATATCTGCCTCTGAAGTTAGTATAGGTAGTATGCTAGCACAAGAGGATAGAAATGGCGTCGAAAGAGCCATATACTATTTAAGTAGAGTGCTAAATGATGCAGAGACCAGATATAGCAATTTAGAAAAGCTATGTCTCTGTTTGTATTTCTCTTGTATGAAACTCAAGTATTATATAAAACCTGTTGATGTTTATGTTTCATCTCATTTCGATGTCATTAAACATATGCTTTCAAAACCAATAATGCATAGCAGAGTTGGCAAGTGGGCTTTAGCCTTAACAGAATATTCGTTGACTTTCATGCCTTTAAAAGCTATGAAAGGTCAAGTGATTTCTGACTTCATTGTGGACCATTCGTTGGTTGAGCAGACGATCATGAGTTACGTCGAAATGCAACCATGGAAATTGTACTTTGATGGTTCAACCCACAGGAATGGAAGTGGTGTTGGAGTCCTTCTAATTTCTCCTGAAGGAATTCCAACAAAATTCAAGTATAAATTAGATGGTCCTCGTTGTTCGAACAACGAAGCTGAGTATGAAGCGCTCATTGTTGGACTTGAAGCTTTGTTGGAATTGGGGGCAACCAGAGTCGAAATTAAAGGAGACTCTGAATCAGTGGTCAAACAAATCACAAAGGAATACAAATGCATAAAGGAAAATTTAATGGTATACTTCGTCATAGTCAATAGGCTATTAAGGAAATTTGAATACATGGATATTCAACACATACCAAGAATATAAAACCAAGAAGCAAATGACTTAGCGCAGTTGGCTTCAGGTTATAAAGTGTCTACCAAGAACCTTAAGGATTTGGTCGAATTAAGGGGAGGAGTTATGGCTACTAGATTCACACCATCGGATCTGGAAAGTATGAGATTGGGATATGCTGAGAAACAGGGATTCGAAATATTAGCCATAAATACTTTGTCAGATGCAGATTGGCGAAGTCCATTGAAGAGTTATTTAGCAGACCCAACTCTAAAGGTAGATAGAAAAACTAAATATAGAGCATTGTCATATCTCCTCATGGGGAACGAATTGTTTAAAAAGACCCAAGAGGGTGTTTTATTGAAATGCCTAGGAGAAAGTGAGGCATACTTAGCATTGTCTGAAGTCCACAATGGGGCATGTGGGGCACATCAAGCAGGCCATAAGATGAAATGGTTGTTGTTTCGATACGGCTTGTATTGGCCTAGCATGCTCAAAGATTGCATAGACTTTGCTAAAGGATGTGAAGAATGTCAGAAACATGCAGGAATTCAACATGCCCCTGCAAGTGAGTTGCATTCGATCATCAAACCATGGCCATTTAGAGGATGGGCATTGGATTTGATAGGAGAAATAAATCCTGCTTCGTCCAAAGGACAGAAATATATCTTGGTGGGAATATATTATTTTACCAAATGGATCGAAGCTATACCATTGGTAGTTGCTGATCAAGAGGCAATTATTGAATTTATACAAAAGCACATTATCTATAGGTTCGGATTGCCAGAGAGCATAACTACAGACCAAGGCTCTGTATTTACTGGTAGAAAGATGCAAGGATTTGCCCAAGAAATGGGGTTTAGATTGCTAACATCAACACCATATTATGCTCAAGCAAACGGACAAGTCGAAGCAGCAAATAAAGTAATAATAGGATTAATCAAGAAGCATATTGGCAAGAAGCCAAGAAACTGGCACAAAACTCTGGACCAAGTATTATGGGCTTGTAGAACATCTCCTAAGGAAGCTACTAACACTACGCCTTTCCAACTTACATTTGGTCATGATGCAGTGTTACCAGTAGAAATTCATCTGCAATCAGTTCGAATTCAGAGACAAAACGAAATCCCAACTGCATTATATTGGGAAATGATGATGAATGAATTAGTTGAGTTGGACGAAATTAGATTACATGCATTGGAAATTTTGATGAGGCAAAAAGAAAGAGTGGCCAGAACATACAATAAAAGGGTGAAGAAAAAAGTATTCATTATTAATGACTTGGTTTGGAGAGTCATATTGCCTATGGATAAGAAGAATAAAGCGTTAGGTAAATGGTCACCTCATTGGGAAGGACCTTTTCGAATATTAAAAGTATTCTCAAACAATGCATACGAAATCGAAGAACTCATGGATGATAAACGTGTCCTAAAGGTTAATGGGAAATATTTAAAGAAATATAAGCCAAGCCTGCGGGAGATTCGAATAGTAACGACGTAAACAAAATATTATAAAAAGCCAAGATGGCAAGATAGAATGCCAAAATGGCGTTGTTCGAATATTACATGTAAGAAACCAAAATTATAGTCAAATAAACATCAAAATCTAGAAATAAGAATTATTTTTCAATCGATTAAAGGTGCTTCGAAATGATTCAAGTTTCTGCTGAGCGAACCGCCTGGCTCCTTCCAAGGTTGCCACTTCTCCTTTAAGTTGTTCTGCAGTCTCCATTTCCGCAAGCCCCTGGTTGAGAAGCTCTTCGAATTGGTTACCAGCAGGATTGGTTTCGAAGGCTAGTTGTTGTTCTTTAGCCTCCTTGACTTTCTGTTGAAGTTCCAGAATCTGCCTTTCCCAAAGAAGGATGGACTCAGCTCGAGCCTCATAATCAATTTTCGCCTGCTTCAGATGCATAGCTTGATCCTCAGCTTCTTGAGAGAGTTTCGAAGCTTGTTCATAAGCGGCATCCATGGCAATGCGTTTCTCTTGAACCTTCTTGGCAGCGGATTCGTCTTGGAGAAGGTAACCAGTTACGTTGTCCAGCAAATTCTGAAGATCGAACAAGAGAGTACTAACTGGCAAGGAGCAGGTGGAAAGATTGACCTTTGTGAGCAGCTCCTTCATAGTATAGCAAGCAGTACTATCTTGCTTAAGCACTTCGAATATATCCACATTGAGAATGGTTTTCCTAATTTTGTTAAGAAGAACAATTCTTTCATCTGTGGGAAGAGGATAGCTGGTTGAACTTGTGCCAGCCCTAGCAAGTGGGACGTCCCTCTGAGCCAACTTCGCCTTCATGTACCCAATAGGGTCATTTCGTCTCAGAAGTGCCAGCTCCTCGTCAGTCATTCGAGACAGAGAGGATTGAGGGAGTTCCACGCGTAGGGGAACCACGTTTGTTTCAACCTCTAGGGGTTCGTTGGTTGCATTACCATCCCCTTCATTCGTTTCGTGCTCTTGGTCTTCTTCATCCTCGTCCAAGTCTACCACTTCGATACCATCCCTTTCGCTGCTATTTGCGTTGGACTCCGTCCCAGCAGTCGAACCGTCATTGGCATTTTCCTCGTCATTGGCATTTTCCTCCTCAGATTCTTCGTCTGCAGATTCTTCGGCTCTTTGCCTAGAATCAGCTTTCTCTTCTTCAGTTTGAGTGTCCTTTGGGTCCTCTTGAAGAGTTTCAAGAGGGGACTTTTGAAGAGAAGCCCTTTGCAAATCCTCTGCAGACGTTTGAAGTATTGTTTTGTTTACCTCTTTCAGAGGAATGGAGGTACCTTGATCATCCTGCTGTTCAGAAGTTCCAGCCAGAACCGCCATATTGGAGGAACCTTTATTTTGGACCAAGTTGCTGGAATCTCCTTGAGGAGAGGAGTTGAGCGGAGCAACAGCTCTGGATGGTGAGGCCGAAATGGTGGAAGCTGGATTCAAGATGTTCTGCAAGGAACAACAGAATGTTAAAGAAAAACATTCACCAAGGTAATAAGAAGTTAGTATTAGAAACAATTTTTAGAGGTTCAATTTACCTGTGGACCCTCAGAAGAGAGGTTACTAGCTATACGTTCCAACGTTGGGTTGGAGGTCGAAGGTGGATTTTTGGATTTGGGTGAGGGAGCAGCATCCCTGGAATCGAGTCCAGAGACACTAGTCGGAACAGTGCTTTTAGAAGTATCTCTCTTTGGCTTCTTCTTCGAAGCAGTATTTAAGTTTCCTCCAGCCTTGGGGTCTTCCCCAATGGTGCTTGATTTCCGCTTCTTGGGAGTAGTAGGAGGAAGCTTGTTGGTCTGAAAGAATTTTAAACGAAAAGTTAGATGTAAACCATAAAGCTTGAGTGAATTCGAAACATCAAGGCTAAGTGATTACCGTTGGAATTGGAACATTGGTTGTTGTTGGTATTATTGTTGTTATTGTGGTTGCAGCAGTAGTAGTTGTTTCGGGTGGAGTCACTTTGTCGGTAGTTTCGATGGAGGCTTGAGAGGCACTCCCTTCCTTCGACTTCGAGGCAGCTGTCTTTATCATGATAGCTGAAAATCGAAACAATTAAAGCAAAGGTTAAAGATATGGAAAATAAAAGACATTTGGGATTTTCCCAAGCATTCGCACCTGTGCCTTGATCAGATTTAATTGACATGGCAGAAAGGTCGTATCGAAGGTGTCCTGGGAAATCATGAAGCCAGTATCGAGCCCATGTCACAGTCTCAGATGGCTTTGGTTTCCTTTGAAGATATTTGAACATCTCTTTGCAAGTAAACCACCATGGATATGGGGGAAACCAAGCCAGAGCCAATGCTGAGGTAGGTAATCTGGGAAATTTAGGTGGATGCATTTCGAATGCCAACCTATACCTATCCTCAGGTGACAGCCCTGAATGAAGTTTTAACTTAGAAACTTTTTGTTTAAATTTTTCCTTCAAGGTCTCAGCTGCTTGATGCACAGTGGAGTCCAAGCGCGTGGGGTCGTAAGTAGTTTCAAAATAATTTTGGAAAGCTTTAATCTCTTTGGCATGAGTAAACATACCTTTCTTTGCTGGTACCTGCACATCGAAGGCATCAATTAGTTTCTGTCGAATTGTAAGTGTATCGAACATATAAGTTTGATAAAACTTAATCCACCACTCCAGAAATCCTTTAGCCGCGAGATGGGTAGGTTCGAAGGTTATCAACTCAAATTGGGCAAAGCCTTGATATTGTTCTTGCTGTATTTTGGCTTCCCTTGCCTTGAAAGTTCGTCCAGAAGTGATGGCGCCCTCAGTTTGAAATAAAGGTTCAGGAATCAGTTGGCATAAGCCAAATTGCCTCGAAACGAAGTTTGGTTGGTAGGCAAAGAGAAAAATTTGGTTCTTGGCTGGGGTTATTCTTGAAGAAATGAGTCTAGGCAGCAAGAAAGCTCTCCATACATCCTGAATCTCCTTGCTCTTGATGGCTTCTGAGAGAGCCATGGTGAACCAAGAAGGTCCATGAGCCCTCGAAGCAAAAGGCGCCATGCTCTCTTCGAACTTGTGCCTTTTGGAGAATATCATGATGTACTTCGAGAATTGAACTTTGAAGTCATCTTTGTCATCATTAGGAGTTAATCTTCGAAGCCTAGTGCCTTCGACTATCCTATCACTTATCTCAGAATCTTGCTCATCAATGGTGTTGGCGGTTGATAAGGAAGGTTCGAACATGGCATTTAGCCATAGTTGGAGTAACCAAAAGGGGCCAGCCAATAGAATGTTTTTGGAGGTGTGGGATTTGAGGCTCGAAACAGCTGACCTCAGGCTTTCATAGAGGTCAACTAAGAGTAGTTCACTTAGGCACACTTTTCGATTTTCATGTAAATCCCTAGCTAGAGGAATGAACCTACTAGCTACCTGTAGGGATCTACTGCAGAAAACGTATCTTGACAGCCACAGGGTTAAGAAAGCAATGTGCTCTACGTCAGACACATTGTCCCCTTCAGCATGATAATGACTGATAAATTTGGAAAAACTGGCTAGCTTGACTTCAAAGTTAATTATGCTTGAGTGCTCTTCGTTGTCGGGTATATAAGTTTCTCCCACTGGCGACAGCCCAGTGATGGCCGCTATGTCGAAGAAGGTTGGGGTGATCATTCCACCTGGGAGATGGAAAGTGTTATAGGTACTGTCCAAGAAATAAAGGGACGCGAATAGCAGAGGGTGGCTGTAGGTGAAACCAGGTTTCGATAGCTTAATCAGGTTATAGATGCCTAATTCTTCCCATTGCTGGGATTTCTTAGCCTCTACTTTCGTGAACCAATTTTGATAGGCAATGTCAGAAGTAGGGCAAGATCGAAATGGATTAAAATTGCTTTTTACATAATCCAAAACAAAGGGGTCCTTGGGAGGAACAGTTGGAGTTTCTATGGTATTTGAACTAGGAGATTCTACTGCCTTATGGGCGTCCATTTTGTTAAATAAGGGTTTGAAGCTATAACAAACTGGGAAAATCGTCCTGGTGTCCTTTAATATTTCAAAAACCGTAAGAGGGCCATTTAAAGCTAACCTCTTACCAGCAACGTGGGTAGGAATGAGTACCTGTGACGCATACAGCATTTCTTTTTCTTTGGAAATCATCTGAGGGGCAAGAGCAGATTGGCCTTGGATGGTGATGATTTTACTTTCCATGGTAGCTCCTGTAGTTTTTCCTTTCTTCTTGGAGACTTTCTTGAGTTGGGATGAAGTAGAAGAAGACATTTTGAAAGATGTTGAAAGCTTAGATTATTTTATGAGAGAAGGAGGGTAAAAGATTCAGAAGTGTGAAAGATTTAGAGTGTGAAAAGAAAAGAAGAAGATTAAGTTGATGTTTTATAATGGGGAAGTTTAAGCATCCACCGAATAGAGGTGTGATACGTGGAGATCATGGGTTGGTGTGATGAAGAGGTGGCGTAAAGTTAACATGGGTAATAGGCGTAATTTAAAGATAATCATTATTTGTAACTGCACCACGCTGTGAAGTGGCTCTAGGCGGTTAAGGAATCCAAAAGGTGCTATGATTGACGTTACTGGAGTCAAATGCATTAAATGTTACGATGATTCGAAAGTCCTATCAAAATCTTGTGTAGGTGTTTAAAATAGGTATTTCTCAGAGGGATCAAAATACATATTTTAAAGGGGCAATTTGTTGGCTGAAGATTTTGATAATGTTATTAGAAGTCAAAATGAATTAAACGTTTTGATTGAAATGGAATTAAACGTCATATTTCGAAGTAGCAGAAGCAGTGTTTCGAATAAGTGTGTCAAAGCTTGGAGCTTCGAGTGGCAATTATGGGAACATATCTAAAGGAGTCTCGAAATAACAACAAGGTTGTATCTGGGAAGAGCATTCGAAACGGAGAAACACCAAAGCATTTAAAATTCAAATGGAAGCGGGACTTTCAAAGTTTGAAAATTATGTGTTGGAACATTTGGGGACACGTGGAAAGATGAAAGAAGCATTGTCCTGCATGTTCGAAACGTGGCATAATCCTATAGCAAGACCGTTATGGTCGAATTAGTATAAATAGAAGTCTTAGTATTAGGATTTCGGGTGTCATATCTATTATACAAAATACTCAGTAACATTCAAACTACCACATGGCAAGGGAAACGAATGCAAGAAAAATGTATGTATGATAGCACCATGTATTTATGATTTAATGAAAACCTTTCACCATTTCCAGTACTTTCCTTTATTCCTTTTGTCAAACAACATTTACAAGTTTTCTCATTTATAGTCTTTTCACTTCGAAATCTTTTCTTCAAAGTTTTACATTTTAAATGTTTTTCTTCATATTTCAAGCACTTCATATCTCAGAAAACTGTCATATTTTCCATGCCTTTACCTTCAAGTCTTATCCTTCGAACGCATACTTTTACTTAAAGTCATTTAAAGATTTCTTGCAGTAAACGCTTTCTTCATATTTCAAACCTTTTACGCTCCAGAAATCCTTTATATTAACTGTTTTGTAAGTCGAAACCATTTACTTCATTTTTATGCAGTTTTATATGTCTTTACAATTAAGCATTACAATTAGAATTTATTCATGTAATTTAGTTTTTACACACATTTTGATTACATCTTTAGACTTTTAGAGAGAGAGAGATCGAAATAAGCCAAACACGTATACAATATCAACCATGAATATCTGTTCGATTGTGAGAATAACCTTAATATCCAAGGAGTCCTAGGATCAATCTAGTCGATCCTGTGAGTTACCAGAGGAATTGAATAACAGTCAGAAAGATTATTCGATAGTTTGGAAGACTAGCGGTTGTTTACCAGAAATCACTGGTAACATCCATGTGAAAGTTATGCCTTGGTCAAGTTACAGTTGACTTTTTCAACTATCCAAATATGGAAACTTTTGCATCTTGAGACTTTTTGAGCCAAACCTTGAGAATCATGATCAAGCATTGATCAAATGATGTTTGTGGCTTCAAAATGAGATGTTGACCAAAAATTTGAACTTTTGACTGTCAAATGACCATTTTGCCCCTACAGTTGACTGTAGTGCAATTAGGGTTTTGACTGTGCAATTTTGTGCTGAAAGTCTTGAAACTTGGTATGAGGATGCTTGACCATATTTATAAGCATATGGGACTTGATTGGACCCTTGGAAACTTCATTTTCTTTGTCAGAATCAAAACCCTAATTTTGACTGTTAGGAGGCCCTTGAACTGTGCAACCCTTGGGGAATTTTGAAGCATGCTTTTGACAAATCTTGAAGAATATGGGAGGGCAAATTTTGGGGTACAACACCTTGTATCTTGATGTTGAGAAGAAGAGAATAGCCCTGTAACTTTGATGATAAAGAAGTCCATGAAAAACCCTAGCTTCACACAAATGATTGATGGAGAGATCACTTGAAACAAGCATGTGCAAAGATGAGAGCCTTGAAGCCATACGACAACCCTAACTCTTTGAAATCCCTGATCCCATGCCAAAATTTTATTGGTTAATGATGCATGAGGTGTTAAATGATCTAATGGAAGGCATGCAGATGGGATGAGAAACGTAACAATGCATAAGCCAGATAAAAGTAAAAGGGTAGGACAAATTTGGGGTATTACAGCTGCCCCTATTTAATCGTATTAAACCTGAAAGTACGATTGGCACATGCCTTTCGGAAGTTCAAGGTTGAAGATGATTAAATATCAATGCCAAAAATTTGTCCTGAGAGAGAGAGAGAGTAAGTGTTTTCTTTATTTATTTTTGGGTTATCTGCTGGGGAAAAGAAATTTGTTTTTTCAATGAAGAGACAGAGATTGGACTTGTAACGTGGCTTGATTCCAATACAAGACAAATGTTTGGTATGAAAAGACAGCGGACGTGGTCTACGGGAGACCTACGATCCTAAGGTGACACATGAGAGTGATTTGACAGAGGACCTAGCCAAAGGGCGATCTCAGGTTCTAAGACAAAGTATATGGAAAGAACCTAGACAAGATGCGATCTCAGGTTCGACGATGATTTGAGGGAAGAACCTAGCCAAGAGGAGATCTCAAGTTCTAAGAAGGTGATCTAAGGAGGAACCTAGCCAAGAGGCGATCTCAGGTTCGACGGTGATTTATGGGAAGAACCTAGCCTATGGGCGATCTCAGGTTCGACGACGATCTACGGGAAGAACCTAGCCAAGAGGCAATCTCAGGTTCGACGATGATCTAAGGAAGAACCTAGCCTATGGGCGATCTCAGGTTCGACGGTGATTTAAGGAAGAACCTAGCCTAGAGGCGATCTCAGGTTCGACGGTGATCTAAGGAAGAACCTAGCCTATGGGCGATCTCAGGTTCGACGGTAATCTAAGGAAGAACCTAGCCTAGAGGCGATCTCAGGTTCGACCGTGATCTAAGGAAGAACCTAGCCTACGGGCGATCTCAGGTTCGACGATGATCTATGGGAAGAACCTAGCCTAGAGGTGATCTCAGGTTCGACGAAGGAAATATGGGTTACGACATGGCGATTGTTTAGATAGGTGACACGGACGAGCATCAAGAAAGGTTAAACACGGATGAGTGTTTGGACCAATATGGACGAGTATTGAAAGAAGATACGGACGAGTATCAAAGGTTAAACACGGACGAGTGTTTGAATCAATACGGACGAGTATTGAAAGGAGATACGGACGAGTATCAAAGGTTAAACACGGACGAGTGTTTGAATCAATACGGACGAGTATTGAAAGAAGATACGGACGAGCATCAAAAGGTTAAACACGGACGAATGTTTGAATCAATACAGATGAGTATTGAAAGAAGATACAGATGAGTATCAAAAGTTTAAACACGAACGTGTATTGAAAGGAGATACGGATGAGTATGAAAGGGTTAAACACGGATGAGTGTTTGAATAAATGCGGATGCGTATTGAAAGGAGATACGGACGAGTATCAAAGTTTAAACACGGACGAGTGTTTGAATCAATACGAACGAGTATTGAAAGAAGATACGGACGAGCATCAAAAGGTTAAACACGGACGAGTGTTTGAATCAATATAGACAAGTATTGAAAGAAGATACGGACGAGTATCAAAAGGTTAAACACGGACGAGTGCTTGAATCAATACGGACGAGTATTGCAAGAAGATACAGGTGAGTATCAAAAGTTTAAACACAGACGAGTGTTTCAATCAATACGGACGAGTATTGAAAGGAGATACAGACGAGTATCAAAGGGTTAAACACGAACGAGTGTTTGAATAAATGCGGATGAGTATTGAAAGGAGATACGGACGAGTATTAAAGGTTAAACACGAACGAGTGTTTGAATTAATATGGATGAGTATTGAAAGAAGATACAGACGGGCATCAAAAGGTTAAACACGGACGAGTGTTTGAATCAATACAGACGAGTATTGAAAGGAGATACGGACCAATACCAAAAGGTTAAACACGGACGAGTGTTTGAATCAATACGGACGAGTATTGAAAGAAGATACATGTGAGTGTTGGAAGTTGACACGACGAGCATTTAGGGAACTGACACAGACGAGTGTTTAGAAACTGACACAGACGAGTGTTTAGGAATGGACACGGGCGAGTGTTTAGGGAACTGACTACCAGACAAGAACTGGGTTTAGAATGACAAAGTGTATTGATTTTGTTTGGTATTGAAAAGGTGAAGGTCATCGACTGGGGACTTTGGGAATGATATCCTTTTGTAGGGACGTATTGTTGTCCTTGAATAATTCAGGTCTTTCATGTAAAGTACCTGATTTGGCTTATGCTTTGTATGCATGTTTGAATTTCTTTTGCCGCAAAGATCCATTCTGATGGATCAGCTACGCGCTTTTGAGGATGAAATGTTATGTAGTGATAACTATATGCAATGCAAAGAAATAAACTTCATGGGGATAAGGGAAGGCTTGCTGGGAACCATTTCTCATCACTGGGGATGTCAATATATATCGATGTTGGAAGCCTGCGGCATCAAAGGTTGTTGGGGGTATCGATAAAAATTTGCACTGGAGAGCCCATGACACCGAAGATTGTTGATGACTCTGTCGAGGATTGAATTGCTGACGAAGCGAGTTTTTAGGTACACTGCTGGATTCTGAACCGTACCGTTGGGGAAGAGATAATCTGGCCAGACTTCCAAACATCCTGAACCGTTGAGAGGATGACAGAACTGAATATGCCGAAGAATGGATACTGAACACCATGTGGATCCCTTTGAATACATGCTCCAAGTTTATGCACACTGGGGAATTGTTTCTTGAATCACTTGGGGAATAAGAGATGGACATGGACACCCATGAATGCCCCTATTTAGCTTTGTGAATGCCCCGGTTTAGCTTTGTGAATGCCCCGGTCTAGCTCTGCGAATGCCCCGGTTTAGCTCTACGAATGCCCCAGTCTGGCTTTACTGGGGATGTTCTTGATTAACTCCACTGAGGGTGCACTTGCGCGTGCCGAGTTAAAAGATGACCCTGAATTTTCCGAATTCACTTGGGGAATCAGACTTGAAGTTGTCTGTAGCAGATGAAAGAAGCTTCACGTGCTGGCTAGGTCAGGGTGACTGTTATGATGCTTTTAGCTTGATCGTAGTCTTGTACAATGTAATTGGCTTTAGCAACTTTGTAAGTATGGATGAGGAATGCCCCTGTCTGGAAGGTCTCTGGGAAGATCTAGGTCGAATAGAAGACCAGAAGATTCGTGCCACAATATGACATGAGGTGGCCTTCCCCAATGTCTCGAGCCACGAAACAAACTGTTCTTGATTACAGCTTTCTTGGAGAGATTTGTCGAATCTCGACGTAACCTCCCCAGGTTGAATGAATTCTGAATAGATCTCTCGACGTGATAGCCTCTGATTGATCGATCTTGAAGTGATTTATCTACGTGATAGCCTCTGATTGATCGAGCTTGAAGAGATTTATCGACGTGATAGCCTCTGATTGACAGCTTTGAGGGAATGCCCCAGATTTAGCTAAACTTGGAGAGATCGACTCTTGACTTGATTTCCTCAGATTGGCAGGCTCTGCTAACTTCATCCCTGAATGGTACTCAGACTATGAAGTACCAAGATGATTTCTCTTGACAGAATCTCTGGTTTAACATGCCTCTGGATTAGTCATTTCTCTTGTGGCAGCTGACTCTTGCTTCAACAGGGTATTCAAGCCTCTCTTCTCTGACAAGATTGAGCTCTTTACCGATTGTTCATTGTGTAAACTTACTTGATGTCGATCAGTTGTTTTGTATGTAGAAGAATGTTTATTATGAGAATGATAATTCTAATGCAACACATAAGTAAGTCTTGAAGTTTGTAAAAACTTTGAATGAAATGACGTCACAACACTGTTGTGAACGAGTCACTAGCTAGAGAGAAACATTTACAAATTCTTTTTTCATGAAAGATAATGCAAGCATATGATGCCAACATAGATATTCAAACATACCTCTTAGGAGTCAGTTAAACGCTATCTTGTTGTAGCACGCTTTCAAATTGACCCATGCTTCAGTTAAGACTTTTATGGGTTGTAACGTGGCCTGGTTCACGGTTTTAGAAAAAAGGTTTTAAGGCTCAAAATTATTTGGTGCCCACCCATTCTCCATGATGTTCTTCATTCCTACGTTCAGTTGACCTGGTACAAGCATTCATCTTTCTTGAAGAGTTTTAAATGATTGGGGAACCACTGTGGTTTCTTGGACACGACAGTCACTTCACCTTTTGCTTTTGGTGTCTGATCACACGACTTTGTTCTTTGATGAGGATTTTCATTGGTAATCCTTTTCTCGCCTTTTAGGCTTTTCAATTTCTTTCTTGCTTTCCCTAATTTTTGCCTGGACAAATTCTTTTGAATTTCGATTTGAAAGTCCAGCGGGATGCCCCAATTTTTGCCTAAGTGACTTGTTTTCAAGTTTCGACTTAGCGGGGATTTTTGTTTCTTTCTCATTCATATTTTTTAATTTTGAACAAGTCGTTGATCTTTACGTTATTTTGATTTGTTGGAAGTGATCGTGACTGCCTGAGTCTTTAGTAGATGATGGATAGCCATTATTGTATCGTCATTTGTTGACCTTTTGATGTGCGAGAGATACCCATTAGGATATAGTCAATAGACACATGTTGTTGTACTGTCATCTGTTGACCTTCTGATCTGCGAGAGATACCCATTGGGATATAGTCAACAGACACATGTTGTTGTTAGATGAGGGTTAACCAATGTGGTTTTGAATTTTCTCAACCTTTTGATGGATAACCATTGTTGTATCCTTAGACGCACACCCTTGATGAGTTCTGAATGCTTGATCAGATTAGCTGAACACTACCCGCCCCAGGGTTAAAATGAGGGTTTTTTCTGAATAGAAAGAAAACTCCTACTTCGAAGGCTCAGAGGGGTTAACGAGGGTCTATCTCCCTTATATCTTCGGTGTTTAGGAATTGAAATAAGGCCTGTACATCGTCAGCAGGGTCTTACTCAAAAGTGTACCAACTAGAGATTTTTGCATTTTCAGATTGTCATCATCCTCCTTTGAATCTTTACCTAAGCATAAGACTAGGAAATCTGGCATCAATATGCAAGTAAAACATTTAAAGAGTGATAACGAATGGATGAGTAAAAATGAAAGGAACACTTCAAGACAAGCATACTTATTGCATTAAGATTTTCGTTCAAAAATAGACAAGTTTCTATATACAAGCAATGTTTAAACAAATAAGCAAGAATGCAAATGAAAATGCAGTTAAAGAAACCAATGATTGCCATTGTTGAGGAGACTTGACTCCGTATGGATTTGCTGATTCTGACGACTTTCTGTAGTCTTGATGCTCGAGTGTGCGAGAGAATTCCCCTCTGATCTGATGTGAACACAGTAGTCTTTGGATTGAGCCTGTCTTGGACATTGTCTTTGGATGACATACCATCTTCAATCGATTGGCCAAGTGCCCCAGTATAATATGCATCACCAAGCATATCATGTCTTAAAGAAATGATAGACATCATCATCAGAGTTTCCATGACCTAGCTTATCTGAGTATTTAATCCATCATCTTCCTGCTTGAAGAAGTTTCTGACTACGAGCCAAAGCTTGCATGTACCACTCAGAGTTATTTCATAACTGATCTCTGAGCATGTGCGGTGAGAAATCAAGTTGAATCTTTGAAGATAACCCCAGGTCTGAATAAGAATCCCCATTGATGTTTCTTATGTTTTCCTTGTTCTCTTATGTTTGTCTGTAATATTTCTACTTGTTCTAAACTATCCTTGCTTCTGTTTTAATAACAAACGTATTTTGCTCTGATCTTTTTAACTCTGATTATATATGCTTTTTGATCGCTGACAAAAAGGGGGAGAAAGAATGATATTTTTCAATAACGGTTTACTGAGACAAAAGTATCAAACATTCTAACATTCTTTTATATTTGAATTTCTTTGCTCTGAAAAGCTTACAGGTACATGAACCTGAAGAACTCTGATAAAGCAAAATTCTGATGCTCAAAGAAAGATTCAATAAAGTTCTGATACTCAAGGTCTCAAGGAATCAAAGGGAATAATCAACTCAGGGGGAGTTTTTCTCATCATTACTCTGATAATTTTATTCCTTACTCTCTTAGCTCTGATACCTTTTACTCATTATCTGATTTCCTCTGATACCGTTTCCTCTCTATCCTTAAACTCTGATACTTTCATCATTTTATTTTAATTGAAAAAATCTAGTTTTTGTCATCATCAAAAAGGGGGAGATTGTTAGAACATAGTTTGATTCTACAACCCTCGGTTAGAGTTTTGATGATAACAAAATACAAGATTAAATGAATTATGAGTTTTATATAAGACATAGATGCTACTTAAAATTATGTTGTATATTTACAGGAAACTCTGATGGAATCAGCATCAGAACATCAGTATCAACATCAGCATCAGAAGATCAATACATGTGCTACGCTGAAGTCTGATGAACATGATCTACGCTTAACATAATCTGACTCTGATCAAGTTCCTAATCATGTCATCAGCACTCATAAGCAATCAGAATAAGCTAAAGCCAACACACTCTGATCTTAATCAAGCAGAACATTCTGAAGTGTCAACGGTACTGCATTCAAGGCAGATTTATTACCAACGGTTTTATTCCAAGACAAAGATCTTCTCAAAATGGAAAGAACGTAATGAGCATTGAAATGGAATTATTGGCATCAACGTATCTTTTCCAAGAAGTATTTAAACAAATCAGTGAGAAGTGAAATGGCTAATGCTCTACAATACTCTACACGTATATACACAAAGCCAATAATCATCTTCGTCCTCACTCAATCAATTTGCTAAAGCTCTCAACCGCTTACTCTATAGTTCTAGCAATCTAGTTTCACATAAGCTTCATTTTGTGTATTATCAGAGTTGTGATATATAGTTTTTGAAGAAAACATCAAACACACATAATTGTTCATTTATCTGTAAGAAAGAATTTCCTTGAGAAACCGGTTCGTGGTTTAGACTCAAGAAGGCTTTAGCAGTTGTTAAAGCAGTTTTATATTCAGTTGAATATAGTGAATTAAGACCTCGTTGGAGAGAGGCGAAATCACCTTGACGGGTGGACTGGAGTAGTTTGAGATCAAACGAACCAGGATAAAAATAACGTGTTGTCTGCATTCGATTTCAAGTTTTAACAATTCAACCCCCTTCTTGTGTTTTTCACATCTTCAACAAGAAGTGTCCAAACCTTACAGTTACTCTGCCCATCAGTTACAAGGATAGAGCCAGCCGGAGAACATGAGAAGTGGTACATACACTCCCCACAGAGTAAGAAGTATCCAAAGACAGTGGTGTTAGCTTTCCCGAACAGGACATAACTCTCCCCAGCCGAGGTTCACAATCGCGAGTGAGTCGGCAAAATTTTCCCCAAGCAGAGTCTGTTTATCACCAGCAACAGAAATTCATCCCCAACTGAGTTATTTCTCCAAGATGGCAGATCCATCAACAGAGTATCTCCTCTCCAATAGAGTTATTCCCCACAGATTTATCCTCAAATAGAGTCTCGTCCGGCAGAATATTTACCAGCCAAGGGGCAAATCCCCACCACGGTTATCTTTGTTCACCATCCCCAACAGAGATGGAGGAACTATGGTTTTCATAGCAATCAAGGATTTATTTCCCCAGATTCAGATTATCACGTCAGCATTTCATGTTCATACATCATGACATATGCATGCATCACATATAACATAGTCTCGTTTATTTTGAGAACGTCATCATACAATGCATCTCATGCATCATATATAACTAACCCTGTATTTCTTTCAGGAAAGACATTATTATCAATAATTTCCAGCAAGTCCATGATCAACACTCAAAGCTAAACAGAGTAATCATCGGCAACAAATGCAACCTAATCAAGGTTCCTTCTCACAACCCTATTATCCAGGCTTTCATATCAAAGTAACCCTACCATCCAGGTTCCTTCCCACAACCCTACTACCCAGGCTTTCATATCGAAGTAACCCTACTATCCAGGTTCCTTCTCACAACCCTACTATCCAGGCTCTTATATCGAAGTAACCCTACTACCCAGGTTCCTTCTCACAACCCTACTACTCAGGTTTTCATATCGAAGTAACCCTACTATCCAGATTCCTTCTCACAACCCTACTACCCAGGCTCTCATATCGAAGTAACCTTACTATCCAGGTTCCTTCTCACAGCCCTACTATCCAGGCTCTCATATAGAAGTAACCCTAATATCCAGGTTCCTTCTCACAGCCCTACTATCCAGGCTCTCATATCGAAGTAACCCTACTATCCAGGTTCCTTCTCACAGCCCTAATATCCAGGCTCTCATATCGAAGTAACCCTACTATCCAGGTTCCTTCTCACAACCCTACTATCCAGGCTTTCATATCGAAGTAACCCTACTATCCAGGTTGCTTCTCATGGCCCTACTATCCAGGCTTTCATATCGAAGTAACCCTACTATCAAAGTTCCTTCTCACGACCCTACTATCCAGGCTTTCATATCGAAGTAACCCTACTATCCAGGTTCCTTCTCACATTCCTACTACCCAGGATTTCATATCGAAGTAACCCTACTATCCAGGTTTCTTCTCCTAACCTTACTATTCGGGTTCGGCCTCCCTTATCCCCATACAACAGTCCACAACACTGTAAGACTGGACCCAATCAAACACAATTGATTTCACATTTCCCCAGTAAGTCGCGGTGCAGCATGTACCTTGACCAAACACACAGTTTATTTCCGCTTCCCAAACAGGAATTATTCCCCAGTAGAGTAACGGACAACTGAAGCTCCTAAAACTCTATTTTTCTCAAGACAGAGACCAGCATTCCCCAGCGAAGTCCTCATCAACAACAGGTATACGGGTTCTCGCAAAGGAATCTCTTATGCGATCGACACTTCTTCGGATGGCATATTTAAGCCCATCTCCGACAATTATCTAGCAACTACCAAATGGAATCTATAAGCCTATTCCCGATAGCATAAGTCAAGTAATACTTCATGCGAGTACAAATTTATGGGCACTCTAGTGTCCAATCATCTTCCACCTTCAGATCACGAAAGGCAGACACGCCAATCTACATCCTCAGGTTTAATAAGATTGAACAGGGGCAGCTGTTGTACCCCAAAATTTGCCCTCCCATATTTCTCAATACATGTCAAGTGAGGTCCTCAAATTGCTCAAGGAAGTCCAAGGGTTGACCAGACAAACTCTCTCCTAAGGCAGTCTACCTCAAATTAGGGTTTCATTTTGCATTAAGATGTTTGAGTCCAAAGGATCCAAAATGCTCACCATTGTCCTAATATGTTCTCAAGATCATCCATGTCAAGTTTCAAGCCTTGTGGAGGAAGTTTGCTCACTTAATTGCTCAAAGGCCTGAAAATCGACTGTGCTAGGTCAAAAGTCAACTGTGGCCCACATACAGTCAAACTTCAAAATTTTTGGTCAACATCCTCATTTTTAAGTATCATTCATCATTTTATCAAGGGTTGATCATGATTCATCAAGGATTGCTCGCAATTCATCAAAACCTAAAAGTTGCTAAATTAGGGTTTTGTAGGAAAAGTCAACTCAACTTTAACCAAGCATAACTTTCTCATAAAAAATGACCCATCCAAAGCTCATTTTGAAAAGGATGCAATTCCCTACAATTCATCTTCAGCTCCCAAGGTCAAAATATGCACTCACAAAAAGATATGAATTTGGACATTATAGGTTATTTTTGAAAAGTCAACAAAAACACCTTTTGGGTCAAAGCTCCATACATGAACATGGAAGACTCAATTGAGATGAGACCAAAAAGGTTGCTTATAGGACATCCTAATATTTCTAAAAAGTCCAAGAACACCTCTCTAGGGTCAAAATTGAGAGAGTTATGCATTGGCCAAGTTGACCTTTTTTGCAAAATTGCCAAAAGTCAAATATGCTCAAATTTGCACTTTTTTCTAAATGGGCCCAACTTTTTATGCTTGCATCTCATTCCTAACATAGTCCACGATCTATGGGACCCTCCATGCTTTATTTATTCATTTATTTAATTTATTTTGATTTTTATTTATTTAAAATTCAAATAAAATCAAATAAATCCTAATAAATCATATATTGTGTTTTAAGGATGATTTTTGCATTGAAAGAAGATCCTATATGCTGTCAATTGAAGATAAACTCGTGCAAGGCTAATTTGGTTAGAAAAAGATTGAATTTGAGCAAAATTGGAAAGAAATCATATTCCATGAAAGACCAAATCAAATCTCCACGATGAGCAAGATTGAGGTCGTTTTTGTTGACCTAATAGGTTGTATTACATATACAGAAGCAAGTCAAGGCATGAGGGAGGGTTGGAACAGTCGTGCAGAACAAGAACAAAACTCAGAATTTTTGGTAAAAACGTGAGATCCAAATTCTGGAATATAGGACCTTGGAGAGCAATTCAAGGACATAAATCAATTCCTTGGCGTTTCAGGAAGCATTCCCAATCAGTTGCAGGCGTCAGAACATCCAGAATCCCCTCCAATCATTCACACGGTTTGCACAATTATTCAAATTTGATGACTGTAATTCTTGCATATTCAGCACATTTTAATTGCGTATTTATATTCATCATCATGCTTGCAATGTTTCTAGATAGTTTGATTTGAGTTAAAGTCCAGGAATAAGCTTTTGCCATTGTTAGGGTTTTGTGCTCCAATTTGGGGTTTTGGTTTTCAAGCGAAATTAGACAGAATAATGGGTACCATGACGATCAGAATTTCAAACCCAGCTGATCCATGGTCCCCAATTGAATTTATATTGCATATGCTTGATTCTTGAATGACACAGGTTTCAGCAACAGACCTACGTCTGTAGGTAAAGGTTCTGAGTCTAAAATGATGGTTCCAGGGAAGAAGACAATAGCGTGTGACAACCTGATTGGCTGATTCAAATTCTGGCGCATTGTTCTGGCCAGAAACCTGTTGTTCTGATATATTATTTATTTTTATTATGTTAACAAGTTAACATCCAATGCAGTTGGTCAGAAGAAGGAAGTCAGAAGCTCATTGTTCTGGGTTCGATCCTAGGCGTGAGCTTTTGGCATTTTCTCCATTGTTTTCACCAGAGCCAGCACGTGCACCTTCTGAGGACCATCACCTTCTGGATCCATTAGCCAAGACCAGATCCAGTGCATCATCCTCTGGATCCATCAACCAGAATCAAATCCAGCGCACGTGCACCTTTTGAGGATCATCATCTTCTGGATCCACCAGTCCGAACCAGATCCAGCGCACAACATCTTCTGAGGAACATCATCCTCTGGATCCCTCTCCAGCTGATCCAGCGCCAACATTTTCTGAAGATCACCATCCTCTGGATCCATCAGAAGTTCAACACCCTTAGATCTGCTGACAACAGGCCTATCTCTATCTTTTTTTCATTTTTTTTATTTCTTCCTTTTTTAATTCTTTTAATAATTCTTTTATTTATTTTAATTAACAAGTTAATTATTTTTCATTAAAAAAAAATCATAAAATCAAGAGTCATAAAAATCAGAACTAGGTTAATTTTATCAAATTTAATTTAATTTAACTTTGGGAAATTGTGATTTATTTTCATAAATAAAATCAATTAGAAATTAGGTTAAAACTCTTGATTTAATTTTATTTTCTCTTTTTCTCAAATAAATAAAAAAACACAAAAATAAGTTTTTAGATTGAATTAATTTATTTTTTCTTAGTTTAAAATTAATTAGAATTAGGATTTTCTTTTTTTATTTTATTTAATTAGTTCATTATTTTCTTGAATAACAAAACAAAGCAAAAACATTTTTTTACTAATTGCAATTAGGTTTAGGCAAGGGTCAAAACCCTAGCTGTCTCGTTTTTCGATTTATCGCGCGCGTACTATTATTTTTACGATATTGTTGTAACTGTTCATGGTTTGTAATAGTATAATCTAGGGTTTTTATTTATCGTTTTTTTCTCCGGGTTTTTGGCTATGTAATTAATCCCCCTCCCCGAAGCCTTGTAATAGCGTAGATTTACTTTCTCGCATTTTAATTCTCGCAAATATTTGACTGTTTAGATGCATGCTAATAGGATTGTATGACAAGAATGCATGACAAATTAATCCAATTAGAAAACCCTAATGTGCAAAGATTAAATAATTGAAAACAGATCACTCACACATATCACTCTTAGGGTATACTCCCACTTCCGTTGCCTTCGGTAAACGATCATTAAGTATAGGGTGTCTTAGTGGTTGCCCTCCTGTCTAACAAAGATCAAATGTCCCGTTCGAATGTTGCCTCAGAAATGTTACCACATAAATGTTGCCTCGAATATGATCTTAAGAGTCTAGGGTTATTACTAAGTCGTCCTAACATTGCTTTAGTGATTGTACTTGTCCCTTTCGAATGTCCCTTACAACTCCAACGACTAGGGTTATCTACTCACTAATAATAGGATAACACGATCCAAAAGGGAACGAGAATAAAAACGATCTTTTTTTTCGAGTAGGTAGATGCTAGTAGGTACTTTCTCAAAACAAAACTCTTCACACATACACTTTTCAAACAAACTTTCAAAACAACTTCGTCACACTTTTGAGGACTGATACAAGGGTTATCACGAAGTAAAACATTTTCAAAAACAAAACACATACACAAGCAATTTTAAAGGAAGAGCAAGTACCTAAGAGCCCATGGAAAACCATGGATAGAAAGGGTGCTAACACCTTCCCTTTCTATAATCTACCCCCTGTACTCAGAATATCTCGAAAAAGGATTTTTTTCTGTACTTTTTTCCTTCCCGATTGGATGAAATAAAAGTCGGTGGCGACTATTGCTTACCGCGACATTTTGCAAACACAAAACGCAAAACGCAAACCAGCATTTCAAACATTCGGTTCTGCCACCGTATCACAGTAATCAAAGCTTTTGAGGAAAGGGATTCCCTTCAGCTCGAGAGGGAACTCATGGAGAAGGAGATCATCGATTTAAGGGCAACAATGCTGCCCGTCAAAGGAGAGCTTGAGGGATTCGCTGATTTGTGAACCTGTGCGGAGCTTGTTTCTCAGATTCAGGTCCTCGAGTCAGATTGCGTCGATGCTTTAGCCGATGGCTTTGAGACTGCATTAGTTCAGCTGTCGATACTAAATCTGGGGCTCAACACTGATGGCTTCGGGGTTTTGTCTCAAGTGGTCTATGGCAGGGTGGATCCTCCTCCTGATTCACCTGAGGTAGAGATCAAAGTGAGAACTCCACAAAGTATCTATTATTTCTCAGATAATTTTGGGTGTTTGTATTTAGGGCTTGCGTGCGTGTATTTTTTGTAATATTTAGACAACATCGGCCTTCGTGGTCGGCATTTATAAATGTTTTACTTTGTTTTTATGCCTTTATGCTCTTGTTGATGCTCGTTAAATATTTGCTTGTCATTGTTATTGACTTATTTATTTTATGAAACTTTGAAATTCCATGAATGGAGATTTGAGCTCGACCTCAGTTTTGGTCGACACACATTGGGATGTGTCGAGGAAGCGGTGCAGGAAACTGTGGATGAACCCAAGATCGCGATCAGGATCTTGACTTTGTGGCGTGAACTGCCCATCGCGAGCTGAGTGTTCTTCCTTTTGGGTACTTCGACAACAGAGCTCGAATGAGGTGTCCCTGTCAGGCTAAGGGTTGACTCGTGAAACGAACAATGAAACCTGCATTTCGTTAATGTTTGGAGGCTATGTCTGTACCTCGACATGCCTTCATGGTCGAGCGTATCCCGTCTTCTGTTAGAGAGGATAAGTCGATTGTTAATGCTTGTTACTTAACAAGGACTTAGCTATAATATTGTTTCAACTTTGTAGCGTTCCATGGTCGAGGTAGCGGGTCTCTAGTTAGTTGTTCGAGGTAGTATGCCCCGGTGCCTGTAGCTCCTTGGACGCAGTATGATCCTTCCCAGTTTGCGGCCAGTTTCCTTTCTCGGGAATCTGTTGGATTTCTCTGCAAGACTACGCTGTCGACATGGAATTCGTATTTTATGATTTTGTTGTCATGGCGAAGGGCTATCTTTTGTTTTAGCATGGCCTCACGAAGAGCTGCTTTTGACTGGATTTCCTCGACTAGATCGAGCTCTTCTCATAGGGTCTCGTCATTGAGCTCCTCATTTAGAGGTACTTCTGTTCGTCTGGGTGACTCTATGATTTCCACGGGGATGACTGCCTCAGTGCCATAGGTTAGTCGAAACAGGGTCTCACCATTCGTTGAGTGCGGTGTTGTTCGTTAGGCCCATAGGGCGCTGTGCAGTTCTTCGACCCACCCTTTTTTGGCCTCTCCCACTCTATGCTTGACGCCTTGCAAGATGACTCTATTCGCGACTTCGGCCTGCCCATTGGTTTAAGGGTGTTCAACCGAGGTGAAGTGCTGCTTGGTTCCGAGCTTGGAGATGAAGTCTTGGAAACATGATCTGTGAATTGCATCCCGTTGTTGGACACGAGCGCTTGTGGTATCCTGAGTTAGGCAAGTACATTTCGCTTGTAAAAATGTAGGATATTGTGTGAAGTGATTTTGGCCTGGGCTCAGCTTCTATCCACTTCGTGAAGTAGTCGACCGCCACGACCAGAAATTTATTTTGATACGAGCCTTGCACGAAGTGTCCAGGATATCCATATCCACCATACGAAAGGCCAAAAGGATGACAATGTTTTGAGGTCTTGCGGGGGGAGCGAGGTGCATGTCTGCGTGCCTCTGACACTTATCGCACTTCTTGACATGGTCCTTTTACATCTTGCTGCATGGTCGTCCAGTAATAACCTGCTCGCAACATCTTTCGTGTCAGGGATCTTCCACCCAAGTGTTAGGCGTTGATTCCCTCGTGGATTTCCCGCAGTATTTCGGGGATTATGGATTCGTCGACGCATTTCAGGAGTGGGATGGAGAATCCCTATCTATAAAAAGTGTGCTCGAGTACCACATAAGAACATGCTCGTCGTTTGGTCGCGGCTGTCTCCCTTTGGTCAACAGGCAGTTCACCTTTTGTCAGGAAGTTGAATACCAGGGTTATCCAACATGAACTGTCTCCGATGGCATTTACTTCGGGTGGTATGATGGATTTTTCAATGCTCGGGTGAGAAAGGGATTTTTAGACGACGAATTTGTTCCCACCTTTCTTCTTTATGCTCGCAAGCTTTGAAAGTATGTCCGCCCATGTGTTCTGTTCGAGAGGTATGTGTTTGATTTCTGTTCGGTCCAACCTCTTCATCCATTCTTTGACTAGATTTAGATATTCGACGAGGCTGTTGTTCTTGGCCTGGTATCTCCCTTGTACTTGAGAAGCGACAAGTTGGGAGTCTGAAAATTTGTATTTCCCGGGCATCTAAATCCTCGACCATTCTTAACCCTGCGAGTAGGGCCTCATATTCAACCTGGTTATTCAACGTCAAAAAGGAAAGGGTGAGGGAATACTCGATCACGATACCTTCCTTGTTCTCGAGGAGGATTTCCGCTCCACTCCCTGTCGAGCTGGAAGCTCCGTCTACAAAAATGGTTCACTTATGCCTCTTCCCTATGGGGGAATTGTGAGAGGTCATCTCTGTGATGAAGTCGGCCAGTGCTTGGGCTTTGAGGGCCTTTCTGCTCTCGTACTGGATGTCGAAATCTAAGAGCTCCAACGACCATCTCAGCATTCGACCGACCATGTCTGGTCGGTAAAGAAGTTGCCTCACAGATTGGTCATTTCTTACGATGTTCGTGTGGGCTAGGAAGTAGTGTCTAAGTCTCCTTGTCGCGTTGATGAGGGCTACGGCTACTATCTAAATTTGTTGGTACCTAACCTCGGGGCTTTGTAGTGCTTTGCTCGTAAAATACACTGGTTTTTGCCCGTCTGGAGTCTCACAAATGAGGGCCGCGCTTATGGCCTCGGCGGAGACGACCAGGTAAAGGTACAAGGTTTCTCCGTTCTCAGGCCGCGACAGCACGAGAGGCTGCGAAAGGCTTTGCTTGAGGTGGAAGAGGGCTTGCTCGAATTCCTTAGTCCACTCAAAAGCTGCTTCTTTGCGTAAAAGTTTGAAGAATGGCAGCGCGTGTTGCGCGGACTTTGCCACAAAACGAGAAAGCGAGGTGAGCATACCGTTTAGAACTTGTATAGACTTCTTCGAGCTAGGTGTGGGGAGTTCGGAGAATGCTTGGCATTTATCGGGGTTGGCTTCAATTCCCCATTCATTCAGATAAAAACCAAGGAACTCGTCTGCTCTTACCCCGAAGGTGCATTTCTTTGGGTTGAATCTCATTTTGCACTATCTCGCTTGGGCGAAGAAACTTTTGAGATGGGCAGCGTGATCAGTTTCTGTTCGAGATTTGACGATCACGTCGTCCATGTATACCTCAAGCATGTCTCTGATCTTGTCGTGGAAGACTTTGCTCATCATCCGCTGGTATGTTCCCCCCACATTTTTAGGTCGAAGGGCCCAGCGTTGTAGTAGTAATTGCCCGAGCCTGTCATAAAGGCAGTACAGTGCTTGTCGCTCATGGCCATTAGAATTTGGTTATAGCCCGAGTAGGCGTCCATGAATGATAAAGTTTTATAGTCAGTCGAGTTGTCGACCAACATATCAATGTTAGGTAAAGGAAAAACATATTTGGGGCAATGTCCGATTAAGATCAGTATAATCAACACACATTATTCATTTTCCATTATTATTTTTAACTAGTACAACATTTGAGAGCCAGGTTGAATATCGGGCCTCGGAAATAAAATTTTCCTCTAGGAGGTCTTTTACATCATTTTCAGCAGCTTCCACTTTCTCAGGAGACTGCCTACGTCTACGTTGCATTACTGTCCTAGCGGCTGGATCAATGGCCAGTTGGTGACATGCGACCCCGGGGTTGAGTCCGAGTATCTCTATAGTGCTCAGTGCGAACATGTGCGCGTTCTCCCTTAAGCAAGCTTTGGTCTGCTTCCTTGCCAAGTCGGGGAGCCCAGTTCTGATCTTCACGCCTTTGTGAGGGTCTTCATCAAGGGGGACAAACTCGAAGTCTTCATCTGGGATGGGGCGGAGGAGTTCCTGTTCGCCGTTGGGGGCTCCATCTTTGTCGAAGCGGGTGTCGAGCGAGATGGAGTCGACCTTTGGTGGAGCCCTTTGTTCTTCTGACAGAGCAGGTTACGGTTCAGGTCGAGTAGTGGTAGCTCTTTTGGAAGGTCGTGCTCCAGTGTCGACTGTGCTCTCCCCTTTGGAAGCTGCATTAAAACATCTTCTGGAAGCTGAGATGTCCCCGTGGATGGTGGCGACGTGCCCTCTTCGAGTGTAGAACTTCATCTTCAAATGGACAGTGGAGGGCACGACGGTCAAGTTGGCCAGTGTTGGTCTCCCTAGGATGCAGTTATAGAGAGATAGACAGTCGATCACTAGAAACCACACCTTGATTTTTTGGGAGGCGGTCTCTTCCCCGAAAGTGACAAAAAGCTCCATGTAGCCCCACGGTTTAGAGGTCAAGCCGTTGTAGCCTTGCAGGTTAGACCCCACATATGGCGACAGATGAGTGTCGTCGAGCTATAAGGTTTGGAATAGATGATTGTACTTGACATCGACATAACTTCCCTCGTCGACCAGAATACGGTGCACGTCAAAGTTAGCCATCCTTGTCCTCATCAGTAGGGGATGATAGAGTTAGGGGACCCGTCGGGCAACTCCTCTAGGTAGAAGGTGATTGGTTCAGACTTTCCTTTGAACCTCTCGAGTGTCACCGCTTGGGTTGGGGCTATGTCCACCAATTCGTCGAGCTTCCTCTTCGCGGAGTTACAGAGAGGTTGTTGAATCCCCCACCAGTTATGACCATGGCGGAGGGGAATTTTTTCCATCTCCTGTGTGTGGATAACGGTTCATCCACATAGCTTCGGGGATGTGGAAGTCCTTCGGCCTTGTCACAGAGAAAGCTATCTGTATGGGACCTGATTCATCTGTTGGTCGAGGGTTTCTTCCTCGACTTCCTTCATCTCACAGGTGTCTCGGAGAGGGGCGTCATTGCATCGGTACTGCCCGAGTCTGCCACCCTTGATGATGGTCTCATTGACATCTTTGAGGTGGACACAGTCTTTTTTCAGGTTCCCATGACTCTGATGTGTAGCGGTAGAAATGTTTCAAGACTAAGCCATTGGATTTACTAAATTTTATACAAATCAAAAATAAAAATCGCCACCGCGCTTTATTGTTTCTAAAGGAATGGGAAAAAAGCGAATAACCTAAAAAAGGGGGAAAGATTCAAGGTAAGGGGGTTGGTTATGCAAAGGGAATGTATTAGCACCCTAAACATCTACGGTATTTCGTAGGAACCTCTTTGTAAAATTCGTATATTTTGGCTATAAAATGTGTTGTATATAAAATGGATGGTGGGGTGAGAAAAGAAATATTTTTTTTTTAATGATTTTTGCACCCGCCACAGTTGCAAACCATTAGTGCCTACGTACCACCTTTCGTGCAATAGGGGATCAGGGTACACGTAGTTCCTCTTTAAAAATTTTAAAACACAAGTATATTGGTTAATTTTATGAGATAAGACATCATTGTCATTGTCCGTGTGGAAAACATACTTACTACCCACAATCATGAGAAAGGAGAATTTGCATCATCTCAAAGTGGAGGATATGGCTTGGATTTTAAAATCAACAATGCCTCACTCAACACCCAAGTGGAAAATATCTCTCTTCACTATATATTGTAGAAGTATAGTTGTTTGCATCACTACAAGGATTTACAAGAGTCTAATCTTTTAAGAAAAGTTAAAGGTAAAAGCCAAAGTGGCAAAATGATTTGAAATGAGATTGATTGACTTTTAGTCTTCTCACAAAAATGTCAAGGTATTGTTAAGTTGATTGAAGTTTATTTATGAAAATGCTTTGAAAATGCATGGACCTAAGTCCAAGTTTATTATGAAAGTGGTTTATGTTTCAAAACAAGAAGGGTTTTCAAAAGGAGGGAGAAGATTTTTGAAATTAAAGAAGATGGAAGGAGTAGAAGAGACTATCCTAAAGCATAAGGTAAAAGCTAATGATAAGGACCATCTAACAACCAAGAAGCCAAAACTTGATATTATGAGCCAAGATAGAATTCCCATTCTTTGGATTGAAACCAAGCAAGCAAAGATACTAGACCTCTTCAAGTGTATTAAGTCTTTACAAAAATTGGGCAGAGTAACGGCTGTACACGGGTGAATTCCAGATTACAAACAAATGATGTAATCACAAAAATCTGCACAAAAAAAAACAAGCAACCCAATGTCTTGAGGTAAACCTCAAGAGCTCCAGACAAAATAATCAGATAAGATCACAAGGTCTCCAAGATAGGCCAAGGTTTCTAATCCTAAGTCCAAGAAATAGTCCCATGATCCATAATGCCAAGGATAGTAACCAAATAGTCCAACTACCATTAAGAGTTTTTTAGGGTTTATGTTGATTATTAAGTATCTTAAGAAAGGAAAAGAAAAGCTCAAATGAGCAAATTAAAAATGGCAAGAAAATAAATGCTCAAATGAGCAAAAATGAAAATGACATGAAATGTAAATGCTAAAAGTAAATAGTACATAAAGCATAAAAAAAATAATAAAAGCATAAGATAAAACAAGTCAATAATTAGTGGTTAGTTGGATGACCATCTTAAAACTTGCATTTGGAACTCATTAGAGGATTGGTAGAACCAAAGCCTCCACAGAACAAGTTGCATTTTCTTTTTGTCAAGTATATCATCCATTTGAAATTCTCACAAGTACCATTTAATGATCAACGATGTTTAAGTGATCCACGTTGACCAAATGTGTTGTAGATCCATTAGAGGATTGGTAGAACCAAATCCTCCACACAATGAATCTCAAGGTTATTGGATCAAAGAGATCAAATTAACATACTTGGGCTTGAAATCATAAGTTTGGGCCACGAATGATCATTTATTCGAATCGGGAGAAAATTTAGCATTATGTTAAGCAATCGTAAGTGGACTTATATAGAAGTCGCACTTATTTTGAAGTCGGTCAATAGCAATCTATGCACCATTTGTTTTGAGACATGATATAGAGATCATGCTCCAACAACATTTAGTGCAATGAGAAGGGGATGAGATGAAGAGGAGTTAGCGTAAAAAGAGAAACCACATTTGAATTAATATTTAATCAAACTATTATTAAAATCATTCATCCATTTTTTGTGGAGTTAAACTCAACACCATGGATCCAATAATGTTAATAAAGTCATGACCAAAAAAACCAACCCAAGACAGCCAGAAAATATTCACAAAATAATAATATAATTAATATATACATTAAAGGGTTTAAAAATGTTTTTAAAAAATGGAAAATAATGAAGAAAATGCCAATTATATTCAACTTAATCAAGAAATAAAAAATAAGACCATAGAAAAATCAGAAAAGAGGCCAAGTGATTTTATAAATTTTTTGGGAATTTTTAAAAGTCAGAAACTATTTTTAAAAATTAAAATAAATGGGTAAAATAAACAAAAATAGTAAAAAATAGTAAATTCAGAAACAAAAATAAAATAAGGTCACCAATATTTGTCACAATATCATTGGATCATCCCATAATTTTTTCAGAATTTAAAAATGTGTAAAAGTATTTTTTTAACATTTTATACAAATCAAATAAGTGTGAAATTCATAAAAAATACCAAAATACAAAATTAAATTGTGAAAAAATAAAAATCAGAAAGAGAATAATCAAAAATATTTTTCATAATTTTTTCAGATTTTTTGGACTAAAAATGAATTTTCTATGATTTTTTGAAATTTAAAACAATTAAAATATAAAAATCAGAAAAAGAAAATAAAAGAAAAAGATGTGGACCATTGGATGAGAGTCAAAACACGTTAGTAATCAAATCCAAGGGATCTGACGCGCTGTGCATATCATGGTCTTTAATGAATACGTTGGTCATCTTAACCCTCCAGCCCTCACGAATTGCAGGTCTCTCAAACTGTAAAATCAGAAGCCCAGACCTATGCCATTCGCTTCGTCTCTTCAAGACGAAGACAACCACACCCTCGCGCCAAATTTATATAAACTGTAGCTCAAGCAATTTGGAAAGAAAGTTTTGAAAAGGGATTTGAAAATTCATGGTCAAAACGTGCTTCCAGATGAAAGTAAGTGTTGCGACTAGAACCAGGGCAATGAGAGCAACACAATGATACAAAAGTTTTGAAGAATTGATGAAGGAATCTACCTATTGAAGTTGAGTTGCAGAGCTCTGAAACTGGACTTCTATGGAGCAATATAGGGCACGATTCTTGAATGTAATTACATGGTTAGTGTTGTACCCCAAAATTTGCCCTCTCATTCTATCAACATTTTCTCATCACAAGATTCTTGAAACTCAAGACCAAGCTAGGGTTTGCTCTAATCAAAACACCTCCTTGCACTATTGACCTAAATTAGGGTTTGAGTTTGAACAAGGATATTCTAACCTACAATTCCCAAATTGACTTTCATACTTCATGTTGGACTCATAAGTTTGTCCATAACAAGTTTCAAGCCTCGAATCAAATTTTTGCCCAGTCAATTGGACAGTTGACCTAGAAATCAACTATATTGGGAAAAAGTCAACTGTGGCCAATTGACAGTCAAACCTCATGAATTTTGACCCACATCAACATCATGAACTCATATGAACCATTTGATTAAGTTTGGACCACAATTCCACAAGAAATTTGATCAGATCACCAAAAGGGCAAAATGGTCATTTTTAGGGTTTTGACTGCACAAAGGCAATTTTTGACTGTTTGACCTAGCCAATGGCAAAGCAAGCTCACATATGGACTCAAGGACTCAATGACATTGTCTTGACCCATTCAACAAGTTCAAAAGATCTCAAATGCATAGGGTTGACAGATGAATTTTTCAGTCAATTGATCAAAATTTGACTGTACACTGAAAAGTTAAACTTTGACTTTTTGGTCAAAATCAAGTGCCAAGAGTTATTTTTCATCAAGACATGTCAAATTATGAAACTTGTTCATCAAGAAACCCAAAAATGCAAATTAGGGTTTAAAATGGAAAAATCTCATAATTTAGAAATTTTCTAAGTTATGAAATTTTCTTATTTTTTCCTAACTTTGTCCCATTTTTTCACCAAGATGCAAATGGATTTAAAGAAAACTTATAACATGAAAGTTGTATTCCATCACAAAGCTACAACTTTTATTCATAATGTTTTCTCAAAAGAAGCTTGTATCTTAAGATATGATTTTTGAAACAAGGGTACCTAAAACTTTTAACTTAGAGAAAATTTGCCCTAATCTAGGCAGGATTTTGACCCATCTTCTTGGCCACTTTTCACATAGTTCCACTTGGAGTCTCAAGTTTCATTGCAAAGATGGATTATAGTACATGTTCCAAGCTTTCCAAATTGTCCAAGAACTCCTCAAACACCCTTGTGGTTAGAGAGAATCGAATTCTTGAAATTGGCAAAAACTCACTTTTGTCCATGGCCAATACATGTTCATACAAACTTGCATTTTCAAATCAGCATGTTTGGTGCTAGCTTTCAGGCCTCAAAACCAACTTGCACTTCATAATTTAATGCATAACCATTGAATTAAGGTGTTATCTTGGCCATTTGGACATTACATACAAGATTAATCCTTATTTGGAAAAAGGAAAAATGCCATTTTTGTGCACTTTATGTCAAACCAAAATCCTTGAGGTATGCGGCCATATCTCTGAAGCAAGATGGAAGCTATCAATTCCAATAACCAAGAGCAAAAGATGCAGCATGATAGGAAGGCCTGTACCAAGCTATAACATCATTTCCACATGTTTGCTTCAAGTAGAAGAAAAAGTGCAAATCATAAGCCATCTCTCATATCTGTTAAGATAAGATTACACAAAGATTGTAGATAAGTTCCATACCTCCCAACAAGCCTGAAACACGACCCCTTTGCCTCTCAAACTCCCTTGAACACAGAATCACTAATTTTTTGCAAAACAGGCCAAGTTCTGCATTTTGCAAGCCATAACCAAATCCCATCGTGCATTTTGTCCAAAGATAGTTCAAACACCTTCCAATCAACTCACCTGAGCTATCCCAAACCCCCATTGCAAGCTGTAACACCTCTAACACACTTTGCAATTTTTGTTTCAAAGCTCTGCAGGTTGAGTTCTACAGCATGATTCAAGCTGTTTCAAAACAAGCCAAGCATTGGAAAAGCTTCCTTGGACCTCAAGCAAGCTCAAAAGAAGCTCAAACACCATTGAAGGTTGCTACATTGTCCAGCTCGAAGTCAACTGAAACAGGTATTTTATGGACTTCTATCTCTCTATTTAGGAATGGTTAGGCATAGGTTTGTGAATGAAATATGTTGTACTCATAGCCCTGAAGTCATACATATGCTTAGTTTTCATTTACATTAATCGTGCTAAGAGAATTTCACTCATGAACTTTCTGAAAAAACTAGGTTAGAAATTAGGGCCATAGAAATTCTCTCTGGTCTTTGAGAGTTAATTCAAGTTTTTTATATGGTTGGATTCGTTGTTTAATTCTCTAGAATGTTCATGTTATGAGTTTTATCAAAAAATCAAAGAATCAGGAGATAGCCATTGATGTACAGAGGCACGTGTTTTGTGAACAAGAGGAAGAAGATGAAGTATGACTGGGCTGGGCCTGTTTGTTCTTTGCTTTTGACACCCCCATTTTCTGTTTACACCCCCCTGGCCCATTTATTTAAATATTTATCATTTTGACATTTTTATTTTTTATTCTAACTTTATTATTTTTTGTCTAAATATAAAAAATGCCAAAAATAATTTTCTATATTTTTTCATATTCATTTGATATTTATTTTTTATCTTACTAGTATAAATATATAAATAGTTTATTTTTTCTTTTATTAAAAACTCAAAAAAAATATAAAAAAATATACCTATTTTTATTTATTATTTTTTTATATACTTAAAAACATTTTTCTTGAATATACACACACACACACACATATATATATATATATATATATATATATATATATATATATATATATATATATATATATATATATATATATATATATATATATATATATATATATATATATATATATATATATATAAATTAATTTTTATTTTCTTTTTTTACATAGTTGATATATATATATATATATATATATATATATATATATATATATATATATATATATATATATATATATATATATATATATATATATATATATATATATATATATATATATATATATATATATATATATATATATATATATATATTTACTTTATTAAAAAAATCAGGACAAAAATACAAAAATACCATATTTTCATTTTTATTAATATTTTGCACTAAAAAAATATCATTTTCATAATATACTTTTATTCTTTTGTATAAATTAGTATATTATTGTATATAATTAATAAATAATTTCATTCATTAAGAATTAGGGTTTTTTGCCCTAAATAGGAAAATAATTAAAATTGCCCTTTTTTATTTATTTATTAATTTACATTTCACATTGAAAAAATATTTTTCACATACATAAAGATCTTTTTTTGCATAATACATTTTATTTGATATTTGTTTAATTGTATTTATTTAAATAGTGCCTATACATTCAATATGGTTGTAATAACTTGGAATTTATTTTCTTGTCAAATACTCCCTATTCAAATTTGTACCCCCTCCCTATATCATGTTGTAATAGTGTAGCATTTAAATTCCCGCACATTTAAAAGCTTCCAAATTATGCCATGCTTAGACTTAGGGTTTGTATGCAAAATAAAATCAACAACTAGCTTGACCTAATCCAAGATAAACATGTATGAAAAACAAACACAATGCACACTTGCACCCCTTGGGTTCAATCCACTTATTGCCTTCAAAAATGGACCATGGTTGCATGTCAAGTACTTTGGCAAAACAAAAAACAAAACAAAAGATCATAGTCCCTCGATGACGCTATCTGAGTTGCCTAAATAAAATGATCAAGTCCCTTAAGAAAATTGCCAAAGATACTTGACACCATTGCTATCATGGTCTATACAATGACCCACGCCTGTCCCGTTAACATCCTAACACAAGGTTGTTCACCAAATACAATGGTGAAACAACACTGTTAAAAGGGTTAAAAACATAAGAAAGATCTTTGAGTAAAATAGGGTGGATAGCTCTTAGTTACTTGATCAAAAGTTTGCAAAACATCCTTTCTATTTTCCAAACACACCTCACTACACAATTTCAAAACCCTACTTTCAAACATTGAAAACTTTTCAAAAGACAAAAACACCTTTGTATACATTCAAATAAGAATCATTACAAAGGTTGCCACAACGATGGCCTCTTTTTAAAACATCTTTCAAAATCACACACAAAGCACCATTTCAAACAATTGAAGAGCACCATTTCAAACAATTGAAAAGCAAAGCAAGTGATCTAAGCAAGTAACTAAGAGCCCATGGATAACCATGGATAGAAAGGGTGCTAATACCTTCCCTTTCTATAATCTACTCCCCGAACCCAAGAAAACATCTCAAAGGTCTTTCCTGTGCTTTTTGACCTTTCCTTAGGATAAAATAAAAAGTCGGTGGCGACTCTTGCTAAACCGAAATATTTACAAACACAAAACGTGAAATCCCAAGTCAGTTCTCCCACCGTATCACAGAACTGGCGACTCTGCTGGGGACATTTCTAAAAGTGGAGTAACCTTAGGGCTTAGATCACCCTTTGCATGATTATTGTTTGCTTTGATTGCTTTACATCTTAGTTCTCTTGTTTGGTCTTGAAATCCTCTACCCGAATTTGGGAAACATTCATAGGTAAATAGCAATACATTGTGGAAACTGTGCGGGGTATACCGACATAGTTGAAGCAATAGCTATATTAGTGCGACATATTTGTGAGTACCGGTAGCCTTTGAGTCAATCAAAGAGAATACGGGGCCGCTGAGCGATGTCATGAAGCACTAATTAACTAGAACCTTACTTGACCATCTTGGCCTTTCATTTGGGGTAGTGAAATGACCGGCTTTGGTGCATTCCGAAGTTGGTAGATACTCGATACTACACTCGTTGAGGGTTATTTTCTTGGAATATTTTGGTCGCTAGTTAAGTGGCTAAACCAAAACAATGAACATAGAAAACAATCCAATGATATTGAGCTCCTTAGAACCCGATTACTATTTATAGGACAGGTTTTGAGCCAACTAAACTCAAGAGGGTACTTACCTATGAAACCTCATGCAAGCCTGAAACTAGGGTTTTGTGTGACTTGTCTGTACATGTGCTTGTGCATACATCATGAACATCATAGAGCATCATATGCATCCACTAACCATTTCAAGGGTTTGGATCTTCATCTTTGTTCTTGTTTTGTAGGTTATGGAATCTCTTCGCAGGAAAACAATTCAAGTCAACCTTGTGAGAATCGCTCCTTAACTCAAGGAGCTTACTTCTAGGATTCCAGAGAATTCTCTCTTCAGTGAAAGACATGGTAGACTCCTCAACCTGGTCAACACCAACATTGAAGAAGACATGGTGAAAGTTCTCTTCCAATTCTTTGATCCCCTACACCACTATTTTACATTTCCTGATTACCAATTGGTGCCTACTTTGGAGGAATTTTCTCAACTCCTGAGAATTCCTATTCTTCATCAACTACCCTACAACGGTACGGAAAAAGAACCAAAACCTGAAGATGTTGCTCAAGAATTACACTTGCAACCATCTGACATCAAGGGGCATTGGGAAACCAGAAGTGGTGTCTAGGGTTTCTTGGTGAAGTTTCTGTTTGAGAAGGCCCAAGACTGCTGGAATTCTCTGGATCTACAAGCCTTTGAAGATATTGTGGCACTCCTTATCTATGGGTTGGTCTTGTTCCCAAATCCTGACCAACTTATAGATGTGAATGCTGTCAAGATTTTCCTGTCCAAGAATCCCATACCTACATTGCTTGGGGACATCCTACACTCATTTTACACACGAACAATGAGGAAAAGAGGTGTTCTCATGTGTTGTACTCCTCTCCTAGCAAGGTGGTTTATTTCTCACCTTCCACAGTCAGTTTTGAAGAACGAGCAGGGTTTGAGGTGGTCACAACGGTTGATGACTCTCACACATTCTGACGTACATTGGTGTTCTCGATCCAGAGAAAATGTCATCATCATTGATTGTTGTGGGGAATTTCCTAATGTACCACTACTTGGCATTAGGGGAGGCATCACCTACAACCCCTGTCTAGCTTTGAGACAATTTGGATATGCTCGGAGGGATGGCCCTCATGACGTGCTGATTCCTGACCTAGTTTTTGACTTCGACAACGATGCGCAAGGACTTCGACAAAGGTTCATCAGAGCTTGGAGGATGCCTAACAAAGTGGATAGTAAGACACTGGGGCACAAGAATTCCATCCCCCTTGAGCCTTACCTCAAGTGGGTACGAACCCGCTCCCAGAATCTTATGATGCCATATCCTCACATTCTCCCCTTGATCAAAGAGCCTGTTATGGAAGGAGAGGTTCCATACACCATCCTACATCCTGACATGCCAACATCATGGGAGGAAATTCAAAAGAGTTGGATCCAACTCAAAGAAGAACGGAATACCTTTGAAGCCAGCTTCTATGCCAGTGGGAAGAAGGTTTTGGAGCTTACCCGCCGACTTCACGAGGAGGAGACTCTCAACACTTACATCGCACCAAAGAGAATGCGCAATGTCTTTTTACATTGAGAATTTTGTAATATTTCGCCCATGGGGCACTTATGTACTAACAAATTTCTTCTTAATATGACGTGCGTTCTTTTTGTTTGCAACAAATCTGAATTTTTGAACCCTTGAATGCATTACATGAATAGCATACCATTCATCATATGCATAAACAGGTCTTCACGCCAGGTTTCCTTATCTTTCTGCTATTTATTTCAGCAAGATGGATTTGGAGCAAACGGTAAAGGATCTACAGGCACAAAATTCACAGTTCCAGCAACTCCTCATGACCTTGGCAAAGGGTCAAGAGGACCTCAAAGTGTTGTTGGAGAAGAATAAAGAGAAAAAGAAAAAGAGACATGAGGTAGCCACTTTTGGAAGAAGGTTTGAGAGAAATGCTAGGAAGGTTCTTGAGTTCCCCTCAACGTCTGACGAAGGGGCCGGTAAAGGGAAAGGTGTTGCTGTACCTTTTGAATCTGAGGTTGAAGAGGAAGAGGACGAAGAAGACGTAGACTACTCCGAGCAACAGTATCCACCAGCGGATGACAAATATAAGAACCTTGAAGATAAATTGGCAGCTATGGAGTTGCAGAGGGTGCCCGGATTGGATTTTGAGGAACTAGGGATGGTAGCTGGGATTGTTATCCCTCCCAAGTTCAAGGTGCCAACATTCGCCAAGTACGACGGTCTGTCTTGCCCTAAGATGTACATGAGGTCGTATGTCAGAAAAATCCAACCCCATTCATCCGATAAAGACCTATGGGTACACCTTTTTCAAGACAGTTTGTCTGGCACGCAACTAGATTGGTTTTATCAGCTCGAGAGATCAGAGGTTCACAATTGGGAAGACTTGGCAGCTGCTTTTTACCGTCAGTATCAATACAATGCTGATTTGGCACCCACTCGTACTCAGTTACAAAGTATGGGGATGGCTTCCAATGAAGGGTTTAAGGAGTACGCCCAAAAATGGCGTGATCTGGCTGGAAGGGTGCAGCCACCGCTATCAGATAGGGAGTTAGTTGACATATTTCTGGGGACCCTGTCTGGCCCCTTCCTCAACCATCTAATCGGGAGCTCTTCTGCGGGATTTACTGAACTGATTTTGACCGGCGAAAGGGTGGAGGCCGGTATTAAAAGTGGAAAGATTCAAAAGGATGCTTCCGCATCCACAGCTGTTAAGAAACCTTTCCCAGCCAGGAAGGAAGCATCTGCTGTGTATTCTCAGAAGGGATTGGGAAGAACTGAGCGTCAGCCGACTGTAGGGGCCGTGATGATTCAAAATTCATCAAATGATCAACCTCGTAACAATCAGTCGATACCTAATCAACAACGGGTAGAACGGCCACAACGTCAGTTCACCCGCATCAACATGACGCCCGCTCAGGTCCTTCCCCATTTGTTGAAGCTGAATCTGACCAGTTTGAAAGAGGTGCCAAAAAACCCTAACACCTCCTCTCCATACTATCACTCCAACGCCAAGTGTGCTTACCATTCCGACAATGCTGGGCACGATACCAATAATTGCTGGGCACTTAAGAACAAAATTCAGGACTTAATTGACGCCAAAGAGGTTGAATTTGACGCTCCTGAGAAGCCCAATGTTATATCCACTCCGATGCCCAAGCACGGCCAGAATGTGCATGCTATTTTGGAAAACCTCCATGTTACTGATGTTGCCGATCTGTTGACTCCATTGTTAGTGATTAAAGGAAATTTGTTGCGAGCCGGGATCTTTCGTGGTTGTGGTAAAGACTGTTATTTTTGTTTGAACATTCAAGGTGATTGTCCAATGTTGAAGTCGAGTGTCCAACGCCTGATGGATACTCAAGAGATACTTTTCCAGAAAACCCCTGTTGACACTTTCAATCCTATTACTCCTGATACTTGTGATACTTCAACCAACGATATTGCTATCATAACCATTTCCGATAATTCTCCCAAGGCTTGCAAAAGGCCTGTCAGGATTACACCCAACTCTGAATGTGTACCTTTAAAGATCACCATGTCGGGACCTGTCCCGTACAAATCCAGCAAAACGGTACCGTGGAACTATGGGGGAGAAGTCTTCTACCACGGCATCAAACAAATCGAAACAGTCCAAGAGATTTCTGAAGAAGACCTTGATATAGGGAACATCACGGGTACAAGCAAGATAACCCGCAGTGGCCGGATCTTTTCTCCAGAGATTGGTCCCCCTCGAGCAGTTTTCAGACCCTTAAAAGCTTCTGCACCTGTTGGACCCTCTGTGCAAGGCCCAGTGATTAAAGATTTGGATACTCCTGAAGTAAGACCATCTGCTGAAACTACCAACAAGGGTAAGGGGATACTGGAAGCGCCTGTCAGGACGAAGGTCCATGCAGTGGTTATCCCCGAAACCACTCAGAAAGAAATGGATGAAATCTTGAAAATAATCAGAAAAAGTGACTACGACGTTGTGGAGCAGTTAGGGCAGACCCCTTCCAAAATTTCAATGTTGGCTCTTCTGCTCTGTTCTGAGGCCCATGCTAAGCCCCTAATCAAATTCTTGAAGGCTGCACATGTACCCCAAGAGACTTCGGCTGACTAGTTTTAGGATTATGTGGCCACTCTTACTGCTGACAATGGCCTGGGCTTTTCCGACGCTGACTTAACTCCAAAAGGAAGGAAGCACAATGACGCGCTACACGTCTCAGTTGAATGCATGGGAACTACTCTTGCCCATGTCTTGGTTGATACTGGTTCTTCCCTGAATGTGCTGCCAAAGAAGGCCTTAGACCGTTTGGATTACGAAGGTTTGACCCTCAAACCTAGTAACATCGTCGTTAGGGCTTTTGATGGTTCCAAAAGAATGGTTCATGGAGAGGTTGATATTCCTATCAAAGTAGGCACATAAGTCTTCAAATCAACCTTTTACGTGATGGATATCCGACCGTCATATTCATGTTTTCTAGGAAGACCGTGGATCCATTATGCCGGAGCAGTTACCTCCTCTTTGCACCAGATGCTGAAATATCCTGTTAAGGGTAAAATTATAACGGTGCACGGCGAGGAAGAGTACATGATTAGCCACCTCAATTCCTTCCGTTATGTGGAGCTGGATGGCGAGTTCATCGAAACGCCTTTCCAGCATTTTGAGGAGGTTTCTCCCGAGGTAGTAGTTGCGAAGACAATGGTTGAGGTGCCTATCGTTCCCAAGCATGTATCCAGGATGGCATCTCTCAAGGACGCGGAGGCGGTGATCAAAGAAAGGAAGAGTACAGTATAGGGACAATTGCCTAACTTTCCCCATAAGACCGACAAGTTTGGGTTAGGGTTCACTGCTGCAGGACAAAGGGCTATGCGTCGCTCCAAGGCTGGAGGGCCACCCGTCAAGGTCTCACACCATGAAATCAATGTTGTAGAAGATGAAGATGAAGAGAGCCACTTTGAAGATTGGATCTTCCCGACCATCGAAGGGGGTTTGAGCAATTGGAAAGCAAAGGATTTTGTTCCCATCACCTTTATCAACCAGTAATTTTATCTTTGAATAATTTCCCATTTTTATGGTCTGTAATAACTAAAACAATTCGCACACTATTTTCACCTCATGCCTTGCTCGGGGCATGTAGGTCCATTTGTAAGGGTTTGATTTTCTTCATAATCATATATCATGTTTTAATAAATCATTGGACGTTTTTCATCTATAAATTGCTGTGTTCATTTTCTTTCCTTTTTCATTTTTGTTTTTTTAAGGATGACTATCCCTTACACACACCCACACTCACAAATGCAGGTACCCATCCATTCCGGATTCCATGGGTGACTATTCTGCTTTAGCCTTCGATAACTCTGAAGATTTGGTCAATCATGCTGAGTATGAAGTTGACAAAGATTGTGAAGTGCCGGGAGAGTTAGCCAGACTTCTACAACAAGAAGAGAGGGCCATTTTGCCTCATGAAGAGTTGCTAGAAACCATCAACTTAGGGACAGAGGAAGACAGGAAGGAAGTAAAAGTGGGTGCCAACCTGGAACCGAGTGTCAAGGAACGCTTAGTACAATTGTTGAACGAATATGTTGAAATCTTCACTTGGTCTTATGAAGACATGCCGGGGTTAGACCCAGATATCGTGGTTCACCGTCTTCCTACGAGAGAAGATTGTCCACCGTGTGATCGGTGGATCTGGAACTGACTGTTTAACGCTGGTTCGCGAAATGTCGCGGAAGCAAGAGTCGCCACCGTCTTTTATTTTCTCCAAATGGAAAGGACAAAAGCACAGAAAAATTCCTTAAAGAGATTGCTCTCGGTTCGGGAGGTAGGTTATAGAAAGGGAAGGTGTTAGCACCCTTTCTATCCATGGTTATCCATGGGCTCTTAGATACTTGCTCAATGTGTTTTCAAAAATGTTTGTTTGCTTTTCAATGTGGGTTTAAAAAGTTTCTTTGAAAAATTTCAGTTCGACTCGTACGTCAGAGTGTTTGAAAAATTTGCTTTGAAAGCTTTTGAAAAATGTGTTGGTGTGAAAAGATTTCAGTTTGTTTTGAAGAGAGCAAGTATCTACGAGAACCTACCTACCCTAAGGAATTCGTCTGTGTAAATGTCCTTTAAAGTAGTGCCATCCCACCATTGAGAGGTAGGTAGCACCACCGTTGGAGGTGTTCGGGTCAATTCGAGGTTCAGGGACATGGTGATCACCAGAGCAATGGGAAGACACCTTAGAAGCTACCCTCATGCCAGGTTCCCGGATCATGAGGACTTACTAAGACGTCCTCTACTCGACGATCACCTTTCGAAAGGCAACAGTGAGGCGTACCCTATGGGTGGTGTGTGCGAATTCGTGTGTCATTTTCATTTGCATTTGTCTTGTCATGTTTATTTGTGTTCTACGCTTGATTTTAATTAAGACATTCATTCTTGCATGCTTTTTAACAGTTATAAAGTTTGCGGGAAAATAAATCTACAACTATTACAAATGGCGCGGGTCCACATCGCCAAAATTAAACCGGACCCGATTTGACGGAAAGTAAAGCAAAGTAAAAGTGCGAGAAGTTACATTGTTACAGCGCTTTGGGACATGTACATAATTATAATAAGCGACATAAAATAAATGCGCGAAATTAACAGTTAAAAATATGGGCGTTGGACCCTTTTGCAAAAAATTAAATTAATAAGGAATTAAAATAAAAAATGAAAATTAAATGTTTTTGGTACTTTTGTGTTTTTTATGATGTAATGGAAAAAAGAGAATTAATTACAATTAAAATAAAATGTCAAACCCTAATTCTGATTATTTTTTAGTTATTATGAAAATGTTATATTAACCTAAATTAAACCCTAATTTATTTATGTACATTTAATTATAAAAATAAAATAAATAAATAAATAATATTGTGATAAAAAAAAAGGGAAAATTTAAAAGGTATAAAAATTATCAATTAACCTAATTCTATATTTTTAGATTTTTAGTTATTAAAAAGAATTAAAATTGCAACCTAATTAAAACTAAATATTTACATGCTAATTTATTTAGAAAAAATAATTAAAATAAAATAATTATTAAATTTTTGTCTTTTCTGAATTTTTGTGAAGTTTTTTTGTATTTTGTTAAAAAAAAACAATTAATTAAATTAAGACAATAAAACAAACAAACAAATAATTAAAAATAATAAAACATAAAGAAAATTAGAAAAGATAAAACCAGGGGGGTTTGCTGTCCCATTATGGAGGTATAATCCAAAAGTTTGGGCCCAATAGGCAGTGGCCTGTTTGACTTTCTGAATCATGTGTGACACGTTTGACTAAGGCGTAGTATGCTCTTTGAATCTATGCCTTTGGTGTGGTCGTCTGGGACACGTGTATGCTTGGATCATGAGGTGTATGGTGAGTCTTAGGATTATGCCTGCATGGGAGCTTGAATTGAAAAATAATATTGAAATAGCGTAGACCTGGGACTTGAACCCAGGTCATGAAGGTTACAAGCGCGTACACCTGCCAGCTGAGCTACAACGTTTCAATCAATATATTATAGTAAATAAATAACAAAAGAAAAAACAAACGCGTAGTGGTTAGACGCGCGAAATTTAAACGGACCAATGGCTGATGGACACGAAATCATCTTCTTCACTTTTCCTGTAACACAAACTCAAAGGCAACAGTTTTGCAAACGTGGTGTTAGATGGGTTTACAGAAAATAGCGAATAGCCCTCAAGCGCTCATAAATTGAGCGCGAGGGTTGATTCTCATTCGTATCATCATGCTTGTTCTCATGGTCTATGTCTTAACCTCCAATTTTGCCTTATTGCAAAAGCCCTCTTTGAACAACCTGTAAACCCTAAAATCTAAGCATGGTAGAATCCTGTATGGCGTGCAAAAATTCAATCAAACGCAATGGTTAGTTTCAAAAACTCATAACAAACATGATTCCATGAATAGAATGCTGAAAAAATGCTTAAAAGATGATATACGATTATCAAATTTTCTCTGTACAGGGAAGGTCCTTATTACCGATTCTTTGCGTTTGGATGGACGATTTTGATTGGAATGCGTTCAGGGAGGTTTCAGGGAGCTATTGGGATGGAAATTAAGGCTTGAATCCTCTTGTAACCTTGAAATCAGATTTGAATTTTTTGGACAATTTTTCAAGTTTGTATGGTATTCTTGAGCGCGGCTTTTAGTCTAATGCCATTAGGTTTGTGATTCTGAATATGTAGTAAAGCTTTTAGGTCAACAAAATTGAATAATATCCATGGCATTCAATGATTTGCATATTTGATTTCCTTAAGATCTTTTCCATATCTTTTCATGTGCATTTGGTGTCAATTAGCTCAAATCCAACCAAAACTTGCCTAATTAGGATGTGCACGTGATATTGAGAGTAAAACATGCATGAAAAGATTTTTTAGGTCAAGTTTGGTATTTTTCATGTATTTAAATAATTTAAATGAATTAATATAAATAATAATTCAAATAAATAAATAAAAAATGAGAAAATACTTCCCTTTGGGCCAAGTGGTCGTGCATAGGCTTGGAATGATGAATCTTGGAAGAAAAATGGGCCCATTAGCAATTTTAGGTCATTTGAACCATTGTTGACTTTTCAAAATTCCCAAATATTTCCCAACTTCCACAGAGCATAACTTGCTCAATTTTTAAGCTTTTCACATGTTCTTGGACATTTTGGAAAGGTCTTTGAGTCCTCTAACCAATGCCTTTGGTCCCATGTCATTTTGATTTACCAATCTCAAGTTATGGCCTTTGACTTAAAGTCCCTTTTTGTTGACTTTTGAAAATGACCTATAATGTTGAAATTGATAACTTTTTGTGAGAGCATTTCTTGGACTTGGAATATGAAGATGAGTTGTAGGAAATGTCTTTCTCTTCAAAATGAGCTTTGGATGGAATTTTTCTGATAATCCATGTGAAAGTTATGCCCTGGTCAATTTCAGTTGACTTTTTCAGCTGTCCAAATATAGTAACTTTTTGCATCTTTGATGATTTCTGAGCCAAACTTTGAGAATCATGATCAAGCATTGATCAAATGATGTTTGTGGCTTCAAAATGATATGTTGACCAAAAATTTGAACTTTTGACTGTCAAATGACCATTTTGCCCCTACAGTTGACTGTAGTGCAATTTAGGGTTTTGACTGTGCAATTTTGAGCTGAATGCCTTGAAACTTGATATGAGGATACTTGACCATCTTTGTAAGCATATGGGACTTGATTGAGCCTTTGAAAACTTCCTTTTCTTGACCAGAACACAAACCCTAGTTTTGACTGTATAGGAGACAGTTGCACTACACAACCCTTGGGGAATTTTGTGACCTGACTTGGCAATTTCTTGAAGAATATGGGAGGGCAAATTTTGGGGTACAACAGTTGCCCCTGTTCAATCTTCTTAGACCTGAGGATGCAGATTGGCTGACGTGCCTTTCGTAATCCGAGGGTAGAAGATGATTGAACACTAGAATGCCCAGAAATTTGCGCTCACATGTTGGCAGTGTGATGGGGGAATGGGCTTATAGATGCCATTTAGAGATTGATGAATAGGATGATGGGCTTATAGATTCCATCTGGATGTTGATCGCGTAAGAGATTCCTTAGCGAGAACCTGCATACCTGCAAAAGAAAAAATGAGTACCTGACACGTTGCAGGAGCTGATTTTAGATGCTTGGCATAGATATGTCCTGACTGGTTACAGGAGCTGAGTCTGGAGCTTCAAAAGATGATGAATGAACCAGGTATGGTTACTGCCTTAGCATGAATGGTAAGAGAACCTTGGGTGATTTTAACTTCAACAACGCTCGTTGAGAAAAATCTTGGGTGACTTTAACTTCAACAACGCTCGTTGAGAAAAATCTTGGGTGACTTTAATTTCAACAACGCTCGTTGAGAAAAATCTTGGGTGTCTTCTACTGGGATAAGAATCAGGGAGATCTTAGGGTCGATCTGACTGAACCAGAGGAGGCCTTTGACTGGATAAGCATCAGGAAAATCTTAGGGTCGACTTAACTGAACCGGACAAGGTCTTGAAATATCTTCAACTGGATAAGCATCAGGGAGATCTTAGGGTCGATCTGACTGAACCAGAGAAGGCCTTTGACTGGATAAGCATCAGGAAAATCTTAGGGTCGATTTAACTGAACCGGACAAGGTCTTGAAATATCTTCAACTGGATAAGCATCAGGGAGATCTTAGGGTCGATCTGACTGAACCAGAGAAGGCCTTTGACTGGATAAGCATCAGGAAAATCTTAGGGTCGATTTAACTGAACCGGTCTAGGTCTTGAAATATCTTCAACTGGATAAGCATCAGGGAGATCTTAGGGTCGATCTGACTGAACTAGAGAAGGCCTTTGACTGGATAAGCATCAGGAAAATCTTAGGGTCGATTTAACTGAACCGGTCTAGGTCTTGAAATGTGATTGAGAATTTAAACTGCATCTTTCCTGAAAGGTAAAAGTCAGTCATATGCAATGCATGATATGGATCAAGCAATGATGTTCTCAACATAAAGGAGACTTGCAGTGCGTTATGCATGCTATAATGATGTATGTGACGTGTTATGTATGTTTTCGTCTAGGAAAGTGAATCCTTGACGGGTGCCGGGAAGTCGTATCCTGGGCTGATGTTGAAGAACAGATTTTGCTTCCGCTGGGGATGATAATTGCAAGAATACCGGTAGGAGAAGATGACTCCATTGCGGAATAAAACTTGGCAAATGAAGATTCTGCGGGGAGAAAAGATACTCTAGCAACCATGCTGGGAAGCAATACTCTGTGGGGATAGAGATGCTTTGCTGAATTGTTGATAACTTGCCGAGGATATCCTTGTTGTTGGAAGTGTTGATAGACTTCGCTGGGGATAGGAAAGAACTACGTTGACGACGACCTTTCCGTGGCTTTTGGCTGAGGATAACCCAGTTATATCCTATTGAGGAAATAACTCTTTGAATAAAGCCGGGCGACGCGTTCGTGTTCTGCGAGGGGATAAGCTTCCAGAATTTACTGGGGATAAGCTTATTGCTTGGGGATACGGACTCCATCTTTCCTGGATTAGACTCTTCTGGGGAGTTTTGATATGCTGGGGAAAGTGATTTCTTTGAACGTTGGTATACCGCCGGGGAACAATCTTTAGGCCAAGACTGCCGGGGATGCTTGTTAAGAATATATGTATTGCTGCTGGGGAAGTATTGAGGTCTACGGAAGGACACTCAATTTCCTTGATATTTGATAATTTGTTTGGAGAGAAATGTACTGTTTTGCTGAACCACTCTCTGGGGAATTAAGATACACTTGGCCGTGTTCTTTAGCTGAACCTGCCTTGGTACCTTGGCGGATAGAGAAATTGGATTGTTTAGACAACTCTGTATTGCCCCTGTTTCTAGTGTCACCTGCGATTAATTCCTTTGTTTCGTATGCAAATATTTATGAGTTAGCAAATTATTGTCAATGCATATATCACAAATTGAACCTTGGACGTTCTTCGCAAAACAAAACAGAAAAAGAAAAATACTTAGCACGTTTAACTGAAAATATATATGTATTGATTTTGAATGGCCTGAAAATAGGCGTTTTGTATACAAGAGGCTGACGTCCTAGTAAGAGGAACGTCGCCGAACAAGAGAGTTTATACAAGTTTTGTACAAAAGAAAATAAAACAGCTGTGTGAAATGAATGATCCACTGGGTTTCAATTCTGCTATTGTCTTTATAACTCTGAGCGTCTCATCACTTGATGACCTTGGTTGAAGGTGAAGCTGACTGATCGATGCCGTCTGAACTTGATGTAGATACCGGATTCTGGATGCAAAGTGATCCAATGAGACATAGTATTACGCTTTTATCCCTAATTTTTGCCTGGACCGCCCTTTCGGGTTTCAGTCCACCGGGATACCCATTTTTGCCCAAGCCGCCTTTTCATGTTTTCGACTTGCCGGGTGTACAGATTTTTTCATTTTCATCCCTTCATTTTGCCCGAACCCTTTTGGTTCGACGGGAAGCCCTAATTTTTGCCTAGGCATGTCAGCCTAGCGGGTCTTTTTTCATGCGTAGTATTTTTTAACTATGTCTGCATTGGCAGGGTGAGGAAGGTCGTCACCATCCATGTTGGTTAATATCATTGCTCCTCCTGAGAACACATGCTTAACCACAAATGGCCCTTCGTATGTGGGGGTCCATTTGCCCCTTGGATCACTCTGAGGAAGGATGATTCGCTTGATCACCATATCCCCGACTTGATATTCCTGTGGTCTGACCTTTTTGTTAAATGCCTTGATCATCCGTTTCTGATACGTCTGACCATGACAGATAGCAGCAAGTCTCTTTTCGTCAATGAGGTTGAGTTGATCAAGTCGTGTCTGGATCCAATCATCTTCGTTCAGATTTGCATCCTTCATTATCCGGAGAGAAGGAATTTGTACTTCGATTGGCAAGACTGCCTCCATGCCATAAACCAGAGAGAAAGGAGTTGCCCCGGTCGACGTCCTAACTGAGGTACGGTACCCATGCAGAGCGAACGGTAACATCTCGTGCCAATCTTTATATGTTACTGTCATTTTCTGCACGATCTTCTTGATGTTCTTATTTGCTGCTTCTACAGCCCCATTCATCTTCGATCTGTAAGGAGAAGAATTGTGGTGCTGTATTTTGAACTGTTCGCAGAGCTCAGCAATCATCTTGTTGTTCAGATTGGTACCGTTGTCTGTAATAATTCGCTCAGGGACGCCGTACCGACAGATCAGGTTGTGCTGAATAAACCGTGCCACAACAGTCTTGGTTACCGTAGCATAGGATGCTGCCTCAACCCACTTCATAAAATAATCGATCTCCACTAGGATGAAGCGATGTCCATTAGATGCCGTAGGTTTGATCTCGCCAATCATGTCTATGCCCCACATTGCAAACGGCCAAGGCGCAGTCAGAACATTCAGGGGAACCGGAGGAACATGCACCTTATCTGCGTAAATCTGGCACTTGTGGCATGTCCTGGAATGTTGATAGCAGTCAACTTCCATTGTGGACCAGTAATATCCTGCCCGTAGGATTTTCTTAGCCATAGTGTGTCCACTGGAATTTGTACCAAAGGTCCCTTCATGTAGCTCTTCCATGATCCTTTCTGCTTCAGTCTTATCCACACAACGCAGTAAGGTTGAATCATGGTTTCGCTTATACAAGATGCCGTTGCTTAGGAAGAACTTGGCTGCGAACCTCCTCAGGAATTTCTTATCATTGATAGATGCACCTTCAGGGTATTCCTGAGCTTCCAGATATCTCTTCACTTCGTGGTACCAAGGCTTCTCGGTCACCAATTCAGTTTCGAGATCACAACAGTAGGCCGGTTCGTCCAGTTTCCAGATGATGATTCGGGGAGCCTCATTATCCCATTTGACTTTGAACATTGAAGACATTGTAGCTAACGCGTCCGCTAACTGATTTTCTTCTCTTGGAAAGTGTTCAAAGGTTATCTCTGTGAAGTGGGGGATCAGGGTCAACACACATTCTCTGTAAGGAATCAAGTTTGGATGTTTCGTATCCCACTCTCCTTTGATCTGATTGATCACAAGAGCGGAATCTCCGAAGACACTTAGAAATTTGATCCTCAGGTCGATCGCAGCTTGAAGACCCATGATACACGCCTCATACTCCGCCATGTTGTTAGTACAGTTGAAACACAGCCGGGCAGTGAGTGGAGTATGAGTACCTTGTGGAGATATGATTATAGCGCCGATACCATTTCCCAAAGCATTGGAAGCTCCGTCAAAGTGCATAGACCATCGGGATCCTGGCTCAGGTCCTTCATCCGGTCCAGGCACTTCACAATCTGTTACTATCATGATGCTTTCATCCGGAAACTCGAAGTTCATTGATTGATAGTCATCTACAGCTTGATGAGCTAAGTGGTCTGCCACTACACTCCGTTTGATGGCTTTCTGGGTTGTGTACTGAATGTCGTATTCCGTCAAGATCATTTGCCATCTTACAATTCTCCCAGACAGAGCAGGCTTTTCGAATATGTATTTTATCGGATCCATTTTTGAGATCAACAAGGTAGTGTGAGTCAGCATATACTGTCTCAGCCGGCGAGCAGCCCATACCAAAGCGCAGCAAGTTTTCTCAAGCAGTGAGTATTGGGTCTCACAGTCGGTAAACTTTTTGCTAAGGTAATAAATGGCATGCTCTTTTCGGCCAGACTCGTCATGCTGCCCCAGCACACACCCCATCGAGTTGTCAAGTACTGTCACGTATAGTATTAGAGGTCTCCCTTCAACCGGTGGCATAAGGATAGGTGGTTCTTGGAGATACTCTTTAATTTTGTCAAAAGCAACCTGACATTCATCGTTCCAACGTACTACCTGGTCTTTCTTCAGCAGCTTGAAGATTGGCTCACAGGTAGCAGTCAGGTGTGAGATGAACCGAGCAATGTAATTCAGGCGTCCTAAAAAGCCTCTGACCTCCTTTTCTGTCTTAGGAACTGGCATCTCTTGAATAGCTTTGACTTTAGCAGGGTCCACTTGAATACCTTTATCACTGACCACGAAGCCTAGCAACTTCCCAGATCTTACCCCGAAGGTGCACTTGTTCGGGTTCAATCTCAGTTTGTATAGTTTCAACCGGTCAAACAACTTCTGCAGATGATCTAGGTGCTCTTCCTCAGTCTGAGACCTAGCGATCATGTCGTCCACATACACTTCTATCTCATGATGGATCATATCATGAAATAAGGCAACCATGGCACGTTGGTAGGTTGCCCCAGCATTCTTTAATCCAAATGGCATGACCTTGTAGCAGAAGGTGCCCCACTGAGTAACAAACGTAGTCTTTTCCATGTCTTCAGGTGCCATCTTGATCTGATTGTAACCTGAAAAGCCATCCATGAAAGAGAACACTTTGTGCTGAGCTGTATTATCAATGAGGACGTCAATGTGGGGTAAGGGGAAGTCATCCTTGGGGCTGGCCCTATTCAGATCCCTGTAGTCGACACACATTCTGACCTTACCGTCCTTTTTAGGTACCGGCACCACGTTAGCAACCCACTGAGGGTAAGAAGTCACTGCAAGGAACCCGACATCAAACTGCTTCATAACCTCGGCTTTAATCTTTTCGGACATCTCTGGACGCATCCGACGGACCTTTTGTTTAACTGGAGGGTAGTCTTCCTTAGTCGGCAAGTGATGGACCACAATATCGGTATCCAACCCGGGCATGTCTTCGTAGGACCAAGCAAAGATCTCCATATAGTCATGTAACATCTTGGTTAACCGTTGCTTCACGCTGAGCTCTAGGTTGGCACCAATCTTTACCTCTCTCCTGTCTGCTTCAGTACCCAAATTTATGGTTTCCACTGGCTCTTCATGGGGTTGAATTGCCCTCTCTTCCTGAAGCAACAGTCTTGCAAGCTCGCCAGGCACTTCGCAATCATCTTCACCTTCGTCTTCGGCTAAGTTGATCGGATTTTCGAAGTCATAATTGGCAGTAGCAGAGTTGTTATCAGTAAGATCCAGAGTGGATTGGAACCTGTATGAGTGAGTGTGTGTGTAAATACAGCTGTTTTTGAAATATGTAAAGGAAAAGAAAGACAGAAAAGGAACACAATATTTGCAATGCGAAAACTACGTCCAAGATTTTCATTCATGATGTATAAAATGACAGTTTGTATGCCCTCACAAATAGAACCACGGTGCCTCGGGTAAGACACCGGGTCATAGAGTTTATCATTGTTTATTACAAAATAACGAAACAAAGAAATTTATTACTGCGTCACAAAGGTAACAGGGGTATGGTCCTTTGCACTCCAATTGTTCAATCCGTCTTCGGTCGTCGGATAAATCCAGTTGTTGAATTCTGCTTCGTCCACTTCATGATCCTCCCCAACAGCATTCACTCCTGAGCTTTTAATAAATACCGGAGGCCTTCCGATCTTCGCTTTCCTCATGGCTCTCTGACCTTCTGTGGTAAAACCCAGCCCAAGTTTATCAGTCTTCTGGGTGAAGTCTGGAAGTCTGCTCCAGTCGGCACATTCACCCTTCTGCACCACAGCCCTGGCATCCTTCAGGGAAGCCATCTTCAAAGGGCCAATTGCTTCTGTTATTTCTGCTGCAATTGGAAACACCTCCTCGAAATGCTGAAAGGGGGTCTCAATAAACTCCCCATCCATCTCAATATACCTGAAGGAGTTCAGGTGGCTCACCATATATTCTTCCTCTCCTTGCACGGTGACAATCTTCCCTCCGACGGGGTACTTCAGCTTTTGATGCAAGGTAGAGGTCACTGCCCCAGCCTTATGTATCCAGGGTCGACCCAGCAGACAAGAGTAAGATGGACGGATGTCCATCACATAAAAAGTGGAGTCGAACACCTGAGATCCCACCCGAATCGGAATGTCAACTTCTCCATGGACCATCCTCTTTGAACCGTCAAAGGCCCTGACGATGATGTTGATGGGTTTCAATTCCAGGCCTTCACAATCTAGACGATCCAGAGCTTTCTTGGGTAGCACATTCAAAGATGACCCAGTATCAACCAACACATGTGCCAAGGTGGTGCCCCTGCATTCAATAGAGACATGCAGAGCATCATTATGGTCTCTCCCTTTTGCGGTCAAGTCGGCATCTGAGAAACCCAAACCGTTGTCTGCCGTCAGGCTTGCCACGCAATCAGTGAACTGGACCGCAGAGGTTTCATGTGGCACATGGGCCGTCTTGAGGAATGAGATTAGGGCTTTTGCATGGGCCTCGGAGCACAGCAATAAAGAGAGCATGGAGATCTTGGAGGGCGTATGCCCCAGCTGTTCCACAACATTAAAATCGCTCTTCTTTATAATCTTCAGAATCTCCTCCATCTCTTGTGGGGAGGCCTCAGCAGCTATGGGTATGGGTGCCTCCATCTGGGCAGGCTCAACTTCAATTCCCTTGCCCCGAGCATTGGATGACTCGGCAGCAGGAGAAACAATCGGATTAGCAGCAGGAACAACAACTTGATCAGCAACAGGAATAGGTGTACTTGTAGGAATTATCAGGAGCGGTCTTCGGGCAGCAGGCGGTGCAATGTCAGGCGAGAAGAGCCTGCCACTGCGGGTAACTTTGGTTGGGCCAGTGATGTCACAGATGCTGGCGCCAGCGTTGAGCTCTTGTTTAATCCCGTTTATATATACATCTGCCCCATAGTGCCAAGGGACAGCTTTATCAGATACATAGGGCAGGGGACCTAGAACAGTGATAATAACGGGTGCAACAGTCATAATTTGAACGGGCTTCTTCTGGAGAGCCGGGATCGGATTATTGAAGATAGTCACCACATAAACTTCTTCCATTGGAACCAAACGAACAGCAGACTTCTTGAATAGAATCTCCTTGCTATTCATTAAGCTTTGGATGCCTAACTTTAGCAAGGGACAACCAGATGGGGACACAGCACAGAACAGGCAATCCTCACTGCAACCCGGAAATAAACCGGCCTGCAGTAGGTTCTTCTTGACAATCTTTAGAGGAGTGGCTAGATCGTCCACAGAAACAGCATAAACGTCTTCATCAACAGCATTGACCCCATGTTGAGGCATAGGGGCAGTAACTACATTCGGCTTTGCAGGCGCTTCGAATTGTATCTCATTCGCGTCGATAAGGTCTTGTACCTTATTTTTTAACGCCCAACAGTCATCAGTAGAGTGCCCCGGGCTATCTGAATGGTAGGCACAACGAGCATTCGGATTGTACTTTGGGGATGCAGTATTTGGAAACTTCGGCGCCTCCCTGACAGTCACTAAATTAGTTGAGAGCAACTGTGGCAGGATCTGCGACAAAGTCATGTTTAAACGGGAGAATTCTCTTCGGGGTCTTTCCACCTTCTGAGTATTGTTTGGCCGGGGAGCGGCAGCAGGCTTAGCAATCATTACCGCACTGACAGATTGGCGGTGTTCATTTCTCTCTGATCTCCTGGAACCATATATGGCACTAGACTCCTTCTTGAAAGGTTTCTTTTCCGAACTAGATGATGCAGCCTTTGCAATCTTCCCAGACTTCAACCCAGCTTCAATCCTTTCTCCAGTCAAGATCAAATCAGTGAAACCAACAGAAGAGTTCCCAATGAGATGGTTGAAAAACGGCCCAGATAGGGTCCCCAAGAACATGTCTACCAGCTCCCGATCAGTCAATGGTGGCTGCACCCTGCCAGCCAGGTCTCTCCACTTCTGAGCGTACTCCTTAAAACCTCCGCTTGCACCTAACGCCATACCCTGGAGTTGGGTACGTGTGGGGGCAAGGTCGGCATTATATTGATACTGCTTATAGAAAGCAGCAGCCAACTCCTCCCAGTTACGAACTTTGGTCCCATCCAGCTGATAGAACCATTCGAGATGAGTCCCTGAAAGACTCTCCTGGAAGAAGTGGATCCATAAATTCTTATCCGCAGAGTACGGCTGAATTTTCCGAACATAGGACCTTAAGTGCAGCTTGGGACAAGATGCCCCGTCATATTTGGAGAAGGATGGTGCTTTGAATTTATGCGTGATAATCACACCAGTCGACAAACCCAGATCTCCGAAATCCAGCCCAGGTGCCTGTTGCACCTCCATAGCCTTCAACCTGTCTTCCAGTTGCTTGTATCTGTTGTCTGCAGGAGGGTACTGCTCTTCATCAAAATCTGTCTCGTTGTCGGAGACCACTGGAGTAAGAACCCTTACTTCTGCCTGAGAAGGACTCTTGCCAACAGAAGAACCAGCCTCTTCATGTTGCAGAGTGTTGCCAAACCTTCGGCCCGAGTTGAACAGAACAGTTCTCCTCTTCTTCTTCTTCTCCTTCTTCAGGAGCATAGTCTTCAGTTCTTCTTGGCCTCGAACCAGACCCGTGATTAATTCTTGAAACTGCGCATTCTGCGCCTGAAGAGCCTTGATTGATGTCTCGGTTGATGCAGATTCGGGATTCATGATGTTGAAATAAACAGCGAATAACCGTAAGCAACCTGAAAAGTGGAAAACCTGCTATGCACATGATGTATGAAATGCGTATGCAATGCATTCAAGGGTTCGAAAGTTCAAATTTGTTGTAGACAAAAAGGAACACACGTTATCATTAAGGAAATCATTGTTTAATACATCAAAGCCTCACGGGCAAAAATACAAAAATCAAATCAATCCCAAAATACACTGCGCATCCTCTTCGGAGCTATGTAAGTGTTGAGGTTCCTCTCCTCATGCAACAGACGGGTGAGCTCCAAGACCTTCTTTTCACTGGCATGCAGACTAGTCTCAAGGGAATTCCCTTCCTCCTTAAGCTGGATCCAGCTCTTCTGCATCTCTTCCCAGGATGTGGGCATATCAGGGTGCTGAATAGTGTAGGACACTTCCCCTTCCGAGACTGGTTCTTTGATCACTGGGAGCATGTGAGGATAAGGCATCACTAACTTCTGAGAGCGGGCGCGTACCCATTTGAGATAAGGCTCCAAAGGGATGGAGTTCCTGTGCCCCAGTGTCTTGCTGTCTATCCTACTGGGCATCCTCCAAGCTCTGATAAATCTCTGGCGAAGTCCTTGAGTATCATTGTCGAAGTCAAAAACTATGTCAGGAATTAACATATCATGAGGACCATCCCTCCGAGCATAACCAAACTGTCTCCAAGCCAGGCATGGGCTATAAGTAATACCTCCTCTGATTCCAAGTAAAGGAACATTAGGGTACTCCCCGCAACGATCAATGATAGTGACATCTTCTCTGGACCTAGGGCACCAATGTATATCTGCATGTGTAAGAGTCATTAACCGTTGTGACCATCTCAAACCCCGCTCATTCTTCAAGACTGATTGCGGAAGGTGCGAAATAAACCACCTTCCCAGGAGAGGAGTGCAACACATAAGGACACCTCTTTTTCTCATGGTTCGAGTGTAACATGAGTGAAGGATGTCCCCCAGCAACGTAGGTATAGGATTCCTGGACATAAATATTTGGACAGCACTGATATCAATGAGCTGATCTGGGTTAGGAAACAACACCACACCATAAACAAGGAGGGCCACAACCTCTTCAAAAGCTTGCAAGTCAAGGGAATTCCAACATTCAAGGGCCTTCTCAAACAGAAACCTGGCTAAGAACCCTTTGATACCACTTCTAACTTCCCAATGTCCCTTGAGGTCAGATGACTGTAGGTGCAAGGCTTTAGCAATCTCTTCAAGCTTAGGTTCCTTTTCTGTACCGTTGAAGGGTAGCTGATCAAGGATAGGGATCTTTAGGAGCCGGGAGAACTCCTCCAATGTAGGTACCAACTGATAGTCCAAGAAGGTAAAGCAGTGATGCAGAGGGTCAAAGAACTGGAACAGAACCTTTATCATATCTTCCTCAATGTTGGTGTTGACCAAGCTGATGAGGCTTCCATGCCTTTCACTGAATGAAGAGTTCTCGGGAATCCTGGATATAAGCTCCTTAAGCTGAGGAGGTACCCTTACAAGATTGACCTGAATTGTCTTTCTACGAACAGTTTCCATGTCCTACAAAACAAGAACAAAGATGAAAATTCGAACCCCTGAAATGGTTAGTCAATGCATATGATGGTGGATGATGTCATGATGCTATGATTAAACACACCACAGATATACACAAAGACAAACATGTAAGGCACATAAGGCACACAAGACAAGCCCTTAAGGTTTAAGGCCAGCATGGGGTCTGGGTAGTACCCTTTTGAAGTTGGTGGGTTCAACCTGTCCTAATCAAAGTAACCGGGTTCTAAGGTTCCCAATATCACGGGATTGCTTTCATTGTTCATCGTTTCGATTTAGCCACTGAACTGGCGACCGAAATATTCCAGGAAAGCAACCCTCAATTGAGTGTAGTATCGAGTATCAACCAACCTCGGACTGCACCAAAGTCAGTTATCTCACTACCCTAAAGAGGCCAAGATAGTTTAATTAAGGTTCCTAAGGTCTGTTGATGCTTCACGACACCACGCGGAGGCCCCGTACTCTCCTTGACTGAACTCAAGGGTTACCGGTACACACCAAAGTGCCACATCAACGTAGCAGACTGTTTCAACCATGTCGGTATACCCCGCACAGTTCCCTCACAGCCTTGTTGCTACTTTCTAAGAAAGGTATCCACAGATCCGGGTTAGGATCTATAGAACTCCCAAGCAACCCACAATTTAAAGCACACAAGGAAAACAATTGAAAACACAGTGATCTTAGTCCTAAGGTACACCTCACTTTAAGTTTAATTCCCCAGCAGAGTCGCCAGTTCTGTGATCGGTGGATCTGGAACTGACTGTTTAACGCTGGTTCGCGAAATGTCGCGGAAGCAAGAGTCGCCACCGTCTTTTATTTTCTCCAAATGGAAAGGACAAAAGCACAGAAAAATTCCTTAAAGAGATTGCTCTCGGTTCGGGAGGTAGGTTATAGAAAGGGAAGGTGTTAGCACCCTTTCTATCCATGGTTATCCATGGGCTCTTAGATACTTGCTCAATGTGTTTTCAAAAATGTTTGTTTGCTTTTCAATGTGGGTTTAAAAAGTTTCTTTGAAAAATTTCAGTTCGACTCGTACGTCAGAGTGTTTGAAAAATTTGCTTTGAAAGCTTTTGAAAAATGTGTTGGTGTGAAAAGATTTCAGTTTGTTTTGAAGAGAGCAAGTATCTACGAGAACCTACCTACCCTAAGGAATTCGTCTGTGTAAATGTCCTTTAAAGTAGTGCCATCCCACCATTGAGAGGTAGGTAGCACCACCGTTGGAGGTGTTCGGGTCAATTCGAGGTTCAGGGACATGGTGATCACCAGAGCAATGGGAAGACACCTTAGAAGCTACCCTCATGCCAGGTTCCCGGATCATGAGGACTTACTAAGACGTCCTCTACTCGACGATCACCTTTCGAAAGGCAACAGTGAGGCGTACCCTAGGGGTGGTGTGTGCGAATTCGTGTGTCATTTTCATTTGCATTTGTCTTGTCATGTTTATTTGTGTTCTACGCTTGATTTTAATTAAGACATTCATTCTTGCATGCTTTTTAACAGTTATAAAGTTTGCGGGAAAATAAATCTACAACTATTACAAATGGCGCGGGTCCACATCGCCAAAATTAAACCGGACCCGATTTGACGGAAAGTAAAGCAAAGTAAAAGTGCGAGAAGTTACATTGTTACAGCGCTTTGGGACATGTACATAATTATAATAAGCGACATAAAATAAATGCGCGAAATTAACAGTTAAAAATATGGGCGTTGGACCCTTTTGCAAAAAATTAAATTAATAAGGAATTAAAATAAAAAATGAAAATTAAATGTTTTTGGTACTTTTGTGTTTTTTATGATGTAATGGAAAAAAGAGAATTAATTACAATTAAAATAAAATGTCAAACCCTAATTCTGATTATTTTTTAGTTATTATGAAAATGTTATATTAACCTAAATTAAACCCTAATTTATTTATGTACATTTAATTATAAAAATAAAATAAATAAATAAATAATATTGTGATAAAAAAAAAGGGAAAATTTAAAAGGTATAAAAATTATCAATTAACCTAATTCTATATTTTTAGATTTTTAGTTATTAAAAAGAATTAAAATTGCAACCTAATTAAAACTAAATATTTACATGCTAATTTATTTAGAAAAAATAATTAAAATAAAATAATTATTAAATTTTTGTCTTTTCTGAATTTTTGTGAAGTTTTTTTGTATTTTGTTAAAAAAAACAATTAATTAAATTAAGACAATAAAACAAACAAACAAATAATTAAAAATAATAAAACATAAAGAAAATTAGAAAAGATAAAACCAGGGGGGTTTGCTGTCCCATTATGGAGGTATAATCCAAAAGTTTGGGCCCAATAGGCAGTGGCCTGTTTGACTTTCTGAATCATGTGTGACACGTTTGACTAAGGCGTAGTATGCTCTTTGAATCTATGCCTTTGGTGTGGTCGTCTGGGACACGTGTATGCTTGGATCATGAGGTGTATGGTGAGTCTTAGGATTATGCCTGCATGGGAGCTTGAATTGAAAAATAATATTGAAATAGCGTAGACCTGGGACTTGAACCCAGGTCATGAAGGTTACAAGCGCGTACACCTGCCAGCTGAGCTACAACGTTTCAATCAATATATTATAGTAAATAAATAACAAAAGAAAAAACAAACGCGTAGTGGTTAGACGCGCGAAATTTAAACGGACCAATGGCTGATGGACACGAAATCATCTTCTTCACTTTTCCTGTAACACAAACTCAAAGGCAACAGTTTTGCAAACGTGGTGTTAGATGGGTTTACAGAAAATAGCGAATAGCCCTCAAGCGCTCATAAATTGAGCGCGAGGGTTGATTCTCATTCGTCTCATCATGCTTGTTCTCATGGTCTATGTCTTAACCTCCAATTTTGCCTTATTGCAAAAGCCCTCTTTGAACAACCTGTAAACCCTAAAATCTAAGCATGGTAGAATCCTGTATGGCGTGCAAAAATTCAATCAAACGCAATGGTTAGTTTCAAAAACTCATAACAAACATGATTCCATGAATAGAATGCTGAAAAAATGCTTAAAAGATGATATACGATTATCAAATTTTCTCTGTACAGGGAAGGTCCTTGTTACCGATTCTTTGCGTTTGGATGGACGATTTTGATTGGAATGCGTTCAGGGAGGTTTCAGGGAGCTATTGGGATGGAAATTAAGGCTTGAATCCTCTTGTAACCTTGAAATCAGATTTGAATTTTTTGGACAATTTTTCAAGTTTGTATGGTATTCTTGAGCGCGGCTTTTAGTCTAATGCCATTAGGTTTGTGATTCTGAATATGTAGTAAAGCTTTTAGGTCAACAAAATTGAATAATATCCATGGCATTCAATGATTTGCATATTTGATTTCCTTAAGATCTTTTCCATATCTTTTCATGTGCATTTGGTGTCAATTAGCTCAAATCCAACCAAAACTTGCCTAATTAGGATGTGCACGTGATATTGAGAGTAAAACATGCATGAAAATATTTTTTAGGTCAAGTTTGGTATTTTTCATGTATTTAAATAATTTAAATGAATTAATATAAATAATAATTCAAATAAATAAATAAAAAATGAGAAAATACTTCCCTTTGGGCCAAGTGGTCGTGCATAGGCTTGGAATGATGAATCTTGGAAGAAAAATGGGCCCATTAGCAATTTTAGGTCATTTGAACCATTGTTGACTTTTCAAAATTCCCAAAAATTTCCCAACTTCCACAAGGCATAACTTGCTCAATTTTTAAGCTTTTCACATGTTCTTGGACATTTTGGAAAGGTCTTTGAGTCCTCTAACCAATGCCTTTGGTCCCATGTCATTTTGATTTACCAATCTCAAGTTATGGCCTTTGACTTAAAGTCCCTTTTTGTTGACTTTTGAAAATGACCTATAATGTTGAAATTGATAACTTTTTGTGAGAGCATTTCTTGGACTTGGAATATGAAGATGAGTTGTAGTAAATGTCTTTCTCTTCAAAATGAGCTTTGGATGGAATTTTTCTGATAATCCATGTGAAAGTTATGCCCTGGTCAATTTCAGTTGACTTTTTCAACTGTCCAAATATAGTAACTTTTTGCATCTTTGATGATTTCTGAGCCAAACTTTGAGAATCATGATCAAGCATTGATCAAATGATGTTTGTGGCTTCAAAATGATATGTTGACCAAAAATTTGAACTTTTGACTGTCAAATGACCATTTTGCCCCTACAGTTGACTGTAGTGCAATTTAGGGTTTTGACTGTGCAATTTTGAGCTGAATGCCTTGAAACTTGATATGAGGATACTTGACCATCTTTGTAAGCATATGGGACTTGATTGAGCCTTTGAAAACTTCCTTTTCTTGACCAGAACACAAACCCTAGTTTTGACTGTATAGGAGACAGTTGCACTACACAACCCTTGGGGAATTTTGTGACCTGACTTGGCAATTTCTTGAAGAATATGGGAGGGAAAATTTTGGGGTACAACACACCGATCAAGCAAAAGGTCCGACGAATGAGGCCTGACATGTCTGAAAAGATTAAGGCTGAAGTAATGAAGCAATTCAACGCTGGCTTTCTGGCTGTTACTACCTATCCACAATGGGTTGCTAACATTGTGCCCGTGCCTAAAAAGGACGGCAAAGTCAGAATGTGCATGGACTATCGGGATTTGAATAGGGCTAACCCTAAAGACGATTTTTCGCTGCCACATATCGACATCTTGGTTGACAACACAGCTCAGCACAAGGTATTTTCCTTCATGGATGGATTCTCGGGATACAACCAGATTAAAATGGCCCCCGAGGACATGGAGAAAACTACCTTTGTCACGCAATGGGGCACCTTCTGTTATAAGGTGATGTCGTTCGGACTGAAGAATGCAGGGGAAACCTATCAACGCGCCATGGTAGCTTTATTTCATGATATGATACATCATGAGATCGAAGCTTACATAGAAGACATGATAGCTCGATCACAGACAGAGAAAGAACACCTTGAACATTTGCAAAAGCTGTTTGCCAGGTTGAAGGAGTATAAACTCAGACTGAATCCAAGCAAGTGCACTTTTGGAGTTAGGCCTGGTAAACTTCTGGGATTTATTGTCAGCAACAAAGGCATTGAGGTTGATCCAGCTAAAGTAAAGGCTATACAAGAAATGCCTTCCCCCCGTACTGAAAAGAAGGTTAGAGGATTCTTGGGACGCTTGAACTATATTGCGAGGTTCATCTCTCACCTGACATCTACCTGCGAGCCGATTTTCAAACTGCTGAAGAAAGATCAGGTAGTTGAATGGAACGATGATTGTCAAGTTTCTTTTGATAAGATCAAGGAGTACTTACTAGGACCTCCTATTCTGATGCCACCCATCGAAGGAAGGCCATTGATCATGTATCTGACTGTTTTGGATAACTCAATGGGGTGTGTACTGGGCCAACATGACGAGTCTGGCCGAAAAGAGCATGTCATTTATTACCTTAGCAAAAAGTTTACCGACTGTGAGACTCGCTACTCACTGCTCGAGAAAACTTGCTGCGCTTTGGTATGGGCTGCTCGCCGGTTAAGACAGTATATGTTGACTCACACCACTTTTCTGATTTCCAAAATGGATCCGATTAAGTATATCTTCGAGAAGCCAACTTTATCTAGAAGAATCACTAGATGGAAAATGATCCTGACTGAATATGACATCCAGTATACTACCCAAAAATCTATAAAGGGGAGTGTACTAGCTGACCATCTAGCTCACCAAGTCGTCGAAGATTACCAATCTATGAGATTCGACTTCCCTGACGAGGACATCATGACATTGGACAACATTGAGGGTAGCGGACTGTATGACGGACCTGAACAAGGATCTCGATGGACCCTGTACTTTGATGGTGCTTCAAATGCACTTGGCAACGGTATCGGTGCGGTACTCATTTCCCCAGAAGGTTGCCACACACCCTTCATTGCCCGACTTTGTTTCAGCTGTACCAAGAACATGGTCGAATATGAAGCTTGCATCTTTGGTCTCAAGGCTGCTATAGAATTGGGGATCAAATCTTTGGTCGTATTTGGGGACTCGGCTTTGGTTATCAGTCAAGTCAAAGGAGAGTGGGACACCAAACATCCTAATCTTATCCCATACAAAGAACATGTCCTGACGTTGTTGCCTCATTTCGAGCAGATTACTTTCGAGCATTTCCCGCGAGAAGAGAATCAGCTAGTAGATGCTCTGGCTACAATGTCTTCCATGTTTAAACTCAACTGGGATAACGAGGCTCCCCAAATCACCATCGAGCGAATGGACGAACTTGCGCACTGTCATGAGATTAATACCGAAGAAGCAGTGGAACAACCCTGGTTTCATGAAATCAAAAGGTATCTCCAGACTAGAGAATACCCCCGAAGGAGCTTCCGTCAATGACAAAAAGTTCTTAAGGTGATTTGCTGCCAAGTTCTTCCTAAGCAATGGCATCCTTTATAAGCGCAGCCATGATTGTGTTTTACTTCGTTGTGTGGACAAAGCTGAAGCAGAGTTGATCATGACCGAGATACACAGTGGCACATTTGGCACCCACTTGAGCGGACATACAATGGCTAAGAAGATTCTAAGGGAAGGCTACTACTGGTCTACCATGGAAGCTGATTGTCATCAACATTCCCGTACCTGCTACAAATGTCAAGTCTACGCCGACAAGGTACATATTCCTCCTGTTCCTCTCAACGTTCTGACAACTCCTTGGCCATTCGCAATATGGGGCATTGACATGATCGGAGAGATCAAGCCCACAGTGTCTAATGGAAATCTCTTCATCTTGGTCGCTATTGATTATTTTACCAAGTGGGTCGAAGCAGCTTCCTTTGCCTCTGTTACAAAGAATGTGGTTACCCGCTTCATCAAGCAGAACCTCATATGTCGGTATGGTGTCCCCGACAGGATCATCACAGACAACGGTACAAATTTGAACAATATTATGATCACCGCTCTTTGCGAACAGTTCAAGATTTATCATCACAATTCATCTCCCTATCGGCCGAAGATGAACGGTGTTGTTGAAGCTGCGAACAAAAATATCAAGAAGATCATTCAAAAGATGACAGTCACCTACAAAGACTGGCATGAGATGTTACCGTTTGCTCTGCATGGATATCGTACCACGGCACGTACTTCAACAGGGGCAACCCCATTTTCTTTGGTATATGGAATGGAAGCTGTTCTACCCATGGAAGTTCAGATTCCTTCCTTAAGGATTATGAAGGACGCTGGTTTGAGTGAAGATGATTGGATTCAGACCCGACTTGATCAACTAAATTTGATCGACGAGAAGCGACTTACTGTTGTTTGTCATGGTCAGACGTATCAAAAACGTATGATCAAAGCTTTCAACAATAAAGTCAGGCGTCAAGTATATCAAGTCGGAGATCTTGTAATCAAGCGGATCATCTTACCGCAAAGTGATCCCAAGGGAAAGTGGACTCCTACGTACGAAGGACCATTTGTGATCAAGAATATCTTTTTTGGTGGGGCAATGATGTTGACCACCTTGGACGGCAACGATTTGCCACACCCTGCAAACGCGGACATAGTCAAAAGATACTACGCATAAAACAACCCGACAAGTTAAAAACCCGAAAGGGCGACTTGGGCAAAAATGGACATCCCAGTGAATCGAAAACCCGAAAGGGCGATTCAGGAAAAAATTAGGGATAAAATAAAAAAAATCTGTACACCCGGCAAGTTGAAAACCCGAAAGGGCGACTTGGGCAGAAAAGGGTTTCCCGGTGGATCGAAAACCCGAAAAGGTGGTCCAGGCAAAAGTTAGGAAATTTAAAGCGTATGACTATGTCTCGTCGGATCATTTCAAGAACAATCTCTTCACCAACAAGCTCCAAGCTTCTGATCAATCTAGCCATCGGCGGACGAAGAAACGAATGGACAAGATATTCAGAGTTGTGAAGGCTATAGCAGAATGGGAATCCCATGGAATTGTTACACATAGCCATCTTTCTTTTGTATAGAATTTTTTTTTACGACAGAATTCTCTTACTAGGATGTCTGTCTCCTTTGTACAAAAAATACTCACAAAAAGTTAATACAAATGTAATTCAAAATACATAAATTTGCTTGCCTCTCTTTTCTTTTTACTCTTATGTTTTATTTGAAAACATCCAATGTTTTGTTAAATAGGCATATGCATTGGAATATAATCACTGCTTACAGACAAAACAAAATCGAAAAAGGATAATTACTGATAGGATTAGGAAGAAATCTTTGTGCTATTCCAGAAGAAATCCCCTATAATACATCATTCAGATCCTCAACAAAGCTGAAACCTTGGAGTATTTCCCCAGCGGAGTTAAACTTCAAGATCTCCAGTGGAGCCAGATTAGTCTAAACCTTATTCCCCAGTAGAATCAGAATGGTGAGTATTTCCCCCACAAATTTATCTCCCAACAAGATCGAAGATTCTCGGTCCCATTTCTCCAAGGCTTCAATTCCCCAGAAGAGATTTTCAGAGTTTTCCCTATATCCCAGGAAAGTCATGAAGGATTCTCATCCCCCGCAGAAGTTGTCAGAGGCCTTGTTAATCCCCAGCATCGGTCAAGGATTTACTTTCCCCGACAACAATCAAAGATTTCATTATCTCCACTTATCAAGGATCTATTTTCCTCAGCAAGATGGCTACTCGGCTTACATGCGCAACCATTGCATTCATATATCATAAACATTGATGAAACGCAATTCATTACATCATACATATCATGCAATATAACTTTGTGTTTTAGCTACCATTTTACCCTTTTCAGGATAAGATTAAAAGGCTATTGTTAACAATTATCCAGATACAGTATGGATACACCCCAGACACGGCGGTTATTCTATTACTCATTCACAATTTCAAGCCAAAATACAGTACAGATACACCCCAGACACGACGGTCATTCTACTACTCATTCAGACTTCAGCAATCCGATACAGACTAGATACGCTCCAGACACGGCATCCATTCTATCTCTCATTCAGATTCAACTATCAACCACAGGTTCAGATACGCTCCAGACACGGATGCCATTCTGGCTCTTACACCAGCAGTTTGATTCTCCCCAGTGCAATCGCCACAGAAGTCATTATGTCACTCATTCGGATCCCAGTTACAGTTCCAGATACACTCCAGACATGGGAGTCATTCTGCTACTCATATAGATCTCAACTTCAGATACAATCCATATACGCACCAGACCCAGTTGCCACTATGTCACTCATTCATAATTTATCCCCAGCACACAGTTGCTCCATATACAGATGATACTCTGTTACCCGGATACAATACAGATACACTCCAGACACGGTAGTCATTCTGATATTCGTTCAAAAACTCAAATACAGTTACAACTCAGATACACTCCAGACACGGACTCCATTCTCTTGTTCATACAGACTCAGTCTCCAGATACAGTTCAAATGCATTCCAGACACGGATACTATTTTGATGCTCATTCTTCTGACCTCCAACATTGTAGTTCAACAAATAAATCTTAGATGGCATCTTTAAGCCCATCTATAGCAATATTCTACCATCTACAAATGGCATCTTTAAGCCCATCCCCTCAACAATATTTTGACGAGTGCAAATTTACGGGCACTCTAGTGTCCAATCCTCTTTTACCTTCGAGTCACGAAAGGCAAACTTGCCAATCTAACTCTTCAGGTTCAAGAAAATTGAACAGGGGCAACTGTTGTACCCCAAAATTTTCCCTCTCATTCTATCAACATTTTCTCATCACAAGATAATTGAAACTCAAGACCAAGCTAGGGTTTGCTTTGCTCAAAACACCTCCTTGCACTGTTGACCTAAATTAGGGTTTGAGTTTGCACAAGGATATTCTGACCTACGATGCCCAAATTAACTTTCATACTTCATGTTGGACTCATAAGTTTGTCCATAACAAGTTTCAAGCCTTGAATCAAATTTTTGCCCAGTCAATTGGACAGTTGACCTAGAAATCAGTTGTATTGGGGAAAAAGTCAACTGTGGCCAATTGACAGTCAAACCTCATGAATTTTGACCCACATCAACATCATGAACTCATATGAACCATTTGATCAAGTTTGGACCACAATTCCACAAGAAATTTGATCAGATCACCAAAAGGGCAAAATGGTCATTTTTAGGGTTTTGACTGCACAAAGGCAATTTTTGACTGTTTGACCTAGCCAATGGCAAACCAAGCTCACATATGGACTCAAGGACTCAATGAAATTGTCTTGACCCATTCAACAAGTTCAAAAGATCTCAAATGCATAGGGTTGACAGATGAATTTTTCAGTCAATTGATCAAAATTTGACTGTACATTGAAAAGTCAAACTTTGACTTTTTGGTCAAAATCAAGTGCCAAGAGTTATTTTTCATCAAGACATGTCAAATTATGAAACTTGTTCATCAAGAAACCCAAAAATGCAAATTAGGGTTTAAAATGGAAAAATCTCATAACTTAGAAATTTTCTAAGTTGTGAAATTTTCTTATTTTTCCTAACTTTGTCCCATTTTTTCACCAAGATGCAAATGGATTTAAAGAAAACTTATAACATGAAAGTTGTATTCCATCACAAAGTATACAACTTTGATTCACAAAGTTTTCTCAAAAGAAGCTTATATCTCAAGATATGATTTTTGGAACAAGGGTACCTAAAACTTTTAACTTAGAGACAATTTGCCCTAATCTAGGCAGGATTTTGACCCATCTTCTTGACCACTTTTCACATAGTTCCACTTGGAGTCTCAAGTTGCATTGCAAAGATGGATTATATTACATGTTCCAAGCTTTCCAAATTGTCCATGAACTCCTCAAACACCCTTGTGGTTAGAGAGAATCGAATGCTTGAAATTGGCAAAAACTCACTTTTGTCCATGGCCAATACATGTTCATACAAACTTGCATTTTCAAATCAGCATGTGTTATGCTAGCTTGCAGGCCTCAAAACCAACTTGCACTTCATAATTTAATGCATAACCATTGAATTAAGGTGTTATCTTAGACATTTGGACATTACATATAAGATTAACCCTTATTTGGAAAAAGGTAAAATGCCATTTTTGTAAAAGTGCACTTTATGTCAAACCAAAATCCTTGAGGTATGGGGCCATATCTCTGAAGCAAGATGGAAGCTATCAATTCCAAGAACCAAGAGCAAAAGATGGAGCATGATAGGAGGGCCTGTACCAAGCTATAACATCACTTCCACATGTTTGCTTCAAGTAGAAGAAAAAGTGCAAATCATAAGCCATCTCTCATATCTGTTAAGACAAGCTTACACAAAGATTGTAGACAAGTTCCATACCTCCCAACAAGCCTGAAACACGACCCCTTTGCCTCTCAAACTTCCTTGAACACGGAATCACTGTTTTTCTGCAAAACAGGGCAAGTTTTGCATTTTGCAAGCCATAACCAAATCCCATCATGCGTTTTGTCCAAAGATAGTTCAAACACCTTCCAATCAACTCACCTGAGTTATCCCAGCCCCCCATTGCAAGTTGTAACACCTCTAACACACTTTGCCATTTTTGTTTCAAAGCTCTGCAGGTTGATTTCTACAACACGATTCAAGCTGTTTCAAAATAAGCCAAGCATTGGAAAAGCTTCCTTGGACCTCAGGCAAGCTCAAAAGAAGCTCAAACACCATTGAAGGTTGCTACATTGTCCAGCTCGAAGTCAACTGAAACAGGTATTTCATGGACTTCTATCTCTCTATTTAGGAATGGTTAGGCTTAGGTTTGTGAATGAAATATGTTGTACTCATAGCCCTGAAGCCATACATATGCTTAGTTTTCATTTACATTAATCGTGCTAAGAGAATTTCACTCATGAACTTTTTGAAAAAACTAGGTTAGAAATTAGGGCCAGAGAAATTCTCTCTGGTCTTTGAGAGTTAATTCAAGTTTTTTATATGGTTGGATTCGTTGTTTAATTCTCTACAATGTTCATGTTATGAGTTTTATCAAAAAATTAAAGAATCAGGAGATAGCCATTGATGTACAGAGGCACGTGTTTTGTGAACAAGAGGAAGAAGATGAAGTCTGACTGGGCTGGGCCTGTTTGTTCTTTGCTTTTGACACACTCATTTTCTGTTTACACCCCCTGGCCCATTTATTTCAATATTTAGCATTTTGACATTTTTATTTTTTATTCTGACTTTAATATTTTTTGTCTAAATATAAAAAAATGCCAAAAGTAATTTTCTAATTTTTTCATATTTATTTGATATTTATTTTTTATCTTACTAGTATAAATATATAAATAGTTTATTTTTTCTTTTATTAAAAACTCAAAAATAATATTAAAAAAATATACCTATTTTTATTTATTATTTTTTTATATACTTAAAAACATTTTTCTTGAATATACACATTTATATATATATATATATATATATATATATATATATATATATATATATATATATATATATATATATATATATATATATATATATATATATATATATATATATATATATATATATATATATATATATATATATATATATATATATATATATATATATATATATATATATATATATATATATATATATATATATATATATATATATATATATAAATTAATTTTTATTTTCTTTTTTTACATAGTTGATATATTTAATATATATATATATTTATATATTTTTACTTTATTAAAAAAATCAGGACAAAAATACAAAAATACCACATTTTCATTTTTATTAATATTTTGTACTAAAAAAATATCATTTTCATAATATACTTTTATTCTTTTGTATAAATTAGTATATTATTGTATATAATTAATAAATAATTTCATTCATTAAGAATTAGGGTTTTTTGCCCTAAATAGGAAAATAATTAAAATTGCCCTTTTTATTTATTTATTAATTTACATTTCACATTGAAAAAATATTTTTCACATACATAAAGATCTTTTTTTGCATAATACATTTTATTTGATATTTGTTTAATTGTATTTATTTAAATAGTGCCTATACATTCAATAGGATTCGAAGTAGCTGAGTTCTGAGTTGTGAAGCAAGTTTGGCAGGGTGATTCTGGCTATCTAAGCTTGGGAAATTGAATGGGGGATGAACCTCTATTTATAGGGAATCAAATGGAATGTTCAAGCGTGTGAAATGATGAAGTTTGGAGGGAAATCGTGTGAACCTGATGCACGAGCAAAGTGTGATATGATTTGCATCAAAACTCATCTAATCCTTGCGTTTCAAGTCTCTAATCCACTTTGGAAACTTGGTTAAACATGTTTAGATCACAAACGCGTGCTAATTTGATGTTTAAAGGCCAAAACATGAATTTCAAATTCTGACTTATGGAGAAACTTCAGTTCCAAGTTACCAAGTTCAATCCAATGGCATTTCCACCTCAAGGGGTCTTAGGGCAAGATTCTTGATGCTTTGGAAAAATGAGGTAACAATATTTGCAATGGAAAAAGAATGGAATCAAATGGATGCTTGAGCTGAAAGTTACATGGAGTCAAAGTTGAAGAAAAAGAGTTGACTTTCCATACTTAGAAATATTTCAAATTCTTCTTTAAAAATGACCTATAATATCTTGCATCCAAACATGGCCTTCCACTTAGAATTTGCTCTTGACCAAAAAAGATGGAATGAAGTAGACCTCTTGAATAACATTTTGCAATTTGAACCACTCAAAATCTCCAAAAATTGAGCAAGTTATGACTTGTTGAAGTTGTCCAAAAATCATGAAATGACCTATAATCTTTTGCATTCTTAAGGCAACTTCCATCCATTTTTTTACTTTGTACATAAAAGAAGGAATTAAGTAAACATATTTAAGATCATCATGAAAAAAGAATGGGCTCAAGGTGATAAAAATTGACCAAGTTATGACCATTTAAAGTCACATAGGGAAAATTGGGGATTCATCTGGGTGCCTTGTAATCTTTCGTCTTCACCAAGTTCCTTCCACATGAAAACTCCTTGGAACTTTTGAAGTGATTTGTTGGTAACTCATTGAAGAGAAGAATGTTTTTGGAATCACTCAAAAATACCAAAATATGAGCAAGATATGCCCCTTTGAAGTCCAAAACCCTAGCCTATAGATCAAGAGAATGCTTAGTGGAAATTTGCCAAGTTTGAACAAACCTTTTGTGCCAATATTCTTCCTTTGTGGATAGAAATTGTTGAGAATGATGATGAGGACTCATGGCCACAAAAACCACTTCCATACCAACTTCAAAACAACTTTAATGGTGAGGTTTGAATTTCTCAAGCTATTGACTAGGGCATGGAAATAAACTCATGAACCCATGAAGCAACTTGCTAAACCTCATTGCCTTTACCTACATTATTAACAAGTAAGACAAACCAATATTGCATTTTGTTAATTAGAGAGAAAATCAAAGCAAAATATCCATGATCACAAAAGAAAATAAGTCAAGGTGCTTGGTAACTCCTCAAAGAGCAAAGCTAAAGATAGGGAGAAGAACCAAAAGCCCTAATGTGATTTTGTTGTGATTGAAACAACATGGTATGATGAAGGGATCTTAGGGGCAAAAATTGGGGTACAACAGCTGCCCTTATTTAAGTTTCTTCTATTTGGAGATACGAAGGTTAAAAATCTTCGCGTCGACGTGATCGAAGACACTTAAATATAAAACAAACCCTGTTTTTGGCCCTAAGATGCCATGCCAATGCTTATGCATATGAACAGAACCAAAGTGACGCAAAGTAACATTGGGGATGCGACAAAAAAATGTAGAAACAAAGGAGCAACCTCAACAGGAAAATAAATCACTGGTGAACCACAAGAACAGAATCAGAGAAGAAGATAACAAGCATCGACGTTTACTACCGATGTACTACCAACGTTTACTGAATATATCATACCACCGCCTTTCATTGACGATGAACTATCGACATTCACTGAAGATAGCAAAAAGATAAGAAACACCGACGTTCACTGCCGATGTACTACCAATGTTCACTGAAGGTAGAAAGAGGAAATATATCATATCACTGTCGTTCACTGATGATAGCAAAAAGATAAGAAACACCGACGTTCACTGCCGATGTACTACCAACGTTCACTGAAGGTAGAAAGAGAAAATATATCATATCATCGTCATTCACTGACGATGAACTATCAACGTTCACTGAAGATAGAAAAAAGATAAGAAACATCGACGTTCACTGCTGATGTACTACCAACATTCACTGAAGGTAGAAAGAGAAAATATATCATATCACCGCCGTTCACTGATGATGAACTATCAACGTTCACTGATGATAGCAAAAAGATAACAAACACCAACGTTCATTGTCGATGTACTACCAATGTTTACTGAAGGTAGAAAGATGAAATATATCATATCACCGCAGTTCACTGATGATGAACTATTAACATTCACTGAAGATGGCAAAAAGATAAGAAACACTGACTTTCACTGTCGATGTACTACCAACGTTCACTGGAGGTAGAAAGAGGAAATATATCATATCACCGTTGTTCACTGATGATGAACTATCAACGTTCACTGAAGATAGAAAAAAGATAAGAAACACCAACGTTCACTGCTGATGTACTACCAACGTTTACTGAAGGTAGAAAGAGAAAATATATCATATCACCGCCGTTCACTGACGATGAACTATCAACGTTCACTAATGATAGCAAAAAGATAAGAAACACTGACGTTCACTGTCGATGTATTACCAACATTCACTGAAGGTAGAAAGAGAAAATATATCATATCACCGCCGTTCACTGACGATGAACTATCAACGTTCACTGAAGATAGCAAAAATATAAGAAACACCTACGTTCACTGCCGATGTACTACCAACGTTCATTGAAGGTAGAAAGATAAAACATATCATATCCCTGCCGTTCACTGACGATGAACTATCAACGTTCACTGATGATAGCAAAAAGATAACAAACACCGATGTTCACTGCCGATGTACTACCAACGTTCGCTGAAGGTAGAAAGAGAAAACATATCAAGTTTCCCCAAGATTCTGGTTTTTTGCCAAGAACGGGAGTCAACCTCTTTTTTAACCAAGGAAATCTGCCTGGAAAGGGTAATACGTAATATGTCTTAAATAAAGAGACTTCCACTCATTGTCAAGGGGAATTGCAAAGAGAAATGACTTTCTGGGTATAGAAATATGACTTCCCGGGGAAATTCCACGATATTCCTGCTGAGGAGATAAAGTCTTCCGGTGCAAAATAAATGCACAAACCAAAACTCAAAGTTTCATAAATCTATAATAAATGATATTGTCATGTAGCCACAAATCCATTTCAGAAATAAACTAGAGCAAGACGGCCAATGCAGATACATCCTTTGAGAAATAAACTCAAGAGGGAAAACTAAATTCAACTAAGCAAAGAGCGTTGTAGGAAAGGTCAGAACACAATGTCAATGAACGATGATTTTTAGCAATGCATGATGTATGTATGAATGTATGAGTGTTATCGTGCATATGCTGGTAAAAAGGATACATAATCAGTGCAAACAAACAAAACTACCTCAGGTACAAACAACATTGGGCTAAAGTTCAACCAGAAAGATCAATCCAAGAAAGGTAAAAGCAACTCCGAAAACCAAACCTATTGCCTGTCCTAACTTCACCGAGGAGAAACATAATCTGGATGTAGCTAAATCAAACAGATACTGGGATAGAACATCCTTCTTCCGGTTTTATCAGAGAAAAACAGTTTTCCAAAAGCAACATGCCTACTGGAGATTGCAAGACCAACCTCAAATAAAGCAGATTGACGCCGAAAAAACCAAGCCTCACTGGGGGATTCAAGCCTACCTCTCTGGAGAAAAAAACTGCGGACTGAAACTTTCATCACGAATACTCATTCCAACAAGAGATGCCATGGGATAATCTTACCGGGAAATCAAGAAGTCAACATTAATGCCAATACTGCAAAAAGAGCGACATCTCAGCACACCAAGGGAATAAAACCTTTCATTATATGAGGGAAGACTTTGCTGGGGAATCTGGGACGGAGGCTTATGATCATGCAAACCCAAAAAAATGAACCAAGAATTGACTGGGGATAATGAGGTCACAAACCCAATATTGTACCTTGTACCCACTGATATCGTCTTTAACTATCTGAGAAACACACAAAGATTGCGCACACCAGTAAAATGACCTGAGAAAATCCTTCATGAAGGAAGTAAATCTTCTTAAAACAAACGGAGTTTGTTCATTCTTGGGATCACCATTTTTGTTGTCATTGTTTCAACACAAATACCAAAGTAAATTGAATTGTAAAGATATCTTCTCTTTTTTGAAAAGTTAATTTTGATTCTTTTAATATTTTTGCTTTAATAGTTATTATCAGTAATAAATGAAGTCTTTTCAAGCTAAATAAAAATAAGAACACAAAGAATTTGGCAAAAGCTCGAATTTCATTAACAGAATGGTAGTCTGCGAATGGCGAGACTCCATGGATGATTACAAAGTTTGGGAAATGGTAATACATAATGGAAAAGATACAATGACCACTATCCCCCCTAACAACTTTTGAAATCCTGAGCAGCAGCTTTTGTTGAAGTATGGTGAGGATCCGAGAAGATTGTTGCTTCAACGATCAAGTCTCGTCTGGCGTAGTTACTTGCCAAGAAAATCCTTAACTTTTACCTAAGCTGCCCTCACGGGTTTTCAACTTAGCGGGAAATTTATTTTGTTTATGTCTCTAATTTTTTTCCTAGACCGCCCTTTTGGGTTTTCGGCCTACCAAGACGCTCCATTTTGCCTAAGCCGCTCTTTCAGGTTTTCAACTTAGTGAGTTGTTCTTTTATTTCTTTAGGAGAAGTATTTCTTGACTGTGTCAGCATTCATGGGATGTGGGAACTCCTCGCCATCCATAGTTTCAAGAATTAATGCACCACCAGAGAAGGCTTTCTTGACAACATAGGGGCCTTCAAAATTGGGAGTCCACTTGCCCCTAGAATCAGTGTTGAAAGACATGATCTTCCTGAGCACGAGGTCGCCTTCTCTGAATTCACGAGGTTTGACCTTTTTATCAAATGCTTTCTTCATTCTTTTCTGATATAACTGCCCATGACATAAAGCTGTCATCCTCTTCTCTTCAATCAAATTCAATTGGTCAAACCTATTCTGGACCCATTCAGCCTCTGTCAGCTTGGCTTCCATTATCACACGCAACGAGGGAATCTCTACCTCGATAGGGAGTACAACTTCAATTCCATATACTAGGGAGAACGAGGTTTCTCCTGTTGAAATGCGAACAGATGTTCGATATCCATACAGAGCAAAAGGGAGCATTTCATGCCAATCCTTATAAGTGACACCCATTTTCTGGATAATTCTCTTGATATTCTTATTAGCAGCTTCAACAACCCCATTCATCTTTGGCCTGTATGGAGATGAATTGTGTTGGACAATCTTGAATTCTTCTCACAGTTCAGTCATCATCTTGTTATTCAAATTCGAGCCATTGTCAGTGATGATTCTGCTCGGCACACCATATCGGCATATAAGATTGTTTTTGATGAAACGCACAACCACTTGTTTGGTAACATTGGCATATGAAGCAGCCTGTACCCATTTGGTAAAGTAGTCAATTGCTACCAAAATGAAATAGTGTCCATTCGAAGCTTTGGGTTCTATCATCCTGATCATGTCAATACCCCACATAGAGAAAGGCCATGGGGAGGAAATCACATTGAGAAGTGTCGGAGGCACATGGATCTTATCTGCATAAATCTGGCATTTATGGCACTTCTTTGCAAATTTTTAACAATCAGATTCCATTGTCAACCAATAATAACCTTTCCTTAGCATCCTTTTAGCCATCGAATGTCCATTAGTATGAGTGCCAAATGAACCTTCATGAATCTCATGCATCAGCATGTCTGCTTCATGTCTATCTACGCATCTGAGCAAGACCATGTCATAATTTCTCTTGTATAACACATTTTCACTGAGGAAGAAACTTCCTGCCAATCTTCTCAGTATCTTTATATCTTTCTTTGACACACCAAACGGGTATTCCTGAGTCTGAAGAAAATGCTTGATATCATAATACCAAGGTTTTTCATCTGCTACCTCCTATGTCGCAAACACATGAGCGGGCCTATCAAGTCGTCGAACTGTAATTCGGGGTATATCATTCCAAGCATTTACTTGGTACATGGAAGCAAGAGTTGCCAGAGCATCCTCCATTTGATTTTCATCTCTAGGAATGTGATGGAATTCAACTTTATTGAATAAGGGTAGTAATCTTCTAGCATAATCTTTGTAAGGGATCAAGCCAGGGTGACGAGTGTCCCATTCTTCTTTAATCTGATTTATTACCAAAGCTGAATCGCCATACACAGCACCAATTCTTTAATCTTCTACCCATGATGTAAGCCTCATATTCTGCCATATTATTAGTGCAATCAAATGTTAACCTCGCGGTAAAAGGAATATGTGATCCATGAGGAGTAACAATCACAGCACCAATTCCTTTACCATAAGCATTCACAGCTCCATCAAATACCATACTCCAACGAGATTCAGGGTCGGGGCCCTCCTCAGGAAATGGTTCATCACAATCTTTCACTTTCAAGAACATCACATCTTCATCGGGGAATTCATATTCTGCAGACTGATGATCTTCCACCGGCTGGTGAGCAAGGTAATATGCCAACACACTACTTTTAATAGCCTTTCGAGTGCGGTAATCGATATCATATTCAGATAACAACATCTTCCAGCGGGCAATTCTCCTAGTAAGAGCAGGCTTTTCAAAAATATACTTGATTGGATCCATTTTGGAGATCAACCAAGTGGTATGATTCAACATATACTGCCGCAAACGCTTTGCCACCCAGGCCAAAGCACAACATGTTTTTTCTAGCATAGAATACCGCGACTCACAATCAGTGAACTTTTTGCTGAGATAATAAATGGTGAACTCTTTCTTTCCTGTTTCATCATGTTGTCCCAGAATACAACCCATAGATTTATCTAACACTGTTAGATACATAATCAACGGCCTTCCTCCTACGGGAGGGAGCAAGATAGGAGGTTCAAGAAGATACTCTTTAATACTCTCAAATGCCCTTTGGCAATCATCCGTCCACACACAACCTTGATCTTTCTTTAACAACTTAAAGATTGGTTCACACGTTGCAGTCATGTGGGAAATAAATCTGGAGATATAATTCAAACGCCCGAGGAAACCCCTGACTTGCTTTTCAGTTCTTGGTGATGGCATTTATTGAATTGTTTTGACTTTGTCAGGGTCAACGTCAATTCCTTTCCGGCTAACAATAAAACCCAACAATTTCCCCGATCTAACTCCGAAGGTGCATTTGTCTAGATTCAAGAGGAGACGATACTTCCTCAAACGCTGAAACAACTTCAACAAATCTTCTATATGCAATTTTTCAGTTTGGGATTTGGAAATCATATCATCAACATATACTTCGATTTCTTTGTGCATCAGATCATGGAATAGATTTGTCATATCCCTCTAGTACGTTGCACCAGCGTTCTTTAACCCAAAGGGCATCACTCTGTAACAGAATGTTCCCCAGGGTGTGATAAGCGTTGTTTTTTCCATGTCCTCTGGAGCCATTCTTATTTGATTATACCCGGAAAATCCGTCCATGAACGAGAATACCTTGAATTTTGTTGTACTATCCACTAACATGTCAATGTGAGGCAGTGGAAAATAATCTTTTGAACTAGCTTTATTTAGATCTTTGAAATCTACGCACATGCGGACTTTTCCGTCTTTTTTTGGTACTGGGACAACATTTGGCAATCCATTGAGGATACACTGATGTCACAAGAAAACCAGCATTAATCTGCTTTAGGACCTCCTCTTTGATCTTTACTGCCATATTTGGGTGAGTTCTTCTCAGCTTTTGTTTAACTGGCGGACACTCTGGCTTCAATGGTAAACGATGCTCGAAAATGTCTGTATCTATACCAGGCATATCTTGATAAGACCAAGCGAAAATATCCACATACTCTTTCAACAGCTCAATCAACCCGCTCTTTACATCTGGATGCAATGATGCTCCAATCTTGACTTCCTTCGGATCTTCTTCTGAACCCAAATTAACCACTTCCAAAGGCTCTTTATATGCCTGAATGGTATTTTCCTCGTGCTCAAGCAACTATGAGACCTCTTCTGGAATCTCATCATAATCTTCTTCTTCAGCCCCAAACACAGGACAATCAAAGTTGGGAGAGGGTGCAGGGTCATTGTATTCAACGGGTTTTTTAATTAATCTGCACATATGATTTATGATTGCTTTTAGAAATTGACACATATAACAAGTGATCATGCAAATTAATTCTCAGTTATTATTTATTTTGAAAGGTTTTTTTATTTACCATTTCCCAAGAAAAAAATCAGAAAAATAAAAGACACAATTTTGGAAGTAAAGACAACTTTTATTAATGATCTTAAAAGTTATAGCAAACAGATAAGCCCTTCAACATTAATACTTCCACCTTGGGCAAAGTGAAAGCTTTTCAAAAGAAAGAAACATATTAACAAAACAAATTACTTTGAAACATGTATGCAAGAAGGAATATCAATGGTGACCCAGTTCTGAACTCGGACTCCATGCATCACATAATTTGGTACTTCCTGCTCTGCTTCATCCTCCTCAACAACATTAATTCCAGAACCAATTAAATGGAGGTAGCCTCCGCTGCGGAAAACATCATGATAACTGTTCATAGAAGACTTTGACTTTAAACTTTCGCCTTTGCCATTCCTCGAAGAGAAACCCAAACCAGTTCTGTTCTTGTTCACAGGTGGATCCACAAGTCGTCCCCAAACTGTATTATGACCATTACGCACAACCTGCTACGCGTCCTTCAACGAGACCACAAAATTCTCATTCTTCTTTATGTTGTTAATGGATAGGGCTTGGAACTGGGTTCCAACAGCAGTCTCATCCGCTTCTACAATACTGAAAGAGGATAGATGGGATATCAACAACGCCTGCTCCCCATTTATGATCACTACTTTCCCTTCACGCACAAATTTTAGCTTCTGGTGTAGAGTTGAAGTGACAACCCCTGTTTCGTGTATCCATGGCCGTCCTAGCAAACAACTATATACGGGAATAATGTCCATTACCTGGAAGGTTATTAAGAACAAATGTGGTCCTATGTGGATGGGTAAGTCCACCTCACCGATGATAGATTTCCTCGACCCATCAAAAGCCTTCACAATGATGCCACTCAGGCGCATAGGTGTTGCCTGATACTTTAACTTCATGAGGGTGCTTCTCGGTATAACATTCAACGTGGATTCGTTATCAATTAGCACATTGGATAGCGAGTCATTCTTATAGTTCATAGATATGTGGAGGGCCAGGTTGTGATTCCTCCCTTCATCTGGTAACTCATCGTCGCAGAAACTCAAGTTGTTACATGATGTAATGTTTCCAATTACGCTGCTGAATTGATCTAACGGTGTGTCATTCTCTACAAAATCTTGGTCTAGTACTCTCATCAGTGATTCCCTATGAGCAGAGGAATTCATCAATAAAGCTAGGATGGACATCTTTGAAGGAGTATGCAATAGATGATCTACAATTTTGTAGTCGCTCATCTTAATTATCTTCAAGATATCATCCACTTCTTTCTCTAATGTAGCTCCACTAGTCTCTCCTGCAGTCTTCTTAGGCTCATCGTTCTCAGCAATTTTCTTTCCAGCAACAACATCTCTTCGAATAACCGGCGCAAACACACGACCACTACGGGTCATCTTGCTATTATCAGCTATATTTCCAACATCTGGCATTGGCTGGATGGGAATTTCCACCCCATCTTCTAAGATTGTAACATTGTATTAGTAAGGCACAACGTTATCTGATTTATAGGAAATAGGTCCTGGAAGACTAATTACCAATGGGGTAATAGCTGGTTTGCTATGGTACTCCACCTCAAGATGAGCGGGTGCACCAAAACAAGGTACAATGACGTTTACACCTTCCTCAACACAATCAGCACTCAAAAGGTCATTTCCAGCAAACAAATCTTCATCTGAAGAGAAATACTCATCCGCGAAGGCATACTCCTCCTTTGACTCTTCTCCCATCAAACAAACTTCAACCATATCAATCTCGTGATAATCATCTCTCTGACCCGTGATCTTGATAGTTCCATTATTTAACAGTAATTAAACACCCTCTCTCACAATAGAACATCCTCGGGGGTCTTGACAGCATACTATGCATGATCCATATTGGTGTTCCACCTGACTAGCAGTACGGAAGAAGGTAGCATGCAACTGCACGAGATCTTCATTCAAATGCTCCACTTTAAAAATTCTGAATTCACCCGGACATCCAGACACCATATTCATTTCCTCTTCATATTCTTCCCTAGGCCTGATTATATGAATTAGACCTTCATCCATCATCTCCTGTAAATCAGACTTTATCTTCTCGCAACCTTGTATGTTTGTACTGCAAATAGCACAACCGGCGTGGTCATGTGTATAATAACTAAATTCAGAGGTCTGCGTGCATCTTCACCAAATCTCCTCTAACCAGATTAATGTCAAAAATCCGGAATTCACCTGGACAACCGGCCACCATATTCACAATATTCACTCCCCTGTGCTTGGGTAGAGGATTGTCTTTCACATTAGGTCCCATGTCTTTGAAAGATAAAATTCCATACTTCACCAACCTTTGCACTTTAGTCCTCAAAGGATAACAATTTTTAACACTATGCCCTGGTGCTCCCTGATGAAAGGCACACGTCTGGTCTGCTTTGTAATACCAAGGCAATGGTACTGCTGGAGGTGGTCGTGTCTGGACCAACTTCTTCTGAATCAATGCTAGTAGTAGCTCTGCATAACTCATGGGAATAAGGTCGTAGTTCTCCCTTCTCTGATTATTCCCTTGGTTCCCCTGTTGGGACTGCCTTTGATAAGCAATGGTAGTCGGAGCGGCATTCATAACAGGAGTCACTGAGGCAACTTGCTGGTAACGCTGATAATTCCTTCTAGGAGCGTTCACTCTCCTCTCTTGTATGACAACATTGGTATCCCCTTCTTTCTTCTTTGTAAACCCATAAGCTAACTTTTTCAAACCTCCGGATCCTTCACCCTTTATTAAACGGCCTTCTTTTACTGCCTCTTCTAGGCGGACACCCATCCCTACCATTTCTGTAAAATCACTTGGGGCACTTTCTACCATTCTTTCGTAGTAGAAAGCGCTTAGCGTCTTCAGAAAAATTTTAGTCATTTCCTTCTCCTCCATGGGAGGGATCACTTGTGCAGCCACTTCGCGCCATCTCTGTGCATACTCTTTGAATGATTCTATGTCTTTCTGAACCATGGCCCTAAGCTGGTTACGGTCAGGCGCCATGTCCATATTGTACTTGTATTGTTTAATGAATGCTTCTCCCAAATCATTAAAAGTATGGATGTTGGCGCTGTCTAAACTCATGTACAATTTCAACGCTGCGCCGGTCAGACTATCCTGGAAAAAGTGAATCAGCAGACGCTGGTCATCGGTGTGAGTAGACATTCTCCTCACGTACATCACCAAGTGAGCACAAGGGCAAGTGTTGCCCTTGTACTTCTCAAACTCCGGGACCTTGAACTTAGATGGCACTTTAACATTCGGAACCAAACATAGCTCATTCACATTCTTCCCAAATAACTCTTTTCCCCTAAGAGCCTTCATCTCTCTTTGCATTCTATAAAACTTCTCTTGGAAATCACCCATTATGTCAAAAAGACCCAAATCTTCACTCGGAGGAGGGAAAGGATGACATACATCTTCATTAACAAACGAAACCAAATTCACCGAATGAGGTGCAGCAGGAACAGTATGCACCACAGGAGGTGCTGGAGTAACAACATTTGGAACTACTGGAGCATCTTGGGGGCCCAAATTGAAACCTTCAGGTGCAAAATTCTCTAGCATTCCCCACGGATAACCCTGAGGCATGCGGGTTTGAACAACAGTCAGAGTAGTAGATACAGGAACAATAGGAACTTCAGCATTTGCCCTTGTTGGTTGAGGTTGAACACTCGGTGGCTGATTATGAGCAACCACCAGAGCTTCCATCAGAGTAGTCAAGTTGGCCAAGCTAACCTTCAAAGCAGAAACTTCTTCGCGTAGCTCGCGATTCTCCTGTTCCAAGTTGTCCATCTTCTTTTTGAAGTTAGCCCGAGTGTTGTAGCGATGAGTCAGCTTGCTGGATGTAGTAAAAAGCTGGGTAAGGCACCTGGATATGCATAATAAATGCAAGAAATATGTGCAATATGATGCATGACATGAAATTCACATGATTATTTTTGCTTCATTATTTAATATTTCAAGGGATTTAACGTTTATAGACATATTGCAAACATCAAAATAATAACACATTTGAAATACTGGAAAAAAATTATTATAATAACTTCAAAAAATGGATTACAAGTTTCAATGATCCCAAGTACAAGATTAAAATACAATCTAAAAATCCTGAGAGAAAGAAACTGATAGAGATCAATCTGTACGCTGGCGCTTCCCTGTGAGCCTGGAAATCCGAGCCTTCAACCTCTGGTTTTCTCCTACATGCCTAATGGCAATTTCCTTCCAATCCTCTGAAGCAAGAAGTGAGTGATCAGCACCTGTTTGAGGCTTAGGAGAAAATAAATCCCCTTGCCTCTCCATAGACTCTACTGCTCGACTCTCAAGGATCTTAATCAAATCGACTTTCTCCTTCAGGTCCGCTCTGTAAGAACTCTCTAAAATCTGGAACTTGTTCTTCCAAGCATCCCTCTCTTGTTGCATCCTAACCAAAGCAAGCTGCAGTTCTTCTAGATCGTCTAATAAGGGAGGAGTGGTCTTCACAAACAAATCAGGCATGGGTGTCTCCCGAGTATACGGCATCTTTAACTGAATGGCTCTTGATCGGACCCACTGAAGATATGGCTCCAAAAAAACAACACCCCTAGGTCCCAAATCCTTCCCACTCTTCTTATGAATATGACGCCAGGCCTTCACAATCTTCTCCCTAGCTTCCCTGTGGTCTTCTCCTTCCTTCAGAAAGAAACTACTCAAATGAATAATGTTCGGTTTATCCCTCATCGGATAACCAAGTTGTCGCCGTGCAAGAACAGGGTTATAGCTAATTCCTCCCTTTATACCAAGAAGAGGTACATTGGGGAAACTACCACAACTGTCAATAATCTATATATCCTGATAAGCTCGATGATACCAATCAATATCTGAGTGAGTAAGTGCCATGATCTTAGGAGCCCAACAGGGTTCCTTCTTGACATCCCAAAAAGCATCAGATTGAGGCATATGAGAGATGAACCACCGGTACAACAAAGGCGTGCAACAGATAATCATTCCCCCATGATAAGAACTTCGAAGATGAACAGAGTAATAAGCATCACTCAACAGTGTAGGAACCGGATTTCCAATCATGAAAATCCTGATAGCGTTAATGTCGACAAACTTGTCCACATTAGGGAATAAGAATAATCCATAAGCAAATAAAGCAAAGATGGCCTCAAAAGAAACCGTACTCTTCATTCTGGAAAAGTAACGAGCTTTCTCCAATAAGAACTGAGCTGGTAATCCTCTAATCCCTCCTTTAGTAGTCATATGGGCTTCCACCTCAGACTTTCCCAGAGAATCAAAGCAGCAATCTCATGTGGTTTCGGCTCACCCTCCAAACTAGTAAAAGGAACACGATCGGTAATAGGTAAATCCAAAATATAAGAATATTCCTCCAGTGTGGGCATCAATTGATAATCGGGAAAAGTAAAGCAGTGATACACCGGATCATAGAACTGGACCAAGGTCGAGAGAATACCCTCCTTCATCTTCAGCTTCATGAGAGGAATGATGGATCCATACTTCTTCCGAAAGTCTGTAGGACACTCAATCTCAGGAATTAGACTGATCAACTCATCTATCTTGGGATCCTTGAAACTGTATTTCCCTGTCTTTCTCTTTCTAGAATCCATGGTTAAAAGTACCTGAGATATTCACAAATAATCAACCTTTAAATCCCTTGAAATATTATTTTCTTCAAAAGATGCTTATGAGTGCATGGATGCATGATGCAGAAATCACACACAAGATCACACATATAGGGTTCAAAGGTTCAACGTCACGAGCATGAGGTCGAAGGTACTATCCATAAGGTGTTTGGTCTAAGAGTTATCACCTGCTGAACAAGGTTCTAGAGGTTCCCATAGTCTACATCCTTCCTTTGGATATTACCAACTTCCCGATTAACTCGGTAATTAGTAATATTCTCAAAAAAGACTCGTCCGAGCATAGTATCGTGTGACAACTATTTCCGGATTACTCTGTCATAGCTTCCGCACTACACCTAAAAGGCCAATATGGGTTTGGTATTCTACAGTCCTCAGTTTCAGCAGGCTCCCAGGTCGAAAGCAGTACGTCTTCCCGATTACTCGGTAAACGACACTACAGTCAAAGGGGACTCTACTAAGTGGGGGATCTCATGCCTCCTTTTTTGGGATTACTCCCTCAAAGTTAACATGACTATACCGCCCGTCCTATCTTAAAGTTTGCCCAAGTCCGAGTATAGGACTTATGAGTAATCACCAAGCATCCTGAAAACCAGGAAAATCCAAACAAACATATATACAAAATGTAACACATAAACAACAATAGCACATATACGGATATAAACAAAGATATGCTCAACCCACTCAGGGATGGACCAACAAGAGGTCAATCTTTCCCCAGTGAAGTCACAATTTTTCTTGTAGCGGTAGAAATGTTTCAAGACTAAGCCATTGGATTGACTAGACTTTATACAAATCAAAAATAAAAATTGCCACAGCGCTTTATTGTTTCCAAAGGAATGGGAAAAGAGCGAATAACCCAAAAAGGGGGAAAGATTCAAGATAAGGGGGTTGGTTATGCAAAGGGAAGGTATTATCACCCTAAACATCTACGGTACTCCGTAGAAACCTCTTTGTAAAATTCGTGTATTTTGGCTATAAAATGTGTTGTATATAAAATGGATGGTGGAGGTGAGAAAAGAAATATATTTTTTTTTTATGATTTTTGCACCTGTCGCGGTTGCGAACCTTTAGTGCCTACGTACCACCTTTCAAGCAATAGGGGATCAGGGTACACGTAGTTCGCCTTTAAAAATTTTAAAACACAAGTATGTTGGTTAATTTTATGAGTTAAGACATCATTGTCATTGTCCGTGTGGAAAACATACTTACTACCCACAATTATGAGAAAGGAGAATTTGTATCATCTCAAAGTGGAGGATATGGCTTGGATTTTAAAATCAACAAGGCCTCACTCAACACCCAAGTGGAAAGTATCTCTCTTCACTACATATTATAGAAGTATAGTGGTTTGCATCACTACAAGGATTGACAAGAGTCTAATCTTTTAAGAAAAGTTAAAGGTAAAAGCCAAAGTGGCAAAATGATTTAAAATGAGATTGATTGACTTTTAGTCTTCTCACAAAAATGTCAAGGTATTGTTAAGTTGATTGAAGTTTATTTATGAAAATGCTTTGAAAATGCATGGACCTAAGTCCAAGTTTATTATGAAAGTGGTTTATATTTCAAAACAAGAAGGATTGTCAAAAGGAGGGAGAAGATTTTTGAAATTAAACAAGATGAGAGGAGTAGAAGAGACTATCCTAAAGCATAAGGTAAAAGCTAAGGATAAGGACCATCTAACCAAAAAGAATCCAAAAATTTACATTATGAGTGTTGTACCCCAAAATTTGCCCTCCCATATTTCTCAATACATTTCAAGTGAGATCCTCAAATTGCTCAAGGAAGTCCAAGGGTTGACCAGACAAACTCTCTCCTAAGACAGTCTACCTCAAATTAGGGTTTCATGTGGCATCAAGATACTCGAGTCCAAGGGATCCAAAATTCTCACCATTGTCCTAATATGTTCTCAAGATCATCCATGTCAAGTTTCAAGCCTTGCAGAGGAAGTTTGCTCAGTCAATTGCTCAAAAGCCTGAAAATCGACTGTGCTAGGACAAAAGTCAATTGTGGCCTACATACAGTCAAACTTCAAGATTTTTGGTCAACATCCTCATTTTGAAGTATCATTCATCATTTTATCAAGGTTTGATCATGATTCATCAAGGATTTCTCTCAATTCATCAAGAACCAAAAGTTGCTAAATTAGGGTTTTGCAAGAAAAGTCAACTCAACTTTGACCAAGCATAACTTTCTCATACTTTATGAGAAATGACCCATCAAAAGCTCATTTTGAAGAGGATTCAATTATCTATAATCCATCTTCATCTCCCAAGTTCAAAATATACACTCAGAGGAAGTTATGAATTTGGACATTATAGGTCATTTTGAAAAGTCAACAAAAACACCTTTTTTGTCAAAGCTTCATACATGTACATGGAATACCAAATTGATATGAGAACACAAGGGTTGCTTATAGGACATCTCAAGCTTTCTAAAAACTCCAAGAACACATTCAAAGAGTCAAAATTGAGGAAGTTATGCATTTGTGAAGTTGACACTTTTTGCAAAATTGTCAAAAGTCAACTATGCCTAAAATTGTAATTTTTGCTAAATGGGCCTAACTTTTTGCACTTGTATTGAGTTGGTAGCATGGTCCATGATCCCTAGCCCTCTCCACTTGTCATTATCTTATTTTTATTATTTATTTTGATTTTGATTTGAATTAAATAAATTTTAATCAAAACAAATCATGGGAAATCCAAAACATTGAAATCTCAAGATATTGTGCATGTTTCAGGTCCTATATCCAGTTGGCAAGTGATCGAATTCATGAAAGGCCTTTGAGTGCACAAAAAGATTGAATTTAGCCTATTTTTGGAAGGGTTTTTAAGTGAATCAAATCAAGATCAAAATCAATAATGGAGAAAGATTGAGATCGTGTTTGCAACCCTAATCCAATCCTCAATACATAAGGAACATTTGCAGACAAAAATCAAGAGGTGAGAGAGGTGCAAGAACAAGAACCAAACTTGAAAAATCACAAAAAGTGCTGAGTCGATTTCATAATTCCAGGCGATTCCAGGGCTTCCAGACCATCCCAATCGTTTCCTGGGAGTGTAAGCAAGCAGTACCAATCGAAAATAAGCGCGCTAGTGCCCAGAATTCGTTCCCACGACTCCCACAATTTGCCCATATTTCCAAAACTGAATCTTGCTATTCTTGCACATTCATCATGTTCTAATCACATATTCTTGTTCACCATCTTGTTTGCAAGCTATTGGCACTGTTTAATTGCATTTACAACGCATGAATTGCCATATGCCATAACTAGGGTTTACAAGCTCGTTTTGGGGTTTCTGAACCTAGGCAAAATTGGGCCATAATTAGGGTACCATGAAGTTCGTGAGACTGAGACGAATGGATTGGTACCATCACCATTAATTTATTGTGCTTGTACATGATTTGTGAAATACGCAGGTTTATAGCTACGACGAACATCCGTTGGTAAAAGTTTGTTGTCTAAGACAACAAATCCTTGGAGAAGACGAAGGCGTGGCAAGCAACCATTCGCCTATTTAAAATTTCGCGCGTAGGGATTTATTACTTTGTTGTTTCTCATATTATTTTTTATGTTTATTATATGAACAATTAACAAAGCTAGCGCAGTTGGTAGCCAGGTGAGTGTAAAAGGCATCAGGGCCTGGGTTCGAATCCCAGGTCCCCCAATTCTTTCATATTATTTTCTTTCATATGATCAGGCACACACGCAGGTTTGAAGCCCACCATAGACCAACATCTTTCAGCCAGCCAGATGTCAAAAGGCTAAATCTAATGGCCATCACATGAAGGATCATCATGAGCCTCAGTCAACGCACAGCAGGGAATCTGACAAGTCAATATGGATCAAGTTCTATTGGGTCCAGAATTTGCTATCCACACTCCCTCAAATTACTATTTCAGACCCAAATTTCCTTCCTTTTTTCTCTTCATATTTCTTTAATTAATTTATTTACTTATATTTACTAACACAAATTAGTTTTTTATTTTATCAAAATCACAAAAAATATTATTTTCATCCAATTAAATTTAGGTTTATTTTTTATCAAAAATTAATTAATTTAATTAGGTTATTTAATTTTAGATAACTTTAATTATTTTGCAAATAAATTAAAAACAATTAGAAATTAGGGTTTTGTCTAAATTAAATTCTATTTTCTCTTCTTAAAAACAATCAAAAAATACAAAAATAGGCCATGAAAATTATTTTCTTTAATTAATTTAATTAACTAATTAATTTTGTATTTAATTTAAAAAACCATATTCTTTTTTTAAAAATAATTAAAAACAACAAAAATAATTTTTTTTCTTTTAATTAGGTTAGATGGGGTCAAAACCCTAAGTTCTTATCGTTCTTAATTTCCTCGCTCGCGCTTTATTATTATTTTTACCATATTGATGTAATTGCTCACAAGTTGTAATAGATTAATTAGGACCTTTTACTTTCATTTATCATTTTTTTAAGGGTTTGTTTTTTGCTATGTAAATACCCGAAGCCTTGTAATAGCGTAGCTTTACTTTCCGCACTTTAAATTCCGCAAAATATTAACTGTTAGATGTATGGTAATAGGGGTGCATGACAAGAATGTATGATTAACTTTAAAACAGTTAGCAAACCCTAAATGTGCAAAGATAATAAAACTTGAAATTGAATCACTCGCACATGCGCACTCCTAGGGTATACCCCCACTTCGGTTGCCTTCGGTAAACGATCATTGAGTATAGGGTATTTTAGTGGTTGCTCTCTTGTCTAAAAGATCAAAGTTGCCTCGGAATTTTTGCCTCGAATAATTGATCTAAGACATTAGGGTTATTACTAAGACGTCCTAGCATTGCTTTAGTGATCGTACGTCCCTTTCAAATTGACCCTCAAAACTCCAACGACGGTGCTACCTATTCACTAATAATAGGATAGCGTTGTCTAAAGGAAACGAACATAGAATAATTCTTTTCATTTGAGTAGGTAGATTAGCTCTTAAGTACTTGCTCAAAACAAATAAACTCTTTCACACTTACACTCCTTTCAAACAAAGTTTTCAAAACAACTTCGTAACACTCTTGAAGACAGAAGCAAGGGTTAAATCGAAGTCAAAACAAAAACTTTTCAAATCACACAAACACACAGAAGCAATTTTAAAAATGATGAGCAAGTACCTAAGAGCCCGTAGATAACTACGGATAGAAAGGGTGTTAATACCTTCCCTTTCTATAATCTACCCCCCGTACTCAGAAAATCTCAAAAAAAGGAATTTTTTTGTGCTTTTTTCCTTTCCTGTTGGATAAAATAAAAGTCGATGGCGACTCTTGCTTACCGCGACATTTTGCAAACACAAACGCAAAACACAAACCAGCATTCCTAAAATAATCCCGGTTCTGGCCACCGTATCACAGAACTGGCGACTCTGTTGGGGAATAAATAAGTGGAGTATACCTTAGGAATAGTTCATCATATTGCTTCTATTGTTTGATTTGATTGCTTTATCTTTGTGGGTTTTGTATCGGAGTTACTATGGATCCTAACCCGGATCTGGGGAACACCTGTTAGGTAAGTAGCAATAAATTGTGAGGGAACTGTACAACATAGAACGATACGGTTGAAGCAGTAGCTACGTTGATGTGGCACATTAGTTGGTACCGGTATCCCTTGTAGAGGAACAAGGAGAATACAAGGCTGTTATATGGGTCGTTAAGCATCAACTGACCTTAGAACCTATAATTGACCAACTTGGCCATAAGAAGTAGTGAGATAGCCGGTCTCGGTGTAGAGATGGGAACTGGTTGATACTCGATGTTACACTCATTGAGACCATACTCTCGAGATAGTTCCGGTCGCAAGAAAAGATTGCGTGAGCTGAAACCATGACCGGTGGAGGATGGTCAGTGATATTGAGAACCTCTAGAACCCATTTACTATTATTAGGACAGGTTGAACCAACTGAACTTCAAGAGGGTAGTACCTAGACTCCATGCAAGCCTGAAACTTAAGGGATCTTGTGTGACTTGTTTGCCTTTACCATGTTTGTTACCTGCTATACATGTTGTGTGTTTTATCATGACATCATGCATCATGACATAGCATGCATATTTCATTAGACTAACCATTTCAAAGACCGATGGGATTCATCTTTGTTCTATTTTGCAGATTATGGCTTCTATACGCAGAAATACCATTCGAGTCAACTTCGTGCAGATACCTGCTCAACTCAGAGAGTTAGTCTCAAAAGTTCCTGATAATTCTTCCTTTGTTAGAAGACATGGTCACCTTATTAGCCTGGTCACTTCCAAGTTGGATGAGCAGATGATGAGCGTGTTGTTCTAGTTCTTTGATCCATTGCATCATTATTTCACCTTCCCGGATTATCAGCTAGTCCCTATTTTGGAGGAGTTTTCTGATTTACTGGGTATATCCATTCTCGAGCAGACACCCTTCACAGGTTTGGAGGAGGTTCCAAAGCCAGAGGATATTGCTTCAGCCCTACATCTAAAAAGGGTTGATGTAGTGTCCAACTGGGAGACACGGAGTGGGGTTAAATGTTTCTTGGTTAAGTTTCTAATGGATCAAGCCCAACTGTTCTGGGATAACTTGGATTTTCAAGCATTTGAAGACATCTTGGCTCTCCTCATCTACGGCTTAGTTCTTTTCCCGAATCCAGATTCCTTCATAGATGTGAATGCGGTCAAGATCTTCATGTCTCGTAACCCAGTGCCTACTCTTCTGGGTGATATTTTACATGCTCTCTATACCCGTACTGTGAGAAGAAGAGGGACTCTCATGTGTTGTACGTCGCTGCTGGCGAGGTGGTTTATTTCGCACCTCCCCAAGTCTGTATTGAAGAATGAGGAAGGTGTAGGTTGGGCTTACAAAATCATGTCCCTTGCTCATACGGACATCCTTTGGAGTTCTAAGGATATGGAAAGAGTAGCTGTCATTGATCGATGTGGGGAATACCCTAATGTTCCGTTGCTTGGAATTAGAGGGGGAATAACCTACAATCCTTGCTTGGATTTACGACAGTTTGGACGCGCTCGAAGAGACGGTCCCTATGAGTTGCTACTTACAGATATTGCCTTTGATTACAAAGGGGACATTAATGAGCATCGCCGAAGGTTTATACGAGCCTGGGGCAGGGTGAATAGGTATGACCCACATGAGCTAGGAATGAAGACTTCTCTCCTGATGCAACCTTATCTCCAGTGGGTTCGAGCCCGTGCTCAAAAGCTGGGGATGCCTTATGAAGCTGTTTTGCCGGTAATTGTAGAGCATACTAATGAAGAAGGGGTTCCTTATACAGTCCTTTATCCCTATATGCCTACTGATCTTGGGGCATTGAAGATATCTTGGATCTAGTTAAAGGAAGAAAGGGATACCTACAGGGAGAAGTATCATGAGCAGGAGAGGAAGATCTTGAAGCTCACAAGGCAGCTTGAGAATGAAAGGACAATCAACGATTATGTCAGCACGAAGGGAAAACGACCATGGGATTTCTGATGTCTTTTATTGTTTCTAGTTTAGATTTACTTTTCAGTTTATTTCTTTTGTAACTCCTTGAAGGCATTGTTAAACATTGTTACAAGTTTAATCTAATAAAGTTCGTTCTATTTTTGGTTTACAAATTTGAATCTCCCAAAGTCTTTGAAATCATTTCATATGCATTCCATTACCATGCACCTCATTATAGGTACCATTACAGGTTTTGTTATCTTCTTCGCTGTTTATTTCAGCACATAATGTCTTCTGAAACACCTACCAATCAAGCTATCAAGGCTCTTCAAGCACAGAATGCTCAATTCCAGGAGATGTTCTTGAACTTGGCCAAAAGTAAACAGGATTTGAAGGCTCTCATCTTGAAGGACAAGAAGAAGAAGAAGAAGAAGAAGAAGAAGAAGAAGAAGGTGGTTCTCCTGAATATGGGTCACAAATTTGGGAATAGGTTGCGACAGGAAGCTGATCTGTCTCATTCATCTGGAGGAGGAGAGAATCAAGAGGAAAGAAAGGGTCCTAGCCCTGTGGTCTCTGATAATGACACTGATTTTGATGATAAACAGTACTCTCCTGCTGAGGATAGGTACAAACAACTTGAAGACCATCTGAGTGCTATGGAGATTCAGAAGGTTCCTGGTTTGGATTTTGGAGATTTGGGGCTGGCATCGGGAGTGGTGATCCCTCGCAAGTTTAAAGCTCCAGTCTTTGCTAAGTACGATGGGGTGTCCTGTCCAAAACTCCATCTCCGCTCATACGTCAGAAAAATTCAACCCTACACTGCTGATAGGAATCTTTGGGTGCATTTCTTTCAAGATAGTCTGTCAGGGACTCAGCTTGAATGGTTTTATCAATTTGAAGGAGCTAATGTCCACAACTGGGAAGACCTTGCTGCCACTTTTTACAAGCAATACTAGTATAATGTCGGCCTTGCTCTCACTCGTACTCAACTTTAGAGTATGTCCATAGGTGCAAGTGAAGGCTTTAAGGACTATGCTCAGAAGTGGAGAGATCTAGTCGGAATAGTCCAACCCCCTCTATCTGATAGGGAGTTGGTAGATATGTTTCTTGGGACTTTGTTGGGTCCATATTTCAACCATTTGATCGGTAGTTCATCGTCTGGGTTCACTGAATTGATTATGACTAGGGAGAGGGTAGAAGCTGGTATTAGAAGTGGTAAGATACAGAAAGGTTCTTCATCAAGTACAGAAAAGAAGCCTTTCAAGAAGGAAGCTAGTGCAGTTTACAGCTCGAGGAACCAAAACCGACCTGAATGCCGCCAAGCAGTGAATGCGGTAGTAATATTAAGATCCACTGTTTCCCTACAACGCAACAATCAGCAAAGAGTGGAGAGACCGTAAAGACAGTATACTCGGCTCAGTATGACCTTGTCTCAAATTTTGCCGCAATTGTTGAAGACCAACCTGGTAACTCTGAGGGAAGCCCCAAAGAATCCCAGTACCACCTCTCCGCTGTATAATTCGAACGCCCGCTGTGCCTATCACTATGATAGCCCAGGGCATGATACCAACAACTGTTGGGCCTTGAGGAATAAGGTGCAACATTTGATTGAAGCTAAAGAAATTGAGTTTGACTCACCAGAAAAGCCTAATGTCATGATTGCTCCTATGCCCAAGCATGGAGTAAATGTTGTGGATGATGATTCATTTGTGACCTTTGTGGAAGACATTTCTACTGCGTTGATGACAGTAAAGAAGAATCTATTATCGGCCGGTTTATTTCCGGGTTATGGCGAAGGTTGCCACCTATGTTCAATCCTGCCTGATGGTTGCCATTTATTGAAATCAGGTGTTTAACGCTTGATGGATAACAAAGAGATCTTGTTCGAGAAGACTTCGATTCCATTGATTCCTGTTGAAGATGTTTCCATAATAACCATTTCCGCCAATCCTTCCAAGGCTTCCTCGAGAAATCCTGTTAGGATTACATCTGTTCCGAGAGTTGCTCCATTAATCATTACTATTCCTGGACCTATCCCTTACACTTCGGATAAGGCTGTCCTGTGGCACAATGGGGCCGATGTGTATTATCATGGGATCAAACAAGACTTGAAGGTTGAAGAGGCTGATACTGATGTCAGCAATATTGTCGGGTCTAGCAAGGTCACCTGAAGCGGAAGACTCTTCTCTCCTGAGATTTCTCCTCCAACTATTCAAAAGCCTGTTGTCATTCCATCCGCCAGTACATCAGCTGTTGCTCCAATTCTCACTCCAGTTATCACCCCTGTCGCCGAGTTATCTGACACTCGGGGCAAAGAAGTTACAAGTGGGCCTGCCCGGATGGAGGCACCTAAAAAAGTCATTGTTGAAACCTCTAGGCAGGAGATACAGGAAATTTTGAAGATTATCAAGAAAAGCGACTACAACGTAGTCGAACAGCTAGGGCAAACCCCGTCGAAGATCTCCATGTTGTCTTTATTGTTGTGCTCAGAAGCCCATGCAAAGGCTTTAATTGCTTTCCTTAAAACTGCGCATGTGACGCAGGAAACATCGGCTGATCAATTCAAAGACTGTATGGCTAGTTTGACCGCTGACAACGGGTTGGGTTTCTCCGACGCAAATCTGACTGCCAAAGGAAGGAATCACAATGATGCTCTGCATGTTTCGATCGAGTGCAGTGGCACTACTTTGGCCCACGTGCTGGTGGATACTAGGTCCTCATTAAATGTTTTACCCAAGAAAGCATTAGACCGGCTGGATTGTGAAGGGTTGGTTCTGAAGCCAAGTAATATTCTGGTTAGGGCCTTTAACGGGTCCAAAAGGATGGTACATGGAGAGGTGGATGTCCCTGTTAAGGTTGGTTCCCAGACTTTTGCGTCTACGTTCTATGTGATGGATATCCGACCATCTTATTCTTGCTTGTTGGGTCGCCCATGGATTCATAAAGTTGGGGCAGTAACTTCTACGCTCCATCAGATGTTGAAATATCCAGTAAAAGGGAAGATTGTTACGGTACAGGGTGAGGAGGAGTACATGATAAGTCATCTTAATTCCTTTCGGTATTTGGAGATGGATGGAGAGTTCATTGAAACCCCGTGTCAGAACTTTGAAGAGGTCCCCCAGACTCTGGCATCGACTGAAATTGCAGCTGACAAACCTCCGATGAAGATGGCTTCCCTCAAGGATGCCAGGGCTGTTATTGAAAAATGTGGTTGTGCAAATTGGGGCCAACTCCCTGACTTTGCATACAAGACTGACAAGTTTGGTTTGGGTTTTACTGCAGAAGCTAAAAGGGCGGTTCGACGTGCGCGAATTGGAAGACCTCCTTTGTGCATCAGTAATCCGGGAGTGAATGCAATTGAAGATGATGATGAAGATTCAGATTTCGACAGCTGGATTTACCCAACTACCAACGGTGGCTTGAACAATTGGACGGCGAAGAACGTCGTGCCCATTTCTTTTATTACACAGTAATAGACTTTTGTTTTGAAATTTGTAACAGACAATTTGAAACTTTACGGCCCGATGCCTTGCCCGAGGCACCTTGGCTTTGTTTGTGAGGGCTTATCATTTGTCATTTTCATATATCATCAATAAAACATTGGATGTTTTCTTGCATTACAAATTTTATGCTCCCTGTTATTCTTTTCTATCTTGCACTTTATCAAAGCAGCTATTTGTCTTACACACACTCACATATCATAATACAGGTCCACATCCACTCTGGATCCCACTGATAACGACAATGCTACTGCCAGTTATGACTTCAAAAGTCCGATCAACCAAGCCGAAGACGAAGGTGAGGATGATTGTGAGGTTCCTGGAGAGCTTGCTAGATTATTACTTCAGTAAGAGAGGGCCATACATCCGCATGAAGAGCCAGTGGAATCAGTAAATTTGGGTACGAAAGAAGACAAGAAAGAGGTCAAGATAGGTGCAAATCTAGAGCCTAGCGTCAAGAAACGGTTGATACAGATGTTACGCGACTATGTTGGGATCTTCGCTTGGTCTTATGAGGATATGCCGGGTTTAGACACTGATATCGTGGTTCACTACCTGCCAACTAAAGAAGACTGTCCTCCAGTAAAACAGAAGGTTCGCCGTATGCGCCCAAAGATGTCTGAGAAAATCAAAGCTGAGGTCATGAAACAGTTTGATGCCGGTTTTCTAGCTGTCACTTCTTACCCACAGTGGGTTGCCAACGTGGTTCTGGTGCCGAAGAAAGATGGTAAGGTCCGAATGTGTATGGACTATAGGGATCTCAACAGGGCGAGCCCCAAAGATGATTTCCCTCTGCCTCATATCGATGTTCTGGTCGACAACACCGCACAACATGAGATCTTCTCCTTTATGGATGGTTTTTCTGGTTACAATCAGATTAAGATGGCTCCCGAAGACATGGAGAAGACAACTTTCGTTATGCAATGGGGTACTTTTTGTTACAAGGTAATGCCTTTCGGGTTGAAGAATGCTGGGGAAACTTATCAGCGCGCCATGGTCGCTTTGTTCCACGACATGATTCACCATGAGATTAAGGTTTACGTTGATGACATGATTGAAAGGTCCCAGACTGAAGAAGAATAGCTTGACCATCTTCAGAAGCTATTTGACAGGTTGAAGATGTACAAGTTGAGGTTAAACCCGAACAAGTGCACCTTCGGAGTGAGGTCTGGTAAGTTGTTGGGTTTCGTCGTTAGTGATAAAGGTATTCAAGTGGATCCTGCAAAGGTGAAGGCTATACAGGAGATGCCATCTCCCCGAACAGAAAAAGAAGTCAGAGGCTTTTTGGGACAGTTGAGTTACATTGCCCGATTCATTTCACATATGACTGCTACTTGTGAGCCAATCTTCAAGCTGCTGAAGAAAGATCAAGTGTTAAAATGGAATGATGAATGTCAGGCCTCTTTCGAAAGGATCAAAGAATATCTCCAAGAGCCACCTATTCTGATGCCTCCAGTTGAAGGAAGACCTTTGATCTTATACTTGACAGTACTCGACAATTCAATGGGGTGCGTGATGGGGCAGCATGACGAGTCTGGCCGAAAAGAGCACGCTATTTACTACCTTAGCAAAAAGTTTACCGACTGTGAGACTCGATACTCACTGCTCGAGAAAACTTACTGTGCTTTGGCATGGGCTGCTCACCGGCTGAGACAGTATATGCTGACTCACACTACCCTATTGATATCAAAGATGGACCCAATCAAGTATATCTTTGAAAAGCCTGCCTTGTCCAGAAGAATAGCAAGATGGCAGATGATCTTAACTGAGTATGACATCCAATACACAACCCAAAAAGCAATCAAGGGGAGTGTGTTGGTAGATCATTTGGCGCATCAGGCAGTGGACGATTATCAGTCTATGAATTTTGAGTTTCCGGATGAGAGCATCATATTGGTGACTGATTGTGAGAAACCTAGACCGGATGAAGGACCTGAGGAAGGATCCCGATGGTCTAAGTACTTTGACGGAGCTTCAAACGCGCTGGGTAATGGCATTGGCGCCGTGATCATATCTCTTGAAGGCTGTCATACTCCGTTCACCGCCCGATTATGTTTTAACTGCACCAACAACATGGCGGAGTATGAAGCGTGTATTATGGGCCTTCGAGCAACTATTGACCTAAGGATTAAGTTCTTAAGTGTATTCGGAGATTCCACTATCGTGATCAGTCAGATCAAAGGCGAGTGGGATACGAAACACCCAAATCTTATTCCTTACAAAGAGTATGTATTGACATTGCTTCCACACTTCGAGGAGATAACCTTTGAACACTTCCCAATAGAAGAGAATCAGTTAGAGGACGCGTTAGCTACCATGTCTTCTATTTTCAAGGTCAGGTGGGACAATGAAGCTCCCCGGATTACCATTGAGAGGTTGGACGAACCCGCACATTGTTGTGACATTGAGACTGAAGAGGTAACAGATAAACCCTGGTTTCATGAGGTAAAGAGGTATCTTGAGGCTCAAGAGTATCCTGAGGGTGCATCTGTTAATGATAAGAAGTTTCTGAGGAGGTTCGTGACGAAGTTCTTCATCAGTAATGGTATCCTTTACAAACGTAACCCTGATTCAACCTTACTGCAATGTATGGACAAGAACGAGGCAGAAAGGATCATGGCAGAGTTACACGAAGGTACTTTCGGGACTCATTCTAGTGGACACACCATGGCAAAGAAAATCCTTCGGGCAGGATATTATTGGTCTACTATGGAAGCCGATTGTTATCAGCATTCTCGGACATGTCATAAGTGCCAAGTCTACGCTGATAAGGTGCATGTACCTCCAGTTCCTCTGAATGTCTTGACAGCTCCTTGGCCTTTTGCAATGTGGGGCATCGACATGATCGGCGAGATCAGACCTACTGCATCTAACGGGCATCGTATCATCCTGGTAGCAATTGACTATTTTACAAAGTGGGTTGAGGCAGCTTCCTTTGCTACTGTAACCAAGAACGTCGTGGCGCGATTTATCCGGCATAATTTAATCTGTCGATATGGTGTACCAGAGAGGATCATTACGGACAATGGCACAAATCTCAACAATACGATGATCACCAAACTCTGCAAACAGTTTAAGATACAACATCACAACTCTTCTCCTTACCGGCCGAAGATGAATGGGGTTGTTGAAGCGGCTAATAAGAACATCAAGAAGATTGTGCAGAAGATGACGGTGACATACAAAGACTGGCATGAGATGTTACCATTCGCTCTTCATGGGTACCGAACCTCAGCGCGGACTTCAACAGGGGCAACACCCTACTCTTTGGTGTATGGCATGGAAGCAGTCTTGCCCATTGAAGTTCAGATACCCTCTCTTCGGATTATGAAGAATGCAGGTTTGAGCGAGGATGATTGGATTCAGACCCAGATTAATCAGCTGAACTTAATCGACGAAAAAAGACTTATTGCTATTTGTCATGGTCAGACGTATCAAAAGCGAATGCTCAAGGCATTTAACAAGAAAGTCAGACGACAAGAGTATCAAGTCGGGGATTTGGTGATCAAGCGCATCATACTGCCACAAAGTGATCCTAGGGGAAAATGGACCCCTACGTACGAAAGGCCATTTGTGGTTAAGAACATTTTCTCGGGAGGAGCTATGATTCTAACCACCATGGATGGTGATGACCTTCCTCACCCCGTCAATGCAGACATAGTGAAAAAATACTACGCATAATCAAGGACCCGCTAGGTTGATTGGCCTAGGCAAAAATAAGGGCTTCCCGGCGAACCAAAAGGGTTCGGGCAAAAGTAAGGGATGAAAATGAAAAAAATTGTACACCCGGCAAGTCGAAAACCTGAAAAGGCGGCTTGGGCAAAAAAGGGTATCCTGGTGGACTGAAAACCCGAAAGGGCGGTCCAGGAAAAATTAGGGATTAAAAGCGTAACACTATGTCTCATTGGATCATCTTGCAACCAGACTTCAGTATCAACTATCAAGCTCGGACGGCGCCGATCAATCTGATCTACCTTCAACCAAGTAGCAAAGTGATGAGATGCTCGAAGACATAAAGGCAATAGCAGAGTTGGAACCCAGTGGGATTATTCACATAGCTGTTTTTCTTTATTTTTCACAAAATTGTATAATTTATCTTTCGGCAGCATTCTCTTACTAGGACGTCAGCCTCTTGTACGAAAACGCCTATTTACAGGCCAACTTCAAAATCAATACAATTCATTTTCACAAAGAAATTTCAAATTGTTTTTCTTTTTCTGTTTTGTTTTGCAAGAACATCCAATGATTCATTTTTTATATATGCGTTTGACAATAATTGTTGCTCATAAATATTTACATGCGAAATAAAAGACGATTACTCGTAATTGCAGAAACAGGGGCAAACAAGAAATTTTTTAGCCTTACAGTTGTTCTATTCACCAGGTATAGGGATAGACCTAGCTGAAGAATATGACTAAAGATGCATACACTCCCCACAGAGTAAGAAAAGGCAATGATGTTAGCTGTCCCGAACAGGACACAATTCTCCCCAGCTGAGGTTCGCAATCGAGAATGAGTCAGTAAGATTCTCTCCAAGCAGAGTTCACCTTTCACCAACAATGAAAGACCATCCCCAGTGGAGTTTATTTCTTCCACAAACAGAAACTTTATCCCTGACAGAGTTTATCATCACCAGCATCAGTAACTCATCCACAACCGAGGTTATTTCTCCAAGTCAGCGGATCTTCTAACATAGTATCTCTTCCCCACAGAGTCATTCTCTCACCAATGTATTCTCCAGTAGGATTATTCTCCCAATCATCTTCGGTCGTTATCCCTAGCAAGCGAAACTCTTTCATTCTCTAGCAACAATCCGGGATTTATTTTCTCCAACTAGAGAATATCATAAAAACATTGCATGTCCATACATCATGACATGCGCATACGCATCATACAACACAATCTCATTTATTTTGAGAACATCATTACATAATACATGTCATGCATCATGACATTACATACGACTAATTATTTACATTTCAGGAAGATACAATCAAATTCTCACAAAGTTCAAGTTATGAAGCCCGGGTACGACCGAATAGTATCTTGATTACTCCATCATATTGTGAAGCCTGGAGAACGACCGGATAACAGTATCAGACTACCGCGAAGCCTGGATTACGACCAGATAGTGGTATTTCTTAAAAGCAAGCTATGAATCCCAGATTCGACCGGATAATAGTTTAATCCCCAGCAAGCCGTAAAGCCCGAATTACGACCGGATAGCAGCTCAGCAAGTACCATAAAGCCTGGATTACGACCAGATAGTGGTATACCATAAACACAAGCCGTGAAGCCTGGATTACGACCAGATAACAACTCATACAAGACCATGAAGCCTGGATTACGACCAGATAATGGTAGAAGACGTTGTGAAGCCTGTATTATGACCAGCTAGCAGCCAAAGACACCGTGAAGCCTGAATTACGACCAGATAGTGGTATATCTTTAATACAAGTTATGAAGCCCGGATTCGACCAGATAGTATCTTGATTTCTCCAAACACCATGAAGCCTGGATTCGACCAGATAATGGTATGAGACATCGTGAAGCCTGGATTACGACCAGATAGCGGTACAAGACACTGAAGCCTGGATTACGACCAGATAACAGTGAGGGACATTGTGAAGCTTGGATTACGACCAAATAACAGTTTACTCGGCCAATTACTATGAAGCCCGGATTCGACCGAATATTAGTAGGCCCAACAGTCAAAGAGAAGCCCGGAGGCGACCGGATAACCACTTGATTTCTTCTGAAGCCTGTACTTTGACCAGATAAGAAGTGAGGTATTGTGAAAATTGGATTCGACCAGATAGCAGTACAAGACACCATGAAGACTGGATTCGATCAGATAATGGTATGAAACATCGTGAAGCCTGGATTACGACCAGATAGCGGTACAAGACATTACAAAGCTTGGATTTATACTAAATAGCAATTTTACCTGGACAAATACTAAGAAGCCCAGAGTCGACAGGATATTAGTGTGCCCTGAACTCAAGTTAAAGCCCGGATGCGACCGGATAACAACTTAATCCCTTCTGAAGCTTGGATTATGACCAGATAAGAATTGAGAAATTGCGAAGCCTAGATTACGACCGAATAACGAGTATAATCTCATCTCCCCAGTAAGTCACTGTAAAGCCTGGATTATGACCAGATAGTAGTCAGTCTTATCACTATGAAGCCTGGATTACGACCAGATAGTAGTTCATTCTCACCTCTTCAACTAAGAGGCGATTCCTCAATAGAATAACAGACGATCGGAGCTCCTAAAATTCAACTTTTCTCAAGAAACAGAGACAAGTCACCAATAGAATAACGGACGACTGAAGCTCATAAAATTCTATTTCTCCCAAAACAAAGAACAACATTCCCCAGCGGAATCTTCCTCAACAACAGGTATACAAGCTCTCACTAAGGAATCTCTTATGCGATCGACACTCATTCGAATGACATCTTTAAGCCCATCTCCCGTCATCAATCTCCAAATGGCATCTGTAATCCCACTCCCGACATCACAAGACAAATGCAACTTCATGCGAGTGCAAATTTCTGGACACTCTAGTGTTCAATCATCTTCCACTTTCGGATCACGAAAGGCAGAAAAGCCAATCTACATCCTCAGGTTTAAGAAGATTTAACAGGGGAAGCTATTGTACCCCAAAATTTTCCCTCCCATATTTCTCAATACATTTCAAGTGAGATCCTCAAATTTCTCAAGGAAGTCCAAGGGTTGACCAGACAAACTCTCTCCTAAGACAGTCTACCTCAAATTAGGGTTTCATGTGGCATCAAGATACTTGAGTCCAAGGGATCCCAAATTCTCACCATTGTCCTAATATGTTATTAAGATCATCCATGTCAAGTTTCAAGCCTTGCAGAGGAAGTTTGCTCAGTCAATTGCTCAAAAGCCTGAAAATCGACTATGCTAGAGTAAAAGTAAATTGTGGCCTACATACAGTAAAACATCAAGATTTTTGGTAAACATCCTCATTTTGAAGTATCATTCATCATTTGATCAATGTTTGATCATGATTCATCAAGGACTGCTCTCAATTCATCAAGAACCAAAATTTTGCTAAATTAGGGTTTTGTAGGAAAAGTCAACTCAACTTTGACCAAGCATAACTTTCTCATAATTTATGAGAAATGAACCATACAAATCTCATTTTGAAGACGATGAAATTCTATACAATACATCTTCAGTTCCCAAGTTTAAAATATTCACTCACAAGAAGTTATGAATTTGGACATTATAGGTCATTTTGAAAAGTCAACAAAAACACATTTTTTGTCAAAGCTTCATACATGAACATGGAATACCAAATTGATATGAGACCAAAAGGGTTGCTTAGAGGACATCTCAAGCTTTCTAAAAAGTCTAAGAACACCTTGAAAGAGTCAAAATTGAGGAAGTTATGCATAGGTGAAGTTGACCTTTTTTACAAAACTGTCAAAAGTCAACTATGCCTAAAATTGCAATTTTTGCTAAATGGGCCTAACTTTTTGCACTTGTCTTGAGTTGGTAGCATGGTCCATGATCCCTAGCACTTGCCACTTGTCATTATCTTATTTTTATTATTTATTTATTTTATTTTTTTTTGAATTAAATCAATTTTAATCAAAACAAATCATGGGAAAATCTAAAACATTGAAATCTCAAGATATTGTGCATGTTTCAGGTCCTATATCTAGTTGGCAAGTGATTGAATTCGTGAAAGGCCTTTGAGTGCACAAAAAGATTGAATTTGGACTATTTTTGGAAGGGTTTTTAAGTGAATAAAATCAAGATCAAAATCAATAATGGAGAAAGATTGAGATCGTGTTTTCAACCCTAATCCAATCCTCAATACATAAGGAACATTTGCAGACAAAAATCACGAGGTGAGAGAGGCATAAGAACAAGAACCAAACTTGAAAAAAATCACAAAAAGTGCTGAGTCGAATTTATAATTCCAGGCGATTCCAGGACTTCCAGACCATCCCAATCGTTTCCTGGGAGTGTAAGCAAGCAGTACCAATCGAAAACAAGCGCACTAGTGCCCAGAATTCGTTCCCACGACTCCCACGGTTTGCCCATATTTCCGAAACTGAATCTTGTTATTCTTGCACATTCATCATGTTCTAATCACATATTCTTGTTCACCATCTTGTTTGCAAGCTATTGGCATTGTTTAATTGCATTTACAACGCATGAATTATCATATGACATAGCTAGGGTTTACAAGCTCGTTTTGGGGTTTCTGAACCTAGGCAAAATTGGGGCATAATTAGGGTACCATGAAGTTCGTGAGACTGAGACGAATGGATTGGTACCATCACCATTGATTTATTGTGCTTGTACATGATTTGTGAAATACGCAGGTTTATACCTACGACGAACGTCCGTTGGTAAAAGTCTGTTGTCTAAGACAACGGATCCTTGGAGAAGACGAAGGTGTGGCAAGCAACCATTCGCCTATTTAAAATTTCGCGTGCAGGGATTTAGTACTTTGTTATTTCTCATACTATTTTTTATGTTTATTATATGAACAATTAACAAAGCTAGCGCAGTTGGTAGCCAGGTGAGTGTAAAAGGCATCAGGGCCTGGGTTCGAATCCCAGGTCCCCCAATTCTTTCATATTATTTTCTTTCATATGATCAGGCACGCACGCAGGTTTGAAGCTCACCATAGACCACCATCTTCCAGCCAGCCAGATGTCAAAAGGCTAAATCAAATGGCCATCACATGAAGGATCATCATGAGCCTCAGTCAACGCACAGCAGGGAATCTGACAAGTCAATATGGATTAAGTTCTATTGGGCCCAAAATTTGCTATCCATCCACACTCCATCAAATTACTATTTCAGGCCCAAATTTCCTTCCTTTTTTCTCTTCATATTTCTTTTAATTAATTAATTTATTTATATTTACTAACACAAATTAATTTTTTCTTTTATCAAAAAATCACAAAAAATATTATTTTCATCCAATTAGATTTAGGTTTATTTTTTATCAAAAATTAATTAATTTAATTAGGTTATTTAATTTTAGGTAACTTTAATTATTTTGCAAATAAATTAAAAACAATTAGAAATTAGGGTTTTGTCTAAATTAAATTCTATTTTCTTTTCTTAAAAATAATCAAAAAATACAAAAATAGGCCATGAAAATTATTTTCTTTAATTAATTTAATTAACTAATTAATTTTGTGTTTAATTTAAAAAACCATATTCTTTTTTTTTAAAATAATTAAAAACAACAAAAATAATTTTTTTCTTTTAATTAGGTTAGATGGGGTCAAAACCCTAAGTTCTTATCGTTCTTAATTTCCTCGCTCGCGCTTTATTATTATTTTTACCATATTGATGTAATTGCTCACAAGTTGTAATAGATTAATTAGGACCTTTTACTTTCATTTATCGTTTTTTTAAGGGTTTGTTTTTGGCTATGTAAATACCCGAAGCCTTGTAATAGTGTAGCTTTACTTTCCGCACTTTAAATTCCGCAAAATATTAACTGTTAGATGTATGGTAATAGGGGTGCATGACAAGAATGTATGATTAACTTTAAAACAGTTAGCAAACCCTAAATGTGCAAAGATAATAAAACTTGAAATTGAATCACTCGCACATGCGTACTCCTAGGGTATACTCCCACTTCGGTTGCCTTCGGTAAACGATCATTGAGTATAGGGTATTTTAGTGGTCGCTCTCTTGTCTAAAAGATCAAAGTTGCCTTAGAATTGTTGCCTCGAATAATTGATCTAAGACATTAGGGTTATTACTAAGACGTCCTAGCATTGCTTTAGTGATCGTACGTCCCTTTCGAATTGACCCTCAAAACTCCAACGACGGTGCTACCTATTCACTAATAATAGGATAGCGCTATCTAAAGGAAACGAACATAGAACAATTCTTTTTTTCGAGTAGGTAGATTAGCTCTTAAGTACTTGTTTAAAACAAATAAACTCTTTCACACTTACACTCCTTTCAAAAAAAGTTTTCAAAACAACTTCGTAACACTCTTGAAGACAGAAGCAAGGGTTAAATCGAAGTCAAAACAAAAACTTTTCAAATCACACAAACACACAGAAGTAATTTTAAAAATGATGAGCAAGTACCTAAGAGCACGTAGATAACTACGGATAGAATGGGTGTTAATACCTTCCCTTTCTATAATCTATCCTCCGTACTCAGAAAATCTCAAAAAAAGGAATTTTTCAGTGCTTTTTTCCTTTCCTGTTGGATAAAATAAAAGTCGGTGGCAACTCTTGGTTACCGCGACATTTTGCAAACACAAATGCAAAACGCAAACCAACATTCCTAAAATAATCCTGGTTCTGGCCACCATATCACAATGAGCCAAGATAGAATTCCCCATTCTTTGGATTGAAACCAAGGAAGCAAAGATACTAGACCTCTTCAAGTGTATTAAGTCTTTACAAAAATTGGGCAGAGTAACGGTTGTACACGGGTGAATTCCAGATTACAAACAAAGGATGTAATCACAAAAACATACACACAAAAAAACAAGCAACCCAATGTCTTGAGGTAAACCTCAAAATCTCCAAACAAAATAATCAGATAAGATCACAAGGTCTCCAAGATAGGCCAAGGTTTATAATATTAAGTCCAAGAAATAGTCCCATGCTCCATAATACCAAGGATAGTAACCAAATAATCCAAGTATCGTTAAGAGTTTTTTAGGGTTTATGTTGATTATTAAGTATCTTAAGAAAGGAAAAGAAAAGCTCAAGTGAGCAAATTAAAAATGGCAAGAAAATAAATGCTCAAATGAACAAAAATGAAAATGGCATGAAATGTAAATGCTAAAAGTAAATAGTATATAAAGCATAAAAAAAAGAATAAAAACATAAGATAAAACAAGTCAATAATTAGTGGTTAGTTGGATGACCATCTTGAAACTTGCATTTGGAACTCATTAGAGGATTGGTAGAACCAAAGCCTCCACACAATAAGTTGCATTTGCTTTTTGTCAAGTATATCATCCATTTGAAATTCTCATAAGTACCATTTAATGATCAACGATGTTTAAGTGATCCGCGTTGACCAAAGGTGTTGTAGATCCATTAGAGGATTGGTAGAACCAAAGCCTCCACACAATGAATCTCAAGGTTATTGGATCAAAGAGATCAAATAAACATACTTGGGCTTGCAATCATAAGTTTGGGCCACGAATGATCATTTATTCGAATCGGGACAAAATTTAGCGTTATGTTAAGCAATCGTAAGTGGACTTATATAAAAGTCGCACCTATTTTGAGGTCGGTCAATAGCAATATATGCACCATTTGTTTTGAGACATGATATAGAGATCATGCTCCAATAACATTTAGTGCAATGAGAAGGGGATGAGATGAAGAGGAGTTAAGGTAAAAAGAGAAACCATATTTGAATTAATATTTAATCAAACTATTATTAAAATCTTTCATCCATTTTTTGTGGAGTTAAACTCAACACCATGGATCCGATGATGTTAATAAAGCCATTATCAAAAAAATCAACCCAAGACAGCCAGAAAATATTCAAAAAATAATAATATAATTAATATATACATTAAAGGGTTTAAAAATGTTTTTAAAAAATGGAAAATAATGAAGAAAATGCCAATTATATTCAACTTAATCAAGAAATAAAAAATAAGACCATAGAAAAATCAGAAAAGAGGCCAAGGGATTTTATAAAATTTTTGGGAATTTTTAAAAGTTAGAAACTATTTTTAAAAATTAAAATAAATGGGTAAAATAAACAAAAATAGTAAAAAATAGTAAAGTTAGAAACAAAAATAAAATAAGGTCACCAATATTTGTCACAATATCATTGGATTATCCCATAATTTTTCCAGAATTTAAAAATGTGTAAAAGTATTTTTAAACATTTTATACAAATCAAATAAGTGTGAAATTCATAAAAAATACCAAAACACAATTAAATTGTGAAAAAATAAAAATCAGAAAGAGAATAATCAAAAATATTTTTCATAATTTTTTCAGATTTTTTGGACTAAAAGTGAATTTTCTATGATTTTTTGAAATTTAAAACAATTAAAATATAAAAATCAGAAAAAGAAAATAAAAGAAAAAGATGTGGACCATTGGATGAGAGTCAAAACGCGTTAGTAATCAAATCCAAGGGATCTGGCGCGCTGTGTATATCATGGTCTTTAATGAATAATGTACATAATCATTAATAAAATCAGAATTTGAAAATAACAAATGTCACACTTTCATTGGTTAGAAGATGACACGTTGGTCATCTTCAACCTCCAGCCCTCACGAATTGCAGGTCTATCAAACTGTAAAATCAGAAGCCCAGACCTATGTCATTCGCTTCGTCTCTTCAAGACGAAGACAACCACACCCTCGCGCCAAATTTATATAAATTGTAGCTCAAGCAATTTGGAAAGAAAGTTTTGAAAAGGGATTTGAAAATTCATGGTCAAAACGTGCTTTCAGATGAAAGTAAGTGTTGCGACTAGAACCAGGGCAATGAGAGCAACACAATGATACAAAAGTTTGGAAGAATTGATGAAGGAATCTACCTATTGAAGTTGAGTTGCAGAGCTCTGAAACTAGACTTCTATGGAGCAATATAGGGCACGATTCTTGAATGTAATTATATGGTTAGCTTTAGGGAAGATCAAGGAAGGTGAATTGATGGAAAAAATGGATTGAAAAAGGCTTGAGAATAGGATTCGAAGTAACTGAATTCTGAGTTGTGAAGCAAGTTTGGCAGGGTGATTCTGGCTATCTAAGCTTGGGAAATTGAATGAGGGATGGCCCTCTATTTATAGGGAATCAAATGGAATATTCAAACGTGTGAAATGATGAAGTTTGGAGGGAAATCGTGTGAACCTGATGCACAAGCAAAGTGTGATCTGATTTGCATCAAAACTCATCTAATCCTTGTGTTTCAAGGCTCTAATCCACTTTGGCAACTTGGTTAAACATATTTAGATCACAAACGCGTGCTAATTTGATGTTTAAAGGCCAAAACATGAATTTCAAATTCTGACTTATGGAGAAACTTCAGTTCCAAGTTACCAAGTTCAATCCAATGGCATTTTCACCTCAAGGGGTCTTAGGGCAAGATTCCTGATGCTTTGGAAAGATGAGGTAACAAGCTTTGTAATGGAAAAAGAATGGAATCAAATGAATGCTTGAGCTGAAAGTTACATGAAGTCAAAGTTGAAGAAAAAGAGTTGACTTTCCATACTTAGAAATTTTTTAAATTCTTCTTTAAAAATGACCTATAATCTCTTGCATCCAAACATGGCCTTCCACTTAGAATTTGCTCTTGACCAAAAAAGATGGAATGAAGTAGATCTCTTGAATGACATTTTGCAATTTTAACCACTCAAAATATCCAAAAATTGAGCAAGTTATGACTTGTTGAAGTGGGCCAAAAATCATGAAATGACCTATAATCTTTTGCATTCTTAAGGCAACTTCCATCCATTTTTTACTTTAAACATAAAATAAGGCATTAAGTACACATCTTTAAGATAATCATGAAAAAAGAATGGGCTAAAGGTGATAAAAATTGACCATGTTATGACCATTTAAAGTCACATAGGGAAAATTGGGGATTCATCTGGGTGCCTTGTAATCTTTCTTCTTCACCAAGTTCCTTCCACATGAAAAATCCTTGGAAATTTTGAAGTGATTTGTTGGTAACTCATTGAAGAGAAGAATGTTTTTGGAATCACTCAAAAATACCAAAATATGAGCAAGATATGCCCCTTTGAAGTCCAAAACCCTAGCCTCTAGATCAAGAGAATGCTTGGTGGAACTTTGCCAAGTTTGAACAAACTTTTTGTGCCAATATTCTTCCTTTGTGGATAGAAATTGTTGAGGATGATGATGAGGACTCATGGCCACCAAAACCACTTCCATACCAACTTCAAAACAACTTCAATGGTGAGGTTTGAATTTCTCAAGCTATTGACTAGGGCATGGAAATAAACTCATGAACCCATGAAGCAACTTGCTAAACCTCATTGCCTTTACCTACATTATTAACAAGTAAGACAAACCAATATTGCATTTTGTTAATTAGAGAGAAAATCAAAGCAAAATATCCATGATCACAAAAGAAAACAAGTCAAGGTGTTTGATAACTCCTCAAAGAGCAAAGCTAAAGATAGGGAGAAGAACCAAAAGCCCTAATGTGATTTTGTTGTGATTGAAACAACATGGTATGATGAAGGGATCTTAGGGGCATAAATTGGGGTACAACATGATGGTATTGAAAAAAATTTGTCCTGTCAGTTTCGGGTTACGCAGAAGCGGGTTGAGGATGTTTGACATCGTCGTCCTTGAAGTCGGCATTGGAGCACTCCGCCAAGATGCGCTCGCGGGAAGCGGTCAGTGAAGTGTACTTTGTGAAACGCCCTGCCGGTCTCCTATGCTCGCGGGGATCTCATAGTTTCTCATCCCTTTTCTTCTCGCTAGTCCTTCGAGAAGGGCCTATGTCCTGGTGTCGTTGGATGTTCTCCAGTCAACGATTCCGCGAGTCACGGGCTTTGTTAGCTGCCTCCTTCTCATCGTAGTCCATGTAGGTTATGGCTTTCTCGAAGAGCATCGAAAGACAGAAGAGGCTCAATACCGACAACCTTTCTGAATTCAGTGCCCGAGAGGAGTCCTCTTTCGAGCAAGTACCTCTTTATGTGATTGGTGCACGGGACCTGAATGGCCCCGCGGTTGAATCAATCAATATATTCCCTGAGGGTCTCGTTGCTTCTTTGGACGATAGCCTCAAGGGCGGCCTCAGTCTTTGGGTGTCGATGAGACGCTGTAAAGAAGCTGATGAACTGGTTCTTGAGGTTTCTCTAGGAGGTGATCTGTAACACGCCATTTCTACTCAACGAATTATGTAAAATCAGAGTTATAAAATTTCTAATAAACAAATGGAATCCTACACTTTCAACTTGGAAACAACGACATTCAATCACCTATAGTTCAGATACATAACACATAAAATTTGGATGAACCGATAAAAACATGTTTAGTCTTTAAAAATAAAACAACTTTCGTTGCTACGCAGCGGATTCAAAAATTCAACTGAAAACACCATAACATCTTGTCCAACTCAAAATGGCTTTAAGACAACAAGTCTTTAATGAAAACAACTTAAAAATTCAGCAACATAATGAAAATTAACAATAAAAAAACATGCGTTCATTCCCCCGAGTGCTACGTATCAGAGCGACAACACCGACTCGAACTAACGAAGATAACAACTATCCTTCTTGATTACATGCACGTTATCAACAGAGGGCAACATTCAAATAGAAGGGGTGAGATATCAAACCATATAATTGAGTGTATGATAAACAATTTATTAGATCAGATTATATAAAATCACTACTTTACATAACTTTTAACCAACATCAATCATCACAAGTCAACAACACAACACGTTAAATATGCAACACGAAATGCGGCTCGTTACAATGCACATGCATGTGGTACCAATGGAGCAAAACTTTCAACTTAGAAATCTGCCAATTAATAGAGGCATCAACAAGACATAAACTTTCAACTTAATTTTGCCAATTCAGGTCAACTTACTGAGCATCAGCTCCAACTTGATATGCTATGTATGCGACCCAATATGAATGTTAGGATAATAGCAACAAAATTCTATAGCAATGCAACAACAAACCAACATTGACCATAAGCCCACAACTTAATATTTTGCCCATAAATAGAGGCAATAACATCACCTGTTAATTCATATTTTTCAACAAAGAACACAATACAACGAGTTAACCAAAATTTACTACAAATAAACCACATAATTATTCGGACTATTACGACTATCTCCGATTAATTAATTATCTAAATGCTTATTTTTAATTACAAAACTTTTATAAATTATTATACTATAATACTAAAATTATTATCATTATTATTATTATTATTATTATTATTATGATTATTAAATATTACTAATAATATTATATAAACCTTGCATTATTTCTCAGGAACTAAATCCACTAAGCTTGATACCTATTTCACATTATAGTTGGAAAGAAACAAATAGTTTCTCTTATAATCTAAGAAATAACATTTATCCAAGTGTCAGAATGTGTACTCTAGTTTCAACAATGGATAAATAGTGCATGCATAGGAATAATAAAACCAAGACTAATTTATTTCAAAACAACTAGTATCATTCCATCGATATACACATCAAGGCAATTAAAATTGATACCTCACTAAGTGGCATAAGGAATGAAACAACAGTGACTACATTGATTTGCATCAGAACTCACCAAATAAATTCAAATAAATCATAGAATAATGAGATAAGGACAATTATATAGTTTCTATATTCCAATATATGCCTAATAGAAAATCCATTGAATTTCAACGTGAATGCTTCGAACATATGGCCGCATCGTTTTACAACAGACACAGTATAAACACAATTAACGGTACATAGTTTCAAGCTCTATACAATGCTCAAATCATATCAACGAGTTAAATTAATAATGCGTGTCATTCTAACTAACAAGAAACAAATTATTGCGTCAAGTCACACGAGTCACTTATCAAATTCATGGATTATCATTTAAAACCTAACATTTCAAAATTATAGAAAAATTAAGGGTTTAAACCTAAACATGTTTTTTAACTATCATACATTATCATACAATCTCAATGATTAAATAAAAATTCACATATCATTCATCACATATCTTATTATAGAGTCAGAACCCCCACTCTTATCTTGGATTAAAGGTTGCTCTAACTCTCCGATTGCACTTAGTTTTATCTCCTCTTTGCACTTCTATGTATCTCTTTCAAACCCTTATTTCTCTTATGCCAAAACCTATTTTTTTTCCTCCTTTTACTGCTACTTCGAATTCTATTATTTCTAAACATCTATTAATATAATAATATTATCATTCTATTATTCTTATTGAGCTTAAATTTCTACACCTCCCTTTTTACTACTTCTAACATTAAAATAGACCCACATAAATAATAATAGTATTATTCAATATTAATCCTACAACTTAATCAACTAATTAATTCAACTAAAAACGACACAACTTAAATCAGCATTTCACAACTTCGAAAATTTAATCAGAAAAATATTAGAAAATATTTAATTAAATATTGGGCGTTATATTATCGACCCTTGGGCGAGATTCTTGTACCAGTCCATTGCATTTTTCCTCAAAGTCGTGGGGAACAACCGACATTTGATCGGTCCCCCGACGTTGTGATAGTGGAGCATTGCCTCGAACCCGTCGATGTGGTCGATAGGGTCTGCAATGCCGTCATACTCTTTCAATTGGGGAGGTTTCTCCATTCCCCTGAGAATGAACGCCTCCATGATTGCTTGCGATAAGGGACCGCGGGGGTCGTCCTCATCGCTCCTGTAGGGAGAGTGAGAAGGGGACCGGTTGTAATGGTGGTCGTAGTGATGGCCTTGGCGTCGGGGAGGGTCCCTTGGTCGGGGTTGTGTTTCTCCGTTGCTCCTATTTTTGTTTTTAGGGGATCGCCGTTTCCTGCGTGGGGGAGTGAGGCCGTGTCTCCCGGTAGCTTCGGGCGGTGTTCTCTCCAAAGCGGGGTGTGTCCCAGTCTGTCAGGGAGAGAGACTTCTCGACCTGTCCGCCTGTGCCTCCGCGAGGGAGATCGAGGACGGTCTTCGTTCTGACGGGGAGGAGGGGTGTCAGACCTCTTGTGTCTTCTCGGGGACCGACGAGTTTGTTCGAGCGCTCTCAGTCACTCGTCTTGCGAGAAGATTAAGTAGTTTGTTTGGTTGATGGTCGTGAACAACGCTTTGATCGTGACATCAGCGCCAGCAGGGACGAGGACCTCCTGGAAAGAGTTTGGTTCATAGTTCTGGGGGGGTGGTCATCCTCGTGCAGTCGAGGTAGGATGAAGAGGCGGTCAATCCGTATCTATAGTTTTGCTCGAGATCGACCATGTCGATGTCGTTGGCCAATGTTGTCACCAACGTTGTTGTTGATGTCGGCGAGGTGGTTGTTTTAGTGGTTGTTGGCAGCTTGATCGGCCATGACAATCAAAGTTTAATGGAAAGTCGCTTTAGTCTTGCAATGGAGACGAGGAAGCTTATTTCCCACAGACGGCGCCACTGATCGTACCTGACCAGAAGAGACTGTCAAGACCTTTGAGCTTGGTGTCTAACAACAGTTTGATGTGAAGTGGGGGTACCTACAAGACACTCCGATGCTAAAGTGAGATTCAGGAAGAGTGCTAGCAAGTATGAGAGTATGTGAGCTAAAGAATCAATACATGATCCTCTCAAGTGAGAGGGTATTCATAGCCCTCAGCGCTAGGCCAAGATCTCCATCGTTGAGCTGGGCAAGCAGACCCAAAATGGAGACTGTCAGGTCCTACATGCATAGTGGGAACCAACACGTGGTCCCCAACCAAGATGAACACCTCCACAAACTATCAGAAGGATATGGATGCGGTCTTTTCGAGACCAGGAAGACTCTGTAATATTCAGAGGTGTTGGGAGTCAGCCCTACAAGGAGGGTGCTCGTGAGATATTTCTGTCCGTCGTGGACCCTTCCCGCCAACTATGAAATTGTCCTCGGAGAACTTGTCTTGGTCGATAAGAAGAGTGGGATGTGCTCGTGAAGTCCTCCTGATCGTCTTCGGCCCTCCTCGTTGTTCCTGGGGTTGTCCCTATAAGGTGAAGCCATGTCGACCAGAAGAACGAGATTACTGCCCGAGCTTGTCGAGGGCAGTCGTTGTTAGCAGGCTATCCGACGTAGCACATTCAAATTAAACCTCGTATGTTGTTTGAGCCAAGTGGAGACTCAGTCCAAAACATAACTCTAATGATAGATTGATCCTTTTACTCTTTTCTAACTTTCAAGATCATGAAACTAAGTTAGATATTCATATTATAATTATGGACTTTGATTGCAATTATTTCTTCTAGATATATGGCCGGAAAGAATGTATGTATCAACTCTATGCACCATGTCAAGAAAGCTATTTTGTTCTGATGGTAGTTATTGCTTGAGAGTATTGTTCTAACTTTTAAGTGTTGTTTGCTGTAGATAGAAAGTGATCTTATTGGTAAAATAAATTTACTGACTGTTTGTTAGTTGCAGAATTGTTAACAAGTATATTTTAACGCATCAATCCAAAGAGACCAATTAACAGGATGCCACCGGAGAAGAACAAATATTAAGTCAACTTATTGACTACCACATGCTGACTGTTTATTATGTATTTCATCTTTATTACTAAATAGAAAACTTAGATTTTAAGAATGTTATGTTTAAATTTTAGTAGCTGAAATTGTTACTAAATGGCAAGTTTGAATTTAAGAATATTTGCCATTTAATTTTTAAGAATGTTATGGTTAAATTTTAGTAGGTGAAATATGAAACTTTTGGGTGACACTTTTGGGCTCGAATCCGTCTAACCCGGTCTGTTGTCCACCCCTACTAATAATCATACACATTAGTTGTGGTGTTTCTCAAATGCAATACTTGATTGATTCATACTCTAACAAATTTATGTCCGATGAAGAGTCAACCGTATGTCTTTTATATGATAAAAAATTGACTATAATCAACACATGCTTTCTCAAATTGATGTAATGTTGATGGAACTTCATCTCATCAATGACCCATACAAGATGTCAAAATCACTTGTGGACATAACTCTTCCTTAATAAATAATTGTTCCCGCTTATCCAATACACAACAGAAAAAAATACAATTTGAACTTTAAATTATTGGCTTAAATGCTTAATTATAATTCTAGTCTCAACCAAGTCAACTGCTTAGATGAACTGTAATGCGTAATGTGATGTGTGTGATACATTTTGTAATGTGTCAACAACCTAAATGACATGGGAGTAATTGGACAACATAAAAGATTGAGTTGAATTTCTATTTTCCAATGGAATGTCGTGTCACCTGAGATTGTTGTCTCGTCATAAAATGGCATCCACCTTAACTTTAATGTTTAACAATTAGACAAAGCATCACAACATAATTTCATTGATTGAAAATGATTAAACAAAAAAGACTAAACTATGAAATTGATCCCTAAATGTATGAAGCAGTTTCACTATACTAATTGAATTTATCTAAAGTATCAAAACATAAAACAAACTTACTCATAAATTGACACAGTTTTGCAGATTTGACTACCAAGATGTTGGCATTAGCTGTCAGCATGGTTTTAGAAATTATAATAGGAATAGAGTTATTATTTGTTAATTATTCTGATTTGGTCATAATTAGAAATAGGATTTTCTATGTATATAAATATAACTTATTCCTCTCCTGTAAGTGATACAAAAAAGAAAATAATATGAGATTTACGTATCAGTTTAACATGGTATCAGCCGCCAGGTCTTAACCCTGACCTACGGTAACACCTTCCACCCGTCTTCCATGGCCGACTCGGATTCAATCTCCGATGATGCTACCACGACTTCTATTCTTGCTGAGTTGACGACGAAAATGACGGAAGTTTTGAACCGCGCTTCAGCCCTGTCACAGATTAGTTCTGACCATACGGTGGCACCGATTGGCATCAAGTTAGATGGCAGCAACTATCCCCTTTGGTCCCAGGTGGTCGAGATGTATATCTATGGCAAAGACAAACTGGGATATATCAATGGAGATCTTCCGCAACCCCCTCAAACAGATCCTACCTTTCGACGTTGGCGGACTGAAAACGCGATTGTTAAGGGATGGATAATCAACTCAATGGACTCTTCTCTAATCAGCAACTTTATTCGATTCTCCACTGCCAAACTGGTGTGGGATGCAATTGCGACCACATACTTTGATGGTAGCGATACCTCGCAGGTGTATGACCTTAGGCGACGGGTGACACGTCTTAAACAAGCCGGTGGTTCTCTTGAAAAATATTATAACGATCTCCAAGGACTTTGGCGTGAGATAGATTTCCGACGTCCAAATCTGATGACATGTCGAGTTGATATCCAACACTACAATACACTTGTCCAAGAAGAACGAGTGTATGGTTTTTTGGATGGACTTGATGACCGCTTAGATAATATCAGAAGCGATGTTTTACAAGTGAAACCATTTCCAACCGTGGAGAAAGCATATGCACATGTTAGGAGGGAAGCACTTCGTCAGGCAGTGATGACAGACAACTCCAATGAATTATCTGGAGCAGTTCTCGCATCTAAGGGTCTCAAATTACAGAGCAGCAAGATATTCTCTCAAACCAAACATAAAGAATCATCTGATGGCACTAAGTGTTCTCATTGTGGAGGTAACAAACATACTCGAGATACCTGTTTTAAACTTCATGGCTATCCAGATTGGTGGACAGAATTTCAGACTCGAAAGCGTCGCGATACAACTGATAACAACTCGGGAAAAGCTGCAGTAGCTACTGCCGAACCACATCTTTCCCTCATCCCGAAATCAAGTTCCCACACCAGTGAAGGTAATGTTCTAATTTTCTCTAATCATGATGATGCCTCTAATGCATGGATACTTGATTCCGGAGCGACCGATCATATGACGTTTGATGCTGCTGATTTTTCTGAACGCTCAGCCCCTCGGCGCTCAAGTATTGCCAACGCAAATGGTGGTTTATCCCCGGTAACAGGGGCTGGAACTGTGATGTTATCACCAGCCCTCTTGCTTTCAAATACACTACTTGTTCCCTCTCTATCTCATAAGCTGCTGTCCGTGAGTCAAGTTACAAAAGACTTGAATTGTATTGTGCTAATTTATCCATCTTTCTGTTTCCTTCAGGATATTCTCACGAAGGAGATCATTGGGCGTGGTACTAAGAGAGGGGGACTCTACTATATGGAGGATTTTAGTGTAGGCCGAGCGCATCACATGCATTATCCAAGAAATAATAAAATGGAGCAAGTTTTACTTTGGCATCGTCGATTAGGCCATCCTTCGTTTGGATATCTGAAGCATGTGTTCCCAAATTTATTTTCAGATACATCTTTGTTGAACTTCAAATGTGAAGCTTGTATTTTAGCCAAGAGTCATCGAGTCACTTTTCCATTAAGTATGAATAAAAGTAATGTTCCTTTTGCTTTAATCCATTCTGATGTATGGGGTCCATCCCCAAAATCTTCTCTCTCTGGTTATCGGTGGTTTGTGATATTTGTTGATGATTGCACTCGAATGACTTGGATTTATTTGTTGAAACAAAAAAATGAAGTGTTGCACATATTTCAGCAATTCCATAAAATGATTCAAACTCAATATTCAAAGAAGATTCGGATCCTTCGCTCTGATAATGGTGGGGAGTTTGTAAACCACCAATTCCATGGGTATTTCAAAAAACACGGTCTTATTCATGAAACCACGTGTCCACAAACTCCACAACAAAATGGTATTGCATAACGAAAAAATCGTTACATCCTTGAAACTGCTCGTGCTCTCTTACATGGAGCACATGTGCCTCACCACCATTGGACTGATGCTGTTACTACAGCAGTATATCTCATTAATCGGATGCCATCAAAGGTTCTTGACTTTAAAACTCCACTGCAGACCTTGTCGACACTTGTACCACTGCCTACAATACAAATGTTGCCACCTCGAGTCTTTGGTTGTGTTGCGTTTGTTCACCTACATAAAAACCAACGTACAAAGCTTGATCCTTGTGCCATTCGCTGCCTTTTTTTGGGGTATGGTGTACACCAGAAAGGGTATCGTTGCTATGACCCTATTACTCGACGCATGTATGTAACAATGGATGTTACATTCTTGGAATTCGACCATTTCTAATCCTCGGCATCATCCAATTCTTCTCTTCAGGGGGAGACACCAAGAGAAGAGTCGAATTGGTCAACATTTAACTGGTTCAAGGATATTGATATATCATCAACTGAAGCTTGTGATGATTCTGGTCAAACTCAAACCGATCATATGAGTCCTGAAGTTGAAGTATCGGAATTCCCCCCTCTCCAGTACCGAACGATCCATCTCCTGAGAATATCATTGAGGTAAGCTCTCCTATATCTCCTAATAATAATAATGGTGATATCTCTGTTAGATATGAATTACCGCGCAGGCATAATCGGGGAAAACCACCGAAGCGATACTCCCCTGAAGAAGAGGATCATAGATCGAGGTATCCAATTGCTAATTATGTCTCTATGAAGGACTTGTCCGAACCCCTTAAGAATTTTTCAAATGAGCTATCTTCACACAGTGTACCTAGCAAGGTTGAAGAGGCCATTGAAGACCCTATATGGGTTCAAGCTATGAATGAAGAAATGGAGGCATTAAACAAGAATGCAACATGGACTCTTGTTCCTTTGCCAAAAGGGAAGAAATCAGTAGGGTGTAAGTGGGTTTTCTCTATCAAGTACAAAGCTGATGGGTCTATTGAAAGGTACAAAGCAAGACTAGTAGCTAAAGGCTTTACTCAAACATATGGCGTAGACTATCAAGAAACTTTTTCACCTGTTGCCAAGTTAAGCACTGTCAGAGTTCTTTTATCCCTTGCAGTAAATCTTGATTGTCCTTTGCATCAGTTAGACGTAAAAAATGCCTTTCTCCATGGGCACTTGAAAGAAGAAATATATATGGATATCCCTCTGGGATACATGACAAATTATGAAACGAAGGTAGTGTGTAAATTACAACGCAGTTTGTACGGCTTGAAGCAATCTCCTAGAGCGTGGTTTGGGAGATTGAACTTGGCAATGAAAAATTATGGCTTCCAACAAAGCAACGCTGATCATACGTTGTTCTTGAAACATCGTCAAGGTAAGGTCACGGCCTTGATTGTGTATGTAGATGATATGATTATTACGGGAGATGACTCTGAGGAAATAGCAAAACTTCAAACACAACTGGCAACCGAATTTGAGATGAAAAATCTAGGTGGACTCAAATATTTCCTAGGTATCGAAGTTGCTAGGTCGAAGAAATGCATCTTTCTATCTCAACGAAAATATATCCTGGATCTTTTATCAGAGGTTGGGCTACTAGACTGTAAACCTGTAGACACTCCAATTGTCCAGAATCACCGGCTTGGAGAATATCCAGAGCAAGTGTCAACAGACAAAGGAAGGTACCAGAGATTAGTTGGCAAACTTATTTATTTATCTCATACACGACCTGATATAGCGTATGCGGTAAGTGTAGTAAGCCAATTTATGCATAACCCGAGTAAAGATCACATGGACGCGGTAATTCGAATCATGCGATATCTGAAGTCCTCGCCTGGAAAAGGCTTGATGTTCACAAAGAATAAGCATGTACAAGTTGAAGGCTATACAGACGCTGACTGGGCAGGAGATATCACCAACAGGAAATCCACCTCAGGCTATTTTACGTTTGTTGGAGGAAATTTGGTTACATGGAAAAGTAAGAAACAAAAGGTTGTAGCATTATCAAGTGCCGAAGCAGAGTTTCGAGGGATGGCTAAAGGTCTTTGTGAGCTTCTCTGGCTTCGAATACTGTTAAGTGAAATTGGCCATGCTCCGAATAATGCCATGAACCTTTTTTGTGACAACAAGTCTGCAATTGAAATTGCTCATAATCCGGTCCAACATGATCGGACAAAACACGTGGAAGTAGATCGACACTTTATTAAGCAAAATTTGGAGACCAAGATAATTCAATTTTCGTTTGTTAAATCTGAAGATCAATTAGCAGATATACTCACAAAAGCTGTATGTAGCAGAGACTTCTACAACGCACTTGACAAGTTGGGCATTCGAGATCTCTATGCACCAACTTGAGGGGGAGTGTTGGCATTAGCTGTCAGCATGGTTTTAGGAATTATAATAGGAATAGAGTTATTATTTGTTAATTATTCTGATTTGATCATAATTAGAAATAGGATTTTCTATGTATATAAGTATAACTTATTCCTCTCCTGTAAGTGATACAAAAAAGAAAATAATATGAGATTTACGTATCAGTTTAACACAAGAGATTGTTCAAGAAAATTGACACAGAATCCATATCTACTTTTGTCTCAATTCATATAAATTAAAGCAAAATTTGGTATATAAGATTTCTACTAAAACATGATAGAGAATGGTGTAACATAATCACATGAAGACTTTAATATAATATGATATCCATGAGGAATAATGATCAAGTAAAAGAAAAGAAAGATATCACGATTTACCTTATTGTTAGGATGCGCCATTGCATTGCGAAAATTTGCATTATGAAGAAGCTCGAGAAAATAGAGGCAGTGAGGATACCTAGCATTCGCCAAAAAGGAGCAATTAAATCAGAAGGAATCCCATTTGAACATAACATAATCCCTTTTCCCGGCTTCAGTGGATCAATAAGAAGATAATGCTTACATGATAAATTTTATATATTCAGGGTGATTCCAATATTGGAGATACTTTAAGTACCCAATGAATGCTTCATCCTCAAAATTCCAGTTCTGAGCCAAATCTGTTAAAAAGGACATAGAAAAGTAATATTTGTACTCTAACACTGTGTTTGGTTGAAGAGAGAAAGAGACGAGAGAGGTAAGGGAGAGAGAAACAGGTGAGAAATGTTCTTTTTTTTGTGTGTTTGGAACATGAATGAAATAATGAAGAGAGATTAGATAATGGTGGGTCCTACCATCTTTTTGTTCCTCCACAATTGAGCGAAGAAAGTGGAAAGAGAGCCTTTTTTATGAATGTGTTCCATTAATACCCTTTACTTTTTTACATGAATGATTTGTGTACTTGCCTGTAAGTTAATGGTCCCAATGACTACATTCAGGGGATGAAAATATGAGGATATATAAATAAATGAATAGTTGTATAATTAAATTATTTATTAATTGAATATTTAAAATAAAATTAAATATGTAATTGAATATTCTATAGATATTAAAATTTAAAGGGTAATGCAAAAATATAAACAGTGAATTAAATAAAAGATTTGATAAGGTTATTTTTTTAAATTTAAAAAATTATTCTATTTCTCTCTTTTCTATTTCACTTCTCTCTTTACAACTTCTCTTCTCAGCCAAACAAAGCTTAAAAAAAATTGATTAAGACATAAATTAATATTTGTACTCTACGGAAAGTCCTTGAGAAGGGTATAAACTTCACACTGAACAGAACACAAATAATATTTAGTTATTATCAATTTCTGCTGGATAGCTTACACTCATAACTATTTTAGCCTAAAATGCCTTTACCTTCGTATCATAAATTGAAATTTCAAACTAATGTCTGATAGGCCCATTATAACGTATGTCGGTCATTAAAGGGGAGCAAGGAGCAAAATGATTAAAGAGACTGTCTACTGTCTCAACACAACCCAAGGAGAATAAGGGGCCAAAAAGAGTGAGGCTCTCCAAGGAAAGGAAGGAATATGTAATAAAGGAGAACAACAAAAATCGGAGAAAGATAAAACAGTTGGAGGGTGAATCACAGAAGGGACACATGGCAATTGATGAATGGAGAAATATAGAATAAAGCTCTACTGTTTTGCATTTTTAGGCATTCATTTCTGTATATTTTTACCATCGATACATCTTTCCTGATTTAGCTTTTGTCTGTGATTTTTTGAGTTGACCAGTCTCTATTTTATCAAGTTGGCATCCTGGAAGAGTATGAAATATACAGGCATGGAAGCCTTAGAGACGAATGGATGAAACCGGACGGTAACTAAAAGGAAAAGGGGCATGTGATGGACACACTAATGCCTGAAGTGAGAGCACTTGTGACTTGTCATACGAGGGTTGATGATGACAAAGGAGTGGGGAGTTCCAGAGGAAAGGAAAACATTCTTCACAAAGGCTAATCTTCACCACCACTAACTAATTTTCTCACATGTCCACTTTGACAGCAAAAACCGCCTGCTACTCACAAAGAACAGAGAAAAGAAGGATACGAAGACTCGCTTGCCCTTAGATTTATTAACATGTATGTGGGCCCCAACACTTTACTCACTGACCATCTTATAATGACGTTAAATCAGGACTGGACTCAGTGTAGTCCTTAGTCCTGATAGCCAGTGATTCACTGCTTGTTTCGCCGGTTCAATGGAACAACAGGTTTGACAACAAAAGCAAAAAGGGGAGGATGATAGAGAAAGATGAAAAATTATGATTTAGCTCCGATCGCAAAAATCTCAAGTTAAGATCTGAGCAAAACATGTAGGGAAACAAAGAGTTTAACTAGAAAAATAACAAACTTTCCATAAACAGGAATGCTAACCTTTCTGTTGCCGGTGAATGAAACACGTGAGCGACCTTCTCTATCAATGGAGAGACCATAGCCATAGCCACTTAGCTTCAGATGAAGCTAAAGCGATGCTCGATGCTATTAAGAGGGCTGCGATGATAAAACAGAGGATATTGAGATTCATACAGATTGGAAAGATCTTGTGGATAGGGTCTCAGAAACTATGCATAACGGAATTGAGGTGAGAGAAAAAGATATCAGTCACCTTGGTAATCTGATGAGCTATATTATTTGAACACCAAAATTTAGACACGGTATTTGACACTGTATACCAACCTTATACGAGTGTCTCTATCTCTCTCCTACATTTTGATCTCATACATTTGCACGAATTTCATAAATACACTAATATACCACAAACTTACAAAGGGACACCTTTTTGACACCCGATTTTAGGTGTACAAATATCATTTCTCTTGTCAAAATCTAGAAACAAAGAATCTAATCTTTTACCATTACAAAAATCAATCGGAGTGTGAAAATGTTTATAGTACTGCAAGGAGGACCCTTGATGCTCATCACATTTAGAATCAACATCATTCACTTTGATGTGTAATACCCCACACCAAGGGACTCATCATAATATTCAATTTTTTTCTACAATATATAATCATTAGGGCATACACATATTTTCTCATAGCCGATATCCATCAGTCAAAAGATCTTCTTTTACTCATAATTACAATACGACAATGTATTAAATTTTGAAAGCATGCCTTTAAACAAGTTACAAATTGCATTGAACTTTTTCCATCGACCTATTTTTTTGACCTCAAGTTGAACAAGCTCAACACCACTGAAAACCGTGTGAAAAATATTGTACATCAAATAAAAAGACTATTTTGTGTCATTGCTCAATTTATCATACACTTGTTGTTGAAAAGACTTTTAATCAATATCACTAACCATGTCATATAGTTAATCGTCAATGTCTACTTCAACTTCATGTTTAGTGATATACAATCTCATGTCCATTTTGCATAACTCTAATTTGGTTTCAACATACTCCTAAACTTCTCATGTTTTTCAGTAATCAACAATAAACACTATGATGGGAACAAACTCACAATCTATTTAACAATAGAAAAGGACACACTCAAAGTCAATTTGTAAACCATGACATGAAACTCTATTTATTTACTCTTCTAAAATAAACAACGGTGTCATTTTATCAATACCATTTATTATGAATGATATCACACTTTATTTGTTTAAGATCAAACTCACCAATTTCCTGACAATGCATTGACCAAGACCAATGTCTCCAAGCCTAAAATATATAAATGACTTAGAATGAGAATCTATTAAGGACAAAAAACACAACAATAATGTGCGATTGAAGGGTTTTGTCAAGATACTAATGTCTATTATCCAAACCAACACCCAATTCACTAACCAAATGTATATAAAGAAATAATCTTTATTTCACAAATTTTTGAATCCAACACATGAATATAATTAATACCGATTTTAGAATCTAATTCCAATTCTAAAGCAGTCCAAAAAAAATAAGTTAATTGAATATAATCACCTTCCGAGCAGTCCAAAAAAATAATACAAGAATCAAACAACAACAAAAATACCCAAATCAGAAATTAAACACAAACAGTCTTTAACAAAATTGAGCTTAGTTTTAGATTATGGAGAAACAATATTGAAAAGACTAAAGTTATCGAAAATTGGAGATTGGAATTTTTACTCAATCTATCTCAAAACTCAGAAAAAGAGAAACAAATTAACGAAAAACTAACTTGTAAAAACATGTGGCTGTTATGTTCTAGTCACACAAAAATAGACGTGGCTGTAAGGAAACCACTTAAATATCCTTGTACATAATTCATGCATCACTTTCCCCACGCGCGAACTCAAAGTTAAAGAAAAGGAAAAACAAAACCACCACCAACTCAACTCACTTATTTAGAATATAAATAGTACATTAGTTACTAATGTGGTTTAGCAATTTCGATGTTAAAAGTAAACTGAACCATAATAAAAAAGATTTAATGGAAATTAAAACAGTTTTATACTGTTATTGAAATTGTATCGGTTAATTTTTATAGAATTTAATTTTTTCTTTAAATAACATATAATTTTTTTTTTAAATTGTGATGCAGTGGCCGTGTAAAATATTTTATACTGATGGTACATTATTTTTAAACTCATAAAAAACATATATTTTTATAAATTTAATTAATATTTATCGATAATGATCTTACCTGATCAGACTTGGACCGTCACGACTGGCTCCGAGCAGAAGTTGAGTGAGATGGGGGTACCTGCAAGACACTCAGATGCTAAAATGAGTGATGGTATGAGCAGGCAAAAAGCGTATGTATGGGTAAGAGATGAATACCTGACTCTCTAGGAACAGAGGGTATTTATAGCCCCCAGCGCGGGGCCAAGGTCCCCTCATTGGGCAGACCAGATTTGGCCCAACAAAGGAACTGCCAGGTTCTACGTGTGTAGTGGGGACCCGCACGTGGTCTCCTTCTTGATGATGTTGTGCGAGAAATGAGGAGGGGCGAAGACGCGGTCTTTCCGGAGTTCAGGTGATTTGGTAACGGTCAGAATCTGCCCTACGAGGAGGGTGCTCGAGCTGGAGTTCCCGTGGTCGGGGATACCATGTGTCGCGGGTAACGGCGGGCACGACTGCAGTCTGTGGTCGGGCGCGCTGGCGGGAATCCTCGGGCGCGCCCCTCGAGGAGTTGCTTGGATTGGGCCTTTATTCTTGCTTTTGGGCCAGGGCGGGCCCAACCCAGAACAGGAGCCCCCTAAGTCGTAACCTCAGCTCAGCTCGCGCCACCTTATGACTTGACCTCAGCTCGCCTTTGCCACGGGGTCTGATGCCCGGCCTAGGATATTTGCTTCCCCGTGATTGCTCGAGAAATTTCTCATGAGTTGCGTTCGTGGGATAATCCTTTTCGATGCGTGCTCGGGGGATTCCTCGTGGACTGTGTCCGTTGGGTACACGAGGCAACCTTTGGGAACCGTGACGCCACCCTAGCGAAAGTAGGGCCATCATTGCCTAGGGGAGTAGACGTCGAGGAGGGGAAGTTCGTGGTTCCCCGGGGCGACGTTTTGTATTCCACGTCATCCATATAAATAGGATCCTTGGGTCCCATAATTTGTTTTTCCTCTTCGCGCTTCTCCTTCTTCCTCTGCCTTTGCCGCCGCTATTTTTCCACAACTTCGCAAGATTATCATACCTTCCTCCATCAATTTTCTTCACCGCTGCCGTACATTCTTCTTAATTTCCAAGTAAGCGTTTATCCCTCCTATTTTTCTTTTTTGTAGGTAATTTTTCCGTTATTTGGATGTTAGAAACCCACATATGGGATTAGCGCCCGGTACATTCATGTTTGTGCCCGGTATATTCATGTTTGTGCCCGGTAAACGCATAGCTTTAGGTATGTGACTCGCGATGCTGCCCGGGATCTTCGTGGTTTTGGGCGCATAATCTATGATACTGCCCGGTAAACCCATAGTTCTAGGTTTAGGATTCATGATATTGCTCGTACCCATGGCTGCCCGGGATGTTGGCCCATTAGGAAGTGTGTAGGACAACTCGTCGTGGCACCTTAGCGTCGGGGAGGCGAAACCAGGATCTTGTTCGAGTCCTCAACATTTTAACGCGCGCGGAGTGTGTCTTGGCTTGTCGTGCACTACTTCCCGTCAGTTATGGCGAGCATATGGATTTGCTCTCGAATTTCACCGGTTTCCTGTGCTTTGCAGGTAAATGGCTGACGAGCCGGAGTCTTCGGGGCGTAATGAGGTCGAGGACCAGAGTGCCGAGGAGAATGTAACTCTAGTTGATACCGTTGATGATCCTTCAATGGATTGGGTGGGCGCCGAGCCTAGAGGGATTGCCTCGGCATATAGTCGGCGTAGTCGGAGCGCATACACTGTCGTCGAACACGGCAGTAGTCAGCCGGGCTTCTAGAAGAACTTTGTTGTCACAAGGTCGTCCCTCGATGCGCGGATCTGCTCGGAGTTCTCTGAGTATGGTTTTCCCATGTATGAAATCGCGTTCAAGGACCTCGTCCTTAAGCTCCCTTTCAGTGATTTCCAGGTCGGGGTATTCTGCCATCTAGACTTGGCCCCCCCGCAGCTTTACCCCAATTCGATCGCCTTTCTTCGGGCGTTCGAGCTGACATGTCGCTTCTTAAGGATCGGGGCGACCATTCCTCTCTTCTTCAGAGTTTTTCACTTGCAACGCCAGTCGCGCGCATCCATCTCCTCGAAACGGACTGTGTTGGTGCTTTGGCAGACGGTTTTGAGGCCGTAGTTAGCCAGCTCACCTTGTTGAATCCGGGCATGAATACCGAGGGAGTGGGTTTCATGTCCCAGATCATCGACGTCTAGGTCGTGCCTCCTCCTGAGTCTCCTGTCGTGGATGCTGGTAGCCCCGGGGAAGTCTAGCCGTGGAATTCTGGTCGGGCCTGCGCGCCCATTTATTGGTAGCTATTTTGGGGCATGCGTGCCCGTGCATACTTTTTGGGGCCTGCGTGCCCGTACAAATTTCTTTCAGCCGTCGAGCCATAGCCTGTAATTTCTGAACATCGTCGGCCTTCTTGGTCGGTTTATTTTTATTTGTTTTTTGCTTGTGAGCTTTTGAATGGATGTTTATTTCGACCTTTAATCTTGCCCGCGTCTAGGTTTTTATATTTTGATGAAATTTGCCTAAGTCATGTCCCCGAGTCACGCCTGTGCTCGGCTGTTACTTTATGGCGAAATTTTCCTAAGTTATGTCCCCGAGTCACGCCTGTGCTCGGCTGTTACTTTGTGGCGAAATTTGCCTAAGTTATTTCCTCGGGACATGCGTGTGCTTGGCTTGTTATTTTGTGGCAATTTTTGTCTAAGTTGCGTCTTCGAGTGGAGATTCTTTTGACCCATTTAGTGGTCCGACGTACTTCGAGATGCGCCAGTTGTGCGGAGCAAAGCCCGCTTGCTCGGGCATATGACCCAGATCGGGGTCGTATGCCCGTGGCGTGAACTGCCCATCGCGAGCTGGGTGTTCTGCCATGTGGGTACTTTGACAGTGGGGCTCGATTGAGGTGTCCCTGTCGGGTGCCGTCGTTCGTCCTCGTTTGGCCGAACGGTGTCATGTCGTTTGGGCGTAGATTGGGCTCGTACCTTGGCCTATCTACGTGGTCGGGACATCTTTCTCCGTTGATTAGATGTGGATGTTCGTCGACGAGCGTCCTTAGTGTTTAAGGGTTTTTTTTAAACTATAGTACTGCTTTAGTTTAGCAGCGTTCCAGGGTCGTGGCAATGGTTCTCCGTCTAGCTGCTTGAGGTAGTATGCCCCGGTACCTGTGGTGTCGTGGACGCGGTAAGGCCCTTCCTAGTTCGCGGCCAATTTCCCTTCGCGGGAGTCTTTCTGGTTTCTTCGTAATACCAGGCTTCCGATCTCGAACTCGCGTTTAATGACCTTGTCATTGTGACGAAGGGCCACTCGTTGTTTTAGAGCGGCCTCGCGCAGGGCTGCCCCCGATCGAATTTCCTCGACTAAGTCGAGTTCGTCCCTGAGTGCTTCGTCGTTCATTTCTTCGTCGAGGGGATTTTTTGTCCGCCTGGAGGGTTCCCTGATTTCTACTAGGATAAAGGCTTCGGTTCCGTATGTTAGTCGAAAGGGGGTCTCTCCCGTCTTCGAATGGGGCGTGGTACGATACGCCCACAAGACACTGTGCAGCTCCTCGACCTAGCCTCTTTTAGCTTCGCCGAGCCGGCATTTGAGTCCTCAGAGGATGACTCTGTTAGCAGCCTCGGCTTGCCCGTTGGTTTGAGGGTGCTCGACCAAGGTGAAGTGTTGTTTGGTTCCTAGTTTGGTGACGAAGTTCTGGAATCCGTGGTCGGTGAACTGGGTGCCATTGTCAGTGACCAATGCTCTCGGGATCCCAAATCTGGAGAGGATGTTTCTTTTGTAGAAACGGAGGATGTTGTGCAAGGTGATCTTCGCAAGAGCCTCGGCCTCTATCCATTTCGTGAAGTAATCCACGTCCACAATGAGGAACTTGTTTTGGTAAGTTCCTTGCACGAAAGGTCCGAGGATATCCATCCCTCACCATGCAAACGACCACGAGGATGACAATATGCTCAACTCGTGAGGGGGAGCGAGGTGCATGTCGGCGTGCCTCTGGCACTTTTCACACTTCTTAACGTGTTCCTTGGTGTCCTGCTGCATCGTCGGCCAATAGTACCCCGCCCGAAGGGCTTTCCTCGCCAGGGACTTACCGCCCATGTGTTGGGCGTTAATCCCTTCGTGTATCTCCTGTAATACCTCGGGGACTGTGGATTCGTCGATGCATTTCAGGAGGGGGATGGAGAATCCCCTGTGGTATAGTTTGTGCTCGAGCACCACGTAGGAGCATGATTGTCGTTACTTGATGGTCGCTTCTGTCTGGTCCGAGGGGAGTTCTCCCTTTGTCAGAAAATTGTACACCGGGGTCATCCAGGACGAGGCGTCTCTTATGGCGTGTACCTCGACTGGTGTCGAGGACCTTTTGATGCTCGGGCGTGATAGAGATTCTTGTATGACGGATTTGTTTCCGCCCTTCTTTCTTGTGCTTGCGAGTTTAGACAATATGTATGCCCTTGTGTTTTGCTCGCGCGGGACGTGTGATATTTCTGCTCGGTCAAACTTTGTCATGTGTTTTATGACTATGTTTAAGTATTCGACGAGGCTGTCGTTTTTGGCTTGGTAACTCCCTTGGACTTGGGAAGCAACGAGTTGTGAGTCTGTGAAGATTTGTATCTCGCGGGCTCCCAGGTCTTCGGCTAGCCTTAGTCCCGCGAGCAGGGCCTTGTACTCTGCTTGGTTATTCGACGTCAGGAAGGAGAGGGTTAACGAGTGTTCGATCACTACGCCTTCCTCATTTTCCAGGAGGATCCCCGCGCCGCTTCTGGACGAGCTGGAGGCTCCATCGACGAATATGGTCCATTTGTGTTCTTTCCCTGCGGGCGGGTCGTGAGCGGTCATTTCCGCGACGAAGTTGGCCAGGGCTTGTGCTTTCAGAGCTTTCCTGCTCTCGTATTGAATGTCGAATTCGGAGAGCTCTAAGGACCATTTCAACATTCGGCCCGCCATGTCAGGTCGACCTAAAAGTTGTTTCACCGGTTGGTCGGTTCTTACGATGACCGTGTGGGCCAGAAAATAGTGTCTGAGTCTCCTTGCTGTGTTGACGAGGGCTAGAGCCACTTTTTCTATCTGTTGGTACCTATTTTCGGGTCCTTGTAGGGCTTTGCTCGTGAAATAAACGGGTTTCTACCCGTCGGTGGTCTCACGGATGAGAGTCGCGCTGATGGCTTCATTCGAGACGGCCAAGTATAGGAATAATTGCTCCCCGTCGACTGGTCGAGATAGCACGGGTGGTTGGGATAGACTTTGTTTTAGGTGGCGCAATGCCCGTTCATATTCCTCGGTCCATTCGAAGGCTGCTTCTTTGCGAAGGAGTCTGAAGAAGGGGAGGGCGTGCTGAGTGGATCTTGCGATGAAGCGGGACAATGACGTGAGCATGCCGTTCATGACTTGTATTGATTTCTTTGACGTCGGTGTCGGGAGGTCGGAGAACGCTCGACATTTGTCGAGATTGGCTTCAATTCCTCGTTCTGTCAGGTAGAACCCAAGGAATTTCCCCGCCTTGACTCTGAACGTGCATTTTTCGGGGTTGAATCTCATCTTACATTGTCTTGCTTGGGCGAAGACTGCCTTGAGGTGTGCTGCATGATCGGTGTCTGCTCTGGATTTGATGATCATGTCGTCCATATAGACCCCGAGCATGTCTTCGATCTTCTTGTGGAACACCTTGTTCATCGTACGTTGGTAAGTTGCCCCTGCGTTCTTTAGTCCAAAGGGCATTACGTTGTAGTAATAATTGCCCGAGCTGGTCATGAAGGCAGTGCAGTGTTTGTCGCCCATGGCCATTGGGATTTGGTTGTAGCCTGAATAGGCATCCATGAACGACAATGTCTTGTAGCCGGCCGAGTTGTCGACCAGCATATCTATGTTTGGTAAGGGGAAAGCATCCTTCGGGCATGCCCGGTTGAGATCGATATAGTCAACACACATCCGCCATTTTCCATGATTCTTTTTAACTAGTACAACGTTTGACAGCCAGGTTGAATATCGGGCTTCAGAAATAAAATTCGCCTCTAGGAGGTCTTTTACAACTTTTTCAGCAGCCTATGTTTTCTCCGGAGACTGCCTACACCTACGTTGTACTACGGCCTTAGCGGAAGGATCTATGGCGAGACGGTGACAGGCGACCTCAGGGTCGAGTCTGGACATCTCCGCGGCGCTCCAGGCGAACAGGTCAGCATTCTCGCGCAAGCAGGCTTTGATCTGCTTCCTTTCCAGGTCGGGGAGGTCGATGTCAATCTTCACTCCTTTGCCCGGGTCTGCATCGAGGGGGACGAGCTCAAAGTCCCCGTCCAGGATTGGTCGGAGGGGGATTTGCTCGCCGTTGGGAGGTCCGTCCTGATCAAACCGGGTATCCAGAGCTATGGAGTCGACCTTTGGGGGAGCTCTTTGGTCTTCTACCTTGGCGTGCTTTAATTTGTCGGGCTCCTGTCCTGTCGTCGCTGGTCTATTGGCGGGCCTTGTCCCAGTGTCGACAGTTTTGCGTCCCTTAGATGCAGCATTGAAACACCTTCGAGAAGCGGCTAGGTCCCCCTGGATGGTAGCTACCCGTTCCCTTTTGGTGTAGAACTTCATCTTCAAGTGGACGGTGGAGGGTACCGCGGTCAGTTCGGCCAGTGTTGGTCTCCCCAGGATGCAGTTGTAGAGGGACGGACAATCGATGACGAGGAAGTGTACTTTAACTTGCCTCGTCGTCGTGCCCTCGCCGAAGGTAACCATGAGCTCGACATACCCCCAAGGCTTGGAGGTCGATCCTTGAAGCCCTGTAAGTCCGACCCTACATATGGCGAGAGGTGCGAGTCGTCTAACTGTAGAGTCCGGAATAACTGATTGTACATCACGTCGACGGAACTTCCTTCGTCGACGAGGATGCAGTGCACATCAAAGTTAGCCATTCTCGCTCTTATTAGTAGAGGAATGAATGCGTTGGGGGCTCCTCCAGGGAGCTCTTTGAGGTAAAAGGTGATGGGCTCCGACCTACCTTTTACCCTTTCAAAGGTCACTGTTTGCGGAGGTGCTGCGTCGACCAGTTCATCCAGCTTTCTTTTAGCCGAATTGATAGTTAGGTCGTTGAACCCTCCACCATTGATGATCATGGCAGAGGGAAAGTATTCCCACCTGCTGTGTGTCGTGAGCGGCTCCTGCAGGTGTTCGGGGATGTAGAAGTCCTTCGGTCTGGTGACGGAGAAGACGGTCTAGACGGGGACCGACTCGTCAGATGGTCGGGCGTCTTCCTCCGGTTCTCTTGTCTCCCGGGCGTCACGACGGGGAGCGTCGTTTCGCCGGTATTGGGCGAGCCTTCCTCCCTTGATGAGGGTTTTGATGGCGTCCTTGAGGTGGACGCAGTCTTCAGTCAGATGACCATGGCTCCTATGGTACTGAAATTATTTGCTCTTGTCTGCTCTGGGCTTGGCGGGGGAAGGTCGAGGGAATTCGACGCCGCCGTCTTTAAAATATGTGCTGGCAAACTCCGCCAAAATGCGCTCGCGGGAAGCTGTGAGCGGAGTGTATTCGGTAAAATGCCCCGAGGGTCCTCTTTGCTCTCGGACTTCTCGGGGTCTGTCCTCTTTTCTTTTCTCCCCGGCTCGTCGAGGAGGAGCAGCTTCCTGGCGCGGGTTGCTGTTGGATCCGCGAGTCCTGGGGTCCCGGGCTCTGTTGTCTTTCCTCGTAATCCATATATTCCCGGGCTTTTTCGAGGAGGGAATCGAATGTTCGGGGCGGTTCGATACCCACTGCCTTTCTGAATTCTATGCCGGGGAGGAGCCCCCTCTCCAGCAAATACCTTTTCATGTGGTCCGCGCAGGGGACCTGTACGGCTTCGCGATTGAAGCGATTAATAAACTCTCTCAAGGTTTCATCCTGTCTCTGGATGATGGCCTCGAGAGCCGCCTCGGTCTTTGGGTGTCGCCGAGACGCAGTGAATGAACTTATGAATTGGTTCTTCAGGTTTCGCCACGAGGTGATTGATCCCGGGGCGAGGCCTTTATACCCATCCATTGCTGCCTTTCTGATGGTCGTGGGGAACAACAGGCATTTGATGGGTCCCCTGACGTTGTGGTAGTGCAGCATAGCCTCGAACCCGTCTATGTGGTCGACCGGGTCCGCGACTCCGTCGTATTCCTTCAGATGTGGAGGCTTCTCCATGCCCAGGGGAATGGGCGCCTCCATGATGGCTTATGACAGGGGACCGCGGGGGTCGTCCTCGTCACTTCGCTCCGGGGATAGGGATGGGGACCTGTAATATTGTCGCACCTGACGGTCCTGGTCGTGCTGGGCATCCCTCGAGCGTGGTGCTCGTTGGTCGATTCTTCTGTGCCTGTCTCTGGAGTGTCTTCCTCCTTGTCGTATGGGGCCATGGTTGCGCCCTCCGGCATCGATGATGGGTTGCCTCTCCAACGGGGGTCGTCTCCCCGAGGGTCGGGGTGACGGACTTCAGGAGGCGTCTCTGTATTGTCTCTGCGGGGGAGACGGGAGATGTACCTCTGTTACGCGAGGAGGTGGAGTCTGGGGCCTCCTGTGTCTCCTCGCTGGCCTTCTATCGTCTTCTAGCGCCCTCAATCTTTCCCCTTGGGTAAAGATGAGGTAATTCGTCTAGTTGATAGCCGCGAATAGTGTGTGGGTTGTGGCATCTGCCCCGGTGGGGACGGGGACTTCCTGAAATTGGGCAGCTCGATGGTTTGTGGGAGCTACGTTGTCTTCTTCGAGCGGCGGAGGGACTGAGGAGGATGAGGCAGTAGCTCCGTCGCGATGGATTAAGGGCCCGGGGATGGTTCCCCCGGGGAGTGTGTTATGACCGGAGTTACCGGTGTTGTCAGGGACTCCATTTTTATCTGCGAGGCCGTTGTTGGTGTCAACGATGCGGATGTTTTGGTCATCCCGAACTTGGTCAGCCATGACGGTAGGAGGTGATTTTGAGCTTTGGTCTTCGAGGTTTTGCAATACGGGGAAGCTAGTTTCCCATAGACGGCGCCACTGATCTTACCTGATCAGACTTGGACCGTCACGACTGGCTCCGAGCAGAAGTTGAGTGAGATGGGGGGGGGGGGGGTACCTACAAGGCACTCCGATGCTAAAATGAGTTATGGTATGAACAGGAAAAAAGCGTATGTATGGGTAAGAGATGAATACCTGACCCTCTAGGAACAGAGGGTATTTATAGCCCCCAGCGCGGGGCCAAGGTCCCTTCATTGGACCGACCAGATTTGGCCCAACAAAGGAATTGCCAGATTCTACGTGTGTAGTGGGGACCCACACGTGGTCTCCTTCCTGGTGATGCTCTGCGAGAAATTAGGAGGGGCGAAGACGCGGTCTTTCTGGAGTTCAGGTGATTTGGTAACGGTCAGAATCTGCCCTACGAGGAGGGTGCTCGAGCTGGGCTCGAGCTGGAGTTCCTGTGGTCGGGGACACCATGTGTCACGGGTAACGGCGGGCATAGCTGCAGTCTGTGGTCGGGCGCGCTGGCGGGAATCCTCGGGCGCGCCCCCTTGAGGAGTTGCTTGGATTGGGCCTTTATTCTTGCTTTTGGGCCAGGGCGGGCCCAGCCCAGAACAGATAGTATAAAATAATTTTATATAATTAGTTAATCATAACCGTTAAATATTTATTGAAATTTAATTTTTATTTTAATTATTTATAAAATAATATTTATTAATGATTGTGATTTAGTGATTGTATAAAAAATTTTACATTTACAATATATAATAATTAACCTCTATTTTTGTTTAGTATAATTGACTTTTAAAAATAAATCTGAACTAAAACAAACTAATACAATACAGTTTGGATTTATTTAGTTGATTAGGTTTTTTCAAAGAAGACAATATAATTTATAGTTGTGTTTGGAGTAAATTTATCATGTAGATATGATTTTTACTATTTTTTTAATGAAAATATGACAAATATATAATTTTTTCTTATAAGTTACACATAGTAATTTCTTCTATTTTTATTCTCTAAACGATATTTAAATATATTTGTCATATTTTATTGAAAAATAAATCACACTTAAGAAATTATATCTAAATTTTTTCCTTTGTATTTAATCGTTCATACATTATCATAAAATAAATTTATAATTATCAAAATATATTTACAATTTGATGCATAAATATGAAATGTATCTTACAATTTTATCTTAGGTTTAAAATATAATATACATGAAATTGTATTTTAAATAAATTTAAAATATTATATTGTGTAGTTATAAACAATTATGTGATACTATAATTTCTTTCTTATTATCGATCTTTTATATTTAAAGTGATATGAAGTTATGGAAATTTAAAACGCTTACATGGCCAATGTTTTACTGAATTGACCTAGGAGGACGAAGTAAAAAAAAATAATTCAAATCCATTTTCTTCTTCTTCCTCAATCAATCTCTAACCTCCAACTTCCATTTTTTCTCATCTCAAAACTCAAACATCCAACCTCCAACCTCCATTTTTCTTCATCTCTAACCTTTAACCTCCATTTTTTTTATTTCCAACTTCTATTTTTTCTTCATCTCCAACTTCTATTTTTTCATTTCCAACTCCATTTTTCTGCATCTCCAACCTCCATTTTTTTCATTTCCAACTCCATATTTCTTCATCTCCAACCTCCATTTTTCATCTCCAACATCCATCTTCAATCTCCAACCTCCATCTCAAACCTTCATCTTCAACCTCCATTTTCAAACTTCTAACTCCAACCTTCAATCTCTATGCCCAATATTTGTTTTCAACCTCCATCTCCAACCTCCAACTGCTATCTCCAACCCCCACCTTCAACCTCCAACCCATATCTTCAACCTCTAACCTTTATCTCCAACCTCCATCTTCAACCTCCTTTTTATAATCATGAACTAATATATTTGTAATGAAGGTAGCAATGACATATACACTTGTTTTTCTCATTCTACTATAGTTTGTGATTGTTAATTTTGTATTTGTTCATCCATACTTGGAACAGTACTTTAATAAAGGGCTTTAACATAATTGGTTAGTTTTCTTCCCACTTTGAACAATATAAATCTTTGGTTTGTGTTGAATATAATTATGCAACTTTTCTATGATACACAATACTAAAGACAAAGCACTTTAGAATTTAATCCAAATATAATAAAATTAAGCTTATGTATCCAATTAAGTTTAAATAGTTAATTCGTCCTTGTAAGTTGACGAGTTTTTATTTTTTTGTCCCTGTATCTTTTTTCGTCCCTCTAACTTCATCCTCCATCTATCTTGTTTTTTCGTCCATATATCTTGTCGCTCTTAAAGAATGAACCGTCATGGCCATTGTTGAAGACATGGCTCAATGTATAGAAAAATAGGTTGGAGATGAAAGTTGTAGAGGAAAAATAGAGGTTGGAGATAGAGGCGTGAGGTTGAAGATGTAGGTTGGAGGTTGAAGATAGCGGTTGAAGATGGAGGTTATAGATAGATGTAATACGGTGGGAGAACTGACTTTTGGTTTTAAGTTTTAACGCAAACGTTATGGATATCAAGAGTCTCCACCGACTTTTCTTTTATCCAAATAAAAGAAAGGGTGAAAAGAACATGAAAGACCTTCGAGAGTTTTCTGAGTAAGGGGGGTAGGTTACGAAAAGGGAAGGTGTTAGCACCCTTTTCATCCGTAGTTATCTACGGGCTCTTAATTGCTAGCTCACTTTGAAAATGCTTTGTGTTTGTGTATGTTTGAAAATATTTTGAAAATGCCTAAGTTTGGCAATTTTGTAATGATTCTCGCATCGTTGAGAATGCATACAAAATATTTGTTTTGAAAATATTTCATAAAGATGTTTGTGTGAAAAGAGATGTTTTTGTGAGAAAGCAATTAAAAGCTATCTACCTACTCAAAAGTCTTTGTTCTTTTCCTCCTCCTTTAGATAGTGCTATTCTACCATTAGTTAGTAGGAAGCCATATCGTTGGATGTTTGAGGGACAGGTGCGGGTTATCGTACAACCATAAAGGCAACTCGTAGGGCACTTTAGCAATTTATCGTAAGGGAATAAGATCATTTGCCGAGACATCATTGAAGGGTCGTCGAGGGACTACGATCTTTCAACCGAGGGTCTTTGCTAAAGCGTCCCACGTTCGAGGGACACGACTGTTTTATCCAAAGGCAACAAGTGAGGTTACCCTAGAGATGCGTGTGTGAAAAGTGATTTGTTTTCAGTTATTTTTTCTTGATTAGGTTTTCTAGCGCTTTGTTTTAAATCTTACCATACGCGCCTATTAGCATACATCTAGCAATTATAAAGAAAGCGGTAAAATGTGGAAAAGAAATCTAAACTATTACAGGCCTTCAGGAAAGGGGGTATAAACCATAAAAATTTTAGGGGAAAATAGAAAGCGGGTAAAATCCTAATTATTTATTACAACCCTTTAGCAGTTATATAATAGTGAAAACTAATGCGAAAATAAGTAAAACGTGAAGATTATGGAGAGAAATAGAGAAATTGTTTAACGGAAAATAACTGATGATTTGTCATAAGGATTAATTGATTTGAATTGAGAAAAAGGAATTAATTAAAACCTAAAATAAAAACCCTAAATTACATTTATAAAAGTTTAATAAAAACCTAAAAAGGACTAAATTAATTTTAATTTAAGAAAGAAAGGGAATTAATTTAATTATTATAAAAAAATGATTGATTAAATTAATTAAAAAAACCTAAAGTCTAAACTAATTTTAAATTAAAAAAGAAATTAATTAATCTAATTATATTAAAAAGAAATAATAGTTATAAAAAAAAAGAATATGGGTCTGGTATAAAGGAATTTGGAGGGTGTGAGAAATAAGTCCATTAGGCCCAATGAACTCCAGCATGGGATCCAGTGGGGGGAAGCTCCAAAGGTCTCATGATGTACACTCAAATCTGAGCGCTGGATCTGACAGCATGAATATCTGATGGTGATGAGTTGGGGTGTATGATGCGCACGCTAGACTGGCAAGCACTGGATCTACAAAAATAACAAAACATAAAAATGTCCCACGCCTCGATCGAACCCAAGTACAGGCATAAAAGTGTCTTAAGGGAAAGCGCGCTACCACTGTGGTGGTATTTACATCCGTTAGCATAATTAAATAATAACAATAAATATAAAACTTGATTTTAATGGTCGGAGAGGCGCCGGAGCCCTGGCTCCAGTCATCTTCTCCGGCGACCTGTAAAGTGTAAAACCTGCAAATTTAATATGTTAGTGATCAAAAAGATCCTAGTACCCCTAATTCGACCCCCCCTGAGTTCAAATATAGGCTTAGTTTTGGCCAAAAGTTCTTGTATTGTGAGATTCGAACCACACGAAACCAATCGGAGCAACTATGACATCTCATAGTTTTGATTGCATGGGATCATAATAGTGATCAAAACCTATTTAGAGGGAACTGAGAAACACATTAGTAGTAACAACAAGATTTAAAACAATGCAAAACTTAAGATATGAATTTCATAATATTATGTGACCGGAGATGTATGGTATGTCGTTTTCATGCGCTTTGGATCATGGAAACTCGTCCAAACTCACCTTTTAATGCTCCAGAAAGTGAATAGGATCGAAAATTTAGAATGAAAGTGGCTGGATTGTGTGATACAACTTTGCACTTTTTCTTGAGAATTTTGTGAATTTTAGAGGTGTGTTTGAGGCAATATTATTATGTCCATTGCATCTGGTCTTGTTATGGTTATATAGAGGAAGGAGTAGGGTAAACAAATATAGCAAGAAGACAATGCAATCATGGCATGAATTATTTACAAAAACCAATTGAAAACTTTCCAAAAAAATGAAGATATCCTTCCATATAGTTCTCTCACGGTTTTGGCATGTTTGGCATGTGTTCTTCGGCCTCCATATGATTGAAATCAACAGCCCATGCGCCTTGGCCCAATGCTTTTACATTTTATTTGATTTATTTGCATTTAAATAAATAAAAATTCAAATAAAAGAAATGAAAATCATAAAAATATGTGAATGGATTTAGAGGTCCTTTAACACATTGGGGACATGTTTTAACATCAAAAGTTAGGCCCACTAGTTCAAAATTTCAAGTTTACTCACTTTGTATTTCATGCATTTTACCGAAATTTCCCAACTTGCAATGGTCATAACTCTCTCAATTTTCATCTTTTGAAGGTGATCTTAGACTTTTTAGAAAGCTCAAGATGTCATTTACAATTACTATTTTAATCATTTTTGTATTTGGAGACTTTACCTTGATGTAATTTTCCTTGACAAAAAGTATCTTTTTATTGACTTTTGAAATGACCTATAATGTATAGGCCTACATCTCTCAAATGAAGCACTTTTTGGACTTGAGAATACAGATACAAATATGTAGAGAATTTAATTCCCTTCAAAATTGTATTTGGTGGGGGAAAATTTTATGAATCGTGTGAAAGTTATGTTTGATCAAAGTTCAGTTGACTTCTCCTAAGGAAACCCTAATTTGGCAACTTTTGACTTTTGATGATTTGAGGGCTTTCCTTGAGGAATCATGATCAACCATTGATCAAATGATGAATATCAATTAAAAGTGTTTATATTTACCAAAAACCTTGAAATTTGACTATATGTTGACCATAGTTGACTTTTTACCCAATACAGTTGATTTTCAATCAACTGAGCTATTGGCCGAGCAAACTTGTGATGCAAGACTTGGAACTTGACATGAACATTGTTGAAGACCTATGGAGAACCATGGGAAACACTTGAGATATTTTGGAACTCAATATTCCTTGAGAAACACAAAAATCTAGTTATGAACTCATTACTTAGGAGGAGAGTTTGTCTGATCAATTCTTGAGCATCCTTGAGCATTTGAGAAACCTGGAAAAATGTCTTGAAGAAAATGGGAGGGAAAATTTTGGGGTACAACAGCTTCCCCTGTTCAATTTTCTTAAACCGAAAGAGTTAGATTGGCATGTTCGCCATTCGGGACTTGAAGGTAGAAGATGATTGAACACTTAAGTGCCTAGAATTTGCACTTGCTTGTGCACAAAGTAACAATGTTGGTTGATTGTACTGGGAATGGGCTTAAAGATGCCATCTGGAGAGGTGACAGAGAGTCATTGGAGATGAGCTTATAGATACCATCAAGGATAACTGTTGATAAGAAAATCAGACTAAGTCTACGCCCGAATTTTTCTAAAAGAATAATCAGAATAAATCTGCGCTCGATTTTATTTGAACCAGAAAATGTCTGCGTCCGACTTCAACTAGGAGAGGTATTAGGATGAGTCTACGCCCTGCTTTTTTCCAAAAGAATATCATAATAAAATCTACACTTGATTTTATCTGAACCAGAAGATGTCTACACCCGACTTCAATTAGAAGATGTATTGGAATGAGTCTACGCCCGACTTTTTCCAAAAGGAATATCAAAAATCTACACTTGAATTCATCTGAACCGGAAGATGTCTTCGCCCGACTTCAACTAGAGGAGGTACTGGAAAGAGTCTACGCCCGACTTTTTCCAAAAAGAGCATTAGAAAGAAATCTACGCTTGATTTCATCCGAACTAGAAGATACGTCTGACTTCAACTAGAGTAGGTACTAGAAAGAGTCTATGTCCGACTTTTTCCAAAAAGAGTATCAGAAAGAAATCTACGCTTGATTTCATCTGAACCGGAAGATGTCTACATCCAACTTCAACCAGAAGAGTTACCAAAAAGAGTCTATGCCCGACTTTTTCAAAGAAGAGTATCAGAAAGAAATCTATGCTTGATTTCATCCGAACTGAAAGATGTCTATGCCCGACTTCAACCAGAAGAGGTACCGGAAAGAGTCTATGCTCGACTTTTTCCAAAAAGAGTATTAGAAAGAAATCTACACTTGATTTCATTCGAACCAGAAGATGTCTACACCTGACTTCAACCAGAAGAAGTAACGGAAAGAGTCTACGCCTGAACTTTTCCAAAAAGAGTACTAGAAAGAATTCTACGCTTGACTTCATCCGAACCAGAAGATGTCTTCAACCATAAGAGGTATTGGAAAGAGTCTACGCCTGACTTTTTCCAAAAGAGTTTCAGAAAGAAATCTATGCTTGATCTCATCTGAACCGGAAGATGTCTATGCCCGACTTCAACCTGAAGAGGCACCGGAAAGAGTCTATGCCTGACTTTTTCCAAAAGAGTACCAAAAAGAAATCTACGCTTGATTTCATATGAACCGAAAGATGCGTATGCCCGACTTTAACCAGAAGAGGTATCAGAAAGAGTCTATGCCCGACTTTTTTCGAAAAGAGTATCAGAAATAAATCTACACTTGATTTCATCTGAACCAGAAGATGTCTACGCCCGACTTTAACCAGAAGAGGTACTGGAAAGAGTCTACGCCCAGATTTTTCCAAATAAGCATAAAAAAGAAATCTAGAATTGATTTCATCCAAACCAGAAGATGTCTACGCCCGACTTCAACCAGAAGAGGTACTGGAAAGAGTCTACGCTCAAATTTTTCCAAAAGAGTACCAAAAAGAAATGTACGCTTGATTTCATCCAAACCGGAAGATGTCTACGCCTGACTGTAACCAGAAGAGGTACCGGAAAAAGTCTACACCCGAATTTTTCCAAAAGGAATATCATAAATAAATCTATGCTTGATTTCATCCGAATGATGTACTAGAAGACGTCTACGCCCGACTTCAACTAGAAAATGTGCTTTTAGAATGACTCTCCGGGGAAAGTGCTTAAGTAGCTACTTGTCAAATTTAGTCTCTAAGGGAAATGCTTGTTAGAATTCAGTCTCTGAAGGGAATGCTCTTCAGAATTCATTCTCTGAAGGAAGTGTTCGTCATACAGATATTCGCCCCGTCCTTTTTCAGGAATTGATCTACAATATGTTTTTGTTGGTAAACATGTCTTGTTTCGAGAGTTTATACCATTTGGTGATAAAGATAGTTGCCCCGTCCTATTTCGGGTATTGATCTTCACCTGATCATAAAGATAGAAAGACATTTTTCCTATCCTGTTTCTTCAATTTGTTTATGTAGATAGTCGTCGTGTCCTATTTTGGGAATTGATCTACAATTTGTTTCCACAGATAGTTGCCCTGTCTTGTTTCAGGAATTAATCTGCGACTTGTTTGAAAATTGTTGATGATATCCGTCTGTTGGTAGATTTTACCTGAAAAGGTAAAGAGTTAGTTGTATGCAATATCATGATGTATGAAATGCATTGCATAATGATGTTCTCAAAGTAATTGAGATTGTGGTATATCTGTTTCGCATTCATATGCTATGTGTTGTACCCCAAAATTTTCCCTCTCATTTCTCAAGGAATCACCCTGGATCCCCAGGTTTGCTTCCATCCAATTCCAAGCCTTGAACTACAATTTTCCAAGAAAAGTCATTCACATGGGCAGAATGGTCATTTGCACACGGAGAAGTCCAACTTTGACTTTTGATTAAAATCAAATCTCAAAAATCATATTTCATCAAGACATGTTGGAATATGAAGTTTGTTTCATCTAGAGATTCAAAAAGTCAAAACTACTTTGGAAAAGTCAAAATTCTAAACATTTAGAATTTCCCTAAGCATTTAAGAAACATGACAAACTCAGAACTTCTGACCAGATTATAACCATAACACTCAGCAAATTCTGGATATTCTTAAGACAGAGTTTGGTAAGAACTTCTGGGCAAGTTTTCACAAAAGCTCAGTCAGAGTTTGCCAGGGTAATTCAAAGAAGGTTAAGAAGCATGCTGCAAGCTTTCTAGAAAGCCTGAAAGCTCCTTCGGAACATGTTGGAGCCAGAAGATAAGAGGATCAGAAGATTGGATGCTACACAAGCTCAGAACTTCTGATCCATAACTAAGCCTTGTTGTAGAATCTCACGTTGCCGGATTTTGGGTTGTGATAAGTCTCATCGTCATTAATGCTCACAACCACTTTCTGAGTCTTTATCCAAAGGATTTTCGCCACGTGTGCCTCTACTGTCTTGGGATAGCAACTTTGATACTAAGCCCATGCTTTGCTTTTTGCTTTTCCTTAATTCCTGCTGACAACCACCATGCTTGCTTCAAAGAACAAGGCAGCGCTTTAGCATATGAGGGCTGTATTCAACGTTCTGGTCAAAACTTGACCAAATCCCAAAACCTTGTTTGAACAACCTACTGCAGACCTATAACTAAAAGCTAATTCAGCCTATGCCTGCATCCCATAATTGCACCAAACTAGCATACGAAAACAGTGATGAAAAAGCAAAGGAGCAGTATGCCAAAAGTGTTTAAAACTCATTTGTTTCCCCCCCCCAAAACCACTGAAAATTCATCTATAAATACTTTGCTCCATCACACGTTCAAAAGGCTGGCTTTTGGAGAGAGAGATTGGCCAAAAGAGAGATTGGCTTCAGAACTTCTGATCCTTGTTATTTTTTCTTGCAGTAGCATGCTTTTTCTATCTTTCATTTATTTTCCTTTTCATCATTTTTAATATTAACATGAAAAGACATAAAAATATTTTTCTTTTATTAATTCATTTCTTTTTCATTAAGATAAAAAACCATTTTCTAAACAAGTCCATTTTACATCTTTTGTACATTATTATCCATTCAATATGGTTGTAATAGTAACTTAGGATTTAATTTTATTTGCAATCCCCATTCGTAAATATGTACCCCCATCCCCCAAATATTGTAATAGCGTAGGACTTTACATTTCTGCACTTTTATTGCTTTCATATATTGTTAGTAATTAGGGTGTCTATGGAAAGATAAAATCAACAAGTAGATAACCCTAATCGAAGATTAAATGCATGCAAATCAAACACACTATTCACACATGCACCCTTGAGGTTAACTCCACTTGTTGCCTAAAAATGGTCATGTTATGCATGTGGGGTGTCTTAGCAAAAACAGTCGAAATACAAGATCATAGTCCCTCGATGATGCTATAAATTTTGCCTTTCAAAATGATCTTAGTCCCTCAAAAAGAAATGCTAAGATACCTCACAACATTTCTATCATGGTTATACGATGACCCGCACCCGTCCCTTCACATCCAACGATGGGGCTTCTTACCAAATCAATGGTAAGATAGCCACATATAAAGGAGGAGGAAAAACACATCTAAGACCTTTTGAGTAGGTAAGTTCGCTCTTAGTTACTCGCTTGCTCACAACAAAAATATTTTATACACCAACACTTTCCATTTGAAACATTTTCAAAAGATAACACTTTGTACGCTTTCTTATAGAAACGAGAGCCATTACAAAGAAAACCCTTTTCAAAATCACTTTCAAAAACACATCCCACAAACACCTCTTTGAACTATTATCAAAACAAAACTTTGTACACATTCTTATAGAAACGAGAATCATTACAAAGTTACATTTTCAAAATACTTTCAAAACCCACACCACAAGTACATTCAAACAAAAGCAAGTGATCTAGCAAGTAACTAAGAGCCCATGGAAAACCATGGATGAAAACGATGCTAATACCTTCCCTTTTCATAATATACCCCCCAAACTCAAGAAAAAATCTCTAAAGGTCTTTCCTGTGCTTTTTCACCTTTCCTTTTTGGATAAAAGAAAAGTCGGTGGCGACTCTTGCTAAACCGCAACATTTGCAAACACAAACACAAAACCTTCATGTCAGTTCTCCCACCGTATCACAGAACTGGCGACTCTGCTGGGGATATTCTAAAAGTGGGGTTACCTTTGGGTTAGATCATATTTACTTGCTTACATTGTTTGATTTGTTTGCTTTACATTTTGGTTTTTTGTTTGGGTTTGTTTTAAATCCTACACCCGGATCCGGGACACATTTTTAGGTAAATAGCAATAGATTATGGAAACTGTACGACGTAGACCGATATGGTTGAAACAATGGCTATGTTAGTGTGACGCATTTGTGGGTACCGGTATCCCTCATGGTGAATCTAGGAGAATACGGGGCCGATGAGTGGCGTCATGAAGCACTAATTGACTTTAGAACCCTAATTGAACAAACTTGGCCATTAAGATGTAGTGAGATAACCGGTTTCGGTGTAGAGCTGAAAATTGGTTGATACTCGATACTACACTCATTGAGGATGGACTTTTGGGATATCTCGGCCGCAAGAAAATATTGATTATTCTGAGACAATGCCTAAGAGAAAGGTTGGTTATATTGAGATCCTTTAGAACCCGATCACTATTACTAGGACAGGTTGAGCCAACTAAACTTCAAGAGGGTACTCACCTAAAAAACTCCATGCAAGCCTAAAACTAAGGATTTGTTTGCTTTGTGTGAATATGATTATTTGTATATAAACTTGCTTACCTCGCATATATGTACATAACATAATAATATCATACCATAGCATTTTCAATAACCATTTCAAGGATCTCAAGGGTCTTTGATGCAGGGTCACGTTGAACCAGACATCTATCAAGGGGCAAGAGGATTTATTTTCCTCTAACCAAACACCGTCAAAGATCAAGTACAAAAAACTTGAGTCAAGGGCTATGACCCACTCGATATGGTGAGCTTGACTCTTGAAGAAGGACTCTCAACAACACGAAGTTTCTTCAATCAAGCTGCAATCAAATTCTAATAGTTTCTTGTTTACCCTGCGAGATCCTTGAAAACATTGCATGCATATCATACACATCATTACAGGTATCATTACAGGTTTCTCATCTTCTTCACTATTTATTTCAGCAAAAATGTCTTCCGAATAAAGCATCAAGGACCTTCAGGCTCAAAATGCTCAATTCCAACAAATGTTCCTGGCTATGGCTAAGGGGCAAGAGGGCCTGAAAACTCTCCTTCTCAAAGACAAGAGGAAGAAGTCCAAGAAATCAGTAGGTATCCTGAACTCGAGAAGAAGACCTGGGGGAACAGTCAAGAGAGCTCTAGATCTTTCAACTTCATCCAACATGGGGGATAGTCTTGAAGAAGACCACAATATGGAGATTGGTGAAGTCGAAGCTGACTGCTCTGAGGAACAATATCCTCCCACTGATGACAAGTACAAACAGTTGGAGGATCGCCTCAGTGCTATGGAGATTCAACAGATACCTGGCTTAGATTTAGGAGACATGGGTTTAGTTTCTGGAGTGGTCATCCCGCCAAAGTTTAAAATCCCTACCTTTGCCCTGTACGATGGAGTCTTTTGCCCTAAGATGCACTTAAAGTCCTATGTTCGCAAGATTCAACCATACACAACTGATCTGAAGCTTTGGATCCATTTCTTCCAAGAAAGCCTAGTAGGGACTCAACTCCAATGGTTATATCAATTGGAGAGTTCTCGCATCTACACCTGTGAGGATTTAGCTGCTGATTTCTATAAGCAGTATCAGTACAATGCTGATCTTGCATCAACTCGTGTGCAATTGAAAAACATGACCATGGTTTCCAACGAGAGCTTCAAAGGATACACCCAAAAATGGAGAGATCTGGCTGGTAGGGTGCATCCCCTTTTAATTGAAAGGGAGCTGATTGACATCTTTATGGGAACTTTGACAGGGCCTTTCTTCAAACACCTGATCAGAAGCTCCTCAGCCTGGTTCACCGAGCTAATACTGACCGGCGAAAGGGTCAAAGTTGGCATCAAAAGTGGAAAGATCCAAGGAGCTACACCTTCTGATGCTCAGAAAAATCCATACAGTGGGAAGAAAGAGTCCAATGCTGTGTATGGTCAAAAGAGTCGTCATGATCAACATGTAGGGGCAATCCTGATCTCTAATCCCACGCCTGTTCAATAAAGACAGAGCAATAGGCATAGGGTAAGATATCAAGAAAGGCACTACACTAACATCAACATGCCTTTGTCTCAAGCGTTACAACATTTGCTGAAGTTGAAGCTGATCACGCCAAAGGATCCTCCTCAAAATCCCGACACCTCATCTTCTAAGTACAATCCGAGCGTAAGATGTGCCTATCATTCTGACAGTCCTGAACATGACACTGACGACTGTTGGAATTTGAAGAACAAGATTCAAGACTTGATTGATGCCAAGGAGATCGAGTTTGACCCTCCGGAGACTCCAAATGTGATCACTACTCCTATGCCAAATCATTGAGAGCGGCTTGTTCATTTTGAATTTTCAATTGTAATTTCTTTTGTTGTTCAAACAATTATCTATTAATGTCAAACTTTGTTTCATTAATGCATTGCATATGTTTGTCTTAATTTGATCCACTCATTTTCATTACATTTAAACTATTCTTTTTACTAACTTTACGACATTCAACTTTTCCTAAAAGTTACAAGTCTTTAGAGGGAGGATGATGAAAACAATACCATAATCTCATACAGTATGCTTTTGAACAGACCTTGCTGACGATGTACATGCGTTTTTTCAAATCCTAAACACTGGAGTTATAAGGAAGATAATCCCTAGTCAACCCCTTCGAGCCAAAGAAGTAGAAGTTTTCTATTTTAACACAAATTGAAACCTTTAATCAAAACCTGGGGCAGGGTAGTCTCTCAGTTAATTCAAACGCGCGTCAAGCCGCAAACTCTCATCTCGTAATACAACGAATGACATCAAAAAAATTCTTCTGGAATCAAAAGACGGTGATGGTTCCCTATCACATAGGCAATCATTATCTATAAAAAAAAGCCCACTAAGTCAAAACCTACAAAGAAGACTTAAGAAAAACTGGGGCATCCCGCTGACTGTAATCTCAAAATAAGAACAGTCAGGCAAAAATTAGGGATAACAAATCAAATAAAGAGAGGTCACTACAAATCCTCAACAACGCGAAAAATGTTGCAAAAAATGATTGCCTTCCGACAAACCTAACTTGTCTAAACCATCACCAAAACGTCATTCCAGACTCAATTGGAGTTTCAAACACACAATTAGCTGAGTTTAGGACTGAAGAACATCACGAAGAACGGGTGGGTACAAATACGCTTTGAGCCTTTATCCTTTGTTTCTTAAACCGTGAACCAAGACATGTTACAACCTGTTGTACCCCAAAATTTTCCCTCCCATATTTCTCAACGCATGGCAAGTGAGGTCCCCAAATTGCTCAAGGAAGTTCAAGAGTTGACCAAACAAACTCTCTCCTAAGGCAGTATACCCCAAATTAGGGTTTCTATTTTAATCAAGATGTGTGAACCACAAAGGACTAAAATTCTCACCATTGTCCTAGTATGTCCTCAAGATCATCCATGTCAAAGTTTCAAGCCTTGCAAAAGAAGTTTGCTCAGTCAACCAGTCAAATTCCTGAAAATCAATTGTACTAGGTCAAAAGTCAACTGTGGCCCACATACAGTCAAACTTCAAGATTTTTGGTCAACATCCTCATTTTGAAGTATTATTCATCATTTGATCAAGGGTTGATCATGATTCCTCAAGGATTGCTCATAATTCATCAAAACCCAAAAGTTGCTAAATTAGAGTTTTGCAGGAAAAGTCAACTCAACTTTGACCAAGCATAACTTTCTCATACTTTATCAGAAATGACCCATCCAAAGCTCATTTTGAAGAAGATGCAATTACCTACAATTCAGATTCAGCTCCCAAGTTCAGAATATGCACTCACAAAAAGATATAAATTTTGATATTATAGGTCCTTTTGAAAAGTGAACAAAAACACCTTTTGAGTCAAGGCTTCATACGTGAACATGGAAGAATCAATTAAGATGAGACCAAAAGGGTTGCTTAGAGGACGTCCTAAGCTTTCTAAAAAGTTCAAGAACACCTCTCTAGGGTCAAAATTGAGAGAGTTATGCATTATCTAAGTTGACTAGTTTTGTAAAATTGCCAAAAGTCAAATATGCTCAAATTTGCATTTTTTTGCTAAATGGGCCCAACTTTTTATGCTTGCACATCAATTATAACATGGTCCACGACCCAAATGTGAACTAACATGTTATTTGCTTCATTATTTATTTTATTTTTATTTTTTATTTATTAAAAATTGAATAAAATCAAATAATTGGTAAATAATGGCAAAGATTTGTTTTGATTGGATTTTTGGACAGAATCACAAGCTCATAATGCTGGCATATCAGAATCAAATCATATAAATGGAAATTGGTACAAGAAAGGCATGATTGGCATGAAAATAGAAAGATATCATATACATTGAAAATCAAATCAAGTCTTGGATAAATGAAAAGATTTAATCCAAGTTTGTTAACCTAATTCACTCTAGGTTATATAATAAAGCTTTGCAGATCAGAATGCAAGGGGTTGGAGGCGTGAAACTGCCAGAAGGAAACTCAGAATTTTTGATAAAAAAGTGAGATCCAAGTTCTGGAATAGAGGGATAATCAAGGAGTTTCAAAGGCAGAAATCAATTCCTTGACATCTCAGGAAGCATTCCCAATCATTTGCAGGCGCCAGAACATCCAGAATCACTCCCTATCATTCTCACGGTTTGCAAATTTATTCAAATTCAATTACTGTAATTCTTACATTTTAGCATGTTTCAGTTACATATCTATGTTCATCATCATGTTTGCAATGTTTCTGGATAGTTTGATTTAAGTTACAGTGCAGGAACAAGCTTTTGCCATTGTTAGGGTTTCGTGCTCCAATTTGGGGTTTTGGGTTTCAAGCAAAATTAAGCTTGATAATAGGTACCATGAGGATCAGAACGTCAAACCCAGTTGATCCATGGTCCCCAATTGAATTTATATTGTGTGTGCTTGATTCTTGAATGACACAGGTTTCAGCAACAAACCTGTGTCTGTAGGTAAAGGTTCAGAGCTTAAAACGACGGTTCCAGGGAAGAAGACAACAACGTGTCACAATCTGACTAGCTGGTTTAAATTCTGGCGTGTTATTCTAACCAAAAACTTGTTTTTCTAATATATTATTTGTTTTTATTGTATTAACAAGTTAACATCCAACGCAGTTGGTCAGAAGAAGGAAGTCAAAAGCTCATGATTCTGGGTTCGATCCCAGGCGTGAGCTTTTGGAATTTTCTCATTTGTTTTCACCAGATCCAACACATGCACCTTCTGAGGGTCATCTTATGGATCCATCATCCAGAACCAAATCCAGTGCACCTCACCTTCCGAGGGTCATCATCTGCTGGATCCATCAGCCAGAACCAGATCCAACGCACCTCACCTTCTGAGGGTCATCATCTGCTGGATCCATCAGCCAAAACCAGATCCCACGCACCACATCCCCTGAGGGTCTTCATCTTCTGGATCCGCCTCCAGCCAAATCTGCTGACAGCAGGCCCATTTGGTTATTTTTACTATTTTCATTAATTCTTTTTCTTTAATTATTTTTTTTAATCAACACAAAAATTGTTTTATTAAATTAACCAATCAAAAATCACAAAAAAGATTTATTTTCTTAATAAATGTTTTTTTATTAATTAGTTTAATTAATTTAGGGCAACGTTAATTTCTTTCACAATTAAAATTCAAATAGAAAATTAGGTTAATTCTTGATTTAATTTTTTCTCCTTTTTCTCAAATAAACAAAAACACAAGAAGATAGGTTAACTAAATTAATTTATTTTCAAAATTTAAAATTAATTAGAACTTAGGATTTCTTTTTAAATTCAATTATTTCATTATTTTTCTCAAATAATAAAATACGACAAAAACATTTTTTTAATCAATCGCAAATAGGACTATTCAAAGGGTCAAAACCCTAATCGCCTCGCATTTAATTCGCCGCATGCTTATTATTATTTTGCCAATATTTTTGTAACTGCTCACTGGTTTGTAATAGTTAATTTAGGATTTTTATTTACTGTTAAATCCTCAGGTTTTTTGGCTATGTAATTAATCCCCCTCCCCGAAGCCTTGTAATAGCGTAGATCTATTTTCTCACATTTTTAACTCCTGCAAATATTTAACTGTTTAGATGTATGCTAATAGGATTGTATGGCAAGAATGCATGACAAATTAATACAGTTAGAAAACCCTAATGCGCAAAGATAAATAACTGAAACAAATCACTCGCACATATCACTCTTAGGGTATACTCTCACTTCGGTTGCCTTCGGTAAACGATCATTAAGTATATGGTGTCTTAGTGGTTTCCCTCCAGTCTAAAAAGATCAAGTTGCCCCGGAAATGTTGCCTCGGAAATGTTGCCTCGAGAAAGATCTTAAGACTCTAGGGTTATTACTAAGGTATCCTAATATTGCTTTAGTGATCGTACGTCCCTTTCGAATTGACCCTTACCAATTCCAACGACGGTGCTACCTATTTCTCAATAGTAGGATAGCGCTGTCTAAAGGAAACAAGAATAGAAACAAACTTTTTTCGAGTAAGTAGATGCTAGTAGGTACTTGCTCAAGTCAAAACTTTTCACACTTACACTTTTCAAACAAATTTTCAAAACATCTTCGTCACACCCTTGAGGACTGATACAAGGGTTATCACGAAGTAAAACATTTTAAAAAACAAAGCACACACACACACACACAAGAAATTTAAAGATGAGCAAGTACCTAAGAGCCCATGGAAAACCATGGATAGAAAGGGTGCTAACACCTTCCCTTTCTATAATCTACCCTCCGCACTCAGAATATCTCGAAAAAGGATTTTTTCTGTACTTTTTTCCTTTCCGGTTGGATGAAATAAAAGTCGGTGGCGACTCTTGCTTACCGCGACATTTTGCGAACACAAAATGCAAAATGTAAACCAGTATTAAACAGTCGGTTTTGCCACTATATCATAGAACTGGCGACTCTGCTGGGGAATTATAAGTGGGGTATACATTAGGATTTAGGTCATCATAATTGCTTCTCTTGATTGCTTTGTTTGCTTTACTTTTAAGGGTTTTCTTTGGGGTTACTATAGATCCTACACCCGGATCTGGGGAACACCTTTTAGGTAAGTAGCAATAGACTGTGAGGGAACTATACAACGTATACTGATACGGTTGAAGCAGTAGCTATGTTGGTGTGGTACTTTGGTTGGTATCGGTATCCTTTGTGGAGAAACGAGGAGAATACGGGGCTGTCGCGTGGTGTCGTTAAGCATTAACTGACCTTAGAACCTTTAATCGCCCAACTTGGCCATTAGAAAGTAGTGAGATAGTCGGCCTCGGTGTAGAGCTGAGAACTGGTTGATACTCGATGCTACACTCATTGAGACCATACTCTCAGAATAATTTCGGCCGTAAGAAAAGATTGTGTGAGCTGAAACCATGACCGATGGAGGATGGTCAGTGATATTGAGATCCTCTAGAACCCGTTTACTTTTCTAGGACAGGTTTGAAACCAACTTAACTTCAAGAGGGTATTACCTTTGACCTCATGCAAGCCTTAAACCTAAGGGCTTTGTGTGATTTGACTGTGTTTGCAATACTTGTGTTTGCTATACCTGTGGTTTATCATGACATCATGCATCATAACATGGCATTCATGTTTTATTACACTAACCATTTCAAAGACCAAGGGAATTTATCTTTGTTCTGTTTTCCAGATCATGGCTCCCGTGCATAGAAATACTATTCGAATCAGCTTTGTGGAGATACCTTCCCAACTCAAAGAGCTAGTATCAAGAATTTCTGAAACTTCTATGTTCATTAAGAGACACTGTCAACTTCTCAGCCTGGTTACTGCAAACCCTGATGAATAGATGATGAGCGTACTTTTTCAGTTCTTCGATCCCAAGCATCACTGCTTCACCTTTCCAGATTATCAGTTGGTACCCACCTTGGAAGAATTCTCTTATCTATTGGGCATATCCATTCTTGAATAGGTACCCTTCACAGGTATAGAAGAAGTTCCTAAGCCAGAAGTCATTGCCTCAGCTTTGCATTTGAAACGGGCCGATGTGGTATCCAATTGGGAAACTCGAAGCGGAGTCGAGGGTTTTCTAGCCAAATATCTGATAGACCAGGCTCAACTACTTTTGGATGATATGGAGTTTCAGGCTTTTGAGGATGTCTTGGCTCTTCTTATCTATGGTTTAGTTCTCTTCCCTAATCCGGACTCTTTCGTAGATGTAAATGCTATCAAGATTTTCCTTTCTTGTAACCCTGTGCCTACCTTGCTTGGAGATATTTTGCACGCTCTCCATACTCGTACCATGAGGAGAAGAGGGACTTTTATGTGCTGCATGCCGTTGTTCTCAAGGTGGTTTATTTCTCACCTCCATAGGTCTGTACTGAAGAACGAAGAAGGTTTGGGTTGGTCGCACAAAATAATGTCACTTGCTCATACGGATATTCTTTGGTGTTCCCGAGCTATGGAAGACGTTGTTGTTATTGACCGCTGTGGGGGGTATCCTAATGTCCTATTACTTGGTATCATAGGGGGTATATCTTACAGTCTTTATCTAGCTTTGCGACAATTTGGTTGTGCTCGAAGGGATGGTCCCCATGAGTTACTTCTCGAGGACATTGTATTCGACTATGAGGATGATGTTAAAGGGAATCGCCGGAGGTTCATACGAGCTTGGGGCATGGTAAACAGATCTGACCCCAAAGAGTTGGGACCGAATACTTCCCTTCCTATGCAGCCTTACCTCCAATGGGTACGAGCTCGTGCCCAGAAGCTTATGATGCCTTATTCGGCAGTATTACCAGTGATTGTGGAACCCACTACTGAAGACGGAATTCCTTACACAGTTCTCTATCCTTACATGCCCACTGATCTTGGGGAGTTATAGAGGTCTTGGATTTAGATGAAGAATGAGCGGGATACTTATAGGGAACAATTCCATGAGCAAGAGAGGAAGGTTTTAAAGCTCACCAGGCAGCTCGAGGAAGAAAGAGTGCTCAATGATTACATCAGCACAAAGAGAAAGCGTCCATGGGACTTTTGATTTTTCTTTTCTAGTTTTAGATTTGTTTTATTTACTTATTTGCAATGCCTTAAAGGCATTTTGAACCTTCAAATTTAAGCTAATAAAGTTTTTGTTTATTTTGGCTTGCAAATTTAAATCCCCCAAAGTCTTTTAAATCATTACATGCGCATCCCATTATCATACACATCATTACAGGTGCCATTACAGGTTTCTCATCTTCTTCACTGTTTATTTCAGAAGAAATGTCTTCCGATCAAGTCATCAAAGATCTTCAGGCACAGAACGCCCAGTTCCAACAGAAGTTCATCAGTCTGGCAAAGGGGCAAGAGGATTTGAAGGTCCTCATTCTGAAAGAGAAAAAGAAAAAGAAGAAGGTCGGTATTCTGAATATGGGCAGAAGGTTTAGAGAAAGGTTGGAGCATCAAATTGATCTGACCTATTCATCCAAAGACGGGGAGAACCAAGAAGGGGAAAAGGGCTCTAGTCATGCAGTCTATGGTAATGATACTGATTTTGATGATGAGCAATATCCTACTGCTGTGGATAGATACAAGCAGCTAGAAGACCGTCTGAGTGCTATGGAAATTCAAAAGATACCCGGTTTAGATTTCGGAGAACTGGGACTGGTATCGGGAGTGGTCATCCCTCAGAAGTTCAAAACTCCGGTTTTCGCCAAGTATGATGGAGTGTCTTGCCCAAAACTCCATCTCCGCTCTTATGTCAGGAAGATTCAACCCCACACCGCTGATAGAAATTTGTGGGTGCACTTCTTTCAAGATAGTCTGTCAGGGACTCAACTTGAATGGTTCTATCAGTTGGAGGGGGCTAATGTCCGAAACTGGGAAGATCTTGTTGCTGCTTTCTACAAGCAATATCAGTATAATGTCGACCTCGCTCCCGCTCGTACTCAACTCTAGAGTATGTCTATGGGTGCAAGTGAAGGTTTCAAAGATTATGCCCAAAAATGGAGGGATTTGGCTGGCAGAGTTCAACCCCCTTTGTCTGATAGGGAGTTGGTTGATATGTTTCTGGGGATGCTGTCTGGTCCATTTTTCAATCACTTAATCGGCAGCTCATCACTGGGTTTCACCGAGTTGATTTTAACTGGAGAAAGAGTAGAGGCTGGAATTTGAAGTGGCAAAATACAGAAGGATGCCTCTTCTAGTTCGGTAAAGAAACCTTTTACTGGTAAGAAGGAAGCTAGTGCAGTTTATAGCCCGAGGGGCCAAAACAGATCTGAACACCGTCCAACGGTAAATGCTGTATTGATACCAAGACCTGCAGTTGCGCCACAACCCAACAATCAATAAAGGGTGGAAAGACCACAGCGACAGTTTATCCACATTAGTATGACATTGGCTGAAGTGTTACCTCACCTGCTGAGATCTAACTTGGCGACCTTGAGAGAGGCTCCCAAGAATCCAAATACTACCTCTCCTAGATACAATCCCAACGCGCAATGCGCCTACCATTCTGAGAGTCCTGGCCACGATACCAATGACTTCTGGGATTTGAGAAACAAAGTACAAGACTTGCTTGAAGCCAAGGAGATAAAGTTCGATGCTCCAGAAAAGCCGAATGTTATAACTGCTCCCATGCCCAAACATGGTCGTGGAGTCAATGCTGCTGACACTGATTTGTTTGTGACCTCTGTTGAAGAAATTTCTACTCCTCTTATGACTTTTAAGAGGAATTTGCTATTGGCCGATTTATTTCCGAGTTGTGGCGAAAGTTGCCACATGTGCTCGATTTTACCTTCTGGTTTCCGTTTGTTGAAGTCAGGTGTTCAGAGCCTGATGGATAATAAAGAAATTTTGTTCGAGAAGACTATGATTCTTGTTGTTCCAAATGAAGATGTTGCCATTATAACCATTTCCACCAATCCTTCCAAGGTTTCCTCGAGAAGACCTGTTAAGATTACACCTGTTCAAAGAATTGCTCCGCTAATAATCATTGTTCCTGGTCCCATCCCATACACTTCAGGCAAGTCTGTCCCATGGAACTATGGTGCTGATGTGTATTATCATGGCATTAAGCAAGATTTGAAGAATGAAGAAGCTGATGCTGATGTCAGTAATATTGTCGGGGCTAGTAAGGTTACTAGAAGCGGAAGGATCTTCTCTCCTGAGATTTCCCCTTCGACTGTCAACAAACCTATTGTCATTCCATCTGTTGTTCCCGCTAGTACATCAACTACTATTCCAGTTCTTACTCCAGTTATCACCCATGTCGCCGAGCCATCTGGGACTCGGGGCAAAGAAATTATAGGTGAGCCTTCCCGGACGGAGGCGCCTAGGAAAATTGTTGTGGAAGCCTCTAAACAAGAAATAGAGGAAATAATGAAAATTATCAAGAAAAGCGACTACAATGTGGTCGAACAGCTGGGGCATACCCCGTCAAAGATCTCCATGTTGTCTCTGCTGTTGTGTTCTGAAGCCCATGCGAAGGCTTTGATTGCATTTCTCAAGACTACACATGTGCCGCAGGAAACTTCAGCAGATCAGATCAAAGATTGTGTGGCTAGCCTGACTGCTGACAATGGGCTAGGATTTTCATATGCGGATCTGACCGCTAAGGGGAGGAATCATAATGATGCTCTGCATGTCTCGATTGAGTGCAGGGGCACCACTATGGCTCATGTACTGGTAGACACCGGGTCTTCGCTAAATGTTCTGCCGAAGAAGGCGCTGGACCGTTTGGATTGTGAGGGTTTGACTTTACAGCCGAGTAACATTGTGGTAAGGGCTTTTGACGGATCAAAGAGAATGGTGCATGGGGAGGTGGAAATCCTTGTCAAAGTGGGTTCTCAGACCTTTAGGTCCACCTTCTACATAATGGATATCAAGCCATCATATTCTTGCTTGCTGGGTCGTCCTTGGATCTATAGGGCCGGGGAAGTTACTTCCACATCAAATGCTGAAGTATCCAGTAAAGGGGAAGATTGTCACGTTGCGAGGTGAAGAAGGTTATATGGTGAGTCATCTCAATTCCTTCCGTTATGTAGAGATAGACGAGGAGTTCATAGAAACTCCTTGTCAGAACTTCGAAGAGGTCCCTCAGACTTTGGCATCAACTGAAGTTACTACCAATAAACCGCCACTGAAGATGGCTTCTCTCAAGGACGCCAGGGCTGTAGTTGAAGAAGGTGGGTGTTCCAATTGGGGTAAGCTCCCTGATTTCACTCACAAAACTGACAAATTTGGTTTGGGCTTTACTACAGGGGCTCAAAGGGATGTTAGGCGTGCACGGATTGGAAGACCTCCTCTACACATCAGCAATCGAGGAGTTAATGCAATTGAAGATAGTGAAGAAGATTCAAACATTGACAGTTGGATCTACCCAACAACCAACGGTGGATTGAATAACTGGACGGCTAGGGACTTCATACCTGTTTCTTTTATTCCGCAGTAATTAACTTTCGTTTTAAGATTTGTAATAAAAAGTTTGAAACTTTACGACCCGATGTCTTGCCCGAGGCACCTCGACTTTGTTTGTAAGGGCTTATTATTTGTCATTTCATATATCATTAATAAAGCATTGGACGTTTCTTGCATACAAATTTTGCGCTCCTTGTTTTTCTTTTCTGTCTCTCACTTTATCAAAATAGCTATGCTCTTAAACACACACTCACGTATCATACTGCAGATCCATATCCACTATGGATCCCATGGATAATAACTCTACTACTGCTGGTTATGACTTCAAAAATCCGATCAACCAAGCCGAGGAAGAAGGTGAGGATGATTGTGAGGTACCTGGAGAACTTGCTAGACTGTTACAGCAGGAAGAGAGGGCCATGCAGCCTCATGAAAAGCCAATTGAGTCAGTGAATTTGGGTACAGAGGAAGACAAGAAAGAGGTTAAAATAGGTGCGAATCTGGAGCCTAGTGTCAAACAACGATTAATATAGATGCTACATGACTATGTTGAAATCTTCGCCTGGTCATATGAAGACATGCCCGGTTTGGATACTGATATTGTGGTACATCGCCTGCCGACTAAAGAAGACCGCCCTCCGGTTAAACAGAAGGTCCGCCGTATGCGCCTTGAAATGTTAGAGAAAATCAAAGCAGAGGTCATGAAACAGTTCGACGCAGGATTCTTAGTTGTCACCTCTTATCCGCAGTGGGTTACCAACGTCGTTCCGGTACCTAAGAAGGACGGTAAGGTACAGATGTGTGTGGACTACAGAGATTTGAATAGGGCAAGCCCCAAGGATGACTTCCCACTTCCTCACATTGATGTTCTAGTCGACAACACCACGCAACACAAGATCTTCTCCTTCATGGATGGTTTTTCTGGTTACAACCAGATCAAGATGGCTCCTGAAGACATGGAGAAGACAACCTTCGTTACGCAGTGGGGCACCTTCTGTTACAAGGTAATGCCTTTTGGTTTGAAGAATGCTGGGGAAACCTATCAACGCGCTATGGTCGCTTTGTTCCACGATATGATTCACCACGAGATCGAGGTTTATGTTGATGATATGATAGCCAGGTCCCAGACTGAGGAACAACACCTTGATCATCTCCAGAAGCTTTTTGACAGGTTGAAGACATAGAAGCTGAGGTTGAATCTGAACAAGTGTATCTTCGGGGTAAGGTCTGGTAAGCTTCTGGGTTTTGTTTTCCATGAAAAAGGTATCCTGGTAGACCCTGCAAAGGTAAAGGCCATATAAGAGATGCCAGCCCCATGCATAGAAAAGGAAGGTAAAGTTTTCTTGGGACGCTTGAATTACACCGCCAGGTTCATTTCACATCTGACTGCTACTTGTGAGCCAATCTTCAAGCTGCTGAAGAAAGATCAAGTGGTAAAGTGGAATGATGAATGCCAAACCATTTTCGAAATAATAAAGGAATACATTCAAGAACCACCAATTCTGATGCCTCCAGTTAAAGGAAGACCTTTGATATTATACTTGACAGTGTTAGACAATTCAATGGGGTGTGTGCTGGGGCAGCATGATGAGTCCGGTCGAAAAGAGCACGCCATTTATTTCCTTAGAAAAACTTTTACCGACTGTGAGACCCGATACTCATTTGCTCGAGAAAACTTGTTGCACTTTGGCATGGGTTGCTCGCCGACTGAGACAGTATATGCTGACTCACACTACTTTGTTGATATCAAAGATGGATCCGATCAAGTATATTTTTGAGAAGCCCGCTCTCTTTGGAAGGATAGCAAGATGGCAGATGATCTTAACCGAGTATGACATCTAATACACAACCCAAAAAGAAATCAAGGGAAGTGTATTGGCGGATCATTTGGCGCATCAGGCCGTGGATGACTACCAGTCCATGAATTTCGAGCTCCCGGATGAGAATATCATGTTGGTGACCGACTACAAAGAACCTGGACCGGACGAAGGACCCGAGGAGGGATCTCGATGGTCTATGCATTTTGACGAAGCCTCGAACGTATTGGTTAATGGCATTGGCGCTGTAATTATATCTCCTGAGGGCTCTCATACTCCGTTCACCGCCCGATTATATTTTAACTGCACCAACAACATGGCGGAGTATGAAGCGTGTATCATGGGTCTTCGAGCTGCTATTGACCTGAGGATTAAGTTCTTGAGCGTATTCGGGGATTCCGCTCTGGTGATAAGTCAGATCAAAGGCGAGTGGGATACGAAGCACCCAAATATTATTCCTTACAAAGAGTATGTACTGACATTGCTCCCACACTTTGAGGAGGTAACCTTTAAACATTTCCCAAGGGAGGAGAATCTGTTAGCGGATGCGCTAGCCACCATGTCTTCTATGTTCAAAGTCAGGTGGGACAATGAAGTCCTCAGATTACCATTGAGAGGTTGGATGAACCCGCACATTGCTGTGACATTGAGATTGAAGAGGTAGCAGATAAACCCTGGTTCCATGAGGTAAATAGGTATCTTGAGGCTCAAGAATACCCCGAGGGGGCATCTGTTAATGATAAGAAGTTTCTGAGAAGGTTCACTGTGAAGTTCTTCATCAGTAATGGTATCCTCTATAAGCATAACCATGATTCAACCTTACTGCGGTGTAGACAAGAGCGAGGCAGAAAGGAACATGGAAAAATTACACGAAGGTACCTTCGGAACTCATTCCAGTGGATATACCATGGCAAAGAAAATCCTACGGGCAGGATATTACTGTTCCACTATGGAAGCCGATTGTTATCAGCACTCCCGAACCTGTCATAAGTGCCAAGTCTATGCTGGTAAGGTGAATGTACCTCCGGTTCCCCTGAATGTTTTGACAGATCTCTGGCCTTTTGCAATGCGGGGCATCGAAATGATCGACGAGATCAGACCCACTGCGTCTAACGGGCATCGCTTCATTCTGGTAGCAATTGATTACTTCACCAAGTGGGTTGAGGCAGCATCCTTTGCTACAGTAACCAAGAACATCGTGGCGCAGTTTATCTGACACAATCTGATATGACTCTATGGTGTATCAGAGAGGATCATTACTGACAATGGTACAAATCTCAATAACACAATGATCACCGATAAAGACTGTTTACATCAAAAACATCAAAAACAAGTGACATATATCAAGAACATCAAAAAAAGTGACATATAAAGACTGGCACAAGATGTTACCATTCGCTCTTCATGGGTACCGTACCTTAGCACAGACATCAACAGGGGCAACACCCTACTCTTTGGTGTATGGCATGGAGGCAGTCCTACCCATCGAAGTCCAGATACCCTCTCTCAGGATTATGAAGGATACGGGTTTGAACAAAGACGACTGGATCCAAACCCGACTTGATCAGCTGAATCTAATCGATGAAAAGAGACTTACTGCTATCTGTCATGGTCAGACATATCAAAAGCAAATGATCAAGGCTTTTAACAAGAAATTCAGACGTCAAGAACATCAAGTCGGGGATCTAGTGATCAAACGCATCATATTACCGCAAGGTGATCCCAGGGGAAAATGGACCCCCACATACGAAGGGCCATTTGTGGTTAAGAACATTTTCTCGGGAGGAGTTATGATTCTAACCACCATGGATGGTGACGACCTTCCTCACCCCGTCAATGCAGACATAGTGAAAAAGATACTACGCATAATCAAGGACCCGCCAGGTTGACTGACCTAGGAAAAAATAAGGGCTTCCCGGCGAACCAAAAGGGTTCTGGCAAAAGTAAGGGATGAAAATGAAAAAAACTGTACACCCGACAAGTCAAAAACTTGAAAAGGCGGCTTGGGAAAAAGAGGGTATCCCGGTGGATTGAAAACTCGAAAGGGAGGTCTAGGCAAAAATTAGGGATCGAAGCGTAACACTATGTCTCATTAGATCATCTCGCAACCAGACTTCGGTATCGACTATCAAACTCAGACGGCGCCAATCAATCTGATCCACCTTCGGCCAAGTAGCAAAGTGATGAGTTGCTTGAAGATATAAAGGCAATAGCAGAGTTGGAACCCAATGGGGTCGTTTCACATAACTGTTTTTCTTTCTTTTACACAAATTGTATAATTTCTTTCTTTCGGCGGCGTTCTCTTACTAGGACGTCATCCTCCTTGTATAAAATGCCTATTACAGGCCAACTTCAAAATCAATACAAGTCATTTTCACAAAACTTCAATTTGTTTTTCTTTTTTCTGTTTTGTTTTTCAAGAACGTTCAATGATTTATTTTTGATATATGCATTTGAAAATGATTGTTGCTTTTAAACATTTACATGAAAAACAAAAAACAATTACTCGTAATTCCAAGAACAGGGAAAAACAAGAAGTGCCCAAACCTTGCAGTTACTCTGCCCATCAGGAACCGGGATAGAGCCAGCTCGAGAACATGAGTGGTGGTACATACACTCCCCACAGAGTAAAAAGTATCCAAAAATAGTGATGTTAGCTTTCCAGAACAAGACCTAATTCTCCCCAGCTGAGGTTCACAATCGCGAGTGAATCAATAATCTTTTTCCCCAAGCATAGTTTATTTCTCTCACAAGCAGAAATTCAATCTCCAACGGAATTCATTATCACCAACAACAGAAATTCATCCCCAACTGAGTTTATTTCTCTAGATCAGCAACTCTATCATCAGAGTATCTCTCCTCCAACAGAGTTATTCCCCGCAGATTTATCCTTAGACAGGGCCTTTTCTGACAGAATATACGTAAACAAGGGGCAAATCCCCAGCATAGTCATCTTTGTTCACCATCCCCAACAGAAGTGAAAGAACTATGGTTTTTTACAGCAGTCAAGAATACCATTTCTCATACTCTCCAAACAGCAGTCATGGATTTATTTTCCCGACTCAGATTATTAACATCGTCATTCCATGTTCATACATCTGGACATGTGCATAAATTACATATAACATAATCTCAGTTATTTTGAGAACCTCATCACAATGCATCTCATGCATCACACATAACTAACCCACATTTCTTTCAGGAAAGACAATTATTATTAACAATTTCCAACAGGTACATGATCAACACTCAAAGCTAAATAGAGTAATCATCGGCAAAAAATGTAACCCTACCATCCAGGTTCCTTCTCACAGCCCTACTATCCAGGATTTCATAGCGAAGTAACCCTACTATCCAGGTTCCTTCTCACAACCCTACTATCTAGGCTTTCATATCGAAGTAACCCTACTATCCACGTTCCTTCTCACAACCCTACTATCCAGGCTTTCATCACGAAGTAACCCTACCATCCAGGTTCCTTCTCACAGCCCTACTATCTAGGCTTTCATAGCGAAGTAACCCTACCCTCCAGGTTCCTTCTCACAGCCCTACTATCCAGGATTTCATCTCGAAGTAACCCTACCATCCAGGTTCCTTATCACAACCCTACTATCCAGGCTTTCATCTCGAAGTAACCCTACCATCCAGGTTCCTTCTCACAGCCCTACTATCTAGGCTTTCATATCGAAGTAACCATACTATCCAGGTTCCTTCTCACAACCCTACTATCTAGGCTTTCATCTCTAAGTAACCCTACCATCCAGGTTCCTTCTCACAGCCCTACTGTCCATGCTTTCATATCGAAGTAAACCTACTATCCACGTTCTTTCTCACGGCCCTACCATCCAGGCTTTCATCTCGAAGTAACCCTACTATCCAGGTTCCTTCTCATAACCTTACTATTTGGGTTCTTCCCCTCTTATCTCCAGAAAATAGTCCATAACACTGTAAAACTGGGAACCGAGCAAACAGATTTGATTTCATATTTCCCCAGAAAGTCGTGGTGCAACATATACCCTGACCGGATACGCAGTTCACTTCCGCTCCCCAAACTGGAGTTATTCCCCAGTAGAGTAACGAACAACTGAAGCTCCTAAAACTCTATTTCTCCCAAGACAGAGACTAGCACTCCCCCAACGAAGTCCTCCTCAAAAACAGGTATACGAGTTCTCGCAAAGGAATCTCTTACGCGATCGGCACTTCTTCAGATGGCATCTTTAAGCCCATCTCCGATAATTCTCTAGCGACTTCCAAATGGCATCTATAAGCCCATTCCTGATATCCTAAATCCAGTATCAATTCATGCGAGTGCAAATTTCTGGGCACTCTAGTGTTCAATCACCTTCCACATTCAGATCACGAAAGGCAGACAACCAATCTATATCTTCAAGTTTAAGAAGATTTAACAGGGGCAGCTGTTGTACCCCAAAATTTTCCGTCCCATATTTCTCAACGCATGGCAAGTGAGGTCCCCAAATTGCTCAAGGAAGTTCAAGAGTTGACCAGACAAACTCTCTCGTAAGGCAGTATACCCCAAATTAGGGTTTCTATTTTAATTAAGATGTGTGAACCACAAAGGACTCAAATGCTCACCGTTGTCCTAGTATGTCCTCAACATCATCCATGTCAAAGTTTCAAGCCTTGCAGAAGAAGTTTGCTCAGTCAACCCGTCAAATTCCTGAAAATCAATTGTACTAGGTCAAAAGTCAATTGTGGCCCACATACAGTCAAACTTCAAGATTTTTGGTCAACATCCTCATTTTGAAGTATTATTCATCATTTGATCAAGGGTTTATCATGATTCCTCAAGGATTGCTCATAATTCATCAAAACCCAAAAGTTGCTAAATTAGGGTTTTGTAGGAAAAGTCAACTCAACTTTGACCAAACATAACTTTCTCATACTTTATCAGAAATGACCCATCCAAAGCTCATTTTGAAGAAGATGCAATTCCTTACAATTCATATTCAGCTCCCAAGTTCAGAATATTCACTCACAAAAGATATAAATTTTGACATTATAGGTCCTTTTGAAAAGTCAACAAAAACACCTTTTGAGTCAAGGCTTCACACGTGAACATAGAAGACTCTCTTGAGATGATACCAAAAGGGTTGCTTAGAGGACGTCCTAAGATTTCTAAAAAGTCCAAGAACACCTCTATAGGGTCAAAATTGAGAGAGTTATGCATTAGCCAAGTTGACCATTTTTGCAAAATTGCCAAAAGTCAAATGTGCTCAAATTTGCATTTTTTGCTAAATGGACCCAACTTTTTATGCTTGCACATCAATTATAACATGGTCCACGACCCAAATGTGCACTCACATGTTATTTTCTTCATTATTTATTTTATTTTGATTTTTTATTTATTAGAAATTGAATTAAATCAAATAATTGGTAAATAATGGCAAAGATTTGTTTTGATTGGATTTTTGGACAGAATCACAAGCTCATAATGCTGGCATATCAGAATCAAATCATATCAATGGCAATTGGTACAAGAAAGGCATGATTGGCATGAAAATAGAAAGATATCATATATATTGAAAATCAAATCAAGTCTTGGATAAATGCAAAGATTTAATCCAAGTTTGTTAACCTAATTCACTCTAGGTTATATAATAAAGCTTTGTAGATCAGAATGCAAGGGGTTGGAGGCGTGAAACTGCCAGAAGGAAACTCAGAATTTTTGATAAAAAAGTGAGATCCAAGTTCTGGAATAGAGGGCTAATCAAGGAGTTTCAAATCCATAAATCAATTCTTTGACATCTCAGGAAGCATTCCCAATCATTTGCAGGCGCCAGAACATCCAAAATCACTCCCTATCATTCTCACGGTTTGCAAATTTATTCAAATTCAACTACTGTAATTCTTGCATCTTTAGCATGTTTAAGTTACATATTTGTGTTCATCATCATGTTTGCAATGTTTCTGGATAGTTTGATTTAAGTTACAGTGCAGGAACAAGCTTTTGCCATTGTTAGGGTTTCGTGCTCCAATTTGGGGTTTTGGGTTTCAAGCAAAATTAGGCTTGATAATGGGTACCATGAGGATCAGAACGTCAAACCCAATTGACCCATGGTCCCCAATTGAATTTATATTATGTGTGCTTGATTCTTGAATGACACAGGTTTCAGCAACAGACTTGCGTCTGTAGGTAAAGGTTCAGAGCCTAAAACGATAGTTCCAATAAAGAAGACAACAGCGTGTCACAATCTGACTGGCTGGTTTAAATTATGGCGCGTTATTCTGGCAAGAAACTTGTTTTTATGATATATTATTTGTTTTTATTGTATTAACAAGTTAACATCCAGCGCAGTTGGTCAGAAGAAGGAAGTCAGAAGCTCATGATTCTGGGTTCGATCCCAGGCGTGAGCTTTTGGCATTTTCTCATTTGTTTTCACCAGATCTAGCACATGCACCTTCTGAGGGTCATCTTCTGGATCCATCAGCCAGAACCAGATCCAGTGCACCTCACCTTATGAGGGTCATCATCTGTTGGATCCATCAGCCAGAACCAGATCCAGCGCACCTCACCTTCTGAGGGTCATCATCTGCTGGATCCATCAGCAAGAACCAGATCCCACGCATCACATCCTCTGAGGGTCATCATCTTCTGGATCCGCCTCCAGCCAGATCTGCTGACAACAGGCCCATTTGGTTTTTTTACTATTTTCATTAATTCTTTTTCTTTAATTATTTTTTTTAATCAACACAAAAATTGTTTTATTAAATTAACCAATTAAAAATTTACAAAAAAAGATTTATTTTCTTAATAAATGTTTTTTTTATTAATTAGTTTAATTAATTTAGGGCAACGTTAATTTCTTTCACAATTAAAATTCAAATAGAAAATTAGGTTAATTCTTGATTTAATTTTTTCTCCTTTTTCTCAAATAAACAAAAACACAAGAAGATAGGTTAACTAAATTAATTTATTTTCAAAATTTGAAATTAATTAGAACTTAGGATTTCTTTTTAAATTCAATTATTTCATTATTTTTCTCAAATAACAAAATACGACAAAAACATTTTTTTAATCAATCGTAAATAGGACTAGTCAAAGGGTCAAAACCCTAATCGCCTTGCATTTAATTCGCCGCGCGCTTATTATTATTTTGCCAATATTTTTGTAACTGCTCACTGGTTTGTAATAGTTAATTTAGGGTTTTTATTTACTGTTAAATCCCCGGGTTTTTTGGCTATGTAATTAATCCCCCTCCCCGAAGCCTTGTAATAGTGTAGATCTATTTTCTCGCATTTTTAACTCCTGCAAATATTTAACTGTTTAGATGTATGCTAATAGGATTGTATGGCAAGAATGCATGACAAATTAATACGGTTAGAAAACCCTAATGCGCAAAGATAAATAACTGAAACAAATCACTCACACATATCACTCTTATGGTATACTCTCACTTCGGTTGCCTTCGGTAAACAATCATTAAGTATAGGGTATCTTAGTGGTTGCCCTCCAGTCTAAAAAGATCAAGTTGCCGCGGAAATGTTGCCTCGGAAATGTTGCCTCGGAAATGTTGCCTCGGAAATGTTGCCTCGGAAATGTTGCCTTGAGAAAGATCTTAAGACTCTAGGGTTATTACTAAGGTATCCTAATATTGCTTTAGTGATCGTACGTCCCTTTCAAATTTACCCTTACCAATTCCAACGAAGGTGCTACCTATTTCTCAATAGTAGGATAGTGCTGTCTAAAGGAAACAAGAATAGAAACAATCTTTTTTCGAGTAAGTAGATGCTAGTAGGTACTTGCTCAAGTAAAAAAATTTCACACTTACACTTTTCAAACAAATTTTCAAAACAACTTTGTCACACACTTGAGGACTGATACAAGGGTTATCACGAAGTAAAACATTTTCAAAAACAAAGCACACACACATATAAGCAATTTTGCGAAAACCATGGAAAACCATGGATAGAAAGGGTGCTAACACCTTCCCTTTCTATAATCTACCCCCTGTACTCAAAATATCTCGAAAAAGGATTTTTTCTATACTTTTTTCCTTTCCGGTTGGATGAAATAAAAGTCGGTGGCGACTCTTGCTTACCGTGACATTTTGCGAAAACAAAACGCAAAACGCAAACCAGTATTAAACAGTCGATTCTGCCACCGTATCACACAACCCTTTAAAAGTCCTAATTGAAGCATGGGTTAGTTCGAAAGCATATTGTTACAAAAGGTATCCTGACTCCTGTAAGGCTTTACTCAAAATCCAAAGTTGAATTACAAACTTCTTTACTTGCTAAAAACACATTTTTCAAAACTTCAAGACAAGCATAAACTTTGCATTTATTTGAATATCACTGTTTGCATATGGCTATTTGTTTGACAGCGGAGAAAGTCACACAACGAATATCCAGTGAACGAAAGCTCTCTCAGTGAATAAAATCACTTCAAGTAGGATGACACTCCCATTGACAAATCTCCTATTAACAAGGGGACATGACATGCCACTATCCAGCACACCTGGGGAAGTCCAGTCAAGATTCCAGGAAACCTCTCAAAAAGTGCAGAGTAACCAGGGGAACATCTCCATCTCCATCACTTGGGGCATTGAACGGAAATCTCAGCAAAGGGTTACGTACAATCAAACATTTTTGGCAATACCACAAACATTTGCTACTAGGGGGCAATAACAAGTCTCCCCAAAGTCCTTCTCATAGGATAATTTCCCAGCAAGAGTTTAACCTCTGAAAACCTTTCCCTAGATGAGACAACCTCAAGAATCCTCGAGGACTTTCCTCAACGAAGTCATCACCTCTCTAGCAGACCGACAACATAGTTTATTTCCCCAACAAATGGCAGGATTCCCCAGCTTGAGGTGGCCTTTCCAACTACTACAAAATCAAAGGACCACAACTCCCTTTCCATAGTAGACTACTCTACAATCCCCAACAAGTTACTGTGAAGCCTGGACCCAACCAAACATTAGTTCAACTTCGACTCCCTAGTAGAGCAAAAGACGACTAAGACCCCTAAACTCTTTTTCCCCAAATAGGAATCAACACTCTATACAGAGCTTTCAACATCTCCCAGTGGAGTTCTCCTCAAACAAAAACAGGAATCCCCGGTGGAAACATTCTGAACAAAGTTTGAAGACACACTTACATCTCAATAACATTCATAGCATATGCATACAAAATACATATAACACAAATCTCATTTATTTTGAGAATATCATTACACAATGTATACATCATGACATTGCATAAAACTAACTCTTTACCTTTTCAGGAAAGATCGATCAACAGATAAAGGTTATCATCCTTTTGGAGTAGTATTCGTCAAAGATTCCTTCATTACCTTTTGGATTAGCAGTCGTCAAAGAATCCTTCATTACCTTTTGGAGTAGAAGTCGTCAAAGATTCCTTCATTACCTTTTGGAGTAGCAGTCGTCAAAGATTCCTTCATTACCTTTTGGAGTAGAAGTCGTTAAAGATTCCTTCATTACCTTTTGGAGTAGCAGTCGTTAAAGATTCCTTCATTACCTTTTGGAGTAGCAGTCATCTAGATTCCTTCATTACCTTTTGGAGTAGCAGTCGTTAAAGATTCCTTCATTACCTTTTGGAGTAGCAGTCGTCAAGATTCCTTCATTACCTTTTGGAGTAGCAGTCGTCAAAGATTCCTTTATTACCTTTTGGAGTAGCAGTCATCCAGATTCCTTCATTACCTTTTGGAGTAGTAGTCGTTAAAGATTCCTTCATTACCTGCTGAGGTAGTAGTCATCCAAGATTCCTTCATTAACTTCCGAGGTAGTAATCGTCCAAGATTCCTTCATCATCCTACTGAGGCTGTAGTCATCCAAGATTCTTTCACCATCCTGCTGAGGTTGTAGTCATCCAAGATTCCTTCATCATCCTGCTGAGGTAGAAGTCATCCAATATTCCTTTATCATCCTGCTGAAGTAGTAGTCATCCAAGATTCCTTCATTACCTTCTGAGGTAGTAATCGTCCAAGATTCCTTCATCATCCTTCCGAGGTTATAGTTATCCAAGATTCCTTCATCATCCTACTGAGGTAGAAGTCATCTAAGATTCCTTCATCATCCTGCTGAGGTAGAAGTCATCCAAGATTCCTTCATCATCCTACTGAGGTAGAAGTCATCCAATATTCCTTTATCATCCTGTTGAGGTAGAAGTCATCCAATATTCCTTCATCATCCTGCTGAGGTCGAAGTCATCCTAGATTCCTTCATCATCCTGTTGAGGTTGTAGTCATCCAAGATTCCTTCATCATCCTGCAGAGGTAGAAGTCATCCAATATTCCTTCATCATCCTTTTGAGGTTGTAGTCATCCAAGATTCCTTCATCATCCTGCTGAGGTTTTAGTCATCCACGATTCCTTCATCATCCTGCTGAGGTAGTAGTCATCCAAGATTCCTTCATCATCCTGCTGAGGTTTTAGTCATCCACGATTCCTTCATCATCCTGCTGAGGTTGTAGTCATCCAAGATTCCTTCATCATCCTGCTGAGGTAAAAGTCATCCAAGATTCCTTCATCATCCTGCTGAGGTTGTAGTCATCCAAGATTTCTTCATCATCCTGCTGAGGTTGTATACATCCAAGATTCCTTCATCATTCTGCTGAGGTTGTAGTCATCCAAGATTCCTTCATCATCCTGCTGAGGTTGTAGTTATCCAAGATTCCTTCATCATCCTGCGGAGGTAGAAGTCATCCAAGATTCCTTTATCATCCCGTTGAGGTTATAATCGTCCAAGATTCCTTCATCATCCAGCTGAGGTAGTAATCGTCCCAGATTCCTTCATCATCCTGCTGAGTCCAGATACAATCACCTTTGGATGGCATCTTTAAGCCCATCTCCAACAACTATCCATTACCTCTCAAAATGGCATCTTTAAGGCCATTCCCTACATAATCAACTAACACATCTTCAAGTGCAAATTTTATGGGCACTCTAGTGTTCAATCATCTTCCACCTTCAAGTGACGAATGGCAGAATTACCAATCTAACTCTTCAGGTGTAAGAAGATTGAACAGGGGCAACTGTTGTACCCCAAAATTTCCCCTCTCATTTATCAAGGAATCACCCTGGATCCCCAAGTTTGCTTCCATCCAATTCCAAGCCTTGAACTGCAATTTTCCAAGAAAAGTCATTCACAAGGGCAGAATGGTCATTTGCACACTGAGAAGTCCAACTTTGACTTTTGATCAACATCAAATCTCAAAAATCATATTTCATCAAGACATGTTGGAATATGAAGTTTGTTTCGAAGGAGCATGCTATACAAGCTCAGAACTTATGATCCCGAACTAAGCCTTGTTGTAGAATCTCACGTTGCAGGATTTCTGGTTGTGATAAGTCTCATCGTCATTAATGCTCACAACCACTTTCTGAGTCTTTATCCAAAGGATTTTCGCCACGTGTGCCTCTACTGTCTTGGGATAGCAACTTTGATACTAAGCCCATGCTTTTCTTTTTTCTTTTCCTTAATTCCTGCTAACAACCACCATGATTGCTTCAAAGAACAAGGCAACGCTTTAGCGTATGAGGGATATATAACGTTCTGGTAAGAACTTGACCAAATCCCAAAATCTTGTTTGAACAACCTGCTGCAGACCTATAACCAACAGCTAATTTATCCTACGCCTGCATCCCATAATTGCACCAAACTAGCATACCAAAGTAGTGATGAAAAAGCAAAGGATAGGTATGCCAATAGTGTTTAAAACTCATTTGTTTCCCCCCAAAACCATAGGAAATTCATCTATAAATACTTTGCTCCATCACACGTTCAAAAGGCTGGCTTTTGGAGAGAGAGATTGGCCAAAAGAGAGAAAAGGAAGTTGTGAAACCTTTATAAAAATCCAGAATTCTCATACACAAAAATAAACCTTTGTTCTTCCTTTTGAATCAAAGAACTTGGAATTTTCTCTTCCATTACTCTTGCTGATTGCAGAACATCCAAAGGCAGCCACTCAAAGCTCCAACCACGCTCCAGATTCAAGGTAAGTCTTTCTGACCTTTGCATTTTTTATTCAGAACATCATTAAACATGTAAATACCATAGTATTAATGTTGTTTATATCATTGCATGAATAGAAAACTATGGATCAGAACTTCTTGATTAGGCCTAAACTCATATTTAGGATTAGAACTTCTATAAACTGTTGTGCTGTTATCCTTCAGATTTGCTGTCTAAAAAGAATTGAATAAGTTGCTGACGTGCTGATTAATATGGGAAAAGAGTTGAAATGTAATATAGAACTTCTGATTTTTACATGCTGATAACACACAGAACTTCTATAATTTTTTCTCACTGTTAACACACACTGAACTTCTGATTCTTACATGCTGATAACACACTGAACTGATAATGTTCACTCACTGGCTCAACACAACAGTGAACTTCTGATGACTCACTCACTGTTCCAACATAACACAGAACTTCTGAGTTCTCCTTACATGTCAAATACACTGAACTTCTGATATTTCCATCAGTTGTTTTCAAACACTCAAAGTTTCTGATTTTCACATGCTGACAATACATAACTTCTGAAATTTACTCACTGTTTTAGCGTAACACATAACTTCTGACTCTTGGTTCACTGGCTGAACACCACCCAGAACCTATGTGTTTTCCCTCTAACGTTTTTTGCAGGACTTCAGAATGTGCAACCCATAATTTCTGCGTTTTCCCTCTAACGTTTCTTACAGGACCTCAGAGTTTACCAGTTCAGAACTTCTGATGCCCACTGACGTTCCTTTCTGAGTCATCATGCGCCTGGCTTTAAAACTTCTGATCCTTGTTTTTCTTTTCTTGCAGTAGCACGCTTTTTCTATCTTTCATTTATTTTCCTTTTCATCATTTTTAATATTAACATAAAAAGACATAAAAATATTTTTCTTTTATTAATTCATTTCTTTTTCATTAAGATAAAAAACCATTTTCTAAACAAGTCCATTTTACATCTTTTGTACATTATTATCCATTCAATATGGTTGTAATAGTAACTTAGGATTTAATTTTATTTGCAATCCCCATTCGTAAATATGTACCCCCATCCCCCAAATATTGTAATAGCGTAGGACTTTACATTTCTGCACTTTTATTGCTTTCATATATTGTTAGTAATTAGGGTGTCTATGGAAAGATAAAATCAACAAGTAGATAACCCTAATCGAAGATTAAATGCATGCAAATCAAACACACTATTCACACATGCACCCTTGAGGTTAACTCCACTTGTTACCTAAAAATGGTCATGTTATGCATGTGGGGTGTCTTAGCAAAAACAATCGAAATACAAGATCATAGTCCCTCGATGACGCTATAAATTTTGCCTTTCAAAATGATCTTAGTCCCTCAAAAAGAAATGCTAAGATACCTCACAACATTGCTATCATGGTTATACGATGACCCGCGCCCGTCCTTTCACATCCAACGACGGGGCTTCTTACCAAATCAATGGTAAGATAGCCACATCTAAAGGAGGAGGAAAAACACATCTAAGACCTTTTGAGTAGGTAAGTTCGCTCTTATTTACTCGCTTGCTCACAACAAAAATATTTTATACACCAACACTTTCCATTTGAAACATTTTCAAAAGATAACACTTTGTACGCTTTCTTACAGAAACGAGAGTCATTACAAAGAAAACCCTTTTCAAAATCACTTTCAAAAACACATCCCACAAACACCTCTTTGAACTATTTTCAAAATAAAACTTTTTACACATTCTTATAGAAACGAGAATTATTACAAAGTTACATTTTCAAAATACTTTCAAAACCCACACCACAAGCACATTCAAACAAAAGCAAGTGATCTATCAAGTAACTAAGAGCCCATGGAAAACCATGGATGAAAAGGGTGCTAATACCTTCCCTTTTCATAATCTACCCCCCGAACTCAAGAAAACATCTCTAAAGGTCTTTCCTGTGCTTTTTCACCTTTCCTTTTTGGATAAAAGAAAAGTCGGTGGCGACTCTTGCTAAACCGCAACATTTGAGAACACAAACACAAAACCTTCAAGTCAGTTCTCCCACCGTATCACACTATGATGTTTGTAAATGATGTATGAATAAGAAATGTTGTTGAAGCATTTTGGTAGCTCTGTATAATATCTTGTTGGGGAAAATAAATCCCTGACTAGTGCTGGAGATGAAGAATATGTGTAATCTTCGGTCTTGCCTAGAATGTTCTCGCTGAGGATTCCTGCTCTCTGTTTGAGGAAACTCTGCTGGAGAATGTTGATTTCTTCTTGGGAAGAAGAGTTCAGGGACATCGTTCGTTTGTCGTTCTATTGGGGAACTTAATTCCTACATACCCTGTCTGGAGATAAAAGAGATGGATAATCTTTCAAGGTGATGCCTGACCGAGTTTCTGATATGGATGTCGACTCGTCTGGGGAGAATAAGGTTGAATGATATCTGGTCTGGTTTCAGATTTCGTAGCAACTCTCTGGGGATAGCATCCTGAATCTCTCTTTGTTGGAGAAAGAAATTTTGCTGGTGATTCGTAGTAGTCAGAGGAATAGACTTAAGCTAGGGAGATTGGATTTTGTTGGGGAAATAAACCTTGTTGGAGGAATACCCTACTGGAGAAATACTCTGCTGGAGAAATACTCTTCTAAAGAGACGAGCCCTGCTGGAGAAGAGAGTTCTGCATGGGATTTTATAGTTTTAAAGAAATAAACTCAGTTGGGGAAGAAAATTCCTATGAACTGTGTTGATGATATGATCTCTGATGAGGATTGGGACTCTGTGGGTTGGCAAAAATTTTCGGGAAAAGATCATACTCATTTGTCCGCTAGGGGGTCTTCTGGTGAGTATGTTTATATTAACAGCTGAAAGATGCCCCACTTTCTGTTTAAAGACACATTAGACATGTCGAGCATGTATCTTTGTTGAAGATGAAATTATGAAGGTAGCTCTGTGGGGATTTATGGATGTCTTGAACATTATCTCAACTTCTAGAACCCTCGGTAAATGCTAATCAGGGTGATGAGTCTTCTACTGATAGACAAGTAATAAGACACTGGGACATAATCATATGCTTTAATCCCTAAATTTTGCCTGGACCGCCCTTTCGAGTTTTCAGCCCACCGGGATACCCCTTCTTGCCAAACCGCCATTTCAGGTTTTCGACTTGTCGGGTGTATAATTTATTATATATTCCTAATTTTTCCCCGAACCCTTTTGGTTCGTCGGGATGCCCATATTTTTTCCTAGGCCTGACGACCTAGCGGGTCTCTTATACGCGTAGTTTTTTTACTATGTCCATATTTACAGGGTGCGGAGAATTTTCACTGTAAGTGTTGTAGCATACCAGAGAATGTTTTCTTGATCGTACATGACCATTTGCTAGAACTCATGTTCAATGCCCCGAGTGATTCAGATGGAGGTCTGCCCCTGGCTATTCGACACTTTTGAGAGATTTCTTGAAGCTTGACTTGACTGCCCCTATATCAGTTAAACACCATTTCATGCCCCTTGATTATGTAAAGCCTGTTACTGGAAATGTCTTTCCATTTGAGTTGATTTTGTTCATTGAGAGGATTTCCGTTCATTGAATATTCGTCGTGCGAATTTCTCTGCTGTCGAATAATTAGTCATATGCAAACAGTGGTATTAAAAATGCAAAGCTTATGTCTGTCTTGAAGTTTTGAAAATTCATTTTTAGTAAAAATAGAATTTTGTAAGAATATGAATTCAACTTAGATTTTATAGTAAGCCTTATAGGAGTCAAAATTCCTTTTATAATAGTATGCTTTCGAACTAACCTATGCTTCAGTTAGGACTTTTAAGGGTTGTAACATGGCATGGTTCACGGTTTAAGAAGCAAATGAAAAAAGGCTCAAAATTTATTTGTTCCCAACCCGTTCTCCATGATGTTCTTCAGCCCTATACTCAGTTAATTGTGCGTTTAGATTCCAATTGAGTCAGGAATGATATTTTGGTGATGGTTCAGATACTGGAAGTTTATTTGAGAAGACGGTCATTTTTTGTAACATTTTTCCTTTTGTTGAGGATTTGTAGCGACCTCTTTTTGATTTTATTATCTCTAAGTTTTTCCTGAACTTTTTCTTCTGTTACACTCAGTGGGATGCCACAATTTTTTTCCTAAGTCTCCTTCATAGGTTTTGACTTAGTGGGCTTTTCTTTGGAGAGATAATGACTGCATGTTTTACGGGGAACCATCGCCACCTTTTGATTTGGAAGGACGTCTTCGATACTATTTGTTGTGTACGAAGTGAAACTTGTGACTAAATGCACATTTGAATTAACTCAGAAAATACCCTGCCCCTGGTTATGATTAAAGGTTTCAATTTGTGTGAAAAAGAAAACTCCTACTTCTTAGGATCAAAGGGGTTGACTAGGGATTATCTTCCTTATAACTCCAATGTTTAGGATTTGAAATAACGCATGTACATCGTCATCAAGGTCTGTTCAAAAGCATACTGTAGAGATTATGGTATCATTTTCGTCATCCTCCCTCTAAAGGCTTATAAATTTTAATTGAGAGTTGAATATCATAAAAAGCATAGTTTAAGTATAGTGAAAACAAATGGATTAATTTAAGACAAACATATGAAATGCATTAATGAGTATAACCAAAGTATGACATAAAGATAAGTGTTTGAACAAACAAAGAGATTACAAATGAAAAGTTGAATGAACAAAAAGCTTCTCCACCTGAATTTGTCACTTTAGATGGTGTGCCTTTGAGGGATGACAGAAAAGCTCAATCTGATCATCTTGTGTGAATTCCAACACTCCTTCGTCAATTAAGTATTGAATCTTACATTTCAACATCCAACAACTATCTGTATCATTCCCCAGACTGTTGGAGTGATATGCACACCTTGCATCATGATTGTAGCTAGGAGCAGAAGTATTGGGATTCTGAGGAGGATACTTCAACGTGACCAATTTCATCTCCAACATGTGTTGCAAGGCTTGTGACATTGGCATGTTGAGTTTGGTATTTTTCCTTTTGTATGTATCCTACTTATGCTGACTACCATGTTATTATTGGCGAGGTCGTTGTTGGGCTTGAAATGTAGTAACAATCTGGGAAGGCCTACTTTTAACCAAGCTAACTTCGTGTCTTATCGGAGTTTGATTGATGATTTGATTCCCAATTCTAATCGTTTGTCCCATGCAGTTGTATTCGTCCTGATGAAGTTTGTTGATGAGAATTCTTAACTCTTCTTGTCCCCGAGCTAAGTTTTGGATAAGAGCCATATGATCCATCATCTGGATTCTCATATTTGCCATCTCACCTAACAATTGTTCTAACTGATCATCCTTGTTGTCTTCGGGATTCTTGGTGAGGAGTGCTTTCAATTCCTCCAGCCCCTTGGCTAAGCTTAGGAATATCTCCTGGAATTGTGCATTTTGAGCTTGGAGATCTCTGACGGTCTATTAGAGAGCCATTTTTCTGCTAAAATAAACAACAAGAAAATGAGAAACATGTCTTAAGAATACATGTTATGTAATGACATGTATGATATGTAGATGCAATATTTTCAAGGATCTCGCAGGATAAACAAAAGTGAACTGTTAGAAGTTGCTGCAACTTTGACTGGAGAACTTCGTGTTGTTGAATGTCCTTCTGTGAGAATCAAACTCACCATGTCGAGTGAGTCCTATCCTTTGACTCAGAATAATGCACTTCGGTCTTTGACGACATCTAGTTAGAGGAAAATAAATCCCCTTGCCCATTGCTAGACATCGGTTCATGATACTTTGGTGGCATTCGGTTAGAGGGAAATGAATCCTCCTACCCCTTGCTAGACGTCTGGTTCATAATAAGCCTACATCACAGACTCCTGAGGTCCTTGAAATGGTTAACGAAAATTCTATGGCATGATGTCATGATGTGTATGCTATGCACCAAGCAAAAGTGTAAGGTGATGAAAACAAATATGTCTTGCAAGAAGTCCAAGTTATTGGATAATGAATACAAACAAGTCCTGCAAGGAATTCATGTCCTTAGATAATGAATACAAACAAGCTCTGCAAGGAGTTCAAGTTGTCAGATAATGAGTGCAAACAAGTCACATAAGTAGCCTTAGGTTTAAAGGCTTGCATGGAGTTTGTAGGTAAGTACCCTCTTGATTTTTAGTTGGCTTAACCTGTCCTAAGAAAAGTAATCGGGTTCTAGGAGCCTCAATATCACTGATCTTTCTCCCTGACATTGTTTCAGCACAAGCATCTGATTTGTGATTGAAATATCCCGAGAGTCTGATCTCAATGAGTGTAGCATCGAGTATCAACCATCTTCAGTCTGCACCAAAGCCATCTATCTCACTACTTTCTAACGGCTAAGTTGTGTAAACTAAGGTTCTACAGTCAGTTAATGCTTATGACACCACACGAAAGCCTAGTATGCTCCCCGACTAACTTGAGGGATACTGTGATACGGTGGGAGAACTGACTTGAGGTTTCGCGTTTGTGTTCGCAAATGTTTCGGTTTAGCAAGAGTTGCCACCGACTTTTTATTTTATCCTAAGGAAAGGTCAAAAAGCACAGGAAAGACCTTTGAGATGTTTTCTTGGGTTCGGGGGGTAGATTATGAAAAGGGAAGGTGCTAGCACCCTTTTCATCCATGGTTTTCCATGGGCTCTTAGTTACTTGTTTTAGATCACTTGCCTTTGCTTTTCAATTGTTTGAAATGGTGCTTTGTGTGTGTGGTTTTGAAAAATGTTTTGAAAAAGAGGCCTTGACTAGGCAACCTTTGTAATGATTCTTGCTTGAATATAAACGAAGGTGTGTGTCTTTTTGAAAAGATATTTCAATGTTTTGAAAGTTGTTTTGAAATTGTGTTGTGAGGTGTGTTTGAAAATGGCAAGGATGTTTTGCAAGCTTTTGATCAAGTAACTAAGAGTTGTCTACCCTATTTTACTCAAAGATCTTTCTTATGTTTTCAACCCTTTTGACAGTGTTATTTCACCATTGTGTTTGGTGAACAACCTTGTGTTAGGATGTTAAACGGGACAGGCGCGGGTCATCGCATACAATCATTGAAAGCAACTTGTGAGACGCTCTAGCAATTTTGTAAGGGACGAGATCGTTTTATCGAAGGCAACATCGAGGGTCATCGAGGGACTACGATCTTTGTTTACCGAAGGGGCATTTGCTAGAGTCTCTCATACTCGAGGGACATGATTGCTTTTTCTGAGGCAACATGCGAGGTTACCCTAGAGGTGCAAGTGTGAATTGTGTATTGATTTTCATGCATTTATTCTTATATTAGGTCATCTAGCGATTGATTTTAGATCTTCGCATACAAACCCTAATTACTATACAGTATATTGAAAGCAATAAATTTCGGGAATTTTAAGTCTAAGTTATTACAAAAAGGTATCCGGGGATGGGGGTACAATTATTTACAAATGGGGACGAGTCTCATAAGAATAATAATGTCCAAATATGTGTTACAACCAACTCGAACTGTCACAATTCAATGTAAAAAATTATAACAAATTATAAAATAAGGAAAATCAAAGAATTATGAGATGCATGTATTTATTTACAAATAAACAAATAAAATTTGACCTAATAAAGATTAAGTATTATTATTATTTTTTTCTATTAATTATGAAAAGAAAAGTTTTAAAGAAAGAAAAATTAATTAAATTAAAGCTTCTATTATTTACATATTTTTGTTAATCAATAATTAGGGTTAAAGAAAACCAAAAAAATTATATAAATTAAACTAAATATTCTTTTTTTTTTTGTATTTTTATTATAAACAAGATTAATAATAACTTTAACCAAAAGAAAGTAAAACAAAATTTATTTAGTATTTGTATTAACTAAAAGAAAGAAAGTAAATTAAAAAAGTATTAGTTTTGAAGAGATAAAAAAAAGAGACGAGCTTAGGAGTTTGTGGCCCAAATGAAACAAAAGAAGAAGAACAAATTAGAAAGAAAAAGGGGGTGCGTGCTTAAGTGAAAACGTTGGGCTTTAGGAAATTTGGGGCGAACAGGCCCAGGGTGAATTTGTACAATGTTTTGTTAGGGTTCAACATTGTGTTCTTAGAATTAGGGTTAATGTGCTTTGGCTACAGCGGCGCCATTTCTCTCACTTTCGTTCTTCTTCTTCGTCTCTCTTAGTCACGATGCACACTGATTCTCTTAAGCCTTAAGTCACCGGAGCGCCGCCCTATCTCACTCCCTTCCTTCTCATAGTGGCCCACGTTTTTTGTTTGAACGGTACGAATTGTTATCCTTTGGGTTTTACAGTTTCAATGTTTGTTTATTGATTGCTTGCATGTTTTAATCTATGGCTTTTGTGGTGTTTGATATGCAGTAAAAGGAGTTGAGAAAAACTTACCTTGAACATTTTTTTGTAAAATGGAAGGAGGGAGATGTGAGACCGGCCGGTGGCACTCCTTGGAGGCTAGACGAAGGATGGAGATGATGGTTGCGCTTTGGCTTCTGGTATCTTTTGCTGTTTGTCCCTTTAAGATTTTGAATGTTTGATGATGATGATTTTCTGAGAACTTGCTTGCTTCTGACTTTTGTTGATGATGAACACGTTTCTGAAACCCTATGTTGTTTTACTTCTAAAACTCTTCCTCTTTCTTCTTGGCTCTGATTGTTTGATGATGATCTTGATTCTGAAAACTCTATTTGCTTCTGAATCTCTTCCTTTCTCCTTGCTGAATATTGATGATGAGTTTCTGAAACTACTGTGTAGTTTTTTTGCTAATGATGACAAATGTTTGAAGCTCCTTATTCTTTGTTGATTTTGAATGTGATGTTTAGTGATGAAACTTTTTTCTGAAAAAAACTTGTTTTGATTCGTTTCTGAAACTCTTCCATTTCTCTTATTGAATGCTGAGGATTAATGATGAGAGTACCTTTGATACTTCCTTTTGTTGGTTTGAACTTGTTTATGATAGTTGATGATGAAGCTTTTTACAAGCTCCTGAAACTCTCTTTGTTGATAACTTATTTGGTAGCAGGCTTGATGATTTTGATTCTTGGAACTGTTTGTTCTTGGCTTGGAGTTTGTTTGGGCAAACTTGGCTTGTTTGATTCACTTACAGTTCTGCTTGCCTTTGAGTTTGTATTTTGCAGTTTGAGATGCAGGCTTGCAGTTTGAAATGCAGACTTGCAGTTTGTTGTTTGACTTGCAGTTGGAACTTCCGGTTTGGTAAGGCTTGAGTTTTAGACTTTGGCTTTTGTTTTAAACTGCTTGGTTAATGGCTGTGCAGTTTGGTACAGGTTATGCACAATTTTGGTTATTTTGGTTAACTTGCAGTTTGATACAGGTTGTGCACAGTCTTGCAGGTTTGGCCTGGTTGTTTGTTACTTTGAAGGGCTTGTTTTGCAGCTTGCTTGAGTTATGCAGGTTTTGAGCTGGCTTGTTTGCAAGTTGTTTAGGCAGGTTTGTTTGTACAGGTTTCGGCAAGCTTAGTTGTTTGTGTTGAGCTTGTGTAACTTGCAGTTTTGTTGGTATGAGCAAGCAGGTTTGCAAGCTTGAAATGCAGGCTTATGGTTTTTGTTAACATGTTTGAGCTTGAAAACTGTTTTGTTGTTTTCTCAGTTTGTGTTTAGGCTTATGCAGGTGTTTAGCAGGTTGGGGAGTTTTTAACTTTGAAGGGCTTTGTGGTTTTTCCTTTTCACAAAGTATTTTTCTCTTTTTTTTTACTGTTATGCAATTAGACTGTTATATATATCTTTTGTTATCTTTACTGTCTTTTACAGCCTGCCTTAGCCAAACTACAAACCTCTTCACTAGGTCCTCTCTTTCTCTCTCTCTCTCTCTCTCATAAGCACTTTTTGCTTATTATATTGTAATTTCTGAAAAGTTTGCCTAGGAAAATGATGATGGATTTGACAAGTCTCTTTGGCTTGTAACTTGGTTTATCTCTCTGCATTGTGTACTTTTGATTGCATATTTTCTGCATTGCGTACTTTGCCTTGACAGTTTGCATCTAGTGGGTTTGTAACTCAGTTTGCTTATGCTTGACAGTTTTGAATATTGGTGCCTTGGTTTGCCTTTACAATGCCTATGTTTGACAGTTTTGCATTACTGCATTTTGGTTTAGTTTGCAGTATAATTTGCTTTGTAATGCAACCTTGTACCTTTGTATTTGAACCATGTTTTTGCATCTAGTTTGACATGCTTGAATTTTATTTTTACTTTTCTCTTTGTGAACCAAGAAGAGTAATCTTCTTGTGATTTGCAAAGAGAAAAAATAAAAACATGATAAATCAAATAGCATTCTGATTCCGCCGGCGAACTTTAATGATGATTTTCTTTTTTCCTTTTCTGCTTGAAAATTCTTATACTAATTTCTTTTTCTCTGTCTTTTGCAGGTAAGTACCAATTGGATGATAGAGGAAGCAGTAGAAGCCAAAGATCTTGAGCATGGGAGCACTTGAAGCTTAGGAGATTAGGCTTAGAAATAAATAGATTTTTCATTTGTTGTAAACCATTATTATTGTAAATACTGTAAGTTGTAAATTTACAATATCCAAATAAATTTTGTAACAACATTTGAAATGAATAAAAAGTCTTTATCCAAAAGAAATTTCTACTCTCAAATATCTTCCAATCTTTCCCTTTTCCTCTTCACTTTTATTTAAGATTCCTGATTAAACAATGACTAAAATTGCATTCCACCATTTCCAATACAGATGACTTAAAAATCCAAGTAATCCATAAAAACTCTGCAATCTCTTTGCATCAGTATTCCAATCAACATACACGTTGTGTATTCTAAACAAACAAGCATTTCCATTAACTGGCAAAGATTTCACTCCACTAATAAGCAGATGCCTTAATGTTCCAAACAAAAGTCTCAGCTCTTATCCCAGATAATTAGGTTTTGAGAAACAACCAGTAAACTTGAACAAGTGTGAAAACAATGTAGCAGTTAACTGAATTTCTGAGGATTCAATTTCTTCTGAGAAATGCGAGAGAAAACCCTAATTCTGGATTGTCTGCTAAAGAAAAGTCTGTTTGATCGATTCTTGAGCTAATCTTAAAAATCAGAGAAAACCCTGGGATTGTAATGTTCTTGTGAAAAAGGGAGGGCAAATTTTGGGGTACAACAGATACCAATACAAACCAATGTGTTGCACTAAAGTAGCCATCACTTCAACCATATCAGTATACGCCGTAGAGTTTCCAAGATTTATTGCTACTTACCTAAAATGCCCCCATATCCGAGTATAGGATCCTTACAAAAAAATAAACCCTAGAAAAACCCCGAAATATAAAGCATACAAATCAAGCAATTAAAGCATTTTAAATGTGATCTAACTCTAAGGTAACCCTACTTTTAAATTCCCCAACAGAGTCGCCAGTTCTGTAATACGGTAGAAGAACTGGCTTTTGGTTTTTCATTTTATTGCAAATGTTACAGATAACAAGAGTCTCCATCGACTTTTCTTTTATCCAAATAAAGGAAAGGGTGAAAAGAATAAGAAAGACCTTCGAGAATTTTCTGAGTAAGGAGGGTAGGTTATGAAAAGGGAAGGTGTTAGCACCGTTTTCATCGGTAGTTATCTATGGGCTCTTAATTGCTAGCTCACTTTGAAAATCCTTTGTGTTTGTGTACGTTTGAAAATATTTTGAAAATGCCTAAGTTTGGAAATTTTGTAATGATTCTCGTATCGTTGAGAATGCATACAAAATGTTTGTTTTGAAAATATTTCACAAAGGTGTTTGTGTGAAAAGAGATGTTTTTGTGAGCAAGCGATTAAAAACAATCTACCTACTCAAAAGTCTTTGTTCTTTTCCTCCTCCTTTAGATAGTGCTATCCTACCATTAGTTAGTAGGAAGCCTTATCGTTGGATGTTTGAGGGACAGGCGTGGGTCATCGTACAGTCATAAAGGCAACTCGTAGGGCACTTAAGCAATTTATCGTAAGGGACTAAGATCATTTACCGAGGCAGCATCGAAGGGTCGCCGAGGGACTACGATCTTTAACCGAGGGTCTTTGCTAAAGCGTCTCACGTTCGAGGGACATGATTGTTTTATCTGAAGGCAACAAGTGAGGTTACCGTAGAGGTGTGTGTGCGTGTGTGAAAAGTGATTTATTTTTAGTTATTTTGTCTTGATTAGGTTTTCTAGCGTTTTGTTTTAAATCTTTCCATACACGCCTATTAGCATACATCTAGCAAATATAAGGAAAGTGGTAAAATGCAGAAAAGAAATCTAAACTATTACAGGGCTTGAGGGAAGGAGGTACAAACCATAAAAAACTTATGGGAAAATAGAAAGCGAATAAAATCCTAATTAACTATTACAACCCTTTAGTAGTTACATACTAGTGAAAACTAATGCGAAATAAGTAAAGCACGAAGATTATGGAGAGAAACAGAGAAATTGTTTAACGGAAAATAACTGATGATTTGTCATAATGATTAATTGATTTGAATTGAGAAAAAACAATTAATTAAAACCTAAAATAAAAATCCAAAATTACATTTATAAAATTTTAATAAAAACCTAAAAAAGACTAAATTAATTTTAATTTAAGAAAAAAAGGAATTAAATTAATTATTATAAAAAATGATTGGTTAAATTAATTTAAAAAAAACCTAAAGTCTAAACTAATTTTAAATTAAAAAAGGAATTAATTAATATAATTATATTAAAAAGAAATAATAGTTATAAAAATAAAAAAGAATTGGGCCGGGCATAAAGGAATTTGGGGGGCGTGAGAAATAAGTCCATTAGGCCCAATGAACTCCAGCGTGGTATCCAGTAGGGGGCAACTCCAAAGGTCTCATGATGTACACTCAAATCTGAGCTCTGGATCTGACAGCATGAAGATCTGATGGTGATGAATTGAGGTGTATGTTGTGCGCTGGACTGACAAGCATTGGATCTGCAAAAATCACAAAACATAAAAATGTCTCACGCCTGGATCGAACCCAGGTACAGGCATAAGAGTGTCTTAAGGGAAAACGCTCTACCACTGGGGTGGTATTTACATTCGTTAGCATAATCAAATAATAATAATAAATATAAAACTTGATTTTAATGGTCGGGGAGTCGCCAGAGCCCTAGCTCCGATCGTCTTCTCCGGCGACCTGTAAAGTGAAAAACCTGCAAATTCAATATGTTAGTGATCAAAAAGATCATAGTACCCCTAATTCGACCCCCGGAGTTCAAATATAGGCTTAGTTTTGGCCAAAAGTTCCTGTATTGTGAGATTCGAACCACACGAAACCAATCAGAGCAACTATGGCATCTCATAGTTTTGACTGCATAGGATCATAATAGTGATCAAAACCTATTCAGAGGGAACTCATAAACACATTATTAGTAACAACAAGATTTAAAATGATGCAAAACTTATAATATGAATTTCAAAACATTATGTGATCGGAAATGCATGGTATGTCGTTTTCATGCGCTTTGGATCATGGTAACTAATCCAAACTTACCTTTTAATGCTCCCGAAAGTGAATAGGATCAAAAGTTTGGAATGAAAGTGGCTTGATCTTATGATACAACTTTGCACTTTTTCTTGGGAATTTTGTGAGTTTTAGAGGTGTGTTTGAGGCAATATTATTGTGTCTATTGCATCTGGTCTTGTTATGCTTATATAGAGGAAGGAGTAGGGTGAACAAATATGGAAAGAAGACAATGAGATCATGGCATGGATTATTTCCAAAAACCAATTGAAAACTTTCCCAAAAAAATGAAGATATGCTTCCATATAGGTCTCTCACGGTTTTGGCATGTTTGGCATGTGTTCTTGGGCCTCTATATGATTGAAATCAACAACCCATGCGCCTTGGCCCAATGCTTTTACATTTTATTTTATTTATTTGCATTTAAATGAATAAAAATTCAAATAAAAGAAATAAAAATCATAAAAATATGTGAATGGATTTAGAGGTCTTTTAACATACTTGAAACATGTTTGAACACCAAAAGTTAGGCCCACTAGTTCAAAATTTCAAGTTTGCTCACTTTGCATTTCATGCATTTAACCAAAATTTCCCAACTTTCAATGGTCATAACTCTCTCAATTTTCATCTTTTGAAGGTGATATTTGACTTTTTGGAATGTCCTTTACAATTTTTCTTTTTATCATTTTTGCATTTGGAGATTTTATCTTGATGTAAGTTGCCTTGACAAAAAATGTCTTTTTGTTGAATTTTGAAATGACCTATAATGTATGGGCCTATATCTATCAAATGAAGCACTTTTTGGACTTGAGCATACAAAAACAAAGTTTTAGAGAATTTAATCCCCTTCAAAATTATCTTTTGTTAGGTAAAAGTTTATGAAACATGTGAAAGTTATGTTTGGTCAAAGTTCAGTTGACTTCTTCTGAGAAAACCCTAATTTGGCAACTTTTGACTTTTGATGATTTGAGGGCTTTGCTTGAGGAATAATGATCAACCATTTATCAAATGATGAATATCACTTCAAAATGTTGACGTTGACCAAAAACTTTGAAGTTTGACTGTATGTTGACCATAGTTGACTTTTTACCCAAGATAGTTGATTTTCAATCATCTGAGCTATTGACTGAGCAAACTTGTGATGCAAGACTTGAAAATTGACATGAACATTGTTGAAGACCTACGGAGAACCATTGAAACCACTTTAGATCTTTTGGAACTTAATCTTCCTTGAGAAACACAAAACCCTAGTTATGGACCCATTGCTTAAGAGGAGAGTTTGTCTGATCAATTCTTGAGTATCCTTGTGCATTTGAGAAACCTAAAAGAATATCTTGAAGAAAATAGGAGGGGAAATTTTAGATTACAACAATATATGTTAGAGGTTTAAGATGGATGTTGGAGATAAAGGTTGAAAATGGAGGTTAAAGATGAAAAATATAGGCTGAAGGTTGGAGATGAAAAAGAAATGGAGGTTGGAAATGAAAAAAATAGAGGTTGGAGATTGAAGATGAAGAAAAAATGGAGATTGGAGGTTGGATATGAGGAAAAAAAATAAAAGTTGGAGATAAAAAATGGAGGTTGGATATTTAGGTTAGAGGATTGAGATGAGAAAAATTAGAGGTTGGAGAAGAGAAAAAAAATTGAGGTAGGAGGTTGGATATGGATTGAGGAAGAATAAGATTAATTTGTAAAATTATTATTTTTGGATTTCATCCTTCCAAACCATGTCATTAGTGCCACATCTACAACATTTGCCATGTTTCCTTTTTTGCAACTCCTCTTCAACATATTCAGTCTACTCTTGAGAAGGTAAATTCTGATCTTTTACCTCGTGATCCAACTTAGGAATTTTATAATATATCCATAAACATTTGAAGTGTATATACAACAATTTAGATTGATGTTGAGGCCATTATTGATCTTGTAAACTGATCTGGATTGGGCCTACACTTGCCCTTCGAACGGGAAGCCCAAAAATAGCCTAAGTTAGGGACCGTTGGGAAACTCCCCACCCGACCGTTGGAGGACGTGGCCCACGATCCCACGATAGCCATCTTAAACAGCCCTCCGGAAATCAAGGGTCCAACCCTGTTCTCGCGGAGCAGTTGACCAGGGGGGAGTTCACTTAATGGACTCCATACACACATAAGCCTTGGCAGTTCCTATTATTGGGCCTCAACATGGCCCAATAGTGGGAACCTTGGCCCAGCGCTGGGGGATATAAATACCCTTTCTCCTAAGAGGTTCAGATATTCAATTTAACATCTCTCTGAACTCATACTTTCTTACTCATTCCGCAACTTACTTTTCCATCAGAATGTCTTGCAGGTACCCCCCATCTCATTTAACTTCTGCCCGAGCTAGCTGTGACGGTCCATTTCCGATCCAGTAAGATCAGTGGAACCGTCTGTGGGAACCTTGCTTCCCCATATTCTATTTACTTGATACCAAAGCTAAACAATCCGTGACTGTCATGGATGACCAGACTCTAGAGAACATGAACGTTCGTATCATCGACGTCAACAATAATACCACCGGAAACAATGTCGGCCTCGACAACACTGGTACCCCCGACCATAACACAACCCCCAACATTAATATGCCTGGGCCTTCTGACTATAGAGACAGAGCAACTGCTTCATCATCATCACTGCCTCGTCGACTCGAAGATGATCGACCACCTCCCCAGAACTACCAACATGTCCAGTTCCATGAGGTCCCCGTTCCCGCCGGGGCAGACACCACGACCAGGGCACTGTTCGCGGCGGTAAATTAGACCAGCTACCTGATATTCTCCCAGGGAGAATGATTGAGGGCGCTCGAAGATGATCGGAGACCCCCCAAGAAGACACAAGAGAGTTCAATCTCCTCCTCCTCGACAAACAGAGGAACATCCCCAATCTCCCCCGCGGAGACGTAGTCGGGACATCTCTCAAAGCCCTTCTCCCCGACCAATCGGGTGACAACCCGCATTAGAAAGGGGCCAGTCCATTGATACGGGGAGGCACGATCACGGCCCCTCGCATCAAGAATGAAGACGCCCTAGAGACAGAAATAGGGGAAACTACAAACGGCCATACCGCCCGAGGACCGCTCCGCGCGACCAGGGCCACCGTAACCGCCACTACATCAAATCTATGTCTCGCTCACCCGAACACAGTAACGAGGCTGACCCCCGCGGTCCCTTATCACAAGCTATCATGGAGGCACCCATTCCCCCGGGCATGGAGAAGCCTCCCCACCTAAAGTAATAAGACGGCATCGCCGACCCAATCAACCATATAGACGGGTTTGAAGCCATGCTACACTATCACAATGTCGGTGGACCAATCAAATGCCGGTTGTTCCCCATGACCTTGAGGAAAGCTGTGATGGACTGGTACAAAGGTCTCACCCCGGGGTCAATTACCTCTTGGAAAAATCTGAAGAACCAATTCATCAGTTCATTCACTGTTTCACAAATGACACCCGAAGACCGAAGTAGCCTTCGAGGCTATCGTCCAGAGACACGATGAGACCCTAAGGGAATTTATTGATCGGTTTAACCGGGAGGCCATCCAGGTCCCCTGTATGGATCACATGAAGAGATACCTGCTCGAGAGGGGACTCCTCCTGGGCACGAAATTCAGAAAGGTCGTAGGCATCGAGCCACCCCGGACATTCGATGCTCTCCTCGAGAAAGCCAGAGCCTACATGGACTACGAGGAGAGAGAAGCAGACAACAGAGCCCGAGATCCCAAGAATCGCGGATCTACCAGTCATCCGCGACAAGACACCTCCCCTCCTCGATGAACTGGCGAGAAGAGAAGGGACGACAAACCCCGAGATGCCCGGGAATAAAGGGGCCCTCGGGGAGGTTCAGTGAGTACACTCCGCTAATGGCTTCCCACGAGTGCATCTTAGCGGAGTGCACAAATACAGATTTCAAGGACGGCAGCGTCAAGCATCCTCGCCCCGCTCCTGCTAAACCCAGGGTAGATCGAAGCAAGTATTGCCAGTATCACCAGAGCCATGGGCACTTGACAGAAGATTGTGTCCATCTCAAGGAATCCATCGAGACCCTCATAAAAGGGGGGAGACTAGGGAAATATCGGCGCGGCGATGCCCCTCATCGAGATTCCCATGAAACAAGGGAGGTAGAGGAGGATGCTCGACCATCTGACGAGTCGGTCCCCATCCAAAATGCATTTTCCCTCATGAGACCGGAGGACTTTTACGTCCCCAAACATATGCAAGAGCCTCTGTCTATGCACAGCAGGTGGGAAAACTTCCCCTTCACCATGGTCATAAATGGTGGAGGGTTTAATGATTTGACTATAAATTCAACAAAGAGGAAGCTGGACGAACTGGTCAACGCGGCTCCCCCGTAAAGGGAGACCTTCAAGAGGGTGAAAGGAAGATCAGAGCTGATCACCTTTTACCTCGAGGAGCTTCCCGGGGGCCCCCAATTCAGCCATCCCTCTTCTAATAAGGGCGAGAGTGGCCAACTTCGACATCCATCGCGTCCTGGTCGACGAGGGAAGTTCCGTCGACGTGATGTACAACCAGCTGTTCAGAACCCTGCAGCTCGATGACTCTCAACTTTCACCTTACGTGGGGTCATACTTGTAGGGCTTTAATGGCTCAAACTCCAAGCCGTGGGGTTACGTGGAGCTTATGGTCACCTTCAGCGAAGATACTGCTACCAGGCAGGTCAAGGTGCGCTTCCTCGTCATCGACTGCCCATCCCTCTACAACTGCATCCTTGGGAGGCCGACACTGGCAGAGCTGACCGCGGTGCCCTCTACTGTCCATCTGAAGATGGAGTTCTACACCAAGAGGGCACGGGTTTCCACCATTCAAGGCGACCTAGCAGCCACCCGAAGATGCTTCAACGTGACGACCAAGGGATAAAGCACAGTCGACACCGGGGCACGGCCCTCCAAGAAAGCTACAACTGCGCGACCAGAGCCTCAGCAGTCAGAGCCACAACCCATCAGAGCGGATGTACAGAAGGCCCCTCCAAAGGTCGATTCGATCTTGCTGGACACTCACTTTGACCAAGACGAACCCTCCAATGGAGAGTAGGTGCTCCTCCGACCAATTTCAGATAGAGACTTTGAGCTTGTTCCCCTTGGTGAAGACCCGAGCAGAGGGGTGAAGATTGGCACCGGACTCCCCGACTTAGCGAGAAAGCAAATCAAGGTCTGCTTGAGGGAGAATGTAGATCTATTTCCATGGAGCGCTGCAGAGATGCCTAGTCTCAACCTTGAGGTCGTTTATCATCAACTCGCCATTGATCCATCCGGTAGGGAAGTAGTACAACGTAGGCGTAGGTAGTCTCCCAAGAAAGCGGAGGCTACTGAAAAAGCTGTAAAAGGCCTCCTAGAGGCAAATATTATTTCTGAAGCCCGGTATTCAACCTGACTATCAAATGTTGTACTTGTTAAGAAAAATATGGAAAATGGCGTATGTGTGTTGACTATACTGATCTTAACCGGGCATGCCCCAAAGATGTATTTCCCTTGCCTAATATTGACACGCTGGTCGACAACTCGGCCGACTATAAAATTTTATCTTTTATGGATGCCTATTCGGGCTACAACCAAATCCTAATGGCAATGAGCGATAAACACTGCACTGCTTTCATGACCAGCTCAGGCAACTATAACTACAACGTAATTCCATTCGGTCTGAAAAATGCAGGAGCAACGTATCAGCGGATGATGAACAAAGTCTTCTGCAACCATATCGGAGATATGCTCGAGGTATACATGGATGGTATGATCGTTAAATCCCGAGTATACATTGACCATGCCGCTCATCTCAGGGAAGTCTTTGCCCAAGCAAGGCAATGTAGAATGAGGTTTAACCCCGAGAAGTGCACGTTCGGGGTTAAGGCAGGCAAGTTCCCCGTCTTCTACCTAACGGAACGAGGAATCGAAGCTAACCCCGACAAGTGTCGAGCTTTCTCTGACCTCCATACACCCACGTCGAAAAAATCCATACAAGTCTTGAATGGTACGCTCGCCTCACTCTCCCGTTTCGTCACAAAACCCACTCAACACGCCCTGCCTTTCTTCAAACTCCTTCGCAAGGAGGCAGCTTTAGAGTGGACCGAGGAATGCGAGTAGGCCCTTCTCCATCTCAAATAGAGCCTCTCGCAGCCACCCGTGCTATCACGACCAGTCGACAGGGATACCTTATTTCTATACATATCCGTCTCTGTCAAAGCCGTCAGTGCGGCCCTCATTCGCGAGACTCATGATGGACAAAAACCCGTTTATTTCACGAGAAAAGTGCTTCAGGGGCCCGAGGTCAGATACCAATAGATCGAGAAGGTGGCTTTGGCCCTCGTCAATTCAGCGAGAAGGCTCAGACACTATTTCCCCGCGCACACGATCGTGGTACGAATAGACCAGCCCGTGAGACAACTCTTAGGTCGACCAAACATGGCAGGCCGAATGCTGAAATGGTCCTTGGAACTTTCAGAATTTGATGTTCAGTATGAAAGAAGGAAGGCCCTGAAGGCTCAGGCTCTGGCCAATTTCGTCGCGGAGATGATCGCTCATAACCTCCCCACATGGAAGGAGCACAAATGGACCATCTTTATTGATGGAGCCTCCAGCTCGACCGGGAGAGGATCAGGAATCCTCCTCGAAAACGAGGAAGGCGTCATGATTGAATATTCACTCACCCTCTCCTTTCCAACCTCAAACAATCAGGAAGAATACGAGGCTTTACTCGCAGGTCTAAGACTGGCCGAGGATTTAGGCGCCCGCGAGATACAAATTTTCACTAATTCCCAACTTGTCGCATCTCAAGTTCAAGGGGGATACCAGGATAAGAACAACAGCCTCATCGAATATTTAAACTTGGTAAGAGAACATATGAAAAAGTTTGACCGAGCAGAAATTACACACGTACCACGCGAATAAAACACACGGGCCGACATACTTTTGAAGCTCGCAAGTACGAAGAAGAAAGGCGAAAACAAATATGTCATACAAGAATCCCTATATCGCCCAAGCATTGAAAAATACATGCCTTTACCCGAAGTAAATGGCATCGGGGACAACTCATGCTGGATGACCCCGTTATTCAATTTCCTAACGAAAGGAGAACTTCCCCTGGACCAAAGGGAGGCTACCGCGATCAAATGACGAGTATGCTTTTATGTGGTGCTCGAACACAAACTGTATCATCAGGGATTTTCCATCCCACTCTTGAAGTGCTTCGAAGAGTCCGTGGTCCCCGAGATACTATAGGAAATTCACGAAGGAATCAATGCCCAACACATGGGCGGAAAGTCCCTAGCGCAAAAAGCATTGCGAGCGGGGTACTACTGGCTGACCATGCAACAAGACGCCAAAGAACACGTCAAGAAATGTGACAGGTGCCAAAGACACGCTGACATGCACCTCGCCCCACCGCACGAGCTGAACATATTATCGTCCCCATGGCCATTTGCCTTGTGGGGAATGGACATCCTCATACCATTTGTGCAAGGGACATACCAAAACAAATTCCCCGTCGTGGCCATAGATTATTTTACAAAGTGGATAGAGGCCGAAGCCCTCGTAAAAATCACCTCGCACAACATTCTCCGTTTTTACAAACGAAACGTGCTCGCTCGGTTTGGAATGAAGAAGTGAACAACACAAGAAAGGGGGGGGGGGGGGGGTTGAATTGAAACTTAAAAATAAAAAGCAATAGAAATGATGATTTTTATCCTGGTTCACTTGATCTCAAACTACTCCAGTCCACCCACCAAGGTGATTTCGCCTCTCTCCAACGAGGACTTAACTCACTAATCAAACTGATTACAATTCTATTTTGACAACTGCCAAAGTCTTCTTGAGTACAATCACTATCCGATTTATCTCAAGGAAAATCACTTAATCAAAAGAAAAGATTCATTGTGTACTATTTGTTTTTCATTACAAAAACTGTATCACTACTGTGATATATTACACAAATTTGGAGTATAGTATGAATATAAATTTTTCAGCTTTTTGAGATTGTATGGAGCAGTCGTGTGAAATCGTAAACGATTTACCCTTTGAGCTTGTTTATATAGGCGTGAAAATATGTCCAAATGGAAACATGATAATGGACACTTAATGCTCTTTCCATAATGAGAAGATCCTTATCTGATTGTAGCCGTTGTAAATGATAATCCCTTAATGGAAAAGTAACGCTTAAGAACTTAGGAATCTTGCATGCTGCTTTGCTTCATAACTTGAGAAGTCAAAATCAGAAGGTTCTGTTAACGTGTTAGACTTCTGTTCAAAATCAGGATATCTTTCTCTTTAGCGCATATTCTGATCATCATGCTTCAGAACATTCTGATTACTCAGCTTGAGTGCTTCTGTGGCTAAACCTCTTATACCGTTTCAGTCAGAACTTCTGTACAACATAGAACACAAATTTAGAGTGCATATTTGTTCTTTTTGTTTGTTATCATCAAAACTCTTATGAGGGTTGTAGAATCAAACTATGTTCTAACAACCCCCCCCCCCCCCTTTTTGATGATGATAAAAACTAGGATTTTTCAATAAAAATATACATAACAAAAAGCTTAAGAGAGTCTCCCCCTGAGTTGAGTACTCGGATAGAGATGAGATACTTCCCTGAAGTTCCTTCTTATCAGAGCTTTTGATGCATCTCCTTCTGTCTTTATCAGAATTTGTTCCTGTTTAAGCTTTCAGAAAACAAATAAGAAGTTAAGATATTCAGAATGTTTGAGACTTAGTCCCGGTAAAATGTTATTGAAAATATCTTATGTTCTCCCCCTTTTTGTCAGGTATCACAAAGCAATATAACCATAAATTATCAGAGTAAAAAATGATTTGTATTGAAAACAGATTGCAATGACATCTTTCAGAAACAGATAAGATAAGATGAAGAATACAAAAAACAAGTTAAAAAATATAAGATGGAGGGGGAAGGCGTGTGAACAATGCTTCCAGCAAGCTCTTAATCTGAGTGCTTGATTCTTCTTGCTTTCCCAGTATATCCTTGATTTCTTTGGTTGTGTCTTCTTGCTTATCCAATATATCCCTTATTTCTTTGTTTGTATCTTCTTGCTTATCCAACCTTGCGTGGATTAAAACATTCTCCTTCTTCAGCTCTTCCAGAGTTTGCATGACCAGAGATGTAGCTGGTGTTTCCTCAGAGGTTGCAAGTCATTCAGAACACTCTGCAACATCTTCTAATTCAATTACTTCTTCAATTGCAATTACCTTTTCTTGAGCACTAGCCAGAGGGTGACTATCAGAACCTGGTTCAGTGGCTTGTGAAGGTTGGTGCTCTTTCCAAAGAGCATTGTCCAGCAGAAGAATTTCTTTCTTGTCCCAGTGTCTCAAAACTTGGTCTTTAAAGGCTTTCAGCTGATCACTAAAGTTCTGCTGAGCCATTTCATAACTCAATTCTTTCAGCCTCTGGGATTCAGAGTTGAACCATTTTCTGAATCTATCCCAAAGAGAATCAGAAGCAGTAGGATTATAATTCTCTTGACTTGCTTGCTTCAAAGAGTTAACCCATTCCTGTATTTCTATTTCAAAAATCAACAAGTTCTTACCAACATCTGTTTTGGTTAAGGTTAGTTTGGGTTTGGGAATATAAATTTTATTGGTAGTTGAAGCTAGATGGTCCAGTGCTTCTAAATTAATGACAGTTCTAAGATGATCAGCTGGACGGTTAATTGGTGAGGGAGTAGGAGAATCAGAAATTAGGATTGGTGAGCGAGGAGTGTTTGGTGGTGTGGAGTCATATGGTGAAGGAATTTCTGGAATATCAAATATGGAGAGAAGTTGACGAACCATAAGAGGTTCTGTTATTCCAGGAATAGGGATAGTGGTATCAGAGTCTGTAAAAGAGTCTTCTGATGGGTTTGCATTAACATGTTGATTTTCTGGTTCAGGGGTTTCAGAATTTGGATTTTCAGTTTGGGGAGTGAGAGGGTTTTCATTTTCTGGTTGAGGAGAGTTGGGATTTGGATGTTCTGGTTGTGGAGAATGAAGGTGTAGATTTTCTGGTTGTTGAGAGTGGAGGTTTGGATTTTCTGGGATTGGTGAGTGAAAGTCTTGATCAAAAAGTTCAATATCAGAAAGAACTCTTTCAAGTTCTGGTTGATTTTGTTCTGGATTTGGATTAGGGGAGCGAGGTTCATTTAAGAATCTGCTAAGAGTTATAGAGGGATCAAACTCTATGTCAAAATCCTCAAATGTTTGTGGTGAAGGATCTTCTGTTGGTTGAGGGGGAACTATTTCAGATGTTGGAAAACTATAGATTCTACAACAGAAACAAAAGATGTGTTAACTTTCTTTTTCACAACTTTGGATGTCCTCTGAGAGGATCCTTCTCCTGCTGCCTTCCTCTTTCTGGATTTCTTCAGCACAACATTTGGAGCTGGCTTGTGCAGGTCACGAATGTTGAGTTATGGAATAGTTCCATCTTCTTTGCAAGCTTCAAGGTATCTGACTATAATCTCTGGAGAAGCATCTATCTCAGAAAATAGTGGAAAATCTTTCAGAGGGATTCTCCTAGACGTGATGACTTCACGAGAAACAACTATTGGTTCCTTCTTAATGCTTTCAATAATCTTCATTTTCTTCAGATTCTTGGCATTTAATGGTTTTCCAGCACTTGCCTCCAGAGTGCTGATCTCCCGAGCCTCTATCAGATGCTCTATCAGCCTGTTCTCAGTCAAAATGTCAGAAATCAATCTTCCTAGAGGAATCCAATCCCTCGTTGTTCTTTCTTCTTCCATTGTTTCTTTCACGCTTGTTCTCAAATGATTGAAGAGCAAGTGTGGAAGATTTATTTTGGTCTTCTTTGAGATGAAGTATAATAGAAACTGCTGATCAATGTTGATGTAATCAGGAGAGCTTGTAGGCTTCTTGTGATTTATGCAACCAAGAATGATCCTGACCCAGATTCTATAATAATCTTTCAAGTCTCTTATCTTGCTGGATGGCTTTCCAGAAGTGAAAATGACCCTAACAATAGATTTTAGGTCAGAACACTTATCAGCCATGTCAATGCATCTGACTCCGCCACCATTGTACCCAATAAGTTTCCCAATCAAGTCTTATGTAATCACTATCTTCTTCCCCATAACATATGACGTAACCTGATGGTTGGATGAAGTAGCATGAATCCAGAATTCCTTAACAAGAATAGGGAATACTGGACCCAACAGACGATCAAAGTATCTGTCCCAGCCCTGAGCCTTTACATATTCATACAAATCAAACCCATTTTCCTTTAAGCTCTCAAAATCAATGATCAACTCATATAGAACTTCAAGATTATCTACCGGAGTGAGCAACGTTCTTATGGGTTCCTCATATTGTTCTGTTGACGAAGAACCAGGAGCACCATGGAGATTTTTGATGCTTGATGAGGATGCCATTGTTCACACGGATTTGTTTTGAAGAATACTGAGAAAATGGGTTTTTGAAAAACGAGAGAAAGAGAGAATAATAGATGCAGTAATAAGTGAATGCAATAGTGAATTTGAATTTATAAACACTTTTGAAAACTTAATCAGTAAGAAAGAGAAAATAAGTAATGATTATACTGTAATTATCAAACCTGAAATTAGGGGATTGCGTGTAGATACTGAACAGTTACCATTGACAAGTGTCTTAATGCATCCAATCATAGCCTTAGACCCTTCAGAATTTGAACGTGTGTTCAGCCTCAGAAGGTAGCTTGTGAGAGGATGACAGATGTTTGATGGTGTGAACTGCACGCCTCTATCTTTGAAATGAAAGGTTCAGATAATCATAGGTAGATTCTGAAGCAACTGTACTTCTAACTTCTGAAGACACGTTGATTAGATGTTCACAGAAAAAATAAAGTTATGAGGGTTACAAAATATGCAAATAAAACTTCTTATTCTGGACATAATTTCATGCTGAGATGTTTCAGAATGAAATTAAATCTATCTTCAGAAAGGGGTTTTATAAAAACATCAGCCCATTAATGGTCTATGTCAATAAATTTCAAAGTGAGAATTCCTTTCTGAATATAGTCCCTATTAAAATGATGTTTTATTTCTATATGATTAGTCCTAGAATGCAAAATAGGATTTCTGGATAAACAAATTGCAGAAGTATTATCATAGAAAATAGGAATGTTACTCTTAAATATGTTGAAGTCTTCAAGCTGACTTTTCATCCAGAGCATCTGTGTGCTGCATCCAGCAGCTGTAATGTATTCAGCTTCTGCTATTGACAATATAATTATGGACTGCCTCTTGTTGGTCCATGAGATCAGATTGTCTCCCAGAAACTTGCATCTTCCAGAAGTACTTTATGTTCTACTCTACTACCAACAAAATCAGCATCACAGTATCCTACTAAACCATATTCATTGGATTTTCTATAAAACAAACCCAGGTTAGTAGTACCTTTCAGATACTTGAAAATTCGCTTAACTACTGTTAAGTGAGATTCTCTAGGATCTGATTGGAATCTAGCACATAAACAAACACTGAATAAAATGTCAGGCCTTGAAGCTGTCAGATAAAGGAGAGAACCAATCATACCTCTGTAGAACTTCTGCTCTACCTTTTTACTTACCTCTTCCTTTTCCAGAATGCACGTGGGATGCATTGTAGTCTTTGATGGCTTACATTCTGAGAGGTCAAATTTCTTCAGAAGTTCTAACATGTTTTCTCTGGTGAATGCAAGTTCCTTCTGGAGTCTGATTGATTTGAATGCCTAGAAAGAATTTAAGTTCTCCCGTCAAACTCATCTCAAACTCTTCTTGCATGCTCTTAGCAAATTCTCTTCCCAGAGAAGGTTTAGTAGATCCAAATATAATATCATCTACATAAATATGACAAACTAAAATGTCATTCTTAAATGTCTTACAAAACAAGGTTGTGTCCACTTTCCCTCTGGTGAATTCCTTTTCTAACAGAAAGTTACTTAGTCTTTCATACCAAGCTCTGGGAGCTTGTTCAGACCATAAAGTGACTTCTTTAGTTTGAAAACATATTCTGGGTGTTTGGAATTTTCAAACCCAGGGGGTTGGTGAACATATACCTCTTCGTCAATGTAACCATTTAAGAATGCGCTTTTCACATCCATCTGATACAGAGTGATGCCATTATTTACAGCGAAAGAGATTAAGAGTGTGATAGATTCTAACCTGGCGACTGGAGAAAAGGTTTATGTATAGTCTATCCCCTCTTGATGACTATAACCTTGTGCAACCAGTCGTGCCTTGTTTCTGATGACTTCTCCTTGTTCATTCAGTTTGTTCTGAACACCCACTTTGTTCCAATGACGTTGAACCCTTTTGGTTTGGGAACCAGATCCCATACGTCATTTATGGTGAATTGGTTTAACTCCTCCTACATTGCCAAAATCCAGTTGTTGTCCAGAAGAGCTTCATCAATTGTCGTTGGTTCAATCAGAGATACCAATCCCATGAGGGATTCTTCAGAGTTTTTGAATGTTGATCTTGTTCTAATTGGATCATCCTTCTTTCCCAGAATCTTATCTTCATGGTGAGCTATGCTGCTTCTGGATAACCTTTTCTGGAGTTGATCAATAGAAGGTGCTGGGATGCTTATGACATTTCCTTCTAATATTGTTGGAGCGTCTCTGTTGGGAACTTCTGATGAGTTTCCTTCAGCACCTGTGAATTCAACTTCTATATCTGCAAAAGATTCATTCTGCTTTGACTATTGAGGGTCAAGCTTATCATCAAATCTAACACTGATTGACTCTTCAACAATCTGTGTTTCTGTATTGTATACTCTGTACCCTCTTGAGCGTTCAGAGTATCCTAACATAATACACTTCTGTGCTTTAGAGTCAAACTTGTTTAGATGATCTTTAGTGTTCAGAATAAAACATGTATATCCAAAAGGATGGAAATAAGAAATGTTGGGATTTCCGTTCTTCCACAATTCATATGGAGTCTTTTCCAGAATAGGTCTTATAGAGATTCTATTCTGAATGTAACATGTTGTGTTAATTGCTTATGCCCAGAAGATCTTAGAAATGTTAGTCTCATTGATCATGGTTCTGGCCATTTCTTGCAATGTTCTGTTCTTTCGTTCTACAACTCCATTTTGTTGTGGAGTTCTAGGACAAGAGAAATCATGCGAAATGCCTTTTTCATTAAAAAATATTTCAAATTTTTTTTTTTCAAACTCTCCATCATGATCACTTCTGACTTTGATAATTCTAAGATCCTTTTCATTCTGAACTTGGTTACAGAAAGCAATGAACACAGAATGTGACTTGTCCTTGTGTCTTAAGAACTTTACCCATGTCTATCTGCTATAGTCATCTATGATCACTAACCCATACTTCTTGCCACTAACAGACGCAATTTTCACTGGTCCAAATAAATCTATATGCAGAAGTTCTAATGGCGTAGAGGTAGAAACAACATTTTTAGCTTTAAAAGCAGGTTTTGCAAATTTACCTTTCTGACATGCTTCACACAGAGCATCTGAGCTGAACTTCAGATTAGGAAGTCCTCTGACCAGATTGAGTTTGTTAATTTGAGATATTTTTCTCATACTAACATGCCCCAATATTCTGTGCCAGACCCATTTCTCGTTGTTAACAGAAGCATACATTTTACATTCTGACTCTTTAGTTCATAAAGTTTTATCTTATAAATGTTGTTTTTCCTCTTTCCATTAAACAGGGTAGTTCCATCTTTCTGACTAACAACTTTGCATGAATTTTGATTAAAGATTATATCATAACCGTTATCACTTAATTGACTTATGGATAACAAGTTATGCATCAATCCATCAACTAACAACACATTATTAATAGAAGGAAGATTACCATTACCTACTGTTCCAGAGCCAATGATCATCCCTATTTGATTTCCTCCAAAACCCACGTAGCCTCTAGGTTTAAGTTCCAAACTTTGGAACATATGCTTTCTTCCTGTCATGTGTCGAGAGCATCCAGAGTCCATGTACCATGAATGGTGTTTTAGCCTTGCTGCTAAAGATATCTGCTACATATATAATTTTGTCCTTAGGTAACCATATCTTTTTGGGTCCTGGTTTGTTAGTTTTACCAAAATTCTGTTTGAATTTTGGTTTGGAAGAATAATCATTACTAGTGTATTTCAGATCATGTGTGTTCCCATAAGTGAAGTGAGATTTTAGAGGTGTACGTTTAATTACTAGGTCCATGACTTTCTTAGGCGGAGATACCTTACCTTGGTATCCTATTCCTTTTCTTCCATTTCTGCTAACTCCATATATCATTGAAGCCATCTTGCTTCTATCTATGTTTTTTGCCAGAAACTTCTGAAAGCTGTGATCATATTCTTTTATGATCTTATCAACATTATTGGGAGCCTCTGAGATTATTTCCTACTGACAGTTTTGTAAATCATTTTCTAGTTTTGAAATCTTTTCTTTTAACTCAGAATTTTCTAATCCAAGACTCTCAGTTTCTTCAGAGTCAAAAACAAGATCCTTTTTCAGGTTCTTGAATTTGACTCTGAGTTGCTGATACCTTTCCAGAATTTTATTCAGACTTTATCCTAGTTTAGCTTTGGTAAAATTAATAGTAAAGTCAAGAAATACATCTTATGTGTCTGATTCTGAGTCTGACCTAGAAGCTTCGCTGCCTTCTATCACATTTGCCATAAGAGAAATGTTGTCTCTTTCATCATTTGACTCTGATTTTACGTCAGAAGTATCTGAATCATCCCATGTTGCCATGAGGCTTTTCTTCTTCTCCTTGAAGAACTTATTTTTGGGCTTCTCCTTCTGAAGCCTTGGACACTCACTTTTGTAGTGCCCTTGTTCATTGCACTCATCGCAGATGATGTCACTGTTGTTTGACTTTCTGTGACCAGAAGAAGCTTCAGACCTTCTGTGTCCAGAGGAGGGCTCAGACTTTCTGTATCCGGAGGAGGATTTATTCTGATTCCCTGATCTTCTGGAATTTCTGAATTTTCTTTGCCTCTGCTTCCACAGCTAATTGACCCTTCTGGAGAGAAGAGACAATTCGTCTTCTTCTGATGAGGATCCATCAGAGTTTTCTTCCATAGCCTGCAAAACCTTAGAATCAAGTTTTTTATTAGATTTTAATGCTAAAGGCTTACCTTGCTTCTGAGGCTCTTCATCTTCTAGCTCTATCTCATGGCTTCTGAGGGAGCTAACAAGTTCCTCTAGAGATATCTTGTTGAGATCTTTTGCCAGCTTAATAGCAGTGACCATTGGCCTCCATTGCTTTGGTAAACTTCTGATGATCTTCTTTACGTGATCAGCAGTAGAATACCCTTTGTCAAGAACTATCAGCCCATCAACTAGAATCTAGAACCTTGAGAACATTGCTTCTATGGATTCACTTTCTTCCATCTTGAATGCTTCGTATTTCTGAATGAGCGCAAGGGCCTTGGTTTCTTTAACTTGTATGTTGCCTTCATGTGTCATTCTCAGAGAGTCAAACATGTTTTTGGCTGTCTCTCTGTTTGAGATCTTCTCATACTCTGAATATGAGATGGCACTGAGAAGAATTGTTCTGGCCTTATGATGGTTTATGAAGTCACGCTTCTGTTGGTCATACATTCTTTTTCTATCTATCTTCTGACAACTTTTATCCACGGGATGCATGTATCCATCAATTACCATATCCCATAAGTCAGCATCATAAGCCAGAAAGAAGCTCTCAATTCTATCTTTCCAGTAGTCAAAATTTTCTCCATCAAAGACTGGAGGTTTGCCGCTGATTCTGTCCTTATCATCATGATAGTCATTGTTGATGTTTTGACTTGGTCCCACCATAGTGTTTTTCTTAAGCTTGGATCTTGTACTGACACAATTAAGTGTATGAACTCAGAACAAGGAGCTCTGATACCAATTGAAGAAGTGAAAAACACAAGAGGGGGGGGGGGGGGGGTGTGATCGGTGGATCTGGAACTGACTGTTTTAAAGCTGGTTCGCGAAATGTCGCGGTAAGCAAGAGTCGCCACCGTCTTTTATTTTCTCCAAATGGAAAGGACAAAAGCACAGAAAAATTCCTTAAAGAGATTGCTCTCGGTTCGGGAGGTAGGTTATAGAAAGGGAAGGTATTAGCACCCTTTCTATCCATGGTTATCCATGGGCTCTTAGACACTTGCTCAATGTGTTTTCAAAAATGTTTGCTTGCTTTTCAATGTGGGTTTAAAAAGTTTCTTTGAAAAATTTCAGTTCGACTCGTACGTCAGAGTGTTTGAAAAATTTGCTTTTGAAAGCTTTTGAAAATGTGTTGGTGAAAAGATGTTTTGATTTGTTTGAAATTAGAGCAAGTATCCTTGAGAACCTACCTACCCTAAGGAATTCGTCTGTGTAAAAGTCCTTTAAAGTAGTGCCATCCCACCATTGAGAGGTAGGTAGCACCACCGTTGGAGGTGTTCGGGTCAATTCGAGTTTTAGGGTCGTGGTGATCACCGGAGCAATGGGAAGACACCTTAGAAGCTACCCTCATGCCAGGTTCCCGGATCATGAGGACTTACTAAGACGTCCTCTACTCGATGATCACCTTTCGAAAGGCAACAGTGAGACGTACCCTAGGGGTGGTGTGTGCGAATTGTGTGTCATTTTCAGTTTATTGTTTGTCTTGTCATGCATTGGTGATCTAACGATTCGATTTTATTTTTGGGCATTCATTCTTTCATGCATATTTATTAACAGTTATATTTGCGAGAAAATAAATCTAAACTATTACAACCGGCGCGGGTTCACATCGCCAAAAATAACCGAACCCGATTTGACTGAAAATAAATAAAGCGAATAAATAAAAGTGCGAGAATTTTAAATTTACATGGCTTTGGGGCATATACAGAATTATTTAAACAATATAAAATAAATGCGCGAAATAAAGAGATTAAACAAAACTAGGGCGTTGGACCCTTTTACAAACAATTAAAATTAATCAAGGAATCTAAAATTAAAATTAAATGAAAAATGGTATTTTTGTGTTTTTTAGATTTAAAAGAAAAAATGAAAAAATTAATTAAAATTAAAATGCTAAACCCTAGTTCTAATGTTTTTTAAGTTTATTATGAAAATATTGAATTTTTGACCTAATTAAAATCTAAATTAATTTATGTACAATTTTTGATTTATGAAAATAAATAAATAATATTATTATTCTGAAAAAAAGGAAAATTAAAAAAAATAAAAGTTATTAAACCTAAATTCTATTTTTTTTGATTTTTATTAAAAAGGATTAAAATTGAAAACCTATTTAAAACTAAATATTTACATGTTATTATTTATAAAAAAAAAAACAATATTTAAGATAAAATAGTTATTAAACTTTTTGAGTTTTCTGATTTTTGTGATGTTTTTTGTATTTTTGTAAAAAAAATTATTAATTAAATAAATAGCAAGTAAAAGAAATAAAAGAAAAAAATTAAAGAAAGAATAAAAAATGATAAGGCAAACCAGGGGGGTAGACTCCAAAATTGTGAGGTGAGGCCTAGCAAATCAGGCCCATTAAACTTGTGGAGCTGTTGACTTTTCCAGCTTGGGTGCCAGCGTGTTGACTTGCCTTATGGTGGACTTTCAATATTAACCCTTGATCGGGGACCATTAGGCACGTGGACTTTTGGATCTTGAAAGATATGGTGCGCCTCAATGCTTATGCTGCATGGGAATTCAAGTGGAAAAATAATATGAGAAATGTGTGAGACCTGGGGTTTGAACCCAGGTCATGAGAGTCCCTAGCGCGTGTCCCTGCCAGCTGAGCCACTTGATTTCATTTAATATAATATGGTTAACAAATAATAAATATTAAAACCAACGCCTAATAGTCAAACGCGCGCAAATTTGAATGGACGAACCACGCCTTGCCACGATGCCTTCTTCTTCACATGCCCTGTAAAACAAAACAAATGAGCAACGGTTTTGCAACCGTGGTGTTAGGCAGGCTTTCAAAAAATAGCGATTAGGTCCACAAGCTTCATAAATTGTTCGCGAGGTGTGCTTCTTCTTCCTCTCTAAACGCTGAGTTCAACCATGGTGGTCATGGGCCCTAATTTTTCCTCTATGCAAAATCCCTAATTTGAGAAAACTGTAACCCTAGGATTCGCGCATGGCAAGTTCTTATACATGGCACAAAAATGAAATCAAACACAAGGGTTAGCTCTAGAAACGCATAAGGAACATAAATCCACAAAGAAAAAGTGCAAAGGATGCTTGAAAAATGATGCACGATTTCAATAATTTTTCTGTACAGGTTGAGTTGTATCCACCAATTCCTTACGCTTTTGTTGTTGTTTGTGATTGGAGTGCCTTCAGAATTGCCTCAGGATGTTAATGGAAAAAGAATTAAGGCCTGAAAAGTCCTCTAAACTAGTTTTCAGTTTTGTGTTTTTGTCCAAAATTTTTCAATCTCCCAATGCTTGTTTGAGCGCAGCTTATAATGTCTTAGGCCTAGGGTTTGACTCAGTGATGATCATGGAATGGAATTGGCTTGCTCTTTTGCCTTAATTCATGCTTGGGAAAGAATAAGTCCTAGGGTTTTCACTCTTAACCATTTTTCCTCCTTTTTAGCCAAAACCTAGACCTAGTGTGCAAATGAACCCTAGCCTGATTTCTTGAGTTGGTTCATGATACATAGAAATTGTCCAAGTTCACATGACACTATTCCATTGGTTTTTTAAATTTTATTTGAATTTTCAAAGAATTAAAATGAATTAAATCATCAAAAATTAAATAAAATAAAAAAATCAATATTTGGTCTTGAAATTAACCATGGGACACGTGTGTGGCATGACAAGGATGAACCAAGTGGAAAAAATGGGGCCCTTTGTCAAAAATTGGATTTTCAAGGATAGTTGACTTTTGCCATTTCACAAAAATTTCCCAACTTCTACAAGGCATAACTTGCTCAATTTTTAAGCTTTTCACATGTTCTTGGACATTTTGGAAAGGTCTTTGAGTCCTTTAACCAATGCCTTTGGTCCCATGTCATTTTGATTTACCAATCTCAAGTTATGGTCTTTGACTTAAAGTCCCTTTTTGTTGACTTTTGAAAATGACCTATAATGTTGAAATTGATAACTTTTTGTGAGAGCATTTCTTGGACTTGAAGTATGAAGATGAGTTGTAGGAAATGTCTTTCTCTTCAAAATGAGCTTTGGATGGAATTTTTCTGATAATCCATGTGAAAGTTATGCCCTGGTCAATTTCAGTTGACTTTTTTCAACTGTCCAAATATAGCAACTTTTGCATCTTTGATGATTTCTGAGCCAAATTTTGAGAATCATGATCAAGCATTGATCAAATGATGTTTGTGGCTTCAAAATGATATATTGACCAAAAATTTGAACTTCTGACTGCCAAATGACCATTTTGCCCCTACAGTTGACTGTAGTGCAATTTAGGATTTTGACTGTGCAATTTTGAGCTGAATGCCTTGAAACTTGATAGGAGGATGCTTGACCATGTTTGTAAGCATATGAGACTTGATTGGGCCTTTGAACACTCCATTTTCTTGATCAGCACACAAACCCTAGTTTTGACTGTATAGGAGACAGTTGAACTGCATAACCCTTGGGGAATTTTGTAGCTTGGCTTGGCAATTTCTTGAGGAATATGGGAGGGCAAATTTTGGGGTATAACAGTTGCCCCTGTTCAATCTTCTTAGACCTGAGGATGCAGATTGGCTGACGTGCCTTTCGTAATCCGAGGGTAAAAGATGATTGGACACTAGAGTGCCCGGAAATTTGCGCTCACATGTTAGCACTGATGGGAATGGGCTTATAGATGCCATCTGGATGTTTGATTGCGTAAGAGATTCCTTGGCGAGAACCTGCGTACCTGCAAAAGAAAAATGACTACCTGACACGTTGCAGGAGCTGATTTTTTTTTGAGAAAAATCTTGGTGACTTTAACTTCAACGACGCTTGTTGAGAAAAGACTGGGGGATTTTAACTTCAACGACGCTTGTTGAGAAAAGATCTGGGGTGTCTTCTACTGGGATAAGAATCTGGGAGATCTTAGGGTCGATCTGACTGAACCAGAGAGGCCTTTGACTGGGTAAGAATCAGGAAAATCTTAAGGTCGACTTAACTGAACCGGTCTAGGTCTTGAAATGTCTTCAACTGGATAAGCATCAGGAAAATCTTGGGACGATTTGACTGAACCAGAGAAGGCCTTTGACTGGATAAGCATCAGGAAAATCTTAGGTCGATTTAACTGAACCGGTCTAGGTCTTGAAATGTCTTCAACTGGATAAGCATCAGGGAGATCTTAGGGTCGATCTGACTGAACCAGAGAAGGCCTTTGACTGGATAAGCAATCAGGAAAATCTTGGGACGATTTAACTGAACCGGTCTAGGTCTTGAAATGTCTTCAACTGGGATAAGCATCAGGGAGATCTTAAGGTCGATCTGACTGAACCAGAGAGGCCTTTGACTGGGTAAGAATCAGGAAAATCTTGGGACGATTTAACTGAACTGGTCTAGGTCTTGAAATGTCTTCAACTGGATAAGCAATCAGGAAAATCTTGGGACGATTTAACTGAACCAGAGAAGGCCTTTGACTGGATAAGCAATCAGTAAAATCTTGGGACGATTTAACTGAACCGGTCTAGGTCTTGAAATGTCTTCAACTGGATAAGCAATCAGGAAAATCTTGGGACGATTTAACTGAACCAGAGAAGGCCTTTGACTGGATAAGCAATCAGTAAAATCTTGGGACGATTTAACTGAACCGGTCTAGGTCTTGAAATGTCTTCAACTGGATAAGCAATCAGGAAAATCTTGGGACGATTTAACTGAACCAGAGAAGGCCTTTGACTGGATAAGCAATCAGTAAAATCTTGGGACGATTTAACTGAACCGGTCTAGGTCTTGAAATGTCTTCAACTGGATAAGCAATCAGGAAAATCTTGGGACGATTTAACTGAACCAGAGAAGGCCTTTGACTGGATAAGCAATCAGTAAAATCTTGGGACGATTTAACTGAACCGGTCTAGGTCTTGAAATGTCTTCAACTGGATAAGCAATCAGGAAAATCTTGGGACGATTTAACTGAACCAGAGAAGGCCTTTGACTGGATAAGCAATCAGTAAAATCTTGGGACGATTTAACTGAACCGGTCTAGGTCTTGAAATGTAGCTTGAGAACTTAACTGGATCTTTCCTGAAAGGTGAAAGTCAGTCATATGCAGTGCATGATATGGATCAAGCAATGATGTTCTCAACATAAATGAGATTTGTATGATGCAGTGCGTTATGCATGCTATAATGATGTATGTGATGTTTTATGTATGTTTTCGTCTAGGAAAGTAAATCCTTGACAGGTGCCGGGAAGTCGTATCCTGGGCTGATATTGAGGAATAGATTCTGCTTCCGCTGGGGATGATAGTAGTTGCAAGGATACCGGTAGGAGACGATGACTCCGTTGCGGAATAAACTTGGCGAATGGAAGATTCTGCGGGGAGAAAAGATACTCTAGTGATCATGCTGGGAAGCAATACTCTGTGGGGATAGAGATGCTTTGCTGAGTGTTGATAGCAGTAATTTGCTGAGGATGTCTTTGTTATGCTGGAAGTATTGATGGACTTCGCTGGGGATAGGAAAGAACTATGTTGACGACGACCTTTCCGTGGCTTTTGGCTGAGGATAACCCAGTTATATCCTGTTGAGGAAATAACTCTTTAAATCAAGCCAGACGACGCGTTCGTGTTCTGCGAGGGATAAGCTTCCAGAATCTACTGGGGGTAAGCTTTATTGCTTGGGGGTATGAATTCCAACCTTCCTGGGGAACTGGATTGGACTCTTCTGGGGAAGTCTTGATCTGCTGGGGAAGTGATCCCTTTGGACATTGAGACACCGCCGGGGAACAATCTTTAGACCAAGACTGCCGGGGATGCTTGTTAAAAATATATGCTGCTGGAGAATGTTGAGATCTGCGAGAGGATACTCAACTTCCTTAAAGTTGATAACTGCTTTGCTTGAGGAGAGTGTACTGCTTGCTGGCTCTCTCTCTGGGGAATTAAGATACCTGGTAGTGTTCTTCAACAGGACCTACCCTGATACCTTGGAGGATAGAACAATCAGACTGCTCAGACCAACCTTTATTGCCCCTGTTTCTTGTGGGGTGCTGATAGTTGTTGGCGGACAAACCTTCTTCTGGTAGACAGATGGCAGGACATAGTCGTACGTTTTAATCCCTAACTTTTGCCTGGACCGCCCTTCCGGGTTTTCAGTCCACCGGGATACCCATTTTTGCCCCAGTCGCCTTTTCAGGTTTTTGACTTGCCGGGTGTACAGATTTTTCATGTCATCCCTTCATTTTGCCCGAACCTTTTTGGTTCGCCGGGAAGCCTTTATTTTTGCCTAGGTGTGTCAACCTAGCGGGTCTTTGAATGTGCGTAGTATTTTTCGACTATGTCCGTGCTTTCAGCATGTAGGGAATTGCCCCTGTTAGAAATTGTTTTGTCATGCCACCAGAAGGTGTTTGATCAGGCCAGATTCGTTGTTGAAATGCCCCAAGTGACTCAAGCGGAGGTTTGCCCCAGGCTATTTGGCCTTTGAGAGATTCTCCGAATCTTGACTGAACTGCCCCAGATGATAGACCATGATCATGTCGTGCCCCTTGATTGGAGATACTCTTGTTCATTAGACTTTCGTCATGCGAATTTCTATGCTGTTCAAACAAAAAGTCATATGCAAACAAAGTTATGTTAAAAATGCAAGGCTTATGTCTGTCCCAAAGATTTTGAAAATGCATTCTTTTTTCATAAAACAAGTGAATGTTTGTAAAACATAATGTCAACTCCGTATTTACCGTAGGCCTTCAGGAGTCAGGATACCTTTCGTAACAGTATGCTTTCGAACTAAACCATGCTTCAGCTAGGACTTTTAAGGGTTGTAACGTGGCTTGGTTCACGGTTTAAGAAACAAAGTATAAAGGTTCAAATTTTATTTGTACCCACCCTCTCTTCGTGATGTTCTCCCAACCTAAACTCAGTTGATCATACATTAGACCTTGTTTGAGTCTTTGCTCTAATTTTCTGGTGATGGATAACTTATTTTGAATAGGCAGTCATTCCTTTTTTGTCGAGGGTTTGTGTGACCTCCTTTTTTGATTTTGTGATCCCTATTTTTTGCCTGCACTGTTTCTTTTGTGATTACAGTCAGCGGGATGCCCCAGTTTTGTAAGTCTCCTTCATAGGTTTTGACTTAATGGGTTTTTATTTTTTTGAGACATAATGACTGCCTATCTGTATGATTGTTTGGAATTATCACTATCTTTTGTTTTGTAAGGATCTCTTTGGTGCCATTCGTTATGTACTTGGCTCAACTGAGAGACTACCCTGCCCCAGGTTATGATAAAGGGTTTTAATTTTCGAAAAGAAAAACTCCTACTTCTTTGGCTCAAAGGGGTTGACGAGGGATTATCTTCCTTATTACTCCAGTGTTTAGGAATTGAAACAATGCCTGTACCTCATCAGCGGAGTCTGTTCAAAAGCATACTGTAGATTATGGTATCATTTTCGTCATCCTCCCTCAAGAGGCTTAGAATTATTGATTGAAAGAGTTGACATCAGAACAAATATGAAAATAATTTGCGTATAGTGAATACGAATATATTGATTCAAAATAGACATAAGCGATGCATTAATGAAATAACAGTGTTTTAACAATGAGTAAATGTTTGAACAAAAGAAAAATTGCAACTTGAACATTCGAATGAACAAAAATTTCTAGTCTCAGGGCTTGTCACTTCAAATGGTGAGCCTTGGAGGGATGGTAGAAAAATTCAGCCTGACCATCTTGTGTGAATTCCAGTGCTCCTTCATCAATCAGGTCCTGGATCTTGTTTTTCAAAGCCCAACACTCGTTTGCATTATGTCCTGGACAGGCAGAGTGGTAGGCACACCTTTTATTGGGATCATAAGCAGGATGTGCTGTGTTGGGGTTCTGGGGATGATCCCTTAATGTGATCAGGTTCAATCTCAACAGGCGTTGTAAAGCTTGAAACTGCGACATATTGAGCGGGGTGAACTGCCTCCTGGGCTTGTCTGTCTGAAGTTGGTGAAGTTGCTGCTGAATTGGTGATACTGGAGCCATATGAGGAGCTTTCTCCTTGCCTCTTTGTCTCAAAGGTGGTGGAACGATGATTGGCTTTTTACCCTTAGATGTTTGCCCCAGTTGGTTGCCCTGAAGCAGTTTGTTGATGAGAACCCCGAGCTCATCTTGTCTTTGAGTTAAACCCTGAATGGCAGTCATCTGCCCCAGCATCTGGGCTTTCAATGCATCCACCTCAGCTTGTAGGTGTTCCAGCCTTTCATCCTCAGCACTGTTCCTGACAAAAGTCTCCATGATAAGTGTCCTTAGCTCTTCCTGCCCCTTGGATAGATTCAGGAGGATTTTCCCGAGCCGAGCCTCTTGAGCAAGAAGGTCCTGGTTGTCTTGTTGTGAAGCCATTGCTGAAATAAACAGCGGGAAAGGTAAGTGACCTGCAACAAAGATACCTGTTATGTAAGGATGAGTATGATATGCATGCAATGTTTTCAAGGACCTCGCGGGGTAAACAAGAAAAATTGGAGTTTAGAGCTTGATTGAAGGACACCCATGTTGTTGAGAATTCTTCTTCAAGAGTCAAGGCTCACCATATCAAGTGGGTCATAGCCCCTGACTTTAGTCCACATGTCTGATTTTGATTTCCAAACAACCTTGGTTAGGGAACCTTCTTCAGGAGTCAGAGCTCACCATATCAAGTGGATCATAGCCCCTGACTTTAGTCATCATGTCTGGTTTTGATTTCCAAACAACTTTGGTTAGGGAACCTTCTTCAGGAGTCAGAGCTCACCATATCAAGTGGGTCATAGCCCCTGACTTTAGTCCACATGTCTGATTTTGATTTCCAAACAACCTTGGTTAGGGAACCTTCTTCAGGAGTCAGAGCTCACCATATCAAGTGGATCATAGCCCCTGACTTTAGTCATCATGTCTGGTTTTGATTTCCAAACAACTTTGGTTAGGGAACCTTCTTCAGGAGTCAGAGCTCACCATATCAAGTGGGTCATAGCCCCTGACGACTTTGTCTAGAGGAAAATAAATCCTCTTTGCCCCTTGCTTGGATAATTGCTTCACCATGACCTGCATCACAAGCCCTTGAGGTCCTTGAAATGGGTTAGGATGTATGCAATGGTATGATGTTATGGTATGCATGGGATAATGTGAGTAACCCTGTTATGAGTCCCAATTAAGGACTGCAAAAACCTGCAAGAAACTTAGGATACCCTGTTATGAGTCCTAATTAAGGACTACAAACACAACCTGCAAGAGACAAATGTCAGGTAATAAGCATGCAAGTAGTTCAAGTAGGAAGGCACACAAGTCACACAAGAGAAACCCTTAGGGTTTAGGCCAGCATGGGGTCTGGGTAGTACCCTCTTGAAGTTGGTGGGTTCAACCTGTCCTATCAAAGTAACCGGGTTCTAAGGTTCCCAATATCACGGGATTGCTTTCATTGTTCATCGTTTCGATTTAGCCACTGAACTGGCGACCGAAATATTCCAGGAAAGCAACCCTCAATTGAGTGTAGTATCGAGTATCAACCAACCTCGGACTGCACCAAAGTCAGTTATCTCACTACCCTAAAGAGGCCAAGATAGTTCAATTAAGGTTCCTAAGGTCTGTTGATGCTTCATGACACCACATGGAGGCCCCGTACTCTCCTTGACTGAACTCAAGGGTTACCGGTACACACCAAAGTGCCACATCAACGTAGCAGACTGTTTCAACCATGTCGGTATACCCCGCACAGTTCCCTCACAGCCTTGTTGCTACTTTCTAAGAAGGTATTCCCCAGATCCGGGTTAGGATCTATAGAACTCCCAAGCAACCCACAATTTAAAGCACACAAGGAAAACAATTGAAAACACAGTTATGAACTAGCCCTAAGGTATACCTCACTTTAAGTTTATCCCCAGCAGAGTCGCCAGTTCTGTGATCGGTGGATCTGGAACTGACTGTTTTAAAGCTGGTTCGCGAAATGTCGCGGTAAGCAAGAGTCGCCACCGTCTTTTATTTTCTCCAAATGGAAAGGACAAAAGCACAGAAAAATTCCTTAAAGAGATTGCTCTCAGTTCGGGAGGTAGGTTATAGAAAGGGAAGGTATTAGCACCCTTTCTATCCATGGTTATCCATGGGCTCTTAGACACTTGCTCAATGTGTTTTCAAAAATGTTTGCTTGCTTTTCAATGTGGGTTTAAAAAGTTTCTTTGAAAAATTTCAGTTCGACTCGTACGTCAGAGTGTTTGAAAAATTTGCTTTTGAAAGCTTTTGAAAATGTGTTGGTGAAAAGATGTTTTGATTTGTTTGAAATTAGAGCAAGTATCCTTGAGAACCTACCTACCCTAAGGAATTCGTCTGTGTAAAAGTCCTTTAAAGTAGTGCCATCCCACCATTGAGAGGTAGGTAGCACCACCGTTGGAGGTGTTCGGGTCAATTCGAGTTTTAGGGTCGTGGTGATCACCGGAGCAATGGGAAGACACCTTAGAAGCTACCCTCATGCCAGGTTCCCGGATCATGAGGACTTACTAAGACGTCCTCTACTCGATGATCACCTTTCGAAAGGCAACAGTGAGACGTACCCTAGGGGTGGTGTGTGCGAATTGTGTGTCATTTTCAGTTTATTGTTTGTCTTGTCATGCATTGGTGATCTAACGATTCGATTTTATTTTTGGGCATTCATTCTTTCATGCATATTTATTAACAGTTATATTTGCGAGAAAATAAATCTAAACTATTACAACCGGCGCGGGTTCACATCGCCAAAAATAACCGAACCCGATTTGACTGAAAATAAATAAAGCGAATAAATAAAAGTGCGAGAATTTTAAATTTACATGGCTTTGGGGCATATACAGAATTATTTAAACAATATAAAATAAATGCGCGAAATAAAGAGATTAAACAAAACTAGGGCGTTGGACCCTTTTACAAACAATTAAAATTAATCAAGGAATCTAAAATTAAAATTAAATGAAAAATGGTATTTTTGTGTTTTTTAGATTTAAAAGAAAAAATGAAAAAATTAATTAAAATTAAAATGCTAAACCCTAGTTCTAATGTTTTTTAAGTTTATTATGAAAATATTGAATTTTTGACCTAATTAAAATCTAAATTAATTTATGTACAATTTTTGATTTATGAAAATAAATAAATAATATTATTATTCTGAAAAAAAGGAAAATTAAAAAAAATAAAAGTTATTAAACCTAAATTCTATTTTTTTTGATTTTTATTAAAAAGGATTAAAATTGAAAACCTATTTAAAACTAAATATTTACATGTTATTATTTATAAAAAAAAAAACAATATTTAAGATAAAATAGTTATTAAACTTTTTGAGTTTTCTGATTTTTGTGATGTTTTTTGTATTTTTGTAAAAAAAATTATTAATTAAATAAATAGCAAGTAAAAGAAATAAAAGAAAAAAATTAAAGAAAGAATAAAAAATGATAAGGCAAACCAGGGGGGTAGACTCCAAAATTGTGAGGTGAGGCCTAGCAAATCAGGCCCATTAAACTTGTGGAGCTGTTGACTTTTCCAGCTTGGGTGCCAGCGTGTTGACTTGCCTTATGGTGGACTTTCAATATTAACCCTTGATCGGGGACCATTAGGCACGTGGACTTTTGGATCTTGAAAGATATGGTGCGCCTCAATGCTTATGCTGCATGGGAATTCAAGTGGAAAAATAATATGAGAAATGTGTGAGACCTGGGGTTTGAACCCAGGTCATGAGAGTCCCTAGCGCGTGTCCCTGCCAGCTGAGCCACTTGATTTCATTTAATATAATATGGTTAACAAATAATAAATATTAAAACCAACGCCTAATAGTCAAACGCGCGCAAATTTGAATGGACGAACCACGCCTTGCCACGATGCCTTCTTCTTCACATGCCCTGTAAAACAAAACAAATGAGCAACGGTTTTGCAACCGTGGTGTTAGGCAGGCTTTCAAAAAATAGCGATTAGGTCCACAAGCTTCATAAATTGTTCGCGAGGTGTGCTTCTTCTTCCTCTCTAAACGCTGAGTTCAACCATGGTGGTCATGGGCCCTAATTTTTCCTCTATGCAAAATCCCTAATTTGAGAAAACTGTAACCCTAGGATTCGCGCATGGCAAGTTCTTATACATGGCACAAAAATGAAATCAAACACAAGGGTTAGCTCTAGAAACGCATAAGGAACATAAATCCACAAAGAAAAAGTGCAAAGGATGCTTGAAAAATGATGCACGATTTCAATAATTTTTCTGTACAGGTTGAGTTGTATCCACCAATTCCTTACGCTTTTGTTGTTGTTTGTGATTGGAGTGCCTTCAGAATTGCCTCAGGATGTTAATGGAAAAAGAATTAAGGCCTGAAAAGTCCTCTAAACTAGTTTTCAGTTTTGTGTTTTTGTCCAAAATTTTTCAATCTCCCAATGCTTGTTTGAGCGCAGCTTATAATGTCTTAGGCCTAGGGTTTGACTCAGTGATGATCATGGAATGGAATTGGCTTGCTCTTTTGCCTTAATTCATGCTTGGGAAAGAATAAGTCCTAGGGTTTTCACTCTTAACCATTTTTCCTCCTTTTTAGCCAAAACCTAGACCTAGTGTGCAAATGAACCCTAGCCTGATTTCTTGAGTTGGTTCATGATACATAGAAATTGTCCAAGTTCACATGACACTATTCCATTGGTTTTTTAAATTTTATTTGAATTTTCAAAGAATTAAAATGAATTAAATCATCAAAAATTAAATAAAATAAAAAAATCAATATTTGGTCTTGAAATTAACCATGGGACACGTGTGTGGCATGACAAGGATGAACCAAGTGGAAAAAATGGGGCCCTTTGTCAAAAATTGGATTTTCAAGGATAGTTGACTTTTGCCATTTCACAAAAATTTCCCAACTTCTACAAGGCATAACTTGCTCAATTTTTAAGCTTTTCACATGTTCTTGGACATTTTGGAAAGGTCTTTGAGTCCTTTAACCAATGCCTTTGGTCCCATGTCATTTTGATTTACCAATCTCAAGTTATGGTCTTTGACTTAAAGTCCCTTTTTGTTGACTTTTGAAAATGACCTATAATGTTGAAATTGATAACTTTTTGTGAGAGCATTTCTTGGACTTGAAGTATGAATATGAGTTGTAGGAAATGTCTTTCTCTTCAAAATGAGCTTTGGATGGAATTTTTCTGATAATCCATGTGAAAGTTATGCCCTGGTCAATTTCAGTTGACTTTTTTCAGCTGTCCAAATATAGCAACTTTTGCATCTTTGATGATTTCTGAGCCAAATTTTGAGAATCATGATCAAGCATTGATCAAATGATGTTTGTGGCTTCAAAATGATATATTGACCAAAAATTTGAACTTCTGACTGCCAAATGACCATTTTGCCCCTACAGTTGACTGTAGTGCAATTTAGGATTTTGACTGTGCAATTTTGAGCTGAATGCCTTGAAACTTGATAGGAGGATGCTTGACCATGTTTGTAAGCATATGAGACTTGATTGGGCCTTTGAACACTCCATTTTCTTGATCAGCACACAAACCCTAGTTTTGACTGTATAGGAGACAGTTGAACTGCATAACCCTTGGGGAATTTTGTAGCTTGGCTTGGCAATTTCTTGAGGAATATGGGAGGGCAAATTTTGGGGTATAACAGGGGGTGACTTGAAACTTAAAAATCAAAAGCAATAGACACGATGATTTTTATCCTGGTTCGCTTGATCTCAAACTACTCCAGTCCATCCGTCAAGGTGATTTCGCCTCTCTCCAACGAGGACTTAATTCACTAATCAAACTGATTACAATTCTACTTTGACAACTGCCAAAGTCTTCTTGAGTACAACCACAATCCGATTTATCTCAAGGAAAATCACTTAATCAAAAGAAAAGATTCACTGTGTACTATTTGTTTTTTGTTACAAAAACTGTATCACTACTGTGATGTATTACACAAATTTGGAGTATAGTATGAATATAAATTTTGCAGCCTTTTGAGATTGTATGGAGCAGTCGTGTGAAATCGTAAACGATTTACCCTTTGAGCTTGTTTATATAGGCGTGGCAATCTGTCCAAATGGAAACATGATAATAGACACTTAATGCTCTTTCCATAATGAGAAGATCCTTGTCTGATTATAGCCGTTGTAAATGATACTGCCTTAATGGAAAAGTAACGCTTAAGAACTTAAGAATCTTGCATGCTTCTTTTCTTTATAACTTGGGAAGTCAGAATCATAAGGTTCTATTAACGTGTTAGACTTCTGTTCAGAATTAGGATATCTTTCTCTTTAGTGCATATTCTGATCATCATACTTCAGAACATTCTGATTACTCAGCTTGAGTGATTATGTGGCTTAACTTCTGATGTCGTTTCAGTTAGAACTTCTGTACAACATAGAACACAAATTTAGAGTGCATATTTGTTCTTTGTGTTTGTTATCATCAAAACTCTTATGAGGGTTGTAAAATCAAACTATGTTCTAACATGGAATCCTACAAGCGCTCGTCACGGACAACGACACCCAGTTCACCAACCAAGGTTTTCAAAGCTTCATTGCCAAACTCAGCACCAAACAACATTTTACCTCAGTCAAACACCCCCAGACTAATGGGCAAGCCGAAACCGCAAATAGGGTTATCTTGTGAGGACTCAAACGCAGGCTAGGAGAAGCCAAAAGGGGATGGGTCGAAGAATTACATAGCGTCCTATGGGCTTATCGAACAATGCCCCACTCGACGACCAGCGAGACACCATTCCGACTGACTTACGACACCGAGGCAGTCATCCCAGTAGAAATCATGGAGCGATCTAGGTGAACTGAAATGCCCCTCGACGAGGAGATAAACGACGAGGCCCTGAGAGACGAGCTCGACCTTGTTGAAGAAATCCGATAAGGAGCAGCCCTGCGCGAGGCCATGCTGAAACAGCAGGTAGCCCTACGCCAGGACAGCAAAGTCATAAAACACGAATTTTAGGTCGGCAACCTAGTCTTGCAAAGAAACCAGAAGGATTCCCATGAAGGAAAGTTGGTTGCAAACTGGGAGGGACCTTATCGCGTCTAGGGAGCTACAGGTACCAGAGCATATTACCTCGAGCAATTAAATGGAGAACCACTACCTCGACCCTGGAATGCTGCGAAGCTAAAACAATATTATAGCTAAAGTCCCTCACCTACTGAGGACTTTTGCTGTCGAATATTCATCTTCAGTCGACGAAGGGAAAAGCTCGACCATGTAGGCGAGTCGAGGTACGGACGCGACCTACCAACCAATAAAAGCATAATGTTATTCTTTTTGACGAGCAACATCCTTGCCCGACAGGGATACCTCGATCGAGCTCCACTATGAAAGTACCCCAACATGGCAGAACACCCAGCTCGCGATGGGTAGTTCACGCCACGAGCGTAGTATCCCGATCGCGATCATACGCCCTTCTCGCGGATCCCAACTCCTTGCCCTTGACACATTTCGAAGTGTGTCGAACTTGTAAGTGTTTGGTTGTTGGCATGTTTTTTGGTAAAACCAGGTGTGTGAATGTCATGACTGATGTCATAACATTCTGGGTTACTAGGTACATTCTGCAGAAAAAGGATGTCATACAGAAGCTGCTTAAATTGAGTGTTTAGATGATCATCATGCAATGATCATATTTATTACATTCTACCAAAATCAGTAAACATGATTCTTGTTGTCATAACCAATGTTAAGACATCCTGTACTGGTCTAATAGTTGTACAGTTTTGTTAATTCTGAGATTTTTCAGGAAACTGGTTTACCCAGTCCAGTACAAAGTCTCACGTGGACTTTAGGTTAACTTGGCTTAACCCTAATCTGGTTGATAAAGTCCTGTGACCAAGTCTTGAGGTTAATTAACCCTAGCTATTTTCGTGGAAGCCCTACATGAAGAACAACGGCCTATATATTCAATAGGACGACTGTTGGTGAAGACAACTTTTAGACAGAAGATCAATAAGGGGATGTATAGTTTTAACTACTGTAATCCAAGCAATTATCATTGTGATAAGTGACTTGGAGTAGGTTTTGATTGTAAGGGTTGTGTATCACTCAAAGCTTTGAAGCACGAGTGTTTGTGTCACTTGATTAAAGCTTTGAAGCAAAGTCAAGTTAGGTTATGTATCACTCAAAGCTTTGAAGCACGAGTGTTTGTGTTAGTTGATTAAAAGCTGTGAAGCATAATCAAGTGTATGTTCTGAAGAGTGTCTTCATAATTTCGTTAGTCAATTATTTAGTATCACTGCTGTGATTGAGGGGGAGTGAGTAGGAACTCAGGTTTAAGTTGAACTTAGATTGAAGTTGCATTGGGTAGGTCTTAAGTGAAGGAGATAAACTGGTTGGTTTATTCCTGAATTAATATCTCTTATAGTGAATTTCCTCCCTGGCTTGGTAGCCCCCAGAGTAGGTGTTGTTACACACTGAACTGGGTAAACAATTGACTGTGTTCTTTATTGCTTTTAGACTTACTGTCTTGTAGAAAGTCAGATACGGTGTCATAACATTCACTATGACATTGAGTATCTGCTGCCAGAATTTCAATTGGTATCAGAGCAGGCACCCTGCCTGTCTTACTGGGTGAGATCTAGGGATATTTTTTTCTGGCGCTATGGATAAAGATGGAGTTTTTGGAAACAGACCACCCATTCTGGATGGATCAAATTATGACTACTGGAAACCTCGTACGATTGCCTTCTTAAAATCTCTGGACAAAAAGGCTTGGAGAGCTGCTGACAAAGGATGGAACCATCCCACCATAACTGAGAAAGATGGGACAATCAGTCTGAAACCTGAGGAAGAATGGAGCAAAGAAGAAGATGAGTTAGCCCTGGGTAATTCCAAAGCCTTAAATGCTTTGTTCAATGGAATTGATAGAAACATATTCAGACTAGTACATCAATGTGAACTAGCCAAGGAAGTTTGGGACACTCTCAAAACTACTCATGAGGGCACATCCAAAGTAAAAATGTCAAGGCTTCAAATGCTGACTACCAAATTTGAGAACCTAAGGATGATGGAAGATGAGACCATTCATGAGTTTCACATGAACATCTTGGAGATTGCCAACACCTCAGGAGCATTGGGAGAAAAGATGTCAGAAGAAAAGCTAGTGAGAAAGATTCTCAGATCCTTGCCTAAAAGATTTGCAATGAAGGTGACTGCTATAGAGGAAGCTCAGGATATCTGCAATTTGAAGGTGGATGAACTCATTGGGTCACTTCAGACCTTTGAGATGGGGATCAGTGACAATGCCGACAAGAAAAACAAGAGCATAGCACTTGTATCTAATACTGAAGATGAAAACAAGGAGGATGAAGAAGAAAATATTTCAGAAGCTATAGCCATGCTTGGAAGACAATTCAACAAACTCATCAAGAGAATGGATCCAAAGTCAAGGTCAAATGTTAAGAACATTCCTTCTGACATTAACAGATCCTATGACTCCAGCAGAAGACCAAAGTCTGAAGAGAAGGGAAATCAAAGCAAAGGAATTCAATGCCATGGATGTGAAGGATATGGGCACATTCGAGCTGAATGTCCTACCTTTCTTAAGAAACAAAAGAAAGGAATGTATGTTACTTGGTCTGACTGTGATTCAGAAAGTAATTCTGAAGAAGAATCTGCCAAACTAGTTACTGCACTAACTGGTATTTGTAACTCTGATAGTGACTCTAGTGATGAGGAAGTGACATTTGAAGAACTGGCTGATTCCTACAAGAAGTTATGTATCAGAAGTGCTGAAGTCTGTCAGCAAAATGAGAGACAAACAAAACTCATAATAAAGTTGGAGGCTGAGAAAAAGGCAGGCATTGATACTATAAGTCATCTAGAAGGGGAAGTTCAAATGCTAAACTCAAAACTGGACCAGATGACCAAATCTGTCAAGATGCTGACAAATGGAACTGACAAATTAGAAGAAATCCTTCAGATTGGACAAAATGTGGGAAACAAGTCTGGTCTAGGATTTGTGGCAGCAAAGAAATCTGTTATGGACAAGAAGAAGATCAGGCCTGATAAACAAATGTCAAAGCAGATGTCACAACATAGAACTCAACATCGAGAACAGAGAAATATGAAGAAAAAGTATCAAAGATGGAGATGTCATCATTGTGGGAGGTTTGGTCACATAAAGCCATTCTGCTTCAGATTATATGGATATCCTAATCAGACCCCAGTTGTCAAACCTAAGTCTAACAAGGTACCACATACTGAACAGTGGAAGAAAAAAGCTACTGCCCTGATAGCTCACACCTCCCTTAGAGTATCTGTAAAGGAAGACTGGTACTTTGACAGTGGATGCTCTAAACACATGACTGGAATCAAGAATCTTCTCAATAATGTTAAACCTCACACTACTAGTTATGTGACCTTTAGAGATGGTGCTAGAGGAGAAATCAAAGGAGTTGGAAACTTGGACTGTCATGGAGTTCCAAACCTAAATGAAGTATTGATGGTAAAAGGCTTGACTGCTAATCTCATAAGTATAAGCCAATTATGTGACCTAGGATTCAAAGTCAACTTCACCAAGTCTGAATGTCTTGTAACTAATGAGAAACAAGAAGTTGTAATGAGAGGAGTCAGATCTAAAGATAACTGCTACTTGTGGGAGCCTGAGAACACTAATTACTCTTCTGTGTGTTCTATTGCCAAAGAAGAAAAAGAAGTGAAACTGTGGCACCAAAAACTTGGTCATCTACATCTAAGAGGAATGAAAAGGATTATATCCATGGAGGCAGTCAGAGGGATTCCAAGACTGAAAATTGATGAAGGGAGAGTCTGTGGTGAATGTCAGGTTGGGAAGCAGACTAGGATGTCACATCCAAGGTCAAGACATTTGACCACCTCTAAGGTACTAGAACTTCTACATATGGATCTAATAGGACCAATGTAGGTGGAAAGTCTTGGTGGAAAAAGATATGCCTATGTTGTTGTGGATGATTTTTCCAGATTCATCTGGATTAAGTTCATTAGGGAAAAATCTGACGTATTTGAAGTGTTTAAAGAACTGTGCAAAAGAATTCAAAGAGAAAAAGAAGGGTGCATTGTCAGAATCAGAAGTGATCATGGCAAGGAATTTGAAAACAGTAAGTTTGATGAGTTCTGTTCCTCAGAAGGAATTAATCATGAATTCTCTTCACCTATAACTCCTCAGCAAAATGGAGTTGTAGAAAGGAAAATCAGGACCATACAGGAATCTGCCAGAGCAATGATACATGCCAAAAGACTTCCTATTCATTTTTGGGCTGAAGCTATGAATACAGCCTGTTATGTCCATAACAGGGTCACCTTGAGAAAGGGAACATCATCCACCATTTATGAACTCTGGAAAGGAAGAAAGCCTACAGTGAAGTACTTCCATGTATTTGGAAGCAAATGCTATATTCTGACAGATCGTGAACAAAGGAGAAAGATGGACCCTAAAAGTGATGAAGGAATATTCCTAGGATACTCTACCAACAACAGAGCTTATAGGGTATTCAATTCCAGGACCAAAGTTATGATGGAATCAATAAATGTCATAGTTGATGATTATCATGAGGAAACAGATGTCCCTTGTGATGTTGAGACATTCTTTGAGACTTCAACTCAACACGATGATCTACCTAACACTACTGCTTCAGATTCTGAATCAAAGGAAGCTAACAAAGACCCTTCCATCAGAATTCATAAAGATCATCCTAAGGAACTCATCATAGGAGATCCTAACAGTGGAGTCATTACAAGATCTAGAGAAATCATCTCAAACTCCTGCTTTGTATCTAAAATTGAACCAAGAAATGTTAAGGAGGCTTTAACTGATGAATACTGGATTGGAGCAATGCAAGATGAATTGAACCAATTCAAGCAACATGAAGTATGGGAGTTAGTTCCTAGACCAGAAGGAACAAACATCATTGGCACAAAATGGATCTACAAGAAAAAATCAGATGCTGAAGGAGTTGTCACCAGGAATAAGGCAAGACTTGTTGCTCAAGGATACACTCAAGTTGAAGGGGTTGATTTTGATGAGACTTTTGCTCCTGTAGCCAGACTGGAATCAATCAGACTTCTGTTGGGAATTGCTTGTCTCCTTAAGTTTAAGTTATTTCAGATGGATGTAAAAAGTGCCTTCCTAAATGGGTACTTAAATGAGGAAGTTTATGTGGAACAACCTAAAGGATTTGTGGATCCAAACTACCCTGATCACGTCTACAAATTGAGGAAAGCTTTGTATGGCCTGAAACAAGCTCCTAGAGCATGGTATGACAGGCTGACAAAATTTCTCTCTGACAAAGGATACAGAAAAGGAGGCTTGGATAAAACCTTTTTTGTCAAAAATGAAGGAGGAAAGATGATGGTAGCTCAAATCTATGTTGATGACATAGTGTTTGGAGGAATGTCAGATAAAATGGTTAAACATTTTGCTGACCAGATGCAGGCTGAATTTGAAATGAGCCTCATGGGAGAATTGACCTACTTCCTTGGACTGCAAGTCACACAGATGGAAGACTCAATTTTTCTGTCTCAAAGCAAGTATGCAAAGAACATTGTCAAGAAGTTTGGAATGGAGAATGCCAATCACAAAAGGACTCCTGCACCTACTCATTTAAATCTATCCAAAGATTCAAGTGGGGTTAAGGTGGACCAAAGCCTGTACAGAAGCATGATAGGAAGTCTGCTATACTTAACAGCCAGCAAACCTGACATTGCTTTTGCAGTTGGAGTATGTGCAAGATATCAAGCTGATCCCAAAGTAAGTCATATCAACCAAGTGAAGAGAATTTTGAAGTATGTAAGTGGAACCTACAACTATGGCTTGTTGTACTCTCATGGATGTGAACCAACTCTAACTGGTTACTGTGATGCTGATTGGGCTGGAAGTGCTGATGATAGAAAGAGAACCTCTGGAGGATGTTTCTTCTTAGGAAATAATCTTGTCTCCTGGTTCAGCAAGAAACAGAACTGTGTGTCTCTCTCTACTGCTGAAGCTGAATACATAGCAGCTGGTAGTAGCTGTTCTCAAATGATCTGGATGAAACAAATGCTTACTGAGTATAATGTCACACAAGATGTTATGACATTGTACTGTGACAATCTGAGCATTATCAACATTTCCAAGAATCCTATTCAGCATAGCAGCACCAAGCACATTGACATTAGACATCACTTTATCAGAGATCTTGTAGAGGAGAAGACGATTAAACTGGAACATGTTGCCACTGAACTACAACTGGCTGACATATTTACCAAGGCACTTGATGCAAATCAATTTGAAAATTTGAGGGGCAAGTTGGGTATTTGCCAACATGAGGAAATGTAAAAATTAATTTTGCTTAAGACAAGGGATGAAGGAGATTTTTTTGTTAAGTCTATTTTGATTGGGTTAATCATATGTTTCCCTATTTCTTTCATAATTGTTAAGAAGTTGAATAGACTCTCATTTATCTCCTTCCTCTCTCGGCTCTGCAACAATCTTCATTCTCTCAATCAAATATTTTACTCTCGCTGTTACTGGTTTTCTAAGACGCTCAACATGTCTCAACTATCCATGACATCATCCTCTTCAAAGATGACTGCTTCTTCCGCATCCTCTGATCGAGAACCTAGGGCAATCACAAACTGCATGGATTCTGATGTTCTGGAGATAACTCCTCTTCGTGAACTGGCAGCTGACCCCTCTAAGGTTAAAAAGCTGAGAACAAGACATGCAAGAAGGTCTCAAGCTTCTACATCTGGTAATCCCTCTCAAACATCCTCTGTTCCCTCAGAAATATCAAATAGGGAAGGGTCAGCTTATGTTCATCAAGCAATAGCTAGACTTGTTACAAGGATTCTAAATGAGAATCACTCGGTACCTGGCATTTCTGTACCTTTGAATCAAGAAGCTGCTAGTCCAAATGTTGAAATGAATCCAGATGTCACTCAGAATGTTGAGACACCGGATGACAACATTAGGAAATCATCTGAAAATCTTGATGATCACCAGAACCCTTCTGAGAAGGATGTTGAAACCCCAATTATTGATGTTGATGAAGAATACTATGACAATGACCTAATTGCAAATATCAACCCTAGCATAGCTAGAAGAATGATGAACAGAAAGGGAAAGCAGGATGCTGCCAAATGTATGTCCAAAGAGAAGACTGCTGATGTTGGAGTAGAAACTGTGAAGGCTGGATTGTCAAAAGGGAAGGTGAAAACTCGAGTACCTGCTGGTAGTCTCTCAAAGCCTGTGAGACAACCAATAGCTAAGAAAAGGAAAGAGCCTGAACCCTCTGATTCTGATGAGGAATCAGAATTTGAATTTGATGCTGAAGACATACCTCTCAAAAGGAAACTCCCATCAAGAAAAATGTCTAAAGTCCCTGAAGTCCCCACTGACAACATTTCCTTTCACCTTCCTGAGAATGCAAACAGGTGGAAGTATGTTTGTTTGAAAAGGATAGCCTTGGAAAGAGAACTGAACAAGGGTGCCATGGAATGTAAGGAGATCATGGATCTAATCAAAACTGCTGGTCTAATAAATACTGTGGTAAAGTTTACCAACTGCTATGAAGTTCTTGTCAAAGAATTCATAGTGAATTTATCTGATGGGTGTGCTAATGGAAGGTCAGCTGACTTTAAATGTGTCTATGTGAGAGGAAGAAAGGTAAATTTCTCTCCCTCTAAAATAAACAAATTCCTAGGAAGACCAGATGATGCTTGCCCTGAGCTAGAGGTTACTGACAACCAAGTATGCCAAACCATCACTGCAAATCAAGTCAAGAGCTGGCCCTTAAAAGGGAAGTTGAATGCAAGCAAGCTGAGCATGAAATTTTCCATTTTGCACAAATTTGGTGCAGCCAACTGGGTTCCCACCAACCATAAATCAACCATCTCCACAGGACTGGGAAGATTCATTTATGCTGTTGGAAGCAGGACAAAATTTGACTATGGCAAGTATATCTTTGATCAAACTTTAAAACATGCTGGAAGCTATGCTGTTAAAGGCCCTATTGCCTTTCCCTCCCTCTTATGTGGTATAGTCCTTTCTCAGTATCCTGACATTCTAGTTGAAAAAGATACTGTATGCAAAAGAGCCCCTGCTCTTGGGTTGCACTACAAGCTATTTCAGGGAACTCATGTTTCTGACACTGTCATGACATTAGCTGAGACATCAACTGTCAAAACTCAGTCCAAGAGAACTGATGTTATAGCTGTGCTGAAGGAAACCTGCAAAGAGCTAGATACAAGGAAAAGGACTCTTGAGGACCTGATTGCTAGACTAGAACAGGAGGAGTCTGAAGGACCAAGAAGGGAAGAGGATGCTGCTGAAGATCAGCTTAATGCTGAAGATAGTGCCTCCTCTGAACATGACAGTGCTTGAAGTAGATGACAACCTTGCTGCTGGTACCTGTTGCTGCAAGTGTTTTTAGAATTTTTATCTGTGTTTTTATTTTTGGATGACTGTATATCCTAAAAGTACATGTATCTTTGTCCTATTTATGGCTAAAGAGGGGGAGAAGTTTTTGTGTTAATTAGACTTGGTAGACATTATTTCTTTCTGCAGACATATTAATTCTGCCGCTTTCTAATCTCTGATTGTTTAGGGGTTTTAGCCAAAAATCTACCAAAGGGGGAGTTTGTATGTGTTTGGTTGTTGGCATGTTTTTTGGTAAAACCAGGTGTGTGAATGTCATGACTGATGTCATAACATTCTGGGTTACTAGGTACATTATGCAGAAAAAGGATGTCATACAGAAGCTGCTTAAATTAAGTGTTTAGCTGATCATCATGCAATGATCATATTTATTACATTCTACCAAAATTAGTAAACAGGATTCTTGTTGTCATAACCAATGTTAAGACATCCTGTATTGATCTAACAGTTGTACAGTTTTGTTAATTCTGAGATTTTTCAGGAAACTAGTTTACCCAGTCCAGTACAAAGTCTCACGTGGACTTTAGGTTAACTTGGCTTAACCCTAATCTGGTTGATAAAGTCCTGTGATCAAGTCTTGAGGTTAATTAACCCTAGCTATTTTCGTGGAAGCCCTAACTGAAGAACAACGGCCTATATATTCAACAGGATGATTGTTGGTGAAGACAACTTTTAGACAGAAGATCAATAAGGGGCTGTATATTTTTAACTACTGTAATCCAAGCAATTATCATTGTGATAAGTGACTTGGAGTAGGTTTTGATTGTAAGGGTTGTGTATCACTCAAAGCTTTGAAGCACGAGTGTTTGTGTCACTTGATTAAAGCTTTGAAGCAAAGTCAAGTTAGGTTATGTATCACTCAAAGCTTTGAAGCACGAGTGTTTGTGTTAGTTGATTAAAAGCTGTGAAGCATAATCAAGTGTATGTTCTGAAGAGTGTCTTCATAATTTCGTTAGTCAATTGTTTAGTATCACTGTTGTGATTGAGGAGGAGTGAGTAGGAACTCAGGTTTAAGTTGAACTTAGATTGAAGTTGCATTGGGTAGGTCTTAAGTGAAGGAGATAAACTGGTTGGTTTATTCCTGAATTAATCTCTCTTATAGTGAATTTCCTCCCTGGCTTGGTAGCCCCCAGAGTAGGTGTTGTTACACACTGAACTGGGTAAACAATTGACTGTGTTCTTTACTGCTTTTAGACTTACTGTCTTGTAGAAAGTTAGATACGGTGTCATAACATTCACTGTGACATTGAGTATCTGCTGCCAGAATTTCATAACTGATATTAGGGTCGAACGCATATCTCCACACGAAAAACACGAACTTCGTGGAAAATTCATAACGACCACAACAATGGTCGGGCACATATATCCAAAGGTTATACCAAGTATTCATTAAATAAAAAAAGTCATAAACAACGCAATTATAATATGCCTACCACAAGGGCCGATGTTGTTCAAAATTACAGTTTAGGCACGGTGGCCACAAAACTAAATGAACGATAGCGGGCACGCAGGCCCTGAAATGACAGCGGACACATAGGCCCGGAATAAAAAATAGAATAAAGCTTCATCCTCCCCGTCGCTACTATCAGGGGGATAAAGGATCTTCCCGTCAATGACTTGGTTAAATAGGCCTGCCCCCTTGACCACTATCTCAACCCCCGGGTTCAAGATCTTCAGTTGCTCGATGGCAGTGTTGAAACCGTAGCCAAGGGTATCAACGACGTCTTGTTTGAGCACACGGATGCGAGCGGTCAAATCTACCCTGGTGGCCATGTTCTTCTCTGTATCAGTCTCATCGTTGGCTGGGGCAGTGATCCCTTCTAACTCCGAGGTAAGAGCGAACAGACGCTCGTTCTCTCTAGTGGCGGCCTCCAATTTAGGCCTCAACTCATTTAAATCCTTGAGAAGCCAAACTTGGGCCTCAAACTTTGATTTGTGGTTGAGGATATCACACTTTAACTTCTCATTTTTGGCCTCTAGCTTGTGAATTTTGGCATAGGCCGTGTCGAGAGAGGCTTGAACACTTGAGGACTCATCATTTAGTGAAAGAGCTATCTCGAGCACTCTCATCACAGCGGCCACATCCTCAGCCAAGTGCTTCTGAAGAACATCCTTGTCTTCAATTAAGATTGCCTCCCTCTCCTCCTCGCGCACGCCGAGGGAGCTCTCCTCGCTGAAGAGATCACGATTTAGGTAGAAAGGAGGCAATACAATGACCCCCGCGGGAACTTTTTCACCCTCGGGTGTTACACTCGCAACGCTACCCACACGCTTCCTCTTAGACCCAGGCTCATTGACGGGAATCTGGACGGGTTCAGCAGAGGAAGTCAGATTTTTTGATAAGGAATGGGAACCACTGCCTCGACCGACATATTTGGCATATTCCTGAAGCTGGGTGACTCTGTTTTTGGGCCCAGAGGTGGACGCGTTCTTGGGCCTCAACTTCAACAAACACTCAGGAAGGGATGCCATTTTACCTGCAATAAAAAAGAATCGTTAGTCGGGTTGGAAAACCAAAAATAGCACAAGCACTTTCCCGCATAAAGAGGAGCAAATTAACTAGGCTACGTCCCGTACCTAAAAGCCTCATTGCTTCCCCATTTGAGGAGCACTCGAGCAAGGCCTTAGTGTTGATCAACCTATTGGCTAAAAGATACTCCCCATCATCGTCGAACAAGAGGTTGTTGTTCACATCCATGCACTTCACATGGGAGAAACTCTTGATATAAGCCGACAGCTTCTCGTACGAAAGACGAAAGCTGATCTTGAGCATCTAGGTCCTCGGGTTTCACAACATAATATCCGGGCCTTTGTACATAGTGCTTCCACTGCCATTCAAGTGGAAATCTGGCCATAAGTCGGGTAACTGGACGCCTGTCCTCCACCTCTTGCACACGAGTATACAGGGAATCTATGGCTGCATCCGTCAGGGGCTTCACGATGAAATACCTCTCTTTGAAATTTCGGACGACCTCCAGGTAAGGCTGGAAGAGCTTCCTGAACTGCTTGAACGATACTCATGCATGCCCCCCTCTGACGAGTTGCCTTTGGAGGTGAAAGATGCAGAAAAAAGGGGCTGTGTGGCGCCTATCCTCAGATACTGGTAGACGATCTCAAACGCTCGCATAAACGCCAGACTGTTCAGATGGAGTTGAGAAGGCTCCAATTGAAGCCACTGGAAAACCCCGACCTGAAAATCATTGAAGGGAAAGCGCATCCCCGCCTCTTTAAAAGAAAATTCATACATGGGGGACCATTTTCCCGGGTACGTCGAGCATATTCTTCGGTCGTGATGGGGGTTTTGGAGAATCCAATTGGCGGGGGCCCCTTCTGCATGTTCCTCCGGGAAATTGAACGCATCTGTCGCATCTTGGGAAAATCACGATCGTTTATCCCAGGGCTCAGGAGAAACCCAAGCCAAAGGGTCCTCGTCAGTGTGGGGCTCTTCTTCATAATTGGCGGCCGGAATGTCTTCCCTGACTTAGTGCCCCATTATACCTAAAAAGCAGGGGGAAATAGTGAATTCGAAATTATAAAATCCACCCTTCCAGCGCAGATCAAGTGAAAGGGCGACGAACTCGACCCAAGCCCTCGACTACACGCTAAAGCGGCCTATTACGTTGGGAGGTCATGTTGTCGGGGGAATGATCACTCATCGAGCGAGAAGCCCGAGATAATCCCTATATCTGGAGAAGCCATCCCTTGTGTTACGTACATTATTCGGAGAGGCCTCCCCGACACTATAGCTAATGAACATTCATAAAGTGTCTGACACATTCATGAGTGCTCGACGCATAATCTATGAACTCCAATGAACATTTATGAGTATTCATCATAAAACTCATAAATGTTCATCCAATCAAGGCATAATTTAGACATTTAATCCAGAAATGCTTAAGAAATATGGTGTTAAGAGGTTGTAACTTACTTGGATGAAGAACTCAAAGAGAATCTGAGAAGTTGAGAGGATTGCTTCGCACAACGAGCAAGGAAATCTAGGAAGTTGAGAGGATCGCTTCACACCACGAGTAAGAAAATCTGAAAGGAAACTTGAGAAGATGACAAATAAGAACCAGGGGCCCCCTTTTATAGGTGACCCACGCCCCAAGAGGTCTCTCCTGAAAGGTCATCATTTCATTGGGCCTTTTGGCTTTCCCCTTGAAGGGGTGGCACCCCAAAGCATTAGCCACGTGGCACAACTGTCAACCACGCATCCCTTCTGGACTGGAGAGCATATGCCCGACTCCTATGCGTCATCCCCAGACACGTACGAGACAAATACCTACGCGAGGGAATGCTTGACATTAGAGTGCGTATAGGGGCACATCCATTCGACCACCTCGGAGACGAAGTAATGCTCGACATATCGAAAAATCCCTCAAGACGGGCGCGTCAAATGGAATCTCGCGTAGGCTCTCCATCACTAATACGACCCTCTCGAGCAAGCGACTGACCCCTTCAGCCTCGTTTCCCGCTCGTTCCTTGTCCCCCACGCGGGAAACAACCCGTTCCTTTCGGGGGACTTTGGTCGTCTTTCTCGATCATGTCTCCAGTGTCGAGAGCTGAACTCAAGTCACCGCCCTTTTTCTCAAGGGCAATAACTTGGGGGGCTCCTGATCTAGATTGGGCCTACACTTGCCCTTCGAACGGGAAGCCCAAAAATAGCCCAAGCTAGGGACCGTTGGGCAACTCACCACCCGACCATTGGAGGACGTGGCCCACGATCCCATGAAAACCATCTTAAACTACCCTACGAAAATCACGAGTCCAACCCTATTCTCCCAGAGCAGTTGACCAAGGGGGAGTCCACTTGCTGGACTCCATACACACGTAAGCCCTCGCAGTTCCTGTTATTGGGCCTCAACATAGTCCAATAGTGGGAACCTTGGCCCAGTGTTGGGGGCTATAAATACCCTCTCTCCTAAGAGGGTTAGGTATTTAATTCAACATCTCTCTGAACTCATACCTGCTTGCTCTCTCTGCAACTTACTTTTCCATCTGAGTGTCTTGCAGGTACCCCCCCACCCATCTCATTCAACTTTTGCCTAAGCTAGCTGTGACGGTCCATTTCTGATCCGGTAAGATCATAAACTGTTAGACATTATAATTAACATTTGTTGGAGATACTTTAATTAGATTGAAAAAACAAAGGTTGTAGGTGAAGTGTCACTTTTATTTGTAAATAAAGTCCCACATTGAGTTTTTAACATGATTTTACTGGTTGATCGGAACTTGAAAGTTGGACAAAGGGTGACGTCTGCTAGGCTAGAAATTTGAGGAAAGGAAGGGGTGTACTTGCAAGGCACTTCAGCGATCAAGTAAGAATGGGTGCAAAGAGATATAAGAAATAAATTAGGGTTTTTATAGTGAATATTGGATACCTAGCCCTCACAAGTGTGAGAGTTTATATAATGCCTCCGGTGCTTGACCATTGGTTCCTATTTTTGGGCATAGATATTAGGTACCTCAAAATTAGGTAACTGATAGGACTTAGTCAAAACGAGCATTCATGCTCGTAACTAGCCATTGCTCAGAGCAAGGAAGAGATTACAAAAAGATGCGTTATAAGCGTTTTCCTAGTTGTTTTCTCTACGTGTGTCGATCAGACTTGGAGGTAGCCGCCGATGCGGTTAGGTGTGATTTTTGGTGGTTCCTAGGTGGTTATCCTCGTGCAGCTGGGCAAGACGAGGAGTATCCTGTTTAAGCGGGCATAAGAAAATGAGGAGGCCCTGGTGGACGAGACTCCTTAGTATCCGAGAAGAAGGGCTGAAGTGTCATTTATCCTTCATGTCTTATTGGGCCAATGTCTTTGGTTCGTCCTTCATACAGAAGTGGATTGGGCCATGCTTATCCATTGGACCAGTCAGGAACAGAAGCCCCCCAAGTTGTTACTCCTAGGGATAAGAGCGATGACTTAGAGTTAGCTCGTCTGTCGAGGAGGTGAAAATATCGATGGCATTCATCGTAGGAGATAAGGATGCTTCATGATATGTTTGGGGGCAGCAAGCTCAAGAGGCCCGAGTGTTGTTTCATGAGTTCGACGCGCGGGGAGCTGAATGGTTGATTAGAACCTGAGAGGTTGCGTGCCACGCCTGTATTAAGCCATGCGCTATAACTAATGTGTAATGATGGCAGCCTAGGGTCTAGAGTTAATGATGACCCCTACGCTGCACTAGGTTTCATGCATGCAGGCACGTGTTCCAAAATCGTATTATAAATAGGACGTACTGGATCTCATTTTCACATTCGCTTCTCCCTCTTCTTCGCTCTCAGTTTATTCTCTTCTTGCTGTTTCCGCCGTGTACCTCCACCTGCCACCATTGCAGAGTTGTTTCGACCATAAATCTCAGTTCTCCGACCATATAAGTTTTCTTATCCTCTCTGTTTTGTGTAGTCTTTGTCTTTGGTTTTTCCTTAAATACATGCAGATAGGGTAGAAAGAAATTAATGTGCATGTTGTTCTGGCGACTTGTTTGTTTCTTACAGTGGCCAAGCCATTTTCTAGCGTTATCCCTAACGATAGTGAGAGGTTGAGTAGGGACTTGTGTGTTTTTGGCCGTTTTGGGTCATAGTTGTGGCAGTAGGCTTAGTTTGTCTCTGTCGTAGCTTTTGAGTTTTCTGGCGAATGCATGAAGTTTCCAATGAATATATGAGTTTTCCGATGAATGTTCGAATGGAATTCTGGGACAATATTTTGGGAAGAGTTCCAAATTAGAGTTTATGAGTCTTACTTGTCGAACAAGATTTGTGATGGTCTCGTTTGAGCAAGGGATTTTGGCCAAGGACATCGTCCTTGTGTCTTTATGCGCCAATTCGCCTAATCTAGCAGTGGAAAGGTGGATTTAATTTGATTGTTAAATTCACTTTTGTTCTCTGCTTTTTGGGTGAAAATGTCTACAGATTCCGAAGATGAAGTCATAGTCGAGGAGGTCGAGACTTCCGGGGAGATACTGACACCCTCAGATCCTGAAGAGTAGATTTCTCCTGAGCCACAGGGGATTGCTTTTCTATTTTCCTTGTTTCCTGACGATGCTTTTATCGCGACTGGGGACGAAGTGAGTTCGTCAAGCCTCAGGGAGGATTGGAAAGTCGCGTTCCCTGGGGAAAATGACCGAATATGTTCCACATTTGAGACTGACCAAATACCTCTGTATGAGTATGATTTCAGAGAGGTGGGGCTTCATCTTCTTTTCTCGGATCTTCAAGTTGCGGTTCTTGTCCATTTGGATTTGGCACCCTCACAGCTTAACCCAAACGTGTTGGCCTTTATACGGGAATTCGAGATTATGTGTGATCATCTAAAGATTGGGGCCACTGTAACCCTAATTTTTGCTTGCTTCCATATTCAAGGTTGTAATACGGTGGAAGAACTGACTTGGGTGTTTTGAGTTTTATTGCAATTGCTGTGTACAGCAAGAGTCGCCACCGACTTTTCTTTTATCCAATAAAGGAAATGGTGAAAAGAACATGAAAGACCTTTTGAGATATTTTCTTGAGTTTGGGGGGTAGGTTATGAAAAGGGAAGGTGTTAGCACCCTTTTCATCCATAGTTATCTACGGGATCTTAGTTGCTAGATCACTTTGAAAATGCTTTGTTTGAAAAGTGTTTGTGATGGGTTTTGAAAGTATGTTTGAAAAGTGCCTTCGTTTAGGCGAACTTTGTAATGATTCTCGTTTCTATAAGAATGCATACAAAGTGTTGACTTTTGAAAATATTTTATGGAAAAGTGTTGGTGTGTTTGAAAGATGTTTTGAAAATGGTTGTGAGCAAGCAACTATGAGTGCTTTACCTACTCAAAAAAGTCTTAATTCTTTTCCTCCCCTTTTAGACATGGCTATCTTACCACTGATTGATAAGAAAACCTATAATTGGATGTGAAGGGACAGGCGTGGGTCATCGTATAATCATAGAATGCAATGTTATAAGATACCTTAGAAATTTTTGTAAGGGTCTAATATCATTCATAAGGCAACATTTGATGGGTCATCAAGGGACTATGATCTTGTATTTGATTGTTTTAGCTAAAGTATCTCACATGTGAAACATGACTATTTTTATCTCAAAGCAACAAGTGAAGTTAACCCTAGAGGTGCAAGTGTGCAAAGTGTTTATTTTTCATGTTTTGTTTGTCTTGAATTAGGGTTTTCTATTGGTTGATTTTAGTCTTGCCATGCAAACCCTAATTACTAGCATTCATATGAAAGCGACAAATTCTGAAATGTAAATATCCTACGCTATTACATCATTTGGGGATAGGGATACAAATTTACCAATGGGGAGCAAATAATTAAACTTAATTACTATTACAACCATATTGAATGAATAATAATGTACAAGAATGAATAAATGTACAAGAATGTAAATGGAAAAGAAAATTAATTTTTTGTTTATTTTATTTGTTAAGAAAAAGTTTTTTTGACCTAATTGACTAAAAGGGAACAATTAACTAGTCTAAATTAATTTTAAAGAAATAAACCTAAGTCTAAAATAGAAAAGAAATAAAATTAATCAAAAAAGCATTTTTTAGGGTTTTGTAGAAAATAGTTTTAATTTAATTAAACTAGTATACAAAGTTAATTAATTTAAAATTCCTAAGTTCTAAATTAATTTTAGTTAAAAGAAAATAAAATAAACTTAAGTCTAATTATTAATTTAATTAAGAAAAGAATTTGGCTAAAGGAATGTTTTTTGGTCTTTTTATCTAAAAGAAATTAAATGGAAAATATACTAAATATCTAAATAATAAATATAAAATATTTTTGGTATTTTTTTATTTAATAAAATAATAATAATAATAATAGTAATAATAGAAAAAATAAAATAAAATAAAATATAACAATTAAAGTCAGGGGGTTAAAAAAATAGAAATGGTGGTTAACAATAGTAAAAGGGGCGCTAGGCCCAAAAGTATTTTTTTGTTCAACTCAGCAAACAAAATAAAAACAAAATAAATGGGCCCGTGTCCAAAATAAAATAGGGGGGTGAGAATCCAAAAAATGCTCCTGGCCCAAAACAAATCCAGCGCCCTCTGGTGATCTAATGTGGGCAGCCTTGAAGGGTGCATCATGGGGACATGCATGTGAGGTGTTGGATTTAAGGGCTTGGCTGATCTGATGGTGATGGAGAAAGGCACATGGTACACGTGCTATCTTGGCTTGCACTGGACCTGAAATAAGAAAAAGTAAAAAAAACAAAAGGGTACCACTAGGGCTCGAACCCAGGTCCCTATAGTCACAAGCGCGCGCTTCTACCACTGGGGTGGCTATACATCCGTTTATTAATATAAAACCATGAAAATATATTATAAACACGTCCTTGAAGACATGTTCATCTTCTTCCTCGCGCCAGCCATGGACAAGGAAATTTGAAAACTGTAACTCTCTCATTTCTCCATCATTTTCAAAAGTATAAACATATAAGTTATGTATATTTTCACCACGAATCCAACCATGTAAATTATGTAAGCTAAAAGTCAAAGATGAAGATTAATTTTGTTGGCCCCAAACTGAAACCTAATTTTTTCATAAAGTTCAAAACTAAAATTCTCTACACACAGTCAACATAAATGAAAACTATGGACATGGTTAGCTTTAGGGCAATGATATCTACATTTTTATTTCAGAATGTATGCACAAAAGATGCTTTTATCAATATATTGAAATTTGAAAACTTACCTCATGTAGTTGGATTCATGTATGAAGTTTGAGCAACCTTTGAGGTATCCTAATGATCTGTTTAGCTTGCCTGTACCTCCTTGAGTATATTCCAACTCCTACTTTGCTTTGAAAGTCCCTGAATCTCCCTACTCAAGCTAACTTGCAAGCTTGATTTTTGAAAATGGTGAATGATGAAAATGAGATTACAGAAATGTAACAGGTGTTCGGATGACTTTGTTATGATGTATAGAGAGTGTATGGATGATTAGATTTGAAAACGCACGAGAGGTTTTGATTTAGGGGTTTGAAACTGAAAACTGTCAAGTTATGGCCAGTATTGTGCAACAGGGTGCTTTGGGTGTTTGAGAAGGCTTAGGATCGTGTCCTAAGTTGCATAAGAGTGTTTTGATATATAGGAAAATGTTTGGAGACTTGAGATGGTCAGAAGTACAAGATCACATGTTTTGTCTTCTTGACTTGTTTTTGAAGTAAGGTTGACAAACATGGTTTCAATGTATAGTACAAGCACGGTCTGATTAGTTAGAGGCTCTAGAAAAGTTTCTTATGGCTTTAAGATTGTGTGTGATTAGAAGAAACAAGTGAAAATCTCAAGGAGAGTGGAATTTGTGATTAAAACCGCTTTCCAAAATGGAAGTGTGAACTTTGTTCCATTAATGGAAATGCAACTTAGATAATGGCTCAAATTCTTGGAGAATGGTTCTATCAGTTGTGTAAACCATTAACTATGGAGTGAAACACAAGTTTAAGGCCTGAAAAGAAAATATTATGCAGCATGGGCTTGAGATTTGAATTCTTGTTCATCACAAAATGACTTATAATTCAAGTTTAAAACCTTAACTTCATCTCTTCGATTCTCCCAGCTCAAGCATGATCTCAATGAGTTCTTGGACTTTTTAGAAAACTTGTAATATCCTCTAAAACCTTCATGTTGGACATTTTTGAAGTATCAACTTGGAATCAAGTGAAAAGTTGTCGTGAAGTTGGTACCAAAAATATGCCTAACTAGGTCAAATTTTCACAAAGTGTTTAAGAAAAAGTTCATGACTTTATGGCCTTATAACTCAAAATCTAAGAATTTTTTGGACATCAGACCTATAATACAAGTTTGTAGAATCCATCAAGATCTACAACTTTCACGTTGAAAGTTTTCCTTGAATCATTTTGCATCATGATGAAAAATTGGCATGAAGTCAAGAAAAAATAAGACTTAAAACACTTAGAAAATTTTCTAAGTCTTGAAAATTATGACTTTTCAAAATGAATTTTGACTTTCCTGATTTATTGATGATCAAGTTTCATATTTTTGCATGTCTTGATGAAATGTGATCTTTGAAACTTAATTTTGATCAAAAAGTCAATGTTTGACTTTACAGTGTACAATTGACTTTTCATTAGTTGACTGAATTTCATCTATCAATCCAATGATCTTGAGAAATGAATTGAACCATGTGTGATACGGTGGGAGAACTGACTTGATGTTTTGCGTTTGTGTTCGCAAATGTTGCGGTTTAGCAAGAGTCACCACCAACTTTTCTTTTATCCAAAAAGGAAAGGTGAAAAAGCACAGGAAAGACCTTTAGAGATGTTTTCTCGGGTTCAGGGGGTAGATTATGAAAAGGGAATGTATTAGCACCCTTTTCATCCATGGTTTTCCATGGGCTCTTAGTTACTCGCTAGATCAACTTGCTTTTTGTTTGAAGGTGTGCTTGTGGTGGTGATTTTTGAAAGTATTTTGAAAATGGAACTTCGTAATGGTTCTCGTTTCTATAAGAACGCCTACAAAGTGTTTGTTTCAAAAATAGTTCAAAAGTGTGTTTGTGAGATGTGTTTTTGAGAGTATTTTGAAAATGGAACTTCGTAATGGTTCTTGTTTCTATAAGAACGCCTACAAAGTGTTTGTTTCGAAAATAGTTCAAAGATGAGAGTGTGGGTGTATAAAATGTTTTTGTTGTGACCAAGCGAGTAACTGAGAGCGAATCTACCTACTCGAAAGGTATTAAATATGCTTTTCCTTCTCCTTTAGATGTTGCTATCTTACCATTGATTTGGTAAGAAGCCCCATCGTTGGATGTGAAGGGACGGGCGTTGGGACGTTTGTATAGCCATAGAAGGCAACACATGGGACGTTTTAGCAATGTTGTTTTAGGGACTAGATCGTTTATCAAAGGCAACATCGAGGGTCATCGAGGGACTATGATCTTTTTACCCAGGGTCTTTGCTAAAACGCCCATGCTCGAGGGACATGACTATTTTCCGATAGGCAACGAGTGAGATTACCCTAAGGGTGCATGTATGCAAAGTGTGTTTTATTGCATGCATTTGTCTTTGACTTTTAAGTTATCTATTTGCTGATTTTATCTTGCCATACATCCTAATTACTAGTAATATATGAAAGCAAGTAAACATGCGGAAAATAAATCCTAAGCTATTACATCACTTTAGGGGGATGGTGGTACAAATTTACAATGGGGATGAAGTGGAACTGAAATATTACAACCATATCGAATGATAATGAAAACAATGTAAAAACGGTGTAAAATAAAAGGAAAACTGCATTTTGAACTGCTATGTGTCGACCCATGCTTCTATGCATCGACACATAGCATTTCCTTGCTCCTGTAAAACAAAATCTGCTCAGTATGAGTCGACACATAATGGGATGTGTCGACTCATGCACCTTCTTGCATCGACGCGAAACGCGTATGTGTTGACCCATAGTCTTTTCCCACTTCTGTAAAACAAAATCTGCTCAGTATGAGTCAACACATAATGGGATGTGTCGACTCATGCACCTTCTTGCATCGATGCGAAATGCGTATGTGTCGACCCATAGTCTTTTCCCACTTCTGTTTTGTAACCTGAAATCAGTATGAGTCGATGCATGGGGGTTATGTGTCGACTCATACCCTGTTTTTTCACTAGGATGAGTCGACACATGAGGATATGTGTCGATACATGTTGCATTTTCCTGCCTTAAACATTATTTCACTTACTCCACAGGTTAGTTTATGGCATATGATGGATAAACATGAATAATAAATGATTGAATAAACCTAAACCTTAAGAAAATGACTAGTTCAATAGGATAATAAAGTACTACATCTTGTCTTTAAAGAACAACATCTTGTTAATGATGTAATGACAAGATATCGAGTCAAGAGGACTTACCTTTGGGCTGCACTGGTTATTTTAGATCTAAATGCTTTTCCAAATGATGTGAGAACCTTGTGAGTCTTCAGGAAGCTACTCTGGACTGCTAGAACTGAGTTGGACTATACTGTAATGTTTTTGGTGTTTTGAAGATGGAGATGAATAGCAACACAGGAGCTGTTTTTGTGATGTTTTAGACCACCTTTGTATGTGATGAGTTGTTTGGTTTAAAGGAGGGGTTGTATGGTAGAGCAATGGGTTGGGCTTCTGTTTTGAACAAGAACATATTTGATTTTTAAAATTCAGTCAAGGTTAACAAGAATATTGTTTTTCTGCTCAATGAGACTCTCTATTCTCTCTCTGCCTCTTCCAAAATCTAACCCTTTGTCTTATGAGACTGTCCTCTTTTTGTAGACCCCTTGATTGTGGTTTATGGGGGAAAACAAATAAGCCATTTTGAATTGTTTTGGCATACTGCTTTGATACTTTCTTCACCCAAATTTCCTTTGCCATTTTGGTGCAATCCTGGGGCTGTTGTGATGCAGGCTTGGGCAGACTGCATAAAGCAGTTTTGGACTGTAATGGCAGCATGTATCCTTGGGGTGCAGCATAGTTGTAGCATGTGATATATCATATTTTCTTCAATTTTGGACATCATAGTTGTAGCATGTCACAAATTTGGTGTTGTGCACATTATGTCAAAGGCAAAAATATTTGACAAGGTTTTAATCAAGACATAGTTTTAGAATTTGTAATTTTGTAATAACTTGAATTACTTGCATCATCTTGAATTATTTGGAGTTGTAGTAAAATGCCATGAAGCAAATGAAATTAACCAAGTATAGAGAATACTTAGAAAAATCTCAAAGTCTTGCAAAGTTGGATTTTTGATTCTCTTGACTTCTTAATGATCAAGCTTGATATTTTTTAATGTCTTGATGAAATTTGATCTTTGGGTTGTAATGTTGACCAAAAAGTCAAAGTTTGACTTTCCAGTATGCAATTGACCATTTTGCCCTTGTGCCAATTTCAAGCCTAAATTGATGTATCAGTGCTACAAACTTGACGTCTTAGAATATCTTGTGAGCAAATACTTGAAAAATGAGAGGGCAAATTTTGGGGTACAACAGCTGCCCCTGTTCAATCTTCTTACACTTGAAGAGTTAGATTGGTAATTCTGCCATTCATGACTTGAAGGTGGAAGATGATTGAACACTAGAGTGCCCAGAAAATTTGCACTCGAAGATGTGATGGTCGGGGGAATGGGCTTAGAGATGCCATTTGGAGAAATGATGGGAAATTATCGGAGATGGGCTTGCAGATGCCATCCAGAAAAGATTGGTTGCATAAGAGATTCTTTGGTGAGAAATCCTTTTCCTGCTGTCGAGGAAGATTTTGCTGGGGAATGCTGGTTTATGTCTTAGTAACATTTAGGAGCTTTGGTTGTTTATTACTCCACTGGGGAATTAACTCTTGATTGTGGGATTGAAAGTAGAATGTAAAACTGGTCAGGGTCCAAGCTGTACAGGAACTTGTTGGGGAATGTGACATCGACCGTTTCTGGTCAGGTCCAGTCCTTACAGTGTTGTAAATTATTGTCTGGAGATAAGGGAAAAGGAACCTGGATAGTAGGGTTACTTTGAGATGAAAGCCTGGGTTGTAGGGCTGTGAGAAGGAACCAGGATAGTAGGGTTGCTTCGAGATGAAATCCCGGGTCGTAGGGCTGTGAGAAGGAACCAGGATAGTAGGGTTGCTTCGAGATGAAAGCTTGGGTCGTAGGGCTGTGAGAAGGAACCGGGATAGTAGGGTTACTTCAAAATGAAAGCTTGGGTAGTAGGGATGTGAGAAGGAACCGAGATAGTATGGTTGCTTCAAAATGAAAGCCTGGGTAGTAGGACTGTGAGAAGGAACCTGGATAGTAGGGTTACTTCGAGATGAAAGCCTGGGTAGTAGGGCTGTGAGAAGGAACCTGGATAGTAGGGTTACTTCGAAATGAAAGCCTGGGTAGTAGGGCTGTGAGAAGGAACCTGGATAGTAGGGTTACTTCGAAATGAAAGCCTGGGTAGTAGGGCTATGAGAAGGAACCTGGATAATAGGGTTACTTCGAGATGAAAGCCTGGGTAGTAGGGCTGTGAGAAGGAACCTGGATAGTAGGGTTACTTCGAAATGAAAGCCTGGGTAGTAGGGCTGTGAGAAGGAACCTGGATAGTAGGGTTACTTCGAGATGAAAGCCTGGGTAGTAGGGCTGTGAGAAGGAACCTGGATAGTAGGGTTACTCTGCTTGATCATGTAGGTTAGTTGACCCATTTGATTTCGGGAATTGAGTTTTTGTTTGACGTCATCCAGAAACGATTGTTGAACTGTATCTGTAAGCTGAAACTGGAGCTTATCTGAATAGAATGATGAAGGAATCTTGGATGATTACTGCTCCAAAAGATGATGAAGGAATCTTGGACGATTGCTACTCCAAAAAGATGATGACCTTTATCTGTCGATTGATCTTTCCTGAAAATGTAAAGAGTTAGTTGTATGCAATGTCATGATGTATGAATTATGTAATGATGTTCTAAAAATAAATGAGATTTGTGTTATATGTATTTTGTATGCATATGCTATGAATGTTATTGAGATGTAAGTGTATCTTTAAACTTTGCTCAGAATGTTTCCACTGAGGAGTCCTGTTTTATTGTTTGAGGAGAACTCCGCTGGGGAATATTGAAAGCTCTGTATAAAGTGTTGATTCCTGCTTGGGGAAAAGAGTTTAGGAGTCTTAGTCGTTTATTGCTCTATTGGGGAGTAAAAGTTGAACTGATATTTGGTCGGGTCCAGGTTTCACAGTAAATTGTTAGGGATTGTAGAGTAGTCTACTGGGGAAAGGGAGTTGTGGTCCTTTGTTTTGTAGTAGTTGGAGATGCAAACTCAAACAGGGGCATTTGTAGTTTGTTGGGGAAATAAACCTTGTTATCGGTCAGCTAGAGAGGTGATGACTTTGTTGGGGAAAGTCCTCTAGGATTCTTGATGTTGTCTCAGTTGGGGAAAGGTTTTCAGAGATTAAACTCTTGCTGGGGAATCATCCTATGAGAAGGACTTTGGGGAGACCTGTCATTGCCCCTAACAACAAATTTTTATGGTATCGCCAAAAACGTTTGATTGTATGTAACCTTTTGCTGAGATTGACGTTTAATGCCCCAAGTGACGGAGATGGAGACCTTCCCTTGGTTACTCTGCACTTCTTGAGAAGTTTCCTGGAATCTTGACTGGACTGCCCCAGGTGTGCTGGATAGTGATATGTCATGTCCCCTTGTTGATAGGAGATTTATCAATGGAAGTGTTACCCTCCTTGAATTGATTTTGTTCACTGAGAGAGTTTTCGTTCACTGGATATTCATTGTGTGAATTTCTCCACTATCAAACAATTAGCCATATGCAAACAGTGATATTCAAGTAATGCAAAGTTTATGCTTGTCTTGAAGTTTTGAAAATGCGTTTTTAGCAAGTAAAGAAGTTTTGTAAGAAAAATTTAACTCAGGATTTTGAGTAAAGCCCTACAGGAGTCAGGATACCTTTTGTAACAGTATGCTTTCGAACTAACCCATGCTTTAATTAGGACTTTTGAAGGGTTGTAACGTGGCTTGGTTCACGGTTTAAGAAACAAAGGATAAAGGCTCAAAATGTATTTGTACCCACTAGCTCTTCGTGATTTACTTCAGTCCTAAACTCAGTTAATTGTGTGTTTGAACTCCAATTGAGTATGGAATGACATTTTAGTGATGGTTCAGACAAGCTAGGTTTGTCAGAAGGCAGTCATTTTTGCCATATTTTTTCATCTTGTCGAGGATTTGAAGTGACCTCTTTTTACTTGATTTGTTATCCCTAATTTTTGCCTGACTGTTCTTGTTTTGAGATTACAGTCAGCGGGATGCCCCAGTTTTTTTTCTTTAAGTCTCCTTCATAGGTTTTGACTTAGCGAGCCTTTCTTTTTGAGTGATAATGACTACCTATGTGATAGGGAACCATCACCGTCTTTTGATTCCAGAGGAATGTTTCCTGACATCATTTGTTGTATTACGAGATGAGAGTTTGCGGCTTAATGCGCGTTTGAATTAACTGAGAGACTACCCTGCCCCAGGTTTTGATTAAAGGTTTCAATTTGTGTTAAAACAGAAAACTTCTACTTCTTTGGCTCGAAGGGGTTGACTAGGGATTATCTTCCTCATAACTCCAGTGTCTAGGATTTGAAAAAAAACGCCTGTATATCGTCAGCAAGGCCTGTCCAAAAGCATACTGTATGAGATTACGACATTGTTTTCGTCATCCTCCCTCTAAAGGCTTGTAACTTTTAACAAGAGTTAAATGTCATGAAGAGAGTAAAAAGCACAGTTTATATGTAATGAAAATGAGTGGATCAAATCAAGACAAACATATGCAATGCATTAATGAAACAAAGTTTGACATTAAAAGATAATTGTTTGAATAACAAAAGAGATTACAACTTGAAAACTCAAATGAAACAGAAGCCTCTTTGTTTGAACTTGTCACTTTAGGTGGTGAGCCTTTGGGAGAAGAATTCAGTCTGACCATCTTGTGTGAACTCCAACATTCCTTCGTCGATCAGGTTTTGAATCTTGTACTTCAACGCCCAATAATCGTTTGTATCATGCCCCGAGCTACCAGAATGATAAGCACACCTTGCACCCGGGTTGTAGTTAGGAGAAGAAGTCTTAGGGTTTGGATGAGGATTTATCACCATAATCATATTCATCCTCTACATGTGTTGTAATGCTTGTGACAATGGCATGTTGATTTGGGTGAAGTGCCTTTGGCAGAAGAATTCAGTCTGGCCATCTTGTGTAAACTCCAGCGTTCCTTCTTCAATCAGATCTTGAATTTTATTTCTTAATGTCCAACAACTATTGGTGTCATGTCCAGGACTGTTGGAGTGGTACGCACATCTTGCATTAGGATTGTACTTAAGAGAGGCTGTGTTGGGATTCTGAGGGGGGTCTTTCAACGTAACTAGCTTGGCCTCCAACATGTGTTGCAGTACTTGAGACAATGACATGTTGATTTTGGTAAAGCGTCTTTCAGATGTATTCCGCCTACGCCGATTACCCCGTTGTTGTTGGTGAGGTTGTTGCTGGGTTTTTGATGCTGAAGCAAATTGGGGAGGTCTTCTCTCGGCTTCTTGTCTAAAGTGAGGCTAAATGATGACTTGATCCCCAATCCCAGATGTTTGTCCCATTTGGTTACATCCATCCTGACGAAGCTTGTTGATGAGGACCCTTAGCTCTTCTTGTCCTTGTGCCAGGTTTTGAATAAAAGCCATCTGGCCCACCAGTTGTCCCATCATTTGGACCCTCATTATGGCTATTTCAGTTTGTAGCCTTTCCAACTGGTCATCTCTGTCGTCCCCAGGGTTTCCATTGATCATGCCCCTGGTGAGGAGCGCCTTGAACTCTTCTTGTCCCTTGGATAGGTTCAAGAACATTTCTTGAAGTTGAGCGTTTTGAGCCTGGTTGTCCTTGATAGTCTGTTCTAGAGCCATCTCTACTGAAATAAACAGTAGGAAGATAAGGAGACTTGAATGGGAGAAACATGTCATGATATGATGCATGATATGTGGATGCATGTTTTCAAGGATCTCGCGGGGTAAACACAAGAAAAATTTAGAGATCAACATTTTTATTGGAGAACTTTGCATCGGTGGATGTCCTTCCACGAGAATTAAGCCACCATGTCAAGTGGGTCATAGCCCTTGACTCAAGTTGTTTGTACTTGATTTTTGATGGTGTTTGTTTAGAGGAAAATAAAGCCTCTTGCCCCCTGGGTAGACGTCTGGTTCAATGTGACCCTGCATCAAAGACCCTTGAGATCCTTGAAATGGTTATTGAAAATGCTATGGTATGATGTTATGATGTTATGTACAGATATGCGAGGTAAGCAAGTTTATATACAAATAATTATATTCACACAAAGCAAACAAGTCATAGTTTTAGGCTTGCATGGAGTTTGTAGGTAAGTACCCTCTTGAAGTTTAGTTAGCTCAACCTGTCCTAGTTAATAGTAACCGGGTTCTAAGGGGTCTCAATATCACTAACCTTTCTTTTAGGCATTGTCTAAGCTCAATCAATCTTTTCTTGTGGCCGAGATATCCCAAAAGTCCGGTCTCAATGAGTGTAGCATCAAGTATCAACCAATTTTCAGCTCTACACCGAAACCGGTTATCTCACTACCTCCTAATGGCCAAGTTGGTTCAATTAGGGTTCTAAAGTCAGTTGATGCTTCACGACACCATGCGGAGGCCCTGTACTCTCCTTGTTTCAACTCAAGGGTTACCGGTACCAACCAAAGTTCCACATCAACGTAGCTACTGCTTCAACCATGTCGGTATACGCTGCACAGTTCCCTCACAGTTTATTGCTACTTACCTAAAAGGTGCCCCCAAATCTGGGTGTAGGATTTAAAACAAACCCAAACAAGGAACAAAAATGTAAAGCAAACAAATCAAATAATGTAAGCAAGTAAAGGTGATCTAACCCTAAGATAACCCCACTTTTAGAATTATTCCCCAGCAGAGTCGCTAGTTCTGTGATACGGTGGGAGAACTGACTTGAGGTTTTGCGTTTGTGTTTGCAAATGTTGTAGTTTAGCAAGAGTCGCCACCGACTTTTCTTTTATCCAAAAAGGAAAGGTGAAAAAGCACAGGAAAGACCTTTAGAGATGTTTTCTCGGGTTCGGGGGGTAGATTATGAAAAGGGAAGGTATTAGCATCCTTTTCATCCATGGTTTTCCATGGGCTCTTAGTTACTCGCTAGATCAACTTGCTTTTTGTTTGAAGGTGTGCTTGTGGTGGTGATTTTTGAAAGTATTTTGAAAATGGAACTTCGTAATGGTTCTTGTTTCTATAAGAACGCCTACAAAGTGTTTGTTTCGAAAATAGTTAAAAAGTGTGTTTGTGAGATGTGTTTTTGAAAGTATTTTGAAAATGGAACTTCGTAATGGTTCTTGTTTCTATAAGAACGCCTACAAAGTGTTTGTTTCAAAAATAGTTCAAAGATGAGAGTGTGGGTGTATAAAATGTTTTTGTTGTGAGCAAGCGAGTAACTGAGAGCGAATCTACCTACTCGAAAGGTCTTAAATGTGCTTTTCCTCCTCCTTTAGATGTTGCTATCTTACCATTGATTTGGTAAGAAGCCCCATTGTTGGATGTGAAGGGACGGGCGTTGGGATGTTTGTATAGTCATAGAAGGCAACATATGGGATGTTTTAGAAATGTCGTTTTAGGGACTATATCGTTTACCAAAGGAAACATCGAGGGTCATCGAGGGACTACGATCTTTTTATCGAGGGTCTTTGCTAAAATTCCCATGCTCGAGGGACATGAATATTTTCCGATAGGCAACGAGTGAGATTACCCTAAGGGTGCATCTGTGAAAAGTATGTTTTATTGCATGCATTTGTCTTTGACTTTTAAGTTGTCTATTTGCTGATTTTATCTTGCCATAAATCCCAACTACTAGCAATATATGAAAGCAAGTAAACATGCGGAAAATAAATCCTAAGCTATTACATCACTTTAGGGGGATGGGGGTACAAATTTAAAATGGGGATGAAGTGGAGACTGAAATATTACAACCATATCGAATGATAATGAAAACAATGTAAAAACGGTGTAAAATAAAAGGAAAACTGCATTTTGAACTGCTATGTGTCGACCCATGCTGCTATGCATCGACACATAGCATTTCCTTGATCCTGTAAAACAAAATATGCTCAGTATAAGTCGACACATAATGGGATGTGTCGACTCATGCACCTTCTTGCATCGATGCGAAACGCGTATGTGTCGACCCATAGTCTTTTCCCACTTATGTAAAACAAAATCTGCTCAGTATGAGTCGACACATAATGGGATGTGTCGACTCATGCACCTTCTTGCATCAACGTGAAACGCGTATGTTTCTACCCATAGTCTTTTCCCACTTCTGTTTTGTAACCTGAAATCAGTATGAGTCGATGCATGGGGGTTATGTGTCGACTCATACCCTGTTTTTTCACTAGGATGAGTCGACACGTGAGGATATGTGTTGATACATGCTGCATTTTCCTGCCTTAAACATTATTTCACTGACTGCACATGTTAGTTTATGGCATATGATGGATAAACATGAATAATAAATGATTGAATAAACCTAAACCTTAAGCAAATGACTAGTTCAACAGGATAATAAAGTACTATATGTTGTCTCTAATGAACAATAGCTTGTTAATGATGTAATGACAAGATATCGAGTCAAGAGGACTTACCTTTGGGATGCACTGGTTGTTTTAGATTTGAATGCTTTTCCAAATGATGTGGTAACCTTGTGAGTCTTCAGGAAGCTGCTCTGGACTGCTAGAACTGAGTTGGACTGTACTGTAATGTTTTTGGTGTTTTGAAGATGGAGATGAATAGCAACACATGAGCAATTTTTGTGATGTTTTAGACCACCTTTGTATGTGATGAGTTGTTTGGTTTAAAGGAGGGTTTGTATGGTGGATCAATGGGTTGGGGTTCTGTTTTGAACAAGAACAGATTTGATTTTGAAAAATCAGTCAAGGTTAACAAGAATATTGTTTTTCTGCTCAATGAGACTCTCTATTCTCTCTCTCTGCCTCTTCCAAAATCCAACCCTTTGTCTTATGAGACTGTCCTATTTTTGTAGACCCCTTGACTGTGGTTTTGGGGGGAAAACAAATAAGCCATTTTGAATTGTTTTGGCATACTTCTTTGATACTTTCTGCACCCAAATTTCCTTTGCCATTTTGGTGCAATCTTGGTGCAATCTTGGGGCTGTTGTGATGCAGGCTTAGGCAGACTGCATAGAGCAGTTTTGGACTGTAATAGCATCATGTATCCTTGGGTTGCAGCATAGTTGTAGTATGTGATATATCATATTTTCTTCAATTTTGGACAGCATAGTTGTAGCATGTCACAAATTTGGTCTTGTGCACATTATGTCAAAGGCAAAAATATTGTGACAAGGTTTTAATCAAGACATAGTTTTAGAATTTGTAATTTTGTAATAACTTGAATTACTTGCATCATCTTGAATTATTTGGAGTTGTAGTAAAATGCCATGAAGCAAATGAAATTAACCAAGTATAGAGAATACTTAGAAAAATCTCAAAGTCTTACAAAGTTGGATTTTTGATTCTCTTGACTTCTTAATGATCAAGCTTGATATTTTTTAATGTCTTGATGAAATTTGATCTTTGGGTTGTAATGTTGACCAAAAAGTCAAAGTTTGACTTTCCAGTATGCAATTGACCATTTTGCCCTTGTGCCAATTTCAAGCCTAAATTGATGTATCAGTGCTACAAACTTGACGTCTTAGAATATCTTGTGAGCAAATACTTGAAAAATGAGAGGGCAAATTTTGGGGTACAACACCATGCAATTTGGTAAACACGATGCATTTGAATCCTTGATATCATGTTTCAAACTAATAAGTCATGTATTAGGTCAATAGTCAAAAATCAAGCCTTCTCAGTGAAAACCCTAATTTTGACCATTTTGCCCTTTTGGTGATTTGATCAATTTTCTTGGGGAATTGTGATCCAAAGTTGATCATTGATACATATGAGTCAAAAATGTTGATATGGGTCAAAAATATTGAAATTTGACTGTAAGTTGGCCACAATTGACTTTTTTTTACCCAATACAGTTGATTTTAGGTCATTTGATCAATTGATTGAGCAAACTTGAACTGCAAGACTTAAAATTTGGCATGAGCAATCATGAAGGTCCATAATGATCTATGAAATCCATATGAGGCATTAAAAGTCCAATTGTCCTTGTGAAAACTCAAACCCTAATTTGAGGCATCAGTGTTGAGGAGATGTCTTGACCTAGTCCATACTTGTGCAAGCTTGAGCCATATAAGATCTTGTGAAGAATGTCTTGAGAAATGAGAGGGAAAATTTTGGGGTACAACAGCTGCCCCTGTTCAATCTTCTTAAACATGAAGAGTTAGATTGACGGATCTACCATTCTTGACTTGAAGGTGAAAGATGATTGAACACTAAAGTTCCCAAAAATTTGCACTCGATGATGTGTTAATTATATCGAAAATGGGCTTAAAGATGCCATTTGGAGAAATGATGAAGATTTTTTGTCAGAGATGCGCTTACATATGCCATCCATAGTGACTGTTGATAGAAACTGGATAAGGTATCAAGATAAATCTTTGGTCGATTTATACTGAAATTGTAGGTGTCTTTTGCTTGTCTTTAACTGGGAGAAATAACTTTAATCCAGAAGAGGTCTTGTGATTAGTGACTTCACTGGGGAAACAATTCTAACCAGAAGAGGCCTATTGATTACCTATTATTAACTGGAAGAAGCAAATCCAACCAGAAGAGGACTTTTGGTTTGTTGATTTACTTTTCCTGCAAGGAAGAGGGTTAGTTGCATGCGGATGTATGCATGGCATAATGATGTTATCAAAATAAATGAGATTCTGTTGTATGCATTTGTCATGTATGTGATTATTTACTGTGAAAATTGGTAAACAACTGCTAATCTTCCAAAAAGGTTATTTTGATTACCTGTAGGATCGATCCGTTTGATCCTAGGACATATGCTACGTGTTTTTGGGGTTTGATAAGAAGTCTTAACGCTGTCATGAACATGTTCGACATGATACTAAGAATAAAGGTGGGATGAAGGTAAAAAGTTGATAAAAATGCAAGTAAAGTGCAGGATAAAGTAATGGTAAAGTTTGCAGATAAATATCAAATGGAAAGGATTGTAAAGAAATGTAAAGACTTCGATTGCAATAAAGTATGGTGATTCAAAATTACATTCTCAATATTCTTTCTCTCATAGCGGGTACTTGAATAAAATTGAGTGAATTGTACAATGAGTTGAACACCCCAAATTCTACACAAAATTCCTATATTTATACTAGTAATAAGTAAATGTCGAACAGTTGCTTCGTTCCAGGACGAGGACAAGTGTCCTCTGCATGCTCTTAGACCCTTATCTTCATGCCACATTGCTTTTCCTAACTGCCAAATGAACTGCTTTTCCCTCCTTTCTTCAAATTCAAATCCACTTGCTGCTGATACAAGAGCCTCTCGGTCGAAGACTATCTTTAACTTAGAAAATTCTCTAAGTGTTTCCTCCTTCTTAGAAAGGATGACTTCGACACAACTCCTTTCATAGGCTCTTCTGTCAAAGTGTCTTCAGCTTAGATTTCTTTAATCTATTTTTAGCCAATAAGACCAATATGTGTGAGTGTCGAATTTAGGAGCTAACACATTTCCCCCCAAGAATGTCAATTTCGACACAAGGAGAAATAGCCATTCTTTGATGTTTCTATTCGACACCTGTCCATTTATTTGTCACATAAGTTCACAGTGAACTTTTCGTCTTCTACCAACTACTGCTGACATCAGAGCCATCATTATACTTTTTTCAATATGTCACTATCATGCAGCCGTTACATGCTGCCATGATGACCATTATCCCTATAACCTAGGAAAGCATGGCAAGTGTTCCCATCACTTATCTGTACAACTGCTTTAAAGATCACCATATGTCCCACTCACTCTGCAACATTAAATAACTTTGAGGGAAAACATTCTTCCTTGGCTTTTATAAATAGCCACGAACATCTCCCTTTGGAATTGTTTCCAACCCTATGATATTATTTGTCTCTTTGCATTCAAAAGCAATCCTTAAGAACTTCATCTCTTTCATAAACTTTCTACCAACAACGCCATAACCTTTCTTTCAAATTCTCCAAACAACCCAAAGACAGAAGATGCCTCTAATTCACGACAACAAATAGATGTTTTCCCAACCAACTTTGTTCCTACTTCGTTTAGGGAACGAAGGTTCGTTCCTGAACCTATGACCAAAGAAGAACGTGATGCATACAACTCACAAGTACTCATTATTGTTAGATACTCTAGACAAATGTATGCTATGTCTGGTCTGTTGTCTCTATGTTTTGAAAATCCTAAACAAAACAAAAGATTTTTTCCAACTCACCCTATACTCAAACCCACATATTGTGCAAAGAAGCCTAGAAATGAACCTGAAGATGCAACGTCTGTCAACCAATAACATTCCCAAACGAAGGAAGATATAAACCTTCAGTTCATGAACAAAGGGAATAGAAATTTCAGGTCTTGCCCTAGATCGACCTCACAATACTCAGAGTGGCTGGTTAAGATGGAAGCAACTCAATCCCAAATCTGGGAAGATATGGGAATTTATGACCTAGTCATGCTGTCAAAGACTGGGTTAGCTTATTGTCCTCTTATGCTGGTGTCCTTTTTGTATTTCTGGGACAACACACACTACACCTTCCATTTACCTTGTGGAATGGTGACACAAGACATACTCCTAGAGGTTCTCAATTGCTCGAGGTTGACCAAGAATTGACCAGACAAATTCTCCTTCTAAGGCAATGAACCCCCATCTAGGGTTTCAATTTTCATCAAGATGATTGAGCTTCAAGGATCCCAAATGTTCTCCATTGTCCTAATATGTCTTCAAGGTCATCCATGCCAAGTCTCATGCCTTGCTCAATAAGTTTGCTCAGTCAATTGCTCAAGTATTGGAAAATCAACTGTGCTAGGTCAAAAGTCAACTGTGGCCCATGTACAGTCAAACTTCAAGATTTTTGGTCAACATCAACATTTTGAAGTGATATCCATCATTTGAGCAAGGGTTGATCATGATTCCTCAAGAAATGCTCCTAACCCATCAAAAGTAAAAAATGGCAAATTAAGGTTTCTATAGGAAAAGACAACCAAACTTTAACCAAGCATAACTTTCTCATACTTTATCAGAAATTTTCCAACCAAAGCTCATTTTGAATAGAATCTAATTACATACAACTTCCCTTCAGCCCCCAAGATCAATAAATGCACCATTTGAAAGATACAAGTTCATACATTACAGGTCATTTTTGGAAAGTCAACAAAATCCACTTTTTGCCAAGACCTTTTACATCAAGATAACATCTTCAAATGCAAAATTGAACAAAAGAGGGATTGAATTTGACATCCTGGGCTTTCCAAAAAGCACCATATCATCATCATGAGATAAAAATTGAGCAAGTTATAATTTTCCCAAGTTGGGAAAAGTTTGGAAATTTCAAGAGTGGTGCATTGAGCAAATTTGAATTTTTGGGTTAATGGCCTAACTTTTTAAGATTCAAATATCTTCCTAAGGTCATAGAGAACATCTAATCTTATTTTTACATGGCCTTGTATTTTCTACCTATTTTTTACATGTTTATTTTAATTTATTTCAAGTAAATATAAAATAAATTGTATAAAATATTTGGAGATGGGCTTAGGCATGTGGGCTAGTGTCTGGGCTTGCTTAGAGGCCCAAGATTTCGTGCACAAGTGACCAGGTTAATTCAAGTAACTATATGGTATGTTTTGGAAAATTTGGAAGGCCTTGAATTGGTTGGATTCTTGTTGGAAAACACGAGTTATGGCCATAATCTTTTACATTCAATGGTGTCTCCTCCTTCCATACTATAAGAACAACACATTGGCCAACTCAAAAGAAGGATAAAATGCCTAAAGAATTGCGGCACATTTCATTCAAAAAATCCAAAGTTGTAAAACTGAATTTCAAATTGCAGGTGGTTTTGATCCCAAACAAAGGCTCAGACTTATTCCTGGAAGCCTCCTAGTTCGTTCCCAACCATTCCCAAGTCCTAAAGCTGTCTGAAACGCGTTTCAACCACACTACAGTTAGCGTTTTTACTTGATTTCAATTTCCTTGATTCATATGATATAAACGCATTTTAATCATGCATTATTAACCAATCTTATGTTTGAAAGCTTTCTGCATGGTTAGATTTGAGTTTTAACGCAGGAATCGAATGCCACCATTGCTAGGGTTCTAAGCTCAAAATTAGGTTTTTTTTAAATACCCAAAATTTGGACTAACCAAGGGTACCATTGTGCTCAGGAGGTTGAGACCATTCAATCCATGGCCTCACCATGAATTTACCAAGCGTGTATTCGTTGTTATTTGTTTACAGGTGCTATAGTGACAGACAAAAGCTGTCACTATAGGTCCAAGGCTAAGACGACGAACAAAGGAGGAAGATGAATACGTGGCAGACTCTTACTGGGGGATTCAAATAAGCGCGCGTGTTTTTTTATTTTTTCCAATATTAAATTTTTTTTGTATATTATATTATTAATTGAGTTTAGGTAACGAATGGCATGTTGGTTTAGTTGGAAGGGAAGCGTATATATGAAGGAGAGGACCTTGTTTCGAGTCCCAGGTCCGAAATATTATTTTTCTAACGTTTGTTAACTACAGATCTAGTGTGCGCTATCCACGCCAGTCCAACATGTGCCTCCAGATCACCACCACTGGATCTTGATTGATCTAGATCAGAAGGCCACTATACGCAGATGCACCATGAGACATCAGAGGCGCTCTCCACTGAATCCCAGCGTCAATTATGATTTGGGCCAAAACATTTGATAACAACACCCACCCTTTTTTACTATTCAGCATGGCCTATTTCTTTTGTTTTTTTAGTTCTTTTAATTTATTAATTTCAAAATAATTTTTTATTTAATTATAAAATCACATAAAAATTTAGGATTTACTTTTTTTTAATAATTAATTTTGAATTCAATTAATTGATTAAACTTTAACCTTTTATTTAATTAAAATTAAATAGAATTAGGATTAATTTTATTTATATCATCTCTTTTTATTAAAAAAATATAATCCAAAAATATTAGAATTAGGATTTAATTAATTCAACTTTTATTTTCTTAATTAAAATTAAACTTAGAATAAATTATTCTCTTAGCAAAAAAATCAAAAAAAGATTTTCTTGTTGTTTGTTTTTCATTTACTAGGTTTTTTAGACGCAATATTTCATTTCGCGCGCATTATTTTCATTCTCGTATTTTATATAAATATTATAACTGCTTACTATTGTAATAGTTTAGGATTTAAATTTCCGCACTTTACTTTTCGTCCATTATTATGTATCTACACCAAAGCCCTGTAATAGCTGTAGGACTTTAATTATCGCTTTTACATTCTTATTTGCTTGTATACAATTTCTAGTAAGTAGGTGTGCATGACAAGATTAATTAAATCAATCCTTAGATCACTAACATAAGATAAATATCTGAAAATTGAACACATTCCTCACACTTTCACTCTTAGGATATACCTCACTTGGTTGCCTCGGAAAATAATGGTCATGTCCCTCGAACGTAGGGATATCTTAGCAAAGAAACTCAATCTAAAAGTCATCATAAAGATCATAGTCCCTAAACGTCCCTCGAGTTTCCTACGAGAAAATGATCTTGTCCCTCGATGTTTCCTATATGATGACAGTCCCTTCAAAATGCTAAGACATCCTTATCTATTGCCTTCAATGACCATAACGTCCCTTTCGATAGTCCCTCAACATCCGACGATAGGGATACCTACTCACTAATAGTAGGATAGCACTATCTAAAGGAAAAGAGGAAAAGAACATCCTTTTTTGAGTAGGTAGATAATTGTTAGATACTTGATCAAACTTGAAATTTTTCACACTTACACACTTTTTAAAAAACTATTTAAAAAAAAAAACGCTTTATAACACTCTTGCGGACTAATACAAGAGTTACCATAAAGCCAAACAAAATCTTTCAAAACACAAACAGTTTCAAAAATGAACAAGTACCTAAGAGCCCGTGGAAAACCACAGATGGAAAGAATGCTAATACCTTCCCTTTCCATAATCTACCCCCTTACTCAGAAAATCTCGAAAAAGGCTTTTTTTTTTTCACCCTTTCCTTTGTTGGATAAAAGAAAAGTCGGTGGCGACTCTTGCTTACCGCGACATTTGCAAATACAAAATGCAAACCATGACTAAACAGTCGGTTCTGCCACCGTATCACAGAACTGGCGACTCTGTTGGGGATCATTATAAAAGTGGGGTTTACCTTAGGGTCTAGATCATTTATAAATTGTTTGTTTGTTTGTTTGCTTTACTTTTAAGGGATTGTTTGGGTTACTATAGATCCTATACCCGAATCTGGGGAAACCTGTTAGGTAAGTAGCAATAGATCATGGAAAAACTATGTGGGGTATACTGACACGGTTGAAGCAATGGCTACGTTGATGCGACACTTTGGTTGGTACCGGTATCCCTTGAGTTAATCAAGGAGAATATGGGGGCGCTGCGTGGTGTCATGAAGCGTCAACTGACCTTAGAACCTTTAAATGAACAACTTCGCCATTAGGACGTAGTGAGATGGCCGTCTTTGGTGTATTCCAAAAGTCGGCAGATACTCGATGCTACACTTATTGAGACTCGACTCCTGAGTTTTGTTTGGTTGCGAGTCAATCGCCTATCGAACAAAGCTTGTGGGAAAGGTCAGTGATATTGAGATCCCTTAGAACCCGGTTACTATTTATAGGACAAGTTGAACCAATCCAACTTCAAGAGGGTATGGCCTTAAAACCCATGCAAGCCTTAAACCTAAGGTTTTGGTGTGATTTGTTTGTGCTTGCTGTATATGTGGTTTCTTAGCATAATCATGACATCATAACATGGCATATCATACTAACTATTTCAAGGATTTTCTAGGGCTTATCTTTGTTTTTTTTTGTAAGACATGACATCAGCTCGCAGGAACACTATCCAAATCAACCTTGTGAAAGTACCTCCTCAGATCAAGGAGTTAGCATCAAGGATTCTTGAAAGCTCTCCCTTCACTAAAAAACATGGTCGACTTCTCAACTTGGTCACTGCAACCCCGGAAGAAGAAATGTTAAAGGTGATCTTTCAGTTCTTTGACCCGTTGCACCACTGCTTCACTTTTCCTGATTACCAGTTAGTGCCCACTATGGAGGAGTTTTCTCAGTTATTGGGGGTACCTATCCTTAGTCAGCTATCATTCAATGGTAATGAAAGAGACCTAAATCCTGAGGAGATTTCTGAAGCTCTAACTTTACAATGGTCTGATGTAGTGGAAAATTGGGAGACCAGAGGAGGTGTCCAAGGATTTCTAGCTAAGTTCCTATTTGAGAAAGCTCACAATTTTTGGGATAATATGGATTTACAAGCTTTGAAGAGGTGTTGGCCCTTCTCATCTATGGTATGGTACTATTCCCTAACACATACCAACTCATAGATGTGAATGCAATTAAGGTTTTCCTGTCGCATAATCCGGTGCTTACCTTACTTGGGGATATTCTACACTCTCTACATACTCGCACTCTAAAGAAAAGAGGGACCCTTCTGTGTTGCACTCCTCTATTGGATAGGTGGTTTATTTCTCACCTACCCTGATCTATCTTGAGAAATGAGCAGGGTATGAGATGGTCTCATAGGCTGATGTCCCTTACACATTCAGATATTCATTGGTGTTTTCCATCCTCGGAGAATGTTACCATCATTGATCGCTGTAGGGAATTCCATAATGTCCCTCTCTTAGGCATTAGGGGGGGATCATTTATAATCCTTGTTTAGCATTGCGATAGTTTGGTTATGCTAGAAGGGATGGTCCTCATGATGCACTCGTTCAAGGAATCATCTTTGACTATGAGAATGATGTTCAAGGTTATCGCAAGAGGTTCATTCGAGCTTGGGGCATGATAAACAGGGTTGATAGCAAGACACTGGGACACAAGAATTACATCCCTCTTAAGCCTTAACTCAAATGGGTATGAGGTCGTGCTCACTATCTTATGATGCCTTTCCCCGCCATCTTACATGTGATTGTGGAGCCAATTGCTGAAGGAGACACTCCTTACGTTGTTCTTCATCCGGATATGCCAACTGATTTTGAGGAGCTACGGAAATCCTGGATCCAACTTAAAGAAGAACGGGATACTTTCGAAGCCCAAATCTACGCCAACGAGAAGAAGGTTCTAGAGCTCACCCGATTACTTCAAGAGGAGAGGAATGTAAAAGCCTACATTGAACCAAACTGGATGTGCCTATGGGAAGCTTGAGTCTCTTTGCTTTGGGAGTTTACTTTTGCTTTGTTACTTCCTTTGTAAGCCCAAGAGGCATCGTTATGACCAATAAAACTTAATGCAATTAACGTTTGCTATTTTTCTGTTTAAGCAAATTTGAGTCTTAGAAATCCTTGAAAACAATGCATACATATGTCATACATATCATTGCATAAGCAGGTTTCTCATCCTCTTCGCTGTTTATTTCAGCAATGGCTCTAGAACAAACAGTGAAGGATCTAAAGACTCAGAATGCCCAGTTTCCACAAATGATCATGGCTCTGACCAAGGGGCAAGAAGAACTAAAAGCTCTGCTTGTTAAAGAGAAGAATAAGCCAAAAAAGGCAACTGGGTTAGTGAATATAGGAAGAAGTATCAGAGGACCAGTGCAGCGAGCCTCTGAACCGATAACTTCATCAAAGTAATGAAATAATCAGGAGGAGGAAACAAGAGAGGAAGACTTTAGTCCAAAAGAATCTGATGATGAATCTGACTATGATGAGGAGCAGTATCCTCCTACAGATGAAAAATAAAAACAATTGGAGGATCGTCTGAATGCAATGGAGGTTCGGAAGTTACCGGGTTTGGATTTTAAAGAGATGGGTTTGGTCTCCGGGGTTGTCATCCCGCAAAAGTTCAAGGTGCCAATGTTTGCCAAATATGATGGTGTTTCATGTTCCAAAATGCACCTCCAATCTTATGTGAGGAAGATCCAGCCTCACACTACTGACAAAGACTTATGAGTCCACTTCTTTCAGGATAGTCTGTCCGGAAGTCAAATAGAATGGTTCTACCAGCTGGAAAGGGCCAACATTCATAATTGGGAAGACCTGGATGCTGATTTCTACAAGCAGTATCAGTATAACGCAGACCTTGCTCCCACCCATACACAACTCCAAAATATGTCTATGGGTTTGAGTGAGGGATTTAAAGACTACGCTCAGAAGTGGAGGGACTTAGCATGGAGAGTCCAACCCCCCTGTTTGATAGGGAGCTGGTGGATATGTTTCTGGGTACCCTGTCTGGTCCATTTTTTAATCACTTGATTGGAAGCTCCTCAGCCGGCTTTACCGAATTGATTTTGACAGGAGAAAGAGTGGAAGCTGGAATTAGGAGTGGGAAGATTCAAAGGGACGCATCCTCCAGTGCAGTAAGGAAGTTGTTTGCTAGGAAGAAAGAGGTTAGTGTTGTGTACAATCAAAGGAATCAGGACAGAACTGAACACCATCCAGCGGTAAGGGCTGTCATGATCTCTAAGCCTGCACTTACTCAACAAAAGAGCAATCAACCGAGAACAGAAAGGCCAGTGAGACAGTTTACCCAGATAAATATGACTTTATCCCAAGTTTTGCCTCATTTGTTGAAATCTAATATGGTAACCTTGCGGGAAGCCCCAAAGAATACCAACACCGCCTCTCCTCGCTACAACCATAATGCTCATTGTGCTTACCATTCAGAAAGTCCAGGCCATGATACCAACGACTGATGGGCTTTGAAAAACAAGGTGCAAGACCTTCTCGAGGCGAAGGAAATTGAATTTGACGCCCCTGAGATCCCTAATGTTATCACTGCTCCTATGCCCAAGCACGACTGTGGTGTTAACCTTATTGAAGATGATGTGTTTGTTACTTCTGTTGAGGAACTTATTACTCCTCTCTTGACCGTTAAGTTGAACTTATTGAAGGCTAGTTTATTTATGGGCTGTGGCGAAGGTTGCCACTCATGTTTATCTCTACCGACTAGTTGACATTTGTTGAAGGCAGGTGTTCAACGCTTGATGGATGATAGAGAGATTTTGTTTGAAAAGACTCCCGTTCCAACCATTTCTTGCAAGGATATTTCAATAATGACCATTTCCGCCAATCCTCCTAGGGTCTCCACCAAAAGACCCGTCAGGATTACATCAGTTCCAAAGGTGACTCAACTAATAATTACTATTCCAGGGCCAATCCCATACTCCTCGGATAAAATTGTTCCCTGGAACTATGGGGTTGACGTCTACTACCACGGCGCCAAGCAAGACCTACTGGCTGTTGAAGACCAGGTTTCTGAAGATGCTGATCCCGACATTGGCAACATTGTTGGAACTCGTAAAATAACAAGAAGTGGAAGAGTGTTCTCCCCTGAGATTTCTCCTCCGAAAGTTGTTACTGGTCCTGTGATCATTCCTAATTTTGTTCCTGCTGATACTACTACTACAATTCCTATGATTACCCCTACTGACACCCCTATCACCGAGTCGACCGAGACTCGGGGCAAAGACATATTGATTGAGCCTGTCCAGACGAAGGCGCAATCAGTATCTATCCCAGAGGCCTCCAAGAAGGAAATGGAAGAAATTTTGAAAATTATAAAGAAGAGCGACTATAATGTGGTCGAACAGCTGGGGCAGACCCCTTCAAATATTTCTATGCTAGCCTTACTGTTGTGCTCTGAAGCTCATGCGAAGGCTTTGATGAAGTTCCTTAAGACTTCCCATGTGCCACAGGAAACCTCTGCTGACCAATTTGTAGATTGTGTGGCCAATTTGACAGATGATAATGGTTTGGGTTTTTCTGATGCTGATCTGACACCCAGAGGGAGGAAACACAATGATGCGCTTCATGTTTCCGTCGAATGCAGGGGCACTACTTTGGCCCATGTCCTGGTAGATAATGGTTAATCATTGAATGTGATACCTAATAAAGCTATGGGTAGACTAGACCGTGAAGGTTTGACTTTGAAGCCCAACAACATAGTGGTGAGGGCTTTCAATGGATCAAAGAGAATGGTGCACGGGGAGGTGGACATCCCCATCAAAGTTGGTTCCCAGACCTTCGACTCCACCTTCTACATGATGGATATCAGACCATCTTATTCTTGTTTGTTGGGTCGCCCTTGGATCCATGGAGCGGGAGCTATCACGTCTACTCTACATCAAATGATGAAATACCCGGTGAAATGAAGGATTGTCACGGTGCACAGTGAAGAAGAATACATGGTCAGTCACCTGAATTCCTTCAGATATGTAGAACTGGATGGTGAGTTCATCGAAACTCCGTGTCAGAATTTCGGAGAGGTGACTCAGACTATGGCTGCAACTGAAACTGTCACCAATCTGCCAAAGATCATGAGACCTCCCTTGAAGATGGCTTCTCTCAAGGATGCAAAAGAAGTTATTGAGGAAGGTGGGTCTACCATCTGGGGCCAGCTCCCTGATATTCCGTACAAGTCTGATAAGTTTGGTCTGGGTTTCTCTTCAGGGGCTCAGAGGGCTGTTCCCCATGCTCGTGCTGGAAGACCTCCCCTCCGCATCAACAATCATGGGATCAACACCTTAGAAGACAATGATGGTGATGATGACATGGATATCTGGATCTTCCTTACTACCAACGGTGGACCCAATAACTGGACAACAAAAGAATTTGTACCAATTACTTTTATTCAGAAGTAATTGTCTTTATTGTTTTTGGATATGTAATAAACAATATAAAATTTTTGGCCATGTGTTTTACCCGGGGCACAATGGTTTATTTGTGAGGGTTATCATGTTTCAATTTCATATGGAATTAATAAATAATTGGGCGTTTATGCATACAAATTTTGCGCTCTCTATTTTTCTTTTCTATTTTTCCTTTGTCTATACATCTATGCTCTTACACACACTCCCGTATCAAACTGTAGATCCATATCCACTCTGGATCCCATTGTTAACAGTTCTGCTATTGCCGGTTATGACTTTGAAAATTCGATCAACAAAGCTGAGTACGAAGGTGAGGAAGATTGTGAGGTACCCAGAGAACTTGCCAGACAGTTACAGTAGGAAGAAAGGGTTATACAGCCTCATGAAGAGCCAGTTGAGATAGTGAATTTGGGCACAAAAGAGAACAAAAAAGAGGTCAAGATAGGTGTAAATTTGGAGCTTCATGTCAAACAGCACTTGATTCAGATGTTGCATGATTATGTTGAGATCTTTGCCTGGTCGTATGAAGAAATGCCAGGACTGGACATGGATATTGTGGTTCATCGTCTTCCAACTAAAGAAGATTTCCCTCCGGTAAAGTAAAAGGTCTGTCGCATGCGCCTTGAAATGTCAGAGAAGATCAAAGCAAAGGTTATGAAATAATTCAACATTGGGTTCCTAGCTGTCACTTCTTATCCCTAATGGGTTGCTAACGTAGTCCCGGTACCTAAAAAGAACAGCAAGGTATGAATGTGTGTGGACTACCAATATTTGAACAAGGCAAGCCCCAAGGATGACTTTACGCTCCCCCATATTGATGTTCTGGTTGACAACACTGCGCAACAAAAGATATTTTCCCTCATGGACGGTTTCTCTGGTTACAATCAGATCAAGATGGAACCCGAAGACATGGAGAAGATAACCTTCGTCACACAATAGGGCACTTTCTGTTACAAAGTGATGTCGTTCGGGTTGAAGAACTTTGGGGCAACCTATCAGCGAGCCATGGTAGCTCTGTTTCATGACATGATTCACCATGAGATAGAGGTTTATGTTGATGACATGATAGCCAAGTCTCAAACTGAGGAAGAACACCTTGATCATTTACAAAAGCTGTTTGATAGGTTGAAGACGTACTAGTTGAGGCTAAACCCGAACAAGTGCACCTTCGGGGTAAGGTCTGGTAAACTTTTGGGTTTCATTGTTAGTGACAAGGGTATTCAGGTATACCCTGAAAAGGTAAAGGCTATACAAGAGATGTCGGTTCCTCGCACTGAGAAGGAGGTCAGAGGCTTTTTGGGACGACTAAATTACATTTCCAGGTTCATTTCCCATTTAACTTCTACTTGTGAGCCAATCTTCAAACTCCTCAAGAAATATCAAGTGGTAAAGTGGAATGACGAATGCCATACCGCCTTCGAGATAATCAAGGAATACCTTCAAGAGCCTCCAATTCTTATGCCTCCAATTGAAGGAAGACCTTTGATAATGTACTTAACAATGTTAGATAATTCAATGGGGTGTGTGTTGGGGCAGCATGACAAGTCTGGTCGAAAAGAGCATGCAATATACTACCTTAGCAAAAAGTTTACCGACTGTGAGACAAGATACTTACTGCTCGAGAAAACTTGTTGCGCTTTGGCATAGACTGCTCGCCAACTGAGACAGTATATGTTAACCCACACTACTTTGTTGATATCTAAGATGGATCCAATCAAGTACATCTTCGAGAAGCCCGCTCTCTCCGGAAGAATAGTAAGATGGCAAATGATCTTGACCGAATATGATATCCAATACACAACCCAGAAAGCAATCAAGGGAAGTTAACTAGCTGATCATTTGGCTCATCAGGCTGTGGATGACTACCAGTCCATGAACTTTGAATTCCTGGATGAGAACATTATGTTAGTGACTGACTATGAAGAACCTGGACCGGATGAAGGACCTGAGGAAGGATCCCGATGGACTATGGTTTTTGTTGGAGCCTCCAATGAACTCGGCAATGGCATTGGTGTTGTAATCATATCTCCCGAAGGCTGTCATACTCCTTTCATGGCCAGATTATGTTTCAACTATACCAACAATATGGTGGAGTATGAAGCATGCATCATGGGTCTAAAAGCTTCTATTGACCTGAGGATCAAGTTCTTGAGCATTTTAGAGGATTCAGCCTTGGTAATAAGTCAAATCAAAGGAGAGTGGGACACGAAGCATCCAAATCTTATCCCTTACAAAGAACATGTGCTGACTTTGCTTCCACACTTTGAAGAAGTCACCTTTGAACATTTTCCGCGAGAAGAGAATCAGTTAGCGGACGCGCTAACTACCATGTGATCTATGTTCAAGGTCAGGTGGGATAACAAGGCTCCTCGAATCACTGTTGAAAGGTTGGATGAACCAAAACAGTACTATGAGATTGACACTGAAGAGGTAGCAGACAAACCTTGGTTTCATGAAGTGAAAAGGTATCTCGAGGCTTAAGAATACCCTGAGGGGGCATCTGTCAATGATAAGAAGTTTCTGAGAAGGTTCTCCACAAAGTTCTTCCTCAATAATGGAATCCTCTACAAGTGCAACCATGACTCTACTTTACTTTGGTGCGTAGATAAGAGTGAAGCAGAAAGGATCATGGAAGATTTACACGAAGGTACCTTTGGCACCCACTCTAGTGGACATACCATGGCTAAAAAGATCATACGGACATGATACTATTGGTTCACTATGGAAGCAGACTGTTATCAGCATTCCCGAACTTGTCACAAATGCTAGATCTATGCTGATAAAGTGCATGTACCTCCGGTTCCCTTGAACGTCTTGACGGCTCCCTGTCCCTTTGCAATGTGGGGAATTGACATGATCAGAGAGATTAGACCTACCGCTTCTAATGGCCATCGCTTCATCCTAGTTGCCATTGATTACTTCATAAAGTGGGTTGAGGCCGCCTCTTTTGCTACTATTACCAAGAATGTTGTGGCGCGGTTTATCAAGCATAACCTGATCTGTTGGTATGGTGTGCCAGAGAGAATCATTACGGACAATGGTACAAATATCAACAATACAATGATCACCGAACTTTGTAAACAATTCAAGATCCAACATTATAACTCTTCTCCCTACCGACCAAAGATGAATGGCGCTGTGGAGGCTGCTAACAAGAATATTAAGAAAATCATACATAAGATGACAATGACATACAAACACTGGCATGAGATGTTACCATTTTCTCTTTATGGTTACAGCACCTCAGCGCGTACGTCAACATGGGTAACACCATATTCTCTGGTATATGGTATGGAGGTTGTCCTGCCTATTGAGGTCCATATCCCTTCTTTGAGGATCATGAAGGATGCGAGTTTGAACAAAGACGATTGGATACAGACTCGACTTGATCAACTGAATCTGATTAATGAGAAAAGGCTTACTGTTGTCTGTCATGGTCAAATGTATCAAAAACGGATGATCAAGGCTTTCAACAAAAGAGTCAGACATCAAGTATATCAAGTGGGTGATCTGGTAATCAAGCGCATCATACTGCCACAAGGTGATCCCAGGGACAAATGGACTCCCACATACAAAGGGCCATTTGTGATCAAAAGCATATTTTCCGGTGGAGCCATGATTCTGACCACCATGGATGGTGACGCCCTTCCTCACCCTGTTAATGTTGTCTCTATGTTTTGAAAATCCTAAACAAAACAAAAGATTTTTTCCAACTCACCCTATATTCAAACCCACATATTGTGCAAAGAAGCCTAGAAATGAACCTGAAGATGCAACGTCTGCCAACCAATAACATTCCCAGACGAAGGAAGATATAAACCTTCAGTTCATGAACAAAGGGAATAGAAATTGCAGGTCTTGCCCTAGATCGACCTCAGAATACTCAGAGTGGCTAGTTAAGATGGAAGCAACTCAATCCCAAATCTGGGAAGATATGGGAATTTATGACCTAGTCATGCTGTCAAAGACTGGGTTAGCTTATTGTCCTCTTATGCTGGTGTCCTTTTTGTATTTCTGGGAGAACACACAATACACCTTCCATTTACCTTGTGGAATGGTGACACAAGACATACTCCTAGAGGTTCTCAATTGCTCGAGGTTGACCAAGAATTGACCAGACAAATTCTCCTTCTAAGGCAATGAACCCCCAGCTAGGGTTTCAATTTTCATCAAGATGATTGAGCTTCAAGGATCCCAAATGTTCTCCATTGTCCTAATATGTCTTCAAGGTCATCCATGCCAAGTCTCATGCCTTGCTCAATAAGTTTGCTCAGTCAATTGCTCAAGTATTGGAAAATCAACTGTGCTAGGTCAAAAGTCAATTGTGGCCCATGTACAGTCAAACTTCAAGATTTTTGGTCAACATCAACATTTTGAAGTGATATCCATCATTTGAGAAAGGGTTGATCATGATTCCTCAAGAAATGCTCCTAACCCATCAAAAGTCAAAAATGGCAAATTAAGGTTTCTATAGGAAAAGACAACCAAACTTTAACCAAGCATAACTTTCTCATACTTTATCAGAAATTTTCCAACCAAAGCTCATTTTGAATAGAATCTAATTACATACAACTTCTCTTCAGCCCCCAAGATCAAGAAATGCACCATTTGAAAGATACAAGTTCATACATTACAAGTCATTTTTAGAAAGTCAACAAAATCCACTTTTTGCCAAGACCTTTTACATCAAGATAACATCTTCAAATGCAAAATTGATCAAAAGAGGGATTGAATTAGACATCCTGGGCTTTCCAAAAACACCATATCATCATCATGAGATAAAAATTGAGCAAGTTATGGTTTTCCCAAGTTGGTAAAAGTTTGGAAATTTCAAGAGTGGTGCATTGAGCAAATTTGAATTTTTGGGTTAATGGCCTAACTTTTTAAGATTCAAATATCTTCCTAAGGTCATAGAGAATATCTAATCTTATTTTTACATGGCCTTGTATTTTCTACCTATTTTTTACATGTTTATTTTAATTTATTTCAAGTAAATATAAAATAAATTGTATAAAATATTTGGAGATGGGCTTAGGCATGTGGGCTAGTGTCTTGGCTTGCTTAGAGGCCCAAGATTTCGTGCACAAGTGACCAGGTTAATTCAAGTAACTATATGGTATGTTTTGGCAAATTTGGAAGGCCTTGAGTTGGTTGGATTCTTGTTGGAAAACATGAGTTATGGCCATAATCTTTTACATTCAATGGTGTCTCCTCCTTCCATAAGAATTGCTGCACATTTCATTCAAAAAATCAAAAGTTGTAAAACTGAATTTCAATTTGCAGGTGGTTTTGATCCAAAACAAAGGCTCAGACTTATTCCTAGAAGCCTCCTGGATTGTTCCCAACCATTCCCAAGTCCTAAAGCTGTCTGAAACGCGTTTCAACCAAACTACAATTTGCGTTTTTACTTGATTTCAATTTCCTTGATTCATACGATATAAACGCATTTTAATCATGCATTATTAACCAATCTTATGTTTGAAAGCTTTCTATATGGTTAGATTTGAGTTTTAACGCAGGAATCGAATGCCACCATTGGTAGGGTTCTAAGCTCAAAATTAGGTTTTTTTAAATACCCAAAATTAGGACCAACCAAGGGTACCATTGTGCTCAGGAGGTTGAGACCATTCAATCCATGGCCTCACCATGAATTTACCAAGCGTGTATTCGTTGTTTTTGGTTTACATGTGCTATAGTGACAGACAAAAGCTGTCACTATAGGTCCAAGGCTAAGACGACGAACAAAGGAGGAAGATGAATACGTGGCAGACTCTTACTGAGGGATTCAAATCAGCGCGCGTGTTTTTTTTTATTTTTTCCAATATTAACTTTTTTTTGTATATTATATTATTAATTGAGTTTAGGTAACGAATGGCATGTTGGTTTAGTTGGAAGGGAAGCGTATATATGAAGGAGAGGACCTGGGTTCGAGTCCCAGGTCCAGAATATTATTTTTCTAACGTTTGTTAACTACAAATCCAGTGTGCGCTATCCACGCCAGTCCAACATGTGCTTCCAGATCACCACCACTGGATCTTGATTGATCTAGATCAGAAGGCCACTATACGCAGATGCACCATGAGACATCAGAGGCGCTCTCCACTGAATCCCAGCACCAATTATGATTTGGGCCAAAACATTTTGATAACAACACCCCCCCTGTTTTACTATTCAGCCTGGCCCATTTCTTTTGTTTTTTTAGTTCTTTTAATTTATTAATTTCAAAATAATTTTTTATTTAATTATAAAATCACATAAAAATTTAGGATTTACTTTTTTTTAATAATTAATTTTGAATTCAATTAATTGATTAAACTTTAACCTTTTTTTTAATTAAAATTAAATAGAATTAGGATTAATTTTATTTATATCATCTCTTTTTATTAAAAAAATATAATCCAAAAATATTAGAATTAGTATTTAATTAATTCAACTTTTATTTTCTTAATTAAAATTAAACTTAGAATAAATTATTCTCTTAGCAAAAAAATAAAAAAAAAGATTTTCTTGTTGTTTGTTTTTCATTTACTAGGTTTTTTAGACGCAATATTTCATTTCGCGCGCATTATTTTCATTCTCGTATTTTATATAAATATTATAACTGCTTACGATTGTAATAGTTTAGGATTTAAATTTCCACACTTTACTTTTCGTCCATTATTATGTATCTACACCAAAGCCCTGTAATAGCTGTAGGACTTTATTTCTCGCTTTTACATTCTTATTTGCTTGTATACAATTTCTAGTAAGTAGGTGTGCATGACAAGATTAATTAAATCAATCCTTAGATCACTAACATAAGATAAATATCTGAAAATTGAACACATTCCTCACACTGTCACTCTTAGGGTATACCTCACTTGGTTGCCTCGGAAAATAATGGTCATGTCCCTCGAACGTAGGGATATCTTAGCAAAGACTCTCAATCTAAAAGTCATCATAAAAATCATAGTCCCTAAACGTCCCTCGAGTTTCCTACGAGAAAATGATCTTGTCCCTCGATGTTTCCTATATGATGACAGTCCCTTCAAAATGCTAAGATATCCTTATCTATTGCCTTCAATGACCATAACGTCCCTTTCGATAGTCCCTCAACATCCGACGATAGGGATACCTACTCACTAATAGTAGGATAGCACTATCTAAAGGAAAAGAGGAAAAGAACATCCTTTTTCGAGTAGGTAGATAATTGTTAGATACTTGATCAAACTTGAACTTTTTCACACTTACACACTTTTCAAAAAACTATTTAAAAAAAAAAACGCTTTATAACACTCTTGAGGACTGATACAAGAGTTACCATAAAGCCAAACAAAATCTTTCAAAACACACAAACACAAACAATTTCAAAAATGAACAAGTACCTAAGAGCCCGTGGAAAACCACGGATGGAAAGGATGCTAATACCTTCCCTTTCCATAATCTACCCCCTTACTCAGAAAATCTCGAAAAAGGCCTTTTTCTGTTCTTTTCACCCTTTCCTTTGTTGGATAAAAGAAAATTCGGAGGCGACTCTTGCTTACCGCGACATTTGAAAATACAAAATGCAAACCATGACTAAACAATCGGTTCTGCCACCGTATCACAGAACTGGCGACTCTGTTGGGGATCATTGTAAAAGTGGGGTTTACCTTAGGGTCTAGATCATTTCTAAATTGTTTTTTTGTTTGTTTGCTTTACTTTTAAGGGATTGTTTGGGTTACTATAGATCCTATACCTGAATCTGGGGAAACCTGTTAGGTAAGTAGCAATAGATCATGGAAAAACTATGTGGGGTATACTGACACGGTTGAAGCAATGGCTACGTTGATGCGACACTTTGGTTGGTACCGGTATCCCTTGAGTTAATCAAGGAGAATATGGGGGCGCTGCATGGTGTCATGAAGCGTCAACTGACCTTAGAACCTTTAAATGAACAACTTCGCCATTAGGACGTAGTGAGATGGCCGTCTTTGGTGTATTCCAAAAGTCGGCAGATACTCGATGCTACACTTATTGAGACTCGACTCTTGAGTTTTGTTTGGTTGCGAGTCAATCACCTATTGAACGAAGCTTGTGGGAAAGGTCAGTGATATTGAGATCCCTTAGAACCCAGTTACTATTTATAGGACAAGTTGAACTAATCCAACTTCAAGAGGGTATGGCCTTAAAACCCATGCAAGCCTTAAACCTAAGGTTTTGGTGTGATTTGCTTGTGCTTGCTGTATATGTGGTTTCTTAGCATAATCATGACATCATAACATGGCATATCATACTAACTATTTCAAGGATTTTCTAGGGCTTATCTTTGTTTTGTTTTGTAAGATATGACATCAGCTCGCAGGAACACTATCCAAATCAACCTTGTGAAAGTACCTCCTCAGCTCAAGGAGTTAGCCTCAAGGATTCTTGAAAGCTCTCTCTTCACTAAAATACATGGTCGACTTCTCAACTTGGTCACTGCAACCCCAGAAGAAGAAATGTTAAAGGTGCTCTTTCAGTTCTTTGACCCGTTGCACCACTACTTCACTTTTCCTGATTACCAGTTAGTGCCCACTATGGAGGAGTTTTCTCAGTTATTGGGGGTACCTATCCTTAGTCAGCTATCATTCAATGGTATGGAAAGAGACCCAAAGCCTGAAGATATTTCTCAAGCTCTATCTTTACAACGGTCAGATGTAGTGGAAAATTGGGAGACCAGAGGAGGTGTCCAAGGATTTCTAGCTAAGTTCCTATTTGAGAAAGCTCACAATTTTTGGGATAATCTGGATTTACAAGCTTTTGAAGAGGTGTTGGCCCTTCTCATCTATGGTATGGTAATATTCCCTAACACATACCAACTCATATATGTGAATGAAATTAAGGTTTTCCTGTCGCATAATCCGGTGCCTACCTTACTTGGGGATATTCTACACTCTCTACATACTCGCACTCTAAAGAAAAGAGGGACCCTTCTGTGTTGCAGTCCTCTATTGGATAGGTGGTTTATTTCTCACCTACCCCGGTCTATCTTGAGAAATGAGCAGGGTATGAGATGGTCTCATAGGCTGATGTCCCTTACACATTCAGATATTCATTGGTGTTCGCGATCCTCGGAGAATGTTACCATCATTGGTCGCTGTAGGGAATTCCATAATGTCCCTCTCTTAGGCATTAGTGGGGGATCATTTATAATCCTTGTTTAGCATTGCGACAGTTTGGTTATGCTAGAAGGGATGGTCCTCATGATGCACTCGTTCAAGGAATCATCTTTTACTATGAGAATGATGTTCAGGGTTATCGCAAGAGGTTCATTCGAGCTTGGGGCATGATAAACAGGGTTGATAGCAAGACACTGGGACACAAGAATTCCATCCCTCTTGAGCCTTACCTCAAATGGGTATGAGGTCGTGCTCACTATCTTATGATGCCTTACCCCGCCATCTTACATATGATTGTGGAGCTAATTGCTGAAGGAGACACTCCTTATGTTGATCTTCATCCGGATATGCCAACTGATTTTGAGGAGCTACGGAAATCCTGGATCCAACTTAAAGAAGAACGAGATACTTTCGAAGCCCAATTCTACGCCAACGAGAAGAAGGTTCTAGAGCTCACCCGGTTACTTCACGAGGAGAGGAATGTAAAAGCCTACATTGAACCAAAGTGGATGTGCCTATGGGAAGCTTGAGTCTCTTTGCTTTGGGAGTTTACTTTTGCTTTGTTACCTCCTTTGTAAGCCCAAGAGGCATCGTTATGACCAATAAAACTTAATGCAATTAACGTTTGCTATTTTTCTGTTTAAGCAAATTTGAGTCTTAGAAATCCTTGAAAACATTGCATACATATATCATACATATCATTGCATAAGCAGGTTTCAAAGCAGGTTTCTCATCCTCTTCGCTGTTTATTTCAGCAATGGCTCTAGAACAAACAGTGAAGGATCTAAAGACTCAGAATGCCCAGTTTCCACAAATGATCATGGCTTTGACCAAGGGGAAAGAAGAACTGAAAGCCTTGCTTGTTAAAGAGAATAATAAGCCAAAAAAGCCAACTGGGTTAGTGAATATGGGAAGAAGTATCAGAGGACCAGTGCAGCGAGCCTCTGAACCGATAACTTCATCAAAGGAATGAAATAATCAGGAGGAGGAAACAAGAGAGGAAGACTTTAGTCCAAAAGAATCTGATGATGAATCTGACTATGATGAGGAGCAGTATCCTCCTACTGATGAAAAATAAAAACAATTGGAGGATCGTTTGAATGCAATGGAGGTCCGGAAGTTACCGGGTTTGGATTTTGAAGAGATGGGTTTGGTCTCCGGGGTTGTCATCCCGCAAAAGTTCAAGGTGCCAATGTTTGCCAAATATGATGGTGTTTCATGTTCCAAAATGCACCTCCAATCTTATGTGAGGAAGATCCAGCCCCACACTACTGACAAAGACTTATGAGTCCACTTCTTTCAGGATAGTCTGTCCGGAACTCAACTAGAATGGTTTTACCAGCTGGAAAGGGCCAACATTCATAATTGGGAAGACCTGGATGCTGATTTCTACAAGCAGTATCAGTATAACACAGACCTTGCTCCCACCCATACACAACTCCAAAATATGTGTATGGGTTTGAGTGAGGGCTTTAAATACTACGCTCAGAAGTGGAGGGACTTAGCAGGGAGAGTCCAACCCCCCTGTTTGATAGGGAGCTGGTGGATATGTTTCTGGGTACCCTGTCTGGTCCATTTTTTAATCACCTGATTGGAAGCTCCTCAGCCGGATTTACCGAATTGATTTTGACAGGAGAAAGAGTGGAAGCTAGAATTAGGAGTGGGAAGATTCAAAGGGACGCATCCTCCAGTGCAGTAAGGAAGCCGTTTGCTAGGAAGAAAGAGGTTAGTGTTGTGTACAATCAAAGGAATCAGGACAGAACTGAACACCGTCCAGTGGTAAGGGCTGTCATGATCTCTAAGCCTGCACTTACTCAACAAAAGAGCAATCAACCGAGAACAGAAAGGCCGGTAGGACAGTTTACCTGGATAAATATGAATTTATCCCAAGTTTTGCCTCATTTGTTGAAATCTAATCTAGTAACCTTGCGGGAAGCTCCAAAGAATCCCAACACCGCCTTTCCTCGCTACAACCCTAATGCTCATTGTGCTTACCATTCAGAAAGTCCTGGCCATGATACCAACGACTGTTGGGCTTTGAAAAACAAGGTGCAAGACCTTCTCGAGGCGAAGGAAATTGAATTTGACGCCCCTGAGATCCCTAATGTTATCACTGCTCCTATGCCCAAGCACGACTGTGGTGTTAACGTTATTGAAGATGATGTGTTTGTTACTTCTGTTGAGGAACTTATTACTCCTCTCTTGACCGTTAAGTGGAACTTATTGAAGGCTAGTTTATTTATGGGCTGTGGCGAAGGTTGCCACTCATGTTTATCTCTACCGACTAGTTGACATTTGTTGAAGGCAGGTGTTCAACACTTGATGGATGATAGAGAGATTTTGTTTGAAAAGACTCCCGTTCCAACCATTTCTTGAAAGGATATTTCAATAATGACCATTTCCGCCAATCCTCCCAGGGTCTCCACCAAAAGACCCATCAAGATTACATTTGTTCCAAAGGTGACTCAACTAATAATTACTATGCCAGGGCCAATCCCATACTCCTCGGATAAAACTGTTCCCTGGAACTATGGGGTTGACGTCTACTACCACGGCGTTAAGCAAGACCTACTGGATATTGAAGACCAGGTTTCTGAAGATGCTGATCCCGACATTGGCAACATTGTTGGAACTCGCAAAATAACAAGAAGTGGAAGAGTGTTCTCCCCTGAGATTTATCCTCCGAAAGCTGTTACTGGTCCTGTGATCATTCCTACTTTTGTTCCTGCTGATACTACTACTACAATTCCTATGATTACCCCTACTGACACCCCTATCACCGAGTCGACCGAGACTCGGGGAAAAGACATATTTATTGAGCCTATCCAGACGAAGGCGCAATCAGTATCTATCCCAGACGCCTCCAAGAAGGAAATGGAAGAAATTTTGAAAATTATAAAGAAGAGCGACTACAATGTGGTCGAACAGCTGGGGCAGACCCCTTCAAATATTTCTATGCTAGCCTTACTGTTGTGCTCTGAAGCTCATGCGAAGGCTTTGATGAAGTTCCTTAAGACTGCCCATGTGCCACTGGAAACCTCTGCTGACCAATTTGTAGATTTTGTGGCCAATTTGACGGATGATAATGGTTTGGGTTTTTCTGATGCTGATCTGACACCCAGAGGGAGGAAACACAATGATGCGCTTCATGTTTTCATCGAATGCAAGGACACTACTTTGGCCCATGTCCTGGTAGATACTGGTTCATCATTGAATGTGATACCTAATAAAGCTATGGGTAGACTAGACTGTGAAGGTTTGACTTTGAAGCCCAGCAACATAGTGGTGAGGGCTTTTGATGGATCAAAGAGAATGGTGCACGGGGAGGTGGATATCCCAATCAAAGTTGGTTCCCAGACCTTCGACTCCACCTTCTACATGATGGATATCAGACCATCTTATTCTTGTTTGTTGGGTCGCCCTTCGATCCATGGAGCGGGAGCTATCACGTCTACTCTACATCAGATGATGAAATACCCGGTGAAAGGAAGGATTGTCACGGTGCACGGTGAAGAAGAATACATGGTCAGTCACCTGAATTCCTTCAGATATGTAGAAATGGATGGTGAGTTCATCGAAACTCCGTGTCAGAATTTAGGAGAGGTGACTCAAACTATGGTTGCAACTGAAACTGTCACCAATCTGCCAAAGATCACGATACCTCCCTTGAAGACGGCTTCTCTCAAGGATGCAAAAGCAGTTATGGAGGAAGGTGGGTCTACCATCTGGGGCCAGCTCCCTGATATTCCATACAAGTCTGATAAGTTTGATCTGGGTTTTTCTTCAGGGGCTCAGAGGGCTGTTCGCCATGCTCGTGCTGGAAGACCTCCCCTCCGCATCAACAATCATGGGATCAACACCTTAGAAGACAGTGATGGTGCCGATGACATGGATATCTGGATCTTCCTTACTACCAACGGTGGAACCAATAACTGGACAACAAAAGAATTTGTACCAATTACTTTTATTCAGAAGTAATTGTATTTATTGTTTTTGGATATGTAATAAACAATATAAAATTTTTGGCCATGTGTTTTACCCGGGGCACAATGGTTTATTTGTGAGGGTTATCATGTTTCAATTTCCTATAGAATTAATAAATAATTGGACGTTTATGCATACAAATTTTGCGCTCTCTGTTTTTCTTTTCTATTTTTCCTTTGTCTATACAGCTATGCTCTTACACACACTCACGTATCAAACTGTAGATCCATATCCACTCTGGATCCCATTGTTAACAGTTCTGCTATTGCCGGTTATGACTTTGAAATTTCGATCAACCAAGCCGAGTACGAAGGTGAGGAAGATTGTGAGGTACCCAGAGAACTTGCCAGATTGTTACAGTAGGAAGAAAGGGTTATACAGCCTCATGAAGAGCCAGTTGAGATAGTGAATTTGGGCACAAAAGAGAACAGAAAAGAGGTCAAGATAGGTCCAAATTTGGAGCTTCATGTCAAACAGCGTTTGATTCAGATGTTGCATGATTATTTTGAGATCTTTGCCTGGTCGTATGAAGAAATGCCAGGACTGGACATGGATATTGTGGTTCATCGTCTGCCAACTAAAGAAAATTTCCATCCGGTAAAGTAGAAGGTATGTCGCATGCGCCTTGAAATGTCAGAGAAGATCAAAGCAGAGGTTATGAAACAATTCAACATTGGGTTCCTAGTTGTCACTTCTTATCCCCAATGGGTTGCTAACGTAGTCCCGGTACCTAAAAAGAACAGCAAGGTATGAATGTGTGTGGACTACCAATATTTGAACAGGGCAATCCCCAAGGATGACTTTCCGCTCCCCCATATTGATGTTCTGGTTGACAACACTGCGCAACAAAAGATCTTTTCCTTCATGGACGGTTTCTCTGGTTACAATCAGATCAAGATGGAACCCGAAGACATGGAGAAGATAACCTTCATCACACAATAGGGAACTTTCTGTTACAAAGTGATGTCGTTCGGGTTGAAGAACTTTGGGGCAACCTATCAGCGAGCCATGGTAGCTCTGTTTCATGACATGATTCACCATGATATAGAGGTTTATGTTGATGACATGATAGCCAAGTCTCAAACTGAGGAAGAACACCTTGATCATTTACAAAAGCTGTTTGATAGGTTGAAGACGTACTAGTTGAGGCTAAACCCGAACAAGTGCACCTTCGGGGTAAGGTCTGGTAAACTTCTGGGTTTCATTGTTAGTGACAAGGGTATTCAGGTAGACCCTGAAAAGGTAAAGGCTATACAAGAGATGTTAGTTCCTTGCACTGAGAAGGAGGTCAGAGGCTTTTTGTGACGACTAAATTACATTTCCAGGTTCATTTCCCATTTAACTTCTACTTGTGAGCCAATCTTAAAACTCCTGAAGAAAGATCAAGTGGTAAAGTGGAATGACGAATGCCAGACCGCCTTCGAGAGAATCAAGGAATACCTTCAAGAGCCTCCAATTCTTATGCCTCCAATTGAAGGAAGACATTTGATAATGTACTTAACAATGTTAGATAATTCAATGGGGTGTGTGTTGGGGCAGCATGACAAGTCTGGTCGAAAAGAGCATGCAATATACTACCTTAGCAAAAAGTTTACTGACTGTGAGACAAGATACTTACTGCTCGAGAAAACTTGCTGCGCTTTGGCATAAACTGCTCGTCAACTGAGACAATATATGTTAACCCACACTACTTTGTTGATATCTAAGATGGATCCAATCCAGTACATCTTCGAGAAGCCCGCTCTCTCCAGAAGAATAGTAAGATGGCAAATGATCTTGACCGAATATGATATCCAATACACAACCCAGAAAGCAATCAAGGGAAGTGAACTAGCTGATCATTTGGCTCATCAGGCTGTGGATGACTACCAGTCCATGAACTTTGAATTCCCGGATGAGAACATTATGTTAGTGACTGACTGTGAAGAACCTGGACTGGATGAAGGACCTGAGGAAGGATCCCGATGGACTATGGTTTTTGTTGGAGCCTCCAATGCACTCGGCAATGGCATTGGTGCTGTAATCATATCTCCCGAAGGCTGTCATACTCCTTTCATGGCCAGATTATGTTTCAACTGTACCAACAATATGGCGGAGTATGAAGCATGCATCATGGGTCTAAAAGCTTCTATTGACCTGAGGATCAAGTTCTTGAGCATTTTCTAGGATTCAACCTTGGTAATAAGTCAAATCAAAGGAGAGTGGGACACGAAGCACCCGAATCTTATCCCTTACAAAGAACATGTGCTGACTTTGCTTCCACACTTTGAAGAGGTCACCTTTGAACATTTTCTGCGAGAAGAGAATCAGTTAGCTGACGCGCTAGCTACCATGTGATCTATGTTCAAGGTTAGGTGGGATAACAAGGCTCCTCGAATCACTGTTGAAAGGTTGGATGAACCAACACACTACTATGAGATTGACACTGAAGAGGTAGCAGACAAACCTTGGTTTCATGAAGTGAAAAGGTATCTTGACGCTTAAGAATACCCTGAGGGGGCGTCTGTCAATGATAAGAAGTTTCTGAGAAGGTTCTCCACAAAGTTCTTCCTCAATAATGGAATCCTCTACAAGTGCAACCATGACTCTACTTTACTTTGGTGCGTAGATAAGAGTGAAGCAGAGAGGATCATGGAAGATTTACACGAAGGTACCTTTGGCACAAATATCAACAATACAATCATCACCAAACTTTGTAAACAATTCAAGATCCAACATTATAACTCTTCTCCCTACCGACCAAAGATGAATTACACTGTGGAGGTTTCTAACAAGAATATTAAGAAAATCATACAGAAGATGACAATGACATACAAACACTGGAATGAGATGTTACCATTTTCTCTTCATGGTTACAGCACCTCAGCGCGTACGTCAACATGGGTAACACCATATTCTCTGGTATATGGTATGAAGGTTGTCCTGCCTATTGAGGTCCAAATCCCTTCTTTGAGGATCATGAAGGATGCAAGTTTGAACGAAGACGATTAGATACAGACTCGACTTGATCAACTGAATTTGATTAATGAGAAAAGGCTTACTGCTGTCTGTCATGGTCAAATGTATCAAAAACGGATGATCAAGGCTTTCAACAAAAGAGTCAGACATCAAGTATATCAAGTGGGTGATCTGGTAATCAAGCGCATCATACTTCCACAAGGTGATCCCAGGGGAAAATGGACTCCCACATACAAAGGGCCATTTGTGATCAAAAGCATATTTTCCGGTGGAGCCATGATTCTGACCACCATGGATGGTGACGACCTTCCTCACCCTGTTAATGTGGATATAGTGAAAAGATACTATGCGTAAATAAAGACCCGCTAGGTTGACTGGCCTAGGAAAAAATAAGGGCATCCCGATGAACCAAAAGGGTTCGGGAAAAAATTAGGGATAAAAACAAAAAAATAATTACACCCAGCAAGTCGAATACCTGAAAAGGCGGCTTAGGCAAAAAGGGGTATCCCGGTGGACTGAAAACCCGAAAGGGAGGTCCCAGAAAAAGTTAGGGATATGAAGCATATCACTATGACCCATTGGATCACCTTGCGACCAGACTTCAATATCAACTATCAAGCTCAAACGGTACCGATCAATCCAGTCAGCTTCAGACGAGTAGCAAAGTGATGAGACGCTCAAAGACATAGGGGCAATAGAAAAATTGAAACTCAATGGGATTATTACACATAACTGTTTTCTTCTCTTTGTACACTATTTTGTATAGTTAATTATTTATGACGATGTTCTCCTACTAGAACGTCAATCTCTTTGTACAAAATGCCTATTATAGGCGAATTTCAAAAATCAATTCGAATCATTTCTTTGAAAGTACAAAAATATTTTTTATTCTTTTTTTCTATTTTCTTTTGCAAAAACATCCAATGATTATTTTTGACATATGCATTTGAATATGATTACTGTTCACAAATACTTGCATACGAACAGAAAGACAATTGCTAATGACTTTAAGAAATGAGGCAAAGCCTAAACAATAATTTGTAATTCCGACAGTTACTCTTTCTAGCATGGTATAGGGGCAGAGACATTCTGAGACGAAGTCACCATTACATACGACCCCGTGGCATCTATGTTCCCCACAAAGTAGAAACAGCCGAAGTTTTGATCTCTTCTTCCCCAAACAGAAGTTACCTTCTCCAACAAAGTTCCTTCAGAGAGATGAAATCTGTTTTCCCCATCCGAGCTTTATAATCTTAAACAATTCATAAAACCTCCTCCCCGATAGAGTTTACTTCTCTAACTGCGGAAGTTCAGGCCCTAACATAATTTATTTCTCTACAACGGAAAAATCTTCCAATAAAGCATCATCTCTCCATAGAGTTATTCTCAAGCAGAGTCAATCCCCAGCAGAGTATCCTCAAACAGAAAGAGGAAACCCCTAGCAAATCATATCCATTCATCATCCCCAAAGGAAACAAAGGATTCGGCATCCCAACTATCTTCAGCAGCAGTCAGGGATTTACTTTACCATACTTAGAAATATCTCAATAACATTCTGTTGTACCACAAAATGTTCCCTCTCACTTATCAAATATTTTCTCACAGATCTCTCTTGGCTCAAGACTGCACAAGGATTGATCAGCTCAAGACACCTCCTTAAGCACTGATGACTAAAATTAGGGTTTGAGATTACACAAGGATAATTGAACTTTCAATGCCTCATATGACTTCCATGGATCATTATGGACCCCCAAGATTACTCATGTCAAGTTTCAAGCCTTGAATCACATTTTTGCTCAGTCAATTGAGCAATTGACCTGAAAATCAACTGTATTGGGGAAAAAGGTCAACTGTGGCCAATTTACAGTCAAACTTCATAATTTTTGATCCACATCAATATTATAAACTCATATGTATCATTTGATCAAGTTTTGACCATAATTCCTCAAGAATCTTGATCAAATCATCAAAAGGGCAAAATGGTCAAAATTAGGGTTTTGACTAAGAAAGGGCAATTTCTGATTTTTGACCTAGCAAATGGTTAATTGGTTTGAGGCATGATCTCAAGAGTTCAATTGCATCATTTTGACCTAATGGCATGACTCAAAACATTTCTCAAGATCAATTGGATTGATAGGTGATTTTCAGTCAACTGATCAAAAGTCAACTGTATACTGAAAAGTCAAACTTTGACTTTATGGTCAAAATCAAGTGCCAAAGATCACAATTCATCAAAACATGTCAAAATATGAAACTTTTTCATCAAGAAATCAAAAAGTCAAGATTTCATTTTGAAAAGTCAAAGTTTTCAAACTTAGAAATTTTTCTAAGTGTTAAAACTTCATGTTTTTTCACAACTTTGAGCCAATTTTTCACCATGATGCAAGATGATTCAAAAGAAACTTTCAACATGAAAGTTTTAGATCTCTGTGTTATATACAACATTGCTTTACACAACTTCTCCTATAAATGCTTGGATCTTAAGTTATTAATCCATGAATTCATGGTCTTGAAACTAAACACTTAGTGAAATTTTGAACATTTTTGGTCAGGATTTTGACCTAACTTCTGACCCAAGTTTCACGTAGTTCCATTTGGATTTTGCAAAAGTGATTCAAAGAGGGTTTGTAGGGTACACTACAAGCTTTCCAAAATGTCCAAGAACTCCTTGATATCATTTGTGAGCAAGGAGAATCGAAGGTCAGAAGTTGGGGTTTCAAGTTGTTTTACAAGGCAAATTTTGTGATGAACAAAATTCAAATCTCACTGCATAATATTTTCTTTGCAGGCCTCAAACTTGTTAGGCACTCCATAATTAAATGCTTGCACAACTGTTAGAGGCCTCAACTCAAGCATTCAATGCAATGCCATGCTTTATATCCATTTTAGGAAGAAAGTGCACTATGCCATTTTGAAAAAGTAGCTTTATGCACAAAAACTTGTTCTTGAGCCTTGCAATTGTTTTCTTCTGATCATACATGTTCTATAACTCAAGAGAAGTTTGTATCAAGCCTTACAATCACTCAGCCCATGTTTGTACTTCATCTTGGAACCATGCTCCCACTTTTCTTCAAAATCAAATAACATATCATTCAACCTATATCTTGTACTTCTGACCCTCTAAAGTAAAAAAAAACCTTCTCATTCCTTATGTACAAGTCCTTGGCAAAAAAACAGACGCATGCTTAAGCCCCAAAACTCCCAACAACTCAGAACTGCATCACATACCTTCATTCTTGCATAACCTGACCAAAAGTTTGAAACTCACATCTCCCTCGTGTGTTTTCAAGCCTTTTTGTTCCTAAAGCTTATAAACATAATTTAGAACTCATATCACACCTTGTTACAAGACTGTAACACCATTAATACCATCCTCCATTTTCAAAAGCAGAGCTTTGCACTTGGACTTCTCCAACATAATTCAGCCACCTCCAGTACAAACTATGCATTGCATTAGTTTCCTGGGACCTCAGTGGAGCTATTCTGATCATCACAACACCTTAAGGAGTGCTCAAACTTAGAATACGATTTCCAGTTTTGAGGTAAGTTTCCTTAACTTGGAACTCTTCATACAAGCATCTTTAGTGTTTAATTTGTGAATGAAAAATGTAGATATCTTTTCCCTGAAGCTAACCATGTCCATAGTTTTAATTTATGTTGCTTGAGCTTAGAGAATTTTAAGATTGAAATTTCTGGAAAAGTTAGGGTTCAAATTAGGGCCATTAAAATTCATGTTTGTCTTTGATCTATAGTTTTATTGTTTTACATTTCTAAAATCGTGAGGAAATTTGTCACAAGATTCATGTTTACACTTTTGCAAATGGATGAGAAATGAGCAAGATACAAGTGGTTTGGTCAGGCGCGAGGTTGAAGATGAAGTTTGCCTTCAAGAAGCATTTTCCAATATGTATTTATAATTTGACATAAGTTAACGGATGTATCACCACCCCAGTGGTTAAAGCGTGCGCCTGTCACCCTTAGATCCTGGGTTCAAGCCCCAGCGTGAGCTTTTGCATTTTTTAAAACATTTTTCTCACATTTTCTGACTTTTTGCAGCGCTTCGGCCAGTTTGGGCCTAACTTTTTTTTTCATACAATACTCCTTCTTTCACTTATTAACCCCCTTGACTTTATTTTTTATTTTATTTTATTTTTACTTTTATTTTTATCTTTTTTTATTATTATTATTAATATTATTATTAATATATTATTATTATTACTATTTTCATTAATAAGAAAAATCCAAAAAAATATTTCTATTCTATTATTTATATTTATTTAGTTTATTTTTCTTTACAAAAATAAAAGAACAAAAACATTTTCTTTAATTAATTTCTTTTTTTTATACTTAGATAATTTATTTTTTATTTATTATTATATTATTTTGTAAATTAAAATCAATTTAGAATTTAGGATTTTTTTTATTTACTAATTTAATTAAATTCATCAAAACCCTAAAAAACTTGTTTTCTTTAAATTAATTTATTCTACTAACTTAATATTAATTTTCCTATTTTCCTTTTAGTTAATTATTTTATTTTAATTAATTAGGTCAAAAAACCCTTTTCATGAAAAAACAAACAAAAATCATTTCTTCTTATATTTCATATTTTTGCATTTTTATCCTTATTTTGTATATTTATTCAAAAATTCAATATGGTTGTAATAATTTTTAAATTTAGTTTCTTACAATATTCCCCATTTGTAATTTGTACACCCCTCCCCTAAGTATTGTAATAGCTTAGTATTTTTATTTTCCGCAATTTAAATGCTTTATATACAAATGCTAGTAATTAGGGTTTGTATGGAAATATTAAAATCAATGCTTAGCAAACCCTAATCAAAGATAAATCAAGCATGAAAATCAATACACTTGCACACAAACACCCCTAGGTAAATCCACTTGGTTGCCTTACCAAAATGATCATATTATGCATGTGAGGTATCTTAGCAAAAACAAGCAAAATATAAGATCATAGTCCCTCGATGACGCTATCTATGTTGCCTTTCAAAATAATCTTAGTCCCTAAAGAAAATGAAAAGATATCTTGCAAACATTGCTAATCATGGTTATATGATGACCCACGCCCGTCCCTTTTACATCCAAAGATATGGTTACTTACCAAATCAATGGTAAGATAACAATGTCAAAGGAAAAAGGAAATGAACATGAAAGACTTTTGAGTAGGTAGAACGTTCCTAGTTACTTGCTCAAATTCAAAACAAAAACACCCTTTATATTTTTCAAAACAAACACCTACACTTTCAAAACACCTTTCAAACTTGAAAACATTTTCAAAAAGATCAAACACTTTGTATACATTCTTACAAATGAGAATCATTACAAAGTTTGCCTAAAAATTGGCATGTTTACAAAATACTTTCAAAAACAATACAAAGCACATTTTCAAACAAAAGCAAGTGATCTAGAAAGTAACTAAGAGCCCATGGAAAACCATGGATGAAAAGGGTGCAAATACCTTCCCTTTTCATAATATACCCCCCGAACTCAAGAAACAATCTCAAAGGTATTTCATGTGCTTTTTCACCTTTCCTTTTGGATAAAAGAAAAGTCGATGGTGACTCTTGCTAACCGCAACATTTGCGATCAAACGCAAAACAACCAAGTCAGTTATCCCACCGTATCACAGAACTTGCGACTCTGCTGCGGAAAATTCTTAAAGTGGGGTTACCTTAGGGTTATATCACATTTATTAGCTTTCATTGTTTGACTTGTATATTTTACATTATGGTTATTTGTTTGGGTTTGAATCCTCTACCCAGATTTGGGATACCTTATAGGTAAGTAGCAATACGTTGTGGGAACTGTGCGGGGTATACCGACATGGTCTAAGCAATAGCTACGTCAGTGTGACATATTTGTGGGTACAAGTAGCCCTTGAGTAGTCAAGGAGAATACGGGGCCGCTGAGTGATGTCATGAAGCACTAATGAACTTTTAGAACCTTTACTTGACCAACTTGGCCATTAGGACGTAGTGAGATGACCGACTTTGGTGCAGTACGAAGTTAGTAGATACTCGATACTACACTCATTGAGGTTTTGTTTTTTGGGATATTTCGGTCGCCATTAAAGAGGCTTGCGCTCAAACAATACCCAAGGAAACAAACTAGTGATATTGAGCTCCTTAGAACCTGGTTACTATTACTAAGACAAGTTTGAGCCAACTAAACTTCAAGAGGGTACTTACCTATGAGACTCCATGCAAGCCTAACCCTAAGGACTTGTTTGCTTTGTTTGTATATATATACTTGTACATAACATCATGAACATCATAACATCATACTCATATTCACTAACCATTTCAAGGATCTTGGGATTTATCTTTGTTCTGTTTTGTAGGACATGGATTCTATTCACAGGAAAACCATTCAAGTCAATCTTGTAAGGATCCCTCCTCAACTTAAAGAGATAGCATCAAGAATTCCTGAAAACTCTCCATTTACCGAGAGACATGGTCGACTGCTAAAATTGGTCACCTCCAACACTGATGAGGACATGATGAAGGTGCTCTTCCAGTTCTTTGATCCTCTACATCATTGCTTCACATTTCCCGATTATTAACTTGTGCCAACTTTGGAAGAATTCTCCCGACTCTTGAGGATTCCCATTCTCAACAAAATACCCTTCAACGGTACAGAAATAGATCCAAAGCCAGAAGAGATTGCTCAAGCCCTGCACTTGCAATCATCTGATATCACAACTAATTGGGAAACAAGGAGTGATGTTAAAGGTTTCTTAGCCAAGTTCTTGTTTGAGAAAGCCCAAAACTGTTAGAACTCCTTAGAATTACAAGCTTTTGAGGAAATTGTGGCTCTCCTCATCAATGGGATGGTTTTGTTTCCAAATCCTGACCAACTCATAGATTTGAACACCGTCAAAATCTTCATGTCTCGTAACCCGGTGCCTACTTTGCTAGGAGACATCCTACAATCTTTTCACACTCGCACTATGAGGAAAAGAGGTATCCTTATGTGTTGTACTCCTCTCTTGGAAAGATGGTTTATTTCGCATCTTCCCCAATCTGTATTAAAGAACGAGCAAGGTTCAAGGTGGTCACATAGGTTGATGACACTCAAACATTCATACATTCATTGGTGTTCCCGATCTATAGAGAATGTTACTATTGTCGATCGTTATGGAGAATTCCCTAATGTCCCCTTACTTGGCATTAGAGGAGGTATCACCTACAACCCATGCTTATCCTTAAGACAATTTGGTTACGCCCGAAGGGATGGCCCACATGAGATGCTCATTAAAGGTTTGGTATTTGACTACGAGAACAACGATCAAGGTTATCGCCATAGATTTATCCGAGCTTTGAGGATGTTGAACAAGGTATATAGCAAGACATCGGGGCATAAGAATTCCATCCCTCTTGAGCCTTACCTAAAATGGGTACGAGCTCATGCTCAAAGTCTTATAATGCCTTACCCCTCCATTCTCCCGGTTATCATAAAGCCTGTTGTGGAAAGAGATGTTCTATACACTATCCTGCATCCTGATATGCCCACCTCTCTTGAAGACTTACAAAGGTATTGGATAAAGCTTAAGGGGGAGCGAGACACTTTCGAGGCCCAATTCTACGCCAGCGAGAAGAAGGTTTTGGAACTTACTAAGAAATTACATGAGGAGCGAAGCCTGAACGCCTACATCACACCAAAGAGGATGCGTACAACTTTTTAATCTTAGAATTTTTGTATTTCTTTGTAAGCCCAAACGAGGCATGATGTACTCAAAATTTGATTTATTAATATAACGTGTGTTCCTTTTGGTCTAAAGCAAATTTAAATCTCCAATTTCCTTGAAATCATTGCATATGCATCTCCATTCATCATAACATAAGCATGTTTCTTACAACAAGTCTCCTTATCTTTATATTATTTATTTCAGTAAGATGGATCTCGAGTAAATAGTAAAAGACCTCCAGGTGCAGAATGCTCAGTTTCAACAGATGTTCTTGACTCTAGCCAACGGACAAGATGATTTGAAAACTTTGATGATTAAATAAAATAAGAAGAAAGCAACGAAAGAAACCGGTGTTCTGAATCTAGGAAGAAGGTTCCTAGGGGCAGCCAGAAAGATCTTAGACTTCGCAACATCATCTGATGAAAAATACAATCAAGAGGGGAAAGGCAAGGAAGCAACTACCCAGCCAGAATCTGAAGAGGAAGAAGAAGAAGACTACTCTGAAGAACAATATCCCTCGGCCGATGACAAATAGAAACACCTGGAAGAGCGTCTAAGTGCAATGGAAATTCAGAAAGTGTCAGGCCTGGACTTTGAAGAGCTGGGTTTGGTGTCTAGGATTGTTATTCCACCAAAATTCAAGGCACCGGTATTTTCTAAGTACGATGGAGTTTCGTGTCCCAAGATGCATCTCCGATCATATGTGAGGAAGATACAGCCTCACACCGCGGGTAGAGATTTGTTGGTCTAATTCTTTCAAGACAGTCTATCCGGGACTCAGCTAGATTGGTTCTATCAACTAGAAAGGTCCAATGTCCATAATTTGGAAGACCTTGCTGCTACTTTCTATAAATAGTATCAGTATAACGCAGATCTTGCTCCCACCCGTACTTAACTCCAGAGTATGGCTATGGTTTCAAGTGAAGGTTTCAAAGACTACGCTCAGAAATGGAAGGACTTAGCAGGAAGAGTCCAACCTCCCCTGTCTGAAAGAGAACTAGTAGACATGTTTTTGGGTACCCTGTCCGGTCCTTTCTTCAATCATCTAATTGGGAGCTCCTCGACAGACTTCACTTAATTAATCTTGACCGGAGAAAGAGTGGAAGCTGGGATTAAGAGTGGGAAGATTCAAAAGGACGCATCCTCTGCTGCTGTAAGAAAATCATTTATTGGGAAGAAAGAAGTTGGTGTTGTGTATCCTCAAAGAAATCAAGATAGAATTGAACATTGACCAATGGTAGGGGCTATCAGGATCCCCAATCCCACACCTACTAAACAGAGGAGTAATCAGCCAAGAACAGAAAGAACAGTAAGACAATTTACATGGATTAATATGAGACTATCTCAAGTCCTGCCACATTTTTTGAGATCTAATCTGGTAACTTTGAAGGAAGCTCCGAAGAATCCTAACAGAACCTCTCCTTATTACCATCCTAATGCTCGTTGTGCATACCATTCAGAAAGTCCAGGCCATGATACTAACAACAGTTGCACTTTGAAAAACAAGGTGCAAGACCTTCTTGAAGAAAAATAAATTGAATTTGATGCTCTTGAGATCCCAAATGTTATCACCGCTCCTATGCCCAAGCATGGCCGTGATGTTAACGCTGTTGAAGACGATATGTTTCTAACTGTTGTTGATGAACTTGTTACTCCTCTCCTGACTATCAAGAGGAACCTATTGAGGGCCACTTTATTTGTGGGATGTGACAAAAGCTGCCACCTCTGTTTATCCCTACCAACTGGTTGTCATTTATTGAAAGCAGGTGTTCAACGCCTAATGGATGACAAAGAGATTTTGTTTGAAAAGACTCCCGTTCCAACCATTTCTTACAATGATGTTTCAATAGTAACCATTTCCGTCAATCCTTCCAGGGTCTCCACCAAAAGACTCGTTAGGATTACATTAGTTCCTAAAGTGGCTCCACTGATAATTACTATGCCTGGACCAATCCCGTACTCATCAGATAAAACTGTCCCATGGAATTATGGAGGCGACGTCTACTATCACGGCGTCAAGCAAGATTGGCTGGTTGATGAAGACTCAATTTTTTAGAAGGCTGACCCCGACATCAGCAACATTGCGAGAACCAGCAAGATAACCCACAGTGGAAGAGTATTCTCTCCCAAGATTTCTCCTCCAAAAACTGTTACCGGTCCAGTGATCATCCTTGTTTCTATTCCTGTTGACACTACTACTACAATCCCTATGGTTACCCCTACTGACACTCCTACCATCGAGTCGATCGAGACTCGGGGAAAAAGAATTCTGGTTGAGCCTGTCCGGATGAAGGAGAAATCAGCATCTATCCCAAAGGCCTCCCAAAAGGAGATGGAAGAAATTCTGAAAAATCATAAAGAGAAGCGACTACAACGTAGTCGAACAACTAGGGCAGACTCCACCAAAGATTTCCATGCTGGCTTTACTTTTATGCTCTGAGGCTCATGCGAAGGCCTTGGTGAAATTTCATAAAACTGTCCATGTACCACAAGAAACCTCTGCTGATCAGTTGCAAGACTGTGTGGCCATCTTGACCGCGAATAATGGGTTAGGCTTTTCTGATGCTGACCTGACACCTAGAGGGAGGAATCACAATGAGGCATTGCATGTCTTTGTAGAATGCCAGGGCAAAACTTTGGCCCATGTCTTGGTTGATACTGGTTCGTATTTGAATGTGCTACCTAAGAAGGCTCTTAATAGACTCGACTATGAAGGTTTAACCTTAAAACCCAGCAACATAGTGGTAAGGGCCTTCGACGGTTCAAAGAGAATGATGCACGGGGAGGTGGACATTCCCATTAAAGTTGGAACTCAAACCTTTGATTCAACTATTTATGTGATGGACATTCGCCCTTCCTATTCCTGCTTATTGGGCCGACCATGGATTCACAATGCTGGTGCCGTTACCTCTACATTACATCAGATGCTGAAATACCCAACCGAGGGGAAAATCATTATTGTCCATGGAGAAGAGGAATATATGGTCAGTCACTTAAACTCCTTCAGAAACGTGGAATTGGATGGTGAATTCATTGAAACTCCGTTTCAGCATTTCGAGGAAGTCCCACAAACCGTGGAAGCAACCAAGGTTGTTTCCCAAGTCCCAAAGATTACAAGACCTCCCCTAAAGATGTCTTCTCTGAAAGATGCCAAGGCAGTGATCGAAGAAGGTGAGTGTACTATTTGGGGCCAACTCCCGGATATCCCATACAAATCTGAAAAATTTGGTTTGGGTTTCACTTTAGGAGCCCAGAAAGTTATACGCTGTGCTCGTGCCGGGGGACCACCCTTGAAGATTAGCAACACAGAGTCAACTTAGTGGAGGATGATAAGGACAACTACGGCCTGGAGGAATGGATTTTCCCAACTGTCAATGGAGGGATCATCAACTGTGAAGCTAAAGACTTTGTCCCAATTACTTTTACCCAATAATAATTGTCTTTAAATTTTTGTCGGACATGTAATAATTAAACGATTCATACTTTTAAAACCTTGTGTCTTACCTGAGGCACAACGATCCATTTGTAAGGGTTGTTACCTTATTTTCATATATCATTAATGAATCATGGACGTTTTTGCATACAAACTTTTTGCTCTATGTCTTTATTTTCTACATTTTTATTTCTTTCAAAGATAGCTATACTCTTACACACACTCACATTTAAAATGCAGATCTACATCCATTCGGGATCCAATGGGTAACAATTCTGCTATGGCCTTTTGTGACTCTGAAAATCTAATCTACCAAGCCGAAGACGAAGGTGATGAAGATTGTGAAGTGCCAGGGGAACTAGCCAGGTTGCTACAATAAGAAGAGAGGACCATACAGCCCCACGAAGAACCAGTGGACACAGTTAACCTAGGTACCGAAGAGGACAAGAAAGAAGTCAAGATGGGTGCCAATCTGAAACCCAGTGTCAAGAAGCGTCTAATTCAGTTGCTACATGATTATATTGAGGTCTTTTCCTGGTCGTACAAAGACATTCCAGGACTTGATGCTGATATCGTGGTCCATCGTCTACCAATAAAAGAAGACTGCCCACCGGTAAAACAGAAAGTCTGTCGCATGTGGCCAGACATGTCAGAGAAGATCAAGGCCGAAGTCGTGAAACAATTCAACGTAGGATTCTTGGCCGTCACCTCCTTTCCACAATGGGTCGCCAATGTTGTTGCTGTGCCTAAAAAGGACGGCAAGGTATGAATGTGCATGGACTATAGAGATTTGAATAGGGCAAGCCCTAAGGATAATTTCCCACTTTCCCACATCGATATTCTGGTTGAAAATACAGTATAACATAAGGTGTTTTCCTTCATGGATGGTTTCTCATGCTACAATCAAATCAAAATGGCACCTGAGGACATGGAGAAAACAACCTTTGTCACACAGTGGGGCACATTCTGTTATAAGGTTATGCCATTCGGGTTGAAGAATGCTGGGGAAACCTATCAACATGCTATGGTAGCTCCATTTCACGACATGATACATCACGAAATAGAAGTCTATATGGATGACATGATAGCCAGATCTCAAACTGAAGAGGAACATCTTGACCATTTGCATAAACTGTTTGAGAGACTAAATAAATACAAGTTGAGGTTGAACCCGAATAAATGCACTTTTAGGGTGAGGTCCGGTAAACTCCTAGGCTTTGTCGTCAGCGGTAAAAGTATCAAAGTGTATCCTACCAAGGTGAAAGCAATACAAGAAATGAATGCTCTTCGTACTGAGAAGGAAGTTAGAGGATTCTTAGGGTGGCTAAACTACATTTCCAGATTCATTTCTCACTTAACAGCTACTTGTGAACCAATCTTCAAATTACTGAAGAAAGATCAAGTAGTCAAATGGAATGATGAATGCCAAACTACCTTCAACAAGATCAAAGAGTACCTACAAGAGCCTCTTGTTTTGATGCTTCCAGTCGAGGGAAGACCCTTGATCATGTATCTAACTATTTTGGAAAATTTCAACGGGGTGTCTGCTGGGGCAGCATGACGAGTCTGGCCGAAAAGAGCGTGCTATTTACTACCTGAGCAAAAAGTTTACCGACTGTGAAACAAGATATTCACTGCTCGAGAAAACTTGCTACGCTCTGGCATGGGCTGCTCGCCGGCTAAGACAATATATGCTGACCCATACTACCTTATTGATATTCAAGATGGATCCAATAAAATACATATTTGAGAAGCCTGCCCTCTCTGAGAGAATAGCAAGGTGGAAGATGATCCTAACAGAATATGACATTCAATACACTACCCAAAAAGCAATAAAGGGCAGTGTGCTAGCCGATCACCTTGCTCATCAAGCTGTGGATGACTACCAGTCCATGAAATTCGAATTCCCAGATGAAGACATCATGATGGTAAACAACTGTGAAGAACTCAGACCATATGAAGGACCTGAACAAGGATCTCGATGGACCTTGGTTTTTGATGGGGCATCTAACGCACTCGACAATGGCATAAGTGTTGTACTCATATCCCCTAAAGCATGTCACACTCCTTTCACTGCAAGACTCTGCTTCAACTGTACAAATAACATGGTAGAATATGAAGCGTGCATTTTTGGTCTCAAAGCTGCCATAGATTTGGGGATCAAGTCCTTAAGTGTATTCGGAGATTCAGCCTTGGTCATCAGTCAGATCAAAGGAGAATGGGACACTAAGTACCCTAACCTCATCCCCTACAAAGAACATGTGTTGACATTAATCCAACATTTTGAGGAGATTACCTTCGAGCATTTCCCGCGAGAAGAAAATCAACTAGTGGATGCGCTAGCCACAATGTCATCCATGTTTAAACTCAAATGGGATAACGAGGCTCCCCAGATCACCATTGAACGGATGGATGAACCAGCTTATTGTCACGAGATCGATACTGAAGGAGTAGTGGACCATACTTGGTTCCATGAAGTCAAGAGGTACCTCGTGGCTCAAGAGTATCCGGAAGGAGCTCCAGTTAATGATAAGAAGTTCTTAAGGAGATTCTCTGTTAAGGTCTTCATCAGTAATGGCATCCTCTACAAATGCAACCACGACTCTGTGTTGCTTCGTTGTGTAGACAAGGTTGAGGTAGAAAAAATCATGTTTGATCTACATGAAGGCACCTTTGGCACCCATTCCAGTGGGCATACGATGGCTAAGAAGATCCTACGGGTAGGGTATTACTAGTCTACCATGGAAGCAGGTTACTATCAACATTCACGTACCTTCCATAAGTGTCAGATCTATGCTGACAAAGTGCATGTACCTCCAGCTCCTCTGAATGTCCTGACTGCTCCCTGGCCATTCGCGATGTAGGGCATCAATATGATTGGAGAAATCAAACCTACAACTTCTAATGGACACCGCTTCATCTTAGTGGCCATTGACTATTTCACAAAGTGGGTTGAGGCAGCTTCTTTCGCTTCCGTTGCCAAGAATGTCGTGGCCCGGTTCATCAAGTAGAATCTCATATATCGGTATGGTATCCCAGAGAGAATCATCACAGACAATGGTACGAATCTCAACAATACTATGATCACCACACTGTGCGTGAAATTCAAGATCCAGTACCATAATTCTCCCCCTTACCAACCAAAGATGAACGGCGCTGTCGAAACCGCAAATAAGAACATCAAAAAGATCATACAAAAAATGACAGTAACCTATAAGGACTGGCATGAGATACTACCATTCACTCTCCACGGTTACCTTACCACAGAGCGCACATCGACCAGGGTAACACCTTACTCTCTGGTATACGGCATGGAGGTTGTCTTGACTATTGAGGTCCAGATCCCCTCTCTGAGAATCATGAAGGATGCAGGGCTAAGTGAAGACGATTGGATCCAAACTCAACTTGACCAGTTGAATCTAATTGATAAGAAGAGGCTTACGGCTGTCTGTCACGGCCAGATGTACCAAAAACGCATGATCAAAGCTTTTAACAAAAAGGTCAGACGTCAGTTATATCAGGCTGGTGACTTAGTAATCAAGCGTATCATATTACCACAAGGTGATCGCAGGGGAAAATGGACTCCTACTTATGAAGGACCATTTGTGATCAAAAGCATATTCTTTGATGGAGCAATGATCTTAACCGCTATGGACAGCGATGACTTGCCTCACCCTGTGAACACAGACATAGTCAAAAGATACTACGCATAAGAGATCCGCTAGGTTGACACACATAGGCAAAACAAGGGCATCCCGGCGAACCAAAAAGGTTCGAGAAAAAATTAAGGATAAAAGAAAAAAATATGTACACCCGGAAAGTTGAAAACCCGAAAGGGCGACTTGGGCAAAAAGGGGTATCCGGGTGGACTGAAAACCCGAAAGGGCGGTCCAGGAAAAAGTTAGGGAATTAAAAGCGTATGACTATGTCCCGTTGGATCACCTTACATACAACCTTTGGCTTCGAATGACCAACTCAACGGTCCTAATCAATCCAATCAACTTCGAACAAGGCAGCAAGTGGACAAGACGCTCAGAGACACGAAAGCTATGGCAGAATGGAAACCCCATGGGATTATTGCACATAGCTATCTTTTCTTTGTATCAAATTTTTATTTTCTTTTATGACGACATTCTCTTACTAGAATGATCGTCTCATTATACAAAAAGTACTTATTCAAGTTAATACAAAGATACCCCTTTGAAAGTGCAAAACTATCTGGTTTTCTTTATTCCTGTGTTTCGTTTACAAAAACGTCCAATGATTTATTTTTGAATATATGCATTTGAACGTAACTACTGTCTACAAATGAACAAAAAGGAACATAAAATAGAAAGAAAATCACTAATGGCTTTAAGAAATAGGATAATATCTTTAGACTATTCCATAAAATCCCCCACAGTGTGCAGCTTAATGATATCAAGCTCTCTCACATCCCTGGCAGAACAAAACTTCAAGTTATCACTCCCCAGTAAAAGTCGCCCAATTTCTCAAGATTCCCCAACAGGATTTCACAAGCAATACACGAAATTTCCCTTACAAGAGAGTTTATTTCGCTAATAAATAGAATCTCATCAACTCATCAGTACTTCAAAACATGAAGACTTACACTCCACATCCCCAACAACCATCAGGGATTTATTTTCCCTAAAGTATTACAGCAGAATAGCTTACATGCCCATACATCGCGTCCATACGTCATAACATTGACAACGCGAATACATACAACATAATCTCATTCATTTTTTTAGAACATCATTGTACAATGCATTTCATACATCATGACATTGCATACGACTAATCTTTCATCTTTTCAGGAAAGATCAGTCAACCGATGGCTATCATCAACAATTTGCAAAAGGTCAGAGATTAATACCTGAAACAAGCCAGGACAATCATCTACACGATCAGTTGAAGAAATCTTGCACGAGTTTTTCTCATTCAGTTTCATCTTTAAGATACAATTCAAATACGCTCCAGATATGGATGCCATTATGATACTCATTCAAATCTAGCTTTTAGATACAATTCATATACGCTCTAGATACGGACGTCATTCTGATACTCATTCAGATTCAGCTTTCAGATACAGTTCAGATATGCTCCAGATATGGACGCCATTCTGATACTCATTCAGATCCAGCTTTCAGATACAATTCAGATACGCTCCAGATACGGACGCCATTCTGATACTCATTCAGATTCAGCTTTCAAATACAGTTCAGATATGCTCTAGATACAGATGCCATCCTGATACTCATTCAGATCCAGCTTTCAAATAAAGTTCATATACGCTCCAAATACGTACGCCATTCTGATACTCATTCAGATTCAGCTTTCAGATACAGTTCAGATACGCTCCAGATACGGATGCCATCCTGATACTCATTCAGATCCAACTTTCAGATACAACTCAGATACGCTCCAGATACGGACGCCATTCTGATACTCATTCAAATTCAGCTTTCAGACACGGTTTAGATACGCTCCAGATACGGATGCCATCCTGATACTCATTCATATCCAGCTTTCAAATACAGTTCAGATACGCTCCAAATACGGACGCCATTCTGATACTCATTCAAATTCAGCTTTCAGATACGCTTAAGATACGGATTCCATTCTAATACTCATCCATTTTCATATTTCAGATACGAGTCAAATACAATCCATTTATGGATATTATTTTAGTACTCAACCCAACATATCCACTATTTCAGTATAAATCAACCAAAGATTTATTCTGACACTTCTTCTATTCCTGCCAACAATATTTTTGATGGCATATGTAAGCCCATCTCTAACAACTTTCCATAACCTCTCCAAATGGCATCTTTAAGCCCATTCCCTACACCATCAACCACCACATCCTCGAGTGCAAATTTCTGGGCACTCTAGTGTCCAATCATCTTCAACCTTCAAGTCACGAATGGCAAATCCGCCAATCTAACTCTTCAGGATTAAGAAGATTGAACAGGGGAAGCTGTTGTACCCCAAAATTTGCCCTCTCACTTATCAAATATTTTCTCACAAAGATCTCTCTTGGCTTAAGACCGCACAAGGATTGATTAGCTCAAGACACCTCCTTAAGCACTGATGACTAAAATTAGGGTTTGAGATTGCACAAGGATAATTGAACTTTCAATGCCTCATATGACTTCCATGGATTATTATGGACCCCCAATATTACTCATGTAAAGTTTCAAGCCTTGAATCACATTTTTGCTCAGTCAATTGAGCAATTGACCTGAAAATCAGCTGTATTAGGGGGAAAAAAGTCAATTATGGCCAATTTACAGTAAAACTTCATAATTTTTTATCCACATCAACATTATAAACTCATATGTATCATTTATCAAGTTTGGACCATAATTCCTCAAGAAATTTGATCAAATCATCAAAAGGGCAAAATGGTCAAAATTAGGGTTTTGATTGAGAATGGGCAATTTTTGATTTTTGACCTAGCAAATGGTTAATTGGTTTGAGGCATGATCTCAAGATTTAAATTGAATCATTTTGACCTAATGGCATGACTCAAAACATTGCTCAAGATCAATTGGATTGATAATTGATTTTCAGTCAACTGATCAAAAGTCAACTGTATACTGAAAGTCAAACTTTGACTTTTTGGTCAAAATCAAGTACCAAAGATCACAATTCATCAAAACATGTCAAAATATGAAACTTTTTCATCAAGAAATCAAAAAGGAAAGATTTCATTTTGAAAAGTCAATGTTTTCAAACTTAGAAATTTTTCTAAGTGTTGAAAACTTCATGTTTTTTCACAACTTTGAGCCAATTTTTCAACATGATGCAAGATGATTCAAAAGAAACTTTCAACATGAAAGTTGTAGATCTCCATGATATCTGCAACATTGATTTACAAAAATTCTCCTAGAAATGCTTGGATCTTATGTTATTAATCCATGAAGTCATGGTCTTGAAACTAAACACTTAGTGAAATTTTGAACATTTTTGGTCAGGATTTTGACCTAACTTCTGACCCAAGTTTCCCCTAGTTCCATTTGTATTTTTCAAAAGTGATTCAAATAAGTGTTTTAGAGCACATTACAAGCTTTCCAAAATGTCCAAGAACTCCTTGAGATCATTTGTGAGCAAGGAGAATCGAAGGTCAGAAGTTGGGGTTTCAAGTTGTTTTACAAGGAAAATTTTGTGATGAACACAATTCAAATCTCAAACCTATGTTGCATAATCTTTTCTTTGCAAGCCTCAAACTTGTTAGGCACTCCATAATTAAATGTTTTCACAACTTTTAGAGGCCTTATGTAACGCCTGTAATTTAATTAATTATTTAATTAAATTATTTTTGGAATATTTGTGAAGATGTGTGGTGATTAATTGGATTTAATTATTTTATTAAGTGGTTAAATAATATTAGAAGTATGATATTATTTTGATGTAGGCTTATTGTAAAGGAATATAAGTAATAATGGGGGTGTATTAGTTTTGAGCCCAATAAGGAGTAAAGATAATAATAGGTTATTTTGCTATTGTTAGAAAGAATAGAAAGAAGAGGAAGTAGAAGAATAAGGATTAAGAAGAAGAACGTGAAGCTGCTGGAAAAAGAGGAAAAACGGCAGAACGAGGATTCGACCGGAAGATTATAGAGCAACCTTAAATCCAAGGTAAAGGTGGGGTTCTGACTCTATAATTGGGTTCATGATGATTGGTATGTGGGGTTAGAGGTGATTGTTGTCTTGTTCTTGAATTGAATGTATATGATGTTGTATGATGAAGAATTGATGAATTATAGATGAATAATGATGTCCCAATGTTGTTTGATTGATGTAGAATTATAGGGTAATTGTAAGTGATGATTATCTATGATTAGATAAAGTTTTTAGGGCTTAAAATATGAAACCCGTAGTGAAAACACAGAGAAAATCGCAGAATTTATACAGAATGTAACAATATGAGTCGACCCCAAACATGATGTGTCGATACATGAAGGTTGAAAGACTCGGGATTAGTCGATACGTAGGATGCATGTGTCGATACATGCTGTGTGTAAAACTCAGGATGAGTCGATCCAAGAGAGGATGTGTTAAATCATGTTGCGAGTTTAGTGTAGTATGCGTCGATCCAAGGAGATATGCGTCGATCCATATTGTCTGATTTTTGGCAGATTCAGTTCAAAAATGCTGTAACTTGAGTTTTAGGATGTCGTTCGAAGCTTTGAATAGCTAACGCAATGAGCTTTATTCCTGAGGATTAAAATGAAGAGTAGGAAGGATAAACCTAGTAATCCCAATTAGGACTAGATTTAATTCCCGCATTAATCGTTATGTTAGTTTTATGCAGAATGATGAGAACAAAATGCTTAGAGGATGTTGTTTGATTAGTAACAGTAGGAGTAATGTTAGTAATGATGTCAGATTACATAATAGCAGTATGAATTAATGTCGTATTAATGTACAGCTGAGTTGTTGATGAGACATTATTAATGATGTTGTGTTGATAATTTTGATAAATATTTATGGATGATATGAGATGTTGATGAAGAGATGTTGAGATTCTTTTGAGATGTAGGCCTTTAGCCAATGATGATGTTGTATTGTGATTGTTGTTAATTATGGTGTTGTTAATACATTCATGATTCTGTCGCCTACATTTCATTTTGAGATGGAGCTTATGCTCGTTGAGATGGCATGTATTGGCAAATATTGAGATGAAGGCTTATGCCTTATTGACGCCTCTATTAATTGGCAAATTTTTGAGATGGGAGTTCTGCTCCAATGGTACCACATGCATTTGCATAGTATTGAGTCACATTATATGATTGCATAAAGAAGTGTGTATTGATGTTGTGATTGTGTATTATTGTTGTGATTATTTTTTATTATGAGATGAGAGGTGATGATGTTATGTGTGTGATACGGTGGGAATAACTGACTGTTTTTTGGAATGCTGGTTCGCGTTTTGCGTTTGTTTTTGCAAAATGTCGCGGTAAGCAAGAGTCGCCACCGACTTTTATTTTATCCAACAAGGAAAGGAAAAAAGCACAGAAAAATTCCTTTTTCGAGATATTTCTCGGGTTCGGGGGGTAGATTATAGAAAGGGAAGGTATTAGCACCTTTTCTATCCGTAGTTATCTACGGGCTCTTAGATACTTGCTCAATTGTTTTCAAAATTGATTTCTTTGTGCTTGTGGGTTTGAAAAAGTTTTTGTTTGAAAACTTCAATTTAACTCTTGCTTCTGTCCTCAAGAGTGTAATGAAGTGTTTTGAAAACTTTGTTCGAAAAGGAGTGTAAGTGTGAAAATTTTGTTTTATTTTGAAAGAGCAAGTATCTAAGAACCATCTACCTACTCTAAAAAGGAATCGTTCTATGCTATCTTCCTTTAGATAATGGTATCCTACTATTGATGAGTAGGTAGCACCGTCATTGGAGTTTTAGGGTCAATTCGAATAAGGGACTTACGGTCACTAAAGCAATGCTAGGACGCCTTAGCGGTAACCCTAATGTCTTAGATCATTTGTTTGAGGCAACAATATCCGAGGCAACCCTTTCGAGGCGACTATGATCTTTAGACAAGAGGGCAACCTCTAAAACTACCTATACTCAATGACCGCGTACGAAGGCAACCAAGTGGGGTGTACCCTAAGAGTGCGCATGTGCGAGTGTAATGTTTTCAGTCAATTTTATCTTTGTACATGTTAAGGGTGATCTAAGTTGATTTTAGGTTAAAACATTCAGTCTTGTCATGCAATCCTATTATCAAACATCTAACAGTTTATATTTGCGGAAATAAAATGCAGAATTTAAATTACAAGGCGTCGGAGATTTACATCGCCAAAGACAAACCCTTTAAAAATAAATAAAGCGATAAAAAATAAATAAAGGTCCTATTAAGCTATTACAATCTGGGAGCAGGTACATTATATGATAAAAGAAAGTAAATCGCGTGCGGGAAATTAAATCGAGCGCAAATTCTAGGGTTTTGACCTTTTTTGGTTTAAAGGAAACATCTTTTTTTGTTGTTTTTGAATTAAGAAAGACATTACCTAAGTTAATTACTAAATTAAATTAAAATTAATTAATTAATAAAAAATAAATTATTTTTTGGGTTTTTGTTATTTTAAGAAAGAAAAAGAAAATAATTAATGTTAGTAATTAAAACCTAATTAAATCTAATTTAATTTTAATTATTTACAAAAATATGTTAAAGTTATTCTAATTAAAACCTAAGTTAATTTAATTAGTGTTTATTAAAAAAATTAAAATTAAAATTTGATTTGATAAAGAAAATACTTTTGTGGTTTTTATTTTATAAAGAAAAGAAATTTTTGATTGGTTAGTAAATTAAATAGAAATAATAAAACAAATAATTAAAACAAAATAAATAAGCAAAATATTTAAGAGAAAGGGGGTATGGGCCTGAAACTGGGAGTTTGAGAAGCAAATTGAAGCCCAAAATGCTGGCCCTGTTGGACCTTTTGAGATCCGGTGAGCGCGTGTTGACTTGGACCATGGTAGACCTTCTGATCCTGGCATCCAGATCTGGCCTTTGGCCATCTGGCTATTGGATGCTTGATGGTGCGTGGTGTACTGCATGCTTGGGCAAACACCTGATTACATGAAAAACAAGGAGAAAATGCAAAGCACTGGAGGCAGGGATCGAACCCCTGACCTCCAGCCACTAACGCCTTGGAATTGGACACGCTGACCACTAGGACACGCTGTTTCAATTGTTATATGAACACAAATGATATATATTATATAAAAACACAATCATATGCCAGCAAATAAAAAAATGCGCGCTAATTTTGAATGGACCTATGGGCAAGGGACACCTCATCGTCCCTGTCCTGAAACCTGTAAAATATTTACCTGCAGATTTGAGTCCGCAATTAAAAGTGTAGGTCCATCCTAGAATCCATCTTAGGCCATAAAAATGAGTTCTAAGGACATGGTTGTACTCGTCCTACCCTCCCGATCACAACCATACCTCTCTTGATGGTCAATTGTTCCTGAAAAGAAAACGCCCAAAAAATCTCCAAGAACCCTAGCTATGGTGATTCTTGTTACAAATCATATAAACGAAATTCAATAATACAAAAAGTTTGCAAATGTCTTTGTGATCACAAATATGCAATTACTTTGTCCAAATGATGCCAGAATGATGATTTATGATTTCAAGAAAGAAGTGGATCCGCGTGGTACTTACAGTGCTTTAGAGTGCTTGAAAACACGTGGTCTGGATTGTAAAAGCTTCTGGAGATGATCAACAGTCGATTGAGACAACCCCCATGTCCTGAAAACGCCTCTAGTTTGAACTTTGATATCTCACTTTTTGTCAATTTTCCAATTTTTGATTCTGCCTCTGCCTGTGTTTTTCAACCCTTGTCTCGATTCCTTTGGCTTGTTTATGTAGTGTGGAATGTATTAGGGTAAGAATTATGGATTGAATCTTCCCATATCAATGCCTTGGGATTTGATTTGATCTCCTCTTTACAACTTGCCAAATTTGCCCGAATCTCAATCTTTTTGCACATGAATTGCTTGATTCGAGTTTGATGATGTTAATGATGGTGATCAAATCCCGAAATAGCCAAAAGATCTCATATAATCAAAGTTTTGGATTTTATATGATTTTATTTGATTAAAAGTGAATAAATTCAATAAAAAATAAAATAAAATAATAAAAATGAAATATGAGATCATGGCTGAAGCTAGGACACGGGGGAAATGATGCAAGCTCAAATCAATTAGAAAAGAATGGGCCCATTTAACAAAATTTGAAGTTTTGGGGATAGTTCTTGGACTTTTTAGAAAGCTTGAGATGTCCTCTAACCAACCAGTTTGGTCTCATCTCATTTTGATATTCCATTCTCAAGTTATAATCTTTGGAAAAAAAGGTGTTTTTGTTGACTTTCAAAAATGACCTATAATGTCCAAATTTATAACTTCTTGTGAGTGAATTTTTTGATCTTGGGGTATAAAGATGGATTGTAGGAAATTTCATCCTCTTCAAAATTAGATTTGGATGGGTCATTTCTCATAAAGTATGAGAAAGTTATGCTTGGTCAAAATTGAGTTGACTTTTCCTACAAAACCCTAATTTAGCAACTTTTGAATCTTGATGAATTTTGAGCAATCCATGATGAATAATGATCAACCCTTGATAAAATGATGAAATACCCTTAAAAATGAGAATGTTGACAAAAAATCTTGAAGCTTGACTGTATTTAGGTCACAGTTTGCTTTTTCCCTAACACAGTCGATTTTTGGACCTTTGAGTAATTGACTGAGCAAACTTCCTCTGCAAGGCTTAAAACTTGACATGGATGATCTTGACAACATATTAGGACATTGGTGAGCGCTTGAGGTCATTTGGACTCAAAGATCTTGATGAAACAGAAAACCCTAATTTGGGGTTGATTGCCTTAGGAGATAGCTTGACTGTCCAACTCTTGAGCAATCCTGAGCCACTTGGAGATTTTTCTTGCAATGTTTTGAGAAATATGAGAGGGAAAATTTTGGGGTAAAACATCTGCCCCTGTTCAATCTTCTTAAACCTGAGGATGTAGATTGGCTTTCGTGCCTTTCGTGATCCGAAGGTGGAAGATGACTGAACACTAAAGTGCCCAGAAATTTGCACTCGCATGAAGTGGTATCAGCCTTATGATGTCGGGAATAGGCTTACCGATGCCATTTGGAGATTACTGGCAAGAGGATGGGCTCAAAGATTCCATATGCAGGAGTTTCGATCGCATAAGAGATTCCTTAGCGAGAACTTGCATACCTGTTGTTGTAGAAGATTCCGCTGGGGAAGCCTAATTTTTGTTGAGATTTAGGAGCTTGCATGTGCTTCAACTGAGAAAAAATCTCTGATGAGTTTTAAGAACATGTCCGTAATTCAACTGGGGGGAAACCTGTCTAGATTTAGAACCTTATCTGTAATTCAACCGAGGATAATTCAAATGAGATTTAAGAACCGGTCAGTACTTCGACTGAGGATAATTGCCGAGATTTAGAACCTTATCTGAAATTCAACCGAGAATAATTCAGTTGATATTTAAGAACAGGTCAGTACTTCAACTGAGGATAATTTCCGATATTTAGAACCTTATCTATAATTCAACCGAGACTAATTCAGTTGAGATTTAAGAACCAGTCAGTACTTCGACTGAGGGAAACATCTTCATCAAGATCTAGGAACTGTCTGTACTTCAACGGAGGATAATTCTGTTGAGATTTAAGAACACTTCCACACTTCGACGGAGGAAATTTTTCGAGATTTAGAACCTTATCTGTAATTTAACCGAGACTAATTCAGTTGAGATTTAAGAACCGGTCAGTACTTCGACTGAGGGAAACATCTTCATCAAGATCTAGGAACTGTCTATACTTCAACGGAGGATAATTCTGTTGAGATTTAAGAACTCGTCCACACTTCGACGGAGGAAAATTGTCGAGATTTATAACCTTATCTGTAATTCAACCGATACTAATTCAGTTGAGATTTAAGAACCGGTCAACACTTCGACTGAGGGAAACATCTTCATCTAGATCTAGGAACTGTTTGTACTTCAATGGAGGATAATTCTGTTGAGATTTAAGAACTCGTCCACACTTCGACAGAGGAAAAATGTCGAGATTTATAACCTTATCTGTAATTCAACCGAGACTAATTCAGTTGAGATTTAAGAACCGGACAGCACTTCGACTGAGGGAAACATCTTCATCAAGATCTAGGACTGTCTGTACTTCAACGGAGTATAATTCTATTGAGATTTAAGAACTCATCCACACTTCGAAGGAGGAAAACTGTCGAGATTTATAACCTTATCTGTAATTCAATCGAGACTAATTCAGTTGAGATTTAAGAACCGGTCAGCACTTTGACTGAGGGAAACATCTTCATCGAGATCTAGGAACTGTCTGTACTTCAACGGAGGATAATTCTGTTGAGATTTAGGAACTCGTCCACACTTAGACGGAGGAAAACTGTCGAGATTTATAACCTTATCTGTAATTCAACCGAGACTAATTCAGTTGAGATTTAAGAATCGGTCAGTACTTCGACTGAGGGAAACATCTTCATCAAGATCTAGGAACTGTCTGTACTTCAACGGAGGATAATTCTGTTGAAATTTAAGAACTCGTCCACACTTCGACGAAGGAAAACTGTCGAGATTTATAACCTTATCTGTAATTCAACTGAGACTAATTCAGTTGAGATTTAAGAATCGGTCAGCACTTCGACTGAGGGAAACATTTCATCGAGATCTAGGAACTGTCTGTACTTCAACGGGGGATAATTTTGTTGAGATTTAAGTATCGGTTAGTAGTTCGACATAGCTGAGAACTTAAATGCATCCTTCCTGAAAGGTAAAGGTCAGTCATATGCAATGCATGATATATATCAAGCAATGATGTTCTCAAAATAAATGAGATTGTGTTGTATGATGCGTATATGCATGTATCATGATGTATGGAAATGTAATGTTTTAGCTGGGGAAAATAAATCCTGGATAGCTGCTGGAGAAAAGAGTTGAATTCTTCGTTTCTGCTGGGGATGATGAACGAAGATGATGTGAGAATAAACCTGCAGGAGAGGATAACTCCGTCGGGGAATAAACTGATGAGGAGATTACTTTATGGAGAAGAGATGTTCTGTTGAGGATTCCACCGATAAATTCCGCTAGGGATGAATTATCGTTGCTGGTGGTACTGAATCCTGTTGGGGATTGAACTCCTATTTGTGAAAAGAAAGAACTCCGCTGGGGATGATCTTTCAGTCGTGACTTCACTGGGGATAACCTTTTAGAATATTATGGGGATAATCCTTTGAACTTGCTGGGGACAATCTTCCAAAGTCTACTAGGGATGACTCTCCAAACTCCATTGGGGAAGCTTTTTCAGACTGCGCTGGGAAAAAATTTCAAACTCCACTGGGGATATCTTGTACTCTGCCGGGGAATATTCTTATACTCCGCTGGGGAATATTAAGATTTTCGGGGATATTAAACCTTTTCAGTGTTGATGGTAGATAAACTCTGCTTAGGGGAGATTATTACCGATTCATTCACAGTTGCAAGTCTCAGCTGGGGAGAGCTATCATTACTGTCTTACTCTGCAGGGAGTGAACACACCTAGACCATATTCTTTAGCTGAATTTACCTTGTACCTGATGGACAGAACAACTGCACAGTTTGGACAATTCTTATTGCCCCTGTTTCTGATATTACGAGTAATCGACTTTTGTTTTGCATGTAAATATTTATGAGCAACAATTAATTTCAAATGCATATATCAAAAAATGAACATTGGACGTTCTTTGCAAAACAAAACAGAAAAAGGAAAAAAACAGTTTGAAATTTCTCTGAAAATGAATTGTATTGATTTTGAAGTTTGGCCTGTAAATAGGCATTTTTGTACAAGAGGCTGACATCCTAGTAAGAGAACACCGCCGAACAAATAGAATTTACACAATTTGTGAAAAAGAAAAACAAAACAGCTACGTGAATAATCCCACTGGGTTCTAACTCTGCTATTGCCTTTATATCCTCGAGCATCTCATCACTTTGCTACTTGATTGAAGGTAAATCAGATGGATTAGTGTTGTCCGAGCTTGATAGTCGATACTGAAGTCTGGTTGCAAGGTGATCCAATGAGACATAGTGTTACGTTTTGATCCCTAATTTTTGCCTGGACCGCCCTTTCGGGTTTTCAGTCCACCGGGATACCCTTTTTTGCCCAAGCCTCCTTTTCAGGTTTTCAACTTGCCGGGTGTACAGATTTTTTTATTTTCATCCCTTATTTTTGCCCGAAACCTTTTGGTTCGCCGGGAAGCCCTTATTTTTGCCTAGGCCAGTCGACCTAGCGGGTCTTTGATCATGCATAGTATTTTTTCACTATGTCTGCATTGACGGAGTGAGGAAGGTCGTCACCATCCATGGTGGTTAGAATCATGGATCCTCCTGAGAAAATGTTCTTAACCACAAATGGCCCTTCGTAAGTAGCGGTCTATTTTCCCCTGGGATCTCCTTGAGGTAAGATAATGCGCTTGATTACCAGATCCCCAACTTGATACTCTTGTCGTCTGACTTTCTTGTTAAATGCCTTGATCATCTGTTTTTGGTACGTTTGACCATGACAAATAGCAGTAAGTCTCTTTTCGTCAATTAAATTCAGCTGATCAAGCTGGGTCTGAATCCAGTCATCTTCACTCAAAGTTGCGTCCTTCATAATCCGAAGATAGGGTATCTGAACTTCAATGGGCAAGACGGCCTCCATGCCATATACCAAGGAATAAGGTGTTGCCCATGTTGACGTCTGTGCTGAGGTACGGTACCCATGAAGAGAAAACGGTAACATCTCGTGCCAGTCTTTGTATGTCACTGTCATCTTCTGCATAATCTTCTTAATGTTCTTATTAGCCGCTTCAACAACCCCGTTCATCTTCGACCGGTAAGGAGAAGAGTTGTGATGTTGTATCTTGAACTGCTTGCATAGCTCAGTGATCATCTTGTTGTTGAGATTGGTACCATTGTCCGTAATGATCCTCTCTGGTACACCATATCGACAAATCAGATTGTGCCGAATGAACCGTGCCACGACGTTCTTGGTTACGGTAGCAAAGGAAGCTGCTTCAACCCACTTTGTGAAGTAATCAATAGCTACCAGGATGAAACGATATCCGTTAGATGCCGTAGGTCTGATCTCGCCGATCATATCAATGCCCCACATTGCAAAAGGCCAAGGTGCCGTCAATACGTTCATAGGAACTGGAGGTATGCGCACCTTATCAGCATAGACTTGGCACTTGTGACAGGTACGAGAATGCTGATAACAGTTAGCTTCCATTATGGACAAAAAATATCCTGCCTGAAGGATTTTCTTTGCCATGGTGTGTCCACTGGAATGAGTTCCAAAAGTGCCCTCATGTAACTCTGCCATGCTCCTTTCTGCCTCGTTCTTATCCACACACCGTAGTAAGGTTGAATCATGGTTACGCTTGTAAAGGATGCCATTGCTGATGAAAAACATCACCGCGAACCTCCTCAGAAACTTTTTGTCATTAACAGATGCACCCTCGGGGTACTCTTGAGCCTCGAGATATCTCTTTACCTCGTGAAACCAGGATTTATCTACTACCTCTTCAGTCTCAATGTCACAGCAATGTGCAGGTTCGTCCAACCTTTCAATGGTAATCCGAGGAGCTTCGTTGTCCCAATTTACTTTGAACATAGAAGAAATCGTAGCCAGCGCGTCCGCCAACCGATTCTCCTCTCTAGGGAAGTGTTCAAAGGTTATCTCCTCGAAGTGCGGAAGCAACGTCAATACATACTCCTTGTAAGGAATAAGATTAGGGTGTTTCGTATCCCACTCGCCTTTGATCTGACTGATCACGAGAGCGGAATCTCTGAAGACACTTAAGAACTTAATCCTCAGGTCAATAGCTGCTCGAAGACCCATGATGCACGCTTCATACTCCGCCATGTTGTTGGTGTAGTTGAAACATAGTCGGGCGGTGAATGGAGTATGAGAGCCTTTAGGAGATATGATCACGGCCCCAGTTCCATTACCCAAAGCGTTCGAAGCTCCATCAAAGTACATAGACCATCGGGATCCCTCCTCAGGTCCTTCATCCGGTCCAGGTTCCTCACAATCAGTCACTATCATGATATTCTCGTCCGAGAATTCAAAGTTCATAGACTGGTAATCATCTACAGCCTGATGTGCAAAATGATCAGCCAACACACTTCCCTTGATTGCCTTTTGGATCGTGTACTGGATGTCGTACTCAGTCAAGATCATCTGCTATCTTGCTATTCTTCCGGACAAGGCAGGCTTTTCGAAGATATACTTGATTGGATCCATCTTTGATATCAATAGAGTAGTGTGAGTCAGCATATATTGTCTCAGCTAGCGAGCAGCCCATGCCAAAGCGCAACAAGTTTTCTTGAGCAACGAGTATCGGGTCTCGCAGTCGGTAAACTTTTTGCTAAGGTAATAAATAGCATGCTCTTTTCGGCCAGACTCGTCATGCTGACCCAGCACGCACCCCATTGAATTGTCGAGTGCTGTCAAGTATAAGATCAAAGGTCTCCCTTCAACTGGAGGCATCAGAATAGGTGGCTCTTGGAGATACTCTTTGATCCTTTCGAAAGCGTCCTGACATTCATCATTCCATCTTACCACTTGATCTTTCTTCAGTAACTTGAAGATTGGTTCACAAGTAGCAGTCAGGTGTGAGATGAATCGGGCAATATAGTTCAAACGTCCCAGAAAGCCTCTGACTTCTTTTTTTGTCCGGGGAGGTGGCATCTCCTGTATAGCCTTCACCTTTGCGGGATCCACTTGAATACCTTTATCACTTATGACGAACCCCAAAAGTTTACCAGATATCACCCCAAAGGTGCACTTGTTCGAGTTTAACCTCTGCTTGTACAACTTCAACCTGTCAAATAACTTCTGAAGGTGGTCAAGATGCTCTTCTTCAGTTTGGGACCTTGAAATCATTTCGTCGACGTATACCTCAATCTCATGATGAATCATGTCGTGGAACAAGGCGACCATGGCACACTGATACGTTGCCCCAACATTTTTCAATCCAAAAGACATGACCTTGTAGCAAAAGGTACCCCATTGAGTAACAAAGGTTGTCTTTTCCATGTCTTCGGGAGCCATCTTAATCTGATTATAACCGGAGAAACCATCCATAAAGGAGAAGACCTTATGCTGTGCGGTGTTGTCAACCAGAACGTCGATATGAGGCAGAGGGAAATCATCCTTGGGGCTCGCCCTGTTCAGATCCCTATAGTCAACACACATTCGAACCTTACCATCTTTCTTCGGTACTAGAACCACGTTGGCCACCCACTGCGGGTAAGAAGTAACTGCTAGAAAACTGGAATCAAATTGTTTTATCACTTCAGCCTTGATTTTCTCGGACATCTCTGGGCGCATTCGGCGGACCTTCTGTTTCACTGGAGGGCAGTCTTCCTTGGTAGGCAATCCGTGAACCACAATATCGGCATCCAACCCAGGCATATCTTCATAAGACCAGGCAAAGATCTCAACATAGTTATGCAGCATCTGAATCAACCGTTGTTTAACACGAGCTTTCAGATTTACACTGATCTTGACCTCTTTCTTGTCTACCTCTGTACCCAGATTTATTGTTTCAACATGCTCTTCATGCGGCTGAATAACCCTCTCTTCCTGAAGTAGCAGTCTAGCAAGTTCACCAGGAACTTCACAATCATCTTCACCTTCGTCTTCGGCTAAGTTGATCAGACTTTCAAAGTCATAACTGGCAGTAGTAGAGTTGTTACCAGTGAGATCCAGAGTGGATGTAGACCTGTATATGTGAGTGTGTGTAAAATAGCTGTTTTGCAATACATAGTAAAAGAAAAACAAGGAGCGCAAAATTTGAAATGCAAAAAACATCCAATGCTTTTATTAATGATATATGTAGATGACACACATAAAGCCCTTACGAATGAAGCCACGGTGCCCCGGGTAAGACACCGGGCCACAAAGTTTAAAACATTTTCTGTTACAAATTCAAAACAAAAGTCTCATTACTGGGTAACAAAATAAATTGGGATGAAGTCCTTTGCTGTCCAGTTGCTTAGTCCACCATCGGCAGTTGGGTATATCCAGCTGTCAATGTCAAACTCTTCATCATCATCATCCCCGATAGCATTCACCCCTGCGTCATGTTTAGGCTTTTTTGGTGCTCCGAACTCGATCTCCTTGGCATCAATTAAATCCTGTACTTTGTTCTTCAAGACCCAGCAGTTATCTGTATCATGCCCCGGGCTATCAGAATGAAAAGCACAGCGGACATTTGGATCGTACATCGGTGATGTGGTGTTGGGACTCTTCGGGGCCTCCTTCAGAATCACCAAGTTGGTCTTCAATAACTGCGGCAGAATCTAAGATAAATTCATGTTGAGCTGAGTGAATTGTCTTCGTGGCCTCTCGGCCCTTGGCTGATTGTTGCGCTGAGGAGCACCAGCAGGTCTTGATATAACCACCACATTAACAGCTTGGCGGCGTTCAGGTCTATTATGACTTTTTGCGCTGTAAACTGCGCTGGACTCCTTCTTAAAAGGCTTCTTCTCGGTGCTTGACAAAGAACCCTTCTGTATTTTACCAGATTTGATACCATCCTCAATCCTTTCCCCGGTCATAATCAGCTCTGTAAACCCGGACGAAGAATTTCCAATCAGATGGTTGAAATACAGACCAGACAAGGTCCCCAGAAACATATCCACTAGCTCCCTATCGGCCAAGGGTGGTTTAACTCTGCCAGCAAGGTCCCTCCACTTATGAGCGTAATCTTTGAAACCTTTGGCCGCACCCATAGACACACCCTGGAGTTGGGTACACGTGGGAGCGAGGTCGGCATTGTATTGGTACTGCTTGTAGAAAGCAACAACCAAATCCTCCCAATTATGGATACTAGCTCCTTCTAACTGGTAAAACCATTCAAGCTGAGTCCCTGAAAGACTATCTTGAAAGAAGTGGATCCAGAGGTTCTTGTCAGCGGTGTATGGCTGAATCTTCCTAACATACGACCGAAGGTGCAGTTTCGGGCAAAAAACTCTGTCGTATTTAGCAAAGATCGGTGCTTTAAACTTGTGGGGAATTACCACCCCAGATGACAGACCCAAGTCTCCAAAGTCCAGACCAGAGCCTTTCTGAACTTCCATTGCGCTCAACCGGTCTTCCAGTTGTTTATATCTATCCTCAGCCGGAGGATACTGGTCTTCTTCAAAGTCGGCCTTGTTGTCTGAAACCACAGGGCTAAGAGCCCTCCTTTCTTCTTGGTTTTCCCCCCTCCAGATGAGTGGGACAAATCAACTTCATCTCGCAGCCTGTTTCCAAACCTGTGACCCATGTTAAATAGGATCGTCCTCTTCTTCTTCTTCTTCTTCTTCTCTTTCAAGATAAGGGTCTTCAGATCTTGCTGACCCTTAGCCAAATTCATGAACATTTCCAGGAATTGGGCATTCTGAGCCTGCAAAGCCTTGATTGCTTGTTCAGTTGATGGTTCAGAAGACATGATGCTGAAATAAACAGCGAAGAAGATGAGAAAAACCTATAAGGGTACCTGTTATGATGTGCATGGGAATTAAATGCGTATGATATGATTTCAAAGACGTCGAGGGATTCAAATTTGTAAACAAAAACGAACACACGTTTATTAGATAAAATTTGAATTCAATTGTTCAACAAATGCCCTTAGGGCGTTACAAAAAGGAAATACTGAAAAGTAAATAAAAACTAGAAATAATCAAAGGACATCAGCGCTCCCATGGTCATTTCCCTTTGGTGCTGACATAGTTATTGAGGATCTTCTCATTCTCCAATTGTCTGGTCAACTTCTGAATCTTCTGCTCTTGCTCGTGATACTTTTCTCTGTAAGTATCCCGCTCTTCCCTTAGCTGCATCCAAGACCTTTTTAGTGCCCCAATGTCAGTAGGCATGTAAGGGTGGAGGATGGTAGGAGGAACCCCCTCTTCATTAGCAACTTCAACAATGATAGGCAAGACGGCTTCGTACGACATTCCCAGCTTTTGGGCACGGATACAAACCCATCGGAGATACGGCTCCATCAGAAGAGAAGTCTTTGCACCCAGCTCGTGCGGATCAGACCTGTGTACTCTATCCCAAGCTTTTATGAATCTGCGGCGTTGCTCGTCACTATCCCCTTGGAAGTCAAAGACAATACTAGGCATTAGCAACTCATGAGGTCCTTCCCTTCTAGCTCACCCAAACTGACGTAAGGCCAAACACGGATTATAAGTGATTCCCCCATTGGTTCCTATCAATGGAACATTGGGGTATTCCCCGCATCGATCAATAATAGCCACCTCGTCCATGCCCTTGATGGTCCAAATGATGTCATTATGAGAGAGAGACGCAATCCTATAGGCCCATCCCATGCCTTCCTTGTTCTTCAAAATTGATTTAGGGAGGTGAGAAATAAACCACCTCGCCAGCAATGGTGCACAGCTCATAAGGGTTCTCTGTTTCCGAGTAGTACGGGCATAAAGAGAGTGTAAAATGTCACCAAAGAGAGTGGGTACTGGATTACCGGATATGAAAATCTTCACTGCATTCACGTCGACGAAGGAATCTGAGTTAAGAAACAACACCAAACCATATATGAGAAGAGCTAGGATGTCCTCGAATGCCTGGAAGTCTAGACTGTCCCAGAACATATTAGTTTTACCAACCAAGAACTTAGTCAAAAACCTTTTGTCCCACTTCTAGTCTCCCAATTAGACATTACCTCAGCCTTTGTCAGATGGAGGGCTGAAGCAATCTCTTCTGGCCTAAGGATCTTCTCCCATCCTGTGAATGGGGTCTGCTCCAGAATAGAGATACCAAGTAGATCAGAGAACTCTTCCAAGGTGGGGACCAACTGGTAGTCCGGAAAAGTAAAGTGGTGGTACAGTGGATCAAAGAACTGGACTAGGACACTCATCATCTACTCGTCCAATTTGGAAGTGACCAAACCCAAGAGGTGACCATGTCTTCTGATAAAGGAGGTAGTATTTGAAATCTTTGCAACCAACTCCTTAAGCTGAGTGGGAATCTGGACAAAGTTGACCCGAATAGTGTTTCTACACATGGGTGCCATGACCTAAAAAATAGAACAAAGATGAATCCCTTATGTCTTTGAAATGGGTTAGTCCAATGCAAGATGCATGCAATGTCATGATGTCATGATAGAAAACACGCCACAAGTATCCACAAATTGCAAACATCGTAAAGGCACACAAGTCACACAGAGAGCCCTTAGATTTCAGGTTGGCAAGGAGCTTAGGTACTACCCTCTTTCAGTTCAGTTGGTTCAAACCTGTCCTAAAAATAGTAACCGGGTTCTAGAGGATCTCAATATCACTAACTACCCTCGATCGGTCATAATTCTAGTTTAGCAACCTTTTCTTGCGGCTGAAATCATCGCGAGAGTTTAGTCTCAATGAGTGTAGCATACTGCTACTGTTCTATGGCCAAGTTGGTCAATTTAAAGGTTCTAAGGTCATTTAGTGCTTAATGACCCCTTAGCAGACCCATATTCTCCTCGTTGCACCACAAGGGATATTGCTACTTACCTAAAGGGTGTCCCCCAGATCCGGGTTAGGATCTATAGTAACTCCGATTCAAGCCCACAAATATAAAGCATACAAGTCAAGCAATTGAAAACATTATGAATTTTTCCTAAGGTACACCCCACTTATAATAGTTTCCCCAGCAGAGTCGCGAGTTCTGTGATACGGTGGGAAGAACTGACTGTTTTTTGGAATGCTGGTTTGCGTTTTGCGTTTGTTTTCGCAAAATGTCGCGGTAAGCAAGCGTCTCCACCGACTTTTATTTTATCCAACAAGGAAAGGAAAAAAGCATAGAAAAATTCCTTTTTCGAGATATTTCTCGGGTTCGGGGGGTAGATTATAGAAAGGGAAGGTATTAGCACCCTTTCTATCCGTAGTTATCTACGGGCTCTTATATACTTGCTCAATTGTTTTCAAAATTGATTTCTTTGTGCTTGTGGGTTTGAAAAAGTTTTTGTTTGAAAACTTTGATTTAACTCTTGCTTCTGTCCTCAAGAGTGTAATGAAGTGTTTTGAAAACTTTGTTCGAAAAGGAGTGTAAGTGTGAAAAATTTGTTTTGTTTTGAAAGAGCAAGTATCTAAGAACCATCTACCTACTCGAAAAAGGAATCGTTCTATGCTATCTTCCTTTAGATAATGGTATCCTACTATTGATGAGTAGGTAGCACCGTCATTGGAGTTTTAGGGTCAATTTGAATAAGGGACTTACGGTCACTAAAGCAATGCTAGGACGCCTTAGCGGTAACCCTAATGTCTTAGATCAGTTGTTTGAGGCAACAATATCTGAGGCAACCCTTTCGAGGCGACTATGATCTTTAGACAAGAGGGCGACCTCTAAAACTACCTATACTCAATGACCGCGTACGAAGGCAACCAAGTGGGGTGTACCCTAAGAGTGCGCATGTGCGAGTGTGTCGTTTTCAGTCAATTTTATCTTTGTACATGTTAAGGGTGATCTAAGTTGATTTTAGGTTAAAACATTCAGTCTTGTCATGCAATCCTATTATCAAACATCTAACAGTTTATATTTGCGGAAATAAAATGCGGAATTTAAATTACAAGGCGTCGGGTATTTACATCGCCAAAGACAAACCCTTTAAAAATAAATAAAGCGATAAAAAATAAATAAAGGTTCTATTAAGCTATTACAATCTGGGAGCAGGTACATTATATGATAAAAGAAAGTAAATCGCGTGCGGGAAATTAAATCGAGCGCAAATTCTAGGGTTTTGACCTTTTTTGGTTTAAAGGAAACATCTTTTTTTGTTGTTTTTGAATTAAGAAAGAAATTACCTAAGTTAATTACTAAATTAAATTAAAATTAATTAATTAATAAAAAATAAATTATTTTTTGGGTTTTTGTTATTTTAAGAAAGAAAAAGAAAATAATTAATGTTAGTAATTAAAACCTAATTAAATCTAATTTAATTTTAATTATTTACAAAAATATGTTAAAGTTATTCTAATTAAAACCTAAGTTAATTTAATTAGTGTTTATTAATAAAATTAAAATTAAAATTTGATTTGATAAAGAAAATATTTTTGTGGTTTTTATTTTATAAAGAAAAGAAATTTTTGATTGGTTAGTAAATTAAATAGAAATAATAAAACAAATAATTAAATCATAATAAATAAGCAGAATATTTAAGATAAAGGGGGTATGGGCCTGAAATTGGGAGTTTGAGAAGCAAATTGAAGCCCAAAACGCTGGCCCTGTTGGACCTTTTGAGATCTGGTGAGCGCGTGTTGACTTGGACCACAGTAGACCTTCAGATCCTGGCCACCAGATCTGGCCTTTGGCCATCTGGCTATTGGATGCTTGATGGTGCGTGGTGTACTGCATGCTTGGGCAAACACCTGATTACATGAAAAACAAGGAGAAAATGCAAAGCGCTAGAGGCAGGGATCGAACCCCTGACCTCCAGCCACTAACGCCTTGGAATTGGACACGCTGACCACTGGGACACGCTGTTTCAATTGTTATATGAACACAAATGATATATATTATATAAAAACACAATCATATGCCAGCAAATAAAAAAAAATGCGCTAATTTTGAATGGACCTATGGGCAAGGGACACCTCATTGTCCTTGTCCTGAAACTTGTAAAATATTTACCTGCGGATTTGAGTCCGCAACTAAAAGCGTAGGTCCATCCTAGAATCCATCTCAGGTCATAAAATTGAGTTCTAAAGACATGGTTGTACTCGTCCTTCCCTCCTAGTCACAACCATACCTCTCTTGATGGTCAATTGTCCCTGAAAAGAAAATGCCCAAAAAAGCTCCAAGAACCCTAGTTATGGTGATTCTTGTTACAGATCATATAAACGAAATTTAATAATACAAAAAGTTTGCAAATGTCCTTGTGATCACAAATATGCAATTACTTTGTCAAAATGATGCCAGAATGATGATTTACGATTTCAAGAAAGAAGCGGATCCGCGTGGTACTTACAATGCTTTAGAGTGCTTGAAAACACGTGGTCTAGATTGCAAAAGCTTCTGGACATGATCAACAGTCGATTGAGACAACCCCCAAGTCCTGAAAACGCCTCTAGTTTAAACTTTGATATCTCACTTTTTGTCAATTTTCCAATTTTTGATTCTGCCTCTGCCTGTGTTTTTCAACCCTTGTCTCGATTCCTTTGGCTTGTTTATGTAGTATGGAGTGTATTAGGGTAAGAATTATGGATTGAATCTTCCCATATCAATGCCTTGGGATTTGATTTGATCTCCTCTTTACAACTTGCCAAATTTGCCCAAATCTCAATCTTTTTGCACATGAATTTCTTGATTCGAGTTTGATGATGTTAATGATGGTGATCAAATCCTGAAATAGCCAAAAGATCTCATATAATCAATGTTTTGGATTTTATATGATTTTATTTGATTAAAAGTGAATAAATTCAATAAAAAATCAAATAAAATAATAAAAATAAAATATGAGCTCATGGCTGAAGCTAGGGAACGTGGGCAATGATGCAAGCTCAAATCAAGTGGAAAAGAATGGGCCCATTTAACAAAATTTGAAGTTTTGGGGATAGTTGACGTTTGACAATTTTGAAAAAATGTCTAACTTCAACAATGCATAACTTATTCAATTTTGAACTTTTGGAAGTGTTCTTGTACTTTTTAGAAAGCTTGAGATGTCCTCTAGCCAACCCTTTTTGTCTCATCTCATTTTGATAATCCATGCTCAAGTTATAAGCTTTGAAAAAATAGGTGTTTTTGTTGACTTTCAAAAATGACCTATAATGTCCAAATTTATAACTTCTTGTGAGTGCATTTTTTGATCTTGGGGTATAAATATGGATTGTAGGAAATTGCATCCTCTTAAAAATTAGCTTTAGATGGGTCATTTCTCATAAAGTATGAGAAAGTTATGCTTGGTCAAAGTTGAGTTGACTTTTCCTACAAAACCCTAATTTAGCAACTTTTGAATCTTGATGAATTTTGAGCAATCCTTGATGAATCATGATCAACCCTTGATAAAATGATGAAATAACCTTCAAAATGAGAATGTTGACAACAAATCTTGATGTTTGACTATATTTAGGTCACAGTTGACTTTTGCCCTAGCACAGTCGATTTTTGGACCTTTGAGCAATTGACTGAGCAAACTTCCTCTGCAAGCCTTAAAACTTGACATGGATGATCTTGACAACATATTAGGACATTGGTGAGAACTTGAGGTCATTTGGACTCAAAGATCTTGATGCAACACAAAACCATAATTTGGGGTTGATTGCCTTAGGAGATAACTTGATTGTCTAACTCTTGAGCAATCTCGAGCCACTTGGAGATTTTTCTTGCAATGTTTTGAGAAATATGAGAGGGAAAATTTTGGGGTACAACAATGTGATCTAATTTAATATATTAATTATCATGCACTTTATTATATTGTTAGATATCTCACCCCTTTTGTTTGAATGTTGCCCATATGTTGGTAACGTGCAGGTAATCGAGAGTGAAGGCTGTATACCTTCAATAGTTCGAGTCAGTGTCATTGCTCTGATATGTAACACTCGAGGGGATGAACGCTGGTTGCTTTTGATTGTTGATTATTCAGTTGTTGAACTTTAAGTTGATTATTATTAAGTATTTGTTGTTTGAAGTTGTTGTACTGATGATAGAGATGTTATAAGAATTCTGTTGCATAGATGTTGAATTATTTAATTAAAGATGTTACGATGATGGTTAATCCGATGTTTTAAAAGTGTTATATATCTACTATGAATGCGATGAATTTTGATAGAAGAATTTGTGGCATCCCAATTCGTTTGCATGGATGATTTTTTTATAAATCTAATTTATTTATATAATTGCTGGGGTAGAATTGGGGTGTTACACCTCAACTCAAGCATTCAATGCAATGTCGTGCTTTATATCCATTTTAGGAAGAAAGTGCACTATGCCATTTTGAAAAAGTAGCTTTATGCATAAAAACTTATTCTTGAGCCTTGCAATTGTTTTCTTCTGATCATACACGTCCTATAACTCAAGCGAAGTTTGTCTCAAGCATTACAATCACTCAACCCATGCTTGTACTTCATCTTGGAACCATGCCCCCACTTTTCTTCAAAATTAAGTAACATGGCATTCAGCCTATATCTTGTACTTCTGACCCTCTCAAGCAAAAAAAACCTTCTCATTACTTATGTATAAGTCCTTGGCAACAAAACAGACGCATGCTTAAGCCCCAAAACTCCCATGAACTCAGAACTGCATCACATACCTCAATTCTTGCATAACCTGACCAAAAGTTTGAAACTCACATCTCCCTCGTGCGTTTTCAAGCCTTTTTGTTCCTAAAGCTTCTAAACATCATTTAGAACTCATCCCACACCCTGTTACAAGACTGTAACACCATTAACACCATCCTCCATTTTCAAAAACAGAGATTTGCACTTGGACTTCTCCAACACGATTCAGCCACCTCCAGTACAAACTAAGCATTACATTAGTTTCCTGGGACCTCAGTGGAGCTATTCTGATCATCACAACACCTTGAGGAGTGCTCAAACTCAGAATATGATTTCCAGTTTTGAGATAAGTTTCCTTAACTTGGAACTCTTCATACAAGCATATTTAGTGTTTAACTTGTGAATGAAAAATGTAGATATATTTACCCTGAAGCTAACCATGTCCGTAGTTTTCATTTACGTTTCTTGAGCTTAGAGAATTTTAAGATTGAAATTTCTGGAAAAGTTAGGGTTCAAATTAGGGCCATTCAAATTCATGTTTGTCTTTGATATATAGTTTTAATGTTTTACATTTCTAAAATCGTGAGGAAATTTGCCACAAGATTCATGTTTACACTTTTGCAAATGGATGAGAAATGAGCAAGATACAGGTGGTCTAGCCAGGCGCGAGGTTGAATATGAAGTTTGCCTCCAGGAATCATTTTCCAATATGTATTTATGGTTTGACATAAGTTAATGGATGTATCACCACCCCAGTGGTTAAAGCGCGCGCCTGTCACCCTTAGGTCCTGGGTTCATGCCCCAGCGTGACCTTTTGTATTTTTTTTTTTTACATTTTTCTCACATTTTCTGACTTTTTACAGCGCTTGGGCCAGTTTGGGCCTAACTTTTTTTTCTTACAATACTCCTTGTTTCACTTATTAACCCCCCTGACTTTATTTTTTATTTTATTTTATTTTTACTTTTTTTATCTTTTATTTATTATTATTATTTATATTATTATTAATATTATTATTATTATTATTACTATTTTCATTAATAAGAAAAATCCAAAAAAATATTTATATTTTATTATATATATTTATTTAGTTTATTTTTCTTTACAAAAATAAAAGACCAAAAACATTTTCTTTAATTAATTTCTTTTTTTTAATACTTAGATAATTTATTTTTTATTTATTATTATATTATTTTGTAAATTAAAATCAATTTAGAGTTTAGGATTTTTTATTTACTAATTTAATTTAATTCATCAAAACCCTAAAAAACTTGTTTTCTTTAAATTAATTTATTCTACTAACTTAATATTAATTTTCTTATTTTCCTCTTAGTTAATTATTTTATTTTAATTAATTAGGTTAAAAAACCCTTTTCATGAAAAAACAAATAAAAACCATTTCTTCTTATTTTTCATATTTTTGCATTTTTATCCTTATTTTGTATATTTATTCAAAAATTCAATATGGTTGTAATAATTATTTAGATTTAATTTCTTGCAATATTCCCCATTTGTAATTTGTACACCCCTCCCCTAAGTATTGTAATAGCTTAGTATATTTATTTTCCGCAATTTAAATGCTTTATATACAAATGCTAGTAATTAGGGTTTGTATGGAAAGATTAAAATCAATACTTAGCAAACCCTAATCAAAGATAAATCAAGCATGAAAATCAATACACTTGCACACAAACACCCCTAGGGTAAATCCACTTGGTTGCCTTACAAAAATGGCCATATTATGCATGTGAGGTATCTTAGCAAAAACAAGTAAAATATAAGATCATAGTCCCTCGATGACGCTATCTATGTTGCCTTTCAAAATGATCTTAGTCCCTAAAGAAAATGCTAAGATATCTTGCAAACATTGCTAATCATGGTTATACGATGACCCACGCCCGTCCCTTTTACATCCAAAGATAGGGTTACTTACCAAATCAATGGTAAGATAACAATGTCAAAAGAAAAAGGAAATGAACATGAAAGACTTTTGAGTAGGTAGAATGTTCCTAGTTACTTGCTTAAATTCAAAACAAAAACATCCTTGTTATTTTTCAAAACAAACACCTGCACTTTCAAAATACCTTTCAAACTTGAAAACATTTTCAAAAAGATCAAACACTTTGTATACATTCTTACAAATGAGAATCATTACAAAGTTTGCCTAAACAATGGCATCTTTACAAAATACTTTCAAAAACCATACAAAACACATTTTCAAACAAAAGCAAGTTATCTAGCAAGTAACTAAGTGACCATGGAAAACCATGGATGAAAAGGGTGCTAATACCTTCCCTTTTCATAATCTACCCCCCGAACTCAAGAAACAATCTCAAAGGTCTTTCCCGTGCTTTTTCACCTTTCCTTTTGGATAAAAGAAAAGTCGATGGCGACTCTTGCTAACTGCAACATTTGCGATCAAACGAAAAACAACCAAGTCAGTTCTCCTACCGTATCACACATCCCATGTTCATACATCATGGCATACGCATACACATCGCATACAGCATAATCTCATTTATTTCGAGAACATCACCATAATACATTTCATACACCATGACATTGCATACGACTAATTCTTTACCTTTTTCAGAGAAAAGATCAAATCAACAAGCACCGCTGACTACTTAGGTGACCTGATAGTCTTCTCAAAAGCTACGTCTGATGAAAGGATATTTCAGCAATTTCCTCATAAAGATGTCCTCACAAGACCTTCTCTAGTTCAGTCAGATCGACACTAAGATCTCTTTGGTTCCTATTCCAGATGAAGATATTCCAAGACTTTTGTCTGGTTCAGTTGAATCGATCCTAAGATTCTTCTGATTTCCGTTCCAGTCAAAGTTAATTAAAGACCTTCTCTGGTTCAGTCAGATCAACACTAAGATCTCTCTGATTCCTATTCCAGTTGAAGATATTCGAAGACTTTTATATGGTTCAGTTGAATCAATATTAAGATTCTTCTAATTTCCATTCCAGTTAAAGTTAATTCAAGACCTTCTCTGGTTCAGTTAGATCGACACTAAGATCTCTTTGATTTCTATTCCAGTTGAAGATATTCCAAGACCTTTTTCTGGTTCAATTAAATGGACACTAAGATTTTTCTGATTCTTATCCAGTCAAAGTTAATTCAAGACCTTCTCTGGTTCAGTTAGATCGACACTAAGATCTCTCTGATTTCTATTCCAGTTGAAGATATTCCAAGATTTTTATCTGGTTCAGTTGAATTGATACTAAGACTCTTCTGATTTCCATTCCAGTCAAAGTTAGTTCAAGATTTTCCTCTGGTTCAGTTAGATCGATACCAAGATCTCTCGGATTCCTATTCCAGTTGAAGATAATCCAAGACCGTTTTCTGGTTCAGTTAAATCGACACTAAGATTTTTCTGATTCTGATCCAGTCAAAGATAAATCAAGACCTCTGCTGGTTCAGTTCGAATTGACCATTAATTTATTACTGATTCTTTTCCGGTAGATACTTTCTCCGGTTTAGTTAAATCGACCCTATGATTTTCTGATTCTTATCCAGTTAAATATACTGTAAAGCCTAGAACCGACCAGATAACAGTTAATTTCATATTCCCTAATAAGTCATTGTGAAGCCTGTAATACGACCAGATAATAGTCAGTCTTATTGTCCTCAACAAGTCACCGCAAAACCTGGATCCCGACCAGATAGTAGCTCGCTTTCAAGAGATAACTCCCCAATAGAGTAATGGACAATCAAAGCTCTTAGACTCTATTTCCATAAAATGTTCCCCATCGAACTCCTCTTCAGACAGCAGGAATAGGAATCCCCACAAATATAATTCTTATGAAGTCAATATCTATTTTGGATGGCATCTTTAAGCCTATCTCCGACGACTCTCTGTCATACTCTCCGGATGGCATCTCTAAGCCCATCTCCGACGAATCTCCGTCATTATCCTTGGATGGTATATTTAAGCCCATCTCTGACAGTCTTCTGTCATCTTTTCCAAATGGCATTTTTAAGCCCATTCCAGATATTATTCACCAGCAGTCTCACTTCGGGCGAGTGCAAATTTCTGGGCACTTTAGTGTTCAAGCATCTTCCACCTTCAGATCACGAAAGACAGACAAGCCAATCTACATCCTCAGGTCTAAGAAGGTTGAATATGGGCAGCTGTTGTACCCCAAATTCCCCCCTCCCCCCATTTTCACACAAGACATACTCCTAGAGGTTCTCAATTGCTCAAGGTTGACTAAGAATTGACCAGACAAATTCTCCTCCTAAGGCAATGAATCCCTAGCTAAGATTTCAATTTTCATCAAGATGATTGAGCTCCAAGGATCCCAAATGTTCTTCAGTATCCTAATATGTCTTCAAGATAATCCATGCCAAGTCTCATGCCTTGCTGAATAAGTTTGCTCAGTCAATTGCTCCAGTATAGGAAAATCAACTATGCTAGGTCAAAAGTCAACTGTGACCCATGTACAGTCAAACTTCAAGATTTTTGGTCAACATCAACATTTTGAAGTGATATCCATCATTTAATCAAGGGTTTATCATGATTCCTCAAGAAATTATCCTAACCCATCAAAAGTAAAAAATGGCAAATTAGGGTTTCAATAGGAAAAGTCAACCTAATTTTGAACAAGCATAACTTTCTCATACTTTATCATAAATTTTCCAACCAAAGACCATTTGAAGAGAATCCAATTACCTACAACTTATCTTCAGCCCCCAAGATCAATAAATGCACCATTTGAAAGATATAAGTTCATACATTACAGGTCATTTTTAGAAAGTCAACAAAAGCCACTTTTTTTCCAATACCTTTTACATCAAGATAACATCTTCAAAAACAAAATTGATTAAAAGAGGGATTGAAGTAGGAATCTCGGGATTTCCAAAAATTACCAGATCATCATCATGAGATGAAAATTGAGCAAGTTATAGTTTTCCCAAGTTGGGAAAATTTTGGAAATTTCAAGATTGGTGCATAGAGCAAATTTGAATTTTTGGGTCAATGGCCTAACTTTTTAAGATTCAAATATCTTCCTAAGGTCATAGAGAACATCTAATCTTATTTTTGCATGGCCTTGTATTTTCTAGCTATTTTCTACATATTTATTTTAATTTATTTCAAGTAAATATAAAATAAATTGTATAAAATATTTGGAGATGGGCTTAGGCATGCGGGCTAGTGTCTTGGCTTGCTTAGAGCCCAAAGATTTCGTGCACAAGTAACCAGGTTCATTCAAGCAAGGATATGGCATGCATTGGAAAATTTGGAAGGCCTTGAATTGGTTGGATTCTTGTTGGAAAACATGAGTTATGGCCATAATCTTTTACATTCAATGGTGTCTCCTCCTTCCATACTATAAGAACAACACATTGGCCAGCTCAAAAGAAGGACAAAAAGCCTATAGAATTGCTGCACATTTCATTCAAAAATTCCAAAGTTGTAAAACTGAATTTCAAATTGCAGGTGGTTTTGATCCAAAACAAAGGATCAGACGTATTCCTGGAAGCCTCCTGGATCGTTCTCATCCATTCCCAAGTTCTAAAGTTGTCTAAAACGCGTTTCAACCACACCATGATTTGCAATTTTACTTGATTTCAATTTCCTTGATTCATACGATATAAACACATTTTAATCATGCATTATTAACCACTCTTATGTTTGCAAGCTTTTTTTATGGTTAGATTTGAGTTTTAACGCAAGAATCGAATGCCACCATTGCTAGGGTTCTAAGATCAAAATTGGGTTTTTTTGAAATACCCAAAATTAGGACCTATAGCTGTAGAAATGTTTAAGACTAAGCCATTGGATTGACTAGACTTGTACAGATCAAAATAAAAATCGCCACCGCGCTTTATTGTTTCCAAAGGAATGGGAAAAGAGCGAGTAACCCAAAAAGAGGGGGAAAGATTCAAGGTAAGGGGGTTAGTTATGCAAAGGGAAGGTATTAACACCCTAAACATCTACGGTAATCCACAGAAACCTCTTTGTAAAATCTGTATATTTTGGCTATAAAATGTTGCATAAAAATGGATGGTGGAGGTGAGAAAAGAAGTATTTTTTATGATTTTTTCTCCCGCCGCGGTTGTGAACCTTTAGTGCCTACATACCACCTTTCGTGTAATAGGGGGTCATGGTACACATAGTTCACCTTTGAAAACTTTAAAACACAAGTGTGTTGGTTAATTTTATGAGATAAGACATCATCATCATTGTCCGTGTGGAAAAACATACTTACTACCCACAATCATGAGAAAGGAGAATTCGCATCATCTCAAAGTGGAGGATATGGCTTGGATTTTAAAATCAACAATGCCTCACTCAACACCCAAGTGGAAAATATCTCTCTTTACTACATATTGTAGAAGTATAGTTCTTCGCCTCACTACAATGATTGACAAGAGTCTAATCTTTTGAGAAATGTTTTAAAATAAAAAGCCGAAGTGGCAAAATGGTTTGAAATGAGATTGATTAACTTTTAGTATTCTCACAAAAAAATTTCAAGGTATTATTAAGTTTATTAAAGTTTATTTATGAAAAGGTTTTGAAAATGCATGGACCTAAGTCTAAGTTTATTATGAAAGTGGTTCAAGTTTAAAAGAAACAAGAAGAGTTTTCAAACAGGAGGAGGAAGATTTTTGAAATTAAAGAAGATGGGAGGAGAAGAAGAGACTATCCTAAAGCATAAGGTAAAAGCTAGGGATAGGAACCATCTAACCAACAAGAAGCCAATACTTGACATTATGAGCCAAGATATGATTACCATTCTTTGGATTGAAACCAAGCAAGCAAAGATACTAAACCTCTTGTGAGAACCAAACTTCAAGTGTATTAAGTCTTCACAAAAATTGGGCAGAGTAACGGCTGTATACAGGTGAATTTCAGATTATAAACAAAGTATGCAATCACAATAACCTGCACACCAAACAAACAAACAATCCAATGTCTTGAGGTAAACCTCAAGAACTCCAGACAAAATATCCATCGAGGTCACAAGGTCTCCAACATAGGCCAAGGTTTCTATTCCTAAGTCCAAGATGTCCAATACTCCATAATGCCAAGGATAGTAACCAAATAGTCCAAGTATCATTAAAGATTTTTATGATTCATGTTGATTATTAAGTGTATTAGAAGAGAAAAGAAAAGCTCAAGTGAGAAAAATAAAAATGACATGAAATGTAATGCTTAAAGTAAATGGTACATAAAGCATAAAAATGAAAGGAAATAAAGTAAAAACAATTTAATAATTAGTGGTTAGTTGGATGACCATCTTGAAACTTGAATTTGGAACTCATTAGAGGATTGGTAGAACCAAAGCCTCCACACAACAAATTGTATTTGCTTTTTGTCAAGTATATCATCCATTTGGAATCCTCAAAAGTACCATTTAATGATCAATGATGTTTAAGTGATTCGCGTTGACCAAAAGTGTTGTAGATCCATTAGAGGATTGGTAGAACCAAAGCCTCCACACAATGAATCTCAAGGTTATTGGATCAAAGAGATCAAATTAACATACTTGGGCTTGTAAGCATAGGTTTGGGCCACGAATGATCATTTATTCGAATCAGGACAAAATTTAGCGCTATGTTAAGCAATCATAAGTGGACTTACGTAGAAGTCACACCTATTTTGAAGGCGATCAATAGCAACCTATGCACCATTTGTTTTAAGACATGATATAGAAATTCTGCTCCAATAACACTTAGTGCAATAAGAAAGGGATAAGATGAAGAGGGGTGGGAAAGAACATACAAACCACATTTGAATTAAATTTTCATTAAACTATTTTTAAAATCATTCATCCATTTTTATGGAGTTAGACTCAACACCATGGATCCAATGATGTTAACAAAGTTCATAATAAAAAATTCAACCCAAGATCAGCCAGAAAATATTCACAAAATAATATTGCATTTAGAATATACATTAAAAAAAGTTTTTAAAAAGTTTTTAAAATAGAAATAAAAGAGAAAAATATCAACTATGTTCAAATTAATCAAGAAATAAAAAGTAAGACCATAGAAAAATCAGAAATGAACTAAAATAATTTTATAAAATTTTTGGTAATTTTTTAAAGTCTGCTATTTTTAAAATTAAAAGAAATCAGTAAAATGAACCAAAAATGATAAAAAATACCAAAGTCAGAAATAAAAAATGTATGAGGTCACCAATATTTGTCACAATACCATTGGATCATTCCATAATTTTTCAGAATTAAAACATGCATAAAAGTATTTTTAAACATTTAAAACAAATCAAATAAAGTGAAAATTTATAAAAAATATTAAAACACAAAATAAAATTATGAAAAATTAAAGACCTAAAAGAGAAAAATCAAAAATATTTTTCTTAATTTTTTCAGATTTTTTGGACTAAAAATGAATTTTCTATGATTTTTTGAAATTTAAAACAATTAAATATAAAAATTAGAAAAGAAAAATAAAGTCAAACATATATGAACCATTGGATGAGAGTCAAAATGCGTTAGTAATCAAATCCAAGGGATCTGGCGCGCTGTGCATATCATAGTCATTAGTGAATAAAGCACTGAATCAAATGTAAATCAGATATTCAAAAAAATAAAAATGGCACTGTTTCATTGGTTGAAGGATGACACATTGGTCATCTTCAACCTCCAGCCAGTCCTAAAACCAGGTTGCTCAATCTGTAAAATTAGAGCACGAGACCTATGCCATTCGCTTCATCTCTTCAAGATGAAAACAACCACACCTTCGCGATAAATTTATATAAACTGTAGCTCAAGAAATTTGGAAGGAGAGTTTTAAAAAGGAATTTGAAATTTCATGGTCAAAACAAGTTTCCAGATAAAAGTAAGTGTTGTGACTAGAACCAGGGCAATGAGAGCATCACAATGATATCAAAGTTTTGAAGAATTGATGGAGAAATGTACCTATTGAAGTTGAGTTGTAGAGATCTAAAATTGGACTTCTATGGAGTAATATAGGGCATGAGTCTTGAAGGTGATTATATGGTTAGCTTCAGGGAAGATCAAGGAAGGTAAATTGATAGAAAATTGGATTGAAAAAGGCTTGAAAACAGATTTCGAAGTTGCAGAAATTTGAGTTATGGAACAAGTTTGGCAGGGTGATTCTGGTTATCCAAGCTTTAGGAAATGAATGTGGGATGACCTTCTATTTATAGATGAATAAATGGGATCCTCAAGCGTGTGAAATGATGAGGTTTAAAGGGAAATCGTGAGGGGTCTGCAACATGAACAAAGTGTGACTTGTTTAGCATCAAAACTCAGCCAAATTGTGTGTTTCATGATGCTAAACACCTTTGGAAAGTTGCTAAACATGATTAGAAGCAAACACACGTGGGAAACTTGTGATTATAAGCCAAAACAAAGATTTCAAAATCTGACTTGTGATGAAACTTCAGTTTCAAGCTACCAATTTCAAAATAATGGCATTTTCAGCTCAAGAGGTCTTAAGGCATGATTCTTGGTGATTTAGAAAGATGATGTTACAATATTTACAATGGAAAAATAATGGAATCAAATGGATGCTTGAGCTGAAAGTTTCATTGAGTCAAAGTTGGAGAAAAAGGGTTGACTTTCCACACTTAGAAATATTTCAAATTTTTCTTCAAAAGTGACCTATAATGTTTTGCATCCAAACATGGCCTTCCACTTGGAATTTTCTCTTGACCAAAGAAGATGGCATAGAATATGCCTCTTAAATGACACTTTGAAACTTGAACCATTCAAAATCTCCAAAAATTGAGAGAGTTATGAATTGTTGTAGTTGGCAAAAAATCATGAAATGACCTATAATCTTTTGTATCCTTAGGGCATCTTCCATCCATTTTATCACTTTGCACATAAAAGAAGGGATAAAATTCACATCCTCAAGCTCATTATGGAAAAATAGTGGGCCCAAGGTGATAAAAATTGACCAAGTTATGATCTTTTGAAGTCACACATGAGAAAATGAGGGTTCACCTGGAGGACTTGTAATCTTTCTTCATCATCAAGTTTCTTCCACATGAAAAATCCTTGAAACTTTTGAAGTGATTTGTTAATATCCCTTTGAAGAGAATGATGTATTTAGAATCACTCAAAAATACAAAAAGATGAGCAAGATATACTTCTTTGAAGTTCAAAATCCTAGCTCCTAGATCAAGAAAATGCTTTGAGGAACCTTGACAAATTTGAACCACCTTCTTGTACCAACAATATTGATTTGTAAATAGAATTCATTGATGATGAAAATGAGAATTAATAGCCACCAAAAACACTTCCATATCTTGATAATTGAGAGAAATATGCACTTGTGACCAATAGGAACAAGACCTTGTCCAACCATGACAACTTCTTCAATCAACCCCTTGCACTTTTGAATCAATCTTGATGACTTGGAAATGTAGTGAACCAAAATAACCTTGCCATGCCATCCCTTCCAAAACAACTCCAATGGTGATGTTTGGACTTCTTAAGGTTTATTGACTAGGGCATGGAAATAAGCTCATGAACCCAAGGAGCAACTTGCTAAGCCTCATTGCCTTTACCTACATTATTAACAAGTAAGACAAACCAACATTGCATTTTATTAATTAAAAGAAGAATCAAGACAAAATATTCATGATCACAAAGAAAACAAGTCAAGGTGCTTGGTGATTCCTAAAAAGGCAAAGCTAAAGATAGGGGGAGAACCAAAAGCCCTAATGTGATCTTCTTGTGATTGGATCAACATGGTATGATGAGGGGATCTTAGGGGAAAAAATTGGGGTACAACAACTGCCCTTATTTAAGTTTCTTCTATCCGAAGATATGAAGGTTAAAAATCTTCGTGTCGATGCGATTGAAGATACTTAAATATAAAACAAACCCTATTTTTTTCCCTAAGATGCCATGCAATGCTTATGAGCATGAATACACGTGAACAAAATCAAAGAGACGCAAAACACCATTGGGGATGTAACAAAGGAAATAAAGAAACAAAAGAGAAACCCGACCAGGAAAATAAATAACTGGTGGATCAAAAGACCTGACTTATAGAGGATGATAAAAAGTTAAAGGATACACCAACTCTTACTGAAAGAGAAACTACCAACATTTAATGAAGATAGAAAGGTAGAAGAAATAATAACACTGATGTTCACTGACGGTGAGCTACCGATGTTCACTGAAGGTAGAGAGAAAGAATCATCAATGTTCACTGACGATGAACTACCAATTTTCACTGAAGGTAGAAGGAAAATAGATATCATAGCATCTCCGTTCACTGATGATGAACTACCAATGTTCACTGATGGTAGCAAAAAGATAACAATCACCAACTTTCACTGAAGGTGACCTACCAACTTTCATTGAAGGTAGAAAGAGAATATATATCATAGCATCTCCATTCACTAACGATGAACTACCAACGTTCACTAAGGGTAGCAAAAATATAACAATCATCGACGTTCACTGTCGAAGACCTACCGACTTTCATTGAAGGTAGAAGAGAAGATATCATAGCACCACCGTTCACTGACGATGAACTGCCAACGTTCACTGAGGGTAACAAAAAGATAACAATCATCGATGTTCACTGCCGAAGACCTACAAAATTTCACTGAAGGTAGAAGAGAAGATATTATAACACCGCCATTCACTGATGATGAACTGCCAACGTTCACTGAGGGTAGCAAAAAGATAACAATTTTCCCCAAAATTTTGGCATTTCACCTAGAACGGGTCTCAACTTCTGCTTTAACCAAGGCATTCTGCCTGGAAAGGGTAATATATAAGTTGTCTCAAATAAAGAGACTATCACCTACAAAGATTTCACAATGAACTATCTCTGCGATATTGAAAGTCTTGCCATCCACTAGTGTAATTTGACAACGGCTTGCAAACTATCCACTCATAGAGGAGATAGCAAACAAAAAGTTACGTCGACTTTTACGGGGAAGTATAAGTTACTCAAATAAAGAGACCTGCTACTTGTTGTCATGGAGGATTGTAAAAAGAAATGCACATTCTCAGACCAAGGCTCGAAGTCTTCAAATATCATAAGTAATAATATTGTCGAGGATCAAAGATTCAAACCAAAAATAAACTGGAATGAGACAGTCATCCAAAATACATCCTTTGAGAAATAAACTCAAGAGGGAAACCCAAATCATCCAGATAAAGAGTTGTGCAGGAAGGATAGAGAAAAAATCTTCCACGAGGGATAATTTAGTAGGGAAATTGAAATAACATACACTTTCTGCTTATGACTGACACTCTATTGGAGAGAGGACAACATAATTCTGCAAAACAGGACAATACGTCCACAAAATAACGAATGTGAGTGAGCAATGATTTTACAAATTTAAATATGCATGATGTATGTATGAATGTATGAGTGCTATCATTCATATGCTGACAAAACAGGCATATAACACTGGGAGTAACAAGGCAAAACCAACTCGGGCACAAACAACACTCGACTAAATCACATCCAAGATGAACATTCCAAGAAAAAGTAAGTGCTAAATGAGGAAACAAAATCCTACTGCATGGCTTAACCTCATTGGGGAGAAACTTAACCCAGAAGTATACAAAACATAGCGACAAAACAGTACAGATACAGAGATATAACATCCTTCTCCAGGCTTTACCAGGGAATAACACTCAGACTTCAATGGGGAAACAAATATTTTCAAATGTAACACTTCGACTAGGGATTGCAAAATCAATTTCAATTAAAGAAGACGGACACCAAATCATCAAAACATTCACTGGGGAATTCAGGCCCATTCTGAAGGAGGAAAAACATACAAACTTCGCTAAGGCATATGATATCCCATCATCGAGACATTAACTAGGGATTTCGTGATGAATTCATTGGGGAGGTCAACACCATATTCTCAAAGGGAAAACCAATATACGTTCTTCACTAGAGAAACCATAGACACATGTTCTTCGAGAGTAATTATTGTACCAACTTCTCTGGGAAGAAAGAACTTCTAGCAAACAAGAGAAACCTTCATTGGAGAAATCTTGGATTGAGTCTTCATATCATGCAAACTCAGAAAAGAAGAAAAAACGAACCAAGAATTGACTGGGGACACTGGAGTCACAAACTCAATACAGCGAAAACATCTTGAGTAAACCTTTTGGGGGGAAACAAAAAACTTCTCAAAACATCTGGAGTTTGTCCATTCCTGGGATCACCATTTTGTTTTTCTCTTGCATCACACATTCTAAAGTAAAAGCAAACTGTAAATTCTTTTTGAAAATCAATTTTTTTATTTAATCTTTTCGCTTTGAAAGTTATTATCAATAATAAATGGAGTCTTTGCGAGCTAAATAAAATAATAAATATAAAGAATTGAGTAAAAGCTCAAATTTCATTGATATAATGGTAGTCTGCGAATGGTGAGACTCCATGGATGATTACAAAGTTCGGAAAATGGTAATATATAATGGAAAAGATAAATTGAGATACAATGACCATTATCCCCTCTAACAACTTTTATAATCCTGAGTAGCATCTTTCGTTGAAGTATGGTAACGATTCAATAAGATTGTTGCTTCAACGATCAAGTCTTTTCTGGTGTAGTTACTTGCCAAGAAAGTCCCTAACTTTTGCCTAAGCTGCCATTGCGGGTTTTCAACTTAGCGGGAAATTTTATTCTGTTTATGTCTCTAATTTTTCTAGACCGCCCTTTCGGGCTTTCGGCCTACCGAGACGATCTTTTTTGCCTAAGCCACCCTTTCGGGTTTTCAACTTAGAGAGTTGTTCTTTTATTTCTTTTGGCGAAGTATTTCTTGACTGCATCAGCATTCATGGGACGTGGGAACTCCTCGCCATCCATAGTTTCAAGAATTAATGCACCTCCAGAGAAGGATTTCTTGACAACATATGGGCCTTAAAAATTGGGAGTCCACTTGCCCCTAGAATCAACGTTAAAAGACATGATCTTCCTGAGCACGAGGTCGCCTTCTCTGAATTCACGAGGTTTGACCTTCTTATCAAAAGCTTTCTTCATTCTCTTCTGATATAACTGCCCATGACACAAAGCCATCATTCTCTTCTCTTCAATCAAATTCAATTGGTCAAACCTATTCTGGACCCATTCAGCCTCTGACAACTTGGTTTCCATTATCACACGCAAAGAGGGAATCTCAACCTCAATTGGGAGTACCGCTTCCATTCCATACACAAGGGAGAACGGGGTTGCTCCTGTTGAAGTGCGCACATATGTTCGATATCCATGCAAAGCAAAAGGGAGCATTTCATGCCAATCTTTATAAGTAACAACCATCTTCTGGATGATCTTCTTGATATTCTTATTAGCAGCTTCAACAACCCCATTCATTTTTGGTCTATACGGAGATGAATTGTGATGGACAATCTTGAATTCATCATAAAGTTCTGTCATCATCTTGTTGTTCAGATTTGAGCCATTGTCAGTGATAATTCTGCTCGGCACACCATACCGACATATGAGATTATTCTTATTGAAGCACACAACCACCTGCTTAGTAACATTAGCATATGAAGCAGCTTCCACCCATTTGGTGAAGTAATCAATTGCTACCAAGATAAAACGGTGTCCATTCGAAACTTTGGGTTGTATCATCCCAATCATGTCAATACCCCACATAGAGAAAGGTCACGGGGAAGAGATCACATTGAGAAGTGTCGGAGGCACCTGAACCTTGTCCGCATAAATCTGGAATTTATGACACTTCTTTGCAAATTTGTAACAGTCAGATTCCATTGTCAGCCAATAATAACCTGCCCTTAGCATCTTTTTAGCCATCGAATGTCCATTGGCATGAGTGCCAAATGAACCTTCATGAATCTCATGCATCAACATGTTTGCTTCGTGTCTATCCATGCATCTGAGCAAGACCATGTCATAATTTCTCTTGTACAACACATTTTCACTGAGGAAGAAACTGCCATCTAATCTTCTCAATGTCTTTCTATCTTTATTTGAAGCACCAATCGGGTATTCATGAGTCTGAAGAAAATGCTTGATATCATAATACCAAGGTTTTTCATTTGCTACCTCCTCTATTGTAAACACATGAGCGGGCCTATCCAGTCGTCAAACTTCAATTCGAGGTATATCATTCTAAGCATTTACTTGATACATAGAATCTGGAGTTGCCAGAGCATCCTCCATTTGATTTTCATCTCTAGGAATGTGATGGAATTCAACTCTATTAAAGAAGGGTAGCAATATTCTAGCATAATCTTTGTAAGGGATTAAGTCGGGGTGACGAGTATCCCACTCTCCTTTAATCTGATTTATTACCAAAGCTGAATCGCCATACACATCTAAAATTTTAATTCTGAGATCAATAGCTTCCTCGAGACCCATGATGCAAGCCTCATATTCTGCCATATTATTAGTACAATCAAATGTTAACCTTACAATAAAAGGGATATGTGATCCATGTGCAATGATGATCTTAACACCAATTCCTTTACCATAAGAATTCACAGCTCCATCAAATATCAAACCCCCGCGAGATTCAGGATCAGGACCTTCCTCAGGCAATGGTTCATCACAATCTTTCACTTTCAAAAACATCACATCCTTATCGGGGAAATCATACTTCACAGACTGATAATCATCAACTGGTTGGTGACCAAGATAATCTTCCAACATGCTGCTCTTAATAGCTTTTTGAGTGCAGTATTCGATGTCATATTCTGATAACAGCATCTGCCAGCGGGAAATTATCCCAGTAAGAGCAGGCTTTTCAAAAATGTACTTGATTAGATCCATTTTAGAGATCAACCAAGTAGTGTGATTCAACATATACTGCCGCAAACATTTTGCCGCCCAGGCCAGAGCACAACACGTCTTTTCCATCATGGAATACCGTGACTCACAATCGGTAAACTTTTTACCGAGATAATAAATGGCATACTCTTTCTTCCCCGTTTCATCTTGTTGTCTCAGAATACAGCCCATGGAATTATCTAACACTCTCAGATACATAATCAACGGTCTTCCTTCAATAGGAGGGAGCAAGATAGGAGGTTCAAGCAGATATTCTTTAATAATTTCAAATGCCCTTTGGCAGTCATCCGTCCACACACAACTTTGATCTTTCTTTAAAAACTTAAAGATTGGTTCACACGTTGCAGTCATGTGAGAAATGAATCTGGAAACATAATTCAAACGCCTGAGGAACCCTCTGACTTGCTTTTCAGTTCTCGGTGCTAGCATCTCTTGAATTGCTTTGACTTTATCAGGGTCAACTTCGATTCCTTTCTGGCTAACAATGAAACCCAAAAATTTCCCTGATCGAACACTGAAGGTACATTTATTTGGATTTAAGCGGAGACGATACTTCCTCAAACGCTGAAACAACTTCAACAAATCTTTTACATGCCCTTCTTCAGTCTGGGATTTAGCAATCATATCATCAACATATACCTTGATTTCCTTGTGCATCAGATCACGGAATAGGGTTGTCATAGCCCTCCGGTACGTTGCACCAACGTTCTTTAACCCGAAGGGCATCACTCTGTAACAGAATGTTCCCCAGGGTGTGATAAACATTGTTTTTTCCATGTCCCCTGGAGCCATTCTTATTTGATTATACCGAGAAAATCCATCCATGAACGAGAAAACTTTAAATTTTGTTGTGCTATCCACTAACATATCAATGTGCCGCTATGGAAAATCATCTTTTGGACTAGCTTTATTTAGATCTCTGTAATCTACGCACACGCAGACTTTTCTATCTTTCTTCGGTAATGGGACAATATTGGCAATCCATTGAGGGTACACTGATGTCACAAGAAAGTCGACATTAATATTGTCACAAGAAAGTCGGTATTAATATGTTTTAGAACTTCTTTGATCTTCACTGCCATATCTGGATGAGTTCTTCTTAACTTCAGTTTGATTGGCGGTGACTCTGGCTTCAACGGTAAATGGTGCTCTACAATATATGTATTTAGACCAGGCATATCTTGATAAGACCAAGCAAACATATCCACATACTCTTTCAGTAACTCAATCAACCTGCTCTTTACATCAGGATGCAGTAACACTCCAATCTTGACTTCCTTCGGATCTTCTTCTGAACCTAAATTGATTACTTCCAATGGCTCTTTATATGGCTGAATGGCATTTTCCTCGTGCTCAAGCAACCGTGAGACCTCTTCTAGAATCTCATCATAGACTTCTTCTTCGACCCCATACACAGGACATTCAAAGTTGGGATATGGTGCAGGGTCATTAAATTCAACGAGTTTTTTAATTAATCTGCACATATGATTTATGATTGTTTTTAGAAACTGACACATATAACAAGTGTTCATGCAGATTGAATTTTAGTTATTATTTATTTTGAAAGGTTTTTTCTGATTACCATTTTCCAAGAAAAAATAAAAAAATAAAAACACAATATGGGAAATAAAGACAACTTGTATTATTGAGTTTAAAAATCACAGCAAACAGATAAGCCCATACAATATTAATACTTCCACCTTGGGCATAGTGAAAGCTTTTCAAAAAGATTAACAACACAAATTACTTTGAAACATGTATGCAAGGGGGAACGTCAATGGTGATCGAGTTCTGAACCCTAACTTCGTGCGTCACATAATTTGGCATTTCCGGCTCTGCTTCATCTTCCACAAAGGCGTTAATCCCAGAAACAGTTGGATGAAGATAACCTCCGCTACAGAAGACATCTTGATAGTTTCCTGCAGAAGACTTTGGCTTCATGCTCTTACCTTTGTTATTCTTCAAAGAGAACCCCAAGCCAACTCTATTCTTGTTTACAGGTGGGTCCACAATCTGTCACCATACCTCACTATGACCATTACGCACAACTTGTTGCACATCCTTAAGCGAAACCATGGAATTATCATTTTCCCTTATGTTGTCAATGGATAAATCTTGGAACTGGGTTCCAATAGTAGCTTCATCCTCCTCCACAATGCTGAAAGAAGATAAATGAGATATCAATAATGCTTGTTCTCCATTTATAATAACCACTTTTCCTTCACGTATAAACTTTAGCTTCTGGTGTAAAGTTGAAGTGACAGCTCCTGCCTCATGTATCCATGGTCGTCCCAACAAACATCTGTAAGCGGGTATAATATCCATGACCTGGAAAGTAATCTAAAACAAATGTGGGCCTATATGAATAGGCAAGTCCACTTCACCAATAACAGATTTCCTTGATCCATCAATCGCTTTCACAATAATGCCACTTGGGCGCATGGGTGTTCCTTGGTACTTCAACTTCATAAGCGTTCTCCTTGGTATAACGTTCAACGCGGATCCATTATCAATCAGCACATTGGATAATGAATCATTCTTGCAGTTCATAGAGATATGGAGGGCCAGGTTGTGATTCCTTCCTTCATCTGGCAATTCATCATCGCGGAAACTCAGGTTATTACATGACGTAATGTTCCCTACTATAGTGTTAAATTAGTCTATAGGCATGTCACTTTCCATGAAAGCTTGGTCCAATACCCTCATCAAAGATTATATGTGGGCAGAGGAGTTCATCAATAAAGCCAAGATAGATATTTTTAAAGGAGTCTGCAGTAGCTGATCTATAATTCTGTAGTCGCTCATCTTGATTATCTTTAAAATATCATCCACTTCTTTCTCTAACATAGTTCAACTAGATTCACCCGTAACCTTCTTGGGTTCAACATTCTCAGCAATTTTCTTTCCAACGCTAACATCTCCACGAACAACCGGTGTAAAAACATGACCGCTGTGGGTCACTCTGCTAGTCTCAGCAATATTTCCAACATCAGGCATTGGCTGGATGGGAACTTCCACACCATTTTCTAAGATCGTAGTGTTATATTTGTAAGGTACAACCTTATATGACTTGTAGGGGACAGGACCCGACAAACTAATCACCAATGGGGTAATAGCTGGCTTGGTATGATATTCAACTTCAAAATGGGCGGATGCACCAAATAAGGCACAATAATGTTTACTCCTTCTTCAACATAATCAGTCATTATGGAGTCATCTCTGGAAAATAAATCTTCATCCTAGGAAAAGAACTCATTTGCAGAGGCATATTCATCATTCGACTCTTCTTCAGCCAAACAAACTTTAATCACATCAACTTCATGGTAATCATCCCTTTGACCTGTAACCTTGATAGTTCCATTATCCAACAACAACTGAATACCTTTCTGCACAATTGAACATCCTCGGGAGTCTTGGCAGCAAATTCGGCAAGATCCATACTGATGTTCCACTTTACCAAACATGTGGAAAAAAGTAGCATGCAATTGTATAAGATCTTCATTCATATACTCCACATCAAAAATTCTTAACTCTCCAGGACATCCAGAAACCATGTTCACTTCCTCTTCATACTCTGCCCTAGGACTAATTATGTGGATGAGGCCCTCATCCATCATCTCCTGTAAATCGGCCTTTATCTTGTCACAACCATGTATATTTGTACTGCAAGTAGCACAACCAGCACGGTCATGCGTATAGTAGCTAAATTCACAGAGGTCTGCATGAATTTTCCCAAAATATCCTCTAACCAGATTAATATTAAAAATCCGGAAGTCACCTGGACAACCAGCTACCATATTCACAGCATTCGCTCCTCCGTGCTTGGGCAGAGGATTGTCTTTCACATTAGGGCCCACATCCTTGAAAGATAGAATACCAGACTTCACCAATTTCTTCACATCTATCTTCAAAGGATAGCAATTCTCAACATTATGCCCTGGTGCTCCCTGATGAAAAGCACATGTTTGGTCTGCTTTGTAATACTAAGGCAATGGTGATGGTACAACGGGAGATGGTCGGGTTTGAACCGACTTATTTTGAATTAACACCGGGAGTAACTCTGTATAACTCATAGGGATAGGGTCATAACTCCCCCTTCTCTGATTATACCCTTGATTCCCCTACTGGGATGGTCTCTGATAAGCAACGGTGGTTGGAGATACACGAACAACTGGAGTAACTGAGGCGACTTGCTGATGACACTGATAATTTCTTCTAGGAGGATTAACTCTCTTCTCTTGCATAACATCATTTGTATCCCCTTCCTTTTTCTTGGTAACCCCATAAGATGGCTTCTTCGCACCTCCATATCCTTCACTCTACGTTAAACGACCCTCTATTACAGCCTATTCTAAGCAGATACCCATGCCTACCATTTCAGTAAAGTCACTTGGCGCGCTTGCTACAATCCTTTCATAGTAGAAAGAACCCAGAGTTTTCAAGAAAATCTTAGTCATCTCCTTCTTTTCCATGGGAGGAATCACTTGGGCGGCTACCTCACGCAATTTCTGTGCATATTCTTTGAATGATTCCCTGTCTTTCTGAACCATGGCCCTGAGTTGATCACGGTCAGGCGCCATGTCCACATTGTATTTGTATTTTCTGATAAATGCTTCTCCCAATTCATTAAAAGTATGAATATTGACGCTATCCAAACTCATATACCACTTCAGTGCAGCACCAGTCAAACTATCCTGAAAAAAGTGAATTAATAAACGCTGATCATCAGTGTGGGTAGACATTCTTCTTACATACATCACCAGATGAGCACGAGGGCAAGTGTTGCCCTTGTACTTCTCGAACTCCGGGACTTTAAACTTTGCAGGTATCTTAACATTAGGGACCAAACATAATTCATTCACATTCTGCCCGAATAACTCTATTCCCCTGAGGGCCTTCATCTCCCTCTTCATCTTGTCAAATTGTTCTTGAAAATCATTCATTTTGTCATAAATACCCAAGTCTTCACTTCGTGGAGGAAAAGGATGACACACATCATCAGTAACAAATGGAACCAAATTCACCGAAGAAGGTGCAGCAGGAACATGCACCACAAGAGGTGCAGAAGTAACAGTAGTCTGAACAACTCGAGCTTCTTGAGGACCAAGATTGAAACCTTCAGGTGCAAAATTCTCTGGAATTCCACATGGATAACCTTGAGGCATGCGATTCTGAATAACAACTGGGGTAGAGGACACAGGAATAGTCGGAGCTTCAGTAGTAGCCCTTGCTTATTGAGGTTGAACACTCGATGGCTAATTCTGAGCAGCCACCAGAGATTCCATCAGATCAGTAAGATTGGTCATGCTGGCCTTCAAAGCAGAAACCTCCTCGTGCAACTCGCAATTATCTTGTTCTAAGTTGTCCATCTTCCTTCTGAAATTAGCCCGAGTGTTGTAGTGGTGAGTCAACTTGCTGAACAAAGTAAAGAAGCTTGGTAAGACACCTGGATATGCATAACAAATGCAAGAAATGTGTGTAATATGATGCATGATATGTGGTGCACGTGATTCATTTTTATTATTAATATTTCAAGGGACTTAAAGATTTATAGACACATTGCAAATATCAAAGTAATAACACATTTGAAATACTGAAAATTCTTATTATAATAACTTCAAAATAGGTTACAAGTCTCAACAATCCCAAGTACAAGATGAAAATAAAGTCTAAAACCCTGAGAAGTAAAGCTTCCAGAGATCACTCTATGCGCTGGCGCTTCCCTGTAAGCTTGGAAATCTGAGCCTTCAACCTCTGGTTTTCTTCCGCATACCTGGTGGCAACCTCCTTCCAATCTCCTGAATCAGGAAGTGAGTAACTAGCATCTGACTGAGGCTTAGGAGAAAATAAATCCCCTTGCCTCTCCATGGTCTCTATCGCTCGACTCTTAAGGATCTCAATCAAGTCGTCTTTGTCCTTCAAGTCTTCTCTATAGGAAATATCTAAAGTTTGGGCCTTATTCTTCCAAGCATCCTTTTCCTACTGCATCTTGACCAAAGTAAGCTGTAGCTCTTCTATATAATCCAATAAGGGAGGAGTGGTCTTCACAAACAAATCAGGCATATGTGTTTCCCGGGAATACGACATCTTCAATTGAATAACTCTCGCTTGGACCCACTGAAGACATGGCTCCAAAGAAATAGCCCCCATAGGTCCCAAGTCTTTCCTACTCTTCTTATGAATGTGGCGCCAGGCCTTCGCAATCTGCTCCCTTGCTTCCTTATGGTCTTATCCTTCCTTCAGAAAGAAACTACCCAAAATAATACTATTTGGTTTATCCCTCATCGGATAACCAAGTTGTCGTCGTGCAAGAACAGGGTTATACTTAATTCCTCCCTTTGTACCAAGAAGAGGTACATTGGGGAAACTACCACAACTGTCAACAATATCTATATCCTTGTAAGCTCGATGATACCAATCAATATCTGAGTGAGTAAGTGCCATGATCTTAGGATCCCATCGGGGTTTCTTCCTGACATCCCAAAAAGCATCAGATTGAGGCATGTGAGAGAAAAATTACCGGTACAACAAAGGCGTGCAACAGATAATCAACCACCCATGATAAGAATTCCGAAGATGAATAGAATAATAAGCATCACCCAACAATGTAGGAACTGGGTTTCCAATCATGAAGATCCTGATAGCATTAACATCAACAAACTTATCAACATTAGGAAATAAAAATAACCCGTAAGCAAGTAGAGCAAAGATGGCCTCAAAAGCGGCTGTACTCTTCATCCTGGAAAAGTAACGAGCTTTCTCCAATAAGAACTGGGCTGGTAATCCTCTAATACCTCCTTTAGTATTCATAAGGGCTTCCACCTCAGACTTCCCCAGATGGATCAAAGTAGCAATCTCATGTGGTTTTGGCTCACCCTCCAAACCAGTAAAAGGAACAAGATCGGTAATAGGTAAATCCAGCAGATAAGAATACTCGTTTAGTGTAGGCATCAACTGATAATCGGGGAAAGTAAAGCAATGATACATCAGATCATAGAACTGGACCAAGGTCGAGAGAAGACCCTCCTTCATCCTAAGCTTCATAAGAGGAATGATGGATCCATGCTTCTTCCGAAAGTCTGCAGGACACTCAATCTCCGGAATTAGACCGATCAACTCATCTATATTGGGATCCTTGAAACTGTATTTTCCAGTCTTTCGTTTTCTAGAATCCATGGTCAAAAATACCTGAGATATTCACAAATGGTCAACTTTCAAGTCCCTCGAAATAAAATTTCTTTAAAAGATGCTTATGAGTGCATGGATGCATGATGAAACAATCACACACAAAATCACACATATAGGGTTCATAGGTTCAACGTCACGAGCATGAGGTCGAAGGTACTGCCCATAAGGTATAGTATAAAAGTTATCACCTTCCAAACAAGGTTCTAGAGGTTCCCAGAGTCTACATCCTTCCTTCGGATATTACCAACTTCCCGATTAACTTGGTAATTAGTAATATTCTTAAGAAAAACTCATATGAGCGTAGTATCACGTGACAACTATTTCCAGATTACTCTGTCATAGCTTCCGCACTACACCTAAAAGGACAAGATGGGTTAGGTATTCAATGATCCTCAGTTTCAGCAGGCTCCCAGGTCGAAAGAAGTACATCTTCTCGATTACTCGGTAAACGACACTACAGTCAAAGGGGCCTCCACTGAGTGGGGGATCTCATGCCTCCTTTTTTGGGATTACTCCCTCAAAGTTAACATGACTATACCGCATGTCCTATCTTAAAGTTTTCCCAAGTCCGAGTATAAGACTTATAAGTAATCACCAAGCACCCTGAAAACCAGGAAAATCTAGACAAACATATATACACCATATAACACATAAATATCACATATACATATATAAAAAAAGATAGGCTCAACCCACTTAGGGATGGACCAGCAAGAGGTCAATCTTTCCCCAGTGAAGTCGCCATTTTTTCTATAGGGGTAGAAATGTTTAAGACTAAGCCATTGGATTGACTAGACTTATACAGATCAAAATGAAAATCGCCACCGCACTTTATTATTTCCAAAGGAATGGGAAAAGAGCGAGTAACCCAAAAAGAGGGGGAAAGATTCAAGGTAAGGGGGTTGGTTATGCAAAGGGAAGGTATTAGCACCCTAAACATCTACGGTACTCCGCAGGAACCTCTTTGTAAAATCTGTATATTTTGGCTATAAAATATTGTATAAAAATGGATGGTGGAGGTGAGAAAAGAAGTATTTTTTATGATTTTTGTACCCACCACAATTGCAAACCTTTAGTGCCTACGTACCACCTTTCATGTAATAGGGGATCGGGATACACGTAGTTTACCTTTGAAAACTTTAAAACACAAGTGTGTTGGTTGTTTTTATGAGATAAGGCATCATCGTCATTGTCCGTATGGAAAAACATACTTACTACCCACAATCATGAGAAAGGAGAATTTGCATCATCTCAAAGTGGAGGATATGGCTTGGATTTTAAAATCAAAAATTCCTCACTCAACACCCAAGTGGAAAATATCTCTCTTTACTACATATTGTAGAAGTATAGTTGTTTGCATCACTATAAGGATTGACAAGAGTCTAATCTTTTGAGAAAGGTTTTAAAATAAAAAGCCAAAGTGGCAAAATGGTTTGAAATTAGATTGATTGATTTTTAGTCTTCTCAAAAAAAAAAGTCAAGGTATTATTAAGTTGATTGAAGTTTATTTATGAAAAGGTTTTGAAAATGCATGGACCTAAGTCCAAGTTTATTATGGAAGTGGTTCAAGTTTAAAAGAAACAAGAAGAGTTTTCAAACAGGAGGAGGAAGATTTTTGAAATTAAAGAAGATGGGAGGAGAAGAAGAGACTATCCTAAAGCATAAGGTAAAAGCTAGGGACAGGAACCATCTAACCAACAAGAAGCCAATACTTGACATTATTAGCCAAGATAGAATTCCCATTCTATGGATTGAAACCAAGCAAGCAAAGATACTAAAATTCTTATGAGAATAAAATTTCAAGTGTATTAAGTCTTCACAAAAACTGGGCAGAGTATCGACTGTACACGGGTGAATTCCAGATTACAAACAAAGTATGTAATCACAATAACCTGCACACCAAACAAACAAACAACCCAATGTCTTGAGGTAAACCTCAAGAACTCCAGACAAAATATCCATCAAGGTCACAAGGTCTCCAACATAGGCCAAGGTTTATATTCCTAAGTCCAAGAAGTCCAATACTCCATAATGCCAAGGATAGTAACCAAATAGTCCATGTATCATTAAAGATTTTTATGGTTCATGTTGATTATTAAGTGTCTTAGAAGAGAAAAGAAAAGCTCAAGTGAGCAAAATAAAAACGACATGAAATATAATGCTTAAAGTAAATGGTACATAAAGCACAAAAATAAAAGGGCATAAAATAAAAACAATTTAATAATTAGTGGTTAGTTGGATGACCATCTTGAAATTTTCATTTGGAACTCATTAGAGGATTGGTAGAACCAAAGCCTCCATACAACAAGTTTCATTTGCTTTTTGTCAAGTATATCATCTATTTGGAATCCTTAAAAGTACCATTTAATGATCAACGATGTTTAAGTGATATGCGTTGACCAAAAGTGTTGTAGCTCCATTAGAGGATTGGTAGAACCAAAGTCTCTACACAATGAATCTCAAGGTTATTGGATCAAAGAGATCAAATTAACATACTTGGGCTTGCAAACATAGGTTTGGGCCACGAATGATCATTTATTCGAATCGGGACAAAATTTAACGCTATGTTAAGCAATCGTAAGTAGATTTATGTAGAAGTCGCACGTATTTTGAGGTCGGTCAATAGCAATCTATGCACCATTTGTTTTGAGACATGATATAGAGATCATGCTCCAATAACACTTAGTGCAATAAGAAAGGGATAAGATGAAGAGGGGTGGGAAAGAACATATAAACCACATTTGAATTAAATTTTAATTAAACTATTATTTAAATCATTCATCCATTTTTATGGAGTTAGACTCAACACCATGGATCCAATAATGTTAACAAAGTTTATAATCAAAAATTTAACCTAAGATCAGCCAGAAAATAATCACAAAATAATATTGCATTTAGTATACACATTAAAAAAAGTTTTAAAATTTTTTTAAAAGAGAAAAATATCAACTATATTCAAATTAATCAAGAAATAAAAAGTAAGACCATTGAAAAATCAGAAATGAACTAAAATAATTTTATAAAATTTTTGGTAATTTTTTAAAGTCAGAAACTATTTTTAAAATTAAAAGAAATGAGTAACATGAACCAAAAATGATAAAAAATACCAAAGTCAGAAATAAAAAATGAATGAGGTCACAAATATTTGTCACAATACCATTAAATCATTCCATAATTTTTTCAGAATTAAAAAATGCATAAAATTATTTTTAAACATTTAAAACAAATCAAATAAAGTGAAAATTTATAAAAAATATCAAAACACAAAATAAAATTTTGAAAAAAATGAAAATCAGAAAGAGAAAAATCAAAAATATTTTTCATAATTTTTTCATATTTTTTGGACTAAAAATGAATTTTCTATAATTTTTTGAAATTTAAAATAATTAAATATAAAAATCTGAAAAGAAAAATAAAGTAAAAAATTTGTGGACCATTGGATGAGAGCCAAAACGCGTTAGTAATCAAATCCAAGGGATCTAACGCGCTGTGCATATCATGGTCATTAGTGAATAAAGCACTGAATCAAATATAAATCAAAAATTCAAAAAAATACAAATGGGTTGTTTCATTGGTTGAAGGATGACATGTTGGTCATCTTCAACCTCCAGCCAGTCCCAAAACCAGGTTGCTCAATTTGTAAAATTAGAGCACGAGACCTATTCCATTCGCTTCGTCTCTTTAAGACGAAGACAACCACACCTTCGCGATAAATTTATATAAATTGTAGCTTAAGCAATTTGGAAAGAAATTTTTGAAAATGGATTTGAAATTTCATGGTTAAAACAAGTTTCCAGATAAAAGTAAGTGTTGCAACTAGAACCAGGGCAATGAGAGCATCACAATGATATCAAAGTTTTGAAAAATTGATGGAGAAATCTACCTATTGAAGTTGAGTTGCAAAACTCTGAAACTGGACTTCTATGGAGTAATATAGGGCACGATTCTTGAAGGTGATTATATGGTTAGCTTCAGGGAAGATCAAGGAAGGTAAATTGATAGAAAAATTGGATTAAAAAAGGCTTGAAAACAGATTTCAGAGTTGCAGAAATTTAAGTTATGGAACAAGTTTGGTAGGGTGATTCTGGCTATCCAAGCTTTAGGAAATGAATAGGGGATGACCCTCTATTTATAGGAGAATGAATGGGATCCTCAAGCATGTGAAATGATGAGGTTTGGAGGGAAATCATGAGGGGTCTACAGCATGAACAAAGTGTGACTTGTTTAGCATCAAAACGCAGCCAAATCGTGCGTTTTATGATGCTAAACACCTTTGGAAAGTTGCTAAACATGATTAGAAGAAAACATGCGTGGGAAACTTGTGATTAGAAGCCAAAACAAAGATTTCAAAATCTGACTTGTGATGAAACCTCAGTTTCAAGCTGCCAATTTCAAAACAATGGCATTTTCAGCTTAAGGGGTCTTAGAGCACGATTCTTGATGCTTTAGAAAGATGATGTTACAAGATTTGCAATGGAAAAATAAGTAAATCAAATGAATGCTTGATCTAAAAGTTTCATTGAGTCAAAGTTGGAGAAAAAGGGTTGACTTTCCACACTTAGAAAAATTTCAAATTTTTCTTCAAAAGTGGCCTATAATGTTTTGCATCTAAACATGGCCTTCCACTTGGAATTTTCTCTTGACCAAAGAAGATGGCATGAAATAGACCTCTTAAATGACACTTTGAAACTTGAACAATTCAAAATCTCCAAAAATTGAGAGAGTTATGAATTGTTGAAGTTGGCAAAAAATCATGACATGACCTATAATCTTTTGTATCCTTAGGGAATCTTCCATCCATTTTCTCACTTTTGACATAAAAGAAGGGATAAAGTTCACATCCTCAAGAGAATTATGGAAAAATATTGGGCCCAAGGTGATAAAAATTGACCAAGTTATGATCTTTTGAAGTCACACATGAGAAAATGAGGGTTCATCTGGAGGACTTGTAATCTTTCTTCATCATCAAGTTTCTTCCACATGAAAACTCCTTGAAACTTTTGAAGTGATTTGTTAATATCCATTTTAAGAGAAGTATGTATTTGGAATCACTCAAAAATACCAAAATATGAGCAAGATATACTTCTTTGAAGTTTAAAATCCTAGCTCCTAGATCAAGCAAAATGTTTTGAGGAACCTTGACAAATTTGAACCACCTTCTTGTACCAACACTATTGCTTTGTAAATAGAAGTAATTTAGGATGAAAATTAGAATTCATAGCCACCAAAACCACTTCCATATCTTGAGAATTGAGAGAAATATGCACTTGTGACCAATAGGAACAAGACCTTGTCCAACCATGACAACTTCTTCAATCAACCCCTTGTAGTTTTGAATCAATCTTGATGACTTGGAAATGTAGTGAACCAAAATAACCTTGCCATGCCATCCCTTCCAAAATAACTCCAATGGTGAGGTTTGTACTTCTCAAGCTTTATTGACTAGGTCATGGAAATAAGCTCATGAACCCAAGGAGCAACTTGCTAAGCCTTATTGCCTTTACCTACTTTATTAACAAGTAAGACAAACCAACATTGAATTTTATTAATTAAAAGAAGAATCAAGACAAAATATTCATGAACACAAAAGAAAACAAGTCAAGGTGCTTGGTGATTCCTCAAAAGGCAAAGCTAAAGATAGGGGGAGAACCAAAAGCCCTAATGTGATCTTGTTGTGATTGGATCAACATGGTATGATGAGAGGATCTTAGGGGGGAAAAATTGGGGTACAACAGGACCAACCAAGGGTACAATTGTGCTCAGGAGGTTAAGACCATTCAATCCATGGCCTCACCATGAATTTACCATGTGTGTATTCGTTGTTTTTTGTTTGCAGGTGCTACAGTGACAGACAAAAGCTGTCACTATAGGTCCAAGGATAAGACGACGGACAAAGGAGGAAGATGAATGTGTGGAAGACTCTTACAGGGGCATTAAAATCAGCGCGCGTGTTTTTCATTTTTTCCAATATTAACTATTTTTTGTATATTATATTATTAATTGAGTTTAGGTAACGAATGACATGTTGGTTCAGTTGGCAGGGAAGCGTATATATGATGGAGAGGACTTGGGTTCGACTCTCGGGTCCGGCATATTATTTTTCCAACGTTTGTTAACTAGAAATCCAATGCACGCTATCCACGCCAGTCAAGCATGTGCCTCCAGATCACCACCACTGGATCTTGATTGATCCAGATCAGAAGGCCATCAAAGCAGATGCACCATGAGCCATCATAGGCGCTCCCCACTGAATCCCAGCGCCAATTCTGATTTGGGCCAAAACATTTTGATAACAACACCCCCCTTATTTTACTATTCAGCCTGGCCCATTTCTTTTGTGTTTTTAGTTCTTTTAATTTATTAATTTTAAAATAATTTTTTATTTAATTATAAAATCATATAAAATTTAGGATTTAGTTTTTTTTAATAATTAATTTTGAATTCAATTAATTAATTAAACTTTAACCTCTTTTTTAATTAAAATGAAATATAATTAGGATTAATTTTATTTATATCATCTCTTTTTATTTAAAAAAATATATAATCCAAAAATATTAGAATTAGGATCTATTTCATTCAACTTTTATTTTCTTAATTAAAATTAAACTTAGAATTAATTATTCTCTTAGCAAAAAAACCAAAAAAAAAAGATTTTCTTATTTATTTTTCAGTTATTAGGTTTTTTAGACGTAATATTTCATTTGCGCGCATTATTTTCATTCTCATATTTTATATAAATATTGTAACTGCTTATGGTTGTAATAATTTAGGATTTAAATTTCCGCACTTTTAATTCTGCACTTTACTTTTCGTCCATTATTATGTATCTACACCAAAGCTCTGTAATAGTTGTAGGACTTTATTTCTCGCTTTTACATTCTTATTTTCTTGTATACAATTGCTAGTAAGTAGGTGTTCATGACAAGATTAATCAAATCAATCCTTAGATCACTAACATAAGATAAATATCTGAAAATTGAACACATTCCTCACACTTGCACTCTTAGGGTATACCTCACTTGCTTACCTCGGAAAATATGGTCATGTCCCTCGAACGTAGGGATATCTTAGCAAAGACCCTCAATCTAAAAGTCATCATAAAGATCATGGTCCCTAAACGTCCCTCGAGTTGCCTACGGGAAAATGATCTTGTCCCTCGATGTTGCCTATATGATGACAGCCCCTTCAAAATGCTAAGATATCCTTACCTATTGTCTTCAATGACCATAACATCCCTTTCGACAGTCCCTCAACATCCGACGATAGGGCTACCTACTCACTAATAGTAGGATAACACTATCTAAAGGAAAAGAGGAAAATAACATCCTTTTTCGAGTAGGTAGATAATTTTTAGATACTTGCTCAAACTTGAACTTTTTCACACTTACACACTTTTCAAAGAACTATTTAAAAAAAATGCTTTATCACACTCTTGAGGACTGATACAAGAGTTACCATAAAGCCAAACAAAATCTTTCAAAACACATAAACACAAACAATTTCAAAAATGAGCAAGTACCTAAGAGCCTGTGGAAAACCACGGATGTAAAGGGTGTTATTACCTTACCTTTCCATAATCTACCCCCATTACTTAGAAAATCTCGAAAAAGGTATTTTTTTGTTCTGTTCACCCTTTCCTTTATTGGATAAAATAAAAGTCGGTGGCGACTCTTGCTTACCGCGACATTTGCGAATACAAAATGCAAGCCAGTATTAAACAGTCGGTTCTGCCACCGTATCACACTACCCTTTCTCTTTGATGATTTTTATTCGCCTTAGCTTTTTCAGCCTTAAGGCGTTCTGCCTGTCAAACTCTATTGGCCAATTGGGCCATATCTCTCAGGTATTGGGTATCTAATTTCTTCCTAATGAAATAATCTAGACCCCCTGCAGCCATTTCAACCAACTCATGTTCAGGAACTTGTGTAAAGCATCTGGCTTTGAGCAGTCAAAATCTGTTCAGATACTCATCAAATGGCTCAATGAATCTCCTCCTCACACTAGCAAGTTCCTTCAGACTTATTTTGGTCTTCCCATATAGAATTGTCCATGGAACAATATTTCCAACTGATTCCAATTGTAAATTGAATTGACCAGGAGTGTGGTAAACCAAGTGAAGGAATTTTTGGTTAAGGAACTTGGGAAATACTTAATCCTAAGATTCTAATTTTTGAGATTTCCCCATCCTCTATCAAATACCTTGCCACATGTTCGACAGTGGACTCTGTCGTATCCCCTGAAAACATGGTGAACTTTGGAAATTTCCACCTAGGGGGTAAATCTGATTGCAAGATATAATATGACAATGGAGATGTAAAGTTTTCCCTATGAAAGCCAATGTTCACTCTATTCTGTGCCATTATTCTTTCGACCATGGTTGTCAAGTTATTCTCTGCTGCATGGTTGTGGTGTCGAACCTGTTGTATTACCTCATCAGCATTTTGGTTTCTATTACCACAACTGCACCTTGTTCGACAACTCTTGGGATTTGTGGGGCAACTCTGGGTACTTTGACCCTAGGTTGTTCGACCTCCACTCTATGGTTCATCCACTCTGGCTGTGGATTCTGGTTAATGGTCATGTCATCTTCTAAGACCACACCCTGATTTTCTCTCATCAGCTTTATTTGGAGGTGTCGAATAGGTTGAGGAACCCAAAAAATTCGGCCATGCGCGCCATTTGTGATGCCATTTGCTGATTCGACTGAGTGGTATTTTATATCAGAGGGTTAAGTACTGAACTCAAGGTTTGTGCCAACATCTGCACCATGTCATGGTTACTCTCATCCATTTGTTGCCTCAAAATTGTTGCAGAAGCATTTTTGAGGCTTGGCATTATATGGGACGTCCCTCCTAAGAGTTGGTTTCTACCCAGATTTTCCATACCAGTTCCAGATCCCTGCAATGGAGAAGATGCACTCACCCAAGATTCTGAAAATGTGGATGAGGCGTTCATAAGGCTTGCCATTTCAGTAGTTGGCATGCCATAGGGTTGGTCTCGACCCATCCAGGCTGTCAAAAATCCTGGAGGGACATAAGGTCGAACTCTAGGATTTCCCCTTGGTAGGGGTGTTCCTTGTGGACCCCTAGGACCCACATAAGAAAGTATTGGTCCTATTTGTGCAACTGCTAATGCTAGTGTCGAACCAACTGTTGATGGTACAGGTTCACTAACTGTTGGTATAACGACTATTCCTGCGGGAATTGGTGGAGGCACTTCTCCACTACTTGGAGGATTATGATTAGCCATTCTCCTATTTCTTCTCCTAGGTGTGTACTCTCTGGTGGTTGTTTTACCACTTCTTAAAAACATACAACACTTTTGAGAGAAAGGATATTACGTAGAGCATGAATGATAAAAACTGTTTATATCAAAGTTTTGTAAAAAAACAAGAGCTTAGCAATGTCCCATCAGGTTTGCCAATTTGTTTACCGTGAAAATTGGTAAACAACCACTGATCTTCCAAAAAGCTTATTTTGGTTACTTGAAGGATCGATCAGTTTGATCCTAGGACATATGCTAAGTGTTTTTGGGGTTTGATAAGAAGTCTTAATGCTGTTTATGAACAGGTTCGACAGGATACTAAGAATAAAGGCTAAATGAAGGTAAAAACTTGATAAAAACGCAAGTAAAGTGCAGGATAAAGTAAATTTACAGTAATTTAAAAGGCTGTAATGGTAAAGTCTGCATAGAAATGTTAAATGGCAAGGATTGTAAAGAAATGTAAATACTTTGATTGCAAAAAAGTATGGTGATTCAAACGTAGATTCTCAATATTCTTTCTCTCACAGCGGGTACTTGAATAAAATTGAGTGACTTGTACCATGAGTTGAACACCCCAAATTTTACACAAAATTCCTATATTTATAATAGTAATAAGTAACTGTCGAACAGTTTCTTCGTTCCAAGATGAAGACAAGTGTCCTTTGCATGCTCTTCGACCCCTATCTTCACGCCATGTTGCTTTTCCTAACTACCAAATGAACTGCTTTTCCCTCCTTTCTTCAAATTCAAATCCACTTGTTGTTGATACAAGATCCTCTCGGTCGAAGACTGTCTTTAACTTAGAAAGTTCTCTAAGCGTTTCCTCCTTTTTAGAAAGGATGACTTCGACACAACTCCTTTCATAGGCTCTTTTGTTGAAGTGTCTTCAGCTTAGATTTCTTCAATCTATTTTTATCCAATAAGGCCAATATGTGTGAGTGTCGAATTTAGGAGCTAACAGTAATATGATGTATGCATGCGAAATATTATTGAAGCATATCTTTGTCTGGGGAAAATAAATCCTTGACAAATGTTAGGGAGTTTTGGGAAGCTAAGTCTCAGATTGATGTTGAGGATGAAGAGTATATGTCTCTTCAAACCTTGTTTAAAGTGTTTTCGTTGGGATTCCTACTTTATTGTTTGAGGAGAACTCCGCTGGGGAATATTGATTTTGGCTCTTTGCTCGAGGAAACTCTGTCGGGAAAAGTTGATTTCTACTTGGGGAAAAGAATTCACGTGTGGTCCATTACTCTACTGGGGAATTATTCTTGACCGGGGAGAATGAAGGTTACCTGTTATCTGGTCAAAATCCAGGCTTCATAGCAATTTGTTGGGGGATAATAAAGTTGATTGTTATCTGGTCGTATTCCAGGCTTCGCAGTAACTTATCGGGGAAGATGTAATTAACTGTTATCTGGTCGGATTCCAGGCTTCGCAGAAAAATGAAGTTAATTATTACCTGGTCGGATTCCAGGCTTCACAACAACTTTAGATGGGGTTAATTTTTATCTGGTTGGATTATAGGCTTCACAGCAACTTCTTGGGAGAATGAAGTTAATTGTTATCTGGTCGGATTCCAGGCTTCACAACAACTTATTAAAGTCAACTGTTATCTGGTCGGATTCTAGGCTTCGCAGTAACTTACTGAATTTAATTGTTATTTGGTCGGATTCTAGGCTTCACAACCAATTTCTAAGGTTAATGAAGTTAATTACTATCTAGTCGGATTCCAGGCTTCGCAACAACTTACTGTAGTTAAACTGTTATCTGGTTGGATTCCAGGCTTCATAGTAATTTTTTGAGGTTAACTATTATCTGGTCGAATTCCAGGTTTTGCAGTAACTTAGATGAAAGGATGAAGTTAATTGCTATCTGGTTGGATTCCAGGCTTCACAAAAACTTATTGAAGTTAAACTGTTATCTGGTCAGATTCTAGACTTCACAATAACTTTTGGTGATAGTAACGATTCCATTGTGGATTGCAATGACTCTATCGGGGATTAAGGGGTTTCGTCTATTGATTTGTAATAGTATGAGAGGCAAACTCAAACTGGGGGATTTGTAGTTTTGTTGGGGAAATAAACCTTGTTGAAGAGACTATTTGACGACCTACTAGGGAGGTTTTTTCTTTAGGCAGAACTCCTCAAGGCTTCTTCTTAAGATCATCTCAGTTGGGAGAGGGTTTTCGAGAGATTGGAACTATGGCTAGGGATTGCATGGAGCCGTCTCCGCGGGGATAATTTTATTGAAATAACTCTGTGGGGATATCCCAAATGATTATTACTATTTTTATGCATACATTTGTTAAAAGTTAATCATGTTCATATGCATATGTTCATTCAATTTTAGTCATTGGACATTTTTGCACTCGAAATAGAAAAAATAGAAAGTTTGCACCTCAAAGTATATTTGTATTGATGTTTTGCCCGAAAATAGGCATTTTTGTACAAGGAGACAGAGGTCCTAGTAAGAGGAAATCGTTGAAAGAATGAAAAGAATACAAAGTGAAAAAAATATCCATGTGGAAGTGATCTCATTGGTTTCCAACTCCGCTATTGCTCCTATGTCTTCGAACATCATCCCTCGCCGTTAAAAGAAGTCGATTGAATTGATCTTGGACCATTGAACTTAGACATTGATAATAACGCTAGATGTAGAGATTCCACGGGACATAGTCATACACTTTAATCCTTAACTTTTTCCTGGCCCGCCCTTTCGGGTTTCCAGTCCACCAGGATTCCCATTTTTGCCCAAGCCGCCCTTTCAGGTTTTCGACTTTTCGGGTGTACAATCTTTTGTATATATCCCTAACTTTTTCCTGAACCTCTTTTGTTCGCTGGGATGCCCTTATTTTTTCTTAGGTATGTCAACCTAGCGGGTCACTTTTATGCGTAGTATTTTTTGACTATGTCTGTGTTCACAGGATGCGGAAAATCTTCGCCGTCCATAACAGCCAGCATCATGGCACCACCAGAGAAAACTTTCTTAACAACAAATGGCCCTTCGTACGTGGGAGTCCATTTTCCCCTAGGATCACCTTGTGGAAGAATAAGGCGCTTTACTACCAAGTTTGCAGTCTGATACATTCGAGGCTTGATCTTTTTGTTGAAAGCCTTGATCGTATGCTTTTGATACATTTGACCATGACAATCAGCAGACATTCGCTTCTCATTAATCAAATTCAACTGATCCAACCTAGTCTAAATCCATTCGTCTTCGCCTAAGTCTTCTTCTTTCATGATTCTTAAGGAAGGGATATGAACTTCAATAGGCAGGACAACTTCCATGCCATATACTAAAGAAAAAGGGGTTTCCCCAGTTGATGTTCGAGAGGAAGTACGGTAGCCATAAAGAGAAAATGGTAGCATCTCATGCCAGTCTTTGTAGGTCACCACCATCTTCTGCATAATCTTCTTTATGTTTTTATTAGAAGATTCCACTGTGCCATTCATTTTAAGTCTGTAAGGAGAAGAATTGTGATGCTTGATTTTGAACTGAGTGCAAAGTTCCATAATTATAGCATTATTAAGATTAGTTCCATTGTCGGTGATGATTCTTTCAAGGATACCATAACATAACAGAAGATGAGTTTATGTTTAATAAACCTGGCTACAACGTTATTTGTTACTGAGGCAAATGAGGCAGCTTCGACCCATTTGGTGAAGTAATCAATAGCAACAAGGATAAAGTGGTGTCCATTGAAAGTAGTAGGTTTGATCTCTCCAATCATGTCAATACCCCACATTGCAAATGGCCAAGGAGCAGTCATGACATTCAAGGGAATTGGAGGTACATGAACTTTTTCGGCATAGATTTGGCACTTGTGGCAAGTCCTTGAGTGGTGGTGATAATCAGTTTCCATTGTGGACCAATAGTAACCAGCCCTCAGAATCTTGTTGTCAATAGTGCGTCCACTAGAGTGAGTTCCAAAGATACCATTATGCATGTCTTCCATGATCTTCTCTGCTTCCTTCTGGTCCACACATCGGAGAAGAGTAGAATCATGGTTTCACTTGTACATGATTCCATTGCTTAGGAAGAATTTGGCTGAAAATCTTTGCAAGAATTTTTTATCATTGATGGGAGCTCCCTCAGGATACTATTGTGCCTCAAAATATCTCCTCACTTCATGGTACCACAACTTCTCTTCATCAGTGTCAATCTCGTAACAATACGCAGGTTCGTCAAATCTTTCAATTATAATTCTAGGGGCCTCGTTATCCCAATTGACCTTGAACATGGAAGACATGTTGCCAAGGCGTCTGCCAACTGATTTTCTTCTCTAGGGAAGTTCTCAAAGGTAACCTCCTTAAATTATGGGATCAGGGTTAACACAAACTCTTTTTAAGGAATCAGATTAGGGTGCTTGGTATCCCATTCTCCTTTAACTTGACTAACCACTAAAGCAGAATCTCCGTATACATCCAAGAACTCGATCCTTAGGTCAATGGCAGCCTTTAGACCCAAGATGCACGCCTCGTACTCAGCCATGTTGTTTGTACAGTCAAAGCATAGTCTGCCAGTGGAAGGTGTATGGCAACCTTCGGGAGAAATAACCACAACACCGATTCCATTTCCCAAGGAGTTGGAAGCCACATCAAAAACCATAGTTCATCGGGATCCTTGTTCAGGTTCTTCATACGGCCCAGGCTTTTCGCAGTCAGTTATCAGCATGATATTCTCATTCGGGAATTCAAAGTTCATGGATTGGTAATCCTCAAAAGCTTGATGGGCCAAATTATCCCCCAATATAATTCCCTTGATGGCCTTTTGTGTTGTATATTGGATGTCATATTCAGTCAGAATCATTTTCCATCTAGCTATTCATCCGGAGAGAGCTGGCTTCTCGAAGATATACTTGATAGGATCCATCTTAGAAATCAATAGAATGGTGTGAGTCAACATATACTGTCTTAGCCGGCGAGCAGCCCATTCCAGAGCACACCAAGATTTCTCGAGCAGTGAATATATGGTTTCACAATTGGTAAACGTTTTGCTCAGGCAGTATATTGCATGCTCTTTTCGACCAGACTCGTCATGTTGCCCAACACATACCCCATAGAATTCTCTAATACAATCAAGTACATAATTAGAGGTTTTCCTTCAACTGGAGGCATCAGGATAGGAGGTTCTTGTAAATATTCTTTGATCCTATCGTAGGAAGCTTGGTAATCATCGTTCCATTTGACTACTTGATCTTTCTTCAAGAGTTTGAAGATTGGATCACAAGTAGCAGTTAGATTAGATATGAACCGAGCAATGTAATTAAGTTGGACCAAGAAACCTCTGACTTCCTTCTCAAAGCAGGGAGTTGGCATTTCTTGTATGGCTTTAACTTTCTCCGGATCAACCTCAATACCTTTGCCGCTGATGAAAAAACCTAAGAGTTTTTCAGATCTTAGCCCGAAAGTGAAATTATTAGGATTCAACCTTAACTTGTACTTCTTCAATCTTTCAAACAGCTTGTGTAAGTGATCAAGGTGTTCTTCCTCAGTCTACTACCTTGCAATCATATCGTCCATATTGACCTCTATTTCATGATGGATCATATCATGAAATAAAGCTACCATAGCTTGCTGATATGTTTCCCATGCATTCTTCAAACCGAACGACATGAGCTTGTTACAAAAGGTGCCCTATTGTGTAATGAAGGCGGTCTTCTCCATATCCTTGGGAGCCATCTTGATTTGATTGTAGCCAGAGAAACCATCCATAAAGGAGAAGATTTTGTGTTGAGTCATGTTATCCACCAAGACGTCAATATGTGGTAGAGGGAAATCATCTTTGGGGCTTGCCCTATTCAAATCCCTATAGTGTATGCACATACGGACCTTCCCATCTTTCTTTGGCACCGGGACCACATTTGTAACCCATTGAGGATATAATGTGACAGCCAGGAAACATGCATCGAATTTCTTCATTACCTCAGCTTTTATCTTTTCAGACATGTCTAGCCGCATACGATGTACTTTTTGTTTGACCGGAGGGAAATCTTCTTTTGTTGGTAGATGATGAACCATTATGTCAGTATCCAGCCCTGACATATCTACATACAACTAAGCAAACACTTCAACGTAGTCATATAGCATCTGGACCAATCTACCTTTGATACCGTCTTCTAAGTTGGCGCCGATATTGACCTTTTTCTTGTCTTCCTCAATACCTAGGTTGATCACTTCAACTGGCTCTTCATGTGGTTGATTGGCCTTCTCCTCTTGCATTAGAAGTCTAGATAACTCCCTAGGTATTTCACAATCTTCTCCGCCTTCATCTTAGGATTGGTTGATTGTATGTTCAAAGTCATAGCTGGCAATAGTAGAGTCGTTAGCAATGAGATCCGGAGTGGATAAGGATCTGCAAGTGTGTGTGTGCATGTAAGATACATGGTGTGATCGGTGGGAATGAGAACTGACTGTTTTGGAATGTTGGTTCGCGTTTGCGTTTGTTTTTGCAAAATGTCGCGGTAAGCAAGAGTCGCCACCGTCTTTTATTTTATCCAACAAGGAAAGGACAAAAGCACAGAAAAATTCCTTTTCGAGATATTTCTCGGGTTCGGGAGGTAGATTATAGAAAGGGAAGGTGTTAACACCCTTTCTATCCGTGGTTATCCACAGGCTCTTAGGTACTTGCTCACTATGTTTTCAAAAAGTTTGCTTTTCTTTGTGTTTGTTGATTTGAAAGGAGTTTTTATTTTGAAAGGGGTGTAAGTGCGAAAAGTTTTGTTTTTTGTTTTCAAAAGAGCAAGTACTTAAGAACATATACCTACTCAAAAAGGAACTAAACTATGCAAATGTCCTTTAGACAATGCTATCCCACTATTGAGGAGTAGGTAGCATCGTCGTTGGAGTTTTCGGGTCAATTCGATTTAAGGGACGTGTGGTCACTAAAGCAACGTTAGGATGCCTTAGCGGTAACCCTAATGTCTTAGATCATTTTATCCGAGGCAACTGTTTCGAGGCAACTTATGATCTTTGGACAAAAGGACGACCTCTAACACATCCTATACTCAATGACCATGTTCGAGGAAACCAAGTGAGGCGTACCCTAAGAGTGGCATGTGCGAGTGTATTGTTTTTCAGTTATATTATCTTTGTATATTTAGGTGTTCTACCATTTGTTTTAGATCTTGTCATGCAATCCTAGTTAGCATACATCTAAACAGTTAATATATGTACAAGAATTTAAAGTGCGGGAATTGTAAATCCTACGCTATTACAAGGCTTCGGGGAGGGGGATTATTTACATGTCCAAAATTGGGGGAATAAAGCAGTAAAGTGTAAAATTCTTAGTTAAGCTATTACAAACCAGTAGGCATTTACAATAAAATAAACGCGCGCGAATCTGAACATAACCTCTAAAAATCCTAAGAATAAAATCTTTTTGTTGTTTTATTTTATTTTGGGAAAATGATCTAAATCTACTTAATTTTAGTTTTGATAAAATGTTAAGATAATTAAAAGATTAATTAACAAAGTTAATTTAATAGAAAAAACTAGCCTAATGTTTTTGTGGTTTTATTTTTTAATTGATTTTATGTTGATAAAAAAAGAAATAAAATAGTCAAAACAAAGATGAAATCGAAGGAACAGGCAGTAAATCAAAAAAAGGTATAATTCTGGAGGAATGGCTCGAAAGAGGTGTGGGTTGTCTTTCGACCCAGTGAAGAGGCTTGATCGAAGGAGCCTGAGGGGCTGCACTCTGGGGGTGTTTGATTTGGATATGTCATCCTTCGATCTGGAAATCCTGGATCCAGTTCGAAGCTAAGCTGCTAAGCTTCGAAACTCTGAACAGGATTCCGAGAAGATATTTCCTGCAAAACGAGACAAATGTTAAAGGTCCAGGGGGAACTTTACCCCCCTGATTCGAATCTCTCCCCAATTCAGATCCTTCCTCAATTTGAACCTGCTGAATCTGGGTCTGGGTTTGTTTTATCCTGAGATTCGAAGGAGAAACTCAGATCGTGCCCAAGCAATGGCACAATCTCCTCTTTGCGTTGTAGCTTACATGCAACATAATAAGTAATAACAAGAATTCATATGCAATGTGTATTTAAATGTCATGAAGGTGCAATTTTGGTTTTGCAAACCCATACCAATTGAAGATGTATGATCTGTGGCTCTGGGTGTGGAGATGTTCGCTGGATGGCTGCTTTGGCTTGGATGAAAATGCTGATAACCTTTGGTGGGTTGTGGGCAGCGTATCTCCAAATCCTCCCTGTTTCTTTTCTCTGTTTTTTGTGTTTTTTTTTCGTCCTCTGTAATGTGTCATTGGCCTCGTATTTATAGGAGTATGATGGTCTAGTAACGGCAAGAGACAACCAATTAAACAGGCCTTTAAAGCCATGAGACAAGAATCAGACATATTAAAAGATTTCCTTTTTTGAAATATTCATGTCTCTTTGGAATCTTGAATGAACCTGGACACTTTTGATTTTCGAATGCCTTCAGGCCCTGCTCTTCGATTGGTCTTGATTTGAACAGAATCACTCTGGTCGAATCAGCTCTTTAGGAACAGAAAAGGCAAGATTCTGGCCTTTAACTCAGGAATTAAATCCATAATCTGCATTTAATTATTTCTATATTTGCAAGGGACACATGCCATTGTGAACTTTGGGTGAACCTGGACAGGTTAGGATATGTGTTTTTGCTTAGTCATGCCACCCTACTTCATTCCTTCGAATCTGCCTTCTTTGCCAGCTTCAAAGTCCAATTCGAATCTATTTAGACCATTCCCTATTAGAAAACTTCGACCAGCCCTTGGCCTTGTGATGAGTCTAAGTTCTGATTCAAAGTGTCCAGAACTTCCTTCATCAGAGCATCTTAGATTAAGAGAAACTTTACACTGAAATGCCATTCGAAGGTCATTTCGTTCTGATGTTCTCCTTGAGGTAAAGTATGAAGTTCCAGTCGAAGGATCCTCTAAAGTACTAGTCGAAGCATTGTGAAATTGACTTGATCGAAGGGGTCCAGCGCTCAATCGAAGACTTGCACACCAAAGCTTGATCGAAGGGTTACAAACACCTAATCGAAGCTTACTAATCAAAGCCTGATCGAAGAGTGCCAAATGCGCAATCAAAGTCTTGCACACCAAAGCTTGATCGAAGGGTTCCAAACACCTAATCGAAGCTTACTAATCAAAGCCTGATCGAAGAGTGCCAAATGCCCAATCGAAGACTGGTGAGTCAAGCCTGTATCGAAGGATTTTGGATACCCAATCGAAGACTTTTCCCAGATGCCAATCGAAAGACACTTTGTTCATCTTCAAAAAAACTTTATTTTCCTTAGGCAAGGGTTTGTGACCCACCATGTAAGGGAAGACTTTTGAAAATATGAGAGGGCAAATTTTGGGGTACAACAGTTGCCCCTATTCAGTTTTCTTAAACCTGAGGATATAGATTGGCTTTCGATCCTTTCGTGATCCGAAGGTGGAAGATAATTGAACACTAGAGTGCCCAGAAATTTGCACTCGCATGGTGTAGTATCAGCATTGTGACGTCGAGAATGGGCTTACAGATGCCATTTGGGGATTGTTGGTAGGAGGATGGGCTTATAGATGCCATCTGCAGGAGTGTCGATCACATAAGAGATTCCTTAGCGAGAACTGGCATACCTGTTGTTGTAGAAGATTCCGCTGGGGAAGTCTAACTTTTGTTGAGATTCAGGAACCTGCCTGTACTTCAACTGAGAGAAAGCTTCAGCTGAGTTTTAAGAACTTGTTCATAATTCAATTGGGGGGAAACATCTTCATCAAGATCTAGGAACTGACTCGTGCTCAATGGAGTATACCGTTGAGGTTATAGTACTCGTCCACACTATGACATAGGGAAACATCTTCATCAAGATCTAGGAATTGTCTCGTGCCCACCGGGAGTATACCATTGAGGTTATAGAACTTATCCACACTATGACGGAGGAGAACATCAAGATCTAGGAACTGACTCGTGCTCAATGGAGTATACCGTTGAGGTTATAGTACTCGTCCATACTATGACATAGGGAAACATCTTCATCAAGATCTGGAACTGTCTCATGCCCACCGGGAGTATACCGTTGAGGTTATAGAACTTATCCACACTATGACGGAGGAGAACATCAAGATCTAGGAACTGACTCGTGCTCAATGGAGTATACCGTTGAGGTTATAGTACTCATCCACACTATGACGTAGGGAAACATCTTCATCAAGATCTAGGAACTGTCTCGTGCCCACCGGGAGTATACCGTTGAGGTTATAGAACTTATCCACACTATGACGGAGGAGAACATCAAGATCTAGGAACTGACTCGTGCTCAATGGAGTATACCGTTGAGGTTATAGTACTCTTCCATACTATTACGTAGGGAAACATCTTCATCAAGATCTAGGAACTATCTCGTGCCCACCTGGAGTATACCGTTGAGGTTATAGAACTTATCCACAATATGACGGAGAAGAACATCAAGATCTAGGAACTGACTCGTGCTCAATGGAGTATACCGTTGAGGTTATAGTACTCGTCCACACTATGACGTAGGGAAACATCTTCATCAAGATCTAGGAACTGTCTCGTGCCCACCGGGAGTATACCGTTGAGGTTATAGAACTCGTCCACACTATGACGGAGGAAACTGTCGAGATTGAGAACCTTATCCGAAATTCAACCGATGATAATTCAATTGAGATTTAAGAACCGGTTGGGTCTTCGACGTATTGAGAACTTTAACTGTATCTTTTCTGAAAGGTAAAGGTCAGTCATATGCAATGCATGATATGGATCAGGCAATGATGTTCTCAAAAAATGAGATTGTATTCGTATGATGCGTATATGCATGTATCATGATGTATGGGAATGCGATGTTTTAGCTGGGGAAAATAAATCCCGGAGCTGCTGGAGAATAGAGTTGAGTCTGGATGATTGTCAGAATTGCGTCTGCATCTGGGGCGTATCTGAAATGTATTTGAATGAGTGACAGAATGACATCCGAATCTGGATCGTATCTGGACTGTAATTTGAATGAGTGACAGAATGACATCTGAATATGGATTATATCTGGACTGTATTTTGAATGAGTGACAGAATGACATCCGAATCTGGATCGTATCTGGACTGTATTTTGAATGAGTGACAGAATGACATCCGAATCTGGATCGTATCTGGACTGTATTTTGAATGAATCTGGAATAAGTATCAGAATGTCAGCCATATCTGGATCGCATCTGAACTATCTCTAGAAGGAATCTGGAATAAGTGTCAGAATGTCATCCATATCTGGATCGCATCTGAACTGTCTCTAGAAGGAGTCTGGAATAAGTATCAGAATGTCAGCCATCTGGATCGCATCTGAATTATCTCTAGAAGGGATCTGGAATAAGTATCAGAATGTCAGCCATATCTGGATTGCATCTGAACTGTCTCTAGAAGGAATTTAGAATAAGTATCAGAATGTTAGCCATATCTGGATCGCATCTGAAATGTCTCTAGAAGGAATCTGGAATAAGTATCAGAATGTCAGCCATATCTGGATCGCATCTGAACTGTCTCTAGAAGGAGTCTAGAATAAGTATCAGAATGTCAGCCATATCTGGATCGCATCTGAACCGTCTCTAGAAGGAGTCTGGAATAAGTATCAGAATGTCAGCCATATCTGGATCGCATCTGAACTGTCTCTAGAAGGAATCTTGAATAAGTATCAGAATGTCAGCCATATCTGGATCGCATCTGAACCGTCTCTAGAAGGAATATGGAATAAGTATCAGAATGTCAGCCATATCTGGATCGCATCTGAACTGTTTCTAGAAGGAATCTGGAATAAGTATCAGAATGTCAGCCATATCTGGATTGCATCTGAACTGTCTCTAGAAGGGATCTCAGAAGATGATGATCTTTGCCTGTTGATTGATCTTTCCTGAAAAGGTAAAGAGTTAGTTGTATGCAATGTCATGATGTATGCATTGTCATGATGTATGCATTGTGTAATGATGTTCTCAAAATAAAATGAGATTTGTGCCATATGTATTTTGTATGCATATGTTATGAATGTTGTTGAAGTGTAATTTTGTCTTGGACTTTGCTCAAAATGTTTCCACCGGAGATCCCTGCTTTGTTGTTTGAGGAGAACTCCATTGGGGGATATTGAAAACTCTGTGGGGGGTATGTTTATTTCTGCTTGGGAAAAGAGTTTAGGAGTCTTAGTCGTCTGTTGCTCTACTGGGGAGTCGAAGTTGAACTGATATCTGGTCGTGTCCAGGTTTCGCAGTAACTTGCTGGGGATTGTAGAGTAGTCTACTGGGGAAGAGGAGTTGTGGGCCTTTGATTTGTAGTAGTCAGAGAGGCAAACTCAAGCTGGGGAATCCTGGTGTTGTTGGGGAAATAAACCCTGTCGTCAGTCCGCTAGAGAGGTGAGATCTTCGTTGGGGGAAGTCCTCGAGGATTCTTGAGGTTGATTCAGTTGGGGAAAGGTTTTCAGAGATTAAACCCTTGCTGGGAGTCATCCTATGAGAAGGAGTTTGGGGAGATTTGTCATTGCCCCTAGTAACAAGTGTTTGTGACATTGCCAGAAAATGTTTAATTGTACGTAACCCTTCACCGAGATTGATGTTCAATGCCCCAAGTGACGGAGATGGAGACTTGCCCCTGGTTACTCTGCACTTCTTCAGAGATTTCTTGAAATCTTGACTGGACTGCCCCAGGTGTGCTGGATAGTGACATGTCAAGTCCCCTTGTTGATATGAGATTTGTCAATGGAAGTGTCATCCTTTTTGAAGTGATTTTGTTCACTGAGAGGGCTTTCGTTCATTGGATATTCGTTGTGTGAATTTCTCCACTGTCAAACAAATAGCCAAATTCAAACAGTGATATTCAAATAATGCAAAGTTTATGCTTGTCTCGAAGTTTTGAAAAATGCGTTTTTTAGCAGAAAACTTTTTATAAGACAAATTCAACACAAGATTTAGGGCAAAACCTTACAGGAGTCAGGATACCTTTTGTAACAGTATGCTTTTGAACTAACCCATGCTTCAATTAGGGCTTTTGAAGGGTTGTAACGTGGCTTGGTTCACGGTTTAAGAAACAAAGGATAAAGGCTCAAAGTATATTTGTACCCACCCATTCTTCGTGATGTTCTTCAATCCTAAACTCAGTTAATTGTGCGTCGAACTCTATTCGAATTTGGAACGACGTTTTGGTGATGGTTCACACAAGTTGAATTTGTCGGAAGGCAGTCATTTTTGCAACATTTTTCATGTTGTTGAGGATTTGTAGCGACCTCGTTCTTTTGATTTGTTATCCCTAACTTTTGCCTGACTGTTTCTGTTTTCGAGATTACAGTCAGCGGGATGCCCCAAATTTCTTGAGCCTCCTTTATAGGTTTTGGTTCAGTGGGCTTTTCTCTTTTGAGAGATTGACTGCCTATGAGATAAGGAACCACCACTGTCTTTTGATTCCAGAGGAATGCTTTTGATGTCGTTCGTTGTATTATGAACTGAGAGTTTTGCGACCTCAATGCGCATCTTTTTGAATTAACTGAGAGACTACCCTACCCCAGGTTTAAATTAAAGGTTTCAATTTGTGTTTAAAACAGAAAACTCCTACTTCTTTGGCTCGAAGGGGTTGACTAGGGATTATCTTCCTTATAACTCCAGTGTTTAGGATTTGAAAGAAACGCCTGTACATCATCAGCAAGGTCTGTCCAAAAGCATACTGTATGAGATTATGGCATTGTTTCGGCATCCTCCCTCTAAAGGCTTGTAACTTTTAGCAAGAGTTGAATGTCATAAAGTGAGTAAAAAGCATAGTTTAAATGTAATGAAAATGATTGGACCAAATCAAGACAAACATGTGCAATGTGAAGATGTGAAAAACACAAGAAGGGGGGTTGAATTGTTAAAACTTGAAATCAAATGCAGACAACAAGTTATTTTTATCCTGGTTCGTTTGATCTCAAACTACTCCAGTCCACCCGTCAAGGTGATTTCGCCTCTCTCCAATGAGGTCTTAATCCACTATATTCAACTGAATACAAAACTGCTTTAACAACTGCTAAAGCCTTCTTGAGTCTAACCACAGACGGTTTCTCAAGGAAATTCTTTTACAGATAAATGAACAAATGTGTGTTTAATGTTTTCTAGAAAAACTATATATCACAACTGTGATAATACACAAAATGAAGCTTATATGAAACTAGATTGCTAGAACTATAGAGTAAGCGGTTGAGAGCTTTAGCAAACTGAATGAGTGAGGACGAAGATGATTGGCTTATGCATGTATAGTATTGTAGAGTATTAGTCATTTCTTTTCTCACTGATTTGTTTATATAGCCTTGGAATAGATACGTTGTTATCCATAATTCCATTTCAATGCTCATAACGTTCTTTCCTTTTTGAGAAGATCTTTGTCTTGGAATAAAGCCGTTGGTAATTAATCTTCCTTGAATGCAGTAACGTTGACACTTCAGAGTGTTCTTGGCTTTAGCTTATTCTGGAGTTTCTGAGTGCTGATGACATGGTTAGGTTCTTAATCAGAATCAGAGTATGTTAAGCGCAGATTCTGTTCATCAGGCTTCAGCGTAAGCACATGCTTTGATCTTCTGGTGTTGACATATCTTCTGATGCTGATGTTGATATTCATATTCTGATGTTGATTCCATCAGAGTTTCCTGCGAATACACAACATAATTTTGAGTGGTACATATGTCTTATATAAATCTTATAATTCATTTAATCTTGTATTTTGTTATCATCAAAACTCTAACTGAGGGTTGTAGAATCAAACTATGTTCTAACAATCTCCCCCTTTTTGATGATGACAAAAACCAGATTTTTTCAATTAAAATAAAATGATGAAAGTATCAGAGTTTAAGGATGAAGAGGAAACGGTATCAGAGATAATCAGATAATGAGTAGAAAGTATCAGAGCTAAGAGGGTAAGGAATAAAAAGTATCAGAGTAATGATGAGAAAAACTCCCCCTGAGTTGATTATTTCCCTATGATTCCTTGAGACCTTGAGCGTCATAACTTTACTGAACTTTCTTGAAGCATCAGAATTTTACTTTATCAGAGTTCATCAGATTCTTGTACCTGTAAGCTTTTCAGAACATCAAATATATAAGGATGTTAGAATGTTTGAGACTTATGTCTCAGTAATCCGTTATTGAAAAATATCATTCTTTCTCCCCCTTTTTGTCAGTTATCAAAAAGCATAAATAATCAGAGTTAAAATGATCAGAGTAAAAAACACGTTTGCATTAAAACAGAAGCAATGATGGTTTAGAACAAGTAAAAAGATTACAGACAAACATGTAAATAAAACAAGGAAAACACAAGAAAATTTCTAAGAAGAAGGAGGAAGTCGTGTGAACAGAGCTTCCAACATGCTCTTGATTTGCTCGTTGGTTTCCTGTTGCTTAGATACCATGTTTGCTATAGAGTCAATCTTGATATCCTTCTTGTCCATCCTTTCATTCATCAGCATATCTGATCTCTTCAAATCCTCCAGAGCCTTCCTGTCAAGAGAGGAAGCTTGAGGATCTTCAGTTACAGGCTGCTTCTCAGAGCTTTCTGTAGTTTCTTCTGCTTGACCCAAGTCTTCAGCTTGAATTATCTGTTCTTCTGCAGGTTGAACTTGAGATGCTGGACGCTTTTCAGACCAAGGCGCAATGTCTAGATGGAGAGCTTCTTCCTTCAGCAACTTGCTCAGAACTGGACCTTCCATTTCCTTCAGCAGATTGCTGAAGTTCTGTTAAGCCTTTCCATAGCTCTGGTTTCACAACTTAAAGGTTTCAGTGCTTACCCATCTTCTGAATTGAGTCCAAAGGAGGTCTGATGCATCAGGATCAACCACTTCCAGACTTGCTTGTTTCAAAGAAACGATCCACTTCTGCATATCTGTTTCAAAGTTCAATATGCTGGAACCAACATCTGGTTGTTTTGGTTTGAGGATGGCAGTTTTGTGATGTATTGCAGCAAGGCGTTCAAAGACTGTTAGGTCAATGATTGTCTTGCTGTGGTTTTCTGTATTTTTCTTAGGTGAGGGAGTGGGAGAGTCAGAAATTACGATTGGACTTGATGGGGTGTTTGGTGGAGTTATTTCTGGTGAAGAGGGAAGTTGAGGAATATGAACAGTGGTACCACAGGGAAATTGAATGGCCAAAGGTTGTGGTTTAGGAGATTCAGAGGTTTGAGCCTCAGAGTTTTGAGTCTCAGGTTGTGGAGATTGTGTATGTTGAGGAGAGGGTGGATTAATATCTAGTTGAGGAGAGGAAGGTTGTGGAATTTCTGGTTCTGGTATGGGAGAGAGTGGAGTTTCTGGTATTGGTGAGAGAGGGATGTCAGGTTGTGGTGAGATGGGAAATTCTGAGTTTGGATTTGGATTTTCTGTTTCAGGAGCGGAAGAGTGTTGTTCTATATCAGAAAGAACGTGTGCAAGTTCTAGTTCTGGTATGGTTGAAGTGTTTGGATTTTGTGGTTTGGAGCGGGATCTTCTGAGGGTTAATGACTCAGAAGGGTCAAAGTCAATGTCAAAATCTTCAAAGGTTTGGGGTGTTGGGATATCAGCTGGAGTTGGAGTGGGAGTAGGAATAGATGAGGAAACAGCAGTTGAATCTAAAACAGATACAGAAACAGGATTACCTCTTTTCTTTGGAGTCTGTTGTGATGATCCTTCTGGAGCAGCTTTTCTCTTCTTAGTCTTCTTCAGAACAACCTCTGGTGCCTTCTGTTGAAGATCTTGAATATTTAGATTGGGTGTTGTTCCATCAGCTTTACAAGCATCCAAATATCTCAGAATTATTTGAGGCTTGGAGTCAATCTCTGAGAACATAGGGAAGTCGTCCAGAGGGACTCTTCTGCTGGAGATTTCAGCAAAAGGAGTGACGCTGGGCTCCTTCTTAATGTTCTCTATCAGCTTCATCTTCTTTAGATTCTTGGCATTCAGCTGCTTGCCAACAGAAGGTTCCAGGGTGCTGATCTCTTGTACCTCTGTCAAATGTTCAATCAGCCTATCCTCAGTCAGAATATCTGATATCAATCTGCCCAAGGGTATCCAATCCCTTTTAGTGCGTTCATCTTCTCTTGTCTCCTTGACGCTTGTTCTCAGATGGTTGAACAGAAGATGAGCTAGATTAATATTTACCCTCTGAGAAATAAAATAGATCAGAAACTGCTGATTTATGTTTATGTAATCAGGAGAGCTGGTAGGCTTCCTGTGGTTGAAACATCCCAGAATAATCTTTGCCCAAATTCTGTGCTTATCTCTCAAATCCCTTATCTTGCTGGAGGGAAGCCCCAGCGTGAAAATTTCCCTTGCTATAACAGCAACATCTGAGCATCTTTCTACCATGTCTATACAGCGAATACCACCACCATTGTACCCAATGAGTCTTGCAATCAGGTCTTCAGTAATCACAATCTTCTTCCCCATGATGTAAGAAGTGACTTGGTGATTTGAGGAAGAGGCGTGAATCCAAAATTCCTTAACCAAGATAGGAAAAGTTGGACCCACCAGCCTGTCGAAATATTTCTCCCATCCTTGTGCTTGAATCTCTTCTGATAAATCAAAACCATTTTCCTTCAGACTATTGAAATCCACTATTATCTCTGACAAAACTTCAAGGTTCTTGACTGGAGTGAGTAGCGTTCTGAGAGGAACTTCATATTGCTCAGCTGATGCATCATTCTGGGAACCTGAAGAGAGATTGCTGCTAGAAGCCATGTTCACACGAGGATTTTTTTTTGAAAAAGCTTTAAGGGGTTTCTTGAGAAAGAAGAACACAGAAAACAGAAGTATTGATTGAAAATGAAAGTTAGGGTAAAAGTTGTGAATGGTGTGAAAATAGATTTCAAAAAAGTTTTTTGAAAACATAAACGCTTAAGAGAGAGAAATAAATCATGATTAATAGCATTTAATGATAGCTGATTTTAGGGGATTCAGAAAGATACTTAAACGGTTACCCATGACGTGTGTCTCAATGCATCCAATCAGAGCTTTGCCTTTTCAGAAGCGTGAACGCGTGTTCAGCCTCAGGAAACAACTGATGACAGGATGACACTTGTTTGCTTGAGTGAACAACACATCTATCCTTGAACTGAAGCGCTCAGATCTTCATGGATAGATTCTGATACAATCTGCATTTCTAAAATTCTGAAAGAGGATTGATCAGAAATTCACATAGAAATAAACACAATTCTGAAGGTTAATATATAAAATTAAAACAGTTTTATTTTGGACAGAGCTTCATGCTGAGATGTTTCAGAATGAAGTTGAACCTATCTTCAGAAAGTGGTTTTGTAAAGATATCAGCCCATTGATGGTTTGTATCAATAAATTTTAAGTTTAAGATTCCTTTCTGAATATAGTCCCTAATAAAATGATGTTTTATTTCTATATGCTTAGCCCTAGAATGCAAAATTGGATTTCTACTTAAGGAAATAGCAGAGGTGTTATCACAGAGGATAGGAATGTTACTCTCATATATCTGGAAGTCCTCAAGTTGACTTTTCATCCAGAGCATTTGTGTGCTGCATCCAGCTGCTGCTATGTATTCAGCTTCTGCTGTTGATAGAGCAATGGTGGATTGTCTTTTGCTGGACCACGAGATCAAATTTTCCCCCAGAAACTAGCAGCTTCCAGAAGTGCTTTTACGTTCAACTCTGTCTCCAGCAAAGTCAGCATCACAGTAACCTACTAAGCTGTAATCACTAGATTTTCTATAAAACAGACCCATATTAGTAGTATCTTTCAGATACTTGAAAATTCGCTTAACAGCTGTTAAGTGAGATTCTCTAGGATCTGATTAGAATCTTGCACAAATGCATACACTGAATAGAATATCAGGCCTTGAGGCTGTAAGATAAAGAAGAGAACCAATCATACCTCTGTAGACCTTCTGTTCTACCTTTTTGCTTACCTCTTCTTTTTCCAGAATGCACGAGGGATGCATTGGAATCTTTGATGCCTTACATTCTGAGAGATCAAATTTCTTCAGAAGTTCTCTGACATATTTTCTCTGATGAATGTAAGTTCCTTCTGGGGTTTGGTTGATCTGAATGCCCAGAAAGAATTTCAGTTCCCCCATTAGGCTCATCTCAAATTCTGCCTGCATACACTTAGCAAACTTTCTTCCCATAGAAGGTTTAGTAGATCCAAAAATGATATCATCAACATAAATCTGACAGACTAAAATTTCATTCTTAACTGTCTTACAAAATAAGGTTGTGTCCACCTTCACTCTGGTGAATTCCTTTTCTAACAGGAAGTTACTTAGTCTTTCATACCAAACTCTGAGAGCTTGTTTCAGACCATACAATGACTTCTTTAGTTTGAAAACATATTCTGGATTTTTTGAACTTTCAAAACCAGGGGGTTGGTGCACATATACCTCTTCTTCTATATAGCCATTTAAGAATGCACTTTTAACATCCATCTGATACAGAGTGATGCCTTTATTAACAACAAAAGAAATTAAAAGTCTGATAGATTCTAACCTGGCGACTGGAGCAAAGGTTTCTGTATAGTCTATCCCCTCTTGCTGACTATAACCTTGTGCTACCAATCGTGCCTTGTTTCTGATGACTTCACCTTGTTCATTCAGTTTGTTTCTGAACACCCATTTTGTTCCAATGACGTTGAATCCTTTTGGTTTAGGAACAAGATCCCATACGTCATTCCTTGTGAATTGATTCACCTCCTCTTGCATTGCTAGAATCCAGTCATTGTCCAGAAGTGCTTCATCAATTGAAGATGGTTCAATCAGAGAAACAAGTCCCATGAGGGATTCTTCAGAGTTTTTGAAGCTGGCTCTTGTTCTGATTGGATCTTCCTTTCTTCCTAAGATTGTTTCTTCTGGGTGATCCATGCTGCTTCTGGATGGTCTTTTCTGAGGTTGATCAATAGAAGATGCTGGATTGCTTGCAGTGCCTCTTTCTGATGTTGAGGGAGTGTCTCTGTTAAGAGCTTCTAATGACTTGTCTTCAGTACCTGTGAATTCAACTTCCATACCTGCAAGTAATTCATTCTGCTTTGACTTTTGAGAGTCAAGCTTATCATCAAAACGAACACTGATTGATTCTTCCACAATCTGTGTTTCTGTATTGTATACTTTGTACCCTCTTGAGTGTTCAGAGTATCCTAACATAATACACTTCTGTGCTTTAGAGTCAAACTTGTTCAAATAATTTTTAGTATTCAAAATAAAACAAGTACATCCAAATGGATGAAAATATGAAATGTTGGGCTTTCTGTTCTTTCACAATTCATATGGAGTCTTTTCCAGAATAGGTCTTATGGAGATTCTATTCTGAATGTAGCATGCTGTGTTTATTGCCTCTGCCCAGAAGATCTTAGCAATGTTAGTCTCGTTGATCATGGTTCTGGCCATTTCTTGCAATGTTCTGTTCTTTCGTTCTACAACTCCATTTTGCTGGGGAGTTCTAGGACAAGAGAAATCATGCAGAATGCCTTTGTCATTAAAAAAAGATTCAAAATATTTGTTTTCAAACTCTCCACCATGATCACTTCTGACTTTGACGATTCTAAGATCCTTTTCATTCTGAACTTGGTTACATAAGGTAACAAACACAGAGTGTGACTCGTCCTTGTGTCTTAAGAACTTTACCCATGTCCACCTGCTATAGTCATCTACGATTACTAACCCATACTTCTTGCCACTGACTGAAGCAGTTTTAACTGGTCCAAATAAGTCAATGTGCAGAAGTTCTAATGGTTTAGAGGTGGAAACAACGTTTTTAGATTTGAAAGCTGGTTTTGCAAACTTGCCTTTCTGACATGCTTCACACAGAGCATCTGAATTGAACTTCAGGTTAGGAAGTCCTCTGACCAGATTGAGTTTGTTAATCTGAGATATTCTTCTCATACTAACATGCCCAAATCTTTTGTGCCAGATCCATTGCTCGTTGTTATCAGACATAAGACACTTTACATTCTGACTTTTCAGTTCAGAAAGTTTTATTTTATAAATGTTGTTTCTCCTCCTTCCATTAAACAGGATAGTCCCATCTTTCTGACTAACAGCTTTACATGAATTTTGATTAAAGATTATATCATAATTGTTATCACTTAATTGACTTATGGATAACAGATTATGCATTAATCCATCTACTAATAAAACATTACTTATAGAGGGAAGATTTCCATTACCTACAGTTCCAGAGCCAATGATCTTTCCCCTCTGATTTCCTCCAAAGCCTACGTGGCCTCCAGGCTTAAGTTCCAGGCTTTGGAACATATGCCTTCTTCCCGTCATGTGTCGTGAGCAGCCAGAGTCCAGGTACCATGACTGGTGTTTCTGCTTTTCTGCTAAAGATATCTGCAACATGTATTATTTTATCCTTAGGTACCCATATTTTCTTGGGTCCTGATTTGTTAGTTTTACCAAAACTCTGGTTGAATTTTGGTTTGACAGAATAATTACTACTAGTATATTTGATGTCGTGTGTGTGCCCATATACAAAGTGAGAATCAAGAGAAGTGTGTTTTATCACTAAATCCATGGCATTCTTTGGTGTAGGTACCTTACCTTGGTATCCTATTCCCTTTCTGCCATTTCTGCTAACTCCATAGATCATTGAAGCCATTTTGCTTCTATATATGCTTTTAGCTAGAAACTTCTGAAAGTTGTGATCATACTCCTTGATGATCTCATCAGCACTACTGGGAGTTTCAAGAATTGTTTCCTTCTGAGAGTTTTGTAATAGATTTTCTAATTTTAAAACTTTATCTTTCAACTCAGAATTTTCCAATTTGAGACTCTCAGTTTTATCAGAGTCAGAAGCAAGATCCCTTTTCAGGTTTCTGAATTTGACTCTGATCTGCTGATATCTTTCCAAAATCTCATTAAGGCTTTCAGCTAGTTCAGCCTTAGTAAAATTAATAGCAAAGTCAGGAAATACCTCTTATGTGTCTGATTCAGAGTCTGATTCAGAAGCTTCACTGTCTTCTGTTATGTTTGCCATGAGAGCTATGTTTGCTCTCTCATCATCTGATTCTGAGTCAGCTTCAAATGTGTCAGAGTCATCCCATGTAGCCATGAGACTTTTCTTCTTTTCCTTTCCAAACTTTCTTCTGGGCTTTTCCTTCTGAATCTTTGGGCAGTCACTTTTGTAGTGCCCTTGCTCGTTACATTCATAGTAGATGATGTCTTTGTTGTTTGGCTTTCTGCTTCCTGAAGAGCCTTCAGATCTTCTGTATCCAGAGGAGGGTTCTGACCTTCTATATCTAGAGGAGGATTCATTCTGATTCTCTGATCTTCTGGGATTCCTGAACTTTCTTTGCCTCTGCTTCCACAGTTGGTTCACCCTTCTGGAGAGGAGAGACAGTTCATCTTCTTCTGATGAGGACCCATCAGAGGTTTCTTCTACAGCCTGCAAAACCTTGGAGTCATATTTTCTATTAGATTTTAAAGCTAAAGGCTTACCTTGCTTTTAAGGTTCATCACTTTCTAGCTCTATCTCGTGACTTCTGAGGAAGCTGACAAGTTCCTCCAGATAGATTGTGTTGAGATCCTTAGCTAGCTTCAGCGCTGTGACCATTGGCCTCCTTTGTTTTGGCAAGCTTCTGATGATCTTCTTAACATGATCAGCAGTAGAATACCCTTTGTCCAGAAATTTGAGACCAGCAACCAGAATTTGAAATCTTGAGAACATTGTTTCAATAGATTCACTTTCTTCCATCTTGAATGCCTCATACTTCTGAATGAGGGCAAGAGCTTTAGTTTCTTTAACTTGAAGGTTGCCTTCATGTGTCATTCTCAGAGAGTCAAACATATTCTTCGCAGTGTCTCTGTTTGATATCTTTTCATATTCAGAGTAAGAGATGGCACTGAGAAGAATTGTTCTTGCTTTGTGATGATTTCTGAAATCACGCTTTTGTTGATCAGACATTTCTTTCCTGTCAATCTTCTAACCACTTGCATTCACTGGGTGCGTGTATCCATCAGTCACCATATCCCACAGATCAGCATCGTGGGCCAGAAAGAAGCTTTCAATTCTGTCTTTCCAGTAATCAAAGTTCTCTCCATCAAAGACTGGAGGTTTGCCATGAATCTGTCTCTTTCTTCATTGTTCTCATTGCTGATGTTGTGATGTGTTCCTGCCATAGTGTTTTTCAATGATGGATCTTGTACTGACACGGTTAAGTGTTATGAACTCAGAACCAGGCGCTCTGATGCCAATTGAAGATGTGAAAAACACAAGAAGGGGGGTTGAATTGTTAAAACTTGAAATCAAATGCAGACAACACGTTATTTTTATCCTGGTTCGTTTGATCTCAAACTACTCCAGTCCACCCGTCAAGGTGATTTCGCATCTCTCCAACGAGGTCTTAATCCACTATATTCAACTGAATACAAAACTGCTTTAACAACTACTAAAGCCTTCTTGAGTCTAACCACAGACCGGTTTCTCAAGGAAATTCTTTTACAGATAAATGAACAAATGTGTGTTTAATGTTTTCTAGAAAAACTATATATCACAAATGTGATAATACACAAAATGAAGGTTATATGAAACTAGATTGCTAGAACTATAAAGTAAGCGGTTGAGAGCTTTAGCAAACTGAATGAGTGAGGACGAAGATGATTGGCTTATGCGTGTATAGTATTGTAGAGTATTAGTCATTTCTTTTCTCACTTATTTGTTTATATAGCCTTGGAATAGATACGTTGTTGTCCATAATTCCATTTCAATGCTCATAACGTTCTTTCCTTTTTGAGAAGATCTTTGTCTTGGAATAAAGCCGTTGGTAATTAATATGCCTTGAATGCAGTAACGTTGACACTTCAGAGTGTTCTTGGCTTTAGCTTATTCTGGCGTTTCTGAGTGCTGATGACATGGTTAGGTTCTTGATCAGAATCAGAGTATGTTAAGCGCAGATTCTGTTCATCAGGCTTCAGCGTAAGCACATGCTTTGATCTTCTGGTGCTGACATATCTTCTGATGCTGATGTTGATATTCATATTCTGATGCTGATTCCATCAGAGTTTCCTGCGAATACACAACATAATTTTGAGTGGTACATATGTCTTATATAAATCTCATAATTCATTTAATCTTGTATTTTGTTATCATCAAAACTCTAACTGAGGGTTGTAGAATCAAACTATGTTCTAACACAATGCATTAATGAAACAAAGTTTGGCATTAATAGATAATTGTTTGAATAACAAAGAGATTACAACTTAAAAATTCAAATGAACAAAAGCTTTTAATGATTCGTCATAGGAGCAGTTATTATGTTTGGAGTCTCCGGAGGGTCAAACTTGATCTCCTTGGCATCAATCATGTCTTGGACCTTGTTCTTCAGAGCCCAACAATTGTTTGTGTCATGTCCTGGACTGTCAGAGTGGTATGCACACCTTTCATTGGGATGATAGGTAGGAGCGGAAGTATTTGGGTTCTGGAGAGGAGCCTTTAACGTAATCAGCTCTGCCTTCAACATGTGTTGTAGCGCTTGACCCAGTGACATGTTGATTTTAGTGAATTTTCTTTTAGGCATGACCTCCTTACGCTGATGCCCCTGTCTTTGTTGAGCAGGCGTAGGATTAGAGATCAAGATTTCTCCTACGTATTGGTCATGACGACCCTTTTGACCATACACAGCGTTGGACTCTTTCTTCCTATTGTAGGGCTTTTTCTGAGCATCAGAAGGTGTAGCTTCTTGAATCTTCCCACTTTTGATGCCAGCTTCGACCCTTTCGCCGGTTAGTATTAGCTCGGTGAACCCAGCTGAAGAGCTTCCGATTAAGTGGTTAAAGAATGGACCAGACAGGGTCCCCAAAAACATATCAACAAGTTCACCATAAGCTAAAGGTGGTTGCACCCTTCCAGCAAGGTCTTTCCATTTTTGAGCATACTCTTTAAATCCTTCACCCATCCCTATTGACATACCCTAGAGTTGGGTACGCGTAGGAGAGAGGTCGGAGTTATACTGATACTGCCTATAGAACGCAGTAGCCAAATCCTCCCAGTTGCGGATACTGGCTCCGTCCAACTGATAGAACCAATCAAGCTGAGTCCCTGAAAGACTGTCTTGAAAGAAATGGATCCACAAGTTCTTATCAGCAGTGTAAGGCTGGATCTTTCTTACATATAACCGGAGGTGAAACTTTGGACAGGAAGCTCCGTCATACTTGGCAAAGGCAGGTGCCTTGAATTTATGGGGAATCACCACCCCAGAGGATAGACCTAGATCTCTGAAGTCCAGACCGGGCACCTTCTGTATCTCCATAGCGCTCAAACGGTCTTCCAACTGTTTGTACTTATCCTCAGCAGGAGGATACTGTTCTTCATCATAGTCTGTCTCGTTGTCGGAGACCATAGGGCTAGGAGCCCTCCTTTCCTGTGGATTGTCTTTCCCTCCATATGAGGTGGTCAGATCAACTTCATTCGGCAGCCCATTTCCAAACCTGCGTCCGGTGTTGAATAGGATGGTCCTCTTTTTCTTCTTCTTTTTCTCCTTCAGAATCAAAGTCTTCGGGTCCTGCTGACCCTTAGCTAGATTCATGAACAGCTCTTGAAATTGGGCATTCTGGGCCTGGAGGGCCTTGATAGCTTGCTCGGTTGAAGGTTCAGTAGACATGATGATTGCTGAAATAAACAGCGAAGAAGATAAGAGACCTGTAGTGAGAGACCTGTTATGCAATGATATGTATGATATATGTATGCAATGTTTTCAAGGATCTCGCGGGGTAAACAAGAAACTGTTAGAATCTGAATTTTGCAGCTTTGATTGAAGAAACTTCATGTTGTTAAGAGTCCTTCTTCAAGAGTCAAGCTCACCATATCGAGTGGGTCATAGCCCCTGACTCAAGTTATCATGTTTTGATCTCTAGACGGCATTGGCTAGAGGAAAATAAATCCCCTTGCCCCTTGCTAGACATTTGACTTACCATAACCTACATCACAAACCCTTGAGATCCTTGAAATGGTTAAGGAAATGTTAAGGCATGATGTTATGATGTGTATGCTATGCGTTTAAGCAAAAGTGTGAGGTGATGTAAGTAAACCCTGCAATAAATCCAGATTATTGGATAAGGACTGTAAACAAAACCTGCAAGGAACTCATGTTGTTAGATAACAAGAATGTGCAAGTAGTTCAAGTTTGAAGCCACACAAGTCACACATATAGCCTTAAGTTTAGGCTGGAATGGAGTTTAGGTATTACCCTCTTTCAGTTTCAGTTGGCTCAAAACCTGTCCTATAAATAGTAACCGGGTTCTAAGGAGCTCAATATCATTGGATTGTTTTCTATGTTCATCGTTTTGGTTTAGCCACTTAACTAGCGACCAAAATATTCCAAGAAAACAATCCTCAACGAGTGTAGTATCGAGTATCTACCAACTTCGGACTGCACCAAAGTCGGTCATCTCACTACCCCTAAAAAAGGCCAAGATGGTCAAGTAAGGTTCTAGTTCATTAATGCTTAGTGACATCACTCAGAGGCCCCGTATTCTCTTTGATTGACTCAAAGGCTACCGGTACTCACAAATATGTCGCACTAATATAGTTATTGCTTCAACCGTGTCGGTATACCCCACACAGTTTCCACAATGTATTGCTATCTATGAATGTTTCCCAAATCCGGGTGGAGGATTTTCAAACCCAAACAATAGAACCAAGTGTAAAGCAAACAAAGCAATCAAGGTAAGCAATTGAAAACATCATGAACTATTCCTAAGGTACACCCCACTTATAAGACAATTCCCCAGCAGAGTCGCCAGTTCTGTGATCAGTGGGAATGAGAACTGACTATTTTGGAATGCTGGTTCGCGTTTGCGTTTGTTTTTGCAAAATGTCGCGGTAAGCAAGAGTCGCCACCGTCTTTTATTTTATCCAACAAGGAAAGGACAAAAGCACAGAAAAATTCCTTTTCGAGATATTTCTCGGGTTCGGGAGGTAGATTATAGAAAGGGAAGGTGTTAGCACCCTTTCTATCCGTGGTTATCCACGGGCTCTTAGGTACTTGCTCACTATGTTTTCAAAAAGTTTGCTTTTCTTTGTGTTTGTGGATTTGAAAGGAGTTTTTATTTTGAAAGGGGTGTAAGTGCGAAAAGTTTTGTTTTTTGTTTTCAAAAGAGCAAGTACTTAAGAACATCTACCTACTCAAAAAGGAACTAAACTGTGCAAATGTCCTTTAGACACTGATATCCCACTATTGAGGAGTAGGTAGCATCGTCGTTGGAGTTTTCATGTCAATTCGATTTAAGGGACGTGTGGTCACTAAAGCAATGTTAGGACACCTTAGCGGTAACCCTAATGTCTTAGATCATTTTATCCGAGGCAACCGTTTCGAGGAAACTTATGATCTTTGACAAAAGGACGACCTCTAACACATCCTATACTCAATGACCACGTTCGAGGCAACCAAGTGAGGCGTACCCTAAGAGTGGCATGTGAGAGTGTATTGTTTTTCAGTTATATTATCTTTGTATATTTAGGTGTTCTACCATTTGTTTTTAGATCTTGTCATGCAATCCTAGTTAGCATACATCTAAAAAGTTAATATATGTATAGGAATTTAAAGTGCGGGAATTGTAAATCCTACGCTATTACAAGGCTTCGGGGAGAGGGATTATTTACATGTCCAAAATTGGGGGAATAAAGCAGTAAAGTGTAAAAGTCTTAGTTAAGCTATTACAAACCAGTAGGCAGTTGCAATAAAATAAACGCGCGTGAATCTGAACATAACCTCTAAAAATCCTAAGAATAAAATCTTTTTGTTGTTTTATTTTATTTTGGGAAAATGATCTAAATCTACTTAATTTTAGTTTTGATAAAATGTTAAGATAATTAAAAGATTAATTAACAAAGTTAATTTAATAAAAACAACTAGCCTAATGTTTTTGTGGTTTTCTTTTTTAATTGATTTTATGTTGATAAAAAAAAGAAATAAAATAGTCAAAACAAATATGAAATCGAAGGAACAGGCAGTAAATAAAAAAAAGGTATAATTCTGGAGGCCTGGGTCGAAAGAGGTGTGGGCTGTCTTTCGACCCAGTGAAGAGGCTTGATCGAAGGAGCCTGAGGGGCTGCACTCTGGGGGTGTTTGATTTGGATATGTCATCCTTCGATCTGGAAATCCTGGATCCAGTTCGAAGCTAAGCTGCTAAGCTTCGAAACTCTGAAAAGGATTCCGAAAAGATATTTCCTGCAAAACGAGACAAATGTTAAAGGTCCAGGGGGAACTTTACCCCCCTGATTCGAATCTCTCCCCAATTCAGATCCTTCCTCAATTTGAACCTGCTGAATTTGGGTCTGGGTTTGTTTTATCCTGAGATTCGAAGGAGAAACTCAGATCATGCCCAAGCAATGGCACAATCTCCTCTTTGCGATGTAGCTTACATGCAACATAATCAGTAATAACAGGAATTCATATGCAATGTGTATTTAAATGTCATGAAAGTGCAATTTTGGTTTTGCAAACCCTTACCAATTGAAGATGTATGATCTGTGGCTCTGAGTGTGGAGATGTTCGCTGGATGGCTGCTCTGACTTGGATGAAAATGTTGATAACCTTTGGTGGGTTGTGGGCAGCGTATCTCCAAATCCTCCCTGTTTCTTTTCTCTGTTTTTTCTGTGTTTTTCTTTCGTCCTCTGTAATGTGTCACTGGCCTCGTATTTATAGGAGTATGATGGTCTAGTAACGGCAAGAGAAAACCAATTAAACAGGCCTTTAAAGCCATGAGACAAGAATCAGACATATTAAAATATTTCCTTTTTTGAAATATTCATGTCTCTTTGGAATCTTGAATGAACCTGGACACTTTTGATTTTCGAATGCCTTCAGGCCCTGCTCTTCGATTGGTCTTGATTTGAACATAATCACTCTGGTCGAATCAGCTCTTTAGGAACAGAAAAGGCAAGAATCTGGCCTTTAACTCAGGAATTAAATCCATAATCAGCATTTAATTATTTCTATATTTGCAAGGGACACATGCCATGGTGAACTTTGGGTGAACCTAGACAGGTTAGGATATGTGTTTTTGCTTAGTCATGCCAACCTATTTCATTCCTTCGAATCTGCCTTCTTTGCCAGCTTCAAAGTCTAATTCGAATCTATTTAGAACATTCCCTATTAGACAACTTCGACCAGCCCTTGGCCTTGTGATGAGTCTAAGTTCTGATTTGAAGTGTCCAGAACTTCCTTCATTAGAGCATCTTAGATTAAGAGAAACTCTGCACTGAAATGCCATTCGAAGGTCATTTCGTTCTGATGTTCTGCTTGAGGTAAAGTATGAAGTTCCAGTCGAAGGACCCTATGAAGTACTAGTCGAAGCATTGTGAAATTTACTTGATCGAAGGGGTCCAGCGCTCAATCGAAGACTTGCACACTAAAGCTTGATCGAAGGGTTACAAACACCTAATCGAAGCTTACTAATCAAAGCCTGATCGAAGAGTGCCAAATTCCCAATCGAAGACTTGCACACCAAAGCTTGATCGAAGGGTTCCAAACACCTAATCGAAGCTTACTAATCAAAGCCTGATCGAAGAGTTCCAAATGCCCAATCGAAGACTGGTGAGTCAAGCCTGTATCGAAGGATTTTGGATACCCAATCGAAGACTTTTCCAAGATGCCAATCGAAAGACACTTTGTTCATCTTCAAAAAAACTTTATTTTCCTTAGGCAAGGGTTTGTGACCCACCATGTAAGCGAAGACTTTTGAAAACATGAGAGGGCAAATTTTGGGGTACAACACATGGTTATTTTGAAAAATGCAATGATAAGAAGAAATACAATGAGTGCAAAATTTGAATGCAAAAGGTCCAATGTTTTTTCATTAAATGATCATATGGAATATGAAATGAAGAAACCCTTAACAAATGGACCATGGTGCCCCGGGCAAGGCACCTGGCTTAAAGTCATTGTTTGTAATTAAATTACAGACAAAAGTTCTTTAATTTGGCAAAACAGTAAATGGTAATTACTCTTTGTTGAAGGAGATGGGAATGAAATCCTTGGCACGCCAATTGTTGAGTCCTTCACTGGAAGTCGGGTAGATCCAGTCATTAAAATCATAGTCGTTGTCGGAGTCTTCAAGAGCATTCACTTCATGATTAATGGCGCGAATATGTGGTTTTCCTATGCGGGCACGTCTGACCTCCTTTTGAGCTTTGGAAGTAAAACCCAAACCACACTTATCTAACTTGAACAAAATGTCAAGGGGTTGTCCCCAAATAGTATAACTTCCATCTTCAATCACATCACGAGCATCCTTGAGGGAATCCATCCTTGGCACATCTTTAACAGCTTTTGGAACATCAGGAGTAGCCTTGGTAGCAGCAACCAAGGAGAGACCACTTCGAAGGCTTGACAAGGAGTTTCTATGAACTCTCTATCCATCTCAACATATTTGAACAAATTTAGATGGCTAACCATAAAATCCTCTTCACCACAGACGGTAACAATTTTTCCTTTGACTGGATATTTTAATTTTTGATGAAGTGTAGAAGTCACTGCTCCTTCCCCGTGTATCCAAGGGCATCCAAGTAGGCAAGAGTAGGCAAGAGTAGGCAAGAGTAGGCAGGACGGATGTCCATCACTTAGAAAGTCGAGTTGAAAGTTTGTGAACCAACCTTGATGGGAAGGTCTACTTATCCATGCACCATCCTCTTGGATCCATCAAAAGCCCTTACAACTATGTCACTTGGCTTCAACACTAGACCTTCACAATCCAACCGATCTAAGTCACCCTTGGGTAATACATTTAGAGAGGACCTTGTATCCACCAAGACATGGGCCAGAGTAGTTCCTTTGCATTCAATAGACACATGCAAAGCCTTGTTATGATTTCTTCCAACTGGTGTCAAGTCAACAGCATAGAACCCCAATCCATTGTCAGTAGTCAAACTCGCCACACAATTTTCAAATTGACCGACTGTGGTCTCTTGAGGAACATGTGCTTTCTTCAAAAATTTGATCAATTCTTTAGCATGCGCATCAAAGCAAAGTAATAAAGATAGCATATAGATCTTGGAGGGGGTTTTCCCCAACTGCTCTACTATCTTATAATCACTCTTCCTTATAATTTTCAAAATCTCTTCCATTTCATGGGTGGAGGGTTCCTCAGCAGTAATGTCTTTGGCAGGCGCCTCCATCCTGGCAGGCTCAATCATCTTTTCTTTGCCCCTAGCGTCAGTACTAGGTTTGTCAACAGTAATTCGAACATGTGTAGTTGTAGTGGTTGGAGGTGAAATTTCAAGAGAGAAGATTCTCCCCATCCTTGTTACCTTGCTAGAGCCATTAATGTTGGTAATGTCATCGGTCTTGTCTTCATCAATCCATGAGTCTTGCTTAATTCCATGGTAGTATACTTCGGCGCCATAATTCCATGGTACTGCCTTATCGGAAGAATAAGGAATTTGCCCTGGTGCGGTAGTTATCAAGGGGGAAATCGTTGGTTCGTTGGAAATCCTAATAGGACCTTTTGAAGAGACCCTAATAGGTTTTTTAGATATGGTGATGATTGATATGTCTTTAACTTCTTTAGTCAAACTTTTTATGGCCGGAGTTCTTTCAAACAGGATCTCATGACTATCTATTAGGCATTGAAGACATTTTTTCAGCCATTCGCATCCATTCTTTTATAGACCACAACAATTACAGTCTTTTAAACAACCAGGGAAAACCCCAGCTCTTAACAAATTTTCTTTAATAATGGTCAGTGGAGTAGTCAAGTCTTCAACAGAGGAAACAAAAGCAGCGTCTTCAATTGCATTGACACCTTTGCCATGATTTGGAATTGGTGTAGTGATTACATTTGGAGTTGTAGGTGGATCAAACTCAATGGTCTTGTTGCTGATGAGGTCTTAAATTTTGCATTTCAAAGCCCACCATTGATCAGTATCATGTCTGGGGCTATTGGAGTGATAAGAGAATTTGGCGTTAGGATTGTACTTTGGTGATGAAACATTGGGATTTAATGGTGGATCATGTAATGTTACTAAGTTAGCCTTCAACAGGTGTTGCAAGGCTTAAGATAATGATATGTTGATCTTTGTAAATTGTCTTCTTGGAATATCAGGTCTTTGATGGTTGGCTTGTTGTGGTTGTCTTTTAGTAGAGGGTGGATAAGATATCAAAACAACATTGATAGATTGACGGTGGTCTTTCTTGACATGGCCCCTTGACCCATACACAACATTTATTTCCTTCTTGCCAGTAAAGGGTTTCTTCATAGTATTGGATGTAGAGGCGAAGGCCATGGGAAATTTTCCACTTTTAATATCGCTCTCAACCCTTTCACCAGTCAAGATTAACTCAGTGAAACCGGATGATGAGCTGCCAATTAGTAAGTTGAAATATGGTCCAATCAATGTTCCCATGAACATATCCACCAACTCCCTATCAGTCAATGGTGGCTACACCCTACTTGCTAGGTCTCTCAATTTCTGCGCATATTCTTTGAAACCTTCATTAGAACCCATGGTCATTCCTTGTAACTGAACTCTAGTCGGCGCTAAATCAGTGTTTTATTGATATTGGCGGTATAAAACGGTGGCCAGATCTCCCCAAGTATGAATGTTGGAACCCTCCAGCTGATAAAACCATTCTAACTGAGTCCCAGATAGACTCTTTTGAAAGAAGTGTACCCAGAGCTTTTTGTCAGTAGTATGTGGTTGTATTTTGGGGACGTAGGACCTTAAGTGAAGCTTTGGGAACGAAACTCCATCGTACTTAGCAAAGATTGGAATTTTGAACTTGTGGGGGATAACAACCCCATGTACCAAGCCCAAATCACCAAAATCCAATCCAGGCACGACTTGAATTTCCACAGCTTTCAACCTATCTTCCAGTTGCTTGTAGTTATCCTTAACCGGGGGATATTGTTCGTCAAAGTAACCTTCATCCTCAGAAGCTTGATTGTTTGCACCCCCAGCACTGGTGTTCCTTGCATCTTCATCCTAATTCTCATCTTCCTTAGATGACTCTTCTACCATTTGAACTTGTCATACGGGGCCCTTGAATCACTTCCCCATGTTGATCAAAGCCTTCTTCTTGGTCTTATTTTTAGCCATCAGAAGTGACATCAGCTCTTGTTATCCTTTGGCCAAGGTGAGAAAGGTTTCTTGGAATTGAGAATTATCTGTCTGCAAGTCCTTCACTGTCTGCTCGAGATCCATCTTATTGAAATAAATAGTAGAAAGATGGGGAAACCTGTGTCTGAAAACCTTCTCATGTTATTATGCATGAAATGCGTATGCCAACGGTTTCAAGGACCTTTAAGATTTAAATTTTTTTTAAACAAAGAAAAAACAAACATTAATTGCATTATTAAGTTAAAATGATTACAAAGGGTTCCCCTTGGGCTTACAATGGAAGAAGCAAAAATAATACAAAGTAAACTCCTAGAACAAAAAGGACTCAAGCTTCCCGTGAGCGCATCCTCTTTGGTGCAATGTAGGCATTCAAACTCCGATTTTTAAGAAGTTGTCTCGTGAGCTCCAAAACCTTCTTCTGGCTTGCATAGAATTGGGATTCAAAGGTGTCACACTCTCCTTTGAGTTGTATCTAAGATCTTTGCAAATCTTCAAGAGAAGTGGGCATGTCAGGATGAAGAATAGTGTAAGGAATGTCTCCTTCGACCATAGGCTCCATGATGATAGGTAGAATGGCCTCATATGGCATCATGAAGTTTTGAGCGCGAGCTCGCACCCACTTGAGATAAGGCTCCAAAGGAATGGAGTTCTTCTGCCCCAATGTCTTGCTATCAACTTTGTTTACCATGCCCCAAGCTCGTACAAATCTTTGCGATAACCTTGAGCATCATTCTCATAGTCAAAAACAATTCCTTGGACAAGTGCGTCACGAGTACCATCCCTCCTAGCATACCCAAACTATCGCAAAGCCAAACAAGGATTATAAGTGATACTTCCCCTAATGCCAAGAAGAGGGACATTAGGTAATTCACCACAATGGTCAATAATGGTAATATCCTCCAAAGAGCGAGAACACCATTGAATATCTGAATGCGTGAGTGACATCAACCTATTAGACCATCCCATGCCTTGCTCATTCTTCAAAATAGATCGAGGAAGGTGTGAAATAAACCACCTAGACAACAAATGAGTGCAACACATAAGAATTCCCCTTCTCTTCATGGTGCGAGTGTGAAGAGAGTGCAAGATATATCCAAGTAAGGAAGGCACGGGATTACAAGATAGAAAAACCATGTCCGCATTCACATCTATGAGTTGGTCCAGGTTAGGAATTAGTACCATCCTATAGATTAGAAGGGCCAAAACCTCTTCAAAAGCTTGCAAGTCCAAAGCATACCAAAACTTTTGATCCTTCTCAAACAAAAACTTGTCTAGAAACCCCTTAACACCACTTCTTGTTTCCCAATTTTCCACCACGGCGGATCGTTGCAAAATGTAAAGCTCGAGCAATCTCCTCAGGTCTTGGGTCTCTCTCAATACCGGTGAAGGGTAATTGATCAAGAATAGGAACTCCCAAGAGTTGAGAAAACTCCTTCATAATAGGAACTAGTTAGAAATCAGGAAATGTAAAGCAATGGTGCTTAGGATCAAAGAATTGGAAAAGCACATGTACCATATCCTCTTCAAAGTTTGTTGTAACCAAGTTGATGAGACAACTGTATTTCTTGGTGAATGGAGAATCATTGGGAACCTTTGGTGATAATTCCTAAAGTTGAGGAGGAACTCTCACAAGGTTGATTCAAATAGTATTTCTTCGCTGGAAGCCATGTCCTACAAAATAACACAAAGATAAATCCCAAAAGTCCTTGAAATGGTTAGTGCAAATGCAATGGTATGATGTTATGATGTTATGTACAAATAAACATATACACACAAAGCACATAAGTCCTTAAGTTTAGGCTTGATGAGTTCATAGGTAAGTACCCTCTTGAAGTTTAGTTGGTTCAACCTGTCCTAGAAAGTAATCGGGTTCTAGAAGATCTCAATATCATTGATATTTCTTCATTGGGCATTATTTCAGCGCAAGCCTCTTTTTTGGCGACCAAAATATCTCAAAAGTCTGATCTCAATGAGCGTAGTATCGAGTATCAACCAACTTCGGACTGCACCAAAGCCGTCTATCTCACTACTTCCTAATGGCCAAGTTGTTCAATTAAAGGTTCTAAGGTTCGTTAGTGTTTCATGACACCACACAGCGGCCCCGTATTCTCCTTAATTCTCTATAAGGGGTACCAGTACCCACAAAGGTGTCAAACTAACATAGATATTGTCTCAACCATATCGGTCTACGCCGTACAGTCTCCAAATTTTTTTCTATTTACCTAATGGTGTTCCCAGATCCGGGTAAAGGATCAATACAAGCCCAAACAAGGACCCAAAATGTAAATAAAATAAATCAAACAATGAAAGCAATTAAATATGGTCTAGCTCTAAGGTAACCGCACTTTTAAGTATAAGTCCCCAGCAGAGTCGCCATTTTTATAATACAGTGGGAGAAATGACTTGGGTGTTTTGTTTTTTATCGCAATTGTTGCGGATAGAAAGAGTCACAACCAACTTTTCTTTTATCCAATAAAGGAAAGGGTGAAAAGAACAGGAAAGACCTTTTGAGATATTTTCTTGAGTTCAGGGGGTAGGTTATGAAAAGAGAAGTTGTTAGCATCCTTTTCATCCGTAGTTATCTACGGGCTCTTAGTTGCTAGCTCACTTTGAAAATGCTTTGTTTGAAATGTGTTTGTGATGGATTTTGAAAGTATGTTTGAAAAGTGCCTTCATTTAGGCGAACTTTGTAATGATTCTCGTCTCTATAAGAATGCATACAAAGTGTTGAATTTTGAAAATGTTTCATGGAAAAGTGTCGGTGTGTTTGAAAGATGTTTTGAAAATGGTTATGAGCAAGCAACTACGAGCGCTCTACCTACTCAAAAAAGTCTTAGTTATTTTCCTCCTCCTTTAGACATGGATATCTTACCATTGATTGATAAGAAACCCTATCATTGGATGTGAAGGAACAGGCGTGGGTCATCGTATAGTCATAGAATGCAATGTTGTGAGATACCTTAGCAATTTTTGTAAGGGTCTAAGATCATTCATAAGGCAACATTTGAAGGGTCATCTATGGACTATGATCTTGTATTTGATTGTTTTAGCTAAAGTATCTCACATGCGAAACATGACCATTTTCAACTCAAAGCAACAAGTGAGGTTAATCCTAGAGGTGCAAGTGTGCAAAGTGTTTATTTTTCATGTTTTGTTTGTCTTGAATTAGGGTTTTCTATTGATTAATTTCAGTCTTGCCATACAAACCCTAATTACTAGCATTTATATGAAAGCGACAAATTGCAAAATATAAATATCCTACGCTATTACATCATTTGGGGATGGGGATAGAAATTTACCAATGGGGAGCAAATAATTAAACTTAATTACTATTACAACCATATTTAATGAATAATAATGTACAAGAATGAATAAATGTACAAGAATGTAAATGGAAAAGAAAATTGATTTTTTGTTTGTTTTTTTGTTAAGAAAAAGTTTTTTGACCTAATTGACTAAAAGGAAACAATTAACTAGTCTAAATTAATTTTAAATAAATAAACCTAAGTCTAAAATAGAAAAGAAATAAAAGTAATCAAGAAAGAATTTTTTAGGGTTTTGTAGAAAATAGTTTTAAATAAAATAAAATAAGCTTATGTCTAATTATTAGTTTAATTAAGAAAATAATTTGGCTAAAGGAATATTTTTTGGTCTTTTTATCTAAAGGAAATTAAATGAAAAATATACTAAATATCTAAATAATAAATATAAAATATTTTTGGTATTTTTTATTTAATAAAATATAATAATAATAATAATAGAAAAAAAGAAAATAAAATAAAATATAACAATTAAAGTCAGGGGGTTAAAAAAAATAGAAATTATGGTTGACAATAGTAAAAGGGGCGCTAGGCCCAAAAGTATTTTTTTGTTCAAGTCAGAAAACAAAATAAAAACAAAATAAATGGGTCTGTATCCAAAAGCAAATAGGAGGGTGAGAAGCCAAAAAATGCTCCAGGCCCAAACAATCCAGCGTCCTCTGGTGATCCAGTGTAGGCTGCCTTAAAGGATGCACCATGGGGACATGCGTGTGAGGTGTTGGATTTAAGGGCTTGGTTGATCTGATGGTGATGGAGAAAGGCACATGGTACACGCGCTAGCTTGGCTTGCACTGAACCTGAAATAAGAAAAAGTGAAAAAACAAAAGGGTACCACTGGGGCTCGAACCCAGGTCCCTATAGTCACAGGCCCGCGCTTCTACCACTGGGGTAGCTATACATTCGTTTATTAATATAAAACCATAAATATATATTACAAACACGTCCCTGAAGACATGTTCATCTTCTTCCTCGCGCCAGCCATGGACAAGGAAATTTTAAAACTGTAACTCTCTCATTTATCGATCATTTGCAAAAGTATAAACATGAAAGTTGTGTATTTTTTCACCACGAATCCAACCATGTAAATTATGTAAGCTAAAAGTCAAAGATGAAGATTAATTTTTTTGGCCCCAAACTGAAACCTAATTTTTTCCATAAAGTTCAAATCTAAAATTCTCTACACACGGTCAATATAAATGAAAACTTTGGATATGGTTAGCTTTAGAGCAATGATATCTACATTTTTATTTCAGAATGTATGTACAAAAGATGCTTGTATCAAGATATTGAAGTTTGAAAACTTACCTCTTGCAGCTGGATTCGTGTATGAAGTTTGAGCAACCTTTGAGGTGTCCTAATGATCTGTTTAGCTTGCCTAGACCTCCTTGAGTATATTCCAACTCCTACTTTGCTTTGAAAGTTCCTGAATCTCCCTACTCAAGTCAGTTTGCAAGCTTGATCTTTGAAAACGGTGAATAATGGAAATGAGATTACAGAAATGTAACAGGTGTTGGGATGACTTTGTAATGATGTATAGAGAGTGTATGGATGATTAGATTTGAAAATGCACGAGTGGTTTTTGATTTGGGAGTTTGAAACATAAAACTGTCAAGTTATGGCCAGTTTTGTGTAGCTGGGTGCTTCGGGGTGTTTGAGAAGGCTTAAGCTCGTGTCCTAAGTTGCATAAGATTGTTTTGATATATAGGAAAATGTTTGGAGACTTGAGATGGTCAGAAGTACAAGATCACATGTTTTGGCTTCTTGACTTGTTTTTGAAGTAAGGTTGACAAACATGGTTTTAATGCATAATACAAGCATGGTCTGAGTAGTTAGAGGCTCTAGAAAAGTTTCTTATGGCTTTAATATTGTGTGTGATCAGAAGGAACAAGTGCAAAGCTCAAGGAGAGTGGACTTTGTGATTAAAACCACTTTTCCAAAATGGAAGTGTGAACTTTATTCCATTAATGGAAATGCAACTTGGAATGGCTCAAATTCTTGGACAATGGTTCTATCAGTTATGTAAACCCTTAGTTATGGAGTGAAACACAAGTTTAAGGCCTACAAAGCAAATATTAGGCAATATGGGCTTGAGATTTGAATTCTTGTTCATCACAAAATGACTTATAATTCAAGTTTGAAACCCTAACTTCATCTCTTCGATTCTCTCAGCTCAAGCATGATCTCAATGAGTTCTAGGACTTTTTAGAAAGATTGTAACATCCTCTATAACCTTCATATTGGAAAATTTTGAAGTATCAACTTGGAATCATGTGAAAAGTTATCATGAAGTTGGTACCAGTCAAATTTTCACAAAGTGTTTAAGAAAAAGTTCATGACTTTATGGCCTTATATCTCAAAATCTAAGCATTTTTTGAACATGAGCCCTCTAATACAAGTGAGTTCACCAAGATCTACAACTTTTATGTTGAAAGTTTTCCTTGAATCATCTTTCATCATGATGAAAAATTGGCATGAAGTTAAGAAAAAATAAGACTTAAAACGAAAATTTTCTAAGTCTTGAAAATTTTGACTTTTCAAAATGAATTTTGACTTTCTTGATTTCTTGATGATAAAGTTTCACATTTTTGTATGTATTGATGAAATGTGATCTTCGAAACTTAATTTTGATCAAAAAGTCAAAGTTTGACTTTACAGTGTACAGTTAACTTTTCATCAGTTGACTGAATTCATCTATCAGTCTAATGATCTTGAGAAATGAATTGAATCATGCAATTAGGTCAAGATGATGCATTTGAATCCTTGATATCATGTTTCAAATTAATAATTCATGTATTAGATCAAAAGTCAAAAATCAAGCCTTCTCAGTCAAAACCCTAATTTTGACCATTTTTCCCTTTTGGTGATTTGATCAATTTTCTTGGGTAATTGTGATCCAATATTGATCAATTGATACATATGAGATCCAAATGTTGATATGGGTAAAAAATCATGAAATTTGACTGTAAGTTGGCCACAATTGACTTTTTTTGCCCAATACAACTGATTTTAGGTCATCTGATCAATTGATTGAGCAAACTTGAACTACAAGACTTGAAATTTGGCATGAGCAATCTTGAAGGTCCATAATGATCCATGAAAGTCATATGAGACATTAAAATTCCAATTGTCCTTGTGAAAACTCGAACCCTAATTTGCGACATCAATGTTAAGGAGATGTCTTGACCTAGTCCATACTTGTGCGCACTTGAGCCATTGAAGATCTTGTGAAGAATGTATTGAGAAATGAGAGGGAAATTTTTTGGGTACAACAAACGTTAAACGACCAAGGGGGTCTGTTCTGTTGGGTTTCCTTGAAGTAGTCGAGGAAACTGTTCAAGGCGTACTTAAAGTCTATTCATACATTTAAGAACATGTATTATCTAATTATACCCGTGTCTCAGAAGGCCATCGATTCACTGCTTTGTTGGTGGGTTAATGCAGATGACAATGGGGAACCCCTACTGAGCGAGGGCGGTAGGCAGATGATGCACCAAGTCCAAAGGTTCCGTTTTTCTTGGAGTCGTGATCATTTTGGCTGGTAAATTGACGAGTATATCGTGCGTCCGGATGATTTAGACAGGGATGACTAGGAAAGCTATAACAAGCTGGTGGCTTTGTTGAAAACTTTGTCCCTGCTCTATGCATGACCAAGCGTGGGGCTATTATCCTTGACGGGGATAGGGATCTTGTGCTCGCGGCTCATATTATTAACACAAAAGGGGCTCCTCGATTGTTCTACGCACGAGGAAGCCCTAACTCTTCTAGGTAACTTTTGTTTCGTTGTTGCCTCCTTGTTTGTTTTCTTTGTTTTGATGAATTGTCCTAGTTATTTGTTGCAGATAAAATTCCAAATGCTCAGGAGCGCATGGTAAAGTTGGTTGTGTCCGGAAAGATGGATCAGTTGAAAAAGAGTCCTCTTACAAAGAGCGGCCTGGGTGGTGTCGTGGTTCCGCCTCTAGGGGTTCAGATAATTCCTCCTCTACTCCTACTGGGGAGCATCCTTCTCCACAACAAGTAAGTTCGGCCAAGAAGCGTCACCTAGTTAGGGGGGTGGGGGACTGTGGACTTGACCTTGGAGAAGACTCCGGATAAATATGAGTTGCCTCCTCGTTGGCTGAAAAAGAGTTACTTCGAAGGGGGCCCCTCCCTGAAGGTTCTGCGGGCAGAATATATGCACTTGGAAGATCTAGATTAATGGATCAAGATAAAAACTCTTACCCAAGATGCAGCTGCCATGATGAGGGTTTTGGAGCTGGAAGTGGTCCAAACTGAGGAGGGGCCCTACTACCTAGGAGGTGAGAGACCTTCGTGCAACCAATTTGAATCTTCATACGAAGGTGACTAAGTTGAAGCCCGAAAAGGGGGAGCTGTAAAATGAAAAGGTAACTTTAACCAAGAAGAATGAAAAGCCGATCAAGTCGAATAAGGAGTCTGATGAAAAGATCGTTGTTTTGGAGTCTAGTATGGCCCCGACCAAAGATGAAACCGAAGAGCACAGGCAATTAAGGACTCGAGATGAGGAAATTGCTGGCCTCCGGGTGATCGAGGGGAACCTTGTGGCACTTGGCGAAGAGATTTTCAACAATGTGGTATAACAACTAAAGATCGTGAACCCTGGAGTTAAGTTCAGCATGGCCGAGACTGGGTTTTTGTATAGCATGGTCTACAGGAATATCGTTATTCCTGAATTCCTCCAGTTTGGAGAAGATGGTGGTGGAGAGTAACCTACCCAGGAGGAGAATATGTGATAAGAACAATCCCATCCTAACAACTGATTGGTCTTTGTTAATATCTTTTGTTTGGCCTGTGCGCCATAACTTGTAATATTATTGTGGGGATTTTATCCAGTTTGAAGTAACTCCTGGACAACATCGGCCCTTGTGGCCATTTATTTTGTCTATTTTTTGGATGGGAGCTTGGCCCATTTTGTGTAATCATATTTGACAATTGCGGCCTTTATGGTCATCTTTAATGTTTCCGTCCTTGGTGGTCATTTTTACTTAATCTCCATTGTTTATGTATTTACTTTTCTTTGTGTATGAGTTATTGCCTTTGCTAAGTTTTCATGTCTGTATGCTCTTCTGCTTGAGACATTTATTTTGATTAAGAGTTTTTGGGGGTTTGCTCGTTAGTATTGAGGTTCGCCAGTGTGGGGAGACTGGTCAAACTGCCAGGGTGATTTCCGGTTATGGGCCGGAACTCGGGTCTCGTTTAGGGCCTAAGCTCAGTGGCGTAAACTTCCCATTATGAGCTGGGTGTTCTACCATTGTGGTACAACGACGGTGGAGCTCGTTTGAGTTTTCCTCGTCGGGCTAAAAATCTGCTCGTTACAAGAGTGAAAACTAGCCTCTTTGTTTAATTTAAGGTGTGATCAGTGGTTTTTACACAGTTATTTACCATTAATTTCTGTTATTTTTTCTTTTTATTGTCGAGTGCTTTATTTCATTTTACCACTTTTTATGCGTTAGTTGTGTGTTTTAGTGTTTTCTGGTTCACAGGAATAAATCGGGACAAATTAGTACAAAAAAAGTGAAAAATTCAGAGTTTCGAAAAAGTTTCTAGCATGCTTCAGGAGGTCTGAGACAGCCACCCTGTCATCTGACACGGGCCGTGTCAGCCAATGCGCTGATTGGTTAGTTTTCACTAAAAAAATTATAATTGGAGCTATGTGAATCAAATCGATGCATTCTAATATTCGTTGGAAAATTGAGAGAAAGAGCTACAACTTTCATTTTTAAGTCAGAAGTTGATTCATATTATAGAAGCCTCGAAAAATTCATTAAAGTTACAAACTTTAGAAATTTAGTTGTTTCAGGTCGTTTTACGAGCCTGATTTATGTTTTCGATCCAGTTTGAGTTAGTATTGAAAATCAGTATTTAGTTTATGAAACTTTTTGACCTATTGTTAGAGGGAATAATAGTTTACATGACTGAAGATTGGGGAGATCAAGGTTCTTGGAGAGAGAAAGATTCTCATGAGCAGTAGCAATTGAAGATCGAAGCTATCAAATTACTTGTAATGTCTAATTTTTATCTTGTGATTATTTTGAACAATGTGAGTAGCTAAACCCCCCGGTGGTAGGGGTGTCCCTGATTTGACTTTGTAAATGATTTTGATTCCTGAATTCCTTTAATACAATATTCTTCTCTATTCAATTTAGTTAAACAATGTTTTTATTCTTTTCTGATCGGACAAATTAGGATTGATTTATAGTTAACAATCAGGTTGACCATGGTTGTTAAGGTTTTTGTACGATTAGGCTATAGTAGATATCACCTAGGACTAGGGATACCCTATAGTTACCAGATAACTCTTGATAAAACAAAGGCTTGACTCCATCAGAAATCTCTAAGGACTTAGGATTTAGGATGAAGGTTTAATGGTTTTTCCATTGAGGACTTAGGGAAAGATAACCTAAAGGACTGATAATTGAATGTTATGAACTTGTTGAAGAGATTAGGATTCAAGGTGGTTACAGGACAAATTATACATCATTCCTAGCATGTTACTCATATATATATCAAAATAGTCATTTGCATCTATTTATTTTATTTGCAACTATTTTATTTTAGAAAATCAAATGCAAACTCTAGTTTTTGTTTAATTGAACAACAATTTGAACTCCATATTTATACGTAGTCCTTGATATCGACATTCAGGGAACTTTCCTCATTATTAATGTAGAGGAAAAGTAGTACACTTGCTATTTTTCCCATCAAGTTTTTGGTGCCGTTATCAGGGGCTACTGAAATATAGTTTTAATTTTGGTTCAATAGAAATTTTGTTGCTCATCAACTAAAATTTTGTTTTAATTTTTTTTAATTTGAATTTTATTTTATTATAAAAAAAATAAAAAAGAGAGTTTGATTATTGTTTGCTTCATGAATTCTTATATACTTTTCTACTAACCAAGTGTCTGAGTGTTGTAGTTATGTATTTTCTCGATACATTGCCACCTGTATCTCCTGCATGTTGGTCGCCTGATTCAGGATTAACTTTTGAAGAGGTGACTAAAATTTTTAAAGCATATAGGAGGGATGTAAGACTGTGGCGAAAGTTACAGTTGGAAGAAGAAGATATGAAACCAGAAGAAGAATGCATAACATAAGATGAAAAAGGTGCAGTAAGAATAGAAGAATTTAAGGTAAACAAGAATGATGGGGAAAAGGAAATAAGGAAACTTGAAGATGGTCTAAGTTTGGATGAAACTACAAATTTTACAATTTGTAAAGATATGGACATCCAACCAGAAAATCTTCAACAAAAGAGTCTCCCTAAAAATTATTTTCACAACAAGGCTGATGACAGACAAGAAATTGACAAAGTATTGGATGTCATTTATGCCTTGTTCAATAAAATCAAGCTGAAAATAATTTGGAAGCAACATCATCAGTACTTTAAGTTCATGGGATTGCTACAAAAAAAAAAGAAATAAGAAATATGATGTGTTCTTTGTGTCATATCTGCAACCCTAATAAGGGGATAAACCTTCGAGTCATGCGACGTTAAACGAAGCGCTTCGTGGGAGGCAACTCACGCTTTTAATAACTTAATTTTTCTTTTTGTGTTTTTTTTTCGTTTTGTCTGCATGTTTCATACCCCAAATTTGCTCGCCTTAGTGCTACCGTCAAATTTATTTTCGAACTTGAGTTTTACAAAGTATAAAATTCCTTTGATTTAATTACATTAACATTCTGAGGTTTTTTAATAAAAATTTGCTTTCAAGTCTGTTTGAAAATATAATAATTATTTATATTTTTAAATAGAAAATGATTGTTCGCTGTCATATACTTTCAATTGGCTTTTTACTTCAAATAAGTACCATAACACAGTTGGAAAGGGAGAAAGACTTACAAGCAGAAGGTCACAGGTTTGAATCTCACTTGGTGCACTTTGGATATTTTTTTTGTTTATTGTTACTAACTTTATTTTCATTTTCAATTATTTCTAACCACAAAAATCATATTTTTTATTATTAAATTACTTTTTTCATATTTATTTATTTATTATATTTTAAAATATTATTTTTTTATCAAAATTATTATTTTACTTAAAAAATAGTCAAAATATCTTATAAATTAATCTTTTCAAATCAACCTCAATATTTGAAATAGTCCTAAACAAGGATAGATTCATAATCTTGTTCACCAAATTATGGACCAAATATTCAATCAATTTCCAATCTTCAAAATCATGTCAAAACTCGATCAATCTCAATTGGTGCACTTTGGATATTTTTTGTTACTAACTATTTTTTAATTATTTTCAAAATCACAAAAATCATATTTTTTTTATTTAAATATTATTTTCGGATTTTTAATTAATGCATTTTTAAAAAATAATTATTTATTTGATTTGATGTACTTTTTATTAAAATTGAGTGCAAAAATTATAATAATTACTAAAAATATTATTAATTGTTTCTTATTGGTCAAGGTGTGTCAATTTGTGTCATAACTCACTTCTGATTGGTCAGCTTGATGACCAAGATAAAATCATAAACTTTGAGCTTTTCTTGGTGTGGACTATTTCCTTTTTGGAGTGTCTTTAACCTAATTTCAAATTTATAAATAGACCACTCTTTCACACTATTTTTCATCTACAATTTCATAATCATCCACAACTCACTAGAGTTCTCCTAAAAATTGTTGTTCTTCACATCGAAGAACAACAACAAAGAAACCCTAAAGTCTCCATCAATAAAATTTTAGTGATCAACAATTTCACCAACAATTAGCAAATCAATAATTCACTAGAGTTCTCCTAAAGTTGTTGTTCTTCACATTGAAGAACAACAACGAAGTATCTCCTAAAAGCCCTCATCAACCCAAGAAACTCTTGTACCAAAAAAGGAGGAAAGATTGACCGAGAAGAAGGAAAGGAAGCAACTTAAATCGGTCACTATATTTCAGGTTGGTAAGTTTGTCTTCTTTGATGTAAATTTAATTTTTAATTCGTTTGAATATTCGAGTTTTATTTCTTTTCTTTTGAAATTTCGCCCACAATACTTTTATGTGATTAATAGTATTTCTATATATAGTTTGAATATTTTGTTGTTGGTAATTTTTATGGTTAATCTAGTGAGTCTAAATATTGTAATTTATATAAATTGATTTTTTTCTCAATATTTAATTGTTACTCTAATCACTAGGAAACTAAAATTTTAATATGATAAATTAGCTTTACTATCTTTATTATTACTAAGTTAGGGCGGATAAAAATGCTAAATAAGAACAATACAAAATTAGGAAGAGGCAAGTCTTCTTACAATGAAAAACGGAAACATTAATAATCCCCTATGTGTTTATTTTAATTTTTGCATGTTTATTATTTTTGTTATTCTAAATTGTTTTATGATTTTTTTTATTATTTATACAAATATATTTTTTATCAGGCGTATTATTAAGTATTTTCTAAATATAATTATGTTATAAACCTTTTATAAATAACAAACTTAATTTTTTCTTTATTAAAAATAACAAAATAATTTTTATCATTAACCAAATTATTATTTTTAAATCTAGTGCAAGTTTTATTTTCTAAATCATAATGTGGATCTAATTTTATATCTTTTCTTGTAAATTGTAGCAACAAAAATCCTTTTTATTCAACCAATATTTATTTTTCTATAATTAACATTTATTTTATAAACTCTAAATTTAAAATCCATCCTTTTACTAATTACTTAACAAATTTGGATAAATAGGTTTTTACTAATTAAAACTTTTTTTATTAACTTTAAAATATGTTTACTAACTTTAATGCTATTTTTTTCACTTAGATATTCATTCAATTATTCACTTCTACTTCAATTTTCCATCCATAAATCAAACATTAAATTTGAATCAAAATCTTAAATTACAATCAAATATCAAAGTCCACGCAATTCATCAAATATTTCATCCGCAAGCAACACGTGGACAATATCTGGCCACGTGATGAGGAAGGCTATATCAGACTTCCTCCACACCCTTCACATCGAGTATCACGTGGACAATATCTGGCCACGTGAGGAGGAGACTATATCAGACTCCCCCTGCTCAATGTCTCATCACACTCTTTAATCAAATCAAAACATCAAAATATCTAACCAACAATGACCATTTTTCCACCAACCTAACAAAAACTACAAGGTATTTTTGAAAAAGGGTTAAGGAGAATTAATTTCAAGTTTAACTAGGAAATGCGTCTACAATCACTCAATTTACAACCCAGACAAAGTTCAAGGATAATTCAGAAACAATTCTATGCAACCCTGTAAAAAACATCAACCAACTACGAACTACAAATTGGGACTCTGATTCCTCATAAGATGATACGTAGGCATACGACTAAAATCATGGCGAGTTCTCCTATTAAAATAAAACCCCTTTCCCCCTAATTAAAAGACAAATCCTTTTTCCCCTAATAAAAAACTAAAACCCTATTTCTTAAAAACCGCGCTTCTAACCCTAGTATCCTTGTGAAAAAGGTAGACGAGGGGTGTCTAACACCTTCTCTTCATCTAGAACCGAGTCCAAAAGACCTAAAATCTCTAATCTTTTAGGGTTATCCTTTATATTCCCTTCCTTGTGATAAAAATTAAGGGTGACGACTCTCAATTAAAAAACCAGTTGCAACAGCTGGCGGCTCTGCTGAGGACTTCGACCCTAGGTTTAAAAGCCTTTCCTTTAGGTTTTAGGTTTTTATTTTGTAGGGTTTTTATTTTCTTTATTTATTTATTTATTATTTATTTATTTCATTGTCTTTTTATCATTATATTTGCTGTGTGGCGGGATTTTGATTTCAAAAATATTTTCAAAATAACCCTTAAAAAGAAGGTTCGTCTATTAGCTTAGGAGATATATCATCCCTGTGAGTTTATGTGACAAATTTGCCTAGAGTCGGTGGAATTCCGCAAAAGGAATACTTATCAAGAGATATCCTCTTGAAAGGTAGGACTTTGTAATTCCATCCATGACTCTTTGTACAACCCTAAACCAAATCTCTTTGTACAACCCTAAACCAAATCTCATGACGAGACCTTTCACGACATTGGGACGAAAATATCGGTCCATAAAGAGGCTCCACTTAAGGGAGGCCCTTGTTCCTTTTCCCTTCGGTGTTATTCATGATACCTTTAAGGAAACCGCCTTATGGGGAGGGTAGACTAATCGTAGGCCAAAACTAGGAGCCTACCTTCTAAGGATACCATTCATATAATCCCATTTCCACTATCCCTAAACCCGCTAGGGTTACTTTCGGTATACTACAATCCCTAGCCTGTAGGGTTTATCTTTCATGAGTCATAACCCATATCCTGTAGGTGTTCCTCAACCGCTCATTAGTCTATTACAATTCCTAGCTTGTAGGAATTCTCGTCCCTCATTTACAATCCCTAGCTTGTAGGGATTCCTCTTCGTTATATATGGTCCTTAATCCTTAAGGAATTCCTACCCATCTCAATCTCTGAGTCAGTATAGGGTATCTTCAAATCCATATATATTATTATCTTCATCCTTAAGGAGTTCGTCTCAATCTCTGATTCAATGTAGGATATCATTAAATCAATATTTATTATCTTCGTCCTTAAGGAATTCCTATTTGTTTCAATCTCCGAGATAATGTTGGATATTATCATTTTCATATCTACCATTAAATCTGTATAGGGTACTCCTACGTCTATCCTCATACTACGTCTACGTCGCATTGCATGTCCATGAAACCTTTTTTAGCATATCTAAAAGAAAAAATGTTTTTCATACCCAAGCATCTTCATACATCTTCATTTTCATCCATTTGCATAAAGTTCATATCATTTACACTTCCATCCTTATCCAACTGTGATCCAGCTAGCAAGATTCTCGATACTCATTAGAAAACTCAAAGCATGTCTCAAAAAGTCATGGAGGAACTCAAAAGAGGCCAAGAACTATTGAAGGAGGAGGTCTACCAGTTGAAGACTCAAATGAACTTGATCATGAAATTATTACAAAGGAGCGAAGGTAACCCTTCATCATCCCAGCCACAGGACTATTCAGCACCGCAGATGCCGCCACCATGGAAAGTCCCCCCACCTCGACAACAACTATAACAACCACTAAAAATTCCACGAGGACAACAACAGGATAAAATGCCAAAAATAAAGTTTGACCCTCTTCCCATGCCTCACGGTCAATTTATACAACATCTAATTGAAGCATCTTTGGTAGAGGTAAAACCTCTAGCTCCTCCAGTCGGTCCACCCGCACGAAAATATGATGCCAATGCCAAATGCGAGTATCATGCCAACTCTCTAGGCCATACTATAGAAAAATGTTGGGCTTTCAGATACAAGGTCCAAGATTTGATTGAAAATAAGCAGTTGACTTTTTGAAGAAGGGGTCTCATTGGCGAATGGTCTCCCTTGCTTTGATAAATCCGAAGACTAAGAAGAATCCCCTAAAGCCAGTGAATCAACAAGAAGGCCTATCTCTAGGATAATTAGGCTTTATCATTGTAATTTATTTCTTGCTAAGTGTTATTTGTTATAAACTTTGTACTCTTTGGTCAAGTAATTCTAATGAAATAAACATGCATGTTTTTTGAAATTGATTCATTCCATAAATAATCAACAACTCTCTATTTTCACTCTTCTTTTCCATTTTCAAATTAACTAACTTTGATGGAGAATGATGAAAATACTAAATAATCAAATTTTTTTGACGTATGCTTTTTAATAGTAAGGCTTAGCTGAAGATGTAAGGAATTGTTTCAATTCCTAAGCAGTGGAGACATAAGGTGTTAATCCTTAGTTAAATCCCTCGAGCCAGAAGTCATAGTTCTTTCTATTCTCTAAAAAAACCTTAATCTTAACCAGGGGCAGGGTAGACTTCAATTAATTCGATGATGCATTCGAATCCCAGGAGAATCGAAATGATCCAAACAAAGGTTCAAGCATATCTCTTTCCTCAATACATCATTGAGAGAACAATCCAAAACTGAGGAATCAACAACGTTTCTCTCCTCAGTACATCAATCAAGATTGAGGAAATGATGAAGATGAAGCTTACAGCAATTAGCATGACAGTCACAAGTGTCAAAATCAAAAGCAAAAAAAAGGAGAAATTCAAATAAATAAAAAGTCCACTAAGTCAAAGGAAATCAAAACTTGACTTAGGAAAAAATTTGGGCATCCCGATGGACCGCAAATTCAAAAAGAATTGGTCCATGCAAAATAAGGGATTGAAAAAAGAAATAAATTGGAGAACAATCTTGTGACTGCCACCTTAAGAACCTCAAAGGCTTCTCATGAATGCGTGGATCTTATCAATGCTTGGATCTTATCAATGCTCTTCATCCGCGCTTGAATCTTATCAACGCTTCTCATCATCTATGTGACTACGAAATTTCTCTTGGGAAATAAATGCATATGTTGGATTAATTGAATTTAGGATTGGAGAACATAAAGAAGAATGGGGTGGGCTAAACACATTTTGAGCCTTATATCTTTTGTTTCTTAAACCACGAACCATGTCCACGTTACAACCTTTAAAAGTCCTAATTGAGGCTAGGTTTACTATGAAAGCATACTCGGCAAGATTTGTGTTAAACTGACTCCTATGTTTGTTAAAATTATTTATAACTACTTCGATTCTTCGAATTCATCTTCTAATCTTCCATTTCTTTTCAAATAATCAATTTCGATTTCAAGAAATTGCATGTGCATCAAACGAAATTACTTTTCAAAATGTACAATTTTATCTACGAATCAATACTTAGCATCAAGGAGATTTCAAAAAGGTTTGATCAAAGGCAACATTTCCAAGAAGATTATAACTAGGGGTAAAGCATCTAAGAGGACCCCTATAAACAAGGGAAAAGACTAATGATTTTAGGTGTATATCACATGAAGATACTATTAACAAGGGGTGATCATTCCGAGATTCAGTCAACTTGGATTAAGTTTCAAAGCACTATTCAATCAGGGGCATACTTTCCGAAGGATCATTCCTTAATCAAGTCATATCACAATAGGGTATGAATCAATTTCTCATTTCAACAAACCTCTCAAAGCCTTAATAATCAGGGGAAACCTTCCAATATTCAAACATTGGAGCAATACGTACCAAGTTCATCCTACTATATGTAGGGTCCAAATTCCCTTTCAAGAAACTTCAAGTATAAACTTTTCTAGCGTCGAATACTTAGGGTGATCTATGTCAAGTTCATGGTGAGGTCTAAGTTCTTTCTGAAGGTACTTCCTCCAGATCTAGGAGATTGAGGAGCACCTCCTTCAAAATTTGAATGGTGGGGAAAACCACAACGAGGCTTGATCAAAAGGAGATGATTCAAAACAATTCATCAAGGGCATAATGTTTCAAAGTACAAGATAGTAGGGTCATTCATATAATGATCAAACTGTTTCCAAGCTCATATCAATGAGAATCTCCTCCAAGACCAAAAGCAAGCTCTTTGTGCACTTTCATAATCTCCAATGGATCTTTCTCCTACATCAGCAATCTTCAAAGTTCAAATCAAGTATGGGAAATCATGATAGCATATATTAAATCATCATATGACAAGCAACCTTGTTGCATAGGCAAACCTCTACGCTTAGACACCCACGACCTATCACAAGGGTGGCACCATTAAACAAAAGCATTCAAGTCATAATCATAAAGAATAAGGCTGCATAAATCATGCATTAGGGCTTCTTGATCAGAAACAAAGTTATACTTATCATTTCGTCCATCTGACGAATTTCGATAACATGGGTCGAGCATATCTCAAAAATCCCAATTACGCATTTGCATTTCAAAGTCCAACATCAATCTACACATATCCAAGTCATTCATCACATACATCAATCAGTCATCACATTTCATGCATCAATAAAATTTGCACGCATAACATAAAACCTCACTTTTATGTGAAGACAATCATCATCTTCAATCAAGTTATCAGTTCTCAACAGAATCTCGGCAGTAGATTCTCCTGGTTGATCCCGACGGTTAATTTTCCAGAAGACCTCGGCAGAAGGTTATTCAAATTGAATCTCGGCAGTAGATTCTCCTGGTTGATCACGACAGTTGATTATTCGGAAGACCTCGACAGAAGTTTATTCAAATTGAATCTCAGCAGTAGATTCTCCTGGTTGATCACGGCAGTTGATTATCTGGAAGACCTCGGCAGAAGGTTATTCAAATTGGATCTCGATAGTAGATTCTCCTGGTTGATCACAGTAGTTGATTATCTGAAAGACCTCGGCAAAAGGTTATTTAAATTAAATCTCGGAAGTAGATTCTCCTGGTTGATCACGGCAGTTCATTATCTGGAAGACCTCGGCAGAAGGTAGTTTCCAATTGAATCTCAGCAGTAGATTATCCGGAAGACCTCGGTAGAAGGTAGTTTCCAATTGAATCTCGACAATATATTCTCCTGGTTGATAACAACAATTGATTATCTGGAAGACCTCGGCAGAAGGTAGTTTTCAAATTGAATCTCGGCAGTAGATTCTCCTGGTTGATCACGACAGTTGATTATCTGGAAGATCTCGGCAAAAGGTTATTCAAACAAATATCGGCAGTAGATTCCCCTGGTTGATCACAGTAGATGATTATCCATAAGACCTCGGCAACAGGTAATTCTCAATCGAATATTGACAGTAGATTCCTTGGAAATCTCGGCAGTAGATTTATCTTTAAGAGCCTCACGTTATGCATATACATCATGAATGGCATCTTTCAAATTTGGAATTTTTCTCGGGGTTTATCATTAGAAATCTTATCCATGTAACGATGTAGTTGTCGAGCTTTTTCAATTATCTATCCCCCAGGTGGTGATAGATCTGCATAATTCATTGCATCAGTCTCCATGCAGCAATGTGTTATCAGACTTTGTTTTATTCATCCCCTAGGTTGTGATGAATAGACAACATCAAATCAAATCAAAACTTACTATATTGGTCTCCAAGCATTAGTAAGTCAGTTTTTTCAAACTTGAATCATTTACCTCCTAGGTTATGGTAAATTCTACAATAATCTCTTTCCTAGGTATTGACGAATTATCCACATTATCATGTCTAGAATAATCTTACTCTTCAATCATATCTCTCTATCCAAACTCTAGAAGGACGATACATCATCGTCTTTGCCTAAAACTTTGGTTCAAACCCTGGTAAAGTGATACATCATCATCTTTGCCTATTCTCTTAAAAACTCTTGGGGGATGCTATATCAGCGTAACCTCATCTAGCCAACTCTTGGGGGTATGCTATATTAGTGTAACTCTATCTAGCCAACTCTTAGGGGTATGCTATATCAGCGTAACCCTATCTAGCCAATTCTTGGGGGTATGCTATATCAATATAACCCTATCTAGCCAAGCATTGGTCAAATTTTGGAGTCTTCTATTATTTAATAAATCTCCGATTCGAATGAACATAGACCTACGCATTCTTGCGCCATTCAATCAAAGAATTATTAAATAGGGGGCAACTGTCATATCCCAAATTTTCCCTCCTTAGTGCTACCGTCAAATTTATTTTCGAACTTGGGTTTTACAGAGTATAAAATTCCTTTGATTTAATTACGTTAACATTTTGAGATTTTTTAATAAAAATTCGCTTTCAAGTCTGTTTGAAAATAAAATAATTATTTATATTTTTAAATAGCAAATAATTGTTCGCTGTCATATACTTTCAATTGGCTTTTAACTTCATATAAGTAGCATAACACAGTTGGTAAGGGAGAAAGACTTGCAAACAGCAGGTCACGAGTTCGAATCTCACTTGGTGTACTTTGGATATTTTTGTTGATTATTGTTACTAACTTTATTTTCATTTTCAATTATTTCTAACCACAAAAATAATATTTTTTATTATTAAATTACTATTTTCGTATTTATTTATTTATTTATTTATTTATTATATATTAAAAATATTACTTTTTATTAAAATCATTATTTTATTTTAAAAATAGTCAAAATACCTTATAAATTAATTGTTTCAAATCAATCTCAATATTTGGAATAGTCATAAACAAGGCTAAATACATAATCTTGTTCACCAAATTATAGACCAAATATTCAATCAATTTTCAATCTTCAAAATCATATCAAAAATAGATTAATCTCAATTGGTGCACTTTGGATATTTTTTAGTACTAACTATTTTTTAAATTATTTTCAAAATCACAAAAATCATTTTTTTATTATTTAAATATTATTTTCGGATTTTTAATTAATGCATTTTTAAAAAATAATTATTTATTTGATTTGATGCACTTTTTATCAAAATTGAGTGCAAAAATTATAATAATTACCAAAAATATTATTAATTATTTCCTATTGGTCAAGGTGTGTCAATTTGTGTCGTAACTCACTTCTGATTGGTCAGCTTGATGACCAAGATAAAATCATAAATTTTGGGTTTTTCTTGACGTGGACTATTTCCTTTTTGGGGTGTCTTTAACCTAATTACAAATCTATAAATAGACCACTCTTTCACACTATTTTTCATCCACAATTTCACAATCATCCACAACTCACTAGAGTTCTCCTAAAAACTTATTGTTCTTCACATCGAAGAACAACAACAAAGAAACCCTAAAGTCTCCATCAACAAAATTTTGGTGATCAACAATTTCACCAACAATTAGCAAATCAACAATTCACTAGAGTTCTCCTAAAGTTATTGTTCTTCACATCGAAGAACAACAACGGAGTATCTCCTAAAAGCCTTCCATCAACCCAAGAAACTCTTGTACCAAAAAAGGAGGAAGGATTGACCGAGAAGAAGGAAAGGAAGCAACTTAAATCGGTCACAATATTTCAGGTTGGTAACTTTATCTTTTTTTATGTAAATTCAATTTTTAATTCGTTTGAATATTCGAGTTTTATTTCATTTCTTTTGGAACTTCATAATGCTTTTATGTGATTAATAGTGTTTCCATATATGATTTAAATATTTTGTTGTTGGTAATTTTTATGGTTAATCTAGTGAGTCTAAGTATTGTAATTTATATGAATTGGTTTTTTCTCAATATTTGATTGTTACTATAATCACTAGGAAACTAAAATTTTAATATGAAAAATTAGCTTTACTATCTTTATTATTACTAAATTAGGACGGATAAAAATGCTAAATAAGAACAATACAAAATTAGGAAGAGGCAAGTCTTCTTACAATGAGAAACAGAAACATTAATAATCCCCTTTGTGTATATTTTAATTTTTGTAGTGTTTATTATTTTTATTATTCTAAATTTTTTTATGATTTGTTTTTTATTATTTGTACAAATTTATTTTTTATCAGGCGTATTGTTGAGTATTTTCTAAATATAATTATGTTATAAACCTTTTATAAATAACAAAATTATTTTTTTCTTTATTAAAAATAACTAAATAAATTTTATCATTAATCAAATTATTATTTTTAAATATATTGCAAGTTTTATTTTCTAAATCATAATGTGGATCTAATTTTATATCTTTCCTTGTAAATTGTAGCAACAAAAATCTTTTTATTTGACAAATTTTTATTTTTCTATAATCAACATTTATTTTATAAACTCTAAATTTAAAATATGTCCTTTTACTAATTACTTAACAAATTGGGATAAATAGGTTTTTACTAATTAAAACTTTTTTTTTATTAACTTTAAAATATGTTTACTAACTCTAATGCTATTTTTTTCACTTACATATTCATTCAGTTATTCACTTCTACTTCAATTTTCCATCCATAAATCAAACATTAAATTTGAATCAAAATCTTACATTACAATCAAATATCAAAATCCACACAATTCATCAAATATTCCACCCGAAAGGAACACGTGGACAATATCTGGCTACGTGATGAGGAAGGCTATATAAGACTTCCTCCGTACCCTTCACATCGAGCAACACGTGGACAACATCTGGCCACGTGAGGAGGAGACTATATCAGACCCCCCCGCTCAATGTCTTATCACACTCCTTAATCAAATCAAAACATCAAAACAACTAACCAACAATGAACCATTTTTCACTAACCTAACAAAAACTACAAGATATTTTTGAAAAAGGGTTAAGGAGAATTAATTTCAAGTTTAACTTTGAAATGCGTCTACAATCACTCAATTTATAACCCAAGCAAAGTTCAAGAATAATTCGAAAATAATTCTACACAACCCTATAAAAACACCAACAAACTACGAACTACAAATTGGGACTCTAATTCCTCAGAAGAGGATACATAGGCATACGACTAAAATCGTGGCGAGTTCTCCTATTAAAATAAAACCCATTTCCCCCTAATTAAAAGACAAACCCTTTTTCCCATAATAAAAAACTAAAACCCTATTTCTTAAAAAACGCGCTTCTAACCCTAGTATCCTTGTGAACAAGGTAGATTAGGGATGCCTAACACCTTCCCTTCGTCTAGAACCGAGTCCAAAAGACCTAGAATCTCTAATCGTTTAGGGTTATCCTTTATAACCCATTGCTTAGGATAAAAATCAAGGGTGACGACTCTTAATTAAAAAACAAGTTGCAACAGCAGGTAATAAAAAGGGAGCCTTACTGGTGAAAGTGATAAGTGCAAATTATAGTTATTTTAGTATATACTTTTTGTTGCACTTATCAGCTTTTTGTTGTTAATATCGTTGAATAATTCTCCGCTTTTTGTATAATTATGTATAAATTATACTTAATCTAGTTTTTATGTATTTGTATACTATTTGATAGTTTTCCATTCATTTTATATGTATTGATGCATATTTGGGGCATGAGCAATAAAGTATCGAAGACACGGCTTCAAACGTGCGATTTTGAGCAACCCGTTAATGAATAAGGCTCAAAATAAAAGAATAAAAAATCATAAATTTGGTTGATATTTAGGCATTTTTAGATAGATAATTGAATAAGCTTTCCAACGCTTCGAACCGGGCCTAAATCGGAGTTACAGTTCTCAAGTTATGGCGAAAATAAAATGCTGATTTTTTCTCATGACAGTAGAGTGCGCTTAGCGGGACTTTGCCGCTTTGCATGGTTCCCTGAACAAAATTGCCTTAAAAGGGCCAAAATACATATTTTTTAGGTTTTATTTTTGGGTATTTGTTCCCAACTCATCAAACCTTCATTTTTTTGATAGATTAGCTTAGAAAACAACATTAGGGCCTTTCTAATGGTTGATTGGAGGTGGATTTCTCTTCGACTAGCGCTGACAAATTGAAATATTTATGGTTTATCTCTTCTCCCCTCTTTGTATTTCTCTTTTGTTAAGTATTGTTTGTATATTTACTTTGAACATATGTATATTTGTTGATCATGGTGTTGTATAAAGCTTGCTTTACAAATCAATATTGATGTCTTTTTTGATCTTTTTGCTTTATGTTTAGATTTGGGTTGTTATAGAAATATACCTCAAAAATATTGATTAGAGATGAATATCTATCAGTTTATAGATTCTAGAGATAGATTTAGAGCTAATATTCACTTTGGATGCTAAAGCTTAATGCCTCCGTGTTGTTGTAGCGCGCAAGACATTGTCGATAGAGTAATACAGTTGGTCTCGCGACTTGGCGTTAGACATAACTTTCGTTGTGGGTACATCTCGTGGTGCCCGTGATGATTTTGATGAGTACAGTAGGTTGAGTGCAACTAATCGATAGATTTAAGTTTATGACGAGTAATGTACATTCGTACCATATTAGTTGTCTATCCTTTATAGTTTTTGTTTACATTTATTTTCTGTTGATAATGTTCCTTTCAACTCATTCAACCCCCAAATTCATTAATGATAGATTTGTCGAACGACATTTAAATATACCAGTCCCTATGGACACGATACAATATAACCTATATCACTCGGTAATTTAATAACTTACTTTTTGCTTGCCGCTTTACCGCAACAATAAAATGGCGTCGTTATCGGGGATTGGTTCTATTAATTTTGTATTGCGATAATTCTTTTGCTTTTGAGTTTTGTAATTAATGTATATGTTGTATAGAATGTGTACATAAACTTGTCTATTTTTACTTGTACATGCTTTGTGTTTATTTTACATACTTGTGCATATATGTGTTTTTCTTTGTTTTCATGTATTATTGTGAATTATCTTGTTTTCGTAACATTTGTTGTGTTGATGTTAGGACACTTTATTTAGGTTTGCACGGTGTGACAATACCATGGCATAATGATAGGAGGTTACTAGCTCGCACAATAAAGGCGTCGAGCTTACGACGTAAAACAAGCATATTTTGTTTGTATTCGTTTTTGTTATATGTGACATGTGTTTTAACAAGTTGAAATTGGACCTGTTTTAAATTCTCAAAATTTCACTTTTCAACTAGTTAATTCACTTTCAATCGTTTGTTTCATTATGTAGATTTGTGTTTTTCCGCAAGCTTGTTGTGTTTAGCCTTTGGAAATTTGTATGTTGTAAATATTGTACATGTGTAATTGAGTGTGTAGGGTGATTGTAGAGCTTACATAGCAGCTGCACCAGTTGCTCTCCTATTTTTCTGCAATTGGTGTAGCACGCTAAGCGTGCTCTATACCGCTTAGCGCACTCTGCTGTGCAGAGCCAATGAATTATTTTTAATTTTTTGCTTGACTATCCTTTTTCCCACTTCCACCCAGGCCTTGTAGTAGTAAATAAAATTAGTATCATTCTTTTCTTCTAATTCTTTTTTGTTTGTCTTTGAGCTTGTTGTGAATAATTTGAGGATATTTGAGGTGATTTCCAAGTTTGAGTGTTTCAACTTGCGAATGTGTGATAATGATTTTGTTAAAGTTTTGTACACGTTCGAGGTATGTCTTTATCGCTTTCGATACTTTAGCATTTTCATGATACTTAGACTTTTTACAATTTTTATGGCATTCATTCTTTTGTATACTTATTCATTTGTGAATCACTTTAGTTCCTATCCTTTTTGTGAGGTAGCTTTCCATTGTTCATATATGCTGAAGACCATAACTCTTGTTTTAACTAGATTATATTATGCTTAATCTTTTGTTTGTATTGATTGTATGAAAGCATGAACATGATCAAGACATTTTTTGTTCCATTTTGAGCACAACTACCTTGGCCAAATAGTAAATTCACCTTGTGAGTTTATGAACTTTTTTTAACCTCTTTTGAGTCTTTTTGTCGATATCCATGTTATTTTTTATAAATGCTTGTCTATGAGTGTTTGATTCATATTTTTTATGTATATTGATTCTTTGTTTTCTAGAATCCTCAACTACGGTTTTTAGATGAATTTTTACCTTGCCTTAGAAAGTAGGGAGTATTCATGTTAATGTTGGTTGAATTCAAGTTGGCGAGAGATTTGTTTGCTCACTTATTTTGTTGATTTCTATGAGGTTGAGAAAGAGAAAAAGAAGAAAAAAAAGAAGAAAAAAAAGATAGAGAAAAGTTTTGAAAAACAAAAACAAAAAGAGTATGGAATAAAGTTGTGCTAATAAGTAATGTGTGTTGGTTTAAAATTTGGAATGAAGAAGAAGTTTGATTGAAATTATTTTGCTTGAGACTTTGTGAGTTGATCACTTCCTTAGGTTTAGGCAAGTTTTTGTTTCGATTAGCTTTAGGATTTATCCCTTGTTTGTTAATCAAGCTGTGATCGGTGGAAATAGAACTGACTGTTTTAAAGCTGGTTCACGAAATGTCGCGGTAAGCAAGAGTCGCCACCATCTTTTATATTCTTCAACATGGAAAGGACAAAAGCACAGCAAAATTCCTTCTTTGAGATGTCTCTCGGTTCGGGAGGCAGATTTATAGAAAGGGAAGTTGTTAGCACCCTTTCTATCCGTGGTTATCCACGGGCTCTTAGGTACTTGCTCACTCTATGTTTTCAAAAATTTGTTTGCTTTTCAAGTGTGTGTGGGTTTTGAAAAAGTTTCGTTTAAAAATTTTCTAAGTAACTCTTGTATCTGTCCTCAAGAGTGTATGAAAAATTTGTTTGAAAACTTTTTGAAAGTGCAGGTGCGAAAAGTTGTTTTGTTTGTTTGAAAGAGCAAGTATCCAGGAGAATCTACCTACTCTAAGGAATTAGGCTGTGTAAGAGTCCTTTAGATAGTGCTATCCCACCATTGAGAGGTAGGTAGCACCGTCGTTGGAGTTATTCGGGTCAATTCGATTATAGGGACATGTGTGGTCACCAAAGCAATAGTAGGACACCTTAGCGGTAACCCTAATGTCCTAGATCCTTTTTATCCGAGGCAACCGTTTCGAGGCGACTGGATCTTTAGACAGGAGGGCGACCTCTAAAACACCCTATACTTGACGACCACGTTCGAGGCAACCAGTGAGGAGTACCCTAGGAGTGGCATGTGCATGTGTGTTGTTTCAGTTTGTATTTATCTTTGAACATGTCATTTGTGAGCTACGGATTGATTTTAATTTCCATCCAAGTCTTGCATGCATATTAACAGTTAAGAGTGCGGAAATATGAATCTACGCTATTACAAGGCGCGGGTCTATACATCGCCAAAAACAAAAACCCGTTTTGGTAAATAAAGTGCGAGAAAAGTAAATAAAGCGGTAAAATTCTAATTAACTATTACATTTCTGAGCAGATACATAAATAGTCAAAATAACGAATTAAAAATAAAGTACGCGCGAAAGAATTGGATCGAGACGTCCTTAGGGTTTTGACCCTTTTTGAGAAAGAATTGAATTTGTCCTTTTTTTTTGTAATTAAATGAAATTAAGCCTAATTACTAATTAATTAATTTAATAAAAGAAAAAAAATGTTTTTTGTATTTTTAATGAAATAAGATAAAAAGAGGAAATTAAAAGTGTCAAAAGAAAAACCTAAGTCTAAATAATTTTATTTATTGTAAAAAGAAAATTAAAATTTAAACCTAATTAAACTAAATTAATTTAAGTTAGTATTTATTTACAAAATAATGACTAATTAAATTTAATTAATAAAAATATTTTTTTTTGTTTTCTGGGTTTATTATGAAAAAATAATTATCTAGCTAATAATTAATAAAAAAAGGAATAAAAAATAAAATAAGGCAAATGAAAAATAAAATGACAAAAATAAAATGCAAACCCAGGGGGGTTTGGGCCAGATTTGAGGGTTTGTTTAGGAATTTCAAGGCCCATTGGTTGCCAAGCCTGCGTTGACTTTTGGATACTCTGTAGCACGTGTTGACTGGATACATGGTGGTCATATGCTCTAAGCCATTGGATCTGTGATAAGGGCCATATGGCGTGCATCTGGATGAGGCGTAGGGTGGACATCATTCAACATCCTACATATGAACGCATTGGAAAAAAGGAGAAATAATTGTTTGGGGGACCTGGGAATCGAACCCAGGTCCCAACGCTCCATGCTTGTTTGCTCTGCCACTACGCCAACGTGTTTCAATTGAAATAATAATAAGCAGTTAATATTATATGTAAATAAAGCAATATCCTGGAAATAAAACAAAAATGCGCGCGTTTAGTTTGAATAGGCCAGTCACGCTATGACGCGTCATCATCTTCCTCACCTGGTCTGTAAAAAAAGGTTAGATAGCGGGGGTTTTTAACCCCCATAACCTGCATCCATAGAAAATAGAGATTAGGCGTACGTTGTACATAAATTCATCGCGAGGGTGGTTCTAGATTCGTCTGGTTGCAATGAATCCAACCATATGCATGAGAAGGCCTAATTTTGCTGGATGTGTAAATCCCCAATTCGAAGGTTTATGAACCCTAGAATTTGAACATGGTGGTTTATGATTTAGGCCGTTTCAAGGCAATTAACTTATGCCAAAAGTTCCCTGTAGATTCAAGCAAAACAATACAGCCAAAAAATCATGTTAATGATGCATAAATGTAGAGTTTCGATTCTGAAAAATATTGACAAACCGTGACTCTGTTGGAGGCGATTGCTTGAGGTTTAAACGCTTGGTTTCGTTTTCAAATTGTTCCTAGGAAGCCTAGCAATGTGTTTGAATTGCTCTAAGGCTTTGAATTGGTCTGCAATATGAAAAACTGTTTTGGCTTTTTTTCTTGATTTTTCAATATTGGTTATGGCTCTTACATCAGCTTTTTCACGTGAATAGTATTAGGTTTAGGTTCAGCATATGTATGGGAATAGAATTAGGTCAGCAGCTGGGCCAATGATCCATGGAATTAAGTTTTGAGATTTTGGTTTGATCACCATTAAAGGACTTTCCATTCTTGAAGCAAAACCATGATTTTATGCACAAAATAGCCTTAGCACGAATTTGGTAGCTGGAAAATGATACATGAAAGCTATTCAAACCACAAGATACTATTCCATTAATTTTTTTGATTTTATTTGAATTATTATGGATTTAAAATGAATTAAATCAATAAAAATTAAATAAAATGGAAAAATAAATGTTTGATCTTGAAATTAAGCATGGGACACATGTATGGCATGACAAGGCTGAATCAAGTGGAAGAAAGTGGGCCCTTTTGTCAAAAATTGAAGTTTTAAGGATAGTTGACTTTTGCCATTTCTCAAAAATTTCCCAACTTCTCCAATGCATATCTTGCTCAATTTTGATCATATGAACATGTTCTTTGACATTTTGGAAAGGTCTTGAAGTCCTCTAACCAATGCCTTTGGTCCCATGTCATTTAGATTTACCAATCTCAAGTTATGGCCTTTGACTTAAAATTCCTTTTTGTTGACTTTTGAAAATGACCTATGATGTTGAAATTGATAACTTTTTGTGAGAGCATTTCTTGGACTTGGCATGTGAATATGAGTTGTAGGAAATGTCAACCCCTTCAAAATGAGAATTGGATGGGATTTTTCTGATGAACCATGAAAAAGTTATGCCTTGGTCAATTTACAGTTGACTTTTCAGCTGTCCAAAAATGGAAACTTTTACATCTTGATGATTTTTGAGCCATTCTTGTGGAATCATGATCAAGATTTGATCGAATGATGATTGTGGCTTCAAAATAAGATGTTGACCAAAAATTTTGACTTTTGACTACAAAATGACCATTTTACCCCTGCAGTTGATTGTGAACCAAATAGGGCTTTTGACTGTGGACTTTGATGCTGTGAGTCTTGGAACTTGGCATGTAGATGCTTGACAATGTATATAGGCATATGGGACTTGATTGAGCCATTAAAAACCCCAAATTCACTGAGAGAACCAAAACCCTAATTTTGACTGGCTTAGGAGGGTGTTTGACTGTGCAACCCTCTGAGAGACCTTGAACCATTTGAAGATTGATCTTGACAAACTTTGAAGAATATGGGAGGGCAAATTTTGGGGTACAACAGTTGCCCCTGTTCAATCTTCTTAGACCTGAGGATGTAGATTGGCTTGCGTGCCTTTCGTGATCCGAAGGTGGAAGATGATTGAACACTAGAGTGCCCGAAAATTTGCACTCGCGTAGTAGAGTATCAGCAATGTGATGTCAGGAATGGGCTTACAGATGCCATTTGGAGAGATGGTGGATAGGAGGATGGGCTTATAGATGCCATTTGGAGATGAGACAGAATCTTGTCGGGAATGGGCTTATAGATGCCATTTGGAGATTGTTGGTAGGTGGATGGGCTTATAGATGCCATCTGGAGACTGTCTGTTGAATTGTAATTTTTGTAAATTGAAATAGGGAACCTGTGTAGGGTTGACTGATGATGAGTCCGTGTGAAATTGCATCTTTGAAGGGAGGAAACCTATGTAGGGTTGACCGACGATGAGCCTGTGTGAAACTGCATCTTTGAAGGAAGGAAACCTGTGTAGGGTTGACTGATGACGAGTCTGTGTAAAACTGCATCTTGGAATGAAGGAAACCTGTGTAGGGTTGACTGATGATGAGCCTGTGTGAAACTGCATCTAAAATGGAGAAGGAACTTGTGTGGGGTTACTTTGATGATGAGCCCGTGTAAAACTACATCGGGAATTGGCAAACCTGTGTAGGGTTTCTTGATGACGAGTCCGTGTAAAACTGCATCTGGAAAGAGGAAACCTGTGTAGGGTTACTGATGATGAGTCCGTGCAAAACTGCATCCTTGGAAGGAGAGAACCTATGTAGGGTTGACTGATGATGAGCCTGTGTGAAACTGCATCTGAAATGGAGAAGGAACCTGTGTGGGGTTACTTTGATGATGAGCCCGTGTAAAACTGCATCAGGAATTGGCGAACCTGTGTAGGGTTTCTTGATGACGAGTCCGTGTAAAACTACATCTGGAAAGAGGAAACCTGTGTAGGGTTACTGATGACGAGTCCGTGTAAAACTGCATCCTTGGAAGGAGAGAACCTGTGTAGGGTTGACTGATGATGAGCCTGTGTGAAACTGCATCTAAAATGGAGAAGGAACCTGTGTGGGGTTACTTTGATGATGAGCCCGTGTAAAACTGCATCGGGAATTGGCGAACCTGTGTAGGGTTTCTTGATGACGAGGCCGTGTAAAACTGCATCTGGAAAGAGGAAACCTGTGTAGGGTTATTGATGACGAGTCCATGTAAAACTGCATCCTTGGAAGGAGAGAACCTGTGTAGGGTTGACCGATGATGAGCCTGTGTAAAACTTCATCTTTGGAAAGAGAGAACCTGTGTAGGGTTTCTGATGACGAGTCCGTGTAAAACTGCATCTTGGAATGGAGAAGGAAACCTGTGTAGGGTTGACTGATGACGAGTCCGTGTAAAACTGCATCTGGGAAGAGAGAACCTGGGTAGGGCTTCTTAATGACGAGTCCGTGTAAAACTACGTCTGGAGTTGAGAGAACCTGTGTAGGGTTTCTTCGGGATAAGTTCGTGTAAAACTTTGGGAGGAACCGGGGTAAGGTTACTTTGTGATAAGTCCGTGTAAGACTTCAGGAGGAACCGAGGTAAGGTTACTGTGAGGGTAAGTTCGTGTAAAACTTCTTGATGAACCGGGGTAAGGTTATCTTGAGATATGTCCGTGTAAGACTTCTGGAGGAACCGGGGTAAGGTTACTGCAGGGTGAGTTTGTGTAAAACTTCTCGATTAACCGGGGTAAGGTTATTTTGAGATAAGTTCGTGTGAAACTTCTGGAGGAACCGGGGTAAGGTTACTGCAGGGTGAGTTCGTGTAAAACTTCTCGATGAACCGCGGTAAGGTTATTTTGAGATAAGTTCGTATGAAACTTCTGGAGGAACCGAGGTAAGGTTACTGCAGGGTGAGTTCATGTAAAACTTCTCGATGAACCGGGGTAAAGTTATTTTGACGATGAGTTCGTGTGAAACTTCGTCTTGAAGCTGAGGAGGAACCGGTGTAGGGTTTCCTGAGGACGAGTCCGCGTAAAAACTTCATCTTACAGAGAAGGAACCAGTGTAGGGTTGCTTGATGATGAGTCCGTGTAAAACTTCATCTGACAGAGAAGGAACCGGTGTAGGGTTGCTTCATGATGATCAAGTAGATAATTGTCCAGTCTGGTTTCAGGTATTAACCCACGATCAGTCGTCCACAGAATTTTCCTGGCTTATTACCGGTGTTGATCTGGGAATGCAAAGGTAGATGGTAATCATCTTTTGATTGACCTTTTCCTGAAAAGGCAAAGCGTTAGCCGTATGCAATGTCATGATGTATGAGATGCATGATGTCATGATGTTCTCGAAACGAGATCGTGTCGTATGCACTTTATCATGTATGTAAATAGGAGATATGAAATGTGATATGTTTCTGAATGTATTTTCGTCTAGGAAAATTAATCCTTGACGAATGTCGGGAGTTTGTTGAATCCTGGGCTGATGTTTGAAGAGTAGAGTTCTTCGTTTCCGCTGGGGAAGATGATTGTAAGAATAAACCGGTAGGAGAAGATGACTCTGTTGGGGAATAAACTTGTTGGAGAGATTACTCTGCGGGGAATTACTCTGTGGGAAGAGATACTTCGCTGAGGTTTTGATGATAACTTCGCTGGGGATACCGTTGATATGTTTTGTTGGAAGATTTGATGAACTCCGCTGGGGATAGGAAGAACTTCGCCGAGAACGATCTTTCCGTGGTAATTAGCTGAGGATAACCTAGTTATAAGCTCTGGTGGGGAATAACTTTTGAACATGGTCGGGGAGAGACGTATGTACTCTGTAGGTGATAAGCTTCCAGAATATACTGGGGGTAAGCTTCCAGAATCTACTGGGGAGGATAATTCAACTCTCCTGGAGAAACTTTTTGGACTGTACTGGGGAGTGGCTCCACTGGGTGTCTGTATTCCGCCGGGGAACAATCTTATATTTCGTCGAGGAATATTAAGACTGTCGGGGATGCTTGCTGAGGAATGTCTATACTCCGCTGGGGAATATTAAGATCTTTTGGGGATACTCAACTTCCTTAAGGCTGACAGTAGGCTAACTCTACTTGGGGGAGAGTATCGCTGACTTGCTGGAGATACTGTGCCTTTTCGGGGCTGATGGGAGACCAGCTCTGCTTGGGGAGAGTATTGCTGAATCTTGTCTTGCTCTGCAGGGAGTGGAGGTAACTTGGTCATGTTCTTCAGCTGAACTTACCTTGGTACCTCGGTGGACAGAGTAACCAAATCGCTTAGACAATTCTTATTGCCCCAGTTTCTGCGGGAGAAGGTACCTGTGGAGGTGCTTGACGATTGCCGATTGACAAATCTTCTTCTGGTAGGCAAGTGACGAGATTCCGGGACATAGTCGTACGCTTTTGATCCCTAATTTTTGCCTGGACTGCCCTTTCGGGTTTTCAGTACACCAGGATACCCATTTTTGCCCAAGCCGCCTTTTCAGGTTTTCGACTTGTCGGGTGTACAGATGTTTCATTTACATCCCTTATGTTTGCCCGAACCTTTTTGGTTTGCCGGGAAACCCTTATTTTTTCCTAGGTGTGTCAACCTAGCGGGTCTTTGATTATGCGTAGTATTTTTTTTGACTATGTCCACGCTCTCAGGATGTAGGGAGGTGCCCCTGTCAGTAGTGTTGCATTGTCATACCACCAGAAGATCTTCGTTTGATCGTCCAATGCCCCAAGTGATCAAGATGGATATTTGCCCCAAGCTGGTTGGCCTTTTGAGAGATTCTCCGAATCTTGACTTAACTGCCCCAGATGATGGATAATGATCATGCCATGCCCCTTGATTGGAAGTGCTTTTGTTCATTAGACATTCGTCGTGCAAACTTCTATGCTGTTTGAACAAATAGTCATATGCAAACAATGTTATATCAGAAATGCAAAGCTTATGTCTATCTTGAAGTTTTGAAAATGCATTTTTTTCATAAAAACAAGTGAATTTTTTGTAAACTGTGATGTCAACTCGTTATTTTACCACAAGCCTTAAGGAGTCAGGATACCTTTCGTAACAGTATGCTTTCGAACTAACCCATGCTTCAGCTAGGACTTTTAAGGGTTATAACGTGGCTTGGTTCACGGTTTAAGAAACAAAGGGTAAAGGCTCAAAGTATTTATACCCACCCTCTCTTCGTGATGTTCTTCAAACCTAAACTCAGATGATCGTGCTTTAGACCTTATTTGAGTCTTTTGCTCTGATATTCCAATGATGGTTCAAATATTGACAGTTTACTTTGAATAGGCAGTCATTCCTTTTTTGGTTGAGGGTTTGTAGGGCCTCTTTCTTTTTTGATTTTGTTATCCCTGTTTTTTGCCTGAATTGTCTCTTTTGTGATTACAGTCAGCGGGATGCCCCTGTTTTTGTAAGTCTCCTTCGTAGGTTTTGACTTTATGGGCTTTTATTTCTGAGAGATAATGACTGCCTGTCTTTATGATTATTCGGAACCATCACTGTCTTTTGTTCTGGAAGGACTTCTTTGATGTCATTCATTGTGCACCTGGATCAACTAAGAAAACTACCCTGCCCCAGGTTATGATTAAGGGTTTTAATTTTTGTGAAAAGAAAAACTCCAACTTCTTTGGCTCAAAGGGGTTGACTAGGGATTATCATCCTTATAACTCCAGTGTTTAGGAATTGAAACAATGCCTGTACCTCATCAGCGGGGTCTGTTCAAAAGCATACTGTAGATTGTGGTATCGTTTTTGTCATCCTCCCTCAAGAGGCTTAGAATTTTCAATCGAGAGTTGAATATCAAAAAATAAAAGAAATTTTGAATATAGTAAACACAATTACTTCAAAACAGACACGTGTAATGCATTAATGAAATAACCAAGTTCGACATAAAATGTTTGAACAATCAAAGAAGAATACAACTTGAACATTCGAATGAACAAAAGTTTTTTCCAATCCTAGCCACGCTTTGGCAAGGGATCAGTGATCACATTGGGAGCTTCGGGCGCTTCGAACTGGACCTCCTTTGCATCGATTAGGTCCTGAACCTTATTCCTCAAAGTCCAACAATCATCTGTAGCATGCCCCGGGCTGTCAGAATAATAAGCGCAGCGGGCGTTGGGATTGTACCTTGAAGGTGTCCTGTTGGGATTCTTAGGAGGGTCCCTTAGAGTTACCAAATTGGTCTCCAGCAATTGTGGAAATATCTGGGATAAGGTCATGCTGAGGGGAGTGAATTTCCTTATAGGTCTCTCTTCCCTTTGTTGGTTGCGATGCTGAGGAGTGCTGGCCGGTTTGGAAATAACTACCGCATTGACAGCTTGGCGGTGCTCAGACCTATTCTGCCCTTTTGACCCATAGACAGCACTAGATTCTTTCTTGAATGGTTTCTTCTCAGCGTTCGAGGAGTCACCCTTTGATATCTTCCCAGACTTTATACCAGCTTCTATCCTCTCACCAGTTAAGATCAAATCTGTAAACCCAGCAGAAGAATTCCCAATCAGATGGTTGAAGAACGGACCAGACAGGGTCCCCAGAAACATGTCAACAAGCTCACGGTCAGTCAAAGGTGGATGTACCCTTCCAGCCAGGTCTCTCCACTTTTGTGCATATTCCTTGAACCCTTCACCCGTACCTAGTGACATACCCTGGAGTTGGGTACGCGTAGGAGCGAGGTCGGAATTGTACTGATACTGCTTGTAGAATGTAGTAGCCAAGTTCTCCCAGTTACGAATACTGGCTCCATCCAGCTGATAGAACCATTCGAGTTGAGTCCCTGAAAGACTTTCCTGGAAGAAATGGATCCATAGATTCTTGTCAACAGTGTAAGGTTGGATCTTCCTTACATATGATCTGAGATGCAGCTTAGGACAAGAAGCCCCGTCGTATTTTGCAAAAGTAGGTGCCTTGAACTTGTGTGGGATCACCACCCCAGAAGATAAACCTAGATCTCCAAAATCCAACCCAGGCACCTGTTGAATCTCCATAGCACTCAGACGGTCCTCTAGTTGCTTGTACCTGTCTTCGGCGGGAGGATATTGTTCATCATTGAAATCCGTCTCGTTGTCGGAGACCACGGGACTAGGAACCCTTCTCTCTTGGGGACTGTCTTTCCCTACATAGGAAGTAGCCAGATCAGCCTCATTTTGTGATCCATTCCCAGATCTGCGTCTAGGATTGAACAAAACAGTCCTCTTCTTCTTCTTCTGTATCAGAGTCTTCAACTCCTGTTGACCCTGGGCTAGGCTCATCACCAACTCTTGGAACTAGGCGTTCTGGGCCTGGAGGGCCTTGATAGCTTGTTCATTGGATGATTCAGGATTCATGATGATTGCTGAAATAAACAACGAAGAAGATAAGTGACCTGTCAAAAGGGTACCTGTAATGCAATGACATATATGTATGCATGCGATGTTTTTAAGAATCTCGCGGGGTAAACAAGAAAATTGTTAGAATCTGGTAGCTTGATTGAAGGACCTTCATGTTGTTAAGAGTCCTTCTTCAAGAGTCAAAGCTCACCATATCGAGTGGGTCATAGCCTCTGACTCAAGTCACCATGTTTTGATCTCTGAACAACCTTTGCTAGAGGAAAATAAATCCCCTTTGCCCCTTGCTAGACATTTTGATTCATCATGACCTGCATCACAGACCCTTGAGATCCTTGAAATGGGTTAGTCCTTATGCAGGATATATGCAATGGTATGATGTTATGCTATGCATGGATGTAAGTAGGCCCTGTAATGAGTCCCAATTAAGGACTGTAAACAAAACCTGCAAGGAACTCGTGTTGTTAGATAACAAGTATGCAAGTGGTTCAAGTATGAAGGCACACAAGTCACACAGAAGAGCCCTTAGAGTTCAGGCCAACATCAAGTTTGGGGTACTACCCTCTTGAAGTTGGTGGGCTCAAAACCTGTCCTATCAACAGTAACCGGGTTCTAAGAACTCAATATCATTGGGTTGTTTTCTGTGTTGATTGTTTTGATTTAGCCACTGAACTGGCGATCAAAATATTCCAAGAAAACAACCCTCAATGAGTGTAGTATCGAGTATCTACCAACTTCGGACTGCACCAAAGTCGGTCATCTCACTACCCCTAAAGAGGCCAGGATGGTCAAGTAAGGTTCCTAAGGTCAGTTGATGCTTCACGACACCACGTGGCGGCCCCGTACTCTCCTTGACTTGACTCAAGGGTTACCGGTACTCACCAAAGTGCCACATCAACGTAACAACTGCTTCAACCGTGTCGGTATACCCCGCACAGTTCCCTCACAGTTTGTTGCTACCTAAAAGGTATCCCCCAGATCCGGGTTAGGATCTATGAAACTCCCAAAACAGGCCCACAATTTTAAAGCAAACAAAACAAGCAATTGAAAACAAGAGTGGTCTAATCCTAAGGTACACCTCACTTATTAAGTATCCCCAGCAGAGTCGCCAGTTCTGTGATCGGTGGAAATAGAACTGACTGTTTTAAAGCTGGTTCGCGAAATGTCGCGGTAAGCAAGAGTCGCCACCGTCTTTTATGTTCTCCAACATGGAAAGGACAAAAGCACAGCAAAATTCCTTCTTTGAGATGTCTCTCGGTTCGGGAGGCAGATTTATAGAAAGGGAAGGTGTTAGCACCCTTTCTATCTGTGGTTATCCACGGGCTCTTAGGTACTTGCTCACTCTATGTTTTCAAAAATTTGTTTGCTTTTCAAGTGTGTGTGGGTTTTGAAAAAGTTTCGTTTGAAAAATTTCTAAGTAACTCTTGTATCTGTTCTCAAGAGTGTATGAAAAATTTGTTTGAAATTTTTTTGAAAGTGCAGGTGCGAAAAGTTGTTTGTTTGTTTAAAAGAGCAAGTACCCAGGAGAATCTACCTACTCTAAGGAATTAGGCTGTGTAAGAGTCCTTTAGATAGTGCTATCCCACCATTGAGAGGTAGGTAGCATCGTCGTTGGAGTTATTCGGGTCAATTCGATTATAGGGACATGTGTGGTCACCAAAGCAATAGTAGGACACCTTAGCGGTAACCCTAATGTCCTAGATCCTTTTTATCCGAGGCGACTGGAACTTTAGACAGGAGGGCGACCTCTAAAACACCCTATACTTCACGACCACGTTCGAGGCAACCAGTGAGGCGTACCCTAGGAGTGGCATGTGCATGTGTGTTGTTTCAGTTTGTATTTATCTTTGAACATGTCATTTGTGAGCTACAGATTAATTTTAATTTCCATCCAAGTCTTGCATGCATATTAACAGTTAAGAGTGCGGAAAATAAAGTGCGGAAATATGAATCTACACTATTACAAGGCGCGGGTCTATACATCGCCAAAAACAAAAACCCGTTTTGGTAAATAAAGTGCGAGAAAAGTAAATAAAGCGGTAAAATTCTAATTAACTATTACATTTCTGAGAAGATACATAAATAGTCAAAATAATGAATTAAAAATAAAGTACGCGCGAAAGAATTGGATCGGGACGTCCTTAGGGTTTTGACCCTTTTTGAGAAAGAATTGAATTTGTCCTTTTTTTTTGTAATTAAATGAAATTAAGCCTAATTACTAATTAATTAATTTAATAAAAGAAAAAAATGTTTTTTGTATTTTTATGTTTTTAATGAAATAAGATAAAAAGCAGAAATTAAAAGTGTCAAAAGAAAAACCTAAGTCTAAATAATTTTATTTATTGTAAAAAGAAAACTAAAATTTAAACCTAATTAAACTAAATTAATTTAAGTTAGTATTTATTTACAAAATAATGACTAATTAAATTTAATTAATAAAAATATTATTTTGTTTTTTTTGTTTTCTGGGTTTATTATGAAAAAATAATTATCTAGCTAATAATTAATAAATGAAGGAATAAAAAATAAAATAAGGCAAATGAAAAATAAAATGACAAAAATAAAATGCAAACCCAGGGGGGTTTGGGCCAGATTTGAGGGTTTGTTTAGAAATTTCCAGGCCCATTGGTTGCCAAGCCTGCGTTGACTTCTGGATTCTCTGTAGCACGTGTTGACTGGATACATGGTGGTCATCTGCTCTAAGCCATTGGATCTGTGATAAGGGCCATATGGCGTGCATCTGGATGAGGCGTAGGGTGGACATCATTCAGCATCCTGCATATGAACGCATTGGAAAAAAGGAGAAATAATTGTTTGGGGGACCTGGGAATCGAACCCAGGTCCCAACGCTCCATGCTTGTTCGCTCTGCCACTACGCCAACGTGTTTCAATTGAAATAATAATAAGCAGTTAATATTATATGTAAATAAAGCAATATCCTGGAAATAAAACAAAAATGCGCGCGTTTAGTTTGAATAGGCCAATCACGCTGTGACGCGTCATCATCTTCCTCACCTGGCCTGTAAAAAAAAGGTTAGATAGCGGGGGTTTTTAACCCCCACAACCTGCATCCACAGAAAATAGCGATTAGGCGTACGTTGTACATAAATTCATCGCGAGGGTGGTTCTAGATTCGTCTGGTTGCAATGAATCAAACCATATGCATGAGAAGGCCTAATTTTGCTGGATGTGTAAATCCCCAATTCGAAGGTTTATGAACCCTAGAATTTGAACATGGTGGTTTATGATTTAGGCCGTTTAAAGGCAATTAACTTATGCCAAAAGTTCCCTGTAGATTCAAGCAATACAATACAACCAAAAAATCATGTTAATGATGCATAAATGTAGAGTTTCGATTCTGAAAAATATTGACAAACCGTGACTCTGTTGGAGGCGATTGCTTGAGGTTTAAACGCTTGGTTTTGTTTGCAAATCGTTCATGGGAAGCCTAGCAATGTGTTTGAATTGGTCTGCAATATGAAAAATAGTTTTGGCTTTTTTTCTTGATTTTTCAATATTGGTTATGGCTCTTACAACAACTTTTTCACGTGAATAGTATTAGGTTTAGGTTCAGCATATGTATGGGAATAGAATTAGGTCAGCAGCTGGGCCAATGATCCATGGAATTAAGTTTTGAGATTTTGGTTTGATCACCATTAAAGGACTTTCCATTCTTGAAGCAAAACCATGATTTTATTCACAAAATAGCCTTAGCACGAATTTGGTAGCTGGCAATGATACATGAAAGCTATTCAAACCGCAATATACTATTCCATTAATTTTTTTGATTTTATTTGAATTATTATGGATTTAAAATGAATTAAATCAATAAAAATTAAATAAAATGGAAAAATAAATGTTTGATCTTGAAATTAAGCATGGGACACGTGTATGGCATGACAAGGCTGAATCAAGTAGAAGAAAGTGGACCCTTTTGTCAAAAATTGAAGTTTTAAGGATAGTTGACTTTTTCCATTTCTCAAAAATTTCCCAACTTCTCCAATGCATATCTTGCTCAATTTTGATCATATGAACATGTTCTTGGACATTTTGGAAAGGTCTTAAAGTCCTCTAACAAATGTCGTTGGTCCCATGTCATTTAGATTTACCAATCTCAAGTTATGGTCTTTGACTTAAAATGCCTTTTTGTTGACTTTTGAAAATGACCTATAATGTTGAAATTGATAACTTTTTGTGAGAGCATTTCTTGGACTTGGAATGTGAAGATGAGTTGTAGTAAATTTCATCCCCTTCAAAATGAGCATTGGGTGGTATTTTTCTGATGAACCATGAAAAAGTTATGCCTTGGTCAATTTACAGTTGACTTTTCAACTGTCCAAAAATGGAAACTTTTGCATCTTGATGATTTTTGAGCCATTCTTGTGGAATCATGATCAAGATTTGATCGAATGATGATTGTGGCTTCAAAATAAGATGTTGACCAAATTTTTTGACTTTTGACTGCAAAATGACCATTTTACCCCTGTAGTTGATTGTGAACCAAATAGGGCTTTTGACTGTGGACTTTGATGCTGTGAGTCTTGAAACTTGGCATGTAGATGCTTGACAATGTATATAGGCATATGGGACTTGATTGAGCCATTAAAAACCTCAAATTCACTGAGAGAACCAAAACCCTAATTTTGACTGGCTTAGGAGGATGTTTGACTGTGCAACCCTCTGAGAGACCTTGAACCATTTGAAGATTGATCTTGACAAACTTTGAAGAATATGGGAGGGGAAATTTTGGGGTACAACACAAGCCACATTACAATCTTGAAAATCCCTTAAGATTCTTGCCTTTGTATTTTCAATAGGAGTTTTTGGATGAATGCATAATTTAGTCTTTTATTTAAAAGATTGTGAATGAGTGAAAATACCTTATTTTATGTGTTTTTCATCTACTGATGATTGAGTTTGCTAGATGTGATTCATTTGTGAACTAGTATTATTTTAGAATGTTTGACATGATTTTTTTATTTATCATTCATTTGGTGTTTATGTTATCGTCGTAGTTTAGTGGTAAGTATGTTTCATTGTGTGTACCATTTTTCATTTGAACCATTGCATTTGTTTTTCATTTTCAAAACTTTTTGATTCATGAGATTTTGGTTGATTACTTTTGGTTCTTTTAGTTGTTTGGATTTGTTTGAGGACAAACAAGTTCAAGTTGGGGAGAGTTTGATAAGTGAAAATTGTAGCTATTTTTGTATATACTTTTTGTTGCACTTATCGACTTTTTGTTGTTAATATTGTTAAATAATTCCTCGCTTTTTGTATAATTATGTATAAATTGTATTTAATCTAGTTTTTGTGTATTTGTATACTGTTTGATAGTTTTCCATTCATTTTATAGGTATTCATGCGTATTCGAAGCATGAGCAATAAAGTGTCGAAGACACAGCTTCAAACGCGCGATTTTGAGCAACTCGTCAATGAATAAGGATCAAAATCAGAGAATAATAAATCATCAATTTGGTTGATATTTAGGAATTTTTAGATAGATAATTGAATAAGCTTTCCAACACTTCGAACCAGACATAAATCAGAGTTATGGTTCTCAAGTTATAGCGAAAACAAAATGTTGATTTTTTTCTAATGACAGTAGAGCGCGCTTAGTGGAATTTTTCCGTTTAGCGCGGTCCCCTGGACACAATTACGTTAAAAGGGCCAAAATACACATTTTTTAGGTTATGTTTTGGGGTATTTGTTCCCAACTCATCAAACCTTCATTTTTTGATAGATTAGCTTAGAAAACAACATTAGGTGGATTTCTCTTCGACCGACGCTGACAAACTGAAATATTTACGGTTTATCTCTTCTCCCCTCTTTGTATTTCTTTTTTTTGGGTATTGTTTGTATATTTACTTTTAACATATGTATATATTTTTATCATGGTGTTATATAAATCTTGCTTTACAAATCAATATTGATGTCTTCTTTGATCTTTTTGCTTTATGTTTGGATTTGGGTTGTTATAGACATATACAACACAAATCTTGATTAGGGATGGATATCTATTAGTTTCTAGATTCTAGAGCTAATATTCTTTTGGGTGCTAAAGCTTAATGCCTTTGTGTTGCTGTAGCGCGCGACATTGCCGATAGAGTAATACGGTTGGTCTCGCGACTTAGCATTAGACATAACCTTTGTTGTGGGTATATCTCGTGGTGTCCGTGATGGTTTTTATGAGTAAAGTAGTTTAAGTGCAACTGATCGATAGATTTAAGTTTGTGACAAGTAGTGTACATTCATACCGGATAAGTTGTCTATCCTTTATAGTTTTTGTTTACATTTATTTTTTGTTGATACTTTTCCTTTCAACCCATTCAACCCCCAAACTCATTAACGATAGATTTATCAAACGATATTTCAATACACCAATCTCTATGGACACGATACAATATAACCTATATCACCCGATAAATTAATAACTTACTTTTTTCTTGCCGCTTTACCGCATCAACAGAAAGCTAGGAGACAACAACTGGTATTGCATTACCCTCTGTGAGTCACCTTCCTCGAGCTTGTCTGAAACATTGGGGTCAATGTTTAGTTCATGTTTGGGGGGGGGGGGGGTTTACTGCTTTTCTTTTCAAGTTATTTGTTGGTTTTATGTTAATTATTGATTAAATCCATGAGTTGAAAGTCTTTCCTAAATTTTTACTGAAATTATTTGTTTTGGTTTGCACAAGAGCTTATAATTCAAAAAAATCGGAAAAGTATATAGAGATAAAGGGATGATTTTTTAGAGGTAGGAAGTTCGAAATAATGTGACAGTGATACGAGTATAACGTGTAGATTTATACCATAGTGCTTGAATCTTGAGAAGTACTTCTGAAGTAGTTTATCTTTACAGACTAGCATAATATAAATTCACATGTATGTATGATTTGTGAAGAAATAAATAAATTTGGCACCAAATGATTAAAAGGCGGTAAAAGGCTACTGGCTCACTAAGTTCGATATCCCTTACCCGGTTATTCAGCCCAAAGGGGGTTGATCCCTAAACTTCGTCCAAAAGGACAATATATAACTGTAAAGTTTGAAAATTTTATCGGTAATTAAAAGTAGCCAATGCTTCTTATTTGGTGCCTAAACAAAAAAATTCTTAATTATTCTTGTGCATGCGACGATCATAATAATTCTCATTGCCTTAATTTAACTGTCAAATGAAAAAGGAGGAAATTAAAAAGAGACTTAAGTACAAAGCATAGTTAGAGAGGTATCCGAAGAGGAAGCTCGAGATTAAAAGGTTCTTACACAAACTCTTTGCATCATGTGAACATCGAACGAACTGCCTCTTGATCAATATGAACGGATATCTCATGTATGAGTCCCAGTATGCTACGAATTTCATAAGATCTTATAATTGTCGCTTGAGATCAAGCAACAATTTAAGTTTGGGGGAGTTTGATTAGTGGTTTTTACACATTTATTTACCATTAATTTCAGTTATCTTTTCTTTTTATTGTCAAGTGTTTTATTTCATCTTACCACTTTTTATGCGTTGGTTGTGTGTTTTACTGTTTTCTGGTTCCCAGTTATAAACCAAGACAAATCAGTGCGAAAAAAGTGAAAAAATTCAGAGTTTCGGAAAAGTTTCCAGCATACTTCAAAAGGCCTGACACGGCCTCCCGTGTCACCTGACACGGGCCGTGTCAGCCAATACGTTGATTGATTAGTTTTCACTAAAAAATTCATAATTGGAGCTACGAGAATCAGATCGTCATGTTCTAATATTCGTTGGAAGGCTGAGAGAGAGAGCCACAACATTCATTTTGAAGTCAGAAGCTGATTCAGACTGTATAAGTCTCTAAAAATTCATTAAAGTTGCAGACTATAGATATTTAGTTGTTTCAGGTTGTTTTGCAGGCCCGGTTTATGTTTTCGACCCAGTTGGAGTTAGTAGTGACAACCCTTATTTAGTTTATAAGTGTTTTTGACGTTTTGTTGAGGGGAAGAATAGTTTACATGAATGAAGATTGGGGAGATCAAGGTTCTTGGAGAGCGGAAGTAATTGAAGATTGAAGCTATCCAATTACTTGTAATGTCTAATTTTTATCTTGTGATAATTTTGAAAATATGAGTAGCTAAACCCTCTGATGCTAAAGGGTGTTCCTGATTTAACTCTGTAAATGATTTTGATTCCTGAGTTTCTTTAACACAATAGTCTTCTCTATTCAATTAGTTGTACAATGCTTTTATGCTTTCTTGATCGGACAAATTAGGATTGATTTACGGTTAAAAATTAGCTGGACCGTGGTTGTTAAGGTTTTTGTACGATTAGGCTATAGTAGATATTACCTAGGACTATGGATACCCTATAGTTATCAGATAAATCTTGATAAAACAAAGGCTTGACTCCATCAGAAATTTCTAAGGACTTAGGATTTAGGATGAAGGTTCAAAGGTTTTCCCACTAAGGTCTTAGGGGAAGATAACCTAAAGGGTTGGTAATTGAATTTTATGAACTTGTTGAAGATATTAGAATTCAAGGTAGTTAAAAGGAAAATCATACATCTTCCCTAGCATGTTACTCATATCTATCAAAACAGTCATTCACATCTATTTATTTTATTCACAATTATTTTATTTTATAAAATCAAACCCAAACTCTCGTTTTTGTTTATTTGAACAACAATTTGAACTCCATATTTATACGCAGTCCTTGAGATCGAAACTCGGGGAACTTTCCTCATTATTAATGCAGAGGAAAAATAATACACTTGCTATTTTTCCCATCAAGGTGATATGCTTGTACCTGGGCATCCACATATGGTCGGGGAAACTGTGTTTTTCATTTTGACAAAGCACACCATCTGTATTAGTGTCTTAACTGTAATATTGCTTTAGTTTTTTGGCATTCCAAGGTCGAGCAAGTTGTTCCCTGTGTAAGTTTTCTAAGTAATAGGCCTCGTTCCTCGTCTTTGCATGGACGTGATAGGGGCCTTCCCAGTTTGCGGCAAGCATGCCTTCATGATACTCCTTGTGGTTTCTCTTTAGGACTAAGCTTTCAACTTCGAATTCACAATGTATGACTTTGGAGTCATATTGTATGGAAATTTTTTTTTTGAGAGAGGCTTCTTGTAAAGCCTCTCTTATCCTGATTTCCTCGACGAGGCTGAGCTCCTCTCTTAATGCTTAGTTTTTCATTTCTTCATTGAGAGAGGCTTCGGTATGTCTTGAGGGTTTTGTGACTTTGACGGGGATGACAACCTTAGTTTTGTACCCTAGTCTGGAAGGAGTTTCCTTGGTGGATGAGTGAGTTGTCACTCGATCGGCTCAGAGCACACTGTACAACTCCTAGACCCATTCATTTTTGGTTTCATATGAGGCCTCATAAGATCATCGTGTTCGCAGACTCATCTTACCTGTTTGTTTGCCGGTGCAAAATTCCTGGAAGCAGTATGTTGGTTTCATGTGGAAGCGGTATGTTGGATGGTGCCTAATTTGGCGACAAATTCCTGGAAATTTTTGTTTGTGAATTATGTCCTGTTTTCGGTGACAATTTCTTGGGGAATGTCGAACCGGGCAAGAATGCTTCTTTTGTAGAAACGAAGCATGTTTTGCACGGTGATTCTGCTTCTATCTATTTTGTGAAGTAATCCACGACTACCATCATGTATTTGTTTTGGTTTGATCCCAACTCAAATGGCTTAAGGATGTCCAGGCCCCACCATGCAAAGGGCCAGGGGGACGAGAGAGACTTGAGCTCGTTTGGAGGCGCCGAGTGCATGTCCCCATGGCATTGGAATTTTTCGCACTTCTTGACATGCTCTTAGGTGTCGTGCTGCATGGTAGGTGTTGTACCCCAAAATTTGCCATCTCATGTTTCCAAAGGTCTTCCCTTGCATAGTTAGTCACAAACACTTGCCTAACAAAATAAAGTTTTTGAAGATATACAAAGTGTCTTTCGATCGGCATTTGGGCGAAGGCTTCGATTAAGCGTTTGGAACCTTTTGATCAGGTTTGGTTCACCAGTCTTCAATTGAGAATTTGGAACTCTTCGATCAAGCTTTGGTTTGCAGGTCTTCGATTGAGCGCTGGACCCTCCTTCGATCAAGTCAATATCACAATGTTTCGACTATACACTAGATACTTCAGGCTTACTTTCGACTCACCAGGCAAGAAGCTCATTCGAAGAACATGTAAATGACTCATTCGAAGAAGCACTCAGAAGGCCCATTTGAAAGGTACACAAGAAGTCCATTCGAAGGAGGCAGTGCAAGACCCTTCGACTAGCAACCCAAGATCATTCGATTAGCATGAACGAGACCTTTCGATTGGCCTGTTAACAGTGTCTTTCGATTGAAGTTTCAATTAATACCCTTCGAATGGTATATGGAAAAATTCCCTTCGAATGGCATTTCAGTGCAGAATTTCCCTGAATAAGAACATCAGAACAAAATGATTTTCGAATGGCATTTCAGTGCAGAGTTTCTCTCAACCTAAGATGATCTGATAAAGGAAGTTCTGAACACTTTGAATCAGAACTTAGGCTTATCACAAGACCAAGGGATGGTCGAGGTTGTCTAATAAGGAATAGATTCGAATGGGGACTTTGAAGCAATCGAAACTGGCAAAGAAGGAAAAATCGAAGGGGTAAGTCAGTTTTTGATTTCCATCAAGTTGGAGGCCCAAACAACTCAGAGCAAGCTGGCAGAAACGCATGATTGAATCAAATTTGGCAAGTTTTCATGAAGATCAAATCAAATCTCTCCACCATAATGGACCAAGATTTGATACACATTTGTTGACCTAATTTCTTTGCCTATATAAACTTGTTGCTCATAAACAAAACACACACTAAAAACCCTTGCAGAAAGACGTGAAAAACACCTACACAAACTCTGCAGAAACGGCGCCCCAACCTTGAAAAGAAAAGCTTGAAAAGTGGTGATCAGGTTTTGGTTTGGAGGCAGATTCTGACCCAAAGAAAGACACAACTCTCTTGCCACCAACCTCCTGAAGCGAGGCCAATCAAAAACCAAGCTTTTCATCATCTAAATCGCACTGTAAGTGTTCTAGAAAACGCCTCTGAACATGAAATCGAAAACATCCATGCTTGCATCTTTCCTTTAAAATATTGACATATTTGTGATTGTTACTTGATTTAGAATGTTTTGGCATTATCCAATTTAATTTTCATGGCTTCTAACCCCATATATAGAACCTAGGGTTCCGGTTCTGGTTTTTTTTAGGCGTTTGTGGCACAGGAAAAATCAGCGCAAACCATGGTTACAGGGATGGCCAGGAGGAAGAGACGAGTATGTTGGTACTCTTAGATTTTATTTTCATGGCCTAGGAGAGAAGTTCGAATGACCCCACGAAAATTCCTGCAGAACAAAATCTGCAGGTAAACGAACCAGGCTATTGTGAGGAAGATGATAACATGGCTGGGCGTGATTGGTTCGTTTGAACCAATTGCGCGTCTTTTTATTTTTTTTAGGCCAGGCATAATTATTGTTTGATATAATATTTATGTTCTATTTAACTAAACGAATGAAGCAGATTGAACGAGTTGGCAAGCACGCTATGGAAAAACCCCTTTGGACCTGGGTTCGAAATCCAGGTCCCCCCCAAAACTTTGTTACATTTTTCTACAGGTGCTCAGATGCAGCGCTCTAGGCAGGGAGCATCATACACCTCCAGATCTCACGCGCCAGGTGGTCCCAGATCCAGATCTTGTGGTCCAGGATGAGGTTCACCATGAACCTTGGCCAACGAATGCCCAGGCAATCTGAGAGTCCAACAGGCTGGACGTTAGGGCTTAGAAACTGCAATTCATGCTCCCTTTTCGAGCCCAACACCCCTAAGTTTGTTTTCCTTTTTTTCTTTTCACTGTTTTTTATTTTATCACCATAATTAATTAATTAACTCTTTTTCATAAAAAAATCAGAAACAACAAAAATACTTTTATTTTAATTTTATTACTTATTTTTGTAAATAAATTGTGACCAATTAATTTAGTTCTAATTAGGTTTAATTTTAACAATTTATGCATTAAATTAAAATTGAGTTAGAATTAGGATTTTATTAACTTTTTTTAATCACTCTAATTTTATTGCCTTAATTAAAATAAAGCTCAAAAACACCTTTTCTTTAAATCCATTATTAATTTAGACTTGATTCTTAATTCAAAAAAGACCAAAAACGTGCTTTCTTCAAAAAGGGTCAAAACCCTAAAGGACAATCTGATTCAACTTTTCTCGCGTGTATTATTTTGATCTATATATTGTAATTGCTCCGAGGATGTAATAGTTTTAAATTAGGATTTTTTTTATTTACCGCTTTTATTTACTTTCCGTATTTACTTTTAAGGGTTTGTCTTTGGCGATGTAAATACCCGACGCCTTGTAATAGCTTAGTTTTATTTTCCGCAACCACTAACTTCTAGATGTATGCTAACTAGGCTATGCATGACAAGATCTATCTTAAATTAAAATCAACCGTAGCTCACCATGACATGTAAAGATAACATAACTGAAAATTGACACACTTGCACATGCCACTCCTAAGGTACGCCTCACTTGGTTGCCTTGAACGTGGTCATTGAGTATAGGATGTTTTAGGGGTCTCCCTCCTGTCTAGAGATCAAAGTTTCCTCGAAACGGTTGCCTCAGATAAAAATGATCTAAGACATTAGGGTTACCACTAAGGCGTCCTTACGTTGCTTTAGTGACCACTCGTCCCTAAAATCAAATTGACCCGAAAACTCCGACGATGATGCTACCTACTCTTTCATAGTGGGATAGCATTGTCTAAAGGGACATTTACACAGTTTAATTCCTTTTTGAGTAGGTAGAGGTTCTTAGATACTTGCTCTTTCAAAACAAAACAAAATTTTTTACACTTACACTTTTCAAACAAAGTTTTCAACAGCACTTCATACACTCTTGAGGATAGAAACAAGAGTTAAATCGAAGTTTTCAAACAAAACTCTTTTCAAAACCCAAAAACACAAGAAAAGTAAAACTTTTTGAAAACACTTTGAGCAAGTACCTAAGAGCCCCTGGATAACCACAGATGGAAAGGGTGCTAACACCTTCCCTTTCTATAATCTACCTCCCGAACCCGAGAAACATCTTGAAAAGGAATTTTTCTGTGCTTTTGTCCTTTCCTTGTTGGATAAAATAAAAGACGGTGGCGAATTTTGCTTACCGCGACATTTTGCGAAACGCGAACCCGCATTCAAAAACAGTCAGTTCTATTCCCACTGATCACAGTAGGCTAATAGTATTCTGCCTGTAATGATTTCCTGGAAAGGGATCTTCTACCCAGGTGTTGGTCGTTGATTCCTTCATGGATTTCACTCAGAAGGTGGGCTACTTCATTTTCTTCAACACATTTGAGGAGGTGGGGGAAGAAAATCCCCTTCTGTATAATCTTTCTTCGACCAGAACATAGGAACAGGTTCTTCATTTGACTATTCTGGCCTCTTTCTGATTGGTTGGTAGTTCCTCATTTGTGAGGTATTTATATATCGGGGTCATCCAGCAGTTTCTCCCACCAATGGTGCACACGTCTAGAACCGAGGAGGGTTTTTAAATTCTCGGTCGAGGAATTATTTCATGTGTTACCAATTTATTTCCTCCCTTCTTCTTTGTGCTTTCTAGTTTTGACATGATATATGCCCGAGTGTTGTGTTCGTGGGGAACATATCGTACATCTACGGACTCGAATTTCTTCTTAAGGATTCAGACCTACCCGGTCCCTTAAGGAATATCAAACAATAGTTTGAATACAAGTTTTGTTTACAAGATTGTTGCTTCTAAAAATTTGAGTATGTAAACTATTTTATGAACAATGACTTAAGAATGTGAAAGCAATGAACAGAGTTTGTGCATGAATATTTTGTTAGTTGGATACCTTCTTTCTTAGTCTTCAAGCCTTTTTATATAGCCATTAGCATAATGTATCCATTGAGGGATACTCTTGGAATTTCTAGAAACATTGGCAGCTTAAACAGTAACGTGGGGGACAAGATCGTGCGACACATCCGTCCTTTCATGGTAGTGGAATGAAATGTTGATTGTACCATGTATTATTTGTACCATGCTAACATTATCTTCTTTCCTTCTCTATTTTAGAGGTTTCTGTGAGCATGAGTTTAGAAGCGATAACATAACATCAAGTCTTCAGAACTTCAAGTCTTCAGAGTCTTCAGAGTCTTTAGCACTTGGCCGTGAGAAAATTTTCTTAGAACCTTGGGTATTTAGTACTTCAAGTCTTTAGAGTCTTTAGAGTCTTTAGAGTCTTTAGAGTCTTTAGACATTTTGTCTTTTAGAGTCTTCAACACTTTGTCTTCAGAACCCTTATCATTAGAACTTCATTAATAGAAACACAAGCTTTCAGCATCTAGACTTCAGTAGAAACTTTATCTTCAGATCTTTTAACTTTGTTTCTTTGGAATATGTTGTCTTTAGAAGTTTGAGTCTTCAGCATCTGGACATAAGTAACAACTTCTGTCTTCAGATCTTTTGACTGGTTTCTTCAGACAAATATCAAAATTTACACTTCAGATCCTCCTGGAGTGTCTTGCTACTGTTCAAGAGAACTTGTGTAGGATAGAAGTAGAGTCAATTCTCTTCTAATGTATTGGCCACATCATTCATCAAAAGCAGAACCTGTTTGTTAAGTACTCAACAATAACAAACATTAGTATAACAAAATTGTTCATACAATCATACTCATTTGTTATCATCTAAACTCAGAGATGATATTGCAGAACCAAATATTGTTCTTATAATCTCCCCCTTTTTGATGATGACAAAACTATATATTTTGATGACACAATTTTGTACATATAATTATCAATGAAATTAGAAGATTAAGAAATACTTATCATTTTTCTGATACTCCCCTTGAGTCAATGACTTGATGAAGATCGAATATCCTGACTTTGAACCATTAGAGTAAAGCTTTGAATAGTGCTTTCAGATCTTTGTCTTTTAATCATAGTTCTAATTTCCTGAAAAAGAAAAACAATTCTAATAGAAATAGGAGTTTAACTGGGTTAGAATGTAAAAAACTATTTTCAAATAACATTTTCCAGAACTTGATTTCGCTGTTTTCAAATAACATTTTCTAGAACTTGATTTCGTTGTTTTCAATTCTAATTTCGCTGTTTTCAAATAACATTTTCTGATACTCCCCCTTTTTGTCATAATAAAAAAGGTAATTATGTGTGAAAAACATAAAAACCAGAAGAAACAATCAAGAAAATATAATAAGTTTCATTGATGTGTCAATAGAAAACTTCATTAAATTTAAATAGTCACATGATAGGTAAGTCAAAAGAAGTAGAACAAACCAAAATCCAAAAAGAAAATTCTTGCAGACATCAAATAAGTATAGTCCTATGGTTTTAGAAACAAACATGAAAAATCCCAGAGCCTAAGGTTCAGAAGTTACAGGAGAAGATGATGAGGGTTCATATATTTTTTTTCCAAAATCATCTTGAGCATAGTTTGAACAGATTCATTGACTTTGTCCTGAGCTTTGAAGTTTTCCTTGAACATTTTTTGCTCTTCCCTTATTTCATTAATGGTTGTCTTAAAATCACAGTTAGACTCAGAGTTGGAAACCGTCAAAGCTTGTTGCTTACCCTTTTCTTCAGCATCCTTTGCAGCTTCTGCAGTCAATCTAGCTTCCTCATCTTTTCTGGCTTCTTCAGCCTTATTTAGGGCTCTAGCTTCTGCTTCTCTTTGTTTTGCAGCAATTAGTTCAATATGTATAGCTTTTTATCTTGTGTCTTTTATTTCCATAACCATTTCAACATCCCCAATTCTGGATGTTTCAAAAAAAGAGTTTATTCTTTCAACTTCAGAGGACAACCACTTTTGAAAATGCTTCCAAGAACCATCCATGTCTTGAGGCTCAGTACTTGTACTTGCCTCTGCTTTTAACTTAGCAATCCTTTTCTTAGCCTTGATTCTAAAGATGTTAGTGCATTCATCCAAGGTTTTTGGAACATATTTTTTCATAGACAACTATGGATAGGTCTTTTTTGGAAGGAATGACTTCAAAAGTGTAAGTGTTTAGTTATTGGCATGTATTTTTGGTAAAACCAGGTGTGTGAATGTCATGACTGATGTCATAACATTCTGGATTATTAGGTACTTTATGCAGAAAAAGTATGGCATACAGTAGCTACTGTTTATGAGTGTGTATCTGATCATTTTGCAATGATCACATTTATTGCCTTCTACCAAAATCAGTAAACAGGAATTCTGATGTCATAACAAATGTTAAGACATCCTGTACTGATCTAACATATATGCAGTTTAGTTAATTCTGAGATTTTTCAGGAAGATGGCTCTTTCTTTCCAGAACAGAATCTCACGTGGACTTTGGGTTAACCTAGCTCAACCCTAATCTGGTTGATAAAGTCTTATGACCAAGTCTTAAGGTTAAACCTAATTAACCCTACCTTTTTGTGGAAACCCTAACTGAAGAAACAACTGCATATATATTCAACAGGAATGCTGGTTGCAGAGTAACTCTTTTGACTGAAGATAAATTAGGAGCTGTATAGTTTTAACTGTTGTAATCCAAGCAAGTATCATTGTGATAAGTGACTTGGAATAGGTTTTGATTGTAAGGGTTTTTGTATCACTCAAAGCTTTGAAGCAAGAGTGTTTGTGTCTCTTGACTAAAGCTTTGAAGCAAAGTCAAGTTAAGTTTATGTATCACTCAAAGCTGTGAAGCACGAGTGTTTGTGTTACTTGATTAAAAAGCTGTGAAGCATAATCAAGTGTATGTTCTGAAGAGTGTCTTCATTAATTCATTAGTCAATTGTTTTAAGTATCACTGCTGTAATTGAGGGGGAGTGAGTAGGAACTCAGGTTTAAGTTGAACTTAGATTGAAGTTGCATTGGGTAGGTCTTAAGTGAAGGAGATAAACGTGTTGGTTTATTCCTGAATTAATATCTCTTATAGTGGATTTCCTCCCTGGCTTAGTAGCCCCCAGAGTAGGTGTTGTTTCACACTGAACTGGGTAAACAATTGACTGTGTTCTTTACTATTTTTATTTACTATCTTATAGAAAGTCAGATACGGTGTCATAACATTCACTGTGACATTGAGTATCTGCTTCCAGAATTTCAATTGGCATCAGAGCAAGCACCCTGTCTGTATTACTGGGTGAGATCTAGGGATATCACTTTCTGGCACTATGGACAAAGAAGGAGTTTTTGGAAACAGACCACTCATTCTGGATGGAACAAATTATGACTACTGGAAACCTCGTATGATTTCCTTCTTAAAATCACTGGACAAAAAGGCTTGGAGAGCTGCTGACAAAGGATGGAACCATCCCACCATAACTGAGAAAGATGGGACAATCAGTCTGAAGCCTGAGAAAGAATGGAGAAAAGAAGAAGATGAGTTAGCCCTGGGTAATTCTAAAGCTTTAAATGCCTTGTTCAATGGAATTGATAGAAACATATTCAGACTAGTACATCAATGTGAACTGGCCAAGGAAGTGTGGGACACTCTCAAAACTACCCATGAGGGCACATCCAACGTAAAAATGTCAAGGCTTCAGATGCTGACTACCAAGTTTGAGAACCTAAGGATGAAGGAAGATGAAACCATTCATGAGTTTCACATGAACATCTTGGAGATTGCCAACACCTCAGGAGCATTGGGTGAAAAGATGTCTGAAGATAAACTGGTGAGAAAGATTCTCAGATCCCTGCCTAAAAGATTTGCAATGAAGGTAACTGCTATAGAGGAAGCCCAGGATATCAACAAGTTAAAGGTGGATGAACTCATTGGGTCTCTTCAGACTTTTGAGATGGGAATCAGTGACAATGTTGACAAGAAAAACAAGAGCATAGCACTTGTATCCAACACTGAAGATGAAAACAAGGAGGATGAAGAAGAAAGTATTTCAGAAGCTATAGCCATGCTTGGAAGACAATTCAATAAACTCATCAAGATAATGGATCCAAAGTCAAGGTCAAATGTTGAGAACATCCCCTCTGACATTAACAGATCTTATGACTCCAGCAGAAGACCAAGGTCTGAAGAGAAGGGAAATCGAGGCAGAGGAATTCAATGCCATGATTGTGAAGGATATGGGCATATTCGAGCTGAATGTCCTACCTTTCTTAAGAAACAAAAGAAAGGAATGACTGTTACCTGGTCTGACTGTGATTCAGAAAGTAATTCTGAAGAAGAATCTTCCAAACTAGTTACTGCACTAACTGGTGTTTGTACCTCTGAAAGTGACACTAGTGATGAGGAAGTGACATTTGAAGAACTGGCTGATACTTACAAGAAATTATGTATCAGAAGTGCTGAAGTCTGTGTGCAAAATGAGAGACAAACAAAACTCATCATAAAGTTGGAGGCTGAAAAAAGGGAAGACCTTGAAACTATAAGTCATCTAGAAGGGGAAGTTCAAATGCTGAACTCAAAACTGAACCAGATGACCAAATCTGTCAAGATGCTGACAAATGGAATTGACAAATTGGAAGAAATCCTTCAGGTTGGACAAAATGTGGGAAACAAGTCTGGTCTAGGATTTGTGACAGCAAAGAAATCCGGTGCAGACAAGAAGATCAGGTCTGATAAACAAATGTCAAAGCAGATGTCACAACATAACACTCAACATCGAGAACAGAGAAATATGAAGAAAAAGTACCAAAGATGGAGATGTCATCATTGTGGGAGGTTTGGTCACATAAAGTCTTTCTGCTTCAGATTATATGGATACCCTAATCAGAACCCAGGTGTCAAACCTAAGTCTAACAAGGTATCACATACTCCAGAGTGGAAGAAAAAGGCTACTGCCCCGATAGCACACACTTCCCTTAGAGTCTCTGCAAAGGAAGACTGGTACTTTGACAGTGGGTGTTCTAAGCACATGACTGGAATCAAGAACCTTCTCAATAATGTTAAACCTCACACCACTAGTTATGTGACCTTTGGATATGGTGCTAGAGGTGAAATCAAAGGAGTTGGTAGTTTGGACTGCCCTGGAGTTCCAAATCTAAATGAAGTACTATTGGTAAAAGGCCTGATTGCTAATCTCATTAGTATCAGTCAATTATGTGATCTAGGATTCAAGGTCAACTTCTCAAAATCTGAATGTCTTGTAACTAATGAAAAACAAGAAGTTGTAATGAAAGGAGTCAGATCTAAAGACAATTGTTACTTGTGGGAGCCTGAGAACACTAATTACTCCACTGTGTGTTCTATTGCCAAAGAAGAAAAAGAGGTGAAACTGTGGCACCAAAAACTTAGCCATCTTCATCTAAGAGGAATGAAAAGGATTATCTCCATGGAGGCAGTCAGAGGGATTCCAAGACTGCAAATTGATGAAGGGAGAGTTTGTGGTGAATGTCAGGTTGGTAAGCAGACTAGGATGTCACATCCAAAGTCAAGACATCTGACCACCTCTAAGGTTCTAGAACTTTTTCATATGGATCTGATGGGACCAATGCAGGTGGAAAGTCTTGGTAGAAAGAGATATGCCTATGTTGTGGTGGATGACTTTTCCAGATTCACCTGGATTAACTTCATTAGGGAAAAATCTGATGTGTTTGAAGTTTTTAAAGAACTGTGCAAAAGAATTCAAAGAGAAAAAGAAGGGTGTATTGTCAGAATCAGAAGTGATCATGGCAAGAAATTTGAAAACAGTAAGTTTAATGAGTTTTGTTCCTCAGAAGGAATTAGTCATGAATTCTCTTCTCCTATAACTCCTCAACAAAATGGAGTTGAAGAGAGGAAAAATAGGACCATACAGGAATCTACCAGAGCTATGATACATGCCAAAAGACTTCCTTTTCATTTTTGTGCTGAAGCTGAATACATTGCAGCTGGTAGTAGCTGTTCTCAAATTATCTGGATGACACAGATGCTCACTTAGTATAATGTCACACAAGATGTTATGACATTGTACTGTGACAATATGAGTACAATCAACATTTCCAAGAACCCTATTCAGCATAGCAGGACCAAGCACATTGACATTAGACATCACTTAATCAGAGACCTTGTAGAGGAGAAAACAATTAATCTGGAACATGTTGCCACTGAGCTACAGCTGGCTGACATTTTTACCAAGGCACTTGATGCAAATCAAATTGAAAACTTGAGGGGCAAGTTGGGTATTTGCCAACATGAGAAATTGTAGCAATTAATTTTGCTTAAAACAAGGGTTGAAGGAGTTATTTTTGTTAAGTCTATTTTGAGTGGGTTAATCATATGTTTTCCCAATTCTTTCAAAATTATTAAGAAGTTGAATAGACACTCATTTGCCTCCTTCCTCTCTCGACTTTGCAACAAATCCCTTTCTCTCAATCAAAGTTTTCTCTCTAGTTGCTACTGGTTTTCTAAGTCAATCAAAATGTCTCAAACATCATCCTCATCCAAGACGACCGTTTCATCTTCATCATCTGATCAAGATTCTCGGGCAATCACCTCATGCATGGATTCTGAAGTCCTGGAGATTACTCCTCTTAGAGAAATGGCAACTAACCCCTCCAAGGTCAAAAAGCTGAGAACAAGGCATGCAGGAAGGTCTCAAGCTACTTCATCCGGTAATCCCTCTCATCCTTCATCTTCTGTACCAAATAGGGAAGGATCAGCTTATGTACATCAAGCAATAGCTAGGCTTGTTACAAGAATACTGAGTGAGAACCACTCTGTGCCGGGGATTTCTGGTCCATTAAATCAAGAATCAGCAAGCCCAAATGTTGAAGCAAATCCAGATGTCTCTGAGAATGTTGAGACACCAAATGACAACATTCAGAAATCATCTGAAAACCTTGATGATATTCAGAACCCTTCATAAAAGAATGTTGATCCACCTGTTATTGATGTGGATGAGGAATACTCAGACAATGACCTAATTGCAAATATCAACCCTAGCATAGCTAGGAGAATGATGAACAGAAAGAGTAATCAGGATGCTGCAAAATGTCTAACCAAAGAGAAATCTGCTGATAAGAAAACCAGGTCTGAAGGCAAGACTGGTGTAGAAACTGTGAAGATTGGACTGTCCAAAGGGAAGGTGAAAGCCCAAGTGCATACTGGGAGTCTCTCAAAGCTTGCGAGACAACCAATAACAAAAAAGAGAAAAGAACCTGAGCCTTCTGATTCTGATGAGGAATCAGAATTTGAAATTGATGCTGAAGACATTCCTCTCAGAAGGAAACTCCCTTCCAGCAAAATGGCTAGAGTTCCTGAAGTCCCCTTTGACAACATTTCATTTCACCACCCTGAAAATGCCAACAGATGGAAGTATGTTTGCTTGAAGAGAATAGCCTTGGAAAGAGAACTAAACAATGGTGCCATGGATTGCAAGGAAATCATGGACCTGATCAAAGTTGCTGGACTAATGAAGACTGTGGTAAAATTTACCAAATGCTATGAAAATCTGGTCAAGGAATTCATAGTGAATTTGTCTGATGAATGTGCTGATGGAAGGTTAGCTGACTTTGAATGTGTCTATGTGAGAGGAAGAAGGGTTAATTTCTCTCCATCTGAAATTAACAAATTTCTTGGAAGATCAAATGAGGCTTGCCCTGAACTAGAAGTCACTGACAATGAAGTATGCCAAACCATCACAGCAAGACAAGTCAAGTGCTGGCCCTTAAAAGGCAAGCTGAATGCCAGCAAACTAAGCATGAAATTTTCCATCCTGCACAAGATTGGTGCAGCCAACTGGGTCCCTACCAACCATAAATCAACCATCTCCACAGGATTGGGGAGATTCATTTATGCTGTTGGAACCAAGACTGAATTTGACTATGGCAGGTATATTTTTGATCAAACTTTAAAACATGCTGGTAGCTATGCTGTTAAAGGCCTTATTGCCTTTCCCTCCCTCCTATGTGGAATTTTCCTTGCTCAGTACCCTGATATCCTGGTGGAAAGAGATACTGCTTGCAAAAGAGCTACTGCTCTTGGGTTACACTACAAGCTATTTCAGGGATCTCATGTTCCTGACATTGTCATAACATCAGTTGAGACATCATCTGTAAAAACTCAGTCCAAGACATCTGATGTTATAGCTGTATTGAAAGAGACCTGCAAAGAGCTGGAGACAAGGAAAAAGACTCTAGAAAACCTAATTTCCAGATTAGAACAGGAGGAGACTGAAGGAAACAGAAGGGAAGAGGGTGCTGCTGAAGATCAGATCAATGCTGAAGAAAGTAGCTCCTCTGAAGATGACATTGCTTAAAGTTTGGAGGAGTTGACAAGCCTGATGCTGGTTCATGTTGATGCAAGTGTTTTCAGATTTTATTTGTTGTTTTTATTACTTATTTTGGATGACTGTATAACATATAAGTACATGTATCTTTGGCCTATTTGTGGCTAAAGAGGGGGAGATATTTTGTGTTAATTACTTGGTAGACATCATATTTTTTCTGCAGTCATATTCATTCTGCTGCTCTCTATTCTCTGATTGCTTAGGGGTTTTAGCCAAAAATCTGCCAAAGGGGAGTTTGTAAGTGTTTAGCTATTGGCATGTATTTTTGGTAAAACCAGGTGTGTGAATGTCATGACTGATGTCATAACATTCTGGATTATTAGGTACTTTATGCAGAAAAAGTATGGCATACAATAGCTACTGTTTATGAGTGTGTATCTGAGCATTTTGCAATGATCACATTTATTTCCTTCTACCAAAATCAGTAAACAGGAATTCTGATGTCATAACAAATGTTAAGACATCCTGTACTGATCTAACAGATATGCAGTTTGGTTAATTCTGAGATTTTTCAGGAAGATGGCTCTTTCTTTCCAGAACAGAATCTCACGTGGACTTTGGGTTAACCTAGCTCAACCCTAATCTGGTTGATAAAGTCTCATGACCAAGTATTAAGGTTAAACCTAATTAACCCTAGCTTTTTGTGGAAACCCTAACTGAAGAAACAACTGCATATATATTCAACAGGAATGCTGGTTTCAGAGTAACTCTTTTGACTGAAGATCAATTAGGAGCTGTATAGTTTTAACTGTTGTAATCCAAGCAAGTATCATTGTGATAAGTGACTTGGAATAGGTTTTGATTGTAAGGGTTTTTGTATCACTCAAAGCTTTGAAGCAAGAGTGTTTGTGTCTCTTGACTAAAGCTTTGAAGCAAAGTCAAGTTAGGTTTATGTATCACTCAAAGCTGTGAAGCACGAGTGTTTGTGTTACTTGATTAAAAAGCTGTGAAGCATAATCAAGTGTATGTTCTGAAGAGTGTCTTCATTAATTCATTAGTCAATTGTTTTAAGTATCACTGCTGTGATTGAGGGGGAGTGAGTAGGAACTCAGGTTTAAGTTGAACTTAGATTGAAGTTGCATTGGGTAGGTCTTAAGTGAAGGAGATAAACTGGTTGGTTTATTCCTAAATTAATATCTCTTATAGTGGATTTCCTCCCTGGCTTGGTAGCCCCCAGAGTAGGTATTGTTTCACACTGAATTGGGTAAACAATTGACTGTGTTCTTTACTGTTTTTATTTACTGTCTTATAGAAAGTCAGATATGGTGTCATAACATTCACTGTGACATTGAGTATCTGCTGTCAGAATTTCAAAAAGTGATAGGTTCAGTTTGATTAAGTTATTCAGTTAGATTGAAAAGATTAGACATAGAGCAAGATTCAGTTGTTGGGTTTGCAAAGTTTTCAAAATCATCAAAGATTGTTCTCTCATATATTTCAGGAATAGAGAGAGAAGTTGGATCAGGATGAATGATGGGTGAGTCATGAAGAGTGGTTTCTTTGTTGAAGAAGGCAAAATGAAGATTGGTATTGAAGATAGAAAGGTGAGAGTCTTGTGGAATTTATTGAGATGAGGTTAATGGAGAAGAGGAAGTATGTATTGGTTCTGATGGGATAAAGGTAGTGAAAGATAAAATAGGATTTGAAGCAATATGAATCTCTGTTAAAGGTTGAGATGATACATTTTGAGGTAACAATGAGACATGTGGGGAGGAGAAGGTAGAGATGGGTTGAGACGATATGGGTGTAGATATGAATTAAAGTAAGTTGGAAACATGTGTGGTTGATGAGGATGCAAGGTTGGAAATGTGATGTTTTGAGTAGAAGCAATTGTTATTTCAGGTACAGTTGTAAATATAGTTTTGGAAACAAAAATTTTGGTAGTTAATGCAACATGAATAATTGTGGTAGATGGTGGAAGAGGAATAATTTGTGCAGTGGGGGTTATGGATGCACATTCATTAACAAAATTAGATGTAGACAAAGAAATAGGTACATATGTAGCAGTAGCAAACTTACTTGTTGTTTCTGAATAAGTAGCTAGGGTTTCAGTCAGAAGTTCTGGACTTCTTCTTATTCTTTCCGGGTTCAGAAGCCTCTGAACTCTTCTTTCTTTTACCTTTGGAAGATTAAACATACTCTTGAGCAGGAGATAAATCGGAATAGTTGAAACTAGACATATCATGTCCTTCTATTTCTATCATTTTGATGTAGATAGTAATGCTAGACATGTTATCTCCCTTGGTAAACAAAGGGTAGTCATTCATAGGAATTCTCGTGATTTTGATACTTTCAGAGGGAACAAGTAGAGGTTTAGCAACGACTTCCTCTATCATCCTCATATTCTTCAGAGTCTTTCCATTGAAAGAATCTCCAAGACTAGAAGCCAGATCCTATGTAACTTTAACTTCTTCTACCAAAGTTTTCACCAAGCCACTTTCTACCAGGATGTCAGTGATGAGACGTCCAAAAGGAATATAGTTGGAAACCTTCTTCTTGGGGTCATCAGTGGTTCTGGTTTTTGAAATAGAGTCTCTCAAATAATGAAACAGAAGAGCTCGAAGACACATCTTCTGATGGGTTATCAAATAGTACAACATGTACTTCTTATTAACGTTGAAGTAGTCAGAAGTAATGGATAGAGGTATGGGGTTGATATAATTTAGAATGATTTTGTGCCAGATTCTAAGTTTGTCATGGAGATCTTTACCTTTATACTCATTTTTCTCAGGAGAGTAGTTCTTCAAGAGGGTTTTGTTAATAGTCTCCTTTACAAATGTGGATTTTCTATTCATCTTATAAATTTGTTTTCCTTCAAGATGTCATATACCTAGAAGATCAGCAATAGACTTTTCAGGAATGACAATTTTTAGACCCAACCCATGAGAAACTACATGAAGATTGTCACCATTCCCTTGAATCCAGAAATCCTTAACCAAATAATCATAAACAGGACCATGAATACGCATGAAATAGTGCTCCCATCCTTGAGCATTCAATTCATCAATTAGGTTTGAACCATTTGCAGAAAGGTTATTAAAGTCCACCATATATTCACGAAGAACATTTAACTCATGTGGTTTTAGGTTACAGTGAATTTGAACATATTTTTGTGTTATATGGTTTTTATCAATAATTGATAGAGAAGATAAACGAGTTACCATAGGGGTATAAGAACTGGTTAGAATAGTTGAAGAAGATGACCCATAAGGATTTAGGGCTCGTTTCATTTATTGGGAAAACTGAACAACTTCTTGTTGTTGAGCATTCATCATATTGAAGATGATGAAGGTTGTTGACGGGGGTGATGATTTTTAGTGAAGAGCTTTGATGAAGATGGTGAGAACATATAACTTTTTGAACGATTAAGAGAAAAAGAGGGTTTAGGGTTTCTAAAGTGTGGAAGTGAAGTGAAGGTGTGTGATTTATAGTGTTTGAGAAGTGAGAGAATATAAAATAAAACAGAATTTTAAATAGACATGATAATTAGGAGCATTAAATGAAAGTAATGATTATGATATCAATCAAGTTCCAAGAAATACGCACATTGCTCATTGCATAGCTTAGGTAGCGTGTGATGATTAAGCATAACCAAGGGTTACACATGTTAATCAATACATCTAACTGAGTGACACGTTTGATATCCTCAGAGTTATGCAAAACCAAAAGATTTCCATCTAATAAAAGATATTTCTGACTGAAACATCTTATGATTACTGAGATTCTGAAAGAATCATCACTAATAGGATTTAAATAAGGTAGAAACATTACTCATAGAAGTCTGATAGATAATCTTCAGAATCCAGACTTTATTCAGAAGATGAGCTGGCATAAGCAAAATCATTAAAGCTTAAAAGCATTTTTTCAAAATATTTAAGGTTTGATCTTGTTCTGACAATAGCATCTTGGATTATACAACTTTCTGAGTCAATAATTTTTTTTTGTTTGCTTCTAACACTGTTCATGTTTTCAAATTTAAGTTCCAAATCTTGGAACATATGCCTTTCGCTCGTCATATATCGCGAGCATCCACTGTCCAGGTACCATTACTGGTGTTTCAGCGGCGCCATTGAGGAGATCTTCAATGTAGATTATCTGATCTTTAGGTACCCACTTTATGGGTCCTCTTTTGTTAGAGGTTCCAAAGGTTCTGACCCCTTTGGATTTTCATGCAAAAAAATAATCATGTGAAATTTGTGAATGATACTTTGGTTCAAAAATTTTCTTCTGTGGCTATGTTCGTGCTTCTGAAGTATCAGAACCTTCTTGTTCTAGACATTTCAAATATGTGCCAACAGGCATGAAATGTTCAGAAAGAGGTTTTGGTTTGACATTCAGAGTATCAAATTTATTTGATGGTCCTAAATACCCCAAGCCTCTGCTTCCATTTATACTAACACCATAGATCCTTGAAGCCATTTTTCTTCTATCTATGCTTTTAGCAAGAAAGTGTTGAAAATCTCTATCATATCTGATTACTTCATCAGTAACAAACATGTTAGAGAGAATCTCTTCTTCTAATTTAGACACTTTACTTTTCAGAGCAATGTTTGATTTTTGTAAAACAAATAGTTTTTCATTTAAAATAGAAATACTTTGCTCATCTAAAGTCGTGTTCTCTGAAGTAGCCACAACACTCTTTTTCAAGATTTTGTGTTTAATTAGAAGAGATTAATACCTTTTCATTAATTCAGTTAAACCAATTTCAAGTTCAGAATGAGATAAATAAGAAAGTACCTTTTTGTCATCATCAGAGTCTGACTCATAATTTACTGTCAGTTCGTCTTCTGATGCTGTTTCTCCTATGCTGGTCCTAGCCATGAATGCCATGTTTGTCTGTTCTTTATCAGAATCTTCATCTTCTGAATCATCCCATGTTGCCATGAGACCCTTCTTAGCCTTGTAATCCTTTTTAGGACTTTTATCTTTCTTAAGCTTTGGACAATCATTTTTGTAATGTCTAGGCTTATTGCATTCAAAACAAGTGACTTCTTTTCCATAATCATTTCTTTGACCAGAAGTGGATTCACCTCTTCCATATGTCCTTTTTTGACCTTTGAACTTGCTTTGAGTGTGCTTCCAGATTTTACTTATTATTCTAAATATTAAGGAGAGTTCATCATCATCTGAATCTTCTTCAGATTCTTCCTTATCTTGGTAAGCCTTGGTTTTCCCAGAAGTAGACTTTAGAGGAACTGATTTTACCTTCTTCTAAGGTTTATCTTGTTCCAGATCTATTTCATGACTTCTTAAAGAGCTAATCAGCTCCTCAAGAGAGGTGTTGTTCAGATCCTTTGCCAAATTTAAGGAAGTTACCATTGGTCTCCATTTAACAGGAAGACTTCTGATAATCTTTTTAACATAATATGTGGTAGAGTAACCTTTGTTCAGAACCTTGAGTCATGCCACAAGAGTCTGAAATCTTGAAAACATTGTTTTCAAAGATTCGTCGTCTTCCATCTTGAAGGCTTCATATTTTGAATTAAGGCTAAAGCCTTTGTTTATTTTACATGTGTGTTACCTTTATGTGTCATCTGAAGAGAATTAAAAATAGACTTTGCAGTCTCTCTATCTGTGATTTTCTCATATTCATTATATGAGATAGCACTTAGAAGAATGGTTCTTGCTTTATAGTGATTTCTGCATACTTTCTTATTTGCTTCAGTCATTGCACTTCTTGCAATCTTATGACCTTTATCATATACTGGGTGAGTGTAGCCATAAACTACCAAGTCCCACAGATCCAAGTGATTGCTAGAAATTAACTTTTTATTCTATCCTTCCAATAGTCAAATTTCTCCCCATCAAACATAGGAGGTTTTGAACTATAGTGATGTCTATCATTATCCCTATTATAAACAGTGGGAGTAGATGTAGCCATTGGTTTTTCACACACAACGGATCGGTACTGGACATTGTTAAGTGTTGATAAAAATTAAAACTTTTTATCTTCTCATAACCGGAGCTCTGATACCAATTGAAGGTGTGAAAACACAAGAAATTGGGGTTTGAATTAGGTTTTTAAAACAATTCGATTCTTTTAAAAATATTCCCCTTTTAAGTTAAAATGTTTTTCCCTTCACTCTTGATAATAACAATAAGTAAGAAGAGGAAGTAAAGAACAATGTATGTTGTTGTACCCCAAAATTTTCCCTCCCATTTTCACTCAAGACATGCCTTTAGAGGTCCTCAATTGCTCAAGGATAACCAAGAATTGACCAGACAAATTCTCCTCCCAAGGAAATAAACCTCAAACTAGGGTTTCAATTTCAAGAAAGATGTATGAGTCTAAAGGATCCCAAATGTTCTCCATTGTCTTAATATGTCCTCAAGATCATCCAGGCCAAATTTCATGCCTTGAGCAATAAGTTTGCTCAATCAACTACTCAAATGCCTAGAAATCAACTGTACTAGGTCAAAAGTCAATTGTGGCCCAAATACAGTCAAACTTCAAGATTTTTGGTCAACATAAATAATTTGAAGTATTACCCATCATTTGATCACGGGCTCATCATGATTCCTCAAGAAATGCTCCTAACTCATCAAAAGTCAAAAATGGCAAATTAGGGTTTCTATAGGAAAACTCAACCAAACTTTGACCAAGCATAAATTTCTCATACTTTATCAACTTTTTTTCCTCAAAGGCTAATTTTGAAGAGAATCCAATTCCCTACAAGTTCTCTTCAGCCCTCAAGTTCAAGAAATTCCTCAATCAAAAGATACAAGCTCAGACATTATAGGTCCTTTCAAAAAGTCAACAAAAACAACTTTTGGGTCAAAGCTCCTTACATGAACATGAAAGATCCAATTGAGGTGAAACAAAAAGGTTTGTTTAGAGGACATCCTAATCTCTCTAAAAAGTCAAGGAACACCCTCATAGGGTTAAAATTGAGAAAGATATGCATTGCTAAAGTTGACCAATTTTATGAAAATGCATAAAAGTCAATGTGAGCAAATTGGATCTTTTGGACTAATGGGCGTGGGTTTTGGATCTCAAGCATATCCATGAACTTATTTAGGATATTTAAATCCATTATTTTATTTTTATGATATTTGTTTTTATTTATTTGAAATTTTATTCATTTAAATCCAAATAAATCAAATAAAATAGTGAAATAATGAAATAAAATCCAAAGATTTGTTTTAGGATCATATCATAGGTCTAGAATCAGATGATCAAGTCAAGATTTCGTGCAAGGGTTGATTGGAAGAAAAAAACATGTTTTGGCCAAATTTAGAAACAAAAAATCCAAATTGCAAATCAAATCTTCCTTTCACAAATCCTTAAGATTCTATCCAATTTTGTTAACCTAATGCATTCTCATATATATGTACAACATTTCCAGACCAAAAGGAAGGGTTTTTTCCTCATAGAATACACACACAAAGTTCAATTTTTTCACAGAAAAAGTGGCAATCGGATTGACCTTTGCAGAGAGATTCAAGGAGTTTTTACACTTGCAAACCATTCTCGGGGTTGTTCTGAAGCTAATAGCATCATTCCCAAGCATCAAAGCATCCAGAATCGTCACGTACATTACCACGGTTTGCATCCTATTTTTTGAAATCGATTTTGACCATACATGCGTTATAAATAGATTTTGAGTATGCTTTTTTGTTTGTCTGAGCATTTAGAAAGTGTTTTAATGATTAATTTCTAGTTTTGATGCATATATGATTATCTGCCATTGTTAGGGTTTAAAGGTTCGTTTTAGGATTTTCATGTACAGGTGAAGTTGGGCCTAATAAAGGACACCATCATGCTCAGAGGATCAAACCTAGTTGATCCATGACCTTGAATGGGATTTATATTGCTTGTGTAAGATTTTTGAAATTTCAGGTGTTTTACTGACAGATTTAGTCCGTAGGTAAAAGTCCTCAAGCTAAAACGACGAATAGCTGAAGAAGATGAAAGCGTGGAAAAGCATGATTGGATCATTTGAAAATAGCGTGCGTTTTTATTAAATAAAATTCTGGGCATTTTATTCTGATTATATTATTTTGTTTGTTTATATAAGCGGATGACCACTTGGCTCAGATGGTAGAGGAAGTGCTTGGCAAAGGAAGAGACCTGGGTTTGATCCCCAGGTTTGGAATGTTATATTTTTCTAACTTATTTCTGTCAGATCTAATGTGTTGCCTTCCCCTGCGTGCACCATACACCATCAATTCTCTAGCCATGAGATCCCAGGCGTCTAGATCCAGCGCCTCAAACTTGCAGGCGCACCATGGAACTCCATACCACAACAACATGGGATCAGGCGCTAGCAGTGGGCCAACCAGATTTGGGCTTGGCCAAAATTCAGCAACACCCCTTCCAGATTGGGTTCACACCCTCCTTCAGGCCCATTCTTCTTTTCTTTTTATTATTTTTATTTAATTCCTATGTTATTTTTAATTATTTCAAAAATCATTTTTTCTATTTAATCATAAAAATCATAAAAAATAAGAAAATCATAAATTAGGATTTAGAGTTTTTTTAATAAAAATATTTTTTGCAATTTAATTAATTTAATTAAATTTTAACCTTATTTCATTAATTAAAATTAATTAGATAATTAGGTTAAAACTCAAATATTTTTTTCATAAAATACAAAAATATTTTTAATGAGCAATTAGGTTTTTTTTAGGGTTTAGAAATTTGTTCCTGTCTTAATTTTGTACACTATTATCTTTTCCACACGATTTATTTTTTTTACCACTTATGTAAGTGCGCCCGGTTTGTAATAGTTAACTAGGTTTTTATTTTCGCATTTTCTACTTTTCAGTCCATTACTTATGTATCTACACCAAAGTCCTGTAATAGCGTAGGACTTTATTTCTTGCTTTTTCGTTACATGCTTGTATATAATTGTTAGAAATTTAGGCGTGCATGACAAGAATCAATTAATCATAGATCAATAATTGCAAGATAAACATAACTGAAAAAAGACACTGTTGTGCACTTGCACCCTTAGGGTATACCTCACTTGGTTGCCTTAGAAAATAATGGTCATGTCCCTCAAACGTAGGGGTATCTTAGCAAAGACCCTCGGTATAAAAGTCATCATAAAAGATCATGGTCCCTAAACGCCCCTCGAGTTGCCTATGAGAAATGATCTTGTCCCTCGATGTTGCCTATATAATGACAGTCCATTCGAACACTAAGATATCCTTACAAGTTTCCTTCAATGACCATAGTGTCCCTTTCAATAATCCCTCAACATCCAACGATAGGGCTACCTACTCACTAATAGTAGGATAGCACTATCTAAAAGGTAGGAGGAAAAGAACACCCTTTTTCGAGTAGGTAGATGACTCTTAAGTACTTGCTCAAACTTGAAATTTTCACACTTTTCAAAAACTCTTTTTCAAAAACGCTTTATCACACTCTCGAGGACTGATACGAGAGTTACCATAAAGCAAACAAAATCTTTCAAAACACACAAAGCACAAGCAATTTTCAAAAATGAGAAAGTACCTAAGAGCCTGTGGAAAAGCACGGATGGAAAGGGTGTTAATACCGTCCCTTTCCATAATCCACCCCCCTTACTCAAAAACTATCGAAAAAGGTCTTTTCTGTTCTTTTCTGTTCTTTTCGCACTTTCCTTTGTTGGATAAAAGAAAAGTCGCTGGCAACTCTTGCTTACCGTGAAATTTGCGAATGAAAATGCAAACCAGTATTAACAATTGGTTCTATCACCGTATCACAGAACTGACGACTCTGCTGGGGACAAAAATAAAAGTGGGGTTTACCTTAGGGTCTAGATCATTTCTAAATTCTTTGCTTGTTCTGATTGCTTTACTTTTAAGGGTATCTGTTTGGGTATTATAGATCCTACACCCGGATCTGGGAAAAACCTTTTAGGTAAGTAGCAATAGATCATGGAAGTTGTGCGGGGTATACCTACACGGTTGAAGCGATGGCTATGTTGATGCGACACTTTGGTTGGTACTGGTAGCCCTTGAGTTAATCAAGGAGAATACGGGGCCACTGCTTGGTGTCATAAAGCGTCAATTGTCCTTAGAAACTTTAAATGAACAACTTGGACATTAGGACGTAGTGAGATGGCCGTCTTTGGTGTATTCCCAAAGTCGGCAGATACTCGATGCTACACTCATTGAGACTTGACTCCTGAGTTTTGTTTGGTTGCGAGTTAGTCGCCTATCGAATGAAGCTTGTGGGAAAGGTCAGTGATATTGAGATCCCTTAGAACCCAGTTACTATTTATAAGACAGGTTGAACCAACCCAACTTCAAGAGGGTATTACCTTAAAACCCATGCAAGCCTTAAACCTAAGGTCTTTGTGTGATTTGCTTGTGCTTGTTATACATGTGATTTCTTAGCATAATCATGCACATCATAACATCATGCCACAATATTTCCTTAACCATTTCAAGGATCTCAAGGGTTTATGATGCAGGTTATAGTAAATCATACGTCTAGCAAGGGGCAAAGGGGATTTATTCTCCTCTAGCCAATGTCGTCAAAAGATCAAAACTCAACAACTTGGGTCAGGGGCTATAACCCACTTGATATGGTGAGCTTGACTCTCGTAGAAGGACACTCAATGATATGAAGTTCTTCAATCGAAGCTACAAAATTCTGACATTTTCTTGTTTACCCCGCGAGATCCCTGAAAACATTGCATACATATATCATATATATCATTGCATAAGCAGGTTTCATGGTAGGTTTCTGGTCCGCTTCGCTGTTTATTTCTACAATGGCTCTAGAACAAACCGTGAAGTATCTATAGACTCAGAATGCATAGTTTCAACAGATGATCATGGCTCTAGCCAAGGGGCAAGAGGAACTGAAAGCCCTGATTATGAAAGAGAAGACTAAGAAGCCAAGGAGGACAGCTGGTGTGGTAAATCTGGGAAGGATATTCAAAGGACCGCTAAGGCAAGTGGTTGAGCTGACATCTTCATCAAAAGAAGATAATAATCCAGAGGGGGAGACAAGAGAGGAAGACCCTAGTCTGAGGGAATCTGATAATGAGATGGATTACAATGAAGAGCAGTATCCTTCGACCGGCGAAAAGTACAAACAGTTGGAAGAGCGTTTAAGTGCAATGGAAATCCAGAAGGTGCCCGGACTAGATTTTGAAGAGCTGGGTTTGGTCTCTGGGGTTGTCATCCCTCAAAAGTTCAAGGTTCCAGTATTTTCCAAGTATGATGGGGTTTCATGTCCCAAAATGCACCTCTGATCTTATGTGAGGAAGATCCAGCCTACACTGCTGACAAGGACTTATGGGTCTACTTATTTCAGGATGGTTTGTCCGGAACTCAACTAGAATGGTTCTACCAGCTGGAAAGATCCAACATTTGTAATTGGTAAGACCTGGCTACTACTTTCTACAAGCAGTATCAGTACAACACAGACCTTACTCCCACCCGTACTCAACTCCAAAGTATGGCTATGGGTTTGAGCGAGGGCTTTAAAGACTACGCTCAGAAGTGGAGGGACTTAGCAGGAAGAGTCCAGCCTCCCTTGTCTGATAGGGATCTAGTGGATATGTTTATGGGTACCATGTCTGGTCAATTTTTCAATCACCTGATTGGAAGCTCCTCAACCGGCTTTACTGAATTGATCTTGACTGGGGAAAGAGTGGAAGATGGAATTAGGAGTGGTAAGATCCAAAAGGATGCATCCTCCAGTATAATAAGGAAACCATTTGTTGGGAATAAAGAGGTTAATACTGTGTACAATCAAAGGAATCAAGACAGAACTGAATGTCGTCCAGCGGTAGGGGCTGTTATGATCTCTAAACCTGCACCTATTCAGCAAAGGAACAACCAGCCTAGAGCAGAAAGGACGGTAAGACAGTTCACCCAGATAAATATGACAATGTCTCAAGTCTTGCCACATTTACTGAAGTCTAATCTGGTAATTTTGAAGGAAGCTCCGAAGAATCCCAACACTGCCTCTCCCCGCTACAATCCAAATGCCCGCTATGCTTATCATTCAGAAAGTCCAGGTCATGACACGAACGACTGCTGGGCTTTGAAAAACAAGGTGCAAGACGTTCTCGAGGTGAAGGAAATTGAATTTGACGCTCCTGAAATGCCCAATGTTATCACTGCTCTTATTCCTAAGCACGACCGTGGTGTTAACGCTATTGAATATGATATGTTTGTTACTATTGTTGAAGAGCTTGTTACTCCTCTTACGACCGTTAAGTGGAACTTGTTCAGGGCCGGTTTGTTTCCGGGTTGTGGCGAAGGTTGCCACTTCTGTTCATCTCTACCGATTGGTTGTCATTTGTTGAAGGCATGTGTTTAGCGCCTGATGGATGATAGAGACATTTTTTTGAGAAGACTCTCGTTCCAACCATTTCTTGCAAGGATATTTCAATAATAACCATTTCCGCTAATCCCCCCAGGGTCTCCACCAAAAGACACGTTAGGATTACATCTGTTCTGAAGGTAACTCCACTAATAATTACTATTCCAGGGCCAATCCCATACTCCTCGGACAAAATTGTTCCCTGGAACTATGGGGGTGATGTCTACTACCACAACGTCAAGCAAGACATGTTGGCTGTTGAAGACCAGGTTTCTGAGAATGTTGATCCCGACATTGACAACATTGTTGGAACTAGCAAAATAACAAGAAGTGGAAGAGCGTTCTCCCCTGAGATTTATCCTTTGAAAGCTGTTATTGGTCCTGTGATCATTCCTACTTTTGTTCCTGCTGATACTACTACTACAATTCCTATGATTACCCCTGTTGATACCCCTATCATCGAGTCGATTGAGACTCGGGGCAAAGACATATTAGTTGAGCCTGTCCAGACGAAGGCGCATTCAGTATCTATCCCAGAGGCTTCCAAGAAGAAGATGGAAGAAATTTTGAAAATTATAAAGAAGAGCGACTACAATGTATTTGAACAGCTAGGGAAAACCCCTTCAAAGATTTCTATGCTAGCCTTACTGTTTTGCTCTGAAGCTCACGCGAAGGCTTTAGTGAAATTTCTTAAAACTGCCCATGTGCCACAAGAAACCTCTGCTGACCAATTCAAAGATTGTATGGCTAGTTTGACAGCTGATAACAATTTGGGTTTTTCTGATGCTGATCTCACACCTAGAGGGAGGAAACACAATGATGAATTGCATGTCTCTGTCGAATGCAGAGACACTACTTTGGCCCATGTCCTAGTAGATACTGGTTCATCTTTGAATGTGCTGCCTAAGAAAGCTCTGGATAGACTAGACTGTGAAGGTTTGACCTTGAAGCCCAACAACATTGTAGTGATGGCTTTTGACGGTTCGAAGAGAATGGTGCATGGGGAGGTGGACATCCCCATCAAAGTTGGTTCTCAGAGTTTCGACTCTACCTTCTACGTGATGGATATCAGACCATCCTATTCTTGTTTATTGGGCCGCCCTTGGATTCATGGGGAGCGATTTGTTACGTCCACTCTGCATCAGATGATGAAATACCCGGTCAAAGGAAGAATTGTCATTGTTCACAGTGAAGAAGAATACATGGTCAGTCACCAGAATTCCTTCAGATATGTAGAAATGGATGGTGAGTTCATCGAAACTCCGTGTCAGAATTTCGAAGAGGTGCCCCAGACTATGGCTGCAACTGAAATAGTCACCAATCGGCCAAAGATCACCAGACCTACCTTGAAGATGGCTTCTCTCAAGGATGCAAAAGCAGTTATTGAAGAAGGTGGGTCTACCATCTGGGGCCAACTCCCTGATATTCCATACAAGTCTAATAAGTTTGGTTTGGGTTTCTCTTCAGGGGCTTAAAGGGATGTTCGAGGTGCTCGTGCTGGAAGAACCCCCCCCCCCTACGCATCAGCAATCATGGGGTCAACGCTCTAGAAGACAGCGACGGTGACAATGACATGGATAGCTGGATCTTCCCTACTATGAATGGTGGACCTAGTAACTGGACGAAAAAAGACTTTATACTGATTACTTTTGTTCAGAAGTAATTGTCTTTCTTGTTTTTTGGATATGTAATAAACAATATAACTTTTTGTCCATGTGTCTTACCCGGGGCACATTGTTTTATTTGTGAGGGTAATCATATTTCATTTTCATATGGCATTAATAAAGCATTGGACGTTTATTACATACAAATTTTACGCTCCCTATTTTTCTTTTCTACCTTTTACTTTGTCTATACAGCTATGCTCTTACACACACTCACGTATCAAACTGGAGATCCATATCCACTCTGGATCCCATTGATAACAGTTCTGCTATCGCCAGTTATGACTTTGAAAATCCGATCAACCAAGATGAGGACGAAGGTGAGAAAGATTGTGAGGTACCTGGAGAACTTGTTAGGATGTTACAGTAGGAAGAGAGGGCTATACAGCCTCATGAAGATCCAGTTGAGACAATAAACTTGGGCATAGAGGAAGACAGAAAAGAAGTCAAGATCGGTGCAAATTTGGGGCTTATTATCAAATAGCGGTTGATACAGATGTTGCATGATTATGTCGAGATCTTTTCCTGGTCATATGAAGATATACCAGGTCTGGATACGGATATTGTGGTTCACTGTTTTCCAACTAAAGAAGATTTCCCTTCGGTAAAGCAGAAGGTCTGTCGTATGCGCCCTGAAATGTCAGAGAAGATCAAATCAGAGGTTATGAGGCAGTTCAACGATGCGTTCCTAGTTGTCACCTCTTATCCCCAATGTGTTGCTAACGTAGTTCTGGTGCCTAAAAAGGACGGCAAGGTACGGATGTGTGTGGACTACAGATATTTTAATAGGGAAGCCCCAAAGATGACTTTCCGCTCCCCCATATCGACGTTCTGGTTGACAACACCGTGCAGTACAAGATCTTTTCCTTCATGGATGGTTTCTCTAGTTACAATTAGATCAATATGGCATCCGAAGACATGGAGAAGACAACCTTCGTTATGCAATGGGGCACTTTCATCTACAAAGTGATGCTGTTTGGATTAAAGAATGTTGGGGAAACCTATCAGTGAGCATGGTAGCCTTGTTTCATGACATGATTCACCATGAGATAGAGGTCTATATTAATGACATGATAGCCAGGTCTCAAACTGAGGAAGAACACCTTGATCATCTATAAAAGCTATTTGATAGGTTGAAGACGTACAAGCTGAGATTAAATTTGAACAAGTGCACCTTCGGGGTAAGGTCTGGTAATTTGTTAGATTTCATTATCAGTGACAAGGGTATTTAGGTAGACCCTGCCAAGGTGAAGGCTATACAAGAGATTTCGGCTCCTCTCACTGAGAAGGAAGTTAGAGGCTTCTTGGGACGAAAAAATTACATTGTCAGGTTCATTTCCCATTTAACTGCTACCTGTGAGCCAATCTTCAAACTCCTGAAGAAAGATCAAGTGGTAAAGTGGAATGACGAATGCCAGACTGCCTTCGAAAGAATCAAAGAACACCTTCAAGAGCCTCCAATTCTGATGCCTCCAATTGAAGGAAGAACTTTGATAATGTACTTAACAGTGTTAGATAATTCAATGGGGTGTGTGTTGGGGCAGCATGACGAGTTTGGTCGAAAAGAGCATGCGACATACTACCTTAGCAAAGAGTTTACCGCCTGTGAAACAAGATACTCACTGCTCGAGAAAACTTGTTGTGCTTTGGCATAGGCTGCTCGCCGACTGAGACAGTATATGTTGACACACTTTGTTGATATCTAAGATGGATCCGATTAAGTACATCTTCGAGAAGCCTGCCCTCTCCGGAAGAATAGCAAGTTGGAAAATGATCTTGACCAAATACGACATCCAATACACAACCCAAAAAGCAATCAAGGGAAGTGTACTAGCTGATCATTTGGATCATCAGGCTGTGGATGACTACCAGTCCATGAATTTTGAGTTCCCGGATGAGAACATTATGTTAGTAACCGACTGTGAGGAACCTGGACCGGATGAAGGACCTGAGGAAGGATCCCGATGGACTATGGTTTTTGATGGAGCCTCCAACGCACTCGGAAATGGCATTGGTGTTGTAATCATATCTCTGAAGACTTTCATACTCCTATCACGGCCATATTATGTTTCAACTGTACCAACAATATGGCAGAGTATGAAGCATGCATCATGGGTCTCAAAGCTTCTATTGACCTGAGGATCAGGTTCTTGAGCATTTTCATGGATTCAGCCTTGGTAATAAGTGAGATCAAAGGAGAGTGGGATACGAAGCACCCGAATCTCATCTCGTACAAAGAACATGTGTTGACACTTCTTCCACACTTTGAAGAGGTCACCTTTGAACATTTTCCACGACAAGAGAGCCAGTTAATGGACGCGCTAGCTACTATGTCATCCATTTTCAAGGTCAGATGGGACAACGAGGCTCCTTGAATCACTATTGAGAGATTGGATGAACCGACATACTTCTATGAGATTGATACTGAAGAAGTAGCATACAAACCTTGGTTTCATGAAGTAAAGAGGTATTTCGAAGCTCAAGAATATCATGAGGGGGAATCTGTCAATGATAAGGAGTTTTTAAGAAGATTCTCCGCAAAGTTCTTCCTCAATAATGGAATCCTCTACAAGCGCAACCATGACTCTACTTTACTTTGGTGCGTAGAAAAAAGTGAAGCAGAGAGGATTATGACAGATCTACACGAAGGTACCTTTGGAACCCATTCTAGTGGACATACCTTGGCTAAAAAGATCCTACGGGCAGGATATTATTGGTCCACTATGGAAGCAGACTGTTATCAGCATTCCCGAACATGTCACAAATGCCAGATCTATACTGATAAGGTGCATGTACCTCTGGTTCCTTTGAAAGTCTTGACGGCTCCATGGCCCTTTGTAATGTGGGGTGTGATACGGTGGGAGAACTGACTAGTGTTTTGCGTTCGTATTCGCACTTGTGCGGTTGAGCAAGAGTCGCCACCGACTTTTCATTTTATCCTAAAGGAAAGGTTAAAAAAGCACAGCAAAAACCTTTTGAGATATTTCGTGGGTTCGGGGGGTAGATTATGAAAAGGGAAGGTATTAGCACCCTTTTCATCCATGGTTATCCATGGGCTCTTAGTTACTTGGTTTTTTAGATCACTTGCCTTGTTTTTCGGTTGCTTTGAAAATGGTGTGTGTGTGGGTGTTTTTGAAAATGTTTTGGAAAAAGATGCCTTGTTTTAGGCAACTAATGTATTTGACTCGTGTTTGAGTGTTTTACAAAAGTGTGGATCTTTTCGAAAAGATGTTTTCAAATGTTTTTGAGAGTTTGTTTGAAAGTGTTGTGGATTGTGGTTTTTGAAAAGAAGGCAAGTGTTTTTGCAAGTTTGATCTCAAGTAACTAAGAGTTTTGTCTACCCTATTGTACTCAAAGGTTTTTTGTTATGTTTTAACCCCTTTTAACAATTTTGTTCTATCATTGAAATTGGTAGACAATCTTGCGTTTAGGAAGTTTATTCGGGACGGGCGCGGGTCATCGTATGGACCATGAATGCAATGGTGCCAAGTGTCTTTGGCAATTTACTTTGAAGGGACTATGATCATTCCTTTTAGGCAACACTTTGAGGGACTTATGATCATTTGATTTTGTTTTGCCAAATATACTCGACGTGCAAGCATGGCCCATTTTGGAAGGCAACATGTGGGATTACCCTAGGGGGTGCAAGTGTGATTGTGTATTGATTACATGTATTTGTCTTGTATTAGGTTATCTAGCGTTTGATTTTATGTACATACAAACCCTAGGTCTAACCATGGTATAATTGGAAAACAGTAAATTGCGGAAATGTAAAATCTACGCTTTTACAAAATAGTGTCCGGGGGTGGGGGTATAAATGTACAAAAGGGGATGAGACTTATAGTATCCAATAAGTTACAACCAAATCGAATGTGTGATCAAACGTAAATATCGAATATGCAAATATAAGATAAACAAATGTATAGGAGTAATATGAATGGATTTGTGTAAGTGCAAGTGTTTTATGTATATGTATTGTGTATGTGCAGTTATTTACAAGTGCGATAATGTGAAATTGAAGCGCATTAGGGTTCTTTGACCTAGATATGAATCTTAATGAATCTTTGATTTGTATATTTAATATGTACAAAAAGAAAATGTTTTAACTTAAATGTTCAAGTTTTAATTAAGAAATGTATCTTTATTTGTTTATATACAAAAAGTATTTTAAGCAAATGTTTAGGAGCTTAATTAAATTGTGAAAATGATATTTTGAGAAAAAAGAATATATTTCCATGTGTTATGTACAAAATTAATGTTTTCAAAATTTATGTACAAAAGAAAATGTTTTAATAGAATATTCATGTTTCTAATTAAATTATGTATAAAATGTCTTAAGAAATTTAAATTATACAAGAAAATGTATATTTATTTAGTATGTACAAATGTATTTTAATGTGTATTAAAAAAATGTTTTCAAGTTAATTATGTATAAAAAAGTATATATAAAATGTTTTAATTAAATTGTAAATATTGAAGAATGTAAAAAAAAGTATTTTGCATTAAAATGATTTTGTAAAGAAAATAAAATGTTTATATAATGTATATAAAAAAGGTTAGTGTTTAAAAAAGTTTGGTTAAAAATGAAAATGATGTTTTTTTAAAAGGATTAGAAACAAATAAAAAAAAGATGGGCCTTAGGAGATACAGGAAGGGCAAGGCCCGTTTGGGGGTCAGAATAATTTAGGGTTAGGGATGTTATTCAGTTTGGGGAAAGAATTAGGTTTAGGCGAGGCAGCGGCGGCGCGTATTCGTTCAACGTTCTCTTCCTCGTTCATCCTGCTTCTTGGTCATGGCTACTGAGTTTATCTTTATGCATGTCCCGGTATTTCCTTCCGTTCGAGGCCACCGGCGCCACCCATCTTCCTCCTCTTCACACTAGCTCCAACGGCAAAATGAAAGGTATGACTTTATTCAACGCCTTAGGGGCCTCGTGTTTTGTATGTTTAGTTCTCTGCTTATTAATTCTGATCTATGTGTTTTTTTTGTTGATTATGCAAAGGGGAAAGGAACTGTACCTTTCTGAGGAGACGGAGGAGTGACGGTGGTGGAGGCGCCCAAGAGGCCGGAACGAGCGGAGGGGGGAAGGAAAACGTGATGCTGATGAACTTGATGTCCCTGGTATTTTTGTATATTTCTTTTGCTTATTAGGTTTAATGAGGATTTACACTGAAAACCTTTTCCCTTCTTTCTTCTTCTTCTATGCCACTGATGCTTTGAATTGTTGCCTGAGTTTGAAATGTGATGCTTTTGATATTTGTTGCCCAGTGATGTATATTTACTGAGGGCCTAGGTTGCCTTGAACTTGCCTCTCCTGTGTGTTTGCTTGCCTTTAGACCTTTGAATGCTGGCTTGTGTCGCCTTTGAATTGCTTTCTGAGATTGATGCCCTTGACGCTTTTGTTGAGTTGGATGTCCTGAATATTTATTGCCTATGATGAAGAAATTCTGAGGCTTAGAGGTTGGATGGTTTTAGTGATGGTTGAGGTTGGATGGACAAGTTTGTAATTATTTCTTCTGCAGGTTTTTTGATGTTAGAGGCAGCTTGTTATGTTGAGGTTTTTCAGGTTTTAGGATGGGTTTGAAATGTTTTTTTGTAAGTTTGATGCAGGTTCTTTGCCTTGACAGAAAATGAGGCTTCAGGTTTTCTTCTTTTGAACTGTGTGTTTTATGGTTTATTGACAGGCATGGTGTTTTGTTTATCAGGTTTATGTGGTTAGGCAGGGTGTTGGTAGTCCTGTGTATGTGTTTGTATGTTTTGTTTATTTGTTTGTGGTTTGTGAGGTTCTGGATAGGTATGAGGTTATGACAGCATGTTATGGTGTTTTTGTTTCAGGTTTTAACTTGTATGTTTGATGCAGGGTTGTGTGTTTCTCAGATTGCAAGTTATGCTTGTTTCTTTGTGAGGCTTGTGGGTTTGTATCTTTTCTTGTGATGTTGGTGCTTGGCTCAATCAGGTTTTTTGACAGTATGTTTTCTTGTGTTCTTTTGTCCTCTTTCTCTTGGTCTTTGGCGCCCAATACTTATTCAAACCTTGGTCTTTTTCTTGATCCAAGTTGCTGGGTAGTTTTACAAAGTTTCTTGGCACTTTTCTATTTTTGGTAATTGCTTATGATGTGTACTTCTGCCCAGTTTTGAATAATGCTGAATTGATGCTTCTTTTGGATTGTATCTTTTCTGTCTTCTGCCTAAGGCCTGAAACCTGCATCTGCTTACTTTTTCTCTCTTTTTTCTCTCAAAAGTACAGTTAAGAATTTTATATGATTTTACTTGTACTTTTTCTGAAGGGGCCCTTTGGGAAATGATGATTAAGGATTTAGCTTGCATAACACATTTTCCTCTGCATCTTTATCCAGTTTTGACAGTTTGTGTGCTGACTTTGCATTGATATCTTTTTTCAAATCCTTCTTTGGCAGCTTGTGTGCTTTTGACAGCAATTGTACTTCTTGCTTTTTTCTTTGATATCTTTTGAGTAGATTTTGGCATTTTGACAGTAAATTTCCTTTTTGCTTTGGATAGAAAGTGGAATTGGATTTGAACTATGCAGTTTAAACTTTGGATTTTATGCATTTGACATTTGAAAAAATTATGCATTTTGACATTTTCCATTTATGATAAAAATCTTCCCTCTTTGTGAACCGGGAGAAATCCCGTGATTTGCAGAGAGGGTCAACTGATCTCAGTCAGTGGCCCCTAATGATGAGCAAATTTTAACTGTCCTTTCTTATTCAACTGCTTTCTGACTTTCTCCTTTCTCTTTTTGCAGATAAAAATGGAGCACCGGAGCGGAGTGAAGAATGAAGAATATTAGAAATAGGATAGCTTTTTATTTTATTTAATATTTAAATTAATGTATATTATTGTTTGTAATTTAAATTATAAACAACAATTTGTACAAATAATTCAAATATCAATAAAATCTAAATTATCCAATTAATTCTAATTTTCTTTATTGTTTATTTATTTATTTAAAACTCTTTGAATTAAAACAATTGAAAAATAAATTTCAATCATTCAATTTTAGAATAATAAATAACTTAAATAAAAACAATATTGATCAATTAAACCTGTCTCTTCCAATATCCAAAGCAAAGCAGTAGTCAACCAAAATAAACTGATCAAGCGCATTCCTTCTTCACTGATTTGCCATAAACACTGTGAATCCAATACTGCATACTGTATTTGACTGGCTCAAAGAAGGCAACATGAATTCAAACCACTGTCTCTTTCACTGATTAAATCAAAACAATGCGAATTTAACCCCAATCTCGGAATAAACGGCAAAGTGCTGTGGAATTTAAATCCTTTGAGAATATGCCCATAAAACCCTTAATTCCTGATTAAATGCCAAATAGCGTTCGCCTGATCAAAATTGAACCAAAAATCATCCAAAACCCTAAGCCAACTGTGAAACAATCCAGAGTCCTGAAAATCAGTAAAAACCCTAATTTTGCTTGACTGTCAAGAAAAGTCCGTTTGTCCGATTCTTGAGCCAGTTTAAAAAATCAGGAAATGTCTGAAGCTGAGATTTCTTGTGGAAAAATGCAAGGGCAAATTTTGGGGTACAACAGTTGCCCCTGTTCAATCTTCTTGGACCTGAAGAGTTAGATTGGCAAGTTTGCCTTTCGCGACTTGAAGGTGAAAGAAGATTGGACACTAAAGTGCCCAGAAAATTTGCACTCGTCGATGTGATGGTGGAGGTGAATGGGCTTAAAGATGCCATCTGGTGCGAGGGAATTTTGTCGGGGGATGGGCTTAGAGATGCCATCTGAGAATGGGCTTACAGATGCCATTCGGCGACTGCTGGTAGGAGGATGGGCTTATAGATGCCATCTGGTGATGTTGAACTGTATATCAAAGGTGAGTGGATAAGTGTCAGAAAGGCATCCCTGTTTTGGAACATCTCTGAATTGGGGTCTGAACAAGCAACAGATTGACGTCCATGTCTGGAGGATCTGTAAACTATTTTCGGAGTTGAGATTGAATAAGCAATAGAGCAACATCCGTTGTCGGGAAGCGTCCGTAAACTATTTTCAAAAAATTGTGAAGAGTCTGAACAAGTCGGTAGATTGACATCCGTTGTTGGGAAGAATCCGTAAACTGTTTCAGAAGTTGAGCAGAATCTGAACAAGTCGGTAGATTGGCATCCGTTGTAGGGAAGAATCCGTAAACTTGTTTCAGAAGTCCTGAAGAGGAGCCGGTGTAGGGTTTCTTGATGATGCGTCCGAATGAATCTGGAATAAGTATCAGAATGTCGCCGTGTCTGGGTCACATCTGAACTATTTCTGGATGAATCTTGGGAGGTGATCTGTGTCTGTCGACTGATCTTACTTGAAAAGGCAAAGGGTTAGTTGTATGCAATGTTATGATGCATGATGCAATGCCTGTGACATTAATATTTATGAATGTGATGTAAAGAATGCGCATGTAAGCTGATGAGCTAATCTTGCCGAGGATACATGAATCTGAGATGGCTGAAGATAAAAGTCTCTTGATTGCTGTCGGGGAAAATAAATCCTTGACTGTCGCTGGGGAAGAGAATTCTTGATGACCTCTACTGGGGAGTTCCAAACTAGTAGACTCATGCTGGGGAGGCCAGATTGAGAATCTTCGGCTTGATGGGAAGTAACCCTGGCGACTTCTCTGGGGAACTCAAGATTTGCCCTCTCCAAAACTCTGTGGGGAGAAGGTTCAATGGTCTGGCTCCGCTGGAGATACTGAAGCTTAACTCTGGGGGGAATTGAATTCCGGAGGATTCTCTGGCTGGGGATTTGCAAAGATAAGTTACTGCTGGGAATTTTTGATGAACTCCACTGGAGATAGGAAGAATTTTGGCGGGCGCGATCTTCCGTGGTTGTTAGCTTGAGAAGAATCTGAACAAGCGATAGGTTAACATCCGTTACTTGGAGAACCCGTGAACTATTTTCAGAAATCTTGAAGTAGAATCAGCAATAGAGCCGCGTCCGTTGTTGGGAAGCGTCCGTAAACTAATTTCAAAGGTTGAGAAGAGTCTGGAAAAGTCGGTAGATTGACATCCGTTGTTGGGAAGAATCCGTAAACTTGTTTCAGAAGTCCTGAAGAGGAGCCGATGTAGGGCTTCCTGATGATGAGCTTGTGTAAAACTGCATCGGGTTTTGAACACTTTTGACATTCGAATGCCCCAAGTGGTGATGTAGATAAATTCCTGGCTTATTACAGGTGTTGATCTAACATCGGTCGTTCACAGATGTTTCCTGGGTTGTTACAGGTGTTGATCTGGAATTCTTCAGACATGCCCTGGCTGGATACAGGAGTCGAATCTGGAATTGTGATAGTTGATAGACATGCCCTGGTTGGATACAGGAATCGGATCTTCAAACTCTTCAGACGTGCCCTGGCTAGATACAGGAATCGAGTCTGGAAATGTGGTCAACAGATATGCCCTGGCTGGATACAGGAATCGAATCTGGAAATAGTCGTCAACAGATATGCCCTGGCTGGATACAGGAGTCGAATCTGGAAATAGTCGTCAACAGATATGCCCTGGCTGGATACAGGAATCGAATCTTCAAACTCTTCAGACGTGCCCTGGCTAGATACAGGAATCGAGTCTGGAAATGTGGTCAACAGATATGCCCTGGCTGGATACAGGAATCGAATCTGGAAATAGTCGTCAACAGATATGCCCTGGCTGGATACAGGAGTCGAATATGGAAATAGTCGTCAACAGATATGCCCTGGCTGGATACAGGAATCGAATCTTCAAACTCTTCAGACGTGCCCTGGCTAGATACAGGAATCGAGTCTGGAAATGTGGTCAACAGATATCCCCTGGCTGGATACAGGAATCGAATCTGGAAATAGTCGTCAACAGATATGCCCTGGCTGGATACAGGAGTCGAATCTGGAAATAGTCGTCAACAGATATGCCCTGGCTGGATACAGGAATCGAATCTTCAAACTCTTCAGACGTGCCCTGGCTAGATACAGGAATCGAGTCTGGAAATGTGGTCAATAGATATGCCCTGGCTGGATACAGGAATCGAATCTGGAAATAGTCGTCAACAGATATGCCCTGGCTGGATATAGGAGTCGAATCTGGAAATAGTCGTCAACAGATATGCCCTGGCTGGATACAGGAATCGAATCTTCAAACTCTTCAGACGTGCCTTGGCTAGATACAGGAATCGAGTCTGGAAATGTGGTCAACAGATATGCCCTGGCTGGATACAGGAATCGAATCTGGAAATAGTCGTCAACAGATATGCCCTGGCTGGATACAGGAGTCGAATCTGGAAATAGTCGTCAACAGATATGCCCTGGCTGGATACAGGAATCGAATCTTCAAACTCTTCAGACGTGCCCTGGCTAGATACAGGAATCGAGTCTGGAAATGTAGTAATTGATTTGTTGAACACTTTTGACATTCGAATGCCCCAAGTGGTGATGAAGGAATCTTGAATCAGATTACTCTGCATATTGAGAGATTTCTTGAAATCTTGACTGGACTGCCCCAGGTTAACTGAACTTTGAAAGATCTGTTGGACCTTGACTGGACTGCCCCAGGTTAATGACATATCATGCCCCTTGTTGATAGGAGATTTGACGGAAGTGTTATCCTCTTGAAGTGATTTTGACTTACTGAGAGAGTTTTCGTTCCTCCGAACATTCGCTGTATGAAATTCTTCGCTGTCAAACAAAAAGGTCAAATGCAGACAGTGATATTCGGATAATGCAAAGTTTATGTTTGTCTCGAAGTTTTTTTTTTTTGAAAAAATGCGTTTTTTAGCAGAAAACTTTTCATAAGACAAGTTAACACAAGATTTAGAGCAAAGCCCTACAGGAGTCAGGATACCTTTTGTAATAGTATGCTTTCGAACTAACCCATGCTTCAATTAGGACTTTTGAAGGGTTGTAACGTGGCTTGGTTCGCGGTTTAAGAAACAAAGGATAAAGGCTCAAAGTATATTTGTACCCACCCGCTCTTCGTGATGTTCTTCAACCTAAGCTCAGTTAATTGTGCGTCACACTCTGTTTTGAGTTTGGAACGACTTTTGGGCGATGGTTCACCAGTTTGAATTTGGGAGACAGTCATCATCTCCTTTTTCTTTTCCAACACTTTTCATGTTGTAGAGGATTTTGTAATGACCTCACTATTTTGATTTTGATTTGTTATCCCTAACTTTTGCCTGACTGTTACCGTTTTCGGGGATTACTGTCAGCGGGATGCCCCAGCTTTCTTAAGCCTCCTTTATAGGTTTTGGCTCGGCGGGCTTTTCTCTTTTGAGAGATTGACTGTCTATGTGATAGGGAACCACCCTTGTCTTTTGATTCCAAAGGAACGCTTTCTTTTTTGACGTCGTTCGTTGTATTACTAACTGAGAGTTTGCGACTTCAATGCGCATTTTCTTTTGAATTAACTGAGATACTACCCTGCCCCAGGTTTATATCAAAGGTTTCGATTGTTTAGAACAGAAAACTCCTACTTCTTTGGCTCGAAGGGGTTGACTAGGGATTAACTTCCTTATAACTCCGGTGTTTGGGAATTGAAAGAAATGCCTGTACATCATCAGCAAGGTCTGTTCAAAAGCATATTGTATGAGATTATGGTATTGTTTCGTCATCCTCCCTCTAAAGGCTTACAGCTTTTTATCAAGAGCTTAAATATCATAAAGAAAAGCATAAGAGTAGTGAAACGAATGGATGAATTCAAGACAAACATATGCAATGCATTAATGAAAACAGAGTTTAACATCAACAGATAATTGTTTGACAGCAAAAGAAATTACAACTTTGAAAATTCAGAAAGAAGCAAAAGTCTTTCAGTTTGAGCTTCGTCACTTCAAGCGGAGAACCCTCTAACGGAAGATCTTCATCTCGCCGTCTCGCATGAATCCCAGCACCCCAATGTCGATCAGATCTTGAATCTTGTTCTTCAAGGCCCAACAATCGTTGGTGCCGTGTCCCGGGTTGTAGGAATGGTAAACACAGAATGCGTCGGGGTTAAAGTGAGAAGAGGAGATATTGAGCTTCTGAGGAGGGTCCTTTACAGTAAGTAAGTTGACCTCCAACAGGCGCTTCAGTATGAAGAATGATGGTATTTCAGTCTCCGTAAACTGTCTTCCCTACTTTTCTTGTTTACGCCGATTGTCCCGTTGACGCTGGCGAGGTTGTTGATGGGCTTGTGACCCTGAAGCTAGCAAAGGAGCTTTCCCCTTGTCTTCTTGAGTGGATGGAGGCTGAGCGGTGACTTGCTCCTCAACCTCAGATGTTTGCCCCAGTTGGTTGTTTGGAAGCAGTTGGCGGACAAGAACTCTGAGTTCCTCTTGTCTTTGGGATAAGTCTTGAATGAGAGCCATCTGGCCCACCAACTGTCCCATCATTTGAGTCCTCAGTGTTGTCAGATCAAACTGCAGCTCCGCAATCTGATCACTCCTGGCATTGTTGGAACTCCCCAAGCCCTTGGTGAGGAGAGCTTTCATTTCTTCTTGCCCCAGAGACAAGTTCAGGAACATCTCCTGCAGCTGAGCCGTCTGGTCTTGAATGTCTTTGACAGACCTTTCTAGAGCCATCTCTTGCTGAAATAAACAGCAGGAGAGTAAGGAAACCTGAAAAAGGAAAGATTATCAAAATGAAATGCATGATATGTGGATGCATGCTTTCAAGGATCTCTTGGGGCAAACACAAGAAAATGTTAGAGGTTGAACTCTGCTCTTGGATTGGAGATCTCTGCACCGGTGGACGTCCTTCCACGAGAATCAAGCTCACCATGTCGAGTGGGTCATAGCCACTGATTCAAGTTGCTGTACTTGATATTTTGTTTGGAGAACTTTGTATCGGTGGATGTCCTTCCACGAGAATCAAGCTCACCATGCCGAGTGGGTTATAGCCACTGATTCCAGTTGTTGTACTTGAATTTTGATTGGATTGGTTAGAGGAGAAACCTCTTGCCCCTTGATAGATGTCTGGTTCAACGTAACCCTGCATCAACAGAACCCTCGAGATCCTTGAAATGGTTATTGAAAATGCTATGGTATGATGCCATGATGTTATGTGCATGTATGCACAAGCAGGCAAGTAAATGTATATACAGGCAAACAATATTCACACAAAGCAAACAAGTCCTTAGGTTTAGGCTTGCATGAGGTTCAGGTACTACCCTCTTTCAGTTTGTTGGTTAAAAACCTGTCTTATCAAAAGTAACCGGGTTCTAGAGAATCTCATATCATTGGCTACCCTCAATCGGTCATAACTCCAGCATCGCAACCTTTTCTCGCGGCCGGAACCATCTCGAGAGTTTAGCCTCAATGAGTGTAGCATACTGCTACTGTTCTAATGGCCAAGTTGGTCAATTAGGGTTCTAAGGTCGGTTGGTGCTTAATGACTCCTTGGAAGACCCATATTCTCCCCGTCTTAACGCGAGGGATATCGGTACAGACCAAGACGCCACACCAACGTAGCCACTGCTTCACCCATGTCGGTATACGCCGGACAGGTCCCTCACAGATTATGCTACCTAAAAGGGGTTTCCCCAGATCCGGGTTAGGATCTATAAAACTCCGATACAAAGCCCACAAATGTAAAGCAAACAAAGCAATCAATTGAAAGTAAAGGTGATCTAAACCCTAAGGTAACCCCACTTTTAGAATATTCCCCAGCAGAGTCGCCAGTTCTGTGATACGGTGGGAGAACTGACTAGTGTTTTGCGTTCGTATTCGCACTTGTGCGGTTGAGCAAGAGTCGCCACCGACTTTTTATTTTATCCTAAAGGAAAGGTTAAAAAAGCACAGCAAAAACCTTTTGAGATATTTCGTGGGTTCGGGGGGTAGATTATGAAAAGGGAAGGTATTAGCACCCTTTTCATCCATGGTTATCCATGGGCTCTTAGTTACTTGGTTTTTTAGATCACTTGCCTTGTTTTTCGGTTGCTTTGAAAATGGTGTGTGTGTGGGTGTTTTTGAAAATGTTTTGGAAAAAGATGCCTTGTTTTAGGCAACTAATGTATTTGACTCGTGTTTGAGTGTTTTACAAAAGTGTGGATCTTTTCGAAAAGATGTTTTCAAATGTTTTTGAGAGTTTGTTTGAAAGTGTTGTGGATTGTGGTTTTTGAAAAGAAGGCAAGTGTTTTTGCAAGTTTGATCTCAAGTAACTAAGAGTTTTGTCTACCCTATTGTACTCAAAGGTTTTTTGTTATGTTTTAACCCCTTTTAACAATTTTGTTCTATCATTGAAATTGGTAGACAATCTTGCGTTTAGGAAGTTTATTCGGGACGGGCGCGGGTCATCGTATGGACCATGAATGCAATGGTGCCAAGTGTCTTTGGCAATTTACTTTGAAGGGACTATGATCATTCCTTTTAGGCAACACTTTGAGGGACTTATGATCATTTGATTTTGTTTTGCCCAAGATACTCGACGTGCAAGCATGGCCCATTTTGGAAGGCAACATGTGGGATTACCCTAGGGGGTGCAAGTGTGATTGTGTATTGATTACATGTATTTGTCTTGTATTAGGTTATCTAGTGTTTGATTTTATGTACATACAAACCCTAGGTCTAACCATGGTATAATTGGAAAACAGTAAATTGCGGAAATGTAAAATCTACGCTATTACAAAATAGTGTCCGGGAGTGGGGGTATAAATGTACAAAAGGGGATGAGACTTATAGTATCCAATAAGTTACAACCAAATCGAATGTGCGATCAAACGTAAATATCGAATATGCAAATATAAGATAAACAAATGTATAGGAGCAATATGAATGGATTTGTGTAAGTGCAAGTGTTTTATGTATATGTATTGTGTATGTGCAGTTATTTACAAGTGCGATAATGTGAAATTGAAGCGCATTAGGGTTCTTTGACCTAGATATGAATCTTAATGAATCTTTGATTTGTATATTTAATATGTACAAAAAGAAAATGTTTTAACTTAAATGTTCAAGTTTTAATTAAGAAATGTATCTTTATTTGTTTATATACAAAAAGTATTTTAATCAAATGTTTAGGAGCTTAATTAAATTGTGAAAATGATATTTTGAGAAAAAAGAATATATTTCCATGTGTTATGTACAAAATTAATGTTTTCAAAATTTATGTATAAAAGAAAATGTTTTAATAGAATATTCATGTTTCTAATTAAATTATGTATAAAATGTCTTAAGAAATTTAAATTATACAAGAAAATGTATATTTATTTAGTATGTACAAATGTATTTTAATGTGTATTAAAAAAATGTTTTCAAGTTAATTATGTATAAAAAAGTATATATAAAATGTTTTAATTAAATTGTAAATATTGAAGAATGTAAAAAAAAGTATTTTGCATTAAAATGATTTTGTAAAGAAAATAAAATGTTTATATAATATATATAAAAAAGGTTAGTGTTTAAAAAAGTTTGGTTAAAAATGAAAATGATGTTTTTTTAAAAGTATTAGAAAAAAATAAAAAAAAAGATGGGCCTTAGGAGATACAGGATGGGCAAGGCCCGTTTGGGGGTCAGAATAATTTAGGATTAGGGATGTTATTCAGTTTGGGGAAAGAATTAGGTTTAGGCGAGGCAGCGGCGGTGCGTATTCGTTCAACGTTCTCTTCCTCGTTCATCCTGCTTCTTGGTCATGGCTACTGAGTTTATCTTTATGCATGTCCCGGTATTTCCTTCCGTTCGAGGCCACTGGCGCCACCCATCTTCCTCCTCTTCACACTAGCTCCAACGGCAAAATGAAAGGTATGACTTTATTCAACGCCTTAGGGGCCTCGTGTTTTGTATGTTTAGTTCTCTGCTTATTAATTCGGATCTATGTGTTTTTTTTTGTTGATGATGCGAATGGGAAAGGAACTGTACCTTTCTGAGGAGACGGAGGAGTGACGGTGGTGGAGGCGCCCAGGAGGCCGGAACGAGCGGAGAGGGGAAGGAAAACGTGATGCTGATGAACTTGATGTCCCTGGTATTTTTGTATATTTATTTTGCTTATTAGGTTTAATGAGGATTTACACTGAAAACCTTTTCCCTTCTTTCTTCTTCTTCTATGCCACTGATGCTTTGAATTGTTGCCTGAGTTTGAAATGTGATGCTTTTGATATTTGTTGCCCAGTGATGTATATTTACTGAGGGCCTAGGTTGCCTTGAACTTGCCTCTCCTGTGTGTTTGCTTGCCTTTAGACCTTTGAATGCTGGCTTGACGCTTTTGTTGAGTTGGATGTCCTGAATATTTATTGCCTATGATGAAGAAATTCTGAGGCTTAGAGGTTGGATGGTTTTAGTGATGGTTGAGGTTGGATGGACAAGTTTGTAATTATTTCTTCTGCAGGTTTTTTGATGTTAGAGGCAGCTTGTTATGTTGAGGTTTTTCAGGTTTTAGGATGGGTTTGAAATGTTTTTTTGTAAGTTTGATGCAGGTTCTTTGCCTTGACAGAAAATGAGGCTTCAGGTTTTCTTCTTTTGAACTGTGTGTTTTATGGTTTATTGACAGGCATGGTGTTTTGTTTATCAGTTTTATGTGGTTAGGCAGGGTGTTGGTAGTCCTGTGTATGTGTTTGTATGTTTTGTTTATTTGTTTGTGGTTTGTGAGGTTCTGGATAGGTATGAGGTTATGACAGCATGTTATGGTGTTTTTGTTTCAGGTTTTAACTTGTATGTTTGATGCAGGGTTGTGTGTTTCTCAGATTGCAAGTTATGCTTGTTTTTTTATGAGGCTTGTGGGTTTGTATCTTTTCTTGTGATGTTGGTGCTTGGCTCAATCAGGTTTTTTGACAGTATGTTTTCTTGTGTTCTTTTGTCCTCTTTCTCTTGGTCTTTGGCGCCCAATACTTATTCAAACCTTGGTCTTTTTCTTGATCCAAGTTGCTGGGTAGTTTTACAAAGTTTCTTGGCACTTTTCTATTTTTGGTAATTGCTTATGTTGTGTACTTCTGCCCAGTTTTGAATAATGTTGAATTGATGCTTCTTTTGGATTGTATCTTTTCTGTCTTCTGCCTAAGGCCTGAAACCTGCATCTGCTTACTTTTTCTCTCTTTTTTCTCTCAAAAGTACAGTTAAGAATTTTATATGATTTTACTTGTACTTTTTCTGAAGGGGCCCTTTGGGAAATGATGATTAAGGATTTAGCTTGCATAACACATTTTCCTCTGCATCTTTATCCAGTTTTGACAGTTTGTGTGCTGACTTTGCATTGATATCTTTTTTCAAATCCTTCTTTGGCAGCTTGTGTGCTTTTGACAGCAATTGTACTTCTTGCTTTTTTCTTTGATATCTTTTGAGTAGATTTTGGCATTTTGACAGTAAATTGCCTTTTTGCTATGGATAGAAAGTGGAATTGGATTTGAACTATGCAGTTTGAACTTTGGATTTTATGCATTTGACATTTGAAAAAATTATGCATTTTGACATTTTCCATTTATGATAAAAATCTTCCCTCTTTGTGAACCGGGAGAAATCCCGTGATTTGCAGAGAGGGTCAACTGATCCCAGTCAGTGGCCCCTAATGATGAGCAAATTTTAACTGTCCTTTTTTATTCAACTGCTTTCTGACTTTCTCCTTTCTCTTTTTGCAGATAAAAATGGAGCACCGGAGCGGAGTGAAGAATGAAGAATATTAGAAATAGGATAGCTTTTTATTTTATTTAATATTTAAATTAATGTATATTATTGTTTGTAATTTAAATTATAAACAACAATTTGTACAAATAATTCAAATATCAATAAAATCTAAATTATCCAATTAATTCTAATTTTCTTTATTGTTTATTTATTTATTTAAAACTCTTTGAATTAAAACAATTGAAAAATAAATTTCAATCATTCAATTTTAGAATAATAAATAACTTAAATAAAAACAATATTGATCAATTAAACCTGTCTCTTCCAATATCCAAAGCAAAGCAGTAGTCAACCAAAATAAACTGATCAAGCGCATTCCTTCTTCACTGATTTGCCATAAACACTGTGAATCCAATACTGCATACTGTATTTGACTGGCTCAAAGAAGGCAACATGAATTCAAACCACTGTCTCTTTCACTGATTAAATCAAAACAATGCGAATTTAACCCCAATCTCGGAATAAACGGCAAAGTGCTGTGGAATTTAAATCCTTTCTGAGAATATGCCCATAAAACCCTTAATTCCTGATTAAATGCCAAATAGCGTTCGCCTGATCAAAATTGAACCAAAAATCATCCAAAACCCTAAGCCAACTGTGAAACAATCCAGAGTCCTGAAAATCAGTAAAAACCCTAATTTTGCTTGACTGTCAAGAAAAGTCCGTTTGTCCGATTCTTGAGCCAGTTTAAAAAATCAGGAAATGTCTGAAGCTGAGATTTCTTGGGGAAAAATGCGAGGGCAAATTTTGGGGTACAACATGGGGTATTGACATGATCGGAGAGATTATACCCATCGCTTCCAATGGGCATCGCTTCATCTTAGTCGCCATTGATTACTTCACGAAGTGGGTTAAGCCTACCTCATTTTCTACTGTTACCAAGAATGTTGTGGCGCGGCTTATCAAGCATAACCTGATTTGTCGGTATGGTGTGCCAGAGAGTATTATCACGGACGATGGTTCAAATCTCAACAATACGATGATCACCGAACTCTGCAAACAATTCAAGATCCAGCATCATAATTCTTCCCCTTACCGGCCAAAGATGAATGACACTATGGAAGCTGCTAACAAAAACTTTAAGAAAATCATACAGAAGATGAGGGTGACATACAAAGATTGGCATGAGATGTTACCATTTACTCTTCATGGTTACCGCACCTCAACACAAACGTCGACAAAGGCAACACCCTACTCTCTGGTATATGGTATGGAGGTTGTCCTGCCTATTGAGGTCCAGATCCCTTCTTTGAGAATCATGAAGGATGCGGGTTTGAATGGAGACGATTGGATCTAGACTCGACTTGATCAACTGAATCTGATCAATGAGAAAAGGCTTACTGCTGTCTGTCATGGTCAAATGTATCAAAAATGGATGATCAAGGCTTTCAACAAAAAGGTCAGACGTCAAGTATATCAAATGGGTGATCTAGTGATGAAGCGCATCATACTGCCGCAAGGTGATCCCAGGGGAAAATGGAATCCCACGTACGAAGGGCCATTTGTGATCAAAAGCATATTTTCCGGTGGAGCCATGATTCTGACCACATGGATGGTGATGACTTCCCTCACCCTGTTAATGCGGACATAATGAAAAGAAATATGCATAAATAAAGACCCGCTAGGTTGACTGGCCTAGGAAAAAATAAGGGCATCCCTGCGAACCAAAAAGGTTCGGGAAAAAATTAGGGATAAATACAAAAAAAATATGTACACCCGGCAAGTCAAAAAGCTGAAAAGGTGGCTTGGAAAAAAAGGGTATCCCGGTGGATTGAAAACCTGAAAGGGAGGTCCAGGTACAAGTTAGGGATTTGAAGTGTATCACTATGTCCCATTGGATCACCTTGCGACCAGACTTCAGTATCAACTATCAAGCTCAAACGGTACCGATCAATCCAGTCAGCTTCGGACAAGTTGCAAAGTGATGAGACGCTCGAAGACATAAGGGCAATAGCAGAATTGAAACTCAATGGGATTGTTACACATAGCTGTTTTATTCTCTTTGTACACTATTTTGTATAGTTTTCACTCTCACGACGGCGTTCTCCTACTAGAACGTCAGCCTCTTTGTACAAAATGCCTGTTATAGGCAAACTTCAAAAAAAATCAATACAAATCATTTCTTTGAAAGTACAAGACAATTTGTTTTTCTTTTTCTGTTTTGTTTTGCAAAAATGTCCAATGACTTATTCTTGACATATGCATTTGAATATGATTACTATTCACAAATATTTGCATAAGAAACATAAAGACAATTGCTCATGACTTTAAGGAACGGGATAAAGTCTAAAAAACCATTTTAGTCTCGACAGTTACTCCTTCCAGCAGGTACAGAGGCAGAGACAGTTTTGAGACGAAGTCATCATTACATATGACCTCGTGGAGTCTATGTTCCCCATAGAGTAGAAATAACCAAAGTTTCGATCTCTCCTTCCCCAAGCAGGAATTATCTCCTCCAACAAAGTTTCTTCTCCAGCTGCAACCTGTATTCCCCAGCCGAGTTTTATAATTTCAAACTGTTATAAAATATCCTCCCGAGTAAAGTTTATTTCTCTAACTACGAAAGTTCATTCCCCAACAGATTTTATTTCTCTACAACAGAAAAATCTTCCAATAAATCATCTCCCTCCATAGAGTTATTCTCAAGCAGAGTCAATCCCTGGCAGAACATCCTCAAACAGAAAGAGGAAATCCCCGACAAATTATATTTTTTCATCATCCCCAGCGGAAATGAAGGATTCAGCCTCCTTATACTCTTCAGTAGCAGTCCAGGATTTACTTTCCCAGGCTAAGAAACATCACAATAGAATTCCATATTCATACATTATAGCATGCACATACATATCGCATACAACATACTCTCATTTATTTTGAGAACATCACCACAATGCCTTTCATACATCATCACATTGCACATGACTAACTCTTTTCCTTTGTTAGGGAAAAGATCAAATCAATAAGCACCATTGGCTACCTATGTGACCTAGTAGTTTTCTAAAACGCTACAGGCTATTTCAGCATCTTCCTCAGAACGACGTTCTCAGAAGACCTTCTCTAGTTCAGTCAGATCGCCACTAAGATCTCCCTGATTCTTATTCCAATTGAAGATATCCCAAGACTTTTATCTAGTTCAGTTGAATCGATCCTAAGATTCTTCTGATTTTTGTTCCAGTCAAAGTTAATTAAAGACCTTCTCTGGTTCAGTCAGATCGCCACTAAGATCTCTCTGATTCCTATTCCAGCTGAAGATATTCCAAGACTTTTTTCTAGTTCAGTTGAATCGATCCTAAGATTCTTCTGATTTTCGTTCTAGTCAAAGTTAATTAAAGACCTTCTATGGTTCAGTCAGATTGCCACTAAGATCTCAGTGATTCCTATTCCAGCTGAAGATATTCCAAGACTTTTGTCTGGTTCAGTTGAATCGACCCTAAGATTCTTCTGATTTCCGTTCCAGTCAAAGTTAATTAAAGACCTTCTCTGGTTCAGTCAGATCGCTACTAAGATCTCTCTGATTCCTATTCTAGCTGAAGATATTCCAAGACTTTTGTCTGGTTCAGTTGAATCGATCCCAAGATTCTTCTAATTTCTGTTCCTGTCAAAGTTAATTAAAGACCTTCTCTGGTTCAGTCAGATCGCCACTAAGATCTCTCTGATTCCTATTCCAGTTGAAGATTTGCCCAAAACTTTTGTCTGGTTCAGTTGAATCGATCCTAAGATTCTTTTGATTTCCATTCTAGTAAAAGTTAATTAAATACCTTCTCTGGTTCAGTTAGATCGCCACTAAGATCTCTCTGATTCCTATTCCAGTTGAAGATATTCCAAGACTTTTCTCTGGTTCAGTTGAATCGACCCTAAGATTCTTCTGATTTCTATTCCAGTTAAAGAAACTGCAAATCCCGGAGCACGACCAGATAACAGTTTAATCTCATTCCCCCAGTAAGTCGTTGCGAAGCCTGGAATACAACCGGATATCAGTTAGCCTTATTATCCTCAGCAAGTCACTATGAAGCCTGGATCCTGACCAGATAGAAGTTCACTTTCGTCTCTTCACTCAAGAGATGACTCCCAAACGGGGACCATCATTCCTCAGCGAAGTCCTCCTCAATAACAAGAATAAGGATTCTCACAAAAGAGTATCTCATCAACATTGTTCTGGATGGCATCTTTAAGCCCATCTCTGATGGTCTTCCGTCACCTTCTCCGGATGGCATCTTTAAGACCATCTCTGAAGGTCTCCCATCATCTTCTCAAAATGGCATATATAAGCCCATTCATGATATAACCTACACAGTCAAGTATCGTTTCAAACGAGTGCAAATTTTTGGGCACTCTAGTGTTCAATCATCTTCCACCTTCAGATCACAAAAGGAAGACCAGCCAATCTATAACCTCAGGTTTAAGAAGATTGAACAGGGGCAGTTGTTGTACCCCAAAATTTTCCCTCCCATTTTCACTCAAGACATGCCTCTAGAGGTCCTCGATTGCTCAAGGATGACCAAGAATTGACCAGACAAATTCTCCTCCCAAGGCAATAAACCTCAAACTAGGGTTTCAATTTCAAGCAAGATGTATGAGTCTAAAGGATCCCAAAGGTTATCCATTGTCTTAATATGTCCTCAAGGTCATCCATTCCAAATTTCATGCCTTGAGCAATAAGTTTGCTTAGTCAACTGCTCAAATGCCTGGAAATCAACTATACTAGGTCAAAAGTCAATTGTGGCCCAAATACAGCCAAACTTCATGATTTTGGTCAACATCAATATTTTGAAGTATTACCCATCATTTGATCAAGGTCCGATCATGATTCCCCAAGAAATGCTCCTAACTCATCAAAAGTCAAAAATGGCAAATTAGGGTTTCTATAGGAAAAGTCAACCAAACTTTGACCAAGCATAATTTTCTCATACTTTATCAAAAAAAAATCCTCCAAGTCTCATTTTGAAGAGAGTCCAATTCCTTACAACTTCTCTTCATCCATCAAGTTCAAGACATGCCTCAATCAAAGGATACAAGCTCAGACATTATAGGTCCTTTCAAAAAGTCAACAAAAACACATTTTGGGTCAAAGCTCCTTACATGAACATGGAAGATCCAATTGAGGTGAAACCAAAAGGGTTGTTTAGAGGACATCCTAAGCTCTATAAAAAGTTCAATAAGACCCTCATAGGGTTAAAATTGATAAAAATATGCATTGCTAAAATTGACCAATTTTATGAAAATGCACAAAAGTCAATGTGAGCAAATTGGATCTTTTGGACTAATGGGCGTGGGTTTTAGATCTCAAGCATATCCATGAACTTATTTAGGATATTTAAATATATTATTTTATTTTTATGATATTTGTTTTTATTTATTTGAATTTGTATTCATTTAAATCAAAATAAATCAAATAAAATAGTGAAATAATGAAATAAAATCCAAAGATTTGTTTTAGGATCATATCATAGGTCTAGAATCATATGATCAAGTCAAGATTTCGTGCAAGGGTTGATTGGAATAAAAAAATCATGTTTTGGCCAAATTTAGAACAAAAAATCCAAATTCCAAATCAAATCTTCCTTTCACAAATCTTCAAGATTCTATTCAATTTTGTTAACCTAATGCATTCTCATATATATGTACAACATTGCCAGACCAAAAGGAAGGGTTTTTTCCGCATAGAATACACACACAAAGTTCAATTTTTTTCACAAAAAAAGTGGCAATCGGATTGACCTTTGCAGAGAGATTCAAGGAGTTTTGACGCTTGCAATCCATTCTTGGGGACATTCTGAAGCTAACAGAATCATTGCCAAGCATCAAAGCATCCAGAATCGTCACGTAGATTATCACGGTTTGCATCCTATTTTTTGAAATCGATTTTGACCATACATGCATTATAAATAGATTTTGAGTATGCATTCTTGTTTGTATGAGCATTTAGAACGTGTTTGAATGATTAATTTCCAGTTTTGATGCATATATGATAACCTGCCATTGTTAGGGTTTAAAGGTTCGTTTTAGAGTTTTCATGTACATGTGAAATTGGGCCTAATAAAGGACATCATCATGCTCAGAGGATCAAACCCAGTTGATCCATGACCTTGAATGGGATTTATATTTCTTGTGTAAGATTTTTGAAATTTGCAGGTGTTTTAGTGACAGATTTAGTCCGTAGGTAAAAGTCCTCAAGCTAAAATGAAGGATAGCTGAAGAAGATGAAGGCGTGGCACAACCTGATTGGATCATTTGAAAACAGCGTGCATTTTTATTAAATAAAATTCTGGGCATTTTATTCTGATTATATTATTTTGTGTTTGTTTATATAAGCGAATGACCACTTGGCTCAGATGGTAGAGGAAGCGCTTGACAAAGGGAGAGACCTGGGTTCGATCCCCAGGTCTGGAAAGTTATCTTTTTCTAACTTATTTCTTTCAGATCTAATGCGTTGCCTTCCCCTACATGCATCATACACCATCAATTCTCCAGCCATGAGATCCCAAGCGTCCAAATCTAGCGCCTCAAACTTGCAGGCGCACCATGGACCTCCATACCACAACAACATGGGATCAGACGTTAGAAGTAGGCCAACCAGATTTGGGTTTGGCCAAAATTCAGCAACACCCCCTCCAGATTGGGTTCACACCCCCCTTCAGGCCTATTCTTCTTTTCTTTTTATTATTTTTATTTAATTCCTTTGTTATTTTTAATTATTTCAAAAATCATTTTTTTATTTAATCATAAAAGTCATAAAAAATCATAAAATCATAAATTAGGATTTAGAGTTTTTTTAATAAAAATATTTTTTGCAATTTAATTAATTTAATTAATTTAATTAAATTTTAACCTTATTACATTAATTAAAATTAATTAGAGAATTAGGTTAAAATGACCATATGATGACAGTCCCTTCGAACGCTAAGATATCCTTAGAAGTTGCCTTCAATGACCATAGTGTCCCTTTCGATAGTCCATCAACATCCGACAATAGGGCTACCTACTCACTAATAGTAGGATAGCACTAACTAAAGTGTAGGAGGAAAAGAACACCCTTTTTCGAGTAGGTTGATGACTCTTAAGTACTTGCTCAAACTTGAAATTTTCACACTTACACACTTTTCAAAAACTCTTTTTCAAAAACACTTTATCACACTCTCGAGGTCTGATACGAGAGTTACCATAAAGCAAACAAAATATTTCAAAACACATAAAGCACATGCAATTTTCAAAAATGAGCAAGTACCTAAGAGCCTGTGGAAAACCACGGATGGAAAGGGTGCTAATACCTTCCCTTTCCATAATCTACCCCCCTTACTCAAACTCTCGAAAAAGGTATTTTTCTGTTCTTTTCGCCCTTTCCTTCGTTGGATAAAAGAAAAGTCAGTGGCGACTCTTGCTTACCGCGACATTTGTGAATGCAAACGCAAACCAGTATTAACAGTCGGTTCTGCCAATGTATCATATATGTTTATACTAGTTCACTTGAAAATTATCAAACTAGTCTAGTATACCCGCCAAGGTGATTTTGCCTCAATCAATCAAGGAATTAATTCACTATAACCAAACTGATTACCATTTGCACAAGCTATCTGCAAGTGACTAACACTCTCTAGACTCGCAAGCCCTAGACTTCTTAAGGATTCATACCTACCCGGTCCCTTAAGGAATATTAACTAATAATCAACTTGATTATTTCAATGCATAAGCTACTCGCAAGTGACTAATAACTTCTAAAACTCGCAAGCTCTAGACTTCTTAAGGATTCAGACCTACATGGTCCCTTAAGGAATATCAAAAAACAGTTTGAATACAAGTTTTATTTACAATAATGTTGCTTCTAAAAAGCTACGTATGTGAACTGTTTTATGAACAGTGGCTTAAGAATGTGAAAGTAATGAACAACGTTTGTGCGTGATTATTTCGTTAGTTGGATACCTTCTTTCTCAGTCTTCAAGCCTTTTTATATATCCATTAGCATAATGTATCCGTTGAGGGATACTCTTGCAATTTCTAAAAACATTGGCATATTGAACAGTAACGTGGGGGACGAGATCGTGCAACGTGTTCATCCTTTCATGGTAGTGGAATGAAAAGTTGATTGTACCATGTACTATTTTTACCATGTTAACTTTATCTTCTTTCCTTCTCTACTTCAGAGGATTCTGCGAGCATGAGTTCAAAAGCGAGAACATAACATCAGGTCTTCAGAACTTCAAGTCTTCAGAGTCTTCAGAATTGCATCTTCAGAGTCTTCACCACTTGGCCGTGAGAACCTTTTCTTGGAACCTTGGGTCTTTAGAGTCTTTAGACCTTATGTCTTTTAGAGTCTTCAAAACTTGGTCTTCAGAACCCTTATCTTTAGAACTTCATTAATAGAAACACAAGCTTTCAGCATCTGGACTTCAGTAGAAACTTTGTCTTCAGATCTTCTAACTTTGTTTCTTTGGAACATGTTGTCTTTAGAAGCTCAAGTCTTCAGCATCAGGACATAAGTAACAACTTCTGTCTTCATATCTTTTGACTGGTTTCTTCAGACAAATATCATAATTTAAACTTCAAAGCCTTTTGGAGTGTCTTGCTACTGTTCAATAGAACTTGTGTAGGATAGAAGAAGAATCAATTCTCTTCTAATGTCTTGCCACACCATTCATCAGAAGCAGAACGTGTTTGTTAAGTACTCAACAATAACAAACATTAGTATAACAAAATTGTTCATACAATCATACTCATTTGTTATCATCAAAACTCAGAGATAATATTGCAGAACCAAATCTTATTCTTACATTTACTGCTCTCGTATTTAATGTTGAACTCTGAGAGTTCTAACAACCACTTAAGCATTCTAACCGCTGTTGACAAGTAATTTTCGACTAGGGAAGCAAGCCTTTAAACTATAAGGAACCTTTGATTATAAAGGCATTGGTCCACCATAAAGAAAATGGGACGCCTCAACAAGTCAAAGAAGTCCAGGAATTTTGGTCGATGAAGACATCAGTTCTGGGGACAAACTCGACAGGAGGCAAAGTGTCGACAGGCAATAACAAGTGGTGACGAGAGAAATTACCAACTCACGAAGCCAGTTAGAATGTAGGAATGTTTTCAAAGCAGTTTATAGCAATTCTTCATGAATCTCGACGTGGGATTAGTAACCATCAACGGTTACACTTTTAGATTTTCTATTTAAGCAAAAGTTTATATTTTTGTTAGAGGTCACATTTCTTCACATTTAGAGATTTACACTCAAAGTACCTACATATAAGAGAGAAACGAGTTCAGGCTTAACAATGTATGAATGCTTCCACATTTAAATTTATAGCAATTTCCAGTTTTCATTTTAAATTACAAGTCTTGTCATTTACTTTCTTTACTCCGTAATTGTCTGTTATTTTTTCCCTCTTTATCCAATACCACCCAGTTTCAACCCAAAACACTCAAAACACCAAGTCTAGGATTATTATAGTCGATCCTGCAAGTAACCTTTAATAAGAGGCTAGAGGTTGCTCGCGAGAAACAAATTGGCACACCTTGTGGGACATGTTGTGTTTGAGTCTTCTCGTTTCGTGCATGAAATTGAGAAGTGGTAGAAAAATGGTAGATCCTATAACTCCTGAAAGGGATCAAACCTTGGGAAGGAATACCAAACATAGTTACCACAATACAACTAGTAACTGCAAGACCACCAATGGTCACAACTTTTGGGTAGTATGTGCCTTATTTTGCAAGAGAGACACACGATGGTGTGATCTCGACTTTTGGGAAGTATGTGCCTATTTTTGCAAGAGATACACATGAATACAGAATGCCAACAATGATGATGGCAGGACTTCATAACAGTAGTCCTATATTTGGTGAAAATTCTGTGTTGGTGTTTTCCCCATATCATGCTTTAGGGCCGTTGGAAATAAATTTGGTCATTCGACTGGATTGGGAATTTCCCACCAAATCATGCCTACTTTCACCCTAAATATTGTTGCCATCATGAGGCAACAGATGGATGAAAGTAATCATGAGATGGTCAATATGCTTACTCAATAGATGAGTCTTATGTTAAGACCTTTGATCGATAATTTGGTGCAGAATTATCAAACTTTGGCAACTCAAATGACTCACATCGGGGATTTCCTTGGTGCCCCAAGAGCGCTAGTTTGATAAGATACCCCCCCCCCCCCCACGTGAGGAACCAGTGCAGTACAAGGAGGTGGTCGATGAAACAGTCGAACAAGAACCACCAACTCCCCAACGTGTCGATCCTATATTTAGAATGGTACAACAAACCCTGGTAGTAATAGAAAACTAAAACCAGAATACCGACCAAATAGTTAGACAAGTTCGAAAAGAAGCAGTGGTTGGGGAACAAAACCTAGAAGCCATTGCCGAACGAATTATGGTTAGGAATAGAATGAATACTAGCTGTCAGAGGACTACGTATATCTCGCCATTTCTAGATTTTGTATGCAATATGTATGCGCACGTCATGATGTATGAACATCAAATGCTGTTGTGACATATCCGAGTCTGGAAAAATAAATCCCTGACTGCTGCTGGAGAGTGCTGGAAATTGGATTCCTGACCTTGGTAGAAAAAGTGGTTCTTCTACTTCCGCTGGGGATTGAGCTTGTGTTCAGAGAAATGACTTTGCTTGGGGAGAATTACTTCCTGCTTTGGGAAAGCTGATATCAAATGCCTTGATTTCTTTTACTCCGTGGGGAGTATAGATGCTACGAAGTCGTATGCACTGATGATTATATTTCAAAGTTGTTTATGCCTTGGTACCTGCTAGACAGAGTAACTGTCGGGTTTGACAATTCTTGTTGTTGCCCCTGTTTCTTAAGTTACGAGCAATTGTCTTTTCATTTCTTGTGTAAATCTTTATGACCAGCAATTATATTTAAATGCATATGTCAAGAATAATTCATAGGACGTTCTTGTAAAACAAAACGGGAAAAGAAAATACAAATGTTTTTATAAAAAATGATTTGTATTAATTTCTTGAAGTTGGCCTATAACAGGCATTTTTTGTACAAGGAAGCTGACGCTCTAGTAAGAGAATGCCACCGTGAAAAGGAAGCTATACAATATTGTGTACAACTAAAAGAAAATAGCTATGTGTAATAGTCCCATTTAATTTTCAATTCTGTTATTGCTGCTATGTCTTCGAGCGTCTCATCACTTTGCTTCTTGTCTGAAGCTGATTAGATTGATCGGTGTCGTTCGAGCTTGACAATTGATACTGAGGTCTGATCGCAAGGTGATCCAATAGTGATACGCTTTGTATCCCTAACTTTTTCCTGGACCGCCCTTTCGGGTGTTCAGTCCATCGGGATACCCTTTTTTGCCCAAGTCGCCTTTTCAGGTTTTCGGCTTGCCGGGTGTACAGATTTTTTTCATTTTCATCCCTTATTTTTTCCCAAACCATTTTGGTTCACCGAGAAGCCCTTATTTTTGCCTAGGCTAATCAACCTAGCGGGTCTTTGATCAAGCGTAGTATCTTTTCACTATGTCTGCATTGATAGGGTGAGGAAGGTCGTCACCGTCCATGGTGGTTAAAATCATAGCTCCACCCGAGAAAATGTTTTTAATTACAAATGGCCCTTTGTATGTGGGAGTCCATTTGCCCCTGGGATCACCTTTCGGCAGTATGATGCACTTGATTACCAGATCTCTGACTTGATATTCCTGACGTCTGACTTTTTTGTTGAAAGCCTTGATCATTCGTTTTTGATACGTCTGACCATGACAGACAGCGGCAAGCCTCTTCTCTTCGATCATATTTAGTTGATCGAGTCGGGTCTGGATCCAGTCGTCTTCGTTCAAACCCACATCTTTCATAATCCTCAAAGAAGGAATCTGGACCTCAATGGGTAGGACTGCTTCCATTCCATATACCAGAGAGTATGGTGTTTCCCCTATCAACGTCCGTGCTGAGGTACAGTACCCATGAAGAGCGAATGGTAACATCTCATGCCAGTCTTTGTATGTCACCGTCATCTTCTGTATAATTCTTTTTGATGTTCTTGTTAGCTGCTTCGACAGCGCGATTCATCTTCGATCGTTAGGGAGAAGAGTTATGATGTTGTATCTTGAATTGTTTATAGAGCTCGGTGATCATCGTGTTTTTGAGATTTATACCATTGACAGTAATAATTCTCTCTGGCACACCATACCGATAGATCAGATTATATCGGATAAACTGCGCCACGACGTTCTTGGTCACAGTAGCAAAAGAGGCCGCCTCAGCCTATTTTGTGAAGTAATCAATGGCCACCAGGATGATGCAATGTCCATTGGAAGCAGTAGGCCAGATTTCTCCGATCATGTCAATGCCCCACATTGCAAAGGGCCATAGAGCTGTCAAGACGTTCAAAGGAACCGGGGGCACATGCACCTTATCAGCATAAATTTGGCACTTATGACAGGTTCGAGAATGCTGATAACAATCTGCTTCCATAGTGGACCAGTAGTATCATGCCCGTAGGATCTTCTTAGCCATGGTATGTCCACTTGAATGGGTTCCGAAGGTACCTTCATGTAGATCTGTCATAATCCTCTCTGCTTCGCTCTTGTCTACACACCGCAATAAGGTAGAGTCATGATTACGCTTGTAGAGGATTCCATTCCTGAGGAAGAATTTCGCAATGAACCTTCTCAGTAACTTCTTATCATTGACAGACGCCCCTTCGAGATACTCTTGAGTCTCGAGGTACTTCTTCACTTCATGAAACCAGGGTTTGTATGCCACCTCTTCGGTTTCAATCTCACAACAATGTGCTTGTCCATCCACCCTTTCAATGGTGATTCGGGGAGCTTCGTTGTCCCACCTGACTTTGAACATAGAAGACACGGTAGCTAGCGCGTCCGCTAACTGATTCTCCTCTCGTGGTAAATGTTCAAAGGTTACCTCCTCAAAGTGTGGGAGCAATGTCAGCACATGCTCTTTTTATGGGATGAGATTCGGATGCTTCGTATCCCATTCGCCTTTGATCTGACTTATCACTAAGGCTGAATCTCTAAAGACATTTAAGAACTTGATCCTGAGGTCAATGGCAGCTTTGAGACCCATGATGCAGGCTTCGTACTCTGCCATGTTGTTAGTGCAGTTGAAACATAGTCGGGCAGTGAAAGGAGTATGATAGCCCTTGAGAGATATGATTACAGCACCGATGCCATTACCAAGTGCGTTCGAAGCTCCATCAAAAACCATAGTCCATCAGGATCCTTCTTCAGGTCCTTCATCTGGTCCAGGTTCTTCGTAGTCAGCCACCAGCATAATTTTCTCGTCCGGGAACTCAAAATTCATGGACTGGTAGTCATTTACGGCCTGATGTGCCAAATGATCATCTAATACACTTCCCTTGATTGCTTTCTGGGTTGTATATTGTATATCGTATTCAGTTAAGATCATTTTCCATCTTGCTATTCTTCCGGAGAGAGCGGGCTTCTCGAAGATGTATTTGATTGGGTCCATCTTAGATATCAACAGAGTAGTGTGGGTTAACATATACTGTCTCAGTCGGCGAGCAGCGCATGCCAAAGCGCAGCAAGTTTTCTCGAGCAGTGAGTATCTTGCCTCACAGTCGGTAAACTTTTTGATAAGGTAGTATATTGCATTCTCTTTTCGACCAGACTCGTCATGCTTCCCTAGCACACACCCCATTGAATTGTCTAGCACTGTTAAGTACAATATCAAAGGTCTTCCTTCAACCAGAGGCATCAGAATTGGCGCCTCTTAGAGATATTCTTTGATCCTTTTGAAGGCGGTCTGGCATTCGTCATTCCACTTTACCACTTGCTCTTTCTTCAGAAGCTTGAATATGGGCTCACAAGTAGAAGTCAGATGTGAAATGAACCTGGCAATATAATTCAAGCGTCCCAAGAAACCTCTAACTTCTTTCTCTATGCGGGGAGCTGACATCTCTTGTATGACCTTTACCTTTGCGGGGTCTACCTGAATACCTTTGTCATTAACAATGAAACCCAGAAGCTTACCAGACCTTACCCCAAAGGTGCACTTGTTCGGATTCAACCTCAGCTTGTATGTCTTCAACCTGTCGAACAACTTTTGTAGATGATCAAGGTATTCCTCTTCAGTTTGATACCTAGCTATCATGTCATCAACATAAACCTCGATCTCATGGTGAATCATATCATGGAACAAAGCGACCATGGCTCGCTGATAGGTTGCCCCAGCATTCTTCAACCCAAAAGGCATCACCTTGTAACAGAAGGTGCCCCACTGTGTGACGAAGGTTGTCTTCTCCACGTGTTCAGGAGCCATCTTGATCTGGTTGTAGCCAGAGAAACCATCCATGAAGGAGAAGATTTTGTGTTGTGCGGTGTTGTCAACCAGAACATCAATGTGAGGAAGCGGTAAGTCATCCTTGGGGATCGCCTTGTTCAGGTCTCTATAATCCACAGACATCCGTACCTTGTCGTCCTTCTTAGGTACCAGAACGATGTTAGCAACCCATTGTGGATAGGAGGTGATAGCTAAGAACCCTGCATCGAACTGCTTCATGACCTCTGCCTTGATCTTCTCTGACATTTTAGGGCGCATACAGCGGACCTTCTGTTTAACTGAAGGCCAATCTTCTTTAGTCGGCAGATGATGTACCACAATATCAGTGGCTAAACCAGGCATGTCTTCATATGACCAGGCGAAGATCTCAACTTAGTCGTGCAACATCTGTATCAACCATTATTTGATCTTAGTCTCCAGATTTGTGCCGGTCTTGACTTCTTTTCTGTCCACCTCCGTGCCCAAGTTTATCGTCTCAACTGGATCTTCATGAGGCTGTATAGCCCTTTCTTCCCGCTGTAACAGTCTAGCAAGTTCTCCAGGTACCTCACAATCGTCCTCACCTTCGTCCTCGGCTTGTTTGATCAGATTTTTGAAGTCATAACTAGGAGTAGCAGAATTGTTATCAATGGGATCCAGAGTGGATATGGATCTGCAGTTTGATACGTGAGTGTGTGTAAGAGCATAGCTGTATTGATAAAGTAAAAGCAGAAAAGAAAAAACAGAGAGCGCAAAATTTGTACGCAAGGAACGTCCAATGTTTTATTGATGATATATGAAATGACATAATAACCCTCAAAGATAGAACCAATTGTGCCTCGGGTAAGACACAAGCTCATAAAGTTTAAATTGTTTATTACAAACTTTAGAAAACAAGTAAGACAATTATTGTGGAATAAAAGAAACTGGTATAAAATCCCTAGCCGTCCAGTTACTCGGTCCATCTTTGGTAGTCGGCTATATCCAGCTGTCAATGTTAGAGTCTTCCTCACTGTCTTCAATGGCATTAATTCCCTGATTGTTGATGCGTAGGGGAGGTCCTCTAGCTCGAGCGCGTCGAACAGCCCTTTGAGCTCCTGAAGTAAAGCCCAAACCAAACTTGTCAGTTTTGTGAGTAAAATCAGGGAGTTGTCCCCAGTTGGTATACCCACCTTCTTCGACCACTGCTCTGGTGTCTTTGAGAGAGGCCATCTTTAGAGGAGGTTTGGTGTCGGTAGTAGTCTCAATCGATGCCAAAATATGGGGAACCTCTTCAAAGTTTTGACAAGGAGTCTCTGTGAATTCTGTCCATCTCCACATACCGAAAGGAGTTCAGGTGGCTCACCATATACTCCTCCTCGCCACACACAGTGAAAATCTTCCCCTTCACCGGATACTTCAGTATTTGGTGCAATGTAGAAGTAATAGCCCCAGCTTTATGGATCCAAGGACGACCCAACAAACAAGAGTATGACAGCCTGATGTCTATCACATAGAAGGTGGACTCAAAGGTTTGAGAGCATACCTTGACAGGGATGTCCACCTCCCCATGCACCATTCTCTTCGACCCGTCAAAAGCCCTTACCACAATATTACTAGGCTTTAAGGTCAAGCCTTCACAATCCAACCGATCGAGAGCCTTCTTAGGTAGAACATTCAGCGAAGAACCAATATCCACCAGCACATGAGCCATAGTGGTGCCCCTGCATTCGATCGAGACATGCAGAGCATCATTGTGCTTCCTCCCTTTTGATGTCAAGTCAGCATCTGAAAAACCCAACCCATTGTCAGCAGTAAAGCTCGCTACACAGTCTTTGAATTGATCAACCAAGGTCTCTTGTGGCACATGCGCAATCTTGAGGAATGTGATGAAAGCTTTCGCATGGGCCTCAGAACACAACAACAGAGACAACATGGATATCTTCGAGGGGGTCTGCCCCAGCTGCACGACCATATTGTAGTCGCTCTTTTTAATTATTTTAAATATTTTCTCTATCTCTTGCTTAGAGGCTTCTACGAAAATCTTTCTAGGTGCCTCCATCCGGGCAAGCTCACCTATAGCTTCTTTGCCACGGGTCCCAGATGACTCGACGGCAGGAGTGACAATTGGAGTAAAAATAGGAGTAGTAGTTGAAGTACCAGTAAGAATAGCAGGTGAAATAACAACAGGCTCATTGATAGTCCTCAGGGAAATCTCGGGAGAGAAAACCCTTCCACTTCTGGTAATCTTATTGGACCCGACAATGTTACTGACATCGGGATCAGCCTCTTCATTCTTCAGATCTTGTTTAACGCCATGATAGTAAACACCGATGCCATAATGCCAAGGGACAGATTTGTATGAGGCGTACGGGACAGGACCAGGAAAAGTGATTATTAACGGAGCAACTCTCGGAGCGGGTGTAATCCTAACAGGTCTTCTCGAGGAGACCTTGGAAGGATTGGCGGAAATGGTTATAATAGCAACATCTTCGAACGGAACAGTTGGAATCAAAGTTTTCTCGAACAAAATTTCTCTGTTGTCCATCAGGCGTTGGACGCCTGTTTTCAGCAAATAGCAACTAGAAGGCAGAGATGAACACATGTGGCAACCTTCACCACAACCTGGAAATAAATCGGCCAGTAACAAATTCTTCTTAACAGTCATAAGGGGAGTAGAAATTTCATCAGCTGAGGTCACAAATAGATCGGTATCAATAGCATTAACTCCTCGGTTGTTCTTAGGCATGGGAGCAGTTATGACATTGGGTTTCTCCAGAGTATCAAACTCAATCTCCTTGGCTTCAATCAGATCTTGTATTTTATTTCTTAGAGCCACGCAATCATTTGTATCGTGGCCAGGACTCTCAGAATGGTAGGCACACCGAGCGTTTGGATTGTACCAAGGAGACGTGGTATTAGGATTCTTGGGAGCCTCTTTCAAGGTTTCCAAGTTGGATCTCAGTAGATGGGGTAGAACCTCTGTCAATGTCATGTTAATCCGGGTAAACTGCCTTTGTGATCTTTCTACCCTTTTTTTATTGTTGCATTATGGAGCAGCCGCATGCCTAGGTATCATTACAGCACTTACTGTCGACGGTGTTCAGCTCTGCTTTGACCTCTTAGGTTATAAATAACAATGGATTCCTTATTACCAGTGAAGGGCTTCTTTACTAAACTGGAAGAGGTGTCTTTCTGTATTTTACCACTTCGAATCCCAGCTTCTACCCTCTCTCCAATTAATATCAGCTCAGTGAAACCAGCTGACGAGCTGCCAATCAAATGATTAAAGAATAGACCAGACAACGTCCCAGGAAACATGTCAACCAACTCCCTGTCAGATAAAGGGGGTTGGACTCTCCCAGCCAAGTCTCTCCACTTCTGCGCATAGTCCTTAAAGCCTTCATCTGCACCCATGGACATACTCTGGAGTTGAGTACGAGTAGGGGCGAGGTCGGTGTTGTATTGATACTACTTATAAAAAGCAGCAACAAAATCCTTCTAGTTTTGGACATTGGTTCCTTCCAGTTGGTAGAACCATTAAAGCTGAGTCCCTGACAGACTATCTTGAAAGAAGTGAACCTACAAGTTTCTATCAGCAGTGTGCGGCTAGATCTTCCTTACATAGGAACAGAGATGGAGCTTTGGGCAAGACACCCCATCATACTTTGCGAAAACTGGAGCCTTAAATTTCTACGGGATGACCACGCCCGACACCAATCCCAGTTCTTCAAAGTCCAACCCATGTATTCTCTAGACTTCCATAGAGTTCAGTCGATTCTCTAACTGCTTGTATCTATCCTCAGTGGGAGGATGTGATATGGCAGGAGAACTGACTTGAGGTTTTGCATTTGTGTTCGCAAATGTTGCAGTTTAGCAAGAGACGCCACCGACTTTTCTTTTATCCAATAAGAAAAGGTGAAAAAGCACAGGAAAGACCTTTAGAGATATTTTTGAGTTCGGGGGGTAGATTATGAAAAGGGAAGGTATTAGCACCCTTTTCATCCATGGTTTTCCATGGGCTCTTAGTTACTTGCTAGACCACTTTCTTTTGTTTGAATGTGCTTTGTGTGGTTTTGAAAATATTTTGAAAATATTTTGAAAATATAACTTCGTAATGGTTCTCGTTTCTATAAGAACGTATACAAAGTGTTTGTTTCGAAAATAGTTCAAAGAGGTGTTTGTGAGATGTGTTTTTGAAAGTGACTTTGAAAAAAGTGTCTTTGTAACGGTTCTCGTCTCTATAAGAACGCGTACAAAGTGTTATCTTTAAAAAAATGTTTCAAATTGAGAGTGTAGGTGTATGAAATGTTTTTGTTGTGAGCAAGCGAGTAACTGAGAGCGAACCTACCTACTCAAAAGGTCTTAGATGTGCTTTTCCTCCTCCTTTATATGTCACTATCTTACCGTTGATTTGGTAAGAAGCTCCATCGTTGGATGTGAAGGGACGGGTGTAGGGACGTTTGTATAACCATGATAGCAATGTTGTGAGATGACTTAGCACTTTTCTTTAGGGACTAAGATCATTTTGAAAGGAAACTTTGATAGCGTCATCGAGGGACTATGATCTTGTATTTCGTGATGTTTGTGTTAAGACATCCCACATGCATAAAATGGCCATTTTTGTAAGGCAACAAGTAATATTACCCTAAGGGTGCATGTGTGTAAGTGTGTTTGATTGCATGCATAATTTGTCTTGAATTAGGGTGATCTACTTGTTAGTTTTATCTTGCCATACACGCCTAATTACTAGCATTTACATTTGAAAGCGATAAATTGTAGAAATGTAAAGTCCTACGTGTTATACGGTGGGAGAACTGACTTGAGGTTTTGCATTTGTGTTTGCAAATGTTACGGTTTAGCAAGAGTCGCCACCGACTTTTCTTTTATCCAATAAGGAAAGGTGAAAAAGCACAGGAAAGACCTTTAGAGATATTTTTAAGTTCGGGGGGTAGATTATGAAAAGGGAAGGTATTAGCACCCTTTTCATCCATGGTTTTCCATGGGCTCTTAGTTACTTTCGAGATCACTTGCTTTTGTTTGAATGTGCTTTGTGTGGTTTTGAAAGTATTTTGAAAATATAACTTCAAAATGGTTCTCGTTTCTATAAGAACGTATACAAAGTGTTTGTTTCGAAAATAGTTCAAAGAGGTGTTTGTGAGATGTGTTTTTTAAAGTGACTTTGAAAAAAGTGTCTTTGTAACGGTTCTCGTCTCTATAAGAACGCGTACAAAGTGTTGTCTTTAAAAAAAATGTTTCAAAGTGAGAGTGTAGGTGTATGAAATGTTTTTGTTGTGAGCAAGCGAGTAACTGAGAGCAAACCTACCTACTCAAAAGGTCTTAGATGTGCTTTTCCTCCTCCTTTAGATGTCTTTATCTTACCATTGATTTGGTAAGAAGCTCCATCATTGGATGTGAAGGAACGGGTGTAGGGACGTTTGTATAACCATGATAGCAATGTTGTGAGATGACTTATCACTTTTCTTTAGGGACTAAGATCATTTTGAAAGGTAACTTTGATAGCGTCATCGAGGGACTATGATCCTGTATTTCGTGATGTTTGTGCTAAGACATCCCACATGCATAAAATGGTCGTTCTTGTAAGGCAACAAGTCAGATTACCCTAAGGGTGCATGTGTGTAAGTGTGTTTGATTGCATGCATAATTTGTCTTGAATTAGGGTGATCTACTTGTTGGTTTTATCTTGCCATACACGCCTAATTACTAGCATTTACATTTGAAAGCGATAAATTGCATAAATGTAAAGTCCTACGCTATTACAATATTTAGGGGATGAGGGTACATATTTATGAATGGGGATTGCAAGGAATTTAAATCCTAAATTACTATTACAACCATATTGAAATGTACAACATAAGAAATAAATGGACTTGTTTAGAAAATGTTTTTGTCTTAAGGAATTAAAAAGGAAATAAGTTAAAAGGAAAATGTTTTTATGTCTTTTTATGTTAATATTAAAAAAAATTAATATTAAAAAAAGTTAATATTAAAATGATGAAAAGGAAAATAAATGAAAAATAGAAACAACATGCTGCTACAAGAAGAACAACTAGGATCAGAAGTTCTGAAGCCAAGAGCGCTGTGACTCAGCAGGAGACGTCAGTGGAATCAGAAGTTCTGGGTTGATACGCTCTAAGGTCCTGCAAGACACATTAGAGGGAAAACAACAGAAGTTCTGGATTGCTATGTGCTAAAGTCCTGCAAAAAGAGTTAGAGGGAAAACACATAGGTTCTGGGTGGTGTTTAGCCAGTGAACCAAAAGTCAGAAGTTCTGTGTTACACCAAAACAGTGAGCAAACTTCAGCAGTTTAGTGTATTTGACATGTAAGGAGAACTCAGAAGTTCTGTGTTGTATTAGAACAGTGAGTGAATCATTAGAAGTTCTGTATTATGCTGAGCCAGTGGGTGAACATCAGAAGTTCAGTGTATATTAACAGTGAGAAAAATCATAGAAGTTCTGTGTGTTAAAACAGTTAAGAGAACTCAGAAGTTCTGCATGCTTAAACAGTGAGAAAATCCTAGAAGTTCCATGTGTTAAAATGGTGAGTGAAAAACAGAAGTTCTGTGTTACATTTCAACTCTTAATCAGCATAACAATTTATTCAGTTCTTGTTAAACAGCAAATCAGAATGATAACAGCACAACAGTTCATAGAAGTTCTAATCCTGATTCTGAGCCTAGCCTTAATCAAGAAGTTCTGATCCATAGTTTTTATATTCATGAAACGATATGTACAACATTAATACTATGATATTTACATGTTAATGGCGTTCGGAATGAAATAAAAAACAAGCAAAGTCAGAAAGACTTACCTTGAACCTGTAGCGTGCTTGGAGCTTTGAGTGGCTGCCTTTGGATGTTCTGAGTCAGCAAGAGTAATGGGAGAGGAAACGTCAAGCTCTTTGATTCTAAAGGAAGAACAAAGTTTTGTTTTTGTGTATGAGAAATATGGATTTTTATGAAGATTTCACAACTTCCTTTTCTCTCTTTGGGCCAATCTCTCTCCTCAAAAACCATCCTCCAGCCTCTAGCCCCTTGAACGTGTGATGGAGCCAAGTATTTACAGATGAATTTGTTGTGATTTGGGGGGGGTGGGGGAACAAATGGGATTTGAACCTGTTTTGGCATCCTGTTCCTTTGCTTTTTCATCATAGTTTTCGTATGCTAGTTTGGTGTAATTATGGGATGCAGGCGTAGGCTGAGCTAGCTGTTGGTCATAGGTCTGCAGCAGGTTGTATAAACAAGGTTTTGGGATTTGGTCAAGTTCTGACCAAAGCGTTGAATATAGCCTTCATGTGCTGAGGTGATGCCTTATTCTGGGAGCAAGCATGGTGATTGTCAGCAAGAATCAAGGAAAAGCAAAAAGCAAAGCATGAGCTTAGTATCAAAGTTGCTATCCCAAGACAGTAGAGGTATACGTGGTGGAAATCCTTTGGATAAAGACTCAGAAGGTGGTTGTGAGCATTAAATGGGCATTAAATGATGATGAGAATTATCACAACCAGAAATCATGTAACGTGAGATTCTACACCATGGCTCCGCCCTGGATCAGAAGTTATGAGCTTGTGTAGCATCCAATCTTCTGATCCTCTTATCTTCTGGCTCCAACATGTTTTGAAGGAGCTTTCAGACTTTCCAGTAAGCTTGCAGCATGCTTTGTCATCCTCTTTGATTTACCCTTGCAAGATCTGACTGAACCTTTATGAAATCTTGCCTAGAAGTTCTGACCAAACTCTGTCTTGGGAATATCCAGAATTTTCTAAGTGTGAACACTGGCCCTGAAGTTCTGAAATTGTCATATTTCTTTAAACACTTAGAAATTTTTTGAAGTATTTAGAAATTTCACTTTTCCATAGTAAATTTGACTTTTGAATTTCTTGATGAAACAAACTTTATATTTCAACATGTCTTGATGAAATATGATTTTTGAGATTTGATTTTGATCCAAAAGTCAAAGTTGACTTCTCAGTGTGTAAATGACCATTTTGCCCTTGTGGAGGATTTTCTTGAAAAAGTTGATAATCCAAGGCTTGGAATTGGATGGAAGCAAACTTGAGGATCAAGGATGATTCCTTGAGAAATAAGAGGCCAAATTTTGGGGTACAACAACTGCCCCTGTTCAATCTTCTTAAACATGAAGAGCTAGATTGACGAGTTTTGCCATTCGTGACTCGAATGTGGAAGATGATTGAACACTAGAGTGCCCAGAAATTTGCACTCGGCGACGCGATGATAGGAGGAATGGTCTTAGAGATGCCATTTGGAGAGGTGATAGAATCTTGTTGGAGATGGGCTTGTAGATTCCATCCAAGAATGCTTGTTGAAATGTAATTCGTAAGTTGAACATCAGAATGGCGTTCGTGTCTGGAGCGCATATGTATTGTATTAAAAGTTGAGTTTGAATGAGTATCATAATGGCATCTGTGTCTGGAGCGTATCTGAACTGTATCAAGAGGTTGAAATTGAATGAGTATCAGAATGGCGTCCGTGTTTGGAGCGTATCTGAACTGTATCAAAAGTTTGGGTTGTTTGATGATGAGTCCGTGTAAAACTGCATCTGAAATAAGGAACCTATGTAGGGTTTCCTGATGATGAGTCCGTGTAAAACTGAATCTGGAGGTGAGAAGGAACCGGTGTAGGGTTGCTTCATGATGAGCCTGTGTAAAACTTCATCTGAAATTTTCTGAGAAGGAACCTTTGTAGGGTTACTTGATGATGAGTCTGTGTAAAACTGCATCTTGGAAATAGGAGGAACCTGTGTAGGGTTGCCTGATGATGAGTCCGTGTAAAACTGCATTTGGAGGTGAGAAGGAACCGGTGTAGGGTTGCTTCATGATGAGTCCGTGTAAAACTGCATCTAGAGGTGAGAAGGAACCGGTGTAGGGTTGCTTCATGATGAGTCCGTGTAAAACTTCATCTTGGAAAGAGAATGAACCTGTGTAGGGTTGGCTGATGATGAGTCCGTGTAAAACTGCATCTGAAATTTCCTGAGAAGGAACCTGTGTAGGGTTGCTTCATGATGAGTCCGTGTAAAACTGCATCTTGGAAAGAGAAGGAACCGGTGTAGGGTTGCTTCATGATGAGTCCGTGTAAAAATGCATCTTAGAAAGATAAGGAACCGGTGTAGGGTTGCTTCATGATCAGTCTGTGTAAAACTGCATCTTAGAAAGAGAAGGAACCGGTGTAGGGTTACTTCATCATGATCAAGTAGATAGTTGTCTTGTCTGGTTTCAGGTATTAATCTATGATCAGTCGTCCACAGATAGTTTTCCTGGCTTGTTATAGGTGTTAATCTGGAACTTTGAAAATGGTTGATGGTAACCATCTGTTGATCGATCTTTCTTGAAAAAGGTAGAACGTTAGTTGTATGCAATGTCATGATGCATGATGTCATGATGTTCTCAAAATAAAATGAGATTGCGATGTATTCACTTATCATGTATGTAAATAGAATGTATGAAATGTGAAATGTTTAATGAATGTATTTTTGTCTGGGAAAATAAATCCTTGACAAATGTCGGGGAGTCGTTAAACCCTGGACTGCTATTGAAGAGTTGGTGTGTCTTCAAACCTTGCTTAGAATATTTCCACCGGGGATTTCTGTTTTGTTGTTTTGAGGAGAACTCTGTTGGGGAATATTGAAAACTCTGTGGGGACAATGTTTATTCCTGCTTGGGGAAAAGGAGTTCAAGAGTCTCGATTGTCCGTTGCTCTACTGGGGAGTCGAAGTTGAAATGATATCTGGTCGGGTCCAGGTTTCACAGTAACTTGTCGGGGATTGTAGAGTAGTCTACTGGGGAAGAGGAGTTGTGGTCCTTTGATTTGTAGTAGTCGGAGAGGCGAACTCCAACTGGGGGAATTAGTAGTTTGCTGGGGAAATAAACCCTGTTGCCAGTCTACTGGAGAGGTAACGACTTCGTTGGTTGAGATCTTCGAGGATTCTTGAAGTCCACTCAGTTATGGAAAGGTTTTCAGAGGTTAAACTCTTGCTGGGAAATTATCCTGTGAGAAGGACTTTGGGGAGACTCGTCATTGCCCCTAGTAGAAAATGTTTGTGGAATTTCCAAAAAAATGTTTGATTGTACGTAACCCTTCACTGAGATTGACGTTCAATGCCCCAAGTGACGGAGAGGGAGACCTGCCCCTGGTTACTCTGCACTTCTTTGAGAGGTTTCCTGGAATCCTGAATGGAGTGTCCCAGGTGTGCTGGATAGTGACATGTCATGTCCTCTTGTTGATAGGAGATTTTTCAATGGAAGTGTCATCCGTCTTGACTTGATTTTGTTCACTGAGAGAGCTTTCGTTCATCGGATATTCGTCGTGTGAATTTCTCCGCTGTCAAACAAATAGCCAAATGCAAACAGTGATATTCAAGTAATGCAAAGTTTATGCTTGTCTTAAAGTTTTGAAAAATGTGTTTTTAGCAAGTAAAGAAGTTTGTAATTCAACTCTAGATTTTGAGTAAAGCCTTACAGGAGTCATGATACCTTTTGTAAAAATATGCTTTCAAACTAACCCATGCTTCAATTAGGACTTTTGAAGGGTTGTAACGTGGCTTGGTTCACGGTTTAAGAAACAAAGGATAAAGGCTCAAAGTGTATTTGTACCTGCCCGTTCTTCGTGATGTTCTTAGGTCCTAAACTCAGCTAATTATGCATTTGAACTCCAATTGAGTCTGGAATGACGTTTTGGTGGTGGTTCAGACAAGTTAAGTTTCGTCGGAAGGCAGTCATTTCTTGCAACATTTTTCATGTGGTTGAGGATTTGTAGTGACTTCTTTCTTTTGATTTGTTGTCCCTGATTTTTGCCTGACTGTTCTTGTTTTGAGCCTACAGTCAGCGGGATGCCCCAATTTTCTTAAGTCTCCTTCGTAGGTTTTGACTTAGTAGGCCTTTCTTTTGTTTTTTGAGAGATAATTGCTGCATATGTGATAGGGAACCATCACCGTCTTTTGATTCCAAAGGAATGTTTTTTGATGTCATTCGTTGTATTACGAGATGAGAGTTTGCGGCTTAACACGCGTTTGAATTAACTGAGAGACTACCCTGCCCCAGGTTTTGATTAAAGGTTTCAATTTGTGTTAAAACAGAAAACTTCTACTTCTTTGGCTCGAAGGGGTTGACTAGGGATTATCTTCCTTATAACTCCAGTGTTTAGGATTTGAAAAAAACGCTTGTATATCGTCAGCAAGGTCTGTCCAAAAGCATACTATATGAGATTATGGCTTTGTTTTCGTCATCCTCCCTCTAAAGGCTTGTAACTTTTAGCAAGATTTGAATGTCATAAAGAGTAAAAAGCATAGTTTAAACATAATAAAAATGAGTGGATCAAATCAAGACAAACATATGCAGTGCATTAATGAAACAAAGTTTGACATTAATAGATAATTGTTTGAACAACAAAAGAAATTACAATTGAAAATTCAAAATGAAAAAAAGTTACTCTCAATGATTTGGCAAAGGAGTAGTGATCATGTTTGGAGCCTTTGGAGGGTCGAACTCGATCTCCTTGGCGTCGATCAAATTCTGAATCTTATGCTTCAATGTCCAGTAATCGTTAGTGTCATGCCCGGGACTGTCAGAATGATAAGCACACGTTGCATTAGGATTGTAGTTAGGAGAAGAAGTCTTGGGGTTTGAATGAGGTCCTATCAATGAAATCAGATTCATCCTCAACAAGTGTTGTAGCGCTTGAGACAGCGGCATGTTGATGTTGGTGAACTATCTTTTGGGCTCGTCTGACCTTCGTTGATTTCCCCTTTGCTGTTGTCGGTGTGACACAGAACCAGAGATCAGGACTGCCCCCACGTGTTCGTCACGACGACTCTTTTGACTGTACACAGCATTGGACTCTTTCTTCCCACTGTATGGTTTTTTCTGAGCATCAGAGGGGGTAGCCCCTTGGATCTTTCCATTTCTGATGCCAGCTTCGACCCTTTTGCCTATCAGTATTAGCTCGATGAACCCGACTGAGGAGCTTCCAATCAAGTGATTGAAGAAGGGTCCTGTCAAAGTTCCCATGAAGATGTCAATCAGCTCCCTGTTAGTTAAAGGGGGTTGCACCCTACCAGCCAGATCTCTCCACTTTTGGGCATACCCTTTGAAGCTCTCGTTGGAACCCATGGTCACGTTCTGCAATTGCACACGAGTTGGTGCAAGATCAGCATTGTACTGATATTGTTTGTAAAAAGCAGCAGCTAAATCCTCCCAGGTGTGGATGCGAGAACTCTCCAGTTGATAGAACCATTCAAGTTGAGTCCCTACTAGGCTTTCTTGGAAGAAATGGATCCAAAGCTTCGGATCAGTTGTGTATGGTTGAATCTTGCGGACATAAGACTTTAAGTGCATCTTGGGGCAAGAGACTCCATCGTACAGGGCAAAGGTAGGGATTTTGAACTTTGGCGGGATGACCACTCCAGAAACCAAACCCATGTCTCCTAAATCCAAGCCAGGTATCTGTTGAATCTCCATTGCATTGAGGCGATCCTCCAGCTGTTTGTACTTGTCATCAATGGGAGGATATTGTTCCTCAGAGTAGTTGGCTTAGGCTTCACCGATCTCCAGAATGTGGTCTTCTTCAAGACTATCCCCCATGTTGGACGGAGTTGAAAGATCTAGAGCTCCCTTGACAGGTCCTCTAGGTCTTCTTCTCAAGTTCAAGATGCCTATTGACTTCTTGGACTTTTTCTTCTTGTCTTTGAGAAGAAGAGTCTTCAGGTCCTCTTGCCCCTTAGCCATAGCCAGGAACATTTGTTGGAATTGAGTGTTTTGAGCTTGAAGATCTTTCACCGTTTGTTCCATATCCATCTTACTAAAATAAGCAGTAGGAAGATAAGGAAAACTGTGTGGGAGAAACCTGTCATGATATGATGCATGATATGTGGATACATGTTTTCAAGGATCTCTCGGGGTAAACACAAGAAAAGGTTAGAAGTTGAACTTTGATCAACATCTTTGATTGGAGAACTTTGTATCAGTGGATGTTCTTCCACGAGAATTAAGCTTACCATGTGAAGTGGGTCATAGCCCTTGACTCAAGTTTGTTGTACTTGATTTTTGACGGTGTTTGATTAGAGGAAAATAAATCCTCTTGCCCCTTGATAGACGTCTGGTTCAACGTGACCCGGCATCAAAAACCCTTGAGATTTTTGAAATGGTTATTGAAAATGCTATGGTATGATGTTATGATGTTATGTACAAATATGCGAGGTAAGCAAATACAAATAATCATATTCACACAAAGCAGATAAATCCTTAGTTTTAGGCTTGCATGGAGTTTTGTAGGTAAGTACCCTCTTGAAGTTTAGTTGGCTCAACCTGTCCTAGTTAATAGTAACCAGGTTCTAAGGGATCTCAATATCACTTACCTTTCCCACAAGCTTCGTTCAATAAGCAATTGACTCACAACCGAACAAAACTTAGGGGTCAAGTCTCAATGAGTGTAGCATCGAGTATCAACCAATTTTCAGCTCTACACCAAAACCGGTTATCTCACTACTTCCTAATGGCCAAGTTGGTCAAGTAATGTTTTAAGGTCGGTTGATGCTTCACGACACCACGCGGAGGCCCCGTACTCTCCTCAACTGACTCAAGGGTTACCGGTACCAACCAAAGTGCCACATCAACGTAGCTACTGCTTCAACCATGTCCGTATACGTCGCACAGTTCCCTCGCAGTTTATGGCTACTTACCTAAAAGGTGTCCCCAAATCCGAGTGTAGGATTTAAAACAAACCCAAACAAGGAACCATAATGTAAAGCAAACAAATCAAACAATGTAAGTAAGTAAATGTGATTTATCCCTAAGGTAACCCCACTTTTAAGATATACTCCCCAGCGGAGTCGCCAGTTCTGTGATACAGTGGGAGAACTGACTTGAGGTTTTGTGTTTGTGTTTGCAAATGTCGCGGTTTAGAAAGGGTCTCCGCCGACTTTTCTTTTATCCAATAAGGAAAGGTGAAAAAGCACAGGAAAGTCCTTTAGAGATATTTTTGAGTTTGGGGGGTAGATTATGAAAAGGGAAGGTATTAGCACCCTTTTCATCCATGGTTTTCCATGGGCTCTTAGTTAATTTCTAGATCACTTGCTTTTGTTTGAATGTGCTTTGTGTGGTTTTGAAAGTATTTTGAAAATATAACTTCGTAATGGTTCTCGTTTCTATAAGAACGTATACAAAGTGTTTGTTTCGAAAATAGTTCAAAGAGGTGTTTGTGAGATGTGTTTTTGAAAGTGACTTTGAAAAAAGTGTCTTTGTAACGGTTCTCATCTCTATAAGAACGCGTACAAAGTGTTGTATTTAAAAAATTGTTTAAAAGTGGGAGTGTAGGTGTATGAAATGTTTTTGTTGTGAGGAAGCGAGTAACTGAGAGCGAACCTACCTACTCAAAAGGTCTTAGATATGCTTTTCCTCCTCCTTTAGATATCGCTATCTTACCATTGATTTGGTAAGAAGCTCCATCGGTGGATGTGAAGGGACGGGTGTAGGGACGTTTGTATAACCATGATGGAAATGTTATGAGATGACTTAGCACTTTTCTTTAGGGACTAAGATCATTTTTAAAGGCAACTTTGATAGCGTCATCGAGGGACTATGATCTTGTATTTCGTGATGTTTGTGCTAAGACATCCCACATGCATAAAATTGCCATTCTTGTAAGGCAACAAGTGAGATTACCCTAAGGGTACATGTGTGTAAGTGTGTTTGATTGCATGCATAATTTGCCTTGAATTAGGGTGATCTACTTGTTGGTTTTATCTTTCCATACACGCCTAAATACTAGCATTTACATTTGAAAGCGATAAATTGAAAAAATGTAAAGTCCTACGCTATTACAATATTTAGGGGATGGGGTTACATATTTATGAATGGAGATTGCAAAGAATTTAAGTCCTCAATTACTATTACAACCATATTGAAATGTACAACATAAGAAATAAATGGACTTGTTTAGAAAATGTTTTTGTCTTAAGGAATTAAAAAGGAAATAAGTTAAAAGGAAAATGTTTTTATGACTTTTTTTGTTAATATTAAAAAAAGTTAATATTAAAATGATGAAAAGGAAAATAAATGCAAAATAGAAACAGCGTGTTGCTGCAAGAAGAACAACTAGGATCAGAAGTTCTGAAGCCAAGAGCATTGTGACTTAGCAGGGGACGTCAGTGGAATCAGAAGTTCTGGGTTGATACGCTCTAAGGTCCTGCAAGACACGTTAGAGGGAAAACAATAGAAGTTCTGGATTGCTATGTGCTGAAGTCTTGCAAAAAGCGTTAGAGGGAAAACACAGAGGTTCTGGGTGGTGTTCAACCAGTGAACCAAAAGTCAGAAGTTTTGTGTTAGACCAAAACAGTGAGAAAACGTCATCAGTTCAGTGTATTTGACATGTAAGGAGAACTCAGAAGTTTTGTGTTGTGTTAGAATAGTGAGTGAATCATCAGAAGTTCTGTATTGTGCTGAGCCAGTGGGTGAACATCAAAAGTTCAGTGTATGTTAATAGTGAGAAAAATCATAGAAGTTTTGTGTTTTAAAATAGTGAAGAAAACTCAGAAGTTCTGCGTGCTTAAACAGTGAGAAAATCTTAGAAGTTCCATGTGTTAATATGGTGAGTTAAAAACAGAAGTTTTGTGTTACATTTCAACTCTTAATTCGTATAACAATTTATTCAGTTCTTGTTAAACAGCAAATCAGAATGATAACAGCACAACAGTTCCTAGAAGTTCTAATCCTGATTCTGAGCCTAGCCTTAATCAAGAAGTTCTGATCCATAGTGTTTCTGTTCATGCAATGATATGTACAACATTAATACTATGATATTTACATGTTAATGGCGTTCAGAATGAAAAAAAAACAAGCAAAGTCAGAAAGACTTACCTTGAACCTGTAGCGTGCTTGGAGCTTTGAGTGGCTTCCTTTGGATGTTCTGAGTCAGCAAGAGTAATGGGAGAGGAAACTTCAAGCTCTTTGATTCTAAAGGAAGAACAAAGGTTTGTTTTTGTGTATGAGAAATCTGGATTTTTATGAAGGTTTCACAACTTCATTTTCTCTCTTTTGGCCAATCTCTCTCCTCAAAAACCAGCCTCCAGCCTCTAGCCCCTTGAACGTGTGATGGAGCCAAGTATTTACAGATGAATTTGTTGTAATTTTGGGGGGGAAAACAAATGGGATTTGAACCTGTTTTGGCATCCTGTTCCTTTGCTTTTTCATCACAGTTTTCATATGCTAGTTTGGTGTAATTATGGGATGCATGCGTAGGCTGAGCTAGTTGTTGATCATAGGTCTGCAGCAGGTTGTATAAACAAGGTTTTGGGATTTGGTCAAGTTCTGACCAAAGCGTTTAATATATCCTTCATGTGCTGAGCTGATGCCTTTTTCTGGGAGCAAGCATGGTGATTGTCAGCAGGAATCAAGGAAAAGCAAAAGGCAAAGCATGGGCTTAGTATCAAAGTTGCTATCCCAAGACAGTAGAGGTATACGTGGTGGAAATCATTTGGATAAAGACTCAGAAGGTGGTTGTGAGTATTAAATGGGCATTAAATGATGATGAGACTTATCACAACCAGAAATCCTGCAACGTGAGATTCTACACCATGGCTCAGCCCTGGATCAGAAGTTCAGAGCTTGCGTAGCATCCAATCTTCTGATCCTCTTATCTTCTGGCTCCAGCATGTTCTGAAGGAGCTTTCATACTTTCCAGTAAGCTTGCAACATGCTTTGTCATTCTCTTTTATTTACCCTTGCAAGCTCTGATTGAACCTTTATGAAAGCTTTCCCAGAAGTTCTGACCAAACTATGTCTAGGGAATATCCAGAATTTGCTGAGTGTGAACACTGGCCCAGAAGTTCTGAAATTGTCATATTTTATTAAACACTTAGAAAAATTTCTAAGTATTTAGAAATTTGACTTTTCCAAAGTAAATTTGACTTTTGAATTTCTTGATGAAACAAACTTCATATTCCAACATGTCTTGATGAAATATGATTTTTGAGATTTGATTTTGATCCAAAAGTCAAAGTTGACTTCTCAGTGTGCAAATGATCATTTTTCCCTTGTGGAGGATTTTCTTGAAAAAATTGATAATTCAAGGCTTGGAATTGGATGGAAGCAAACTTGAGGATCCGGGATGATTCCTTGAGAAATGAGAGGGAAAATTTTGGGGTACAACACTACACTACTACAATATTTAGGGGATGGGGGTACATATTTATGAATGGGGATTGCAAGGAATTTAAGTCCTAAATTAATATTACAACCATATTGAAATGTACAACATAAGAAATAAATGGACTTGTTTAGAAAATGTTTTTATCTTAAGGAATTAAAAAGGAAATAAGTTAAAAGGAAAATGTTTTTATGTCTTTTTATGTTAATATTAAAAAAAAGTTAATATTAAAATGATGAAAAGGAAAATAATGCAAAATAGAAACAGCGTGTTGCTGCAAGAAGAACAACTAGGATCAAAAGTTTTGAATCCAAGAGCGTTGTGACTCAGCAGGAGACGTCAGTGGAATCAGAAGTTCTGGGTTGACACGCTTTAAGGTCCTGCAAGACACGTTAGAGGGAAAACAACAGAAGTTCTGGATTGCTATGTGCTAAAGTCCTACAAAAAGCGTTAGAGGGAAAACACAGAGGTTTTGGGTGGTGTTCAGCCAATGAACCAAAAGTCTGAAGTTCTGTGTTACACCAAAACAGTGAGCAAACGTCAGCAGTTCAGTGTATTTGACATGTAAGGAGAACTCAGAAGTTCTGTGTTGTGTTCGAACAATGAGTGAATCATCAGAAGTTCTGTATTATGCTGAGCCAGTGGGTGAACATCAGAAGTTCAGTGTGTGTTAACAGTGAGAAAAATCATAGAAGTTCTGTGTGTTAATACAGTGAAGAGAACTCAGAAGTTATGCGTGCTTAAACAGTGAGAAAATCCTAGAAGTTCCATGTGTTAAAATGGTGAGTGAAAAATAGAAGTTTTGTGTTACATTTCAACTATTAATCAGCACAACAATTTATTCAGTTCTTGTTAAACAGCAAATCAGAATGATAACAGCACAACAGTTCATAGAAGTTCTAATCCTGATTCTGAGCCTAGCCTTTATCAAGAAGTTATTATCCATAGTTTTTCTATTCATGCAATGATATGTACAACATTAATAATATGATATTTACATGTTAATGGCGTTCAGAATGAAAAAAAAACAAGCAAAGTCAGAAAGACTTACCTTGAACCTGTAGCGTGCTTGGAGCTTTGAGTGGTTGCCTTTAGATGTTCTGAGTCAGCAAGAGTAATGGGAGAGGAAACGTCAAGCTCTTTCATTCTAAAGGAAGAACAAATGTTTGTTTTTATGTATGAGAAATCTGGATTTTTATAAAGTTTTCACAATTTCCTTTTCTCTCTTTTGGCCAATCTCTCTCCTCAAAAACCAGCCTCCAGCCTCTAGCCCCTTGAACGTGTAATGGAGCCAAGTATTTATAGATGAATTTGTTGTGATTTTGGGGGGGGGGACAAATGGGATTTGAACCTGTTTTGGCATCATGTTCCTTTGCTTTTTCATCATAGTTTTCGTATGATAGTTTGGTGTAATTATGGGATGCAGACGTAGGCTGAGCTAGCTGTTGGTCATAGGTCTGCAGCAGGTTGTATAAACAAGGCTTTGGGATTTGGTCAAGTTTTGACCAAAGTGTTGAATATAGCCTTCATGTGCTGAGGTGATGCCTTGTTCTAGGAGCAAGCATGGTGATTGTCAGCAGGAATCAAGGAAAAGCAAAAAGCAAAGCATGAGCTTAGTATCAAAGTTACTATCCCAAGACAATAGATGTATACATGGTGGAAATCCTTTGGATAAAGACTCAAAAGGTGGTTGTGAGCATTAAATGGGTATTAAATGATTATGAGACTTATCACAACCAGAAATCCTGCAACATTAGATTCTACACCATGGCTCAGCCCTGGATCAAAAGTTCTGGGCTTGTGTAGCATCCAATCTTCTGATCCTCTTATCTTCTGGCTCCAGCATGTTCTGAAGAAGCTTTCAGACTTTCCAGTAAGCTTGCAGCATGCTTTGTCATCCTCTTTGATTTACCCTTGTAAGCTCTGACTGAACCTTTATGAAAGCTTGCCCAGAAGTTCTAACCAAACTCTGTCTTGGGAATATCCAAAATTTGATGAGTGTGAACACTGGCCCAGAAGTTCTGAAATTGTCATATTTCTTTAAACACTTAGAAAATTTTCTAAGTATTTAGAAATTTGACTTTTCCAAAGTAAATTTGACTTTTGAATTTCTTGATGAAACAAAATTCATATTCCAACATGTCTTGATGAAATATGATTTTTGAGATTTGATTTTGATCCAAAAGTCAAAGTTGACTTCTCAGTGTGCAAATGACCATTTTGCCCTTGTGGAGGATTTTCTTGAAAAAATTGATGATTCAAGGCTTGGAATTGGATGGAAGTGTAGCGGTAGAAATGTTCAAGACTAAGCCATTGGATTGACTAGACTTTATACAAATCAAAATAAAAATCGCCACCGCGCTTTATTGTTTCCAAAGGAATGGGATAAGAGCGAATAACCCAAAAAGAGGGGGAAAGATTCAAGGTAAGGGGGTTAGTTATGCAAAGGAAAGGTAATAGCACCCTAAACATCTACGGTACTCCACAGGAACCTCTTTGTAAAATCTGTATATTTTGGCTATAAAAATGTGTTGTATATAAAATGGATGGTGGAGGTGAGAAAAGAAATATATTTTTTATGATTTTTACACCCTCTGCAATTGCGAACCTTTAGTGCCTACGTACCACCTTTCGTGCAATAGGGGATCAGAGTACACGTAGTTCATCTTTTAAAAATTTGAAACTCAAGTGTGTTGATTGATTTTAAGAGATAAGACATCATCGTCATTGTCCGTGTGGAAAACCTACTTACTACCCACAATCATGAGAAAGGAGAATTTATATCATCTCAAAGTGGAGTATATGGCTTGGATTTCAAAATCAACAATGCCTCACTCAACACTCAAGTGGAAAATATCTCTCTTCACTACATATTGTAGTAGTATAGTTGTTTGCATCACTATAAGGATTGACAAGAGTCCAACCTTTTTAAGTTTTGTTTTAAAAGTAAAAAGCCAAAGTGGCAAAATTGTTTGAAATGAGATTGATTGACTTTTAGTCTTCTCACAAAAAATGTCAAAATATTATTAAATTGATTGGATTTTATTTATGAAAATGTTTTGAAAATGCATGGACCTAAGTCCAAGTTTATTATGAAAATGGTTCAAGTTTCAAAACAAGAAGAGTTTTCAAAAAAGGGGAGAAGATTTTTGAAATTAAAGAAGATGGGAGGAGAAGAAGAGACTATCCTAAAGCATAAGGTAAAAGCTAAGGAGAAGAATCATCTAACCAACAAGAAGTCAATACTTGACATTATGAGTCAATATAGAATTCCCATTCTTCGGGTCGAAACCAAGCAAGCAAAGATACTAGACCTCTTGAGAAGACCAAACTTCAAGTGTATTAAGCCTTCATAAAAATTGGGCAGAGTAACGGCTGTATACGGGTGAATTCCATATTACAAACAAATTATGTAATCACAATAACCTGCACACAAAACAAACAAACAACCCAATGTCTTGAGGTAAACCTCAAGAACTCCAGACAAAATAATCAATTAAGGTCACAAGGTCTCCAACATAGGCCAAGGTCTCTAATTCTAAGTCCAAGAAGTCCAATACTCCATAATGCAAAGGATAGTAACCAAATAGTCCGAGTATCATTAAAGTTTTTTATGGTTCATGTTGATTATTAAGTGTCTTCAAAAGGAAAAGAAAATCTCAAGTGAGCAAAATAAAAATGACATAAAAGTAAATGCTCAAGTGAGCAAAGATGAAAATAGCATGAAATGTGAAATGCTAAAAGTAAATGGTACATAAAGCATAAAAATAAAAGCATAAAGTAAAGTCAATTGTTAGAACTTAGTGGTTAGTTGGATGACCATCTTGAAACTTGCATTTGGAACTCATTAGAGGATTGGTAGAACCAAAGCCTCCACACAACAAGTTGCATTTGCTTTTTGTCAAGTATATCATCCATTTTGGAATTCTCACAAGTGCCATTTAATGATCAACGATGTTTAAGTGATCCGCGTTGACCAAAGGTGTTGTAGATCCATTAGAGGATTGGTAGAACCAAAGCCTCCACACAATGAATCTCAAGATTATTGGATCAAAGAGATCAAATTAACATACTTGGGCTTGCAATCATAAGTTTGGGCCACGAATTATCATTTATCCGAATCGGGACAAAATTTAGCGCTATGTTAAGCAATCGTAAGTGGACTTATGTAGAAGTCACACCTATTTTGAGGCCGGTCAATAGCAATCTATGTACTTCATGTTTGGATAAATGATATAGAGATAACCATTCCTTAACATGTAGCACAATTAAAAAAGAAAGGGATAAGATGAAGAGGGAGGGGAATGATAAGCTAATTTGGATTACCACCTTAAAATTCTTTCATCTTTAAATTCAACCACTCCTCTAGATGGATTAAAGCACTAAATACATCATTAATCCAAATCACCAAAAATGAATTAAATAATTCACTCTTTAGTAGATTTGAATTGATGAACATTTATCCAACTTCATCTACATTACAAAGTCCATTGAGTTTAAAGAGAAATTGGACATTTAAAATTGCAATCCAAACCAACAATCAAAAGGAGCGAGTAGAAAAAGCATTTTGGATCAAAGCGGCCCCAAAACAAGGAAAAAATGCATTATGTCCCTGTGTAAATCGATTGCACTACTGTGTAAATCGATTTACACAGTACAATTTTCAAAAATTTGCGCGAAATTGCTTCTGTGCAATCGATTGCACTGTTACTACAATCGATTGCACGCTGTTACAGACAGCAAAACAGCATTTTAAAAGGTCAAATTCTTGTTCAAACTTTCCATGAAATACCTTATGATCATGGATCCAATTGAGCACGAAAATTCCATCAAATTATGAGAAAATAACACCGTTGGAATCACAAAATAATGCTCAAAGAATCAAACCCAAAGATTAACAAGAGATCACATTATGAAAGATGAATTATCCAACTTACCAAAGGTAGATCTAGAGAATTATCAAAACAACTTCAAGAATTTGCTTCAAATCAACCACAAGAATCAATTAACCAAGCTTGGATGTAGAGAATTGATGGAGAAAAAGTGTTTGGATGAAGGTTTAGCTCAAAGATTAGTAAGCTTCAATGCAAAGCTTACTAACTTTTTGAAAATGGAGCTTTGAGTGAATTTGGTAGATGAAGAGAATTGAGAGATTTTTTAGCAAGGTGGATTTGGCTATCAAAAGCTTAAAATTTGAATGAAATAAGGGCTCTATTTATAGAGTTTTAGGATTGGGATTAGTGGTAATTTGGTAATTGATTCTTGGAGCCAAAATTTGAATTAATGATAACTCTTTCAAAAATTAGAGCCAAAATTTGAATTAATGATAATTCTTCTTAAAAATGAAAGATTGGCACTAAAATTTGAATTAATGATACATCTTTCAAAAATGAAGAAAAATTGGAGCCAAAATTTGACAAGTTTAAAATTGCTGATTTTTTTAAAATTTTCACGTTGTGCAATCGATTGCACTATAGTGCAAATCGATTTGCACAGTGTATTTTTTTCAAAAATGGCGCAAAATGCACTATGTGCAATCGATTGCACTCTAAGAGCAATCGATTGCATTAGTGAAAAAATGAATTTTTGTTAATTTTTCCTTTGCAATTAGAGATTTTAGGAAAATAATACCATAAATCCTTATTTGTCAGATGCTTCGACTTGGTACCTACAAAACAAAAATATACAAAGACAAAGATAAATATTATTTTGTATTTTTATTAGAAGTTAGTCAACAACACATATACAAAATACACAACTAAGGTGCTTGGAAATTCCTCAAGAGAAAACTTAAAGATAGGAGATAGAAAAAGAGGAAGAACCAACCCTAATATGATCTTGTTATGATCGAGTTGATATGATATGATAGAGGAATCTTAGGGGCAAAAATTGGGGTACAACAGCTGCCCTTATATAAGTGTCTTCTATCCTGAGATACGAAGGTTAAAAATCTTCATGTCGACACGATTGAAGATACTTAAATATAAAACAAGCCCTATTTTTGGCCCTAAGATGCCATAGAAATGCTTATGCATATGAATGCATATGAACAGAACCAAAGAGACGCAAAGTAACATTGGGGATGCAACAAAAATGGAGAAACAAAGGAGCAACGCCACTGGGAAAATAAATCACTGGTGAACCACAAGAACAGAATCAGAGAGGAAGATAACAAGCATCGACGTTCACTACCGATGTCTACCAATATTCACTGAGGGTAGAAAGAGAAAATAGCATATCATATCATCGCCGTTCACTGACGATGAACTATCAACATTCACTAAAGATAGAAAAAAGACAACAAACACCGACGTTCACTGCCGATGTACTACCAACGTTGACTGAAGGTAGAAAGAGAGAATATATCATACCACCGCCATTCACTGACGATGAACTATCAACATTCACTGAAGATAGCAAAAAGATAACAAATACCAACGTTCACTGCCGATGTACTACCAACGTTCACTGAAGGTAGAAAGAGAAAAATATATCATATCACCGCCGTTCACTGACGATGAACTATCAACATTCACTGAAGATAGAAAAAAGATAACAAACACTGACGTTCACTGCCGATGTACTACCAACGTTCACTGAAGGTAGAAATAGAAAATATCATGTTTTCCCCAAAATTCTGGTGTTTCATCTAGAACGGGTCTCAACTTCTTCCTTAACCAAGGAAATCTGCCTGGAAAGGATCAAACATAAGCTGTCTCAAATAAAGAGACTTGTTACACATTGTCAAAGGGGGATTTGCAAAGAGAAATGATTTTCTGGGGGATAGAAATATGACTTCACAGGGAAGTGCCACGATATTCCTGCTTAGGAGATAAAGTCTTCTCGTGCAAAATAAATGCACAAACCAAAACTCGAAGTTTTCAGAAATCCAAAGTGTGATCGGTGGAAATAGAACTGACTGTTTTGAAATGCTGGTTCGCGAAATGTCACAGTAAGCAAGAGTCGCCACCGTCTTTTATTTTCTCCAACAAGGAAAGGACAAAAGCACAGCAAAATTCCTTTTCGAGATGTTTCTCGGTTCGGGAGGTAGATTATAGAAAGGGAAGGTGTTAGCACCCTTTCTATCCGTGGTTATCCACGGGCTCTTAGGTACTTGCTCACTATGTTTTCAAAAATGTTTGCTTTTCTTGTGTTTGTGGGTTTTGAAAAAGTTTGTTTGAAAACTTCGTTTTGACTCTTGTATCAGTCCTCAAGAGTGTATGAAGTGTTTGTTTGAAAACTTTTGTCAGAAAAGTGTAGGTGCGAAAAGTATTTTTGTTTTGAAAGAGCAAGTATCTAAGAACCTCTACCTACTCAAAAGAAATTAAGCTGTGTAAATGTCCTTTAGACAGTACTATCCCACTATTGAGAAGTAGGTAGCACCGTCGTTGGAGTTATTCGGGTCAATTCGATTATAGGGACATGTGTGGTCACCAAAGCAATAGTAGGACGCTTTAGCGATAACCCTAATGTCCTAGATCCTTTTTTATCCGATGCAACCGTTTCGAGGCAACTTGGATCTTTAGACAAGAGGGCAACCTCTAAAACACCCTATACTCAATGACCATGTCGAGGCAACCAAGTGAGGCGTACCCTAGGAGTGGCATGTGCGAGTGTGTCAGGATTCAGTTAATATTATCTTTGCACATATTATGGTGAGCTACATTTTGATTTTTATTTTGAGAACAAGTCTTATCATGCATAGCAGTTAATAGTTGTGCGAAAAGTAAATTGCGGAAAGTAAATCTACGCTATTACAAGGCGTCGGGTATTTACATCGCCAAAAGCAACCCTTGAAAAGTAAATGCGAGAAAATTAAAGAAAGAGATAAAAAGAGTCCTAATTACGCTATTATATTCTCGGAGCAAATACATAAATATGATCAAAAATAATATGCGCGAAATAAGAATTGAATCGGAGAAGTCCTTAGGGTTTTGACCCTTTTTGAGAAAAGAATGAATTTTGGTCCTTTTTGTATTTAATTAAATTAAACCTAAAACTAATTAATTAATTAATTAAAAGAAAAAAGTATTTTTTAGTTTTTTATGTTTTTAATGAAATAAAAGAAAAGAAATTAAAATTGTCAAGAAAAACCCTAATTCTAATTTATTTTATTTGTTGTGAAAATAATTAAAGTTAACCTAATTAAAACAACTAAATTAATTAATTACATTTATTTACAAAAATAATAAATTAAAGGTGAAATTAATAATAATAAAAATAATAAAAATAATGTACATTTTTTAGTTTTCTGATTTTATTATAAAAATAATTAATTTGTGAGTTAATTAAATAATAATAATACTTAATAAAATAGTTAAATAAATAAATAGAAAATATAAAAGATAAAAAGAAACCAGGGGGGTGCTGGCCCATTATGGAGGTATGTTCTGAAATTTCTGGCCCATTAACACACAAGCCTTTTTGACTTTCTGGATTCTCCATGGTGCATTGACCTGGGAGCGTGGTGTTCCTTCTCTCGTGGCCATTAGATCTGTGTCCATAGCCACATGGCGCTTGGGATGTGAGAGCGTATGGTGGGCATCTTTTTGGAAAGCTGCATATGAACCTGTAAAGAAAAATAATAGAAATGTTTTGGGGGACCTGGGATTCGAACCCAGGTCCCAATGATCACCAGCCAGCGCATCATCCACCAAGCCATTTGCACGCGTTTGATAATATCATAACAAGTGAGTATAATATATGCAAACAAATTAATGGACTGAAATTATAAAAAAACGCGCGCCCTTTTGAACTGTCCAATGACACGCTGACACATCTTTGTCTTCTTCGCTGCACCTGTAAAAAACATGTTAGATAACGGGGTTTTTAACCCCCACAACCTGTAATGACGAAAAATAGCGATTAGCTCTAGGATTTACATAAATGTTTCGCGAGGGTGGCTTTGGATTCGTCTGAGTCTCCTGAATTCAATCATGGGTCTCACAAGGCCTAATTTTTCCTGTACTGTAAAGCCCCAATTTTAGAGTTCAAGAACCCTAGAATTCGTCAATGGCATTTTAGGATTCTGTGCATTACAACTCAATTAAACTATGCCAATAGCTTCAGGTGGTCTCTAGCAACACAAAACAAACACAAAATCATGTTAATGATGCATGAAATAAGCAATTCGATTCTGGAAAAAAAACGCAAACCGTTAAACTGTTCTTGATGATTTCTTGAGCTTTAACGTTTGGTTTTAATTGCTACACGTCCCTCACACTTCCAGCAATGTGTTTGAATCAACAAAAGCCTTTGAATCGTGCTAGAATATGGAAATCAGTTTTCAAGTTTCCTTTGGAAATTTCAATATGGCTATGGCTTTGTTTGCAGTGCTTTCACGTATGCATGAATAGGGTTCACTTGTGTATTTATAGAGGAAGAGAATTAGGTCAAAATCTTGCAAAGAAATCCATGGAATGATGGTTTGAATATTTGATTGAAAATCAAATATTTTTGAATCTTTTTTATTGGAAAAACTTGCTAAATTTGGAGATTTTGATATCCTTGATTGGTACACGAAATTGCCATCATGATTAGGTCATTCTTGCTTCACAAAAAGATTGAAAAATCAAATCTTTGTATTTCCTACAATTTAAATTAATTAAATGAATTAATATTGATTAAAAATCCAATTAATTAATAAAAAATAAGAAAATAATTCAATTAGGCTGGATGGGTCGTGCATAGGCCTTGGATAAAGTTTCAAGAAGAAATTTGAGGCCCATTAGCAAAAATGAGGTGTTTTGAGCAAAGTTGACTTTTGCAAATTCACAAAAATTTCCCAACTTCTCCAATGCATATCTTGCTCAATTTTGATCATATGAACGTGTTCTTGGACATTTTGGAAAGGTCTTGAAGTCCTCTAACCAATTCCTTTGGTCCCATTGCATTTGGATTTACCAATCTCAAGTTATGGTCTTTGACTTAAAGTGCATTTTTGTTGACTTTTGAAATTGACCTATAATGTAGAAATTGATAACTTTTTATGAGAGCATTTCTTGGACTTTGAGTGTGAAGATGGATTGTAGGAAATGTCATCCCCTTCAAAATGAGCATTGGATGGGATTTTTCTGATGAACCATGAAAATGTTATGCCCTGGTCAAGATACAGTTGACTTTTCTACTATCCAAAAATAGTAACTTTTGCATCTTGATGATTTTTGAGCTATCCTTGTGGAATCATGATCAAGACTTGATCAAATGATAATTGTGGACTCAAAATAAGATTTTGACCAAAAATTCTGACTTTTGATTGCAAAATGACCATTTTGCCCTTGCAGTTGACTGGAGGTCAAATGGAGCTTTTGACTGTGCAAATTGGCACTGTGAGTCTTGCAACTTGGCATGTAGATGCTTGAGAATGTGTATAGGCATATAAGACTTGATTGAGCCATTGAAAACTCCAAATTCCTTGAAAGAACCAAAACCCTAATTTTGACTGGCTTAGGAGGCCTTTGGACTGTGCAACCCTTGAGAAATCTTGAACCATCTGAAGATGATTCTTGAAAAACCTTGAAGAATATGGGAGGGAAAATTTTGGGGTACAACAGTTGCCCCTGTTCAATCTTCTTAAACCGGAGGATGTAGATTGGCTTGCGTGCCTTTCGTGATCCGTAGGTGGAAGATGATTGAACACTAGAGTGCCCAGAAATTTGCACTCGCATGGTGTAGTATCAGCAACGTGGTGTCGGGAATGGGCTTACAGATGCCATTTGGAGATATGATGGATAGGAGGATGGGCTTATAGATGCCATCTGGAAATGTGACAGAATCTTGTCGGGGATGGGCTTATAGATGCCATCTGGAGATTGTTGGTAGGTAGTTTTGTCTTCGTTGACAGGTTGTCTTTATTGACGGGTGCATCAGAAACCTGAGTGACAGAATGACATTTGAATCTGGATCGTATCTGGACTTTATTTGGAAGAGTGACAGAATGACATCCGAATCTGGATCGTATCTGGACTGTATTTGAAATTGAGATCTGTATGAGTAGCAGAATGATTTCCGTGTCTGGAACGTATCTGAACTGTATTTGAGATCTGGATAAATGACAAAATGACTTCTGTGTCTGGAGTATATCTGCACTTGAAGTTGATAATTGAATCTGAATGAGAACTAGAATGGCTTCCGTGTCTGGAGCATATCTAGTCTATATCTGATTGCTGACGTCTGAACGAGTAGTAGAATGACCGCCGTGTCTAGGGTATATTCATACTGTATCTGAATGAGTGACAGAATGACATCCGAATCTGGATCGTATCTGGACTGTCTCCTTAATGAATATGGAATAAGTATCAGAATGTCGCCATATCTGGGTCACATTTGAATTGTCTCTGGAAGGAATCTGGATAAGCAATAGAATAGCATCCGGGTCTGGAGCATCTCTAAGTTGTCTCTGAAAGGAAATCTGGATAAGCAATAGAATAGCATCCGGGTCTGGAGCATCTCTAAGCTGTCTCTGAAAGCTTGAATCTGAATAAGCAATAGGATAGCATCCGGATCTGGAGCATCTCTAAGCTGTCTCTGAAAGGAAATCTGGAATAAGTATCGGAATGTCGCCAAATATGGGACACATCTGAACTATCTCTAGAAGGAATCTGGAATAAGTATCGGAATGTCGCCAAATCTGGGTCACATCTGAACTATCTCTAGAAGGAAATCTGGAATAAGCAATAGAATAGCATCCGTGGTTGGAGCATCTCTAAGCTGTCTCTGAAGGAAATCTGGAATAAGTATCAGAATGTCGCCATGCCTGGGTCGCATCTGAACTATCTCTAGAAGGAATCTGGAATAAGTATCGGAATGTCGCCAAATCTGGGTCACATCTGAACTATCTCTAGAAGGAATCTGGAATAAGTATCGAAATGTCGCCAAATCTGGGTCACATCTGAACTATCTCTAGAAGGAAATCTGGAATAAGTATCAGAATGTCGCCATGCTTGGGTCACATCTGAACTATCTCTAGAAGGAGTCTGGAATAAGTATCGGAATGTCACCAAATCTGGGTCACATCTGAACCATCTCTAGAAGGAATCTGGAATAAGTATCAGAATGTCGCCATATCTGGATCATATCTGAACTATCTCTAGAAGGAAATCTGGAATAAGCATCGGAATGTCGCCAAATCTGGGTCACATCTGAACTATCTCTAGAAGGAATCTGGAATAAGTATCGGAATGTCGCCAAATCTGGGTCACATCTGAACTATCTCTTGCTCAATGGAGTAAACCGTTGAGGTTATAGCACTGGTCAGATCTTCGACCAAGCTGAGAACTTAACTGCATCTTTCCTGAAAGGTAAAGGTCAGTCATGTGCAATGCATGAGATGGATCGAGCAATGATGTTCTCAATATAAATGAGATCGTGTGATATGATGCGTATATGCATGTATCATGATGTATGAAAATGTGATGTTTTAGCTGGGGAAATAAATCTCGGAGCTGCTGGAGAATGATGTTGAATTCTTCGTTTCCGCTGGGGATGATGACGAAGATGATTGTGTGAATAAACATGTAGGAGAAGATGACTCCGTTGGGGGATAAACCTGGTGAAGAGATTACTCTGCGGGGAATTCCTCTGTGGGAAGAGATGCTTCGCTGAGATTTTAACGATAACTCCGCTGGGAATTCCGTTGATAAGCTCTGTTGGGGATAGAAGATGAACTCCGCTGGGGATAGAAAGAACTTCACTGAGAATGATCTTTCTGTTGCAACTTGTTGAGGATAACCCAGTTAGACTCTGGTGGGGATAACCTTCGGAATATGGCTGGGGAGAGATTTTTGTACTCTGCAGGGGACAAGTTTCTAGAATCTACTGGGGAGATGATTCAACTCTCCTGGGGAAACTTTTGAGACCGCATTGAGGGAGGGTTCCACTGAGGGTATCTTGTATTCCGCCGGGGAACAATCTTATATTTCTGTCGAGGAATATTAAGAACGCCGGGGATGCTTGCTGAGGAATATCTGTATACTCCGCTGGGGAATATTAAGATCTTCTGGGGATACTCAACTTTTCCAGGACTGATGGTAGACCAACTTTGCTTGGGGGAGAGTATTGCTGACTTGCTAGGGATACTGTGCCCTTTTTAGAACTGATGGGAGGCCAACTCTGCTTGCTGAGAGTATTGCTGAATCTTGTCTTACTCTACGGGGAGTGAAGGTATCTTGGTTAATTCTTCAGCTGAACCTACCTTGTACCTTGGTTGACAGAGCAGTTTGTACAGTTCGAACAACTCTTATTACCCCAGCTTCTGTGGGAGAAGGTATCTGTGGAGGTTCTGATAACTGCCGATTTGACAAATCTTCTTCTGGTAGGCAGGTGACGAGGTGACGGGACATAGTCGTACGCTTTGATCACTAATTTTTGCCTGGACCGCCCTTTCGGGTTTTCAGTCCATCGGGATACCCATTTTTGCCCAAGCCGCCTTTTCAGGTTTTCGACTTGCCGGGTGTACAGATTTTTCATTTTCATCCCTTATTTTTGCCCGAACCCTTTTGGTTCGCCGGGAAGCCCTTATTTTTGCCTAGGTCAGTCGATCTAGCGGGTCTTTGATTATGTGTAGTATTTTTTCGACTATGTCCATGTTCTCAGAGTGCGGGGGTTGGCACTGTCAGTAGTGTTGTGTTGTCATACTACCAGAAGATGTCTGATCATGCAAGATTCGTTGCTGGAATTCATGTCCAATGCCCCAAGTGATTCAGATGGAGATCTGCCCCTGGCTATCTGACATTTTGAGAGATTCCTTGAATCTTGACTTGACTGCCCCAGATGATGGACAATGATCATGCCGTGCCCCTGGATTGGAAGTGTTTTTCCACTTGAGGTGATCCTGTTTGTTGAGAAGGTTTTTGTTCACTGGATATTCGTCGTGCGAATTTCTCTGCTGTTGAACAAATAGTCATATGCAAACAATATTATTTCAAGAATGCAAAGCTTATGTCTGTTTTAAAGTTTTTTTGAAAATGCAATTTTCAATAAAACAAGTGAACTTTTGCAAAATGTGATGTCAACTCAGGATTTTACAGCGAGCCCTACAGGAGTTAGGATACCTTTTGTAACAGTATGCTTTCGAACTAACCCATGCTTCAGCTAGGACTTTTAAGGGTTATAACGTGGCCTGGTTCACGGTTTTAAGAAACAAAGGATAAAGGCTCAAATTTTATTTGTACCCACCCGTTCTTCGTGATGTCCTTCGATCCTAAACTCAGTTGATCGTGCATTAGATCTTGTTTGAGTCTTGGCTCTGATACTCCGGTGATGGTTCGAATATTGATAGTTTATTTTGAATAGGCAGTCATTTCTTTTTGTTGAGGGTTTGTAGGACCTCTTTCTTTTTGATTTTATTATCCCTGTTTTTTTCCTGAACTGTTTCTTTTGTGATTACAGTCAGCGGGATGCCCCAGTTTTTTTAAGTCTCCTTCATATGTTTTGACTTAATGGGCTTTTGTTTTTGATAGATAATGACTGTTTGTCCTTACAATTATAGGGAACCATCATTGTCTTTTGTTTTTGGAAGGACTCCTTTGATGCCATTCATTGTGCACCTGGATCAACTGAGAAAACTACCCTGCCTCAGGTTATGATTAAGGGTTTTAATTTTTTTGTGAAAAGAAAAACTCCAACTTCTTTGGCTCAAAGGGGTTGACTAGGGATTATCTTTCTTATAACTCCACTGTTTAGGATTTGAAACAATGCATGTACTTCATCAGCGGGGTCTATTCAAAAGCATACTGTAAAGATCGTGGTATCATTTTCGTCATCCCCCCTCAAAAGGCTTAGAATTTTTTAATCGAGAGTTTGAACATCACAAAAAGGAAATATGAAGCAATTTTAAGCATAGTGAAAACAATTAATTCAAAACAGACACGTGTAATGAATTAATGAAATAAAAGAGTTTGACATGATAATTGTTTGAATAAGCAAAGAAAAATTACAACTTGAAAATTCAAATGAACAAAGACATTCTTAATGATTTGGTGTAGGAGCAGTGATTATGTTGGGAGTCTCTGGAGGGTCAAACTGGATTTCTTTGGCATCAATCATGTCTTGAACCTTATTCTTCAGGGCCCAACAGTTGTTTGTGTCGTGTCCCGGACTGTCAGAGTGGTATGCACACCTTTCATTGGGATGATAGGTAGGAGCGGAAGTGTTTGGATTCCGGAGAGGAGCCCTTAATGTAATCAACCCTGCCTTCAACATTTTCTGTAGCGCTTAAGTCAATGACATGTTGATCTTAGTGAATTATCTTTTAGGTGCGACCTCCTTACGTTGATGCCCTTGTCCTTGTTGAGCAGGCGTAGGATTAGAGATCTGGGTTGCCCCTACATGTTGATCATGACGACTCTTTTTACCATGTACATCATTGGACTCTTTCTTCCCATTGTAGGGCTTTTTCTGAGCATCGGAAGGTGTAGCCTCTTGAATCTTCCCACTTTTGACGCCAGCTTCAATTCTTTCCCCAGTCAAGATAAGGTCTGTAAACCCGACTGAAGAATTCCCAATCAAATGGTTGAAGAATGGACCAGACAGGGTCCCCAAGAACATATCCACGAGTTCACGGTCAGTTAGAGGTGGTTGCACCCTTCTAGCCAGGTCTCTCCACTTTTGAGCATATTCCTTAAATCCTTCACCCGTCCCTAGTGACATACCCTGGAGTTGGGTACGCGTAGGAGCGAGGTCGGAATTATACTGATACTGCTTATAGAACACAGTAGCCAAATCTTCCCAGTTGCGGATACTGGCCCCATCCAGCTGATAGAACCATTTGAGTTGAGTCCCTGAAAGACTATCCTGAAAGAAATGGATCCACAAATTCTTGTCAGTAGTGTAAGGTTGGATCTTCCTTACATACGACCAGAGGTGCAGCTTTGGGCAGGAGGTTCCGTCATATTTGGCAAAGGCAGGTGCCTTGAACTTATGGGGAATTACCACCCCAGAGGATAAGCCTAGGTCTCCAAAGTCAAGTCCGGACACATTTTGTATCTCCATGGCGCTTAAGCGGTCCTCTAGCTGTTTGTACCTGTCCTCAGTAGGAGGGTACTATTCATCATTATAATCCATCTCGTTGTCGAGACCACTGGACTAGGAACCCTTCTCTCTTGGGGACTGTCTTTGCCTACAGATGAGGTAGTCAGCTCAGCCTCATTCTGTAATCCATTCCCAAATCTGCATCCAGTGTTGAACAAGACGGTCCTCTTCTTCTTCTTCTTCCTCTCCTTCAGAATCGGAGTCTTCAAATCCTGTTGACCCTGGGCTAGGCTCATAACCAACTCTTGGAACTGGGCATTCTGGGCCTGGAGGGCCTTGATAGCTTGTTCAGCGGAAGGTTCAGAAGACATGATGATTGCTGAAATAAACAGCGAAGAAGATAAGTGACCTGTAAAAGGGTACCTGTAATGCATATGATATGTATGATATGCATTCAATGTTTTCAAGGATCTCATGGGGTAAACAAAGAAACTTGTTAGAATTTGAATCTGGTAGTTTGGTTGAAGGAACTTCATGTTGTTGAGAGTCCTTCTTCAAGAGTCAAGCTCACCATATCGAGTGGGTCATAGCCCCTGACTCAAGTTGTCATGCTTTGATCTCCGAACAACCTTGGCTAGAGGAAAATAAATCCTCTTTGCCCCTTGCTAGACAGTTGGTTCATCATGACCTGCATCACAAACCCTTGAGATCCTTGAAATGGATTAGTCCTTATGCAGGATGTATGCAATGTTATGATGTTATGATGTTATGATGTGTATGTTATACGTGTAAGTAAGCCCTGCAATGAGTCCAAATTATTGGATAAGGACTGTAAGCAGAACCTGCAAGGAACTCATGTTGTTAGATAACAAGAATGTGCAAGTAGTTCAAGTTGGAAAGCACACAAGTCACACAAAGAGCCATTAGATTTTAGGCCAGCATGAATTTTAGGTACTACCCTCTTTCAGTTTCAGTTGGTTAAGACATGTCCTAGAAAATAGTAACCGGGTTCTAGAGGATCTCAATATCATCGACTACCCTTGATCGGTCATAACTTCAGCTTCGCAACCTTTTCTTGCGGCCGGAACCATCGCGAGAGTTTAGCCTCAATGAGTGTAGCATACTGCTACTGTTCTATGGCCAAGTTGGGTCAATTTAGGGTTCTAAGGTCGGTTGGTGCTTAATGACTCCTCAAAAGACCCATATTCTCCTCGTTCCAACACAAGGGATATCGGTACAGACCAAGGTGTCACACCAACGTAGCTACTGCTTCACCCGTGTCGGTCTACGCCGGACAGGTCCCTCACAGTTTATTGCTACCTAAAGGGTATCCCCAGATCCGGGTTAGGATCTATGAAACTCCGATGCAAGCCCACAATATTAAACCAAACAAGGCATACAATTGAAAACATGGAGTGATCTAATCCTAAGGTACACCTCACTTATAAATGTTCCCCAGCAGAGTCGCCAGTTCTGTGATCGGTGGAAATAGAACTGACTGTTTTGAAATGCTGGTTCGCAAAATGTCGCGGTAAGCAAGAGTCGCCACCGTCTTTTATTTTCTCCAACAAGGAAAGGACAAAAGCACAGCAAAATTCCTTTTCGAGATGTTTCTCGGTTCGGGAGGTAGATTATAGAAAGGGAAGGTGTTAGCACCCTTTCTATCCGTGGTTATCCACGGGCTCTTAGGTACTTGCTCACTATGTTTTCAAAAATGTTTGCTTTTCTTGTGTTTGTGGGTTTTGAAAAAGTTTGTTTGAAAACTTCGTTTTGACTCTTGTATCAGTCCTCAAGAGTGTATGAAGTGTTTGTTTGAAAACTTTTGTCAGAAAAGTGTAGGTGCGAAAAGTGTTTTTGTTTTGAAAGAGCAAGTATCTAAGAACCTCTACCTACTCAAAAGAAATTAAGCTGTGTAAATGTCCTTTAGACAGTACTATCCCACTATTGAGAAGTAGGTAGCACCGTCGTTGGAGTTATTCGGGTCAATTCGATTATAGGGACATGTGTGGTCACCAAAGCAATAGTAGGACGCTTTAGCGATAACCCTAATGTCCTAGATCCTTTTTTATCCGAGGCAATCGTTTCGAGGCAACTTGGATCTTTAGACAAGAGGGCGACCTCTAAAACACCCCATACTCAATGACCACGTCGAGGCAACCAAGTGAGGCGTACCCTAGGAGTGGCATGTGCGAGTGTGTCAGGATTCAGTCAATATTATCTTTGCATATATTATGGTGAGCTTTTTGATTTTTATTTTGAGAACAAGTCTTGTCATGCATAGCAGTTAATAGTTGTGCGGAAAGTAAATTGCAGAAAGTAAATCTACGCTATTACAAGGCGTCGGGTATTTACATCGCCAAAAGCAACCCTTGAAAAGTAAATGCGAGAAAATTAAAGAAAGCGATAAAAAGAGTCCTAATTACGCTATTATATTCTCGGAGCAAATACATAAATATGATCAAAAATAATATGCGCGAAATAAGAATTGAATCGGAGAAGTCCTTAGGGTTTTGACCCTTTTTGAGAAAAGAATGAATTTTGGTCCTTTTTGTATTTAATTAAATTAAACCTAAAACTAATTAATTAATTAATTAATTAAAAGAAAAAAGTATTTTTTAGTTTTTTATGTTTTTAATGAAATAAAAGAAAAGAAATTAAAATTGTCAAGAAAAACCCTAATTCTAATTTATTTTATTTGTTGTGAAAATAATTAAAGTTAACCTAATTAAAACAACTAAATTAATTAATTACATTTATTTACAAAAATAATAAATTAAAGGTGAAATTAATAATAATAAAAATAATGTACATTTTTTAGTTTTCTGATTTTATTATAAAAATAATTAATTTGTGAGTTAATTAAATAATAATAATACTTAATAAAATAGTTAAATAAATAAATAGAAAATATAAAAGAGAAAAGGAAACCAGGGGGGGTGCTGGCCCATTATGGAGGTTTGTTCTGGAATTTCTGGCCCATTAACACACAAGCCTTTTTGACTTTCTGGATTCTCCATGGTGCACTGACCTGGGAGTGTGGTGTTCCTTCTCTCGTGGCCATTAGATCTGTGTCCAAAGCCACATGACGCTTGGGATGTGAGAGCGTATGGTGGGCATCTTATTGGAAAGCTGCATATGAACCTGTAAAGAAAAATAATAGAAATGTTTTGGGGGACCTGGGATTCGAACCCAGGTCCAAATGATCACCAGCCAGCGCATCATCCACTAAGCCATTTGCACGCGTTTGATAATATCATAACAAGTGAGTATAATATATGCAAACAAATTAATGGACTGAAATTATAAAAAAACGCGCGCCATTTTGAACTGTCCAATGACACGCTAACACGTCTTTGTCTTCTTCGCTGCACCTGTAAAAAACATGTTAGATAGCGGGGGTTTTTAACCCCCACAACCTGTAATGACGAAAAATAGCGATTAGCTCTAGGATTTACATAAATGTTTCGCGAGGTTGGCTTTGGATTCGTCTGAGTCTCCTGAATTCAATCATGGGTCTCACAAGGCCTAATTTTTCCTGTACTGTAAAGCCCCAATTTTAGAGTTCAAGAACCCTAGAATTCGTCAATGGCATTTTAGGATTATGTGCATTACAACTCAATTAAACTATGCCAATAGCTTCAGGTGGTCTCTAGCAACACAAAACAAACAAAAAATCATGTTAATGATGCATGAAATAAGCAATTCGATTCTGGAAAAAAACGCAAACCGTTAAACTGTTCTTGATGATTTCTTGAGCTTTAACGTTTGGTTTTGATTGCTACACGTCCCTCACACTTCCAGCAATGTGTTTGAATCAACAAAAGCCTTTGAATCGTGCTAGAATATGGAAATCAGTTTTCAAGTTTCTTTTGAAAATTTCAATATGGCTATGGCTTTGTTTGCAGTGCTTTCACGTATGCATGAATAGGGTTCACTTGTGTATTTATAGAGGAAGATAATTAGGTCAAAATCTTGCAAAGAAATCCATGGAATGATGGTTTGAATATTTGATTGAAAATCAAATATTTTTGAATCTTTTTGATTGGAAAAACTTGCTAAATTTGGAGATTTTGATATCCTTGATTGGTACACGAAATTGCCAGCATGATTAGGTCATTCTTGCTTCACAAAAAGATTGAAAAATCAAATCTTTGTATTTCCTACAATTTAAATTAATTAAATGAATTGATATTGATTAAAAATCCAATTAATTAATAAAAAATAAGAAAATAATTCAATTAGGCTGGATGGGTCGTGCATAGGCCTTGGATAAAGTTTCAAGAAGAAATTTGAGGCCCATTAGCAAAAATGAGGTGTTTTGAGCAAAGTTGACTTTTGCAAATTCACAAACATTTCCCAACTTCTCCAATGCATATCTTGCTCAATTTTGATCATATGAACATGTTCTTGGACATTTTGGGAAGGTCTTGAAGTCCTCTAACCAATTCCTTTGGTCCCATGTCATTTGGATTTACCAATCTCAAGTTATGGTCTTTGACTTAAAGTGCATTTTTGTTGACTTTTGAAATTAACCTATAATGTAGAAATTGATAACTTTTTTTGAGAGCATTTCTTGGACTTGGAGTGTGAAGATGGATTGTAGGAAATGTCATCCCCTTCAAAATGAGCATTGTATGGGATTTTTCTGATGAACCATGAAAAAGTTATGCCCTAGTCAAGATACAGTTGACTTTTCTGCTGTCCAAAAATAGTAACTTTTTCATCTTGATGATTTTTGAGCTATCCTTGTGGAATCATGATCAAGACTTGATCAAAGGATGATTGTGGACTCAAAATAAGATGTTGACCAAAAATTCTGACTTTTGACTGCAAAATGACCATTTTTCCCTTGCAGTTAACTGTAGGTCAAATGGAGCTTTTGACTGTGCAAATTGGCACTGTGAGTCTTACAACTTGGCATGTAGATGCTTGAGAATGTGTATAGGCATATAATACTTGATTGAGCCATTGAAAACTCCAAATTACTTGAAAGAACCAAAACCCTAATTTTGACTGGCTTAGGAGGCCTTTGGACTGTGCAACCCTTGAGAAATCTTGAACCATTTGAAGATGATTCTTGACAAAACTTGAAGAATATGGGAGGGCAAATTTTGGGGTACAACACAAAGTACATAATATTGTCATGCAACCACAAATCCAATTCAGAAATAAACTGGAGCAAGACGGCCAATGGAGATACATCCCTTGAGGAATAAACTCAAGAGGGAAAACCAAATTCAACTAAGCAAAGAGCGCTGCAGGAAGATCAGAACACAATGTCAACGAACGATGGTTTTTAGCCATGCATGATGTATGTATGAATGTATGAGGGATATCGTGCATATGCTGGTAAAAGGATACATGATCAATACAAACAAACAAAACTGCCTTAGGTATTAACAACATTGGGCTAAACTTCAACCAGAAAGATCAATCCAAGAAAGGTGAAAGCAACTGCAGAAACCAAACCTATTGCATGTCCTAACTTCACTTAGGAGAAACATAATCCAGATGTAGCCAAATCAAACAGATATCGGGATAGAACATCCTTCTCCCGGTTTCATCGGAGGAGCAGTTTTACAAAAGCAACACGCCTACTGGAGATTGCAAGACCAGCCTCAAATAAAGCAAACTGACGCCGACACAACCAAACCTCATTGGGGGATCCAAGTCTACCTCCCTAGAGAAAAAACTGCGGATTGAAAATTTTCATCACGAACACCCATTCCAACAAGAGATGCCCTGGGATAACCTTCCCGGGAAATCAAGAAGTCAACACTAGTGCCAATATTGCAAAAAGAGCGACATCTTAGCACACCAAGGGAATAAAACCTTTCATCATATGAGGGAAGACTTCGCTGGGGAATCTGGGACGGAGGCTTCTGACCATGCAAACCCAAAATCAAAAGCGAACCAAGACTTGGATGGGGATAATGGGATCACAAACCCAATATCGTACCTTGCACCCACTGATATCGTCTTTAACTATCTGAGAAACACACAAAGATTGTGCACATAACAACAAAATGACCTGAGAAAACCTTCATGAAGGGAGTAAATCTTCTTAGAACAACTGAAGTTTGTTCATTCTTGGGAGAACCATTCTTGTTGTCATTGTTTCATCATAAATCCCAAAGTAAATTGAATTGTAAAGATCTCTTTTTTTTGAAAAGTTAATTTTGATTTTTAATCTTTTAGCTTTAACAGTTATTATCAGTAATAAATGGAGTCTTTGCAAGCTAAATAAAAATAAGAACACAAAGAATTGGGCAAAGGCTCGAATTTCATTCATAGAATGGTAGTCTGCGAATGGCAAGACTCCATGGATGATTACAAAGATTGGGAAATGGTAATATATAATGGAAAAGATACATTGAGATACAATGACAATTATTCCCCCTAACAACTTTTGAAATCCTGAGCAGCAGCTTTTGTTGAAGTATGGTAAGGATCCGAGAAGATTGTTGCTTCAACGATCGGGTCTTGTCTGACGTAGTTACTTGCCAAGAAAGTCCCTAACTTTTGCCTAAGCTGCCCTTGTGGGTTTTCAACTTAGCGGGAAATTTATTCTGTTTATGTCTCTAATTTTTTCCTAGACCGCCTGTTGTACCCCAAAATTTTCCCTCTCCTGTCTCAAGGATTCTTAGAATTACTTCAATCAAGTTTCAAGCATCAGACCACATTTTCTAAGAAGAATCATTCAAATTATCAAAAGGGGGCAAAATGAGAAAAAATGGAGTTTCTGCTGGAAAAGTCAACCAGACACTAAAAAAAGTCAAACTTTGACTTTTGGATCAAATTTGAGTCCCCAAAAATCACATTATGTCAAGACATCAAAAAAAATGAAGTTTGATCATCAAAAGTCAAGAGAATCAAAAATCCAACTTTGCAAGACTTTGAGATTTTTCTAAGTATTCTCTATACTTGGTTAATTTCATTTGCTTCATGGCATTTTACTACAACTCCAAATAATTCAAGATGATGCAAGTAATTCAAGTTATTACAAAGTGACATTTTTCAAAATTACAAATTCTAAAACTATGTCTTGATTAAAACCTTGTCACAATATTTTTGCCTTTGACATAATGTGCACAAGACCAAATTTGTGACATGCTACAAACTATGTTGTCCAAAGTTGAATAAAATGTGATATGCCATAACACCCCAAGCTTCACTACAAGAAAGCTTGTGCAATGCTGCATCCCAAGTATACATGTTGCCCAATACAGTCCAAAACTGTTCTATGCAGTCTGCCCAAACCAGCACCACAACAGCCCCAAAATTGCACCAAAATGGCAAAGGAAAATTGTGTGCAGAAAGTATCAAAGCAGTAGGCAAAAATAATTCAAAATGACTTATTTGTTTTCCCCCTTAAACCACAGTCAAGGGGTCTACAAAAGAGGACTGTCTCATAAGACAAAGAGGTTATAGGCTGGATTTTGGGGGAGAGGTAAAATTTTCTAGAGAAAAGATAGAGAGTTTTGTTGAGCAGAAAAACAATATTCTGTGAGACTTTGACTCATTTTCAAAACCAAAACTGCTCTTGTTCAAAACAGAAACCCAACTCATTTCTCCACCATACAAATTCTTCCTCAAAGACTGTCCAAACATAACCAAAAACAGTTCCTGTAGTGCTGCTCATCCCTATCCTCAAAACACCAAAAACATTACAGTACAGTCCAACTTAGTTTCAACAGTCCGGAGTAGCTTTCTGGAGATTCATTGAGATCCTCATCACATTTGGAAAAACATTCAGATTCAAAACAGACAGTGCAGTCCAGAGGTAAGTCTTCTGAACTTGATATCTCATCATACATCAATAATGATTTGTTTATTTTGAAGACAAGATGTAGCACTTTAATATCTTTTTGAACTAGCCATTTGCACCTTTTTTAGGCTTATTCAATCATTCGTTGTTCATGCTTATTCACTATATGCCATAAACTAACCTGTACAATCAGTAAAACAATGTTTAAAGCAGGAAAATGCAGCTTGCATCGACACATACCATCATGTATCGACCCATCCTAGTGAAAAAAACAGGGTATGAGTCGACACATAACACTCATACGTCGATCCATACTGAGTTCAGGTCACAGAGCAGAAGCTAGAAGGGCTTATGAGCCGATACATACGCGTTTCGCATCGACATAAGAAGGGTGCCTAAGTCGACACATCCCATTATGTTTCGACTCATACTGAGTCATTTTTGTTTTACATGAGCAGGGAAAAGCTATGTGTCGATGCATAGCAGCATGGGTCGACACATAGTGGTTCAAAATGCATTTCTTCCTATACTTTGCACTGTTTTTACATTATCTTCGTTATTGTTCGATATGGTTGTAATATTTTAGTTTCTACCTCATCCCTATTGTTAATTTGTACCCCCCATCCCTCTAAAATGATGTAATAGTTTAGATTTTATTTTCCTCGTTTTTACTTGCTTTTCATATATGGTTAGTAAAATAAGATGTATAACAAGATAAAAAACTAACAAGTAGCTCACCAAAAATCAAAGACAAATGCATGCATACTAACACACTCACACACTAACACCTCTAGGGCAATCTCACTTTGTCGCCTTTCAGAAAATAGTCATGTCCCTCGAAATTGAAACGTTTTAAGCAAAGACCCTTCGATAAAAAAGATCGTAGTCCCTCGATGGCCCTCGATGTTTCCTTCGGTAAAACGATCTAGTCCCTAAACGACATTGCTAAAATGTCTCATAAGTTGCTTTCTATGACTATACAAACGTCCCATACTCGTCCCTTCACATCCAACGATGGGACTTCTTACCAAAACAATGGTAAGATAGCCACATCTAAAGGAGAAGGAAAAGCGCATTTAAGACCTTTTGAGTAGGTAGCTTCGCTCTTAGTTACTCGCTTGCTCGCAACTACAAAAAACACTCTTACACATCAACACTGTTATTTCAAAACATTTCCAAAAGATAAAACGTTTTGTATATGTTCTTATAGAGACGAGAACCATTGCAAAGATATTTTCAAAATACTTTCAAAGCCCACATCACAAAGCACATTCAAACGAAAGCAAGTTGATCTAGCGAGTAACTAAGAGCCCATGGAAAACCATGGATGAAAAGGGTGCTAATACCTTCCCTTTTCATAATCTACCCCTCGAACTCAAGAAAACATCTCTAAAGGTATTTCTTGTGCTTTTTCACCTTTCCTTTTTTGGATAAAAGAAAAGTCAGTGGCGACTCTTGCTAAACCGCAACATTTGCAAACACAAACGCAAAACCTCAAGTCAGTTCTCCCACCGTATCACAGAACTGGAGACTCTGCTGGGGAGATAGATAAAAAAAGTGGGGTTACCTTAGGGTTAGATCACCTTTACTCGCTTTCATTATTTGATTTGTGTGCTTTATATTTAGTTCTTCGTATTGGGCTTGCTTTGATCCTCCACCCGGATCTGGGACACCTTTTTAGGTAAATAGAAATAGATTGTGGAGACTGTACGGCATAGACCGATATGGTTAAAACAATAGCTATGTTAGTGTGACGCATTTGTGGGTACCGGTATCCCCCGTGGTGAATCGAGGAGAATACGGGGCCACTGAGTGGCGTCATGAAGCACTAATTTACCTTAGAACCCTAATTGAACAAACTTGGCCATGAGGACGTAGTGAGGTAGCCGGTTTCGGTGTAAAGTTGAAAATTGGTTGATACTCGATACTACACTCATTGAGGCTAGACTTTTGGGATATCTCGGCCGCAAGAAAAGATTGTTGTGCTGAGATAATGCCTAAGAGAAAGGTCGGTGATATTGAGATCCTTTAGAACCTGATCATTATTTCTAGGACAGGTTGAGCCAACTAGACTTCAAGAGGGTACTTACCTACAAAACTCATGCAGGCCTAAAACATAGGGACTTGTTTGTTGTGTGTGTATATATTTGCTTATACATAAACATCATAAACATCATCAACATCATATGCATGCTCACTAACCATTTCAAGGATTTAGAAATTTATCTTTGTTTTTGTTTTGTAGGACATGAATTCTCTCCGAAGAAACACCATCCGAATCAGATTTGTAAAAGCACATCCTCAACTTCAAGAGCTAGCCTCAAGAGTGCCCGGGGATTCTCCTTTTACCAAGAAATATGGTCGACTCCTCAGTTTGGCTACATCCAGTTTCCAAGAAGAGATGATGTGTGTACTGTTCCAATTCTTTGATCCCGTGCACCATTATTTCACTTTCCCGGACTATCAGTTGGTACCTACACTAGAAGAGTTCTCTCTACTCTTAGGGGTGCCCGTGCTTAATCAGATATCGTTCACCGGTCTAGAAGTGATTCCAAGACCTGAAGTCATCGCTGAAGCTTTACATGTGAAGAGGGACGACGTCATAACCAATTGGGAGACAAGAAGTGGGGTTAAAGGTTTTTTAGCTAAGTTTCTATTGGAAAAAGCTCGTTCATTATGGGATGACATGGATTTCCAAGCTTTCAAAGACGTGCTAGCTCTCCTCATTTATGGTTTGGTTCTGTTTCCCAATTCGGACCAATTCATAGACGTTAATGCCATCAAAGTCTTTCTCTCTCGCAATCCTATACCTACCTTACTAGGAGACATCTTGCATTGCCTTCATACCCGCACCATGAAGAAAAGAGGTACCATTTTGTGTTGTATCCCCCTACTCGCTAAGTGGTTCACTTCACACCTGCCTCAGTCAACATTGAAGAACGAGCAAAGATTGACTTGGTCTCAAAGGATGATGTCTCTCACCCACTCTGATATCCGTTGGTGCTCAAGATCCTTGGAAGATATCTCTATCATTGACCGTTGTGGGGAGTTCCCTAATGTACCTCTGCTTGGCATTAGGGGAGGTATCACCTGCAACCCTTGCTTAGCTCTTCGACTGTTTGGGTATGCCCGAAGGGACGGCCCTCATGAGATGCTCATCCGAGGTTTGGTGTTCGACTACGACAAAGAAGACCAAGGTTACTGCCAGAGGTTTACACATGCTTGGGTAATGGTGAACAAGGTGGACAGTAGGACTTTGGGACATAAAAACTCTATCCCTCTCGAGCCTTACCTTAAGTGGGTACGGGCTCGTGCCCAGAGTCTCTTGATGCCTTACCCTTCCATCCTTCCTGTCATCATTGAGCCTGTTATCGAAGGAGACGTTCCATACACCGTTCTTCATCCTAACATGTCAACCTCTCTCGAAGACCTGCAGAAAGCTTGGGTTCAGTTGAAGGAAGAGTGAGACACCTTTGAAACCCAATATTACGCCAGTGAAAAGAAGGTTCTAGAGCTCACCAAACTGCTTCATGAAGAGAAAAACCCGAATGCCTACATTGCTCCAAAGAGGATGCGTTCGGTCTTTTTGTCTTAAGAGCTTTGCTGTTTTTTGTTTCTTTCTTTGTAAGCCCAAGGAGGCATGATGTATTCGAACTTGGTTTTATTTAATATGATGTGTGTTCTTTTGGTTTGAACAAGTTCAAATCTCTAAATTTCCTTGAAACCATTTGCATATTGCATCTTCATTCATCATAACATCACACAGGTTTCTCATAACAGGTCGCCTTATCCTTCTACTGTTTATTTTAGTGAAATGGATGTTCAACAGACTGTGAAAGATCTTCAGGCGCAGAACGCCCAGTTTCAACAAATGCGCATGGCTCTAACAAAAGGACAAGAGGTGTTGAAGACTCTGCTGGCCAAAGAGAAGAAGAAGAAAACGAAGAAAACAACTGGTGTTATAATTATGGGAAGAAGGTTTAAAGGACAGACCAGGAGAACTTTAGACTTTGCAACATCGTCAGGCGAAGGAGATAATCAAACCCAAGAAGTGAACAACGACCCAACATCCAAAGGAGAGGAAGAGCCTGATTACTCTGAGGAACAATATCCTCCTATTGATGATAAATACAAACAGCTAGAGGATCGTTTGAATGCCATGGAGATTCAGAGGGTACCCAGTTTGGACTTTGAAGAATTAGGACTCATCTTGGGGGTTCTCGTCCCACAAAAATTCAAGGCTCCCACTTTCACCAAGTACGATGGTGTCTCTTGCCCGAAGCTACATCTAAGGTCATATGTCAGAAAGATTCAGCCCCACACGGCTGACAAGAACCTGTGGGTGCATTTCTTCCAGGAGAGCTTATCTAGGACGCAGTTGGATTGGTTTTACCAATTAGAAGGGACCAATGTTCGCAACTGGGAAGAGTTGGCCGCCGCTTTCTACAAATAATATCAGTATAATGTTGATTTGGCTCTGACTAGGATACAGATACAAAGCATGTCTATGGGAACAGATGAAGGTTTCAAAACCTATGCTCAAAAATGGAGGGATCTCGCAGGCAGGGTCCAGCCCCCTTTATCCGACAGAGAATTAGTGGATATGTTCCTAGGCATCTTGTCAGGACCATTTTTCAATCACCTGATTGGGAGTTCCTCAGCTGGGTTTACTGAATTAATTATGAATGGTGAGCTGGTTGAGGCCGGTATAAAAAGCGGAAAAATTCAAAGAGATGCATCCTCAAGTATGGTGAAGAAACCTTTTGTTGGAAAGAAGGAGGTCAGTGTTGCATATGACCATAGGAATCAAAACAAAACTGAACGTCGCCCGATGGTAGGGGTTGTTATGATTTCTAACCCTGCGCCAAATCAGCAGCGAAATTATCAGAGCAAACCAAAAGCGCCCATGAGATGATTTACCCGGATTAACATGATCGTGTCTCAAGTTTTGCCACACCTTCTCAAAACCAATCTGGCAACTTTAAAGGAAGCTCCCAAGAATCCCAATACTGCTTCTCCTCGCTACAACCCGAACGCCCGATGTTCCTATCATTCTGAAAGCCCGGGGTACGATACAAATGACTGTTGGGCCTTAAAGAATAAGGTGCAAGACCTTATCGATGCGAAAGAGATTGAGTTTGAGCCCCCAGAAACGCCTAATGTAATAACGGCGCCAATGCCCAGACATGGCCATGGTATCAACACCATTGACGATGATCGTTTTGTTTCCTCTGTGAATGACTTGGTTACTCCTCTGTTGATCATTAAACAAAATCTACTGCAAGCCGGCCTGTTCCCAGGTTGCGATGAAAATTTCCATTTATGCAAGTCTCTACTGAACGGTTGTTTGTTACTAAAGATAGGCGTCCAACGCCTGATGACTACCAAAGAAATCCTATTTTAAAAGCTACCTCTTGTCAAGAGTTCTTATCAAGATGTTTCGATAATCACCATTTCCGACAATCCTCCCAGGGTTTCCACCAAAAGACCCGTCAAGATTACATCTGCTCCCAGATCTGCACCCTTAATCATCACTATGCCAAGACCAATACCATACTCCTCAGATAAAGTTATTCCCTGGAGTTATGAGGCAGACGTTTATTATTATGGCGTCAAGCAAGATCAGTTGGCTGTCAAGAACGAAGTTGCGAGAGATATTTATCCCGATATCGGTAACATCACTAGAACCAGCAAAATAACAAGAAGTGGAAGAGTCTTCTCACCTGATATTTCTCCAAGGACCGTTGCTACTCATGTGATCATTCCTATTGCCACTCCTACTGAACTCCCAATGGCACGCCTACTGTTATTCCTACTGCCGATACAATGGGCAAAGAGGTTTTGGTTGAGCCTGCCCAAGCAAGAGAACGTCCCGAAGTCATCCTTGAAGCTTCTAGAAAAGAAATAGAAGAAATCCTAAAGATAATCAAGAAAAGTGACTACAACATTGTAGAACAATTGGGGCAGACCCCCTCAAAGATATCATTGTTATCCTTTCTTTTGTGTTCTGAAACTCACGCCAAAGTCTTGGTAAAGTTTCTTAAGACCGCTCACGTGCCCCAAGAGACCTCCATAGACCAATTTGAAAACTTTGTGGCTAGTCTAATTGCTGATAACGGATTGGGCTTTTCCGATGCTGATTTAACCTCTAAGGGAAGGAAGCACAACGATGCCTTACATATTTTCATTGAATGCATGGGCACCACACTTGCCCATGTTTTGGTGGATACCGGTTCATCATTGAATGTATTGCCTAAAAATTCCCTCGGCCGACTGGATTGCGAGGGGCTCATCTTGAAACCTAGCAACATCATAGTGAGGGCCTTTGATGGCTCCAAGAGAATAGTGCACGGAGAAGTTAGTATCCCCATAAAAATTGGGACTCCGACTTTTGACTCAATTTTCTGTGTTATGGACATCCGCCCTTCGTACTCTTGTCTATTGGGTCGACCCTAGATCCATGGCGTTGGTGCTGTCACTTCCACCCTACACCAAATGCTAAAATACCCGATCAGAGGGAAGATTGTCACAGTTCACGGAGAGGAGGAGTACATGGTTAGCCATCTGAACTCTTTCAGGTATGTTGAAATGGATGGTGAATTCATAGAGACTCCTTGTCAGAACTTTGAGGAGGTTCCAGAACCGGTCGTAGCAACCAAGTCTACTCCAAAAGTCCTGAAGATCACCATACCTCCATTGAAGATGGCCTCGTTGAAAGATGCTCGAGCAGTAGTTGAAGAGGGAGGATGTACTATTTAGGGTCAACTTCCAGATATTCCCTACAAGTCCGACAAATTTGGGTTGGGATTCACTTCAGAGGCCCAGAAATTTGTTCAATGTTCTCGCGCTGGGGAACCACCTTTGTGTATCAGCAATCAAAGAGTCAATGCAATAGAAGACAGTGATGGCAGCTGTGACATGGACGAATGGATTTTTCCAACCATCGGCGGAGGGCTCAACAATTGGGAGGCCAAAGATTTCATTCCTTTTACTTTTATTCAAGAGTAATTGTCTTTTAATATTTTCAGGCTTGTAATATTTAAACAATTCAGACTTTTTAAAACCTTGTGTCTTACCCGAGGCACAACGGTCCATTTGTGAGGGTTGTCACTTCATTCTCATATGTCATTAATGAATCATGGACATTTTTGCATCAAATTTTGTTTTTTTTGTTTTTTCTTTCTTACATTTTAATTCTTTCAAAGGTAGTTATGCTCTTACACACACTCACTTATTAAAAATGCAGATCCACATCCACTCAGAATCCCATGGGTAGCAGTTCTGCTATGGCCAATTGTGACTTTGAAAATCTGATCTACCAAGCCAACGACGAAGGTGAGGAAGATTATGAAGTTCCAGGAGAGTTGGCCAGGTTATTGCAACAGGAAGAAAGGACCATTCTGCCACACGAAGAGCCGGTCGAAACAGTTAACTTGGGAACCGAGGAAGATAGGAAGGAGGTCAAGGTGGGTTCCAATTTGGAGCCTAAAGTCAAGAAGTGTCTGGTTCAGTTATTACACGACTATGTTAAGATCTTTTCCTGGTCGTACGAAGACATGCCAGGACTTGATGTAGACATTGTGGTACATCGTCTGCCAATGAGAGAAGACTGTCCACCAGTGAAACAAAAAGTCCGTCGCATGAGACCTGACATGTTAGAGAAGATCAAAGCAGAAGTCATGAAACAATTTAATGTTGGATTCTTGGTTGTCACTTCCTATCCTCAATGGGTCGCCAACATTGTTCTCGTGCCTAAAAAGGACGGCAAAGTACAAATGTGTGTGGATTATAGAGATTTAAACAGGGCCAGCCCTAAAGATGATTTTCCACTTCCCCACACCGATATCATGGTTGACAATACGGCCTAGCACAAAGTATTTTCCTTCATGGATGGATTCTCAGGTTATAACCAAATCAAAATGGCACCTGGAGACATGGATAAAACTACATTTGTCACACAGTGGGGTACATTCTGTTACAAAGTGATGCCATTCGGACTGAAGAATGCTGGGGCAACCTATCAGCGCGCCATGGTAGCTTTATTTTATGATATAATACATCATGAGATAGAGGTCTACGTAGATGATATGATAGCCCGATCACAAACTAAAGAGGAGCACCTTGACCACTTGCAAAAGTTGTTTGAGAGGTTGAAGGAGTATAAACTAAGGTTGAATCCAAACAAGTGCACGTTCGGAGTACGGTCTGGTAAACTCTTAAGCTTTGTCATCAGCAACAAGGGTATCGAAGTTGATCCTTCCAAGGTTAAAGCGATACAAGAAATGTCGTCTCCTCGTACTGAGAAAGAAGTCAGAGGATTCTTGGGACTTCTGAATTACATAGCCAGGTTTATTTCTCACCTAAACGGCTACTTGTGAGCCAACCTTCAAGCTCTTGAAGAAAGATCGAGTAATCAAATGGAATGACGAATGCCAAGTTGCTTTTGACAAAATAAAAGAATATCTGCAAGAGCCTCCTGTGTTGTTGCCACCTGTCGAGGGAAGGCCATTGATCTTATATTTGACTGTTTTAGAAAACTCAATGGGGTGTGTGTTGGGGCAGCATGACGAGTCTGGCCGAAAAGAGCATGTTATTTATTACCTGAGCAAAAAGTTTACCGACTGTGAAACAAGACATTCACTGCTCGAGAAAACTTGTCGCGCACTAGAAGACTATCAGTCCATGAAGTTTGAATTCTCAGACGAAGACATCATGACACTAGACAACTGTGAAGAAATCAGACCATATGACGGACCTGAACAAGGATCCTGATGGACCCTGTTCTTTGATGGGGCATCCAATGCACTTGGTAAAGGTATCGGCGTTGTACTCATATCTCCAGAAGGGTGCCATACTCCCTTTACTTCCATACTTTGCTTCAATTGTACGAACAACATGGCGGAATACGAAGCATGCATCTTTGGTCTCAAGGCTGCCATAGACTTGGGGATCAAATACTTGGATGTATTTGGAGATTCAACTTTGGTCATTAGTCAGGTCAAAGGGGAATTGGACACCAAACACCCCAACCTTATCCCTTATAAAGAACATGTGTTGACATTGCTGCCGCATTTCGAGAAGATTACCTTCGAGCATTTCCCGCGAGAAGAAAATCAGCTAGCAGACGCATTAGCTACAATGTCATTTATGTTTAAACTTAATTGGGATAATGAGGCTCCTCAAATCACCATTGAGCGGATGGATAAACCAGCTTACTGTCACGAGATTGGTACTGAAGAAGTAGTGAATCGACCTTGGTTCCACGAAGTTAAAAGGTATCTCGAGTCTCAAGAATATCCAGAAGGAGCTTCGACGAATGACAAGAAGTTCCTAAGAAGGTTCTCGGCTAAATTCTTCCTTAGTAACGGCATTTTGTACAAATGCAGTCATGACTCTGTATTGCTTCGGTGCGTAGATAAGGTTGAAGCTGAAAGGATCATGGTTGAATTACAAGAAGGCACTTTTGGTACCCATTCCAGTGGGCATACAATGGCAAAGAAAATCCTACGGGCAGGCTATTATTGGTCTACCATGGAGGCAAATTGCTACCAATACTCTCGGACTTTCCATAAGTGTCAAATTTATGTTCACAAGGTGCACGTACCTCCGGTTCCTCTGAATGTCTTGACGGCTCCTTGGCCCTTTGTTATGTGGGGAACCGATATGATCGGGGAAATCAAGCCAACGACCTCCAATGGACACCGCTTTATCTTAGTGGCCATCGACTATTTTACAAAGTGGGTTGAGGCAGCTTCCTTCGCTTCTGTTACTAAGAATGTGGTCGCCCGGTTCATCAAACAGAATCTGATATGTCGATACGGTATCCCAGAGAGAATCCTCACTGATAATGTTATGAATCTAAACAACACTATGATCACCGCCTTGTGCGAGCAATTCAAGATTCAGCATCACAATTCTTCCCCTTACCGGCCAAAGATGAATGGTGCTGTAGAAGCTGCTAACAAAAACATTAAGAAGATCATACAGAAAATGACAGTCACATACAAAGACTGGCATGATATGCTACCGTTCGCTCTTCACGGGTATCATACCACAACTCGCACATCAACTGGGGCAACACCTTATTCTCTCGTATACGGCATGGAAGTTGTCTTACCTATTGAGGTCCATATCCCCTCTCTAAGAATCATGAAGGATGCTGGTTTAAATGAAGAAGATTGGATCCAAACTCAGTTTGACCAACTAAACTTAATCGATGAGAAGAGGCTCACGGCTATCTGTCATGGTCAGATGTACCAAAAATTCATGATCAAGGCTTTTAATAAAAAGGTCAAACGTCAGGTATATCGGGTCGGTGACTTAGTGATCAAGCGTATCATTTTGCCACAAGGTGATCCCAGGGGCAAATGGACCCCTACATATGAAGGTTCATTTGTAATCAAAAGCATATTCTCTGATGGAGCAATGATCTTGACCACTATGGATGGTGATGACCTGCCGCACCCTGTAAATACGGATATAGTTAAAAGATACTACGCATGATAAAAGACCCGCTAGGTTGACTGGCCTAGGCAAAAATAAGGGCTTCCCGGCGAACCAAAAGGGTTCGGGCAAAAATAAGGGATGAAAATTTAAAAAAATCTGTACACCCGACAATTCGAAAACCCGAAAGGGCGGCTTGGGGAAAAAGGGTATCCCGGTGGACTGAAAACCCGAGAGGGCGGTCCAGGCAAAAGTTAGGGATTGAAGCGTATGACTATGTCCCGCTGGATCATCTTGCAGACAATCTTCAGCATCGACCAATCAACTCAAACGGCTCTAAATCAATCTAATCGACTTCGTCGAGGCGACAAGTGGATAAGACATTCAGAGACATGAAGACTATAGCAGAATGGGAACCCCATGGGATTATTTCACATAGCTATCTTTTCTTTGTATCAATTTTCATTTTTTTTTTACGAAGACATTCTCTTGCTAGAATGCTCGTCTCATTGTACAAAAAAATACTTATTCAAGTTAATACAAAGATATCCCTTTTGAAAGTGCAAAATTATATGTTTTTCTTTATTTCTGTGTTTTGTTTACAAAAACGTCCACTGATTTATTTTTGAACATATGCATTTGAATGTGATTACTGTTACAAATAAACAAAGTGAGAAGGACAATTATTGATAAGTTGAAAGAGCCGGAAAAACGTCTCTAGGCTATTTCATAAGCAATCCCCACAATACGTCATCTAGATCCCCAGGGGAACTAAAACTTCAAATTATTAATTCCCAGTAGAGATCGTCAATTTTCTCAGGACTCCTCAAAGCAATATGTGGCATTGCCCTCACAGGCGAATTTTTGCCAGTACTTCAAACTTCAAGACATGAAGAATCCATATATCCCCAGCAGCTTTCGAGGATCCATTCTCCTCAATCAAACAGCAATACAGCAAATCAGCTCATATACGCATACATTGCATACATATATCATAAGCATTGATAAAGAAAATACATCGCATCATACATTTCATACGACATGACTTGGTATTTTAACTAACATTTTACCCTTTTCAGGATAAGATTAAATAGTTACCATTGATGATATGCAATCATGATACAGTACAGATACGCTCCAAACACGGATGCCATCCTGATACTCATTCAGATTCAGACTTCAGATACAGTACATATACGCTCCAAACACGGAAGCCATTCTGATACCCATTCAGACACAATACAGATATGCTCCAGACACGGAGCCCATTCTGATACTCATTCAGATTTCAAGTTCAGATACAGTACAGATACGCTCCAGACACGGAAGCCATTCTAATACTCATTCAGATTTCAAGTTCAGATACAGTACGGATATGCTCCAAACACGGAAGCCATTCTGATACTCATTCAGATTTCAAGTTCAGATACAGTTCAGATACAGTTCAGATACGCTCCAAACACGGAAGCCATTCTGATACTCATTCAGATTTCAAGTTCAGATACAATTCAGATACGCTCCAGACACGGGCGCCATTCTGATACTCATTCAGTTTCAGCTTACAGACACAATTCAACAATAATTCCTGGATGGCATCTTTAAGCCCATCTCCTACAACTTTCTATCACCTCTCTAAATGGCATCTTTAAGCCTATTCCCTTAACCATCACATCACCAACTGCAAATTTCTGGGCACTCTAGTGTTCAAACATCTTCCACCTTCGAGTCACGACTGGCAAAACATGCCAATCAAACTATTCAGGTTTAAGAAGATTGAATAGGGGCAGCTGTTGTACCCCAAAATTTGCCCTCTCCTATCTCAAGGATTATTAGAATTACTTCAGTCAAGTTTCAAGCATCAGACCACATTTTCTAAGAAGAATCATTCATATAATCAAAAGGGGGTAAAATAAGCAAAATTGGAGTTTCTGCTGGAAAAGTCAACCGGGCACTAAAAAAGTCAAACTTTGACTTTTGGATCAAATTTGAGTCCCCAAAAATCACATTATGTCAAGACATCCAAAAAAATGAAGTTTGATCATCAAAAGTCAAGAGAATCAAAAATCCAACTTTGCAAGACTTTGAGATTTTTCTAAGTATTCTCTATACTTGGTTAATTTCATTTGCTTCATGGCATTTTACTACAACTCCAAATAATTCAAGATGATGCAAGTAATTCAAGTTATTACAAAGTGACATTTTGCAAAATTACAAATTCTAAAACTATGTCTTGATTAAAACTTTTTCACAATATTTTTGCCTTTGACATAATATGCACAAGACCAAATTTGTGACATGCTACAAATTATGCTGTCCAAAGTTGTATAAAATGTGATATGCCACAACACCCCAGGCTGCCCTACAAGAAAGCTTGTGCAATGCTGCATCCCAAGTATACATGCTGCCCAATACAATCCAAAACTGCTCTATGCAGTCTGCCCAAACCAGCACCACAACAGCCCCAAAATTGCACCAAAATGGCAAAGGAAAATTGTGTGCAGAAAGTATCAAAGCAGTAGGCAAAAATAATTCAAAATGACTTATTTGTTTCCCCCCCTAAACCACAGTTAAGGGGTCTACAAAAGAGGATTGTCTCATAAGACAAAGAGGTTAGAGGCTGGATTTTGGGGGAGAGGAAAAATTTTCTAGAGAAAAGATAGAGAGTTTTGTTGAGCAGAAAAACAATATTCTGTGCAACTTTGACTCATTTTCAAAACCAAAACTACTCTTGTTCAAAACAGAAACCCAACTCATTTCTCCACTATACAAATTCTTCCTCAAAGACTGTCCAAACATAACCAAAAACAGTCCCTGTAGTGCTGCTCATCCCTATCCTCAAAACACCAAAAACATTACAGTACAGTCCAGCTTAGTTTCAACAGTCCGGAGTAGCTTTCTGGAGATTCATTGAGATCCTCATAACATTGGGAAAAACATTCAGATTCAAAAAAGACAGTGCAGTCCATAGGTAAGTCTTCTTAACTTGATATCTCATCATACATCAATAATGATTTGTTTATTTTGAAGACAAGATGTAGCACTTTAATATCTTTTTGAACTAGCCATCTTCACCTTGTTTAGGCTTATTCAATCATTCGTTGTTCATGCTTATTCATTATATACCATAAACTAACCTGTACAATCAGTAAAACAATGTTTAAAGTAGGAAAATGCAGCTTGCATCGACACATACCATCATGTATCGACCCATCCTAGTGAAAAAAACAGGGTATGAGTCGACACATAACCCTCATGCGTCGATCCATACTGAGTTCAGGTCACAGAGCAGAAGCTAGAAGGGCTTATGAGTCGATATATACGCTTTTCGCGTCGACATAAGAAGGGTGCATGAGTCGACACATCCCATTATGTGTCGACTCATACTGAGTCATTTTTGTTTTACAGGAGCAGGGAAAAGCTATGTGTCGATGCATAGCAGCATGGGTCGACACATCGTGGTTCAAAATGCATTTCTTCCTATATTTTGCACTGTTTTTACATTATCTTCATTATTGTTCGATATGGTTGTAATATTTTAGTTTCTACCTCATCCCTATTGTTAATTTGTACCCCCCATCCCTCTAAAATGATGTAATAGCTTAGATTTTATTTTCCTCATTTTTACTTGCTTTTCATATATGGTTAGTAAAATAAGATGTATAACAAGATAAAAAAACTAACAAGTAGCGCACCAAAAATCAAAGACAATTGCATGCAGACTAACACACTTGCACACTAACACCTCTAGGGCAATCTCACTTTGTCGCCTTTCATAAAATAGTCATGTCCCTCGAAATTGAAACGTTTTAAGCAAAGAGCCTTCGATAAAAAAGATCATAGTCCCTCGATGACCCTCAATGTTGCCTTCGGTAAAATGATCTAGTCCCTAAACGACATTGCTAAAATGTCTCATAAGTTGCTTTCTTGACTATACAAACGTCCCATACTCGTCCCTTCACATCCAACGATGGGATTTCTTACCAAAACAATGGTAAGATAGCCACATCTAAAGGAGAAGGAAAAGCGCATTTAAGACCTTTTGAGTAGGTAGCTTCGCTCTTAGTTACTCGCTTGCTCGCAACTACAAAAAACACTCTTACACATCAACACTCTTATTTCAAAACATTTCCAAAAGATAAAACGTTTTGTATACGTTCTTATAGAGACGAGAACCATTGCAAAGATATTTTCAAAATACTTTCAAAGCCCACATCACAAAGAACATTCAAATGAAAGCAAGTTGATATAGCGAGTAACTAAGAGCCCATGGAAAACCATGGATGAAAAGGGTGCTAATAACTTCCCTTTTCATAATCTACCCCCCGAACTCAAGAAAACATCTCTAAAGGTCTTTCCTGTGTTTTTTCATCTTTCCTTTTTTGGATAAAAGAAAAGTCGGTGGCGACTCTTGCTAAACCGCAACATTTGCAAACACAAACACAAAACCTCAAGTCAGTTCTCCCACTGTATCACACCGCCCTTTCGGGTTTTCGGCCTACCGAGACGCTCCTTTTTGCCTAAGCCACCCTTTCGGGTTTTCAAATTAGCGAGCTGTTCTTTTATTTCTTTAGGTGAAGTATTTCTTGACTGCATCAGAATTCATGGGACATGGGAACTCCTCGCCATCCATAGTTTCAAGAATTAATGCACCACCAGAGAAGGCTTTCTTGACAACATACGGGCCTTCAAAATTGGGAGTCCACTTGCCCTTGGAATCAGTGTTGAAAGACATGATCTTTCTGAGCACGAGGTCTCCTTCTCTGAATTCACGAGGTTTGACCTTTTTATCAAATGCTTTCTTCATTATTTTCTGATATAACTGCCCATGACACAAAGCTGTCATTCTCTTTTCTTCAATCAAATTCAATTGGTCAAACCTGTTCTGAACTCATTCAGCCTCTGTCAATTTGGCTTCCATTATCACACGCAACGAGGGAATCTCTACCTCGACAGGGAGTACAGCTTCCATTCCATATACTAGAGAAAACGGGGTTGCTCATGTTGAAGTGCAGACAGATGTTCGATATCCATGTAGAGCAAAAGGGAGCATTTCATGCCAATCCTTATAAGTAACAACCATTTTCTGGATGATCTTCTTTATGTTCTTATTAGCAGATTCAACAGCCCCATTCATCTTTGGCATGTATGGAGATGAATTGTGATGGACGATCTTGAATTCTTCGCACAGTTCAGTCATCATCTTGTGATTCAAATTCGAGCCATTATCAGTGATGATTCTTCTCGGCACACCATACCGGCATATAAGATTGTTTTTGATGAAACGCACAACCACATGTTTGGTAACATTGGCATATGAAGCAGCCTCTACCCATTTGGTAAAGTAGTCAATTGCTACCAAGATGAAACAGTGTCCATTTGAAGCTTTAGGTTCTATCATCCCGATCATGTCAATACCCCATATAGAGAAAGGCCACGGGGAGGAAATCACATTGAGCAATGTCGGAGGTATATGGATCTTATATGCGTAAATATGGCATTTATGGCACTTCTTTGCAAACTTGTAACAATCAGATTCCATTGTCAACCAATAATATCCTGCCCTTAGCATCCTTTTAGCCATTGAATATCCATTAGCATGAGTTCCAAATGAACCTTCATGGATCTCATGCATCAACATGTCTGCTTCGTGTTTATCCATGCATCTGAGCAAGACCATGTCAAAATTCCTCTTGTATAACACATTTTCGCTGAGGAAGAAACTGCCTGCCGACCTTCTCAGTGTCTTTCTATCTTTCCTCGATGCACCAATCGGGTATTCCTGAGTCTGAAGAAAATGCTTGATATCATAATACCAAGGTTTTTCATCTGCTACCTCCTCTATTGCAAACACATGAGCGGGGCCTATCTAGTCATCAAATTGTAATTCGGGGTATATCATTCCAAGTATTCACTTGGTACATAGAGGCCAGAGTTGCCAGAGCATCCGCCATCTGGTTTTCATCCCTAGGAATGTGATGGAATTCAACTTTATTGAAGAAGGGTAATAATCTTCTAGAATAATCTTTGTAAGGGATCAAGCCAGGGTGACGAGTACCCCATTCTCCTTTAATCTGATTTATTACCAATGCTGAATCGCCATACACATCTAGAATTTTGATTCTGAGATCAATAGCTTCTTCGAGACCCATGATGCAAGCCTCATATTCTTCCATATTATTAGTGTAATCAAATGTTAACCTCGCAGTAAAAGGAATATGCGATCCATGAGGAGTAACAATCACAGCACCAATTCCTTTACCATAAGCATTCACAGCTCCATCAAATACCATACTCCAACGAGATTCAGGGTCGGGGCCCTCCTCGGGAAATGGTTCGTCACAATCTTTCACTTTCAAAAACATCACATCTTCATCGGGGAATTCATATTTTGCAAACTGATGATCTTCCATCGGCTGGTGAGCAAGGTAATCTGCCAACACACTACTTTTGATAGCTTTTTGAGTGTGGTACTCGATATCATATTTAGACAACAACATCTGCCAACGGGAAATTCTCCCAGTAAGAGCAGGCTTTTCAAAAATATACTTGATTGGATCCATTTTGGAGATCAACCAAGTGGTATGATTCAACATATACTGTCGCAAACGCTTTTCCGCCCAGGCCAAAGCACAACATGTTTTTTCTAGCATAGAATACCGTGACTCACAATCAGTGAACTTTTTGCTGAGATAATAAATGGTGAACTCTTTCTTTCCCGTTTCATCTTGTTGTCCCAGAATACAACCCATGGATTTATCCAACACTGTTAGATACATAATTAACAGTCTTCCTTCTACGGGAGGGAGCAAAATAGGAGGTTCAAGCAGATATTCTTTAATACTTTCAAATGCCTTTTGGCAATCATCCGTCCACACACAAACTTGATCTTTCTTCAACAACTTAAAGATCGGTTCACACATTGCAGTCATGTGGGAAATAAATCTGGAGATATAATTCAAACTCCCATGGAAACCTCTGACTTGCTTTTTAGTTCTTGGTGCTAGCATTTCTTGAATTGCTTTGACTTTGTCAGGGTCAACCTCAATTCCTTTCTGGCTAACAATAAAACCCAATAATTTCCCCGATCTAACTCCGAAGGTGCATTTATTTGGATTCAAGGGGAGACGATATTTCCTTAAATGCTGAAACAACTTCAACAAATCTTCTATATGTCCTTCTTCAGTTTGGGATTTGGAAATCATATAATCAACATATACTTCGATTTCTTTATGCATCAGATCATGGAATAGGGTTGTCATAGCCCTTTGGTACGTTGCACCAGCGTTCTTCAACCCGAAGGGCATCACTCTGTAACAGAATGTTCCCCAGGGTGTGATAAACGTTATTTTTTCCATGTCTTCTAGATCCATTCTTATTTGATTATACCCGGAAAATCCGTCCATGAACGAGAATACCTTGAATTTTGTTGTGCTATCCACTAACATGTCAATGTGAGGCAATAGGAAATCATCTTTTGGACTAGCTTTATTTAGATCTCTGTAATCTATGCACATGCGGACTTTTCCGTATTTTTTCGGTACTGGGACAATATTGGAAATCCATTGAGGATACACTGACGTCACAAGAAAACCAGCATTGATCTGCTTTAGGACCTCCTCTTTGATCTTTACTGCCATATTCGGGTGGGTTCTTCTTAACTTTTGTTTAACTGGCGAACATTCTGGCTTCAACGGAAAACCATGCTCGACAATGTCTGTATCCAGACCAGACATATCTTGATAAGACCAAGCAAAAATATCCACACACTCTTTCAACAGCTCAATCAACCCGCTCTTTACATCAGGATGCAACGATGCTCCAATCTTAATTTCCTTCGGATCTTCTTCTGAACCCAAATTAATCACTTCCAAAGGCTCCTTATATGGATGAATGGTATTTTCCTCGTGCTCAAGCAACCGTGAGACCTCTTCCGGAATCTCACCATAATCTTCTTCTTCAGCCCCAAACACAGGACAATCAAAGTTGGGAGAGGGTGCAGGGTCATTGTATTCAACATATTTTTTAATTAATCTGCACATGTGATTTATGATTTCTTTTAGGAACTGACACATATAACAAGTGATCGTGCAAATTAATTTCCAGTTATCATTTATTTTGAAAGGGTTTTTTATTTGATTACCATTTCCCAAGAAAAAAGCAGAAAATAAAAGACATAATTTTGGAAGCAAAGACAACTTTTATTAATGATCTTAAAAGTTATAGCAAACAGATAAGCCCTGCAACATTAATACTTCCACCTTGGGCAGAGTGAAAGCTTTTCAAAAGAAACAGATTAACAAAACAAATTACTTTGAAATATGTATGCAAGAAGGAACATCAATGGTGACCCAGTTATGAACTCTGACTCCATGCGTCACATAATTCGTTACTTCCTGCTCTGCTTCATCCTCTTCAACAGCATTAACTCCAGAACCAATTGGATTGAGGTAGCCTCCGCTGCGGAAAACATCATGATAACTGTTCACAGAAGACTTTGATTTCAAACTTTCGCCTTTGCCATTCCTCGAAGAGAAACCTAAACCAGTTCTATTCTTGTTCACGGGTGGATCCACAAGTCGTCCCCAAACTGTATTATGACCATTGCGCACAACCCGTTGCGCGTCCTTCAGCAAAACCACAAAATTCTCATTTCTCCTTATGTTGTCAATGGATAGTGCTTAGAACTGGGTTCCAATAGCAGCCTCATCTGCTTCTACAATACTGAAAGAGGATAGATGGGATATCAACAACGCCTGCTCCCCATTTATGATCACTACCTTCCCTTCACGCACAAATTTTAGCTTCTGAAGCAGAGTTGAAGTGACAGCCCCTGCTTCGTGTATCCATGGTCGTCCTAGCAAACAACTATATGTGGGAATAATGTCCATGACTTGGAAGGTTATCAAGAACAAATGTGGTCCTATATGGATGGGAAAATCCACTTCACCGATGACAAATTTCCTCGACCCATCAAAAGCCTTCATAATGATGCCACTCGGGCGCATAGGTGTTCCCTGATATTTTAACTTCATGAGGGTACTTCTCGGTATAACATTCAACGCAGATCCATTATCAATTAGCACATTGGATAGAGAATCATTCTTGCAATTCATAGAAATGTGGAGGGCTAAGTTGTGATTCATCCCTTCATCTGGTAACTCATCATCGCAGAAACTCAAGTTGTTACATGACGTAATGTTTCCAATTACGCTTATAAATTGATCTATTGGCATGTCACTCTCCACAAAAGCTTGGTCCAGTACTCTCATCAAGGATTCTCTATGAGCAGAGGAATTCATTAATAAAGCTAGGATAGATATATTTAAAGGAGTCTACAGTAGCTGATCTACAATTTTGTAGTTGCTCATCTTAATTATCTTCAAGATATCATCCACTTCTTTCTCTAATGTAGCTCCACTAGTCTCTCCTGCAGCATTCTTAGGCTTATCGTTCTCAGCAATTTCCTTTCCAGCAACAACATCTCTTTGAATAACTGGCGCAAACATACGACCGCTACGGGTCACCCTGTTATTATCACCTATATTTCCAACATCTGGCATTGGCTGGATGGGAACTTCCACCCCATATTCCAAGATTGTAGCATTGTATTTGTAAGGCACAACCTTATCTGATTTGTAGGGAACAGGACCTGGCAGACTAATTACCAATGGGGTAACAGCTGGTTTGTTATGGTACTCCACTTCAAGATGAGCAGATGCACCAAAACAAGGTACAATGACGTTTACACCTTCCTCGACACAGTCGGCCCTCAAAAGACCATTTTCTGCCAACAAATCTTCGTTTGAAGAAAAATACTTATCCGTGGAGGCATATTCTTCCTTTGACTCTTCTCCCATCAAACAAACTTCAACCATATCAATCTCATAATAATCATATCTCTGACCTGTGATCTTGATAGTCCCATTGTCTAACAGTAATTGAACACCCTCTCTCATAATAGAACATCCTCGGGGGTTTTGACAACAAACTAGGTAAGATCCATATTGGTGTTCCACCTGACCAGCAGTACGGAAAAAGGTAGCATGCAACTGTACGAGATCTTCATTCAAATACTCCATATTGAAAATTCTGAATTCACCAGGACATCCAAAAACCATATTCACTTCCTCTTCATACTCTGCCCTAGGCCTGATTATATGGATTAAACCCTCATCCATCATCTCCTGCAAATCAGCCTTTATCTTCTCGCAACCCTGTTTATTTGTACTACAAATAGCACAATCGGCATGGTCATGCGTATAATAACTGAATTCACAGAGGTCTGCGTGCATTTTCACCAAATCTCCTCTAACCAGATTAATGTCAAAAATCTGGAAGTCACCTGGACAACCGGCCACCATATTAATAGCATTCATTCCTTCGTGTTTGGGCAGAGGATTGTCTTTCACATTAGGTCCCATGTCCTTGAAAGATAGAATTCCAGACTACACCAACTTTTGCACTTCAGTCTTCAAAGGATAACAATTCTCAACATTATGCCTTGGTGCTCCCTGATGAAAAGCACACGTCTGGTCTGCTTTGTAATACCAAGGCAATGGAGATGGTATTGCTGGAAGTGGTCGTGTCTGGACCAACTTCTTCTGGATCAATGCTGGTAGTAGCTCTGCATAACTCATGGGAATAGGGTCATAGTTCTCCCCTCTCTGATTATTCACCTGGTTCCCCTGCTGGGACTGTCTCTGATAAGCAACGGTAGTTGGAGCGGCATTCGTAACAGGAGTAACTGAAGCAACTTGTTGGTGACTCTGATAATTCCTTTTAGGAGCATTCACTCTCCTCTCTTGTATGACAGCATTGGTATCCCCCTCTTTATTTTTTGTAAACCCATAAGATGGCTTCTTCACACCTCTGGGTCCTTCACTCTTCGTCAACGGCCTTCTCTTACTACCTCTTCTAGGCGGACACCCATCCCTACCATCTCCATAAAATCACTTGGGGCACTTTCTACCATTCTTTCGTAGTAGAAAGCGCCCAGCGTCTTCAAAAAAAATTTAGTCATTTCCTTCTCTTCCATGGGAGGGATCACTTGTGCAGCTACTTCGCGCCATCTCTGTTCATACTCTTTGAACGATTCTCTATCTTTTTGAACCATGGCCCTAAGCTAGTCACGGTCGGGCGCCATGTCCACATTGTATTTGTATTGTTTTATGAATGCTTCTCCCAAATCATTAAAGGTATGGATGCTGGCACTGTCTAAACTCATGTACCATTTCAACATTGTGTCGGTCAGACTATCCTGGAAAAAGTGAATTAGCAGGTGAGGGCTAGACATTCTCCTTACATACATCACCAAGTGAGCACGAGGGCTAGTGTTGCCCTTATACTTCTCAAATTCTGGGACCTTGAACTTAGAAGGTATCTTTACATTCAGGACCAAGCACAACTCATTCACATTTTGCCCAAATAGCTCTTTTCCCCTAAGAGCATTCATCTCTCTTTGCATTTTATCAAACTTCTCTTGAAAGTCATCCATTCTGTCATAAAGACCCAAGTCTTCACTTGGTGGAGGGAAAGGACGACACACATCATCATTAACAAACGGAACAAAATTCACCGAAGGAGGTGCAGCAGGAACAGTATGCACCACAGGAGGTGCTAGAGTAACAACAGTCTGAAACACTGGAGCATCTTGAGGGCCAAGATTGAAACCTTCAGGTGCAAAATTTTCTGGCATTCCCCACGGATAACCTTGAGGCATACGGTTTTGAACAACAGCCATAGTAGCGGATACAGGTACAACAGTGAAACAATCGGCTGAAAATCATTAAAACAATGAAGTCTCCATCGAACGTCTTTTATCCCACATGTAGGGAAAGGTAAACATCGAGAAAACCTGAGAAGGGAGAAGTCACGGTCTTGCGACCGAGAGATCGGGTAAGGGAGTCTGTTACGCGAGGGGAAGGTATTAGCACCCCACACGCTTGTAGTACTCTACGGTATCCACTCTTGTTGTCTATCTTATGGGTGTGTTTAATCTATGCTTACTGTTTATTACTACTGGAGGAATGCATGCAAAATAAAGGAGAAAAAGAATGTAGGGAAAATAAAATTATGCTCGCTTGGGCCCTACCCCAATGCCTACGTATCCATTTTGAGGAATCAGAGCTACTGTAGTTTGGCTCATATGTTTTTGTTTGTTTATGTTTTTTATGGACGAAGTTAATCCCGCCTTCTTCCGCAGCTCGACCTTTGGAGACTTATGCATTGGCACAGAAGTAAATTAATCGTGTCCTTACCTGAAAAGGATTTTTAAGAAAGGTGCTTGAACGCACAAACGATTTGAATTGGTTTATATTTTTGTTGTAGATAATGACTGATTGACCTCAAGAGAGAGATATTAGCCGTCTTTCTACTCAATCATGAAAGGAGTCTTTGAGAGTTGAACCACACCTATGCTTGAGATGAAGAACAATAAGATCGAGAAGAGACCTGCTTATCATTTCCCATATTAAGCAAAATCATGATTCTCATCAATAGTTTTAAAGTGTTTTGAATTTTGAAAGAAAAGAAGTTTTAGTTTTAGGTGCGTATGCAAAAAGGGAAAGAAAAGTCAAAAGGAGACTAGCTTACTTCTAAACCTATTGTTATTATGCATCGTTAGACCTAAAGTCAAGGATGAATGAGGGAATTCTACCTAATGTTAGCACGCATATGGTTTGCGATAAAGTACCGAAATGAAGAATAAAATAGGGTTGTGACGATACCGAACGGAGAAGGTCCGTTTCCTCTTCAAAATTGTGCAAGCGGTAAGAAAATTCTATCAAAGTTTCCTTGAGCGAGTGATTGAAGAATTAACCCCGAGCATTCCACATTGCAAGAGTTATATCAATGCTATTACAAAAATCTTGACTAAAAAAGGCAATAAAAATGATTACCAAATATGAAAAATAAAATAGAAAAAAAAATTCTAATCAAAATTCTAAAAAGAAATTCTAAAGAATTCTAAAATATTCTATTATTTTGTATCATTTTATTATCAATTAAGAGAAAAAAATTTAACTAGAAGAAAAACTAAAATAAAAAGAAAAATTAGAAGAATCAGGAGGTACAAGCTGAATTCAGGGATGTGAGCTAGTATATTGGCACAAGGCCCAACCAGATAGAGTCCAACTAACGAATTTTTGGTTGTATTAAACATTCAGGTTCCAAAAAAAAACATGATGGGCCTAGAGGAGGAGGATCCAATCCACGAAATGATCACCAACATCACCCAATTCCTTTCAACACTTGATTATCACTATTATCTCAGCATATTATTAAAAGGAAATAAAAAATATTCTACTGAAAAATTAAAATAACAAAAATGTGAGGACTAGGGTTAGAAGCCAAGTGACTCTGTAACTTCTCTAAACACACTCTTCTTCCCTCCTTACAAACTCAACATAACAGCGACACTCAAAATAACGGAAGCGGAGCTGCTCATCATTCAATAACCTTCCCTTTCGTTTTATCTCAGCCTCACATCCTTCGACTCAGTGGCATAGCCATTACCTTCGTGTCTTACAACCTCTCCATCCTTTTTTGTTCTGATCTCCTTCACGATCCACTTCGTCGTTAAAGCTTTGATCTCCTTCACGGTTTCTTTAATCATCTTCTACGCGGCTACATCATCACCTCAACATCATTGTGATCTCATTTTACATCAACATCGTCATTCAACTTTGTTGTGGCGGTATCAAGCTCGATTCCACCTTCCACTTTGAAGTTTCAATTCAAGAACTCGCTCAAGTTCGGACATTCACAGTACCGCCAATATGTTCACAGATTCAAATAAAGAAGAACAAAAATCATAAAATTATGAGCATAACGTCTTACCGACCGGAGTAGTTCCGGCGAACCTTGGATCTTGATGATTGTGACAAAACTTTCAATTTCGATCTTCTCCTTCTACCTTCTTCGCGTGTCTGCTTATGTGTTTTCGTAGTTGTTCTTGTGTGTTAACTTGATACTGTATTTTTATTGCAGGAAGCAATGAAGATCTTTGAGGAAAATTGTGCGATTTCATCAAGGCGTTTGTTCCGGCTGCACAATACAGGACCTTACGGATTGGTGATCGTGATATTTACAGAGAGAATGTGTATAAGGCTTAGTTGCATAAAATGATCAAGGTTGTTGAAGCAGTTGCAGAGGAAGATACGAAGGTGTGAAAGTGATGAAGGTTGAAGATGGAAGCACGTTGATGTGAGGACTCAACGATGTTGTGCATTGAAGGGACGATTTTGTTGAAGATTGGAGTGATAACGGTTGAAGGTTATGCGTAGAAGAGAAAGTGAAGCAAGGTGATGAAGATTTCATGATTTTTTCAGAGAGAAAGATTGAAGAGTTTTCTGGTTTTTGGTAATTCTCCAAGGTTGAAGTATGAATGCATTTCTGGTGAGTTTTCCAGGGATAAATATTCTGACCTTTTTTGGTTTCTTTCAATCGAAAATCTCCCTGTATTCTGTTTATCTTCTTATGTATGCTGTGAAATCTATTATATATTTTATGTAGAGTTTGTTGAGAAAATTGGTCAGGGGTTGGTTGGACTGTTAGTTAGGATGTTCGTTATTTTGTTATGCAGTTGGTTACTGAATGTTAGTTATGCTGTTTGTTATTCTGTTATGCAGTTGGTTACTGAATGTTAGTTTGTTGTAACTGTTTTGGGTTGGTTAAGTTAGTTATAGGGTTGTTTCTATTTTCTGGTTATGGAATTGGTTTTGTTTTATGAATTGAATTGTTTTCTTGGTCTGATTTTTCTACAGGGTCCTGGATTTATGCGTATTACACTGGTTATGGTCATTTGGTATTGATTTTTCTGGACTGGTTTCAAGTGCAATTATTGGACTAGTGTGGATTGGTTTAATGGTTTTATATTCTTCAGGCAGCAGCTGGTTTGGTACTTTGATACGGGGCTGCAGGTTTTGGCATAGCTGGAGATTTATTCATGGTCATGATTTAGAAGCTTGAAGAAGGGCTTAAAATATGGACCTCATGGAGTTTTGGCAAGGGAGGTTATAGATGAGGATTAAGTCATAGGTTTTAATGTAATGTGTTATTTTGTAATTATATTGGTAATGCAAGCTTCTTGTGAAACCTCGAATTCTAATGATGAAGCTCAAATACTCCAAGTAGTCTTTTCTTCCAAATTTCCTTTTGTATCTCCAAGATCTTTTAAATTTATGTTACATATAACTCCATGGTTGTGATATGAATTTGATAAGAGCCTTTGCCAACAACAATCTTGTAGTGCCGAGTTTCTTTATTTTTGAACAAAAGCATGCCTAAACATCTTCAAATGAATGAACGAGCCTCGCCTCTTTCTTAATCCTCACTTCAAAACCATAATTGAAGAAGCTTTAGATTTTGATCTTGATGTATTCTGAAATGAAGTCCCCCAAAGCATATTATACCACAAGTAAGCGAATAGACCCGATGAAAAGCTTTGCATCATAAAGTGTACAAAATTCTAATTTGCAAATAGTATCCCATTGAATCTTCTTCTCTTGCCTAGAGCTCGTGAACATACAAGGAATAGCTAAACCTTATTTGATGAAGAAAGGACCCTTTGAAATACTAACTTGTAAAGGATACAATTTTCTTATATGATAACCTTTTTGTATGACATATTGAAGCATCCTTGAACAAGATCTTAATGGCCATGGATATATTAAAATCTTCAACCATTTGCACTTTAAGTAATTATAGAACCCCTTTGAAATTTATTGAAGAACAAATACACATGGAATCCCTCTTGAATTCTATATGATTATGGAAATAAATCATCATTCATGTGGAGGTGATAAGTATAAGACGATGTTCCTCACTGCTCAAGCTTGCAGCCTTTCGAGATAGCCTTGGGATGACTCACAATTGAAACGGCAAGTATTTGATGAGAACCAAAAATTGTATCACTAAAAGAAGTCCACAGTGTTAGAGAAAGAGAGGCTCAAGATAACCACAAGATCGAGCCTTAATCTAATGACCCCCAGTTGAAGCGTAATGGACGAAAAAATCCTAATTCTTAATCCTTGAAGAAAGATTGCAACTTGATGTCGAGAAGAAAGAATACCCCTGTAATTTAATGATAAAGAAGTCCAGAAAATAAAACCCTAGCTTTAAACAAATTATTAATGGAGAAATCAACCGAAACAAGCTTGTGCGAAAATGAGAGCCTTAAAGCCATACACCAACCCTTATTCCTCAAAATCCATGATCTTATGCCAATTTATTGATTAATGATGCATGATGTGTTAGATGACCTAATGGAAATTATATATGTGAGAAAAATGCAAAAATGCGTAAGCCAGATAGGAAGTAAAAGGGTAGGACAAATTTGGGGTATTACAGCTGCCCCTATTTAATCGTCTTAAACCTGAAAGTACGATTGGCACATGCCTTTCGGAAGTTCAAGGTTGAAGATGATTAAATATCAATGCCAAAAAATTTGTCCTGAGGGAGAAAGAGTAAGTGTTTTCTTTATTTATTTTTGTGATATCTGCTGGGGAAAGAAATTTGTTTTTTTTTTTAATGAAGGGACGAAGATTGGACTTCTAACGTGGCATGATGCCAATACAAGACAAATGGTTGGCATGAAAAGACAGCGGATGAGGTCTATGGGCGACCTGCGATCCTAAGGTGACACATGAGGGTGATTCGACAGAGAACCTAGCCAAAGGGCGATCTCAGGTTCTAGGACAAAGTATATGGAAAGAACCTAGCCAAGAGGCGATCTCAGGTTCGACGATGATTTGAAGGAAGAACCTAGCCAAGAGGCAATCTCAGGTTCGACGATGATTTGAGGGAAGAACCTAGCCAAGAGGTAATCTCAGGTTCGACTATGATTTGAAGGAAGAACCTAGCCAAGAGGCGATATCAGGTTCGACGATGATTTGAAGGAAGAACCTAGCCAAGAGGTAATCTCAGGTTCGACGATGATTTGAAGGAAGAACCTAGCCAAGAGGCGATCTCAGGTTCGACGATGATTTGAAGGAAGAACCTAGCCAAGAGGCGATCTCAGGTTCGACGGTGATTTGAAGGAAGAACCTAGCCAAGAGGCGATCTCAGGTTCGACGATGATTTGAGGGAAGAACCTAGCCAAGAGGCAATCTCAGGTTCGACGGTGATTTGAGGGAAGAACCTAGCCAAGAGGCGATCTCAGGTTCGACGGTGATTTGAAGGAAGAACCTAGCCAAGAGGCGATCTCAGTTTCGACGGTGATTTGAAGGAAGAACCTAGCCAATAGGAGATCTCAGGTTCGACGGTGATTTGAAGGAAGAACCTAGCCAAGAGGCGATCTCAGGTTCGACGGTGATTTGAGGGAAGAACCTAGCCAAGAGGCGATCTCAGGTTCGACGGTGATTTGAAGGAAGAACCTAGCCAAGAGGCGATCTCAGGTTCGACGGTGATTTGAGGGAAGAACCTAGCCAAGAGGCAATCTCAGGTTCGACGGTGATTTGAGGGAAGAACCTAGCCAAGAGGCGATCTCAGGTTCGACGGTGATTTGAAGGAAGAACCTAGCCAAGAGGCGATCTCAGGTTCGACGGTGATTTGAAGGAAGAACCTAGCCAATAGGTGATCTCAGGTTCGACGGTGATTTGAGGGAAGAACCTAGCCAAGAGGCGATCTCAGGTTCGACGGTGATTTGAGGGAAGAACCTAGCCAAGAGGCGATCTCAGGTTCGACGGTGATTTGAAGGAAGAATCTAGCCAAGAGGCGATCTCAGGTTTGACGATGATTTGAGGGAAGAACCTAGCCAAGAGGCAATCTCAGGTTCTAAGATGGAAATATGGGTTACGACATGACGATTGTTTAGATAAACGACACGGACGAGCATCAAGAAAGGTTAAACACGGACGAGTGTTTGAATCAATACGGACGAGTATTAAAAGAAGATACAGACGAGTATCAAAAGGTTAAACACAGACGAGTGTTTGAATCAATACGGACGAGTATTGAAAGAAGGTACGGACGAGTATCAAAGGTTAAACACGGACGAGTGTTTGAATCAATACGGACGAGTATTGAAAGAAGATACGGACGAGTATCAAAGGTTAAACACGGACGAGTGTTTGATTCAATACGGACGAGTATTGAAAGAAGATACAGACGAGTATCAAAAGGTTAAACACGGACGAGTGGTTAGGGAACTGACTACCAGACAAGAACTGGGTTTAGAATGACAAAGTGTATTGATTTTGTTTGGCATTGAAAAGGTGAAGGTCACCGACTGGGGACTTTGGGCATGATACCCTCCTGTAGGGACGTATTGTTGTCCTTGAATGATTCAGATATTTCATGTAAGGTACCTGGTATGGCTTATGCTTTGTATGCATGTTTGAATTTCTTTTGACGCAAAGATCCACTCTGATGGATCAGCTACGCGCTTTTGAGGATGCAATGTTATGTAATGATAACTATATGCAATGCGAAGAAATAAACTTCATGGGGATAAGAGAAGGTTTGCTGGGAACCACTGCTCATCACTAGGGATGTCAATATATATCGATGTTGGAAGCCTGTAGTATCAAAGGTTGCTGGGGATACTGATAAGAATTTGCCCTGGGGAGCCCCTGTTACCAAAGATTGTTGATGACTCTGCTGGAGATTAAGTTGTCGACAAAACGAGTCTTCAAGTACGATGCTGGATTCTGAATCATACCGTTGGGAAGAGATAACCTGGCCAGACTTCCAAACATCCTGAACCGTTGAGAGGATGATAGAACTGAATATGCCGAAGAATGGATACTGAACACCATGTGGATCCCTTCGAATACATGCTCCAAGTTTACGCACACTGGGGAATTGTTTCTTGAATCACTTGGGGAATAATAGATGGGCGCGGACACTTACGAGTGCCCCGGCTGAGCTCTGCGAATGCCCCGGTTCAGCTATGTGAATGCCCCAGTTTAGCTATGCGAATGCCTCGGTTTAGCTTTACTGGGGATGCTCTTGATTAACTCCATTGAGGATGCACTTACGTGTGCTGAGTTAAAAGATGATGCTAGATTTTCTGAATTCATTTGGGGAATCAGACCCGAAGTTTCCTGTAGCAGATGAAGGCAGCTTCGTGTGTTGGCTAGGTCAGGGTGACCTTTATGGTGCTTTTAGCTTGATCGTAGTCTCGTACAACATAATTGGCTTGAGCAACTTTGCAAGTATGGATGAGGAATGCCCTTGTCTGAAGGGTCTCTGAGAAGATCTATGTTGAATAGAAGACCAGAATATTCATGCCACAATACGATATGAGGTGGCCTGCCCCAATGTCTTGAGCTACGAAATAAACTGCTCTTGATTACAACTTTCTTGGAGAGATTTGTCGAATCTCGACGTAACTTCCCCAGGTTGAATGAATTCTGAATAGATCTCTCGACGTGATAGCCTTTGATTGATCGAGCTTGAAGAGATTTATCGACGTGATAGCCTCTGATTGATCGAGCTTGAAGAGATTTATTGACGTGATAGCCTCTGATTGATAGCTTGAAGAGATTAATCGACGTGATAACCTCTGATTGGTTGCTTTGAGGGAATGCCCCAGATTTGGCTGAGCTTGGAGAGATTTATCGACGTGATAGCCTCTGATTGATCGAGCTTGAATATATTTATCTACGTGATAGCCTCTGATTGATCGAGCTTGAAGAGATTTATCGACGTGATAGCCTTTGATTGGTATCTTTGAGGGAATGCCCCAGATTTGGCTAAACTTGGAGAGATCGACTCTTGACTTGATTGCCTCAAATTGGCAGGCTCTGTTAACTTCATCCCGGAATGGTACTCAGACTGTGAAGTACCAAGATGATTTCTCTTGACAGAATCTCTGGTTTAACATGCCTCTGGATTAGTCATTTCTTTTGTGGCAGATGACTCTTGCTTCAACAGGGTATTCAAGCCTCTCTTCTCTGACAAGATTGAGCTCTTTACCGATTGTTCATTGTGTAAACTTACTTGATGTCGATCAGTTGTTTTGTATGCAGAAGAATGTTTATTATGAGAATGATAATTCTAATGCAACACATAAGTAAGTCTTGAAGTTTGAAAAACTTTGAATGAAATGACGTCCTAACTCTGTTGTGAACGAGTCACTAGCTAGAGAGAAACATTTGCAAATTCTTTTTTCATGAAAGATAATGCAAGCATATGATGCCAACATTGATATTCAAACATACCTCTTAGGAGTCAGTTAAACGCTATCTCGTTGTAGCATGCTTTCGAATTGACCCACGCTTCAGTTAGGACTTTTATGGGTTGTAACGTGGCCTGGTTCACGGTTTTAGAAAAAAGGTTTTAAGGCTCAAAATTATTTGGTGCCCACCCATTCTCCATGATGTTCTCCATTCCTACGTTCAGTTAACCTGATATAAGCAGTCATCTCTCGAGAAGAGTTTGCAATGATTGAGGAACCACGGTGGTTTCTTGGACACGATAGTCACTTCACCTTTTTCTTTTGGTGTCTAATCACACGACTTTGTTCTTTCATGAGGATTTTCATTGGTAATCCTTTTCTCATCTTTTAGGCTTCTCAATTTCTTTCTTGCTTTCCCTAATTTTTGCCTGGACAAATTCTTTTGAATTTTGATTTGAAAGTCTAGCGGGATGCCCGAATTCTTGCCTAAGCGACTTGTTTTCAAGCTTCGACTTAGCGGGAATTTTTGTTTCTTTCTTATTCGTATTTTTTTTCATTCTGAACAAGTCGTTGATCTTTGCGTTGTTTTTGATTTGTCTGAAGTGATCGTGACTGCCTGAGTCTTTGATAGATGATGGATAGTCATTGTTGTATTGTCATCTGTCGACCTCCTGATGTGCGAGAGATATCCATTGGGATATTGTTAATTGATGCATGTTGTTGTTAGATAAGGGTTAACCATTGTGGTTTTGACTTCCCTCAACCTTTTGATGGATAACCATTGTTGCATCCTTGGATGCACACCCTTGATGAGTTCTGAATGCTTGATCAGATTAGCTGAACACTACCCGCCCCATGGTTGAAATGAGGGTTTTTTCTGAACAGAAAGGAAACTCCTACTTCGAAGGCTCAGAGGGGTTGACGAGGTTCTATCTCCCTTATATCTCTGGTGTTTGGGGATTGAAACAAGGCCTGTACATCGTCAGCAGGGTCCTACTCAAAAGCATACCAACCAGAGATTTTGCGTTTTCAGATTATTGTCATCCTCCTTTAAATCTTTACCTAAGCACAAGACTAGGAAATCTGGCATCAATATGCAAGTAAAACATTTAAAGAGTGATAACGAATGGATGAGTAAAAATGAAAGGAACACTTCAAGACAAGCATACCTATTGCATTAAGATTTTCGTTCAAAAATAGACAAGTTTCTATATACAAGCAATGTTTAAACTAACAAGCAAGAATGCAAATGAAAATGTAGTAAAGAAACCAATGATTGCCATTGTTGAGGAGACTTGACTCCGTATGGACTTGCTGATCCTGATGATTTTCTGTAGTCTTGAAGCTCGAGTGTGCGAGAGAATCCCCTTTCAGATTTGATGTGAACACAACAGTCTCTGAATTGATCCAGTCTTGGACTTGGTCTCTGGATGACATACCTTCTTCAATCGATTGGCCAGGTGCCCCAGTATAATATGCATCACCAAGCATATCATGTATTAAAGAAATAATAGACATCACCACCAGAGTTTCCATGAACTGACTTATCTGAGTCTTTAATCCATTATCTTCCTGCTTGAAGAAGCTTCTGACTACGAGCCAAAGCTTGCATGTACCACTCGGAGTTATTCCATAACTGATCTCTGAGCATGTGCGGTGAGAAATCAGGTTGAACCTTTAAAGAGAACCCCAGGTCTGAATAAGAATCCCCAATCTTCGGGTACCTGTCATGAATGCATGAATATGAATGGGGTGTATGAATGAATGCCATGTCATGTTTTGTCATTTCCAAGGAAATAACAGAACATGTATGTTAAGCATGTGGTTAGCCATGTTATGTATGCAAAGGCATGAGATCAGGGTTCCATCATTTCTGAATATGATTGCTACACTGCTCTGAATCATGCGAGTGTCATCAGATTAAAGGTCCGACATAGCTTCTGCATATATAAGAACCAAGTACCCTGTAGATCTCCCATTGTACGGGACCAAGGCTTCTGGAACATCGGATACTGTTGAGAATTTATGAACATGCTGGGAATACCAAGATTGAAGGCTTGAATGAACCTCCAGGTAAACAAGTCAGGAACTCAGAAAATAAATCTGAGAACCATACGGTCACCAACAAGATATAGCATCTGCATCAAGTCATAACAGAAATCCAGAATATAGCCATCAGAACCAATAGCCACTGTCTGAGCATAGTCACCATCCGAGCATGAGTAACCATCTTAACATAGTCACCATCTGTACCTGTGACAAAAATTCCCTTCCCACTCACGGGTGAAAACTAGGTCAGGGTAAGACAATGGTAACTCGAAAATCATGGGTCCGCCTGAAAGTGCTATGGGCTTACCCACAGACATGGGTGCCGATAGTAATTCATTTGAACCTCATCCGAGCGTGGTATATGACATGATTGCACTAATCGGACCACGTCCTATAGCCGTCATGCCCCCACTCTATTCCTAGGTGTCCTAGTGCACTCTGGCCTGGGTACTGGGCCTTTTACCTCAAAAGTGACATCCCAACCCAAGGAGCAAATCCTGTACAGCAGTAGTATATGGAAAACAGTAAAATGCAATGCATACGCATGCTCAAGTATATACAAAAATGAATGAATAAACTGAAAGCGTAAAAACACCCAAAGAAAAGAAAAGAAGAGCTAGGAGCGACTCCGGGATGGACCAGCATCTGGTCGAACTGATTCCCCAGTGAAGTCGCCAGCTGAAACAACCGGCTGAAAATCATCAAAATAATGAAGTCGACATCGAACGTCTTTTATCCCACATGTAGGGAAAGGTAAACATCGAGAAAACCTGAGAAGGGAGAAGTCACGGTCTTGCGACCGAGAGATCAGGTAAGGGAGTCTGTTACGCGAGGGGAAGGTATTAGCACCCCACACGCCCGTAGTACTCTACGGTATCCACTCTTGTTGTCTATCTTATGGGTGTGTTTAATCTATGCTTACTGTTTATTACTACTGGAGGAATGCATGCAAAAGAAAGGAGAAAAAGAATGTAGGGAAAATAAAATTATGCTCGCTTGGGCCCTACCCCAATGCCTACGTATCCGTTTTGAGGAATCAGAGCTACCGTAATTCGGCTCATATGTTTTTGTTTGTTTATGTTTTTTATGGACGAAGTTAATCCCGCCTTCTGCCGCAGCTCGACCTTTGGAGACTTATGCGTTGGCACAGAAGTAAATTAATCGTGTCCTTACCTGAAAAGGATTTTTAAGAAAGGTGCTTGAACGCACAAACGATTTGAATTGGTTTATATTTTTGTTGTAGATAATGACTGATTGACCTCAAGAGAGAGATATTAGCCGTCTTTCTACTCAGTCATGAAAGGAGTCTTTGAGAGTTGAACCACACCTATGCTTGAGATGAAGAACAATAAGATCGAGAAGAGACCCGCTTATCATTTCCCATACTAAGCAAAAGCATGATTCTCATCAATAGTTTTAAAGTGTTTTGAATTTTGAAAGAAAAGAAGTTTTAGTTTTAGGTGCGTATGCAAAAAGGGAAAGAAAAGTCAAAAGGAGACTAGCTTACTTCTAAACCTAATGTTATTGTGCATCGTTAGACCTAAAGTCAAGGATGAATGAGGGAATTCTACCTAATGTTAGCACGCATATGGTTTGCGATAAAGTACCGAAATGAAGAATAAAATAGGGTTGTGACGATACCGAACGGAGAAGGTCCGTTGCCTCTTCAAAATTGTGCAAGCGGTAAGAAAATTCTATCAAAGTTTCCTTGAGCGAGTGATTGAAGAATTAACCCCGAGCATTCCACATTGCAAGAGTTATATCAATGCTATTACAAAAATCTTGACTAAAAAAGGCAATAAAAATGATTACCAAATATGAAGAAAAAAAATAGAAAAAAAAATTCTAATCGAAATTCTAAAAATAAATTCTAAAGAATTCTAAAATATTCTATTATTTTGTATCATTTTATTATTAATTAAGAGAAAAAATTTAACTAGAAGAAAAACTAAAATAAAAAGAAAAATTAGAAGAATCAGGGGGTACAAGCTGAATTCAGGGATGTGAGCTAGTATATTGGCACAAGGCCCAACCAGATAGAGTCCAACTAACGAATTTTTGGTTGTATTAAACATTCAGGTTCCAAAAAAAAACATGATGGGCCTAGAGGAGGAGGATCCAATCCACGAAATGATCACCAACATCACCCAATTCCTTTCAACACTTGATTATCACTATTATCTCAGCATATTATTAAAAGGAAATAAAAAATATTCTACTGAAAAATTAAAATAACAAAAATGTGAGGACTAGGGTTAGAAGCCAAGTGACTCTGTAACTTCTCTAAACACACTCTTCTTCCCTCCTTACAAACTCAACATAACAGCGTCACTCAAAATAACGGAAGCGGAGCTGCTCATCATTCAATAACATTCCCTTTCGTTTTATCTCAGCCTCACATCCTTCGACTCAGTGGCATAGCCATTACCTTTGTGTCTTACAACCTCTCCATCCTTTTTGTTCTGATCTCCTTCACGATCCACTTCGTCGTCAAAGCTTTGATCTCCTTCACGGTTTCGCTAATCATCTTCAACGCGGCTACATCATCATCTCAATATCATCGTGATCTCATTTTACATCAACATCGTCATTCAACTTTGTTGTGGCGGTATCAAGCTCGATTCCACCTTCCACTTTGAAGTTTCAATTCAAGAACTCGCTCAAGTTCGGACATTCACAGTACCGCCAATATGTTCACAGATTCAAACAAAGAAGAACAAAAATCATAAAAGTATGAGCATAACGTCTTACCGACCGGAGTAGTTCCGGCAAACCTTGGATCTTGATGATTGTGACAAAACTTTTGATTCTGATCTTCTCCTTCTACCTTCTTCGTGTGTCTGCTTATGTGTTTTCGTAGTTGTTCTTGTGTGTTAACTTGATACTGTATTTTTATTGCAGGAAGCAATGAAGATCTTTGAGGAAAACTGTGCGATTTCATCAAGGCATTTGTTCTGGCTGCACAATACTGGACCTTACGGATTGGTGATCGTGATAATTGCAGAGAGAAGGTGTATAAGGCTTAGTTGCAGAAAATGATCAAGGTTGTTGAAGCAGTTGCAGAGGAAGATACAAAGGTGTGAAAGTGATGAAGGTTGAAGATGGAAGCACGTTGATGTGAGGACTCAATGATGTTGTGCATTGAAGGGACGATTTCGTTGAAGATTGGAGTGATAACGGTTGAAGGTTGTGCGTAGAAGAGAAAGTGAAGCAAGGTGATGAAGATTTCATGAGTTTTTCAGAGAGAAAGATTGAAGAGTTTTCTGGTTTTTGGTAATTCTCCAAGGTTGAAGTATGAATGCATTTCTGTTGAGTTTTCCAGGGATAAATATTCTGACCTTTTTTGGTTTCTTTCAATCGAAAATCTCCCTGTATTATGTGTATCTTCTTATGTATGCTGTGAAATCTATTATATATTTTCTGTAGAGTTTGTTGGGAAAATTGGTCAGTGGTTGGTTGGACTGTTAGTTAGGCTGTTTGTTATTCTGTTATGCAGTTGGTTACTAAATGTTAGTTATGCTGTTTGTTATTCTGTTATGCAGTTGGTTACTGAATATTAGTTTGTTGTAACTGTTTTGGGTTGGTTAAGTTAGTTACAGGGTTGTTTCTATTTTCTGATTATGGAATTGGTTTTGTTTTATGAATTGAATTGTTTTCTTAGTCTGATTTTTCTACAGGGTCCTGGATTTAAGCGTATTACACTGGTTTTGGTCATTTGGTATTGATTTTTCTGGACTGGTTTCAAGTGCAATTATTGGACTGATTTTAGTGTGGATTGGTTTAATGGTTTTATATTATTCAGGCAACAGCTGGTTTGGTACTTTGATACGGGGCTGCAGGTTTTGGCATAGCTGGAGAGTTGATCATGGTCATGATTTAGAAGCTTGAAGAAGGGCTTAAAATATGGACCTCATGGAGTTTTGGCAAGGGAGGTTATAGATGAGGATTAAGTCATAGGTTTTAATGTAATGTGTTATTTTGTAATTATATTGGTAATGCAAGCTTCTTGTGAAACCTCGAATTCTAATGATGAAGCTCAAATACTCCACGTAGTCTTTTCTTCCAAATTGCCTTTTGTATCTCCAAGATCTTTTAATTTTATGTTACATATAACTCCATGGTTTTGATATGAATTTGATAAGAGCCTTTGCCAACAACAATCTTGTAGTGTCGAGTTTCTTTATTTTTGAACGAAAGCATGCTTAAACATCTTCAAATGAATGAACGAGCCTCGCCTGTTTCTTAATCCTCACTTCAAAACCATAATTGAAGAAGCTTTAGATTTTGATCTTGATGTATTCTGAAATGAAGTCCCCCAAAGCATATTATATCACAAGTAAGCGAATAGACCCGACGAAAAGCTTTGCATCATAAAGTGTACACACTTCCAATTTGCAAATAGTATCCCATTGAATCTTCTTCTCTTTCCTAGAGCTCGTGAACATACAAGGAATAGCTAAACCTTATTTGATGAAGAAAGGACCCTTTGAAATACTAACTTGTAAAGGATACGATTTTCTTATATGATAACCTTTTTATATGACATATTGAAGCATCCTTGAACAAGATCTTAATGGACATGGATATATCAAAATCTTCAACCATTTGCACTTTAAGTAATTATAGAACCCCTTTGAAATTTATTGAAGAACAAATACACATGGAATCCCTCTTGAAGTCTATATGATTATGGAAATAAATCATCATTCATGTGGAGGCGATAAGTATAAGACGATGTTCCTCACTGCTCAAGCTTGCAGCCTTTCGAGATAGCCTTGGGATGACTCACAATTGAAACGACAAGTATTTGATGAGAACCAAAAATTGTATCACTAAAAGAAGTCCACAGTGTTAGAGAAAGAGAGGCTTAAGATAACCACAAGATCGAGCCTTAATCTAATGACCCCTAGTTGAAGCATAATGGACGAAAAAATCCTAATTCTTAATCCTTTAAGAAAGATCGCAACTTGATGTCGAGAAGAAAGAATACCCCTGTAATTTAATGATAAAGAAGTCCAGAAAATAAAACCCTAGCTTCAAACAAATTATTAATGGAGAAATCAACCGAAACAAGCTTGTGCGAAGATGAGAGCCTTAAAGCCATACACCAACCCTTATTCCTCAAAATACATGATCTTATGCCAATTTATTGATTAATGATGCATGATGTGTTAGATGACCTAATGGAAATTATATATGTGAGAAAAATGCAAAAATGCGTAAGCCAGATAGGAAGTAAAATGGTAGGACAAATTTGGGGTATTACAAACAGGAACTTCAGCATTTGCCCTTGTTGTTTGAGGTTGAACACTCGGTGGCTGATTCTGAGCAACCACCAGAGCTTCCATCAGAGTAGTCAAATTGACCAAGACAGCCTTCAAAGCAGAAACTTCTTCGCGCAGCTCGCGATTCTCCTGTTCCAAATTGTCCATCTTCTTTTTGAAATTAGCCCGAGTGTTGTAGTAATAAGTCAGCTTGCTGAACGAAGTAAAGAAGCTGGGTAAGGCACCTGGGTATGTGTGCAAGAAATATGTGCAATATGATGCATGATATGCAATAAATATGATTATTTTAAAAGTTTTAAAACCAAGTTTTCAAATAACTTTGTAACATTATAAACTAATTGCAAACATCAATTAAAAGAATAATTGGGATAACTGAAAAACTCATTTCATTAATATTGGGATTAAATTGGAAGTACAAGACTTCACTAATCCTAAACAGAAGAAAGAGAAAGCTAAATCCTCAAGTCCAAATGAACTTCATCCAATTAAGATCCAACACCGTGTTGTAAATTCTTCTTGAGCTTGAATTTGGAATGCTAAAGGAAAATAAATCCTCTTGCACTCTTCTTTTCTACTTTGCTGATAATCGGGAAAATAAATCACCGATACAAAGGATTTAGGAACTAGATCAAGAGCGTGGAGAAATCCAACTTCAAGATAGCTAGGAGAATTTGAAGTCCCAAGGAATAGATACCAAGGATTAAGGCTTTCTCAATTCTTCTGAATCGGGACTCTTGACATTGTACTTCTTAGTACTCTTTCCAAAATCCATAATTACAAAACTTGTGATGTTTGCAAGCAAAAGTCTTAAGTTCCTTAAAATTTGGTTAAAACAATGCTCATAGGTGCATGGATGCATGATGCAACAATTACACACAAGATCACACATATAGGATTCATAGGTTCAACATCATGAGCATGAGGTCGAAGGTACTACCCATAAGGTGTTGGTCTAAAAAGTTATCACTTACCGAACAAGGTTCTAGAGGTTCCCAGAGTCTACATCCTTCCTTTTGATATTACCAACTTCCCGATTAACTCGGTAATTAGTAATATTATCAAGAAATACTCGTCCGAGCATAGTATCGCGTGACAACTATTTCCGGATTACTCCGTCATAGCTTACGCACTACACCTAAAAGGTCAAGATGGGTTAGGTAATCTACGGTCCTCAGCTTCAGCAGGCTCCCAGGTCGAAAGCAGTACGTCTTCCCGATTACTCGGTAAATGACACTACAGTCAAAGGGGCCTCCACTGAGTGGGGGATATCATGCCTCCTTTTTTGTGATTACTCCCTCAAAGTTAATATGACTATACCGCCCGTCCTATCTTAAAGTTTGCCCAAGTCCGGGTATAGGACTTATGAGTAATCACCAAGCACCTTGAAAACCAGGAAAAATCCAGACAAACATATATACAAATTATAACACATAAACAACAATAGCACATATACAGATATAAACAAAGATAGGCTTAACCCACTTAGGGATGGACCAGCAAGAGGTCAATCTTTCCCCAGTGAAGTCGCCATTTTTCTGTAGCAGTAGAAATGTTCAAGACTAAGTCATTTGATTGAATAGACTTTATAAAAATCAAAATCAAAATCTCCATCGCGCTTTATTGTTTCCAAAGGAATAGGAAAAGAGCGAATAACCCAAAAAGAGGGGGAAAGATTCAAGGTAAGGGTGTTAGTTATGCAAAGGGAAGGTATTAGCACCCTAAACATCTACGGTACTCCGCAAGAACCTCTTTGTGAAATCTTTATATTTTGGCTATAAAAATGTGTTGTATATAAAATGGATGGTGGAGGTGAGAAAAGAAATATATTTTTTATGATTTTTGCACCCGCCGCGATTGCGAACCTTTAGTGCCTATGTACCACCTTTCGTGCAATAGGGGACCAGGGTACACATAGTTCATCTTTTAAAAATTTGAAACACAAGTGTGTTGGTTGATTTTAAGAGATAAGACATCATCGTCATTGTCCGTGTGGAAAACCTACTTACTACCCACAATCATGAGAAAGGAGAATTTGCATCATCTCAAAGTGGAGGATATGGCTTATTTTTCAAAATCAACAATGTCTCACTCAACACCCAAGTGGAAAATATCTCTCTTCACTACATATTGTAGAAGTATAGTTGTTCGCATCACTACAAGGATTGACAAGAGTCCAACCTTTTTAAGAAAAATTTTTTTTTTAAAGTAAAAAGCCAAAGTGGCAAAATGGTTTGAAATGAGATTGATTGACTTTTAGTCTTCTCACAAAAAATGTCAAAATATTATTAAATTGATTGGAGTTTATTTATGAAAATGTTTTGAAAATGTATGGACCTAAGTCCAAGTTTATTATGAAAATGGTTCAAGTTTCAAAACAAGAAGAGTTTTCAAAAAGGGGAACAAGATTTTTGAAATTAAAGAAGATGGGAGGAGAAGAAGAGACTATCCTAAAGCATAAGGTAAAAGCTAAGGAGAAGAATCATTTAACCAACAAGAAGCCAATACTTGATATTATGAGTCAATATAGAATTGCCATTCTTCAGATCGAAACCAGGCAAGCAAAGATACTAGACCTCTTGAGAAGACCAAACTTCAAGTGTATTAAGCCTTCACAAAAATTGGGCAGAGTAACGGCTGTATACGGGTGAATTCCAAATTACAAACAAAGTATGTAATCACAATAACCTGCACACAAAACAAACAAACAACCCAATGTCTTAAGGTAAACCTCAAGAACTCCATACAAAATAATCAATTAAGGTCACAAGGTCTCCAACATAGGCCAAGGTCTCTAATCCTAAGTCTAAGAAGTCCAATACTCCATAATGCAAAGGATAGTAACCAAATAGTCCAAGTATCATTAAAGTTTTTTATGATTCATGTTGATTATTAAGTATCTTCAAAAGGAAAATAAAAGCTCAAGTGAGAAAAATAAAAATGACATAAAAGTAAATGCTCAAGTGAGCAAAGATGAAAATAGCATGAAATGTAAAATGCTAAAAGTAAATGGTACATAAAGCATAAAAATAAAAGCATAAAGTAAAGTCAATTGTTAGAAATTAGTGGTTAGTTGGATGACCATCTTGATACTTGCATTTGGAACTCATTAGAGGATTGGTAGAACCAAAGCCTCCACACAACAAGTTGCATTTGCTTTTTGTCAAGTATATCATCCATTTTGGAATTCTCACAAGTGCCATTTAATGATCAACGATGTTTAAGTGATCCGTGTTGACCAAAGGTGTTGTAGATCCATTAGAGGATTGGTAGAACCAAAGCCTCCATACAATGAATCTCAAGATTATTGGATCAAATAGATCAAATTAACATACTTGGGCTTGCAATCATAAGTTTGGGCCACGAATGATCATTTATCTGAATCAGGACAAAATTTAGCACTATGTTAAGCAATCGTAAGTGGACTTATGTAGAAGTCGCACCTATTTTGAGGTCGGTCAATAGAAATCTATGTACTTCATGTTTGGATAAATGATATAGAGATCACCATCCATTAACATGTAGCACAATTAAAAAAGAAAGGGATAAGATGAAGAGGGAGGGGAATGATAAGCTAATTTGGATTACCACCTCAAAATTCTTTAATCTTTAAATTCAACCACTCCTCTAGATGGATTAAAGCACTAAACATATCATTAATCCAAAGCACCAAAAATGAATTAAATAATTCACTCTTTGGTAAATTTGAATTTATGAACATTTATCCAACTTCATCTAAATCACAAAGTCCATTGAGTTTAAAGAGAAATTGGACATTTAAAATTGCAATCTAAACCAACAATCAAAAGGAGTGAGTAAAAAAAGCATTTTGGATCAAAGCTGCCCCAAAAAAAGGAAAAAGAATGCATTTTGTCCCTGTGTAAATCGATTGCACTACTGTGTCAATCAATTTACACAGTACAATTTTCAAAAATTTGCGTGAAATTGCTTTTGTGCAATCGATTGCACTGTTACTGTAATCAATTGCACATTGTTACAGACAGCAAAACAGCATTTTAAAAGGCCAAATTCTTGTTCAAACTTTCCATCAAATACCTTATGATCATGGATCCAATTGAGCACGAAAATTCCATCAAATTATGAGAAAATAACACCGTTGGAATCACAAAATAATGCTCAAAGAATCAAACCCAAAGATCAACAAGAGATCACATTGTGAAAGATGAATTATCCAACTTACCAAAGGTAGATCTAGAGAATTATCAAAACAACTTCAAGAATTTGCTTCAAATCAACCACAAGAATCAATTGACCAAGCTTGGATGTAGAGAATTTATGGAGAAAAAGTGTTTGGATGAAGGTTTAGCTCAAAGATTAGTAAGCTTCAATGCAAAGCTTACTAACTTTTTGAAAATGGAGCTTTGAGTGAATTTGATAGATGGAGAGAATTGAGAGATTTTTTAGCAAGGTGGATTTGGCTATCAAAAGCTTGAAATTTGAATGAAATGAGGGCTCTATTTATAGAGTTTTAGGATTGGGATTAGTGGTAATTTTGTAATTATTTCTTCGAGCCAAAATTTGAATTAATGATAACTCTTTCAAAAATTAGAGCCAAAATTTAAATTAATGATAATTCTTCTTAAAAATGAAAGATTGGCACTAAAATTTGAATTAATGATACATCTTTCAAAAGTGAAGAAAAATTGGAGCCAAAATTTGACAAGTTTAAAATTGCTGATTTTTTTCAAATTTTCACGCTATGCAATCGATTGCACTATAGTGCAAATCGATTTGCACAGTGTATTTTTTCAAAAATGGCGCAAAATGAACTATGTGCAATCGATTGCACTCTAAGAGCAATCGATTGCATCAGTGAAAAAAATGAATTTTTGTTGATTTTTCCTTTGCAATTAGAGATTTTAGGAAAATAATACCATAAATCCTTATTTGTCAGATGCTTCGAGTTGGTACCTACAAAACAAAAATATACAAAGACAAAGACAAATATTTTTTTGTATTTTGATTAGAAGTTAGTCAACAACACATATACAAAATATACAACCAAGGTGCTTGGAAATTCCTCAAGAGAAAACTTAAAGATAGGAGATAAAAAAAGAGGAAGAACCAACCCTAATGTGATCTTGTTATGATTGAGTTGATATGATATGATTGAGGAATCGTAGGGGCAAAAATTGGGGTACAACAGGAAGCAAACTTGAGGATCCAGGATGATTCCTTGAGAAATGAGAGGGAAAATTTTAGCGTACAACAGAGGATATTGCTCATCATTGTAGTCTGTATCATTGTCAGAAACTTCGGGACTGGGGTCCTCTCTTGGTTCTCCCCTTCTTTGGATGAGGAGGTCAGATCGACTGCTTACTTTAGCGGCCCCCTGAACCTTCTGCCCATATTCAGAATACCAGAGACCTTCTTCTTTTTCTTCTTCTCCTTCAGGATGAGGGCTTGCAGATCCTCCTGCCCTTTTGCCAGAGTTATGAACATCTGTTGAAATAGGGCATTTTGTGCCTGAAGATCTTTGATGCTTTGTTCAGAAGACATTTTTGCTGAAATAAACAGCGAAGAAGATGAGAAGCCTGTAATGGTACTTGTATATGCAATGCTATGGATAGGATGCATATGCAATGATTTCAAGGACTTTGGGAAATTTAAATTTGCGAACCAAAAAGAAACAAAGATTTTATTAGTAGAATTCAAAATACAATTTCCTTTAGGAGTTACAATTGGAAATTCTAAAAACTAAAAGAAATCAAGTTTCCCATGGATGCTTCCTCTTCGTGCCGAGATAGACATTAAGGCTACTTTCCTCATGAAGCTGCTTTGTGAGCTCTAAAACATTCTTCTCCGGGGCATAGAACCGGTCCCTATAAGTATCACGCTCCTTCTTCAACTGAATCCAGGACCTTTGTAGTTCTTCAAGATCGATGGGCATATCAGGATAAAGAACCGTGAGGGATTATCCCCTTCAATAACGGGCTCCACAATCACTGGTAGGACGACTATGTAGGGAATCATAAGTTTCTGAGCGCAAGCTCGTACCCATTAGAGATAAGGTTCCATAGGAATGGAATTCTTTGGCCCCAAAGTCTTGGCGTCAGATCTGTTTACCATGCACCAAGCTCGTATGAACCTCTGGAGATACCCTTGAACATCATCCTCATAGTTAAACATAATGCCCTGGATAAGTATCTCATGAGGATCATCCCTTCGAGCGTAACCAAATTGTCGCAGAGCAAAACAAGGATTGTAAGTTATGCCTCCCCTAATGCCGAGTAGTGGGATATTAGGGAACTCCCCGCAGCGGTCAATAATAGAAATATCTCCCATAAATCGGGAATACCAGAGAATATTTGCGTGAGAATGTGACATTATTCTTTGCGACCAACCCAAACCTTCTTCATTCTTCGGCACTGACTTAGGGAGGTGAGAAATAAACCACCTCGATAGTAATGGCATGCAGCACATAAGAACCCCTCTTCTCTTCACGGTACGGGTATGGAGAGCGTGCAAGATATCTCCGAGCAAGGTAGGCATAGGGTTGTGAGAGAGAAAGATCTTGACAGCATTCACATCTATGAGTAAGTATGGATTAAGGAACAATACTAACCCATAGATTATAAGGGCCAAGACCTCCTCAAAATCCTGAAAGTCCAAATCATCCCAAAACAGTTGGGCTTTATCTATTAAGAACTTGGCTAGAAAACCCTTGACTCCACTTCTTGTTTCCCAATTAGATACCACGCCGGCCCATTTCAGATGCAACGCTGAGGAAATGACTTCTGGCTTCGGAACCTCTTCTAAACCTGTGAAAGGCACCTGGTCCAGAATAGTTAGATTCAATAACTGAGAGAACTCTTCCATGGTAGGCACCAACTGATAGTCGGGGAACATGAAGTAGTGGTGCTTGGGATCAAAGAACTAAAAGAGTACACCCATCATATTTTCATCAAAGCTCGAAGTAACCAGGTTGAGAAGTCGACCATGTCTCTTAATGAATGAAGAAGTTTCAGGAACCCTTGATACTAGTTCCTTGAGTTGGGGAGGTATTCTCACAAAGCTGATTCAGATAGTGTTTCTACGAGCGGAACCCATAATCTGCAAAATAGAACAAAGATAAATTCCCTCGGTCCTTGAAATGGTTAGTGTAATAAGAATGGATGCTATGTTATGATGCATGATGTTATGTTCAAACAGAGTAAATCACGCACAAGCAAAGCATACAATAGACCTTAGGTTCAAAGCTTGCATGAGGTTAAAGGTAAGTACCCTCTTGAAGTTTAGTTGGTTTCAAACCTGTCTTAGAAAAGTAACTGGGTTCTAAGGATTCTCAATATCACTGATCATCCTTTATCGGACATTGTTTCAGCTCAGGCAATCTTTTCTTGCAGCCGAAATATCCCGAAAGTCTAACCTCAATGAGTGTAGCATCGAGTATCAACCAATCTTCAAATTTATACCGAGAATGGCTATCTCACTACTTTCTAATGGCTATGTTTATTCAACTAAGGTTCTAAAGTCTGTTAGTGCTTTACGACACCACGCGGCGGCCCCGTATTCTCCTCGTTTCCACACGAAGGATACCGATACCAACCAAAGTTTCACACCAACACAGCCATCACTTAAACCATATCGGTCTACGTCGTACAGTCTCCACGATCTATTGTTGTTTACCTAAAGAGTATCCCCAGATCTGGGTGTAGGATCTTCAATAATACCCAAGCAAAAACCCTCAAAGATAAAGCAGGCAAAGCAAACAAGAGAGCAAAAAATGACCTAGATCCTAAGGTATACCCCACTTATTTAAATCCCCAGCAGAGTCGGTAGTTCTGCAATACGGTGGCAGAACCGACTGTTAATAATGGTTTGTGTTTTTTGTTCGCAAATATTGCGATAAGCAAGAGTCGCCATCGACTTTTATTTCATCCAACAAAGGAAAAGGAAAAAGAACAGAAAAAACCTTTTTTTGAGATATTTCTGAGTACGGGGGGTAGATTATAGAAAGGGAAGGTGTTAGCACCCTTTCTATCTGTGGTTTTCCACGGGCTCTTAGGTACTTTTTCATTTTTTAAATTGCTTGTGTGGGCTTATTTTGAAAAGTTTTTGTTTACTTCATGATAACCCTTGTATCGATCCTCAAGAGTGTGACGAAGTTGTTTTGAAAACTGTTTTGAAAAGTGTGTGAAAAGTTTTTATTTTGAGCAAGTACTTAAGATTTCTACCTACTCGAAAAAAGTCTGTTCGTTTTCGTTTCCTTTAGACAGTGTTATCCTACTCTTAAGGAGTAGGTAGCTCCGTCGTTGGATTTTTAAAGGAACGTTCGAAGGGACGAAATAGTCTCTGAAGGCAACAAGTAAAGATACCTTAGCATTTTGAAGGGACTATCGTCATAAGATCAGTTTGTAGGCAACTCGAGGAATAAATAGGGACTATGATCTTTATGACGATTTTGAATCGCGGGTCATTGTTAAGGTATCCCTATGTTCGAGGGACACGACCATTATTTCCGAGGCAACCAAGTGGGGGAAAACCCTAGGAGTGAGCATGTGCAAGTGTGCCTTTTTTTCAATTAATTATCTTTTCACAATTAGGGTTGTCTACCATTTTAAAATTATTTGTCTTGCCATTCAATCCTATTATCCATACATCTAGCAGTTTATAGTTGCGGAAAGTAAAGGGCCAGAATTTAAAAACCTAGCTATTACAGGGCCTTGGGGAGGGGATTACATAACCAAAAATCGGGGAAAAATGATAAATGCGAAATAGTAAACCTAATTAACTATTACAAACTTGGAACAGTTACAATAATTAATAAAAATAAGGAAAAAAAACAATGCGCGAAAGTTAAGACGGGGACAAATTAGAAGCCTAAGAAATCTAATTAATTAAAGAGAAAATATTTTTTTGCATTTTGTTGTTGAGAAAAATATTTGAAATCTTAACCTAGTTTGTCTAATTAATTTTAATTATAAAAAGAATTTGAATTAATCTAATTAAGCTAATTATTTAATATCAATTAAATATTTTATGAAAGAAAAGAAAAAAAAACTAAATCTAAATTTTTTTTATGATTTTTTTTTATTTTATAATTTGATTAAAAAAATGATTTTTACTATGAAAATAATTAAAATAATAAATTAAAAGAAAAAAAATATAAAAAGAATAGAAAGAAAAAGAGATGGGCCTGATGCTATAAGCAACCCAGGGGGTGTATTGCTAAATCTGCGCTAGGCCCAAAACTGGTGGCTCAGAGCCTGGCGCCTGATTCAGTGAAGTCATCTCTTGAGGACTCATGGTGGACCTGCGTGTGTTAGGCCTTGGATCTGGCTAGAGGTGAATCCAATGGATGAGATCAGAGGGCGTATGACGGGTATTGGGAAGGTGAGACACACCGGATTTGCAATCAAATTGTTAGAAAATAAAAATGCCAAACATGGGTCTCGAGCACAAGACTCTCGCCTCCCATATGTTCCTCCTTACCACCAGGCCAAGTTGTCATTCGTTGATATATATATATATATATGACAAAAAAATAATATAATGGAAACAATGTTTCATGCCCAAAATGCGCGCGTGAATTTAGATGGACCAATGGAAGTCAGCCACGCAATCGTCTCTTTCCTTAGGACTGTTGTTTTAGATGCCTATCTTTTACCTACGGACAAAACTGTCACTGAAGCTTATAGTGACAGTTTTCGTCCATGGCTACAAACCTGCAATAATTGAAAATGCAACACAAGCCAAATAAATGTAAACCAAAGGTACAGGACGGTCAGAAATCATGCCCTGGGTTCAATGGTGCCCATGATTTGATCTAATTTCATCTATATATGGAAGCCCCAAAATGAAGTTTGGAAACCCTAGTAATGGCTATCCTCCTTCCCTGCACTCAAAACTCAATTAAAGCATTCAGCAAGCATCGAATACTTATGACAAACCAGAATATATGATTAAATTTCATGAAAAAAGCATGTATGCACGTAATCAAAATAAAAAAATATGTCAAACCGTGATGGGTATGGAGCATGATTCTTGATGCTTCAGAGCTCGACAAGGGTTGGAAAAGCTTCCAGAGACGTCCAGGAATGTTTTGCAATCTTTAAACTTCCTTGAAGGTGGCTGCAATCTGGGATTCCAATCAATATTTTTTTGACAAAAAGTATAATTTGTTCTTGGCCGTTTCACACGATTTTTCTGCCTCCTTATGCTTGGGATGTGTTATGTATATGTATCTCTTTGAATTAGGTTAACAAAAGAGCTCCAAATCCTTGCCAATTATTAAGATTTGATTCCATTCCAACCTTGCATTATTTCTTTCCAAATCAAGCTAAATCATTCCATTCTCACTCTAATCAACCTTGGCACGTTTTGATTCTGTTTTGGCAGCATAAATGGATTGCATTTCATTCAAAATTAGATCAAAAACAAATCTTCCATATTTTATATCATTTATTTGATTTAATTTAATTTTTAAATGATAAAAATCAAAATAAATTAAATAAATAAAGTCAATAAAGTATGGAAGAGTGTTTGGGTCGTGGACATTGCTAGAAGTAAGATACAAGCTGTGATACGGTGGGAGAACTGACTTGAGGCTTTTGCGTTTTATCACAAATGTTGCGGTTAGCAAAAGTCGCCACCGACTTTTCTTTTATCCAAAATGAAAGGTGAAAAATCACAGGAAGACCTTTGAGATGTTTTCTTGAGTTCGGGGGGTAGATTATGAAAAGGGAAGGTATTAGCACCCTTTTCATCCATGGTTTTCCATGGGCTCTTAGTTACTTGCTTATATCACTTGCTTTTGTTTGTTTGAAATTGTGTTTGGTGTGGTTTTGAAAGTTTTTTGTAAAAGAGGCCATTCGTTTAGGCAATCTTTGTAATGATTCTCGTTCGTAAGAATGTATACAAAGATGTTTGTCTTTTTGAAAATGTTTTCAATGTTTGTAAGATGTTTTTGAAATGTGTGTTTATTTTGAAAATAGCAAGGATAGTTGCTTGAAATAGAGAAAGTAACTAGAAGTAATCTACCTACTCAAATGTCTTTCTTGTACATTTTCTATTCCTTTGACATTGTTGTCTTACCATTTAATTTGGTAAGCAACCCTATCTTTGGATGTAAACGGGACGGGCGTGGGTCATCGTATAGCCATGATTAGCAATGTTTGCAAAGTATCTTATCATTTTTGGGGGACCAAGATCATTTTGTAAGGCAACTTTGAATAGCGTCATCGAGGGACTATGATCTTTATATTTGTTTGTTTTGCAAAGATACTTCGTATGCGTAATATGGCTATTTTTATATAAGACAACCAAGTGGAGAAACCCTAAGGGTGATTGTGTGAAAGTGTGTTATTTTTCATGCTTTGATTTAGTATTGTATTTAGGGTTATCTATTTGTTGATTTCATCTTGCCATACATCTTATTTACTAGAAATATATGAAAAGCAAGTAAAAAGGGGAAAGTAAAATCTAAGCTATTACATCACTTTAGGGGGATGGGGGTACAATTTAACAATGGGGGTGAAGTAGGAACTAAAATATTACAACCACATCGAATGATAATGAAAAAAATGTGAAAATAGTGTAAAATAAAGGAAAAATGCATTTTTGAACTGCTATGTGTCGACCCATGCTGCTATGCATTAACACATAGCTTCTCCTTGCTCCTGTAAAGTGAAATCTGTTCAGTATGAGTCGACCCATAATGGGATGTATCAACTCATACGCCTTTTGCATCGACGTGAAGTGTGCATGTATCGACTCATAGACCTTTCCAGCTTCTGTTTTGTGACCTGAACTCAATATGGGTCGATGCATGAGGGTTATGTATCGACTCATATCCTGTTTTTTCACTAAGATGAGTCGACACATGTGGATATGTGTCGATACATACTGCATTTTTCTGCCTTAAAACTGCACTTTAGGTTTTGAATCCAAATATCCTTCAAGAAGTTGTATGAACCTTCAGGGAACTCCAACAAGCTGCTAGACTTTCCTTTTTGTTGAAGGTCATTAAACAATCTCTGTATGGTATGAAATGTTTGGATGGTTTTTAGATGGAACTTGCAAAGTGTGAGAGGTTTAAAGGTTTAGACTTCGAAACTCAATAGTGGAGGTTTTATGGATTGTTATGGCTTTTTGTGAATATGAGATTTTGAGGGTTTATCAATAAAACTTATGGCTTTTTCTCTCTATTTTTTCTAACTTCTTTTCCAACCTCTCTCTCTATCTTGTGATTGGCCTATCTATTTATAGAGAAGGTTTGATACTTGAACAAACTCAGATTTTTGGATCACATGTTGTGGCTAGGTTAGATTGTACATGAAGCAAACTTGAAGAACATGTTCCCAATGCTTGTACCAAGCTATCAAAAGTGGTTGATCACTTTAAACATGTTTGTTCTAACTTGTAGAAGTTAAGTGTGATTAGAACAACAAGTTAGAGGCTCAAGAAATTGACTTTATGATTAAAGCTACTTTGCAAGAATGGCAATGTCAACTTTGTGCCAAAAATGGAAAGATCACTTAGACAATGCTTAAACCAAATGGACCATAGATCAAAAGTTTGTGTAAGCATTAAATTATGGTAAGATTTGCAAGTCACAAGGCCTGCAAAGTAAGATTATGCAGCATGGTTAAGATTTTGGTTCCCTGTTCATCACAAATCTGCCTTGTAAATCAAGAATGAATGTCCAACTTCAGATCCTTGAATCTCCTAGCTCAAATATGATAAATTCATGCTCTTGAATGTTTTGCAAAGCTTGAAACACATCTATAACTTTCATGTTGACCATTTTGACAAAATCATCTTGGAACTATGTGAAAAAACGCCAAGAAGTTGGGATAAAATCCTGAACAAAATCTGTTGAAAATTTCTCTAAGTGTTAAATGAAAATGTCATGACTTCATGAATTTATAACTTGAGACCCAAGAATATTTAGGAGAAGTTATGTGAAGAAAAATTGTAGATTTCATGGAGATCTACAACTTTCATGTTGGGAACTTCCTCTGAATCATCTTGTATCATGGTGATAATTTGGCTTAAAATTGAGAAAAAATAAGAAATTTTTTATACTTAGAAAATTTTCAAAGTTAGAATTTTCCAACTTTTCAAATCCAAATCTTAAAACTTTGGTTTCTTGATGAACAAGTTTCACATTTTGACATGTTTTGATGAATTATAATCTTTGGCACTTGAATTTGACCAAAAAGTCAAAGTTTGACTTTTCAGTGCACGGTTGACTTTTTCCCAATACAGCTGATTTTTAGGTCAACTGTCCAATTGACTGATAAAAAATGTGGTTAAAGGCTTGAAACTTGTCATGAGTAATCTTAGGGGTACATAATGATGTTTAAAAGTCATATGAAGCATTTATAGTCCAAGAATCCTTGTGCAAACTCAAACCCTAATTTTGGGTCATCAGTGCAAGATGATATGCCTTGAGCTGACCAAACTCTAATCCAGTCTTGAGTCAAAGAAACCTTGTGAGAAAAGTCTTGATAAATGAGAGGGAAAATTTTGGGGTACAACACAAGCATAAAAAGTTAGGCCCGTTTGACAAAAAAATGCAATTTTGGGTATTGTTGACTTTTGACAATTTTCCAAAAATGGCCAACTTTGATAATGCATATCTCCTTCAATTTTGATCCTAAGAGGGTGTTCTTGGACTTTTTAGAAAGCTTGAGATGTCCCCTAAAAAACCTTGTTAGTTTCATCTCAATTGGGTATTCCATGTTCATGTAATAAGCTTTGACCCAAAAGGTGTTTTTGTTGACTTTTAAAAAGGACCTATAATGTCTGAATTTATATCTTTTCATGAGTGTATTTATTAACCTTGGGGAATGAAGATGAGTTGTAGGGAATTGAATCCTCTTCAAAATTAGCCTTGGATGAGAAATTTTTGGTAAAGTATGAGAAAGTTATGTCTGGTCAAAGTTTGGTTGACTTTTCCTAAGAAACTCTAATTTAGCAACTTTTGAATTTTAATGAATTAGGAGCCTTCCTTGGGGAATCATGACCAACCCTTGATCAAATGATGGATATCACTTCAAAATGTTGATGTTGACCAAAAATATTGAAGTTTGACTGTATGTCGGCCACAATTGACTTTTGACCTAATATAGTTGATTTTCAAGCATCTGAGCAGTTGACTTAGCAAACCTCTTGTGCAAGGCATGAAACTTGGCACGGATGGTCTTGAGAACATATTAGGACTATGGAGATAATATGAGGCCTTTGGAGCTCACCCATCTTAATGAAAATGGAAACCCTAGTTGGAGGTCCATTGCTTAAGGAGAGAGTTTGTCTGGTCAACTCTTGGGCATCCTTGAGCAAGTTGAGTATCTTAGTGGATATATGATGAGTAAAATGGGAGGGAAATTTTTGGGATACAACTCTAGTCAACCCCTTTGAGCCTAAGAAGTAGGAGTTTTTCTTTTCACATAAATTAAAACCCTTTAATTATAACCTGGGGCAGGATAGTTTTCTCAGTTAATTCAGAGGTGCATTTAGTCGCAAGCTCATCCTTCATACATGATGAATAGTGTAGAAGATACCTTACAAAAGATGGTGATGGTTCCGCATAATCATCAAAGCAGGCAGTCATTATATTTCAAAATAAAAGCCCATTAAGTCAAAACCTATGAAAGAGACTTAAGAAAAGACTGGGGCATCCCGCTGACTGTAATCACAAAAGAAACAGTTCAGGAAAAAGAAGGGATAACGAAAACAAAAAAAAAGAGGTTAATAGAAATCCTAGACAAAAAAAATATTACAAAATGACTGCCTTCTCAAACAAACGTTCAATCTATGAAGCATCACTGGAATATCAAGGACATTCCAAAACTCAATTGGGATTCAAAATGCACAATTAACTAAGCATAGGACTGAAGAACATCACGAAGAACGGGTGGGTACAAATAAAATTTGAGCCTTTATCCTTTGTTTCTTAAACCGTGAACCAGGGAACGTTATAACCCTTAAAAGTCCTAGCTGAAGCATGGGTTAGTTTGAAAACATACTTTTACAAAAGGTATCCTGACTCCTGTAGGGTTTGCTATAAATCCTGAGTTGACATCACACTTTTACAAAATTTGTTTGTTTTACTAAATAATGAATTTTAAAACTTCAAGACAGACATAAGCTTTGCATTCTTAAAATACCATTGTTTGCATATGACTATTTGTTCAACAGCAGAGAAATTCGCATGACGAATATCTAGTGAACAAAAACCTTCTCAATGAAAAGGATCACCTCAAGTGGAAAAACACTTCCAACCAAGGGGCACGACATGATCATTGTCCATCATCTGGGGCAGTCAAGTCAAGATTCAAGGAATCTCTCAAAGATGATAAATAGCTAGGGGTAGATCTCCATCTGAATCACTTGGGGCATTGGGCATGAATTCCAACAACGAATCTTGTACGATCAAACAAACATATTATGGCAGTGTGGCAACACTTACTACTATGGATAGTGATAATTATCTGTACCCAGTGAACGTGGACATAGTCGGAAAATACTACGCATGAACAAAGACCCGCTAGGTTGACTGACCTAGGAAAAAATAAGGGCATCCCGGCGAACCAAAAAGGTTCGGGAAAAAATTAGGGATAAAAACAAAAAAATATGTACACCCGGCAAGTCGAAAACCTGAAAAGGCAGCTTGAGCAAAAAAGGGTATCCCGGTGGACTGAAAATCTGAAAAGACAGTCCAGGAAAAAGCTAGGGATTAAAGCGTACGACTACGTCTCGTCATCTCATCACTTGTCTAATCAGTATAAGGTTTATTACCCTGATCTGCATTCACTAAGGACTCCAAGAGTTGGGATAACAGTCAAACCATCTAGCAAATCCCCGATTGACATTTCCTACAATAGGTATAGAGACAGGGGCATTCTACTACAAGGTCACTGCCATGTTCTTAGCATGCATCCTATTGGTGTCAGGTGTTATAATACCCTCGGCAGAGCAAAACCTACAAATTACTGCTCCAACGAAAATTCCCCGTTGAAGTCGCCAAGCTTCTCATGTTTCCCCAAGCGGATTACGGAGTTTCCCTTCCCCAACGGACACATTCTGAATAAAGCAGATTCTCATCTAGAAACGGTTCAAGTACAATCCAATGACGGATGTCATCCTGACACTTACTCCAGATTCTCATCTAGAAATGGTTCAGGTATGATCCAAGAACAGATGTCATCCTGACACTTACTATAGATTCTCATCTAGAAACGATTCAGGTACAATCCAAGGACGGATGTCATCCTGACACTTACTCCAGATTCTCATCTAGAAATAGTTCAGGTATGATCTAGAGACGGATGTCATCCTGACACTTACTCCAGATTCTCATCTAGAAATGGTTCAGGTACGATCCAAGAATGGATGTCATCTTGACACTTATTCCAGATTCTCATCTAGAAACGGTTCAGGTACGATCCAAGGACGGATGCCATCCTGACACTTACTCCAGATTCTCATCTAGAAACGGTTCAGGTACAATCTAAGAACGGATGTCATCTTGACACTTACTCTAGATTATCATCTAGAAACGGTTCAGGTACAATCCAAAGACGGATGTCATCCTGACACTTACTCCAGATTTTCATCTAGAAACAGTTCAGGTACGATCCAGAGACGGATGTCATCTTGACAATTACTCTAGATTCTGATCTAGAAACGGTTCAGGTACGATCTAAAGGCGAATGTCACCCTGACACTTACTCCAGATTCTCATCTAGAAACGGTTCAGGTACGACCCAGAGACGGATATTGTTGTACCCAAAAATTTTCCCTCTCATTTTATCAATATTTTCCTCACAAGACTCTTTGGACTCAGGACAGAATTAGGGTTTGCTTAGCTCAACACATCTCCTTGCAGTGTTGACCTGAAATTAGGGTTTGAGTTTGCACAAGGATTTTTGGACTTAAAATGCTCAATGTGACTTTCATACTTCATGCTGGACTTATAAGATTGCCCATACCAAGTTTCAAGCCTTGAATCAAATTTTTGCCTAGTCAATTGGACAGTTGACCTAGAAATCAACTATATTGGGGAAAACGTCAACTGTGGCCAATTTACAGTCAAACCTCAAAAAAATTTATCCACATCAACATTATAGACTCATATGAACCATTTGATCAAGTTTGGACCATAACTCCTCAAGAAGTTTGATCAGATCATCAAAAGGGCAAAATGGTCATTTTTAGGGTTTTGACTGCAGAAAGGAAATTTCTGATTTTTTACCTAGCCAATGGCAAATTGTGTTCAAGCATGGATTCAAGGAATCAATGGCATCATCTTGACCTAATCACAAGGTTCAAAATATCTCAAAAGCATTGGATTGACAGATGAATTTTCCAGTCAACTGATCAAAAATCAACTGTACACTGAAAAGTCAAACTTTGACTTTTTGGTCAAAATCAAGTGCCAAGGGTCATTTTTCATCAAGATGTGTCAAAACATGAAACTTGTTCACCAAGAAACCTTATTTTGGAAATTAGGGTTTAAAATGGAAAATTTTCATAACTTAGAAATTTTCTAAGTTATGAAAATTTCTTATTTTTTCCCAACTTTTTCACCATGATGCAATTGGATTCAAAGAAAACTTCAAACATGAAAGTTGTATTCCTCCATAAAATATATAACTTTGATTCACAAAGTTTTCCCAAAAGATGCTTGGATCTCAAGTTATGATTTTGTGAATAGGGGTCCAAAAACTTTTTAACTTAGTGAAATTTTGCCCTAGTTTAGGCAGGATTTTGACCTATCTTCATGGCAACTTTTCACATAGTTCCAATTGGAATCTCAAAAGAAATTTCAAAGATGGATTGTAGAGCATGTTACAAGCTTTCCAAAATGTCCAAGAACTCTCCAAGATCATTTGTGGTTAGGCAGAATCAAAGGAATGAAAATGGCCATTTATCACTTTTGGCCAAGGCATTTTACACCATGCTACAAGTTGCAAATTCTGTCCAACCATGCTTGTACTTGGTTTACAGGTCCTTAAACCCTTCCACACTCAAAAATTGAATGCAAACACATTAGATTAAGGCTTTGTTCTGAGCTTTAGAAGATTACACATTGAATTAATCTATTTTTGGCAAAAAGGCAACAATGCCATTTACATAAAGCACACCTTTTGCAAATTTGTTTCTCTTGAGCATTGGACCAAGCCTTTTGTTGCAAACAAAGCTCCCTAATATCAAGAAAAGTTCACCAACTTTGTGCAGCTAGAATACAGGCTTGTACAACCTTGGCTTGGTCACTTCTCACCTTTTACTTCAAAAACAAGTCATTGTGCAAAAAGTCCATAACTTTGTAATTTGATATAACCAAGTCTTTGTAACATTCAAACAACTTCAGCATATCACACCAAGCCAGAAACACGAGCTAGCAAGTTCTCAAACCCTCCAAAACACTAAAACACAAGTTCTTGTCAAAACAGGGCAGGTTCTGCAGTTTGACTTCCAAAACAAGATCCACTCGTGCGTTTTGCTTGCAACCAGTTCCAACACACTCCATACAACATACCTAAACTATCCAAACCATTCCCAAGTCACTAACTCCATTTACACACTTCACCATTTTCAAATTATGAGTTTGCAGGTTGAGTTCTATAGAGAGATTCAAGCAAGTTCAAAGCTAGCTAAGCATTGGGAAAGCTCAAAGGAACTTCAAGCAAGCTCACAAGTATCTCAGGCCTCACTCACAACCCCTACATTTCCATACTCGAGCTTGACTGAAACAGGTAAAATTCAAACTTCTATCTCTCTATTTAGGAATCATTAGGCTTAGGTTTGTGAATAAAAAATGTAGTCCTCATTGCCCTTGAGTTGTACATATGCATAGAAATCATTTATGTTAACTGAGCTAGGAGTATTTGATAGTTGAACTTTCTGAAAAAACTAGGTTAGAATTTAGGGCCAAAGAAATTCTCTCTGGTCTTTGAGAGTTAGATTAAGTTTTTTATATGGTTAGAATCGTGTGATCAAGCGCTATAACTTTCATGTTGCAAGTTTTTGTTTTTAAGCACAAATGCAGGAGATACGAGTTTGAACATTAGCGCGCATATTTGCTTCTGTCTCAAGGATAGGGATGAAGGAAATGGGCTGGGCTTGCTTGCCTTGCTGTTGACACCCCCCTGCTTACTTTTTGCACCCCCCTGGCCCATTTCTCTTATTTTTTTATATTTTCTAATTTATTTTACATTTTCTGACCTTTATTTATTTTTCTAAACATTAAAAATTACCAAAAATATTTTCTTAAATTTTCACATTTTATTTTTATTTTTATTTTATTTTTGGCATAATACTTAGTTTATTAGGTTTAATATATTTATTTTCTTAAATAAAAACTTATAATTAATACAAAAATATTATATATTTTATTTTATTATTATTATACACTTAAAAATAATATTGTCATACATATTTTATTTCTTAACATTTTTGTATATATTTTATTTTATTTTCTTGAACATAAATAAAATGAATAAATAATATAATATACATATATTTTCTTAAAACAAAAACTAGGGTTTCCACCCTTAATAAAAATAATCATTATTATTTTTCTTATTTTTTAGGAAATTAAATAATTTATTTTACATACATAAAATAAATACAAAAACATTTTTTTGCATATTTATAATATATTGCACATTTAAATAATTGTCAATTTATTATTTGTACAATGAATTCAATTTGGTTGTAATAGTTGAATTAGGGTTTTATTTTCTTGCAAATATCCCCCTATTCAAACTTGTATCCCTCTCCCCATATCAGTGTTGTAATAGTTAGATTTACTTTTATGCATTTTATCGCTTTAATATGCATGATAGTAAAATTAGGGTTTGTATTATAACCAAAAATCAAAACAAATAGCATGACTAATACAAGACAAAAAGGCATGAAAAAATGACAACACAATGCACACGAGCACCCCTAGGGTTTCATCCACTTGTTGCCTTAAAAACATGGCCATGATATGCATGCTAAGTATCTTGGCAAAATCAAACAAAACAAAAAGATAATAGTCCATCGATGATGCTATCTTGGTTGCCTATACAAAATGATCTAGTCCCTCAAAACTTGCTAAGATACTTGGCAACATTGTTACCATGGCCATACGATGACCCACGCCCGTCCCGTTTAACATCCAAACACAAGGTTGTTTACCAAATACAATGGTAAAGCAACAATGTCAAAGGGTTAAAAATGTGTAGGAAATATCTTTGAGTTAGGGTAGACAACTCCTAGTTACTTGATCAAATTTGCAAACATCCTTGCTAATTTTAAAACACACAACACAATTTTAAAACAATTTCCCAAAACAAACTTTCAAACTTTGAAACATTTTTTAAAGACAAACACCTTTGTATACATTCAAACAAGAATTATTACAAAGGTTGCCTAAACAAGGCCTCTTTTTAAAATATTTTCAAAACCACACACAAAAGCACCATTTCAAACAATTGAAAAGCAAAAGCAAGTGATCTAAACAAGTAACTAAGAGTCCATGGAAAACCATGGATGAAAAGGGTGCTAGCACCTTCCCTTTTCATAATCTACCCCCTGAACCCAAGAAAACATCTCAAAGGTCTTTCCTGTGATTTTTGACCTTTCCTTTGGATAAAATAAAAAGTCGGTGGCGACTCTTGCTAAACCGAAACATTTGCGAACACAAACACAAAACCTCAAGTCAGTTCTCCCACCGTATCACAGAACTAGCGACTCTGTTGGGGAGTATAATAAAAGTGGGGTTACCTTAGGGTTTAGATCACCTTTACATGCTTACCTTGTTTGCCTTGATTGCTTTACATTTGGTTCTATTGTTTGGGTTTGAAATCCTCTACCTGGATTTAGGAAACATTCATAGGTAAATAGAAATACGTTGTGGAAATTGTGCGGGGTATACCGACATGGTTGAAGCAATAGCTATATTAGTGTGACATATTTGTGGGTACCGGTAGCCTTTGAGTTAATCAAAGAGAATATGGGGCCGCTGAGTGATGTCATGAAGCACTAATGGACTTTTAGAACCTTTACTTGACCATCTTGGCCTTTTTAGGGGTAGTGAGATGACCGGCTTTGGTGCAGTCCGAAGTTGGTAGATACTCGATACTACACTCATTGAGGGTTGTTTTCTTGGAATATTTCGGTTGCCAGTAAAGTGGCTAAACTGAAACTATGAACACAGAAAATAATCCAGTGATATTCAGCTCCTTAGAACCCGGTTGCTATTTATAGGACAGGTTGAGCCAACTAAACTTCAAGAGGGTACTTACCTATGAAATCCCATGCAAGCCTGAAACTAGGATCTTGTGTGATTTGTTTGTACATATATACTTGTGCATAACATCATAACATCATGAAGAATCATATGCATCCACTAACCATTTCAAGGGTTTGGATCTTCATCTTTGTTCCTGTTTTGTAGGTAATGGAATCACTTCGCAGGAAAACTATTCAGGTCAACCTTGTGAGAATTCCTCCTCAACTCAAGGAGCTAGCTTTCAAGATTCCAGAGTATTCTCCATTCACTGAAAGACATGGTAGACTTCTCAACTTGGTCAACTCCAACATAGAGGAAGATATGGTGAAAGTTCTCTTCCAGTTCTTTGACCCCCTACACCACTGCTTCACATTTCCTGATTACCAGTTAGTGCCTACTTTGGAGGAATTTCTCAACTCCTGAGGATTCCTATTCTCCATCAACTACCCTGCAACGGTACGGAAATAGATCCAAAGCCTGAAGATGTTGCTCAAGCCTTACACTTGCAACCATCTGATATCATAGGTTATTGGGAAACCAAAAGTGGTGTCAAGGGTTTCTTGGCAAAGTTTCTGTTTGAGAAGGCACAAGACTGCTGGAATTCTCTAGATCTACAAGCTTTTGAGGAGATTGTAGCACTTCTCATCTATGGGTTAGTTTTGTTCCCAAACCCTGATCAACTTATAGATGTGAATGTTGTCAAGATTTTCATGTCTCGGAATCCTGTGCCTACATTGCTTGGGGACATCCTACACTCATTTCACACACGAACAATGAGGAAAATAGGTGTTCTTATGTGTTGTACTCCTCTTCTAGCAAGGTGGTTTATTTATCACCTTTCCCAGTCAGTCTTGAATAATGAGCAAGGCTTGAGGTGGTCACAACGATTGATGACTCTTACACATTCAGATGTTCATTGGTGTTCTCGATTCAGAGAAAATGTTATCATCATTGATTGTTGTGGGGAATTTCCTAATGTCCCACTACTTGGAATTAGTGGAGGCATTACCTACAACCCTTGTTTGACTCTGAGACAGTTTGGGTATGCCTGAAGGGATGGCCCTCATGAAATGCTGATTCTAGACTTGGTTTTTGACTTCGACAACGACGATCAAGGACTTCGACAAAGGTTCATCTGAGCTTGGAGGATTCCCAACAAGGTGGACAGTAAGACCTTGGGACACAATAATTCCATCCCCCTTGAGCCTTACCTCAAGTGGGTACGAACCCGCGCCCAAAGTCTTATGATGCCATACCCCTACATTCTCCCCGTGATCAAAGAGCCTGTTATGGAAGGAGAGGTTCCATACACCCTCCTACACCCTGACATGCCAACATCACTAGAAGATTTGCAAAGGAGTTGGATACAGCTCAAGGGAGAACGCGATACGTTTGAATCCCAATTCTACGCCAGTGAGAAGAAGGTTATGGAACTTACTCGTCAACTTCACGAAGAGCAGACTCTCAACACCTACATTGCACCAAAAAGGATGCACAACGTCTTTTTACATTAGAATTTTGTATTATTTTGCCCATGGGGCATTGATGTACTAACAAATTTTATCTTATTAATATGACGTGTGTTCCTTTTTGTTTACAACAAATTTGAATTTATGAATCCTTGAATGAATTACATGAATACATATTATTCATCATATGCATAAACAGGTCTTCACACCAGGTTTCCTTATCTCTCTGTTGTTTATTTCAGCAAGATGGATATAGAGCAGACGGTCAAAGACTTACAAGCGCAGAATTCACAGTTCCAGCAACTACTCATGGCCCTGGCCAAGGGGCAGGAGGACCTCAAAACCCTGCTGGAAAAAGAAAAGGAGAAAAAGAAAAAGAAAAGAGTTGGTGTGGCTACTTTGGGTAGAAGATTTGAAGGTCAAACTAGAAGGGTCCTGGATTTCCCCTCAACATCTGATGAAGGGGTAGGAAAAGGAAAGGGAGCTGCAGTACCATCTGAGTCTGAGGAAGAAGAAGAGGAGGAGGATGAAGACTATTCTGAACAGAAGTACCCTCCTGCAGATGACAAGTACAAGAATCTGGAAGAACGTCTGGCAACTATGGAGGTACAAAGAGTGTCTGGGCTGGACTTTGAGGAACTAGGGTTGGTTTCTGGAATTGTTATTCCCCCCAAGTTTAAGGTGCCTATATTTGCTAAATATGATGGTTTGTCTTGTCCAAAGATGCACCTGCGGTCTTACGTCAAAAAAATCCAACCGCATTCTTCTGATAAAGATCTATGGGTTCATTTCTTCCAGGACAATCTTTCGGGGACGTAGTTAGATTGGTTCTACCAGCTAGAGAGGTATGATGTGCACAATTGGGAGGATTTTGTTGCTGCCTTCTATAGACATTATCAATATAATACGGACTTAGCACCAACCCGTACTCAATTACAGAGTATGGGCATGGTCTCAAATGAAGGTTTCAAGGAGTATGCCCAGAAATGGAGGGACTTGGCTGGAAGGGTGCAGCCACCATTGTCTGAGAGAGAGCTTATGGATATGTTTTTGGGTACCCTGTCAGGTCCATTCTTTAATCACTTGATCGGAGGTTCGTCTGCGGGATTCACCGAGTTGATTCTGACTGGTGAAAGAGTTGAAGCCGGAATCAAGAGCGGGAAAATTCAAAAGGATGCATCTGCTTCCGCTGCTATCAAAAAGACTTTTCCAGCAAAGAAAGAAGTATCAACTATTTACTCCCAAAGAGGTCAGGGAAGAGTTGAGCGCCGGCCAGCGGTGGGGGCCGTAATGATTCAGAAGTCTGCAGCTGATCAGCCTAGAAACAATCAACCCATAACCAACCAAGCAAGGGTGGAAAGGCCTGCACGACAATTCACTCAAATAAACATGACTCCCGCTCAGGTTCTTCCCCATCTCCTGAAGTTAAACCTTACCAGTTTGAGAGAGGCCCCAAAGAATCTGAATACAACTTCTCCTTACTATCTTGCCAACGCCAAATGTGCTTATCATTCAGACAGTCTGGGGCACGACACCAACCATTGTTGGGCCCTCAAAAATAAGATTTAGGATTTAATAGACGCTAAAGAAGTTGAATTCGACACCCCTGAAAAGCCTAATGTGATCTCTGCTCCAATGCCAAAACATGGACACAATGTCCATGCTGTTGAAGAAGATCTTTTTGTTGTTGTTGTTGATGATTTGATGACTCCGCTACCGATAATCAAGTTGAATTTTCTGAAGGCTAGGATTTTCCAAGGTTACAAAGAAGATTGTTGCCTTTGTTCATCCTTACCAACAGACTATTCGTTGTTGAAGTTAGGTATTCAGCGCCTAATGGATAATCAAGAAATCCTTTTTGAAAAGACTCCTGTTATACTGACTCCTGTCAATGATATTTCAATAATTACCATATCCGCCAATCTTTCCAAGGTCTCCAAAAGACCTGTTAAGATTACATCTGATCCGAAGATTGTACCTTTAAAGATAACCATGTCGGGGCCTATCCCGTACAAGTCCAACAAATCAATACCGTGGAACTATGGGGGAGAGATCTTTTACCATGGTGTTAAACAAATTGAATCAACTGAAGAGAGTTCTGATGAAGAGACTTCCGACATTGGAAACATTTCCGGAATGAGTAAAATCACCCGCAGCGGAAGAATTTTCTCTCCGGAGATTGCTCCTCCAAGGGCAATCTTCAGACCTTCAGCTGCTCCTAAGGTTACCCCTGTGTCGGTCAACATATCTGCAAGAACTCCAGTTATTGAAGAGATTGTAACTCATGTGGTTGTCCCCTCGGCTACTGCTGATGATAGAGGGAAAGGGATCCAAGAAGAGCCTGTCAGGACGAGGGCTCAGCCGTTGATCATCCCTGAAACCTCTCAAAAAGAAATGGAAGAGATTTTGAAAATAATCAATAAAAGTGATTATAATGTTGTGGAACAACTAGGGCAAACCCCCTCAAAGATCTCTATGTTGGCCTTACTGCTTTGTTCAGAAGCTCATGCTAAAGCTCTGATCAGATTTTTGAAGACGGCCCATGTGCCCCAGGAAACCTCCGCGGATCAGTTCCAGGAATGTGTAGCTAGCCTAACAGCTGACAATGGTCTAGGATTATCTGATGCCGATTTAACATCTAAAGGGAGAAAACATAATGACGCTTTGCATGTCTTAGTGGAATGCAGAGGGACTACTCTAGCACACGTTCTAGTAGACATTGGTTCTTCGCTGAACGTCTTACCAAAGAAGGCATTGGATCGGCTAGATTGTGAAGGTTTAACCTTGAAGCCCAGCAATATCATTGTCAGAGCCTTTGATGGTTCTAAAAGGATGGTCCACGGGGAGGTGGACATCCCGATTAAAGTGGGAACTGAAACCTTCAACTCCATATTATATGTCATGGACATCCATCCCTCTTATTCTTACTTGTTGGGAAGACTCTGGATTCATCATGCTGGAGCCGTCACTTCAACTCTGCATCAAAAGCTCAAGTACCCTGTCCAGGGGGAAATTGTGACAGTTCACGGTGAAGAGGAATACATGATAAGCCATCTTAATTCTTTCCGCTATGTGGAATTGGATGGTGAATTCATCGAAACCCCTTTTCAGCATTTTGAGGAGGTAGCTCAGGAGATTGCGGAAGCCAAGACAGTGCCTTTTGTACCCATGATTACCCGACCTCCGCCTCGGATGTCGTCACTCAAAGATGTAAAGGTTGTGATTGAAGAAGGAGGAAGTACAATCTGGGGGCAGCTTCCTGATTTTCCTTTCAAGTTAGATAAATTCGGCTTGGGTTTTACTTCGGGTAGTCAGAAGGCGGTGCGTCGCTCCCGGGCTGGAGGGCCACCAGTGAAGATCGCCCATCATGGAGTCAATGCTTTGGAGGATAGTGAAGAGGAGAGCAATCTGGAAGACTGGATTTTCCCTACTGTTGAAGGAGGACTACGCAATTGGGAGGCAAAGGACTTTGTTCCCATTACTTTCATGAATCAGTAATTTATCTTTCAAACAATTTCTGTTGGTTTGTAATAATTCCTAAACAATTCGTACACTTTTAACCTTGTGCCTTACCCGAGGTACATAGGTCCATTTGTAAGGATTTGATTTCTCATCTTCATATGCCATTTTAATGAATCATGGACGTTTTCACATATAAACTTTTGTGTTCATTTTATTTCTTTTTACATTTTATTTGTTTAAAGGTGGCTATCCCTTACACACACACACTCACAATTGCAGGTACCCTTCCATTCCGGATTCCATGGATAACAATTCTGATATGGCCTTCAGTGACTCTGAAGATCTGGTCTACCATGCGGAATACGAAGGTGATGAAGATTGTGAAGTGCCTGGAGAATTGGATAGACTGCTACAACAGGAAGAAAGGGCTATTCTACCTCATGAGGAGTTGTTAGAGACCATCAACTTGGGAACTGAGGAAGACAGAAAAGAAATTAGAGTGGGTTCCAACCTAGAGCCAAGTGTCAAAGAATGCTTAATTCAGCTGTTGAATGAATATGTTGAGATCTTCTCCTGGTCCTATGAAGACATGTCGGGACTTGATACAGATATTGTGGTTCACCGTCTCCCTACAAGAGAAGACTGTCCACCAGTTAAATAGAAAGTCCGCCGAATGAGGCCCGACATGTCTGAAAAGATCAAAGCTGAAGTGATGAAGCAGTTCAATGCTGGCTTTCTTGCAGTTACTTCCTATCTACAATGGGTTGCTAACATTGTGCTCATGTCTAAGAAGGACGGCAAAGTCAGAATGTGCATGGATTACAGAGACTTAAACAGGGCTAGCCCTAAAGATGACTTTCCGCTTCTGCACATTGACATCTTGGTCGACAATACAGCTCAGCACAAGGTATTTTCTTTCATAGATGGATTTTCAGGGTACAACCAGATCAAAATGGCACCTGGAGACATGGAGAAAACTACTTTTGTTACACAGTGGGGTACGTTCTGCTATAAAGTGATGCCATTCGGACTGAAGAATGTCGGGGCAACCTACCAACGCGCCATGGTGGCTTTGTTTCATGATATGATACATCATGAGATAGAAGTCTACGTAGACGACATGATAGCCCATTCACAGACAGAAGAAGAACACCTCGACCATTTGCAAAAGCCATTTTTCAGGTTGAAAGAGTACAAGCTCAGACTGAACCCTAACAAGTGCACTTTCGGAGTCAGGTCCGGTAAAACTCTTGGGTTTCATTGTCAGCAACAAAGGCATTGAGGTTGATCCTGCCAAAGTCAAAGCTATACAAGAAATGCATGCCCCTCGCACTGAGAAGGAGGTCAGAGGTTTCTTGGGACGCCTAAACTACATTACAAGGTTCATTTCCCACCTAACATCTACCTGTGAGCCAATCTTCAAGCTATTAGAGAAAGATCAGGTGGTTAATTGGAATGATGACTGTCAAGTTGCTTTCAATAAAATCAAGGAGTATTTGCTAGAACCTCCTATCTTGATGCCACCCGTCGAAGGAAGGCCGCTAATCATGTATCTGACCGTCCTAGAGAATTCAATGGGGTGCGTATTGGGCCAACATGACGAGTCTGGCCAAAAAGAGCATGCCATTTATTACCTTAGCAAAAAGTTTACCGACTGTGAGACTCGATACTCACTGCTCGAGAAAACTTGTTGCGCTTTGGTATGGGCTGCTCGCCGGCTAAGGCAGTATATGTTGACTCATACCACTTTGCTGATTTCTAAGATGGATCCGATCAAGTACATCTTCGAGAAGCCTGCTTTATCTGGAAGAATAGCTAGGTGGCAGATGATCCTCACCGAGCATGATATACAGTACACGGCCCAAAAAGCTATAAAGGGGAGTGTACTAGCCGATCATCTGGCCCATCAAGCTGTCGAAGATTACCAATCCATGAGGTTCGACTTCCCCGACGAGGATATTATGACCTTGAGCAACGTTGAAGAAAACAGACCGTATGACAGACCTGAACAAGGATCCCGATGGACCCTGTACTTTGATGGTGCCTCTAATGCACTTGGCAACGGTATCGGCGCGGTACTTATCTCTCCTGAAGGTTGCCATACACCTTTCACCGCTAGACTCTGCTTCATCTGTACTAACAACATGGCCGAGTATGAAGCTTGTATCTTTGGTCTCAAGGCTGCCATAGACTTGGGAATCAAATCTTTGATTGTGTTTGGGGACTCAGCTTTGGTTATCAGTTAAATCAAAGGAGAATGGAATACTAAACATCCAAACCTCATCCCTTACAAAGAACATGTCTTGACATTGTTACCACATTTCGAGCAGATTACCTTCGAGCACTTCCCGCGAGAAGAAAATCAGCTAGCAGATGCTCTAGCTATAATGTCATCCATGTTTAAACTTAACTGGGATAATGAGGCTCCCCAAATCATCGTTGAGCGGATGGACGAACCTGCACATAGTCACGAGATTAATACCGAAGGAGTAGTGGACCGACCTTGGTTTCATGACGTCAAAAGGTATCTCGAAGCACAGGAATACCCTGAAGGAGCTTCAGTCAACGACAAAAAGTTCTTAAGGAGATTTTCTGCCAAGTTCTTCCTGAGCAATGGTATCCTTTACAAGCGCAATCATGATTGCATTATGCTCCGTTGTGTGGACAAGGTTGAAGTTGAACAGATCATGGATGAACTGCATAATGATACCTTTGGCACCCACTTAAGTGGGCATACGATGGCTAAGAAGATTCTAAGGGCAGGCTATTACTGGTCTACCATGGAAGCTGATTGCCATCAACATTTCAGGACTTGTCACAAATGTCAAATCTATGCGGACAAGGTACACATACCTCCAGTTACTCTCAATGTCTTAACAACTCCTTGGCCATTCGCGATGTGGGGAATCGACATGATTGGAGAGATCAAGCCTACAGCATCCAATGGACACCGTTTCATTTTGGTGGCCATTGATTACTTTACCAAATGAGTCGAAGCAGCGTCCTTCGCATCCATCACAAAGAATGTTATTGCCCGCTTCATCAAGCAGAACCTCATTTACCGGTACGGTATCCCCGAAAGGATCATCACCGACAACGGTATAAACCTGAACAACACTATGATCACCGCTTTGTGCGAGCAGTTCCAGATTCAACATCACAATTCATCTCCCTATCGGCCAAAGATGAACGGTGTTGTCGAAGCTGCGAATAAAAATATCAAGAAGATCATACAAAAGATGACAGTCACCTACAAGGACTGACATGAGATGTTACCGTTTGCTCTCCACGGGTACCGTACCACGGCGCGTACATCAATTTGGGAAACAACCTATTCTTTGGTATACGGCATGGAAGCTGTTTTACCTATCGAGGTTCAGATTCCCTCCTTGAGAATCATGAAGGATGTTGGTTTGAGTGAAAACGATTGGATTCAGACCCGGCTTGATCAACTTAACTTGATTGACGAAAAGCGACTTACTGCTGTTTTCCATGGTCAGACGTATCAGAAACAGATGATCAAGGCTTTCAACAAGAAAGTCAAACGCCAGATATATCAAGTCGAGGATCTTGTAATCAAGCGGATCATCTTGCCGCAAAGTGATCCCAGGGGCAAATGGACTCCTACTTACGAAGGACCGTTTGTGATCAAAAACATCTTTTCTGGTGGGGCAATGATATTAACCACCATGGACAGCGACGACCTGCCACACCCTGCGAACGCAGACATAGTCAAAAGATACTACGCATAAATGACCCGACAAGTTGAAAACCCGAAAGGGAGACTTGGGCAAAAATGGGCATCCCGGTGAATCAAAAACCCGAAAGGGCGGTTCAGGCAAAAGTTAGGGATAAATATAAAAAAATTTGTACACCCGGCAAGTTGAAAACCCGAAAGGGCGACTTGGGCAAAAAAGGGTTTCCCGGTGGATCGAAAACCCGAAAGGGCGGTCCAGGCAAAAGTTAGGGAACTAAAGCGTATGACTATGTCTCATCATATCACTTTGAGGATGATCTCTTCACAGACAAGCTCCAGGCTTCTGATTAGCTCAATCATCTTCGGACGAAGCAACGAATGGACAAGATATCCAGAGTTACGAAGGCTATAGCAGAGTGGGAACCCCATGGAATTTTCACACATAGCCATCTTTCTTTGTATAAATTTTTCTCATTTTTTATGACAATATTCTCTTACTAGGATGTCTGTCTCCTTTGTACAAAATACTTACACAAAGTTAATATAAAGATACTTCAAAGTGCAGAAAACTATTTGCCTTTTCTTTTTCTTTACACTTGTGTTTTATTTGAAAACGTCCAATAATTTATTAAGTGAGCATATGCATTTGAATATAATCACATGTTTGCAAATAAACGAAATGTGAAAGAATAATTACTGATAGGTTGAAAGGATAGGAAAATGTCTTTAGGCTATTCCAGGAGAAACCCCCTGCAGTATATCATCTAGATCCCTCAGTGGAGCTAAAACCTTGAAATACATATCCCCAGCGGAGTTAAATCTCAAAATCCCCACCAGAGCTAAGTTTTCAAACTCCCAATCCCCAACGAAGCCAAAAACTTTGAACTACAGATCCTCAACGAAGATGAAACTTTCTTCCCCAATGGAGTCCAAAACTTCAAACCCCGGTGGAAAACAATCCTGTTTCCTCCAATTCCCCAGAGAGTTATCTCAAAACCAGATAATTCTCAGTAAGTTGCTTTGAAGCCTGACAGCTAACCAGACGACAGCTTCGGATAATTCCCTGGTAGATTGGCATACAACCCAAGCTCTTGAAAACTCTCCAGCAGTATAGCTATTCCCCACAGAGTTTTTACTACTCTCCAACAGAATAAACTTTCTCCCCGCAGAGTTATTTCCCAACAGATTGAAGATTCTCAATCCCCAGCCACTGTCATCAAGGTTCTCGGGACTCCCCAAGCAGGTTTCTCAAAGCAACACTCAGCATTATTCTTACAACAGAATGCCTATCATCTTCCAAATTCAAAGGACTTGAAGGATCCCTATGTCCCCAGGAAAGTCGTGAAGGATTCTCATATCCCCACAGAAGTTGTCAAAGTTTTTTATAGTCCCCGCAAGTTGCCAAGGATTTTCTATCTCCAACAGCGGTCAAGGATTTACTTTCCCCGACAGCAGTCAAAGATTTTATTATCTCCAACTATCAAGGATTTATTTTCCTCAGCAAGACAGCTAATCATCTTACATGCGCATACATTACATTCATATATCATAAACATTGATAAAACACATATATTGCATCATACATTTCATGCAACATAACTTTGTGTTTCAGCTAACATTTTACCCTTTTCAGGATAAAATTAACAGCTATCTGTAACGAATGTTCAAATTTCAAATACAGCTTAGAGATGCTCCAGACACGGATGCTATTCTATTGCTTATTCAAATCAATGCTCAGATTCCTGTTCCAGTTCAAATTACAAAGCCCAGATTCGACCGGATAATATCTTGATCATACTGAAGCCCGGAGATCGACTGGAAAATAGTTGAATCCCCAGCAAATTACTGTAAAGCCTGGAATCGACCAGATAGCAGTATAAAACACCATGAAGCCTGGAATCGATCAGATTGTGGTACACCTTAAATTCAAGCTATGAAGCTCGGGTTCGACCGGATAGTATCTTGATCTCTACAAAACACTGTGAAGCCTGGATTTTGACCAGATAACAGTGAGGTACACTGTGAAATTTGGATTTCGACCAAAAAAGCAGTTTACTTGGCCAATTACTTTGAAGCCCGGATTCAACCGGATATTAGTAGGCCCCAAAATCAAAGGGAAGCCCGGAGGCAACCAGATAACCATTTGATTTTCTTCTGAAGCCTGGATTTTGACCAGATAGGAAGTAAGGTATCGTGAAGCCTGGATTTCAACCAGATAGCGATACAAGACTGAAGCCTGGATTTTGACCAGATAACAGTTTAAGATACTGTGAAGCTTGGATTTTGACCAAATAGCAGTTTACTTGGCTAATTACTAAGAAGACCGGAATCGACCAGATATTAGTATGCCTTAAATTTAAGTTGAAGACCGGAGGCGACCAGATAACAACTTAATTCCTTCTAAATCCTGGAGTACGACCAGATAAGAATTGAGAAATTACGAAGCCTGGAGAACGACCAGATAGCAAGTTTAATCTCATCCCCCCAGTAAGTCACTGTAAAGCCTGGAGCACGACCAGATAACAGTTCATTTTCGCCTCTTCAACCAAGAGATGGTTCCCCAGTAGAATAACGGACGACTGAAGCTCCTAAATTTTATCTCTACCACGACAGAGACCAGCATTCCCCGGCGTAGTCCTCCTTGACAACAGGTATACGGACTCTCGCAAAGGAATCTGTTATTTGATCAACCTCCTTGGATGGCATCTTTAAGCCCATCTCCAACAAGATTCTATCAACCTCTCCAAATGGCATCTTTAAGCCCATTCCCCGGCGTAGTCCTCCTTGACAACAGGTATACGGACTCTCGCAAAGGAATCTCTTATTTGATCAACCTCCTTGGATGGCATCTTTAAGCCCATCTCCAACAAGATTCTATCAACCTCTCCAAATGGCATCTTTAAGCCCATTTCCTCAATTACATTTTGGCGAGTGCAAATTTACAGGCACTCTAGTGTCCAATCATCTTTTACCTTCGAGTCACGAACGGAAACCTCGCCAATCTAACTCTTCAGGTTCAAGAAGATTGAACAGGGGCAGCTGTTGTACCCCAAAATTTTCCCTCTCATTTTATCAAGATTTTCCTCACAAGACTCTTTGGACTCAGGACAGAATTAGGGTTTGCTCAGCTTAAGACATCTCATTGCACTGTTGACCTGAAATTAGGGTTTGAGTTTGCACAAGGATTTTTGGACTTCCAATGCTTAATGTGACTTTCATACTACATGTTGGACTTATAAGATTGCCCATACCAAGTTTCAAGCCTTGAATCAAATTTTTGCCCAGTCAATTGGACAGTTGACCTAGAAATCAGCTGTATTGGGGAAAAAGTCAACTGTGGCCAATTTACAATCATATCCACATCAACATTATAGACTCATATGAACCATTTTATCAAGTTTGGACCATAACTCCTCAAGAAATTTGATCAGATCATCAAAAGGGCAAAATGGTCATTTTTAGGGTTTTGACTGCAGAAAGGCAATTTCTGATTTTTTACCTAGCCAATGGAAAATTGGTTTCAAGCATGGATTCAAGGACTCAATGACATCATCTTGACCTAATCACAAGGTTCAAAAGATCTCAAAAGCATTGGATTGACAGATGAATTTTCCAGTCAACTGATCAAAAATCAATTGTACACTGAAAAGTCAAACTTTGACTTTTTGGTCAAAATCAAGTGCCAAGGGTCATTTTTCATCAAGATGTGTCAAAACATGAAAAAGTTTCACCAAGAAACCTTATTTTGGAAATTAGGGTTTAAAATGGAAAATTTTCATAACTTAGAAATTTTCTAAGTTATGAAAATTTCTTATTTTTTCCCAACTTTTTCACCATGATGCAATTGGATTCAAAGAAAACTTCCAACATGAAAGTTGTATTCCTCCATAAAATCTACAACTTTGATTCACAAAGTTTTCCCAAAATATGCTTGGATATCAAGTTATGATTTTGTGAATAGGGGTCCAAAAACTTTCTAACTTAGTGAAATTTTTCCCTAGTTTAAGCAGGATTTTGACCTATCTTCATGGCAACTTTTCACATAGTTCCAATTGGAATATCAAAATGCATTTCAAAGATGGATTGTAGAGCATGTTACAAGATTTCCAAAATGTCCAAGAACTCTCCAAGATCATTTGTGGTTAGGGAGAATCAAAGGAATGAAAATGGCCATTTATCACTTTTGGCCAAGGCATTTTACACCATGCTACAAGTTGCAAATTCTGTCCAACCATGCTTGTACTTGGTTTACAGGTCCTTAAACCCTTCCACACTCAAAAATTGAATGCAAACATATTGGATTAAGGCATTGTTCTGAGCTTTAGAAGATTACACATTGAATTAATCCATTTTTGGCAAAAAGGCAACAATGTCATTTACATAAAGCACACCTTTTGCAAATTTGTTCCTCTTGAGCATTGGACCAAGCCCTTTTTTGCAAACAAAGCTCCCTAATATCAGGCAAAGTTCACCAACTTTGTGTAGCTAGAATACAGGCCTATACAACCTTGGCTTAGTCACTTCTCACCTTTTACTTCAAAAACAAGTCATTATGCAAAAAGTCCATAACTTTGTAATCTGATATAACCAAGTCTTTGTAACATTTCAAACAACTTTAGCACATCACACCAAGCCAGAAACACGAGCTAGCAAGTTCTCAAACCCTCCAAAACACCAAAACACAAGTTCTTGTCAAAACAGGGCAGGTTCTGCGGTTTGACTTCCAAAATAAGATCCACTCGTGCGTTTTGCTTCCAACCAGTTCCAACACACTCCATACAACATACCTAAACTACCCCAACCATTCCCAAGTCACTGTAACTCGATTTACACACTTCACCATTTTCAAATTCTGACTTTGCAGGTTGAGTTCTATAGAGAGATTCAAGCAAGTTCAAAGCTAGTTAAGCATTGGGAAAGCTCAAAGGAACTTCAAGCAAGCTCACAAGTATCTCAGGCCTCACTCACAACCCCTACATTACCATACTCGAGCTTGACTGAAACATGTAAAATTCAAACTTCTATCTCTCTATTTAGGAATTATTAGGCTTAGGTTTGTGAATAAAAAATGTAGTCCTCATTGCCCTTAAGTTGTACATATGCATAGAATTTATTTATGTTAACTGAGCTAGGAGTATTTGATAGTTGAACTTTCTGAAAAAACTAGGTTAGAATTTAGGGCCAAATAAATTCTCTCTGGTCTTTAAGAGTTAGATTAATTTTTTTATATGGTTAGAATCGTGTGATCAAGAGCTATAACTTTCATGTTGCAAGTTTTTGTTTTTAAGCACAAATGCAGGAGATACGAGTTTGAACATTGGCGCGCGTGTTTGCTTCTGTCTCAAGGACATGGATGCAGGAAATGGGTTGGGCTTGCTTGCCTTGCTGTTGACACCCCCCTACTTACTCTTTGCACCCCCTGGCTCATTTCTCTTATTTTTTATATATTCTCATTTATTTTACATTTTCTGACCTTTATTTATTTTTCTAAACATTAAAAATTACCAAAAATATTTTCTTAAATTTTCACATTTTATTTTATTTTTTTTATTTTATTTTTGGCATAATACTTAGTTTATTAGGTTTAATATATTTATTTTCTTAAATAAAAACTTATAATTAATACAAAAATATTACATATTTTATATTATTATTATTATACACTTAAAAATAATATTGTCATACATATTTTATTTCTTAACATTTTTGTATATATTTTATTTTATTTTATTGAACATAAATAAAATGAATAAATAATATAATATACATATATTTTCTTAAAACAAAAACTCGGGTTTCCACCCTTAATAAAAATAATCATTATTATTTTTCTTATTTTTTAGGACATTAAATAATTTATTTTACATACATAAAATAAATACAAAAACATTTTTTTGCATATTTATAATATATTGTACATTTAAATAATTGTCAATTTATTATTTGTACAATGAATTCAATTTGGTTGTAATAGTTGAATTAGGGTTTTATTTTCTTGCAAATATCCCCCTATTCAAACTTGTATCCCTCTCCCCATATCAGTGTTGTAATAGTTAGATTTACTTTTACGAATATTATCGCTTTAATATGCATGATAGTAAAAATTAGGGTTTGTATGATAACCAAAAATCAAAACAAATAGCATGACTAATACAAGACAAAAAGGCATGAAAAAATGACAACACAATACACACGAGCACCCCTAGGGTTTCATCCACTTGTTGCCTTAAAAACATGGCCATGATATGCATGTTAGGTATCTTGGCAAAATCAAACAAAACAAAAAGATCATAGTCCCTCGATGACGCTATCTTGGTTGCCTATTCAAAATGATCTAGTCCCTCAAAACTTGCTAAGATACTTGGCAACATTGTTATCATGGCCATACGATGACCCACGCCCGTCCCGTTTAACATCCAAACACAAGATTTTTTACCAAATGCAATGGTAAAGCAACCATGTCAAAGGGTTAAAAATGTGTAGGAAAGATCTTTGAGTTAGGGTAGACAACTCCTAGTTACTTGATCAAATTTGCAAACATCCTTGCTAATTTCAAAACACACAACACAATTTTAAAACAATTTCCCAAAATAAACTTTCAAACTTTGAAACATTTTTTAAAGACAAACACCTTTGTATACATTCAAACAAGAATTATTACAAAGGTTGCCTAAACAAGGCCCCTTTTTAAAATATTTTCAAAACCACACACAAAAGCACCATTTCAAACAATTGAAAAGCAAAAGCAAGTGATCTAAACAAGTAACTAAGAGCCCATGGAAAACCATGGATGAAAAGGGTGCTAGCACCTTCCCTTTTCATAATCTACCCCCCGAACCGAAGAAAACATCTCAAAGGTCTTTCCTGTGCTTTTTGACCTTTCCTTTGGATAAAATAAAAAGTCGGTGGCGACTCTTTCTAAACCGAAACATTTGCGAACACAAACGCAAAACCTCAAGTCAGTTCTCCCACTGTATCACAGATATCATCCTGACACTTACTCCAGATCATCATCTAGAAACGGTTCAGGTGCGATCCAGAAACGGATGTCATCCTGACACCTACTCCAGATTCGATCCTAGTACAGTGCAGATACGATCCAGAGACAAATATCATTTTGACACTCATCCAACACATGTTTCAAGTACAATTCATATACAATCCAGAGACGGGTGTCATTCTGACACACATTCAACACATGTTTCAAGTACAGTTCAGATACGATCCAGAGACGGATGTCATTCTGACACTCATTTAACACATGTTTCAAGTACGGTTCAGGTACGATCCAGAGGCGGATATTATCCTGATACTTATTCTAGACTATCTTATAGAAACGGTTCAGGTACGATCAAGAGACGGATATCATCCTGATACTTATTCAGATCATCTTCTAGAAACGGTTCAGGTACGATCCAGAGACGGATATCATCCTGATACTTATTCTAGGCTATCTTCTAGCAATAGTTCAGTTCACGGAGCTTTCCTGCCCCAACAGAGTTTATTTCTCTAACAACGGGAGATTATCCCCAAGCGTTTTAACTTCGACATATTTGAAGACCTACATTCTTCACCCCCAGCAATAATCAGAGATTTATTTTCCCTGGTTCAATAATACTACAACAGAACAGCTGATACGTTTATACATTGCATTCATACATCATTCTACAAATGTCATAACATCTACAGTACATATGCATACATCCCAATCTAATTTATTTTGAGAACACCATTACACAATGCACTTCATACATCATGGAATTGCATATGACTAACTCTTTACCTTTTCAGGAAAGATCAAATCAACAAACACTGTTGACTACTTACATGACCTGATAGTCTTCTCAAAAGCTACGTCTAATGAAGGGATATTTCAACATTTTCCTCAGAAAGAAGTTAACAAAAGACCTTCTATGGATCAGCCAGATTGACACTAAGATCTCCCTGATTACCATTCTGGTTGAAGAAGTTCCAAGACTTTCATCTGGGTCAGTTGAATCGATACTAAGATTCTCCTGGTTACTATGCTAGTCAAAGTTAATTTGAGGCCTTCCCTTGGTTCAGTCAAATCGATAATAAGATTTCTATCCCAGTTAAAGACAACCCAAGATATTCCTCTAGTTCAGTTGAATCGATACTAAGATTTCTATTCCAGTTAAAGAAGCTATGAAGCCCGGAAACTGACCAGATAATAGTCAATCAACAATTGAAGACACTGTGAAGCCTGGATCCTGGCCAGATAATAGTTTAATCTCATCTCCCCAGTAAGCCACTGTAAAGCATGGATCCTGACCAGATAGCAGTTCACTTCCGTCTCTTCAATCAAGTGATGACTCCCCAGTAGAGTAACAGACAACTGAAGCTCCTAAAACTTTATGTTCCAAGACATAGACCAACATTCCTCAGCGGAATCCTCTCTAACAGCAAGAGCAGGAATTCCCACAAAGGGATATCTCATGAAATCATCATTGTTCTGGATGGCATCTTTAAGCCTATCTCCGACGACTCTCCGTCACATTCTGATGGCATCTTTAAGCCCATCTCCGACGACTCTTCGTCACATTCTGATGGAATCTTTAAGCCCATCTCCTACGATATTCCGTCATATTTTCTAAATGGAATCTATAAGCCAATTCCCAATACTATCTACACAGTCAAGTATCATCTCAGACGAGTGCAAATTTCTGGGCACTCTAGTGTTCAATCATCTTCCACCTTCTGATCACGAAAGATAGACCAGCCAATATACATCCTCGGGTTTAAGAATATTGAACAGGGGCAGCTGTTGTACCCCAAAATTTTCCCTCTCATGTTTTCTAAGGTCTTCCCCTACATGGTTGGTCACAAACCTTTGCCTAAAGAAAAGGAAAATTTGTGAGTGATGTTTTTAAGTTTCCTTCGATTGGCATCTCCAAAATGCCTTTCAATTGGCATCTCCAAAATGCCTTTCGATTGGCATCTACGAAATGCCTTTCGATTGGCATCTCCAAAATGCCTTTCGATTGACATCTACATAACGCCCTTCGATTGGAATGGACATAAGTCCTTCGATTTGGCCTGTTAACAAGGCCTTTCGATTGGCATTTTAATAAGTACCCTTTGATTGGTATCTGGACAAGGGATCCTTCGATTTAGCATTTAGTTAAAGTAGCTTCAACAGGCATGTTAACCGTGTCCTTTGATTGGCATGGAAAAGATCTTTCAATTGGCATTTTAACAAGTACATTTCGATTGGCATTGTAACAGTGTCCTTTGATTGGCATTTTAACTAGTACCCTTCGATTGGTATCTGGATAAAGGTCCTTTGATTGGCATGGCAAAGGGTCTTTTAAATGGCATTTCAGTACAAAAAATTAAAATATCAATCAAGGCCAAGGGCCATTCGAAGAACTCCTTCGAGGCAAAATTCGAAGGAGGCCATCAAGAGGGCATTTGAAAGTCAAAAAGTGTTTAGGTTCATCCAAAATTTCAAAAGAGGCATGGATATTTCAAAAAGGAAATCTTTTAATATGTATGATTCTTGTCTCATGGCTTTAAAGGCTTGGTTAAATGGTTGTCCCTTTCCATTTTGATGCACCCTCATACTCCTATAAATACAAGGCCAAGGACACAGTGCCAAGAGGGGACGGACACGCACGCATACTGCATCACATGGATCACGTTGCCACGCCACATTGCTCAAAAAACCCCAAAAGTGTCCCAATCGAAACACCTTTTGCAGGAACCCTCAGCCCAAACGAATACCAGATTCGTGCTCCTGAGCCATCCAGGAGTTCACACCAAACTCCTGAGAAAACATCTCCACACCCAAAGCTGCAGATCGAAGAATACCGGCCATATGTATAATTCTAAAATTTAATTTCTTAATCTAAGCGCATTTATTCCTTCTAATGTGTTTGTGTGTGTTCGTAATGAAGCGTTAGACACGTTACAATCCTCACAGACCTACCATTATTAGGGCACGTGAATTTGGTTCCTTTGAATCTCAGGATTCTTAGTGTTTCAGGACAAGACGAACCCAGATTCAAATTAAAGAGGGTTTCAAATTAGAGAGTGGTTCAAGCTAGGGGGTAAGGTCCCCCCCCCCCTGGATCTCTATTGTTTATTCATTTTGCAGAAATATTGTTTAAGGCTTCGAAGCAGCAAACTTCGAATTGGGTGACACAGGAACCTTCTGCCATTTTTAAACTCACATTCGAATCTCAGGATTCTTGGTATTGCAAGACGAAATAACTTCAGATCCTAATTAGAGAGGGAATCGAAGGACCCAGCACGCGCAGGATCGAAGGACCTGGGTTTCGATACCCAGGTCCTGCGTTTTATTTCGCTAACATATTTTTACAGGTCCAACATCCTAGATCGAAAGAGCCACAACCTTCCTGGATTGAAAGTCGTAGCCTTCTGGATCGAAGCTGCCTATTTCCCTCCTCGATCGAAGAAGGAAACTCCCTTTTGGATCAAAGGGTATTCCCTTTCCCATGATCGAAAGGAAATCCCCTTCTCTGGATCAAATGACTTTTTTGTGTACTTTTACTTTTTTGTTTATTTTCTCTTAACGGTTTTCCACCTTAAAATTAACATCAAAAAAACCCCAAAAAACATCAGGCTTAACTTTTTATATTAAATTAATTTTGTTAATTAATTAATTAATCATTTTAATATTTTCTTAAAAAAACAAAAATTAAATAGACTTAGGATTTTTTAATTCAATTTCTTTTCACAACAAAAATAAACAAAAAATTTCTTTCACTTAGGATTTTAGACGTATTTTCAATTCATGTGCGCGTTTATTTAGTTTGACTTTTTTAGATTATTGTAATTATCTACCGGTTGTAATAGTTTAGGATTTAAATTTTCGTACTTTTAATTCCGCACTTTATTTTGCACCTCTTTTATGTAATTGCCTCGAAGCCCTGTAATAACGTAGGAACCTTTACTTCTCGCTTTGTATTTTCTTATATGCTTGTATATAATTGCTAGTAAATAGGCTGTAAGTACGAAGTGCGCCTAAGAGGGGAGGGTGAATTATGTACTTTAAAAAATTCTAGTTTTTAGTGATGATGGTTCTTATTTTTCTGGTTAATGATGATTTTAGGAAAGCGTAAAATGCAGAAAAATAAAAGACACGGGTGATATATCTTGGTTCCCCTCAAAGTCTGAGAGTACTCCAGTCCCCTTTCAACATGAAAGAGATTTCTTTATTATGGCAAACTTAAACAAGAACTACCAAACAACCAAGAACAATCCTCTTGGACCAAGAACAATCCTCTTGGATTTTCACTATGTTAACTATGAGAACAATCCTCTCAAAGTAACTACACTTGTATCCAACAACTTTGGAAAGACAAGATTTCAAAAACACTTAAACTTATTTCCAACAATCCTGGAAAAATAAGTAAGTAATTATCAATTTTTGAGTTTGAGTGAGTAGAGTAGTTTTGATCACTTAGAGTGATTTAACAATGTATGATCTTCTCTTCCAATAATATTATTGTACAATGACTCAAGATATAATTGTTCAAAGTTTTCTGTTTGATAATGTATGAAAATGTGCAGAGAACTTATGCATGAAAGTGAAGGAATGCTTGAGTTTGTATTTTGAAAATTCAGAAAATATTTATGGAAGAGGTGTTGAAACAGATTTTGAAAATGAATATTTATATGTTCATAACACCCTTTTGAAACAACATGAAGTTCTGAAAATGTATCATGAACAAATGCCAAGTTTGAGTGAAAGGTTTCAATGAAAAGGCATGATGAACAGGCATGTGAAAAGCTGTTGTTTTTCAAAATCGTGCAGCATGCAATCGATTGCACCCTTTATGTAAATCGATTGCACAAGGTTTCAACAGCTATATTTTCAAAAGTTTTAAGTGTGCAATCAATTGCACTAGCAATGTAAATCGATTGCATGTAAAGTCAGTAGCAAAAAGTAAGTGAGTGAAATCGATTACACTAGCAATGTAAATCGATTGCACTGAGAAACAGAAGTAAACGTTTTGAAAATTTTAAGTATGCAATCGATTGTACAAGCAATGTAAATCGATTGCACAGAGAAACAGAAGCAAACGTTTTGAAAATTTTAAGTATGCAATCGATTGCACAAGCAATGTAAATCGATTGCACAGAGAAACAGAAGCAAAAGATCTGAAAATTTGAAGCATGCAATCGATTACACTAAAATGAAAATCGATTGTACTCAAGTGAAAAATGAAATTTTAACTTTGAAAAACTTGAGTAATGATTTTTAAATATTTCTTTTTCAAGATTGAGCATCTATATCTTAAGATCAAAGTAAGTAATATTATTATACCTTGAAAGTTGTTGAGAGCTTTGAACTGAAGATATTGTTCTTAGATGCTTTTGAGATTGATCTTAAATCTTTGCCTTCTTTGTCAATCATGGTTTGTCTTCATCAAAACAAAAGCTCATTTGAGAAGCTTGATTTTACATTCTCCCCCTTTTTGATGATGACAAACAATCTTGCTTTATGCGATGTACTTTCTGTAAGAGCATCTCCCCATAAGATGCAAAACCCCTCTATGTAGGAGAGGGTTGGGATCCTTTGCATTTCTTCATCTTGATTAGAGAGTACCTTAAAAATTAAGACAAGGAAAATACAAGCATAAAGTACCACACATATTTCTCCCCATTTGACATTATCAAAAAGAAGGGAAAGATGCACAAAACAAATAATAATAGAGCAATATATTGAGAAAATTTAGAATTAAACAAGTAACATAAATTGTTTAAGGATTACACAGAAATTTGAACAAACAAAACATTGAATAACAAGACAAGAACATAACAGAAAAAACAGTTAGCCAAAACTTTAAGGGTGATGCATGTCCTGATGGTTATAATACCAAGAGCCTTGATTCGGGAATTGTTGTTGAAGTGGGGGTTTTGTGTAGTGTTGAGGAGGTGCAGTTGGATTATTTGGATCATATGGTGGAATATGAAGATGAGAGTAAAGGTACGAAAATTGTTGATTCACATCTGTGCGGAAGTCATTAATCCGGGTTGTAGTGGAATCATTTATTGCACTCCATTGATTGTTGATGTTGGTGTTCATAGAAGCAAATTGTTGAGACATGTAATCCATAAGCTCTTGATTGCTTGGACTAGAGGGAGAAGTAGGAGGAGGAGGCACAGCTTCACCGCCTTCGACTTCTTGGTCATTTCCTTCATTACCAACAACATCTTCACCAATATAGGTGATGGTTTTTGTTTCCAGATTGTAATGTACGCCCATTCGGGAGTCAACATTCTTAATGGAAATCTTGTTTAGATTAGGATCCATATTCACCTTTTCAAACCCATAAAAATCCACACCAAATTCCTCCATAATTAGAGTGACAAAATAAGCATATGGAAGAAATTTAGATTTTGCATCCACTCTCAGCATATGCACCATGATAAGTCTTGCCCAGTTTACACTTACCCCTTTCTTTCTTGCATAAATTAGCTGCATTTCCAAGTCGGTAACAGTGCAGTGGTTTCCAGCTCTTGGAAACATAATATAGACCAGAAAATAATGATATAAGTGATCGTATATATGGAGGTTACCTGCACTCCAGGAGTCTCTGGATGGAATTACTCCGCCAAGACTACGAATCTGTTTGGCGCGAAATTTAGCTTCACTTAACCGCCCAATGCTGTAAAAGAACTCCTTTTTCCGGTAGTCATTGAAGAAGTGAAAAACACAAGAAGGGGGGGTTGAATTGTAAAACTGAAACTTAATGCAATGAACAAGATATTTTTATCCTGGTTTGTTTGATCTCAAACTACTCCAGTCCACCCGTCAAGGTGATTTCGCCTCTCTCCAACGAGGTCTTAATCCACTATATTCAACTAAATATTACAAACTGCTTTAACAACTGCTAAAGCCTTCTTGATGCAAACCACAGCCCGGTTTGTCAAGGAAACACTTTCTTACAAAGAAGATAAATCTAGGTGTGTGAATGTTTTCTACAAAACTGTATCACAACTGTGATGTTACACAACTTAAGCTTATGAAACTAGATTGCTAAACAATGATTGAGTAAGGAGATATGTAGCGTTTAGCAAACTGAGATAAGGAAGATTATGATTAGCTTTTAGGCGTGTAATATGTTGGAGAGCATTAGCCAATTCAATCTTCATAGTCTTGTTTATATAGCACTGAGATTGTTGAACGTTGGAGCAATATTCTTGATTCAATGCCAATAACAAACTTTCCTTATTGAGCAGATCTTGTCTGGAATGATGCCGTTGGTAATAATTCGCCTTGAATGCACAGTGTCGTTGCTACTTAAAGCGTGTTCTGGCTTGGCTTCATTCTGACTCTGCTTAAGTGCTGATGAACTGTTGTTGTCTTTATCAAAGTGTTGAGCGCAGTTCTATTCATCAAGCTTCAGCATACGCGTGAATTATTCTTCTGAATCTGGTATTCTGATATAGCATCTTCTGATGCTTACGTTGATGACCAATATTCTGATGCTGATTAGGTGTGCTCTTGCTGATACCTATCAGAGCTTCTGCAAAACAGAACGTAATATTTTAGGTAGCAAATAGCTCTTATATGAATCACATAAATAATATATCTTTTCATTTTGTTATCATCAAAACTTAAACATAGGGTAGTAGATTCAAACTTTGTTCTAACAATCTCCCCCTTTTTGATGATGACAAAAACTAGATATTTTTAAATGAAAATAACGTGAAAAAGTGTCAGAGATAACTAAATGATAAGATGTATCAGAGTAAGAGGTTATCAAAGACAATGGATAAGGAGATATAAGAGTTGAGAGATACTCCCCCTGAATTTATTACTTCCCTTTTTAATTCCAAGAGTTCTTCAGGATCAGATCTTGTATTGCCTTTCTTTGAACATCAGAATATCAGAGTTTTGACTATCAGAAGCTTTGGATCAGAATTTCAGAGCAGAGCTTCAGATCATAGTATCAGAGCTTTATCAGATCTTTGCTTTGGATCAGAGTATCAGAGCTTTAGTCTTCAGTGAGTTAGGAAGCATTCTTGTACCTGTAGACTTAAGTAAAAACAGAAAACATATTCAAGTATATCAGAGTTAGAATGTTTGAGATTTTCTGTCTTAGTAATCCGTTATTATTGAAAATATCATTCTTGTTCTCCCCCTTTTTGTCAGCAATCAAAAAGTGTAAGTGATGTGCTAAAACATTTAGAGCAGAAAAACTTGTCATATTAAAAAGTTCAGAATCAAACAAAACAGTAAAACAGATAATCAAAGAAAACATGAAAATGACATGAATGAAAAACTAAGGTTGGGGAGGAAGGCGTGTGAACAGGTTCTCCAGCATGGCTTTGATCTGATCAGAAGTCTCATTCTGCTTGTGCACCATGCTGACAACTGTGTCTATCTTGCTATCCTGCACATCCATCCTTTCTTTCATCTTCTGGTCATTTTCATCCATCCTTTGCTGCAGACGCATGTCATTCAGCTTCAGCTCTTCCAGAGTCTGCCTGTCCAAGGCAGCTTGAGAAACATCAGAAGCAGGGAGCTTCTGAGAGCTTTCTGCAACATCTTCTGCTTGACTTGCTTCAGCTTGAATAGTCTTGTCTTCTTCTGGTTGCACCTTTGAAGCTGGCTATTTCTCAGACCATGGCTCACTATCCAGAAGGAGCACGTCTTCCTGTGGCAGCTGACTTTCAACTTCCTTCAGCAGTTTGCTGAAGTTCTGTTGTGCCTGCTCATAGTTGATATCCTGCAACTTGAGGGCTTCAGCACGTACCCAAATTCTGAATTGTGACCAGAGCTGGTCAGAGGCAGCTGGGTCAATCATTCTAGGACAGACTTGCTTCAGAGAAGCAATCCACTGCTGCAAAACTGTTTCAAAATTCATAATACCAGAGCCAACATCTGGCTGTTTTGGTTTTGGAATGGCTATTTTATTTTTCAGATCAGCAAGACGGTCAAGGATTGTTAAATCTATGAAGGTCCTGCTGGGGTTTTCGGTGGTTTGCTTGGGAGCTGTTTGTTTTGGAGATGGAGTGGGAGAATCAGAAATTATGATTGGACTGTTTGGGGTTTTGGGAGTATTTGGTGGTGTAGATTCTGGCGAGGATGGCAGCTGGGCCATGGTTACTGTTGTTCCACATGGCAGCTGGATTGCCAGAGGTTGTGGTTCAGAGGATTGAGGAGAGTGAGGTTCAGAAGGTGGAGGAGTTGGAGTCTCAGAGTGATGAAACTCAGGTTGAGGTGATGGTTGAGGTGATGGTGGATGAATTTCTGGTTGAGGAGAGGGAGAAGGAATTGCTGGTTGTGGAGAAGGAGGAGGAATTTCTGGTTGTTCAGGGATAATAGGTTCTTCTGGAATGGGTGAGAGAGGTTGTTCTGGTTGTGGAGAGTGGACAATTTGTGGTTCAGAGTTTAGATTGTTGGAGGGGTGATCAGAGGTGTGTTGATCAATGTCAGACAACACTTTGTCAATTGCTGATGTTGTTGAGATTGTTGGTTTGGGATGTTTGGTTCGGGGTCTTTTGAGTTGAAGTGCCTCAGAAGGGTCATCTTCTGGTTCTATTTCATCTATTGTTGGGATGGGGATTGGGATTTCTTGAGAAGTTGGAGTTGGGATAGATGCTGGAATAGTAGAAGAATTTAAAACATAAGCAGTAGATAAATTACCTCTTTTCTTGGGTGTCTGCTGGGATGATCCTTCTGAAGGTGCCTTCCTTTTCTTCGTCTTCTTCAGTGTAACTTCTGGTTGAGGTTGGTGCAGATCTTTGATATTCAGATTGGGATCTGTACCATCAGCCTTGCACGCGTCCAGCTATCTGAGAACCACCACTGGTTTGGATTATATCTCAGAAAATAAAGGAAAGTCACTCAGTGGGACTCTTCTGCTGGTGATATCAGCAATAGGAGTAGCGTTGGGTTCCTTTTTTATATTCTCTATTAACTTCATTTTCTTCAAGTTCTTCGTGTTCAGAGGCTTCCCAACTGTTGGTTCAATGGTGCTTAACTCTTGAGCTTCTATCAGGTGCTCTATCAGCCTATTCTCAGTCAGAATATCTGATATCAACCTTCCAAAGGGTATCCAATCCCTCTTTGTTCTTTCTTCTTCCCTGGTTTCCTTCACGCTTGTTCTGAGGTGATTAAACAGAAGATGAGCCAAGTTGATTTTTACCTTCTGATTGATAAAATAGATCAGAAACTGTTGATCTATATTTATGTAATCAGGGGAACTAGTTGGCTTCCTATGATTAAAACACCCCAGAATTATCTTTGCCCAAACTCTGTGGTGATCCTTCAGATCTCTGATCTTGCTGCTGGGCACCCCATGGGTGAAAATCCTTCCTGCTATGACGCCCACGTCAGCACATCTCTCAGCCATATCAATACAGCGGACGCCACCGCCACTGTAACCAATTAACCTTGCTATGTGATCCTCAGTGATCACAATCTTCTTCCCCATAATGTAGGAGGTGACTTGATGCGTTGAAGCAGTTGCATGAATCCAGAACTCCTTGACTAACATTGGGAATGTTGGTCCAACCAACCTGTCAAAATACCTTTCCCATTTCTGTGCCCTAACTTCTTCTGTTAAATCAAAACCGTTTTCCTTCAGACTTCCAAAATCAATGATTAATTCAGATAACACTTCAAGATTCTTCACAGGAGTGAGGAGTGTTCTGAATGGCACTTGATACTGTTCAGATGATGCTTTCTTCTGAGAACCTGCAGAAGCACTGCTGGAGGTTGCCATGTTCACACTTAAGGATTTTGAGAAAAACTGAGAAAATGGGTTTGAGAGAGATGAACACAGAAAAATGCAGAGAATACTTGAGAAATAATGAGAAACTGTAAAAGATTAAAGTGAGAGGTTAACGTGCTTAAATAGGCTTCAGAATATTTTGAAATTGTAAACGTTTTCAAGAAAGAGAAATAAAGTCATGATTACGTTTTAAAAACATGATTACTTTCATTTAATGCTTGCTGATTTTGGGGGATTTGAGAAAGATACTTAAAACGGTTACCAGACATGTGTCTCAATGCACCCAATCAGCGTTTTGCCTTCTCAGAAGCGTGCACGCGTTCTGCTTCAGAGATATGCTGATGATTGGATGACACTTGTTTGATGTAGTGATCAGCACGTCTGTCTTTGAGCTTAGACTCTCAGATCTTTAGACTAGCATCTGATACAATCTGCATGTTCTATCTTTCTGAAAAGAGATTGATCAGAAGTTCACAGTAAAACAAATACATTCTGAAGATAAATATATGGAATTAAAACATTTTCACTCTGGGCAGATTTTCATGCTGAGATGTTTCAGAATGAAATTGAACCTATCTTCAGAAAGGGGTTTAGTGAAGATATCAGCCCATTGATGGTCTGTATCTATAAATTTTAAATTCAAAATTCCTTTCTGAATATAGTCCCTAATGAAGTGATGTTTTATTTCTATATGCTTAGCTCTAGAATGTAAAATGGGATTCTTACTTAAGCAAATAGCAGAAGTATTATCAAAGAGTATAGGAATGTTACTCTCAAAAATTTGGAAGTCTTCAAGCTGACTTTTCATCCAGAGCATTTGTGTGCTACATCCTGCTGCTGTTATGTACTCAGCTTCTGCTGTTGATAGCGCAATTGTTGATTGCCTTTTGCTGGACCAAGAGATCAGATTTTCTCCCAGAAACTGGCAGCTTCCAGAAGTACTTTTACGCTCCACTCTGTCTCCAGCAAAGTCAGCATCGCAATAGCTTACTAAACTGTAATCACTAGATTTTCTATAAAACAAACCCAGATTAGTAGTGCCTTTCAGATACTTGAAAATTCGCTTAACAGCTGTTAAGTGAGATTCTCTAGGATCTGATTGGAATCTAGCACAAATACAAACGCTGAATAATATATCAGGTCTTGAAGCTGTCAGATAAAGGAGAGAGCCAATCATACCTCTGTAGACTTTCTGTTCTACATTTTTGCTTACCTCTTCTCTTTCCAGAATGCACGTGGGATGCATTGGAATCTTTGATGGCTTACATTCTGAGAGGTCAAATTTCTTCAGAAGATCTCTGATGTATTTGCTCTGATGAATGTAAGTTCCCTCTGGAGTTTGATTGATCTGAATTCCTAGAAAGAATTTCAGTTCCCCCATGAGGCTCATCTCAAATTCTGCCTGCATACACTTAGCAAATTTTCTTCCAAGAGAAGGATTAGTAGAACCAAAAATAATATCATCAACATAAATTTGACATACTAAGATGTCATTCTTAACTGATTTACAGAATAAGGTAGTGTCCACCTTCCCTCTGGTGAATTCATTTTCTAACAGAAAGTTACTTAGCCTTTCATACCAAGCTCTGGGAGCTTGTTTCAGACCATATAGTGACTTCTTTAGTTTAAAAACATGTTCTGGATGTTTTGTATTTTCAAAACCAGGGGGTTGGTGCACATAAACCTCTTCTTCTATATAACCATTTAAGAATGCACTCTTGACATCCATCTGATACAGAGTGATGCCTCTATTAACAGCAAATGAAATTAAAAGTCTGATAGATTCTAACCTGGCGACTGGAGCAAAGGTTTCTGTATAGTCTATCCCCTCTTGCTGACTATAACCTTGTGCTACCAGTCGTGCCTTGTTTCTGATGACTTCACCTTGTTCGTTTAGCTTGTTTCTGAAGACCCATCTTGTTCCAATGACGTTGAATCCTTTTGGTCTGGGAACAAGATCCCATACGTCATTTCTGGTGAATTGATTCAGCTCTTCTTGCATTGCCAGAATCCAGTCATTATCCAGAAGTGCTTCATCAATAGAAGAAGGTTCAATCAGAGACACAAGTCCCATGAGGGTTTCTTCAGAGTTTCTGAAGCTTGCTCTTATTCTGATTGGATCTTCCTTTCTTCCTAAGATAGACTCTTCTGGGTGATCCAAGCTGCTTTTGGGTAATCTCTTCTGAGGTTGATCAGCAGCTGTTGTAGGATTGCTAGCAGTGCTCCTTTCAGACGTTGGAGGAGTGTCTGTGTTGAGAGCTTCTGATGACTTGTCTTCAGAACCTGTAAATTCAATTTCCATACCTGCAAAAACTTCATTCTGCTTTGACTTTTCAGAGTCAAGCTTATCATCAAAACGAACACTGATTGATTCTTCCACAATCTATGTTTCTGTATTGTATACTCTGTACCCTCTTGAGCGTTCAGAGTATCCTAACATAATACACTTCTGTGCTTTAGAGTCAAACTTGTTCAAATAATTCTTTGTATTTAACATAAAACAGGTACATCCAAATGGATGAAAATATGAAATGTTGGGCTTTCTGTTCTTCCACAATTCATATGGAGTCTTTTCCAGAATAGGTCTTATTGAGATTCTATTATGAATGTAGCACGCTGTGTTTATTGCCTCTGCCCAGAAGATCTTAGCAACGTTTGTCTCATTGATCATGGTTCTGGCCATTTCTTGCAATGTTCTGTTCTTTCGTTCTACAAATCCATTTTGTTGGGGAGTTCTAGGACAAGAGAAATCATGCAGAATGCCTCTGTCATTAAAGAATGACTCAAAGTCTTTGTTTTCAAATTCTCCACCATGATCACTTCTGACTTTAACGATTCTAAGATCCTTTTCATTCTGAACTTGGTTACAGAAGGTAACAAACACAGAGTGTGACTCGTCCTTGTGTCTTAAGAACTTTACCCATGTCCATCTGCTATAGTCATCTACGATTACTAACCCATACTTCTTGCCACTGACTGAAGCAGTTTTAACTGGTCCAAATAAGTCAATGTGCAGAAGTTCTAATGGCTTAGAGGTAGAAACAACATTTTTAGATTTAAAAGAAGGTTTTGCAAACTTGCCTTTCTGACATGCTTCACACAGAGCATCTGAATTGAACTTCAAATTAGGAAGTCCTCTGACCAGATTAAGTTTGTTAATCTGAGATATTCTTCTCATACTAACATGCCCCAATCTTCTGTGCCAGATCCACTGCTCGTTGTTAACAGACAGAAGGCACTTTACATTATGACTTTTTAGTTCAGAAAGTTTGATTTTGTAAATGTTGTTTTTCCTCTTTCCATTAAACAGGATAGTCCCATCTTTCTGACTAACAGCTTTACATGATTTTTGATTAAAGATTATATCATAACCGTTATCACTTAATTGACTTATGGATAATAGATTATGCATTAATCCATCTACTAGCAGAACATTATTAATAGAGGGAAGATTTCCATTACCTACAGTTCCAGAGCCAATGATCTTTCCCCTCTGATTTCCTCCAAAGCCAACGTGGCCTCCAGGCTTAAGTTCCAGGCTTTGGAACATATGCCTTCTTCCCGTCATGTGTCGCGAGCATCCAGAGTCCAGGTACCATGACTGGTGTTTCTGACTTGCTGCTAAAGATATCTGCAACATGTATTATTTTATCCTTAGGTACCCAGATTTTCTTGGGTCCTGATTTGTTAGATTTACCAAAACTCTGGTTGAATTTTGGTTTCACAGAGTACTTACTGCTAGTGTATTTAATATCATGTGTGTGACCATACACAAAATGTGAATTCATAGGAGTGTGTTTAATGGTTAAGTCCATGACATTCTTTGGTGTATGAACCTTACCTTGGTATCCTATTCCTTTCCTGCCGTTTCTGTTAACTCCATAGATCATTGAAGCCATTTTGCTTCTATCTATGCTTTTAGCAAGGAACTTCTGGAAACTGTGATCATACTCCTTGATGATCTCATCAGCGTTGCTGGGAGTTTCAGAAATTGGTTCCTTCTGAGAGTTTTGTAAAGTATTTTCTAATTTTGAAATTATAATTCTCAGCTCAGAATTCTCCAATTTAAGACTCTCAGTCTTATTAGAGTCAGATTCAAGATTCCTTTTCAGGTCTCTGAATTTCACTCTAATCTGCTGATACCTTTCCAGGATTTCATTAAGGCTTTCAGCAAGTTCAGCCTTGGTAAAATTAACAGCAAAGTTAGGAAATACCTCTTCAGTATCTGATTCTGAGTCTGATTCAGATGCTTCACTATCTTCTGAAATGTTAGCCATGAGAGCTATGTTTGCCCTCTCATCATCTGATTCTGAGTCAGCTTCAGACGAGTCAGAGTCATCCCATGTAGCCATGAGACTTTTCTTCTTTTCTCTTCCAAACTTCTTTTTGGGCTTTTCCCTCTGAAGCTTTGGGCAGTCACTCTTGTAGTGTCCTTGCTCATTGCACCCATAGCAGATGATGTCCTTGGTGTTTGGCTTTCTGCTTCCTGAGGAGCCTTCAGATCTTTTGTATCCAGAGGAAGAATATGTCCTTCTGTATCTGGAAGAAGACTCGTTCTGATCAGATCTTCTGGGATTCCTGAACTTCTTTTGCCTCTGCTTCCACAGTTGATTTACTCTTCTGGAGAGGAGGGAGAGTTCGTCTTCTTCTGATGAGGATCCATCAGATGTTTCTTCAACTGCCTGCAAAACTTTAGACTCAGATTTTTTGTTAGATTTCAATGCTAAAGGCTTACCTTGCTTCTGAGGCTCGTCAGCTTCTAGCTCTATCTCATGACTTCTGAGGGAGCTGATAAGTTCCTCCAGAGTAATTTTGTTGAGATCTTTTGCTAGCTTCAGAGCTGTAACCATTGGTCTCCACTGCTTGGGTAAGCTTTTGATGATTTTCTTGACATGGTCAGCAGTAGAGTATCCTTTGTCCAGAACCTTGAGACCAGCTACCAGAATCTGGAATCTTGAGAACATTGTTTCAATGGATTCAGATTCTTCCATTTTCAACGCCTCATACTTCTGAATGAGCGCCAGAGCTTTGGTTTCTTTGACCTGAACGTTGCCCTCATGCGTCATTCTGAGTGAGTCAAAAATGTTCTTTGCTGTGTCTCTGTTGGAGATCTTTTCATATTCAGTATAGGAGATGGCGCTGAGAAGGATGGTTCTGGCCTTGTGGTGATTCTTGAAGTCACGCTTTTGTTGGTCAGTCATTGTTTTTCTATCAATCTTCTGACCGCTTGCATTCACAGGGTGCGTGTATCCATCTGTCACCATATCTCACAGATCAGCATCATGTGCCAGAAAGAAGCTTTCAATTTTGTCTTTCCAGTAATCAAAGTTTTCTTCATCAAAGACTGGAGGTTTCCCGCTGAATCTGTCTCTGTCCTCATGGTTGTCATTGCTGGTGTGAGAATAAATTCATGCCATTGTGTTTTTCTGACGCTGGATCTTGTACTGACACGGTTAAGTGTTTTAGCTCAGAACCAGGCGCTCTGATGCCAATTGAAGAAGTGAAAAACACAAGAAGGGGGGGTTGAATTGTAAAACTGAAACTTAATGCAATGAACAAGATATTTTTATCCTGGTTTGTTTGATCTCAAACTACTCCAGTCCACCCGTCAAGATGATTTCGCCTCTCTCCAACGAGGACTTAATCCACTATATTCAACTGAATATTACAAACTGCTTTAACAACTGCTAAAGCCTTCTTGATGCAAACCACAGCCCGGTTTGTCAAGGAAACACTTTCTTACAAAGAAGATAAATCTAGGTGTGTGAATGTTTTCTACAAAACTGTATCACAATTGTGATGTTACACAACTTAAGCTTATGAAACTAGATTGCTAAACAATGATTGAGTAAGGAGATATGTAGCGTTTAGCAAACTGAGAGAAGGAAGATTATGATTAGCTTTTAGGCGTGTAATATGTTGGAGAGCATTAGCCAATTCAATCTTCATAGTCTTGTTTATATAGCACTAAGATTGTTGAACGTTGGAGCAATATTCTTGATTCAATGCCAATAACAAACTTTCCTTATTGAGCAGATCTTGTCTGGAATGATGCCGTTGGTAATAATTCGCCTTGAATGCACAGTGCCGTTGCTACTTAAAGCGTGTTCTGGCTTGGCTTCATTCTGACTCTGCTTAAGTGCTGATGAACTGTTGTTGTCTTTATCAGAGTGTTGAGCACAGTTCTTTTCATCAAGCTTCAGCATACGCGTGAATTATTCTTCTGAATCTGGTATTCTGATATAGCATCTTCTGATGCTTACGTTGATGACCAATATTCTGATGCTGATTAGGTGTGCTCTTGCTGATACCTATCAGAGCTTCTGCAAAACAGAACGTAATATTTTAGGTAGCAAATAGCTCTTATATGAATCACATAAATAATATATCTTTTCATTTTGTTATCATCAAAACTTAAACATAGGGTAGTAGATTCAAACTTTGTTCTAACAGTCATCCCATATCTCGTTTTCAGGGTCATATAGGGAACTTCCAGTGAAAGGAATATGAAGGATCTTACCAACAACCTGAGGAGTTAGAGAGATACGAGTACCCAGCACATATGTGACTATTTTTCCTTTGTGGGGTGTTAGATTGCTGAAAAACATTCTTACCAAATCTGGGTAATATGGACCGAAAGAGGAAATCAAGGGTTCTAGACCATAGGCAGCTAGATCATTTTGAAAGGAAAAGCATTCTTGAGGAAAGGAGGATAGCATACCATATTTGGGGTTGGATACTATTTTCCTTTGAAAGTCTTTGATAAATCTGGCTTCTTGCTCTTCGGTGAGAGTTGAAAGCAATGGATTAGATGTTGAATCAACCTTTTTCTTCCCTTTTTCTGAAGCTGGAGCCTTTCTCTTTTGTCTTGAAGGCATGGGTATGGAGTTTTAGGGTTTTGGGGTTTTTAGGTTTTGTGAGAGAGAAAGGTGTTTGTGAGTTGAGATTTGGAAATGATTTGGGTAGATAGGGAATGAGTGTTTTGAATTAAAGTGTATTTGGTTTGGGAATATGAGAGAGGAATTTTGACCAACATAATTTTTCTGTCATAAAAGCAAGTTGCAGTACGTGCAATCGATTTGCATTTCAGGTGCAATCGATTTGCACACAAACAGAATCAAAATAAAACAGAAACACACATAGTGCAATCGATTTGCATTGAAGGTGCAATCGATTTGCACTTGAAACAGAATGGACAGAATTGAAAATACTCAGTGAGCAATCGATTGACACTCTTTGTGCAATTGATTTGCATCAACAAAAAATGTCCAAAACCAAATTTTTCTTAAAAATTTAAATACCACATAACATAGATTCACATATAGCATGTATAAAACATATATAAAATTATATCAAGGGTAGAATGCACCTTATAAGTCGTGTTCGTCAAGTATGCCAAGCTCTCGTCGAATTTTGTAGAAAGGCTCTCTTGCCAAAGGTTTGGTGAAGATATCAGCAAGCTGATTATGAGTATCTACAAAGGTTACCTCGACATCTCCTTGAAGAACATGATCACGGAGGAAATGATGTCGAATGTCTATGTGTTTAGTTCTTTAATGCATGACGGGATTCTTTGTGATGTTAATTGCACTGGTGTTGTCGCATCTTAGAGGAATGCACCCTAGAACGAGTCCGTAGTCACGAAGTTGTTGTTTTAGCCACAAAATTTGAGTGCAACTAATACCCGCTGCAATATATTCAGCTTCGGCCGTGCTTAGAGAAACACATGCTTGTTTCTTGCAGGCCCATGATACTAATGCATTACCAAGAATGTGACAATTACCATTTGTGCTTTTTCTATCCGTTTTACAACCTGCATAATCCGCGTCAGAATAACCAATTAAGTTGCAGACACTACCTTTAGGATACCACAATCCGACATTTGTTGTCCCTTTGAGATACTTCATGATCCTCTTTATCGCCGTGAGATGAGATTCCTTTGGGTTAGCTTGAAAGCGACAACAGAGACAAACACTAAACATTATGTCAAGAAGGCTTGCCGTCAAATACAATAAAGAGCCAATCATACCTCGATACTTAGTGATGTCGATGGAAACTCCTAATTCATCTTGATCAACATAAGAACCAGAACCCATTAGTGTAGACATTGCCTTACAGTTATCCATGTCAAACCTTTTCAAGAGTTCCTTGCAATATTTGGATTGGTTGATGAAGATGCCATCTTTTAGTTGTTTGATTTGAAGTCCAAGGAAATAGTTCATTTTACCCATCATGGACATTTCAAATTCTCCTTGCATCATTGATGAGAATTCTTCACACATTTCTTGATTTGAAGAACCGAAAATGATGTCATCAACATAGACTTGTGCTAGCAAAGTGTCGTCTTTAATTTTCTTGATAAATAGAGTCCTGTCAACTTTTCCCTTTTCAAAACCTTTTTCGCATAAGAAGTTGCTTAAACGATCATACCATGCCCTTGGTGCTTGTTTCAGTCTCTAGAGAGCTTTTCTCAATTTAAATACATGAGATGGATTCTTGAAATCTTCGAACTCCGGGGGTTGCTTAATGTAGACTTCTTCAGTGATATATCCATTCAAGAATGCGCTTTTGACATCCATTTGGAAAAGTTTAAAATTTAATGAACAAGCATAGGCAAGTAAGAGACGAATAGCTTTTAACCTTGCAATTGGAGCGAAAGTTTCTTCAAAGTCTATTCCTTCTTCTTGATTGTAGCCTTGTGCTACCAATCTTGCTTTGTTGCGAACAATTATTCCATTCTCGTCAAGTTTGTTTTTGAACACCCATCTTGTTCCAATAATGTGTTTGTTTCTTGGCCTAGGGACGAGTTCCCAAACTTGATTCCTTTCAAATTGATTCAATTCTTCTTGCATAGAGATAATCCATTGGTCATCGCCTAAGGCTTCATCAACTTTGGAAGGTTCAATTTGAGAGACAAATGCCATGTTTAGGCAAGCATCCTTGAGATTTAATCTTGTAGACACGCCTTGATTTATATCACCAATTACTTTATCAATAGGATGATCTCTATGAGTTCTCCATTCTTTTGGTAGATCATTGAGATTCAATTCTTGATGAGGTGATTCTTCGAGTTGAATTGGTTGATCTTTGGAAGAATTTTCTTGAGGACCTTCTAGTATTTCATCATCATCATCACAAAAAATATTATCCTCCTTGGAGGGGTTAGTTTCATCAAAAGAAACATGCATAGATTCTTCAATTGTCAAAGTTCTTTTGTTGTATATTCTATATGCTTTACTAGAGAGAGAGTAACCAAGAAAAATACCTTCATCGGATTTCTCATCAAACTTACCAAGGTTACCTTTGTCATTGTTTAGGACAAAGCATTTGCATCTGAAGATATGAAAGAAAGCAATGTTTGGTTTTCTCCCCTTGAAGAGTTCATATGGAGTTTTCTTTAAGATTGGTCTAATGTTAACTCTATTGCTAACAAAACATGTCGTGCTCACCGCATCCGCCCAAAAGTATTTTGGAAGATTTGAGTCGCTAAGCATTGTTCTAGCAAGTTCCACAAGAGACCTATTCTTTCTTTCTACCACTCCATTTTGTTGATGAGTCCTTGGTGCTGAGAAGTTGTGAGATATTCCATGTTCTCCACAAAATTCTTCAAATAGAGCATTTTGGAATTCTCCGCCATGGTCACTCCTTATTGAGGCAATTGTTAGAGACTTCTCATTTTGAATTTGTTTAGCATACTTCTTGAACGCCTTGAATGCATTACTTTTCTGCACTAAAAAGAATGTCCAAGTATATCTAGAGAAATCGTCAATAATAACCAAAGCATACACATTACCTCCGAAACTCCTTGTTCTCGATGGACCAAATAAGTCCATATGTAACAATTGTAGTGGCCTTGTAGTGGACACCACATTCTTAGATTTGAAAGTTGATCTAGTTTGTTTCCCTTTTTGACAAGCATCGCATAGTCTATCTTTGACAAAATTTCTCTTAGGCAATCCAATGACAAGATCATGCTTGATTAATTTATTCAAGTGTTCCATATGAATATGAGCAATTCTTTTGTGCCATAGCCATGAATCATCGTTGTTCGCCATGAGACATTTAACCTTCAAAGATGGATCATCAAGGGAAATCATGAGTATATTATTGATTCTTTTACCTTTAAGTATAACCTCATGATTGACTTCATCTTCTATCAAACATTCATCCTTGGTGAACTTGATTTTGAAGCCTTTGTGACAAAGTTTGCTAATACTAAGAATATTGTGCTTTAGTCTTTCAACATAAAGAACATCTTCAATGGATGTGAAAGGTAGAGCACCAACTTTGCCTTTGCCTATGATTCTTCCCTTATTATTGTCTCCATAAGTGACAAAACCCTTGGCCTTTAGCGCTAGATTTTAAAATTGATTTATGTCTCCTGTCATATGCTTTGAACAACCACTATCAAGATACCAAAGATTGCATGTGGTCTTCAAGCATACCTGCAAAACAAATTAGGTTTTTTTAGGTACCCAAGTTGCTTTGGGTCCTTCATAATTAGTGCCTTTCTTTACCCGTACATAATGCCCACTTGCCACACTGAAGTTTCTAACATAGCAAGCATTAGGTGTATGGCCTTTAATACCACAATAAAAACAAGTAGGTTCAAAGTTACTTCTATATCTAGAAGGATAAGATTTCTTCTTAGGAAATGTTTTCTTTTTAGGATAGTGACAAACTATTTTAGGTTTGTTCACTTTCTCTTTGGATGATTGATCACTAGCCTTAACAAAGATAGTTTTGTTAGAACTTGGTTTTGAAAACTTTGAATATCCAAGTCCACTTTTATCATTGGAGTATCTTTGTTGGCTAAGAACACCTTCCAATCCAATTTGGCCTTTTTCATATCTTTCAATGACTCTTTTTAATTGGACAATTTGGAAAGAGAGTGAATCAAAATTTTTTCATACAAAATTATGTTTTTGTTCATCACTTGAATTTTGTTTTTCTTCTTTGAAATCTTTTTCCATCGAAACATATTTTTCTTCTAAGGATGAAATTTGTTTCTTTTGTGATGAAATGGTTTTATACAGAATTTTGCATTCATTCAATAGTTCATCTATAGCACCTTGTGCATCACTATCAAAAAGAGAAAATTCATTACTAACCTCATTGTCTTCATCATCAGAATGGTGTGAGGCCATCAATGCTAGATTTGCACTTTCATCACTATCAGAATTGGATGAGGAACTTATTTCATTATCCTCCCATGCGACATAAGCCTTTTTGTTCTTGAATCCCTTCTTGCTTTTGAAGCCACCTTTCTTGAAGAGTTTTGGACAATCCGGCTTGATATGGCCTTGCTTACCACATTCATAACATGTGATTTCTTGTGTTGATGTGGAAGCTTCCTTTTTCTTAAATTGTTTCTTTCCTTTTGAATGAGAAAAAGGTTTGTCATTTCTACCGAGGAACTTACCAAGCCTTTTAACAAGAAGCATGAAGTTTTCATCTTCTTCCGGATTGTCTTCCTTTTCAACTTCCTTGGAGTCTATCTTCAAAGCAATATTCTTGGATTTCTTCTCTTGATTTTCATGCTTTTCAAATCTTCCGAGTTCTGTTTCGTATTCTTGAAGTTTTCCAAATAATGTTGCGGATGTCATGTTGGAGAGACTTTTCTTTTCTGAAATTGTCGTTACCTTTGGTTGCCATTCCCTAGTTAAGGACCTAAGTACTTTCAGATTTAGTTCATCATTCGTCAAAGTTTTACCAAGAGCAATTAGATGATTTGTCAAGTGCACAAATCTCTTTTGTAATTCAAGAATGGTTTCTTCGGGCTGCATTCAAAATAATTAGTATTCTTGACTTAGGGTATTTAGTCTTGATATTTTTACTTCAACCGTTCCTTCATGAATTTGTACCAAGGTATCCCATATTTCTTTTACTGTCTTGCATGCCGAGACACGAAAGAATTCATCCATGCTAAGTGCACCTTGAAGAAGGTTTATTGCCTTTTTATCATAGAGAACTTTCTTCTTATCATCATCGTCCCATGTGGTTTTAGGCTTTGATGAGCCAACACCATTGATTACCGTTATAGGGATAAATGGACCATTTTCGACGGCATCCCATATTTCTTCTCCTTGTGCTTCTAGATGTGCCTTCATGCGTATTTTCCAAAAGTAAAAGTATTCACCACAAAATAGAGGAGGCTTATTGTTACTACCACCATCTCTGAAAATGGGATTTTGATTTGCGAAATCCATTCTGGATCTTTTAGGAATAGGTCACCTATAACCTGCTCTGATGCCAATTGTAAGTACGAAGTGCGCCTAAGAGGGGGGCGAATTAGGTACTTTAAAAAATTCTGGTTTTTAGTGATGATGGTTCTTATTTTTCTGGTTAATGATGATTTTAGGAAAGCGTAAAATACAGAAAAATAAAAGACACGGGCGATATATCCTGGTTCCCCTCACAGTCCGAGAGTACTCCAGTCCCCTTTCAACATGAAAGAGATTTCCTTATTGTGGCAAACTTAAACAAGAACTACCAAATAACCAAGAACAATCCTCTTGGACCAAGAACAATCCTCTTGGATTTTCACTATGTTAACTATGAGAACAATCCTCTCAAAGTAACTACACTTGTATCCAACAACTTTGGAAAGACAAGATTTCAAAAACACTTAAACTTATTTCCAACAATCCTGGAAAAATAAGTAAGTAACTATCAATTTTTGAGTTTGAGTGAGTAGAGTAGTTTTGATCACTTAGAGTGATTTAACAATGTATGATCTTTTATTCCAATAATATTATTGTACAATGACTCAAGATATAATTGCTCAAAGTTTTCTGTTTGATAATGTATGAAAATGTGCAGAAAACTTATGCATGAAAGTGAAGGAATGCTTGAGTTTGTATTTTGAAAATTCAGAAAATATTTATGGAAGAGGTGTTGAAACAGATTTTGAAAATGAATATTTATATGTTCATAACACCCTTTTGAAACAACATGGAGTTCTGAAAATGTATCATGAACAAATTCCAAGTTTGAGTGAAAGGTTTCAATGAAAAGGCATGATGAACAGGCATGTGAAAAACTGCTGTTTTTCAAAATTGTGCAGCATGCAATCGATTGCACCCTTTGTGTAAATCGATTGCACAAGATTTCAACAGCTATATTTTCAAAAGTTTTAAGTGTGAAATCGATTGCACTAGCAATGTAAATCGATTGCATGTAAAGTCAGTAGCAAAAAGTAAGTGAGTGCAATTGATTGCACTAGCAATGTAAATCGATTGCACTGAGAAACAGAAGCAAACGTTTTGAAAATTTTAAGTATGTAATCGATTGCATAAGCAATGTAAATCGATTGCATAGAGAAACAGAAGCAAAAGTTTTGAAAATTTTAAGTATGCAATCGATTGCACAAGCAATGTAAATCGATTGCACAGAGAAACAGAAGCAAAAGATCTGAAAATTTAAAGCATGCAATTGATTGCACTAAAATGCAAATCGGTTGCACTCAAGTGAAAAATGAAATTTTAACTTTGAAAAACTTGAGTAATGATTTTTAAACATTTATTTTTCAAGATTGAGCATCTATATCTTAAGATCAAAGTAAGTAATATTATTATACCTTGAAAGTTGTTGAGAGCTTTGAACTAAAGATATTGTCCTTAGATGCTTTTGAGCTTGATCATAAATCTTTGCCTTCTTTATCAATCATGGTTTGTCTTCATCAAAATAAAAGCTCATTTGTGAAGCTTGATTTTACATAGGCGTGTATGGAAAGATTGTAATCAAACATTAGCTAACTTAATAAAAAGACAAAAAAAATAATTGAACATAACACACTTGCACATATACACCTCTAAGGTACGCCCACTTTAGTTGCCTTTAAAAAACAGTCATGGGGGAAGGAATGCTTTAGCAAAGACCCGTAAATAAAAAGATCATAGTCCCTCTATGACCCTACAGTTGCCTTCTCGATAAATGATCTAATCCCTAAAATAGAATTGCTAAAGCGTCTCCACAAGTTGCCTTCGTGACTGTAACGTCCCTCCAATTGTCCCTCAAAACATCCAACGACAAGGCTACCTACTCACTAATAGTAGGATAGCATTGTCTAAAGGAAAAGAGGAAAAGAACAACATTTTCAAGTACAAAAGTAGATAGCTGTTAGAAGTTTGCTCAAACTATTTTTGCACTTACACACAAATACTACTTTTCAAAAGACATTTTAAAACACTTTGTATTTTTTCTCCATTATCCAGAGAAACATTACAAATTTCATCGTACTAAGGCGTTTTCAACACATTTTCAAACACAAAGCAAAAAGGTATTTTTAAAATGAGCAAACCTCTAAGAGCCCGTGGAAAACCACAGATGGAAATGGTGCTAACACCTTCCCTTTCCATAATCTACCCCCCTTACTCAAAAATCTCGAAAAAAGGTCTTTTTTTGTTCTTTTCACCCTTTCCTTAAGTTGGATAAAATAAAAGTCTGTGGCAACTCTTGCTTACCGTGACATTTGCGAACAAAAAATGCAAATCAGTATTAAACAGTCGGTTCTGCCACCGTATCACAATATGCATGTGAACATAATTAAAACTATTTGGCACATGTGCCCTGCTAAGCAGCAACAAGCATCTCTTTAATGTATATGGAATATCCCCATGAAGTTATTTCATTAGCATTATCCCCACAAGACCGGATACAATAAACCAATCCTCAACAGAGTTGCCCACGAAGTCTCTTTGCATAGGTTGAGACCCATCCAGAGTCTTAATCCCTTGACAGCTCTCTCCCCAGCTATGTTGGTCCTAAAAGAAGAAGCCTCTTGGATCTCTTTCTAAAAGAACTCACCTTGTTATCAGTTCATCAAGTATTCATCAACATGGTTTATTTCCCCAACAAACAATATACGACATACAACAATCAACGAACAACAAAATTCCCCAGCATAGTCTATCTTCCCCAGCTGAGTCTGTCTTCCCCGACTGAGTCTATCCTCTCCAGCTTGAGTTTGCCTTTCAGACTATTACAAATCAGAGGGCCACGACCCCTAATCCCCAGTAAAGTAGTCAACAAAACCTTTAATATCTCCAAAAGATACTATTAAGCCTGAACCTGACCAGATGATAGTACAATTTTCAAGCTACTGTGAAGCCTGGACCCGACCAGATACTAGTTAAACTTCTCAAGTCACTATAGAGCATGGACCCGACCAGATATCAGTTCAACTCTATCTCTTCAGACAAGTTTATTGTGGAGCCTGGACCCGACCAGATAGCAATTAACTTCATCCACCTCAAAATCTATGAAGCCTGGATCCTACCAGATATCAGTTTTCAACTTCATCTTTTCAAGCAAGTTATTGTGAAGCCTGGAGTCCGACCAGATAACAACTAGTTACAATCCCCAACAAGACACTATGAAGCCTGGACCCGACCAGATAATAGTATAACTTTTCAAAAAAAAACTATGAAGCCTGGACCTGACCAGATAGTAGTTACCATTTCAAGAAATCTGCGAAGCCTGGATCCGACCAGATAACAGTTTAATTTCAAGAAATTTTCTACGAAGCCTGAAATCTGACCAGATAACAGATAATTTATTCTTCCCAAGCAAGTTGCCATGAAGCCTGGATCTGACCAGATAGCAGTTGACTTCCTCATCCTCAACAAGTTATGAAGCCTGGATCCGACCAGATAACAACTGACATTCAAGAGATAATCCCCGACAGAAGAATTTTGTCAACAAAGTTTGAAGATGTGTATATTCTTCATCCCTAACAGTAATCTGGGATTCAAAACTCCTCAGCAGTAGTCATGGATTTATTTTCCCAGGCAAATATGCATCTCAAATTCATACATCATAGCATATACATACGAAATTCATTTAGCACAATCTCATTCATCTTGTGAACATCATGCACACATCTGCACTTTACTAACCCTTTTTCCCACATGTAAAACATCAAGTTTTAGTATAAATCGACCAAGGATTTATGTTGATACTCCTTCCAGTGTTTACCATCATTCCTCCAAATGGCATCTATAAGTCCATTCCCAATACATCTTCGAGTGCAAATTTCTGGGCACTCTAGTGTTCAATCATCTTCCACCTTAAAGTCACGAATGGCGGATCCGCCAATTTAACTCCTCAGGTTTAAGAAGATTGAACAGGGGCAACTGCTGTACCCCAAAATTTTCTCTCTCATTTCTCAAGAAATCTCTCACAAGATCTCTATTGATTCAAGACTGCATAAGGTTTGATCAACTCAAGACACCTCCTTAAGCACTGATGACTCAAATTAGGGTTTGAGTTTGCACAAGGACAAATGGACTTTTAATTCCCCATATGACTTTCATGGATCATTTTGAACCCTCAAGATTTCTCATGTCAAGTTTCAAGTCTTGGATCACATTTTTGCTCAGTCAATTGACCAGTTGACCTAAAATCAGTTGTATTGGGGGAAAAGTCAATTATGGTCAATTTATAGTCAAAATTCATAATTTTTGATCCACATCAACATTATGAACTCATATATGTCAATTTATCAAGTTTGGATCATAATTCCTCAAGAAATTTGATCAGAACATCAAAAGGGCAAAATGATCAAAATTAGGGTTTTGATTGAGAAAGTGCAATCTTTGATTTTTGACCTAGCAAATTATTTATTGGTTTAAGTTATGATCTAAAGGATTCAAATGCTTCATTTTAACCTAATGACATGGCTCAAAACATTTCTCAAGTTCAATTGATTGATAGTTGAATTTCAGTCAACTGGTGAAAAGTCAACAGTGGTCAATTTACAGTCAAACTTCATAATTTTTTGGTCCATATCAACATTATAAACTCATATATGTCATTTGATCAATTTTGGATCACAATTCCTCAATAAATTTGATCAGAACATTAAAAGGGCAAAATGGTCAAAATTAGGGTTTTGACTGAGAAGGTGCAATTTTTGATTTTTGACTTAACAATTGACTTATTGGTTTAAGGAATTACCTCAAGGATCCAACTGCATCATTTTGACCTAATGGCGTGGCTCAAAACATTTCTCAAGTTCAATTGATTGATAGTTGAATTCCAGTCAACTAGTGAAAAGTCAATTGTACACTAAAAAGTCAAACTTTGACTTTTTGATCAAAATCAAGTTTAAAAGATTACAATTCATCAAGACATGTCAAAATATGAAACTTGTTCATCAAGAAATCAAAAATTCAAATTTCATTTTGAAAAGTCAAAATTTCTAAAACTTGGAATTTTTCTAAGTGTTGGAAAAATTCACTTTTTTCATAACTTTGAGCCAAATTTCCACCGTGATGCAAGGTGATTCAAGAAAAACTTCTAACATGAAAGTTGTAGATCTTAATGAGATCTAAAACATTGTAGGGCAGAACTTTTCCTATAAATGCTTATATTTTAAGTTATGATTTTGTGAAGACATGTTCATGAAACTTGAAGACTTAGTGAAATTTTGCCCTAGTTTAGGCAGAATTTTGACCTAATTTCATGGCAACTTTTCGAATTTTTTTTATTAATAACCAAGTATTAAAAAAATATTTCGCAAATAACCGGGTTTCGGAAAAAATTACGCAAATAACCATGTTTGAGATGGCTCCACAAAGGAGGAGCCATCTCATTTGGCGCATGCACCTAGGGTTTTGCCCTAGGCGCCATCTCACTTGGCGCCTCCATTGGCTTTTAGCCAAGTGAGATGGCGCATGCTCCTTAAAAAGGAGATGAGGCGCCATCTCACTTGGCGCCTAGGGCAAAACTAGGGTTTTTTGCTGTTTTATAAATAATTCGTCCGTTTCTTTGAAATTTCTCACACTTTCTCGCACTGTATTTTTATTTTGTACTCCCTTATTTACGTAATGACGTCGCCTATGATTTTTAGCAGAGATGGTTACGTTATATTCTCCGCCACGAAACCTGCGATGAAAATGAAATTCTGGCACATTCACTCCATGGAGCGTCTGAAGCGGGAGTTGATGCGGTGGCTAGATGGAGACATCGTCGAGGGGGAAAAAATTCGAAGGATCCAGCGAAAACGAACAACAACCTCGTATGCGACAGGAAGACCTAATGTGTGGTTGGAGGAAGTCAAAACAGACAGTGATGTAATGATGATGATGCATGGGTCAGATGAAATTGTGTTAACAGTTGTAATTTCCTAGATTGATTATCGTTAATCATTGTTGTACGCAAAAACCCTAATGTAATTTCCTATATTGAATTTCTTAAATTGTGTGAACAGTTTTATTAACGGAAAACCCATAATGTTTACAACACAAATATTGAAAAGATTTATTGTATTACAAAATTTATGTGGTCGAGCCAGACGCCCGATTCGGACAGTTTTTGCGATTGTGTCCGACCTGACGGCATAAACCACACTTTCTTTCCAACCTGTCAAGATCGTCCATTTCTGTTGTTATGCGCCTGCTTTTGGGACGACCCTTCTTGTTCCTTCGCATTTGGTCATTGTGCCAAACTATATCACCGTTGTATTCAGGCCAATAGTCCGGTTTTGCCACCAAAGGAAAGTTGTTGTTGTAAACAGTGAGCAACGTTTCAGATTTATAAACGTTTGAGAGCAGTTGAAGCGCGTCTTGATGGGTATGAGCACAAGCGGCAATGACATGAGAGCAAGGCATACGAAAAGCTTGAAACCTGCCACAATCGCACCATTGAGAAGGTAAAATGACCCTGTATTCCTGTCTTGCCAGGCCTTCATTGTGGTCAATTGTCTCTTTCACAATGAAGTTGTGGCTATGGCGGTCAAACCGTGTAACCATGTGAGTGTTGGCTTTAGCACTTTCAGCCTTAATGTATTTCATACAGCTTTCACTCCATAGTTGTCCTGATTGCAAGACCGAATACCACATTTCACCGAATACCGGGCCTCGTTCAAGTTTGGCCTCCAATCTTTTCTTAAAGTAGGAGAAATTTGCTTTCCCGTTTAAGAGAAATCGGACATTGTCGGTGTTTCTAAACAAAAACCCAACTGTGGGACACATGTATGTCTCACCGTTGAAATGTGCTTTGACAACAAATTGTGGTGAAGAGGCCATTGTGTAGAATTGTTTTAGGTATGAAGGTGGGAATGTTTTGGGTTTATTGATTATATGAAGGTATGAATGCTGGAATGTTTGAAGGTTAGATGACTGATTCGAAGGTTGGAAAATTTTACAGTTTATGTGAATGAATGTTATGTTCAACCTAAGGCAAAATATTTCAATTAAGTAAGTGATGCAACCCCCCAAGGCTGCCAATAATATTACATGCATGGGCTTATGCTGCCACCTAGCCTGGCCCTATTCTACACACATAAATGTTTTGTCTAAGCCTGCCACCCATCTACTCCAATGGCCTTGCATGCAACAGAGAAAGGAATCCCAAAGGCTGTCACGTAGCCTGAGCCAATGCTGTAAAACGTGACACCTCTTATTCGCCAAATGGGGTGGCGACACCATTCAATTTTGTACTATTTCGCCAAGTGAGATGGCGCCTCCCTTACTGTCCAATAATATTACATGCATGGGCTTATGCTGCCACCTAGCCTGGCCCTATTCTACACACATAAATGTTTTGTCTAAGCCTGCCACCCATCTACTCCAATGGTCTTGCATGCAACAGAGAAAGGAATCCCAAAGGCTGTCACGTAGCCTGAGCCAATGCTGTAAAACGTGACACCTCTTATTCGCCAAATGGGGTGGCGACACCATTCAATTTTGTACTATTTCGCCAAGTGAGATGGCGCCTCCCTTACTGTCCAATCGTGATACATGCATGGGCTTATGCTGCCACCTAGCCTGGCCCTATAATACACACATTAATGTTTTGTCTAAGCCTGCCACCCATCTACTCCAATGGCCTTGCATGCAACAGAGAAAGGAATCCCAAAGGCTGTCACGTAGCCTGAGCCAATGCTGTAAAACGTGACACCTCTTATTCGCCAAATGGGTTGGCGATACCATTCATTTTTGTACTATTTCGCCAAGTGAGATGGCGCCTCCCTTACTGTCCAATCGTGATACATGCATGGGCTGCCACCTAGCCTGCAAGAGTGACACCTTACATTATTTGTAAATGCATGCATGCATATGTGTAACTCCCTAAGCATGCAAATGTGACACCTCGCAGGCATGCAACCACTACATCAAAATTATTTGCCTATAAATACATACCTTATGAAACATCTCTCACACCCACACAACTCTCACTCTCTGCTACAAAATATTTCTCAAGTATATCATACTCTCTATTTCTTCCTAAGTCTTTCATTCTCTCAAGCGTTCTGAAGAATGGCCCTTCTAACAATGGGAGAAACTCACAGAGGCACAAGGGAAAACATTGCTGCATTTGTAAGTCTCTTCTTTGGTTATACATTTTCATACTTTAAAAAACGTGTTGTTCATCTTAATTAATCTTACTCTTGTTTAATGATGATCTCAGGATACACAAAGATTCAGAATCCGTTCGCACAAATACCTGGCTCCCGACCCTTTCATCGTCCCTTATCTGGAATATGCAGGTTTTGGACACGTGATAAAGATCTCCAACTGCACCATTGACTCCAAATTCATCCTTGCAATGTTGGAGAGGTGGAGACCGGAGACCCATACATTTCACCTACCAATAGGTGAATGTACCATCACTCTCGAAGATGTGTACATGCTACTGGGCCTCCCTATTGACGGTAAAGCGGTGAACGGGTCGGTTCAACAACCCAACTCACAGTGTGAGGAACTGTTAGGTAGGGACATGGTAGAAGGTGGTGGAGCAAGAGGGCAGGGAATACTACTCACTGACCTGAAACGGCATTATGCAAGTATGGAATTAAATGAAAATTCCTCAGAGAATGACCGAGTAGTAAAAGCCCGAACTTATATTATGATACTTTTTGGTACTTTTTTATTTCCCGAAAGTACGGGAAATAGTGTAAATTTCATGTACTTACATTTACTAACAAATTTTGATAAAACTAGAAAATTTAGTTGGGGTTCTGCAGTATTAGCCCACCTGTACAGTTCCTTGTGCAAAAACGCAGTCAAGGAAAAATGTACATTTTATGGGTGCGCATTTTTACTACAAGCCTGGGGTTGGTGGAGGATGGAGTCCTTAAACCCCATCAACAACAACACTTTTGGTTTCCCTTACGCAACAAAGTAAGTCATTAAGTTATAGCATTTATAACTATTCTTCTCTTTCCAAAATATATGCTAAAAATAACATGTTTCTCATTTCCTATAGGTACTGCGTGAGGGGTATGGATTACGGCAAGAATCCCAGATTCAATGTCGCACTGTACCGGAATCTGTTGGATCACTTAGGCCCAGATGACGTAAGTCGTAGCTTTTAACTTTTGTTCATTTTAATTATTTATACATTACTTTTGCGCTTACCTGATTTAAATTTTATCGCAGTTCGTCTGGAGACCATATTTGGGTTTGGACCATTCTCCAAATCCAGAGGATGCAGCAACTTGGACTGCAAAGACTGCACTCATTCGGTTCAACATTGTGGAGATGCACCACAGCGACCGTGTGAAGATGCAGTTCGGAATGATCCAAGACATACCAAGTGATCCAACAGATTTATCCCCCTGGCATCTAAAAAGGGTCGACGCCCAGTGGAATCTAACCAACTGGAAAGACTTTGCTCCAGAATGGTGTAAAATGTGGCAAAGGCGTCACCGCTACATCTTGCAATCCCCTATTTTCCTTACTCAAGGTAACATGCGACACACCGATCAATATATGTCGTGGTACAGGTCGGTTAGTAACCCAGATATGCACGTGTCTCATCCGAGGTACTTGGTTGACCCACGCACACAATGGGCACAACCCTCGATTCCCCACCAACAAACCCAAAATCCATCAACCTCAAACCAACCCCCTAGAAGAAACAGACCAACAAACACACAACCACATTCCCCACCACAACACAACTACAACCAAATGCCGTACTACCAACCACAGTCACCGCCAAACTACCAATACCCAGATATGCCTCAAACCCAACCACAATACCAACCCCAATACCAGCAAACCCACATACCCCATACACAATTTCAGTCTTCCACATATCCCAATATGGGGCCCTCAACATCCAGCCTTAGCCCTGATATGGGAATGTCAGAAGATTATGACCAACCCGACCAAACCTACCATCAACCACCATATCACCAAACAACCCAACATCCACAGTACCAAACACCCCAAGATCCATTTCCTTTTTACCCCCCATACTCAGACGACCAATGCTACCGACCAACCATGGAACCCCACCCACCGCCAACACGACCAAACTTCGAGGGTATGGGTAACCGACTGTACCAGAGCGGATCTTCGAGATATGGAGATCTTACTGATTTTATGGATTCGGATCGCATTGACTTCGCTGGGCCATCGACCTTGCCGCAACAAGAAACGAGACGGCACCCAGCAAGAGAAAGGCGAGGACGGGGATGCGGAACTGGGGGTCATTACCGGGTTCCTGGGGATCATTGATGTATCTTTTTTTTTTCCAGTATTTTTTGTATCTTTTTTTTTACTGTTATTTAAATGTAAAACAGTTCAATGTAATTATTTTTTATCAAATAAAAAATCAATTTTGTTTATCTCTGTCTAATACGCAACGCGCAGGAAAGAAAAAAAATTTTTTTTTTTTGACCTAACTTTGTACATAGGCGCCATCTCACTTGGCTTAGGGCTTGCCATTTGCCCTTAGGCGCCAAATGAAATGGCGCCTCCCTTATAAAAAGAGGAGGATGCGCCAAATGAGATGGCTCCTCCTTTATGGAGCCATCTCAAACATGGTTATTTGCGTAATTTTTTCCGAAACCCGGTTATTCGCGAAATATTTTTTTAATACTTGGTTATTAATAAAAAAAATTCCAACTTTTCACCTAGTTCCAATTTGAATTTTCAAAAATGTCCAAAATGAAGGTTGTAGAGGATGTTACAAGCTTTCCAAAATGTCCAAGAAATCATTGAGTTTATATTTGAGCTAAGAGAATCGAAGCCATGAAGTTAGGGTTTCATTCTAGTATTACAAGTCAATTTTGTGATGAACACTTGGTCCAATCTTCAAGCATGTTGTACAAATCCCACTTTGCAGGCTCCTAGCTTGCTTTTAACTCCATAATTAAATTTCTACACAATTGTTAGAAGCTTTAATCCAAGCATTCAATGCATTGCCCATGCTTAATACCATTTTAGGAAGAAAGGCAACATTACCATTTTGGAAAAGTGGCTTTTATGCACAAAGTCAACTCTCGAGCCTCTCACTTGTTCCCTATGATCACACTCCATCTACAAAGTCAGAAGCAATGTGATAAAAGTGCTTAACCACTCTACATTGCTGAGACAAAACATTGAAACTTGAATTTCTCACTTTTCTTCAAAATCAAGCAACCTAGTCATAACCCTATAACTCAGAAATCTGTTATGCCAAAGTCCTCTAACCTTTTTCATATAATTATACAAGTCTATTGCAAGCCGATACACGAGTTCAAGCCTTCCCAAAACTACCCAAACTCCATACTGCCTTGAATCTGCCCAAACTTGACAGTTTTGAGCCAAAACTCACCATCTCCATTTCCACTCGTGCGTTTTGATTCCTAATCATCCAAACACCTTACATACATCATACACAAGTGATCCAAGTCCCTGTTTCAAGACTGTAACCCCTCCATCACTATCCACCATTTTCAAAACTGAAGCTTGCAACTTGACTTGAGTTGGGAGTTTCAGCCATCCTCAAAGCAAAGAAGGAGTTGGAATATACTCAAGGAGGTCCAGGCCAGCTAAACAGATCATCAGGACATCTCAAAGGTTTCTCAAAATCCATACATGATTCTCACTTCAAGGTAAGTTTTTCTCAACGGTGATATCTTAATACAAGTATCTTGTGTACATACATTCTGAAGTAGAAATGTAGATATCATTGCTCTGAAGTTGTACATGTCCATAGATTTCATTTATGTTGATTGAGCTTAAAGAATTTTAGTTTTGAATCTCTGAAAAAAGTTAGGACAGAATTTGGTACTTTTAGAAATTCTCATTCATCTTTGATTTATAGTTTATGATATTTATATGGTTGAATTCGTATGGGAAAATGGAGCAACTTTCATGTTTACATTTTTCATTTTGGATGAGAAATGAGCAAGTTACAGGAACCATGGTTGGAGGTTGAAGATGAAGCCATTTTCAGAACTTATTTTGTGTTATGTATTTATTATTTCACTTATGTTAACGGGTGTACAGCCACCCCAGTGGCAAAGGTAGCGCGCGTGTATGGTAAGAGTCATGGGTTCAAGTCCCAGCGCTACCTTTTATTTTGATTTTCAACATTTTCCTTCTTTTTGTTTGCCAGCAACAAGCGCACGGGCCTCCTCACAGTGGGTCTTCCATTTTTACTTTTCTTGACCCCCTGCCTGCTTTCACATACCTGTACCAAATATTTTTTTATCATTTTAATTTATTTTATTTTATTTTTTCTTATTTTATTTTATTTCATTTTTCTTTATTATTTTTTATTACTATTATTATTATTATTATTATTATTATTATTATTATTATTATTATTATTTTTATTAATAAAAAATCCAAAAATATTTTTATTTATTATTTTCACATTTATATTTTTATTTTCTTTATAAAGACAAAAGACAAAAAATAATTTTCTTAACAAATTTAATTCTTTTCTTAATAAATTAATAATTAAATTTAGATTTAATTATTTTTTTATTTTTTTTATTATTTAAAATTAATTTAGAACTTAAGTTTCTTTTAATTAATTAATTACCATATTATTTTCATTAAGTTTAAACCCTTTTATAAAAAAAACCCTAAAAATGCTTCAAACTTAATTTCTTTTCTTAATTAGTTTAGGTTTAATTTTAATTAATCATTTTCTTAATTAGGTCAAAACTAAACCCTTTCATTAAAATCAAACAAAAAATCATTTCCTTTCTATTTATTTTCTTGCACATTTATTCAATTCTTGTACATTATTCAATATGGTTGTAATAGATAATTAGGTTTAATTTTCTTGTCATCCCCATTTGTAAATTTGTATATCCCCCCCCCCCTAATGATGTAATAGCATAGTAATTTTACTTTCAGCAATTTATCGCTTTCATATAAATGCTAGTAATTAAGGTTTGTATGGAAAGATAAAATCAACAAGTAGATAACCCTAATCCAAGATAAACAATACATTCAAATCAAACACACTATTCACACATGCACCCTTAGGGTAATTCCACTTGTTGCCTTACAAAAATGGCCATGTTATACATGTGGGGTGTCTTAGCAAAAACAAATCAAAATACAAGATCATAGTCCCTCGATGACGCTACAAATGTTACCTTTCAAAATGATCTTAGCCCCTCAAGTAGAAATGCTAAGATATCTTACAACATTGCTATCATGACTATACGATGACCCACACCCGTCCCTTTACATCCAAAGATAAGGCTTCTTACCAAATCAATGGTAAGATAGCAATATCAAATGAAGGAAGAAATGAACAAAGACTTTTTTAGTAGGTAGATTGTTCCTAGTTTATTGCTCACTTTCAAAACAAACATCCTTGCTAATTTTCAAAACAAACACCAAACACTTTCAAAAACAAACTTTCAAAACATGAAATATTTTCAAAAATTCCAACATTTTGTATACGTTCTTACGAACGAGAACCATTACAAATTTTGCCTAAACGAAGGCACCTTTTCAAAAATACTTTCAAAAACCACCACAAAGCACATTTTCAAACAAAAGCAAGTGATCTAGCAAGCAACTAAGAGCCCATAGATAACTATGGATGAAAATGGTGCTAACACCTTCCCTTTTCATAATCTACCCCCCGAACTCAAGAAATAATCTCAAAGGTCTTTCCTGTTCTTTTCCACCTTTCCTTTTGGATAAAAGAAAAGTCGATGGAGACTCTTGCTAACTGTAACATTTGCGATCAAACGCAAAACATCCCAAGTCAGTTCTCCCACCGTATTAGAAAGGGCGGATGTCCATGATGTAAAAGGTGGAGTTGAAAATTTGGGAGCCCACCTTGATTGGAAGATCTACCTCCCCATGAGTTGTCCTTTTTGATCCATCGAAGGCCCTCATGATGATATCACTTGGCTTCAAGACTAAACCTTCACAGTCTAGACGGTCTAACGCCCCATTGGGTAGTACGTTTAGAGAAGAACAAGTGTCGACTAGAACATGTGCTAAGGTGGTCCCCTTGCACTCGACAGAAACATGTAGAGCTTTATTGTGGTTCTTCCTAAGTGGTGTTAGATCAGCATCTGAGAACCCCAAACCATTATCAGCTGTCAAGCTCGCCACGCAATTCTCAAATTGGTCCGTTGTGGTCACATGAGGGACATGAGCCTTTCTCAAGAATTTGATTAATGTCCGAGAATGGGTATCAGAACAGAGTAGCAACGACAACATAGAAATCTTAGAGGGGATTTGCCCCAACTGTTCCACAATTTTGAAATTGCTTCTTTTTATTATTTTCAAGATTTTGTCCATCTCACAAGCGGAAGGTTCTCCATCAGCAATGTCCTTTGCGGGTATCTCCATCTCAACAGGCTCAACAATCTTCTCCTTCCCTCTTGTATCAGTATTTGGTCTAGCAGCAGTGATGCAGATAGGTGCCTTTGTAACAACTGGTGGTGAGATGTTGGGTGAAAAGATTCTCCCAGTTCTGGTTACTTTGCTTGATCCAGTTATGTTACCGACATCATCAGCTTTGTCTTCTTCGATCCAAGCGTCTTGTATTATCCCATGGTAAAACACCTCAGCACCATAGTTCCATGGCACTACCTTGTTTGAAGAGTAGGGAATTTCTCCAGGATTGGTAATTATTAAGGGAGCAACAATTGGTTCATTTGAAATCTTGATAGGACCCTTGGAGGAGATCCTAATAGGCTTATTTGAGATGGTGATAATAGAGAGATCTTCACATTTATTAGTCAAACTTTTGGAAAGCGGGGTCTTCTCAAATAGAATTTTATGGCTATCCATCAGGCGTTGAATGCCTTCCTTCAGCCCTTCGCATCCATTGAGTTGTTTGGTACAGCAAACACAATCTTTCACACAGCCAAGGAAAATCCCGACTTTCAACAGATTCTTTTTGATGATATTCAAAGGAGTAGTCAAGTCTTCAGTAGAGGCAACAAAAATTGTATCTTCAACATCATTAACACCTTTGCCATGATTTGGCATAGGTGCGGTGATTACATTCGGAGTTTGAGGAGGATCAAATTCAATAGTCTTGTTATCGATCAAATCCTGAATTTTATTCTTCAAGGCCCAACATTGGCCAGTCTCATGCCCGGGGCTACTTGAGTGGTAAGTACATTTAGCGTTTGGATTGTACTTTGATGAAGAGGTATCTGGGTTGGCAGGAGGATCGCGCAATGTCACCAAATTAGCCTTGAGTAAGTGTTGCAAGGCTTGGGATAGTGACATTCCTAACCTCGTAAATTGTCTTCTCAGAGTTTCAAAACGTTGATGATTTGCAGATGGACTTTGAGTAGGAGTTAGATTGGAGATTCGGACACCATTAACAGAAGTATGATCATTCTTCTTGGTACGGGTCCTTGCCCCATACACAGCATTTATTTCCTTCTTTGCAGCAAAAGGTTTCTTGACAAGATTGGAAGTGGAGGCATATGCCGTGGGAATCTTCCCGCTTTTGATGTTGCTTTCAACTCTTTTACCGGTTAAGATTAGCTCGGTGAATCTGGAAGAGGAACAACCAACCAACAAGTTAAAGAATGGACCAGATAAAGTGCCCATAAACATGTCAATATGCTCCCTATCAGTCAAAGGTGGTTGAACCTTACTGGCCAAATCTCTCCACTTTTCTGTGTATTCCTTGAATCCTTCATTCTTCTCCATTGTCATATCTTGCAACTGAACCCTTGTTGGCGCCAAGTCGGCGTTATACATGTACTGATGGTAGAAGGCGGTAGCTAAGTCTTCCCAAGTATTGATGCGGGAACCATCCAACTGGTAGAACCATTCTAGTTGCGTTCTGGTCAAGCTCTCTTGAAAAAAGTGAACCTAGAGTTTCTTATCAGCGGTGTGCGGATGTATCTTGCGCACATAAGATTTCAGGTGAAGCTTTGGACAAGAAACTCCATCGTACTTTGCAAAGACGGGTATTTTGAATTTGTGGGGAATAACAACCCCATAGATCAAACCCGAATCATCAAAATCTAAACCGGGGACGGCTTGGATCTCGACGACCTTCAATCTGTCTTCTAACTGCTTATACTTGACATCAGCGGGTGGATACTGCTCGTCAAAATAATCATCATAAAACGCTTGATCATTAACACAGTCAGCCTGAGTACTCTTAACTTCACCAATCTAATTCTCGTCTTCTTCAGATGAGTCTTTCACTATCGAGATCTGACGAACCGACTCTCTGAACCTTTTACCCATGTTGACCAGGACTCTCTTCTTGAGTTTCTTCTTAACTTTCAACAATGCCATCATATCTTGTTGCCCCTTGGCTAGGGCCAATAGAGTCTTCAATGGTTTTCTTGTAGTTATAATAGTCCAACATTATCCCTGTACTCTTTCTTTCATACAAATTTTGCTTATAAAATATGTAAGAAGTGGCGGAGCCAGCTAGGGGCAGAGGAAGGCTTCTTTTTCTGAAAACCAAAATTCATTGTATATCATTTGATATGAATGAATTTCAAAATGAATATTTTAGACACACGCTGGAAGTAATTTTACATCATGGCCCACATGTTTTAGGCTTAGCAATCTAGTCCATCATTGAAACAAACCTTTATTTTATATTATATATCTCACCCTACAAAGTAAAACCGTACTAAATATTTGTCTCATCTCTCATTAGTATCGTTTATAACATTTGGTTTTACGGTCAAATATGTTTTTTTTTTCTTATAAATTATTAAATTTTATTTTTAATTTTTACTATAAAATTGATGTTTATTTTTAAATAATTATTTTACAGATATTATAAAAAGTTTTTAAAAAAAACAATTAAAAGATTTTATTTTGAGTAGAGATTATTTTTATTTTTATAAATATCTTTTAAATTTTAAAAACATATATTTAATTATTCTCATTTTAAAAAAAATTAAATTTAATAAATAAACTTTTATAATATTCTAAATATATAAAAAAATTATTTAAAAATTTAAAAATAATTAAACAGTTTTTAAAATTTAAAAAAATAACAAAGACAGAAAAAAAAAAGCTACATGAATAAATTTTTTTAAGAATTAAAATTTATCATTAAAGAGATAAGAGATTAAGATGATATTTTTTAAATTAAAAAGATCAAAATAAATCTCAAAGATAAAATACGTGAAAAATATATTAAATAATACATAATTATATTATGTTTCATTAGCATTTGTTATCCTTTATTATAATTTAAATATTTTACATAAAATAATTTATATATTTATGTATAATTTTTAATTTATTTTGACGGGCATCCCAAATTTATTTGCCTGGCTACGCCACTGTGTTTGAGTTTCTTTAAAGATGAGAATGAACCTTCATGATTTCTTAACAAATTCTTAAAAAATGTTTTAAAAAAAATCAGTTTATTATTTTAAAACTAAAATGATCAAATAAAAAAAAAAGACTAAATTATTACCTGAAATTTAGTTAACAAGAAACAGCATGAACCCTTTTTCCTAAATTAAAATTTAACACTAAGAATTATAAATGAGAATTAATTAGTTAGTTAAATTTACAAGTGAAAGTAAAATATAAAAAAATCTGGAAAGTGAAAGTGAAATAGTTCATGTGAAAAGTGTTGTGTACATTTGAAAAAAAAAAACAGAGAGAAAAAAAACAAAATAATAATTGAATAAGCTTGTGGGGTGCAGAATTTACGCGCGCTGAGGAAAAATATATTTTTATCTTTTAAACCGTGTTTGGTTTAAAGGAAACTTCCGTGAAAGAAATATGAGTGACAAAAAACTGAAAGTGAGCTCATTACTTAACGCGCTGAGAAAGAAAATAAGTGGAAGGAAGAATATATTATCTCTCTATTAACGCGTTTGCTTCAAAAGAAAACGACGAGAAAGAATTATGAGGGACAAATAACAGAATATACTTTGCTTTAAAATATCCAGCTCACTCTCACTGTTACCTTCCCTATATAAATAACACATCTCACTCTTCACTCTCTTAAATCCATAACTAGTAACTCTTATCTTCACTTCCTTTTTTCACTATCAAAACCTTTTTCCACTCTCTCCAACACATGGATATCTTTACTACAATCAACTCTTCTTGTTGTTCTTCTGACACTTCATTGCAGAATTCAGATGGCTCTCATTGGATGTTCGTATCAAATGAAGAAATACGGTTAGCTGCGAGTACCCCGAAGAAACGTGCAGGGAGGAAGAAGTTCAAGGAGACTCGTCATCCGGTGTATAGGGGTGTGAGGAGAAGAAACAATAATAAATGGGTGTGTGAAATGAGAGAGCCTAACAAGAAGACTAAGATTTGGTTAGGGACATTTCCAACTGTCGAGATGGCTGCCCGAGCACACGATGTTGCTGCAATGGCATTAAGGGGCCGCTACGCCTGTCTCAATTTTGCAGACTCAACGTGGCGGCTCCCTAAACCAGTTAGTTCTGAGGCAAAAGATATACAAAAGGCCGCTGCAGAAGCCGCCGAGGCTTTCAGACCAGAAAAGATTTTAATGAGTAACGACATTGAAAAGATTTTAACGAATAATGACGTTGACGTTGAAACGGCTGTAGCTGCCTCCGCCACAGTGGAGCAGATTTTGCATTGCATGGTAGAGGAAGAAGACAGAGTGATGAGCATGCCAGAGATGTGGAGGAGTATGGCACTAATGTCCCCAATACACAGTTTTGGGTATCATGATGAGTATCAATATATTGATGAACAAGACTATCAAGATCAAGAGATATCACTATGGACTTTTTAAAATTGCATCTTTTGGTTTACATTTATTTGTTTATTGATTTATGGATTGTAGAATGGAAATTGAAAAAGAAACCCTTTTTGTATTCTTTTCTGGGAATGTAGTCACTAGTCAAGTATAAAGTGCATTTCATCATCCCCTTTTATTCTATATGAAATAAGTATATAATTTTTTGATGTCAAAATATCTGTCTATGTATCTATATATTGGCATTTGGTTGCAATTTCAACTGTGTGCATAAAAAAATATTAATCTATTGGTATTCTAAGTTGAAGGAAGTAAAATCAATGGTTCTTTTCAGAGTTTGCTAACTATAATCAGAAGCCAGTGTGAATAATTGGAGACAGAACTATTGGTTTTTCACGGGAGTATAAAGTATCATCAGCGACAAAATTGAATCGTAGCATTACAAAAAGGTTGAATGACTTTAGAAGTTTGGAGGAAATTATACAGGATGCAAACAATCATTTTCTAAATCGGTTTGAAGGCTGCCAGTTTAAGAGACCGATACTCGACGTAGTGGACTTCAATCAACCAAATTTTGAAGACTCAATGGCCTTGGAAGCGCAATTCCCCAAAAAAATTAAAGAGGAGATTTGAAATTTTGAAGGGAACAAAAGTTCCAACTTGAATGGATATCATCGGGGTTTTAAAAACAGTCCGCGACCGTGAATATTGTCGTGACAAAACGGTTTTGATAGATATCAATATTGGTATCGATATAATCATTTTTTATATTAAAAAATAATTTGTGATAAATTCACATTGCGACAATCACAATCAGTATCATAATACCTGTAACAACCGAAATTGCGAAAACATTTACGTAACACCGTTTTTTAAAATTATGGATATAACTTTGATTTTTTAAGGAATGTCAGGAAATTTTGAAAGTGGACATATTGCTTTCTTACATGAATTCTACTCTTATGTTGTATTGCTGAAGGCAATAACTTTTTTAAATCTGATCATCCTCAAGAACTTGGAAATTATAGATCAATTTGTCTCATGTGTTATTGATAAGTATCGAAAATATGTTAAATATTTAGGCATTTATTAATTTGTTTAGCAAAAAAATTCAATTATAAACCATATTTTTATCAGTGAAAAGTGATAAAATATTTTTCTGGACATTTCAACTATGTATTTATGAATTATATGCAAAAAGATCAAGAAATCAACCAAAACAATACAAAATACTAAGTTAAGACTTTTTCCAACAAACTAAGGCTCTCTAAGCCAAGAATACATGTGCCCCTAGCGAGCAAAAGACCATCCTTGCTAAGCCAGAAAACATTGTCGCACTTATAAACCAAAGGTGGTTCAAAGACTTCATGGTTAAGTTAGTTCAAGGCAAAGTAAGAGTTTGGCGGCTAAGCGAGCTTAGGTGGTTTGCTTAACGAGCTTATGTGGCAAGGTTAGGCCTAGGATAGTTGGAATGAATTAATAAATAAGAAAGTAGGCACTCTAAGAGAACCTGAAGGGTTTGCTTAGCAAGTCTACCTTTCTCAAGCCTATAAATAGGGGTTCTAGAGCTTCATTCAAGATATTTAATTCATTTCAATTTAAGAGGTTTGGATCACATTCAGTGGAATTCAAGGTGGATCCTTAGTGAAGTTAGGTTCGCATCATAAATCACAACAGGAGAGAATATGAGAGGAAGATTGAGGGCGGAAGTGTTGTCCGATGAATCGTCAACATATGCTTTTCAACCTCCTTCTTCTAGGGCTTGCTTGTAAAGCTACAAAGAGTAAACATAGCTAATTTTATCCTTCGTTGGGGTTAGATGTGTTACTTGTGTTTTGATCCTGACCATGATTTTCTATGTAATTCTTTTTAAGTTTTAATATTGATGTATTCTCCATTCTTAATGTTTGTTTTGGATTAGCTACCTAAAACATTTTTTCATGATAAAACTTGATATTTGAAAGATATTGGTCATTACCATATCCAAGTTTATCATATATTTGATGCTAAAATCTCGGCATAGATTTAGTTTTGATATCCACGCAAATAATGATATTGGTGAAATAGAACATTAATATATGAATTCATTGTTGAAACTTAATGTTGGTGTATTGGTTAATAGGCTGAGATATTGTCTATTAGGTAAAACGACTAATCTTACATTTGTTGGATGCGAATATGAGCACAAATAGGTCTAGCAGGGGGGTTAAATTGACCTTTTCCCCTTTAACACAATTTAAAAAACATTTTAGATTTCATGTATGAAATCAGAGATTTTAAGAAGCGTAACAAAACAAAAAAACAAGAGAGCTTGGAAGCATCTCAACTAATTCATCCATATGAAATGATACATGATGTTCACAATGCATTTGATTGCATTTATAGGCAAAACAAAGTAATCTTTCTCCCCCATTGACAGGTTAACTAAAGGAATATATGAATTAATATTTAAATAAAAAATAATGGCGACATTATAAAAAAATAAAACATAAACTATAGTTGATGGGTTTCGAAGTGTGTTCTTTAGTTAGTTTACCCCTTGGTTGTGTGTAGTAACCAAGGTAATATATGGTAATTAAAAAAACATGGGTGCATGGGGTTGATACCTTAGTTTTTTGTAGGGTGAAGTGAAATCTTTGTCATAAAATATATTATTTGTAGCACTGGGTATTCAAAATTATGGCAGAAAGGTTTCGCCACTTTTATTGGCAGAGGATTACATACAAATTTGGTTTAAAAGGAATTATCATTTTAGACTGTGAAACTATATCCACTAGTACTACCATGGTCAATTCTTGCAATCACTTAGGAGTACAAATCAAGTTCATTTCATTCGTTCACCCATAGGCGAACAAGCAAGGAGAATAGTCAAAGAAAGTAATACAGAAGGGGATCAAGAAGAAGTTGGATGACTCCAAGAGATTAGGGCCAAGCAGTTGGGCGGAGTATTATGGTCATACTGCATGACCCTCACTATACCACTAGGGAAATTCCCTTCACACTAGTGTATGGGGCTTATGTTAGAACAAGATTTGTGTCTACAATATAATCTCGGTATTTTGATGATAACAACACATATGTTTGATGAGAAACAATTTTAGTTCTAATAAGTTTCTTGAGTGTGCAGATAAGAAATTCTAATTGATTCAAGACTGTTGTCTGGAGAATCAGAAATACACCAAGCTTATCAGAAAGACTGTTCGCTTTTGAAGAAACATCAGTAGTTCGGAAAATTGCTGAATGTTTTCCAGAAAGAATCAAAAACCAAGATTATTCAAAAAACAAGCTTCCAACGCAATGATCAGAAGTCATGATTTTCTCATCAGAAAAGCTACTGCTTATAATTCATAAGACAAAGTCAAGACTCTGCAAACATGAAGAGAAATCTTCTACTTCCAGATCAGAAGAAAAAAACTTGTCCATAAGAAGAGGTTGTTACTGTTATCTATTATGATTTCTTAATCAAAACTTACTTCCTTTTTAACTATATGGTAATGGGTATAGGTTTGAGAGATTTCATTGCGTTTATGAAAACAAATTTGCAGTATTGCTTGATACTTCACTTCTAAAAGAGTCAAGACTCTTAATTTTTCTGCATTAGTTAATTACATTTTATCTAAAGGAATGAATTTAAATTAGAACAAATTAAAATGTTGTTGTTAATCACCATTTGTGAGTGGGTCAGTTTGTTTAATATGTATACATGTATTTCGATTATTTTAGAACATGTTTTATCGATGGTTTGGTGGTTAGTTTTATTTAATCTTGCATGCTAACCACCAACCAAGTTTCAATCCCGCGACATCCTATTGTGTCAAAATAAATTTGTTTAAAATAATCCCTTATGGATTCTTGTAGTAGTGCTACTCTCCCGTCAGGCTTCCTATAAATGTATATTTCTATCCAAACTAGAAACATTAAAGGACAGTTAAGTAGGACGTATCCTAAAGAGAAACTTTCAATCATACGTCGACCTAAGTTTTCTTTGAGTCAAGTCAAATCATAGAGATTTCCAAAAATACAAAATTTTAAAGACTTTTCATGCTTCCTTGTCCACCATATGATCTATCCATATTTCCAACATATAGAGGAAAGTTTTGACATCGTTGAAACGCTTATTGAGGGAACCTTTCCCTCATATCCAATGCTTTGAACGACACCTCAAACCGAGTTCTAAAACTCAAGTTATGACACTTTTAAGAAAATCCAAAAACAACCATTGAATTCTGGACACCTTCGCCCGACGAAACTACTTTCGTCGCCTAGAAAAGCCTTCATCGCCACTTGCATCGCCCCATGATGTTTGGAGTGATGCACTCCAGTAGCTTCACATTTCTTTCCCTTCCTTTTGCTCCGTCTCTCGCTTGGAGACTCCCAAACAATGTCATTATCTCCCGATGACATATTCTCATCGCCCAGCCACGTTGCGCGAACTAGGTTTTCCCGTTGCAATTTCCTGCATAAACCAGTCCCAATTTCTTGCGATTTCACCATATTACAAGTCTCCAAATATCAGTATTTCACATGGTTTCATCATTTAATAACATCCCAAAATACCATACTTCATATGCCTCAATTCTTTGCGATTAAACATCACAATTTCATCAATTCATCATCAAACACCACATAATCATCATCAACCAAAACCTAACACAATTCTACAATTATCTAAACCTTAGATAAATTATAATAATAATGATAAACACCCCTTACCTTAGATTATATCAGAAAACTTAATTCCTCTTGGTGTTCTATCACAAAAATCCTCCTGCCTCTCTGTGCCCTAGCTTTGTCTCTTCACAGTGTTCTTCCAAATGTTACGATTACACAGAATGATCGTTCCAACTCTAAAACCTTCCTTACACCAAACTTGCCCCTCGGTCCCCTAATATGGTCTTCCACTATTGTCCTCACTTATTCTTCCCAAATGACCACTTTTCCCTTATCATCTTTTAATACTAATATTACTCTATTTTACTAATTAAAATAATTCTACCTAATTATTTTAATTTACTAAAAATCCTCTTATTCATCTTAATTCCCACTACACCACACATAAACATCACATAACCATCATAATCATCAAAGTATCATAGTTACGTCACAAATACATCACAAATTCATCATAAATACGCATCATAACTAATTAAGAAATTAAATAAATAACTTAATTAATTTGGGGTGTAACACTTCCATACAAAATTTTCACACTATCATGGCGACACTCTGCTTTAATGGGGTGGAAAACTAGGAAATTTTAGAATGTGTTGCTGACCTAATTGATGAGATAAGAGACCTTTCCCACATTAGAGAGTTCACCACTAAACAAAGAGCATATAGAAGATATAACTCCAAGGTGGTTCGAAGAGAGATGCAAAACTACGATTTAGTTCTATGAAAAGTTGCCTTATGGAGCCCATAAATTCGAAGAGTTGGATGGACGACTCATTCCCCAAATTTGGAATTCAGTTAGTTTGAGATACTATTATAGCTGATTTGCAAGAAAGTAAGTCACCTATTTATGAAATCTCTTGTAAAAAGATTATGATATTTGTAACAAGTTATTATGGTTTGGTTGCCAAAATTAAATTGTTGGACTTACATAGGAGGATCATTGACGCCCTACATGATAATTGAATTGTTGCACTTCCCCAAGAAAATCCTTGCCGCTCTACGGGGTAATTGAATTGCTTGACTTCCATAGAAAGATCCTTGCCACCCTGTGAGGTAATTAAGCTGGTGGACATCCACAGGAGAATCCTTACCACCCAACAAGGTAATTAAACTTTTTACTTCCACTTGAAGATCCCTGCCTCCATATGGGGTAATTAAATTGTTGAACTTCCACTGAAAGATCATTTCCGCCCTACAAGTTAATTAAATTATTGGACTTACAAATAAAGATCCTTATTGACATACAATGTGATTAAACTGTTGGAATTCCATACAAAGATCCTTGTCGCCTTATGGGGTAATTGACTTGTTGGACTTTCACATGAAGATCCTTGGCACCCTATGGGGTAGCTAAATTGATGGAGTTCAAAAGGAAGATCCTTGCCATCCTTCAGGGTAATTAAATCTCCAGACTTCCACAAAAGATTCTTTCCGCCCTACGGGGTAATTAAACTATGGGAATTCCACAGTAAAATCCTTGTAGACATATGGTATTATTAAATCACTGGACTTCCACAGAAAAATCCTACCGTGTATATGTACATGTGCTATGGAGATACCTTCCTACCTTAGCGAGGAACTCAACTAAGTCTCACTTGAGGGACTCAATTAAGTTTTGTATGGAAGACTCAATTAAGTTTTGTTTGAGGGACTCAACTAAGTCTCGTCGGGAAGACTTAGCTAAGTCTCGTCAGGAAGTCTCAACTAAGTCTCGTCAAGAAGAATCAACTAAGTCATGCCTGAGGGACTCATCTAAATCTTTCCCAAAAGATTTACCTAAGTCTCGAGAATTGAGGGTATGCATAAAGCTTCGATAAGGATCATGTGAAAATCCAGAAGATGAGTAAGGTACTAAAATACTTTGGCCCCCGCAAGCCTCGTTCTTGAGGGATTACGTAGTGGTGTAATTAAAAGGGGCCATAGGGGAGATACGAGGGTATACGCTTCTCCTATCGTTCTTTTCAAGATCACACATTTGTTGGTTTAAAATCCTTTTTTTGGATAGGGCGTCCTTTCTTCGGATATGTTACTCGAATCCTTCGTGTCTCTATCCATAGTGCACAATCATGCAAGCAACCTGTATTTGGTCAGCAACGACATAGAGGGAGTTGTGGGATTAAATTCACTCCTTGATTTTTAGGAAACCAACTACCCATTTCCAAAGTGGTCTTTATATCCCAAGAAGTATCGGATTTGGGCTCGGGGTGGCTATAAATACTTCAATATTGCAATAGGAAAGGATGACCTAACTTCAACACAAAAAGACACTCATATAGAGCTTCTCACCCGACGTGAGCCAACTTTCAACTTCACAACAACCTTAAAGCCTTTGTCAGCCTTTAATCACTAGAGGTTGTTACACATTTGAACTTTTAGCAAGTACAATTCCCTTACCATTACCTTGTGGCTTATAAATCATTCATAGATCACATAAGACTTCACGATGTATCACCACTAAACTACTCATTACTTAATATACTTTTAATATTAATTTTTAGTAAATTAACAAATATATTTTATGCATCAGTTTCTCTAGAGGTCATATTTAGATTTATAAGATGCTTATCCAAGGGATGGAGACAATGCAACCATATAGACTTCATCAACACCAATTAGCAAGTTCACAATTATGAAAATGCACCACAATGATAGAGTTAGACTATAGTTTGGCAAGCATCAAACATCTCAGATCCACCAAGGTGCTTTGAAGATAAACACAAGAGTAATATTTCAGACCAATGAGCTTTTGACAACTAGAAAGACTTCAACAAGTAAAAATATCAGCAATGGAAGAACCACACAACTTTTTCATGGTGAATTATGTCACGTCAATCGAATGTAAACCCAATATTCAATACATGGCATGATATAGATCAATTTCAATTGGATTTATGTTCGAACCTAGATTATTAGTTGACTCACGTGAACAAACATCATCTTCAAATGTCCAACAAAGGTAACACATAACACACACCCATATACGTTGAATTGGAAAAGCGGAAGAAAAAGTAAGTGTTTATTTATTTTTATCATATCGTCTCCACATATATTAGTGCTACTGAATTTCCGTTCGACAATTCTCGCGTTTATGAGTTTGGTTTTTAAATGGGTTTAAAGTAAATGCAGGAATTAAAGTTATTAACAGGAAAATAATCCATTCTTCGGAGAGGAGAGAACTCTCCGGTTTGCATTTCATCTACCCTATCAAATAATTAAACTTACTACTCAGTTGCAATCAACCTAAACTACTCATCAATATCATCTTGTATCACTCACACAAAGGTTATTTCTAACACAGAGTGAGACAACGACCATATTACTCACGTCGGTGATCTCTCAGCACAACACAAAATCATTAAGTTTATATACCCAAGTGAATATTAAGTCCTAATCTATCTCTAGAATAAAAACCCAATATATCTTCATCCTAAATGCGAACTCAATCCATCCATGTCTGCAACAAATCAAATCCACATAAAGAAGGCAATCATCAATATTGATTTGTAAAATGAGTTTTATACAACACCATGAGCAATAAATATACATATAATAAAGATAAATATACATACAAAATCCAAAAAATAGAGATTACAAAGAGAAGAGAAGAAGAAGAACCAAACATTTATTGGTTTGTCAACACCAATCGATGAGAAATTCGACCCCAGATCATCCAGATGCAAGCCCCATTGTTGTTGTCTAAGTTCTCAAAATATCATAGAATGGAAGGTGATGGTGTTGGGACTCAAAAATAACAAAACCAATAACCTAAAAATGTGTTTTTTCCCTATTTAATGAGTTTGAAATTCGCAGATCACACTTAACGGTACAGAGCCCGCTAAGCGCACTATGCTGTCATGAGAAAAAAAAACAGATTTTTTTTCCGCCATAACTTGAGAATCGTAACTCCGATTTACGTACGGTCGGAAGCATTGGAAAACTTATTCAATCCTATATCTAACAATAAATAAATATCAATGAAATTAATGATTTCCTATTCTTTGATTTGAGCCTTATTCTTTAATGGATTATTCAAAATCGCCTATTTGAAGCTATGCATTTGGCTCTTATTACTTGATGCTCCAATTATGAATGAGTATCTACAAAAGAGATGAAAAATTATAAAACGATACAATATTTACACAAAAACACGATTATACTCAATATGTACAAATAAACACACAAGTTAAGGTTTATTCAATGGGTTACAACAAATTGAGTTGATAAGTGCCACTTAAATATACACAAATATAACGATTATTTTGCACTATCAAACTCTTCCGAACTTAAACTTGTTTGTCCTCAAAAAAGAATCAATCAACCTAAAGAAGCCAAAGTAAACACCAAGAATCATGAATCAACAAGTTTTGGAAAACAAAAACAAATGTATGATTCAGTACAAAAGCGTACAAGCAAGGCAAGACTTAACACTACACTATAACGAAAACATAAAAACGAAACTAATTCTAAGTACAAATATCATGCTAAACCATCTAAAAAAATACAGACTCACATCATAAATCACACCTAACAAAAAATCATCGAGGGATGAAAAACACACAAAGGTGAGGATTTGACACTCATCCAACAATCTTGCAAACAAAAGACTAACTTATGCATTCATCCAAAAATTTACTTTAAACATACAAAGGAAATAACCACAAGGGCTTTTCAAGGTTGTAATGTGGCTTGGTTAACAAACAAGGGATAATTCTCTAAGCTAATAAAAAAAACTTTCCTAGACCTAAGGGAGTGATCAACTCACAAAGTTTCAAACAGAAAATTCCAATAAAACTTCTTCTTTCAACCCCAGTGTTACACCAAATACATACTTATTAACACAACATTATTGTTACTCTTTTTATTTTTGTTTTTCAAAACTTTTTTTGTTTTCTTTTTATTTTCTTTCTTTTTTATTTTATTTATTTTTTCTTTTCTTTTCTTTTCTTTTTCTTTCATAACCACATAGCAACCACAACATAAGTAAACAAATATTCCTCTCTCTAACTTGAATTTAACCAACATCAAAGTGTGAATACTCTCTACTTTTTAAGACAAAGTAAAAATTCATACAACAACACAAGGTTGAGGATTCAAGAAACAAAAATAATCAAAATCCATACACAAAGAGAACTAAATACTCATAGAAAAGCATTAAGTTCAACTATAACATGAATATGAAAAAATAGCTCAAAGGGGGTAACAAATGCTCAAACACTCACAAAGTGAATTGACTAATTGATCTAGTAGTGTGCTCAAAATGAAACAAAAATATCTTGATCCTTTTCATGCTTCTATACAATCAACATAAACAAAAGATTAAACATAATGAAATATAGTTAGAACAAGAATTATGGCCTCCAGCATATATGAACAATGGAAAACCTCCTCATATTTGGGGTAAAACAGGACTAAAATGATTCAATCAATAAGTAAGCAATGTAAACGAATGAATGGCATGAAAAATAGAACATCAACTGCATTTCTTTGTCAACCTCCACTACACCTACACAACCTCATCTACACAACAATGTACAAAGTTTACAATCAACAATTATTCCTCAAGCTAAACACGACAAGCTTTTGGAAAACACAAAAATTAACACATCAACACAAATTACTATAAACATACTAAACGATCGGGTGAAAGTGAATTAAACAAGTTGAAAAGTGAAGATTTGAGAATTTTAAGAATTGGTCTAATTGCAACTTGTTTAATCAACATTCACCACACTACCTAAACTACTACAATTAAAAACAATAAAACATGCTTTTTTTACGTCGTTAGCTCGACACCTTTATTGTGCTAGCAAGTAACTTCCTCAAATCATACCAAGGTGTTGCCACACTGCACAAACCTAAAGAAACTGGCCTAACCAAGCACTTGAACAAGCGTTACGAAAATAAAATTTACAACATCACTTTGAACAACAAGAAAACACATATGCACAAGTATGAAATCAAACACATAACAAATATAAAGAAAACATATATACAGAGATTGACAAATATGAAAAACATGTACAAATTCACAAGTATGATAAACATAGAAAAGTAAATGTGCAAATATACATATACAAGTTTTAATTACACAATATGGACATTATGTACAAAACTCAAAAACAAAGAAACTATCGCAATGCGATCCAATAAAAAACACCAATCCCCGACAACGACACCATTTTGTTGAAGCGGTAAAGCGGCAACAAAAAGTAAGTATTTATTTAGTTTTATCATATAGTCTCCACATAGATTAGTGCTATTGAATTTCCGTTCGACAAGTCTCACATTTATGAGTTTGGTTTTTGAATGGGTTTAAAGTAAATGCGAAAATTAAAGTTATTAACAAGAAAAGAATTTATTCTCCGGAAAGGAGAGAACTCTAGGGTTTGTATTTTATCTACCATATCAAATACTTAAACTTAATACTCAGTTGCAACCAACATAAATTACTCATCAACATCATCAGTATCACTCACACATAGGTTATTTCTAACGCAGAGTGAGACAATGACCATATTACTCGCGTCAGAAATCTCTCAGCGTAACACAAATAACGCGGAAGAATTAAGTTCCGATACCCAAGTGAATACTAAGTCCTAATATATATCTAGAATCAAAACTCAATAGATGTTCATCCTAAATACGAACTCAATCCATCCATGGCTGTAACGAATAAAATCCATATAAAGAAAGCAATCACCAATATTGATTTATAAAATGAGTTTTATACAACACCATGAGCAATAAATATACATATAATCAAGATAAATATACATACAAACTCCAACAAATATAGATTACAAAGAGAAGAGAAGAAGAGGAACCAAACATTTCTTGGTTTGTAAACACCAAGCGATGAGAAACTTGACCCATGATCATTCAGATGCAAATCCCATTGTTGTTGTCTAAGCTCTCAAAATATCAAAGAATGGAAGGTGATAGTGTTGTGACTCAAAAATACCCAACTCATAACCTAAAAACGTGATTTTTCCCTATTTAATGAGTTTGAAATTCGTAGATCCAACTTAGCGGCACAGAGCCCGCTAAGCGGACTCTGCTGTCATGAAAAACAAAATTAGATTTTGTTTCCACCATAACTTGAGAACCGTTACTCCGATTTACACACGGTCGAAAGCGTTGGAAAACTTATTTAATGTTCTATCTAACAATGACTAAATATTAATGAAACTAATGATTTCCTATTCTTTGATTTGAGCCTTATTTTTTGATGAATTGCTCAAAATCGCCTCTTTGAAGCTATGCATTTGGCTCTTATTACTCTATGCTTTAATTATAAATGAATACCTACAAAAGAGATGAAAAACTATCAAACGATACAATATTTACACAAAAACACAATTATACTCAGTATGTACAAATACACATACAAGTTGAGGTTTATTCAAAGGATTACAATAAAATGAGTCGATAAGTGCCACTAAAATATACACAAATATAACGATTATTTTGCACTTATCAATATACCAACAAAACAAATTTACCAACCCATACCACAACCTTTCATTAACACCCAAAACCAACACGTGTCATACTCTCTATTCCAACACAACAAAATTACCAAATTAAACCACAATCTTTCATTAACACCCAAAACCAATACATGTCATACACTCAATTAAAAAACCAAGAGTATAACCTTGTCTGCCAACAACAATCCCAACATTTTAATTCATATTTCCAACAACAAACATCAGCCACCAACTCGTTATACCCATACCAATACACACAAACAACACCTCTGAAAAACACCAACTACCAAACACCACAACAACATATTCCCTTTACCCAACACAATAATTGACATCAAATCCACCCTTTCACCAAGAATGCTTCAGTCGAACCATTATAACTACACAACCAAATTTTTAACACACGAACAACAAATTAAATTACAACAGTACGATAAATTTTGATACATTCCTTGAGATTCTTTATCTAGATGATGGAGCGAGGATTTCTCAACAACCTCGACATAACCAACAGAAATCACAACGACAATTAGCACCTCGTTGGCGTGGAAACAAATGTCACTTGGATAGACCACATTAAAAATTGTAATAAAATTATTATTATATTTGAGTAATATTTATTAATTTTCCGAATCAATATTTATCCAAATCAATAATGAATTAAATGACAATTTTGTGTTGAATAAATATTAAAAATAAATTAATTAACAATTTTTTAAAAACAAAAGTAAATAAAACTTAGATTAGAAACAGACTTTAGGATAATTGGTGTTCTCCTTAAAAATTACAACAGTTGTGTACATTTGGAAAAATAATTAAGAGAAAAAAAAAACAAAATAATAATTGAAGCTTGCGGGGTGCAGAATTTACGCGCGCTGGGAAAGCAAGCGAGTGGAAGGAAGAAGATATTTTCTATATAAGTCCGTGTTTGGATTTAGGGATCAGATACTTACTGGAAAAGAAAAGGAAAGAATAAGAAATGATCTCTTTTAAACCGTGTTTGGATTAAACGAAACAGCCGTGAAAGAAGTTGAAGCGACAAAAAAACTGATAAGTGAGCTCATTACTTAACGCGCTGAGAAAGAAAACAAGTGGAAAGAAGAATATATTATCTCTACATTAACGCGTTTGCTTCAAAAGAAAACGACGAGAAAGAATTATGAGGGACAAATAACAGAATATACTTTGCTTTAAAATATCCAGCCCACTCTCACTCTCACTGTTACCTTCCCTATATAAATAACACATCTCACTCTTCACTCTCTTAAATCCATAACTAGTAACTCTTATCTTCACTTCCTTTTTTCACTATCAAAACCTTTTTCCACTCTCTCCAACACATGGATATCTTTACTACAAACAACTCTTCTTGTTGTTCTTCTGACACTTCATTGCAGAATTCAGATGGCTCTCAATGGATGTTCGTATCAAATGAAGAAATACGGTTAGCTGCGAGTACCCCGAAGAAACGTGCAGGGAGGAAGAAGTTCAAGGAGACTCGCCATCCGGTGTATAGGGGTGTGAGGAGAAGAAACAATAATAAATGGGTGTGTGAAATGAGAGAGCCTAACAAGAAGACTAAGATTTGGTTAGGCACTTTTCCAACTGTCGAGATGGCTGCCCGAGCACACGATGTTGCTGCAATGGCATTAAGGGGCCGCTACGCCTGTCTCAATTTTGCAGACTCAACGTGGCGGCTCCCTAAACCAGTTAGTTCTGAGGCAAAAGATATACAAAAGGCCGCTGCAGAAGCCGCCGAGGCTTTCAGACCAGAAAAGATTTTAATGAGTAACGACATTGAAAAGATTTTAACGAATAATGACGTTGACGTTGAAACGGCTGTAGCTGCCTCCGCCACAGTGGAGCAGATTTTGCATTGCATGGTAGAGGAAGAAGACAGAGTGATGAGCATGCCAGAGATGTGGAGGAGTATGGCACTAATGTCCCCAATACACAGTTTTGGGTATCATGATGAGTATCAATATATTGATGAACAAGACTATCAAGATCAAGAGATATCACTATGGACTTTTTAAAATTGCATCTTTTGGTTTACATTTATTTGTTTATTGATTTATGGATTGTAGAATGGAAATTGAAAAAGAAACCCTTTTTGTATTCTTTTCTGGGAATGTAGTCACTAGTCAAGTATAAAGTGCATTTCATCATCCCCTTTTATTCTATATGAAATAAGTATATAATTTTTTGATGTCAAAATATCTGTCTATGTATCTATATATTGGCATTTGGTTGCAATTTCAACTGTGTGCATAGAAAAATATTAATCTATTGGTATTCTTGTTTAGCTCATTATATTTAAGTTGAAGGAAGTAAAATCAATGGTTCTTTTCAGAGTTTGCTAACTATAATCAGAAGCCAGTGTGATTAATATGTTCATAGGCAATTTTCTCATTTGGAAATGGACTGCTAATTTCTTTTTACAATTTTGAATATTTGATGGAACCTTATATAATCTTCATAATTCGGTTGCACTTTATTTGTCTGCATTGAAGTTAAAAAAAAAAAAACATCTTACTCTCTAAATAATACTTAGAAATATGGATAGAAAATACTTTGCTCCTGAATGTGATGGACACCTTGCAGGCCCCCAAAGATCAGCATGGATGTAATCAAGGGATCCACGTGTTCTTTGTTTGCCTTTGTTGAACTTCATTCTACAGGACTTTCCAAGTACACAGGGTTCACAAAACTTCAGCTTTTCGACTTTATCTCCACCAAGCAGATTTTGTTTCCCTAATTCGACCAGACCCCTTTCACTGACATGGCCCAATCTCATGTGCCAAATTTCTGTCTTCGACAAAGGTTTCGTGGATGCAACATTTGTCGAACCACTTACAACTTCAGCCTCAAGGGTATACAAGCCTTGTTTCTTCACGCCTCTCAAGACTTCCTTCGACCCTTTCATGACTCTCAGGATACTTTTCTCTCCTTGAAACACATATCCTTTCTTGTCGAATTCACCAAGAGAAATCAAATTTCTCTTCAAATCAGGTACATACCTGACTTCAGTCAACAATCTTATTGACTCATCATGGAGCTTGAATCTCACAGATCCAACGCCTGCAATCTTGCAAGCTTTGTTGTTTCCCAGCAATACAGATCCACCATCTTGATCACATAAGTCCTCGAACAAGTCTTTGTTTGGAGTCATGTGCCAAGTGCATCCAGAATCCATAATCCACTCCTTCGACGAGTTGTTGCTTGAAACCACAAGAACATCAGATGATTCGAAATCATCTTGGACAATAGCTGCATTGCCATTATCCTTACCTCCATGATCTTTCAGGCGTTCAGGGCACACCTTTCTTGTGTGACCTACTTTCTTACAGTGATAGCATCTAATACCAGATGCATCACCACTATAAGACTTCGACTGATTTTTACCTTTCCTCTTGTCGAATTTTCCTTTAACAGCCAAACCTTCACCAACCGTCGAAGGTTTATGCTCCTTACGTTCGTTCAAGTCCTTAGAGTACAAAGCTGATTGAACTTCTTCAAAGGTCAGGGACTCTCTTCCATACAAGAGGGTTTCTTTGAAGTGAGCATGTGATCTGGGCAAAGCGCACAACAATAACAGCGCTTGATCTTCATCATCAATCTTTACATCAATATTTTCAAGATCAAGAATCAGCTTGTTGAACATATCCAACTGCTCAGCCAACACTTTGTCTTCAATCATCTTGAATGAATACAAAGCTTGCTTCAGGTAGAGTCGATTTACCAGAGATTTGGTCATATACAAACTTTCAAGTTTCACCCATAACCCTGATGCCGTCGTCTCCTTTGATACCTGTCGAAGAACCTTATCACCAAGGCTCAACAAAATTGCGCTGTGTGCTTTCTCGATCATGGCCGTCCTCTCTCTTTCTGTTAGCGCAGCGTCCATCGCCGTCGCTCCCTTCAACGCTTCCAAACAACCCTGCTGAACCAGTAGGGCTTTCATCTTCAAGCGCCATAGACCGAAATCATTCACTCCGGTGAACTTTTCAATCTCATACTTTGTTGAAGACATCTTCTCCACGCTCACCGCACCAATTTGTTGTGAATTCAATGCCAATAACAAAGTATAGAATAAGGGAGGAATATCAAACAAGGAAGAAGAAGAACACAAGAATTGGTTATAACTGCTATTCTTTACTTTCTCTTAGGAAACAAGATTACAAGTTTACAAGAATAACAAATAATCCTCTCACCCTAAATTAGGATTTGCTGTTATGCAATGATGAGAGACTAGTATGCTATTTATAATAAAACCTAACATACTAACTAATGGGCTTTTTCCACAAGGCCCATTATACAAGCTAACTTAATAATCAAGCTAACTTAACAAATTAGGGTTTAAACACTAAAACCTAATTTAACAAGCATTCTTCGACAAATACATGCTTCGACTACAGCATGTATTTCGATCATGCTAGAGTTCGATCCAAAATCCCACAGTCTGCATTGAAGTTAAAAAAAAAACATCTTACTCTCTAAATAATACTTAGAAATGATTTTTTTTTTGTCTTTAATAACATCTTGAATAATTGGAGACAGAACTATCGGTTTTTCACGGGAGTATAAAGTTGTTGAGTAAACTTTAATGTCATTAGTAATAAGTTTTCATATTAAATATGGTAGTAGGAAGATTAAGAATCAATGTAATTTGGAAAGACAAAAGTTAGTAAGTTATGTTAGTTTTTATTAGTAGCAGTTATCTTTTAGAATTGTAAAAGTCATTGGGTCTATATAAGGACCAAGAGTGTATTTTATGTAACAAGCATAAACAGAAGGTTTGCCTCTTTCTCAAAAATAAATCAAAGAACGAAGTCTGCTTCTTTATATCAATTTGGCATCAGAGCTCATGGAAAACATGATGAATCAAATGCCGTTGCCACGGCTAACGAAGTCAAATTATGAAAACTGGAGTATCCAAATGAAAGCTCTTCTTGGATCTCTAGACGCGTGGGATGTGACCCATGAAGGGTTTGAGAACCAACAGAAGTTGAGGGATATACGGAAGCTCAAACGAAGGCGTTGAAAGAGACGCGATCGAAGGACAAAACAATATTATACATGTTATTCAGGGCTGTAGATGAATCAGGCTTCGAAAAAATTGCTGGTTCGACTACGTCGAAACAAGTGTGAGACACGTTAGAAAGAGTGTTCAAAGGAGCAGATCGAGTGAAGCAAGTTCGACTCCAAACTCTTCGTGGCGAATTGGAGAGGATACAGAAATTGTATCTGACTACATCACACGTGTGCAAAAGGTGGTGAATCAACTCATCAGAAATGGAGAGACAGTAACTGATGCACGAGTTGTTGAAAAGATCTTGAGATCTTTAACAGACAAGTTTGAGAATATTGTGTGTGCAATAGAAGAGTCGAAGGACCTTTCGACGCTCTCAGTTGAAGAGCTCGTTGGTTCTCTCGAAGCACATGAACAACGAACGATGAAAAAGAAAGAAGAAGCAGTTGAAGAAGCAAATTAAACCAAGGAATCGAACAAAGACGAAAAGGTACTCTTTTCTCAAAACTTTCGAGGAAGAGGACGTGGACGTGGAGGTCGTGACAGTGGTCGAAGTAGTAGAGGTAGCAACTTTGAAAGAGGACAATCGAGCCAACAAAATTGGCGTGGCAGAGGACTTGGTCAAAGAGGTGGTCGTTCAAATCATTCCAACTTCGAATGCTACAAGTGTGGTAAGTATGGTCATTACGCGAAGGATTGCAACTCCTACAAATGTTACAACTGTGACAAAGTGGGACATCTTGCAAAAGACTGTCGAATCAAAAAGAAGATTGAAGAAACAACCAACTTAGCCTTGGAAGCTGAATCGAATAAAGGCTTTCTCCCGATGGCTCAAAACGAAATCAACACCAATAATGACAATGTTTGGTATCTTGACTCAGGAGCAAGTAATCACATGTGTGGTTACAAACACCTGTTTAAAGATATGAATAGAATTGAATATGGTAATGTGTCTTTTGGAGATGCATCGAAAGTGAAGGTCAAAGGAAAGGGCATAATCAGTTACTTGCAGAAGGATGGCTTGATTGGATCAATCGAAGACGTTTACTATGTACCAGATCTCAAGACCAACATATTGAGTTTGGGACAACATACAGAAAAAGGTGCTTTGATACTTATGAAAGATCGAACACTGCATTTGAAGGACAAAGTAGGACATCTGATTGCCCGTGTAGAAATGGAAAGAAATTGAATGTACAAACTTAACCTGAGGAACATTCGAGAGAAATGTCTGCAAATCGAAGTGCAAGACAAAGTGTCACTATAGCATATACGCTTTGGTCATCTACATCATGCTGGTTTGAGAAGATTGGCGAAAAGGAACATGGTGCATGGACTACCAGACATGGATTTTGAAGGAAAGTTATGTGAAGAATGTGTGCTCAGCAAACAAACAAAAACCTCATTTCAAAAGAAGGAAGAGTATCAAGCTAAACATATTCTCAAATTGATACATACTGACATATGTGGGCCAATCACTCCAGAATCCTTCAGTGGAAAAAGGTACTTCATTTCTTTTATTGATGACTTCTCAAGAAAAACCTGGGTTTACTTCCTGAAAGAAAAATCTGAAGCATTAGAGGTGTTCAAAAAGTTCAAAGTAATGGTGGATAAGGCAACAGACAGACACATCAAAGCAATTCGATCTGACAGAGGAGGTGAGTATACTTCGATGGCCTTTGTGAAGTACTGTGAAGAACAGGGCATAAGGAGATTCCTAACTGCACCATATTCACCTTAGCAAAATGGTGTGGTTGAAAGGAAGAATCGGACTATTCTTGACATGATTCGATCAATGCTCAAAAGCAAGAACATGTCGAAAGAATTCTGGGCAGAAGCAGTACAATGTGTTGTTTATGTTCATAATAGATGTCCACATTCGAAGTTAGAAGACAAAACACCACAAGAAGCATGGAGTGGACAGAAGCCAACCGTTTCTCATCTCAAAGTATTTGGTAGTATAGCTTATGCACATGTACCAGATCAACGAAGAACAAAGCTTGAAGACAAAAGTCAGAAGTACATATTCATTGGATATGATGAGAAAACGACAGGGTACAAGCTCTTCGATCCCATAAGCAAGAAAGTGATTGTGAGTAGAGACGTTCGAATGAATGAAGCAAGCAAGTGGGACTGGAACAATCGATAGAGGTTATTGACGCAGTCGAAGAAACAACTGTAGCTGTACCAACAAGTATTCCAACAGAACATGAAGAAACTGAAGATGAAGATGAACCTCTACAACCCAGAATGAGAAGTTTGCAAGATTTGTATGATTCAACATGTGAGATGCATCTTGTGTGTCTTCTGGCAAATGCTGAAAACATCAGTGTCGAAGAAGCGTTACGAGACAATAAGTGGAAAAGTTCCATGGACGAAGAGATTAGAGCAATCGAACGCAAAAACACTTGGGAGCTAGTCGAATTGCCAAAAGGTAGTCAACCCATGGGTGTAAACATCAGTTACTTTCACTAAGTGTTGGAATTGTAAGTCGATTCATGGAGGAGCCAGTACACACACATTGGAAGGTGCTGAAATGAATTCTAAGATACATCCAAGGAACAATATCACTAGGAATGCTTTATTCAAAAACAGAAGACTACAAGTTAGTCGGTTATTCTGACAGTGACTGGTGCAGAGACATAGACGACCGAAAGAGCACCTCTGGATATGTGTTTTTCATGGGAAACACATCATTTACTTGGATATTAAAGAAGCAACCTATAGTAACACTTTCGACGTGTGAAGCTGAATAAGTGGCAGCATCCTGGTGCGTCTGTCATGCAGTATGGCTCAGAAGGTTGATAAGCAAGATAGAGCTAAAACAGGAAGGTCCAACAATAATACAAGTGGACAATAAACCAGCTATCGAATTGGAAAAGAATCTAGTGAATCATGAACGAAGCAAACACATTGATGTTCGATTTCACTTCATTCGTGAACATGTGAAGGAGGGAAGTGTCGAATTGAGGCATGTAGCAAGCAAAAACCAAGCATCGAATATTTTCACAAAACCACTATCAAAAGAGATCTTCGGCAGAGGAAAGAAGATGATAAGAATGTTGGATGGAAGAAACATTTAAGTTTACAGAGGAATTTTGTTGAGTAAACTTTAATGTCATTAGTAATAAGTTTTCATATTAAATATGGCATTAAGAAGATTAAGAACCAATGTAATTTGGAAGGACAAAAGTTAGTAAGTTATGATAGTTTTTATTAGTAGCAGTTATCTTTTGGAATTGTAAAAGTCATTGGGTCTATATAAGGACCAAGAGTGTATTTTATTTAACAAGCATAAACAAAAGGTTTGCCTCTTTCTCAAAAATAAATCAAAGAACAAAGTCTGCTTCTTTATATCAAAAGTATCATCAGCGACAAAATCAAATCGTAGCATTACAAAAAGGTTGAATGACTTTAGAAGTTTGGAAGAAATTATACAAGGTGAAAACAATCATTTTCTAAGTCAGTTTGGAGGCTTCCAGTTTAAGAGACCGATACTCGACGTAGTGGACTTCAATCAACCAAATTTTGAAGACTCAATGGCCTTGGAAGCGCAATTCCCAAAAAAAATTAAAGAGGAGATTTGAAATTTTGAAGGGAACAAAAGTTCCAACTTGAATGGATATAATCAGAGTTTTAAAAAACGGTATGCGACCGTGAATACTGTCATGATAAAACGGTTTTGACAGATATTGATATTGATATCGATATAACCGTTTTTTATATTAAAGAATAATTTGTGATAAATTCACATTGCGACAATCACAGTCAGTATCATAACACCTGTATCAATCGAAATCGAAAAAACATTTACGTAATACCGTTTTTTTAAAATCATGGATATAACTTTGATTTTTTAAGGAATGTCAGGACATTTTGAAAGTGGACATATTGCTTTCTTACATGAATTCCACTCTTATGTTGTATTGATGAAGGTAATAACTTTTTAAAATCTGATCATCCTCAAGAAGTTGGAAATTATAGACCAATTTGTTTCATATGTTACTGATAAATATCGAAAATATGTTAAATATTTAGGCATTTATTAATTTGTTTAGCAAAAAAATTCAATTATAAACCACATTTTTATCAGTGAAAAGTGATAAAAACATCTTTCTGGACATTTCAACTATGTATTTATGAATTATATACAAAAAGATCAAGAAATCAACCAAAACAATACAAAAGACTAAGTCAAGACTTTTTCCAACAAACTAAGGCTCTCTAAGCCAAGAATACATGGGCCCTTAGCGAGCAAAAGACCATCCTTGCTAAGCCATGAAACATTGTCGCACTTATAGACCAAATGTGGTTCAAAGACTTCATGGTTAAGTTAGTTCAAGGTAAAGTAAGAGTTTGGCAGCTAAGCGAGCTTGGGCGGTTTTCTTAGCGAGCTTATGTGGAAAGGTTAGGCCTAGGATAGTTGGAATGAATTAATAAATAAGAAAGTAGGCGCTCTAAGAGAACCTGAAGGGTTTGTTTAGCAAAACTACCTTTCCCAAGCCTATAAATAGGGGTTCTAGAGCTTCATTCAAGATATTTAATTCATTTCAATTTAAGAGGTTTGGATCACATTCGGTGGAATTCTAGGTGGATCCTTAGCGAAGTTAGGTTCGCATCACAAATCACAACAGGAGAGAATATGAGAGGAAGATTGAGGGTGGAAGTGTTGTCCGATGAATCATCAACACATGCTTTTCAACCTCCTTCTTCTAGGGCTTGCTTGTAAAGCTACAAAGAGTAAACATAGATAATTTTATCCTTCGTTAGGGTTAGATGTGTTACTTATGTTTTGATCCTGACCATGATTTTCTATGTAATTCTTTTTAAGTTTTAATATTGATGGATTCTACATTCTTAATGTTTGTTTTGGATTAGCTACCTAAAACATTTTTTCATGATAAAACTTGATATTTGAAAGATATTGGTCATTACCATATCCAAGTTTATCATATATTTGATGCTAAAGTCTCGACATAGATTTAGCTTTGGTATCCACGCAAATAATGATATTGGTGAAATAGAACATTAATATATGAATTCATTGTTGAAACTTAATGTTGGAGTATTGGTTAATAGGCTGATATATCGCCTATTAGGTAAAACGACTAATCTTACATTTGTTGGATGAGAATATGAACGCAAATAGGTCTAAAAGGGGGGTTGAATTGACCTTTTCCCCTTTAACACAATTTAAAAAACATTTTAGATTTCATGTATGAAATCAGAGATTTTAAGAAGCATAACAAAACAAAAAAACAAGAGAGCTTGGAAGCATCTCAACTAATTCATCCATATGAAATGATACATGATGTTCACAATGCATTTGATTGCATTTATAGGCAAAACAAAGTAATCTTTCTCCCCCATTGACAAGTTAACTGAAGGAATATATGAATTAATATTTAAATAAAAAATAATGGCGACATTATAAAAAAATAAAACATAAACTATAGTTGATGGGTTTCGAAGTGTGTTCTTTAGTTAGTTTACCCCTTGGTTGTGTGTAGTAACCGAGGTAATATATGGTAATTAAAAAAAAACATGGGTGCATGGGGTTTAAACTAGCCCTAATTTCTTGCGATTTCACCATATTACAAGTCTCCAAATATCAGTATTTCACATAGTTTCATCATATAACAACATCCCAAAATACCATACTTCATATGCCTCAATTCTTTGCGATTAAACATCACAATTTCATCAATTCATCATCAAACACCACATAATCATCATCAACCAAAACCTAACACAATTCTACAATTATCTAAACCTTAGATCAATTATAATAACAATGATAAACACCCCTTACCTTAGATTATAGCAGAAAACTTAATTCCTCTTGGTGTTCTATCACAAAAATCCTCCCGCCTCTTTGTGCCCTAGCTTTGTCTCTTCACAGTGTTCTTCCAAATGTTACGATTACACAGAATGATCGTTCCAACTCTAAAACCTTCCTTATACCAAACTCTCCCCTCGGTCCCCTAATATGGTCTTCCACTATTGACCTCACTTATTCTTCTCAAATGACCACTTTGCCCTTATCATCTTTTAATACTAATATTACTCTATTTTACTAATTAAAATTATTCTAACTAATTTAGGATGTGTCGCTAACCTAATTGATGATATAAGAGACCTCTCCCACATTAGAGAGTTGAACACTAAACAAAGAGCATATAGAAGATATAACTCCAAGGTGGTTCGAAGAGAGATGAAAAAACATGATTTAGTTCTATGACAAGTTGCCTTATGGAGCCCATAAACTCGAAGAGTTGGATGGACGACTCATTCCCCAAATTTGGAATTCAGTCAGTTTGAGATATTATTATAGCTTATTTGCAGGAAAGTAAGTCACCTATTTATGAAATCTCTTGTAAAAAGATTATGATATTTACAACAAGTTATTATGGTTTGGTTGCCAAAATTAAATTGTTGGACTTACATAGGAGGATCATTGACGCCCTACATGATAATTGAATTGCTGCACTTCCCCAAGAAAATCCTTGCTGCTCTACGGGGTAATTGAATTTCTTGACTTCCATAGAAAGATCCTTGCCACCCTGTGAGGTAATTAAGCTGGTGGACATCCACAAGAGAATTCTTACCGCCCAACAAGGTAATTAAACTTTTTTACTTCCACTTGAAGATCCCTGCCTCCATATGGGGTAATTAAATTGTTGAACTTCCACTGAAAGATCGTTTCCGCCCTACAAGTTAATTAAATTGTTGGACTTACAAATAAAGATCCTTATTGACATACAATGTAATTAAACTGCTGGAATTCCATACAAAGATCCTTGTCGTCTTATGGGGTAATTGACTTGTTGGGCTTTCACATGAAGATCCTTGGCCCTATGGGGTAGTTAAATTGATGGAGTTCCAAAGGAAGATCCTTGCCATCCTTCAGGGTAATTAAATCTCCAGACTTCCATAAAAGATCCTTTCCGCCCTACGGGGTAATTAAACTATGATAATTCCACAGTAAAATCCTTGTAGACATATGGTATTATTAAATCACTGGACTTCCACAGGAAAATCCTACCGTATATATGTACCTGTGCTATGGAGATCCCTTCCCACCTTAGCGAGGAACTCAACTAAGTCTCGCTTGAGGGACTCAATTAAGTTTTGTATGGAAGACTCAACTAAGTTTTGTTTGAGGGACTCAACTAAGTCTCGTCAGGAAGTCTCAACTAAGTCTCGTCAAGAAGAATCAACTAAGTCTTGCCTGAGGGACTCATCTAAATCTTTCCCAAAATATTTATCTAAGTCTCGAGAATTGAGGGTATGCATAAAGTTTCGATAAGGATCATGTGAAAATCCCAAAGATGAGTAAGGTACTAAAATAATTTGGCCCCCACAAGCCTCGTTCTTGAGGGATTATGTAGTGGTGTAATTAAAAGGGGCCATAGGGGAGAGACAAGGGTATACAATTCTCTTATTGTTATTTTCAAGATCACACATTTGTTGGTTTAAAATCCCTTTTTTTGGATAGGGCGTCCTTTCTTCAGATATTTTACTCGAATCCTTCGTGTCTCTATCCATAGTGCACAATCATGCAGACAACTTGTATTTGGTCAGCAACGACATAAAGGGAGTTGTGGGATTAAATTCACTCCTTGATTTTTAGGAAACCAACTGCCCATTTCCAAAGTGGTCTTTATATCCCAGGAAGTATCAGATTTAGGCTCGGGGTGGCTATAAATACTTCAATATTGCAATAGGAAAGGATGACCTAACTTCAACACAGAAAGACACTCATACAAGGCTTCTCACCCGACGTGAGCCAACTTTCAACTTCACAACAACCTTAAATCCTTTGTCAGCCTTTAATCACTATAGGTTGTTACACATTTGAACTTTTAGCAAGTACAATGCCCTTATCATTGCGTTGTGGCTTATAAATCATTCATAGATCACATAAGACTTCACGATGTATCACCACTAAACTAATCATTACTTAATATACTTTTAATATTAATTTGTAGTAAATTAACAAATATATTTTATGCATCAGTTTCTCTAGAGGTCATATTTAGATTTATAAGATGCTTATCCAAGGGATGGAGACAATGCAACCATCTAGACTTCATCAACACCAATTAGCAAGTTCACAATTATGGAAATGCACCATAGTGTAGAGTTAGACTATAGTTTGGAAAGCATAAAACATCTCAGATCCACCGAGGTGCTTTGAAGATAAACACAAGAGTAATGTTTCAGACCAATGAGCTTTTGACAACTAGAAAGACTTCAACAAGTCAAAATATCATCAATGGAAGAACAACACAACTTTTTCATGGTGGATTATGTCACGTCAATCGAATGTAAACCCAATATTCAATACATGGCATGATATAGATCAATTTTAATTGGCTTTATGTTCGAACCTAGATTATTAGTTGACTCACATGAACAAACATCATCTTCAAATGTCCAACAAAGTTAACACATAACACACACCCATATACATTGAATTGGAAAAGCGGAAGAAAAAGTAAGTGTTTATTTATTTTTATCATATCGTATCCATAGAGATTAGTGATACTGAATTTCCGTTCGACAAGTCTCGCGTTTATGAGTTTGGTTTTTAAATGGGTTTAAAGTAAATGTAGGAATTAAAGTTATTAACAGGAAAATAATTCATTCTTCGGAGAGGAGAGAACTCTCGGGTTTGCATTTCATCTACCCTATCAAATGATTAAACTTACTACTCAGTTGCAATCAACCTAAACTACTCATCAATATCATCTTGTATCACTCACACAAAGGTTATTTCTAACGCAGAGTGAGACAACGACCATATTACTCACGTCGGCGATCTCTCAGCGCAACACAAACAACACAAAATCATTAAGTTTCGATACCCAAGTGAATACTAAGTCCTAATATATCTCTAGAATCAAAACCCAATATATCTTCATCCTAAATACGAACTCAATCCATCCATGTCTGTAACAAATCAAATCCACACAAAGAAAGCAATCATCAATATTGATTTGTAAAATGAGTTTTATACAACACCATGAGCAATAAATATACATATAATAAAGATAAATATACATACAAAATCCCACAAATAGAGATTACAAAAATAAGAGAATAAGAAGAACCAAACATTTATTGGTTTGTCAACACCAACCGATGAGAAATTCGACCCCAATCATCCAGATGCAAGCCCCACTGTTGTTGTCTAAGTTCTCAAAATATCAAAGAATTGAAGGTGATGGTGTTGGGACTCAAAAATAACAAAACCAATAACCTAAAAATGTGTTTTTTCCCTATTTAATGAGTTTGAAATTCGAAGATCTCACTTAGCGGTACAGAGCCCGCTAAGCGCACTCTGCTGTCATGAGAAAAAAATCAGATTTTGTTTCCGCCATAACTTGAGAATCGTAACTCCGATTTACGTACGGTCGGAAGCGTTGGAAAGCTTATTCAATGCTATATCTAACAATAACTAAATATCAACGAAATTAATGATTTCCTATTCTTTGATTTGAGCCTTATTCTTTAATGGATTATTCAAAATCGTCTATTTGAAGCTATGCATTTGACTCTTATTACTTGATGCTCCAATTATGAATGAGTATCTACAAAAGAGATGAAAAATTTTAAAATGATACAATATTTACACAAAAATACGATTATACTCAATATGTACAAATAAACACACAAGTTGAGGTTTAATTAATGGGTTACAACAAATTGAGTTGATAAGTGCCACTAAAATATACACAAATATAACGAATATTTTGCACTTATCAAACACTCCCGAACTTAAACTTGTTTGTCCTAAAAAAAGAATCAATAAACCTAAAGAAGCCAAAGTAAACACCAAGAATCATGAATCAACAAGTTTTCGAAAATAAAAACAAATGTATGATTCAGTACAAAAGCGTACAAGCAAGGCAAGACTTAACACTACACTATAACGAAAACATAAAAACGAAACTAATCCTAAGTATAAATATCATGCTAAACCATCTAAATCAATACAAACTCACATCATAAATCACACCTAACAAAAAATCATCGAGGGATGAAAAACACACAAAGGTGAGGATTTGACACTCATCCAACAATCTTGCAAACAAAAGACTTAATTATGCATTCATCCAAAAATTTACATTAAACATACAAAGGAAATAATCACAAGGGCTTTTCAAGGTTATAATGTGGCTTGGTTAACCAGCAAGGGATAATTCTCTAGGCTAATAAAAAAAACTTTCCTAAACCTAAGAGAGTGATCAAATCACAAAGTTTCAAACAGAAAATTTCAATCAAACTTCTTCTTTCAACCCAAGTGTTACACCAAACACATACTTATTAACACAACATTATTGTTACTCTTTTTGTTTTTGTTTTTCAAAACTTTTTCCGTTTTTTTCTTTCTTTTTCTTTTCTTTCTTTTTTATTTTATTTTCTTTTCTTTTTCTTTCATAACCACATAACAACCACAACATAAGTAAGCAAATATTCCTCTCCCCAACTTGAATTTAACCAACATCAAAGTGTGAATACTCTCTAATTTCTAAGGCAAGGTAAAAATTCATACAACAACACAAGGTTGAGGATTCAAGAAACAAAAATAATCAAAATCCATATACAAAGAGAACTAAATACTCATAGACAAGTATCAAGTTCAACTATAACATGAATATGAAAAAAAGGCTCAAAGGGGGGTAACAAATGCTCAAACACTCACAGGGTGAATTGACTATTTGATCTGGTAGTTTGTTCAAAATGAAACAAAAATATCTTGATCCTTTTCACGCTTCTATACAATCAACGTAAACAAAAGATTAAACATAATGAAATATAGTTAGAACAAGAATTGTTGCCTCTAGCATATATGAACAATGGAAAACTTCCTCAGATTTGGGGTAAAACATGACTAAAATAATTCAATTAATAAGTAAGCAATGTAAACGAATAAATGGCATGAAAAATAGAAAATCAACTGAATTTCTTTGTCAACCTCCACTACACCTACACAACCTCAGCTACACAACAATGTACAAAGTTTACAATCAACAATTATCCCTCAAGCTAAACACAATAAGCTTTTGGAAAACACAAAAATTAACACATCAACACAAATTACTATAAACATACTAAACGACCGGGTGAAAGTGAATTAAATAAGTTGAAAAGTGATGATTTGAGAATTTTAAGAACTGATCCAATTGCAACTTGTTTAACCAACATTCACCACACTACCTAAACTACTAAAATTAAAAACAATAAAATATGCTTTTTTTACGTTGTTAGCTCGACACCTTTATTGTACTAGCTAATAACTTCCTCAAATCATGCCAAGGTGTTGCCACACTGCACAAACCTAAAGAAAGTGACCTAACCAAGCACTTGAACAAGCATTACGAAAACAAAATTTACAACATCACTTTGAACAACAAGAAAACACACATGTACAAGTACGAAATCAAACACAAAACAAATATAAAGCTAACATATATACAAAGATTGACAAATATGAAAAACATGTACAAATTCACAAGTATGATAAACATAGAAAAGTAAATGTGCAAATATACATATACAAGTTTTAATTACACAATATGGACATTATGTACAAAACTCAAAAACAAAGAAACTATCACAATGTGATCCAATAAAAATATAAATCCCAGTCAACGTCACCATTTTGTTGAAGCGGTAAAGTGGCAACAAAAAGTAAGTATTTATTTAGTTTTATCATATCGTCTCCACAAAGATTAGTGCTACTGAATTTCCGTTCGATAAGTCTCACATTTATGAGTTTGGTTTTTGAATGGGGTTAAAGTAAATGCGGAAATTAAAGTTATTAACAAGAAAATAATTCATTCTCCAGAGAGGAGAGAACTCCCGGTTTTACATTTCATCTACCCTATCAAATACTTAAACTTACTACTCAGTTGCAATCAACATAAACTACTCATCAACATCATCAGTATCACTCACACATAGGTTATTTCTAACACAGAGTGAGATAATGACCATATTACTCGCGGCAAAAATCTCTCAGCGCAACACAAACAACACGGAAGCATTAAGTTCTGATACCCAACTGAATACTAAGTCCTAATATATATCTAGAATCAAAACTCAATAGATGTTCATCCTAAATACGAACTCAATCCATCCATGTCTGTAACGAATCAAATCCATATAAAGAAAGCAATCATCAATATTGATTTATAAAATAAGTTTTATACAACACCATGAGGAATAAATATACATATAATCAAGATAAATATACATACAAACTCCAACAAATAGAGATTACAAAGAGAAGAGAAGAGAAGAAGAGGAACTAAACATTTTCTTTGGTTTGTAAACACCAATCAATGAGAAACTTGACCCCAGATCATCCAAATGCAAACCCCATTGTTGTTGTCTAAGCTCTCAAAATATCAAAGAATGGAAGGTGATGGTGTTGTGACTCAAAAATACCCAACTCATAACCTAAAAATGTAATTTTTCCCTATTTAATGATTTTGAAATTCGTAGATCCAGCTTAGCGACACAGAGCCCGCTAAGCGGACTCTGCTGTCATGAGAAAAAAAATCTGATTTTGTTTTCACCATAACTTGAGAACCGTTACTCCGATTTACACACGATCGAAAGCGTTGAAAAGCTTATTTAATGCTCTATCTAACAATGACTAAATATTAATGAAATTAATGATTTCCTATTCTTTGATTTGAGCCTTATTCTTTGATGGATTACTCAAAATCGCCTCTTTGAAGCTATGCATTTGGCTCTTATTACTCTATGCTCTAATTATGAATGAATACCTACAAAAGAGATGGAAAACTATCAAACAATACAATATCTACACAAAAACACGATTATACTCAACATGTACAAATACACATACAAGTTGAGGTTTATTCAAAGGATTACAACAAAATGAGTCGATAAGTGCCACTAAAATATACACAAATATAACGACTATTTTGCACTTATCAATATACCAACAAAACAAATTTACCAACCCACACCACAACCTTTCATTAACACCCAAAACGAACACGTGTCATACTCTCTATTCCAACACAACAAAATTACCAAATTAAACCACAATCTTTCATTAACACCCAAAACCAATACATATCATACACTCAATTAAATAATCAAGAGTATAACCTTGTCTGCCAACAACAATCCCAACATTTTAATCCATATTTCCAACAACAAACATCAGCCACCAACTTGTCATACACATATCAATACACACAAACAACACCTCTGAAAAACATCAACTACCAAACACCACAACAATATATTCCCTTTTACCCAACACAATAATTCACATCAAATCCATCTTTTCACCAAGAATGCTACTGTCGAACCATTATAACTACACAACCAAAATTTTAACACATGAGCAACAAATTAAACTACAACAATGAGATAAATTTTGATACATTCCTCGAGATTCTTTATCCAGATGATAGAGCGAGGACTTCTTCTCAACAACCTCGACATAACCAACAGAAATCACAATGACAATTAATACCTCGTTGGTGTGAAATCAGATGTCACTTGGATGGACCGCATTAAAAAATTGTAATAAAATTATTATTATATTTAAGTAATATTTTATTAATTTTCCGAATCAATATTTATCCAAATCAATAATAATTAAATGACATTTTTGTGTTAAATAAATATTAAAAATAAATTAATTAACAATTTTTTTAAAACAAAAGTAAATAAAATTTAGATTAGAAACAGACTTTAGGATAATTGGTGTTCTCCTTAAAAATTACAACAGTTGTGTACATTTGGAAAAATAATTAAGAGAAAATAAAATAAAATAATAATTGAAGCTTGCGGGGGTGCAGAATTTACGCGCGCTGGGAAAGTAAGCGAGTGGAAGGAAGAAGATATTTTCTATTGAAGTCCGTGTTTGGATTTAGGGATCAGATACTTACTGGAAAAGAAAAGGAAGGAATAAGAAATCATCTCTTTTAAACCGTGTTTGGATTAAACGAAACAGCCGTGAAAGAAGTTGAAGCGACAAAAAACTGATAATTGAGCTCATTACTTAACGCGCTGAGAAAGAAAACAAGTGGAAGGAAGAATATATTATCTCTTTATTAACGCGTTTGCTTCAAAAGAAAACGACGAGAAAGAATTATGAGGGACAAATAACAGAAAGCTAAGATACTTCGTTTGTTCTAGAATATCCAACTCACTCTCACTGTTATCTTCCCTATGTATATATAACACATCTCACTCTTCACTCTCTCAAATCAAAAACCCACAACCTCTTTACTTCACTTCCATCTTTCACTATCACTCTCTCCAACACATGGATATCTTTACTACAAACAACTCTTCTTGTTGTTCTTCTGACACTTCATTGCTGAATTCAGATGGCTCTCATTGGATGTTCGTATCAAATGAAGAAATACGGTTAGCTGCGAGTACCCCGAAGAAACGTGCAGGGAGGAAGAAGTTCAAGGAGACTCGTCATCCGGTGTATAGGGGTGTGAGGAGAAGAAACAATAATAAATGGGTGTGTGAAATGAGAGAGCCTAACAAGAAGACTAAGATTTGGTTAGGCACTTTTCCAACGGTCGAGATGGCTGCCCGAGCACACGATGTTGCTGCAATGGCATTAAGGGGCCGCTACGCCTGTCTCAATTTTGCAGACTCAACGTGGCGGCTCCCTAAACCAGTTAGTTCTGAGGCAAAAGATATACAAAAGGCGGCTACAGAAGCTGCCGAGGCTTTCAGACCAGAAAAGATTTTAGTGACTAACGAAGTTGAAAAGATTTCAACGACTAACGACGTTGACATTGAAACGGCTGTAGCTGCCTCCGCCACAGTGGAGCAGATTATGCAGTGCATGGTAGAGGAAGAAGACGGAGATATGAGCATGCCAGAGATGTGGAGGAATATGGCTCTAATGTCCCCAACACATAGTTTTGGATATCATGATCAAGAGTTTCAATATATTGATGAACAAGACTATCAAGATCAAGAGATATCATTATGGACTTTCTAAATTTGGATATTTTGGTTTACATTTATTTATTTATTTATGGATAGTAGAATGGAAATAGAAAAAGAAACCTTTTTTATTCTTTTTTGGAAATGTAGTCATTAGTAAAGCATAAAGTGCATTTCATCCCTTTTATTCTATATGAAAGAAGAATATTATTTTTTCATGTCAAAATATCTGTATTGGCACTTGGTTGCAATTTCAACTTATACCTTAAAAATAATAATCTATTGCTACCGTTACTTAGGTAATTACATTAAGTTGAAGGAAGTAAAAATCAGTGGCTCTCTACAGAATTTGCTAATTATAATCAGAAGCCAATGTGATTAATGTTCTCATTAGCAGTTTTCTCATGAGTTAAATTCAGAAGGGTATGCATAATAATGTATCAAACTTCTTTGGAATTGGGCTATTAACTTCTTTTTATCATTGTTGAAGTTATTTTCATAGAAGCCATGATTGAATCTTTGAAGAAGAAAAAGAAAGAATAACAGAATTGTAACTGAAAATGTAACAGAAAGTGAATAGGGAAAGATAAGATTGATCTCAAAATGTATTGGATTCTATTATTTCATTTTGGATAAGAGTACAAGTGGCAATACAATGGATATTTATACACAGCTATATAGATGTAATATTAGATCTAATAACAACCCTTAGATCTAATTAATCTAAAACCACTAATACTTCAACAGCCTCCCTCAAGCTGAGCATTGTAAATGTCGATCATGCTCAGTTTGGATATGAAAGAATTGAACTTTGGAGCAGCCAAAGCTTTTGTTAAGAAGTCTGCCAATTGTTCTTGTGAAGAAATAGGTAAGAGTCTAAGAACACCTTGCTGTACTTTTTCTCTAACCAAAGGACAGTCAATGTCTAAATGTTTGGTCCTCTCATGAAAAACCGGATTAGAGGCAATATGAATTGCACTCTGACTGTCACAGTAAAGCACTGGTTGTCGTGTAGGTGTGATTTGCAAATCTCTGAACAAGTGAAGTAACCACTGCAGTTCACAAGTTGCTGTTGAGAGGGCTCTATATTCAGCTTCAGATGAAGATCTGGAAACCGTCTGCTGTTTCTTGGCGCGCCATGAAATTAATGAGGAACCAAGAAAGAAACAATAACCAGAAATGGACTTGCGAGAATCTATGCACCCTGCCCAATCAGAGTCAGAATATCCCAGAAGTTGTACTTCAGAATCACGAGGAAATAATAGTCCTCTTCCAGGATTATGTTTAAGATACCTGATTACACGGCATGCTGCATTAAAATGAGTTATAGTGGGAGCATGTAAGAACTGACTTAATTGTTGAGTAGCAAATGTAATATCCGGCCTTGTTGTGTTAAGATACAACAATCTACCAATAAGTCTCCTGTATGTAGCTACATCCTCAAAGGGCTTGCCACTATCTTGATGTAATTTTATTGAAGGATCAAGAGGAGTTGCTGCAGGTTTTGATCCTAATAAGCCAGAGTCATTAAGGAGATCCAGGTAGTATTTTCTTTGAGAAATAGTTATCCCTGATTTAGAATGTGCCACTTCTAGACCCATAAAATATTTGAGAACTCCTAGATCTTTAATCTTGAAATGACTGTCAAGTGTGTTTTTGATCCTTTGGAACTCACTAAGAGAAGTGCCAGCCAGGATGATATCATCCACATAAACCAAAAGAGCTGTGAACTCAGTTGCAGTCCTTAATGTAAAAAGAGAATAGTCAGCTGTAGACTGTGTGTAGCCTTCCTGAATCAAAAGTGAGGTCAACTTCTCATACCACTTTCTGCTTGATTGTCTAAGACCATAGATGCTCTTAAGTAACTTGCAAACCTGATTAGGTTTGGTACAAGTAACTCCATCAGGTATAGTCATATAGACATCCTCTTGCAAATCTCCATGTAAAAATGCATTGTTGACATCTAATTGGTGTAGATTCCAATTGTAAACAGATGCCAATGCAAGTAACATTCTGACAGTGGTAAGCTTAGCTACAGGACTAAAACTATCAAAGAAATCAAGGCCCTCAATCTGATTGTAACCTTTGGCTACTAATCGTGCCTTATACCTTTCTATGGAACCATCAGCTTTGTGTTTGATTTTGAAAACCCATCTATTGCCTATAGGCTTGACATGATGAGGAGTATCAAATATAATCCAAGTGCCAAGCTTTTCAAGAGCATTCAGTTCAGATTTGATAGCAGATAACCAATGTTCAGATAAACTAGCTTCTTTATAAGTTTTGGGTTCAACATTATGGGTGAGTGAGACAGAAAAGGCATGTTGAGAAGGAGATAAATGTGAATAAGAATGAAAATGAGTGATAGGATATAGAGTACCTGAGGATGTTGGTTCTTTTGAATCATGAGCAGCATTGCATACATAATCTGCTAAGTAAGAAGGGGTTTGTTTTTGTCTGATGGGTTTGGAATATTGATTTGTCTGCTGGTTAGAAGGATGTACAGTGGGGGAAGGACCGGATAAAGGTTCATGAGTAGGTGTGATATGAGGGAAAGATGTTGATGTATCAATAGGTACAAGAACAGGGCTAGGTGGTTCAGTTTCATATGTGAAAAGTGGTGGTACAGATGTTGGTATATGTGATGGTGAATTAACTATGGGATATTCACATGAGTTATTAATAGGATAATGGTAATTCCAATTGACAGACCTGAAATTTGGATTATATGGCAGGATAGTTTCATGATGTTTAGTGTGTCTAGAGACAAAAATTTCTTTATTATTAATATCATATAGAACGCACCCTTTAACTCCAGGTTTGAATCCAAGAAAAATACAAGTTCTACCTCTTGGATCAAGTTTAGTTCTATGTGATTGAATTGTGGAAGTAATTGACTTGTTGGGCTTTCACATGAAGATCCTTGGCCCTATGGGGTAGTTAAATTGATGGAGTTCCAAAGGAAGATCCTTGCCATCCTCCAGGGTAATTAAATCTCCAGACTTCCATAAAAGATCCTTTCCGCCCTACGGGGTAATTAAACTATGATAATTCCACGGTAAAATCCTTGTAGACATATGGTATTATTAAATCACTGGACTTCCACAGGAAAATCCTACCGTATATATGTACCTGTGCTATGGAGATCCCTTCCCACCTTAGCGAGGAACTCAACTAAGTCTCGCTTGAGGGACTCAATTAAGTTTTGTATGGAAGACTCAACTAAGTTTTGTTTGAGGGACTCAACTAAGTCTCGTCAGGAAGTCTCAACTAAGTCTCGTCAAGAAGAATCAACTAAGTCTTGCCTGAGGGACTCATCTAAATCTTTCCCAAAATATTTACCTAAGTCTCGAGAATTGAGGGTATGCATAAAGTTTCAATAAGGATCATGTGAAAATCCCAAAGATGAGTAAGGTACTAAAATAATTTGGCCCCCGCAAGCCTCGTTCTTGAGGGATTACGTAGTGGTGTAATTAAAAGGGGCCATAGGGGAGAGACAAGGGTATACAATTCTCTTATTGTTATTTTCAAGATCACACATTTGTTGGTTTAAAATCCCTTTTTTTGGATAAGGCGTCCTTTCTTCAGATATTTTACTCGAATCCTTCGTGTCTCTATCCATAGTGCACAATCATGCAGACAACTTGTATTTGGTCAGCAACGACATAGAGGGAGTTGTGGGATTAAATTCACTCCTTGATTTTTAGGAAACCAACTGCCCATTTCCAAAGTGGTCTTTATATCCCAGGAAGTATCAGATTTAGGCTCGGGGTGGCTATAAATACTTCAATATTGCAATAGGAAAGGATGACCTAACTTCAACACAGAAAGACACTCATACAAGGCTTCTCACCCGACGTGAGCCAACTTTCAACTTCATAACAACCTTAAATCCTTTGTCAGCCTTTAATCACTAGAGGTTGTTACACATTTGAACTTTTAGCAAGTACAATGCCCTTATCATTGTGTTGTGGCTTATAAATCATTCATAGATCACATAAGACTTCACGATGTATCACCACTAAACTAATCATTACTTAATATACTTTTAATATTAATTTGTAGTAAATTAACAAATATATTTTATGCATCAGTTTCTCTAGAGGTCATATTTAGATTTATAAGATGCTTATCCAAGGGATGGAGACAATGCAACCATCTAGACTTCATCAACACCAATTAGCAAGTTCACAATTATGGAAATGCACCATAGTGTAGAGTTAGACTATAGTTTGGAAAGCATAAAACATCTAAGATCCACCAAGGTGCTTTGAAGATAAACACAAGAGTAATGTTTCAGACCAATGAGCTTTTGACAACTAGAAAGACTTCAACAAGTCAAAATATCATCAATGGAAGAACCACACAACTTTTTCATGGTGGATTATGTCACGTCAATCGAATGTAAACCCAATATTCAATACATGGCATGATATAGATCAATTTCAATTGGCTTTATGTTCGAACCTAGATTATTAGTTGACTCACATGAACAAACATCATCTTCAAATGTCCAACAAAGTTAACACATAACACACACCCATATACGTTGAATTAGAAAAGCGGAAGAAAAAGTAAGTGTTTATTTATTTTTATCATATCGTCTCCATAGAGATTAGTGCTACTGAATTTCCGTTCGACAAGTCTCGCGTTTATGAGTTTGGTTTTTAAATGGGTTTAAAGTAAATGTAGGAATTAAAGTTATTAACAGGAAAATAATTCATTCTTCGGAGAGGAGAGAACTCTCGGGTTTGCATTTCATCTACCCTATCAAATGATTAAACTTACTACTCAGTTGCAATCAACCTAAACTACTCATCAATATCATCTTGTATCACTCACACAAAGGTTATTTCTAACGCAGAGTGAGACAACGACTATATTACTCACGTCGGCGATCTCTCAGCGCAACACAAACAACACAAAATCATTAAGTTTCGATACCCAAGTGAATACTAAGTCCTAATATATCTATAGAATCAAAACCCAATATATCTTCATCCTAAATACGAACTCAATCCATCCATGTCTGTAACAAATCAAATCCACACAAAGAAAGCAATCATCAATATTGATTTGTAAAATGAGTTTTATACAACACCATGAGCAATAAATATACATATAATAAAGATAAATATACATACAAAATCCAACAAATAGAGATTACAAAGAGAAGAGAATAAGAAGAACCAAACATTTATTGGTTTGTCAACACCAATCGATGAGAAATTCGACCCCAATCATCCAGATGCAAGCCCCACTGTTGTTGTCTAAGTTCTCAAAATATCAAAGAATTGAAGGTGATGGTGTTGGGACTCAAAAATAACAAAACCAATAACCTAAAAATGTGTTTTTTCCCTATTTAATGAGTTTGAAATTCGGAGATCTCACTTAGCGGTACAGAGCCCGCTAAGCGCACTCTGCTGTCATGAGAAAAAAATCAGATTTTGTTTCCGCCATAACTTGAGAATCGTAACTCCGATTTACGTACGGTCGAAAGCATTGGAAAGCTTATTCAATGCTATATCTAACAATAACTAAATATCAACGAAATTAATGATTTCCTATTCTTTGATTTGAGCCTTATTCTTTAATGGATTATTCAAAATCGCCTATTTGAAGCTATGCATTTGACTCTTATTACTTGATGCTCCAATTATGAATGAGTATCTACAAAAGAGATGAAAAATTATAAAATGATACAATATTTACACAAAAATACGATTATACTCAATATGTACAAATAAACACACAAGTTGAGGTTTAATTAATGGGTTACAACAAATTGAGTTGATAAGTGCCACTAAAATATACACAAATATAACGAATATTTTGCACTTATCAAACTCTCCCGAACTTAAACTTGTTTGTCTTAAAAAAAGAATCAATAAACCTAAAGAAGCCAAAGTAAACACCAAGAATCATGAATCAACAAGTTTTCGAAAATAAAAACAAATGTATGATTCAGTACAAAAGCGTACAAGCAAGGCAAGACTTAACACTACACTATAACGAAAACATAAAAACGAAACTAATCCTAAGTACAAATATCATGCTAAACCATCTAAATCAATACAAACTCACATCATAAATCACACCTAACAAAAAATCATCGAGGGATGAAAAACACACAAAGGTGAGGATTTGACACTCATCAAACAATCTTGTAAACAAAAGACTAAATTATGCATTCATCCAAAAATTTACATTAAACATACAAAGGAAATAATCACAAGGGCTTTTCAAGGTTATAATGTGGCTTGGTTAACCAGCAAGGGATAATTATCTAGGCTAATAAAAAAAACATTCCTAAACCTAAGAGAGTGATCAACTCACAAAGTTTCAAACAGAAAATTTCAATCAAACTTCTTCTTTCAACCCAAGTGTTACACCAAACACATACTTATTAACACAACATTATTGTTACTCTTTTTGTTTTTGTTTTTCAAAACTTTTTCCATTTTTTTCTTTCTTTTTCTTTTCTTTCTTTTTTCTTTTCTTTTCTTTTCTTTTTCTTTCATAACCACATAACAACCACAACATAAGTAAGCAAATATTCCTCTCCCCAACTTGAATTTAACCAACATCAAAGTGTGAATACTCTCTACTTTCTAAGGCAAGGTAAAAATTCATACAACAACACAAGGTTGAGGATTCAAGAAACAAAAATAATCAAAATACATATACAAAGAGAACTAAATACTCATAGACAAGTATCAAGTTCAACTATAACATGAATATGAAAAAAAGGCTCAAAGGGGGGTAACAAATGCTCAAACACTCACAGGGTGAATTGACTATTTGATCTGGTAGTTTGTTCAAAATGAAACAAAAATATCTTGATCCTTTTCATGCTTCTATACAATCAACGTAAACAAAAGATTAAACATAATGAAATATAGTTAGAACAAGAATTGTGGCCTCTAGCATATATGAACAATGGAAAACTTCCTCAGATTTGGGGTAAAACATGACTAAAATGATTCAATTAATAAGTAAGCAATGTAAACGAATGAATGGCATGAAAAATAGAACATCAACTGAATTTCTTTGTCAACCTCCACTACACCTACACAACCTCAGCTACACAACAATGTACAAAGTTTACAATCAACAATTATCCCTCAAGCTAAACACGATAAGCTTTTGGAAAACACAAAAATTAACACATTAACACAAATTACTATAAACATACTAAACGACCGGGTGAAAGTGAATTAAACAAGTTGAAAAGTGATGATTTGAGAATTTTAAGAACTGATCCAATTGCAACTTGTTTAACCAACATTCACCACACTACCTAAACTATTAAAATTAAAAACAATAAAACATGCTTTTTTTACGTTGTTAGCTCGACATCTTTATTGTACTAGCTAATAACTTCCTCAAATCATGGCGAGGTGTTGCCACACTGCACAAACCTAAAGAAAGTGACCTAACCAAGCACTTGAACAAGCGTTACGAAAACAAAATTTACAACATCACTTTGAACAACAAGAAAACACACATGTACAAGTACGAAATCAAACATAAAACAAATATAAAGCTAACATATATACAAAGATTGACAAATATGAAAAACATGTACAAATTCACAAGTATGATAAACATAGAAAAGTAAATGTGCAAATATACATATACAAGTTTTAATTACACAATATGGACATTATGTACAAAACTCAAAAACAAAGAAACTATCACAATATGATCCAATAAAAATACCAATCCCAGTCAACGACACCATTTTGTTGAAGCGGTAAAGTGGCAACAAAAAGTAAGTATTTATTTAGTTTTATCATATCGTCTCCACAAAGATTAGTGCTACTGAATTTCCGTTCGATAAGACTCACATTTATGAGTTTGGTTTTTGAATGGGTTTAAAGTAAATGCGGAAATTAAAGTTATTAACAAGAAAAGAATTCATTCTCCGGAGAGGAGAGAACTCCCGGTTTTACATTTCATCTACCCTATCAAATACTTAAACTTACTACTCAGTTGCAATCAACATAAAATACTCATCAACATCATCAGTATCACTCACACATAGGTTATTTCTAACACAGAGTGAGATAATGACCATATTACTCGCGCCAAAAATCTCTCAGCGCAACACAAACAACACAGAAGCATTAAGTTCTGATACCCAACTGAATACTAAGTCCTAATATATATATAGAATCAAAATTCAATAGATGTTCATCCTAAATACGAAATCAATCCATCCATGTCTGTAACGAATCAAATCCATATAAAGAAAGCAATCATCAATATTGATTTATAAAATAAGTTTTATACAACACCATGAGGAATAAATATACATATAATCAAGATAAATATACATACAAACTCCAACAAATAGAGATTACAAAGAGAAGAGAAGAGAAGAAGAGGAACTAAACATTTCTTGGTTTGTAAACACCAATCAATGAGAAACTTGACCCCAGATCATCCAAATGCAAACCCCATTGTTGTTGTCTAAACTCTCAAAATATCAAAGAATGGAAGGTGATGGTGTTGTGACTCAAAAATACCCAACTCATAACCTAAAAATGTAATTTTTCCCTATTTAATGATTTTGAAATTCGTAGATCCAGCTTAGCGGCACAGAGCCCGCTAAGCGGACTCTGCTGTCATGAGAAAAAAAATCAGATTTTGTTTTCACCATAACTTGAGAACCGTTACTCCGATTTACACACGGTCGAAAGCGTTGAAAAACTTATTTAATGCTCTATCTAACAATGACTAAATATTAATGAAATTAATGATTTCCTATTCTTTGATTTGAGCCTTATTCTTTGATGGATTACTCAAAATCGCCTCTTTGAAGCTATGCATTTGACTCTTATTACTCTATGCTCTAATTATGAATAAATACCTACAAAAGAGATGGAAAACTATCAAACAATACAATATCTACACAAAAACACGATTATACTCAGTATGTACAAATACACATACAAGTTGAGGTTTATTCAAAGGATTACAACAAAATGAGTCGATAAGTGCCACTAAAATATACACAAATATAACGACTATTTTGCACTTATCAATATACCAACAAAACAAATTTACCAACCCACACCACAACCTTTCATTAACACCCAAAACGAACACGTGTCATACTCTCTATTCCAACACAACAAAATTACCAAATTAAACCACAATCTTTCATTAACACCCAAAACCAATACATATCATACACTCAATTAAATAATCAAGAGTATAACCTTGTCTGCCAACAACAATCCCAACATTTTAATCCATATTTCCAACAACAAACATCAGCCACCAACTCGTCATACACATATCAATACACACAAACAACACCTCTGAAAAACATCAACTACCAAACACCACAACAATATATTCCCTTTTACCCAACACAATAATTCACATCAAATCCATCTTTTCACCAAGAATGCTATTGTCGAACCATTATAACTACACAACCAAAATTTTAACACATGAGCAACAAATTAAACTACAACAATGAGATAAATTTTGATACATTCCTCGAGATTCTTTATCCAGATGATAGAGCGAGGACTTCTTCTCAACAACCTCGACATAACCAACAGAAATCACAATGACAATTAATACCTCGTTGGTGTGAAATCAGATGTCACTTGGATGGACCGCATTAAAAAATTGTAATAAAATTATTATTATATTTAAGTAATATTTTATTAATTTTCCGAATCAATATTTATCCAAATCAATAATAATTAAATGACATTTTTGTGTTAAATAAATATTAAAAATAAATTAATTAACAATTTTTTTAAAACAAAAGTAAATAAAATTTAGATTAGAAACAGACTTTAGGATAATTGGTGTTCTCCTTAAAAATTACAACAGTTGTGTACATTTGGAAAAATAATTAAGAGAAAATAAAATAAAATAATAATTGAAGCTTGCGGGGGTGCAGAATTTACGCGCGCTGGGAAAGTAAGCGAGTGGAAGGAAGAAGATATTTTCTATTTAAGTCCGTGTTTGGATTTAGGGATCAGATACTTACTGGAAAAGAAAAGGAAGGAATAAGAAATCATCTCTTTTAAACCGTGTTTGGATTAAACGAAACAGCCGTGAAAGAAGTTGAAGCGACAAAAAACTGATAATTGAGCTCATTACTTAACGCGCTGAGAAAGAAAACAAGTGGAAGGAAGAATATATTATCTCTGTATTAACGCGTTTGCTTCAAAAGAAAACGACGAGAAAGAATTATGAGGGACAAATAACAGAAAGCTAAGATACTTCGTTTGTTCTAGAATATCCAACTCACTCTCACTGTTATCTTCCCTATGTATATATAACACATCTCACTCTTCACTCTCTCAAATCAAAAACCCACAACCTCTTTACTTCACTTCCATCTTTCACTATCACTCTCTCCAACACATGGATATCTTTACTACAAACAACTCTTCTTGTTGCTCTTCTGACACTTCATTGCAGAATTCAGATGGCTCTCATTGGATGTTCGTATCAAATGAAGAAATACGGTTAGCTGCGAGTACCCCGAAGAAACGTGCAGGGAGGAAGAAGTTCAAGGAGACTCGCCATCCGGTGTATAGGGGTGTGAGGAGAAGAAACAATAATAAATGGGTGTGTGAAATGAGAGAGCCTAACAAGAAGACTAAGATTTGGTTAGGGACTTTTCCAACTGTCGAGATGGCTGCCCGAGCACACGATGTTGCTGCAATGGCATTAAGGGGCCGCTACGCCTGTCTCAATTTTGCAGACTCAACGTGGCGGCTCCCTAAACCAGTTAGTTCTGAGGCAAAAGATATACAAAAGGCGGCTACAGAAGCTGCCGAGGCTTTCAGACCAGAAAAGATTTTAGTGACTAACGAAGTTGAAAAGATTTCAACGACTAACGATGTTGACATTGAAACGGCTGTAGCTGCCTCCGCCACAGTGGAGCAGATTATGCAGTGCATGGTAGAGGAAGAAGACGAAGATATGAGCATGCCAGAGATGTGGAGGAACATGGCTCTAATGTCCCCAACACATAGTTTTGGATATCATGATCAAGAGTTTCAATATATTGATGAACAAGACTATCAAGATCAAGAGATATCATTATGGACTTTCTAAATTTGGATATTTTGGTTTACATTTATTTATTTATTTATGGATAGTAGAATGGAAATAGAAAAAGAAACCTTTTTTATTCTTTTCTGGGAATGTAGTCATTAGTAAAGCATAAAGTGCATTTCATCCCTTTTATTCTATATGAAAGAAGAATATTATTTTTTCATGTCAAAATATCTGTATTGGCACTTGGTTGCAATTTCAACTTATACCTTAAAAATAATAATCTATTGCTACCGTTGCTTAGGTAATTACATTAAGTTGAAGGAAGTAAAAATCAGTGGCTCTCTACAGAATTTGCTAATTATAATCAAAAGCCAATGTGATTAATGTTCTCATTAGCAGTTTTCTCATGAGTTAAATTCAGAAGGGTATGCATAATAATGTATCAAACTTCTTTGGAATTGGGCTATTAACTTCTTTTTACCATCTTGAATACTTGATGGAACCTTATATAATCTTCATAACCGGTTGCACTTGTCGTCTTCTCTTCTCTACGCTTTCTATTTATAACTTTATTAATAGTGGCAGAAGAACTTAAGCATGATCGTCAGGGGTGGTTCTTGTCTAGTGTAGAGATGCAGCTGCATCCTTTTGGCAACACCTATAACATTAAGAGAGCTTAAACCAAAATTCAAAATCAGATGGATTAAAGAAGAAGACTCAAACACTAAACTTTTTCAAATGAATTTAAAGCATCATCGATAATTTCTTCGGTAGCCATGGTAGTTAAAGAAACATCTTAAAATTGTTATTTTTGGTTTTGAAAAATTGCCACAAATTTTTTTTATCAGATCGAATTGCGGATCGTTTCGTTCCCTTTAAAACATTTTGCCGTACTTCTAATAATTATGCAAAACAAACAAATTTCGACGGTGTCTTCAGGATAAAACAACTCGTTCAAAGTTACTATTATCACTTGCACCGTAATGAATCATTCGAAGAATATATCTTTAAAGGACGTTTAAACCACTCGTTGTATCTAGAAATAATCCAGTCGTTGATGGCGCAAGAAGCCACTCGAAAACCAGAACAGAAAAAATCATTTGAGATGAAGAGAGATTTCGAAAGGTTCAGAAATCTAGAGTGGTCTGAAAATGAACTGAAGGCTCTATTTATAGGCATGCGATTCAAATTAGTGGAGAAAAAACGTGGAGGGAGTTGAACGTTTCAGGCCCATTATTAGTTGTTTTTGCTTGGTCAGCAAGTCATACTCTGACTCATTCTTGAAGGGCAGGTCAAACTCGATCAAAAGTAGGTTAAGACTGGGTTTTGAATGAGTGACACATCATCATTGTTAATTAATTAATATTAATTAATTTCCACGGAATCAATTAATTCGTAATTAATTAAATTTCACCAATTCGGGCTCTAAAAATTAATTCATCTAGACCGGGCCGAACCAGACGGCAACGACGCGCGCGTGAGTGTCTAGATGGCGTGTCCTCACTCCTTTACAAAATTAGATACCCCTTTGGGCCCAACCCATTTGACCAAGTTGGAACATATATACACTATTAATATTTTTGTTCCCTCTTATGTGGGACTAAAATGAATCCTTTCAAATTCACTTTCATATTAGTTCTTATTTGTGCTCATTTAGTATCCATTTAATGTCAATAAATCATTCTAATTCACACTCCAAGTTAACATCATTCCAAGATTTCCAACAATCCCCCACTTGAATTTAAAAGGTGATTTTAGAAGTAACGTCAAACGTTTCTAAGACTGTGCATAAACAAATATTTCTACTTCTTGAACCTTTGTTTAGCAAGTATGACTCCGATCAACAAGAGTGACACTATTGTCTTGAACTCTTACTACTACGAAAAAGGCCTTTAACAACGGTTGGAAATGATATATAATCACGCAGATATAGACATTGTTATGTAGTGTGTGGTTGTATATGTGTTACTTTCAATTACGGTCCAGTAACCGTAGTAGTAAACTGGAAAATGTGCGTCCTATAACAACAGTTGTGAGACCGTTGTGATATTGTTTATGAATAAATCTCATTCATATCATACCAGAATCAACAATACACCATTTTTGAATTGATATCAAAACTTGTATTACATCAAAGTATACGTAAGTAGGAATATCAAATAAGGAAAAAATATATATGAAAAGACAAGTAGATATAATCATTAATTCAACAGCTCGAGGAATTAAAGAATCAATAATGAGAAAACTTGACATGCATGAAATATTTTTGCTTTTAGAATTTCAAGGATCAAAGAAGAGGAAGAATCAGAAGAAATGATATAAAACCGGAATTACTCTTTGAACCAAAACACAAAAAGAACTTCATCCAAAGAAATCAGAGAAAAAGAAGAACTAAAATGAGTACTTCTGCTGAAGCTTTCAACAATGCTGAGAGAGCTTCCAACAATGATGAAGATGTTCTGCCTCCTCAAAATCAAGACCTTTTAAGACCCAAGAAAGCTCTCGGGTAGAGGAGAGTAAGAAAAAGAAGAAGAAGAAGAAGAAGGGTGAGAAGGCATATCAATTATTTTTCGATTCTGATGATGATGAATTGGATTATACTTGGTTAAAATTTCTCTAGGCCAGAGCATTTTGATATGATTATTAAGGCCTTTTGTAATGACAGTTTATGTAATGAAATTTTAATCATTCGCCTTAACTCTATGGCTTTCTCACTTTCTTAAGGTTATCAACTTAAACTATCAATTTAAACTATCAGCTTAAACTATCAATCATAAAATCTATCAACTAACATACACACATCTTCGAAAAGCTGAAATAATAAACAGATAACTGTAATTCAAATTTTAACAGATTACGATGAAATTACTCATAATAAACCATCTGATAGTTGCATTCCTTTCAAGTTCACTGCATCTGCAGTTTCAACATCAACAATGCAATTCAAACCCTACTTCAACTATTACATTTCATAACAAAGTAAACATTAAATATAAAGGAGATAACAAAACATAACATCTTCAAATTTCCAAAAAATTTCTCTGATTTCAGTTTGTTCTTCAAATTCTTGTTCTTCTTCTTTGATTCTTCATACATAACCTTCAAATAATACATAGCTTCCACAACTTCCAGCTATGACTTCATAACTCTGACTTCATTTCCACCTTTTTCTCTAATTTCTTCATCCCATATGAACAGATTACATATCTCACCACTCCTCCAAAATGGACATCTCCAAAAAATCATTCCATTATTCTTTCCCTTCTTGCATTGGTACGAAACCATACCACCATCACAACCACAAAAATTTGCAGATCGAGATTTTATAGAAGAAGAAGACATAAAAACACCTTTGGATGATTTTATATTCAAATGCGACATTGAAAAAAACTAAACAACAACAATGGCGAAAATATTTTATGTACCGTAAAAGAGAATTCGATATCGGTGTTGTTGTCTTCCTTTCTGACGACGACGATGACATTGGTGTTAGGGTTGTTTCGTATTGTTTCTTTTTTCAGTAAAAAACTGGATACCGAGAGTTTAATATATATATATATATATATATATATATATATATATATATATATATATATATATATATATATATATATATATATATATATATATATATATATATATATATATATATATATATATATATATATCATGACGGTCATTACTGTGAACCGTAATGATATATTTTTTGCATAATTGAAATTTCATAAAAAAGCGCCAGTGTGTAACAACGGTTTTTTAAAACAACCGTAGTGATATCCATATTATTTCTAATTTAAATATAAATAAAAATGAAAAGGCACACATTAACATAAAAGGAATAAACTATTTAAGGGCGATGAGGTTCGAACCCAAGAAACCTTGATGGTATCACCACGGTGTTCTCATCAACCATTATTATACCCTTAAAATTTTTAATAAAAAAATTTTAAAAAAATGTTAGCGCTTGAGTTTAGAAGTGTCACCATGGTGTTTGGAAGAACCGTGGTGACTTTGGTATTGTTATATGTGCGTTCTGTAGTAGTGCCTATCTTAGACATCAGAATCGCACACAACCTTTTCTTAAGGTGTATTCTAATAGTCCGTGTTTTAATGGCCCTGCACGTGTATCCCGGTTTAGTGAAGGCTCTAGGAATTTTGTCGCGCAATTCCATAGGAACCGAACTAAGTTCCACAATCACATAGGTGAGTCTATCAAGAGTACTCCTGTAGCTTAGATACTCCCTCATATAGAGTATAAATCTCATTAAGAGTTTTATTATCTCATCTTATTATCGCTTCAGGATTCATGCTTCTCTTATTTACTCTAACATGATTGCCTCATATTACTCACAACTTGTTATTACCCATTGAACCTATTTCTTGGGATCTCTAGTAATTTAGGCCGGGTTACCATCATGGGAAAATCATATTCCTACAGGGATTAGTCCCATCTTATATGATGTATTATAAAATTTCTTTCTAGTTAATCCTTTCGTCAAAGGACCTGCTAAATTTTCATCAGTGCATACATGATCCACTCTTACAACTTTTTTAGAGATACACTCTCTAATAATGTTGTGCTTTCTTCTAATTTGACGTCTTTTACCATTATAATAACAGTTCTCATTTTTTTAAATATTTGCGGTATTATCGTAGTGGATTAACATAGCTGACATAGGTTTTTCCCATAAGGGAACTTGCTTCTTAAGTAGCAGTCACTAATGCTATCATCTCAGACTCCACCGTGGACTGAGCCAGGATAGTCAGTTTCTTTGATTTCCAAGATACAGTTCCTCCAGCTATGCTGAATACATATCCACTAGTTGCTTTAGAATCATCTGATAAGGTATTCTAATATGCATCACTATATCCTTCAAGTACAGCAGGAAATCTTTGATAATGCTAACCGAGATTCACGGTACTTTTAAGGTACCACATGACTCATTCAATAGCTTGCTAATGATCATTACTTAGTCTACTATTAAACCCGCATAACAATCCTACGACATATGCAATTTCGGGTCTAGTATAATCAGTGGCATACCTAAGACTTCCAATGATGCTCGCATATTCTGTCTGTCTAATAGTTTCACCAGTGTTCTTAAATAGTTTCATGCTTGAATTTTATGGTATGCTCGCATGTTTACAGTCAAAGTAATTATATTTATTTAAGATCTTTTTCACATAGTATGATTGATCCAAAGAAATTCCTTGCTTAGATCTCATGATCTTGATACCAAGAATCACACTCGCTTCTCCGAGGTCTTTCATATCAAAATTGTTGCACAACAATAATTTCATATCATTAATGGCTTAAATGTTTGATCCAAATATGAGTAAATCGTCTACATATAGACATATGATAGTGCAAATACGATTCTCAGATTTATAATAAACGCATTTGTCACTTTCATTCACTTCGCACCCATTCGATATCATTAAGTTATCAAACTTTTCATGCCATTGCTTAAGAGCTTGTTTTAGTCAATATCGAGACTTGTCTAACTTACAACCTTGTTTTCTTGTCCATTGATCACAAACCCTTCCGGTTGTTCCATATAGATTACTTCTTCTAAGTCACCGTTTAAAAAATATATTTTAACATTCATTTGGTGTACTATTAAGTTACATATCACAACTATTAAAATAAGTACCCTAATGGATGTAATTCTAGTGACTGGAGAGAAGGTTTTGAAGAAATCTATATTTTATCTTTTTCTAAAACCCTTGGCTACAAGGCGAGCCTTGTATTTATCAATAGTTCCATGAGGTTTTAGTTTCTTTTTCAAAACCCATTTACAACTTATTGGTGTGCAACCAGGAGGGAAGTTTACTATGTGTCAGGTCTTGTTAAACTATAGAGATTCTATCTCATCATTAATAGCTTATTGCCATAAATATGCATCCAAAGATGACAATGCTTCTTGAAGATTTATTGGATCTTCTTCTACATTATAATCCTTATAATCGGGCCCATATTCTTTAGCAACTCTTACTCTTTTACTTCATCGAAGTTTTGTTTCTACATTTTTGTTGCTTTCCGTGCGTCTTCACAATAATATGATTCGATTGAGTTCCCCTACTATTTCTCAATTTGAAAGGAAATTTGTCTTCATAAAATTCAGAATTATTTGATTCTATGATCAATTTTGAATTTAGGTCATAAAACCTATATGCCTCACTGTCTGTTGCATACCCAATTAATACACATTCATAGGCTCTACTAGCGAGTTTAACTCATTTCAGATCCAAAATTCTGACATAAGCCAGACAGCCCCAAGTTCTCAAATAAGACAAGTTTGGTTGCCTTTTCTTTAATATCTCATAAGGAGAGATCTTAGTTTTTGACCTGGGAACTCTATTCAGGACTTAGCAAACGGTCAACAAAATTTCCCCCCACCAGTGAGGTGCATCACCAGAATTCATCATAATTGCAACAACAAGTTTAGTAAGAGCTCTATTCTTTATTTCTGCTTTACCATTCATTTCAGGAGAATATGGATCTGTCATTTCATGTACAATTCCATGGTTTTCATAAAAATCATTAAATAACCCAGAATCGTATTCAGTTCCTCTATCACTATGAAGTCTCTTAATCTTCTTACTAATTTGATTCTCAACTTCAGTTACATACATACTAAACATGTCAAAGGCTTCACTTTTATTCTTCATTAAGTATACATAAGTATAATCAGAACAATCGTCAATAAAAGTGAGAAAATAACGTTTACTATTTCTAGTTAAAGTTCTATCTAATTCACATGTATCAGAATGTATAAGATCTAGAGGATTAGATTCTTTAATAATTTATTTATGTGAAGTCTTAGTTATTTTAGCTTGAATATAATATTCATATTTATTTAAATCATTGACTTTTAATTTAGGGATTAGGCCTAAGTTTCTTGCATTAGAAATGACTCACTTATTAACGTGATAAAGTCTAGCATGCCAAATATTAAAATCACACAAAGAGTAAACAGAAGGAGAAATTTTATTCAAATCAACATTCAAATTAAACATGCCATCAATGTCGTATCCTTTCTCAACAAAAATACCATTCTTAGTGATGGTGTATAAATTTGTCCCTATAGTTTGACTAAACCCTGCCTTATTGAATAGAAAACGAGAAACAAGGTTCTTCCTAATTTTAGGAACATGCATGACATCCTTCAAGATCAAAGTCTTTCTTTAGGTAAATTTTTTCTCAACATCTCTAAAATTCCGGTATGACAGAACTCAGATGTCCTAAGAGGATGTCGAGACATCTAATCTGACATAAATAACACAGACAAGGTATAAACATTAAAAACAGTATTGAAAAGTAATAACAACATACTAGAATTGTTAACCCAATTTGGAGCAACTCTCATACTCTGGGGGCATACCAAGCCAAGGAAAAATCCACTAATAGTAGTATCATTCAAAGTTAAACTCCTCCATTTACAACAGATCACTTAATCACTACCCTCACTACATTTCTATCTAAGACTCACCTAGATATGAGGCCCTCCTCAATCCCCTCATCAATCATAGAAAACGAATGGATCAACACAATTCTGAACAAACCGGAAGACACACTTCAATGACCATACCTAGCTAAGACTCAATGTTAAACTGCCACATTTACAACCTTTATCCTAACCAAGAACAATAACTTGGAGTTGTTTCAAAGCTTCCTCCAAGAATAATACTCAACTCATTACCTACAGGTTTTTGAGTGAGAACATGGTGACCATCCCACAACCCGGGTGGTTCACCTTGACAAAGCCCTATACATCTACATCTTGAACCCGTTCCAAACTAGGTTACAAACATTCTATTTATAACCTATTCCTAACTGGACTTGGGGTTTCTAATATCAACAAATCAATTGTTACAAACCAGCAGTAACTTCTGCTACAAACAAGGTCTTTAATCATTAGTTTTCTAAATAATCTTCATATTTAGAAATGGTATAATCTTTGATATTATGAATTGATTCTATTGACCTTTAATTCATCACCACATAGGATTTCATAATATTCCCTGAATATTCTGCACTTGTTAAATCATAACAGATTTAACAGAATCACTTTAGCTCAAGCGCGATGTCATGTGCTTCTTCATAGGACATCTTATTCGATATGTTGTTCTAGATGTTGAAACACTTCAACTCAACATGTTCCAAACATAAGATAGTAAATTAATATATCATATTGTAATACTGTGAGAGAACTGACTTGGGTGTTTTGCATTTTATCACAAATGTTACGGATAGCAAGAGTTGTCACCGACTTTTCTTTTATCCAATAAAGGAAAAGGTGAAAAGAACAAGAAAGACCTTTTGATAATTTTCTTGAGTTCGGGGGGTAGGTTATGAAAAGGGAAGGTGTTAGCACCCTTTTCATCTCTAGTTATCTACGGGCTCTTAATTTCTAGCTCACCTTGAAATGCTTTGTGTTTTGTATACGTTTGAAAGATGTTTTGGAGATGTTTTGAAAATGGTAATTTTGTAATTATTCTCGCATCATTGAGAATGTATACAAAATGTTTTGTTTAGAAATATTTTTAAAACGCCTTAGTACAACAAAATTTGCAATGATTCTCATATCGTTGAGAATGTATATAAAGTGTTGGTTTTGAAAATATTTGTTTGAAAAGATGTTTGTTTTTGAAAGTGTGAGGTGTGAAAATGGTTTTAGTTTGTGAGAAAGTAATTACGAGCAATCTACCTACTCAAAAAGTCTTTTTTTCTTTTCCTCCTCCTTTAGATAGTGCTATTTTACCATTGATTGGTAGAGAGCCATATCATTGGATATGAGGGACAGACGTGAGTCATCGTACAGTCATAAAAGGCAACTTGTAAGATGTTTTAGCAATTGTCATAAGGGACTAAGATCATTTACCGAAGGCAACATTGAAGGGTCATTGAGGGACTATGATCTTTTAATCAAGGGTGTTTTGCTAAAACATCTCACATTCGGGGGACATAACTATTTTTATTCGGGGCAACAAGCGTGGGTTACCCTAGAGGTGCATGTGTGCAAAGTGTTTTGTTTTCAAGTATTTTATCTTTTGAATTAAGGTTTTGATAGGTTTGATTTTAGTCTTGTCATGCAAACCCTAATTACTAGCAATAATAAGGAAAGCGATAAATTGAGGAATTTAAAGGTCCTACGCTATTACAACGCTTTGGGAATGGGGGATACAAGTTTGTGAATAAGGAGAGGAAAGCAATAAAACCCTAATTATTATTACAAACCATTGAATATGAATAATAATAGAATGTACAAAAATGTAAAGATGAAGAAGAATTTGTTTTTTAGGGTTTTTGATAGAAAAGGTTTTAATAATTTAATTAGACTAATTAGTTTTATGGGTTAAATATATTTTTGATCCTTATAAATATCTTAAATTTCCTTTCTAATCCCTATTAAAAAAAGATAAATTTTGGTCCCTAATAATTTTTTGTTCATCCAGTTTTAGTCTCAGATATTTTCTAAAATTTAAAAACTATTTAACTACCCTTAAATTTTTAAATTTTTAAATAATATTTTTCATACGTATTTAGAATACTATAAAATGTATCTTTATCAAATTTTAGAATTTTTTAAAATGAAAAGAATTAAATATGGTTTTTTTAAATTTCAAAATATATTGATAAAAATAATGAAAATTTCAATTTAGAAATCAAATTTTGAATTTCATTTTTTTCAAGGAACTTTTTATAACGCTCTGAATAAGTCTACAAAATAATCATTCAAAAATATATATTGGTTTAACAACAGGGACAAAAACTACGTGCATAATAGTTTTATAGGGACTAAAATATGTCATTATTTTAATGAGGACTAAAAATGAAATTTGAGATATTTATAGGGACCAAAAACATATTTAACCCTAGTTTTATTTACAAAAGAAGTTAATTTATTATCTTAAATAAAACCTAAAATCTAAGTTAGTTAAAATAAATCCTAAGTCTAATTTTAATTTGTTTAGAAAATAATTTGAAGGTTAATACTAATTTGAAAAAGAAAATAATAAAATTTAATTTAATAAAATAAAATAAAATGCCTAAATTAAAATATTGTTTAATTTAATTAAGAAAATATATTTTTTGATATTTTGGGTTTAGATAAAATAAATAAATAAATAAATATGAAAGAAATAAAAATAATTGGCCTTGGGTGTTTGAAAAGTAAAGTGGAGGTTTAAAAGAGAAAATGAAGCGCCATGCTCAAAGGTTTTTTTTGTATAAGTAAAAAAATAAAAATAAAAAAAGATGTATATGGGCCTGTACATAAGTAAAATGGGGGTGAGAAGAAGTAAAAACAAAAACAGAAACATGCCCAGATTCTGGGAAGCCCAGCGTTGTTGGTGATCCCATGTGGTTGGCCTATGAGAGTTCACGGTGGACAAGCACATCTGATGTGTTGGACTTGTTGGCATAATGATATGATGGTGTTAGTGTGAAGCGCATGGTAGGCACGCACAACTTGCTGTATAGAATCTGAAAGAAGAAAATGTAAAAAAAAAACAAAAGGGTACCAATGGGGTTCGAACCCAGGTCCATACACACTAATGCCTTACGCGCGCTTCCTCTGCCACTGAGGTGGCTATTTCATCCGTTAATAATATAACTTGCGATAAATTTAAAATAAACCTCTTCCTAATGGCACTTCATCCCTAACCTCGCGCCAACATCTCCAACACCATTTTTGAATTTTGTAACTTCCTCATCTCTCAACCATTTGCAAAAGTATAAACATGAAACTTGCTCCATTTTTCAGTATGAACTCAACCATGTAAACAACTTAAACTATAAATCAAAGATGAACATTAATTTCTATTGGTACCGAATAAAACCTAATTTTTTCAAAAAATTCAAACTCAAAATTCGTATCACTCAGGCAACATAAATGAAAACTAAAGGCATGGTTAGCTTCAGGGCTATGATGTCTACATTTTTCATTCACAAAGTAACCGTTAATGATGCTTATAGAGAGAGTTCAAAGTTGAAAAAAATTACCTCAAAAATTGGAAATCGTGTATGGAGTTTGAGCACTTCTGGAGGTTTTGTGATGATCTGGATAGCTTCACCGCAGTCCTAGGAAGCTAATGCAAAGCTTGCTTTGTGATGAAAGTGCCTGAATCGTGCTGGAGAAGTCAATGTGCAGAGTTCTATTTTTGAGTTTGGAAGATGAGGAAGATGATGTTACAATTGTGAAACAGGGGTGGGGATGAGTTGTTTATGAGTATAGATGCTTTGTAAGTGATTAGAAGTGAAAACGCACGAGGGATCTGAGTGTTTGAAGTTTTTGGTCAGAAATGCCAACAATGGAGGTTTGTATGAAATTTTGAGTTTTAGGGAGTTTAAGTGAGTTTGAGGGCTATTGAATCCATCCCTTAGCTTGAAAATAGTGTCTCTATTTATAGAGAAGATGCTTGGAATGCTCAAGTTGATCAAAATTCAAAATCACATGTTAAGCTCAACATGTGATTTTCTTGAAAAATCAAGTTTCAATGCCTTGTACCTTTGATAATAGAGTGGTTAAACACTTTAATCACAATTCTTATGATCTTGTATATGGATTGTGATTAGAGGGAACAAGTGAGAGGCTCAAGCATTGACTTTGTGCATAAAGCTTACTTTTCAAGAATGTCAATGTTAACTTTCTCTCCAAAATGGAAAATTGACTTGGACAATGCTTAAACCACTTGGATCATAGCCAAAAGTTTGTGTAATCCATTAATTATAGGTAGATACACAAGTTAGAAGGCCTGAAAATCAAGATTATGCAGCATAGCATTGAGATTGGATTATGTGTTCATCAAGAAAATGACTTGTAATTCAAGAATGGATGCCTAACTTCTTCTCTTTGAAATTTCTAGCTCAAGCATGATCTCTTCATGTTATTGGATATTTTGGAAAGTTTGAAACATTGTCTACAACCTTCATGTTGACCACTTTGGCTAAATAAACTTGGAACTTGGTGAAAAATTTCCAAGAAGTTGGGACAAAAAATCTGCCTAACTTGATGAAAATTTCACTAAGTGTTTATACAAAAATGTCATGACTTTATGAGCCTATACCTTCAAATCTAAGAATTTTTTGGACATCAACCCTTAGATACTAAGTTGTATATTTCACCAAGATATACTACTTTCATGTTGAAAGTTTTCCTTGAATCATCTTGCATCTTTGTGAAAAATTATCATGAAGTAAGGAAATTATCAAGGTTAAAAACACTTAGAAATTTTTCTAAGTCTTGAAACTTTGACTTTTTATGGACTTTCTTGAATTTCTTGATTCTTGTTGACCAAGTTTGATATTTTTGAATGTCTTGATGAATCTTGACCTTTAAAATTCAATGTTGACAAAAAAAGTCAAAGTTTGACTTTTTGTGTATCAGTTGACTTTTTATTAGTTGATCAAATTTCAACTATCAATCCATTGATCTTGAGAAATGATTTGAGCCATGAAATTAGGTCAAGATATTATGTTTTAATCCTTGAGATCATGCTTCAAATCATTAGGTCATGTACTAGGTGAAAAGTCAATGATCAATCATTCTCAATCAAAACCCTAATTTTGACAATTTTGCCCCTTTGATGATTTGAATGCTTTTTTTGAGGAATTGTGACCAAAACATGATCAATTGATGAATATGACTTCAAAATGTTGATGTTGGCAAAAAATCATGAAGTTTGACTATATATTGACCACATTTGACTTTTTATCCCATACAGATAATTTTCAGTCATATGAGCAATTGCCTGAGCAAATTTATGATGCAAGACTTAAAACTTGATCTGATTAATTTTTGAGACCTATAATGAATCATGAAAGTCATTTGAAGCATTGAAAGTTCAACTGTCCTTGAGAAAAAAAAACCCTAATTTAGAGGCTCAGTGCTTAGGAGGTGAGCTTGTTTGATCAAACCCTTGAGCATTTGATATCTTTGGTGAGAAATGTCTTGAGAAAAGAGAGGGAAAATTTTGGGGTACAAAAGCTGCCCCTGTTCAATCTTCCTAAACCTGAAGATTTATATTGGCTTGTCCACGATTTATGACTTGAAGGTGGAAGATGATTGAACACTTAAGTGCCCATAAATTTGCACTCGCTTGTGCACAAAGTAATGTTGTTGATTGATTATACCGGGAATGGGATTAAAGATGCCATTTGGAGAGATGATGGAATATTTTAAGCGATGGGCTTACAGATGCCATCCAGGATAACCGTTGATAGAAATTAGACTAAGTCTAATCCTGACTTCTAATGAAAGAAGTATCATAACAAATCTACGCTTGATTTAATCTGAGCTAGAAGAAGTATCTACTGAAAGAAGATCAGCCTAAACCTTTGGCCAATTTAAAATGAACTAACAGATGTCTGCGTTGTCTTTAACTGGGAAAGAACTAGAATAAATCTTTTATTGATTTAAACTGAACCAGAAGAAGTGCCTACTGGAAAAGTATCAGAGTAATCTTTGGTCGATTCAAACTGAACTAACAGATGTCTTGTGTCGTCTTTAACTTGAAAGGAATCAGAATAAATCTTTAGTCGATTTAAACTAAACTAGAAAAAGTGTCTACTGTAAAAGTATCAAAATAAATCTTTGGTCAATTTAAATTAAACCGGCATATGTCTTGTTTCGTCTTTAACTAGAAAGGAATCAGAATAAATCTTTAGTCGATTTAAACTGAACCAAAAAAAGTGTCTACTGGAAAAGTATCAGAATAAATCTTTGGTCAATTTAAATTGAACCAACCAATGTCTTATGTCATCTTTAACTGGAAAGGAATCATAATAAATCTTTAGTCGATTTAAACTGAACCGGAAAAAGTGTCTACTTGAAAAGTATCAGAATAAGTCTCTGGTCGATTTAAACTGAACCAAAAGATGTCTGCGTTTTCTTTAATTGGAAAAGAATCAGAATAAATCTTTAGTCGATTTAAACTAAATCAAAAAAATTATCTACTCGAAAAGTACCAGAATAAATCTTCGGTTGATTTAAACTGAACCAACAGATGTCTAAAGGAAGTATCGATCATGTAGATATTTGCCCTGTCTTGTTTTAGGGAATGATCTTTATCTGAGTAGAGAGAAAGAAATGAAGATAGTTTCCCCGTCCTGTTTCGGGAGTTAACCTTAAATTTTCTTGTTCTTCATAGATAATTGCCCTGTCTTGTTTCGGGGATTAATCTGTGGCTGGTTATCTAGATAGTTGCCCCGTCTTGTTTCGGGAATTAATCTAGAACTGTTTGAAAATTGTTGATGATATTCGTCTGTTGATTGATCTTTCCTGAAAAGGTATCAAGTTAGTTGTATGCAACGTCATGATGTATGAAATGCATTGCGTAATGATGTTAAAAAAAATGAGATTATGCTATATGCATTTCGTATGCATATGTTATGATGAATGAATGTGCAATGTTGTTGAAGTGTATTTGTCTTGGAAAATAAATCATGACTATTGTTGGGGATGAAGAGTATGTATATCTTCAATCTTGTCTAGAATTCTTCCGCTGGGGATTCCTGGTTACTTGTTTGAGGAAAATCTGCAGGGGATGTATTGATTTCTGTTTGGGGAGTAGAGTTTAGGAACATTGGTCATTTGTTACTCTATTGGGGAATTTATTTCTTATATATCCTGACTGGGGATAAAAGAGATGGTTAAACTTACGACTCGTTTGGGGAAGATAATTCTTATATACCATGACTGGGGATAAAAAAGAGATGAACAATCTTCCGACTTGTCCGTGGAGGATATAGTTAACTGGTATTTGGTTGGATTCCAAGCTTCACAACAACTTTTTGGGGATAGTGATGACTTTACTGGGGAGAAGAAATTTGTCAGTGGATTGTAGTAGTCTGAGTAATATGCTCGAGCTGGGAAATTTGTAGTCTGTTGGGGAAATAAACCCTTGTTTACGGAGAAGTGCTTTGCTGAGGAAATCAACTCTCTTGGGGGAATTGTATTTACCAAAGAGAAGAATTCTGCAGGAACTTTTCAGTTTTGGAGGACCAAACTCAGTTGGGGAAGATAAATTCCATGCATTGTACTGATTGGAACTCCGTAGGTTGGTGATATTTCCAGGAAAGAGATTATAATATTTTATCTGTTGGAGTGATCTGTCGGGGAGATTGTGGGGAATGTACCCTTATTTGTGAAGACTACCCTGTGGAGAATAATTTCATAGAAGTGGCTCTGACGACTTCACTAGGGATAACCTTATGAAAGGGATTCTGTGGGGATTTATGGATAGCTTGAGTGTCGTCCCAGCTCCTAGAGTTTTAATGTTTAGTCCTGTTCTTATGCATATATTTGTTAACAGTTAATCATGTTCATATGCATATGTTCATTCAGTTTAGTCATTGGATGTCTTTGCAAACAAAATAGAAAAAACAAAAGGTTTGAACTTCAAAGTATATTTGTATTGATAATTTGCCTATGAACAAGCGATTTTATACAAAGAGATGGAAATCCTAGTAAGAGGAAATCATCATAAAATGAAAAGAGTACAAAGTGAAATTAAAATGTATAACCATATGGAAGTGATATCATTGGGTTCCAACTCTGTTATTTCTCCTATGTCTTCGAACATCTCTTCCTTTGCCATCAAAAGAAGTTGATTGAACCATTTGAACTTTTGACCTTGGTAATAAAGCTTGATGTAAGTGATCCAACGGGACATAGTCGTACGCTTTTAATCCATAATTTTTGCCTGGACCGCCCTTTTGGGTTTTCGGTCCACCATGATACCCTTTTTTCCCAAGCTGCCCTTTCATGTTTTCGACTTGCCGGGTGTACAATATTTTGTATATATCCCTAATTTTTTCCCGAATCCTTTTGGTTCGCTGGAATGCCCTTATTTTTGTCTATGTATGTCAACCTAGCGGGTCATTCTTATGCGTAGTATTTTTTTACTATGTTCGCGTTCACAGAGTGTGGGAAATCTTTATCGTCCATAGTGGTTAGCATCATAGTACCTCCCAAGAATACTTTCTTAACAACAAATGGACCTTCGTAGGTGGGAGTCCATTTGCCCCTGAGATCGCCTTGTGGTAGAATGATGCGCTTTATCACCAAGTCACCAGCCTGGTATACCCGACGCTTGATCTTCTTGTTGAATGCCTTGATCATACGTTTTTGGTACATCTGACCATGACAAACAGCAGCCAGCCTCTTTTTGTCAATCAAATTCAACTGATCCAACCTTATTTGAATCCATTCGTCTTCTTCTAAGTTTGTATCTTTCATAATCCTTAGAGAAGGGATTTGAACTTCGACAAGCAGGACAACTTCCATGCCATAGACAAAGAGAAAGGGGTTTTCCCATTTGATGTTCACGCCTAAGTACGGTAGCCATGAAGAGAAAATGGTAACATCTCATGCAAGTCTTTGTAGGTTACCACCATCTTTTGCACAATCTTCTTTATGTTTTTGTTGGCAACTTCCACTGCACCATTCATCTTAAATCTGTATGGAGAAGAGTTGTGATGCTTGATCTTGAAATGCATGCAGAGTTCAGTGATCATGGAGTTGTTAAGGTTGGTACCATTATTAGTGATGATCCTCTCAAGGATACCATACCAGCAGATGAGGTTATGCTTGATGAACCGAGCCACAACGTTCTTGGTAACTGAGGCAAATGAAGATGCTTAAACCCACTTGGTAAAATAGTCAATGCAACGAGAATGAAATGATGTCCACTAGAGGCAGTAGGCTTGATCTCTCCAATTATATTGATTCCCCACATTGCAAAAGGCCAAGGGGAAGTCATGACATTCAAAGGGATTGGAGGCACATGAACCTTATCATCATAAATTTGGCACTTATGGCAATTCCTCGAGTGGAGGTGACAATCCGTTTCCATGGTCGACCAATAGTATCCAGCTCTCAGAATCTTCTTGGCCATAGTATGTCCACTAGAGTGAGTACCAAAGATGCCTTCGTGCATATCCTCCATAATCTTCTCTGCTTACTTGTCAATATAACGGAGAAAAGTTGAATAATGGTTGCGCCTGTATAGAGTTTCGTTGCTCAGGAAGAACTTGGTTGAGAACCTCCACAGGAATTTCTTATCATTGATTGATGCTACTTCAGGATATTCCTGAGCTTTGGGATACCTTTTTACCTCATGAAACCAAGGCTTCTCTTCTAATCCATCAATGTCAATCTCATAGCATTGCGCCAGTTCATCAAATCTTTCAACAGTAATTCAGGGAGCTTTGTTATCCCATATGACCTTGAGCATAGAAGACATGGTAGATAGAGCATCTGCCAACTGATTCTCTTCCCTCAGGATATGTTCAAAGGTAACCTCTTCAAAGTACGGGATCAAGGTTATCACAAGTTCTTTGCAAGGGATAAGATTTGGATGTTTCATATCCCACTCTCCTTTAACTTGTCTGATTACCAAAGCTGAGTCTCCATATACACTTAAGAATTTAATTCTTAGGTCAATAGCAGCTTTAAGACCCAAAATTCATGCTTCGTACTCGGCCATATTGTTGGTACAGTCAAAGCAGAGTCTGGCAGTGAAAGGCGTATGGGAACAAACTCCATTTGAAGTCTTATATGCACAAGATGCAACTGCACACTGCCGATAAAAAGCTATGGGTTCACTTTTTCCAAGAGAGTCTGGATGGAACACAACTTGAATGGTTTTATCAGCTAGAAGGTTCTCATATCAATACTTGGGAGGATCTATCTACTGCCTTTTATCACCAATATCAATACAACACCGACTTGGCGCCAACGAGGGTTCAATTGCAAGATATGACTATGGGAAAGAGTGAAGGATTTAAGGAATATGCGCAAAGGTGGAGAGACCTTGCTAGTAGGGTCCAACATCCCTTGACTGATAGGGAACACATCGACATGTTCATGGGAACCTTATCGGGTGCTTTCTTTAATCTGTTGGTAGGTTGCTCTTCTTCTGGTTTCACTAAATTAATCCTAACCGGTGAAAGAATTGAGAGTGGCATCAAAAGTGGGAAGATCTCTGCGGCATCTACCTCCACTCCCAATCCTATTAAAAACCTTTTGCTACGAAGAAAGAAATTAATGTTGTGTATGGGGCAAGGGCCCATATCAAGAAGAATGATCGTCCGTCTGTCAATGCTGTCCGAATCTCCAATCCAACTCCTACTCCAAGACCATTTGCAAATCATCAAAGTTTTGAAACTCCAAGAAGACAGTTTACAAGGTTAGGCATGTCACTATCTCAATCCCTTCAACATTTTCTTAAGGCTAATTTAGTGACATTACGCGATCCTCCCTCCAACCCCGACACCTCGTCACCAAAATATAATCCGAACGCCAAGTGTGCTTACCATTCAAACAGCCCCGGGCACGAGACTGACCAGTGCTGGGCCTTGAAGAACAAAATACAGGATTTGATTGACAACAAAACTATTGAATTTGATCCTCCTCCAACACCGAATGTAATTACCGCTCCAATGCCGAAGCATGACAAAGGTGTTAATGTTGTAGAAGATACAATTTTTATTGCCTCTATTAAAGAATTGACTACCCCGCTGAATATAATCAAGAACAATCTGTTAAAAGCTGGGATTTTCCATGACTGTGAAAAAGACTGAGTGTGATGTACGAGATAATACAATGGTTGTGAAAGGATGAAGAAAGGCATATAACGCATGATGGATAGCCACGAAATTTTGTTTGAAAAGACTCAACTTACAAAAAGATTGATTAACAACTGTGAAGACCTCTCCATCATTACCATCTCAAACAAACCTATTAGGATCACCTCCAAAGGCCCTATTAGGATTTCAAATGAACCCACTGTTTCTCCCTTAATCATTACCAATCCCGGACCGATTCCTTACTCTTTAAATAAAGTGGTACCATGGAATTACGGAGCTGAAGTATTCTATCATGGGATTAAACAATATGGCTGGATCAAAGAAGAAAAAGATGAAAATGTTGGCAACATAGATGGCTCAAGAAAAGTAACTAGAACTGGGAGAATATTTTCACCCAATATCTCACCTCCAGTAGTTACAAAGACGTCCATCCGCATTACTACTGCCAAACTAGGTACCGATGCAAGAGGAAAAAAGAAGGTTGTTGAGCCTATTATGATTAGGGTACCTTCCAAAGATGTAGCTGATGAAGAACCCTCCGCCCGTGAAATGGACGAAATTTTGAAGATCATCAAGAGAAGCGACTTGAGAATTGTAGAACAATTGGGGCAACCCCCCCTCTAAGATTTCAATGTTGTCATTGCTGCTTTGCTCTAATGCCCATGCTAGGACATTAATCAAGTTCCTGAAAAGGGCGCATGTCCCCCATGAGAAAAAAACAGACCATTTTGAGAATTGCATGGATAGCCTGACAGCTGATAATGGCTTGGGGTTTTCAGATGTTTACTTAACACCTCTCGGGAAGAATCACAATAAAGCTTTACATGTTTCTATCGAGTGCAAAGGGACTACCTTAGCACATGTGCTAGTCGACACTGGTTCTTCTCTGAATGTATTACCCAAGGGGGTGTTAGACCATCTTGACTGAATATTTAATCTTGGAGCCAAGTGATATTATCGTAAGGGCGTTTGACGGATCAAAGAGGACTGTTCATGGGGAGGTAGATCTTCCAATCAAAGTGGGTTCCCAAATCTTCAACTCCACCTTCTATATTATGGATATTCGTCCTGCCTATTCTTGTTTGTTAGGTCACCCGTGGATCCAAAAAGCTGGGGCAATAACCCCAACCCTCCACCATAAACTCAAATATCTTGTCAAGGGCAGAATAGTCACCGTCTATGGAGAAGAAGAGTTTATGGTAAGCCACCTTAATTCTTTCAAGTACGTAGAGATGGACGGAGAATTCATTGAAACCCCATGTCAAGCCTTTGAGTTTGTACCACCGATGATTGCTGCTACTAAATGTTTTTCTGATGAGTCTAAAGCTGTTAAGGCCATGCCAAAGATGGTTTCAGTCGATGATGCCCGTGCGGAAATAGAAGAAGGAAACTGTGATACTTGGGGGAAGCTCCTCTATATCCCATTTAAAGAAGACAAGTTTGGTTTGGGATTCACTGTCAAAGCTCAGAAGGAAATGAGGCGTGCTCGTGCTGGAAATCCACCTCTCTGCATTGGAAGCCATGGAGTTAACCCCATGGTTGATTCTGAAGAAGAGACTGCATTTGAGGAGTGGGTGTATCCAACTACTACGAAGCTGAAGAATTGGAATACAAAGGACTTTGTACCAATCTCCTTCGTTGAGGATTAATCTACTTGTTTCTGCTTTTCTTTCAATTCAAGAACTTGTTGTATGTAATATTCAAACAATGACTTTTAAGCCATGTGCTTGGCCCGGGGCGTTTTGGTCCATTTTTCAAGGGTTTTATTTATGTAATCTAATCATATGATCATTCAGTATATTGGAGTCTTTTGCATTCAAATATTTGTGTTCATATCTTTCCTTTCTTTCAAATACATTTTTCAAAAAAAATATAGCCATGTATCTTACATGCACACACACACACACTCTTGCAGGTCCACATCCAATCTGGATCCTATTGCCAATGACTCTAATGTTCCCGACTATGATTTTGAATGTCCTATCAACCAAGCCGAAGACGAAGGGGAGGAAGATTGTGACATACTGGGAGAACTAGCCAGACTTCTATTACAAGAAGAAAAAGCTATTCAACTGCACGAGGAGTCAGTTGAAGTTGTCAACCTGGGTACTGAGGCAGATAAGAAGGAAATCAAGATTGGTGCTAACCTGGAAAGCAGTGTCAAGAACAGGTTGGTTCAGATGTTGCATGTTTATATGGAAGTATTTGCTTGGTCTTATGAAGATATGCCTGGGTTGGATACCAACATCGTAGTTCATCATCTGCCAACTAAAGAAGACTGCCCTCCTGTTAAACAAAAGGTTTGTTGCATAAGGCCTGATATGTCTGAAAAGATCAAAGCCGAGGTGATGAAACAATTTGATGCGGGGTTCCTAGCTGTGACATCCTATCCTCAATGGGTTGCCAATGTGGTGCCAGTGCCAAAGAAAGACGGGAAAGTTCGTATGTGCATAGACTATAGGGATCTGAATAGGGAAAGCCCCAAGGATGATTTCCCTCTACCACACATTGACGTCTTAGTTGATAATACCGCTCAACATAAAGTATTCTCATTCATTGATGGATTCTTAGGCTATAATCACATAAGGATGGCTCCCGAAGATATGGAAAAGACTACTTTTGTTACGCAATGGGGCACCTTCTGCTACAAGGTCCTGCCGTTCGGATTAAAGAACGCAGGGGCAACATATCAAAGGGATATGTTAGCTTTATTTCATGAAATGATTCATCATGAGATAGAGGTATATGTATATAATATGATTTCCAGATCACAAACCAAAGAAGAACATCTCGATAACCTGCACAAGTTATTCGAGAGGCTGAAAAAGTATAAGCTGAGGTTAAACCCTAATAAGTGCACGTTTGGAGTACGATCTGGAAAGCTTCTAGGTTTTGTCGTCAGCAATAAAGGCATTGAAGTTGATCCTGCCAAGATAAAGGCCATCCAAGAAATTCCAGTCCCTCATTCTGAAAAAGAAGTCATAGGATTCTTGGGTCGTCTCAATTACATTGCCCGTTTCATATCTCACTTGACTGCTACTTGTGAGCCACTCTTCAAACTCTTGAAGAAAGATCAGGTAGTCAGATGGAACGATGATTGCCAGATTACCTTTGACAAAATCAAAGAATACCTACAAGAACATCCTATTATCATGCCTCCAGTTGAAGGAAGACCCTTGATCATGTACTTGACGGTATTAGAGAATTCTATGGGGTGTGTTCTAGGCCAACATGACGAGTCTGGCCGGAAAGAGCGGGCTATTTATTACCTGAGAAAAAAGTTTACCGACTGTGAAGCCAGATATTCACTGCTCGAGAAAACTTGTTGCGCTCTGGCATGGGCTGCTCGCCGGCTAAGACAGTATATGTTGACGCATACCACTCTGTTGATTTCTAAGATGGACCTAATCAGGTACATCTTCGAGAAACCTACCCTTTCCGGACGGATAGCCAGATGGCAAATGATCTTGATTGAGTACAACATTAAATACACGACTCAAAAAACCATCAAAGGAAGTGTACTATCAGATCATTTGGCCTATCAAGCTGTGGATGATTATCAGTCAATGAACTTTGACTTCCCTGATGAGAACATCATGCTGGTAATCGACTGCGCAGAATCTGGACCATATGACGGACCTGAACCAGGATCCCGATGGACTATGGTGTTCGATGGGGCTTCTAGCGCCTTAGGTAATGGAATTGGTGTTGTGATCATCTCTCCTGAAGGTTTCCACACTCCTTTCACTGCCAGACTATGTTTCGATTGCACAAACAATATGGCCGAGTATGAAGCATGCATCTTAGGTATGAAAGCTGCTATTGATTTAAGGATCAAGCATTTGAGTGTGTTCGGAGATTCCGCCCTAGTGATCATCCAATTAAAAGGAGATTGGGACACTAAACACCCTAATCTCATCCCTTACAAGGAACTTGTGCTGTCCCTAATTCCTCACTTCGAAGATATTGTTTTTGAGCACTTCCCTAGGGAAGAAAACCAGTTGGCTGACGCTTTGGCCACCATGTCTTCAATGTTCAGGGTCAAATGGGACAACAAAGCCCTTATGATAACAATTGAAAGATTCGATGAACCTGCACATTTCTATGAGCTTGACACCAATGCAGAAAAGCCATGGTACCATGAGGTGATGAGATACCTTGAAGCACAAGAATATTAAGAGGGTGCATCTATCAATGACAGAAAGTTCTGACGAAGATTTGCAGCCAAGTTCTTCCTAAGTAACGGGATATTATACAAGCGCAACCATGATTCAACTCTACTCCGATGTATGGACAAGAAGGAGGCAGAGGAAATTAAGGAAGACATGCACGATGGTCTCTTCGGTACTCACTCAAGCAGACATATGATGGCTAAGAAAATATTAAGAGCCGATTACTATTGGTCAACGATGGAGACCAATTTCCATCAAAATTCAAGGACTTGTGACAAATGCCAAATCTACACTGACAAGGTCCATGTGCCTCCTATCCCTCTGAATTTCATGACCGCTCCGTGGCCATTTGCAATGTCGGGCATTGACATGATCGGAGAGATCAAGCCTACAGCTTCTAACGGACATCGCTTCATTCTTGTTGCTATCGACTATTTTACCAAATGGGTCGAAGCCGCCTCGTTTGCCTTAGTCACCAAGAATGTGGTAGCGAGATTCAACAGACACAATCTCATCTTCCGTTATGGTATCCCCGAAAGGATTATCACCGATAATGGGACTAACCTCAACAATGATATGATCACTGAGCTTTGCACTCAGTTTAAGATCAAGCATCACAATTCTTCTCCGTATAGACCGAAAATGAATGGCGCAGTCGAAGCGGCTAACAAAAATATCAAGAAAATTATGTAGAAAATGGTAGTAACCTATAAGGATTGGCATGAGATGTTTTCGTTTTCTCTACATGGCTACTGCACTTCAGCTAGAACATCAACGGGGGCAACTCCCTTTTCCTTAATCTATGGCATGGAAGCTGTTCTGCTAGTGGAAGTTCAGATTTCCTTGCTGAGGATTATGATTGAGGTAGGCTTAGGCGAAGACAAGTGGATTCAAACAAGATTTGATCAGCTAAACTTGATCAATGAAAAACGATTAGCTGCTATTTGCCATGGTCAGACGTATCAAAAACGGATGATCAATACTTTCAACAAAAAGCTCAAGCCTCGAGTATATCAAGTTGGCGACTTGGTGATAAAACGCATCATTTTACCATAAGGCGACCCCAGAGGCAAATGGACTCCCACCTATGAAGGGCCATTTGTTGTCAAGATAGTTTTCTATGGAGGGTCCATGATGTTGACTACCATGGATGATGAAGATTTCTCAAATCCTATAAACGCGGACATAGTTAAAAAATACTACGCATAAGAGACCCGCTAGGTTGACACAACTAGGAAAAATAAGGGTATCCCGGCAAACCAAAAGGTTTGGGCAAAAATTAGGGATATATACAAAACATTGTACACCCGGAAGTTGAAAACCTGAAAGGGCGACTTGGGCAAAAAAGGGTATCCTGGTGGGCTGAAAACCCGAAAGGGCGGTCCAGGCAAAAGTTAAGGATTAAAAGCATGTGACTATGTCCCGTGGAATCAACACAATCAATTCTATCACCAAGGTCCAAGCTCAAACGGTCCAAGATCAATCCAATCAACTTCTATTAACGGCAAGGGACATTCGAAGACATTGGGCCATAGTAGAATGGGAAGGCGATAAGATCGTTTCACATGGCAATTTGTTTTAATTCTTAATTTTGTTTCCCTTTCGACGATTTCCTCTTACTAGAATATCCGTCTCTCTTACAAAAACGCCTATTCATGGGCAAAATATAAATACAAATTTACTTTGAAGTGCAAAATTTCTGTCTTTGTTTTGAACGCAAATTTGTCCAATGACTAAAATTGAATGAACATATGCATATGAATATAATTAAAACTGTTTGGCACATGTGTCCTGCTAAGCAGAAGCAAGCATCTCTTTAATATATATGAAATATCCCCACAAATTTATCATTATCACTACCCCACAAGGACGGATACGATAAACCTTTCCCCAACGGAGTTGCCCACAAAGTCTCTTTGCATAGGATAATCCCCGACCAGAATCTCAATATCTTGGCCGCTTTCTCTCCAGCTAATTCAATTTTTACAAGTTGAAGCCTTGTGGGTCTCTTCCTAAAGGAAAGTCACCTCCTCAACAAGGTTTATTTCCCCAGCAGGGTTATTTCCCTAGCCGAGTTCAAATTTCCTCAACATACAACAATCAAGACACCACAAATTTCCCAGCAGCTAAGTGTATTTTCCCAGCTTAGTATATCTTCCCCAACCAAGGTTATCATCCCCAAACGGAGTCTATCATCCTCAGTTGAGGGTATCCTCCCCAAGCTGAGTCTGTCCTACCCGATTGAGTCTAGACTCTCCATTTTGAATTCTCTTTCGAATTATTGAAGAATCATAGAGTCACAACCCCTGATCCCCAATAAAGTCGTCAGCAAAGCCTTTACTATTTCCAAAAAAAGATACTATGAAGCCTGGATCCAACCAAATATTAGTACAATTTTTAAGTTATTACTAAAACCTGGACCCGTCCAAATAATAGTTGGACGTCTTCAATCACTGAAACCTGTATCCGACCAGTTGACAATTTGAGTATCTGAAACCTGGACCCGACCAGATAACAGTTAATCTCAATTTCAAGATGTTATAAAACCTGGACTCGACCAGATAACAGTTAATCTCAATTTCAAAATGCTATGAAACCTGGACCCGGCCAGATAGTAGTCTAACTCCTCGAAGATATAGAAGAACCCAGACTCAACCCAACCAAGGTTTAGCTTCTTTTCCCCAATAGAGTTTGCCTCTGTATCCCCAACAAATTTCTGAGAAACCTGGACCCGACCAGATATCAGTTTTCAATTCCATCTTTTCAAGAAAGTTATTGTGAAGCCTGGATCCGACCAGGTAGAAATCACCCTCAGAGATTCATTGTGAAACCTGGAAACTGACCAGTTAACAACTATATCCCTAATTAGTTTATTGTGAAACCTGGACCCGACCAGACAACAATTGACCTCATCAACCTCAGAAATCTGCAAAGCCTGGACCCGACCAGATAACAGTTTTTTTCAAACAGTTTATTGTGAAACTTGGAGCCCGACCAGATAACAATTAAATATGATCCCCAGAGAGACACTATGAATCCTGGACCCGACCAGATAATAGCACAACTTTCCAAAAACCATGAAACCTGGACCCGACCAGATAGTAGTTATCACTTCAAGTTTACTGCGAAGCCTGGATCCGACCAGATAACAGTTAACTTCTATATCCCCAACAAATTGTGGTGAAGCCTAGATCCGACCAAATGACTATTCAATTTCAAGAAATTTTCTACAAAGCCTGGAATCCGACTAGATAACGGTTATTTCGTCTTTTCCTCCAGTAAGTTACCGTGAAGCCTGGATCCGACAAGATAGCAGTCGACTACTTCATCCTCAGTAACTGTGAAGCCTGGATCCGACCAGATAATAGCTGACATTCGAGCGATACTCCCCAACGAAAGCATCCTTTCAACAAAATTGAAGATGTGCGTATTTTTCATCTCCAATGGAAAACAGGGATTCAATCTCCTAGAATTTCCTCAACAGTAGCCAGGGATTTATTTTCTCGGACAGAAACATACATCTCACATTCATATATCATAGCAAGTACATACCATATACGTTTAACATAATACCACATCTAGTGAACATCATGCAAGCATCTGCATTTTACTAATTCCTTTTCTCACAGGTAAAACATCAAATTTAGTATAAATCAACAAGAAATCTATGCTGATACTTCTTCCAGTAACTATCTGTCATCTCTCCAAATGGCATCTTTAATCCCATTTCCTACATAATCAACTAACACATCTTCGAGTGCAAATTTCTGGGCACTCTAGTGTTCAATCATCTTCCACCTTCAAGTCACGAATGGCAAATCCGCCAATCTAACTCTTCAGGTTTAAGGAGATTGAACATGGGCAGCTGTTGTACCCTAAAATTTTCCCTCTCATTTCTCAAAGGATCACCCTGGATCCTCAGGTTTTCTCCCATCCAATTTCAAGCCTTGATTTACAAATTTTCCAAGAAAGTCATTCACGAGGGTAAAATGGTCATTTGCGCATTGAAAAGTCAAACTTTGACTTTTGATCAAAATCAAGTTTCAAGAGTCATATTTCATCAAGACATGTTGAGATATGAAGTTTGTTTCATCTAGAAATTCAAAAGTCAAAAGTTACTTTGGAAAAGTTAAATTTCTAAATACTTAGAATTTTTCTAAGTGTTTAAGAAATATGACAAGCTCAGAACTTTTGATCAGATTATCACCGTGATGTAAGCTGATTCTGGAATAATTTTCTAACTCAAGAGTTTAGATTTCAATAAGATCTAAAACATTACAGAACAAAACTTCTCCTGGAAATGCTGGAATTTCAAGTTATAAATGTTCAAAGACACGTCTATGAAACTAAAGCACTCAGCAAATTCTGGACACTTTCAAGACAGAGTTTGGTCAGAACTTTTGGGCCAGTTTTCACAAAGGTTCAGACAGAGTTTGCAAGGGTAATTCAAAGAAGGTTACAAAGCATGCTGCAAGCTTCCTTGAAAGTCTGAGAGCTCCTTCAGAACATACTGGAGGAAGGAGATACAAAGATCAGAAGTTGGATGTCTATTCTAAGTCACGCCGAAGATGAACTTCTGATCCAGAACTAAGCAATGATGCAGAATATCACGTTGCAGGATTTCTGGTTTGATCAATCTCATCATCATTTAATGCTCACAACCACTTCTGGGTCTTTGTTCAAAGGATTTCTCCCCGTGTGGCATAGAAGTACCTTTACTGTCTTGAAAAAGCAAACTCTTTTACAAAAGTGTGTTGGGCCCATGCGTTACTTTTGCTTTTGAAGTTACCTTTCCTTAATTCCTGCTTAAATTCTAGCTTAGGCGCTGCTAAGGATACTAACCACCATACTTGCTTCAACAACAAGGCAGCACCCTAGCATGTTGTACTCTCCAAGCTACAAGATCTTTTCCTATAAATTGAAAGCCATTGGCAACCGTAAAAGGGTCGGAAATTTGAGAAAGAAAAGCCCTGAACCCCTTCTAAAATTCCAAGAGCCCAAAAACTGCAAACAAAAAATACAAAACCTGTTAGATATTGATTCTTGCATTCAAATTCCATTTTTCCTCAAGTGTTTCTCGACCAAAACCACCCATACAGTTTTTGATATACATTCAAAAGCCATCCTAACTTCTGTAGTCAAACTGTAACACACTAACCATCAATATCCACCTCAAAGAAGTCAGAACTTTGCTCCTTGGCTGTTCCAGAATTTTCTAATCACTCATAACCAAAGTTGAAAGTTTCCAGCCTGCTGAACACGAGAGGAAGCTGTTCAGAACATCACAAGTGGTAAGAGCCAGACTCCAACTCGCATAATATTTTCCAGCTGCAAGGTAAGCTTCTGCTGACGCTCAACATATTACTTAGGCATTGTCAGGAAACTTGGTTCAAAAATACAATGTAGACATCCTGATTCTGATGCTGTACACATTCTGAGGTTTCATATATTTGCATGCCTAAGTAGAGAGAATTTCAGTTCATAACTTCTTGAAGAAATTAGAACTCAGAATTAGGATTAGCAAATTCATGCTTGCTTCTGATTTATAGTTCTGATATCTCTTGCTTCTGATTTATAGTCCTTCGATGACGCTCTCTAAGTTGCCTTACAAATGATCTTAGTCCCTCAAAAAGAATGGTAAGATACCTTGCAACGTTGCTAATCATGGTTATACGATGACCCTCGCCCGTTCTGTTTACATCCAAAGATAGGGTTACTTACCAAATCAATGGTGAGATAACAATGTCAAAGGAAAGAGGAAATGAACATGAAAAACTTTTGAGTAGGTAGAATGTTCCTAGTTACTTGCTTAATTTCAAAAATAAAACATCCTTGCTATTTTCAAAACAAACACCAACACTTTTAAAACATCTTTCAAAACTTGAAAACATTTTCAAAAGATCAAACACTTTGTATACATTCTTACGAATGAGAATCATTACAAAAAATTGCCTAAACAATGGCCTCTTTACAAAATACTTTAAAAAACCACAAAAAACACTATTCCAAACAAAAGCAAGTGATCTAGCAAGTAACTAAGAGCCCATGAAAAACCATGGATGAAAAGGGTGATAATACCTTCCATTTTCATAATCTACCCCCCCGAACTCAAGAAATAATCTCAAAGGTCTTTCCTGTGATTTTTCACCTTTCCTTTTGGATAAAAGAAAAGTCGGTGGTGACTCTTGCTAACCGCAACATTTGCGATCAAACGCAAAACCCTCAAGTCAGTTCTCCCACCGTACCACAAATACCATAATCTCATACAATATTCTTTTGGACAGACCTTGCTGATGATGTACATGCATTCTTTCAATTCCTAAACAGTGGAGTTATAAGAAAGATAATCCCTAGTCAACCCCTTTGAGCCAAAGAAGTAGGAGTTTTCTTTTTCTCACAAATTGAAACCTTTAATCATAAGCTGGGCTAGGGTAGTTTCTCAGTTAATTCAAATGCGTATTCACTCGCAAGCTTTCACTTTGTACACAATGAATGACATCAAAAACATCCTTCATAAACAAAAGACGACGATGGTTCCCTATAAAATAGGCAGTCATTATCTCTCAAAAAGAAAAGTCCACTAGGTCAAAACCTATGAAGGAGACTTAAACAACCGGGACATCCCGTTGACTGTAGTCTCAAAACGAAAACAGTCAGGCAAAAAAATTAGGGACAATAAAATAGGTCGTTACAAATCCTCAATAACAGAAAAATGTTGCAAAAATGACTGCCTTCTCAAATAAACTTCCAGTATCCGAACCATCACCAAAATATCATTCCAAACTCTATTGGAACCAAAACGCATAATTAACAGAGCATAGAGCTGAAGAACATCATGGAGAACGGGTTTGGTATAAATAAACTTTGAGCCTTATCCTTTGTTTCTTAAACCGTGAACCAGGCCATGTTACAACCCCTTAAAAGTATAAATTGAAGCATGGGTTAGTTTGAAAGTGTTGTACCCCAAAATTTACCCTCTCATGTTTCCCAAGGTTTTTTCTCTTATATGGGTGGTTACAAACACTTGCCTAAAGAAAATGAAATTTTTGAATGTTAGCAAAGTGTCTTTTGATTGGCAGTTAAACAGTGCCCTTTGTAGCGGTAGAAATGTTTAAGACTAAGCCATTAGATTGACTAGACTTATACAGATCAAAATAAAATCACCACCGCGCTTTATTGTTTCCAAAGGAATGGGAAAAGAGAGAATAACCCAAAAGAGGGGGAAAAATTCTAGGTAACGGGGTTGGTTATGCAAAGGGAAGGTATTAGCACCCTAAACATCTACGGTACTCCGCAGAAACCTCTTTGAAAAATCTGTATATTTTGGCTATAAAAATGTTGTATGTAAAATAGATGGTGGATGTGACAAAAGAAACATACTTTTTATGATTTTTGCATCCGTGGAGGTTGTGAACCTTTAGTTCCTATGTACCACCTTTCGTGCAATAGGGGATCAGGGTACACGTAGTTCGTCTTTAAAAATTTTAAAACACAAATGTGTCCGTTAATTTTATGAGATGAGACATCATCGTCATTGTCCGTGTAGAAAACATACTTACTACCCACAATCATGAGAAAGGAGAATTTGAATCATCTCCAAGTGAATGACACGTCTTGGATTTGAAAATCAACAATGCATCACTCAACACCCAAGTGGAAAATATGTCTATTCACTACACATTGTAGAAGTATAGTTGTTTGCATCACTACAAGGATTGACAAGAGTCCAATCTTTTAAGAAAAAGTTTTAAAATAAATGCTAAAGTGGCAAAATGGTTTAAAATGAGATTGATTGAATTTTAGTCTTCTAAAAAAAAAGGTCAATGTATTATTAAGTTGATTGAAGTTTATTTGTGAAAATGATTTTGAAAATGCATGGACCTAAGTCCAAGTTTATTATGAAAGTGGTTCAAGCTTCAAAACAAGAAGAGTTTTTTTTAAAGGAGGGAGAAGATTTTGAAATTAAAGAAGATGGGAGGAGAAGAAGAGACTATCCTAAAGCATAAGGTAAAAGCTAGGGATAAGAACCATCTAACCAACAAGAAGCCAATACTTGACATTATGAGTAAAGATAGAATTCCCATTCTTTGGATTGGAACCAAGAAAGGAAAGATATTAGACCTCTTGAGAGAACCAAACATCAAGTGTATTAAGTATTCACAAAAATTGGGCAGAGTAACGGCTGTATACGGGTGAATTCAAGATTACAAACAAAGAATATAATCACAATAACCTGCACACAAAACAAACAACCCAATGTCCTGAGGTAAACCTCAAGAGCTCCAGACGAAAATCAATTAAGGTCACAAGGTCTCCAATATAGGTCAAAGTTTCTAACCCTAAGTCCAAGTTCATGTTGATTATTAGGTGTCTTAAAAAAAGGAAAAGCTCAAGTGAGCAAAATAAAAATAACAAGAATATAAATGCTCAAGTGAGCAAAATAAAAATGGCATGAAATGTAATTCTTTAAAGTAAATGGTACATAATGCATAAAAATAAAATCATAAAGTAAAAATTTTAATAATTAGTGGTTAGTTGGATGACCATCTTGAAACTTGCATTTGGAACTCATTAGAGGATTGGTAGAACAAAAGCCTCCACACAGCATGTTACATTTTCTTTTTGTCAAGTATATCACCCATTTGGAGTTCTCAAAAGTACCATTTAATGATCAACGATGTTTAAGTGATCCGCATTGACCAAAAGTGTTGTAGATCCATTAGAGGATTGGTAAAACTAAAACCTCCACACAATGAATCTCAAGGTTATTGGATCAAAGAGATCAAATTAACATACTTGGGCTTGCAAACATAGGTTTGGGCCACAAATGATCATTTATTCGAATCAGGACAAAATTTAGCGTTATGTTAAGCAATCGTAAGTGGACTTATATAGAAGTCGCACCTATTTTGAGGCCGATCAATAACAATCTACGCACCATTTGTTTTGAGACATGATATAGAGATCATGCTCCAATAATACTTAGTTCAATAAGAAAGGGATGAGATGAAGAAGGGTGGGGAAGAATATACAAACCACATTTGAGTTAAATTTTAATCAAACTATTATTAAAATCATTCATCCATTTTTATGGAGTTAAACTCAACACCATGGATCCAATGATGTTAACAAAGTTCATAATATAAAATTCAACTCAAGATCAGCCAGAAAATAATCACAAAATAATATTGCATTTAATATATACATCAAAAATGTTTTTAAAATGTTTTTTTTAAATAGAAATAAAATAGAAAAATATCAACTATACTCAAATTAATCAAGAAATATTAAGTAAGATCATGGAAAAATCAGAAATGGACTCAAATATTTTTATAAAATTTTTGGTAATTTTTTAAAAGTCAGAAACTATTTTAAAACTAATTAAAATTGTTCAATCAAATAGAAAATAGATAAAAAATAGTAAACATCAAAATAAAATTCCATAAAATTTTCAAAAAGGTCAGAAATATGTAAAATGATATTTATGAAATTTTTAGAATTAAAAAAAATATCAGAAAGTATTTTTAAAGTAATTAAAACAAAGCAAACAATGCAAAAAATATAAAAAATATCAAATTTCAAAATAAAAATGTGAAAAAATAGTCATGAGATCCGAAATAATTCAAAGTATTTTTGTGAATTTTTTTTATAATTTTTGGATAAAAAATAAAAGAGTTATAAATTTTTGAAAATTAAATCAATTTAAATATAAAATCAGAAAATAAAATAAAACCAAAAAGATGTGGGCCATTAGTAAGATACGCATAGGATCAGAAAAAGGGCAACCAATGAAATTAAAACGTTTGGCACGCTATCATTGGATGAGACGAGACATGTCATCGTCTTTAACCTCCAGCCACTCTACAATGGAGATTTTGTGAGATCTTTCAAATGGAAAAATTAGGATCCCAGACCTGTATCACTGGATTCGTCTCTTCAATACGATCCTAACACCGCCATCGCGCCAAATTTATATAAGGTATGCAAAGAGATATGAATCAAAAACCCAAAAAATAGCGAGCACCTTCTATTTGAGATTTCTCTCTCAATTCTCAATGGATTTAAAAATTGTAAGACGCACAAGAATCAGGAGAAGGAGTAGAATAGGTTAGTGCTTTATTTGGATCAAAATAGTGGAAAATTTTACCTTTTCGAAGTTCAAGAAAGAAACTCTGAAACTGGACTTCTGTAGGTTTAATTATAGCTTGTTTTGCTTGATTTAAATGCTGGAGAGTTTGTATGATGCTTAAGGAAAATGAATGTGCAAAGAATTTTGGAAGAAAATACTTGAATCTCAGAAATTGATTTCAAAAATTTGAAGTTCGTGTGAGGTTTTGACAAAGTGTATTTGGCTATCAAAGCTTGAGGAAATGAATGGGGGATAACCCTCTATTTATAGGGGAATCAAATGGAATGTTCAAGCGTGTGAAAAATGATGAAGTTTGGAGGGAAATCGTGTCAACCTGATGCACGAGCAAAGTGTGATCTGATTTGCATCAAAACTTATCCCATCCTTTCATTTTAAGGCTCTAATCCACTTTGTCAACTTGGTTAAACATGTTTAGATCACAAACGCGTTCTAATTTGATGTTTAGAGGCCAAAACATGAATTTCAAATTCTAACTTATGAAGAAACTTCAGTTCCAAGTTACCAAGTTCAATCCAATGATATTCTCAGCTCAAGGGGTCTTAAGGAATGATTCTTAATACTTTAGAAAGATGAGATTACAAGCTTTGCAATGTAAAAAGAATGGAATCAAATGGATGCTTGAGCTGAAAGTTGCATTGAGTCAAAGTTGGGGAAAAAAGGTTGACTTTCCATACTTAGAAATATTTCTAATTTTTCTTCAAAAGTGACCTATAATGTTTTGCATCCAAACATGGCCTTCCACTTGGAATTTTCTCTTGACCCAAAATTATGGCATGAAATAGACCTCTTGAATTACATTTTGAAACTTGAACCATTCAAAATCTCCAAATATTGAGAGAGTTATGAATTGTTGAAGTTGGCAACAAATCATGAAATGACCTATAATATTTTGTATCCTTAGGAAATCTTACATCCATTTTATCACTTTGCACATAAAATATGGAATGAATTTCACATCCTTACGATCATTTTGGAAAAAGAGTGGGCTCAAGGTGATAAAAATTGACAAAGTTATGATCATTTGAAGTCACACATAGAAAATTGGGGGTTCATCTGGAAGACTTGTAATTTTATTCATCATCAAGATTCTTCCACATGAAAAATCCTTTAAAATTTTGAAGTGGTTTGTTAATAAACCTTTGAAGATAAGGATGTATTTGGAATCACTCAAAAATACAAAAAGATGAGCAAGATATACTTCTTTGAAGTTCAAAACCCTAGCTCCTAGATCAAGAAAATGCTTTGAGGAACTTTGACAATTTTGAACAAACTTCTTGTACTAGCAATTTTGTTTTGTAAATAGAAGTTGTTGAGGATGATAATTAGAACTCATAGCCACCAAAACCACTTCCATATCTTGAGAATTGAGAGAAAATTTTCACTTGTGTCCAATGGGAACAAAGCCTTGCCCAAACATGACAACTTCTTCAATCAACCCCTTGTACCTTTGAATCAATCTTGATAACTTTGAAATGTGGTGAACCAAGATAAACCTTTCCATGTCATTTCTTCCAACATAACTTTAATGATGAGATTTGAACTTCTCAAGATTTATTGACTAGGGCATGAAAATAAACTCATAAACCCATGGATCAACTTGCTAAGCCACATTGCCTTTACCTACATTATTAACAAGTAAGACAAACCAACCTTGCATTTTGTTAATTAAAAAGAAAATCAAGACAAAACATTCATGATCACAAAAGAAAACAAGTCAAGGTGCTTGGTGATTCCTCAAAGAGCAAAGCTAAAGATAGGGAGGAGAACCAAAAGCCCTAATGTGGTATTGTTGTGATTGAATCAACATGGTATGATGAAGGGATCTTAGGGGCAAAAATTGGGGTACAAGAGCTGCCCTTATTTAAGTTTCTTCTATTCGGAGATACGAAGGTTACAAATCTTCATGTCGACGCGATCAAAGATACTTAAATATAAAACAAACCCTATTTTTGGCCCTAAGATACCATGCAATGCTTATGAGTATGAATGCATATGAACAATTTCAGAGGGACGCAAAACACCACTGGGGATGCAGCAAAGGAGATAAAGATCAAAAGAGAAACCCGACCAGGAAAATAAATCACTGGTGAAACGAAAAGACCCTACTCACAGAGGATGGTAAAAGGTCAAAGAATACACCAACTTTTACCGAAGGCAAAACTACCAATGTTGACTGAAGGTAGAAAGAGAATAGAAATAACAACACCGACGTTCACTGAAGGTGAGCTACCAACGTTTACTGAAGGTAGAGAGAAAGATCATTGATGTTCACTGACGATGAACTACCAACTTTCACTGAAGGTAGAGAGAAAATATATTATAGCATCGCTGTTCACTGATGATGAACTACCAACGTTCACTGAGGGTAGCAAAAAGATAACAATCACCAACTTTCACTGAAGGTGACCTACCAAATTTCAATGAAGGTTGAGAGAAAATATATCATGACATCATCATTCACTGATGATGAACTACCAACATTCACTGAAGATAGAAAAAAGATAACAATCACCAGCTTTCACTGAAGGTGACCTACCAACTTTCATTGAAGGTAGAGAGAAAATATATCATAGCATCATCGTTCACTGACGATGAACTACCAACGTTCACTGAGGGTAGCAAAAAGACAACAATCACTAGCTTTCAATGAAGGTGACCTATCAGCTTTCACTGAAGGTAGAGAGAAAATATACATGATATCGCCGTTCACTGACGATGAACTACCAACGTTCACTGAAGGTAGCAAAAAGATAACAATCACCAACTTTCACTAAATGTGACCTACCAACTTTAACTGAAGGTAGAGAGAAAATATATCATAGCATCGCCGTTCACTGACGATGAACTACCAACGTTCACTGAGGGTAGCAAAAATATAACAATCACTAGCTTTCACTGAAGGTGACCTACCAACTTTCACTGAAGGTAGAGAGAAAATATATCATAGCATCACCATTCACAAAAGATGAACTACCAACGTTCACTGAGGGTAGCAAAAAGATAACAATCACTAGCTTTCACTGAAGGTGACCTACCAACTTTCACTGAAGGTAGAGAGAAAATATATCATGACATTGTGGTTCACTGACGATGAACTACCAACATTCACTGAAGGTAGAAAAAAGATAACAATCACCAGCTTTCACTGAAGGTGACCTACCAACTTTCAATGAAGGTAGAGAGAAAATATATCATACCATCGCCGTTCACTGACGATGAACTACCAACATTCACTAACAGTAGCAAAAAGATAACAATCACCAGCTTTCATTGATGGTGATCTACCAACTTTCACTTAAGGTAGAGAGAAAATATATCATATCACCGCTGTTCATTGATGATGAACTACCAACATTCACTGAGGGTAGAAAAAAGATAACAATCACCAACTTTCACTGAAGGTAGAGAGGAAATATATCATAGCATTGTCGTTCACTGACAGTGAACTACCAACATTCACTGAAGGTAGCAAAAAGATAACAAGTTTTTCCAAAATTTTGGCGTTTTGCCTAGAACGGGTCTCAACTTCTTCTTTAACCGAGGTATTCTCCCTGGAAAGGGTAATATATAAGCTGTCTCAAATAAAGAGACTACCACATGCAAAGGTTTCACAATGAATTGTCTCTACGATATTGAAAAGACTTTCCATTTACTAGAGTAACTTGACAACGAACTGCAAACTATCCACCCATAGTGAAGATAGCAACAAAAAAAATAACGTCGACTTTTTCGGGGAAGTACAAGTTACTCAAATAAAGAGACCTGCTGCCTGCTGTTATGGAGGATTGTAAAATGATTATCTGGGGAAAATGTCATGACTTCACGGGGGAGGCAATATAGCTTCCTGGGGGAACAATATGGCTTCCTGGGGAAATGCCAATATTACTGTTGAGGAGATAAAAGTTTTCTCTTGCAAAATAAATGCACATGTTCAAATCAAAGCCCGAAGCTTGCGGATATCCAAAGTAATAATATTGCTGGGAACCAAAGATTCAAACCAGAAATAAACTGGAGTGAAACAGTCAATCAAAATACATCTTTCGAGAAACAAACTTAAGAGGGAAACCCAAATCATCCAGATAAAGAGTTGTACAAGAAGGCTGAAGCAAAAATCTTCCACGAGGGATAACTCAGCAGGGAAATTGGAAGAATATACACTTTCATCTTAAAGCCGACACTCCATTGAAGAGAGGACAACATAATTCTGCAAAACAGGGTAGTATGTCAACAAACAAAATTAATGATAGTGAATGAGCAATGATTTGCTAAATATAAATATGCATGATGTATGTATGAATGTATGAGTGTTATCATGTATACGCTGACAAAACAGACATATAACACTGGGGATAAACAAACAAAACCAATTCAGACACAAATAACACTCGGCTACATTACATCTAAGATGAACATTCCATAAGAAAATAAGCACCCACTAAGGAAACAAAATCTTACTTCACGGCTTAACTTCACTGGGAAAGGACATAATCTGGAAATAATCATATCATAACAAATCAATACAGATACAGGGACATAACATCCTTATCCAGGCTTCACCGAGGAATATCACTCAGACTTCAAATGGGAAAAACAAATACTTAATGGTCCTTACTCCTACTATGGATTGCAATACTAATTTCAAATAAGGCAAACGGAAACCATATTGGTCAAAACATCAAAGAAGGAATTCGAGCTGACTCTAATGGAGAGATATCCTACAGACTTCACTAAGGGAGATAGTGCCTTATTATCAAGACATCAACGAGGGAACTCGTGCTGACTCTATTGGGGACGCCAACACCGCATCGAAGGGAGGAAACCAAGATACGTTCTCCACTGGGGAAACCAAACACGTCCTTCAATATTGGGAGTAAGTGTTGCACCAACTTTTCTGGGGAGAAAGTATAAAACCTCGCAGGGACAACAATTTGGAGAGTTAAGAATTCAAACATCATAGCGAGAAATCAATCTTATGGGGATTTTAAATCAAAGTCAACACTTGGCGAGTGAAAAACCCAAAAAGTTGATAACCAATCCAAACACTTCTTAAATGAAACACTGCCTTTACCCGATTATCGACCAATCAACAAAATGCAAATACCACTAAAAGGAGATGCTTCGCAAAGGAGTCCAACTCAGCATGCACGGGGAGAAAATATTTTTATCAAATGAGCGAGGTATTCACTAGGGAAATGAGGAGTCAACATTACAGAAAGGGGGAAAATTCATGGGAATTTTAAATCAGGCCCAACACTTGGCGGGTGAAAACCCAAGCAGTTGACAATTGTCTCAACGCTTCTTAGAAAATATACTGCCATGGGCTAGTTACCTGGGAAATAAATACCAACAATAATGCCAATACTGCATAAAGATTAACATTTTGCAAAAATTTCCATCTCAGCACACCAAGGGAACAAGACCTTTCATCATATGAGGGAAGACTTCGTTGGGGGAATCCATAATAGAGACCTTAGACCAAGCAAACCCAAAAAAATCAGAAAATAAACTAGCACATGACTGGGGACACTGGGATCACAAACCCGATACCGCACTTTACGCCAATTGGTATCGTCTTCAACATACAAAAGTCATGTGTATACCAGCGAAAACAACCTGAGAAAACCTTCTGGGGGAAACAAAACTTCCCAAAATTATCGGAGTCTGTTCATTCCTGGGATCACCATTTTTGTTTTCCTCTTGAATCACAAAATCTAATGTAAAAGTAAGTTGTAAATTCTTTTTGAAAAACAATTTTATTATTTAATCTTTTCACTTTGAAAATTATTATCAATAATAAATGGAGTCTTTGCAAGCTCAATAAAATAAGAAATACAAAGAATTGGGTAAAAGCTTAAATTTTATTGATAGAGTGGTAGTCTGTGAATGGCGAGACTCCATGGATAATTACAAAGTTCGGAAAATGATAATATATAATGGACAAGATACATTGAGATACAATGACCACTATTACCTCTAACAACTTTTGAAATCCTGAGCACAACTTCCGTTGAAGTATGGTGAGGATCCAAGAAGATTGTTGCTTCAATGATCAAGTCTTGTCTGATGTAGTTACTTGCCAAGAAAGTCTCTAACTTTTGCCTAAGCTTAACTTGTGGGTTTTCAACTTAGCGGGAATTTTTATTCTGTTTGTGTCTCTAATTTTTTCCTAGACCGCCCTTTTGGATTTTTGGCCTACCGAGATGCTCCTTTTTGCCTAAGCTGCCCTTTCGAGTTTTCGACTTAGCGAGCTATTCTTTTATTTCTTTAGGCAAAGTATTTCTTGATGCATCAGCATTCATAGGACGTGGGAAATCCTCGCCATCCATAGTTTCAAGAATTAATGCACTGCCAGAGAAGGCTTTCTTGACAACATATAGGCCTTCAAAATTGGGAGTCCACTTGCCTCTAGAATCAGCGTTAAAAGACATGATCTTCCTGAGCACGAGGTCGCCTTCTCTGAACTCACGAGGTTTGACCTTCTTATCAAAAGCTTTCTTCATTCTCTTATGATATAACTGCCCATGACACAAAGCTGTCATTCTCTTCTCTTCGATCAAATTCAATTGGCCAAACCTGTTCTGGACCCATTTAGCCTCTGACAACTTGGCTTCCATTATCACACACAAAGAGGGAATCTCAACCTCAATTGGGAGCACTGTATCCATTCCATATACAAGGGAGAACGGGGTTGCTCCTGTTGAAGTGCGGACAGATGTTCAATATCCATGTTTAGCAAAAGGGAACATTTCATGTCAATCTTTATAAGTAACAACCATATTTTGGATTATCTTCTTGATTCTTATTAGTAGCTTCAACAACCCCGTTCATCTTCGGCTTGCATGGAGATGAATTGTGATGGACAATCTTGAATTCTTCATACAATTCTGTCATCATCTTGTTGTTCAGATTCGAGCCATTGTCGGTGATAATTCTGCTCGGTACACCATATTGACATATAAGATTATTTTTAATGAAGCGCACTACCACCTTCTTAGTAACATTAGCATACGAAGCAGCTTCCACCCACTTGGTGAAGTAATCAATTGCTACCAAGATAAAAGGGTGTCTATTCGAAGCTTTGGGTTCTATCATTCCAATCATGTCAATACCTCACATAGAGAAAGGCCACGAGGAAGAAATAACATTGAGAAGTGTTGAAGGCACATGAATCTAGTTTGCATAAATATGACATTTATGGCACATCTTTGCAAATTTGTAAAGGTCAGCTTCCATTGTCAGCCAATAGTAACCTGCTCTTAGCATCTTTTTAGCCATCAAATGTCCATTGGCACGAGTGCCAAATGAACCCTCATGAATCTCATGCATCAACATGTATGCTTCGTGTCTATCCATGCATCTGAGCAAGACCATGTCATAATTTCTCTTGTACAACACATTTTCACTGAGGAAGACGCTGCCATCCAATCTTCTCAAAGTCTTTCTATCTTTATTCAAAGCACCAATCGGGTATTCCTGAGTCTGAAGGAAATGCTTGATATCATAATACCAAGGTTTATCATCTACTACCTCTTATGTTGTAAACACATGGGCAGGCCTATCCAGTCATTGAACCACGATTCGAGGTATATCATTCCAAGTATTTACTTGGTACATAGAAGCCATAGTTTCCAGAGCATCCGCCATTTGATTTTCATCTCTAGGGATGTGATGGAATTCAACTTTATTAAAGAAGGGTAACAATCTTCTAGCATAATCTTTGTAAGGGATCAAGCCGGGATGACGAGTATCCCACTCTCCTTTAATCTGATTTATTACCAAATCTGAATCTCCATACACATATAGAATTTTAATTCTGAGATCAATAGCTTCCTCGAGACCCATGATGCAAGCCTCATATTCTGCCATATTATTAGTACAATCAAATGTCAACCTTGCAGTAAAAGGAATGTGTGATCCATGTGTAGTGACAATCACAACATCAATTCCTTTACCATAAGCATTCACAACTCCATCAAATATCATACTCCAGCGAGTCTCAGGATCAGGACCTTCCTCAGGAAATGGCTCATCACAATCCTTCACTTTCAGAAACATCACATCCTCATCGGGGAAATCATACTTCATGAACTGATAATCATCAATTGGTTGGTGAGCAAGGTAGTTTTCCAACACGCTTCTTTTAATAGATTTTTGAGTGCGGTATTCGATGTCATATTTAGATAACAACATCTGCCAGCGGGCAATTCTCCCAATTAGAGTAGGCTTTTCAAAAATGTAATTGATTGGATCCATTTCGGAGATCAACCAAGTAGAGTGATTCAACATATATTGCCGTAAACGTTTTTCCGCCCAGGCCAGAGCACAACATGTCTTTTCCAACATGGAATACTGTGATTCACAATCAGTAAACTTTTTACTGAGATAATAAATGGCGTACTCTTTCTTTCCCGTTTCATCTTGTTGTCCCATAATACAGCCCATGGAAGTATCTAATACTGTTAGATACATAATCAATGGTCTTCCTTCAACAGGAGGAAGCAAGGTAGGAGGTTCAAGAAGATATTCTTTAATGCTTTCAAATACCATTTGGAAGTCATCTGTCCACACACTTAATCTTTCTTTAAAAAGATAAAGATCGGTTCACACGTTGCAGTCATGTGGGAAATGAATCTGGAGATATAATTCAAACGCCCGAGGAACCCTCTGACTTGCTTTTCATTTCTCGGTGCTGGAATCTCTTGAGTTGCTTTGACTTTATCAGGGTTAACTTCAATCCCTCTCTGGCTAACAATGAAACCCAATAATTTCTCTGATTGAACACCAAAGGTACATTTATTTGGATTCAAGTGGTGACGATACTTCCTCAAATGCTGAAATAACTTCAACAAATCTTCTACATGCCCTACTTCAGTCTGGGATTTAGCAATCATATCATCAACATATACCTCAATTTCCTTGTGCATCAAATCCTGATATAGGGTTATCATAGCCCTCTCGTACGTTGCACCAGCGTTCTTCAACCTAAAGGGCATCACTCTATAACAGAATGTTCCCCAGGGTGTGATAAACGTTGTTTTTTCCATGTTCTCAGGAGCCATCCTTATTTGATTATACCCGGAAAATCCATCCATGAACGAGAAAACTTTGAATTTTGTTATGCTATCCACTAACATATCTATGTGTGGAAATGGAAAATCATCTTTTGGACTAGCTTTATTTAGATCTCTGTAATCTACGCACATGCGAACTTTTCTGTCTTTCTTCAGTACTGGGACAATATTGGCAATCCACTGAGGGTACACTGATGTCACAAGAAAACCAACATTAATCTGCTTTAGAACTTCTTCTTTGATCTTCACTGCCATATCTAGGTGAGTTCTTCACAACATCTGATTGATTGGCGAGTACTCTGACTTCAGTGGCAAACAGTGCTCTACAATATCTGTATCTAGACCAGGCATATCTTGGTAAGACCAAGCAAAAGTATCCACATACTCTTTCAACATCTCAATCAACCTGCTCTTCGCATCAGGATGCAACAATGATCCAATCTTGGCTTCCTTCGGATCTTCTTTTGAACCCAAATTGATTACTTCCAATGGCTCTTTATATGGCTGAATGGCATTCTCCTTACGCTCAAGCAACCGTGAGACATCTTCCAGAATCTCATCGTAGTCTTCTTCTTCGGCCTCATACACAGGACATTCAAAGTTGGGAGAGGGTCCAGGATCATTGTATTCAATGGTTTTTTTTAATTAATCTGCACATATGATTTATGATTGCTTTTAGAAACTGATACATATAACAAGTGATCATGCAGATTAAATTTCAATTATTATTTATTTTGAAAGATTTTTTCTGATTACCATTTTCCAAGAAAAAAGAACAAATAAAAAACAATTTGGGAAACAAAGACAACTTTTATTATTGATTTTAAAAGTAAGAGCAAACAGATAAGCCCGTACAATATCAATACTTTCACCTTGGGCAGAGTGAAAGCTTTTCAAAAATATTAACAAAAACAAATTACTTCGAAACATGTATGCAAGAGGGAACATCAATGGTGATCCAGTTCTGAATCCTAACTCTGCGTCACATAATTTGGCATTTCTGGTTCTGCTTCATCTTCCACAATGGCATTAATCCCGGAAACAGTTGGATGAAGATAACCCCCTACGAAAGATGTCTTGATACTTGACTACATCAGACTTCAGCTTAATGCTCTTACCTTTATAATTCTTCATAGAGAATCCCAAGCCAGCTCTATTCTTGTTTACAGGTGGATCAACAATTTGTCTCCATACTTCACTATGGCCATTACGCACAACCTGCTGAGCATCCTTAAATGAAGCCATAGAATTCTCATTTCCTCTTATATTATCAATGGATAAAGTTTGGAACTGGGTTCCAACAACAACTTCATCCGCCTCCACAATGCTGAAAGAGGACAAATGAGATATCAATAATTCATGTTCTCCATTTATAATTATGACTTTTCCTTCACGCATAAACTTCAACTTTTGGTGTAGAGTCGAAGTGGTATCCCCTGCCTCATGTATCCACGACCGTCCCAACAAACAGTTGTAAGCGGGTATAATATCCATGACCTGGAAAGTAATCTGAAACAAATGTGGACCTATATGAATATGCAAGTCCACTTCACCAATAACAGATTTCCTTGATCCATCAAACGCTTTCACAATAATGCCACTTGGGCGCATGGGAGTTCCTTGATATTTCAACTTCATAAGTGTACTCCTAGGTATAACGTTCAATACAGATCCATTATCAATCATCACATTGGATAATGAATCATTCTTGCAGTTCATAGAGACATGGAGGGCCAGATTGTGATTCCTTCCTTCATCGGGAAGTTCATCATCGCAGAAACTCAGGTTATTACATGATGTAATATTCCCTACCACGCTGCTCAACTGGTCTACAGGCACATCACTTTCCACAAAATCTTGGTCTAACACCCTCATCAAAGATTATCTGTGAGCATATGAGTTCATCAATAAAGCCAAGATAGATATTTTTGAAGGAGTCTGCAGTAGCTGATCTACAATTCTGTAGTCGCTCATCTTGATTATCTTCAAAATATCATCCACTTCTTTTTCTAGTGTAGCTCCACTAGATTCATCCACATCCTTCTTGGGCTCAACATTTTCAACAAATTTCTTTCCAGTACTAACATCTCCACGAACAACTGGTGCAAATACACGACCACTGCGGGTCACTCTGCTAGTCTCAGCAATATTTCCAACATTAAGCATTGGCTGGATGGGAAATTCCACACCATCCTCTGAGATTGTAGTATTATATTTCTAGGGTACAACCTTATCTGACTTGTAGGGGACAGGACCCGGAAAACTAATCACCAATGGAGTAATAGCTGGCTTGCTATGATATTCAACTTCAAAATGGGCGGGTGCACTAAAAAAAGGCACAATAATGTTTACTCCCTCTGCAACACAATTAGTCATTACAGAGTCACCTATGGAAAACAAATCCTCATCTGAGGAGAAGTACTCATTTGCAGAGGCATACTCATTATCTGACTCTTCTTCAGCCAAACAAACCTCAATCATATCAACTTCATGGTAATCATCCCTTTGACCTGTAACCTTGATAGTTCTATTGTCTAATAACAACTGAATACCATTCCTAACCATTGAACATCCTCGGGAATCCCAACAACAAATTCGGCAAGATCCATACTTATGTTCCACCTGACCAGCCATGTGGCAGAAAGTAGCATGCAATTGTAGAAGATCCTCATTCATATATTCCACATCAAAGATTATAAACTCTCCAGGAAATCCATAAACCATGTTTACTTCCTCTTCATACTCTGACCTAGGCCTGATTATATGGATGAGGCCCTCATCCTTCATCTCTTGCAAATCAACCTTTATCTAGTCACAACCCTGTATATTTATACTACAAATAGAACAACCGGCATGGTCATGTGTATAGTAGCTAAATTCACAGAGGTCTGCATGAATTTTCACCAAATCTCTTCTAACCAGATTAATATCAAAAATCTGGAAGTCGCCTGGACAACCGGCCACCATATTCATAACATTTTCTCCTCTGTGCTTGGGCAGAGGATTGTCTTTCACATTAAGGCCCACATCCTTGAAAGATAGAATACCATACTTCACCAATTTTTGTACTTCAGTCTTCAAAGGATAGCAGTTTTCAACATTATGCCCTAGTGCTCCCTGATGAAAAGCACATGTTTGGTCTGCCTTATAATACCAAGGAAATGGTGATGGTACAACGGGAGGTGGTCGGGTTTGAACCAACTTCTTCTGAATTAACACCGGGAGTAATTCCGTATACCTCATAGGGATAGGATCATAACTCTCCCTTCTCTGATTATACCCTTGATTCCCCTGTTGGGATGGTCTCTAATAAGCAATGGTAGTTGGAGCTACACCAACAACCGGAGTAACTGAGGCGACTTGCTGATGACGCTGGTAATTTCTTCTAGGAGTGTTAACTCTACTTTCTTGTATGACAACGTTTGTATCTCCTTCATTCTTTTTGACAAAACCATAAGATGGCTTCTTCACATTTCCATAACTTTCATTTTTTGTTAAATGACCCTCTCTTACAGCCTTATCTAAGCGGATACCCATGCCTACCATTTCAGTAAAGTCACTTGGCGCACTCGCTACTATCTTCTAATAGTAGAAAGCACCCAGAGTCTCCAAGAAAATCTTAGTCATCTCCTTCTCTTCCATGGGAGGAATCACTTGGGCGGCTACCTCGCGCCATCTCTGTGCATATTCTTTGAATGATTCCATATCCTTCTGGACCATGGCCCTGAGTTGATCATAGTCAGGCGCCATGTCCACGTTGTATTTTTATTGTCTGATAAATTCTTCCCCCAAGTCATTGAAAGTATGGATATTAACATTGTCCAAACTCATATACCACTTCAGGCAGCACCAGTCAAACTATCCTGAAAAAAGTGAATCAACAGACGCTGATCGTCAGTATGGGTAGACATTCTTCTTACATATATCATAATATGAGCACTAAGATAAGTGTTTCCTTTGTACTTCTCGAATTCCAGGACCTTAAACTTCACAGGTATCTTGACATTCGGGACCAAGCATAAATCATTCACATTCTGCCCGAACAATTCCTTTCCCCTGAGGGCCTTCATCTCCCTCCACATCTTGTCATACTGCTCTTGAAAATCATACATTCTATCATAGATACCCAAGTATTCACTTGGTGGAGGAAAAGGACGAAACATATCATCATTAACAAATGGAACCACATTTACTGAAGGAGGCGCAGCGGGAACAACATGCACCATAAGAGGTGCATGAGTAATAGTAGTCTGAACAACTGGAGACTCTTGAGGACCAAGATTAAAACCTTCAGGCGCAAAATTCTCAGGCATTCCCATGGATAACTTTGAGGCATGAATTTCTGAGTAACAACTGGAGTAGCAGACACAGGGACAGTCAGAGCTTCAGTAGTAACCCTTGCTTGTTGAAGTTGAACACTCGGTGGCTGATTCTGAGCAGCCACCAGAGATTCCATCAGAGCAGTAAGATTTGCCATGCTGTCCTTCAAAGTAGAAACTTCCTCGCGCATCTTGCGATTCTCTTGTTCTAAGTTGTCCATCTTTCTTCTGAAATTATCCTGAGTGTTGTAGTGGTGAGACAACTTGCTGAACGAAGTAAAAAAGCTTGGTAAGACACCTGGATATGCATAACAAATGCAAGAAATATATGCAATATGATGCATGACCTGCAATGTACATGATTGCTTTTATTATTAATATTTCTAGGGACTTAAAGATTTATAGACACGTTGTAAATATCAAAGTAATAACACATTTGAAATACTAATTTTTTATATTATAATAACTTCAAAAATGGATTACAAGTTTCAATAATACCAAGTACAAGATGGAAATAAAGTCTAAAACCCTAAGAAGTAAAGTTGATGGAGATCACTCTATACGATGGCGCTTCCTTGTAAGCCTGGCAATCTGAACCTTCAACCTCTGGTTTTCTTCCGCATATCTGGTGGCGACCTCCTTCCAATCAATTGAATCAAGAAGAGAGCAACTAACATCTGACTGAGGCTTAGAGGAAAATAAATCCCCTTGCCTCTCCATGGTCTTTACAGCCAGACTCTCAAGAATCTCAATCAAGTCGTCTTTCTCTTTCAAGTCTTCTCTATAGGAAATCTCTAAAATTTGGCACTTATTCATCCAAGCATCATTTTCCTGCTGTATCCTGACCAAAGAAAGTTGTAGCTCTTCAACATCATCCAATAGGGGAGGAGTGGTCTTCATAAACAAACCAGGCATAGGTGCTTCTTGGGAATACGACATCTTCAACTGAATAGCTCTCGCTTGGACCCACTGAATATAAGGCTCCAAAGAAATAGCCCCCCTAGGTCCCAAGTCTTTCCTACTCTTCCTATGAATGTGACGCCAGGCCTTCGCAATCTGCTCCCTAGATTCCTTATGGTCTTCTCTCTCCTTCAAGAAGAAACTAATCAAATGAATACTGTTTGGTTTATCCCTCATCGGATAACCAAGCCGTCGTCGTGCAAGAACAAGGTTGTAGTTAATTCCTCCCTTTATACCAAGAAGAGGTACATTGGGGAAACCACCACAACTATCGACAATCTCTACATCCTGGTAAGCTCGAGGATACCAATAAATATCCGAGTGAGTAAGTGCTATGATCTTAGGAGCCCAACAGGGTTCCTTCCTGTCATCCTAGAAAGCATCAGACTAAGGCATATGAGAAATAAACCACCGGTATAACAGAGGCATGCAACAGATAATCATCCACCCATGATAAGAATTCTGAAGATGAATAGAGTAATAAGCGTCACCCAATAATGTAGGAACTAGGTTTCCAATCATGAAGATCCTGATAGCATTGATGTCAACAAACCTGTCTATATTAGGAAACAAGAATAACCCGTAAGCAAGTAGAGCAAAGATGGCCTCAAAAGCGACGGTACTCTTCATCCTGGAAAAGTAACGAGCTTTCTCCAATAAGAACTGAGCTAGTAATCCTATAATCCCTCCTTTAGTAGTCATACGGGATTCAACCTCAGACTTCCCCAGATGAATCAAAGCAACAATCTCATGTGATTTTGGCTCACCCTCCAAACCAGTAAAAGGAACACGATTGGTAACAGGTAAATCCAACAGATAAGAATACTCCTGTAGTGTAGGCATCAACTGATAGTATGGGAAAGTAAAGCAATGATACATCAGATCATAGAACTGGTCCAAGGTCGTGAGAATACCCTCTTTCATCCTAAGCTTCATGAGAGGAATGATGGATCCATACTTCTTCTGAAAATTTGTAGAACACTCAATCTTGGGAATTAGACTGATCAACTATTCTATCTTGGGATCTTTGAAACTATATTTTCTGGTCTTTCCTTTTCAGGATCCATGGTTAAAAGGTACCTGAGATATTCACAAATGGTAAACTTTCAAGTCCCTTGAAATAAAATTTCTTCAAAAGATGCTTATGAGTGCATGGATGCATGATGCAACAATCACACACAAGATCACAAACATAGGATTCATAGGTTCAACGTCACGAGCATGAGATCGAAGGTACTACCCATAAGGTATGATATAAAAGTTATCACTTGCCGAACAAGGTTCTAGAGATTCCCAGAGTTTACATCCTTCCTTCGGATATTACAAACTTCTTGATTAACTTGGTAATTAGAAATATTCTCAAGAAAAACTCGTCTGAGCGTAGTATCGCATGACAACTATTTCTGGATTACTCCGTCATAGCTTCCGTACTACACCTAAAAGGCCAAGATGGGTTAGGTATTCTACAGTCCTCAGCTTCAGCAGGCTCCCAGGTCGAAAGCAGCAAGTCTTCCTGATTACTTGGTAAATGACACTACAGTCAAAGGGGCTTCCACTGAGTGGGGGGATCTCATACCTCCTTTTTTGGGATTACTCCCTCAAAGTTAGCATGACTATATCTCCCATCCTATCTTAAATTTTGCTCAAGTCCGGGTATAGGACTTATAAGTAATCACCAAGCACCCTGAAAACCAGGAAAATCCAGACAAACAGATATACAACATATAATATATAACAAACAATAACACATATACATATATAAACAAATATAGGTTTAACCAACTTAGGGATGGACCAGCAAGAGGTCAATCTTTCCCCAGTGAAGTCACCATTTTTTCTGTAGCGGTGGAAATATTTAAGACTAAGCCATTGGATTGACTAGACTTATACAAATCAAAATAAAACCTCCACCGCGCTTTATTGTTTCCAAAGGAATGGGAAAAGAGCGAATAACCTAAAAGAGGGGGAAAGATTTTAAGTAAGGGGGTTGGTTATGCAAAGGGAAGGTATTAGCACCCTAAAAATCTACGGTGCTCCGCAGGAACCTCTTTGAAAAATCTGTATATTTTGTCTATAAAAATGTTGTATGTAAAATAGATGGTGGAGGTGAGAAAAGAAACATATTTTTTTATGATTTTTGCACCCTCCGCGGTTGCGAACCTTTAGTTCCTACGTACCATATTTCATGCAATAGGGGATCAGGGTACACGTAGTTCTTCTTTAAAAATTTTAAAACACAAATGTGTCGGTTAATTTTATGAGATGAGACATTATCGTCATTGTCCGTGTGGAAAACACACTTACTACCCACAATCATGATAAAGGAGAATTTGCATCATCTCCAAGTGAAGGATACGACTTGGATTTTAAAATCAACAATGCCTCCTTCAACACCCAAGTGGAAAATATCTCTCTTCACTACACATTGTAGAAGTATAGTTGTTTGCATCACTACAAGGATTGACAAGAGTCCAATCTTTTGATAAAAAGTTTTAAAATAAAAGCCAAAGTGGCAAAATGGTTTGAAATGAGTTTTATTGACTTTTAGTCTTCTCACAAAAAAATGTCAAGGTATTATTAAGTTGATTGAAGTTTATTTGTGAAAATGATTTTGAAAATGCATGGACCTAAGTCCAAGTTTATTATGAAAGTGGTTCAAGCTTCAAAACAAGAAGAATTTTTTTTAAAAGGAGGGAGAAGATTTTTAAATTAAAGAAGATGGGAGGAGAAGAAGAGACTATCCTAAAGCATAAAGTAAAAACTAGGGATAAGAACCATCTAATCAACAAGAAGCCAATACTTGACATTATGAGTCAAGATAGAATTCTCATTCTTTGGATTGGAACCAAGAAAGTAAAGATACTAGACCTCTTGAGAGAACCAAACTTCAACTGTATTAAGTCTTCACAAAAATTGTGCAGAGTAACGGCTGTATACAGGTGAATTCCATATTACAAACAAACAATGTAATCACAATAACATGCACACAAGACAAACAAACAACCCAGTGTCCTGAGGTAAACCTCAAGAACTCCAGACAAAATATCAATTAACGTCACAAGGTCTCCAACATAGGCCAAAGTTTCTAACCCTAAGTCCAAGAAGTCCAATACTCTATAATGCCAAGGATAGTAAGAAAATAGTCCAAGTATCATTAAAGATTTTATAGTTCATGTTGATTATTAGGTGTATTAAAAAAAGGAAAAGCTCAAGTGAGCAAAATAAAAATAACAAGAATATAAATGCTCAAGTGAGCAAAATAAAAATGGCATGAAATAAAATACTTTAAAGTAAAGGGTACATAAAGCATAAAAAATAAAAGCATAAAGTAAAACAATTCAATAATTAGTGGTTAGTTGGATGACCATCTTGAAACTTGTATTTGGAACTCATTAGAGGATTGGTAGAATCAAAGCCTCCACAAAACAAGTTGCATTTGCTTTTTGCCAAGTATATCACCCATTTGGAGTTCTCAAAAGTACCATTTAATGATCAACAATGTTTAAGTGATCCGCGTTGACCAAAAGTGTTGTAGATCCATTAGAGAATTGGAAGAACCAAAGCCTCCACACAATGAATCTCAAGGTTATTGGATTAAAGAGATCAAATTAACATACTTGGGCTTGCAAACATAGGTTTGGGCCACGAATGATCATTTATTCGAATCGGGACAAAATTTAGCGCTATGTTAAGCAATCGTAAGTGGACTTATATAGAAGTCGCACCTATTTTGAGGCCGGTCAATAGCAATCTACACACCATTTGTTTTAAGACATGATATAGAGATCATGCTCCAATAACACTTAGTGCAATAAGAAAAGGGATGAGATGAAGAAGGGTGGGGAAGAATATACAAACCACATTTGAATTAAATTTTAATCAAACTATTATTAAAATCATTCATCCATTTTTATGGAGTTAAACTCAACACCATGGATCCAATGATGTTAACAAAGTTCATAATCTAAAATTCAACCCAAGATCAGCCAGAAAATAATCACAAAATAATATTGCATTTAATATATACATTAAAAAGGTTTTAAATTTTTTTTTGGTAAAATCAACTATACTCAAATTAATCAAGAAATATTAAGTAAGATCATGGAAAAATTAGAAAAGTACTCAAATATTTTTATAAAATTTTTGGTAATTTTTTAAAAGTCAGAAACTATTTTAAAACTAATTAAAATTGTTCAATCAAATAGAAAATAGATAAAAAATAGTAAACATTGAAATAAAATTCCATAAAATTTTCAAAAAGGTCAGAAATTAAAAAAATGTGAGAAAGTGTTTTTAAAGTAATTAAAACAAAGCAAACAATGCAAAAAATATAAAAAATATTAAATGTCAAAATAAAAATGTGAAAAAATAGTCATGAGATCAGAAATAATTCAAAGTATTTTTGTGAATTTTTTCATAACTTTTGGATAAAAAATAAAAGAGTTATGAATTTTTGAAAATTAAATCAATTAAAATATAAAATTAGAAAATAAAATAAAACCAAAAAGATGTGGGCCATCAGATCATAGTCAAAACGCGTTAGTAAGCTAATCCAATGGACCAGACGCACTGTGTTTGATATGGACCTTAGTAAGATACGCACATGATCAGAAAAAGAGCAACAAATGAAATTAAAATGTTTGGCACGCTATCATTGGCTGAGACGAGACATGTCATCGTCTTCAACCTCCAGCCACTCTATAATGGAGATTTTGTGAGATCTTTCAAATGGAAAATTTAGGATCCCATACCAGTATCATTGGATTCGTCTCTTCAAGACGATCCTAACACCACCATCGTGCCAAATTTATATAAGGTATGCAAAAAGATATGAATCAAAAACCCAGAAAATAGCGAGCATCTTCAATTTGAGATTTCTCTTAATTTTTAATGGATTTAAAAATTGTAAGAAGCACAAGAATCAGGAGAAGGAGTAGAACAAGTTAGTGCTTTATTTGGATCCAAATGGTGGAGAATTCTACCTTTTCTAAGTTCAAGAAAAAAGCTCTGAAATTGGACTTCTGTAGCTTGAATTATAGCTCGTTTTGCTTGGTTTAAATGCTGGAGAGTTTATATGATGCGTAAGGAAAATGAATGTGCAAAGAATTTTGGAAGAAAAGGCTTGAATCTCAAAAATCTGATTTCAAAAATTTGAAGTTCGTGTGAGGTTTTGACATAGTATATTTGGCTCTCAAAGCTTGAGGAAATAAATGAGGGATGTCCCTCTATTTATAGGGAATCAAATGGAATGTTCAAGCGTGTGAAATGACGAAGTTTGGAGGGAAATTGTGTGAACCTGATGCACGAGCAAAGTGTGATCTGATTTGCATCAAAACTCATCCAATCCTTGCGTTTTAAGGCTCTAATCCACTTTGGCAACTTGGTTAAACATGTTTAGATCACAAACGCGTTCTAATTTGATGTTTAGAGGCCAAAACATGAATTTCAAATTCTAACTTATGAAGAAACTTCAGTTCCAAGTTACCAAGTTCAATCCAATGATATTCTCAGCTCAAGGGGTCTTAAGGCATGATTCTTAATACTATAGAAATAAGAGATTACAAGATTTTTAATGGAAAAAGAATGGAATCAAATGGATGCTTGAGCTGAAAGTTGCATTGAGTCAAAGTTGGGGAAAAAGGTTGACTTTCCATACTTCGAAATATTTCAAAATTTTCTTCAAAAGTGACCTATAATACTTTGCATCCAAACATGTCCTTCCACTTGGAATTTTCTCTTGACCAAAAATATGGAATGAAATGGACCTCTTGAATAACAGTTTTAAACTTGAACCATTCAAAATATCCTAAAATTGAGAGAGTTATGAATTGTTGAAGTTGGCAAAAAATCATGAAATGACCTATAATCATTTGTATCCTTAGGGTATCTTCCATCCATTTTCTCACTTTGCAAATAAAAGAAGGAATGAAGTTCACATCCTCAAGATCATTTTGGAAATAGAGTGGGCTCTAGGTGATAAAAATTGACCAAGTTATGATCATTTGAAGTCACACATAGAAAATTGGGGGTTCATCTAGAAGACTTGTAATATTTCTTCATCATCAAGCTTCTTCCACATGAAAACTCCTTAAAATGTTTAAAGTGATTTGTTAATAACCCTTTGAAGAGAAGTATGTCTTTGGAATCACTCAAAAATACCAAAAGATGAGCAAGATATACTTCTTTGAAGTTCAAAATCCTAGCTCCTAGATCAAGAAAATGCTTTGAGGAACTTTGACAATTTTGAACAAACTTCTTGTACTAGAACTTTTGTTTTGTAAATAAAAGTTGGTGAGGATGATAATGAGAAATCATATCCACCAAAACCACTTCCATATATTGAGAATTGAGAGAAATATGCACTTGTGACCAATGGGAACAAAGCCTTGTCCAAACATGACAACTTCTTCAATCAACCCCTTGTACCTTTGAATCAATCTTGATAACTTTGAAATGTGGTGAACCAAGATAAACCTTTCCATGTCATTTCTTCCAACATGACTTTAATGATGATATTTGAACTTCTCAAGCTTTATTGACTAGTGCATGGAAATAAACTCATGAACCCATGGATCAACTTAATAAGCCACATTGCGTTTACCTACATTATTAACAAGTAAGACAAACCAACCTTGCATTTTGTTAATTAAAAAGAAAATCAAGACAAAACATTCATGATCATAAAAGAAAACAAGTTAAGGTGCTTGGTGATTCCTCAAATAGAAAAGCTAAAGATAGGGAGGAGAACCAATAGCCCTAATGTGATCTTGTTGTGATTGAATCAATATGGTATGATGAAGGGATCTTAGGGGAAAAGTTTGGGGTACAACACACTTCAATTGGCATAACAACAAGATTCGACTGGGCTCCTAAAACCCTTCGACCAAGCATTGTCCCATCAGCTTGGGTTGTGCGTTGGTTCCCCTTCGAACAAGCGTTGGTCCAAGCTTTACAAGCAAGAATCCCCTACAAGTTTGCTTCGATTCACCAGCAGTGAACTCCTGTATACAAGATTCGATTGAGCGCTGAATCTCCTTCGACAAAGCTTAATTCACAAAGCTTCCTCATGCTTACCTTAGTTTCACAAGGTAAAGACCCATCAGCTTGCTTTCAATCTACAAGGCAAAAGGCCCCTTTTGCTGGTCTTCGATTCACAAGACAAAGGGCTACTTCAGACATACCTTTGATTCACAAGGCAAAGGCCCCCTCTTCAGCTTGCCTTCAGCACACAATGCCAAGACTCCTTCAGATTTGCCTTCAATCCACCAGGAAAAAGGCTTCCTTCGACCCACAAGGCATTGACTGATTTTGTGCCAGCTTCGACTAGGCAGTGGTCCCCTGAAACAGTTTTCCACACTTCAAAATGTATGATAGTACCTTCGAAGGCGCATTAATGTGGTCCCTTCGAAGAAGCATTCATTGGTCCATTCAAAGGACACATGATTATTGAAAACAAGTTTTCTTCTTGGTCCAAGTTACTTGCTGGCTAAAATCTTGTACGCTGCCAAGCCCAAACCCTCTGCACAAGCACATTCCTGCTAAATGAAGCTTTGACTGACCAGAATAAAGTCTTTCGATTGGGATAGTTTAGTAGTGTCAGACAAATCGAAGAGAGTGAACTTAGGGGCTGATCGAAGAAGCCAGAATGTTGAGAATTTGTACAAATCGAATCAAGATCCATAGTCAATCAAAAAGCAAACATCTGAGGGGCTTTCGAAGAATCTCTGATGAAGGAAACTCTGAACAGATTCGAATCCAAAGTAATCAAAAAGGACAAATTCTCTGACGAAGAGAATTCTAGGAAATTCGAATTGATGCATATATTGACTTAATTAAAAAAACTCTGATAAGGGAAAACTATGAATTCAGAGTCATCAAAGACCTGAGAAATTCGAATTGATGTGGATGGAATCCATTGAAGGAGCTGAAGCAGAACCATTTGAAGAAGACAATCAGAGTCATTTGAAGGAGGGCATTAGAAAGTCAAATGTGTCCAGGTTCATAGCAAGTTTAAAAAGGGACAAGAAACCATGTCTTTGGCAAAGCTTCAAAGTGATATTCATGGCATTGAAACACCAACCTAATGGCCGTTTATTCCTTTTCCCTCTTATCCCCTCCATCCCCTTTATATAAGGAGCACACTATCATGCTTCAAAAAACACCTCAAGGAGCCACACAAAAGTTTGCAAAAAAATAGCAAAGTTGTTAAAATCCAAAAACCCAATTCCAGTCCATTTCAATCCGATTCAAAGGTTCCATCAACATTCCGAGGTTCCCAGGATTCATTCCCAGCCCTCATTCAAGCTATCACACGCCCAAAAGTGTCAAACCGGTACCACCCTTTTTGGTAAGATTTTCAAATTCATATCTCTAGTTTTATGATATATTAATGCCTTATGATGTTTGATTCATGCTCTGGATGATTCATAAGACAAGTTTGATGTAAGGCATGTGTGCTTTGAGGCTTAAAAGCCAACTTGCCATTGTTAGGGTCCTGGAGCTGTTAAGCTTCGATTTGGGCGATACAGTTACTTTTAGGCCAATCTAAGGCCAAATTCAGAACCAGGACATGATTTTACATAGGATAGGACCCTCGGTTTTGCTTTAAATTGTGTATTTTCAGGAAATGAACTTTGGATTGGCCGGAGAAGGTGATCAGAGTTTTGACGTCACTGACTCCGGAAGCTTGGTTGTCATCCTCTCAATGGCTCACGGAGGCTAGCGCGCCTTTTTACTTTTTTAAGTATATTTAACTTTATTTCACATATAATGTAATACTTTGGTTATAACACACGAATTATAAAGTAGCTCAATTGGTAAAGGCACGCATGTGTGAAGGAGAGGGCCTGGGTTCGAATCCCAGGTCTAACATTTTTATCTTTTCTAATGAATTGTGCGCAGATCCAGTGCTCCTCATGGCCTATTGCACATCATAGTTCATCAGATCCAACCCATTAGAAGCATTTTTGATCGAAGTCAAAGCATCTAACGCGCAAGCTCATCATACACCCTCAAGACAGCTCCACACCTGATCCAGCGTAGCCTGGGTTTAATTTCAATTGGGCCCAACAATTTCAAACAGCACCCCTTATTTTTCTTTTGCTATCAGGCCCATCTAGCATTTTTGCTGTATTGTTGTAGTTTTATTTATTTTTGTTTTCTTTACTTATTAATTAAACAAATAATCATAAAAATCACAAAAACATTAAGTTAGTATTTTTTAATTAAACTAATTTTGTTAATAAATTAAATAAATTAAATAAATATTTAACTATTTTCTTTAATTTAAAATGAATTAGAACTTAAGACTTGATTTAGCTTTAATTATTTTTCTTTTCATAGTAAAAATAACAAAAACTTAGATTTTATTTATTTTTAGTTAATCTTGTTTTCTAATTAAATTTTAGGTATTAGTTTCACTTAGTTATTTTCTTAAAATAATTTAAAATAAACAAAAAAAGGATTTTCTTATTTCATTTAGATTTGCTTTAGGCTTTATACATCTTTACCTTTCGCGCGTTATTTATTCTCGCATTTTTACATTATTGTACCTGTATACTGGATGTAATAAACTAATTAGGATTTTTACCGCTTTCTTTATTTTTCTTCCCCCAAGTTTTGTACATTGTAAGTATCCCCTTCCCCGAAGCCATGTAATAGCATAGGGTTATATTTTCGCACTTTACATTTTTCTGTACATATTAACTGCTAGTAACTAGGATTGCATGACAAGACTGAAAAATTAAAACGCTAGCAAACCTAATAATGCAAGATAAATAACTGAACTAAACACAATCGCACATACGCACCTCTAGGGTATCCCACTTCGGTTGCCTTTGGAAAATGGTCACAATTCTCGAAAGTGAGAAGTTTTAGTGACTATCCTCCAGTTTAAAGATCACTAGTCCCTCGATGACCCTCTCGATGTTGCCTCAGTTAAAAGTGATCTCAGAACTCTAGGGTGGTTACTAAAGCTTCTTGCCATGTTTCCTTCTTGAGTGTAACATCCCTTCGAATGTCCCTCAAACATCCAACAATAGGGCTACCTACTCACTAATAGTAGGATATCACTGTCTAAAGGATAGGAGGAAAAGAACGAACTTTTTCGAGTATAAGTGGATAGTTCTTAGATGCTATGCTCAAAATAAACTTTTTACACTCACATATTTCAAAAACAACTTTCAGAAACATTTGCTTTGCCAACACTCTTGAGGACTGATACAAGAGTTATCATAAAGCAAATCGCCACACTAAGGAATTTCAAAACATTTTTCAAAACACACAAAGAACAAGGTATTTTTAAAATGACCTAAGCATGTAAGAGCCCGTAGAAAACTACAGATGGAAAGGGTGCTAACACCTTCCCTTTCCATAATCTATCCCCCTTACTCATAAAATCCTTGAAAAGGTATTTTTCGTTTCTTTTCACCCTTTCCTTTGTTGTATAAAAGAAAAGTCGGTGGCGACTCTTGCTTACCGCAACATTTGCGAACATAAATGCAAAACCAGTATAAACAATCGGTTCTGCCACCATATCACAGAATTGGAGACTCTGCTGGGGACAATTGATTTATGAAATTGGGGTTACCTTAGAGTTAGTTCATTATTTAACTTCTTTTTTGTGCTTTATTTGCTTTACATCATAACATGGCATATCATACTAACCATTTCAAGGATTTTTAGGACTTATCTTTGTGTTGGTTTGTAGGACATGGCATCCACTCGCAGGAGTACTATCCAAGTCAACCTCATAAGGGTACCTCCTTAACTCAAGGAATTAACAGCAAGGGTTCCTGAGAGCTCTCCATTCACTGAAAGACATGGTCGACTTCTCAATCTGGTCACCTCAAGCCCTAATGAAGAAATGTTGAAGGTGCTCTTTCAATTCTTCGACCCTTTACATCACTGCTTCACCTTTCCTGATTACCAATTGGTACCTACTATTGAAGAGTTTTCTCAGTTATTGGGGGTACCCATTCTTGATCAATTACCCTTCAATGGTATGGAAAGAGACCCAAAACCTAAAGAGATTTCTCATGCTCTGTCTTTACAACGGTCCGATGTAGTGGCAAATTGGGAAATAAGAAGAGGCGTCAAAGGGTTTCTAGCTAAGTTTCTATTTGAGAAGGCTCACCATTTTAGGGATACCCTGGATTTACAAGCTTTTGAAGAAGTGTTGGCCCTTCTCATCTATGGGATGGTAGTATTTCCTAATTCGGACCAACTCATAGATGTGAATGTGGTCAAGGTTTTTCTGTCTCATAATCCAGTGCCTACTTTACTTGAAGACTGTCGTACCCCAAATTTGCCCTATCTCTTTTATTCTTGTCTGGATTTGAACTTTGCATTCCATTTGCATCATTTTATTACTCAGTCATTTGCATATCCATCTCATGGGATCAGGCGCTTTGGTTTGAAGTATTAGGGCCGCGCCCTCTTTTTGTCTAATCTTGTTTTGAGGTTTTCTTATCAGGTAAAAAGGAAGCACATCTGGTTCTCGATTAGTGGATCGTGGAACGAATTTTGTCATCACGTTACAAGGTTGGTTCTTGCTCAATTTTATCAGAGCCTGGATTAGGGTTTATTTCCCTATGTGTGCTGGTCAAGATGCTAGGGTTTTGAGTTTTTGGCTTCTGTGAAGATGTTTTTGTCGCCTGCCTCGAGGATGGTTCAAAGCTCAGGACATTAGGTCTTTCTCACAAGGATTCTTAGGGTTTAAGTCTGCAAAAGTACAATTGGATCATATTGGATTTTCAAGCATCAAGTCAAAGAGGAAACTATTGAAAGAGCAAAGCAGATAAATTTGTTTTTTTGACAAAATTGAAGAAGAGCAAGTTTGCTTCGATTTAGAGGTTTCGATTGAGCATCTGGCTTCCTTCGAGCAAGCTGGATTTAGGGGCTTCGATTGAGCATATGGCTTCCTTCGATCAAGTTGGATTCAGGGGCTTCGTTTGAGCATTTGGCTTCCTTAGAGCAAGCTCTGATCCATAAGCTTCGATTAAGAAATTATTTCCTTCATTTGTTTTTGCTCCAATTCATAAAGCATTGACCTTCTACTGACTTGCTTTGATTCAGAAGGCAACGACTTCCTACAAGTTTTCTTTTATTCATAAAGCAGGGGTTCCCTTCATGCTAGCTTCGATTGAACTCCTTCTTTCATGCTAGCTTCGACTTAACTCCTTCTTCCCTACTAGCTTCGACTGGGCAATGTTTCCCTTTGAAACAACTAGCTTCAATTCAGATAACAATGGCCTCCTGCAAGTTTGTTTTGATTCACCAAGCAGCAACCTCCTACATGAAAACTTCGACCAAGCTATGGCTTCCTGCATGCAAGCTTCGATTGGATAATGTCTCTTCATGCAAGATTTGTTTAAGCAATGTCCTCTTGCATGCTTTCTTTGATTCACAAAAGTTGTAGCCTCCTGCATGCTTTGTTTCGATTCACAAGAAGTACATCCTTTATGCCTGCTTGCTTTTGACCCACAAGGAAATGGCTTCCTCTGTGCTTGCCTTCTACGCACAAGTCAATGGCTTCCCTTCATGCTAGCATCCATAAAGAAAATATCTCTGCCTGCAAGCCTGCTTCGATTGTACATTTTGCCTCATGTATGCCTCTTTCGAATCTGGACATTTTGCCTCATGTATGCCTCTTTCGAATCTGGACATTTTGCCTCATGTATGCCTCTTTCGAATCTGGACATTTTTCCTCCTGCATGCCTCTTTCGAATCTGGACATTTTGCCTCATGCATGCCTCTTTCGTTTGGGCATGTGGCTCCCTTCATGCAAGTCTTTATTTGAGCATTGACCTTTTGTGTGCTTGCTTGGAGTCACAAAGTTTAGACCTCCTCCATGCAGGCTTCGACAAGACATTGACTATGTTTATACTAGCTTTGACTGGACAACGTTTCTCTTTAGTATGCTGCATTTCCATCCTTGACAAACTTCAGCACATGGTTGATGGCCCCCTCAAAAGACATTTAGTGGTGGACTTGAGGGGCATACATATGAGTCCCTGTCGAAGGATACGCCTTACTAGTCCATTCGAAGAACACATTTAGCCCCTTCAAATGATGCACAAAGATGATTCGTTCGAAGGACACTTATTGGAGGAAAGTCAAATAATGTGTTGGAAGAAGAATTTGGTCGAAAGAGGGTCAAAATGAAAGGATAAAATATTCAAAGATGCTTGCTGCCAAGTTCATACATGGTACACTGGCCATAAAACTCCAAAACTGCTGCACAGCAGTCCTGCACTGCCCAATTCCTTGCACCAAAATGGCAATAAAGCACTGTCCCTCAAAGGCTACAAAGAGAAGCTTACTCAAATTGTTCAAATTATTTTGTTTTCCCTCCAAAAGCTTCAACCAACTTTGCCTATAAATAAGAGGCTCCAACACATATTTTTGGGAGGATCTTTGGACCAGAGGAACGAATCTCCCAAATTTTCTCAAACACAACAAATCTCTCAAGTCCCTTCAACACTTGTGAGAACAAACCCAGAACCACATACTTACTTCCTTCGATTCTGAAGAACAAGTACTCTTCAGTATCCTTTGAATCCAGTTTGGAAAGAAACATAAGACTTGTTTCTTTCCTTCCTTCGAATCCAGCATTCCAAGCACATCTGTTGGCCCCCTCTTTCGAATCCAGCATCTCGGGCTCCCACTCAAGGTCCCACCTCCATTCAAGGCCTGAAGCAAGGTAAGTCACTCTTACCCTTGAACCTTTCGTCTCATGGTATAGTATCTGAATAATCTTCCCTTTCATTTCAAAACATGTACATAACACTTTGTTTCTTTTCGTTTCCACCTACTTAATACGTTTTCAGAGCTAAACCCTTTTGTTTTTGCTTTTTGTTTACCTGAACTTGCTTTAACTGTTAAACTGTTTACCAAACAAATACTAGCATGGCCTCAGGCCATGTTGCCATTTAATGCTTTAAATGAAAGAAACAGGAAACCGGAAATAGGAAACGAAGCTTCTGGCTTCTATCCTCTTTCTCCAGGTCGAACAAAAGATACAAACAAGAGGAAAACCATACATTGAATTCTAGGCTCAGTCGAAAGGCATTCCCTTACTACTTTCAACCTCCAGTCGAAGAAGGCAACAAGGCAGAACCAGAAGGCTTCGCCATACACTGAATTCCAGGCCCCAGTCGAAGGATACAACTTGCTGCTGCCTTTGCCCAATCGAAGGACAGGACCTCGCCCCTGCCAAGGCCCAATCAAAAGATGTGACTTTGCTGATTGCCAGCCCCAATCGAAGGAGGCCAACAGAATGCAAATCGAAGGCTGCTACTGCCTGGGTCGAAAGACACTCATTTTTCTTACTTTTATATTATTTTTTTCCTTCATATTTTTTATGCCTTTCGATACGGTTGTAATAGCGTAGGATTTTATCTTTCTGCATTTTATTTACTTTGTACAAATGCTAGTAATTAGGCGTGTATGGCAAGATAAACTCAACAAGTAAACAAACCAAAAAAATCCAAAAAAACACTCTTTAATCCTTACTTGAATATATCTTAAAACCCGCAAAACACTCAACAAATCAAAACTTCCCCAAGGGCATGTTATCTCCGTTCTACCGCGATACCGGCCGTGCCTATTGCTAGAATGCGTGCGTTAATTTCGCCCACTAAAAAACACAAACAAATCAATTTTTTTTCTAGAGGAACTACGGTGTTATGATTCCTTCATTGGATACGTAGGCAAAGGGTCGCGAAACCCTCACGAACGCAATAATAAAAAACCATTCATTTCCCTTTTAGAAAGCATAGTTGTAGATAAACACACCCCTTTAAGACAAACAAACAAAATGGATCCCATTGAGTACAACAAATGCGAGGGGTGCTAATACCTTCCCCTCGCATAACCGACTCCCTTACCCTTTCTCTTGGTTGCAAGACCATCTTATCCATTCCCTTGTGGTTTTATTGATATTTACCCTTCCTTCGGGATAAATAAAGTTCGGTGGCGACTCTGTGTTTTCTGCCGGTAGCTTCAGCTGGCGACTCTGCTGGGGACCTTTTAGCGGGTCTCTCCTAGTTTTGTTTACTTGTCTTTTTGGGTGTTTATTTATTTGCTTTATCTTGCTTTACTATTTTATTTCTTTATTTATTCTTTTGTATATATTGCATATTTGTTGCTACTCACATATTCTGGTTATATTGTGTTGTTGGGTTTGATGATTACTTTTGATAAGTCCTCTACCCGGACTTGGGTTACACATAGGATTAGGACGGGCGGTATAGTCATGTTAACTTTGAGGGAGTAATCCCGAAGAAGGAGGCATGAGAATCCCCCACTCAGTGGAGGTCCCCTTGAAGGTAATGATGTTTACCAAGTAATCGGGAATACATCGTTGCTTTCGACCTGGGAGCTCGAGAAGCTGAGGGCCGTAGAACCATTAACCCATCTTGGCCTTTTAGGTGCAATGCAGAGACTGTAACTGAGTAACCCGGAAATAGTTGTCACGCGATATTATGCTCGGACGAGTTTTTCCTGCGAATATTACTGATTACCAAGTAATTGGGACGTCGGTAATATCCAAAGGAAGAGCGTAGACTTCGAGAACTCTTTAGAACCTTGTTCGGAAGGTGATAAACCCCTAGTACATACCTCGTGGGTGGTTACTCTGACTCCATGCCTTTGACGTCAAACTTTTGATTCTGTTACTTTAAGCATGTGCAACGGACTACGCAATGGTTATCCAGAACATGTGGAGCTGAGACTTCATGCCATAGCATACCATGACATCATATCATCATGTATATATATCTCATATCTAGAGAAATCCAAAGACAAGTCTTGTTGATATAACTTTTCAAAAATAAAAAATAAAAAAAAGGAAATTTTAAAAAGGATAGACGAGTCTTTGGGTCTCATTAGAAATGAAGATAAAGCATTCATCCATATTACCATGCATTCATTTTTTCATGACAAAAACTCATTGGGGTCCCCTTTCTCAGAATCCAGTAAACAGCAAAGACGACTCATCAACATCAGTACACATAGAGACAATTGCATGTTCAACGAGCACGATCTGGGTCTTTTCAGCCGAGTCATCAACCCCAGGGGACACAAGGACGAAAGAGGAAGAAAGTTTTTGAAAGGAGGGTGGATCCCATTCCCTTGTCTTATGCTAAACTTTTCCCTCAATTGTTTGCCAATCAGTTGGTTCAACTGCGTGAACTTGGTCCAACACCAAATCCTCTCCCACGAGGGTATGATGTCAGTGCGCGTTGTGAATTCCATTCAAGGGCTTAAGGCCACACAATTGAGAATTGTAGGGCATTAAAAAACAACGTTAAAGACCTCCTTGATGCCAAAGTTATCATGTTCACTCCAAAGGGTCTGATAATGGATTGAATCCCCTTGCTGAGATAAGTGTCAAGACTGCAAGAGTGTCTCCTCAATTGAGCCAGGGCTAAAGAAGTCTCCTGAGCGTGGCAATTTCTAATTTCATTTGCATTATCATTTGTAACCTTTCTTGTTTTGTTCAGTACCCGTTGTATGAAAAATTGTTTGTCTTTTTATATTGAATCACCATGCATTGATTGTGCTTGTCTTGAACTAATCCATTCGTATTCACTCATTTATATTTCGTTATTGTACTTGCTTTTGATGATTAACTCTTTTTTTAATTTAAAGAAAAAAATAAATAAATATAACTCTTGAGGGAGGATGATGAAGATCTGATACTTAGATTCTCAAACGGTATGCTTTTGAATAAAACCTTGCTGACAATGTACATGCATTGTTTCAAATCCCCAAACACCGGAGTTATAAGGAAGATAGACCCTCATCAACCCTTTTCGAGCTTTGGAGTAGGAGTTTCTTTTACACAGAAAAACCCTCAATTTTAACCCCGGGGCGGGTAGATTTCAGTTGATCCGATCGAGCATCCATAACTCATCAAGAGGGAGGTCCTAGGGATACAACAATGGTTATCCATCGAAGGGCTAGGAGAATTCAACACCATAATGAAAAATTGTCACCTACCAGCAGCGTGCATAAAAGAGAACGATATCCCGATGGGTATCTCTTGCATAATCAGGAGGTCAACAAATGACAATACCACAACAGTTATTCTTCATCTATCTAGGACTCAGACAACCACAACCATTTCCAACAAATCAAAGATGGCGCAAAGATCAATAACTTGTTCAAAAAGAAAGAGACCAAAAGCCCCGTTAAGTCATAACTTAAAAAACAAGAGACTTAGGCAAAAGTCAGGGCATCCCGCTGGACTGCAACTTCAAAATCAAGAAATTGTCCAGGAAAAATTAGGGAAAGCGAAATAAAAAACAATAATAATCCTCAGCAAAGAACAAGATCAAGTGATCAGACGCCAAGAAGCCAGTGATTATCGGGTCTTAGAAACCCTGGTGGTTCCTCAATCATCGCAAACTCTCTTCTCAGGAGATGAGTGCTCGTATCGTGTTAACTGAACATAGGAATGGAGAACATCATGGAGAATGGGTGGGCACCAAATAATTTTGAGCCTTAAATCTTTTTTTCTAAAACCGTGAACTAGGCCACGTTACAACCCTTAAAAGTCCTAACTGAAGCATGGGTTAATTCGAAAGCAATACTGTAGCGAGAGTACGGTAACCTGACTCCTCGGAGATGTACTAAAATTTGATTTGGTAACACGTCACCTATTCTTAAAAACAAAAAAACTGATGCTTCGACATCATTTCAATAAAAGTTTTTGAACTTCAAGACAAGCATAGAATTTGCATTAGAATCATCATTCTTAGACAAGCATTCGTTGCATATAAATAAGTTTTTGAACATCAAGTAAGCTTGCGTGATGAGCATCAATTGAAAACACGGTCATCTCGGAAGGACGAATTGCTGCAGAACTTGTCTTATTCTGAGGCATTCCCTCAAGCTGCCAATCAAAGGCTATCACGTCGATGAATCTCTTCCATATTTTTCCAGTCAATCAGAAGCAACCATGTCGATAAATCTCTTTAAACTTCAAACTGGGGGAATCAGGCTCAGTAACCTATTCAAAATTTGTGCAACCTGGGGCAGTTACGTCGAGATTCGACAAATCTCTACAAGAATCCAGGATCAGAGGCAGATATTGGGGCATGCCACTTCGTGCTGTATTATGACACGAATCTTCTAGCATTCCACTCGAAGAGATCCTTGCAGACAGGGGCATTCCTCCTCCCTTCTTACGGATCTACTCGAGAAAATTCCTGTAATCCGTACAAATTCAATCAAGCTAAGAGAGTCATGACGTTCACTTTGGTTCAGTTAACGTCCTCGGAATCATCATCATTCCTGCAGATATTTAAACATGCAAATCCCCAGTAATGAAGGGAACTTGGGGCATCTGAAGACACTAATGTCCATTTCCTAATCCCCAAGTGGGTCATGAAGTAAGGAAAGTCAGACGGGGCCCTTTCCTCCCTGGCAATAGAGAAAACTCGGGGCATTTGATGAGATCCATGTCTCTATTCAGTCATTCACAAGCAGTCTAGCAGGTGAAGAAACTCAGATCAAGCTACTCCTCCTCAACAAGATTTAATCCCCAGTGAACTCGGCAGGGCTAACTCTTTTCTCTCAAATTTTAAGCACCAGTCCATTGGTACCTCAAGATGACGAGCAATTGATCCCAATGAGTTTTAGCACTTTACATACAATAATCATAATGACATACTGCACTTCATCCTCAAACGCATAGCATGTCCATGAATCATCATGTCACACTTCAAATGCATATGAAGCATGAGCCAGATCAATCCCAAATCAACAAAACATCCTCATAAATTTTTTTATCCTCATAATTCCAAGTTAACATCTGCTATTACATTACCAACTAAAATAAACCGTGGTGCCAGTACATCGTACTCCCCCAACTCTAAATATTTATATTATCTTTCATAGGGTCGTAGGTCACTCGTAGGTCTTACCCTCACGTTATCTTTCATAGGGTCGTAGGTCGCTCGTAGGTCTTACCCTCACGTTATCTTTGCTAGGGTCGTAGGTCGCTCATAGGTCTTACCCTCACGTCATCTTTCTTAGGGTCGTAGGTCGCTCGTAGGTCTTACCCTCATGTTATCTTTGCTAGGGTCGTAGGTCGCTCATAGGTCTTACCCTCGGGTTATCTTTCATAGGGTCGTAGGTCGCTCGTAGGTCTTACCCTCACGTTATCTTTTATAGGGTCGTAGGTCGCTTGTAGATCTTACCCTCACGTTATCTTTACTAGGGTCGTAGGTCGCTCGTAGGTCTTACCCTCACATCATCTTTCACAGGGTCATAGGTCGCTCATAGGTCTTAACTTCACGTTATCTTTCATAGGGTCGAAGGTCGCTCGTATGTCTTACCCTCGCATTATCTTTACTAGGGTCGTAGGTCGCTCGTAGGTCTTACCCTCACATCATCTTTCACAGGGTCATAGGTCGCTTGTAGGTCTTACCCTCACGTTATCTTTCATAGGGTCGAAGGTCGTTCGTAGGTCTTACCCTCATGTTATCTTTCATAGGGTCGTACGTCGCTCGCAGGTCTTACCCTCACGTTATCTTTACTAGGGTCGTAGGTCACTCGTAGGTCTTACCCTTGCGTTATCTTTGCTAGGGTCGTAGGTCTCTCGTAGATCTTACCCTCACGTTATCTTTTATAGGGTCGTAGGTCACTCGTAGGTCTTACCCTCACGTTATCTTTACTAGGGTCGTAGGTCGCTCGTAGGTCTTACCCTCACATCATCTTTCACAGGGTCATAGGTCGCTCGTAGGTCTTACCCTCATGTTATCTTTCATAGGGTCGTAGGTCGCTCGTAGGTCTTACCCTCGCGTTATCATTCATAGGGTCGTAGGTCGCTCGTAGGTCTTACCCTCGCGTTATCTTTCATAGGGTCGTAGGTCGCTCGTAGGTCTTACCCTCACGTTATCTTTCATAGGGTCGTAGGTCGCTCGTAGGTCTTACCCTCACTTTACCTTTCTCTTGGGTCATAGATTATACGCTGATCTTTATCCATTATCTTTACCTTTCTTTTTGGGTCGTGAAATACCGCTTGATAGGTTCTCTGTCATCGTCAAGTTCTACTCATTGCATTTAAGTTATCATTTTGTCAAGTAATTATACTTTCAGTCAACACGACATCGTCAACCATATCCTTTCAGTTGCTTTACTATTCATTCCCTCAACAAAAAAACCTTGTATTGGCACCGTTACCCTAGTACGAGCTACCCTTTTTCAACCATGTTTTATCCATCATGACCAATCCACCAGAAGACCAGTTTATCTTTCCCCAAGCAGACATTCACACCAGTGAATAACACTCACACCATATCTCCGGGGCAAATTTCGGGTCCTGGTATTTAATCATCTTCCACCTTGAACTTCCGAAAGGCTGACGCCAATCTCACATTCAGGTTTAAGACGATTAAATAGGGGCAGCTGTCGTACCCCAAATTTGCCCTATCTCTTTTATTCTTGTCTGGATTTGAACTTTGCATTCCATTTGCATCATTTTATTACTCAGTCATTTGCATATCCCACATATCATGGGATCAGGCGCTTTGGTTTGAAGTATTAGGGTTGCGCCCTCTTTTTGTCTAATCTTGTTTTGAGGTTTTCTTATCAGGTAAAAAAGAAGCACATCTGGTTCTCGATTAGTGGATCGTGGAACGAATTTTGTCATCATGTTACAAGGTTGGTTCTTGCTCAATTTTATCAGAGCCTGGATTAGGGTTTATTTCTCTATGTGTGCTGGTCAAGATGCTAGGGTTTCGAGTTTTTGGCTTCTGTGAAGATGTTTTTGTCGCATGCCTCGAGGATGGTTCAAAGCTCAGGACATTAGGCCTTTCTCACAAGGATTCTCAGGGTTTAAGTCTGCACAAGTACAATTGGATCATATTGGATTTTCAAGCATCAAGTCAAAGAGGAAACTATTGAAAGAACAAAGAAGATAAATTTGTTTTTTTGACAAAATTGAAGAAGAGCAAGTTGGCTTCGATTTAGAGGTTTCGATTGAGCATCTGGCTTCCTTCGAGCAAGCTAGATTTAGGGGCTTCGATTGAGCATATGGCTTCCTTCGATCAAGCTGGATTTCGAGGCTTCGATTGAGCATCTGGCTTCCTTCGAGAAAGTTGGATTCAGGGGCTTCATTTGAGCATTTGGCTTCCTTAGAGCAAGCTCTGATCTATAAGCTTCGATTAAGAAATTATTTCCTTCATTTGTTTTTGCTCCAATTCATAAAGCATTGACCTTCTACTGACTTGCTTTGATTCAGAAGGCAACGACTTCCTACAGGTTTTATTTTATTCACAAAGCAGGGGTTCCCTTCATGCTAGCTTCGATTGAACTCCTTCTTTCATGCTAGCTTCGACTTAACTCCTTCTTCCCTGCTAGCTTCGACTGGGCAATGTTTCCCTTTGAAACAACTAGCTTCAATTCAGATAACAATGGCCTCCTGCAAGTTTGTTTTGATTCACTAAGCAACAACCTCCTACATGAAAACTTCGACCAAGCTATGGCTTCCTGCATGCAAGCTTAGATTGGATAATGGCTCTTCAAGCAAGATTTGTTTAAACAATGTCCTCTTGCATGCTTTCTTTGATTCACAAAAGTTGTAGCCTCCTGCATGCTTTGTTTTGATTCACAAGAAGTACATCCTTTATGCCTGCTTGCTTTTGACCCACAAGGAAATGGCTTCCTCTGTGCTTTCCTTCTACGCACAAGTCAATGGCTTCCCTTCATGCTAGCATCCATAAAGAAAATATCTCTGCCTGCAAGCCTGCTTCGATTGTACATTTTGCCTCATGTATGCCTCTTTTGAATCTGGACATTTTTCCTCATGTATGCCTCTTTCGAATCTGGACATTTTGCCTCATGTATGCCTCTTTCGAATCTTGACATTTTGCCTCCTGCATGCCTCTTTCGAATCTGGACATTTTGCCTCATGCATGCCTCTTTCGATTGGGCATGTGGCTCCCTTCATGCAAGTCTTTATTTGAGCATTGACCTTTTGTGTGCTTGCTTGGAGTCACAAAGTTTAGACCTCCTCCATGTAGGCTTCGACAAGACATTGACTATGTTTATACTAGCTTCGACTGGACAATGTTTCTCTTTAGTATGCTGCATTTCCATCCTTGACAAACTTCAGCACATGGTTGATGGCCCCCTCAAAAGACATATAGTGGTGGACTTGAGGGGCATACATATGAGTCCCTGTCGAAGGGTACGCCTTACTAGTCCATTCGAAGCATACATTTGGCCCCTTCAAATGATGGACAAAGATGATTCGTTCGAAGGACACTTGTTGGAGGAAAGTCAAACAATGTGTTGGAAGAAGAATCGGGTCGAAAGAGGGTCAAAATGAAAGGATAAAATATTCAAAGATGCTTGCTGCCAAGTTCATACATGGTACACTGGCCATAAAACTCCAAAACTGCTGCACAGCAGTCCTGCACTGCCCAATTCCTTGCACCAAAATGGCAATAAAGCACTGTCCCTCAAAGGCTACAAAGAGAAGCTTACTCAAATTGTTCAAATTATTTTGTTTTCCCTCCAAAAGCTTCAGCCAACTTTGCCTATAAATAAGAGGCTCCAACACATATTTTTGGGAGGATCTTTGGACCAGAGGAACGAATCTCCCAAATTTTCTCAAACACAACAAATCTCTCAAGTCCCTTCAACACTTGTGAGAACAAACCCAGAACCACATACTTACTTCCTTCGATTCTGAAGAACAAGTACTCTTCAGTATCCTTTGAATCCAGTTTGGAAAGAAACATAAGACTTGTTTCTTTCCTTCCTTCGAATCCAGCATTCCAAGCATAAATGTTGGCCCCCTCTTTCGAATCCAGCATCTCGGGCTCCCACTCAAGGTCCCACCTCCATTCAAGGCCTGAAGCAAGGTAAGTCACTCTTACCCTTGAACCTTTCATCTCATGGCATAGTATGTGAATAATCTTCCCTTTCATTTCAAAACATGTACATAACACTTTGTTTCTTTTCATTTCCACCTACTTAATACGTTTTCAGAGCTAAACCCTTTCGTTTTTGCTTTATGTTTACCTGAACTTGCTTTAACTGTTAAATTGTTTACCAAACAAATACTAGCATGGCCTCAAGCCATGTTGCCATTTAATGATTTAAATGAAAGAAACAGGAAACAGGAAATAGGAAACGAAGCTTCTGGCTTCTATCCTCTTTCTCCAGGTCGAAAGAAAGATACAAACAGGAGGAAAACCATACATTGACTTCCAGGCTCAGTCGAAAGGCATTCCCTCACTGCTTTCAACCTCCATTCGAATAAGGGAACAAGGCAGAACCATAAGGCTTCGCCATACACTGACTTCCAGGCCCCAGTCGAAGGATACAACTTGCTGTTGCCTTTGCCCAATCGAAGGACAGGACCTCGCCCCTGCCAAGGCCCAATCAAAAGATGTGACTTTGCTGATTGCCAGCCCCAATCGAAGGAGGCCAACAGAATGCAAATCGAAGGCTGCTACTGCCTGGGTCGAAAGACACTCATTTTTCTTACTTTTATCTTATTTTTTTCCTTCATATTTTTTATGCCTTTCGATACGGTTGTAATAGCGTAGGATTTTATCTTTCTGCATTTTATTTACTTTGTACAAATGCTAGTAATTAGGCGTGTATGGCAAGATAAAATCAACAAGTAAACAAACCAAAAAAAATCCAAAAAAACACTCTTTAATCCTTACTTGAATATATCTTAAAACCCGCAAAACACTCAACAAATCAAAACTCCCCAAGGGCATGTTATCTCCATTCTACCGCGATACCGGCCATGCCTATTGCTAGAATGCGTGCGTTAATGCCGCCCACTAAAAAACACAAACAAATCAATTTTTTTTCTAGAGGAACTACAGTGTTCTGATTCCTTCATTGGATACGTAGGCAAAGGGTCACGAAACCCTCACAAATGCAATAATCAAAAACCATTCATTTCCCATTTAGCAAGCATAGTTGTAGATAAACACACCCCTTTAAGACAAACAAACAAAATAGATCCTGTTGAGTACAACAGATGCGAGGGGTTCTAATACCTTCCCCTCGCATAACCGACTCCCTTACCCATTCTCTTGGTCGCAAGACCATCTTATCCATTCCCTTGTGGTTTTATCGATATTTCCCCTTCCTTCGGGATAAATAAAGTTCGGTGGCGGATCTGTGTTTTCTGCCGGTAGCTTCAAAGACATCCTACACTCTCTGCATACCCGCATTGTAAAGAGAAGAGGGACCCTGCTGTGTTGTACACCTCTGTTGGCTAGGTGGTTTATTTCTCACCTACCTCAATCTGTGTTGAAGAATGAGCATGGCATGAGATGGTCTAATAGGTTGATGTCCCTCACACATTCGGACATTCATTAGTGTCTTTGATCCTTGGAGAATGTTACCATCATTGACCGCTGTGGGGAATTCCCTAATGTCCCTCTCTTAGGCATTAGGGGAGGAATCAATTATAATCCTTGTTTGGCATTGCGATAGTTTGGTTATGCTAGGATGAATGTTCCTCATGATACACTTGTCCAAGGAATCATATTCGACTATGAGAATGATGTTCATAAGAGCTTGGGGCATGGTGAACAAAGTTGATAGAAAAACACTAGGGCATAAGAACTCCATTCCTTTGGAGCCTTATCTTAAGTGGGTATGAGCCTGTGCTCAAAGTCTCAGGATGCCTTATGAGGCCATTCTACCCATCATCATGGAGCCAGTTGCTGAGGGAGACACTTCTTACATTGTTCTTCATCCTGATATGCCGACTAATTTCGAGGAGTTACAAAAATCATGGATTCAACTCAAAGAGGAACGTGATACCTTTGAAACCCAATTCTACGCCAGTGAAAAGAAAGTTTTAGAGCTCACCAGGCCACTTCATGAAGAGAAGAGTATAAATGCCTACATTGCACCAAAGAGGATGCGCCCGTGGGAAGCTTGAGTCCCTTTTTGCTTTGAGAGTTCATTTTTTCTTTATTACTTCCTTCGTAAGCCCAAGAGGTATCATTTTAACCGCTTAAACTTCTTAATGAAATTAACGTTTGTTTTCCCTTTGGCTAAGAAAATTTAAGTCTTAGAAATCCTTGAAAACATTGCATACATATATCATACATATCATTGCATAAAAAGGTTTCAGGACAGGCTTCTTATCTTCTACGCTTTTTATTTCAACAATGGCTCTTGAACAAATAGTTAAGGAGCTTCAGGCACAAAATGCTCAATTCCAAGAAATGATCCTGAATATGGATAAGGGACAAGAAGATTTGAAAGCTCTGATTCTCAAGGAAAAGAAGAAAAGGAAGTCAGTGGGTGTTCTAAATATGGGAAGAAGGTTCAAAGGACCAGTGAGGAAAGTTACAGAGCTTGCAACTCTATCGAAACAGAGAGACAATCAGGAAGGAGAACCAAGAGAAGAAGACCACCGTACAAGGGAGTCTGAAGAAGACGAAGTTGATTACACCGAGGAACAATACCCTCCTGCTGATGATAAGTACAAATAGTTGGAGGACTGTCTCAATGCCATGGAAGTTCAGAGGGTACCTGGCATGGATTTCGAAGAGCCAGGGTTGGTTTCTAGAGTGGTTATCCCGCAAAAGTTAAAAGTGCCCGCATTTGATAAATATGATGGGGTCTCATGTCCTAAGCTGTATCTCAGATCTTATGTCAGGAAGATCCAACCGCACACTACTGACAGGAATTTGTGGGTGCATTTCTTTCAAGACAGTATATCAGGGACTCAATTAGAGTGGTTCTATCAGCTGGAGGGAACCAACATTTGTAACTGGGAAGATATGGCTGCCGCTTTCTACAAGAAGTACCAATATAATGCTGACCTCACTCCAACCCGTACACAACTTCAGAGCATGTCAATGGGTTCTAGTGAGGGCTTTAAAGATTATGCCCAGAAATGGAGAGACCTTGCAGGAAGAGTCAAGCCTCCTCTGTCTGATAGGGAGCTGGTTGACATGTTCTTGGGTACTTTATCTGGTCCGTTTTTCAACCATCTGATTGGAAGATCTTCGGCTGGGTTTACTGAGCTGATCTTGACAGGAGAAAGAGTGGAACCTGGTATTAAAAGTGGTAAGATTCAAAGAGATGCCTCTTTAAATGCAGGAAAGAAGACTCTCATGGGAAAGAAATAGGCCAGTGCTGCTTACAACCAGAAAAGTCAGGGCAGAACTGAACGCTGTCCAACAGTGGAAGCTGTAATGATATCCAAACCTACAGCTACTCAACAACAGAACAATCAGTCTAGAACAGATAATCCCAAAAGATAGTTTACCCGGATTAATATGACCTTGTATCAAGTTTTGCCACATTTGCTGAAATCCAATCTGGTTACCCTGAGAGAGGCTCCCAAAAATACCAACACTACATCTCCTCGCTACAATTCAAATGCTCGGTGTGCCTACCATTCTAAAAGTCCAGGCCATGATACAAACGACTTTTGGGCTTTGAAGAACAAGGTGCATGATTTGATTGAGGCAAAGGAGATTGAATTTGACGCTCCTAAGACTCCTAATGTTATAACTTCCTATATGCCCAAGCACGACCGTGGTGTTAATGCTATTGACGGTGACATGTTTGTTGCTTCTGTTGATGAACTAGCTACTCCACTCCTGACTGTTAAAAAGAATCTCTTGCAAGCCGGTTTATTTTCGGGTTATGGTGAAGGTTTCCACTTATGTTTGTCTCTACCTAATGTTGCCATTTGTTGAAGGAAGGTGTTCAACGCCCGATGGATGATAAATAAATTCTGTTTGAGAAGACCCAGTTACAAGTGCTCCATGTGAAGATGTTTATATCATTACCATTTCTGCCAAGCCTCCCAAGGTCTCCTCCAAAAGTCCTGTGAGGATTACATTTGTTCCAAAAGTTGCTTTGTTGATAATTACTTTTCCTGGACCTATACCATATTCCTCAGATAAATTTGTTCCCTGGAATTATGGGGCTGACGTCTATTACCATGGCATCAAGCAAGACCTGTTGGATATTAAAGACAAAGTTACTGAAGGTACTAATCCTAACATCACCAATATCGTCGGGACCAGTAAGATAACAAGAAGAAGAAGAGTTTTCTCTCCCGAGATCTCTCCAAAAACTGTTGCTACTCCTGTGATCATCTCTGCTGCTGCTCCTGTTAATACTCCCATTACTACTGCTGTGATTGTTCCTGTTGCTGCTCATTTAAATACTCCCATGGCTACTCCTACTGTCAGTCCTATTGTTATACCTATTACCGGGTCTACCGAGACTCAGGGCAAAGAGGTATTGGTTGAGCCTGTCCAGACAAACGCACATCCAGAAGCCATTCCCGAGGCTTCTAAAAAGGAGATGGAAGAGATATTGAGAATAATTAAGAAAAGTGATTACATTGTCGTAGAACAGTTGGGTCAGACCCCTTCAAAATCTCAATGCTGGACCTACTGTTGTGCTCTGAAGCCAATGCCAAGGCTTTAGTAAAATTCCTAAAGTCTGCCCACGTGCCTCAAGAGACCTCCACTAATCAATTCGAGAATTGTGTGGCTAGTTTGACAGCTGACAATGGACTGGGATTTTCTGATGCAGACCTAACTCCCAAGGGAAGGAAACACCATGATGCCCTACATGTCTCCATTGAGTGCAGGGGCACTACATTAGCCCATGTTCTGGTAGATACAGGTTCATCACTGAATGTCTTACCCAAGAATGCTCTAGACATGGTTGGATTGCAAAGGGCTCACACTAAAGCCCAGTAACATTGTGGTGAGGGCCTTCGACGGTTCTAAAAGAATGGTGCATGGGGAAGTGGACATCCCTATCAAAGTTGGTACTCAAACTTTTAATTCCACTTTCTTTGTAATAGACATCCTCCCGTCTTACTCCTCTTTATTGGGTCGACCCTGGATCCATAGGGTTGGTGCTGTGACTTCCACCCTATATCAAATGCTAAAGTACCCAGTCAATGGGAAGATTATCATAATTCATGGGGAGGAGGAGTGCATGGTGAGCCACCTGAACTCTTTCAGGTACGTTGAAATGGACGACGAGTTCATTGAGACTCCCTGTTAGAACTTTGAGGAGGTTCCACAGACCGTTGTTGCAACCAAGATCACTGCCAGTGTTCCAAAGACTACTAGACCTCCGTTGAAGATGGATTCTTTGAAGGATTCCAAGGTAGTAGTCAAAGAAGGTGGGTGTATAATTTGGGGATAACTTCCGAATATTCCATACAAATCTGACAAATTTGGTTTGGGTTTTACTTGAGGAGCCCATAGAGCTGTTCTTCGTGCTCGTGCCGGCGGACCACCTTTGCGGATCAACAACCATGGAATTAATTCCCTGGAAGACAGTGATAGTAACCATGACCTTGACAAGTGGATCTTCCCAACCATCAACGGTGGACTCAGTAATTGGGAGGCTAAAGACTTTGTGCCCATTACTTTTATTCAAGAGTAATTTGTCTTTTTGTTTTAAGGAAATGTAATATTTGAACAATTGAAACATTAAAGACTTGTGTCTTACCCGAGGAACAATGGTCTATTTGTGAGGGTCATTACTTCATTTTCATATGTCATTAATAAAATATTGGACGTTTCGCATACAAATTTTACGCTCTTTGTTTTTCTTTTCTGCTTTTTACTTTATCAAAAATATACAGCTATGCTCTTACACACACTCACATATCAAACTGCAGATCCACATCCATTCTGGATCCCATTGATAACGGTTATACTATTGCTCATTATGGCTTTGAAAATCCGATCTACCAAGCCGAGGACAAAGGTGAGGAAGATTGTGAGGTACCAGAAGAGCTTGCCAAACTGTTACAACAGGAAGAAAGGGTAATACAACCTCATGAGGAGCCAGTTAAGACAATGAACTTGGGTACTGAAGAGGACAAAAAATAAGTCAAGATAGGTGCCGATCTGGAGCATAGTGTTAAAGAACGATTAATTTAGATGCTACATGACTATGTTGAGATTTTTTCCTGGTCATACAAAGATATCTCGGGACTTAACACCGATATTGTGGTTCATCGCCTACCTATAAAAGAGGATTGCCCTCTAGTGAAACAAAAGATTCATCGTATGCGGCCGGATATGTCAGAAAAGGTCAAGGCTGAAGTCATGAAACACTTCAATGACGGTTTCTTAGCTGTCACGTCTTATCCGCAATGGGTTGTTAATGTTGTTCTAGTACCTAAGAAGGAGGGTAAGGTACGTATGTGTGTAGATTGCAGAGACATGAATTGGGAAATCCCCAAGGATGATTTTCCGCTTCCCCACATCGATGTTCTGGTTGAAAACACCGCACAACATAAGGTATTCTCCTTCATGGATGGTTTCTATGGGTATAATCATATCAAGATGGAACCTGAAGACATGGAGAAGACGACCTTTGTCACATAGTGGGGCACTTTCTGTTACAAAGTTATGCCATTTGGGTTAAATAACGTCGGGGAAACCTATCAGCGTGCCATGGTAGCTTTGTTTCACGATATGATCCATCACGAGATAGAGGTCTATGTTGATGATATAACGACCAGGTCTCAAACGGAAGAGGAGCACCTTGATCACCTATAAAAGCTTTTTTAAAGTTTGAAGAAATACAAACTGAGGCTGAATCTGAATAAAGTGCACCTTTAGAGTAAGATCTGGTAAGCTCTTAGGGTTCGTTGTCAATAACAAAGGCATTGAAGTCGACCCTGCAAAGGTCAAAGCTATACAAGAAATGCCAACTCCTTGCACTGAAAAGGAAGTTAGGGGATTCTTGGGACGTCTGAACTACATTGCCAGATTCATTTCACATCTGACGGCTACTTGTGAGTCAATCTTCAAACTACTGAAGAAAGATCAAGCAATGAAGTGGAATGACGATTTCCAGAATGCCTTTGACAAAATAAAAGAATATCTCCAAGACTCTCCAATTTTGATGCCACCAAATGAAGGAAGACCTCTGATCATGTACTTAACGGTATTATAGAACTCAATGGGTGTGTGTTGGGATAACATGATGATTCTGGTCGAAAAGAGCATGCAATATACTACCTTAGCAAAAAGTTTACCGACTGTGAAACAAGATACTCACTGCTAGAGAAAACTATCTGCGCTTTGGCATGGGCTGCTCTCCGACTAAGACAATATATATTGACTCACACTACCTTGTTGATATCTAAAATGGATCCTATCAAGTACATCTTCGAGAAGCCCTCTCTCTCCGGAAGAATAGCAAGATGGCAAATGATCCTGACCGAATATGACATTTAGTATACAACCCATAAAGTAATTAAGGGAAGTGTACTAGCTGATCATTTGTCTCATCAAGCTGTGGACGACTACCAATCCATGAATTTTGAGTTCCCGGATGAGAACATCATGTTAGTGACTGATTGTGAAAATCCTGGACCAGATGAAGGACCTGAAAAAGGATCCCGATGGGCTATGGTTTTCGACATAGCTTCCAACGCTCTTGGCAACGGCATCGGCACTATGATCATATCTCTTGAAGGTTGTCATACTCCTTTCACTGCCAGATTATGTTTCAATTGTACCAACAATATGGCTGAGTATGAAGCATGTATCATGGGTCTCAAAGTGTCTATCGACTTAAGGATGAAATTCTTGAGTGTATTTGGAGACTCAGCCATAGTAATCAGTCAAATCAAAGGAGAATGGGACAAGAAAAATCCTAATATTATTCCTTACAAAGAGAATGCATTGACATTTATTCTATACTTTGAAGAGATCACCTTTGAACATTTTCCACGAGAGGAAAATTAACTAGCGGATGCGCTAGCTACCATGTCGTCCATGTTCAAGGTTAGGTGGGACAGTGAAGCTCCTCAGATCACTATAGAAAGGATGGATGAACCAGCATATTGTCACGAGATTAGTACTGAAGAAGTAGTGGAAAAGCCTTGGTTCCATGAAGTCAAAAGATATCTCGAAGCCCAAGAGTACCCTGAGGGAGCTTCAGTCAACGATAAGAAGTTCCTAAGAAGGTTCTCTGCCAAGTTCTTCCTCAGTAACGGGATCCTCTACAAGCGCAATCATGATTCTACCTTGCTTCAGTGTGTAGACAGGGGTGAGGCAGAAAAGATTATGGCTGATTTACATGAAGGTACGTTTGGCACTCATTCCAGTGGACATACGATGGCTAAAAAGATCATAAAGGCAGGATACTACTGGTCCACTATGGAAGCAGACTGCCAGATCTATGTTGATAAGGTGCATGTACCTCCGGTTCCTTTAAATGTCTTGACTTCTCCTTGGTCGTTCACAATGTGGGGCATCGATATGATTGGAGAAATCATACTTACAACTTCTAATGGGCACCACTTCATCCTGGTTTCCATTGATTACTTCACGAAGTGGGTCGAGGCAGCTTCATTTGATTCTGTTACCAAGAACGATGTGGCTCGATTTATCAGACATAACCTTATTTGTCGGTACGGTATTCCAGAAAGAATCATTACAGATAATGGTACCAATCTCAACAACACTATGATCACCGAGCTTTGCACGCAATTCAAGATCTAGCATCATAACCCTTCTCCTTATCGGCCGAAGATGAATGGTGCAGTTGAAGCTGTTAACAAAAATATCAAGAGAATCATACAGAAGATGACGGTGACATATAAATATTGGCATGAGATGTTACGATTTTCTCTTCATGGTTACCGCACCATAATGCGTATATCAGTAAGGGAAACTCCTTTCTATTTGGTATACTGTATAGAAGCTGTCCTACCCATAGAAGTACAGATCCCTTCCTTGAGGATCATGAAGGATACAGGTTTGAATGAAGACGAATGGGTTTAGACTCTACTTGACCAGTTAAACCTGATTGACGAAAAGAGGCTTGCGGCTGTCTATCATGGTAAGATGTACCAAAAGCGTGTGCTCAAAGCTTTTAACAAGAAAGTCAGACGTCAAGTATATCGGGCCAGGGATCTGGTAATCAAGTGCATTATACTTCCACAAAGTGATCCCAGGGGAAAATGGACTCCCACATATGAAGGTCCATTTGTGATCAAGAACATATTTTCTAGTGGATCCATGATCTTAACTACTATGGACGGTGACCCCCTTCCGCACCCTGTAAATGCGGACATAGTTAAAAGATACTACGGATGAACAAAGACCCTCTAGGTCGACTGGCCTAGGCAAAAATTAGGGCATCCCGGCGAACCAAAAGGGTTCGGGAAAAAATTAGGGATATACGTAAAAAATCTGTACACCTGGCAAGTTGAAAACCTGAAAAGGCGGCTTGGGAAAAAAAGGGTATCCTGGTGGACTGGAAACCCAAAAGGGCGGTCCAGGCAAAAGTTAGGGATTTAAAGCGTATAACTATGTCCCGTTGGGTCACCTTACAACCAATCTTCAGTATCAACTATCAAGCTGAAGTGGTACTAATCAATCCAATCAGCTTCAGACAAGCAGCGAAAGGGATGAGACGCTTAAAGACATAAAGGAAATAGAAGAATGGGAACCCAACGGGATTATTTGACATAACTATTTTTATTTGTATAATATTTTTGTATAGTCTCCATTCTTATGACGAAATTCTCTTACTAGGATGTTTGTCTCCTTGTACAAAAACACTTATTCAATTTAATACAAAGTTATCTCTTTGAAAGTACAAAATTTCTATTTTTATTTTTCTGTGTTGTTTGCAAAACGTCCAGTGATTATTTTTGAACATATGCATTTGAATGTGATAACTGCTTACAAATATACACCTAAAAATAGAAATACAGTTGCTAATGACTTTAAGAAACAAGAAAATATCTAAGGGCCATCCACAAAATCCCCACAGATGTTTTCCCCGACAGATACGCAGGTACAGAGGCAGGGACATCCTACTACAAGGTCACCGCCATATTCTCAGCATGCAGCCTATTGGTGTCAAGTGTTCTCATATCACCGGTAGAGCAAGAATCTCCAATTATTGCTCAAACAGAAGATTCCCCAGTGAAGTCGCCAAGTTTGTCAGGATTCCCCAACGGGATTTCAACAAAATTCCCAAGCAGTGCACGAAGTTTCCCTTCCCCAATAGAGTTTATTTCTCTAACAACGGAAGATCTGTCTCCCAACATTCAACTTCAAATGAAATCTGAAGACCTACATTCGTCACCCCCAACAACAATCAGGGATTTATTTTCCTTAACTCAACAATACAACAATGGGACAACTGAAACGTTCATACATTGAATTCATACATAATTTCTACAAACATCATAGCATATGCAGCACAAATGCGTATATCATAATCTCATTTATTTTGAGAGCATCATGCAATTCATACATCATGACATCGCATGAAACTGACTTTACCTTTCCAGGTTGAGTTCACAGAAAGACAAACATTGTCAACCTATACAGCAGGTCAAAGATTAATGCCCAGAACCAGACGAGGAAACTATATACACGCCCAAGTGGTATGAACTCTCGAAGCAAGACGGGTTTACCAACAAATACAACAGGCCACAGATTAATGCCCGAAACCAGACGGGGAAACTATCTATGTGACCAACAAAACAAGTCCCAGATTTATACATGTAACAAGCCATGAGAACTATCTGTGGACGACTGATTGTAGATTAATACCTGTTACAAGCCAGGAAAACGATCTACATGAGAAGATTAAAGATTAATACCTGTAACAAGCCAGGAAAACTATCTTTCTTTCTCGGGTCAGAGATTAATACCTATCAACGACCAACAAAAACAAGTCCCAAATGAATACCTATAATAAGCCAGGAAAACTATCTATATGAGAAGATTTAAGATTAATACCTGTAACAATCCAGGAAAGCTATCTTTATTTCCCGGGTCAGAGATTAATACCTGAATCTAGCCAGGACAACTATCTCAATGACCAACAAAAACAAGTCCCAGATTAATACCTGTAACAAGCTAGGAGAACTATTTGTTGATGATCGACTGCGGATTAATATCTGTAGCAAGCCAAGAGAACTATCCACATGAAGAGATTGAAGATTAATACCTATAACAAGCCAGGAAAACTATCTTTCTTTCTCAGGTCAGAGTTTAATACCTGTAACAAGCCAGGACAACTATCTCAGCGACCAATAATTTTCAAGTTCTAGATTAATACATGAAACCAGACAAGACAACTATCTGCGAACAGCTGATTTGTAGATTAATACCTGAAACCCGATAGGAAAACTATCTACACGACCAGAAGAAGCAATCTTACACGGACTCATCCTGAAGCAGCCCCACACAAGCTCATTCTCATATATCTCCGGATGTAGTCTAACACAGACTCATCCTGGAAAAACCCTACACAAGCTATTTCTAATAGATTTTTAGGCAACAGTTAATTCCATTATCCCTAGAAAGTTACTGTGAAACTTGGATTCCAACCAGAAAACAACAAAATTTCATCTCCCCAAAGATAACTCTTCAGTAGAGCCTCGGACTACTAAAGTTCCTAAACTCTATTCCCCACATAGTTTCATCAAGTAGGAGAACAATAGAAACCCACATTCCCCAGAGAACTCCCCCTCAGACAGCAGGAACAGGAAACCCCAAAGGGACCATGTGTGAAATCAGCATCTATTTTGGATGGCCTCTTTAAGCCTATCTCTGACGACTCTCTGTCATCTTCTCTAAATAGCATCCGTAAGCCCATTCCCGACATCATTAACCAACAATATTACTTCATGTGAGTGCAAATTTCTGGGCACTCTAGTGTTCAATCATCTTCCACCTTCAGATCACGAAAGGCAGACAAGCCAATCTAAATCCTCAAGTTTAAGAAGATTGAACAGGGGCAGCTATTGTACCCTAAAATTTTCCCTCTCATGTTTCCCAAGGTTTTTTATCTTATATGGGTGGTTACAAACACTTTCCTAAAGAAAATGAAATTTTTGAATGTTAGCAAAATGTCTTTCGATTGGTAGTTAAACAGTGCCCTTCGATTGGCATAACAACAAGCTTCATCTAGGCTCCTAAAACCCTTCGAGCAAGCATTGGCCCATCAACTTCGATTGTGCGTTGGTTCCCCTTCGAACAAGCCTTGGTCCAAGCTTCACAAACAAGAATCCCCTACAAGTTTGCTTCGATTCACCAACAGTGAACTCCTGCATACAAGCTTCGATTAGGCGCTAAATCTCCTTTGATCAATCTTAATTCACAAAGCTTCCTCATGCTTTCCTTGGTTTCACAAGGAAAAGACCCATCATCTTGCTTTCGATCTACAAGGAAAAAGGCCCCTTTCACTGGTCTTCGATTCACAAGACAAAGGGCTGCTTCAGACATGCCTTCGATTCACAATTCAAAGGCCCCCTCTTCAGCTTGCCTTCAGCATACAAGGCCAAGACTCCTTCAGATTTTCCTTTAAACCACCAGGCGAAAGGCTTCCTTCGACCCACAAGGAATTGGCTGCCTTTGTGCCAGCTTCAACTGGGAAATGGTCCCCTTTGAAACAGTTTTCCACACTTTGACACGCATGATAGTCCCTTCGAAGGCGCATTCATGTGGTCCCTTTGAAGAAGCATTCATTGGTCCATTTGGAGGACACATGACTATTGAAAAAAAAATCTTCTTGGTCCAAGATGCTTGCTGGCTAAAATCCTGTATGCTGCCAAGCCCAAACCCCCATACACAAGCACAATCCTGCCAAAGGAAGCTTCGATTGACCAGAATAAAGTCTTTCGATTGGGCTAGTTGAGTAGTATTAGAGCAATCGATGAGAGTGAACTTAGGGGCTGATCAAAGAAGCCAGAATGTTGAGAATTTGTACAAATCAAATCAAGATCCAGAGTCATCAAAAATGACAATTTCTCTGACTAAGAGAAATCTGGGCAATTCGAATTGATGCAGATATCGACTTAATTAAAAAAACTCTGATAAGGGAAAACTCTGAATTCAGAGTCATCAAAGACCTGAGAAATTCGAATTGATGTGGATGGAATCCATCGAAGAAGCTGAAGCAGAGCCATTTGAAGGATACAATCAGAGTCATTTGAAGGAGGGCATTCGAAAGTAAAATGTGTCCAGGTTCATAGCAAATTCAAAAAGGGACAAGAAACTATGTCTTTGGCAAAGTTTCAAAGTAATATTCATGACCTTGAAACACCAACTTAATGGTTGTTTATTCATTTGCCCTCTTGTCCCCTCCATCCCCTCTATATAAAGAGTACACTAGCAAGCTTCAAAAGGGCTGGAAAACACCTCAAGGAGCCACACAAAAGTTTGCAAAAAAATAACAAAGTTGTCAAAATCCAAAAACCCAATTCCAGTCCATTTTAATCTGATTCAAAGGTTCCCTCAACATTCTGAGGTTCCCATGATTCATTCCCAACCCTCATTCAAGCTAGCACACGCCTAAAAGAGCCAAACCAGAACCACCCTTTCTAGTAAAAAATTCAAATTCGTATCTCTAGTTTTATGATATATTAATGCCTTTTGATGTTTGATTCGTGATCAGGATGATTCATAGGACAGGTTTGACGTAAGGCACATGTGCTTTGAGGCTTAAAAACCAACTTGCGATTGTTAGGATCCTGAAGCTATTAAGCTTCGATCTAGGCGATACAGTTACTTTTAGGCCAATCTAAGGCCAGATTTAGAACCAGAACATGATTATATATAGGATAGGACCCTTGGTTTTGCTTTAAATTGTGTATTTTTCAGGAACTGGACTTTGGATTAGCCGAAGAAGGTGATTGGAGGTTTGATCTGGTCGCTGACTCCGACATCTTGGTTGTCATCCTCTCATTGGCTCACGGAGGCTAGCGCGCGCGTTTATATTTTTTTGAATATATTTGACTTTATTTCACATATAATGTAATGCTTTGGTTATAACACATGAATTGTAAAACAACTCAATTGGTAAAGGCGCGCATGTGCGAATGAGAGGGCCTGGGTTCGAATCCCAGGTCCAGCATTTTTATCTTTTCTAATGAATTGTGCACAGATCCAGTGCTACTCATGGCCTATTGCACATCATACATCATCAGATCCAATCCATCAGAAGCATTTCTGATCCAAGTCAAAGCATCTAACGCGCAAGCTCAACATCCACCCTCAAGGCTGCTCCACACCTGATCCAGCGTAGCCTAGGCTTAATTTCAATTGGGCCCAACAATTTTAAACATCACCCCCTATTTTTCTTTTGCTATCATGCCCATCTAGCATTTTTGTTGTATTGTTGTAGTTTTATTTATTTTTGTTTTCTTTATTTATTAATTAAACAAATAATTGGAAAAATCACAAAAAATATTAAGTTAGTATTTTTTAATTAAACTAATTTTGTAAATAAATTAAATAAATATTTTGACTATTTTCTTTAATTTAAAATGAATTAGAACTTAGGACTTGATTTAGCTTTAGTTATTTTTCTTTTCATAATAAAAACAACAAAAACTTAGATTTTAATTTTTTTTAGTTAATCTTGTTTTCTAATTAAGTTTTAGGTATTAATTTCACTTAGTTATTTTCTTAAAATAATATAAAATAAACAAAAAAAATAATTTCTTATTTCATTTAGATTTGCTTTAGGCTTTAGACGTCTTTACCTTTTGCGTGTTATTTATTCTCGCATTTTTACATTATTGTACTTGTATACTGGATGTAATAAACTAATTAGGATTTTTACCGCTTTCTTTATTTTTCTTCCCCCAAGTTTTATACATTGTAAGTATCCCCTTCCCCAAAGCCATGTAATAGCGTAGGGTTATATTTTTGTACTTTACATTTTTCTGTACATATTAATTGCTAGTAACTAGGATTGCATGACAAGACTGAAAATTTAAAACGCTAGCAAACCTAATAACGCAAGATAAATAACTAAACTAAACACAATCGCACATACGCACCTCTAGGGTATCTCACTTCGGTTGCCTTCGCAAAACGGTCACAATTCTCAAAACGTGAGAAGTTTTAGTGACTATCTTCCAGTTTAAAGATCACTAGTCCCTCGATGACCCTCTCGATGTTGCCTCGGTTAAAAGTGACCTCAGAACTTTAGGGTGCTTACTAAAGCTTCTTGCCAAGTTGCCTTCGTGACTGTAACGTCCCTTCGAATGTCCCTCAAACATCCAACGATAGGGCTACCTACTCATTAATAGTAGGATAGCACTGTCTAATGGATAGGAGGAAAAGAATGAACTTTTTCGAGTATAAGTAGATAGTTCTTAGATGCTATGCTCAAAAAAAACTTTTACACTTACACATTTCAAAAACAACTTTCAAAAACATTTTCTTTGTCAACACTCTTGAGGACTGATACAAGATTTATCATAAAACAAATCTCCGCACTAAGGCATTTCAAAAATATTTTTAAAAACACACAAAGCACAAGGTATTTTTAAAATGAGCTAAGCATCTAAGAGCCCGTAGAAAACTATAGATGGAAAGGGTGCTAACACCTTCCCTTTCCATAATCTACCCCCCTTACTCAGAAAATTCTCGAAAAGTTCTTGTTTTGTTCTTTTCACCCTTTCCTTTCTTGGATAAAAGAAAAGTCGATGGTGACTCTTGCTTACCGCAACATTTGCAAACACAAACGCAAAACCAGTATAAACAGTCGGTTTTGCCATCGTATCACAGAAAGCATACAGTTGCAAAAGGTATCCTGACTCTTGTAAGGCTTACTGTAAATCATGAGTTGAATTCATATTCTTACAAAATTTTGTTGCTTATTAAAAATGCATTTTTTTTAAAAAAATCTCAAGACAAACATAAACTTTGCATTGTTTGAATACCGTTGTTTGCATACGGCTAATTGTTTGACAATGGAGAAATTCACACGACGAATATCCAATGAATGATAACTCTCTCAAAATCACTTCAAATGGAAAAACACTTCCAATGATAAATCTCCCATAATCAAGGGGGCATGACATGTTATTGCCCAACTCATCAGTGGCAGTCAAGTCAAGATTCCATGAAATGTCTCATAAAGTCTTGAATAGCCAGGGGCAGGTCTCCATCTGAATCACTCGGGGCATTGAACATGAATTCCAACAAAGGGTCACATACGACCAAGCAAACATTTTCTGTTATTTCGACAACACTTGCTATCATAGACAGTGACAACTCTCCACGCCGACATTGTCGGAGAATACTCCGCATAAAAGAGACCTGCTAGGTTGACACGCCTAGGAAAAAATAAGGGCATCCCAGCGAACTAAAAGGTTCAGGAAAAAATTAGGGATATATATATATATATATATATATATATATATATATATATATATATATATATATATATATATATATATATATATATATATATATATATATATATATATGCAAAAGATTATACACCCAGCAAGTCGAAAACCTGAAAAGGCAGCTTGGGAAAAATGGGTATCCTATTGGATTGAAAACCCGAAAGGGTGGTCCAAGCAAAAGTTAAAGATTAAAGCGTATAACTATGTCCCGTAGAATCTCTACGGCCAGCTTTATTTCCAAGGTGCGAGTTCAAATGATCCAAGTTCAAACCGCAACATTTGCAAATACAAACGCAAAACCTCAAGTCAGTTCTCCCACCGCATCACAGAACTGGAGACTCTGCTGGGGACTAAGACTAAAAGTGGGGTTACCTTAGGGTTTTAGATCACCTTTACATGCTTATCTTGCTTGAATTGATTGCTTTACATTTGGTTCTATTGTTTGGGTTTGAATCCTCTACCCGGATTTGGGAAACATTCATAGGTAAATAGCAATACGTTGTGGAAGCTGTGCGGGGTATACCGACATGGTTGAAGCAATAACTATATTAGTGCGACATATTTGTGGGTATCGGTAGCCTTTGAGTCAATCAAAGAGAATACGGGGCCGCTGAGTGATGTCATGAAGCACTAATGGACTTTTAGAACCTTTACTTGACCAACATGGCCTTTTAGGATGTAGTGAGATGACCGGTTTTGGTGCAGTCCGAAGTTGGTAGATACTCGATACTACACTCATTGAGGGTTATTTTCTTGGAATATTTCGGTCGCCAATAAAGTGGCTAAACTGAAACAATGAACGCAGAAAATAATCCAGTGATATTGAGCTCCTTAGAACCCGGTTACTATTTCTAGGACAGGTTGAGCCAACTAAACTTCAAGAGGGTACTTACCTATGAAACCCCATGCAAGCCTGAAACTAGGAACTTGTGTGATTTGTTTGTACATATATACTTGTGCATAACATCATGGACATCATGAAGAATCATATGCATCCACTAACCATTTCAAGGATTTGGATTTTCATCTTTGTTCCTGTTTTGTAGGTAATGGATTGACTTTGCAGGAAAACCATCCAAGTCAACCTTGTAAGAATTCCTCCTCAACTCAAGGAGCTAGCTTCGACGATTCCTGAGAATTCTCCCTTCACCGAGAGGCATGGTCGTCTTCTCAACTTAGTCAACACCAACACTGAGGAGGATATGCTGAAAGTTCTCTTCCAGTTTTTTGACCCTTTGTATCATTGCTTTACATTTCATGACTACCAACTTGTGCCTACTTTGGAGGAATTTTCTCAACTCTTGAGGATTCCTATTCTCAATCAACTACTCTTCAACGGTACGGAAAGAGATCCAAAGCCTGAAGATTTTGCTCAAGCCCTACACTTGCAACCATCTGATATCATAGGCCATTGGGAAACTAGAAGTGGTGTCAAAGGTTTCTTGTCCAAATTCTTGTTTGAGAAGGCCCAAAGATGCTGGAATTCATTAGACTTACAAGCTTTTGAGGAGATTGTAGCTCTTCTCATCTATGGGATAGTCTTGTTCCCAAACCCTGACCAACTTATAGATGTGAGTGCTGTTAAAATCTTCATGGCTCGCAACCCGGTGCCTACATTTCTTGGGGATATCCTCATCTCTTTTCACACTCGAACAATGAGGAAAAGAGGTGTTCTCATGTGTTGCACCCCTCTACTGGAAAGATGGTTTATTTCTCATCTTCCCCAATCAGTCTTGAAGAATGAGCAAGGTTTGAGGTGGTCACAATGATTGATGACTCTTACATATTCAGATGTTCATTGGTGTTCTCGATCAAAAGAGAATGTCATCATCATTGACCGTTGTGGAGAATTCCCTAATGTCCCTCTACTAGGCATTAGGGGAGGCATCACCTATAACCCTTGTTTGGCTCTGAGACAATTTAGGTATGCCCGGAGGGATGGCCCTCATGACATGCTGATTCCAGTTTGGTTTTTGACTTCGACAACGACGATCAAGGACTTCGACAAAGGTTTATCCGAACTTGGAGGATGCCCAACAAGGTGGACAGTAAGACCTTGGGACACAAGAATTCCATCCCTCTTGAGCCTTACCTCAAGTGGGTACGAACCCGCTCCCAAAGTCTTATGATGACTTACCCCTACATTCTCCCTGTGATTAAAGAGCCTGTTATGGAAGGAGAGGTTCCATACACCCTCCTACATCCTGACATGCCAACATCACTCGAAGATTTACAAAGGAGTTGGATACAACTCAAGGGAGAAAGCAATACTTTCGAAGCCCAATTCTACACAAGCGAGAAGAAGGTTTTTGAACTCACTCGTCAACTTCACGAAGAGCAGACTCTCAACACCTACATTGCACCAAAGAGGATGCGCAACATCTTTTTACCTTAGAATTTTGTATTATTTTGCCCATGGGGCATTGATGTACTAACAAATTCTATCTTATTAATATGAAGTGTGTTTCTTTTTTGTTTAAAACAAATTTTAATTTCTGAATCCGTGAATGCATTACATGAATACATCTCATTCATCATATGCATAAACAGGTCTTCACACCAAGTTTCATCATCTCTCCACTGTTCATTTCAGCAAGATGGATATTGAACAGACGGTCAAAGACTTGCAAGTGCAGAATTCACAGTTTCAACAGCTACTTTTGACCTTGGCTAAGGGGTAGGAGGAGCTCAAAACTCTATTGGAAAAGGAAAAGGACTAAAAGAGGAAGAAGAGGGCTGGGCTATACTTTGAGGAGCTAGGGTTGGTAGATGGAATTGTTATCCCTCCTAAGTTTAAGGTGCCTTTTTTTGCTAAGTATGATGGTTTGTCTTGTCCGAAGATGCACCTACGATCTTACGTCAGGAAAATTCAACCACATTCTTCTGACAAAGACCTGTGGGTCCATTTCTTCCAGGACAGTTTATCGGGGACGCAGTTGGATTGGTTTTACCAGTTGGAGAGGTCTGATGTGCATAATTGGGAAGATTTGGCGGCCGCCTTCTACAAACAGTATCAATATAATGCGGACTTAGCACCAATCCGTACTCAATTACAGAGTATGGGCATAGTCTCAAATGAAGGTTTCAAAGAGTATGCCCAGAAATAGAGAGACTTGGAAGGACGAGTACAACCACCTCTATCTGAGAGAGAGCTTGTAGACATGTTCTTGGGTACACTGTCAGACCCCTTTTTCAATCACCTGATTGGAAGTTCATCTGCGGGGTTCACCGAGTTGATTCTAACTGGTGAGAGAGTTGAAGCCTGCATAAAGAGCGGGAAAATTCAAAAGGATGCATCTGCTTCCGCTGCCATAAAAAATACTTTCCAGCAAAGAAGGAAGTATCAACTTTCTACTCCCAAAGAGGTCAAAGAAGAGTTAAGCGCCGGCCAGCGGTGGGGGCCGTAATGATTCAGAAGTCTGCAGCTGATCAGCCCAGAAACAATCAACCCATAACCAACCAAGCAAGGGTGGAAAGGCCTGCACGGAAATTCACTCGGATCAACATGACTCCTTCTCAGGTTCTACCCCATCTCTTGAAGTTAAACCTTGCCAGTCTGAAAGAGGCCCCAAAGAATACGAATACATCTTCTCCGTACTACCATTCGAACGCCAAGTGTGCTTATCATTCAGACAACCTGGGGCACGACACCAACAATTGTTGGGCCCTTCAAAAATAAGATTCAGGATTTGATAGATGCTAAAGAAGTTGAATTCGACGCCCCTGAAAAACCGAATGTAATCTTTGCTCCAATACCAAAGCATGGCCACAATGCCCATGCTATTGAAGAAGATCTTTTTGTTGCTACTGTTGATAATTTGATGAGTCCGCTACCGATAATCAAGTTGAATTTGCTAAAGGCTGGGATTTTCCCAGGTTGTGAAGAAGATTGTTGCCTTTGTTCATCCTTACCAACCGAATGTCCATTGTTGAAGTTAGGCATCCAACGCCTAATGGATAACCAAGAAATCCTTTTTGAAAAGACTCCTGTTACACCGACTCCTGTCAATGATGTTTCAATAATAACCATATCCTCAAATCTTTCCAAGGTCTCCAAAAGACCTGTTAAGATTACATCCGCTCCGAAGACTGTACCTTTGAAGATAACCATGCTCGGGCCCGTCCCGTACAAGTCCGAAAGATCAGTACTGTGGAACTATGGTGGAGAAATCTACTACCACGGTATTAAGAAAATTGAATCAACTGAAGAGAGTTATGATGAAGAGACTTCCGACATTGGAAACATTTCCAGAACGAGCAAAATCACCCGTAGTGGAAGAATTTTCTCTCCGGAGATTTCCCCTCCAAAGGGAATCTTCGGACCCTCAGTTGCTCCTAAGGTTACCCGTGTACCGGTCAACATATATACGAGAACTCCAATTATTGAAGAAGTTATAACTCCTGTGGTTTTCCCCTCTGCTGCTGCTGATGATAGAGGGAAAGGGATCCAAGAAGAGCTCGTCAGGACGAGGGCTCAGCCGTTGATCATCCCTGAAACCTCTTAAAAAGAAATGGAAGAGATTTTGAAAATAATCAAGAAAAGCGATTATGATGTTGTGGAGCAACTGGGGAAAACCCCCTTAAAGATCTCTATGTTGGCCCTGCTGCTTTGTTCAGAAGCTCACACTAAAGCTTTGATAAGATTCTTGAAGACGGCCCACGTGCCATAGGAAACCTCCGCAGATCAGTTCCAAGAATGTGTAGCTAGCTTAACAGCTGACAATGGTTTAGGATTCTCCGATGCTGATCTAACAATCAAAGGGAGAAAACATAACAACGCTTTGCATGTCTCGGTGGAATGAAGAGGGACTACTCTAGCACACGTACTGGTAGACACTGGTTCATCACTGAATGTCTTGCCAAAGAAAGCTTTGGATAGGCTAGATTGTGAAGGTTTAACTTTGAATCCCAGCAACATCATTGTTAGAGCCTTTGATGGTTCTAAAAGGATGGTTCACGGGGAGGTGGACATCCCGATTAAAGTGGGAACTGAAACTTTCAACTCCACATTCTATGTGATGGACATCCTTACTTCCTATTCTTGCTTATTGGGAAGACCCTGGATTCACAATGCTGGAGCCGTCACTTCTACTCTGCATCAAATGCTCAAGTACCCTGTCCAGGGGAAAATCATAACTGTTCACGGCGAAGAGGAATACATGATAAGCCATCTAAATTTTTTCTGCTATGTAGAATTGGATGGAGAATTCATCAAAACCCCCTTTCATCATTTTGAAGAGGTAGCTCAAGAGATTGTGGCAACCAAGACAGTGTCTTCTATACCCATGATTACCAGATCTCCTCCTCGGATGTCGTCTCTCAAAGATGCAAAGGCTTTGATTGAAGAAGGAGGAAGCATAATCTAGGGGCAGCTTCCCGATTTTCATTTTAAATCAGATAAATTCGGCTTGGGTTTCAATTCGGCTAGTCAAAAGGCTGTGCGTCGCTCCCGTGCTGGAGGGCCACCAGTGAAGATCACCCATCATGGAGTCAATTCTTTGGAGGATAGTGAAGGGAGAGCAACTTGGAAGAATGGATTTTCCCTACTGTTGACGGAGGACTGTGCAACTAGGAGGCAAACGACTTTATTCCGATTACTTTCATAAATCAGTAATTTATCTTTAAAATATTTCTGTTGGTTTGAAATAATTCTCAAACAATTCGTACACTTTTAACCTGGTGCCTTACCCGAGGCACATAGGTCCATTTGTAAGGGTTTGATTTTTCATCTTCATATGCCATTTTAATGAATCATGGACGTTTTCACATATAAACTTTTGTGTTCATTGTCTTTCTTTTTACATTTTATTTGTTTAAAGGTGGCTATCCCTTACACACACCTACACTCACAAATGCAGGTACCCTTCCATTCCAGATTCCATGGGTAACAATTCTGCTATGGCCTTCAGTGACTCTGAAGATCTGGTCTACCATGCCGAATACGAAGGTGAGGAAGATTGTGAGGTGCCGGGAGAATTGGCTAGGCTGCTACAACAGGAAGAAAGGGCTATTCTACCTCATGAAGAGCTGTTAGAGACAATCAACTTGGGAACTGAGGAATACAAAAAAGAAGTTAGAGTGGGTGCCAACCTAGAGCCAAGTGTCAAGGAGCGCTTAATTCAACTGTTGAATGAATATGTTGAGATCTTCGCCTGGTCATACGAAGACATGCCGGGACTTGATATAGACATTGTGGTACACCGTCTACCCACAAGAGAAGATTATCCACAAGTTAAACAAAAGGTCCTCTACATGAGGCCCGACATGTCTGGAAAGATCAAAGAAGAAGTTATGAAGCAGTTCAATGCTGGATTTCTTGCTGTTACTTCCTATCCACAATGGGTTGCTAACATTGTGCCCGTGCCTAAGAAGGACGGCAAAGTCAGAATGTGCATGGATTACAGAGACTTAAACAGGGCCAGGCCTAAAGATGACTTTCCACTTCCGCACATTGACATCTTGGTTGACAATACAGCTCAACACAAGGTATTTTCTTTCATGGATGGATTCTCAGGCTATAACCATATCAAAATGGCCCCTGAGGACATGGAAAAAACTACTTTTGTTACACAGTGGGGTACGTTCTTCTACAAAGTGATGCCATTCAGACTGAAGAATGCAGGGGTAACCTATCAACGCGCCATGGTAGCTTTGTTTAATGATATGATACATCATGAGGTAGAGGTCTACGTAGATGACATGATAGCCCAATCACAAACTAAAGAAGAACACCTCGACCACTTGCAAAAGCTGTTTGTCAGGTTGAAAGAGTACAAGCTCAGATTAAACCCTAACAAGTGCACTTTCGGAGTTCGGTCCGGTAAACTCTTGGGTTTCATTGTCAGCAACAAGGGCATCAAGGTTGATCCTGCCAAAGTCAAAGCTATACAAGAAATGCCCGCTCCTCGCACTGAGAAGGAGGTCAGAGGTTTCTTGGGACGCCTAAACTACATTGCAAGGTTCATTTCTCATCTAACATCTACTTGTGAACCAATCTTCAAGCTGTTGAAGAAAGATCAGGTGGTTAAATGGAATGATGACTGTCAATTTACTTTCAATAAAATCAAGGAGTATTTACTAGAACCTCCTATCTTGATGCCACCCGTCGAAGGAAGGCCACTAATCATGTATCTGACTGTCCTAGAGAATTCAATGGGGTGCGTATTGGGCCAACATGACGAGTCTGGCTGAAAAGAGCATGCCATTTATTACCTTAGAAAAATGTTTACTGACTGTGAGACTCGATACTCACTGCTCGAGAAAACTTGTTGCGCTTTGGTATAGGCTGCTCGCCGGCTAAGGCAGTATATGTTGACTCATACCACTTTGCTGATATCTAAGATGGATCCGATAAAGTACATCTTTGAGAAGCCTGCTCTATCTGGAAGAATTGCTAGATGGCAGATGATCCTAACGGAGTACGACATACAATACACGACCCAAAAAGCTATAAAGGGGAGTGTGCTAGTCGATCATCTGGCCCGTCAAGCTGTCAAAGATTACCAATCCATGAGGTTTGACTTCCCTGACGAGGACATCATGACATTGGACAACATTGAAGAGAACAGACCGTATGACGGACCTGAACAAGGATCCCGATGGACCCTGTACTTTGATGGGGCCTCCAATGCACTTGGCAATGGTATCGGCGCAATACTCATTTCTCCGGAAGGTTGCCATACTCCTTTCACAGCCAGACTTTGCTTTAACTGCACCAACAACATGGCAGAGTATGAAGCTTGTATCTTTGGTCTCAAGGCTGCAATAGACTTGGGAATCAAATCTTTGATTGTATTTGGGGACTCAACTTTGGTCATCAGTCAGATCAAAGGAGAGTGGGACACTAAACATCCAAACCTTATCCCTTACAAAGAACATGTCTTGACATTGTTACCACATTTCTAGCAGATTACCTTCGAGCACTTCCCACGAGAAGAAAATCAGCTAGCAGATGCTATAGCTACAATGTCATTCATGTTTAAACTTAACTGGGATAATGAGGCTCCCCAAATCACCATTTAACGGATGGACGAACCTGCACATTGTCACGAGATTAATACCGACGAAGTAGTGGACCGACCTTAGTTTCATGAAGTCAAAAGGTATCTCTAGGCTCAAGAATATCCCGAAGGAGTTTCAGTCAACGACAAAAAGTTCTTGAGGAGATTCTCTGCCAAGTTCTTCCTGAGCAATGGTATCCTATACAAGCGCAATCATTATTGCATTCTTCTCCGATGTGTGGACAAGATTGAGGCTGAACAGATCATGGCTGAACTGAACAATGGTACCTTTGGCACTCACTGTAGCGGACATACGATGGCTAAGAAGATTCTCCGGGCAGGCTATTACTGGTCTACCATGGAAGCTGACTGCTATCAACATTCCCGAACTTGTCACAAATTTCAAATCTATGCAGACAAGGTACATATACCTCCAGTTCCTCTCAATGTCTTAACAGCTCCTTAACCATTCGCTATGTGGGGAATCGACATGATTGGAGAGATCAAGCCTACAACATCCAATGGAAACCGCTTCATTCTGGTGGCCATTGATTACTTCACCAAGTGGGTCGAAGCAGCTTCCTTCGCATTCGTTACTAAGAATGTTGTTGCCCGCTTCATCAAGCAGAACCTCATTTGTCGGTACGGCATCCCTGAAAGGATCATCACTGACAACGGTACAAACCTTAATAATACTATGATCACTGCCTTGTGCGAGCAGTTCCAGATTCAACATCACAATTCATCTCCCTATCAGCCAAAGATGAAAGTCTGTGGCGACTCTTGCTAAACCGCAACATTTGCGAACACAAACGCAAAACCTCAAGTCAGTTCTGCCACCGCATCACATCGCCCTTTCGGGTTTTCGATCCACTGGGATACCCTTTTTTGTCTAAGCTGCGCTTTTAGGTTTTCAACTTAGCGGGTGTACTTGTTTTCTTTTTCATTCTTTTCATTTCTTCTCTTTTATCCCTAACTTTTGCCCGAACCTTTTTATTCCTTTTTGTGGTTCACCGGGATGCCCTTTTTTGCCTGAGCCAGTCAACTCAGCGGGTCTATTTTTATGTGAAGTATTTTTAACTATGTCAGCATTCACAGGGAGTGGGAATTCTTCACCGTACATGGTTGCAAGCATCATTACTCCACCAGAAAAGACTTTCTTGACCATAAACGGTCCTTCATAAATCGGAGTCCACTTTCCCCTGGGATCAACTCAAGGGAGAATTATTCTCTTTAGCACAAGGTCACCTAGTTTGTAACACTGAGGCCGCACCTCTTGTCAAAGGCTTTCCTCATCCTCTGTTGATATACATGACCATGACACACAACCTTCAACCTCTTCTCGTCAATGAGTTCCAACTTGTTGTACCCCAAAATTTTTCCTCTCATTTTATTCAAGACACACTCCTAAGGGTCCTCAAATGCTCAAGGTTGACCAAGAATTGACCAGACAAGTTCTCCTTCTAAGCAATGGATTTCCAACTAGGGTTTCACTTTTCAAAAAGAAGTTTAGGTTTCAAAGGCATCAAGTGATTTCCATGGTTCCTAATATATCCTCAAGAATGTCCATGCCAAGTTTCATGCCTTGCATCACAAGTTTGCACAATTAATTGCCCAGATGACTGAAAATCAACAACATTAAGTCAAAAGACAATTGTGGTCAATATACAGTCAAATCATCAAGAATCTAAAATTGCTAAATTAGGGTTTCTTAGGAAAAGTCAACTGAACTTTGACCAGGCATAACTTTCACATGCTTCATCCATTTTGCCCCAACCAAAGATGATTGTGAATAAAATTCAATTCTATACAACTTTTCTATTGTCCTCAAGACCAAAAAATGAATCATTGGAGATATATGAGCCAATACATTACAGGTCCTTTTTGAAAGTTAACAAAAAGGAATTTTTTATCTAGGCATGTTATATCAAGATAAATTCTCCAAATGCAAAAATGATAAAAAGAGAGATTGTAGTAGACATCTTGATCTTTCTAAAAAGTCCCAGATAATCTTGAAAAGATGAAAATTGAGAAAGTTATGACTAGTACAAATTGGGAAAATTGGTGAAAATGCAAGAAGTCAACTTTGAGCAAAAATGCATTTTTAAGTTCATGGACCTATTTTTTGGGATTCAAGCATGTTTATGACATACCCAAGGACCTCTAAACCTATTCATGCATTATTGTGATTTTTATTTTTATTTATTTTAATTTTTATTCATTTAATACAAATTAAATCAAAACAAAATGCAAGATCGGGGTGCAAATCATGCAAGTAATTGTTTCCATCAAAATTGAGGCCCAAAATAACTCATAATAAGCTGGAAAAATTGTGACAACTAAGAAGATATCCTTAAGACAATATTTTTCACAAATTTTGAAAGTTTTTCAAATGATTTTTAGAAACAAATCATGCACTCAATGTATTTGATTTTGGCTCTTTTTGTTGACCTAATTGATGCCTCATATAATCACAAGGGATTCAGACCACAAGCATATACGCAGCTGCCTCTAAAACCCTAGAAAAATTCATAAAAAAATTCAAAGTTGAGGTGCAAGTCGTGTGACAAGTTCCAGCCATTCCCCATCGGATCCAAGGATCCAATAACGTTCCTAAAGACCCCAGGAGGCATTTCCCATCCTCAGGCAAGCCCAACACACGCAGGAATCATAACTTTCAAAACTCATAATTTTTGGTAAAATTCTGAAATTATAACCTATGATTTATGTGTTATTGAATGATGTGACATGCATACATATGTCATGTGTATTATTAGAGCAGGTTTAATGTTTCGTTAGCAAGATCTAACACAAGGATAGGGATATGCCATGGTTAGGGCAGAAGAACCGTATTCCCTTTGAAACTCATGATGTAGGGACATTCAGGCCAAATGGGAACCACCATTGAATTCGTAGACCCCAAAATGGTCCCTATATTTTTTGTTATGTTTGATTTCTGCAAGATTAGGATTTTTGGCAAACGGAAGAGATGACTAGACCCACCGTCCATGGTGGCTCGATCGGCGTTGACGCATGCGTGGCGGAAAGGGATGATACAATTGGTTTATTCAAATTGCAGGAACCAACTTGGCACGCTTGTGTTGCACAGTCAACATTAGGATTGGATTTGCCTTATATATTTATTATTGTACTTAGGTTAACGAAAGTACAACCGTCCCAACGGTAGAGGCATTGCATGATTAAGTGTTACTATGGGTAAGGGCAGGGGTTCGATCCCTTCCTCTTGCCATATTATTTTTATAATTTCTGCTTGCAGATCCAGTGTCTCAGGGTTAAGCGTGTGCACCATGTATTGGCCTGTCATCACCATTGGATCTCATCAACGCCAGATCAAATGATCTAGATCCAGGTGTGCATGATGAATCTTTAAGGGAGCAAAGTCATTGGATCACACATAGGGGAGTGGGCTTGCTGTATTTGAGCCTTGACAAATTCCAAACTCGCACCCCCCATTCAGCTTCACACTAGGCCCATTACATTTTTTATTTTCATTATTTTAGTCTTATTTATTTATTTGTTTTATATTATATTTTAAAACCATTTTTATTTTATGATAAAATAAAAAAAATACAAAAAAATAGATTTAGGTTTTTTCAAATTTAATTTAGTTTTTGCAAATTAATTAATTTAATTATTTTGGTTAATTTAAAATCAATTAGAACTAGGTTTAATCATTTCAAATCCTTTTCTCAATAAAATACCAAAAATATTATAATTAATTTTCTTTATTTGTATTAGATTTAATTTCTATTAATAATCGTTTTTTTAATTAAGATTAGATTTAGTTTAATTTAAGTAACTTCTTAAAACAAATAAAAATAATAAAAATATTTTAAGTATCTTACTAAGTTACTTTTGTGACTGTACGATGACCCTCGCTTGTCCCTCAAAAACATCCAACGATAGGGCTACCTACTCACTAATGGTAGGATATCACTGTCTAAAGGAAATAGGAAAAGAACAAACCTTTCGAGTAGGTAGATAGCTCCTAGTTGCTTGCTCAAACAAAACAATTTTTATACACACACAAACTTTTTTCTAAACATTTTCAAAGACATGAAAACACTTTGTATACGTTCTCGCCAAAACGAGAAACATTACAAAGTTCACCGCACTAAGGCGTCTTTTGAAAATATCTTCAAAACACACTTACACATAAAAGCTTTTTCAAAGCGAGCTAGCAACAATGAGCCTGTGGATAACTACGAATGGAAAGGCTTCTAACACCTTTCCATTCCATAACCTGCCCCCTTACTCAAAATAATCTCGAAAGGTATTTTCTGTTGTTTTCACCCTTTCCTTTGTTGCATAAAAGAAATGTCGATGGAGACTCTTGCTAACCGCAACATTTGTGATAAAAGGAAAAACTAGTAAAGTCAGTTCTCTCACCATATTACAGAACTGGTGACTCTGTTGGGGACTATCTCTAAAAGTGGGGTTATCTTAGAGCTAGAACATATTTAAATTGCTTATCTTGTTTGATTTGTGTGTTTTATATTTAGGGTTTATGTATGGGTTATTGTTAAAGATCCTATACCCGGATCTCGAGCACCTTGTAAGTAGCAATAAATTTTGGAGGTTGTACGGTGTAGACCGATATGGATGATATGATAGCTACGTTAGCGTGATACTCTGGCTTGTACTAATGTTCCTTGTGTCAGTCAAGGATAACATTAAGCTTCCACATAGTGTCATTAAGCACTAACTGACCTTTAGAACCTTAAATTGACTCATCTTAGCCATTAGAAATTAGTGAGATGGCCGAATTTAGTGCAGACTGAAGTTGGTTGATACTTGATGCTATACTCATTGAGATTAGACTTTCGGGATATTTCAGTCGCAATTCAGATGCTTGAGCTGAAACAGTGACTGAAAGAAAGATCAATGATATGAGATCCCTAGAACCAAGTTACTATTGCTAGTATAGGTTGAGCCAACTAAAGCGTACTTGACTATAGACCTCATGCAAGCCTTTAAACCTAAGGTCTTTGTATGACTTGTTTGTGTTTTCTATTTTATTTTAAGCATAAACATAACATCATGAACATCATAACATATCATTTGCACTAACCATTTCAAGGATATGGGGTTTTTTTCTCTGATTTTGTAGGTTTTGGATTCCGCTCACAGAAATACCATCCGGGTCAACTTCGTAAGGATTCCTTCCAAGCTTAGGGAATTGGTCTTAAAGGTTCCTGAAAGTTCCCAATTCAACAAAAAAACGTGGTCACTTTCTCAGTTTGGCTACTACCGGTTTTGATAAGGATATGATGAGCGTCTTATTCCAGTTCTTTGATCCTAAACACCATTGCTTCACTATCCCCAATTATCAGTTGGTGCCTGTGATACGGTGGGAGAACTGACCAATGTTTTGCGTTTGTTTTCGCAAATGTTTCGGTTGAACAAGAGTCGCCACCGACTTTTTATTTTATCCTAAGGAAAGGTTTAAAAAGCACAGTAAAAACCTTTTGAGATGTTTTCTTGGGTTCGGGGAGTAGATTATAGAAAGGGAAGGTATTAGCACCCTTTCTATCCATGGTTATCCATGGGCTCTTAGTTACTTGCTTAGATCACTTGCCTTTTGTTTTCAATTGTTTGAAATGGTGCTTGTGTGTGTGGGTTTGAAAATGTTTTGAAAAGAAGCCAATGTGGTGGCAACCTTTGTAATGATCCATGTGGGGATGTATACAAAGATGTATGTCTTTTGAAAAGGTTTTCATTTTGTTTTTTTGAAAGTTGTTTTGAAAGTGTAGTGATGTGTGGTTTAGAAAATAGGCAAGTGTTTTGTTTTGCAAGTTTGATTCAAGTAACTAAGAGGTTATCTACTCCTAAATTTCTCAAAGTTTATTGCTATGTTTTAAACCCTTTTAATAAGTTTGTTCCACCATTGCATTTGGTGGACAATCTCATGTTAGGATGTGAAAGGGACGGGCGCGGGTCATCGTTTAGACCATAATTGCAATGGTGCCAAGCATCTTTGGGCATTTTCTTTAAGGGACTTGATCATTTGTTTAGGCAACATTTTGAAAGTGTTATCGAGGGACTATGATCATTTGATTTATTTGTTTTGCCCAAAGAGACCTAACATGCAATATGGCCCAATTTTGGAAGGCAACAAGTGGAATACCCTAGGGGGTGCAAGTGTGATTTGTGTGTCCATTTTCATGCTTGTTTATCTTGAAATTAGGTCAAAACTATTTTTCGTTATTTTTCGCATACAAACCCTAATTCTAACATGGTATAATTAGAAAGCAATAAAGTGCGAAAATAAATTTACTAAGCTATTACAAAGCCATATATGGGAAGGGGGGTACAAATGTTCAAATGGGGATTTTGACAAGGAATTTAAACCTAAAACTATTACAGCATTATTGAATTATTTACAAGGTGATTAATTTGCATAAATTAAAAAAAATAGAACAAATGTGCAAGATGCCAAAAAATGGTTTTTTTGTATGTATGGAAAAAGGTATTTTTACATGTCAAAATAAAGAAAAGGAAAGTATTATTTTTTGGAGTTTTTCATGTTTAGGGAAAAACCCTAATTCTATTAAATAAAATGTATTATTTATTCAATATATACAATATTTATTATTTGTGTACAAAATAAAATAAAAATTAAGTATATTTGTAAAAAATGTATTTTTAGTATTAAATATTAATAAAATAAAAATATGTGTATTTTTGGTATTTTATTCTAGGTATATTAATATATATGTATTTACTTGTATTATTTACAAAATATTTTAAATATGCATAAAAATAATAATATTTAATTTTTGTAAAAAAGTATATTTCACATAGAATATTTTCAGAATATAAAATGAAATAAAATAAAAATAAAAATGTATTTACACCATTTTAACATTTTTTAAATAAAAGTATATTTATTTACTTATTTATGTTCAAATAACTAGTCCAACCAAATAAATATCTAATAAATAGGAAAATGGTATAAAAAAATATTTTTATATTTTTTGTATGATGAGGAATAATAAATAAGTCAGGCCAAAAAAAGAAAAGTAAAAAAAACATAAAAATGAATGAAATGGGCTTAGGGGGTGTAAAACCAAAAACATGGTGCAAATAAGAAACATGGAACAAGCCCAGCCCAATAGACCCTTCTTCAACCTCCAGCCAGAAACGTTCAAAAAACGCGCGCTTTGTTCCTCCACTCAAACATCCTGATTCCTGGCTTGTTAATGAAAACTTATAACATAAAAAATGTTCAGCATCAAGAGACGAATCCAACCATATGCAGAACTTGTCTTAACTCTCTAAGATGAGGGAGAATTTCTTCTTCCCCAAATCCTGACCTAGATTTTCCTCCATGTTCAGACTCAAAATTCTTGCAACACACATAATATAAATAAAATCTAATTATATGGGCATGTTTAGGGCAATGATTGTGACATATTCTCTTCACAAACCTAAAGCTAACAATGCCTAATAAGAGAGATACGAATTCAAAAACTTACTTGTTCAGTTGAAGTTCTATCTGGTAATGGAGAAGCTTTCAATGCAAGGTGATGATTGGGATAGTTTCCTTGAGGTCCAGGGATGCTATTCCAAGCTTTACTTTGTCTTGAAAGCTTTTGAATCGAGCTAGAGCACTTCACCTGCAAATCAGAAAAGTGAAAATGGTAGAACCAGTTAGAGGGATTACAGGTCGTGTTTTAGGTTTTGGTTAGCTTACATAGATGGTATGGAAGGTGTGTGAACTGGTTTGGGCAAGAAAGCTTGAGAGGAATGAAAGATGGCACTCAAACTGTAGGCCCTGCCCTGTTCTTGCAGTTTGAAGGTGATTCTGAGAATGGGAGTGTATGAGGGATTTTAGGGTCGTGTATTAGCTCAGTTGGTATCTCTTGAATGTGTTTTGCAAGTTTGCTTAAGTGTTTGTAAGCTGATATGAGAGTTGGTACAAGTTATGCTATGTTTCTTCTTTCTTAAGCAACAAAAGGCAAGTTGATGCTCTAGACTGATGCAGGCCCCCATAACATGCTGCAACCCTTGGCCTTGATCAGTGAAATGTGTCTCATAACTTGTGCCTAGAAGATTTTGGCTATACCACTTGGATTTGCAAAATGGACATAAAGTTCTACTTTTTCAAAATGGAAATAATGCTTTATCTATAAATGGATTAATCTTCTAGACAATGCTTGAACACACAAAACATGGTCTTGGCACAAAGGTTTGGCATTAAATTTATGAGTGTCAAAGGGTTTTAGGACCTGTAATGTAGCACAAACTATGCTGACTTGAAAATGGCCTAAGTTATGAACATGTTCATGATCAATTCAAAAGTGAGTTTTTGCCATATTGTGAAATTAGATTCTCTCAAGTTATGAGGTTGTTTGAGAAGTTCTTGGACATTTTGGAAAGCTTGGAATGTGTACTACAATCCATCTTTGAAATGCAAATTGAAATTCCAATTGGAAGTGTATGGAAAATGGCCTTGAAGTTAGGTAGAAAACCTTGTCAAAAAGGTCAAATTTTCACTAAGTTAAGAATGGTTTGGCACCCCTATTCAAAAAATTGTAACTTGAGATACAAGCTTCATTTGGGAAAACTTTGTGAATCAAAGTTGTAGATTATGCAACAAGCTACAACTTTCATGTTTTGACTTTTGTTTGAATCCAAATGAATCTTGGTGAGAAAGTGGGGCAAAGTTGGGAGAAAATTAGGGTTTTCCATAACTTAGAAAAATTCTAAGTTATGAAAAATTCCCATTTCAAACCCTAATTTGCATTTCTTGGTTTCTTGGTGAACAAGTTTCATGATTTGGCATGTTTTGATGAAAAATGAATCTTGACTCTTGATTTTGACCAAAAAGTCAAAGTTTGACTTTTCAGTATACAGTCAAAATTGATCAATTGACTGGGAAATTCAACTGTCAATCTTGTGTACTTGGGATCTTTTGAGTTTTTTGAGCATGTCAAGATAATTCCATGGGGTCCTTGAGTCCATATGTAAGTTTGGTTTGCCATTGGCTAGGTCAAACAGTCAAAAATGACCTTTGTGCAGTCAAAACCCTAAAAATGACCATTTTGCCCTTTTGATGATCTGATCAAATTTCTTGTGGAATTATGATCCAAACTTGATTAAATGGTTCATGTGAGTTCATAATGTTGATGTGGGTCAATTTTCATGAGATTTGACTGTCAATTGGTCACAGTTGACTTTTTCCCCAATGCAGCTGATTTCTAGGTCAACTGTCCAATTGACTGGGCAAAACTTGGAATCAAGACTTGAAACTTGGTATGGATAAACTTGGGAGTCCAAAATGAAGCATGAAAGTCATCTTAGGCATTTTAGGTCAAAACATCTTTGTTCAAACACAAACCCTAATTTGGGCCAACAGTGCAAGGAGAAGTCTTGAGCAGAGGAAACCCTAACTGGATCTTGAGCTCCAAGGGTTTTGTGATGAGAAAATGTTGAGGAAATGGGAGGGAAAATTTTGGGGTACAACAGTTGCCCCTGTTCAATCTTCTTGAACCTGAAGAGTTAGATTGGCAAGTTTGCCTTTCGTGGCTCGAGGGTAAAAGGAGATAGGACACTAGAGTGCCCGAAAATTTGCACTCGCATGTTGGAGTCTCAACAATGTGATGGCGGGAATGGGCTTATAGATGCCATTTGGATAGGTGGTGGATAGGGAGATGGGCTTATAGATGCCATCTGGAGATGTGACAGAACCTTGTCGGGAATGGGCTTATAGATGCCATTTGGAAGCGTTGATCGCGTAAGAGATTCCTTAGCGAGAACTTGTGTATTTGAGAAAGACAGATGTTTTCCTGGCTTGTTACAGGTGTTTGATCTTCAATCTCCCTATGCAGATATGCCCTGGCTAGATACAGGTATCGAATCTACAATCGGTTGTTCGCAGATGTGCCCTGGCTGGATACAGGAGTCGAATCCGGAAATAGTTGTCAATAGATATGCCCTGGCTGGATACAGGAATCGAATCTTCGAACTCTTCAGACGTGCCCTGGCTAGATACAGGAATCAAGTCTGGAAATGTGGTCAACAGATATGCCCTGGCTGGATACAGGAATCGAATCTTCGAACTCTTCAGACGTGCCCTGGCTAGATACAAGAATCGAGTCTGGAAATGTTGTAGTTGATATATATGCCCTGGCTGGATACAGGAATCGAATCTTCGAATTCTTCAGACGTGCCCTGGCTAGATACAGGAATCGAGTCTGGAAACTGATCACTCTCAGATGTGCCCTGGCTAGATACAGGTATCGAATTTGGAATTGTGACAGTTGAAGGTAGTTGTCTTTGGGATTGTCTTTTTCCTGAAAAGGCAAAAAAAACATAAGTTGTATGCAATGTCATGATGTATGATATGCATGATGTCATGATGTTCAACATGAGATAGTGTTGTATGCACTTTATCATGTAGGTAAGCAAGATGTATGAAAATGTGAAATGTTTATGAATGTAATCTCGTCTTAGGAAAATAAATCCTTGACGATCGGCCGGGGAGTTGCTCTGTGGCCGAGATACTTTGCTGAAGTTTTGATGAGGGGCCTGCTGAGGACTTCGATGATGGATTCCGCTGGGGATAACCAAAGATAAACTCCGCTGGGGAATACCAAAGATAGACTCCTACCGGGGATTGAAAGAACCTTGCCGAAGGCGATCTTCCGTGGTAATTAGCTGAGGATAACCCAGTTATAAGCCCTTGTGAGGAATAACTCTGAATAAAGCTCGGGAGAGACGTCCGTACTCTGCAGGGAACAAGCTTCCAGAATCTACTGGGGATAAGCTTTAAGACCTGCCGGGGAATGTTGTGCCTTTTCAGGATTGATGGGGAATCAACTCCGCTTGGGGGAAGTGTCGATGAATCTCGTCTTACTCTGCGGGGAGTTGAGATGATTTGGTCACATTCTTCAGTCGAATCTACCTTGGTACCTTGGTGGACAAAGCAACCAGACTGCATCCGACAACTTCACATTTTCCCCTGTTTCTGATGTCACCTGTAACTAATCTTTTGTCTCATATGCAAATACTTATGAATCAGCAATTTTAATGTCAAATGCATATATCAAAAATGAACATTGGACGTTCTTTGCAAGACAAAACAGAAAAAGGAAAAAACAATGGCCATTTGTATGGACAAGTGAATTTGTATTGATTTGAATTTTGCCTGTGAATAGGCGTTTTTGTACAAGAGGCTGACATCCTAGTAAGAGGACGCCGCCGGATAACATAGAGTTTACAATTTTGAAAAGAAAACAAAACAGCTATGTGAACAATCCCACTGGGTTCCAACTCTGCTATCGCCTTTATGTCTTCAAGCGTCTCATCACTTTGCTGCTTGGTTGAAGATGAAGCTGATTGGTCGATGCCGAAATCTGAGCCAGATAGTTGATGTCGAATTCCGGATGCAAAGTGATCCAATGAGACAAAGTGTTACGCTTTATCCCTAACTTTTGCCTGGACCGCCCTTTCGGGTTTTCAGTCCACCGGGATACCCATTTTTGCCCAAGCCGCCTTTTCAGGTTTTCGACTTGTCGGGTGTACAAATTTATTTTATTTCATCCCTTATTTTTGCCCGAACCCTTTTGGTTCGCCGGGAAGCCCTTATTTTTGCCTAGGTATGTCAACCTAGCGGGTCTTTTATTCATGCGTAGTATCTTTTCACTATGTCTGCATTGGCGGGGTGAGGAAGGTCGTCACCATCCATGGTGGTTAGGATCATGGCTCCTCCTGAGAACACATGTTTAACCACAAATGGCCCCTCGTATGTAGGGGTCCATTTGCCCCGGGGATCACTTTGAGGAAGGATGATGCGTTTGATTACCAGGTCCTCAACTTGATACTCTTGTGGTCTGACTTTCTTGTTAAATGCTCTGATCATCCGTTTTTGATACGTATGACCATGACAGATAGCAGTGAGCCTCTTTTCGTCAATCAGGTTTAATTGATCAAGTCGAGTCTGGATCCAGTCATCTTCACTCAAGTCTGCATCCTTCATTATCCGGAGAGAGGGTATCTGGATTTCAATTGGCAAGACTGCCTCCATGCCATAGACCAAGGAGAAAGGAGTTGCCCCGGTTGACGTCCTTGCTGAGGTACGGTACCCATGAAGAGAAAACGGTAACATCTCGTGCCAATCTTTATAGGTCACTGTCATCTTCTGCACAATTTTCTTGATATTCTTATTCGCTGCTTCTACAGCCCCATTCATCTTCGGCCGGTAGGGAGAAGAATTGTGGTGCTGTATCTTGAATTGTTCGTAGAGTTCAGTGATCATTTTGTTATTGAGATTGGTACCATTGTCCGTAATGATTCTTTCCGGGACGCCGTACCGACAGATCAGATTATGCCGGATGAAACGTGCCACGACGCTCTTGGTTACTGTCGCGTAGGAAGATGCCTCAACCCACTTCGTGAAGTAATCGATCGTCACAAAGATGAAGCGATGCCCATTGGATGCCGTCGGTCGGATCTCACCGATCATATCAATGCCCCACATTGCAAAAGGCCAAGGTGCCGTCAGGATGTTCAGAGGAACCGGAGGGATATGCATCTTGTCAGCATAGATCTGGCATTTATGACAAGTTCGGGAGTGTTGGTAACAATCGGCTTCCATTGTGGACCAGAAATATCCTGCCCGAAGGATTTTCTTAGCCATGGTGTGTCCATTGGAATGTGTCCCGAATGTACCTTCGTGCAGTTCTATCATGATCTTCTCTGCTTCAGCCTTATCCACACAACGCAGTAGAGTTGAATCATGATTCCGTTTGTAGAGAATGCCGTTGCTGAGGAAGAATTTTTCCGCAAACCTCCTCATGAACTTCTTGTCATTGACAGATGCACCTTCAGGGTATTCCTGAGCTTCCAAGTACCTCTTCACCTCATGATACCAGGGTTTTTCAGTCACCTTTTCGGCCTCAAGATCGCAGCAGTATGCCGGTTCGTCCAACTTCCAGATGATGATCCGGGGAGCCTCATTGTCCCATTTAACTTTGAACATTGAAGACATCGTAGCTAGTGCGTCCGCTAGCTGATTCTCCTCTCTTGGGAAGTGCTCAAAAGTTATTTCTTCAAAGTGGGGAAGCAAGGTTGATACATAATCCTTGTAAGGAATAAGATTTGGGTGTTTCGTATCCCACTCGCCTTTGATCTGATTGATCACGAGAGCGGAATCTCCGAAGACACTCAGAAATTTGATCCTTAAGTCGATTGCAGCTTGTAGACCCATGATACATGCCTCATATTCTGCCATGTTATTGGTGCAGTTGAAACACAATCGGGCGGTGAGTGGAGTATGAGTTCCTTTGGGAGATATGATTACAGCGCCGACGCCGTTACCCAAAGCATTGGAGGCTCCGTCAAAATGCATAGACCATCGGGATCCTTCCTCAGGTCCTTCATCCGGTCCAGGTACTTCACAGTCAGTTACCACCATGATGTCTTCGTCCGGAAAATCAAAGTTCAATGATTGGTAATCGTCCACAGGTTGGTGTGCCAAATGATCTGCCAGTACACTTCCTTTAATTGCTTTCTGAGTTGTATACTGGATATCATATTCTGTCAAGATCATTTGCCATCTCGCTATTCTTCCAGACAGAGCGGGCTTTTCGAATATGTACTTGATGGGATCCATCTTTGAAATCAATAGAGTAGTGTGAGTCAGCATATACTGTCTCAGCCGGAGAGCAGCCCATACTAGAGCGCAACAAGTTTTCTCAAGCAGTGAGTAACGAGACTCACAGTCGGTAAAATTTTTGCTCAAGTAATAAAAAGCGTGCTCTTTTCGGCCAGACTTGTCATGCTGTCCCAGCACACACCCCATTGAATTGTCAAGTACTGTCAAGTATAATATCAGAGGTCTTCCTTCCACTGGTGGCATAAGAATGGGTGGCTCTTGGAGATATTCCTTTATCTTTTCAAAGGCAGCCTGACATTCATCGTTCCAGCGTACTACTTGATCTTTCTTCAGTAATTTGAAGATTGGCTCACAAGTAGCAGTCAGATGTGAGATGAATCGGGCAATGTAATTCAGTCGTCCCAGGAAGCCTCTGACTTCTTTCTCTGTCCTTGGAGTCGGCATCTCTTGTATGGCTTTTACCTTGGCAGGGTCCACCTGAATACCTTTATCGCTTACGATGAAACCTAGCAATTTTCCGGACCTCACCCCAAAGGTGCATTTGTTGGGATTCAACCTCAGCTTGTATAACTTGAGTCAGTCAAACAGCTTCCTCAAATGATCAAGGTGCTCCTCCTCAGTTTGAGACCTTGCAATCATGTCATCAACGTATACCTCAATCTCATGATGGATCATATCATGAAATAAAGCAACCATGGCACGTTGATAGGTTGCCCCAGCATTTTTCAATCCGAATGGCATGACCTTGTAACAGAAGGTGCCCCACTGAGTCACAAAGGTAGTCTTCTCCATATCCTCCGGAGCCATCTTGATTTGATTATACCCTGAAAAACCATCCATGAAGGAGAAAACCTTGTGTTGAGCAGTATTGTCAACAAGAACGTCGATGTGAGGTAAGGGGAAGTCATCCTTGGGGCTTGCCCTGTTCAAGTCCCCGTAGTCGACACACATTCTGACTTTACCGTCCTTCTTCGGCACTGGCACCACATTGGCAACCCACTGAGGGTAAGAAGTTACTGCTAGAAACCCGGCGTCGAATTGCTTCATAACCTCAGCCTTGATCTTTTCGGACATCTCTGGGTGCATATGGCGGACCTTTTGCTTTACCGGAGGGCAGTCTTCCTTGGTTGGCAGGTGATGAACTACAATGTCGGCATCCAAACCAGGCATGTCTTCATAGGACCAAGCAAATATCTCCATGTAATCATGTAGCATCTGGATCAATCGTTGCTTCACGCTGAGCTCTAGATTGGCACCAATCTTGACCTCTTTCCTATCTGTCTCAGTACCCAGGTTCACTGTTTCCACCGGCTCTTCATGTGGTTGAATAGCCCTCTCTTCCTGGAGTAGCAGTCTTGCGAGTTCACCAGGCACTTCACAATCATCTTCAACTTCATCTTCGGCCAAGTTGATCGGATTCTCGAAGTCATAACTGGTGGTAGCAGAGCTGTTACCAGTGAGATCCAGAGTGGATTGAAACCTGTATAAGTGAGTGTGTGTAAATATAGCTGTTTTGCAATATATAACACAGAAAGAAAAGAGCACAAGATTTGAAATGCAACAAACGTCCAATGTTTTGATTGATGATATATGGAAATGTCATACAAAAAGCCCTCACAAATGGAGCTACGATGCCCCGGGTAGGACACCGAGCCAATAAAGTTTTAACACATTGTTTGTTACAAATTGAAAATCAAAAGAAATAATTACTGCGTGACAAATGTGATAGGTGTAAAATCCTTTGCTGTCCAGTTGCTTGGTCCGTTGCTGGTAGTCGGGTAGATCCAACTGTCAAACTCTGCTTCCTCTACATCCTCCTCAATAGCATTCACCCTTGGGTTGGAGATAAACACCGAAGCCTTTCTGATCTTTTCTTTGCGCACAGCCCTCTGAGCCTCTGCAGTAAAGCCTAGCCCAAACTTGTCATTCTTTTGAGTGAAGTCAGGAAGCTGACCCCAATTCGCACAATTGCCTTTCTCGATTACAGCCCGGGCATCCTTCAAGGACGCCATCTTCAACGGAAAATCTTCTTCAACCACTGCCTCAGCTGATGCCAACACTGGAGGTACTTCCTCAAAATGCTGAAAGGGGGTTTCAATAAACTCCCTGTCCATCTCGATATACCGGAATGAATTCAAGTGACTAACCATGTATTCCTCCTCACCCTGCACAGTAACAATCTTCCCCTTGATAGGGTATTTGAGCTTTTGGTGTAGAGTGGAAGTTACTGCCCCAACTTTGTGAATCCAGGGTCGACCCAACAAGCAGGAGTAAGATGGACGAATATCCATTACATAGAACGTTGAGTCGAAAACCTGGGAGCCCACACGAATAGGAATGTCTACCTCACCGTGCACCATCCTCTTAGAACCGTCGAAGGCTCTAACAATGATGTTACTAGGTTTCAACTCCAGGCCCTCACAATCCAAGCGATCCAATGCCTTTTTGGGAAAAACATTCAGGGAAGAGCCGGTATCCACTAACACGTGTGCAAGAGTAGTGCCCCTGCATTCTATGGAAACATGCAGGGCATCATTGTGATTTTTCCCTTTGGCGGTAAGGTCAGCATCTGAGAACCCCAAACCATTGTCAGCTGTCAAATTAGCCACACAGTCAGTGAATTGATCTGCAGAGGTCTCTTGCGGCACATGGGCCGTTTTCAGAAATGAAATCAGGGATTTTGCATGGGCCTCTGAGCATAGCAGCAATGATAGCATAGAGATTTTGGAGGGAGTATGCCCCAACTGTTCAACAACGTTAAAGTCACTCTTTTTGATAATTTTAAGGATTTCCTCCATTTCTTGTTGGGAGGCTTCCACAGCAGTCTTCTTTTTTGGTGCCTCCGTCCTGGCAGGCGAATTGGTAGCAACTTCTTTGCCCCAAGTATCAGAAGACTCGGCGGAAGTAGTAGACACAGGAATTTGATTCGGAACATGCACACTTGCGGGTGTGATGGTGAGAGGTTTTCGGATAACTGGCGGTGCAATGTCAGGCGAGAAGAGCCTGCCACTGCGGGTAATCTTGGCGGGACCAGTGATGTTACTGATACTGGTATTGGTGTTGAACTTCTGCTTCACCCCAAGCACATACACGTCGGCTCCATAATGCCATGGGACCGCTTTATCAGACTCATAGGGGAGAGGCCCCGGAACAGTAATAGTAATGGGTGCAACAGACATAATTTGGACTGGTTTCTTCATGGGAGCTTTGGCAGGATTGTAAATTGTGACAACAGATACTTCTTCAACGGAAACAAACGGAACAGCAGTTTTCTTGAACAGAATTTCCTTGCTATCCATCAGGCTTTGGATGCCTGATTTCAGCAGTGGACAACCGGTAGGGATAACAGCACATAGGAGGCAACCCTTACTACAACCCGGAAATAAACCGGCTAGTAGTAAGTTCCTCTTAACAGTCAAAAGAGGGGTAGCAACATCATTCACCGAAACAGCATACAACTCCTCCTCAATGGCATTTACTCTATGCTGGGGCATAGGAGCAGTTACAACATTCGGTCTCTCGGGCGCTTCAAACTGAATTTCCTTTGCGTCGATAAGATCTTGCACTTTGTTTCTCAAGGCCCAGCAATCATCAGTAGTGTGCCCGGGACTATCAAAATGATAAGCACACCGGGCATTTGGGTTATACTTAGGAGACGCAGTGTTGACGACCTTAGGAGCTTCTTTGATGGTCACCAAGTTGGTTGATAACAGTTGGGGTAAAATTTGAGATAAGGTCATACTCAGCCGAGTATACTGCCTCTTAGGCCTTTCACCTCTTTGTTGATTGTACTGCTGCGGAGTAGCAATAGGTTTTGAAATGACCAAAGCATTGACGGTTTGGCGACTTTCGGGCTTGACTTGTCTTCTAGGACCATAGACGGCACTTGCTTCTTTCTTGAAAGGCCTTTTCTCAGTACTTGTGGAGGCAGCTTTTTGTATCTTTCCTGACCTGATGCCAGCTTCAATTCTTTCTCCCGTCAGAATCAAATCCGTAAACCCAGCGGAGGAGTTACCAACCAAATGATTGAAAAATGGACCAGACAAAGTCCCTAGGAACATATCAACCAGCTCACGATCAATCAATGGAGGATGCACCCTGCCAGCCAAATCTCTCCATTTTTGTGCATATTCTTTGAACCCTTCACCCGTTCCTAGAGACATACCCTGAAGTTGGGTACGCGTTGGAGCGAGATCAGAATTGTATTGATATTGTCTGTAGAATGCGGTTGCCAAATCTTCCCAGTGTCGGACGCTAGTTCCATCTAATTGGTAGAACCATTCAAGCTGTGACCCCGAAAGGCTATCTTGGAAGAAGTGAATCCAAAGGTTCTTATCCGCCGTGTAAGGTTGGATCTTCCTTACGTACGAACTTAGATGCAGCTTTGGACAGGAGACCCCATCATATTTGGCAAAGGCAGGCGCCTTAAACTTGTGTGGAATTACTACCCCAGAAGATAACCCCAAATCTCCGAAATCCAGCCCCGGCACATTCTGAATTTCCATGGCGCTCAAGCGGTCCTCCAATTGCTTGTATCTGTCAGCAGCAGGTGGGTATTGTTCGTCATTATAGTCCGTCTCGTTGTCGGAGACTGCAGGACTAGGAGCTCCTCCCCCTTGGGGACTGTTTTTCTCGGCAGAAGAAGTAGTTGGATCAGCTTCATTATGGAGTGTGTTCCCAAATCTGCGTCCAGTGTTGAATAACGCAGTCCTCTTTTTCTTCTTCTTCTTCAGGAGTAGAGTCTTCAACTCTTGCTGTCCTTGGGCCAGGCTCAGGACCATTTCTTGAAACTGGGCACTTTGGGCCTGAAGGGCCTTGATGGCTTGCTCACTGGATGAGTCTGGATTCATGATGACTGTTCAAAATAAACAGCGAAGGAGATTAAGCAACCTGTGAAATAGGGTACCTGCTATGCATATGGTGCAATGGAATGCGTATGTTTTATGTTTTCAAAGACAAACAAGATTCAACTTTGTAGACAAAAAGGGAAACACACTTCATTAGATTAAAATTTTAATTGTTCAACAACTTGCCCTTAGGCATTACAGGAATGAAAAATACTGGAAAGGAAATAAAAGCTATAAAAGGAAATATCCAAAGCCCATCAGTGCTCCCATGGCCTCCTTTTCTCAGTGCTGATGTAGTTATTCAGAACCCGCTCTTCCTCCAATTGCTTAGTCAGCCTCTGGGTCTTCCGTTCCTGCTCGTTGAACTTTTCCCGATAGAAATCCCGCTCTTCCTTTAGCTGCGCCCAAGATCTCTTCATTGTGTCAAAATCAGTAGGTATCTGAGGAGGGAGGACAGTTGGAGGAACCCCATCTTCATCAGGAGATTCAAGAATGATCGGTCTGACAGCTTCGTACGGCATACCTAACCTTTGAGCACGGATGCGGACCCATTTGCAATAGGGTTCCATTGGTAGAGAAGTCTTTGGTCCCAACTCATGTGGGTCAGCTTTGTGAATTCTGTCCCAAGCTTTTATGAATCCATGGCGTAGTTTGTCACTGTCTGCCTGGAACTCAAAATGAAAGTGAGGAACAAACATTTCATGAGGCCCAACTCCCATGGCTCTTCCAAACTGACGGAGAGCTAAGCATGGATTATAAGAGATTCCTCCTTGGATACCAATCAACGGAACATTAGGGTATTCTCCGCAACGGTCAATAACAGCTACCTCATCCAAACCTCTGAGAGTCCAAGTGATGTCGTTATCAGTGTGAGACATTAGCCTACGAGCCCAACCCTTTCCTTCTTCATTCTTCAGCACAAACTTAGGAAGGTGCGAAATAAACCACCTTACTAGCAAAGGAGCACAACACCACAGAGTTCCTCGTTTTCGAGCAGTATGAGCATAGAGTTGTTGCAAGATATCACCAAAAGAGTGGGTACAGGATTCCGAGACATGAAGATCCTGATGACATGGATACTGATAAAGGTGTCAGGATTGGGAAACAATACCAGACCATAGATCAAAAGAGCCAGAATATCTTCGTACGCCTTAAAGTCTAAGTCATTCCAGAAATCATTAGCTTTGCCAACCAGAAATTTGACCAAAAAGCCCTTGACTCCACTTCTAGTTTCCCAGTTAGCTAATACCTCTTCTTTGGTCAAGGGGAGAATTGCAGCAATCTCTTCAGGCCTAGGAGTCTTTTCCAAACCAGTGAATGGAGTTTGTTCCAAGACAGGGATTCCAAGCAAGTAAGAGAATTCTTCCAGGGTAGGAACCAGCTGGAAGTCTTGAAAGGTGAAACAATGATACAGAGGGTCATAAAACTGGTCAGAACACTTATCAGTTGTTGGTCCCATTTTGTAGTGATCAAGCCAAGGAGAGAACCATGCTTGTTGATAAAGGAAGAAGTGTTTGGAATCCTACCAACCAAATCTTTGAGCAAAGCTGGTGGTTGAAAAAAGTTGAGCCGGATAGTATTCCTACGCACAGGCATCATGATGTCCTACAAAACAGAGCAAAGATGAAACTTTTTTGTCTTTGAAATGGGTTAGTCCTTTATTCAGGATGCATGCAATGGTATGATGGCATGATGCTATGATGAAACACACCACAAGTATTCATACAGGCAAGCATGGCAAGGCACACAAATCACACAAGACAACACTTAGGTTTCAGGCCAGCATGAAGTTTAGGTATTACCCTCTTTTAGTTTCGTTGGTTAAAACCTGTCCTATCAAAAGTAACCGGGTTCTAGAGGATCTCAAATCATTGGCTACCCTCAATCGGTCATAACTCCAGCATCGCAATCTTTTCTCGCGGCCAGAACCATCTCGAGAGTTTAGCCTCAATGAGTGTAGCATACTGCTACTGTCATAATAGCCAAGTTTGGTCAATTTAGGGTTCTAAGGTTGGTTGGTGTTTAATGACTCCTTAGAAGACTTATATTCTCCTTATTGCAACACAAGGGATATAGGTACAGACTAAGGTGCCACACCAACGTAGCCACTGCTTCACCCATGTCGGTCTACGCCGGACAGGTCCCTCACAGATTATGCTACCTAAAAAAGGGTATTTCCCAGATCCAGGTTAGGATCTATGAAACTCCGATGCAAAGCCCACAAATATAAAAGCAAACAAAGAAAACAATTGAAAACAAAGGTGATCTAAGCCCTAAGGTTACTCCACTTTTAAGTTATTCCCCAGCAGAGTCGCCAGTTCTGTGATACGGTGGGAGAACTGACCAAGGTTTTGCGTTTGTTTTCGCAAATGTTTCGGTTGAGCAAGAGTCGCCACCGACTTTTTATGTTATCCTAAGGAAAGGTTTAAAAAGCACAACAAAAACCTTTTGAGATGTTTTCTTGGGTTCGGGGAGTAGATTATAGAAAGGGAAGGTATTAGCACCCTTTCTATCCATGGTTATCCATGGGCTCTTAGTTACTTGCTTAGATCACTTGTCTTTTGTTTTCAATTGTTTGAAATGGTGCTTGTGTGTGTGGGTTTGAAAATGTTTTGAAAAGAAGCCAATGTGGTGGCAACCTTTGTAATGATCCATGTGGGGATGTATACAAAGATGTATGTCTTTTGAAAAGGTTTTCATTTTGTTTTTTTGAAAGTTGTTTTGAAAGTGTAGTGATGTGTGGTTTAGAAAATAGGCAAGTGTTTTGTTTTGCAAGTTTGATTCAAGTAACTAAGAGGTTATCTACTCCTAAATTTCTCAAAGTTTATTGCTATGTTTTAAACCCTTTTAATAAGTTTGTTCCACCATTGCATTTGGTGGACAATCTCATGTTAGGATGTGAAAGGGATGGGCGCGGGTCATCGTTTAGACCATAATTGCAATGGTGCCAAGTATCTTTGGGCATTTTCTTTAAGGGACTTGATCATTTGTTTAGGCAACATTTTGAAAGTGTTATCGAGGGACTATGATCATTTGATTTGTTTGTTTTGCCCAAAGAGACCTAACATGCAATATGGGCCAATTTTGAAAGGCAACAAGTGGAATACCCTAGGGGGTGCAAGTGTGATTTGTGTGTCCATTTTCATGCTTGTTTATCTTGAAATTAGGTCAAAACTATTTTTCGTTATTTTTCGCATACAAACCCTAATTCTAACATGGTATAATTAGAAAGCAATAAAGTGCGAAAATAAATTTACTAAGCTATTACAAAGCCATATATGGGAAGGGGGGTACAAATGTTCAAATGGGGATTTTGACAAGGAATTTAAACCTAAAACTATTACATCATTATTGAATTATTTACAAGGTGATTAATTTGCATAAATTAAAAAAAGTAGAACAAATGTGCAAGATGCCAAAAAATGGTTTTTTTGTATGTATGGAAAAAGGTATTTTTACATGTCAAAATAAAGAAAAGGAAAGTATTATTTTTTGGAGTTTTTCATGTTTAGGGCAAAACCCTAATTCTATTAAATAAAATGTATTATTTATTCAATATATACAATATTTATTATTTGTGTACAAAATAAAATAAAAATGAAGTATATTTGTAAAAAATGTATTTTTAGTATTAAATATTAATAAAATAAAAATATGTGTATTTTTGGTATTTTATTCTAGGTATATTAATATATATGTATTTACTTGTATTATTTACAAAATATTTTAAATATGCATAAAAATAATAATATTTAATTTTTGTAAAAAAGTATATTTCACATAGAATATTTTCAGAATATAAAATGAAATAAAATAAAAATAAAAATTTATTTACACCATTTTAACATTTTTTAAATAAAAGTATATTTATTTACTTATTTATGTTCAAATAACTAGTCCAACCAAATAAATATCTAATAAATAGGAAAATGGTATAAAAAAATATTTTTATATTTTTTGTATGATGAGGAAAAATAAATAAGTCAGGCCAAAAAAAGAAAAGTCAAAAAAACATAAAAATGAATGAAATGGGCTTAGGGGGTGTAAAACCAAAAACATGGTGCAAATAAGAAATATGGAACAAGCCCAGCCCAATAGACCCTTCTTCAACCTCCAGCCAGAAACGTTCAAAAAACGCGCTCTTTGTTCCTCCACTCAAACATCCTGATTCTTGGCTTGTTAATGAAAACTTATAACATAAAAAATGTTCAGCATCAAGAGACGAATCCAACCATATGCAGAACTTGTCTTAACTCTCTAAGATGAGGGAGAATTTCTTCTTCCCCAAATCCTGACCTAGATTTTCCTCCATGTTCAGACTCAAAATTCTTGCAACACACATAATATAAATAAAATCTAATTATATGGGCATGTTCAGGGCAATGATTGTGACATATTCTCTTCACAAACCTAAAGCTAACAATGCCTAATAAGAGAGATACGAATTCAAAAACTTACCTGTTCAGTTGAAGTTCTATCTGGTAATGGAGAAGCTTTCAATGCAAGGTGATGATTGGGATAGTTTCCTTGAGGTCCAGGGATGCTATTCCAAGCTTTACTTTGTCTTGAAAGCTTTTGAATCGAGCTAGAGCACTTCACCTGCAAATCAGAAAAGTGAAAATGGTAGAACCAGTTAGAGGGATTACAGGTCGTGTTTTAGGTTTTGGTTAGCTTGCATAGATGGTATGGAAGGTGTGTGAACTGGTTTGGGCAAGAAAGCTTGAGAGGAATGAAAGATGGCACTCAAACTACAGGCCCTGTCCTGTTCTTGCAGTTTGAAGGTGATTATGAGAATGGGAGTGTATGAGGGATTTTAGGGTCGTGTATTAGCTCAGTTGGTATCTCTTGAATGTTTTTTGCAAGTTTGCTTAAGTGTTTGTAAGCTGATATGAGAGTTGGTACAAGTTATGCTATGTTTATTCTTTCTTAAGCAACAAAAGGCAAGTTGATGCTCTAGACTGATGCAGGCCCCCATAACATGCTGCAAACCTTGGCCTTGATCAGTGCAATGTGTCTCATAACTTGTGCCTAGAAGATTTTGGCTGTACCACTTGGATTTGCAAAATGGACATAAAGTTCTACTTTTTCAAAATGGAAATAATGCTTTATCTATAAATGGATTAATCTTCTAGACAATGCTTGAACACACAAAACATGGTCTTGGCACAAAGGTTTGGCATTAAATTTATGAGTGTCAAAGGGTTTTAGGACCTGTAATGTAGCACAAATTATGCTGACTTGAAAATGGCCTAAGTTATGAACATGTTCATGATCAATTCAAAAGTGAGTTTTTGCCATATTGTGAAATTCGATTCTCTCAAGTTATGAGGTTGTTTGAGAAGTTCTTGGACATTTTGGAAAGCTTGGAATGTGTACTACAATCCATCTTTGAAATGCAAATTGAAATACCAAGTGGAAGTGTATGGAAAATGGCCTTGAAGTTAGGTAGAAAACCTTGTCAAAAAGGTCAAATTTTCACTAAGTTAAGAATGGTTTGGCACCCCTATTCAAAAAATTGTATCTTGAGATACAAGCTTCATTTGGGAAAACTTTGTGAATCAAAGTTGTATATTATGCAACAAGCTACAACTTTCATGTTTTGACTTTTGTTTGAATCCAAATGAATCTTGGTGAGAAAGTGGGGCAAAGTTGGGAGAAAATTAGGGTTTTCCATAACTTAGAAAAATTCTAAGTTATGAAAAATTCCCATTTCAAACCCTAATTTGCATTTCTTGGTTTCTTGGTGAACAAGTTTCATGATTTGGCATGTTTTGATGAAAAATGAATCTTGACTCTTGATTTTGACCAAAAAGTCAAAGTTTGACTTTTCAGTATACAGTCAAAATTGATCAATTGACTGGGAAATTCAACTGTCAATCTTGTGTACTTGGGATATTTTGAGTTTGTTGAGCATGTCAAGATAATTCCATGGGGTCCTTGAGTCCATATGTAAGTTTGGTTTGCCATTGGCTAGGTCAAACAGTCAAAAATGGCCTTTGTGCAGTCAAAACCCTAAAAATGACCATTTTGCCCTTTTGATGATCTGATCAAATTTCTTGTGGAATTGTGATCCAAACTTGATTAAATGGTTCATGTGAGTTCATAATGTTGATGTGGGTCAATTTTCATGAGATTTGACTGTCAATTGGCCACAGTTGACTTTTTCCCCAATGCAGCTGATTTCTAGGTCAACTGTCCAATTGACTGGGCAAAACTTGGAATCAAGACTTGAAACTTGGTATGGATAAACTTGGGAGTCCAACATGAAGCATGAAAGTCATCTTAGGCATTTTAGGTCAAAACATCTTTGTTCAAACACAAACCCTAATTTGGGCCAACAGTGCAAGGAGAAGTCTTGAGCAGAGGAAACCCTAACTGGATCTTAAGCTCCAAGGGTTTTGTGATGAGAAAATGTTGAGGAAATGGGAGGGCAAATTTTGGGGTACAACAGTGCCAATGTTTGAAGAATTTTCTAAACTATTGGAGTTCCTATATTGGAACAGATTCCCTTCACAGGTTTAGAACAGGATCCAAAGTCTGAAGATGTTGCCACAACCCTACACTTGAAGCCATCTGACATTGAATCCAAGTGGGAAAGGAGAAGTGGGGTTAAAGGTCTTCTTGTAAAATTTCTAATAGATAAAGCTCAGGTATTCCTAGACGCCATGAGTTTCCATGCTTTTGAGGATATCTTAGCCCTCCTTATCTATGGGTTGGTATTATTCCCTAATCTGGACCAACTTATAGACATAAACACCATCAATATTTTCCTTACTCACAATCCAGTGCCTACATTGCTCAGGTATATCCTGTATTCTCTTTGTATCTGTACTATGAAGAAACAAGGAGCTCTGGTGTGTTGTATACCTTTTCTCTATAGGTGGTTTATTTTTCACCTTCCTCGATCAGTAATGAAGAATGAGCTAGGCTTAAGATGGTCTCAAAGGTTAATGTCTCCCTCTCACTCTGATATCTATTGGTGTTTGTGATATGGTGGCAGAACCGACTGTTAATACTGGTTTTTGTTTTGTATTTGTAAATGTTGCGGTAAGCAAGAGTCGCCACCGACTTTTCTTTTATCCAACAAAGGAAAGGGTGAAAAGAACAGAAAAAACCTTTTTTGAGATTTTCTGAGTAAGGGGGGTAGATTATGGAAACGGAAGGTGTTAGCACTCTTTCCATCTGTGGTTTTCAACGGGCTCTTTGGTACTTGCTCATTTTGAAAATTTCTTTCATGTTTGTGTGTTTTGAAAAGTTTTGTTTGCTTTATGATAACTCTTGTATCAGTCCTCAAGAGTGTGATAAAGCATTTTTGAAAAGAATTTTTTTAAGTGTGGTGTAAAAAGGAATTGATTTTGAGCAAGTACTTAATAATTATCTACCTACTCGAAAAAGGCGTTCTTTTCCTCCTATCCTTTAGATAGTGCTATCCTACTATTAGTGAGTAGGTAGCCCTATCGTTGGATGTTTGAGGGGCTATCGAATGGACATTTACAGTCATTGAAGGCAACGTGTAGAGATACCTTAGCAGTTCGAAGGGACTGTCATCATATATCCGTAGGCAACATCGAGGGACAAGATCATTTCTCGTAGGCAACTCGAGGGACATTGAGGGACTATGATCTTTATGATGACTTTAAATAAGGGTCTTTAATAAGGTATCCCTACGTTCAAGGGACATGACCATTTCCGAAGGCAACCGAAGTGGGAGATACCCTAGGGGTGCAAGTGTGCAATAATGTGCTTTTTTCAAGTATTTTTATCTTGATGTTAGTGATCTAAGATTGACTGATTAGTTCTTGTCATACAAGCTTAGTTACTAGCAGTTTATATACAAGCATACAATATAGTGCAGAAGGAAAAAAAAACTATAGATATTACAAGGCTTCGGGGCAGTTACAATTATATCTGACTGAAATGTAAAGTGCGGAAAGTAAAAATTCTAATTAGGCTATTACAAAACCGAGAAATAGTTACATAATCAAGAAAATAATCGTATGAAAAATAACAATGCACAAAAATTAAGATGGGAATAAGTTTGAAACCCTAAAAATATAATTGTTTAGTAAAAATATTGTTTATATTTTATACGAAAAAAATTGAGATTTAACCTAATTTCTAATTAATTTTAAATTAAAGAAAACAAGTTAAAATCAATTAAATTAAATTAATTTGCAAGAATTAATTTTAATTAAAAAAAACTAAAGCTATTTTTTGTGATTTTTTGTTGATTTTATGATTTTTTTTAAAAAAGATGAATTAAAAAAATATAAAATAATTAAAAAAAGAAAATAAAGTAAATTAAAAAAAGAGAAATGGGCCTGGAGTGAGAAACCAAATTGGGGGGTGTTGACTGAATTTTATTGTTAAGGCCCAGATCTGTTGGCCCACCACTACGTGAGATCCCATGCTGCCCTTCCCTGAGGGCTTACCGTGAGCGTCTGGATCTGGGACATTTGATGTGGTCTTGATGAGATCCTATAGTATAGAAATAGTAACGCATGGTGGACACGCTGGGACTTAGAGTACTGGATCTGCATGCACAAATCAGAAAAATAATATGCAAGAGGCAAGGGTCGAACCCCTGACCTCCCACACACATAATGCCTTAACACCCTTTGTTCTTGCCACTGGACCATGCTGATCAATCATTAATATAATCAAAACAAAACAATATAATATTGAAACGACATGATTGCTGAGTTGTCAATGCACGCATCTTATTGGGCCCCTGGAATTTAAATTAACCAATCAAGGAACATTGTCCAGCCACACCAGCATAGGAAGGGTCAAACCACCCCTCACAGTAGTTGACAACCATCATCTCCGGCGATATTAAAATTAAACCCGACAAAATAACAAGAATCAAAGCAAGAGATTAAGCCTACCCCCTCCCCCCCAAAAAATCATATGCTGTGAGTTCAATGGTGGTGTCCATTTAGCCTGAAAGTCCATGTATTGTAAGGTTTGAAGGTTTCAGTTTGTGATGCCTTAATAATGGCATCCTGTGATTCAAGCATCAAAGTTTTCATGCGAAACGTCCAACCTGTTCTAATGGATGTCCTGAACACAAACCAACACATCAAACATGTCCACAATGCATGAATTATTAATATTGAATTTATTAAACCTTACCAAACCGGTGGCGCTTGGTTACAGTGATCTGGGGTGCTACGAGCTTCAATAATGATAGGGATGGACTCCTGGGACCTTCAGGAGTGTGATGGAGTGCTTAGATCTGATGGAGAATGGATGGATCGTACAATACCCGTTGCACCTTCTATTTGAGTTTTTTTTGAAATTTTTTAGGGTTATTTTAGAGGCAGCTGCACATATGTGTTAGGTCTGGAACTGTTGTGCATATATAGTGTATCTCATTAGGTCAAACAAAAGAGAAAGGATCCATGGCATTGAGTGCAAGATTTATTTCAAATATTCACTTGAAAATATTTCTTATTTTGGATATCCTTTCCCATCTTGGCTTTCATGTTTTTACCTTAATATGCCAGTATATTTTATCCATTATTTGATAAGAAAAAGATTCCAAATCAAATCCTACATTACTTCTATTATTTATTTTCTTTAATTTTGAATTTTAATGAATAAAATATCAAAATAAATATTATAAACAATAAAATAGTATATGAGTGAACTCAGAGGTCGTGGGCCCTGTTAGGAACATGTTTCAAGCAAGAAAAGATGGGCCCATTTGGAAAAAAAATCAAGTTTGGTCAATATTGACTTCATGCACTTTTCCAAAAATTGATAAACTTTAGCAACACACATCTCTCTCAATTTTAATCTTACGAGGCTGTTACTAAACTTTTTAGAGAGCTTAAGATGTCCTATAAACAACCCTTTTGGTTTTATTTCCATTGGATCTTCCACATTCATGTAAGGTGCTTTGACCCAAAAGGTGTTTTTGTTGACTTTTTGAAAGGACCTATAATGTCTGAGCTTGTATCTTTTAACTGGGGAATTTCTTGATCTTGATGGATGAAGATAAGTGGTATGTAATTGGATTCTCTTCAAAATGAGCTTTGGTGTAAAAATTTCTGATAAAGTATGAGAAAGTTATGCCTGGTTAAAGTTTGGTTGACTTTTCCTATAGAAACCCTAATTTGCCATTTTTAACTTTTGATGAGTTAGGATAATTTCTTGAGGAATCATGATAAACCCTTGATAAAATTATGGATATTACTTCAAAATGTCTAAGTTGACCAAAAATATTGAAGTTTGACTGTATATAGGCTACAATTGACTTTTGACCTAGTATAATTAATTTTCAGGCATTTGAGTAGTTGACTGAGCAAACTAGTTGTGAAAGGCATGAAATTTGGCATGGATGATGTTGAGGACATATTAGGGCCATGGAAAACATTTGAGAACCTTGGAGCTCACACATCTTGATGAAAACTGAAACCCTAGTTAGAGGTTTATTGCCTTAGGAGGAGAATTTGTCTGGTCAATTCTTAGTCATCTTAGGGCATGTTAGGGACCTCAATGGGAATGTGTTGAGTAAAATTAGAGGGAAAATTTTGGGGTACAACATATGTCTCTATTTAATCTTCTTAAACCTGGGGATGTGGATTGGTCGGTCTGCCTTTCGAGATCTGAAGGTGGAAGATGATTGAACACTAGAGTGCCCAGAAATTTGCACTCGTCTGAAATGATACTTGATTGTGTAGATAATATCGAGAATGGGCTTATAGATTCCTTTTGGAGAAGATGACGGAAGATCGTCGGAGATGGGCTTAAAGATGCCATCCAGAAAATATGATGGAGAGTCTCTTTTAAGGAGAACTTCGCTGAGGAATGTTGGTCTCTTTTTTGGGAAATAGAGTTCAGGAGCTTCAGTTGTCCATTACTCTATTGGGGAGTCATCTCTTGATTGGAGAGACGAAAGTGAACTGCTATCTGGTCAAGATCCAGGCTTCACAGCGACTTGCTGAGGATAATGAAGTTGACTGTTAATTTCACGTTTCCCCAGTAAGTCGTTGTGAAGCCTGTAAGGCGGACTCCAGGCTTTACATTTTCTTTAACTGGATAAGAATCAGAAAAATCTTAGTATCGATTTAACTGAACCAGAGGAATGTCTTGAGTTGTCTTCAACTGGAATAGAAATCAGGAAAATCTTAGTGTCGATTTAACTGAACCATATAAGGTCTTTTGAGAATTTCTTTTTGAGGAAAATGCTGAAATAACCCTTCGTCCGACGTAGCTTTTGAGAAGACTACCAGGTCATGTAAGCATTCAACGGTGTTTGTTGATTTGATCTTTCCTGAAAAGGTAGAGAGTTGGTCGTATATAATGTCATGATGTATGAAATGCATTATGTAATGATGTTCTCAAAATAAATGAGATTATGCTGCATGCAACATGTATGCGCATGCCATGATGTATGAATATGGAATGTTGTTGCAATATTTTCCTAGTCTAGGAAAATAAATCCCTGACTGCTTCTGGAGAGTATTGGGAAGCTGAATCCCGAACTGTTGTTTGGTAGATGAGGAAAGTGATTCTTTCATTCTCGCTGGGGATGATTAATGGAGATGTTTGGATGATTAATGGTCAAGATCCGCCTTTTCAGGTTTTCGACTTGCCGGGTGTACAGAATTTTTTGTATTTATCCCTAATTTTTTCCCGAACCCTTTTGGTTCACCGGGATGCCCTTATTTTTGCCTAGGCCAGTCAACCTAGCGGGTCTTTATTCATGCGTAGTATCTTTTCACTATGTCCGCATTCACAGGGTTAGGAAGGTCGTCACCATCCATGGTGGTTAGAATCATGGCTCCACCAGAAAATATGCTTTTGATTACAAATGGCCCTTCGTATGTGGGAGTCCATTTTCCCCTGGGATTAACTTATGGTAGGATGATGCGCTTGATTACTAGATCACCCACTTGATATACCTGACTTCTGACCTTTTTGTTGAAAGCCTTGATCATTCACTTTTGGTACATTTGACCATGACAGACAACAGTCAGCCTTTTCTCATCAATCATATTCATTTAGTCAAGTCGAGTTTGGATCTAATCCTCTTCATTCAAACCTGCATCCTTCATGATTCTCAAAGAAAGGATCTGGACCTCAATAGGTAGGACAACCTCCATACAATACACTAGAGAATAAGGTGTTTCCCCTATTGACGTACGTGCTAAGGTGCGGTACCCATGAAGAGCAAATGGTAACATCTCATGCCAGTGTTTGTATGTCACTGTCATCTTCTGTATTATTCTTAATGTTTTTGTTAGCACCCTCCACAGCACCATTCATATTTGACCGGTAAGGAGAAGAGTTATGATGCTGGAACTTGAATTGTTTGCAGAGTTCGGTGATCATCGTATTTTTTAGATTTGTACCATTATCTGTAATGATTCTTTCTGGGATACCATACTGACAGATAAGGTTATGCTTGATGAACCGCACCACAACATTCTTGGTAACAGAAGCAAATAAGGCAGCCTCAACCCACTTCGTGAAGTAATCAATGGTGACTAGGATAAAGAGATGCTCATTTGAAGCGGTTGGTCTGATTTCTCCGATCATATCAATGCCCCACATTGCAAAAGGCCAATGAACAGTTAAGACGTTCAAAGGAACCGGAGGTACATGTACTTTATCAGCATAGATCTGGCACCTGTGACAAGTCCGGGAATTCGGATAACAGTCTGCTTCCATAGTGGACCAGTAATATCCTGCCCATAGGATCTTTTTAGCCATGGTGTATCCACTAGAATGGGTGCCAAAGGTACCTTCATGTAAATCTGCCATAATCCTCTCTGCTTCGTTCTTGTCTACACACCAAAGTAAAGTAGAGTTGTGGTTGCGCTTATTGAGGATTCCATTACTGAGGAAGAACTTTGCTGAGAACCTTCTCAGACACTTCTTATCATTGACAGATTCCCCCTCAGGATATTCTTGAGTCTCGAGATACCTTTTCACTTAATGGAATCAAGGTTTGTCTGCTACTTCTTCAATATCAATCTCATAGTAGTATGCTGGTTCATCCAACCTCTCACTAGTGATTTGAGGAGCCTCGTTATCCCATCTGACCTTGAACATGGATGACATGGTAGCCATCACGTTCGCTAACTGATTCTCTTCTCGTGGAAAATGTTCAAAGGTGACTTCTTCAAAGTGTGGAAGCAACGTCAACACATGTTCTTTGTAAGGGATGATATTAGGGTGCTTCATATCCCCCTCTCCTTTGATTTGACTTATTACCAAACCTGAATCTCCGAAAACACTCAAGAACTTGATCTTAAGTCAATAGCAGCTTTGAGACCCATGATGCATGCTTCATACTCTACCATATTGTTGGTACAGCTGAAGCATAATTTGGCGGTGAATGGAGTATGACAGCCCTCGGGAGATATGATTATAGCACTGATTCCATTTCCGAGTGCATTATAAGCTCCGTCGAAAACCATGGTCCATCGGGATCCCCTCTCGATTCCTTCATCCGGTCCAAGTTCTTCACAGTCAGTCACTAACATGATATTCTCATCCGGAAATTCAAAGTTCATGGATTGGTAGTCATCCACAGTCTGATGAGCCAAATGATCAGCTAGTACACTTCCCTTGATTGCTTTCTGGGTCATGTATTGAATGTCGTATTCGGTCAGGATCATTTTCCATCTCGCTATTCTTTCGGAGAAGACGGGCTTCTCGAAGATGTACTTGATTGGATCCATCTTAGATATCAACAAAGTGGTGTGGGTCAACATATACTGTCTTAGTCGGCGAGTAGCACATGCTAAAGCGCAAAAGGTTTTCTCGAGCAATGAGTATCTTGTTTCACAGTCAATAAACTTTTTGCTAAGGTAGTATATTGCATGCTCTTTTCGATCGGACTCATCATGCTGCCCCATCATACACCCCATTGAATTATCTAACACTGTTAATTACACTATCAAATGTCTTCCTTCAATCAGAGGCATCCAAATTAGAGGCTCTTATAGGTATTCCTTGATTCTATCAAAGGCAGTCTGGCATTCTTCATTCCACTTTACCACTTGATCTTTATTCAGGAGTTTGAATATTGGCTCACAAGTAGCAGTTAGATAGGAAATGAACCTGGAAATGTAATTTAGGCATCCCAAGAAGCCTCTAACTTCCTTCTTCGTGCGAGGAGCCGGTATCTCTTGTATGTATTTGACTTTTGCAGGGTCTACCTGAATACCTTTGTCACTGACAATGAGACCTAGGAGTTTACCAAACCTTACCCCAAAGGTACATTTGTTCGGGTTTAACCTCAGCTTGTATGTCTTCAACCTATCAAACAACTTTTGTAAATGATCAAGGTGCTCTTCTTTAGTTTGAGATCTGGCTATTATGTCATCAACATAGACCTCTACCTCATGGTGAATCATGTCGTGGAACAAAGCTATCACGGCTCGCTGATAGGATTCCCCAGCATTCTTCAATCCAAATGGCATCACTTTGTAATAGAAATTGCCCCATTGTATGAGGAAGGTTGTCTTCTCCATGTCTTCGGGTGCCATCTTGATCTGATTGTATCCAGAGAAACCGTCCATGAAGGAAAAGACCTTATGTTGTGTGGTGTTGTCAACCAGAACGTCAATGAGGGGAAGCGGGAAGTCATCCTTGGGGCTTTCCCTATTCATATATTTATAGTCCACACACATCCGTACCTTGCCGTCCTTTTTAGGCACCAGGACTACGTTAATGACCCATTATGGATAAGAGGTGACAACTAAGAACCCAATGTTGAAGTGCTTCATCACTTCTTCCTTAATCTTCTCTGAAATTTTAGGACGCATACGACATACATTCTGCTTTATTGGAGGGAAGTCTTCTTTAGTTGGCAGACGATGAACCACAATATTCGTGTCTAGTCCTGGCATGTCTTTATATGACCAAGAAAAGATCTCGACATAATCATGCAACATCTTTATCAACCGCTGTTTGACACTAAGCTCCAAATTTGCACCTATCTTGACTTCTTTTCTGTCCTTTTTTGTGCCCAAATTGACTGTCTCAACTGGCTCTTCATGAGGCTGTATATCCCTTTCTTCTTGTTGTAACAGCCTGGAGAGTTCTCCGGGTACCTCACAATCCTCCTCACCTTCGTCCTCGTATTGGTTGATCGGATTTTCAAAGTCATAACTGGCAATAGCAGCACCATTATCAATGGGATCCAGAGTGAATATGGGTATGCAGTTTGATACGTGAGTGTGTAAGAGCATAGCTGTATAGACAAAGTAAAAAGCAGAAAAGAAAGATAGAGAGCACAAAACTTGTATGCAAAACGTCCAATGCTTTATTAATGACATATGAGATTGAAACATGATAACCCTCGCAAATAAAACATTGTGCCCCGGGTAAGACACATGGCCATAGAGTTTATATCGTTTAATTATTACATATCCAAAAACAAGAAAGACAATTACTTCTGAACAAAAGTAATCGGTACAAATTCTTTATCTGTCCAGTTACTGGATCCACCATTGGTAGTAGGGAAGATCCATCTATCCATGTCATAGTCACCATCACTGTCTTCTAGAGCATTGACCCCATGGTTGCCGATGCGTAGGGGAGGTCTTCCAGCACGAGCACGACGAACAACCCTTTGAGCCCGTGAAAAGAAACCCAAACCAAACTTATCAGATTTGTATGGAATGTCAGGGAGTTGGCCCTAAATGGTACACCCACCTTCTTCAATAATTGCTTTGGCGTCCTTGAGAGAAGCCATCTTCAAGGGAGGTATGGTGATCTTCAGCATATTGGTAACAGTCTCAGTTGCAACCGTGGTCTGGGGCACCTCTTCGAAGTTCTGACAAGGAGTCTCGATGAACTCGCCATCCATTTCCACATACCTGAAAGAGTTCAGGTGGCTTACCATGTATTCCTCTTCACCATGTACTGTGACAATCTTTCCTTTCACCGGGTACTTCATCATCTGATGTAGAGTGGACGTGACAGTTCCCACCCCATGGATCCAAGGGCGACCCAACAAACAAGAATAAGATGGTCTGATATCCATCACGTAGAAGGTGGAGTCAAAGGTATGAAAATCAACTTTGATGGGGATTTCCACCTCCCCATGCACCATTCTTTTCGAACCATCGAAAGCCCTTACTATGATGTTGTTGGGTTTCATGGTCAAACCTTCGCAGTCTAATCTGTCCAGAGCCTTCTTGGGCAGCACGTTCAATAATGAAACAATATCTACTAGAACATGGGCCAAAGTAGTGCCCCTGCATTCAATGGAGAAATGCAGCACATCATTGTGTTTTCTCCCTCTGGGTGTCAGATCAGCATCAGAAAAACCCAAACCGTTATCAGCCGTCAAACTGGCCACACAATCTTCAAATTGGTCAGCGGAGGTTTCTTGTGGCACATGGGAAGTTTTGAGGAATTTCACCAAAGCTTTTGCATGAGCTTCGGAGCATAATAGTAGGGCTAAAATTGAAATATTAGAAGGGGTCTACCCTAGCTGTTCGACCATATTGTAGTCGCTCTTTTAATTATCTTTAGGATTGCTTCCATTTCCTTCTTGGAAGCCTCTAGAATAGATTTTGAATGTGCCTTCGTCTGGACAGGCTCAATCAATATGTCTTTGCCCCAAGTCTCGACTGACTCAGTGATAGGGGTGGCAACAGGGGTAATCACAGGAATTATGGTGGTAGTATTAGCAGAAACAACAGTAGGAATGATCACATGAATAGTAACGGATTTTGGAGGAGAAATTTCAGGGGAGAACACTCTTCCACTTCTTGTTATTTTATTGGTCCCAACGATGTTGCCAATGTCGGGATCAGTATTTCCAGAAACTTGGTGTTGTACCCCAAAATTTGCCCTCCCATATTTCTCAAAACATTTCAAGAAAGATCCCCAAGTTGCTCAAGGTAGTCCAAGGGTTGGCCAGACAAGCTCTCTCCTAAGACAGTCAACCTCAAATTAGGGTTTCATGTTGCATCAATATGTTTGAGTACAAGTGGTCTCAAATGCTCAACATTGTCCTAGTATGTTCTCAAGATCATCCATGTCAAGTTTCAAGCCTTGTAGAGAAAGTTTGCTCAGCCAATTGCTCAAAGGTCCAAAAATCGACTATGTTAGGGCAAAAGTCAACTATGACCTACATACAGTCAAACTTCAATATTTTTGGTAAAAATCCTCATTTTGAAGTATATTTCTTCATTTGATCAAGGGTTGATCATGATTCATCAAGGATTGCTCATAATTCATCAAGACTCAACAGTTGCTAAATTAGGGTTTTGTAGGAAAAGTCAACTCAACTTTGACCAAGCATAACTTTCTCATACTTTATGAGAAATGACCCATCCAAAGCTCATTTTGAAGAGGATGAAATTCCCTAAAATCCATATTTAGCTTCCAAGTTCAAAATACGCACTCACAAGAAGTTATGAATTTGGACATTATAGGTCATTTTGAAAAGTCAACAAAAACACTTTTTTTTGTCAAAGCTGCATACATGAGAATGGAATATCAAATTGAGATGAGACCAAAAGGGTTTATTAGAGGACATCTCAAGCTTTCTAAAAAGTCAAAGAACACTTCCAAAGAGTCAAAATTGAGGAAGTTATGTATTGATGAAGTTGACCTTTTTTGCAAAATTGCCAAAAGTCAACTATGCCCAAAACTTCAAATTTTTCCAAATGGGCCCAATCTTTTTCACTTGTTTTAAGTTGGAAACATAGCCCACGAGCTCTAGCATTTTCCAGTTGTCCATATCTTATTTTTATTATTTATTTTGATTTTTATTTGAATTAATTTGATTTAAGTCAAATAAAATCAAATCAAATCCAAAACATTGATAACCAAAGATTTTGTGATTATTTCAGGTCTTATTACACAGCTAGCATCATTCAAATTCGTGCAAAGCATTAGAATGAACAAAAAGATTGAAAAGGCCATGTTTGGAAAGGTTTTAAAAGGGAATCAAATCAAATCAAAAAGCATTGAAGAAGAAAGATTTGGACTAGTTTTGCAATCCTAATCCCTTCACTAATACATATAGAATCAGGCCAGACCAAAAGAGAGGCTAGAAACAGGCGTGAGATGGAGAACTAAATATGAAAAATCAAGAAAAAAGTGTGAGATCGAAATCCCACTTAGAGGCATCCTCAAGGCTCGTCACCTATCCCAATCGCTTCCTGGGACTCTCTAGAAGCCAAAGCCATCAAAAACATGTCCATTTCAGTCCCTAAATGCACTGTAAGTCGTTCACAACTTCGCCCTGTTCTTGAATTTGCATCTCATAATTTAAGCATTGTTAACGTGAATTAATGGCATATTGTTGATCTATGAGACATTTGTAAACTTTCTGTATCATTCAGTTTTGTTTATATGGCCTATACCGTAAATCACCATTGTTAGGTTTTGGAGCTTTGTTTTAGGGTTTTTGATTACAGGGACAATTGGCCTTCGTAAGTGGTACGGTTGTGATCAGGAGGAGGAAACGAACACAACCATGGCATTGAATGTTATTTCCATGGCATGTGGAAGATTTTGAGAACGCATAGTCTGTAGCAACGGACATTTGTCCGTAGGTATAGGCTAACAAACTTTTAGCGACGGGGCAAGAACAGGGATGAAGACGTGACCAGCTTCCATTGGCTTGTTTAATCGTTAGTGTGTGTTTTCTTTTTTGTTTCCACTAATATTTGTTTTCTCATATTATTATTATTATTCCATTAATGTACAATAAGAACAAAATGGCGTAGTGGTGGCCACGTAAGCGCATAAGGGTTCAGAGGCTGGAGGTCAGTGGTTCGATCCCTGCCTCCAACATTTTCTATTTTCTCATTTTATTTTAGGCGATTCAGTGTGTGCATAACTCTAGGGTCCACCATATGCCCTCATCATCAACGTGCCAGATGACCAGATGGCCAAATCTGATGGCCACCATTGAAGGTGCATCATGAGCCCAGTCAAACGCAATGCATTGGAACCTCAAAGTCAACATGGACTTCCACTAATGGGCCCAGAGTTCAGCTATTGACACCCCCAATTCAGGCCCATCTCTCATCTCTTGTATTTTTATTTTATTTTATCTCATTTAATTATTTTATTTTATTTAATTAGTAACTAAATTAATTTTCTTTTTTATCAAAAAATCACCAAAAATTATTTTTATGTCCAATTAAAATTAGATTATTATTTTTTATCAATAAATTAATTAATTTAATTAGGATTGATTAATTAGACAATTTTAATTTCCTTTTGTAAATATTTAAAATCAATTAGAATCAATAGGTTTTTATTACTGACTTAATTATTTTATTTTTTCCCTAAAAATAACCAAAAACCAAAAATATGTCATTTAATTATTTTCATTAATTAATTTGATAACTAATTAATTTAGCATTTAATTTAGAAAAACTTATTTCTTTTATTAAAAACAACAAAAAAACAATTTTCTTTTTTTAATTAGGTTAGAAGGGTCAAAACCTTAGTTTCGCATTCGATCTAACTTTCTCGCGCGTTTTATTATTATTTTGTCCAATTATTGTATCTGCTCCCAGTTTGTAATAAATTAATTAGGACATTTATTTATTTTTACCGCTTTTAATTTCAAAGGGTTTGTTTTTGGCTATGTAAATACCCGAAGCCTTGTAATAGCTTAGTTTAAAATTCCGCACTTTAATTTCTGCAAATATTTAACTGTTAGATGTTTGATAATAGGGATGCATGACAAGAATGTATGATTAATTTTAAAACAGTTAGATCACCCTAAATGTGCAAAGATAAATAAACTGAAATTGAATCATTCGCACATGCGCACTCCTAGGGTACACTCCCACTTGGTTGCCTTCGGTAAACGGTCATTGAGTATAGGGTGCTTTAGTGGTCGTCCTTTTGTCCAAAGATCAAAGTTGCCTCGGAAAGGATGCCTCGGATAATTGATCTAAGACATTAGGGTTATTACTAAGACGTCCTAACATTTCTTTAGTGACCGTACGTCCCTTTCGAATTGACCCTTAAACTCCAACGACGAGTCTACCTACTCACTAATAGTGGGATAGCGCTGTCTAAAGGAAACGAGCATAAAACAATTCTTTTTTCGAGTAGACAGATTAGTTCTTAAGTACTTGCTCAATCCAAACAAAATTTTTCACACTTACACTCCTTTACAAACAAAGTTTTCAAAAACACTTCATCTTGAAGACAAAAGCAAGAGTTAAATCGAAGTTAAAACAAAAACTTTTTTCAAAACCCACAAACACAAAGAAAACAATATTGAAAATGATGAGCAAGTACCTAAGAGCCCGTAGATAACTACGGATAGAAAGGGTGCTAATACCTTCCTTTTCTATAAATCTACCCCCCATACTCAGAAATATCTCGAAAAAGGAATTTTTTTGTGCTTTTTTCCTTTCCTTGTTGGATAAAATAAAAGACGGTGGCGACTCTTGCTTACCGTGACATTTTGCAAACACAAACGCAAAACGCAACCCAGCAAAATTTCCTTAACGAAATAGGAAAACCACGTCTCGGTTCTGGCCACTGTATCACAGAACTGGCGACTCTGCTGGGGACTTATAAGTGGGGTGTACCTTAGGAATAGTTCATATTATTTTCAATTGTTTGATCTGTTTGCTTTATCTTTGTGGGCTTGTATCGGAGTTACTATAGATCCTAACCCGGATCTGGGGATACCTTTTAGGTAAGTATCAATAGACTATGATGGAACTGTACGGCGTAGACCGATACGGTTGAAGCAGTAGCTACATTGGTGTGACACTTTAGTTGGTATCGATATCCCTTGTGGAGGATAAAGGAGAGTATGGGGCTTCTAAAGGGTTATTAAGCATCAACTGACCTTAGAACCTATAATTGACCAACTTGGCCATAGAAAAGTAGCAGTATGCTACACTCATTGAGACCATACTCTCGCGATGATTCCAGCTGCAAGAAAAGGTTGCTAAACTGGAATTATGACCGATCGAGGATGGTCAATGATATTGAGATCCTCTAGAACCCGGTTACTATTACTAGGACAGGTTGAACCAACTAAACTGAAAGAGGGTAATACCTAAACTCCATGCCAGCCTGAAATTTAAGGGCTACTGTGTGACTTGTTTGCCCTTACCATGTTTTCTATCTGTGAATACTTGTGGTGTGTTTCTATCATGACATCATGCATCATGACATTGCATGCATATTTCATTAGACTAACCCATTTCAAATACCGAGGGGATTCATCTTTGTTCTGTTTTGAATATCATGGCATCCATGCGCCGAAATACTATTCGCATCAGCTTCGTACAAATCCCTGCTCAACTTAGAGAGTTGGTTTCCAAGGTTCCTGATACATCCTCCTTTGTCAAAAGACATGGTCATCTCCTTGGTTTGGTAACTTCCAAGTTGGATGAACAAATGATGAGCGTCGTGTTCCAGTTCTTTGACCCGTTGCACCACTGTTTTACCTTCCCAGACTATCAGTTGGTCCCTACTTTGGAGGAGTTCTCTGATTTACTTGGTATATCTATTTTAGAGCATACACCATTTATAGGATTGGAGGTAGCTCCTAGGCCAGAAGATATTGCTACAGCCTTACATCTGACAAAGGCTGAGGTAATGTCTAACTGGGACACTCAGAGTAGGGTGAAAGGCTTCTTGGCTAAGTTCTTGATTGATCAAGCTCAACAGTTTTGGGACAGTTTGTACTTTCAAGAATTTGAAGATATCCTGGCATTTCTCATCTATGGCTTGGTTCTGTTTCCTAATTCAGATTCTTTCATCGACGTGAACGCAGTGAAGATCTTCATGTCCCGTAACCCAGTGCCTACTCTCTTGGGTGATATTCTGCATGCTCTTTATGCCCGTACTGCTCAGAAACGGGGAACCCTTATGTGTTGTGCACCATTGCTGGAGAGGTGGGTTATTTCTCACCTCCCCAAATCTATTTTAAAGAACGGGGAAGGCATGGGTTGGGCCTACATAATTATGTCCCTTGCTCATACGGACATCATTTGGAGTACTAAGGACATGGAAGAGGTAGCTATCATTGACTGGTGCGGAGAATACCCCAATGTTCCTTTGCTTGGAATTAGAGGAGGGATCACCTATAATCCTTGTCTGGCCTTATGATAGTTTGGACGAGCTCGAAGGGACGATCCTCATGAGTTTCTACTTCCAAGCGTTGTCTTTGACTTCCAGGGAGATGTTGAGGGACATCGTCGCAAATTTATACGAGCTTGGGATATGGTGAACAGGTCTGATCCGCATGAGCTAGGAATGAAGACTTTTCTCCCAATGCAATCGTATCTCCGGTGGGTTCGAGCCTGTTCTCAAAATCTAGGGATACCATACAAAGCTGTCTTACCAGTGATTATAGAGCAAGCTGATGAAGAAAGGGTTCCTTGTACAGTTCTCCATCCTTACATGCCTACTGACATTGGGGCATTAAAGAGGTCTTGGATCCAGCTAAGGGAAGAACGATATACTTACAAAGAGAAGTATCATGAACAGGAACAGAAGATCCTAAAGCTTACAAGGCAGGTGGAGAATGAGAGGGTCCTCAACGACTATGTCAGCATGCAAGGAAAACAACCATGGGAACGCTGATGTCTTTTGCTATTTCTAGTTTTGATTTACTTTTCAGTTTTTCTCTTTGTAACGCCTTAAAGGCATTTTTCAAACATTGTTTCAAGTTTTTAATCTAATAAAAGTGTGTTTCATTTTGGTTTACAAATTTGAATCTCCCAAAGTCTTTGAAATCATATCATATGCATTCCATTTCCATGCACCTCATCACAGGTACCCTTACAGGTTTCTCATCTTCTTTGCTGTTTATTTCAGCAATCATGTCTTCTGAAACATCTACTGATCAAGCTATTAAGGCTCTCCAAGCTCAAAATGCTCAGTTCCAGGAAATGTTCATGAACCTGGCCAGGGGGCAGAAAGATCTGAAGACTCTTATCTTGAAGGATAAGAAGAAGAAGTAGAAGAAGATGGTCCTACCAAATATGGGTCACAGGTTTGGGAACAGGTTTCGAGAGGAAGTTGATTTGTCTCACTCATCTAGAGGGGGAGAGAATCAAGAAGAAAGGAGGGCTCCTAGCCCTGTGGTTTCTGACAACGACACTGATTTTGATGAAGACCAGTATCCTCCTGCCGAAGATAGATATAAGAAACTCGAAGAATGGTTAAGTGCGATGGAGATCCAGAAGATACCTGGGTTGGACTTTGGTGATTTGGGTCTGGCATCTGGGGTGGTGATCCCGCACAAGTTCAAAGCGCCTGTATTTGCTAAGTACGACGGGGTCTCATGTCCGAAGTTGCACCTCCGCTCGTATCTTAGAAAGATGCAACCATATACTACTGATAGGAACCTCTGGGTTCATTTATTTCAAGATAGTCTATCAGGGACTTAACTTGAATGGTTCTATCAACTAGAAGGAGCTAACGTCCGTAACTGGGAGGACCTTGCTGCTTCTTTTTACAAGCAGTACCAATATAATGCCGACCTTGCTCCCACGCATACCCAACTTCAGGGTATGTCCATGGGTGCGAGCGAAGGTTTTAAGGACTACGCTCAAAAGTGGAGAGATCTGGCAGGAAGAGTACAACCCCCTCTAGCTGATAGGTAGTTAGTGGATATGTTTCTTGGGACTTTGTCTGGTCCGTATTTCAATCATTTGATCGGAAGTTCATCGTCTGGTTTCACTGAGTTGATTATGACCGGGGAAAGGGTTTAAGCCGGTATCAAGAGCGGTAAAATACAGAAGGGTGTTGCGTCAAGCACAGAGAAGAAGCCTTTCAAGAAGGAATCTAGTGCAGTTTACAGCTCGAGGAGCCAGAACCGACCTGAACGCTGCCAAGCAGTTAACACGGTAGTTATATCAAGACCAACTGTTGCCCCACCACACAACACTCAGCAAAGAGCAGAGATGCCTCAAAGACAATTTACTCGGCTCAGCATGACTCTATCTCAAATTCTTCCGCAATTGTTGAAAACCAACTTGGTGATTCCGAAGGAGGCTCAAAAGAATCCCAACACCACGTCACCGCTGTGTAATCTGAACGCCCGCTGTGCTTATCACTCTGATAGCCCGGGGCATGATACCAATAACTGATGGGCCTTGAAGAATAAGGTACAAGATCTGATTGATGCTAAGGAGATCGAGTTTGAAGCGCCAGAAAATCCTAATGTCATGACTGCTCCTATGCCCAAGCATGGAGTAAATGCTGTGGATGATGATGTGTTTGTAACCTCTGTAGAAGACATTTCTACCCTATTGTTGACCGTTAAGATGAAATTATTATTGGTCGGTTTATTTCCGGGTTGTGCCGAAGGTTGCCCCCTGTGTTCCATCCTACCTACTGGTTTCCATTTATTGAAGTCAGGTGTCCAACACCTGATGGATAATAAAGAAATCTTGTTTGAGAAAACTTTTGTTCCTTTGATTCCCGTTGAAGAAGTTTCCATAATCACCATTTTCGCCAATTCTTCCAAGGCTTCCTCGAGAAAGCCTGTTAGAATTATATATGTTCTGAGAGTTGCTCCTTTGATCATTACTGTTCCTGGACCTATCCCTTACACGTCGGATAAGGATGTCCCGTGGCATTATGGGGCCGATGTGTATTATCATGGGATTAAACAAGACTTGAAGGATTAAGAGGTTGATACTGATGTCAACAATATTGTTGGATCTAGTAAAGTCACCCAAAGAGAAAGACTTTTCTCTCCTGAGATCTCCCCACCAATTGTTCAGAAGCCTATTGTTATTACACCTGCCAGTACATTTGCTACTGTCCCTGTTCATGTTCCAATACTTACCCCTGCCGCCGAGTCATCTGACACTCGGGGCAAAGAGATCACCGGTGAGCCTGCCCAGACGGAGGCACCGAAGAAGATTACTGTTTAAGCCTCTAGACAGGAGATAGAGGAAATTTTAAATATCATCAAGAAAAGCAAAGACAACATAGTCGAACAGCTGGGGCAAACCCCGTCAAAGATCTCTATGTTGTCTTTATTGCTGTGCTCAGAGGCCCATGCTAAGGCTCTGATTGTTTTCCTAAAAACTGCGCATGTGCCACAGGAGACATTTGCTGCCAGTTCAAAGATTGTGTGGCTAGTTTGACAGCAGATAACGGGTTGGGTTTCTCCGACGCAGATTTGACTCCCAAGGGGAAGAATCACAATGACGCTCTGCATGTTTCAATCGAGTGCATGGGCACTACCCTAGCTCACGTATTGGTGGATATTGGGTCCTCGTTGAATGTTTTACCCAAGAAAGTGTTAGACTGGTTGGACTGTGAAGGGTTGGTGCTGAAGCCGAGTAACATTGTGGTTAGGGCCTTTGACGGGTCCAAGAGGATGGTACATGGAGAGGTGGATATTCCAGTTAAGGTTGGTTCTAAGATTTTCGCGTCTACATTCTATGTGATGGACATTCGACCATTTTATTCTTGTTTGTTGGGTCGCCCGTGGATCCATAAAGCTGGGGAAGTAACTTCTACGCTCCACCAGATGCTGAAATACCCAGTAAAAGGAAAAATTGTTACGGTACGAGGAGAAGAGGAATACATGGTGAGCCACCTTAACTCTTTCCGGTATGCAGAGATGGACGGGGAGTTCATTGAAACCCCGTGTCAACATTTTGAAGAAGTCCCCCGGACTCTGGCGTCAACTGAAACTGTTACTGAAGATCCTCCAATGAAGATGGCTTCCCTCAAGGATGCCCGGGCTGTTGTTGAAAAAGGTGGGTGTGCGAATTGGGGCCAACTCCATGACTTTGCACACAAGATTGACAAGTTTGGTTTGGGTTTTACTGCAGAAGCTTAAAGGGTTGTTCGGCGTGCACGGACTGGAAGACCTCCCTTGCGTATCACAAATTCTGAAGTGAATGCAATTGAAGACGATGATGAAGAGTCTGAGTTTGGCAGTTGGATTTACCCGACTACCGATGGCAGATTAAGCAACTGGACGTCAAAGGACTTCGTGCCAATTTCTTTTATTACACAGTAATAGACTTTTGTTTTGGATTTGTAACAGACAATTTTAAACATTACGGCCCGGTGCCTTACCCGAGACACCGTGGCTTTGTTTGAGGGCTTATTATGTGTCATTTCCATATATCATCAATAAAAGCATTGGACATTTTCTTGCATTACAAATTTTGCGCTCCTTGTTTTTTATTTTCTATCTTGCAAAACAGCTATTTTACACACACTCACATATACAGGTCTACATCCACTCTGGATCCCACTGATAACGACTCTGCTATTGCCAATTATGACTTCCAAAGTATGATCAACCAAGCCGAGGACGAAGGTGAGGATGATTGCGAAGTGCTAGGTGAACTTTCTAGATTGTTACTTCAGGAAGAGAGGGCTATACAGCCGCATGAAGAGCCAGTGGAAACAGTAAATCTGGGTACAGAAGAAGACAAGAAAGAGGTCAAGATCGGTGCAAATCTGGAATCTAGTCTTAAGCAACGGTTGATTCAGATGTTGCGTGACTATGTTGAGATCTTTGCCTGGTCTTATGAAGATATGCTTAGGTTGGATACTGATATCGTGGTTCACCGCTTGCCCACTAAAGAAGAATGTCCTCCAGTAAAACAGAAAGTTCGTCGAATGCGCCCAGAGATGTCTGAGAAAATCAAGGCTGAAGTTATGAAACAGTTTGATGCCAGTTTTCTAGCAGTTACTTCTTATGCACAGTGGGTGGCCAACGTAGTTCCGGTGCCGAAGAAGGATGGTAAAGTTCGAATGTGTGTTGACTATAGGGATCTGAACAGGGCAAGCCCCAAGGATGATTTCCCTCTACCTCATATCGATGTTCCGGTTGATAACACCATGCAACATAAGGTCTTCTCCTTTATGGATGGTTTCTCCTGTTATAATCAGATTAAGATGGCTCCCGAGGATATGGAGAAGACAACCTTTGTTACTCAATGGGGTACCTTTTGCTACAAAGTCATGCCTTTCGGATTGAAGAATGTTGGGGCAACATATCAGCGTGCCATGGTCGCTCTGTTCCACGACATGATCCATCATGAGATTGAAAATACATTGATGACATGATTGCAAGGTCCCAGACTGAGGAAGAACACCTTGACCATCTTCAGAAGCTATTTGACAGGTTGAAATTGTACAGGCTAAGGTTAAATCTGAACAAGTGCACCTTCGGGGTGAGATCTGGTAAGCTGTTGGGTTTTGTCGTTAGTGATAAAGGTATTCAAGTGGACCCTGCAAAGGTTAAGGCTATACATGAAATGCCAGCTCCCCGAACAGAAAAGGAAGTCAGAGGCTTTTTGGGATGTTTGAACTATATTGCCTGGTTTATCTCACACTTAACTGCTACTTGTGATCCAATCTTCAAGTTACTGAAGAAAGATCAAGTGGTAATATGGAACGATGAATATCAGGCCGCTTTCGAAAGGATCAAAGAATATCTCCAAGAGCCACCCATTCTGATGCCTTCAGTTGAAGGGAGACCTTTGATCTTATACTTGACAGTACTCGACAATTCAATGGGGTGCGTGCTGGGGAAGCATGACGAGTCTGGCCGAAAAGAGCATGCTATTTATTACCTTAGCAAAAAGTTTACCGAATGTGAGACCCGATACCCGTTGCTCGAGAAAACTTACTGCACTTTGGCATGGGCTGCTCGCCGGCTGAGATAGTATATGATGACTCACACTACTCTATTGATATCAAAGATGGATCCAATCAAGTATATCTTAGAAAATCCTACTTTGTCCGGAAGAATAGCAAGATGGCAGATGATCTTGACTGAGTATAACATCTAATACACAACCCAAAAAGCAATCAAGGGAAGTGTGTTGGCAGATCATTTGGCACATCAAGTAGTGGACGATTACCAGTCTATGAACTTCGAGTTTCCGGATGAGAACATCATGTTTGTAACTGACTGTGAGACACCTGGACCGGATGAAGGACCCGAGGAAGGATCCCGATGGTCTATGTACTTTGATGGAGCTTCAAACGCTTTGGGTATGGGCATTGGCGTTGTGATCATATCTCCTGAAGGCTGTCATACTCCATTCACCGCCCGATTATGTTTCAACTGCACCAACAACATGGCGGAGTATGAAGCATGCATTATGGGTCTTCGAGCAGCTATTGACCTAAGGATAAAGTTCTTAAGTGTATTCGGAGATTCCGCTCTCGTGATCAGTCAGATCAAAGGCGAGTGGGATACGAAACACCCAAATCTTATTCCTTACAAGGAGTATGTGTTGACGTTGCTTCCACACTTCGAAGAGATAACCTTTGAACACTTACCTAGAGAGGATAATCAGTTTGCGGACCCGCTAGCTACGATGTCTTCTATGTTCAAAGTCAGATGGGACAATGAAGCTCCTCGGATTACCATTGAGAGGTTGGACGAACCTGCACATTGCTGTGACATTGAGACTGAAGAGGTAACAAATAAACCCTGGTTTCACGAGGTAAAGAGGTATCTTGAGGCTCAGGAATACCCCGAGGGTGCATCTGTTAATGATAAGAAGTTTTTGAGGAGGTTCGCGGAGAAGTTCTTCATCAGTAATGGTATTCTGTACAAGCGTAACCATGATTCGACCTTATTGCATTGTGTAGATAAGAATGAAGCAGAAAGGATTATGGTAGAGTTACATGAAGGTACTTTCGGAACTCATTCCAGTGGACACAACATGGCAAAGAAAATCCTTCGGACAGGATACTATTGGTCTACTATGGAAACCGACTGTTATCAGCATTCTTGGACCTGTCATAAGTGCCAAGTCTATGCTGATAAGGTGCACATACCTCCAGTACCTCTGAACGTCTTAACAACTCCTTGGCCTTTCGTAATGTGGGGCATCGATATGATTGGTGAGATCAGACCTATGGCATCCAACAGGCATCGTTTCATTCTGGTAGCTATTGATTACTTTACGAAGTGGGTTGAAGCAGCTTCCTTAGCCACCGTGACCAAGAACGTCGTGGCACGGTTTATTCGGCACAATCTGATTTGTCGATATGGTGTACCAGAGAGGATCATTACAGACAATGGTACAAATCTCAACAATAAGATGATCACCGAGCTCTGCAAGCAGTTTAAGATACAGCATCACAACTCTTCTCCTTATCGGCCGAAGATGAATGGGGCTGTAGAAGCGGCTAATAAAAACATTAAGAAGATTGTGCAGAAGATGACAGTGACATAATAAGATTGGCACTAGATGTTACCTTTTACTCTTCATGGGTACCGTACCTCAGCGCAGACGTCAACATGGGAAACACCCTATTCTTTGGTATATGGCATGGAGGCCGTCTTTCCCATTGAAGTTCAGATACCCTCTCTTCGGATTATGAAGGATGCAGGTTTGAGAGAAGATAACTGGATTCAGACCCGATTTGATCAGCTGAACTTAATCAATGAAAAGAGACTTACTGCTATTTGTCATGGTCAAACATACCAAAAGCGGATGATCAAGGCATTTAACAAGAAAGTCAGACGACAAGAGTATCAAGTTGGGGATCTGGTGATCAAGCGCATCATATTACCTCAAGGTGATCCCAGGGGAAAATGGACCCCTACTTACGAAGGGCCATTTATGGTTAAAAACATTTTCTCAGGAGGAGCTATGATTCTAACCACCATGGATGGTGACGACCTTCCTCACCCCGTCAATGCAGACATTGTGAAAAAATACTACGCATAATCAAAGACCCGCTAGGTTGACTGACCTAGGCAAAAATAAGGGCTTCCCGGCGAACCAAAAGGGTTCGGGCAAAAATAAGGGATGAAAATGAAAAAATCTGTACACCCGACAAGCCGAAAACCTGAAAAGGCGGCTTGGGAAAAAAAGGGTATCCGGGTGGACTGAAAACCCGAAAGGGCGGTCCAGGAAAAAGTTAGGGATTAAAGCGTAACACTATGGCTCATTGGATCACCTTGCAACCAGACTTCGGTATCAACTATTAAGCTCGTACGACACCAATCAGTCTGATCCACCTTCAACCAAGTAGCAAAGTGATGAGATACTCGAGGACATAAAGGCAATATCAGAGTTGGAACCCAGTGGGATTGTTCACATAACTGTTTTTCCTTTGTTTTTCACAAATTGTATAAATTCTATTTGTTCGGCAGCGTTCTCTTACTAGGACGTCATCCTCTTGTACAAAAACGCCTATTTACAGGCTAAACTTCAAAAATCAATACAAGTCATTTTTACAAAAGAAACTTAAAACTGTTTTCAATTTTCTATTTTGTTTTGAGAGAACGTCCAATGTTCATTCTTGATATATGCATTTGACATTAATTGCTGCTCATGAATATTTACATGCGAAACAAAAGACGATTACTTGTAATATCATAAACAAGGGGCAAACGAGAAATGTCCAAACCGTACAGTTGCTCCGTCCACCAGGTATAAGGATAAACCTAGCTGGAGGAAATGATTGAAAGTACATTCATTCCCCGTAGAGTAAAGAGAAAGATAGTGGTGTTAGCTCTCCCCAGATGAGACTCGCAACTGTGAATGAATCGGTAATATTCTCCCTAAAGCAGAGTTTATCTACCATCAACATTGAAAAAAATATATCCCCAGTGGAGTATAAAAATTATCCCCAGTGGAGTTTATAGAATCATCCCTAATAGAATCTGGAAGATTGTCCCCGGTAGAGTCTAAAAGGTTATTCCCCGTGAAGTCGCAACTGGAAAGTCATCCCCAGCGGAGTTCATTCCTTTCACAAACAGAAATTCAAATCCCCGACAGGTTTCATTATCGCCAGCAACGGTAATTCATTTCCAGCTGAATTTATCAACGGAATCCTCAGCAGAGCATCTCCTCCCCACATAGTCATTCTCTCATCAGTTTATTCCCCAGCGGAGTTATCCTCTCCTGCATGTTTATTCTCATAATCATCTTCATTCACTATCCCTAGCGGAAACGAAGAATTCAACTCTTTTCTCCAGCAGTGATCCGGGATTTATTTTCCTTAGATAAAAACATCACATTTCCATACATCATCGCACGTGCATATACGCATCATACAACACAATCTCATTTATTTTGAGAACATCATCGCTTGATACATATCATGCATTACATACAACTAACCTTTACCTTTCAGGAAAGATTCTCACAAAATTCAAGCTATGAATTTGTTCCCTCAGTTGTATTACGGACAAGTTCCTAAATCTCGACAAAGATGTTACCTCAATTGAATTACAGACAAGTTCGTAAATCTCGACAAAGATGTTACCTCAGTTGAATTACGGACGAATTCCTAAATCTCAGCAGCGATGTTCCCTCAGTTGAATTATGGACAAGTTCCTAAATCTCAGCAGAGATGTTCCCTCGGTTGAATTACGGACGAGTTCCTAAATCTCAGTAGAGATGTTTCCTCAGTTGAATTACGGACGAGTTCCTAAATCTCAGCAGAGATGTTCCCTCAGTTGAATTATGGACGAGTTCCTAAATCTCAGCAGAGATGTTCCCTCAGTTGAATTACGGACGAGTTCCTAAATCTCAGCAGAGATGTTCCCTCAGTTGAATTACGGACGAGTTCCTAAATCTCAGCAGAGATGTTCCCTCAGTTGAACTATGGACGAGTTCCTAAATCACAACAGAGATGTTTCCTCAGTTGAATTACGGACGAGTTCCTAAATTTCAACATAGATGTTTCCTCAGTTTCATTACAGACGAGTTCCTAAATCTCAGCAGAGATGTTTCCTCAGTTGAATTACGGACGAGTTCCTAAATCTCAGCATAGATGTTTCCTTAGTTGAATTACGGACGAGTTCCTAAATCTCAGCAGAGATGTTTCCTCAGTTGAATTACAGACGAGTTCCTAAATCTCAGCAGAGATGTTTCCTCAGTTGAATTACAGACGAGTTCCTAAATCTCAGCAAAGATGTTTCCTCAGTTGAATTACGGATGAGTTCCTAAATCTCAGCATAGATGTTTCCTCAGTTGAATTACGGACAAGTTCCTAAATCTCAACAGAGATGTTTCCACAGTTGAGTACGGACGATCGAAGTTCCTAAATATCAACAGAGATGACCCACCAGCAGAATAACGGACGGCCAAAGCTCCTAAAGTTCTACTTCTCTCAACAAAGATCACCTTTCCCCAACGGAATCTTCCTCAACAACAGGTATACAAGCTCTCGCTAAGGAATCTCTTATGCGATCGACACTCCTTCAGATGGAATCTTCAAGCCCATCCCCTCGTTAGCAATTTCCAAATGGCATCTGTAAGCCCATTCCTGACATCACAAGGCAATTACCACTTCATCCAAGTGCAAATTTCTGGGCACTCTAGTGTTCAATCTTCTTCCAACTTCAAATCATGAAAGGCATGAAAGCCAATCTACATCCTCATGTTTAAGAAGATTGAACAGGGGCAGCTGTTGTACCCCAAAATTTGCCCTCCCATATTTCTCAAAACATTTCAAGAAAGATCCCCAAGTTGCTCAAGGTAGTCCAAGGGTTAGCCAGACAAGCTCTCTCCTAAGGCAGTCTACCTCAAATTAGGGTTTCATGTTGCATCAATATGTTTGATTCCAAGTGGTCCCAAATGCTCAACATTGTCCTAGTATGTTCTCAAGATCATCCATGTCAAGTTTCAAGCCTTGCAGAGAAAGTTTGCTCAGTCAATTGCTCAAAGGTCCAAAAATCGACTGTGCTAGGGTAAAAGTCAACTATGACCTACATACAGTCAAACTTCAAGATTTTTGGTCAACATACTAATTTTGAAGTATATTTCATAATTTTATCAAGGGTTGATCATTATTCATCAAGGATTGCTCATAATTCATCAAGACTCAAAAGTTGCTAAATTTGGGTTTTGCAGGAAAAGTCAATTCAACTTTGACCAAGCATAACTTTCTCATACTTTATGAGAAATGACCCATCAAAATCTCATTTTGAAGAGGATGAAATTACCTACAATCCATCTTCATCTCCCAAGTTCAAAATATGCACTCACAAGAAGTTATGAATTTGAACATTATAGGTAATTTTGAAAAGTCAACAAAAACACTTTTTTTGTCAAACCTTCATACATGAGAATGGAATATCAAATTGAGATGAGACAAAAAGGGTTGATTAGAGGACATATCAAGAGTTATAAAAAGTCCAAGAACACCTCCAAAAATTCAAAATTGAGGAAGTTATGCATTAATGAAGTTGACCTTTTTTGCAAAATTGCCAAAAGTCAACTATGCCCAAAACTTCAAATTTTTCCAAATGGGCCCAATCTTTTTCACTTGTTTTGAGTTGGAAACATAGCCCACGAGCTCTAGCCTTTGCCACTTGTACGTATCTTATTTTTATTATTTATTTTGATTTTTATTTGAATTAATTTGATTTAAGTCAAATAAAATCAAATAAAATCCAAAACATTGATAACCAAAGATTTTGTGATTATTTCAGGTCTTATTACACATCTAGCATCATTCAAATTCGTGCAAAGCATTAGAATGAACAAAAAGATTGAAATAGGCCATGTTTGGAAAGGTTTTAAAAGGGAATCAAATCAAATCAAAAAGCATTGAAGAAGAAAGATTTGGACCAATTTTGCAACCCTAATCCCTTCACTAATACATATAGAATGAGGCCAGACCAAAAGAGAGGCTAGAAATAGGCGTGATAAGGAGAACCAAAATTTGAAAAATCAAGAAAAAAGTGTGAGATCGAAATCCCACTTAAAGGCATCCTCAAGGCTCGTTACCTATCCCAATTGCTTCATGGGACTCTCTAGAAGCTAAAGCCATCAAGAACATGTCGATTCCGGTCCCTAAACGCACTGTAAGTCGTTCCCAACTTCACCCTTTTCTTGAATTCGCATCTCGTAATTTAAGCATTGTTAACATGAATTAATGGCATATTGTTGATCTATGATACATTTGCAAACTTTCTGTATCATTCAATTTTGTTTATATGGCGTATACCGTAACTCACCATTGTTAGGTTTTGAAGCTTTGTTTTAGGGTTTTTGATTACAGGGACAATTGGCCTTCGTAAGTGGTACGGTTGTGATCAAGAGGAGGAAACGAACACAACCATGGCATTGAATGTTATTTCCATGGCCTGTGGAAGATTTTGAGAATGCATAGTCTATAGCAACGGACATTTGTCCGTAGGTATAGGCTAACAAACTTTTAGCGATGTTGCAAGAACAGGGATGAAGACGTGGCCAGCTTCCATTGGCTTGTTTAAACGTTAGCGCGCGTTTTCTTTTTTGTTTCCACTAATATTTGTTTTCTCATATTATTATTATTATTCCATTAATGTACAATAAGAACAAAATGGCGTAGTGGTGGCCACGTAAGCGCATAAGGGTTCAGAGGCTGGAGGTCAGGGGTTCGATCCCTGCCTCCAGCATTTGCTATTTTCTCATTTTATTTCAGGCGATTCAATGCGTGTATAACTCCAGGGTCCACCATATGCCCTCATCATCAACGTGCCAGATGGCCAAATCTGATGGCCACCAATGAAGGTGCATCATGAGCCCAGTCAAACGCAATGCATTGGATCCTCAAAGTCAACATGGACTTCCACTAATGGACCCAGAGTTCAGCTATTGGCATCCCCAATCCAGGCCCATCTCTCATCTTTTGTATTTTTATTTTATTTTATCTCATTTAATTATTTAATTTAATTTAATTACTAACTAAATTAATTTTCTTTTTTATCAAAATATCACCAAAAAATATTTTTATGTCCAATTAAAATTAGAATATTATTTTTAATCAATAAATTAATTAATTAAATTAGGTTTGATTAATTAGACAATTTTAATTTCCTTTTGTAAATAATTAAAATCAATTAGAATCAATAGGTTTTTATTACTAACTTAATTATTTTATTTTTTCCTTAAAAATAACCAAAAACCAAAAATATGTCATTTAATTATTTTCATTAATTAATTTAATAACTAATTAATTTAGCATTTAATTTAGAAAAACTTATTTATTTTATTAAAAACAACAACAAAACAATTTTCTTTTTTTAATTAAGTTAGAAGGGTCAAAACCCTTAATTTCGCATTCGATCTAATTTTCTCGCGCGTTTTATTATTATTTTGTCCAATTATTGTATCTGCTCCCATTTTGTAATAATTTAATTAGGACATTTATTTATTTTTACCGCTTTAAATTTCAAAGGGTTTGTTTTTGGCTATGTAAATACCCGAAGCCTTGTAATAGCTTAGTTTAAAATTCTGCACTTTAATTTCTGAAAATATTTAACTGTTAGATGTTTGATAATAGGGATGCATGACAAGAATGTATGATTGATTTTAAAATAGTTAGATCACCCTAAATGTGCAAAGATAAATAAACTGAAATTGAATCATTCGCACATGCGCACTCCTAGGGTACACTCCCACTTGGTTGCCTTTGGTAAACGGTCGTTGAGTATAGGGTGCTTTAGTGGTCGTCCTTTTGTTCAAAGATCAAAGTTGCCTCGAAAAGGATGCCTCGGATATTGTTGCCTCGGATAATTGATCTAATACATTAGGGTTATTACTAAGACGTCCTAACATTGCTTTAGTGACCGTAAGTCCCTTTCGAATTGACCCTTAAACTCCAACGATGATGCTACCTACTCACTAATAGTGGGATAGAGCTGTCTAAAGGAAACAAACATAGAACAATTCTTTTTTTGAGTAGGTAGATTAGTTCTTAAGTACTTGTTCAATCCAAACAAATTTTTTCACACTTACACTCCTTTACAAACAAAGTTTTCAAAAACACTTCATTACACTCTTGAAGACAGAAGCAAGAGTTAAATCGAAGTTAAAATAAAAACTTTTTTCAAAACCCACAAACACAAAGAAAACAATTTTGAAAATGATGAGCAATTACCTAAGAGCCCGTAGATAACTAGGGATAGAAAGGGTGGTAATACCTTCCTTTTCTATAAATCTACCCCCGTATTCAGAAACATCTCGAAAAAGGAATTTTTCTGTGCTTTTTTCCTTTCCTTGTTGGATAAAATAAAAGACGGTGGCGACTCTTGCTTACTGCGACATTTTGCAAACACAAACGCAAAACACAAACCAGCAAAATTTCCTTAACGAAATAGGGAAACCACATCCTGGTTATGGCCACCGTATCACACTTGGTCTTCAGCAGCCAACATGTCTTGCTTGATACCATGGTAATAGACGTCAGCCCCATAGTTCCAGGGAACAACCTTGTCCGAGGAGTATGGGATTGGCCCTGGCATAGTGATGATTAAGGGAGTCAACTTTGGAACAGATGTAATCCTGACGGGTCTTTTGGTGGAGACCCTGGGAGGATTGGCGAAGGTGGTTATAATTGAAACATCCTTACAAGAAACATTTGTGATGGGAGTCTTCTCAAATAGGATCTCTTTATCATCCATCAGGCGCTGAACACCTGCTTTCAACCAATAACAACCAGTCAGTAGAGATAACATAAGTGGAAATCTTCACCACAACCTGGAAATGTATCGGCTTGCAACAAATTCCACTTAACAGGCATGAGAGGAGTAACAAGTTCCTCAACAGAAGTAAACGTATCATTGTCAACAACATTAACACCACGGTCATGCTTGGGCATGGGAGCAGTTATAACATTGAGAATCTCAGGAGCTTCAAATTCAATTTCCTTTGCCTCGATAAGGTCTTGCACCTTATTTTTCAAAGCCCAACAGTCGTTTGTATCGTGGCCTGGACTTTCTGAATGGTAAGCACATCGAGAATTTGGGTTATAGCGAGGAGATGCAGTGTTGGGATTCTTTGGAGCTTCCCTCAAGGTAACCAGATTGGATTTTAGTAGGTGAGGCAATACTTGAGACAAATTCATATTTATCCGGGTGAATTACCTTACAGGTCTTTCTACTCTAGGCTATTGTTGAGTAGTTTCCGGTTTGGATATCATAACAGCCTCTACCGTTGGACGACTCTCGGTTCTGCCCTAATTTCGTTGATTGTAAACAACACTGACCTCTTTTTTCCCTACGAAAGGTCTCTTTCCGGAACTTGAAGAGTCATCCTTCTGAATATTGCCACTTCTAATCCCAGCTGAGGAGCTTCCAATTAGATGATTGAAAAACAGACTAGATAGGGTACCCAAAAATATATCCACTAACTCCCTATCAGACAGGGGGGGGGGGTTGGACTCTTCCTGCTAAGTCCCTCCGCTTCTGAACATAGTCTTTAAAACCTTCGCTCGAACCCATAGACATACTATGGATTTGTGTATGGGTGGGAGAAAGGTCTACATTATACTGATATTGCTTGTAGAAAGCAACAGCCAGGTCTTCCCAGTTACGAATATTGGTCCCCTCCAGCTGATAGAACCACTCTAGTTGAGTCCCGGATATAATGTCTTAAAAGAAAGGGACCCATAAGTCCTTGTCTGTGGTATGAGGTTGAATCTTCCTCACATAATATTGGAGATGCATCTTAGGACATGAGACCCCATCATATTTAGCGAACACCGGAACCTTGAGCTTCTTCAAGATGACAACCCCAGAAACCAAACCCAGCTCTTCAAAATCCAACCCAGGTACCTTCTGGATTTCCATTGCATTCAGATGATCCTTTAGCTGTTTGTATTTTCATTGGCCAGAGGATACTGCTCCTCATTATAGTCAGTCTCATTATCGGATTCCCTTGGACTGGGGTCTTCCTCTCTTGTTTCCCCTTCTTGATTGTCTCCTTCTTTTGATGAAGATGCTAGTTCTACAACCTGCCTTAACGGTCCTCTAAACCTACTTCCGAAATTCACCACACCAACTGGCTTCTTTGGCTTTTTGGTCTTCTCTTTGACAATCAGAGCTTTCAGTTCCTCCTTCCCCTTGGCAAGAGCCATGATCATTTGTTGAAACTGAGCATTTTGAGTTTGTAGATCCTTCAATGTTTGTTCGAGAGCCATTGCTGAAATAAACAGCGAAGAAGATGAGAAACCTGCTTTGAAACCTGTTTATGTAATGATATGTATGATATATGTATGCAATGTTTTCAAGGATTTCTAAGACTTAAATTTTCTCAGACAGAAAGAGAACAAACGTTAAATTCATTAAGAAGTTTTAACAATCACAATGATGCCTCTTGGGCTCACAAAGGAAGTAACAAATCAAAAGTAAACTCCCAAAGCAAAGAAAGACTCAAGCTTCCCACAGGCGCATCCTCTTTGGTGCAATGTAAGCATTTATACTCTTCTCTTCGTGAAGTAACCTGGTGAGCTCTAAAATCTTCTTACCTCTAGCGTAGAATTGGGTTTTAAAGGTATCCTGTTCTTCTTTGAGTTGGATTCAGGATTTCTGTAGCTCCTTGAAATCAGTTGGCATGTCAGGATGAAGAATAATGTAAGGAGTGTCTCCCTTAGCAATCGGCTCCATAATCACAGGTAAGACGATGGAGTAAGGCATCATAAGACGTTGAGAACGAGCTCACACCCATTTGAGGTAAGGCTCAAGAGAGATGGAATTCTTACTCCCTAGTGTCTTGCTATCAACTCTATTTACCATACCCCAAGCTCGAATGAACCTCTTACGATAACCCTGAACATCATTCTCGTAGTCAAAGATGATTCCTTGGATGAGTGTATTATGAGGACCATCCCTTCTAGCATAACTAAACTGTCGCAATGTCAAGCAGGGATTATAAGTGATTCCTCCCGTAATGCCTAAGAGAGGGACATTAGGGAATTCCCCCATAGCGATCAATGATGGTAACATTCTCCAAGGATTGAGAACACCAATGAATATCCGAATGTGTGTGGGACATCAACCTATGAGACCATCTCATACCCTGCTCATTCTTCAAAATAGACTGAGGTAGGTGCGAAATTAACCACCTAGCCAATAGAGGAGTGCAACACAGAATAGTCCCTCTTCTCTTTAGAGTGCGAGTATGTAGAGAGTGTAGAATATTCACAAGTAAGGTAGGCACCGAATTACGAGACAGAAAAACCTTGACCGCATTCACATTTATGAGTTGGTATGGATTAGGAAATAGTACCACCCCATAGATGAGAAGGGCCAACACTTATTCAAAAGCTTGTAAATCCAGGGTATCCCAAAAATGATGAGCTTTCTCAAACAGAAACTTAGCTAGAAATCCCTTGATGCCTCTTCTAGTTTCCCAATTTGCCATTACATTAGACCATTGTGAAGACAGAGCATGAGCAATCACTTCAGGTTTTGGGTCTCTTTACATAACTTTAAATGGTAACTGATTAAGGATAGGTACCCCCAATAACTGAGAAAACTCCTCCATGGTAGACACTAACTTGTAATCAGGAAAAGTGAAGCAGTGATGTAAAGGGTCAAAGAACTGAAAGAGCACCTTTATCATTTCTTCATCAGGGTTTGAAGTGACCAGGTTGAGAAGTAGACCATGTCTTTCAGTGAAGGGAGAGCTTTTAGGAATCCTTGATTCTAATTCCTTGAGTTGAGGAGGTACCCTCATAAGGTTGACTTGAATAGTGTTCCTGCGAGCGAATGTCATGTCCTACAAAACAAGACAAATATAAGCCCTAAAAAATTCTTGAAATGGTTAGTATGATATGCCATGTTATGAAGTCATGATTATGCTAAGAAATCACAGATATAGTAAGCACAAGCAAATCATACAAAAAACCTTAGGTTTAAGGCTTGCATGGGTTTTAAGGTAATACCCTCTTGAAGTCTTGATTGGTTTAACCTATCCTATAAATAGTAACCAAGTTCTAAGGGATCTCAATATCACTGATCTTTCCCACAAGTTTCATTTCGATAGACAATTGAATTGCTACCAAACAAAACTCGAGAGTCAAATCTCAATGAGTGTAGTATCGAGTATCAACCCACTTTGGGGATACACTAAAGACGGCTATCTCACTACGTCCTAATAGCCAAGTTGTTCAATTAAGGCTCTAAGGTCAGTTGACGCTTCATGACACCATGCAGAGGCCCCGTATCCCCCTTGATTAACTCAAGGGCTACCGGTACCCACCAAAATGTCGCATCAACGTATCCATTGCTTCAATCGTGTCGGTATACCCCACACAGTTTCCACGATCTATTGCTACTTACCTAAAAGGTTTCCCCAGATCTGGGTGTAGGATCTATAGTAACCCAAACGATAGCTTTAAAAGTAAAACAATCAAACAAACAAATAAAACAGATTAGAAATTAACTAGAACCTAAGGTAAACCCCACTTTTATTAGTAATCCCCAACAGAGTCGCCAGTTCTGTGATACGGTGGCAGAACCGAATTTTATACTGGTTTGCGTTTTGTATTCGCAAATGTTGCGGTAAGCAAGATTCGCCACCGACTTTTCTTTTATCCAACAAAGGAAAGGGTGAAAAGAACAGAAAAAGACCTTTTTCAAGATTTTCTGAGTAAGGGGGTAGATTATGGAAAGGGAAGGTGTTAGCACCCTTTCTATCTATGGTTTTCCACGGGCTCTTAGGTACTTGCTCATTTTGAAAATATCTTTCATGTTTCTGTGTTTTGAAAAGTTTTGTTTGCTTTATGATAACTCTTGTATTAGTCCTCAAGAGTGTGATAAAGTGTTTTTAAAAATAATTTTGAAAGTGTGTTGTAAAAAGGAATTGATTTTGAGCAAGTACTTAACAAATATCTACCTACTCGAAAAAGGCGTTCTTTTCCTCCTATCCTTTAGGTAGTGCTATCCTACTATTAGTGAGTAGGTAGCCCTATCGTTGGATGTTTGAGGGACTATCGAAGGGACGTTTATGGTCATTGAAGGCGACATATAGAGATACCTTAGTAGTTTGAAGGGACTGTCATCATATATCCGTAGGCAACATCGAGGGACAAGATCATTTCTCATAGGCAACTCGAGGGACATTGAGGGACTATGATCTTTATGATGACTTTAAATGAGGGTCTTTGCTAAGGTATCCCTACGTTCGAGGGACATGACCATTTCCGAAGGCAACCAAGTGGGTCCAAGTGTGCAATAGTGTTCTTTTTTAAGGTATTTTTATCTTGATGTTAGTGATCTAAGATTGATTGATTAGTTCTTGCCATACATGCTTAGTTACTAACAGTTTATATACAGGTATACAATATAGTGCGGAAAGAATTAAAAAACCTACAACTATTACAAGGCTTTGGGGCAGTTATAATTATATCTGACTGAATGTAAAGTGCAGAAAGTAAAAATCCTAATTAGGCTATTACAAACCGAGAAGCAGTTACATAATCGAGAAAATAATCGTACGAAAAATAACAATGCACAAAAATTAAGATGGGAATAAGTTTGAAACCCTAAAAATCTAACTTCTTAGTAAAAATATTTTTTATATTTTATATGAAAAAAATTGAGATTTAACCTAATTTCTAATTAATTTTAAATTAAAGAAAACAAGTTAAAATTAATTAAATTAAATTAATTTGCAAGAATAAATTTTAATTAAAAAAATAAAGCTATTTTTTGTTGATTTTATGATTTAAAAAAAAACATGAATTTAAAAATTTAAACTAATTAAAAAAAGAAAGTAAAGTAAATTAAAAAAAGAGAAATGGGCCTGGAGTGAGAAACCAAATTGGGGGGTGTTGACTGAATTTTTTGTTAAGGCCCAAATCTGTTGGCCCACCACTTCGTGAGATCCCATGCTTCCCTTCTCTGAGGGCTTACCGTGGGCGTCTGGATTTGGGACATTTGATGTGGTCTTGATGAGATCCTATAGTACGGAGATAGTAACACATGGTGGACACGCTGGGACTTGGAGTACTTGATCTGCATGCACAAATCAGAAAAATAATATGCAAGAGACACGGGTCGAACCCCTGACCTCCCACACACATAATGCCTTAACACCCTTTATTCTTGCCACTGGACCATGCTGGTCAAACGTTTATATAATCAAAACAAAAGAATATAATATTGAAACGACATGATTATTGAGTTGTCAACGCGCGCATATTTAGTGGTCCCCTGGAATTTAAATGAACAAATCAAGGAACGATGTCCAACCACGCCAGTGCAGGGAGGGTCAAACCACCCCTCATGGTGGTTTACCACCATCGTCTCCGACGATATCAAAATTGGACCCTACAAAATAACAAGAATCAAAGCAAGAGATTAAGCCTACCCCTCCCCCCCCTCCCTAAATCATATGCTGTGAGTTCAATGGTGGTTTCCATTTGGCTTGAAAGTCCTTGTATTGTAAGGTTCGAAGGTTTCAATTTGTGATGCCCTAACAATGGCATCATGTGATTCAAGCATCAAAGCTTTCATGCGAAACGTCCAACCTGTTCTAATGGATATCCTGAACACAAACCAACACAGCAAACATTTCAACAATGCATGAATTGTTAATATTGAATTTATCAAACCTTACCAAACCGGTGGTGCTTGGTTACAGTGATCTGGGGTGCTACGAGCTTCAAGAATGATAGGGATTGACTCCTAGGATCTTCAGGAGTGTGATGGAGTGCTTGGATCTGATGGAGAATGGACGGATCGTACAATACAAGTTTCACCTTCTCTTTGAGTTTTTTTTGAAATTTGTTAGGGTTATTTTAGAGGCAGCTGGGCATATGTGTTAGGTCTGGAATTGTTGTGCATATATAATGTATCTCATTAGGTCAACAAAAAGAGAAATTATCCATGGCATTGAGTGCAAGATTTGTTTCAAATATTCACTTTAAAATATTTCTTATTTTGTATATCCTTTCTCATCTTGGCTTGCACATTTTTACCTTGATATGCCAGCATATTTTGTCCATTATTTGATAATAAAAAGATTCCAAATCAAATCCTACATTACTTCTATTATTTATTTTATTTAATTTTTAATTTTAATGAATAAAATATCAAAATAAATAGTATAAATAATAAAATAATATATGAGTGATCTCAAAGGTCTTGGGCCATGTTAGAAACATGTTTCAAGCATGAAAAGATGGGCCCATTTGGAAAAAATTCAAGTTTGGTCAATATTTACTTCATGCACTTTTCTAAAAATTGATTAACTTTAGCAATACACATCTCTCTCAATTTTAATCCTATAACGGTGTTACTAGACTTTTTAGATAGCTTAGTATGTCCTTTAAACAACCCTTTATGTTTCATTTCCATTGGATCTTCCATATTCATGTAAGGAGCTTTGACCCAAAACGTGTTTTTGTTGACTTTTTGAAAGGACCTATAATGTCTGAACTTATATCTTTTAACTGACGCATTTCTTGATCTTGAGGGATGAAGAGAAGTTGTAGGTAATTTGATTCTCTTGAAAATTAGCTTTGGTGGAAAAATTTCTGATAAAGTATGATAAAGTTATGCCTGGCCAAAGTTTGGTTGACTTTTCCTATAGAAACCCTAATTTGCCATTTTTAACTTTTGATGAGTTAGGAGCATTTCTTAAGGAATCATGATCAGAACTTAATAAAATGATGGATATTACTTCAAACTGTTGGTTTTAACCAAAAATCTTGAAGTTTGACTGCATATAAGCTACAGTTGACTTTTGACCTAGTATAGTTGATTTTCAGGCATTTGAGCAGTTGACTGAGAAAACTAGTTGTGCAAGGCATGAAATTTGGCATGGATGATCTTGAGGACATATTAGGGCGATGGAAAACATTTGAGACCCTTGGAGCTCACACATCTTGATGAAAACTAAAACCCTAGTTAGAGGTTTATTTCCTTAGGAGGAGAATTTGTTTGGTCAGTTCTTAGTCATCTTAGGGCAAGTTAGGGACCTCAATGGGCATTTGTTCAGGAAAATGAGAGGGAAAATTTAGGGTACAACAGTGTTCCCGCTCTCAAGAAGACGTATCTATTATTGATTGTTGCGGAGAGTTTCCCAATGTGCCACTCCTGGGCATTAGGGGAGGCATCACTTACAACCCTTCTTTAGCCCTACGTTAGTTTGGCTACGCACGAAGAGATGGTCCTCATGATATGCTCATCCAGGGTATTATGTTCAAATACAACAATGATCTGCAAGGTTATCATTAGAGGTTCATACGCGCTTGGGGCATGGTTAAGAAGACTGATGGTAAAACTTTAGGGCACAAGAATTCCATCCCTTTGGAACCTTACCTCAAATGGGTGCGAGCTCGTGCTCAAAGTCTTATGGTATCATATCCCACCATCTTACCAGTGATATTATAGCCTATTTCTCAAGAGGAGGAGTCTCGCATTATTCTTCATTCTGACATGCCAACAAACTTTAAAGAACTGCAAAGGTCTTTGATCCAACTCAAGGAATAATGAGATAGATTTGAGGCTCAATTCTATGCCAGTGAGTAGAAAGTGTTGGAACTGACAAAGCAATTTCACAAGGAGCAGAGCCTTTATGCCTATATCCATACAAAAAGGAAGTGTCCATGGGAAACCTAGAAGTTTTAGAAGTTTTTAATTTTATTTCTTTGTAAACTTTTGTTTCATTTGAACTTACTAATAAAAGTCTTTGTTCATGTTTTGATTAAAATTTTTTAAATCCTACGAGGTCCTTGAAAACATCGCATAAACATGTCATGCATATCATTCCATAAGTAGGTATTTCAAGACAAGTTTCTTATCTTTTCGATGTTTATTTCTGCAAAAAGAAATGGCTCTTGAACAAACTGTTAAGGATCTTCAAGCTTAGAATGCTCAATTCCAACAAATGTTCCTGGCTCTGGCTAAAGGAAAGGAAGATCTGAAAGCTCTCATTGTTAAAGAGAAGACGAAGAAGGCAAAGAAACTGATTGGCATCCTGAACATGGGGAGAAGGTTTAGAGGTCCAGCCAAGCGAGCTCTTGAATTCGCAACCCCATCAAAAGAAGGGGATAATCAAGAAGAGGATAATAATAATATGAAAGAAGAAGATCACAGCCCGAGGACTGACGAAGAGGAAGCAAACTACTCAAAGGAACAATATCCTCCTGCTGATGACAAGTATAAACAGCTGGAGGATCGTCTCAATGCTATTGAGATTCAGAGGGTACCTGGTTTGGATTTTGAAGAGTTAGGGTTGGTCTCAGGAGTGGTCATCCCACAAAAATTCAAAGTTCCCATTTTTTCAAAATATGATGGTGTTTCATATCCCAAGCTTCATTTGAGGTCTTACGCCAGGAAGATCCAACCCCATACAGCTGATAGGAAGTTATGGGTTCATTTCTTTCAAAAGAGTTTGTCAGGGACACAGATAGAGTGGTTCTATCAACTGGAAGGAACCAATATCCCTAATTGGGAAGACTTGATTGCTACTTTTTACAAGCAGTATCAATGTAATGCTGACCTCCCTCCAACCCGTACGCAACTCCAAAGCATGTCTATGGGTTCTAGTGAGGGTTTCAAAGATTATGCCCAAAAGTGGAGGGATCTTGCAGGTATAGTCTAGCCTCCCCTGTCTAATAGGGAGTTGGTAGATATGTTATTGGGTACTCTGACGAGCCCATTTTTCAACCATTTGATTGGAAGCTCTTCAGCGGATTCACCGAGCTGATATTGACATGAGAATAAGTGGAAGCTGGTACCAAGAGTGGTAAAATCTAAGGGGTCGCATCTTTAAGTACTGCGAAGAAGCCGTTCAGTGGAAAGAGGGAGGTCAGTGCTTCCTATGGTCAAAGAAATAATGGTAAAGTTGAACACCGTCCAACGGTAGGAGCTGTAATGATCTCCAACCCTGCTCCAGCTCAACGAAAAAATAATCAGTGCATGCAAGATATGCCTAGAAGACAATTCACTAGAATCAACATGCCTTTGTCTCAGGCATTGCAGCATTTGGTGAAGGCTGACTTGGTCACTCTGAAGGATCCTCCCTAAAACCCAAATACTTCCTCTCCATGTTACAATCCAAATATGCAGTGTGCTTACCACTCCAACAGTCTAGGGAATGATATGAATGATTGTTGGGCTCTGAAGAATAAAGTTCAAGACCTTATTGATGCAAAGGATATTGAATTTGACCCTCCTGAGACTCCCAATGTAATAACTGCATCAATGCGTATGACAAGGGTAGCAATGTTGTTGATGATGTTCTGTTTGTTTCTTCTGTGGGTGAATTGACTACTCCTCTTCCAGTTGTTAAGAAGAATCTATTATGAGCTATTTTATTTCCAGGTTGTGATGAAGGTTGTCACCTTTGTGCATCCATGCCCAATGGTTGTATGTTGTTGAAGATAGGTGTTCAACGCCTGATGAACGACGAGGAAATTCTGTTTGAGAGGACTCCATCTGTGGAAAACTCATATAAAGATGTAAGATGTGAAGACATATCGATTATTAACATTTCGAATAAACTTACAAGGGTCTCCTCCAAAGGTCCTATAAGGATTACCGCTAACCCTAAATTTGCTCCCCTGACCATCACCTCTCCAGGACCAATACCATATTCCTCTGACAAGGTTGTTCCTTGGAATTATGGAGCTGACGTCTACTACCATGGCGTCAAGCAAAACCTATTGGATATCAAGAATGAAGTTGATGAAGATATTGATCAAAACATTAATATTGTTGGGACCAGTAAGGTTACCAAAAGTGGAAGGATTTTCTCTCCGGAAACCTCTCCAAAGACTGTTGCTACTCCTGTTGTTATTCCTGCTACTGAGTCAACTAAGGCTCGGGGCAAAGAAGTATTGAGTAAGCCTACCCGGATGAAGGCACCTAAAGAAGCCATTTCTTAGGACTCTAAGCAAGAAATGGAGTAAATTTTGAAGATCATACGGAAAAGTGACTATAATATTGTGGAACAATTGAGGCAGACCCCCTCGAAGATTTCAATGCTAGCTTTTTTGTTGTGATCTGAGGCCCATGCCAAGGCTTTGGTGAAGTTTCTGAAGTCTGGTCATTTGCCCTAATAGACTTCTACCGACCAATTTGAGAAATGTGTTGCCAGTATGACTGCTGATAACGAACTAGGTTTCTCCGATGATGATTTGACTCCTAAACAAAGAAAAAATAATGATGCCCTGCATGTCTATGTTGAGTGTAGGGGCACTAATTTAGCTCACATACTAGTTGACACGGGTTCGTCTCTGAATGTTCTACCCAAGGGTGCCTTAGACAAATTGGATTAAGAAGGACTTACATCGAAGCCCAGTGACATTGTGGTGAGGGATTTTGATGGTTCCAAAAGAATAGTACACGGGGAGGTGGACATTCCAATTAAAGTTGGTTCCCAAAATTTTGACTCCACTTTCTATGTGATGGACATTCGCCCGTCTTGATCCTGCTTAATGGGACACCCTTGGATTCATGGGGCGGCGCTGTCACTTCCACTTTGCATTAGATGCTGAAATATCCTATCAATGGAAAGATTATTACATTCTGTGGTGAAGAAGAGTATATGGTAAGCCATCTGAATTCTTTTAGATATGTTGATATGGACGGAAAGTTCATAGAAACCCCCTTGTTAGAATTTTGAAGAGGTTCCTCAAAAGATCACTGTTACCAAGACTACTACTGTTGTTCCGAAGGTTACCAAGCCTCCACTGAAAATGGCTTCTCTAAAGGACGCCAGGGTTGTGGTTTAAGAAGGTGGGTTTAATATTTGGGGCCAACTCCCAGACATCCCCTATCATTCTGGAAAATTTGGTTTGGGTTTCACTTCAGGAGCTCAAAAAGTTGTTTGTCGTGCTCGTGCAAGAGGACCACCACTATGCATCAACAACCATGGAGTCAATGTTGTGGAAGATGCTAACAGTGACTGTGACCTAGACAATTGTATCTTCCCTACTATCAACGGTGGACTAAATAATTGGACGGCTAGAGACTTTGTGCTTATCTCTTTTATCCATGAGTAATTGTTTTTCTATTTTTGAGGATATGTAATTTTTGAATAATTTAATCTCTAAAAACCTTGTGTCTTACCCGAGCACAACGGTCTATTTATGAGGGTTATCACAATTCATTTTCTTATGTCATTAATAAATCATTGGACATTTTGCATTCAAATTTTACACTCTATGTCTTTCGTTTTACTTTATTTTGTCGAAGTAGCTATGCGCTCTTACACACACCCACATATCAAATTGTAGATCCACATCCACCCTGGAACCCTTTGATGACAGTTCTGCTATTGTCAGTTATGACTTTAAAAATACGATCTACCAAGCCGAGGATGAATGTGAGGAAGATTGTGAAGCAAGAGGAAAGAGCAATACAACCTCACGAAGAGCCGATCGAGGCGGTAAACTTAGGTACTGAGGAGAATAAAAAGGAAGTCAAGATAGGTGCCAGCTTAGAGAATGGTGTCAAAGAACGGTTAAACCAGATGTTACATTACTTTGTTAATATCTTTGCCTGGTCATACGAAGACATGTTGGGGCTTGATACTCATATTGTGGTTCATCATCTGCGGGAAAAAGAAGACTGCCCACCAATGAAACAAAAAGTTCGACGTATGCGTCCTGAGATGTGAGAAAAGATCAAGGCTAAATTCATGAAACAGTTCAATGCCAGATTCTTAGTTGTTACTTCTTATCCACAATGGGTAGCGAATGTGGTACTGGTACCTAAGAAGGACGGTAAAGTACATATGTGTGTGGATTACATGGATTTGAATAGGGCGAGCCCCAAAAATGACTTTCCGCTTCCCCATATTGATGTTTTTGTTGACAACACCACACAACACAAGATTTTCTCCTCCATTGACGGTTTCTCCAGTTATAATCAGATCAAAATGGCACCTGAAGACATGGATAAGACTCCTTTCGTTACACAGTGGGGCACTTTCTAGTACAAAGTTATGCCATTTGGGTTGAAGAACGCCGGGGCAACCTATCAGCGTGCTATGGTAGTATTATTCCATGATATGATCCATCACGAGATAGAGGTCTATGTTGATGATATGATAGCCAGGTCTCATACTGAAGAAGATCACCTTGATCACTTGTAAAATCTATTCGAAAGACTGAAAAAGTACAAGTTAAGACTGAACCCAAACAAATGCACCTTTTGGAGTAAGATTTGGTAATCTCCTAGGTTCATTGTCAGTGGCAAGGGTATTGAGGTAGATCTTGAAAAGGTTAAAGTTATTCAAGAGATTCCTACTCCATGCACTAAGAAGGAGGTTAGAGGTTTCTTGGGACGTTTAAACTACATTGCCAGATTCGTTTACCACCTAACTGCTGCTTGTGAACCAGTCTTCAAATTACTGAAGAAAGACGACGATTTTCAAATGGCCTTTGACAGAATCAAAGAATATCTTCAAGAACCTCCAATTTTAATGCCACCAGTTGAGGGAAGACCTATGATCATGTACTTAATAGTGTTATAAAATTCAATGGGGTGTGTGTTGGGACAACATGACAAGTCTGGTTGAAAAGAACATGCAATATACTACCTTAGCAAAAAGTTTATCGGCTGTGAAACAAGATACTCACTGCTCGAGAAAACTTGCTGCACTTTGGCATGGGCTACTCGCTGACTAAGACAGTATATGTTGACTCACACCACCTTATTGATATCTAAAATGGATCCTATCAAATATATATTCGAGAAGCCCACTCTCTCTGGAAGAATAACAAGATGGAAAATGGTCTTGACTGAATATGATATTTAATACACTACCCAAAAGGCAATCAAGGGAAGTGTACTAGATGATCATTTGGCTCATCAGGCCGTAGACTACTACCAATCAATGAATTTTAAGTTCCCGAACGAGAACATTATGTTAGTAACTGACTGTAAAGAACCTGGACTGGATGAAGGACTTGAAAAAGGACCCTGATGGACTATGGTATTTGACGGAGCTTCTAACGCGCTCGGTAATGGCATTGGTGTTGTGATTATCTCTCCTGAAGGCTATCATACACCCTTCACTGCCAGACTATGTTTTAACTGCACCAACAATATGGCCGAGTATGAAGCATGCATTATGGGTATCAAGGTTGTTATTGATATGAGGATCAAGTGCTTACAAGTATACCGAGATTCAGCCTTGGTGATTAGCCAAGTTAAGGGAGAATGTGACATGAAGCATCCTAATCTCATCCCTTACCGAGAGCATATATAAACATTGATCCCATATTTTGAAGAGATTACCTTTGGACATGTTCCACGAGAAGAAAATCAGTTAGCGGACACACTAGCTACCATGTCATCCATGTTTAAGGTCAGAGGGAATAAAGAAGCCCCCCCGGATAACTATCGAAAGATTAGATGAACCAACATACTGTTATGAGATTGATATTGAGGGAGTAGAGGAAAGGCCTTGGTTCCATGAGGTGAAAAGGTATCTCGAGGCCTAATAATACCCTAAGAGAGCATCTATAAATGACTAAAAGTTTCTAAGAAGATTCTCTGCCAATTTTTTCCTCAGTAACGAAATTCTATACAAACGTAACCATGATTCAAATTTAGTTCGGTGTGTGGACAAGAGAGAAGCTGAGAAGATCATGGAGGATATGCATGAAGGTATCTTTGGAACTCATTCTAAAGGGCATACAATTGATAAGAAGATTGTTAGGGATAGTTACTATTGGTCCACTATGGAAACAGATTGTCATCACCACTCTCGAACTTGTCACAAATTTCAAATTTACGCTGACAAAGTGCATGTGCCTCTGGTTCCTTTTAATTTATTGAATGCTCCTTGGTCGTTCGCGATGTGGGGTATTGACATGACTGGAGAGATTAGACCTGTTGCTTCCAATGGACATTGCTTCATTGTTGTTGCCATTTATTACTTCACAAAGTGGGTAGAGGCTGCCTCATCCGCTTCTGTTACCAAGAATGTTGTGGCACGGTTCATCAGGCATAATCTTATTTGTCGGTATGGTATCCCAGAAAGAGTTATCACAGATAATGCTTCCAACCTTAATAATACTATGATCATCGAGCTCTGTACGCAATTTAAGATCCAACATTATAACTCTTCTCCTTATCCGCTGAAGATGAATGGCGTTGTGGAGGCCGCCAATAAGAATATAAAGAAGATTATACAGAAGATGGCAGTAACATATAAATATTGGCACGAGATGTTACCCTTTGCTCTTCACGGTTGCCGTACCTCGGTGCGCATGTCAACAGGAGAAACCCCGTTTTCTCTCGTATATGGTATGGAAGATGTTTTACCCGTCGAAGTCTAGATTCCTTCCTTGAGAATCATGAAGGAAGTAGGTTTAAACAAAGAAGAACGGATTCAGACTCCACTTGACCAATTGAACCTGATCGACGAGAAGAGGCTCGCGGCTGTTTATCATGGTCAAATGTACCAGAAACGTATGATCAAAGCTTTTAACAATAAGGTCAGATGTCAGGTATATAGAGTTGGTGACCTTGTAATCAAGCGCATCATCCTGCCACAAGGTGACCCCAAGGGCAAGAGGACACCTACATACGAAGGACAATTTGTGGTCAAGAGTATATTTTCTAGTAGAGCTATGATATTAACCACTATGGACAGTGACGACCTTCTGCATCATATAAACGTGGACATAGTTAAAAGATACTATGCATGAAAAGAGGCCCACTAGGTTGACTGGCCTAGAAAAAAATAAGGGCATCCCGGCGAACCTAAAGGGGTTCAAGAAAAAATCAGGGATATATATATATATATATATATATATATATATATATATATATATATATATATATATATATATATATATATATATATATATATATATATATATATATATATATATATATATATATATATATATATATATATATATATATATATATATATATATATATATATATATATATATATATATATATATGAAAATTGTACACCCGGCAGGTCGAAAACCTGAAAAGGCGGCTTGGGCAAAAAAAGGGTATCCTGGTGGACTGAAAACCCTAAAGGGTGGTCAGGCAAAAATTAGGGATTTAAAAGCATGTGATTGTGTCCCATTGGATCACCTTACAGCCAGACTTCGTTATCAAGTAACAAGTTCAAATAGTGCGGATCAATCCAGTCAGCTTCTACCAAGCAGCAAAGTGATGAGACGCTCAAAGATATAAAGGCAATAGCAAAATAGAAACCCAATGCGATTATTTATCATAGATGTTTTCTCTTTTGTACCACTTTGTATATTTTCGTTTTTACGACGACATTCTCTTATTAGGATGTTCGTCTCCTTGTACAAAAACACCTGTTATAGGCAGACTTTCTCAAATTAATACACAAATACCTCTGTTAAAGTTCAAAACTATTTGTTTTTTATTTTTCTCTTTTGTTTGCAAAAACGTCCAGTGATTATTTTAAGTGAACATATGCATTTGATTTTGACTATTGTGTACAAATGTATGCATAAAAACAAAAAGACAGTTACTAAGGGATTTAAGAGTTGGGGCAATGTTGAAAGCCATCTGTAAATCCCCACAGAGAAACCACCCCTAGGGGACTATCTTCACAAAATTCATACTCAGCAAAGATACATTCCCCAGTAGGTACATAGACAGAGGCATCTTCCCGTAGTTCACCACCATATCTTCAGCATATAGCCTAATGATTTCAGTTGTTCCAACATTTCATAACAGATAAGAAGGTTCAATCATTTCCCTAGCATCTCGGAGAATTCCCCAGCATGGTCTATAAATTTCTTGGGTTCCCCAACAGAATTTCATAAAATCACCAAGTAGTTTATGAAATTTCTTTCCCCAATAGAGTTTATTTCTCTAGCTATGGAAGTCCATCCCCCAACAGAGTTTATTTCTCCAAATTGATAAAATCTTCCAACATAACTTTTTTATCCCGCTGGATTGATCAAGATAACTACCTCTAGAAGAGAAGCTACTCACATCATAGGGTTATTCATCTTCCATCTCCAGTTAGAGTGCATGTAATCCATCTGTTTCAATAACCATGACAGGTTATCAACTTCCCTTGAAGGCTTCTATCCTCAAGTAGAAATCAAAATCTCCAGTGGAATATCCTAAGATAGAAAGTGGGAATTCCCGATAAATTTAACTTCAACAAGTAGTGAGGAATTACATTATTCATCTCCGACAGCAATCAAGGATTTATTTTCTCCCAGTCTAACGAAACTACAAAGAGAAATTTATACGCTCACATTCATACATCATTTACAAACGTCATAACACATGCATACAAAACACATACATCACAATCTCATTTATTTTGAGAACATCATTCCGCAATGTATTTCATACATCATAACATTGCATGCAGCTAACTCTTTACCGTTTTAGGGAAAGATAAATCAACAAGACCAACATCATCAACTACTGGTATGACCAAACAGTCTTATCAGAGACAACGTCTACTGGCTTAGAATAAATCAACCAAAGGTTTTATTCTGATACTTTTTCCAGTGGACATTCTTCTGCCCATATTAGATCAGGTGTAGATCTATTATGATATTTCTCCCAGTTGAATACATTTTCTGTCTCAGATTAAATCAACCAAAGATTTATTTTGATACTTCTTCCATATAAAAACAAGCATAAATATCTACTGGATTAGATTAAATCAACCAATGATTTATTCTGATACGTCTCCCATTAGACCTTTTCTGGCTCAGATTAAATCGACCAATGATTTATTCTGATACTTCTTCCATTTAAAGACACATAGGCCTTTTCTAGCTCGGATTAAATTAACAAAATATTTATTCTGATACTTATTCCAATTGAAGACGATTGTAGATAGTCGCTGGCTTGGAATAAATCAACCAAAGGTTTATTGTGATACTTCTTCCAGTGGACATTCTTCTGGCTCAGTTTAAATCAACCAATGATTTATTCTGATACTTCTTCCAGTAGACCCTTTTCTGTCTTAAATTAAATAGACCAATGATTTATTCTGATACTTCTTCCAATTAAAGACATTTGAGACCTCTTCTGGCCCAGGTTAAATCGACCAATGATTTATTCTGATACTTCTTCCAATTGAAGACGGTCATAGATAGTTGCTGGCTCAAATTAAATTGACCAATGATTTATTCTTCTACTTCTTTTAGTGAACCTTTTTATGGCTTAGATTAAATCGACCAATGATTTATTCTGATACTTCTCCAGTTAAAGACAACAGAGACATCTACTAGCTCAGTTTAAATCGATCAATGATTTATTCTGATACTTCTCCAGTTAAAGACAACAGAGACCTCTTCTGGATCAGATTAAATCAACCAATGATTTATTATGATACTTCTTCCACTTAAAGAAGGTCATAGATAGGTACTGGCACAGATTAAATCGACCAACGATTTATTCTGATACTTCTCCCAGTAGACCTTTTTTTGGCTCAGATTAAATTGACCAATGATTTATTCGTATATTTCTTCCAATCAAATACATTTTCTGGCTCAAATAGAACCAATCATAGGTCTATTCTGATACTTCTCCAGTTAAAGTTGAATATATACCTCTTCTGGATCAGATAAAAAATGTAGGTTTATTCTGATACTTCTTCCAGTTTGGCGTCAACCATTACTTTGGATGGCATCTATAAGCCCATATCCGATGACTCTCAGTACCCTATCCGAATGGTATCTTTTAAGCCCATTCAAGCATACCATCAACTGACAACGTTACTCCAGGCACCACCGAGCACAAATTTCTGGGCACTCTAGTGTTCAGTCATCTTCCACCTTCAGATCATGAAAGGCAGACAAGCCAATCTAAGTCCTCGGGTTTAAGACGATTAAACAAGGGCAGCTATTGTACCCACAAATTTTCCCTCTCATTTTAATCAACACATACTCCTAGGGGTCCTCAAATGCTCAAGGTTGACCAAGAATTGACTAGACAAATTCTCCTTCTAAGAAATGGATTTCCAACTAGGGTTCCACTTTTCAAAAAGAAGTTTAGGTTTAAAATGCCTCAAGTGATTACCATGGTTCCTAATATGTCCTCAAGAATATCCATGCCAAGTTTCATGCCTTGCATCACATGTTTGCTCAGTTAATTGCTTAGATGACTAAAAATCAACTACATTAGGTCAAAATTCAATTGTGGTCAATACATAGTCAAACTTCAAGATTCTTGGTTAACATCAACATTTTGATGTGATATTCATCATTTGATCAAGTGTTGATCATGATTCCTCAAGGAATGCTCTCAAATCATCAAGAATCCAAAATTGCTAAGTTAGGGTTTCCTAGGAAAAGTCAACTGAACTTTGACCAGGAATAGTTTTTCACATGCTTCATCCATTTTGCTCCAACCAAAGCTCATTGTGAAGAAAATTAAATTATATACAACTTTTATTTTTTCCTCAATTCCAAAAAATGCATCATTGGAGAGATATGAGGCAATACGTTACAGGTCCTATTTGAAAGTCAACAAAAAGGCATTTTTTGTCTAGGCAAGTTATATCAAGATAAATTATCAAAATGCAAAAATGATCAAAAGAGATATTGTAGGAAACATATTAAGATTTCAAAAAAGTCAAAGATCATCTTCAAAAGATGAAAATTGAGCAAGTTATGAATAGTGCAAATTAGGCAAATTGGTGAAAAAGCAACAAGTCAACTTTGAGCAAAAATGCATTTTTAAGTTCATGGGCCTATTTTTTGGTGTTCAAGCATGTTTATGACATACCCAAGGACCTCTAAACCTATTCATGCATTATTGTGATTTTTATTTTTATTTATTTGATTTTTTATTCATTTAATACAAATTAAATCAAAACAAAATGCAAGATAGGGGTGCAAATCATGCAAGTTATTGTTTCCATCAAAGTTGAGGCAAAAAGAAACTCATAATAAGCTGGAAAAATCGTGACAACTAAGAAGATATCATTAAGACAAGATTTTTCACAATTTTTCAAATGATTTTTAGAAACAAATCATGCACTAAATGCATTTGATTTTGGATCTTTTTGTTGACCTAATTGATGCCTCATATAATCACAAGGGTTTCAGACCACAAGCATATACACAACTTCCTCTAAAACCCTAGAAAAATTCTCAAAAAATTAAAAGTTGAGGTCCAAGTCGTGTGAAAAGTGCCAGCGATTCCCCATCGCATCCAAGGATCCCATAACGTTCCTGAAGACCCCATGAGGCATTCCCCATCTTCAGGAAAACCCAACACACGCATGAATTATCACTTTCAAAGCTCATCGTTTTTGGTAAAATTCTAAAATTATAACTTGTGATTTATGTGTTATTGAATGATGTTACATGCATACATGTGTTCATGTGTATTATTAGAGCAGGTTTAATGTTTTGTTAGAAAGCTCTAACGCAAGGATAGGGATATTCCATGGTTAGGGAAGAAGAAACTTATTCCCTTTAAAACTCATGATGCAGGGACTTTCAGGCTAAATGGGAACCACCATTGAATTCGTAGACCCCAAATTAGGGGGGTAGGGTCCCTATATTTTTTTATGTTTTATTTCTGTAGGATTGGGATTTTTGGAAAACGGAAGAGATGATCAGAGCCAACGCCCCGGTGGCTTGACCGGCGTTGACGCTTGCGTGGCGAAAATGGATGATACAATTGGTTTATTCAAATTGCAGGGGACCCACTTGGCACACGTGTGTTGCATAATCAGCATTAGGACTGGATTTGCCTTATATATTAATTATTATACTTAGGTTAACGGAAGTACAACCGTCCCAACAGTTGAGGCATTGCATGATTAAGCGTTACTATGGCCAAGGGAAGGGGTTAGATCCCTTCCTCTTTCCATATTATTTTTCCAATTTCTGCTTGCAGATCCAGTGTCCCAGGGTTATGCGCATGCACCATGTATTGGCCTATCATCACCATTGGATCTCATTAGCGCCAAATCAAACGATCCAGATCCAGGTGTGCATGATGGATCTTCAAGGGAGCAACGTCATTGAATCACACGCAGGGGAGTGGGCTTGCTGTATTTGGGTCTTGACAAATTCCAAACACGCACCCCCCATTCAGCTTCACACCATGCCCATTGCATTTTTTATTTTCTTTATTTTATTTTTATTTATTAATTTGCTTTATATTATTTTTTAAAACCCTTTTTATTTTATGATAAAATCAAAAAAAAAAATCACAAAAAGATAGATTTAGGTTTTTTCAAATTAAATTTGATTTTTGAAAATTAATTAATTTAATTAATTTAATTATTTTGGTTAATTTAAAAATAATTAGAACTAGGTTTAATCATTTCAAATCTTTTTCTCAATAAAATACCAAAAATATTAGAAATAATTTTCTTTATTTGTATTAGATTTAATTTCAATTAATAATTGTTTTTTTTTAATTAAGATTAGATTTAGTTTAATTTAAGTACTTTCTTAAAATAAATAAAAAGAACAAAAATATTTTAAGTATTTAGGAGCTTTAGGATTTTTTTCTACTTCGCTTCTTATTTAAAATTGCACATTATTTATATTGATGTAACTGCAAAAGGATGTAATAGTTTTAAATTTAGGACTTTACTTTTATTTCCCCGTTTGGGTTTGTAATTCCCCCTCATCGAAGCCATGTAATAGTGTAGCTTTAAATTCCGCACTTTATTTTTGCACTGATATTAACTATTAAATGTATGCTACTAGGCTTGTATGGCAAGATAAAAGCAAACGCTAGCAATCTTAACATCCGAAGATAAATAAATAAAACACAACACATTCGCACATGCACACCTCTAGGGTACCTCCACTTGTTGCCTTCAGAATAAACAGTCACGATTCTCGAACAGAAGATATTTTAGTGGAAACCCTTTGGTTTAAAGATCATAAGTCGCTCGATGACCATTTCGACATTGCCTTGGTATATGATCTTAAAATCTTAGGGTAGTTACTAAAGTATCTTACTAAGTTGACTTCTTGACTGTACGATGACCATCACTTATCCCTCAAAAACATCCAATGATAGGGATACCTACTCACTATAGTCGGATAGCACTGTCTAAAGGAAAGAGGAAAAGAACAAACCTTTCGAGTAGGTAGATAGCTCCTAGTTGCTTGCTCAAACAAAAAAAAAATTATACACACCCAAACTTTTTTCTAAACATTTTCAAAGACATGAAAACACTTTGTATACGTTCTCGCCAAAATGAGAAACATTACAAAGTTCGCCGCACTAAGGCGTGTTTTCAAAATATCTTCAAAACACACTTACACAAAAAAAGCATTTTCAAAGCGAGCTAGCAACGAAGAGCCCGTGGATAACTACGGATGGAAAAGGTGTTAACACCTTCCCTTTCCATAACCTACCCCCTTAATCAGAAAATAATCTCGAAAGGTCTTTCTTGTTCTTTTAACCCTTTCCTTTGTTGGATAAAAGAAAAGTCGGTGGAGACTCTTGCTAACCACAACATTTGCGATAAAATGAAAAACTTGTAAAGTCAGTTCTCCCACTGTATTACATAACTGATCCAGCTGATTCTGTACCCATTCACTTTCATCATGCTCAGCATCTTTCATGATCTTTAGAGAAGGAATTTCGACTTCATCAGGAAAAACTGCTTCCATGCCATAAACCAACAAAAATGGGGTTTCCCCAGTTGAAGTATACTGGTACGATAACCATGCAAAGAGAAAAGCAACATATCATGCCAATCTTTATAGGTTACTACCATTTTCTGCACGATCTTATTAATATTCTTATTAGCCGCTTCAATACCGCCATTCATCTTTGGGCGATACGGTGAAGAGTTATGGTGCTTAACTTTGAAAGATTCACAAAGTTCCTTCATCATTTTGTTATTAAGATTTGATCCATTATTAGTAATGATCTTTTTAGGAATCCCTTAACCACAAATTATGTTGTGCTTGATGAAACCAGCCACCACCTTCTTGGTAATATTTTCATAAGATACGGCTTCGACCCACTTGGTGAAATAATCAATGGCAACCAGAATGAAACGATGTATGTTGGAAGCAGTTGGTTCAATCCTACCAATCATATCAATTCCCCACATTGCGAAGGGCCAAGGAGAAGTCAAGACATTCAAAGGAATGGGCAGCACATGAACTTTGTCAGCATAAATTTGAAATTTGTGACAAATTCTTGCATGGTTATAACAATTGGTTTCCATGGTAGACCAATAATAGCCAGCTCTCAAAATATTTTTGGCCATGGTATGTCCACTGGAATGAGTCCCGAAGGCACCTTCATGAATCTCTTCAATGATTCTTGTTGCTTCATTCTTGTCAACATATCTGAGCAGTAAACCATCACGATGCCTTTTGTATAACACACCATCATTGAGGAAGAACTTGGTCAAAAACCTTCTCAAAAACTTCTTGTTTGTGACAGGCGCTTCTTCAAGATACTCTTGTGTTTCAAGGTATCTTTTGATATCATGAAACCAAGTGTTACTGTCTAGTTCCAACTCGGATTCAAAACAAAATGCTGGCTCATCCAACCTTTTGATGGTAATGGAAGGTGTGTCATTAGCCCACTTAACTTTGAACATGGATGACAGAGTTTCTAGTGCATAAGCTAGATTGTTCTCTTCTCTAGAAATATGTTCAAATGTGATATCTTCGAAGTATGGAATCAACTTCATATCATGCTCACAATAAGGAATTGGGTTCTGATGCTGAGTCTCCCAATCTCCATTAATTTGACTGATAACAAGATTGGAGTCTCCGTAAGCTTTCAAGTATTTGATTTGCAAATCAATTTCCGCTTCAATACCATAGATGCAAGCTTCATATTTGTCCATGTTATTGGTACAATCGAAACAGATACGGTCTGTGAAAGGAATATGGAATCCTTCGGGAGAGGTAATAACTACTCTAACACCATTTCACATAGCATTATAGGCACCATCGAACACGAGCGTCCATCATGATCCTGGTTCGGGTCCTTTGTCTGGGCCAGGAATATTGCAATCCTGGATATACATGATTTTCTCATCTGGGAAATCAAACTTCATTGGCTCATAATCATCCATAAGTTAATGAGAAAGATGATCATCTAATATACTACCTTTAATTGCTTTTTGTGTAGTGTAATGGATATCATGTTCAGTGAGTATCATCTTCCAATGGATTACCCTACCGGTGAGAGTTGGCTTCTCAAAAATGTAATTGATCGGATCCATTGTGGATATCAAGTTGGTGGTGTGGGTCAACATATGATGTCTCACGTGTTTGGCAGCCCAATCAAGTGCACAACAAGTCTTTTCAAGCAAGGAGTACCTTGACTCGCATTCTGTAAACTTTTTTACTCAAGTAATAAATGGCATGTACTTTCTTTCTTGTCTCGTTGTGTTGATCGAGAACACAACCCATCGAGTTTTCCAGTTTAGTTAGATGCATAATCAGTGGCTTCCTTTCTACATTTGGCATGAGTATCAGAGGTTCCTGCAAATATTCTTTTATTTTATCAAATTCCTTTTGGAAATTTTCATTCCACCTGACCATTTGATCTTTCTTTAATAATTTGAACAAAGGTTCACACGTGGCTGTGAGATGAGAGATAAATCTAGAAATGTAGTTTAACCTCCCTAAGAAATCACAGACTTATTTTTCTATTTTCGGTTCAGGCATTTCTTGTATTGCTTTTACTTTAGCAGGATCTACCTCGATACCTTTTTAACTTACAATAAAGCCCAACAACTTGTCATATCTCACCCCAAAGGTGCACTTATTTGAATTCAACCTCAAAAGGAAATTCCTCAATCTTTCGAATAACTTTTCTAGATGAACAAGATGTTCTTCTTTGGTATCAGACTTATCAATCATATTGTTATACCCCAAAATTTGCCCTCTCATTTATCAAGATTTTTCCTCACAAGACCTCTTGGACTCAAGACAAGACCAGGGTTTGGTCAGCTCAAGGCATCACCTTGCACTGATGACCTGAAATTAGGGTTTGAGTTTGCACAAGGATTTTTGGACCATCAATGCTTCATTTGACTTTCATACACCATCTTGGACCCCTAAGATTGCCCATGTCAAGTTTCAAGCCTTGAATCACATTTTTGACAAGTCAATTGGACAGTTGACCTAAAAATCAGCTGCATTGGGGAAAAAAGTCAACCATGGCCAATTTGCAGTCAAACATCATAATTTTTTATCCACAAAAACATTCTAGTCTCCTATGTACCATTTTATCAAGTTTGGATCACAACTCCTCAAGAAATTTGATCAGATCATCAAAAGGGCAAATGGTCAAAATTAAGGTTTTGACTGAGAAAGGGAAATTTCTGATTTTTAACCTAGACAATGGCCAATTGGGTTCAATCATGATCTCAAGGACTCAATGGCATCATAATGACCTAATCACATAGTTCAAAAGATCTCAAATGCATAAGATTGACAGATGAATTTTGCAGTCAACTGATCAAAAGTCAATTGTACACTGAAAAGTCAAACTTCGACTTTTTGGTCAAAATCAAGTGCCAAGGGTCATAATTCATCAAGAGATGTCAAAATGTGAAACTTGTAAATCAAGAAAATCAATTTTTCAAATTAGGGTTTTAATTTGAAATTTTTCATAACTTAGAATTTTTCTATGTATGGAAAATTTCTTATTTTTTCCCAAATTTCCACAACTTTTTCAACATGATGCAATTAGATTCAAAGAAAACTTCCAACATGAAAGTTGTATTCCTCCATGAAATATACAACTTTGATTAACAAAGTTTTCCCAAAATATGCTTGGATCTCAAGTTATGATTTTGTGAATAGGGGTCCATAAACTTTTTAACTTAGTGAAAATTTGCCCTAATTTAGGCAGGATTTTGACCTAACTTCATGGACATTTTTCACCTAGTTCCAAGAGGTATCTCAAAATTCATTTCAAAGATGGATTGTATAGCATGTTGCAAGATTTCCAAAATGTCTAATAACTCTCCAAGATCATTTATGTTTAGGGAGGATCGAAGAAGAGAAAATGGCATTTTGTCACTTTTGTTCAAGCCATTTTTACAATGCTTCAAGTTGCAAATCAGATCCTAGCATGCATGTACCTTGCATTAAAGTTCCTAAATCCCTTCTACACTTCATAATTTAATGCTAACTCAGTGGTTAAAGCCTTTGTTTTCACTTTTGAAGCATTGCACAAAGAATTATTCCATAAATGGCCAAAAGTGCACATTGCCATTTTGATAAAGCATGCTTTTGCAACTTTACAATTCTTGAGCCATGGACCTGATCTTTTGTTGCAAGCAATATTCACTAATATCAGGAAATGTTTACCAACTCTCATCAGCCCTAGAACTAGTAAGTACAACACTTTGGCATACACACTTCAACCTTTCTTCAAAAGCAAGAAAAGAGGCAAAAGGGATCAGAGCTTGTACATCTGATAAAGAGAAGGCTTGGATTCATTCTAAACAACTAGAGAAACTTGTCGCAAGCCAATACACGATTTCCTAACATCCCAAACACTCTCAAACACCAAAACCACAAATTTCTGCCCAAACAGGGCAGCTTCTGTAAAATCAAAGCCAACTTCATTTTGGCTCGTGCGTTTTGCCTCTCAAGACTTCAAACACTTTACATACATCCTACCTAAACTATCCAAGCCATTGCACTGTTGCTGTGAGCCCTGTTTCAGACATCACCATTTTCATTTTTGAAGGTTGCAGGTTAACTTCTACAGGGAGTTTCAAGCATCCTCAAGGCAAGCTAAGCATTGGATTAGCTTGAGGGAACTTCAAGGAAGCTCACACGAGCTTCAGGCCTCACTCAATGTCCCTACATTGCCATATCCAAACTCAGCTGAGCAAGGTATTTTTCAAATCTCTATCTCTTTATTTAGGCATCCTTAAGTCACTATTTGTGAAGCAAAAATGTAGTCCTTAACTTGCTGAAGCTGTACATATGCATAGTTGTCATTTATATTAACTGAGTAGTGATAATTTGAAGCTTGAAGTTCATGAAAAAATTAGGTCAGAAATTAGGGCTACAGAAATTCTCCATGATCTTTGAGAGTTAGATTATGTTTTTTATATCATTGGAAACGTGAGATTCCAAGCTACATTTTTCATGTTGCAAGTTTTTGTTTTTGTGCAAAGGATAGAGAGTTACAGGTTGAAGCAAAAACACGCCCGTATGGAGGCTGGAGGACAGGGATGAAGTGCCCTGGGCCTGGCGCGCCTTGGGCCTGCTTGTTTTGTTTTTCACACCCCTCATATTCATATCTGCACCCCCTTTGTTCATTTTGTTTATTTTTTTATATTTTCTCATATTTTTTATGTTTATTGATTTTAATATTTTTTCTGAACATCAAAAAATCATGAAAAATATTTTCTTTATTTTTTGCATTTTATTTTATTTTTTATTTTATTTTTTTGGTATAAAAAATAGTTTATAAATAAATAGAACTTTATTTTCTTAAATAAATAGTAAATACATTTAAAAATACCATACATTTTTATTTTATTATTTTTCACACATAAAATATTATTTTCATACATATTTTTTTTTAATATTTGTACATAATATTGTTATTATTTTTCTTGAACAAAAAATGAATAGAATAAATAATAGAAAACATAATTTTCTTTTAAACCAAAAAATTAGGGTTTCCCCTTTCAAAAATAATATTATTATTTTTTCTTATTTTTAGGACTTAAATAATTTTATTTTTACATATATAAAATAAATACAAAAAACATTTTGCATCCATACATTTTATTGCATTTTTATTATTTGTTTATTTATTTAATTTGCAAATAATTCAATTGGGTTGTAATAGTATTTTAGGGTTTTATTTTGTGCAAATATCCCCATTCAAAAACTTGTATCCCCCCTCCCATAATAATTGTTGTAATAGTTTAGATTTACTTTACGCAATTTGTCTCATTTATACCATGTTAGTAAATTAGGGTTTTGTATGATAAGACAAAAATCAAACAAATAGCATGACCTAATACAAGACAAACAAATGCATGAAAATGACAACACATTGCACACAAGCACCCCTAGGGTTTCACCCACTTGGTTGCCTTAACAAAATGGCCATGGTATGCATGCTAGGTATCTTGGCAAAACAATTCAAACAAAAGATCATAGTCCCTCGATGACGCTATCAAAAGGTTGCCTAAACAAATAATCTTGGTCCGTCAAAACTTGCTAAGATACTTGGCAATATTGTTATCATTGTCATACGAAGACCCACGCCCGTCCCGTTTAACATCCAAAGATAGGGTTGTTTACCAAAACAATGGTGTTGTACCCCAAAATTTGCCCTCCCATATTCTTCAAGATTTGCAAAGAGCATGCTTCAAAATCTCCCAAGGGTTGCACAGTCCAATTGCCTCCTAACAGTCAAAAATTAGGGTTTTGGTTCTCGCAAAGAAGTTGAAGTTTCCAAGGGCCCAAACAAGTCCCACATGCCTATAAACATTGTCAAGCATCCACATGCCAACTTTCAAGACTCACAACACAAAATTGCACAGTCAGAAACCCTAATTGTTTCACAGTCAATTGCAGGGGCAAAATGATCATTTGACAGTCAAAAGTCAAAAATTTTGGTCAACATCTTATTTTGAAGCCACAAACATCATTTGATCAATTCTTGATCATGATTCTCAAAGCATGGCTCAAAAAGTCTCAAGATGCAAAAGTTTCTATTTTTGGACAGTTGGAAAAGTCAACTGCAAATTGACCAAGGCATAACTTCCACATGGTTTATCAGAAAAATTCCATCCAAAGCTCATTTTGAATAGAATGACATTTCCTACAACTCATCTTCACACTTCAAGTCCAAGAAATGCTCTCACAAAAAGATATCAATCTCAACATTATAGGTCATTTTCAAAAGTCAACAAAAAGGCACTTTAAGTCAAAGACCATAACTTGAGATTGGTAAATCAAAATGACATGGGACCAAAGAAATTGGTTAGAGGACTTCAAGACCTTTCCAAAATGTCCAAGAACATGATCAAAGCTTAAAAATCGAGCAAGATATGCCTTGTGGAAGTTGGGAAATTTTTGGGAATTTTGAAAAGTGAACTTTGCTTCAAATGCCTCAAAATTGCTAATGGGCCACAATTTCTTCCAAGAATCATCACCCAAAAGCTATGCACGACCCATTGACTTTAAAGGGAATTATTTTATCATTTTTGATTAATTATTTGAATTATTATTATTATTAATTCATTTAATTAAAATTAAATATGACAAAAATAGCAAATCATGGTTTCCAAATCCTTTTGTGCAGCATATCCTCTCATTAAGGCCTCAATATTTCGTGCATCCCTCAAAAGGAAAGAATCTTTAATGATTGGCATAAGAAAGGTATGAAAAAGATTGAAAAAGATGCTTGAAAATCACAAATTCAAAAGCATTGAATACATGGATCATGGGCTTTGTTTTTGACCTAGAATGATACCTCATACATATACAAACAAAACCTAATGCTCAAGAACAAGAGAGCTGCGCTGCAAGGTCAAGAAAAAACTTGCATTTTTTTCACAAAAAGGCCAAAACTGTTTTCATAGATACAAGGTGTTTCATAGCCAAATAACGATTCCAATACACTCCTGACACATCTAGGAGGCGTTTGCAATTGAAACCAAGCTTCCACGCGCAGAGAAACGGTAGAACGCCATAGCCCTGTTCATGAAAACTTTCATAATCGCATTTTGATTTATATGCATGTTTCATACATTTTAAATGTTGATTTATATTAATATGAACCTTCTGAAGCTCGTGATACCATTTAATTGTCCTAACCATGCCTGTATCGAAATATGCCATTAACGTTTTCTAGGTTTTCAGAAGTTTGAATTTGAGGCTTTCCTCATCTGGAAAAATTAGGCCACGAGACCTGTATCACTGGATTCAGAACCTTCCAACGAATCAATTCCCCCCATCGCGCCCTTTTTATATTTGCATATGACCTAATCGCTATTTTCAGGTTCTGTACTTAGTGGGGGTTTAAAACCCCCGCTATCTATTCTATATTTTTCAGGAAAAAACGAAGAAGTGAAGGAGAAGATGCTGAGTTGTTTGCTTATGGTTGATCAATTTGAATATTAGCGCATTTTTCTAGCGCTTCAGTATAATGCTTATGTTTCTATTATATTATTTTGTATTCCATTTAATTAACAAAGACAAGCGTTGGTTGGGTTGGTTGATGTGTTGTCATGCAGGCAATGGGACCTGGGTTCGATTCCCAGGTCCCCCACTTCCTCTATAATTTTTTCTCTAACGCGCTTCTGTGCAGTATGCTCATGAGGGATCATTGTACAACCTCATCTCCTGGCCTGCCAAGTGTACATGGGCTCTGATCTGAAGGCCACAAAAGTGGCTCACCATGCGCGTTGGTCAACTGAGTCTCACGTGATCGTTGAAAGTCAAACAGGCCTTGAATTCAGTGGGCCTAATTCCTTACACATACCTCCTAATTGGGCAGAAACCCCCCATGGTTTGCATATTTAGATTTTTATTTTAACTCTCCTTTTTATTTTAATTATTCTTTTTTATTGTTCTATTAATTCACCAAAATATTTTTCATAAAAAACGAAAAAAGTCAGAAATCATAAAAATAAAAAATGTTTATTATTTTTATATTTAATTCACTAATATTTTATTTTGTAAATAAATTCCAATAATCAATTAGTTTAATTTTAGGTTTAACTTTAATGGTTTTTTCTTAAATAATTAAAACACATAAAAATTAGTTTTAGCAATTTTATTCTTTTTTTTTCTTAATAAATAATTTATTTCCTTATCATCATTATTATTAATTCTTAATTAATTTGTAAATAAACTTGTAATTAAATAATTAGGGTAAATTAGGTTAAAACTTAAACATTTTTCTTTAATAATTAAAAATAATTTAGAATTAGGGTTTTATTAAATTTCAGATTTTAATTAATTCTCTTTATTTTCACAAACACCAAAAACCATAAAAAATAACCTTCTTCTTTCTTTAATCATTAATTAATTTATTAATTCCTTTAAAGGGTCCAACGCCCTCGCACCTTCGATTATAATTCCTTTTGGCGCATTCATTTTTATTTCTTTTGTGAATATAATGTATTTTCCCCAAAGCTTTGTAATATTAATTAGATATTTACTTTCCGTATTTTATTTATTCAAATCGGGTCTTTGTTTAATTTGGCGATGTATAGACCCGCGCCTTGTAATAGCGTAGGACTTTTATTTTCCGTACTTTTATTCCCGCACCCTTTAAACTGCTAATCACATGAAAGAATGTATGCCCAAATAAAAACAATGCGTAGCTCACTAAATGCATGACAAGACAAATAATAACTGAAAATGACACACGATTCACACACCACTCCTAGGGTACGCCTCACTGTTGCCTTGCCCTTCGAAACGTGGTCGTCGAGTATAGGACGTTTTAGTAAGTCCTCATGTCCATGAACATGACATGGGGGTAGCTTCTAAGGTGTCCTACTATTGCTCTGGTGACCACACTGTCCCTAAACTCGAATTGACCCGAACACCTCCAACGGTGGTGCTACCTACCCCTCAATGGTGGGATGGCACTACCCCAAGGACATTTACACAGACTAATTCCTTAGGGTAGGTAGATGACTCGTAGATACTTGCTCTAATTCAAAACAAATCAAAAACTTCTTTTCACACCGACACTTTTCAAAAAGCTTTCAAAACAATTTTTCAAACACTCTTGAGGACTGATACAAGAGTCGAACTGAAATTTTAAACGAAACTTTTTCAAACCCACTTACCTTGAAAAGCAAACAAACATTTTGAAAACACAAATGAGCAAGTATCTAAGAGCCCATGGATAACCATGGATAGAAAGGGTGCTAACACCTTCCCTTTCTATAAATCTACCTCCCGAACCGAGAGCAATCTCATAAGGAATTTTTCTGTGCTTTTGTCCTTTCCATATTGGAGAAAATAAAAGACGGTGGCGACTCTTGCTTCCGCGACATTTCGCGAACCAGCGTTAAACAATCAGTTCCAGATCCACCGGTCACAGAACTGGCGACTCTGCTGGGGACTCTTATAAAGTGAGGTGTACCTTAGGATAGTTCATAACTGTGTTTTCAATTGCTTTGAATTGTTTGCTTTAAAATTGTGGGTTGCATCGGAGTTACATAGATCCTAACCCGGATCTGGGGATACCCTGTTAGGTAGCATAAGCTGTGAGGGACCTGTCCGGCGTAGACCGACATGGGTGAAGCAGTGGCTACATTGGTGTGGCGCCTTGGTCTGTATCGATATCCCTTGTGTCACAACGAGGAGAATATGGGTCTTCTGAGGAGTCATTAAGCACCAACCGACCATAGAACCTTAAATGACCCAACTTGGCCAATAGAACAGTAGCAGTATGCTACGCCCATTGAGGCTAAACTCTCGTGATGGTTCTGGCCGCAAGAAAAGATTGCGATGCTGGAGTTATGAACGATTGAGGGTAGTCAATGATATTGGGATCCTCTAAGAACCCGGTTACTTTTGATAGGACAGGTATGAACCAACAAACTGAAAGAGGGTAATACTTAGACCTCATGCTGGCCTAAACTCTAAGGGTTTCTCTTGTGCGACTTGTGTGCCTTCCAACTTGACTACTTGCATGCTTGTTATCTGACACTTGAGTTTCTTGCAGGTTTTGTTTATAGTCCTTAATTGGGGCTCATAACTGGGTTTACTGAGTTTCTTGCAGGTTTTGTTTACAGTCCTTAATTGGGACTCATAACAGGGTTTACCTACGTTACCCCATGCATAGCATAACATCATACCATTGCATACATCCCGCATAAGGACTAATCCGTTTCAAGGATCTCAGGGGCTTGTGATGCAGGTCATGATGAATCAACTATCCCAGCAAGGGGCAAAGAGGATTTATTTTCCTCTAGACAAGGTTGTCAGGGGCTATGACCCACTTGATATGGTGAGCTTTGACACTTGAAGAAAGTTCCCCGAGCCAAGATTGTCAGGGGCTATGACCCACTGGATATGGTGAGCCTTTGACCCTTGAAGAAGGACTCTCAACAACATGAAGTTCCTTCAATCAAGCAACCAGATGCCAGCTCTAACAAATTTCTTGTTTACCCCGTGAGATTCTTGAAAACATCACATGCGTATCATACATATCATTGCATTACAGGTACCCTTATTACAAGTTACTTACCATCTGCGCTGTTTATTTCAGCAATGGCTTCCCAACAATACAACCAGGACCTTCTTGCTCAAGAGACTCGGTTCGGGGAAATCCTCCTGAATCTATCCAAGGGGCAGGAGGAGCTGAGAACACTTCTCATGGGGACTTTGGTCAGGAACAGTGCTAAGGACGAGCAACTGAAACGTCTGTAAGCTGAGGTAGATATGATGAAAACCCAGATGCTGGGGCAACGGGCTCTCATCCAAGGTTTAGCTCGGGAGCAAGTAGAGCTGAGGGCCATGACCAGTCAGCTTCATCAAGACATGAAGCAACCAGCCCAAGTCAGGGACCAAGTCATTAATCAGCCTCCAAGAAGTCAAAGGTTAGGTTTAATGAACGGGCCTCTCCAAATTGCTACTACTTCACAGGTCCAACAACGACCTCGCCAAGAACAACGGGCTGACCAGAGCAAGCCAGACAAGCCTAAAAGGCAGTTCACCAAGCTCAACGTGTCACCATCTCAAGCTTTACAACAATTGTTGAGGTTGAACATGGTGACGTTAAGGGACCCTCCTAAAAATCTCAACACAGCCTCTCCAAAGTACAATCCTGAGGAAAGATGTGCATACCACTCTGACAGTCCAGGACATGACACCGACGACTGCTGGGCTCTGAAGAATAAGATCCAAGACCTGATTAATGAAAGAGCTGTGGATTTCACCCAGATGGGCCATGCTGAATGCTCCTGTCATCCCTACAAGATGCACCAGTTGATGTAACAAGCCCTGAGACTAGAAGACTTTTGTTCATTAGAATTTTTCAAGTTGTGATTTTCTTTTGATTGTTCAAACATTTATTCATGTTAAACATTGTTATTTCATTAATGCACTACACATGTCTGTTTTGAAGTAATTATTTCGTATTCACTATTTAAAATTGCTTTCATTTTTTGTGATGTTCAATGCTCGATCAATAATTCTAAGCCTCTTGAGGGAGGATGACGAAAACGATACCGCGATCTTTACAGTATGCTTTTGAACAGACCCCGCTGATGAGGTACAAGCATTGTTTCAATTCCTAAACACTAGAGTTATAAGGAAGATAATCCCTCGTCAACCCCTCTGAGCCAAAGAAGTAGGAGTTTTTCTTTTCAAAAATTAAAACCCTTTATCATAACCTGGGGCAGGGTAGTTCTCTCAATTGATCCAAGTGCATAACAAATGGCACCAAAACGGTCCTTACAAAAAAAAAAGAGAAGACAGTGATGATTCCGAATAATCATAAGGATAGGCAGTTATTACTTCTCAAAATAAAAACCCATTAAGTCAAAACCTATGAAGGAGACTTACAAAACTGGGGCATCCCGCTGACTGCAATCACAAAAGAAGCAGTTCAGGCAAAAAATAGGGATAACAAAATCAAAAAAGAAAGAGGTCATACAAACCCTCAACAAAAACAAAAAAAATTGACTTCCTACGCAAAATAAACTGTCAATATCTGAACCATCATTGGAATATCAGGACAAAGACTCAAACAAGGTCTAACGCACGATCAACTGAGTTTAGGTTTGAAGAACATCACGAAGAGCGGGTGGGTACAAATATAATTTGAGCCTTTATCCTTTGTTTCTTAAACCGTGAACCAGGCCACGTTATAACCCTTAAAAGTCCTAGCTGAAGCATGGGTTAGTTCGAAAGCATATTGTTACGAAAGATATCCTGACTCCTTAAGGCTTGCTATAAGACGTTGAGTTGACATCACTGTTTACAAAAAAATCACCTGTTTTATTAAAAAAACTGCATTTCCAAAAAAAAAAAACTTCGAAACAGACATAAGCTTTGCATTTTTAACATAGCTTTGTTTGCATATGACTTTTTGTTTGAACAACATAAGAGTTCGTACGACGAAAGTCTAATGAACAAGAGTATCTCCAATCTAAGGGCACGGCATGATCATGGTCTACCATCTGGGGCAGTTAAGTCAAGATCCAGAGAACCTCTCAACAAGGCCAAATAGCTTGAGGCAAATCTCCGCCTGGGTCACTTGGGGCACTCCAGCAACGAATCTTGCCTGATTAAACATCTTCTGGTAATATGGCTACACAACGCTACTGACAGGGGCACCTCCCTACATCCTGAGAGCATGGATATAGTCAAAAAAGATACTACGCGTAATCAAAGACCCGCTAGGTTGACACACCTAGGCAAAAATAAGGGCTTCCCGGCGAACCAAAAGGGTTCGGGCAAAATGAGGGATGAAATGAAAAAAAAATATGTACACCCGGCAAGTCAAAAACCTGAAAAGGCGGCTTGGGCAAAAATAGGTATCCCGGTGGACTGAAAACCCGAAAAGGCGGTCCAGGAAAAAGTTAGGGATTAAAGCATACGACTATGTCCTGGCACCTCGTCACCTGTCTACCGGAAGATTTGCCAACTACCCCCACAGGTGCCTTCTCCCACTGAAACTGGGGCGATAATGAGTTGTCTAAGCGATCTAATTGTTCTGTCCATCAATGTACCAAGGTAAGTTCAGCTGAAGAAGGTAATCAAGATATCTTAACCCCCCAGAGAGTGAGTCAACAAGTCAATACACTCTCCCTAAGCAGAGTTATCCTTTCAGCCTTAAGGAAGTTGAGTATCCTCCAGCAGATCTCAACATTCCCCGGCACATCATACAGACATTCTTAACAAGCATCCCCAGCAATCTGGATCTAAGATTGTTCCCCGGCGGTATACAGACATTCAGTGGAGTCACTTCCCCAATACATCTCAAAATTTCCCCAGGAGAGTCCAGTATAGTTCAAGATTTCCCCGGGAAAGTTTGAATCCATCTCCCCAGCAGGAAGTTCCTCCTCAGTAAATTCTGGAAGCTTTCCCCCTGCAGAGCACGAACGCATCTCCCGGCTTTATTCAAAGGTTATTTCCCCACCAGGATATAACTGGGTTATCCTCAGCCAAAAGCCACGGAAAGATCGTCCTCGGCAAAGTCCCCTTATCCCCAGCGGAGTCTATTAACACTTCCAACATAACAACGATATCCCCAGCGAAGTTATCATCAATATCTCAACAGAGTGCCTCTCCTCCCACAGAGTATTGTTCCCCAGCAAGATCGCTAGAGTAGTTATTCCCCGCAGAGTAATCTCTTCATCAAGTTTATTCCCCAACAGAGTTATCTTCTCCGACCGGTATTCTTGCAATCATCATCCCCAACAGAAACGAATAATCTCACTCTTCAACATCAGCCCAGGATTTGACTTCCAGGCATCCGTCAAGGATCTATTTTCCTAGACGCAGATACATTCATAAACGTCACATTGTTATACATGCATGAACGCATCGCACAATCTCATTTATGTTGAGAACATCATTGCTTGATCCATATCATACATTGCATATGACTGATCTTTACCTTTCAGGAAAGATCCAATTAAATCCTCAGCTATATTCCAAGACTTTCGTCTGGCTCAGTTAAATCAATTCTAAGATTTTTTTGATTCTTATCCAGTCAAAGTTAATCCAAGACCTCCTCTGGTTCAGTTAAATCGATTCTAAGATTTTTCTGATTCTTATCCAGTTGAAGTTATTTCAAGACCTTGTCTGGTTCAGTTAAATCGACTCCTAAAGATTTTTCTGATACCGATCCAGTCAAAGGCCTTCTCTGGTCCAATTAAATCGATTCCTAAAGATTTTCCTGATGAAGACTCAGTTGAAGATTCCAAGACCTTTCCTGGTTCAGTTAAATCGACTCCTAAAGATTTTTCTGATGCCGATCCAGTCAAAGGCCTTCTCTAGTCCAGTTAAATCGATTCCTAAAGATTTTCCTGATGAAGATCCAGTTGAAGATTCCAAGACCTTGCCTGGTTCAGTTAAATCGACTCCTAAAGATTTTTCTGATGCCGATCCAGTCAAAGGCCTTCTCTGGTCCAGTTAAATCGATTCCTAAAGATTTTCCTGATGAAGACTCAGTTGAAGATTCCAAGACCTTGCCTGGTTCAGTTAAATTGACTCCTAAAGATTTTTCTGATGCCGATCCAGTCAAAGGCCTTCTTTGGTCCAGTTAAATCGATTCCTAAAGATTTTCCTGATGAAGACTCAGTTGAAGATTCCAAGACCTTGCCTGGTTCAGTTAAATCGACTCCTAAAGATTTTTCTGATGCCGATCCAGTCAAAGGCCTTCTCTGGTCCAGTTAAATCGATTCCTAAAGATTTTCCTGATGAAGACTGAGTTGAAGATTCCAAGACCTTGCCTGGTTCAGTTAAATCGACTCCTAAAGATTTTTCTGATGCCGATCCAGTGAAAGGCCTTCTCTGGTCCAGTTAAATCGATTCCTAAAGATTTTCCTGATGAAGACTCAGTTGAAGATTCCAAGACCTTGCCTGGTTCAGTTAAATCGACTCCTAAAGATTTTTCTGATGCCGATCCAGTGAAAGGCCTTCTCTGGTCCAGTTAAATCGATTCCTAAAGATTTTCCTGATGAAAACTCAGTTGAAGATTCCAAGACCTTGCCTGGTTTAGTTAAATCGACTCCTAAAGATTTTTCTGATGTCGATCCAGTGAAAGGCCTTCTCTGGTCCAGTTAAATCGATTCCTAAAGATTTTCCTGATGAAGACTCAGTTGAAGATTCCAAGACCTTGCCTGGTTCAGTTAAATCGACTCCTAAAGATTTTTCTGATGCCGATCCAGTCAAAGGCCTTCTCTGGTCCAGTTAAATCGATTCCTAAAGATTTTCCTGATGAAGACTCAGTAGAAGACATCCAAGATTCTCTCATCGTTACTGTTGAGGTAGTAATCGCCCCAGATTCTCTCATCGTTACTGTTGAGGTAGTAATCGCCCAAGATTCTCTCATCGTTACTGTTGAGGTGGTAATCGCCCCAGGTTCTCTCATCGTTACTGTTGAGGTAGTAATCGCCCCAGATTCTCTCATCGTTACTGTTGAGGTAGTAATCGCCCCAGATTCTCTCATCGTTACTGTTGAGGTAGTAATCGCTCCAAATTCTCTCATCGTTACTGTTGAGGTAGTAATCGCCCCAGATTCTCTCATCGTTACTGTTGAGGTAGTAATCGCCCCAGATTCTCTCATCGTTACTGTTGAGGTAGTAATCGCCCCAAATTCTCTCATCGTTACTGTTGAGGTAGTAATCGCCCCAGATTCTCTCATCGTTACTGTTGAGGTAGTAATCGCCCCAGATTCTCTCATCGTTACTGTTGAGGTAGTAATCGCCCCAGGTTCTCTCATCGTTACTGTTGAGGTAGTAATCGCCCCAGATTCTCTCATCATTACTGTTGAGGTAGTAATCGCCCCAGATTCTCTCATCGTTACTGTTGAGGTAGTAATCTCCCCAGGTTCTCTCATCGTTACTGTTGAGGTAGTAATCGCCCCAGATTCTCTCATCGTTACTGTTGAGGTAGTAATCGCCCCAGATTCTCTCATCGTTACTGTTGAGGTAGTAATCGCCCCAGGTTCTCTCATCGTTACTGTTGAGGTAGTAACCGCTCCAGGTTCTCTCATCGTTACTGTTGAGGTAGTAATCGCCCCAGATTCTCTCATTGTTACTGTTGAGGTAGTAATCGCGCCAGATTCTCTCACCGTCCCGTTGAGGTAGTAACCATCCCTGGTTCATTCATAACCTTTTGAAGCTCCCGACTCGATTCCTGTATCTCTCCAGGGTACGGCTGAAGAGTTCAAAGATTCGATACCTGTATCCAGCCAGGGTGCGTCTATATAAAGAATTTTAAAATCAAACTCCTATAACAGGCCAGGTAATTATCTTTCTTTTTCAGGTACGCAAATTCTCGCTAGGGAAACTCTTACGCGATCGACACCCAGATGGCATCTATAAGCCCATCCACCTATTCATCACCTCTCAACATGGCATCTGTAAGCCCATCTTCCTATTCATCAATCTCCAAATGGCATCTGTAAGCCCATTCCCCATATCACACTGCTAACATGTGAGCGCAAATTTCTGGGCACTCTAGTGTTCAATCATCTTCCACCTTCGGATTACGAAAGGCACGACACCAATCTACATCCTCAGGTCTAAGAAGATTGAACAGGGGCAACTGTTGTACCCCAAAATTTGCCCTCCCATATTCTTCAAGATTTGCAAAGAGCATGCTTCAAAATCTCCCAAGGGTTGCACAGTCCAATGGCCTCCTAACAGTCAAAAATTAGGGTTTTGGTTCTGGCAAAGAAGTTGAAGTTTCCAAGGGCCCAAACAAGTCCCACATGCCTATAAACATTGTCAAGCATCCACATGCCAAGTTTCAAGACTCACAGCACAAAATTGCACAGTCAGAAACCCTAATTGCTTCACAGTCAATTGCAGGGGCAAAATGGTCATTTGACAGTCAAAAGTCAAAAATTTTGGTCAACATCTTATTTTGAAGCCACAAACATCATTTGATCAATTCTTGATCATGATTCTCAAAGCATGGCTCAAAAAGTCTCAAGATGCAAAAGTTTCTATTTTTGGACAGTTGGAAAAGTCAACTGCAAATTGACCAAGGCATAACTTCCACATGGTTTATCAGAAAAATTCCATCCAAAGCTCATTTTGAATAGAATGACATTTCCTACAACTCATCTGCACACTTCAAGTCCAAGAAATGCTCTCACAAAAAGATATCAATCTCAACATTATAGGTCATTTTCAAAAGTCAACAAAAAGGCACTTTAAGTCAAAGACCATAACTTGAGATTGGTAAATCAAAATGACATGGGACCAAAGACATTGGTTAGAGGACTTCAAGACCTTTCCAAAATGTCCAAGAACATGATCAAATCTTAAAAATTGAGCAAGATATGCCTTGTGGAAGTTGGGAAATTTTTGGGAATTTTGAAAAGTCAACTTTGCTTCAAATGCCTCAAAATTGCTAATGGGCCACAATTTCTTCCAAGAATCATCACCCAAAAGCTATGCACGACCCATTGACTTTAAAGGGAATTATTTTATAATTTTTGATTAATTATTTGAATTATTATTATTATTAATTCATTTAATTAAAATTAAATATGACAAAAATAGCAAATCATGGTTTCCAAATCCTTTTGTGCAGCATATTCTCTCATTAAGGCCTCAATATTTCGTGCATCCCTCAAAAGGAAAGAATCTTTAATGATTGGCATAAGAAAGGTATGAAAAAGATTGAAAAAGATGCTTGAAAATCACAAATTCAATAGCATTGAATACATGGATCATGGGCTTTGTTTTTGACCTAGAATGATACCTCATACATATACAAACAAAACCTAATGCTCAAGAACAAGAGAGCTGTGCTGCAAGGTCAAGAAAAAACTTGCATTTTTTTCACAAAAAGGCCAAAACTGTTTTCATAGATACAAGGTGTTTCAAAGCCAAATAACGATTCCAATACACTCCTGACACATCTAGGAGGCGTTTGAAATTGAAACCAAGCTTCCACGCGCAGAGAAACAGTAGAATGCCATAGCCCTGTTCATGAAAACTTTCATAATCGTATTTTGATTTATATGCATGTTTCATACATTTTAAATGTTGATTTATATTAATATGAACCTTCTGAAGCTCGTGATACCATTTAATTGTCCTAACCATGCCTGTATCGAAATATGCCATTAACGTTTTCTAGGTTTTCAGAAGTTTGAATTTGAGGCTTTCCTCATCTGGAAAAATTAGGCCACGAGACCTGTATCACTGGATTCAGAACCTTCCAACGAATCAATTCCCCCCATCGCGCCCTTTTTATATTTGCATATGACCTAATCGCTATTTTCAGGTTCTGTACTTAGTGGGGGTTTAAAACCCCCGCTATCTATTCTATATTTTTCAGGCAAAAATGAAGAAGTGAAGGAGAAGATGCTGAGTTGTTTGCTTATGGTTGGTCAATTTGAATATTAGCGCATTTTTCTAGCGCTTCAGTATAATGCTTATGTTTCTATTATATTATTTCTATTCCATTTAATTAACAAAGACAAGCGTTGGTTGGGTTGGTTGATGTGTTGTCATGCAGGCAATGGGACCTGGGTTCGATTCCCAGGTCCCCCACTTCCTCTATAATTTTTTCTCTAACGCGCTTCTGTGCAGTATGCTCATGAGGGATCATTGTACAACCTCATCTCCTGGCCTGCCAAGTGTACATGGGCTCTGATCTGAAGGCCACAAAAGTGGCTCACCATGCGCGTTGGTCAACTGAGTCTCACGTGATCGTTGAAAGTCAAACAGGCCTTGAATTCAGTGGGCCTAATTCCTTACACATACCTCCTAATTGGGCAGAAACCCCCCATGGTTTGCATATTTAGATTTTTATTTTAACTCTCCTTTTTATTTTAATTATTCTTTTTTATTGTTCTATTAATTCACCAAAATATTTTTCATAAAAAACGAAAAAAGTCAGAAATCATAAAAATAAAATATGTTTATTATTTTTATATTTAATTCACTAATATTTTATTTTGTAAATAAATTCCAATAATCAATTAGTTTAATTTTAGGTTTAACTTTAATGGTTTTTTCTTAAATAATTAAAATACATAAAAATTAGTTTTAGCATTTTTATTCTTTTTTTCTTCTTAATAAATAATTTATTTCCTTATCATCATTATTATTAATTATTAATTAATTTGTAAATAAACTTGTAATTAAATAATTAGGGTAAATTAGGTTAAAACTTAAACATTTTTCTTTAATAATTAAAAACAATTTAGAATTAGGGTTTTATTAAATTTCAGATTTTAATTAATTCTCTTTATTTTCACAAACACCAAAAACCATAAAAAATAACCTTCTTCTTTCTTTAATCATTAATTAATTTATTAATTCCTTTAAAGGGTCCAACGCCCTCGCACCTTCGATTATAATTCCTTTTCGCGCATTTATTTTTATTTCTTTTGTGAATATAATGTATTTGCCCCAAAGCTTTGTAATATTAATTAGGATATTTACTTTCCGCATTTTATTTATTCAAATCGGGTCTTTGTTTAATTTGGCGATGTATAGACCCGCGCCTTGTAATAGCGTAGGACTTTTATTTTCCGTACTTTTATTCCCGCACCCTTTAAACTGCTAATCACATGAAAGAATGTATGCCCAAATAAAAACAATGCGTAGCTCACTAAATGCATGACAAGACAAATAATAACTGAAAATGACACACGATTCACACACCACTCCTAGGGTACGCCTCACTGTTGCCTTGCCCTTCGAAACGTGGTCGTCGAGTATAGGACGTTTTAGTAAGTCCTCATGTCCATGAACATGGCATGGGGGTAGCTTCTAAGGTGTCCTACTATTGCTCTGGTGACCACACTGTCCCTAAACTCGAATTGACCCGAACACCTCCAACGGTGGTGCTACCTACCCCTCAATGGTGGGATGGCACTACCCCAAGGACATTTACACAGACTAATTCCTTAGGGTAGGTAGATGACTCGTAGATACTTGCTCTAATTCAAAACAAATCAAAAACTTCTTTTCACACCGACACTTTTCAAAAAGCTTTCAAAACAATTTTTCAAACACTCTTGAGGACTGATACAAGAGTCGAACTGAAATTTTAAACGAAACTTTTTCAAACCCACTTACCTTGAAAAGCAAACAAACATTTTGAAAACACAAATGAGCAAGTATCTAAGAGCCCATGGATAACCATGGATAGAAAGGGTGCTAACACCTTCCCTTTCTATAAATCTACCTCCCGAACCGAGAGCAATCTCATAAGGAATTTTTCTGTGCTTTTGTCCTTTCCATATTGGAGAAAATAAAAGACGGTGGCGACTCTTGCTTCCGCGACATTTCGCGAACCAGCGTTAAACAGTCAGTTCCAGATCCACCAATCACAAATGGTAAATTAAAATGTCAAAGGAATAAAAATATATAGGAAAGACATTTGATTAGGGTAGATAGATTCTAGTTACTTGCTCTCTTCAAAACAATCCTTACTATTTTCAAACATACACACACATTTCAAAACATTCTCCAAACAACTTTCAAAACATTGAAACATTTTTCAAAAGACAAACATCTTTGTATACATTCTCACGAACGAGAAACATTACAAAGATTACCTAAACGATGGCCTCTTTTCAAAATACTTTCAAAACCACGCAAAGCACCATTTCAAACAATTGCAAAAGCAAAGCAAGTGATATAAACAAGTAACTAAGAGCCCATGGAAAACCATGGATGAAAAGGGTGATAGTACCTTCCCTTTTCATAATCTACCCCCTGAACTCAAGAAAACATCTCAAAGGTCTTTCCTGTGCTTTTTTACCTTTCCTTTTTGGATAAAAGAAAAGTCGGTGGCGACTCTTGCTAAACCGCAACATTTGCAAACACAAACACAAAACCTCAAGTAATTTCTCCCACCGCATCACACATATCATCTACATAGACCTCGATCTCCTTGTGAATCATATCATGAAAGAGAGTGACCATGGCCCGCTGATTCGTTGCCCCAACATTCTTCAACCCGAATGACATCACCTTATAGCAAAAGGTTCCCCTTGGCATGATAAACATTGTTTCCTCCATGTCCTATGGTGCCATCTTGATTTGATTATAGCCCGAAAAATCATCCATGAAGGAAAATACCTTAGAATGAGTTGTGTTATCGTACAACACATCAATCTGGGGAAGAGGAAAATCATCTTTAGGGATTTCTCTATTCAAATCCCTATAGTTCACACATATCCTGACCTTACCATATTTCTTAGGTATAAACACAATATTTGTAATCCATGAAGGATAATTGATGACTTTCAAGAAATTTGCATCCAAATATTTCTAAACTTCTTCTTTGATCTTTTTGGACATCTCTGGATGAGTTATTCGGAGCTTTTGCTTGACAGGAGGACACCCTTCCCTAAGCGGTAGATGATGTACCATAATATATGTATCCAACCCTGGCATGTCTTCATAAGACTAAGCAAAAATATCAGAATACTCCTGAAGTAGCTCAATCAATCTGGCTTTCACACATTCTTTGATATCTACCCCTATCTTGACTTCTCTCCTCACTTCTTCTGTTTTAATATTCACCACCTCGATTGACTCTTGATTCGGCTGGATAACCTCCTCCTCTTGTTTCAACAATCTTTCTAATTCTTCGGGGAGGTCACAATCCTCGTATGTCTCCTCTTCGGCTTGGTAGATCGGATTGTCAAAGTCATATTGAGCAATAGCAGAGTTGTTATCAATGGAATCCATGGTGAAAGTGCATATGCACAAATGATATTTGGGTGTTTAACGATAGTGTATAAAAAGGAAACATCACCTTTTAAAGAAAAGTAAAATTTAAAAGGAAAGAAATGGAACAAAAATTTTGAATGCAAAAACGTCCTTTATTTATGATAAATTTTTGAAAACAAACATGGTGGCCCTACACAAATGATCCAGTACGCCTTGGGCAGAGCGTAGGAATTATGACATGATAATAAAAGAAAACAAGAAAATTACTCCTTAGCGCTTGAAACTTGGACAACATGCACAGAAGTCCAATTGTTGAGTTTTTGGCCTGGAATACTTGGTCGAACCCAATCTTCAATGTTGTAGCTACCATCCCTATCATCACAAACTACATTGGTGTATCCTTTTGGAGCAGCACTAGGACAGGAAAACTTGACGGGAGTAGATAGATTGGGTGCTCTATGAGCTACACTTTGTTGACATGGGTTGAAACCGAGACCAAACTTGTTGAACTTAGGGATAACACCCAGCACCTGTCCCCAACCTTCAGGTTACCATTTCCACCATAACTCTAACAACCTTGAGAGAATACATAGAGGTCTCCGACTTCCTTTTCTATTCTGGAGGAGGAATATTGACCGCGTGAACTGTCTCGAAAGCTTGAAGTGGAGTCTCATGTATTTCAAACTCCACTTCAACATAGCGAAATGACGTCAAATGACTCACAATATACTCTTCTTCACCATACATAGTTATCACGTTTCCATCAGCAGGGTACTTGAGTTTCTCATGAAGAGTAGAAGTGACTACCCTTGCTTTATGAATCCAGAGACGCCCCAGCAAACAACAATATATTGTTTGTATATCCATAATGAAAAATGTAGCAGTGAAGGTGCAAGGACCAACCTTGATAGGTGACTCTAACTATCCAAACACTGATCTCTAGGACCCATCAAATGCTTTCACCATTAAGTCACTAAGACGCAGCTCAAGACCAGAATAATCAAATTTCATTAAAGTTGATTTATGCAAAAGATTCAAAGATAATTCGGTGTCCACCAAAACCCAGGATAAAGTAGTTCCTCTACACTTTATAGAAATATATAGTGCCTTGTTATGGTCGCGCCCCTCAGGAGGGAGATCGAAATCTGTAAAGCCTAAACCATTCCCAGCAAATATGTTAGCACAAGCATTCTAAATTTGATTAACGGTTATCTCATGTGGCACAAACACATTTTTCAACAGTTTCATCAAAGCATTTCTGTGGGGTTATGAACAAATCAACAAGGACAAGATAGACATCTTGGAAGGGGTATAACTCAATTGAGAAATTATAAGATAATCACTCTTCCTGATAATTTTCATCAACTCTTCGACTTCATCAGGAGCTAAAGAAGTTCCCGGTATAGGAATTAGCTGAGTCACATTAGCTGGAGTAACTTTCGGATTACTAATTGTTATCTGTTTCTTTCCTTTTTCCCTTGCTAAAGCATCCGCAACATCTTGTACATTGGTGGGACCAAACACTCTTCCGCTTCTGGTCATTCGACCAATACCAGAGAAATTATGAACATCTGCTTCATTACTTTCAATAAGTTCCTCCTCAGAAGGACGAGGATTTGTCTTTTGCTTTACCCCATGGTAATAGACATCAACACCATAATGCCATGTGATGGTCTTCTCACTAGTATATGGTATGGGACCAGGTACTGTAATCATCAAAGGAGGCGTCCTAGATGGAGTAGGAATATGCACGGGAGCATAAGGAATGGATATTACAGTGATATCTTCCTCAGTAACGTTTTAGAATTTTGGCCTTCTATCAAACTGTAGGGAACCCTCATTCATCAGAAATTGGATGTCAGCTTTCAAATCATCGCATCCCTTTGGTCTCTCTTTGCATTTAACATAGTCTGACGTACAACCTGGAAAGTTAGTGTTGTACCCCAAAATTTACCCTCTTTTCATACACGCATATTATTGGTTTTATGGTTATGGAATAAAGGCATATTTATCAAGCTTCTTCAGGTTACAAGTGACGTTTATTTCGCCAATAGATGTTCTCTGAGTATTTTCCATGCTGAAGATCGATTTGGCATTTTGCAATGATTCGGGGTTCAAAGATTCACAAGTCTAACCCGGCGCGTCATATTCAGGTGTTCTTTTGCCAAGATATCTCTGATAAGATAATCTAAAATTCAGGTTCGACTCAAGAGTCAATTCTTTAAAGAAGGTCTCTGAATGTGTGAGTTTTCTCGAAGAAATATGGTGAAAAGTGTGTTGAAAGTGCAGTTTTTACGCACTAAAAATTCATAACTTGAAGATCGTGGCTCGTTTTGAACTTGTTCTGGTGGCCAAAATTGCGTATTGACGTTATCTATGTTTTCATCTCTCACGGCTGGAAGCCAATTTCGATCAGAAGGTCTTCAAGAATGCAGGTTTATCAAGTATTTTCGTATAGAAAATTTGTGACAGAAGTTTATTTGCGTCATGTTCAGAAAATCATAACTTGGTCGATTTTCATCGTATCGAGCTGGTTCCGGCGCCAAAATTTCACAAATTGAGTTGGCTAACATTTCACAGGAGGTATTAAGTTCGAACAGTATCCAAAAGGCCTTCGTTTTTTGTTCAGAATGCACATGACACGCCAAAAATCCTGAATACTGAATATTATTTCATCTGGGTCGAAGCTTCAAAAATTCATAACTCGGTCAATTATTATCAGATCAGGCCCATCTTTTTACACAAGGTCACTGACTCAGAGATCTATAACTTTTCTTCCAAAGTCAATACCAGATTATGCTCCGATCAATACCATTTTTTTATTGAAGAACGTGTCAGAGTCGACATTGGAGCCCAAAATAAGTTTGTTTGAGCTGAAACTTCAAAAATTCATAACTAATTCATCGTTTATCCGATTGAGCCTATTTTTAGACAGGAGTTAGTTCTCTATGTCAGCTACATTTTATTTTCACATTTTAACTTCAAAATTTGCACTTAAGCCCCTGCGATTTAGCCTAGAACGTGACAGACTCAAGTGAACATTGAAGGCTCAATTGCACATTCAAAGCCCATTTTTTTCTCTCTAATTTCTATTATATAATCTCATTTTTTTCACACAAACAGGGAGAAGAAAAAAAACCTTTGCCACAACGCTGTCAGAATATCAAATTCTTTCAAGAACCCTAAAACCTTTAAATCCTTATTACAAACCCCCATCTCACTACAAACAAACCATCCTTATTACAAACCCACATCTCACTACTTCTCCAGTAAGGATAAGGCTGGTTTGATCTCCTTGATCAAAAGGGCATAGAAGCATTCATCTCACTACTTCTGCAGTAAGGGTAAGGCTGGTTTGATCTCCATGATCAAAAGGGTATAATCATTCATACATGCCATATCGGTTTTAAAATTATTTTTTTTCCATATATTTGCTTTATTTGTATTTCGTGATATATAGTAATTTATTTAATGTGTTCATGAGATTCAACACTGCAGATTTAGACAGGGTCCCATGCAGGTTCATTACAAAACGTTGATGCCAAAACATTAATGGCCAAAATAGAACAACCACAAATGCATGAATCATGGCAAGGCAGGCATCTTGAGGAGGTTAAGGCAACCATCTGTTTAAAACTTTTTTTTCCATAAAACTTAACATTTTTCACAAACCTTTGGTTGTTCCTCCTATACTCGAATAATTAATTTTAGGTCTTTTTTAATTTAATTTTAGGTCTTAAATTAATTTTTGGTTCAACAACCACCCATGACATTTGCATTATTTTTATTTTCTAACCCTATTTTTCATTGATGTTTCTTCCCCTATCTATTTTTTGGCAAACTTAATTCTTTCTTATTAATCATTACACCTAAATCTTTTTTTTCAAAATTAACATTTTTTTATTAAACAATTAGGTTTTATTTTTTTCTTTGTAATTAACCCTTTAATTAACCTTTTTTTAACAAATTAGGATTAGGTTTTTGTTTTAGTTAGTAACTGAATTTTTGGCTTTTTTTCATTTATTAATAAATTAAGTTAATTAACTTTTTTATTAAAATTAGTTAGAATTAGGTTTTTTAATTAACTTAAAATTATTTTCTACAAAAAAAAACACCAAAAACATTAACTTAGAATTTTCGATTTTAATTTTTCCTTAATTTCTTTTTATTTATTCTTTTACATTTTAATTTCTAGGAAAATTGTATAGGTCGCATTATCAATGTAATAGCGTAGATTTATCTTTTCTCGCATTTTTTTCTTGTTATGTAACTGCTCCGAGGTTGTAATAGTTATTAGGGTTTAAATTCCACATTTTTATTTTCATGTTGCCTTACATGTTGCCTTCGAAATGCTAAGGTATCCTTACATGTTGCCTTTCAATGACCATTACGTCCCTTTCGATAGTACCTCAAACTCCAACGACGGTGCTACCTATTTCTTAATAGTGGGATAGCGCTGTCTAAAGGAAACAAGAACAGAAACATTCTTTTTTCGAGTAGGTAGATGCTAGTAGGTACTTGCTCAAAATAAAACTTTTCCACACTTACACTTTTTTCAAACAATGTTTTCAAAAGGACTTCGTAACACTCTTGAAGACAGAAGCAAGGGTTAAATTGAAGTTAAAAAAAAACTTTTCAAAACACACAAACACGGAAGCGGTTTTTAAAATGATGTGCAAGTACCTAAGAGCCCATGGAAAACCATGGATAGAAAGGGTGCTAATACCTTCCTTTTCTATAATCTACCCTCCGTACTCAAAATCTCGAAAAAAGGAATTTTTCTGTGCTTTTTTCCTTTCCAGTTGGATAAAATAAAAGTCAGTGGCGACTCTTGCTTACCGCGACATTTTGCGAACAAAAAACACAAACCAGCATTTCAAACAGTCGGTTCTGCCATCGTATCACAGAACTGGCGACTCTGCTGGGGAAAGATAAGTGGGGTATACCTTATGATCTAGTTCATCATAATTGCTTCTCTTGTTTGTTTTGGTTGCTTTACTTTTAAGTGTTTTTGTTTGGGAGTTACTATAGATCCTAACCCGGATATGAGGACACCTTTTAGGTAAGTAGCAATAAACTGTGAGGGAACTGTACTGTGTAGACCGATACGGTTGAAGCAGTAGCTACATTGATGTGGCAAATTAGTTGGTACTGGTATCCCTTATGGAGAAACGAGGAGAATGCGGGGCCGCTATGTGTGTCGTTAAGCATCAACTGACCTTAGAACCTTTAATCGATCAACTTGGCCATTAGAAAGTAGTGAGATAGCCGACCTCGGTGTAAAGCTGAGAACTGGTTGATACTCGATGCTACACTCATTGAGACCATACTCTCGAGATAGTTCTGGCCGCAAGAAAAGATCGCGTGAGCTGAAACCATGATCGATGGAGGATGGTCAGTGATATTGAGAACCTCAAGAACCCGATTACTTTTGCTAGGACAGGTTTGAAACCAACTTAACTTTAAGAGGGTATTACCTTAAAACCCATGAAAGCCTAAACCTAAGGTTGTTTGTGTGACTTGTGTGCTTTCGACTTGAACTACTTGAACAATTTTATTATCTGACAACATAAGTTCCTTGCAGGTTTTGTTTACAGTCCTTATCCAATAACTTGGATTTCTTGTCGGGTTTACTTGCTTACATCACCTTGCACTTTTGCTTAAACGCATAGCATACATATCATAACATCATACCATAACATTTCCTTAACCATTTCAAGGATCTAAAGGGCCTGTGGTGCAGGTTATGATGAACCAAACGTCTAGCAAGGGGCAAGGGGATTTATTTTCCTCTAGCCAATGTCGTCTAGAGATCAAAACACGATAACTTGAGTCAGTGGCTATGACCCACTCGATATGGTGAGCTTGACTCTTGAAGAAGGATACTCAACAACACGAAGTTTCTCCAATCAAGCTGCAATCAAATTCTAACAGTTTCTTGTTTACCCCGCGAGATCCTTGAAAACATTGCATACATATATCATACATACCATTGCATAACAGGTCTTCTAGTACAGGTCACTCATGTTCTCGCTGTTTATTTCAGTAATGACTCTCAAACAAGACAACAGAGATCTTCAAACTCAAGAAGCTCAATTCAGGGAAATATTCCTAAACCTATCCAAGGGGAAGGAAGAGTTGAAAACACCCCTCGTTGGGAACTTGGTCAAGAAAAGTCCTGAAGACAATAAGGACGATCGACTGGAATAACTGCAAGCTGAGGTAGGTGCAATGAGAACCCAGATGCTGGGGCAGTTGGCTCTTATCCAAGGTCTAGCCCGAAGGCAAGAAGAGCTGAAAGCCATCATCAACCAATTTCATCAAGACAGATACAACAATATGAAGAAAACAGTCAAGGTCGGGGATCAAGTCATTGATCAACCTCCAAGAAGACAAAAGGTTGGTTTGGTGAAGAGTGGACCTTTCCAAATTGCTACTACATCACGGGTCCAAAAATAACCTCGCCAAAAACAACAGGTTAATCAGAGTAAGCCGGATATGCCCAAAAGGCAGTTTACCAAACTCAACATGTTCTTGTCTCAAGCTTTGCAACACCTGTTAAGGATGAATCTGATTATGTTGATATGACCTCATCCGGATCCCAAGACTATTTCGCCTAACTACAATCCTGATGCAAGGTGTGCATACCCTTCCAACAGCCGGGGGCATGATACTGATGATTGTTTGGGCATTAAAAAATAAAATTCAAGACCTGGTTGATGAAGGAGCGCTAGAATTTGCACAAGACGGTCAGGCTGAGTTCTTCTACCATCCCTCCAAGGCATACCATCTGAAGTGACAAGTTCTCACAAGAAGACTTTTCGTTCATTAGAACTTTCAATGTGTAATTTTGTTTTGATTTGTTTGAACATTTATTCATATCAAACCTCGTTATTTCATCAATGCATTGCACATGTTTGTCTTGAATCAATTCATTCGTATTCACTATTTCAAAAATGCATTCTTATTTCTTTTTGTGATATTCAACTCACGATTAAAAAATCTAAGCCTTAGAGGGAGGATGACGAAAATGATACCACAATCTCTACATTATGCTTTTGAACAGACCCCGCTGACGATGTGCTAGAGTTGTTTCAAATCCTAAACAGTGGAGTTATAAGGAAGATAATCCATAGTCAACCCCTTTGAGCCAAAGAAGTAGGAGTTTTTCTTTCACACAAATTAAAACCCTTAATCATAACCTGGGGCAGGGTAGTTTTCTCAGTTAATCCAGGTGCACAATGAATGGCATTGAAGACGTCCTTCCGAATCAGAAGATGGTGATGGTTCTGCATAATCATCCAAGCAGGAAGTTATTATTTTTCAAAATAAAGGCCCGTTAAGTCAAAACCTATGAAGGAGACTTAAGAAAAACAGGGGCATCCCGCTGACTCTAATCATAAAAAGAAACAGTTCAGGCAAAAAAGAGGGATAGTAAAATCAAAAAGAAAGAGGTCCTACAAACCCTCAACAAAAAAGAAATGACTGCCTATTCAAAATAAATTGTCAGTATCCGAACCATCACTGGAATATCAGAGCAAAGACTCAAACGGGATCTAAATGCATAATTAGCTGAGTTTAGGATCGAAGAACATCATGAAGAACGGGTGGGTACAAATAAATTTTGAGCCTTTATCCTTTGTTTCTTGAACCGTGAACCAGACCACGTTATAACCCTTAAAAGTCCTAGCTTAAGCATGGGTTAGTTCGAAAGAATATTATTACAAAAGGTATCCTGACTCCTGTAGGACTTGCTGTAAATCTTGAGTTGACATCACATTTTACAAAATTTGCCTGTTTTACTGAAAAATGCATTTTCAAAAATTTCAAGACAGACATAAGCTTTGCATTCTTAAAATATTATTGTTTGCATATAACTATTTTTTCAGCAGCAGAGAAATTCGCATGACGAATATCTAGTGAACAAAAACCTTCTCAATAAAAAGGATCACCTCAAGTGGAAAAACACTTTCAACCAAGGGGCACGGCATGATCATTGTCCATCATCTAGGGCAGTCAAGTCAAGATTCAAGGAATCTCTCAAAGATGCCAAATAGCCAGAGGCAGATCTCTATCTGAATTGCTTGGGGCATTATGCACGCATTCCAACAATGAATCATGTGCCATCAAGAAAACATTTTTGACAGTACTACAACACAATACTATAGGAAGTGACAACCCTCTACATCCTGAAAGCATGGACATATTCGAAAAATACTACGCATGAAAAAAAGACCCGCTAGGTTGACACACCTATGAAAAAATAAGGGAATCCAGGAGAACCAAAAGGGTTCAGGCAAAATTTAGGGATATACATAAACAAAAATTTGTACACCCGGCAAGTCGAAAACGTGAAAAGGAGGCTTGGGCAAAAAAGGGTATCCCGGTGGACTCAAAACCCGAAAGGGCGATCCAGGCAAAAGTTAGGGTTTTAAAACGTACGACTATGTCCCGTCACCTATCTATCATTGGAAGACTTATACCTTGATCAACATTCATCAAGAGCACCAGAATTCAGATAAGTTCAGATACGCTCCAGATACGGATGCCATTCTGATACTCATTCAGATACAATTCAGATACGCTCTAGATACGAATGCCATTCTGATACTCATTCAGACTCATCTTTCAGATACAGTTCAGATACGCTCCGGATATGGATGCCACTCTGATACTCATTCAGATTCAGCTTTCAAATACAGTTCAGATACGCTCTAGATGCAGATGCCATTCTGATACTCATTCAGATTCATCTTTCAGATACAGTTCAGATACGCTCTAGATACAGATTCCATTCTGATACTCATTCAGACTCAGCTTTCAGATACAGTTCAGATGCGCTCCAGATACGGATGCCATTCTGATACTCATTCAGATTCAGCTTTTAGATACAGTTCAGATACGGATGCCATTCTGATACTCATTCAGATTCATCTTTCAGATACAGTTCAGATACGCTCCTGATATGGATGCCATTATGATACTCATTCAGGTTCAGCTTTCCGATACATTTCGGATACGCTCTAGATACGAATGCCATTTTGATACTCATTCAGATTCAACTTTCAGATACAGTTCAGATACGGTCCAGATACGGATGCCATTTTGATACTCATTCAGGTTCAGCTTTCCGATACAATTCAGATACGCTCCATATATAGATGCCATTTTGATACTCATTCAGATTCATCTTTCAGATACAATTCAGATACGCTCCAGATATGGATGCCATTCTGATACTCATCCATATTCAACTTTCAGAAACAATTCAGATATGATCCAGAGACGAATGTCATTCTGACACTCATTCAACACATGTTTCAAGTACATTTCATATATGATCCAGAGACGGATGTCATCCTGACACTCATTAAATACATGTTCAAGTACAATCACAACATAGATCCATCCATAAAATCTTTGCATGTACTTTTTCCAGCATGTTACAAGGGGCAGAGAAAGTTGGAAGAGAAGTCACTATCACATACACTCCCGTGATATTTATATTCCCCACAGAGTAAGGACAACCAAGGTCCGACCTCCGTATCCCCAAGAAGGAATTCCTTCCCCATCAGGTTCCTTCAGAAAGCTGATATATGCATTCCCCAGTCGAGTTTTATAACCATGAGCAGTTTATAAAGCCATCTCCCGAGCATAGTTTTTTCTCTGACAGCGGAAGCTCAATCTCCAACAGAGCTCTTCTCTCCAGCAATAGAAGTTCACCACCAGCTGAGTTTATTTCTCCAAGTCAGTAGATCGTCCCAACAGAGTGCTTATCTTCCCCACATAGTCATTCTCCCACCAGATTATTCTCAAACAGAGTCTCTCCCAGTGGATTATTCTCAAGAAGAACGGGTGCAAGTCTCCAGCTAATCATCTTTGGTCACTATCCCCAGCGAGAACGAAGAAATCAACTCCTTATACTCTCCACAGTAGTCCGGGATTTATTCTCCCTAGCCAGAGAATATCACAAGAACATTGCATATCCATACATCGTGGCATGCGCATATGCATCATATAGCACAATCTCATTTATCTTGAGAACATCATTACTCAATACATTTCATACATCATGACATTACATACGACTAACTCTTTTACCTTTCAGGGAAAGATGCAATCAAGTTCTCACAAGTTTTCTCTAGTTCAGTCAAATCGATACTAAGATTTCTATTCCAGTTTAAGCTATGAAGCCCTGAATTTGACCAAATAATATCTTGATTTCTCCAAAATACTACGAAGCTTGGAATCGACCAGATAATGGTATATCTCAAATTCAAGCTATGAAGCCCGGGAATCAACCGGATAATATCTTGATTTCTCCAAAATACTATGAAGCCTGAAATTGACCAGATAGTGGTATAAGACACCGTGAAGCCTGGCGCACGATCAAAATAACGGTATAAGACGCTGTGAAGACTGGAGCACGACCAGATAGCAGCAAAGGACACTGAAACCTGGGACACGACCAGATAACAGTATAAGGTACTGCGAAGCTTGGAATTCGACCAAATAGCAGTTTACTCGGCCAATTACTATGAAGCCCGGAAATCGACCAGATATTAGTATGCCTTAAATTCAAGTTGAAGCCCAGATGCGACCAGATAACCACTTAATTCCTTATGAAGCCTGGAGCACGACCAAATAATAATGGAGAAATTGAAAAGCCTGGAGCACGACCAGATAGCAGTTCATTGTCACTTCCTCGACTAAGAGATGATTCCCCAGAAGATTAACGGACAACTGAAGCTCCTAAAATTCTATTTCTCCCAAGACAGAGATCAACATTCCTCAGCAGATTCCTCCTCAACGATAGGAATAGGAATTCTCATCAAAGGAATATCTTGGGAAATCAACATCCTCTAGATGGCATCTTTAAGCTCATCTCCGACGATTCTCCGTCATATCTTCCGGATGGTATCTTTAAGCCCATCTCCGGTGACCTTCCATCATCTCCTCCAAATGGCATTTGTAAGCCCATTCCCGATACTACCTACATAGTCAAGCATCATTACAGACGAGTGCAAATTTCTGGGCACTCTAGTGTTCAATCATCTTCCACCTTCAGATCACGAAAGGCAAAAGAGCCAATCTAAATCTTCAGGTTTAAGAAGATTGAACAGGGATAGCTGTTGTACCCCAAAATTTCCCCTCTTTTCATACACGCATATTATTGGTTTTATGGTTATGGAATAAAGGCATATTTATCAAGCTTCTTCAGGTTACAAGTGACGTTTATTTCGCCAATGGATGTTCTTAGAGTATTTTCCATGCTGAAGATCGGTTCTCCATTTTGCAATGATTCGGGGTTCAAAGATTCACAAGTCTAACCCGGCGAGTCATATTCAGGTGTTCTTTTGCCAAGATATCTCTGATAACGTATTCTCAAATTCAGGTTCGGCTCAAGAGTCAATTCTTTAAAGAAGGTCTCCGAATGTGTGAGTTTTCTCAAAGAAATATGGTGAAAAAGTGTGTTGAAAGTGCAGTTTTTACGCACTAAAAAATTCATAACTTGAAGATCGCGGCTCGTTTTGAACCCGTTCCGGTGGCCAAAATTTTGTATTAATGTCATTTACATTTTCACCTCTCACGGCTGGAAGCCAATTTTGATCAGAAGGTCTTCAAAAATGCGGATTTATCATGTATTTTCATACAGAAAATTTGTGACAGAAGTTTATTCGTGTCATATTCAGAAAATCATAACTTGGTCGATCTTCATCGTATTGAGCTGGTTCCAGCGCCAAAATTTCACAAATTGAGTTGGATAACATTTCACATGAGGTATTAAGTTCGAACGGTATCCAAAAGGCCTTCATTTTTTGTTCAGAGTGCACGTGACGCACCGAAAATCCTGAATGTTGAATATTATTTCATCTGGGTCGAAACTTCGAAAATTCATAACTCGGTCAATTATTATCGGATCGGACCCATCTTTTTACACAAGGTCACTGACTCAGAGATCTACAAATTTTCTTCCAAAGTCGAGACCAGATTATGCTCCGATCAATACCAGCTTTTTATTGAAGAACGTGTCAGAGTCGACAATGGAGCCCAAAATAAGTTTGTCTAAGCTGAAACTTCAAAAATTCATAATTAATTCACTGTTTATCCGATTGAGCCCATTTTTGGACAGGAGTTAGTTCTCGATGTCGGCTACATTTTATTTTCACATTTCAACTTCAAAAATTGCACTTAAGCCCATGAGACTTAGCCTGGAACGTGACGGACTCAAGTGAATATTGGAGACCCAATTGCACATTCAAAGCTCATTTTGTTCTCTCTAATTTCTATTATATAATCTCATTCTTTTCACACAAACAAGGAGACGGAAAAAAACATTTACCACAACACTGTCAGAATATCAAATTCTTTCAAGAACCCTAAAACCTTTAAATCCTTATTACAAACCCCCATCTCACTACAAACAAGTCATCCTTATTACAAACCCACATCTCACTACTTCTCCAGTAAGGGTAAGGCTGGTTTGATCTCCATGATCAAAAGTGCATAGAAGCATTCATCTTATTACTTCTCCAGTAAGGGTAAGGCTGGTTTGATCTCCATGATCAAAAGGGTATAATCATTCATACATGCCATATCGGTTTTAAAATTAATTTTTTTTCCATATATTTGCTTTATTTGTATTTCATGATATATAGTAATTTATTTAATGTGTTCATGAGATTCAACACTGCAGATTTAGACAGGGTCCCATGCAGGTTCATTACAGAACGTTGAGGCCAAAACACTAATGGCCAAAATAGAACAACCACCAATGCATGACTCATGGCAAGGCAGACATCCTGAGAAGGTTAAGGTAACCATTTGTTTAAAACTTTTTTTTTCATAAAACTTAACATTTTCTACAAACCTTTGATTTTTCCTCCTAAACTCGAATAATTAATTTTAGGTCTTTTTTAAATTTAATTTTAGGTTTTAAATTAATTTTTGGTTCAACAACCACCCATGACATTTGCATTATTTTTATTTTCTAACCCTATTTTTCATTGATGTTTCTTCCCCTATCTATTTTTTTACAAACATAATTCTTTCTTATTAATCATTACACCTAAATCTTTTTTTTCAAAATTAGTATTTTTTTTATTAAACAATTAGATTTTAGTTTTTTATTTGTAATTAACCCTTTAATTAACCTTTTTTTAACAAATTAGGATTAGGTTTTTGTTTTAGTTAGTAACTGAATTTTTGGATTTTTTCATTTATTAATAAATTAAGTTAATTAACTTTTTTATTAAAATTAGTCAGAATTAAGTTTTTTAATTAACTTAAAATTATTTTCTACAAAAAAAACACCAAAAACATTAACTTAGAATTTTCGGTTTTAATTTTTCCTTAATTTCTTTTTATTTATTCTTTTACATTTTAATTTTTAGGAAAATTGTATAGGTCGCATTATCAATGTAATAGCGTAGATTTATCTTTTCTCACATTTTTTTTCTTATTATGTAACTGCTCTGAGGTTGTAATAGTAATTAGGATTTAAATTCCGCATTTTTATTTTCAGTCCAAAATAATTATATATCTGCAAAAGCCTTGTAATAGCTAGGACTTTAAACTATCTGCATTTTATTTTTTGCTTAGATGTATGCTAATAGGATTGTATGGCAAGAATGTCTGGAAAATTAAAACGGTAGATCACCTAATGTGCAAATATTAAATAACTGAAACAAATCATATGCACATACTCACTCCTAGGGTACTCCTCACTTGGTTGCCTCGGTAAACAATGGTCATGTCCCTCAAACGTAGAGATATCTTAGCAAAAGACCCTCAATCTAAAAGTCATCATAAAGATCATAGTGCCTTAACGTCCCTCGAGTTGCCTACGAGAAATGATCTTGTCCCTCGATGTTGCCTACGTATATATGATGACAGTCCCTTCGAAATGCTAAGGTATCTTTAAATGTTGCCTTCAATGACCATTACAACCCTTTCGATAGTCCCTCAAACTCCAACGACGGTGCTACCTATTTTTTAATAGTGGGATAGCATTGTCTAAAGGAAACAAGAACAAAAACATTCTTTTTTCGAGTAGGTAGATGCTAGTAGGTACTTTCTCAAAATCAAACTTTTCCACACTTACACTCTTTTCAAACAAAGTTTTCAAAACGACTTCGTAACACTCTTGAAGACAGAAGCAAGGGTTAAATCGAAGTAAAACAAAAAATTTTCAAAACACACAAACACGGAAGTGGTTTTTAAAATGATGAGCAAGTACCTAAGAGTCCATCAAAAACTATGGATAGAAAGGGTGCTAATACCTTCCCTTTCTATAATCTACCCCCCGTACTCAAAATCTCGAAAAAAGGAATTTTTCTGTGCTTTTTTCCTTTCCAGTTGGATAAAATAAAAGTCGGTGGCGACTCTTGCTTACCGCGACATTTTGCGAACAAAAAACGCAAACTAGCATTTCAAACAGTCAGTTCTGCCACCGTATCACATATAGCATTGTCGAGAAAATACCTCTTGACATACAACAATGAAGTGACCACTTGTTATACATGCCTTACTAAATTCAATATCTTACCACTATCATTAATCATATTAACAACACCCCTTCCATGAGTAGGCAATGAGTCTTGAACAATATTCGAAACATTCACAAGAGTAAACTCGATTGCCTTGGTATCCAATAAGTCTTTCACTTTTCACTTCAACATATAACAATGGTTAGTAGAATGACCAATTCCGCCAGTATGGAATTCATATCTTGCGTTAGCATCATAATGAACAAGGAACCTTCCAGTGGGTGCGGGTGGATTTCTTAAACTGATTAACTTTAAGTCAAGCAAGTAATGTAGCACTTCAGTAAGAGATAACAGAAAGGAATCAAACTTCCTTTTCTGTCTTTCTTATTGATTGTTAATGTATTGACGATGAGCGTCTTGCTGTTTATGTTGCTGAGGAACATAATTCTGTCTTTGCTAATGAGGAATAGGAATAGAGACAACATTGACTTGTTGGTGTTGACGATTTATGCTTCTTCCTTTATGAGAATACACTGCACTTGTATCACACTTTCTCTTCTTAGGGTAAACATTAAACGGCTTCTTACCACCCCCTCCTGATGAACCACTAGAATTTCCAACTTGAATCTTTCCCAATTTTAAACCTACTTCAATCCTTTCACCAGCCATTACCAATTCTGCAAATCCTGCTGAAGCACTTCCTATCATGTGATCATAATAAGGCCCTTGTAGAGTTCTCATAAACATATCAATGAGTTCCCAGTCCATGAGTGGGTATTGAACCCTTGCGTCCAATTCACGCCATTTTTGGGCGTACTCTTTGAAAGATTCCTTTGGCCTCTGTGCCAAATTTTGTAGCTGAGTGCGATTAGGTTCCATATCCATATTATACTGGTAGTGTTTGACAAAATCATGGGAAAGATCATTCCAGCATCAAATATGAGTTTTTTCCAGCTTCATGTACCATTCCAAGGATGCCCCAGATAGGCAGTAATGAAGCAAAAGCCCCTGATCTTCGGTATGAATCGGCATCTTTCTGAAATAAGAAGTAGCATGAGTAACGAGACATGACGAACCGTTGTACTTTTCAAATACTAGAGGTTTAAAATTAGGGGGAGCCTTCACCCCAGACACCAGCCCGAGATCATTTGCATCCATGCCAAGGACCCATTGTCTTTCCACAACTTTTAACCATTCTTCCAACAGCCGATACCTTATGTCCTTCACTTGAACTTTTGACTCAGAACGCCGTACAGAAAACTGCTCTTCATCCTAATCATAGTCATAATCCTACTCCTGATAGTTCCTTACACCCTGATTATCTCTTCGGTTACACACAAGACAAAGTCCTGAAGATGGAGGAAATTGCCCCATGTTACCAATGTGTAAAAAAGGATTTCCATGAGGCCTGTGAAGATTCATGAAAGGTTAATCTTGCATATCCCCTAGTCCAACAAAAATGTCATGATAAAGCCCTTGGTTCCCATCATCTTCTTGATTTCGGTGCTGATTGTTGACGAGAGCAACCAACTCAGTCTGTCGGCGATTCACATTCGTAATGACCTCCATGAATTGAGTCATTTGAGTGGCCATCTGGGCCCTTATTTCAGTGAGTTCAGCCTGGATCTGTTCCATCTGCCTTGGCAAGTTGTTGCTGGTTGAGTACCGGTGAGTGGTCGTCTTGATATATGGATAACAAAGTAGAATCAAGATAAGAATACCGTCTTGAGATAACCTTTAATGTATGAGGTCTATGATATGCATGATATGTTTTGTCATTTCCCGGTATTCAAGAGCTTTGGCAACCATCAGGGATATATAACAAGCATGATAAAGGGAAATAGGCGTGTAATAAGAATAAAAAAACAAGTACAAATAAAAAGAAATGATAAAGTTTTTTTTCATTCATAATAATAGTCCTTAGGATCAAATGAGTTCATACAAAATGAACCAAAATACATAATAAAATATAAACAATCCCATCCAACATGTATGGTGGTGATCAGAAAAAAATTACTGTGGTGGATCTCTAATCTCTGTGTAGTACAATAGTCCTTCATGCCGGAAGTATCCTTCACTCCACTCTTTGGTCTCTTTAAACAAATTCTTCATCTTCTCATGATCTCGTCCACGAGAAAAACTATTAATCACCACATCTTTTCGGAATAGATGTCCTTCTAAATACTGACATTACTTAAAAAAGCGATCACATTCTTTTCACTCTGGAAAAGGGATAAGAATATGCACATTTTCCAACTTTTCTATCTGGTCTATGAGCTTAGAATTTTCTTCCATCACACGAGTCATCTGCTTTTCACACCTTTGATCTTGTAATTTGACATCGTTGGGTTTCCTTTCTAGTTCTTTAACCTTCTTGTTATGACTTTCTTTTAGCTTTGTTTATGCTATTTGGAGACTCTTAATTATCTATTGACTCTTCAATAGTGCATCATCCTGATGATTAGCTTCACCAGAATTCTCAATCCTTGACCTCTTTGAGTGTTCAAGCAATCTGTGACTCTCTAGTAGGCGATCTTTCACCCGATTTTCTTGCAAAATTATTTTCTTTTCTTGCAAAGCGAAGGAGAGTTCAATATTTTTATCTTCCAGATTTGCTTGTAACTTAATATTCACAACTTTGGCATTCTTGAGGCACGCCATAGACACAAACTCGGATTCTCCTGGCACAAATTGCTTAGAAGACGTCTTAGCATGGAAAATATGACCAATCACCCTTTTAGGAGATGAAAAACTATCGGTCAACGAATCATACACGGGATGAGGGTACAACGGTTCCTCCCTCTTATAAGGTAATAACAACACCTTCACCCGATTCTGAATTCAACTTGAATAAGCGTCAAAATCCACACCTCCACTTCTATCAAAGGACTGCTTTGATTTCCTATTAATATGTTTCCAAGCGACCTTTACTCTTTCGATCATAACAGAATCTTCTCCTTTTTCTGAAACAAATGGTTTCCCTTACTTCCCGCTCAACAGGCCCATTCGTCATTACAAACCCAAATTGGCGACGTGCCAAAATGGGATTATAGTTGATACAACCTTTTGTTCCCATGAGTGGAACATTAGGAAACTCTCCACAACTTTTAATGAACTCCTTCAAAATTCCCATATTGTGCCAAGAAATTCCGTAAGAAGTGAGTCCCATGATTCATGGGGCCCAAAGAGATGACTCAACAGTGTCAACAAACGGTCCTCTTGTAGGTATATGCATCATAAACCACTTATAGAGTAAGGTTGTGTCGTATACAACATCTCCATCTTACCATATCGAGAATGGATAGTATAATAAGTATCATCTAGTAGGGTTGGTACTGGATTATCATTCATAAAGACACAAATTGCTGCCAAATCCACCAACTTTTCTGCAACAGGTAAGAGGACCAAGCCATAAATCAACATCACCAATAATGCATTGAAAGAAGTCCAATTCCCTTTTTCTGCAAACCTTTTGGCCTTGTTTATCAGATAATCCCACAAAATACTTTGCGTGCCAGACTTCTTGATCCAATTACCTTCCACTTTACTAAGGGTTGAATAAAGAGCCTTAGAGATAACCATGTAGTCGGGGGTTTCTGGTACTTGAACAAAAGGAACATTATTTGTAATCTTTATGTCGAGAATATATGCATACTCTTCAATATTTGGCGCTAGTTGGTAGTCTTGAAAGGTAAAGCATCGCATCTGTGGATCGTAGAACTGAAGAAGCACTCTCAAAGCCCATTCATCATAACAATCATTCACTAGTGGCAATAAGTTCCCATATCGTTTTCTGAATATATTCTCATTCTGACCCTTCACAAGAGCTCCTAATTCTCACAATCAACCACCAAAAAACACGAACTGATAGACAACATTCTCTCTAAGGGTTTTTGCACTTGTGACCATGTTGTTATTCATCCTTGATGCTGCTTCTGAATACCCTGGAAATGACATGCATACGCGAATTAGACACACACACACACACACACACACACACACACACACATATATATATATATATATATATATATATATATATATATATATATATATATATATATATATATATATATATATATATATATATATATATATATATATATATATATATATATATATATATATATATATATATATATATATATATATATATATATATATATATATATATATATATATATATATATATATATATATATATATATATATATATATATATATATATATATATATATATATATATATATATATATATATATATATATATATATATATATATATATATATATATATATATATATATATATATATATATATATACATTTCTTCTTTTTCTTTTTTACGTTTATTTTGAAAAATAAAAATTCCATGATGCAATGCAGCATATGGGAATTGAGGTATCTGATGTGCTGCTCAGAATATGTCGTGAAAACGAAGGTCCAAGGTCCGGAACTCTATAAAACAAGCGGTCATCAACAAAACCGATGTCACCAACAGAAACGAGTCACCAACGATACCTATACCTGTAAGGATCAATATTCCATCCCCGCTCATGGGTGTAAACTAGGTCAAGATAAGGCAAGGGTAACTCAGAATCATGGGTATGCCTGAAGCCACTATCATCAAAACACCTATGTGAAACGATAACACCTCATTTGTAATCTCATCTGAGCATGGACGACATGACCGTACTAGCAAACCAAAGTTGACTACTAGTTTATGTTCCACTATATTCCTAAGGTTCCTACGGTTGTCACTTGGTCGGGGTATTGGGCCTTTTACCTCTTGTAACACCCATCCAAAGTGGAAACAGAGCCATCACAACAGGTAACTAAATGTAGAAGGCAATAAAATTTAATGCAAACATATGCTCAGATACACGTATACAAAATGAACAAACTATAAAGCATAATAACAACACACCCAAAAAAAAAGAAAACAAGAGCTAGAAACGACTCTGGGATGAACCAGTAATTGGTCAACATCATGTCCCCAGTGAAGTTGCCAGCTGAAACAACCAGCCAAACAATCATTCGATATAAAATCAATGAAGTCACCATCGAATGTTTTTTATCCCGCCGAGAGGGAAAGGTAAACATCGAGAAAACCTAAAGAGGGAGAAATCATGGTCTTGCAACCGAGACATCGGGTAAGGGAGTCTGTTACGCGAGGGGAAGGTATTAGCACCCCACACACCCGTAATACTCTATGGTGTCCATTCTTGTTGTTCTAATCTAATGGGTGTGGTCAAAATCTATACCTAAGGCTTAAATATGAAAAGGGAATACATGCAAAGAAAATATGGGGAAAAGAAAGGAATATTTACAAAGATATTCTCGATTAGGCCCCACAAAACCCTCCGCCTACATATCCCTTTTAAGGAATCAGAGCAGCCGTAGTTAAACTCACATGTTTTGATTTGTTTGTGTTTTTTAGTTGAACAATGTTAAATTCAATTGTTCCACCGTTGCTCGACCTTAGGAGACTTATGACTTGTGGTGGAAAGGAACTAACATGCTCTTAGAAGAGAAAAGTCGATTGGCAAAAAAGGAAGTAGTTGGTTAGTGGTTTTTACCTTAAGAAAGGGTTTAAGTTGTTGCATAGTGTTTTTATTAGTTTAAGAGAAAAGAAAGTTTTAGTTTTAAATGCAAGAATGCAAAAATAAAGAAATAATCAAAGGGAGACTATCTAGAATCTAATTCCTAATGTTATTATGCAATGATGGATCTATGGTAGAATTTTTGAAAGGGAAATATCTACCTAAGTGGACATACAAGGATAACTATCCTAATGTCTAGCTCAAGGACTAACCCTATCTGAGCAATCCTAAGGGAGCATGGAAAATATCTCACAAAAGAGACGTAAGAGCAGTCATACTGTCATAAGAGATAGTACGAGAATTAATGGCGAAACATCCAAAGGGAGATGGAAAAACATCACAAATCCTGTGATAAGAATCAAACAAACAGATGGCAAAACATCTGAACAAACAAAAGCTCGAGCATCACTCTAATATCAAACACCTACAAGGCACATGCGAAGTAGTAAAAAGGAAGGTCCCGCCATAGACAAGAAACCAAGCATTAGACCAGGGGTCAAGCTATAGTCAAGGGGAGCGAATCATCCGAGTTAATCAAGCCATAAAATTATGGGAATGTAAAAGGTCCTTAATCGTGGTATCAATTACCAAGGCAAGAAAGATCTTGGGGAAAAGACACAGTGTATGCATACACTAAGCATCAATGTTGGTCAACACTGGCTAAAGAAAGCTTGGGGATCCGATTGCAAGAACCCATTTCACTCGCCTTTAAAGATCTTAGACTTCTTCAGATTTTGGGCACATGTTCAGAGAATCTACTTATAGAAGTGAGCATAGGAAAGACACAGACGAAGGACTATAGGGGTTGGTTACTAACCCTCTCCATTTTTCTACTTTATGAGGACTTAGGAATTCTTGCCATATAAGGACCCTAAACCATCATCCCGTTATGCAAGCACAAATAATAATCAAACAAATACATGGCCTCCTATTGAGGACTTCCAGAATTGTCTGTCAAGTGGCACAGACTCCCAATCTTAAGTAAGTAGTAAAATGCGAGAATAGTAAATCAGATGAGGAAGTACCAAATGGATATAAATCTGTATTAAAGTAACTAAACAGTAACCAAACCTAGAGATCTTTGAACAAGCTAACATCAACAAAGAAACGAGTCAGAAGTCATGTCGTCAGATATAAACCTCAAGGCCTTGATGTGAAAATAGATCACAAGCAGTTTAGCAGACACAACTAATAAAAATCCTTTAAAGAAATACAAATAGACAAAGCATACAATAGTGCAAGCATATGCATCCCATAAATTTGATAAACAATAAAGATCGCCTTAAAATCGAAGTTTGCATCCCACAAATAAAGTCGAATACAAAGCAATGAAAGTTCATGAAATACCTTGCACATATTAACAAACAATTAGTATTAACAAGGTAATGTGAAAACAATAAATGTGAATATAGACACGTCATACATTTATCCTCTATCAATGGCTAAGAATGAATTCAATTAGTCATTTAGAACAGGGACAACCTTATTGTCAGCATCCAATAAAATGGTGCAGTGAAGTGCGCACAAGTGTGATTAACCATACATCTATTAGTTCTGTCATGAGGGTTGAAGTCATAATTATCACTATATACAGTAATCTCAATTTAAATCCAAGAGCACAACAGCTAATCAAAGTCTAGACCTAAAAATAACCCAAAAATCAAATGGAGAGAAGTTAAGACCTAGAAATGAGTGGCTACCAAATCAAGAACTAAATAGCATTTCATACAACCTAATGAAGTCATTAGTTTCAAATGCTTAAAGGCTTGGCTCCCAAATATGTATGAAAAATGCCCAAATATGTCAAATTGTTGAGGTGAAGATCAAAGGCTAAGTTCACGAACTTAAATCAAGTAAAAATGGAAAGAAGCTACTAAAAATAAAATGAGAATTTTTTAAGGTGTTCAAAACTTGTATAAGTCAGAATAAATTAATTTGGATCCTTGAATATTTAGGGAAAATGTGAAACAAAATCATCTTTCTCAAATAGTTGAGATAACACTCCAACTAGACAGTTTTAACCACATAATTTGGGGAAAATGGAAATTCAAAAGAGTAAATTCAAACAAAATTAAATTCAAGTGACCCAAACCATTCAAGAATCTCTATCAAACATTATTTAACCTTTACAAGTTTTAAGAATTAGTAAATTAAATCAAACTTGTAGTGCAAGGAACAAAACATTATTCAAAGTTATTTACAAATTTTACCAATTATGAAATTAGATATTTAAGCATGATAAAATCAAAATAAAAATCTTTAAATCAAGATTAAACCATTAGGATATTAGAAAATATTTTTTTGCAATTTTTATGTTCAAGGAAAATAGCAAATAAAACCAAAATGTGAAAACTATGATTAAAATAAGCAATATACTTATACGATTTTTTTAATGAAACAAAAATACAAAAGTTAAGAAACCAATTCCAGAATATGAAACTATGCTATATTTTTTGTGGAATTTTTGTATTAAGGAAAAACCCTAAAATAATTGTGAAAATGCAACAGAAGCAATAAAATCTTACTAATTATTTGATTAGCTAAAAATATAAAATTCTGAAATAAAATTGAGGAAGACAAATTAAACCATTTAAAATACTTAAAATATTTTTAGTAAAATTTTTGTGTAATGAAAAAGTCAGAAACAAAAATTAATAAGAATAAAACATTTAATTAGACCTGATTAATTCACGAATTTTTCTAATTGATCAAACCATTTTTAAAAATTCCAAAAAAATCAAAATCAAATATTAGAGATTAAAATATACCTATGACATTTTTTTCAGAATTTTAGGAAATATTTTGATCAAGAAATAAAATCAAACAAAACAATTAAAAGAAAATAAAATGAAATGTAATAAAATTCAAATTGTCCAATCACGCACTGCCACCTCACTTCATCCCTAATCTCATGAAGCCCTAACAATACGTAAAGATCAGTTTCACGAGCCAAACTTCCAGATCCTGCTATGTACTCAAGTCTCAACCAAATCTTGTGATTCAAAGTGCAAATTAAAGTTCAAGTGTCGATCTACATCGTGATAACCATAGATTCGCAGATCGTCCACTATAGAGCAAGAAATCAAGACCAAAAAAATCATAAAAACATAAAAAACTAGAAAACTCAAAAGTTTATATCACTCTTTACGATTCAAATCAAGCCAAATTATACATCAGGTCTAGTACCTAGCCAGCTAACAACATGATTTCAAGTTTAAATCAAACAAAAACAAGTTATAATTGTGCAGATTCTGATCTGAACATACCTTTATAGTTGGAAAATAAATCCAACCAAATGCCTCTGAAACAATTGAAAACCTTTCTTCTTGCTTTTAATGCTCCAATGAAGTGGGAATGATGATGAATGGAGTTCTGAAATGGAGGGAAACGAAGCTTCTAAGCAGAAAATTCTTAGAGAGAGAATCAATTTCAGATATGATTTTTTTGGCAAATGAGGCTCCTCCTTGAATGAGAGAAATCAGAGGCTTATATAAAGTATGAATGATGAGGGTAAAAGGGTCTTTGCTCAATAAAAAATCAGTTGGGGAGTGAATTGATAAAAATCATAAAAATGACATCTTCTATGCGTTTTGTGTTGAGAAGTCATACTTCTTCCTGCATTTTGCTGAGCTCATGGTGAGTGGAAAAGAGGTGAAAAGGGTGTGTGAGATGAGATGGCATGTGCACACATATGGAGGGAAAATTGGTTAGAGATAAAATTGCTATTTTAAGCAAAATTCAGGGGAGAGAGGTTATTATCCTTGTTTTACTTATTTTGGTAAGATAAGAGTGCATGATTTCGTGCAAAGCACGTGCACTCATTACCTGGAAAAAATAAAAATTGAACTGCGACAAATTTTAAAAATACAAGTTATAGGTACACATTCATGGTCATCTCATTTGTACTTTAAATATCTCAAATTCCACACGTGCATTTTGTGAATTCTTGGGGCCTATGGAGAGCTTGCATGATGAACTTCAGTGTGTTGCTTTGAGTTTTGTGATTTGAAGCTTGCATGATAAAGATATTAATGTGGGAAGTTTTGGAAAAGTAAGGCCTGACAAGGCTTGACGCACGCGTGCATGATATGCATGGCATGCATGATGATCAGCTTGGAACACCAACTTTGAGACTTAATATCTCACTTAATATTTGGCCATTTGATATGATTCAAAGCTCATTAGGATGTTTTCATAGAGATCTTCAAGATGATCCTTTTAAATTTTCAAATTGAAACTTGAGCAAGAAGAAATAAGCTTACACATTTGGCACACCATGTTTTTGTTGAAATGGGTGTCTGGCTTGCCTTTGAGAAGGCAACTTGACATCTCCTTATGGCCAGAACTTATACCTTAATTTTCTCTTAAACGGTTCACTTTTGAGATTTTCACCCTCCTTGACAAACTTTTAGGATTTTTCTCGATATTTTTGAATATGTATCATTTTCCTGAATCCAATTAACCAATCTCAAGTTGTGATTGACCAAAGTTATGTACTATGAACACTTAAAAACTTTTCAACATTCAAGTAATTTTATGAACAAGTAAACCCTAATTTCTATAATTCCTTTAATTCAATGATGAAATTGGTTATGAAATATGAAATGAGGATGCTTGAATTGATGGTTGACCAAAAGTTCACTTGGTCAATTTTGACTCTGATTGAGTTTGACCAAAATGACCATTTTGCCCTTGTGATAAATTGAATCCTTTCCAATCAAAATTTAACCTCAATCTTTCAATCAAAGATGCACAATAACATATGGAAACACATTGAATCCAATTTGAATCAAAAAGTTGAAGAACTCCTGATTAAAATCCAAACCCTAATTTTGCACCTTGTGTTAGAAGAATGATCATCAAACTTGAAAACCCTAATTCCACTGAGCCTTTTGAACATTTCTTTGAACAAAGTTTTCTCAATTGATAATAAGAAGATAAGACTCCAAGAATTTTGCTTATACAAACTTCAAATCACACAATAAGTCAAAACCTTAATTCCATCAAATGATGGAGACATATGAGTTTCTTCAAGGCTTTGCATAACTTCAACTCTTGATACACCAATGAGACAAATGAGAAATTCTAGGCCATGAGAAATTAATTGGACTTAAAACATCCAGTGATTGAAGTAATGAGGCTCTTCTTGAACCATTTATTAATATAATCACTTTCCACAGCTTGAGGAGAACTTGACATTCAAAATACCTTAATCCCATCACAAAGAAATGAATGTAATGAAATATGATGAATATGATGGAACATAATCCTAAAATAAGAGGGTAAATTTTGGGGTGCAACAATACTGAAGCATATTCTGGCGCAGGATATTCTTTGACTGTCTTGCCTTTGTCTTGAAACATGACTAGAGGAAGAGGTTCAGGAGACGGTTCATTAAACTCTGATGTTTGAGGGGATTCCCAAGGGTCGTTGTGCAAAAGAAGGAGAGGTTTCTTTTCCAAGTGTCGCAGAACTTGTTCATTGAAAATTTGAAGGCGATCACAAATGTTTTATTGAGAGATTTCATAGCTAAGCTCCTTTAGCTTCAGAGATTTAGAGTTGAACCATTTTCTAAACTGGTTCCAATGAGAATCAGAAGCAGTTGGATTGATATTCTCTATGTAAGCTAGCTTTAGATATTTAACATGTTCCTGTATTTCTATTTCAAAAATCAGCAAGGATTTACCTACATCTGCTTTGGAGATTTTTGGTTTTGGTTTGGGAACGACAATTTTATGAGAGCTTGTTACGGGATTTCCCCAAGCTTCTAAATCAATGATTGTTCTAAGGGGAACTTTTGGGTAGTTATTTGAAGAGGGAGAGTCAGAAAGGATTATGGGTGAATATGGTGGAGTTGAATGATAAGGAGATTGAAGATCTAGAACGGAGAAGGTCTGTGAAGAAATTATGGGAATTATTGGTGGTTGAGAGACCATGAGAGGGAAAGTGATGCCAGGGATGGATGTTGTGGTATCAGAATCAAAATTTGGATTTTCGGTTTGGAGAGCTTCAAACAGCGGGTCAAATTGATCATTATTAGAGAGAACTTGTGCAAGTTTAGGCTGAGTTTGGTCAAAATGGGTAGAAGGTGGATTGTTCAGAGGATTATTTAGAGGTAGTGAAGTGTCAAAGTCTAGGTCAAAATCATCAAAGGTTTGACGAGGTGGATCTTCTGTGGGATTTGGAGATGAAATGGTTTCAGATGTTGATAAAAATATTGATTCAATAAATAAAACAAAAGACGAGTTACCTTTCTTTTTGGAAGCTTGGGAGTCTTCTGAGAAGTTCCTTCTACAGCTGATTTCCTTTTTCTTGATTTTCTGGGAGAAACTTCCAGAGGTTGTCTCCTTATATCATCAAGAATGTTCACATCTGGAATCGTACTGTCACTCTTGCATGCTTCCAGATACCTAATAACAATTTCTAGAGAAGAATCTGCTTGAGTGAAGAGAGGAAAATCCTTCAGAGGCACTCTTCGGGTGGTGATGACTTCCTTGGTGGTGATTGATGGGTCCTTCTTAATAGTTTCAATAATCTTCATCTTCTTCAGATTCTTGGTGTTGAGAGGCTTACCAGCACAAGTTTCTAGAGCGCTAGCTTGTTGAGCCTCAGTCAAATGTTTTATGAGTCTGTTTTCTGTCAGAATATCTGAAATGAGTCTTCCCAGAGGGATCCAATCTCTCTTTGTTTTTTCTTCTTCTCTTATTTATTTTACACTGGTATTCAGATGATTGAACATAAGATGTTGAAGATGAACTTTTGCTTTGGTGGCGATGAAGTACAGAAGGTACTACTGCTCAATGTTAATGTAGTCTGGAGAACTGGTAGACTTCCTGTTGTTGATGCATCCCAGAATTATTTTGGACCAAATTCTGAGGTAATCCTTCAGATCTTTGATTTTGTTGGATGGTTGGCCAAATGTAAAGATTTCCTTTGAGACTTTGGTTAGGTCAGAGTTTTTGTCATCCATGTCACTACATCGAATACCGCCACTGTCGCGACCTATGAGTTTCCAATGAGATATTCAATGATGGCGATCTTCTTTCCCATAATGTAGGATGCTACCTGATGATTTGAAGTTGTGGCATGGATCCAAAATTATTTAACAAGTTTTGGAAAAACCGCACCTATGAGGCGATCAAAATACTTAGTCCATCCTTGGAACTTAACATTAAGGATTAAATCATACCCATTTTCCTTCATGCTTACAAAAATAATAACAAGCTCACACAACTTCCAGAGAATCAATGGGTGTAATAAAAGTTCTTGAGGGTCCGATGTACCTTTCTTCATTTAAGGAGGAAGAGCCAGGAATGTTTTAAGAACCATGAGAAATTTGTTGAGAGGAAGCCATTTGTTCACACAGACTCTTTTATGGTTTTTTTGAAAGATGAACGGTTTGAAGAGAGAAAATATGAGTGAGAGTGGAAGTGTGATAGTGATTGTGAATGAATGAAGTATATATATAGCCAACGGAAATAAAATAGCAATTTTAGTTTAAAAGAAAAAGAATTAAAGAAAATGATTACGTGCATTTAGTGATTCCTGAAAAGAGGGATAGCGTGAAGATATGGAACAATTGCGGATTTGTCTCGTGCCTTAATGCATCAACTCAATCGTTTCAGTCATTTCAGAATTTGAACACGTGTTCAGCCTTAAAGGAAGACCTTGTATTTAAAGTTTGATAGATTTTGATATAGTGAACTACATGCTTCTATCTTAGAAATGAACCGTTTATGGAGAACGTTCAGATCTTCTGGATAGATCCTGATACAACTTTCCTTCTCCCTTCTGAACAACTATTGATCAGATGTTCACACAAAGAAAATTAAAGCATAAAGTTCTGAGGGTTATAGTATACATAAATAACATTATCATCATGGGCATAATTTCACATTGAGATGTTTCATAATGAAATTAAATGTATCTTCAGAAATGGATTTAGTGAAGACATCAACCCTTTGATGGTCCGTGTCTATAAATTTTAAAGAGAGAATTCCCTTTTGAATATAGTCCCTAATAAAATGATGTTCAATTTCTATATGTTTAGCCTTAGAATGTAAAATAGGATTCTTTGAAAGAAAAATAGCAGAAGTATTGTCACAGAGGATAAGAATGTTACTCTCGTATATGTCGAAGTCGTCAAGCTGACTCTTCATCCAGAGAATGTGTGTGTTGCATCTACCTTCTGCTATATATTCGGCTTCAGCAGTTGACAGTGCAATGGTGGATTGTCTTTTGCTGGACCACAAGATTAAATTGTCTCCCAGAAATTGGCAGCTTCCAAAAGTACTTTTTCTTTCTATTCTGTCTCTGGCAAAGTCGGTCTCACAGTACCCTACTAATTTGTATTCTTTAGATTTTCTATAGCAAATACCAAGATTAGTAGTACCTTTCAGATACTTGAAAATTTGCTTGACTGCTGTTAAGTGAGATTCTCTAGGATTTGATTGGAATCTAGCATACAGACAAACGCTATATAGAATATCAGATATCAAAATTGTTAAATATAAGAGAGAGCCAATCATACCTTTGTAGAGCTTATGTTCTACCTTCTTACTTACCTCTTCCCTTTCCAGAATTCATGTGGGATGCATATGAGTTTTGGATGGCTTACATTCTGACATGTCAAATTTCTACAGAAGTTTTTTGACATACTTGCTTTGATGAATGTAGGTTCCTTTTGGAGTTTGATTGATTTAGATATCCAGAAAGAACTTGAGTTTGCCCATCAATTTGATTTAAAACTTTGCCTGCATAGACTTAGCAAATTCATTTCCCAAAGAGGCTTTAGTAGATCCAAAAATTATATCATCTATGTAAATTTGACAAACCAGAATGTCATTTTTAAACAGTTTACAGAATAAGGTTGTGTCCACCTTCCCTCTGGTAAAATCATTTTCTAACATAAAATTACTTAGTCTTTCATACCAAGCTCTAGGAGCTTGTTTCAGACCATATAATGATTTCTTAAGTTTATAGACATATTCTGGATGTTTCTAATTTTCAAAGCCAGGGGGTTGGTGCACATAAACTTCTTCATCAATGTAACCATTTAAAAAATAACTTTTAACATCCATCTGATAAAGAGTGATGCCATTATTTACAGCAAAAGAAATTAAAAGTATGATATATTTTAACTTGGTGACTGGAGTAAAGATTTTTGTATAGTCTATCCCTTCTTGCTGACTATAACCTTGTGCCACTATTCGTGCTTTATTTCTAACAACTTCTCCTTGTTCGTTTAGCTTGTTTCTGAAGACCCATTTGGTTCCAATGATGTTAAAGCCTTTTGGTTTATGAACTAGATCCCACACGTCGTTTCTGGTAAATTGATTTAGTTCATCTTGTATTGCAAGAATCCAGTCATTGTTCAGAAGAGCTTTGTTGATGGAAGTTGGTTCGATCAGAGACACTAATCCCATGAGCCATTCTTTAGAATTTCTGAATGAGGATCTTGTTCTGATTGAGTCATCCTTCTTTCCTATAATCGTATTTTCTGGATGTGCTAAGCTTCTTCTGGATAGTCTTTTCTGGGTGGGGTCTTCAGATGTTGTTGTAATATTTGTGAAATTCTCTTCTGTATTGGGATATTATTCTTTAATGAGAACTTCTGACAGTTTGTCTTCAGTACCAGTATATTGAACTTCTATATCTGCAAAATATTTACCCTTCTTTGACTTTTGAGAGCCAAGCTTATCATCAAATCTGACACTAATAGATTCTTCCACAGTTTGTGTTTTTCTATTATATACTTTGTAACCTTTTGATCGTTTAGAGTATCCAAACATGATACACTTTTTTGCTTTAGAATCAAACTTGTTTAGATGTTCTTTAGTGTTTAGTATAAATCAAGTACATCTAAAAGGATGGAAGTAATAGATGTTGGGCTTTATGTTCTTCCATAATTCATATGGAGTCTTATCCAGAATAGGTCTTATAGTGATTTTATTCTGAATATAACATGCTGTGTTAGGTGCTTCTTCCCAGAAGTTTTTAGCAATGTTAGTCTCATTGATCATGGTTCTGGCTATTTCTTGTAAAGTTTTATTCTTTTGTTCTACAACTCTGTTTTGTTGAGGAGTTCTAGGACAAGAGAAATCATGAGAGATGTCATTCTCATTAAAATAATTTTCAAATCTTTTGTTTTCAAATTCCCCACCATGATCACTTATGACTTTAACAATTCTAAAATAATTTTCATTTTGAACTTGGTTACAGAAGGTAATGAACATAAAGTGTGACTCATCCTTGTGTCTTAAAAACTTTACCCATGTCCATTTGCTATAGTCATCTACGATCACTAATCCATACTTCTCACCACTGATGTATGTAGACTTCATTGGTCCAAACAGATCTATATGCAGGAGTTCTAATGGTCTACAGGTAGAAACAACATTTTTTGATTTGAAATAAGGATTTGCAAACTTGCCTTTTTGACATGCTTCACATAGAGCATCTGAGCTGAACTTCAGGTTAGGACGTCCTTTGACTAGATTGAGTTTGTTAATCTGAGATATTCTTCTCATACTAACATGCCCCAATCTTCTGTGCCATACCCATTGCTCGTCATTAATAGACATTAAGCATTTTACGTTCTAACTTTTTAGTTCAGAAAGTTTTATTTTGTAAATGTTGTTCTTTCTATTTCCATTAAAAAGGATAGACCCATATTTCTGACTAAATGCTTTACAAGACTTTTGACTAAATATTATATCATAATCGTTATCACTTAATTGACTTATGGATAACAAGTTATGCATTAATCCGTCTACTAACAAAACATTAGTTATAGAAGGAAGAGTAGCGTTACCAATAGTTCTAGAGACAATGATCTTTCCTTTCTGATTGCCTCCGAACACCACATATCCTCCAAGATTGGTGTTTCAACTTTGTTGTTAAAGACATCTGCAACATAGAAAATTTTATCCTTAGTTACCCTTATTTTTTTGGGTCCTTGTGTGTTAGAGTTACCAAAATATTGTTTGAATTTTGGTTTAGCAGAACAAGCATTACTAGTATACTTTATTTCGTGTGTATGTCCATATGTAAAGTGAGAATAGAGAGGTGTGTGTTTTATGACTATATTATCAAATTTCTTTGGTTAAGTTTATTTTCCATTTGGTTTCACATATCTTATACCTTTTCTGCCATTTCTACTAACTCCATATATCGTTGAAGCCATCTTGCTCCTATCTATGTTTTTAGCTATAAATTTTTTTAAAGATGTAATCATATTCTCTTATGATTTTATCAGAACTATTAGAAACTTCTGAAACAGTTTCTTTTTGAGCCATTTAAAACTTATTTTTGAAGACATAGTTTTCACTTTCAAGTTTAGAAATGGTTTATTTTAGAACAAAGTTTTTTGTTTCTAATTTCTTAGTAACTTCAGAGTCAGATACTAGATCCTTTTTCATGTTCTTGTTTTTGACTCGAAGTTGCTGACATCTTTCAAGAATTTCTAACAGGATTTCTTCTAATTGAGATCTTGAGAAATTGGAGAATACCTCTTCTGCCTCTGACTTTGACTCTGATTCGAATGATCCAGTATTATATGATATGTTGGCCATTAGGGCTATATTGGCTCGTTCATCTTCTTATTCTATTTCAGCCTCAGAAGATTCTGAGTCACCCCACGTTGCCATAAGACTTTTCTTCTTTTCTCTAGAGAATTTCTTTTTAGGCTTTTCTTTTTTTAGATTTGGACAGTCGCTTTTGTAGTGACCTGATTCGTTGCATTCGTAGCATACAATGTCTTTGTTGCTAGATTTTCTGTATCCAGGAGATGATTCAGAGTGATTTCATGTTCTTCTGGGATTTCTAAACTTACTATGTTTGTGCTTCTGTAGCTGATTGACTCTTATGGAGAGAAGAGATAGTTCAACTTCTTCTGATGAGGATCCACCAGAGTTTTCTTCTTTTGCCTGAAAAGCTTTAGATTCATATATTTTATTAGATTTAAGAGTGAGAGACTTACCTTGCTTCTGGGGCTCATCTTCTTCTAGTTCTATTTCATGACTTCTCAAGGAGCTGATAAGTTCTTCAAGAGATATTTTATCCTGATCTTTAGCTAGTTTTAAGGTTGTGACCATGGGTCTCCATTTCATAGGTAAGCTTCTGATGATTTAACATGATCTACTATTGAGTACCCTTTGTCCAAAACTTTCATCCCAGCAACTATAATTTGAAACCTTGAGAACATTGTTTAAACTGTTTCGTCTTCATCCATTTTGAAGGCCTTATACTTCTGAATGAGTGCAAGGGCTTTGGTTTCATTAACTTGCGTGTTGCCTTCATGCGTCATTCTTAATGAGTCAAACATGTTTTTAGTTGATTCTCTGTTTGTGATCTTCTCATACTCTGTATACGAGATATCACTCAAAAGTATTATTCTGGCTTTATGATGATTTCTGAATTCTTTCTTTTGTTGATCCATCAATCTCTTTTTATCGATCTTATGATAACTTTCGTAAATTGGATGAATGTATCCATCAGTTACTATGTCCCAGAGATCAGCATCATAAGCCATAAAGAAGCTTTTGATTCTGTATTTCCAATATTCGAAGTTCTCACTATCAAATATTGGAGGTTTGCCGCTAATTCTGTCCTTTTCATTATGATTATCATTGCTGATGATTTGAATGGTTCCCACCATAGTGTTTTTCTTGCTAGGATATTTTTCTGAAACGCTTAAGTGTTTGCACTCAGAACCAGGAACTTTGATACCAATTAAAGGACAGAAAAACACAAGGAAGTGGGGTTTGAATTGGTGTTTTTAAATACTTAAACAAAATAGAACTTTGATTTTATCCTGGTTCGTTTGAACTCAAACTACTCCAGTCCACCCGTCAAGGTGATGTCGCCTCTCTCAATGAGGTCTTAATCCAATAATCAAATATTTGATTACAAACCACAAAGACCACTGTCAATGTCTTCTTGAGACTAAACCACAACTTGGTTTCTCAATGAATTTAAACAAATTGAATCAGAGACTGTGTTACAAAGATTGCTTCTAAAAAGTTGTATCACAACTGTGAAATTTACACAAGATTACAATACAATGAACAATATAAAAGTTAGAGATCTTTTTGAGTGTTACAACTGTTTTTGCAGGAAGAAGAGAAATCGTTAAGATTATGAGAGACTCCTTTATATAGGCGCAATGATAGAGATCCGTTGGAGACATCAGAGTTTATTTTTGGAATGTTGTTAAGTGAAAGTAAATGCTATTTCCAAAAATACAAATCTTGTCTTGACTTTTTCGTTACTCCTTTGATTGTAATAATTGAATTGTAACGCATTGGAGTTTCCTTGAATGCTACCGTTGATATATTAGAACAAGCTTAATCAGAGTTTTGGCCTGCAACTTGGTGCTTTAGAAGATAGTATTAGAGCTTCTTACTGAGCGTGATATTGGTCTAAGTTTGCTATTTTCTGTCCTTGGTTCTTTCATGAGATCCTTTTAAGAGATACTTTTCCAACTTGTACTCTCTTTATTCAGAACTTCTATTCAGTTCAAACGAGACAATTAGAGGGCATAATTGTTCTTTATAAATATTATTTATTTGTTATCATCTAAGTTATTTAAGTAAGATGTAGAACCAAACTATGTTTTAACAGATTTTTTTGCGGATTTTCAGAGGGAGAGAAGAGTCAAGGTTAAAGATATTTTTGTGATTATTTTGAAAGTTGAAGAATGAAAACGAGAGGAGATTCAAGAATTCTTGAATATTGAAGATGATGATCCAAGAAAAAGAGAGAGTTTGTGATTTTTCACAGAATTGAAGAATGAAGGATGATTGAATATGCAGAAAAAGAGGGGAATTATCTGTGCTTCTTCCAAAAGATTGAAGAATCCCTTGAATCAAGGTGAGTTTCTATTTTTATTCTGTTAAAACTGAAATAAAGTTAGTTACAACTGATTGCATCCCAGCCTTTGATTTCTTCTTTTCTGCTACAAGAGTGCGTGGTTTGGATTGGTTCCGAGTTTTTAGTTCTCATGGTTTTATTTATTAATTTTATCCTGATTTGGATTAAGATTTTTCCTCTCATTTTTCTTATGCATCACAATCAAGTTCAATTATGTGGATTTTCTCTTTGTGCCGAACTGAATGTTGTTCATGTACAGGGCTTGATTCAATGATTGTGTATGCGGAACAACTTTTGGTATGAACTGGTTTTTATTTGGAAATGGAATACAAGACATGGTTATGTTGTGGATCCAGATAGCAGGTTAAGATGACACCATTTGGATACAATAGAAAGTTTTGGAATAGTTATGTTGTGATATGTGTGGACCGATTTTGTACCATGTTTGGCAAGGAAGATGGAATGCAAAGTTTGGTCAAGGCATGAAGGATGTTTGATGCAACTTAGCATAGGTTTAGAAAAAGGTTTAGAATTTAGCATTGTTTTAGTATAAGATTTTGCATGAATTTCCTTGTGTAGAGGCAATTTGAGATTGGATTTGAATTGATGACAAGGATCCCATGTTTTGTGATGAAATTTACTTTCACTTTTTGTTTCATGATGTAATAAACTTGCAGGATACACTTTGTAATTTGGAAAGAAATATGAAGGAAATTCCTTGTTTGGTTTTGAATGACTTTGAATGAAACTCGTGAATGGATTTTGAACCTTGTATGAAAACCTAGACTTCAAAATTTTGAAAATGGAACATTTGATAATGCTGAACATAACTTTTGGACATGTATCCTTTAGATCCAAACTTGTAATCCGTCCCACACTTCCACAATAAATTGTATCCAAATCAATCATGTGGGCTATGCTTATTGAATTGATGAATGATGAAAGATGGCTTTATTAGTAATATATCAACAGATATACTATGCATTGACCAACCCTTTGACCGGTTAATGAACACCACATAAAAGAATATAGCTTGATTCAAAAGCCATAAATTAAATCTTGAGCCCAAGTAAACATACTTTAATTCTTGCAAAGATCGTCAATGATCTTGACTGGTGTAAACTAGGATATCATGAGAAAGTCTTGGATGAGAATCCCACCTTAAATGATGTCGAAGATCATCATAGAGTCAATCTCTAATTCGTAAGGTTCCCGGTTGAAATGTCTTGATATAAAATAGCCTTGCATGATGATAAAGCAATCCACAATGTCCATGAATCAAGAACCCTAATTCCACAATCTGGTACACCAAAAAGAACCATAATAATCAATCTTATTCAACATATACACCTCAAATCAGTTGTAAACCCTAACTTCATATTTACTGATCCTTTGAACACCAGGTTCTATTTTTTGAATGAAAATGCATGCTATGCACATGACCTATTGGAATGATTCATATGAATGCAAAGTCTAAGCCAGATAACATAAATTAGGAGGGTAAATTTTGGGGTGCAACAAGTTGCACGTTTCGACCTGAAACACGGATGTGTCGACACATGAAGTAAAAAATCATGTAGAAAATTATTTTTAATGGCTTGGATCAATTTCAAAATTCTTTCTACTGATTCCTAAGACATCTAATGCAGAAGAGTGCCACAAGACATAAGGACACCATCCAATATTCTGAAGTGCAAGCTTTTACCAGTTTTGACATCATTCAAAACATTGACGATGGAGTTTGTACTCATATACTCCCCCTTTTTGATGATGGAAAACTTGCGACGATGCATTCCTTGTATTTATTGAAGGCTCCCCCTGAATTTGTGCTTCCCTACTTCAACTCGCATCTGCTTTCTCCCCCTTTGACAACATCAAAAAGAAAGATAATAAACCGTGATAAATATCATAATTCCATAACCAAATTAATACAACAATCAGAGGCTATTTTATAGAATTGACAAAGCAACGAAAACTTGCTCTTTACTATGCCAACATACCAAGGATTTTGAAAACAAGTGAAGAGCTCCATTAGTAATTTTCCTATCCAATTTACAACCAGCAAAATCAGAATCAGAATAGCCAATCAAGATACAATTGTTTCCTTTGGAATACCAAAGCCCAAACTTAGAGGTACCAATGAGGTATCTAAGAATGCATTTAACGACTTTTAAATGTGATTCCTTGAGAACAAATTGATACCGTTCACACATACAAACACTAAACATAATATCTGATCTATATGCAATAAGATAAAGAAGTGATCCAATCATACCTCTATACCTCTTTACCTCAACATCCTTACCCTTTTCATATCTATCTAGATTACCATTTGTTTCCATAGGTGTGTCAATTTCTTTAGCACCTTCAATACAGAATCTTTTGAGCAATTCGAGACAATACTTAGTTTGAGATACAAATGCACCTTTATCAAGTTGCTTAATTTGTAGTCTGAGAAAGTAGTTTAACTCTCTCATTAGACTCATCTCAAACTCTCACTGCATAAGATCAGAGAAGTCCTTGATAAGATGCATATTTGTTGATCCAAAAATGATATCATCAATATAAATTTGAAGTAGTAAAATATGTTTTCCTTGATGTTTAATAAAAAGTGTAGTGTCAACTTTTCCTCTAGAGTATCCTTGTTCTAGCAAAAACTTACTAAGTCGATCATACCATGCCCTAGGGGCTTGTTTAAGACCGTACAATGCACGTTTTAGCTTGAACACATGATTAGGAAACTCATCATTTTCAAAACTGGGAGGTTGAGTTACATACACTTCTTCACTTGATACAATTTGACATTCTTTGAGCATGCATAAGATAATAAAAGGCGTATAGCCTCAAGTCGGGCAACCGAAGCATAAGTATCCTCATAATCAACACCCTACTCTTGATTATATCCTTGAGCCACAAGATGGGCATTATTTCTTGTTATCACACCATGTTCATCAAGTTTATTCCTAAATACCCATCGAGTGCATATAATTTGATGATTTTATGGATGAGGGACAAGGTCCTAAACGTTATTTCTTTCAAATTGATTCAATTCTTCTTGCATTTCCATAAGCCAATGCTAATCAAGTAAGAAACATTTAGCATTTTTAGGTTCAACTTGTGATAGGTATGCATGATGATAACAAAAATTACTTATCTTAGAGCAAGTAGTTACCCCTTTGGTGATATCACCAATAATGTTGTCAATTGGATGATCCTTCGAGGTTCTCCACTCCAACGGAAGACCATCATTTTCTTCATGACTTTCATGATCCTTAATTTCTTAGTTTTCATCTTCATCCTTCTCAGTTTCTACCAATTTAGGTTGATCAACTCCTTTGTCGTTGTCCTTGAGCACGTCTTCCGTAGATGCACCTACACCATGAAAATAACTATATTTTCCAACACAATTTGGGGAAGTCTCATCCAAAGTGACATGGACCGAATCCTCAACAATAATTAATCTTTTATTATAAACTCTATATGCTTTTCTAGATTGAGAGTATCTAATAAAAATGCCTTCATCGACTTTCACGTCAAATTTTCCAAGATAACGTTTGCCATTATTTAAAACAAAACATTTACATCCTAAGACATGAAGATGAGTTAATTTGTTTTTATACCCTTTAAAAGTTCATAGGGAGTTTTTGTCAAGAATGGGACGAATAAGTATCATATTCAAGACATAACATGTCGTGCTAACAGCATCGGCCAAAAGGTATTTTGGTTGACTACAATCATTGAGCATTGTTCTTTCCAACTCTGCTAAAACACGATTTTTATGCTCTAGAGCACCATTTTGTTATGGAGTTATAGGAGCTGAAAAGTTATGTTCAATTCCAAATTTATCACAATATTCTTCAAAGAGATTATTTTCAAACTCACCTCCATGTTTACTTTGAATGGCAATAATTTTTTAATTTAATTTGTTTTGAGCTAACTTGGCAAAACCTGTGAAAGCCGAGAATGTTTCATCTTTGCTATGTAAGAAGATAGTCCAACAAAATCTTGAGTAATCGTCTATAATTACAAGACCATAATAATTTACACCTATGCTTTTAGTCGGCGAGGGACCAAACAAATCCATTTGAAGGAGCTCAAGTGGTCTCTATGTTGATACAACATTCTTTGATTTAAAAGAGACCCTTATTTGCTTACCCTTTTGACATGCATCACATAGATGGTCTTTTGAAAAATTCATTTTTGGTAGACCAATTACTAAATATTTTGTAACTATTTTATTAAGTAGATCAAAGTTGACGTGAGCCAAACGTCTATTCCATAGCCAAGAGTCTTCACTCAAGGTAACAAGGCATTGGGCATTATTGAAGGAAATTTCTCTTAAGTTAAGCATATATATTACTAACCCTAAAACCCTTAAACATACAATCTTTCTTTTCATTATGTTCAATTACACAACAATTTTTGGCAAAAGTTACCTTGTAACCATTATCAAACAATTGACTAACACTAAGAAGATTATGTCTAAGACCTTCAACTAACATAAAATTTGAGATAGTAATAGTTGAGGGATTACATATACTACCTTTTCTGAGTATTATACCTTTATTGTGATTAGCGTAGGATACAAAACCTTTCTTCTTTGCCACAAAGTCAGAGAAGAGATATATGTCTCCCGTCATGTGTCTTGAACATCCACTATCGAGAATGCATTTTCCCGTCATAGCATCAAGACACTCATCCTACAAGAATCAAACAAAAGTGGTTGGTATCAAATTCTCATTGGGTCCTTAAGAGTGAGTTAAATAAATGTTGCTTTTGGGAAACCATTTGAAGTTTCCTTTAGGAACCAAAAAGAACCTATATTTACTTTTTTTTAATAGTACGTCCCTTTTTGCAACAATAGTGACAAAATAACCTGTGATGAGAATCACTTATGCTATTAAACTCATTTTGGATCAAGTTATAAATTTTATGAGTCTTTTCAACCATTGATCATTGTGATACGGTGGGAGAACTGACTTGGGTTTTGCGTTTGTTTTCGCACTTGTTCGGTTTAGCAAGAGTCGCCACCGACTTTTTATTTTATCCTAAGGAAAGGTCAAAAAGCACAGGAAAGACCTTTGAGATGTTTTCGTGGGTTCGGGGGGTAGATTATGAAAAGGGAAGGTGCTAGCACCCTTTTCATCCATGGTTATCCATGGGCTCTTAGTTACTTGTTTTAGATCACTTGCCTTTGCTTTTCAATTGTTTGAAATGGTGCTTTGTGTGCGTGGTTTTTGAAAATGTTTTGAAAAAGATGCCTTGTCTAGGCAACCTTTGTAATGACTCTTGTTTGAGTATATACAAAGGTGTATGTCTTTTTCACAAGATGTTTCAATGTTTTTGAATGTTGTTTTGAAGTTGTGTTGTGATGTGTGTTTTGAAAAATGGCAAGGATGTTTTGCAAGATTTTTGATCAAGTAACTAAGAGTTGTCTACCCTATTTTACTCAAAGATCTTTCTCATGTTTTAACCCTTTTAACAGTGTTGTTTCACCATTGTATTTGATGAACAACCTTGCGTTATGATGTTAAACGGGACGGGCGCGGGTCATCTTATACAATCATTGAAGGCAACTTGTGAGACGCTCTAGCAATTTTGTAAGGCACGAGATCGTTTTATCTAAGGCAACATCGAGGGTCATCGAGGGACTAACGATCTTTGTTTATCGAAGGGACATTTGCTAGAGTGTCTCGTACTCGAGGGACATGATTGCATTTTTCCGAGGCAACAAGCAAGGTTAGCCTAGAGGTGCAAGTGTGAATTGTGTATTGATTTTCATGCATTTATCTTGTGTTAGGTTATCTAGCGGTTGATTTTGAATCTTCGCATACAAACCCTAATTACTATACAGTATATGGAAAGCGATAAATTGCAGGAATTTAATGTCTAAGTTATTACAAATAAGTATCCGTGGATGGGGGTACAAATATTTACAAATAGGGATGAGTCTTATTAGAATAGTAGTGTCCAAATATTATATTTACAACCAAATCGAATCGTCGCATTCTCAATGTAAAAAATATAGCAAAGTATAAGAATCAAAAGTATTTGTGAAATGCATATGATTATTTACAAATGATTAAAATGTTAACCTAATGTAAATTAAGCATTATTATTTTTGTGTTTTTGTTAATTATGTATAAACAAAAGGTTTAAAGAAAAGAATTTATTTAACTTAATGAAATTCTATTATTTCTATATTTGCTTAATGTTATTTAGGAACTTATATAAGAAAGATTTATTAAACAAAAAGTCTTTAAAACAAAAAAAATCTATTATTTACATATTTTTTAAAAATGTAATAAACATTAAGAAAATTTTGTACAAAAAGTTAATATATTATTTTACTTAACAAAATAAGTTATGAAAAAAGGAAATAAGGTGATAAAAAAAAAGATTGATTTGTATAAAAAGTTAAGAGATTAAATGGGCTGTGAGGAAAAGGATTGGCCCAAAAAGAAATTTAAGGACAACAAGAGGGGGGTGTAGCGCCAGAAATACGTTGGGCTTAGTGGTTTTGTGAGGGCGTCCAAGCCTAAATGGTTTTGACAAGTTTTTGTTAGGGTTTGTACGCATTTTGTTCAGAATCTAGGTTTGCTTGGCTTAGAACGGCGCCGCTCTCCTTTCTTAGTCCTCTTCATCCTTCTCAAACAGCCACTGATTAAACTCTCTCCTCACCTCAGGCTACCAGGGCGATGCCTCCACCTCCTCCTCCTCATGGTTGTACCAGGCGGTGATAAAAAAGGGTAACGATTTTCTTCTTCATGTTTTAGGGTTTTCAGATTTTTTACTCTTGCATGTTATTAATCTTTGACACGTTTTGATCTTCTGTGTTATTTATGTTCGTGTGAGGTTTAGGAAGAGGAGACAATACCTTTAGGTTTAGTTTTGGAGAGGAGACGGAGGATTGGACGGCGGCGCTTCTCAGGTGGCCAAGGCGGAGGGAGGATGATGACAAAAGCTTGGATTTCTGGTATTTTGTATCTTCAAATTCGTTTTGTGATGAATATTATATTCTGAAAACCTTACTTCTGGACATGCTTGCCTCTGAGTATTTGAATGCTTGCTTTAGCTTGAATTAATGATGATGTTCTGAGATGCTTTTGCTTCTGCCTTTTTTCTCTCTTTGGATTTTGTGGATCTTCAATGATGATGATTTCTGAGATGCTTTTGCTTCTGACTTTTCCCTCTCTTTGGATTTTGTGGATCTTCAATGATGATGATTTCTGAGATGCTTTTGCTTCTGACTTTTCCCTCTCTTTGGATTTTGTGGATCTTCAATGATGATGATTTCTGAGAACACTTATTGGCTATTGTTGTTATGATATCTGGTTTGGATTTGTTGGAGTTTTGGTTTTGATAGGCTTGTTGGAGTTTTGTTTGCTTGTTTTGAGGTTATGCAGGTTTTGGGAAATGTTTCAGGTAGGCTGCTGATACAGGCTTGTTTTTGCTGTTTGGCTTGAGCAGGTTACTGATACAGGTTTTGAGGCTTGTGTTTTTGTTTACATTTTTGTAGGTTTTGCTTGTGTGAGGCTGGCTGTTGGTTTAGTAACTGGTACAGGCAGGCTTGAAGCAGGCTTGAGGAAGGCTTGGATACAGGAAGACTGCAAGGCTTACTTCTGGTTTGAGTTTGTTCTGAGGTTTTATAAAAAATTTGCAGGTTTTGGTAATGGAAGACAGGCTTGAGTTTTACTTGCCTTTGGTACAGGCTTGGTGTTTACAATTTTGTGGTTTCCTGTTCTTTGTATTCTGCCCCCCTTTGAACTGTTCTGTTCTTGTTATATTTATCTATATCTTTAAGCTTGCTCTGCATAGACTAGCTTCACTCTCTTTCTCTCTCTCCAGAAAGCATATTTTATTGCTTAGAATATCTTTTTTCTGAAAAGGTCGTTGTCTTGAAAATGATAAAAAGGTTTTACAAGTTGCTTACTTGCAACTTGGTTTTGCTCTGCATTTTGTCTTATCTTCCAGATTTTCTGCATTGCCTTTTTTGGGTACTTGTATGCAGCTTTTCTGCTTTGATAGCTTAGTTGACAGTTTTTGACAGCTTGGTTGCCAGTTACAGCTTTGTTGACAGTTTGAACTTGTGCAACTTGTTTGTTCAGTTTGAACTTTGCAATTTTTTTGGCATTTCAGTTTGCACTTATGCAGCTTTGTGTATTTTGTATGCCATTGCAACTTGTGCCTTCTTGTCTCTTGCAAAATATGCAGCCTTGTGCCTTCTTTTTTAATTGGTTTATATGTTTTCAAAATAATTTTACTTTCCTCTTTGTGAACCAAGAAGAGAAATCTTCTTGTGATTTGCAAAGAGGATGAGCAAAATATGATGAAAATCAAAACAATCTGATTCCGGCCAACAACCTTTAATGATGAGTTTTTAACTATCTGTCTGAGAATATTTTCAATTTAACTGTATTGACTTCTTTTTTTTGTCTTTGCAGGTAAATACCAGTTCGGGCAAGGGAAGCAACAGTAGAAGATGAAGACTTCAAGAGACTTAGAATATGGTTTTATTTTCTTTTCAATTATTTGTAATAAAACATCATTGTAAATATTGTAAATAAATTTACAGTATCTCAATAACATTTGTAACAATAATTAAAAATAAATAAAAATCCATTGTCAGATATTTCTTTGTTTCACTGTTTATTTAATTATTTAAGTTTCTTGAATTAAAATGACTGGAAATGCGTCCCAATTATTTTAACTTAGATAAAATAAATAATCAATAAACGTTGTAGTCTCACAATCTTGCATTAACCAACAATAAGCCCGACATTCCAATTAACCATATGCATTTCACAGCTTAAACAAACAAACAAACGTCCATACGCCTTTTACCTCACTGATCAAACTAACGCTTCAAACTTTCAATCAGAAGCCTCAGCTTCTATCCCATATGTTTAGGCTTTGAGAAACAAATAACAATCTTGAACAAACATCAAAGCAGTGTGACAGTCAATTACGACATTGGATTCAAATTCTTCTGAGAATGCGCGTGCAAACCCTAATTTTGGATTTATTGTCAAAGAAACGTCTGCTTGATCAAACCCTGAGCCAAACTCAACCAAATCAATAGAAACCCTAATAATCTGCTTGGACTGATTCAAAATCAATGGAAACCCTAATTTTGGATAGATTGATAAGAAATGTCTGTTTGACTGATTCTTTGAGCCAATCTGAAAAATCGGGGAAAGCCCGGAGTTGTGATTTCTTGTGAAAAAGGAGAGGGCAAATTTTGGGGTACCACAATCATCTAATGGCAATAGTATCAATAGGATGGTGTATTGTGTATAATTTTGTTTCAAGATTACTCACTTCTTGTTGCCAAATTTGACATGTTTCACATCCAAATTTAAAAGATTGTTCATTCTCCTTTACACAATTTGAACTCTCTACAATGAGTTTCTTTAATGATCCAAATTTTTCATTTGTTTCTTCAAACTTGGCCTCTAAATAAGTAAAAAAAAAAATCTAGAGAGGCCATCCTTTTGTTAGCATATAAAGCCTCTTTTTGTAGATTTTCAAATTGATTCTTCAAACTATTAAAAGACAATTTTGCAACATTAGAGTATTTAGAATGACTTACATCCTTTTTCTTGCAATGTCCATGATTTTCCATGAAGAAAAGGTTTGAATCTTTATCACTCTCGCTTGAGCTTTCATTTCTTGAGACATAACTATCACTATCCCAAGCCACATATGCTTGTCTAGAATTTTTAGAGTTATTTCGTTGGCCCTTTCCTTTATTCCTAACAAGAGATGAACACTCCGGTTTATAATGACCCAGTTTTCCGCATTCGTAACAATACCCTTTGACTTGTCCTTTTTGTTGTCTTCATCTTTAGAGGAAGAAGATTATCTTCTAAATCTTGCAAGATTATTATCGGAGTGTTTGACACCATTCTTATGAACGTACCAATTGTGTCTCCTTACAAATAATCTCATTTCTTCATCATCTGAGTTCTCTTGATTACTTGAGTCACTATCATTAGTAGGCTCATTCCTTGAGGACTTTGAACTTGAAGCCTTACGAGATTTAGAATTCAATACTTTCTCCTTAACAACCCCCTTTTCTTTTTTCTTTTTCTCAAGCTTCTTTTCATGTTTATCCAAGCAATTGAGTTTGTTCTCATGTTCTTCTAACTTTCCAAACAAAGTTGTGAGATCAAGTGTTGCAATATTATTAGCCTTCTTGATTACGGTGACCTTTGGTCGCCAATTTCTAGTAAGAAATCTCAACACCTTGTTAGTAGCAGTAACATTGGAAATATGATTGCCTAGTAAATTTAAACGATTAATAAGATGTGAGAATCTATTTTGCATTTGAGAAATGGTTTTCCATTGCTTCATGAAAAAGAGTTCAAAATCTTGATTAAGTGTATTAATTCTAGCTTGTTTAAACTCATTAGTTCCCTCATAGGAAAATTGTAGAGCCTCTCACATTGCTTTAGTGGTTTGAGAATGGGAAATAGGATAGAACTCATCAACACCAAGAGCGGATATGATGATATTCTTAGCCTTCCAATCACAAGACCACTTCTTATTATCATTCTCATCCCATAAGTTTTCTGGCTTTGGTACGGTTACATCATCAACAAGATATCTCACCGGTGTCGGACCATTTTGAATGGATTTCCAAACACCTTTGTCATATGAGTTGACATGAATTTACATACAGGATTTCCAATATCTATAATTTTCTCCCGTGAAAATTGGGGCTCTTTCATAATCCCCTTTAGGTTCGTAGCTATTTTCTAAAAATTATCGAAGCCAGAATGAGTCGGGCTCTTGATGCCACTTGTTAGACGATGACAACAGTATCTAGAGGGGGGGGGGGGGTGAATAGATACCCCTTTAAAAATATCCAAATAAAATTTTGTTTTGAAAAAGTTTTATCAAACTACGACCCAAAATCTTTTTCAAATTATCGTTTATACGAACACTTATTGGGAAGCTCGGATATGCAAACTTTAGAACAAAAATAATATGGAACAAGAATGATAATATGAATTAATAACTTTGAATCACTTTGAAACTTATTTTTAGTTCAATGAAAATTACTTTCAAAGCTATTTCCAATGGCAATATAAAAAGAACTAGTTGAATCAATTTATCAAACACTTGGTGTGCAAGTGAATTTTCAGAATTTTTCCTTTGATTTTGTTGATAGACAAAACCACTTATAATCAAAAGTGATTATAATGTATATCAACACTATATTTAAAATAAAAAACTAATTAGGAAAATTCTTACAATTCAATTGATAATACAATTCTATTTGATAAATTGATCAATGAAAATCAAAGCAAGTAAAAGAAAAAATAAAAGAGACACAAGGAATTTGTCTTCACAGTTCCCCACTATCGTCCTCCCGTGTAGGTACGTCTGCGTCTAATTCCAATGGAATTAGGATAATTCTTACTATGCAAAATTATTAATACAAGAGAAGTGTTAAAGAATAACTCCACAAACCCTAAGCTTTTTGTTGATTTAACCCCCTTCACCTCTTTTGATCTTGAGCAATACCAAGAACTCATAGATGCAACCTATTCTCCACTTAAGCTACTTCCTTGCAAATATTTCAAACACTCCAAGGGATTTCATTCGAGTAAATCTGATTGCACTCTATTAAACACAAGACCTTCAATTCTATATTCCAATACTTTCTACTTCCATTAAAATATTTAAAACACTCCAAGGTTCCTTGCAAAGATTTCAAACACTCGAAGATTACTCACGTGGATGATTCATTCTCGAACGATCTTTTACGAAAACCCCCAAATCAACCAATGATCTTGGAGAACAAACCCGTTGTTTTTCTTGGATGAAAACCCCTATAAAACTCAACCCAATACACAATTGCACACTAGAAATACTTGTTTAGATGGCACCCCAATGGAACATCGCTATAATGTAACGCCAGTGTGTATGCATAGATTGGAGGTTGAAGATGATGATAGAAATAGGCTAATTTTTATGGTTTTCAACAAGTTGGAACGATGCATGAAAGAGTATTTACAGCTTTCGAATTTTTAGGGCAAAGAGGGATAAATTCAAAATAAAAGAATTTAAAAAATTGACCAACTAAAATTGAATGTGTCGACCTAAGAGTTACAGAAGCTACAAGATTTAAAACGATAACAAATGTGTCGACCTGAAAAGTAGATGTGTCGACACATAAAATAAGAATTTTTACAATTTCAGAAAAGCTTCAGTATGTGTCAACCTGAAATGTGCATGTGTCGGCCTAAGACTTACATAAGCTACAAGCTTTAATATTTAGTTGCATGTGTCAACCTGAAATATGGATGTGTCGACACATACAGTAAAAAATAACGTAGAAAATTATTTTTAATGGCTTGGATCAATTTCAAACTACTTTCTAATGATTCCTAATACCTCTAACGCAAAGGAGTGTCATAAGACATAAGGATACTATCCAACATTCCTAGGTGCAAGCTTTTACCAATTTTGACATCATTCAAAACATTGACGATGAAGTTTGTACTCACACATTAGTGGTGTGGGCATCTCCCGACAACACTTTCTTATCTTCAACATTAATGTATCTCTTGAACATAGAACAATCGTAGCAAACATGATGAGAGGCACCTATGTCTATCCACCAACCATATTGACTTCAGTGATCATAGCAATAAATTTCTCATTAGTCAGGTTAACACGCGCATTTGAGCTACCAGCAGATTTAGGTCAGCTCTTACATCTTCTAGCTATATGACCCCATTTTCATAATTATAGAAAGTGAAAACTGGAGTTTCATTTTTTAGAGGTGGTGGTTTCTTCCTAGAAATCAGATTAGATGGGACCCTAGAGGGATTCCCATTATTAATTAAATTCACATAATTGTGGTTCTGATTCTTTAATGGTTTTCCCATCGGCTGCAAAACTTCCCGAATTTCTTTCTGTTGTTAGAAACAACTAAGACTTCATCTTTTTGATCTGTTCTATGAGCTTCCTCTTTAATTCGGAGGCGGGTAACCAGACTCTCGATTGAAATCTCTTTTGTTTTATGGCGAAGCACGTTCTTTGAAATCTTTTCAACCAGGGGGCAGTTTGTCAATGATAATAACAATTTGAAATTTTTCATTAAGAGGCATACCTTCTGTAATAATTTCATGAGAAATATTATGAATTTTGTGGCTTTGAGCTTCCATAGACCTTTCATCCACCATCTTATAGTTCAAGTAGCTAGTGACAGTATTTTTCTTTGCACTCGCTTCTTCAGTATCATATTTCTTATGCAGAGCTTCCCATACCTATTTAGCAGTCTTGTAATTACTATAGTAATCATACAAATTATCATCAAAATTGTTCAGAATGTGACTTTTTCATAAGTAGTCATTCTCTTGCCATAGGGAGATTTCTTTCCTGAGCTGTAAATCATCTGTTGAAGCTTTACTTTTTACAGCATAGTCTAATTCAAGGGAGTTAACAACTTCGTATGAATTCACAGTTTTGTTACTATTAGTCTGTTCGGTTGATCCATAAGGAACAACATGAATGTCCTTAATCAAAACATGGGAAACCTTATTTAAGGTTAAGAAAATTTTCATCTTAGCTTGCCAATGTTTGAAGTGAGAACCCTCAAACATAAATGGTTTGTTAGAGACAATAGTCGTTGCAGTAGTACTGATAATTTCCTCAATAGCCATCGCAGTTAAAGAAATGTTTTAAAATTGTTGTTTTTAGTTTTGAAAAAATGTCACAAAGAAAATTATCGGGTCGATTTATTGATCGGTTCACTCTCTTTAAGAAGTTTCTCCATACTTCCAATAATTATGTAAAGTAGTCGAGTTTCGGTGACGTCTCAAGGATAAAAACAACTCATTCAAAGTTACATTTATCACGTTCACTGTAATGAATTGTTCGAAGAATTACACCTTCAGATGGTGTTCAAAACCTTTGTTGTATCTAGAAATAATCCAGTTGTTGATGGCACAAGAAGCCACTCGAAAATCAGAACATAAATAATTATTTGAGATGAAAAGAATGAGAGGGAAAAGAGAGATTTGGAAAGGTTCAGAATTCTGGAGTGGTCTGCAGATGAACTGAAGAACTTTATTTATAGGAAATGGATTCAACTTAGTGGAGCAAAAAATGTGGGAGGGAGTTGAATGTTTCAAGCCCATTACTGGTCGTTTTTGGTTGGTCATCAAGTTAGACTCTGACTCATTCTTGAAGGGCAAGCCAAACTCGATCAAAACTAGGTTAAGACTAGGTTTTGGATGAGTGACACGTCATCATTGTTAATTAATTAATATTAGTTAATTTCCATGAAATGAATTAATAAATAGTTAATTTCCACTTGTAAAATTAATTGATTCATAATTAACTAAACTTCACAAATTCGGGTTCCAAAAAATTAATACATCTAGACCGAACCGAATCGGGTCGGGCCGTCCAGACAGACGATGGTGCACACATGTGTGTCTATATGGCTTGATGGTGTGTCCTTATTCATTTACAAAATTGGGTACCCCTTGGGGCCCAACCCATTTGGTCAAGTTGGAACATATATACACTACTAATTTTGTGTTCTCTCTTATGTGGGTCTAAAATGAATTCTTTCAAATTCACTTCCATATTACTTTTTTTTTACAGTAAACAATCTCATTCATTAGATGAAAAAGAGAGAGTACAAACATAGATAAAGAAAACGTGTTTGGGCATATCCCATCCATAAATTAACAACAACACTAATAATTAAGTCAAATAAGCTTTGGACTTTAAAAAGCTTTGAGAAATTAGAAACCAAAAGGAAGTTACCAATCCAAATCCTTAATCCAATCAACCAAGCAAAGTTCTTCCACAAGAGACAAGTGAGTTTTGGAACCCAAATCTTTAAATCTATCAGTTATGGATCACATGTTTAGCTTTAACACTAGTTTTATCACACTCAAATCGATTATTCAGATTCACAATATTGATTAATCTCACAACTTGTGGATGAAACAATTGTTGACCGAAAGGAGGAGTTTGATTTTCCACATCCCTAGCTAGATTCTTACTCAAAAAAACAACTCCTTCATCCAATTTTCTTTGAGGAAATTCATAAATTACCTTGAGTACAAACTTAAAACAACCTAAATCTAATAAAAACACATCCAATAAAACAAACCAAGCAAGAAATAATAGAACCCATAACAAAACAAGCACAATAATATAAATTATTACACGAACATACATAATACATAAACACATGGCTTCCTTATCTTCCGATGGTGGGGGCTCTGGTGGGGGTCATTTTCCATGTCAGTACCACTCTGGGTCATCAATTGGTGGAGGTGATTTTGGGATTACAAGTGATTGATGGTTGATGGTAGAGAGGAGGAAGAGCTTGATGGAAGTTGAAGGAAGAAACATGTGTAGATCTAACATGGGTGAGGATTTCAACGGAATGAAAAGAGAGAAGGGAAAATTTACTATAGGGAAGGAACCTCCATTGAAGAGGAGATGACCACCATAATGGTGGTGAATAGCTCCAATGAGGGAAGAGGAACCTCTACAAGAGAGGAGGCGGCACCCCTCAAAAGAGGGAAACCCTAAGTTTAGAGAGAGGGGGAGTTTCTCTCTCTAAATTTTTTTCACCGTAATAAGTACTATATTCCATATTATTTCTCACTTGTGCTCATTTATTCTCCATTTAATGTCAATAAATCCTTCCAATTCCCATTCCATATTATAATCATTCCAAGATTTCCAAAAAAGATCTAGTTGCATCCTTTTGGCAACACGTATAATATTAAGAGAGATTTCTTATCCAAAATTCAAAGTCAAATGGATTAAAGAAGAAGACTCAAAAACTAAATTTTTTCAAATGAATTTAAAGCATCATCGATAACAAAATCAATTCCCAGCATTACAAAAAGGTGAAATGACATTAGAAAGTGTGGAGGAAATTAAACAGGAAGAAAAAAATCATTTCCAAAATCGGCTTGAAGATGTCCAGTTTAAGAGACTGATACTCGATGTAGTGGACTATGATCAACTAGATTCTGAAGACACAATGGTCTTGGAAGATAAATTTTCAGAAAAAATAGAAATTAGATACATGATTTAAAATTGTGATGAGAAACAAAAGTCTCAACTCGATTGAATATAACTTCAACTTTTTGAAGGAATGCTAAGACATTTAGAAAGTGGACATCATTACTTCCATACATGATATTTGTAATAGCCCGAGCCTTCAGCATTCCCAGCACTATTACCTCATGATCTTCTCTACCCCCTTCACTAGTAGAGTTTTTGCCTTTCGTGAGAATCGAACCCTGTACCCTGGGGTTCAAGTACATGCTCAATACATTCCCACTACCAATTGAGCTATATAGCTCAATTGGTAGTGGGAATGCATTGAGCATGTACTTGAACCCCAGGGTACAGGGTTCGATTTCCACGGAAGGAAAAAACTCTACTAGTGAGGGGGGTAGAGAAGATCGTGAGGTAATAGTGTCGGGAACGCTGAAGGATCGGGCTGTTACAATATTCACTCTCATGTTGTATTGTCGAAGGCAATAACTTAATCATTCCTTGCTCTAATACTTAAAACTGATCATACTCAAGAACTTGGAGATTGTAGAACAATTTGGCTCATTGGTTGCCTTTACAAGATCATAAAAAAGATGATGGCAACATGAATTAGGAAGATCTTGGGTAAGTTAATCTCTAGTAGCCAAACAAAGTTTGTTTCAAATATGAAAACGTTAGATAAGTAGGTGGTAGTGAGTGTAACACCCCAATTTTTATTTATTAATTATTTTAGTATTTATTTATTTTATTAATTATTATATGATATAATAATTAATTAAATGGTGTGATTTTGTGAATATATAGATTATTTGGATTAATATGTGTTATGTGTGTATTGGGTTTGTAAGTGTGAGAATAATATTATTAAGTAATTGGGCCTTGGTGATGTGTTAGTATGAGAATGAGACATTAAATCCATTAGTGGGACAATACTTAGTTTGAAGAGAAAATAGAAAGTAGAAAGAGATAACAATAAAACAAGAGAAAAGGAAAAGAGTAAAAAAGGCAGAAAAGAGAGAAGAAGAAGAAGGAACCCTAGAAAGTATTTACATCCAAGGTAAGGGTAGGTAATTTACTTATTATGGGATTATATAAATGTATGTAATGGGTAGTTTCACGATTTAGAGATTTTGTTCTTCAATTTCTAGATTTTAACATGTCAGGGTTTGAATGCGAAATCATGAAATTGATATTTGAATTATGTTTTGAAGTTTATATTTGATGTTATATGTTAGAAATACGTTATAATGCCTTAAATAGGAGTAATTTGTATGTTTAAATGTGTTTTCGGTAAAAACTTAGTGTGGGGAGTTGCTGTCAGTGCAGAAAAATTGTTGTAAAAAATGCAGGGTGCGCTCAACGAGGATTTTGGGGCTCGGTGCGGCGTGTAATGCAAAAAAAATTCAAAACTTCAAAAATTCATAACTTGAGTTTCAGGTGTCTGTTTGACGCAACATTTGAACCCGGGGAAAGCTAATACAATGTAATTTATTTTAAAAATGGTTTCATGTTCTAGAAAAAAATAATTGGTTTTTAATGGGGTTTTGTGGTGTTTATGTATGATGTCAGGATTTGTAATTTGTAAAAGCTTTAAAAATTCATAATTTTTGAACTGTGGTTCCGTTTGAGTCCCCGTTTGAAATGATAGAAAGCTAGCACTATATTATTTTCAATAAAAGTGGTCTTGTTGGTAATATGTGATTTAATAATAAAGTGATTATGTAAATGACTTGTAATTGTGTTGTTTGAATTGTGAATTGGTGTTGGATATGAATAACATTTGAAACAACCAGTCGAAAATTATCGAGAGAAAATCAATGAAGTCACCATAAAACAGTTTTATCCCACAAGAAGGGAAAGGTAAACATCAAGTAAACCTAAGAAGGGTGAAATCAAGATCAAACGAACGGGAGATACGAGTAAGGGAGTCTATTATGCAAGGGGAAGGTATTAGCACCCCTCACGTCCATGGTACTCCATGGGATCCACTCTTGTTATTCTAATCAAAGGGTGTGTTCATATCTAAAGCTTGTGAGTTAAAATGCATAAATAAAGAGTGTATGTACAAAGAAAAAGGTTTTATTAGGTATGCCTACCTCGGTTACAAACCTTCGTGCCTACGTACCACCGTCCGTGCAATGAGGATCAAGGCACTTCAAAGTTCACCTCAAAAGATTTGATTTATTGTATCTTTTTTTATGAATAATATTAATTTCTCTTCCTACCCAGCTCGACCTTTGGAGACTCACACATTGGCCTAGGAATGAATTAACATGTTTTTAATTGAAAAGCTATTTTCAAAGGAAAAATGCCCGAAGTCAGATAGCGTTGTATTCATGCTCTAGCAAGTAGACATGGTGCCACCCGACCTTTGCGGATTTACGCGTCGTATTGCGCAGAGTAGAGTTAACACATCCTTGTGAGTTTTGAGGAAAGGCCCGAAGGCAAAAAAGTTTGAATCGGTTGATTGTTTTTTACCTTTAAAAAGGGTTTGTGATTTGAACCCTAATAATGTATGGAGTGAAAATAGAGCAAGATTCAGTCTAAACCAATTCTCTCTACCCCACAAGACTCAACTGCATATGATTCACATCTTCTGTTATTAAGTATTTTAGCATTTTTTTAAAGAAAGAAGTTTTTGTTTTTAGAATTCAATAGGAGAAGAAAAACATCTAAGGGAAACTATTTATATATATCCTTAATATTATCATATAATGATTGATCCTAAGGTTGAGTTTGAAAGAGAAACACTACCTAAGTTAGCATGCATGGATTATGATCCTAATGTTTAACTTACATCGGAAACGAAACAAATGAATCCTAAGGGAACATGCAATGGTGCAAAGAAAAACACAAGCACAAGTGAAATCAAACAAAGTTGAGTCGAAGCCAAAAAAAATCAAATGTGAGCTTAGAAACAAAAAAAAGAGTCCAATGGATCTCTTAGTGGAACTAAGGAAATCTTTCCACTTGATTTGCTCGAGCACCGACATCGAGTAACAACTCAGAGCATCAACATTTGAAGAAACATTACCTAACATCGTCAAAACGAATGACAAAGTGTGGGAGTAGGTTATGAACCCTTTTCCACTTTATTTGACTCAATGGACAAGAATAGGCATGGTTCAAATCATCAGAGTACAATGCAAGCAAAAAACAACACAGACTAGAATGCATAAGGGCCAATTGCGGGCCCTCTGCTCTGTTTATTTGACTCGATAGCAAGCACAACTTAAAACGGAAATGGGAGGGGAGTGGGATTTTCCTTCGTCGAGGTCTTTTGCACACAAGCAACCACAAACATTTTGTCATTTGGAGGTCTTTGAGAAAAACAAACATTGCCTCCTTTACGAACTTTAAACAGATTTGACGACCTAAAGTAGGGAATCCCAGTCATGAATCTCTAATCCTACTTCTCATAGAAAGGAAAAGAAAATACAATACGGAAAATTAAACCAGAATCAGAATAATACCAAACGAACAAGAGTTCGTAGCAAGCAAGAAAAGAAAAGAAACCCAAAAAACTTCGTGCAAGCTAGCATCAACAAACAAAACGGTTAGAGATCGGGCGCTCAACATAGGTTCCAAAGTATGGATAATGTGAAACTAAATCACATGTGAAATATGAATTGAACACACTCTCACAACAAGCAGTACACCTGCACAAGATACCAATCCAGACAAGCAACAACAATATATGCATCTCATACAATGGGAAACAAAATCGAATGCATCGGAAACGAACTCGACTCCTCAAAGAAGTGGAATAAAATTCTTTTCAATCAAATAATAAAACATGTTAGTAATAACAAGGAGAATAATCAAAATTAGTTATCCGTGTCACAAATTAAATCAACATTAAATTTTGAATAAAGGAAATCCAAACAAGCAATGGAACATTAACATCAAATACCAGGTAGCATTGTCGTCATCTCAAGAAACACACAAAATATCGATCTAAAATCGTCAAAACATGATATAGATATCATCCAAGTACCAAAAGAGAATCCCTTGAGAATTAACCATCAATTAAGTTGTGCCTTAAGCTCAACTTACCAAAATTGGGCAACATTGTGCCATATCTCAACATTGCTCAAAAAATCGTGTCACAAACGGTAAAACTCAATGTAGATGCTCAATAAATGCTCAATCAAGTATCAAACAACATTTGAAAATAAATTTGCAATGCGTTTGCATTTTCTGGGAAGAAACACATACTTGAATCAATATTGATCAAAATTGATTTCAACAATCGCAAACGAATGCAAAAACGCTTATCGGTTCAAGTATCGTTGCTAGGAAATAATAAATTAATTTCAAACCATTAATGCAAAAATAAAGTGTCGATTCCAAGCCAAAACAATCAATGCTCAAGTGTTAATGCAATTTATCGGAATTGAGTTTTTTAACGTTGGAAAAGTGAATTTATCAACAAATCGATTCAAAAATTGCATTAACTCATGAATATAAAACTAATTCTCATCACAATTCCATAATCGACACTTAGATCCAAAACGTGGCATTCAAAATCAACATTAATTTTACTGATTAAATTCAAGATCCACACTTACTCATTACTTAAAATTCAAGAATTAAATATCTCTTACAATTCAAGAATTCAACTCATGTTAAGTTCAATTAATTCAATCAATTCAAGATCAATTAAATAAAAAAACACTTAAAGTAAACTTAAGATCACGAATCAAAGAAGTTACCGAAATTGATGCGGAGAACTTGAATCGGAGAGAAGAGAAGTTGGCCAGAAAGTAGATCGGATAACAAGGGATGGTGGCATCGGAAATTGCACAAAGAAACGGAGGGGGTCTGTGGAAGAGAAGTCACGCGGAATGGAGGAGAGGGTAGTGTAATCGCGACCGGACGGATGGGATTAGCATCGGGAAGGTGGTTGTCGAGCTGCACGCATAAGTGCTAGGAGGCAGTAGGGGAGTTCCAGCAGGAGTGAGTGAAGGTTCAACTTTTGTTCTTGAGAAAATGAGAGAGAATTTGATTTTGATTTGAGAAAGAATAAAGAGTTTTTTGTGTGAGGTTTTTAATAATAAGTCAAAAGTCATGTGAAATTTGAAATTTGAAAATATATAGAATTGGCTCTAAGGCTTGTTTGGCAAGTGTAATGCTGATTTTTTGGCTTATTTCATGTACCGATCGAGATCGAACCATAAACTCATGACATTCGCTGCAAAATCCTGACGCGAAACATGAAACAAAATCATCGGTGAAGAAATTTGTGACGCTATGCCGAAAGAATCATCCTGTTACGATAAAAATTGAGTAAGTTGCAATGCTCTGAACAGCGAGAACTCGGTATTAAAATTCACAGTGCAGATTTTTCCAGCTTATTTTGTGTATTGTTTACAAACAAACCACAAGTTCATGATTTTTGGTGTTGAATCCTGACAAGCAACCTGAAACAAAATCGTTGTCAACGAAATTTGTGACGTCGTGCCAAAAGAATCACCCCGATATGATAAAAATTGGGGAGTTATGATTTTTCGAATGGCGAGAAATAGTGGACTTATTTTTCTCCATTGAAAATTTCAGCTTATTTTCATGCGCACTTTAGGAAGCAAGCCAAAAACCAAAGCCTTCGAAACACAATCCGAACTCGGGACCTGAAGCAAAGTCGTAGCTAATGAAATTTGTGATTCATGCTTTCCGAATCGTCCTGAACTGATAAAACTTGAGAAAGTTACGATTTTTTTAATACCAAGAAATAGTCTGATAGAAAACCATTTCGGAAAGTAGGTTTCTCTGGGAATTCGCACTTTCATAGATCTTTTGCAATGACTTGGATTCTGAACCAAACATACGAATAAAAGATAAAATTAAGACGAATTTTTCCCAAAGAACCATCCAAAAACATTGAACTGGGCTGATGTTTTGAATTTTTGAATATCCGATAAACAGTGGTTCAGCACATAATTTCATGGTATTTTCATTGTATTTCTTTAGGGTATTCACACATTCGAAGATCTTCCTTAATGAATACGCTTCTGAGCCGAACACAAAACTTGAAGGAAATGACAAGACGGTTCAAATGCTCCAAGAGTCACTCAGAGATGATCTTCCGGTCAAAAGTTATAAATTTTTAAGCATCCGAAAATCAACGAACCAGCAAATCACTATATAATGTGATTTCAGGTATTTGGCGCTTTTGAAAATCTTCCTCAAAAAATGAGCTTTCAATTTGAACAGATGAATTGAAGAAGATCTGGAGATGGTTCCAAAGACTATAGAACCATTCCTAAATCATTTTATGGTCTCAAGTTATGAATTTCTGAGCTTGAAATGCACAATACTGAATTTCTGTCAGCACTGTCTCAAATTGATTGAAACGCTTGACTTTCTGCGTAATTCAAAGTGTGTCGAGAAACATAAGAGCTTGATATGATGATGACTTGATTAAGATCTGACTGGATAGCTTGGAACACATGCGAAGTGCATTTAAAATCTAAAAACCCTGAGTATTACTTCACAATGCTGATTAACGAAACAAACGTCTTTCGCAGTTCTTTTTGCAGAGAAATGCCTTGATTCCATGACTATAGAACCAATGAAATATATGTATGCATATGATGGTGAAGTATAATCCAATTAGGGTAAAAATGAAGAGGGAGAATTTTGGGGTGCTACAGCTGCCCCTATTCAATCTTCTTTAACCTGAGGGCGAGATTGGTGATAGCCTTTCAAACAATCAAGGTAGAAGAGGATTAAATACTCAATAGAACCATAAAATTTGCACTCTAAAGACAGTCAGGTATTATTTATTTTTGGTTTTCTATATTTTATATATTTTTTTTCTTTTTTTGTGAATGGTGGTTATCAGGAAATGTATTTCGGGTTAGAATTACACACACACACACACACCAATAAAGGAGATCAAACATACATACCCAACTAGAATTGGACATATATATGTTTAATTTGACCGAGGACACCTGAATCAAAGGCACACTCAAATATACATGCACGATAAGGATATTGGACACCTACAAAGATATCTGATAGAGAACACTTGAATAAAAAATGAACTCGAAGACATAAATGGAATACACTTGCATCAAAAGAAGACTTACAAGGGAGAGAAAAAAAACTAACCGCAGATGGTCTTCCACGGAAAATACATGAATCAAGTAAAACTCGAAGATACTAGAGTATAGAGTGTTCTACTAACAATAAAGCATATAGAGTATTCAACTCCAGAACCAAGGTAATGATGGAGTCTTAAAATGTTATTGTTGATGAATCAACTAAAGAAGATGATATCCCAGAAGAAGTTGAGATAACTATTCCTATAGGAGATATGATTGCTGAAGATAATGTCACAACATCTTTAACAGATGATGCAAGTCCAAGTGTCGAGTCTAAAATTGAAGAACCTCAGGTAACTGACAAAGTACCCTCTCTCAGAATTCAAAAGGATCATCCTAAGGAACTGATAATAGGAAATCCTAGACAAGGGGTAGTTATCAGGTCAAGGGAAGCTGTATCAAATGCTTGTTTTGTGTCAAAGATTGAGCATACAAATGTGAAGGAAGCTTTGGCTTATGAATTCTGGATAAATGCTATGTAAGATGAGCTTGGTCAGTTCAAAGGACATGAAGTCTGGGACTTGGTACCAAGACATGAAGGGGTGAATATCATTGATACAAAATGGGTGTACAAGAACAAGACTGGTGAACAAGGTGGTGTCATTAGAAATAAAGTTAGACTGGTTGCTCAGGGGTACACTCAAATTCAAGGAATAGTCTTTAATGAAAATTTTGCTCATGTGGCTCGCTTAGAGTCTATTAGATTGTTGCTTGGTGTATATTGCCATCTCAGGTTCAAGCTGTATCAAATGAATGTCAAGAGTGTCTTTCTAAATGGTTACTTAAATTAATAAGTTTATGTTAAATAACCGAAAGTATTTGTTGATACTTCTTTTCCAGATCATGTGTTCAGACTGAAGAAGTCCCTGTACAGACAAAAACAAGCTCCAAGAGCTTGGTATGAAAGATTGACTAAATTTCTAGTCAGTCATGGATACAGAAAGGGTGGAATTGAAAAGACTTTCTTTGTCAAAGATGAAGCTGGAATAGCTCAGATCTATGTGGATGACATTGTTTTGAAGGAATTTCGAATGACATGGTCCAACATTTTGTCAGACAAATGTAATATGAATTTAAGATGAGCTTGGTAGGTGAACTGACCTACTTCCTTGGATTGCAAGTCAAACAAATGGAAGAATCCATTTTTCTCTCAGAGAAAATATGCAAGAAATATTGTGAAGAAGTTTGGATTGGAAAATGCAAGCCATAAGAGGACTCCTTCTCCTACACACATGAAGTTAACCAAGGATGAAAAAGGAGTTAGTGTTGAATAAAGTCTGTATAGAAGCATGATTGGCAACCTTCTATATCTTACTACTAGAAGACTAGATATCACATTTATTATTGGAGTATGTGCAAGATATCAATCAGAACCTAAGGTTAGTCACATTAATCAAGTAAAGAGGATTCTGAAGTATGTGAATGGAACATGTGACTATGGTATGTTGTACTTCCATGATACAAATTCCTTGTTGGTGGGACTTTGTGATGCTGATTGGGCTGGAAGTGCTGATGATAAGAAGAGTACCTCTGGAGGATGCTTCTTTATGGGAAACAACTTAATCTCTTGGTTCAATAAGAAGCAATGTTTTGTTTCTTTATCTATTGCTGAAGTTGAGTACATTGTTGCAGGAAGAAATTGCTCTCAACTGGTATGGATGAAGCAAATTCTGTCTAAATACAATGTCACATAAGATGCTATAACATTGTTTTGTGACAATCTGAGTGCTATAAATATTTCAAATAATCCTATTCAGCATAGTAGGACCAAGCACATTGACATCAAAAATCACTTCATCAGAGAACTTGTGGAGGATAAAATCATTAAACTTGAGCATGTCAAAACTGAGAATCAGCTTGCTGATATCTTACAAAAGCTCTTGATGCTGCTCAGTTCGAGAACCTAAGGAGGATACTTGGGATCTATGTCTATGAAGAGCTATAGCAATTATTGTTGGTGTTGCATCTTGTGTTAAGGTGGCTAAGTATGGTGCTACACCAAATGAACATTCTGCCAGTGCTTTTGAGGAAAAAGAATATGCTTATGCATGACACCTGGTCATGGGATTTTGCTTGGATTTGTCTTACGATCTTGTTTATTTTGGTTTAAGATTATGTAAGGGCTAAATGCCCAAGATATTTTTGAATTTTTGAACCCTGACTCTATAAATTTAGGTGCTTAATTTTTTTTTGTGCTAATACTGTCTACTTCCCTTTGTCGCATTATGGCTACAAAAGGGGAGTAGTATGATATTGAGGATGCTGGAGCTGGCACTTGCTAAGGGGGAGAACTCTATGATTCACTATTTGTGATAGCATGTTTTAAGGGGGAGTTCCTGTTATTTTTAAAGAGATGTCAGACATGATGTCTTGACATCTGTTGTACCCCAAAATTTTCCCTCCTTTTTTCACAAGAAATCACAACCCTAGTGTTTTCTCAGATTTTAAAAGATTGGCTCAGGAATCGATCAGACAGATTTTTCTTTGGCAGTAGATCAAGAATTAGGGTTTCTCTCGCATTTCTCATAAGAAACTGAATTCTCAAAAATTCAATTAACTGTCACATTTTTTCACACTTTTTCAAGTTTACTAGTTGTTCTCAAGGTCTGTTCATCTGGGACAAGAAACGGGAGCTGAGACTGTCATTTGGAATATTCAGGTTTTATCTGATCCAGGTTAGCCCGATAATGTGCGTCTGTTAAGACATTTGCTTGTTAATGGAATGAAATGTTTGCTTGTTTATTGGAATACCCGGTGCATATTTTGATTGGAATGCTATTGCAAGGTTACGAGACTACACAGTTATTGGATTACTTAAAGTTTAAGTTATCTGTATTAGAATTGTTGGAATGCAATTTCAATTATTTTGATCTGAGAATCTTAAAGGATTCAGTGAAGACTTGAAGGAAGAATTACAAGGTATTGGACAGTAGAAGATTTTATTTGATATCAGATTATCTCACAAAGATTTTTCATTTAATTCAAATGTTGATACAAAGATAAATTATTATTCATATGCTTTAGATTTTTACAACTTATAGTTATTGAAAAATAAATTATTACAATCAATAGAAAATCTATCAAATAAAAAAGTCTAAGCCTAAACTCACATTGCTCCCGTGCTCGCCACAAAGTCTCCGACTTCCTCTGCTTTGTCACCATCCAATTTACGCTCACATGAAAGAAAGACAAAAGAGGATTAGTACAGTTAATTAAATAGAATTTTCAAACAAAAGGAAAGAAAATTTTTCATCATTAAAGTTTGCCGTTTGGAATCAGATGAGCTATATTCATTTCATCATGTTTTTATTTTTTCTCTTTGCAAATCACAAGAAGATTGCTCTTCTTGGTTCACAAAGAGAAAAATGAAAAAAATGCAAGAATGCAAAACAAATGTTTCAAATGAAAACATAACAAGGCAAATGTTTCAAATGAAAACATAACAAGGCAAACTGAAGCATGGCAACAAAAACCAAACATTGCAGCAAACTAAGCATTGCAACAAAACCAAACATTGCAGCAAACTAAGCATAGCAACTAAGGCAAACAACATTGCAGCAAACTAGATGCAAACTGAACCAAGGCAGCACAAGTATAAACAGTAGCACATGTAATGCAGTTAGAAAGTACAAGTGCAGAAGATAGCAGGCAAAAAGTGCAGAGGATAAACCAAATCAAAAGCAAAAGGCTTGTCACAGCTTTTCATCATTTTCTAAAAATAAGGCAAACTTTTCAGGAAAAGTGGAAAAGCAAAACTGCTTTATCATTGAGAGAGAAAGAGAGAGGAGAAATATCACCTTTTTGGGATTGTACAGTTGCCTAAGAAAATCTGTCACAAGATATAATACCATAAAACATCAAGAAGAAAAGGGCCTAACGGTTTCAAGAAAAAACTACAAGTCCCAGCCTGCTAACCAAAGGTAAGAAAATCTGTTATAAAACAGAAGTCCCAAAACCTGTAACAGGGAGAAACCACAAACTCCAATCCAAGCCTGAAAACTCACAAGTTAAAACCTGTTATCAAATTAATCACAAAAACCTGTGCAAAACATTTCACAAAACTCCCAACCTATATAACAAGTATCAAAACCTGCCTAATAGTTTCACAACAATCACAAACCTGTAACAGTTCTCAAACTGTCTCAAAATTCCAAACCAGTGCCACCATTTCACAAACCACAAAAACCTACAGAATCAAACTGCATAACAGTTTTAAGAACAGGGCCAAATACCCCAAATCTGCACAAGCTTGCCAAACTGGGAAACCAAAGCTAAAACCACAAAACTGCAAGTTTCAAACACAGTTCCAAACCTTCCCAACATTCCAAACCCAATCCTAAAATAACCATTTCCAAAATTCCAACAGGTTCACATCAAACAAATCAAAGTTCCAGATATCATCATCACCAAACCTTCAACAATAATTCATCAAAACCAGTATCTCCTCCCTAACTCAACATACAAATCCAAGCTTACAAAACAGAGTTTCAGAAAGAAGCAGTCATCATCAACATTCAAGTTCAGCAAAACAACAATCAAAAGTTTCAGAACAATCATCACCAATCATTGTACAATCAAAATTTCAAGAAAATCATACCAACAAATCAAAGTTTCAGAGATTATCATCAATCATCATCAACTAACATACCAAGAAAGTTTCATACATAGCATTCAACACTAGCATCATCATAGTCCAAGAGATAGGAAGAGAAATATCAAAGTTTCATAACTACAATCATCATCAACAAATCCAAACTTACAGATATCAAAGTTTCAGAATAAAGCATCATCATAGTTCAAGAGAGAGGAAAAGAAATATCAAAGGTTTCAGAAGAAGAAAATAATACCAAACAATCAGAAGGTTTCAGAACATAAGTAATCATCAACCAACAACAAAATCAGAAGCAAACCGTCATCATCTCTCCTCGCACCTCTAGCCACCATGGAGCTCCATCTCACCTTTCCTCCATTTTTCACAGAGAAAGTCTCACAGGTATGACCATTTTGTACCCATTTGCTGCATCTCAAGCATACAATACCATAGATTAATAAAACTGTAAAATCAAACAAGCTTGAAAACTGAAAAATGCTAAATCAAAATAGAATGAACCATACCGTTTTAAGATAACATCATTGATCATTGAGAGGATGTGAGAAGTGAGGGTGCTCACGCGGCTTAGGGGAGGGGGATAACATGGCGTTTGAGGCTGAGGGAGATGAAGAAGAGAAAAAGAAGGGAAGCGGCGCCGCTGTGAGCACATACGCAATCCCTAATTTCTGAAAACCCTAACAAAATGTTACAAAGCTTAAGAATTGGGCCTTTCTGGCCCCAAATCCCTTAAGCCCACACGAATTGCTAGCGTACCCCCCTTTCATTTCTGGCCTCACTTCTTTCCCTTGTATTATATTTGGGCCCAACATAAACCCTAAAGCCCATATTTTTTTATTTGTTTTCTTTTCTCTTAGTTAATAATAATACTAATAATAATTAAAACTTTGATTAGTTTTATTTTCTTCTTTTATTAATTAATCTTGTTTCATTTGATAAAATACCAAAAAAATATTTAATTTGATTTAATTAATTTTGTTTTCTTTAAACTCTTTTTTTGATTAATAAAAATACAAAATAATAGAGATTTTGTTTAATTGAATTTTCTTCCTTTAAAACTTTTTCATTTTATTAAATTAATAAAATACAAAAAAAAGAATAATAATAATTTTTAATCTTTTTAGAATAGATTTTATTTATCTCTTTTTAATAAATACATGCATTTCATAATTTATTGATTTTCTTTATTTCATAATTTGTTATAGCTTTATATTGAATTGCGACAATTCGATTTGGTTGTAATATTTGGACTTTACTATTCTTACGAGATTCATCCCCATTTGTAATAATTTTACCCCCATCCTCAGATACTTTTGTAATAGCTTAGACTTTTAATTCCCGCAATTTATTGCTTTCAATATACTGTGTAGTAATTAGGCGTGTATGGCAATATTCAAAAATCAATCGCTAGATGACCTAATCCAAGAATAAACGACTTGGAATCAATACACTTCTCACACGTGCTTCTCTAGGGTAACTTCCCTTGTTGCCTCGGAAATGCAATCATGTCCCTCGAATATGAGACATTCTAGAAAATGACCCTTCGATAAACAAAGATCGTAGTCCCTCGATGACCCTCGATGTTGCCTTCGATAAAACGATCTCGTCCCTTACAAAATTGCTAGAGCGTCTCACAAGTTGCTTTCAATGATTGTATGCGATGACCCGCGCGTGTCCCGTTTTACATTTAAACACAAGTTTGTTTACCAAATCCAATGGTAAAACAACAATGTCAAAAGATTAAAAACGTATAGGAAAGATCTTTGAGTAAAATAGGGTAGACAACTCTTAGTTACATGATCAAAGCTTGCAAAAATATCCTTGCTATTTTCAAACACACCTCACAAGACAAATTCAAAACATTTCCCAAAAAACAAACTTTCAAATATTGAAATATCTTTTCAAAAGACAAACACCTTTGTATATATTCAAACAAGAATCATTACAAAGGTTTCCTAGACAAGGCCTCTTTTTCAAAGCATTTTCAAAAACTACACACAAAGCAACATTTCAAACAATTGAAAAGCAAAAGCAAGTGATCTGAACAAGTAACTAAGATCCCATGGAAAACCATGGATGAAAAGGGTGCTTGCACCTTCCCTTTTCATAATCTACCCCCCGAACCCAAGAAAACATCTCAAAGGTCTTTCCTGTGCTTTTTGACCTTTCCTTTGGATAAAATAAAAAGTCGGTGGCGACTCTTGCTAAACCGCACAATTGCGAACACCAAACGCAAAACCTCAAGTCAGTTCTGCCACCGTATCACAGAACTGGCGACTCTGCTGGGGAATTTATCTAAAAAGTGGGGTTACCTTAGGGTTTATATCACCTTTACATGCTTACCTTATTTGCTTTGATTACTTTACACTTGGTTCTATTGTTTGGGTTTGAAATCCTCTACCCGGATTTGGGAAACATTCATAGGTAAATAGCAATACATTGTGGAAACTGTGTGGGGTATACTGACATGGTTGAAGCAATAGCTATATTAGTGTGACATATTTGTGGGTACCGGTAGCCTTTGAGTCAATCAAAGAGAATACGGGGCCGCTGAGTGATGTCATGAAGCACTAATGAACTTTTAGAACCTTTACTTGACCATCTTGGCCTTATTAGGGGTAATGAGATGACCGACTTTGGTGCAATCCGAAGTTGGTAGATACTCGATACTACACTCATTGAGGGTTATTTTCTTGGAATATTTCGGTCGCCAGTTAAGTGGCTAAACTGAAACAATGAACACAGAAAATAATCCAGTGATATTGAGCTCCTTAGAACCCGGTTACTATTTATAGGACAGGTTGAGCCAACTAACTTCAAGAGGGTACTTACCTATGAAACCCCATGCAAGCCTGAAACTAGGAACTTATGTGACTTGCTTGTACATATACTTGTGCATACATCATGAACATCATAAAGCATCATATGCATCCACTAACCATTTTAAGGGTTTGGATATTCATCTTTGTTCTTGTTTTGTAGGTTATGGAATCTCTTCGTAGGAAAACGATTCAAGTCAACCTTGTGAGAATCCCTCCTCAACTTAAGGAGCTTGCTTCCAAGATTCCAGAGAACTCCCCCTTCAGTGAAAGACATGGTAGACTTCTCAACTTGGTCAACTACATTGAAAAAGACATGGTGAAAGTTCTCTTCCAGTTCTTCGACCCCCTACACCATTGCTTCACATTTCCCGATTACCAACTAGTGCCTACTTTGGAGGAATTTTCTCAACTCTTGAGGATTCCTATTCTTCATCAACTACCCTACAACGGTACAGAAAGAGAACCAAAGCCTGAAGATGTTGCTCAAGCCTTACACTTGCAACCATCTAATATCAAAGGTCATTGGGAAACCAGAAGTGGTGTCAAGGGTTTCTTGGCAAAGTTTCTGTTTGAGAAGGCACAAGAATACTGGAATTCTTTAGATCTGCAAGCTTTTGAGGAGATTGTAGAACTTCTCATCTATGGGTTGATCTTGTTCCCAAACCCTGATCAGCTTATAGATATGAATGCTGTCAAGATTTTCATATCTCGGAATCCTGTGGCTACATTGCTTGGGGACATCCTACACTCATTTTACACACGAACAATGAGGAAAAGAGGTGTTCTCATGTGTTTTACTCCTCTTCTAGCAAGGTGGTTTATTTCTCACTTTCCCCAATCAGTCTTAAAGAATGAGCAAGGCTTGAGGTGGTCACAACGATTGATGACTCTTACACATTCTGATGTTCATTGGTGTTCTCGGTCCAGAGAAAATGTCATCATCATTGATCGTTGTGGAGAATTCCCTAATGTCCCACTACTTGGAATTAGGGGAGGCATTACCTACAATCCCTGTTTAGCTATGAGACAATTTGGGTATGCCCGAAGGGATGGCCCTCACGACATGCTGATTCCAGACTTGGTTTTTGACTTCGACAATGATGCTTAAGGACTTCGACAAAGGTTTATCCGAGCTTGGAGGATGCCAAACAAAGTAGACAGTAAGACATTGGGACACAAGAATTCCATCCCCCTTGAGCCTTATCTCAAGTGGGTACGAACCCGCGCCCAAAATCTTATGATACCTTACCCCTACATTCTGCCTATGATCAAAGAGCATGTTATGGAAGGAGAGGTTCCATACACCCTCTTACATCCTGACATGGCAACATCATTGGAGGATTTGCAAAAGAGTTGGATACAGCTCAAGGAAGAACGGAATACTTTTGAAGCTAACTTCTACGCTAGTGAGAAGAAGGTTTTGGAACTTACCCGTCGACTCCATGAAGATCAGACTCTCAACACCTACATAGCACCGAAGAGGATGCGCAACGTCTTTTTACATTAGAATTTTGTATTATTTTGCCCATGAGGCATTCATGTACTAACAAATTCTTCTTATTAATACGACGTGTGTTCTTTTTGTTTGCAACAAATTTGAATTTCTAAATCCTTGAATGCATTACATGAATACATATCATTCATCATATGCATAAGCAGGTCTTCACACCAGGTTTCCTTATCTCTCTGCTGTTTATTTCAGTAGAGATGGCTTTAGAGAAGACTATCAAAGACATCCAGGCCCAAAATGCTCAACTTCAAGAGATGTTCTTGAACCTATCCAAGGGGCAGGAAGAAGTGAAAGCTCTCCTCACAAGGGGTATGGTCCCAGGGAATCCAGGGGGCATCAGGAATGATCAATTGGAAGGGCTATGGATTGAGATGGCAACAATGAGAATTCAGATGATGGGACAACTGGTGGGCCAGATGGCTCTCACTTAAAACCTGGCTCAAGGGAAAGAGGAGCTAAACGTCCTCATCAACAAATCACATCAAGATGGATGTAACCAAATGGGGCAAACAACTAGGGTTGAGGATCAAGTCATCGTTCAGCCTCCCTTGAGACAAGAAGTCAAGGGAAAGTCTCCCCAGTTTGCTCTAGGGTCACAAGCCTAACAATAACCTCACCGGCATCAACATGGTAATCGGCGTAAGCAAAATACATCTGGAAGGCGCTTCACTGAGATTAACATGCCATTATCACAAGTATTGCAACGCTTGTTGGAGGCCAAGTTGTCTGTATTAAGGGATCCTCTTCAAAATCTCAATACCTCTACTCCTAGCTATCATCCCAATGCATTATGTGCATACCACTCCAATAGTCCTGGGCATGATATAAATGACTGTTGGGCTTTGAAAAACAAGACCCAAGACTTTATTGACATAGGAGTGCTGGAATTCACACAGGATGGCCAGATGAAAATCTTCCGTTGAGGGTTCTCCACCTGAAATGACAAGTTCGAACTAAGAGGCTTTTGTTTCATTTGAATTTTCAAGTTGTAATTTCTTTTATTATTCAAACAATTATCTGTTAATGTCAAACTCTGTTTCATTAATGCATTGCATATATTTTTCTTGAATTCATCCATTCATTTTCACTATAATTACGCTTTCTACTTTTGACGTTTAACTCTTGTAAAAAGTTATGAGCCTTTAGAGGGAGGATGACGAAAACAATACCATAATCTCATACAGTATGCTTTTGGACAGACCTTGCTGACGATGTACAGGTGTTTCTTTCAAATCCTAAACACTGGAGTTATAAGGAAGATAATCCCTAGTCAACCCCTTCGAGCTAAAGAAGTAGAAGTTTTCTGTTTTAACACAAATTGAAACCTTTAATCAAAACCTGGGGCAGGGTAGTCTCTCAGTTAATTCAAATGCGCGTTGAAGTCGCGAACTCTCATCTTGTAATACAATGAATGACATAAAAAACATTCTTTTGGAACCAAAAGACAATGATGGTTCCTTATCTCATAGGCATTCATTATCTCTCAAAAAAGGAAAGCCCACTGAGTCAAAACCTATAAAGGAGGCTTAAGAAAGTTGGGGCATCCCGCTGAACAGTCAGGCAAAAAATAGGGATAATAAATTAAAAAAAAGAGAAGAACGAGGTCACTACAAATCCTCAACAACGTGAAAAATGTTGCAAAAATGACTGCCTTCTAACAAGTTCAACTTGTGTGAACCATCACAAAAACGTCATTCCAGACTCATTTGGAGTTCAAATGCACAATTAACTGAGTTTAGGATTGAGAACATCACAAAGAGCGGGTGGGTACAAATATACTTTGAGCATTTATCCTTTGTTTCTTAAACCGTGAACCAAGCCACGTTACAACCCTTCAAAAGTCCTAATTAAAGCATGGGTTAGTTCGAAAGCATGCTGTTACAAATGGTATCCTGACTCCTGTAAGGCTTTGCTCTAAATCTTGAGTTGAATATTTCTTATAAAAAAGTTTTTTTTTTCCAAAAAACACATTTTTTTAAATTTCAAGACAAGCATAAACTTTGCATTATTTATCGTTGTTTGCATATGGCTATTTGTTTAACAGCGAAGAAATTCACACAGTGAATATCCGATGAACGAAAGCTCTCTCAGTGAACAAAATCACTTCAAGTGGGATGACACTTCCGTTGAAAAAATCTCCTATCAACATAGGGGACATAACATGGCAAAGACCAGTTAACCTGGGGAAGTCCAGTCAAGATTTCAAAAAATCTCTCAAAGTCCAGTTAACCTGGGGCAGTCCAGTCAATATTTCAAGAAATCTCTCAAAGTGCAGAGTAATCAGGGGCAAGTCTCTGTCACCATCACTTGGGGAATTGAGCGTCAATCCCAACAAAGGGTTACATACAGTCGAACATTTCTCGACAAAGTCATAAGCACTCGCTACTTGGGGCAGTGATAAATCTCTCCAAAATCTTCCTCATGAGTTGGCTCTCAGCCAGAGTTTCAATCTTTTATAATCTCTTCCCAGCTAAGTCGACCTCAAAATTCCTGAATTTTTTAAGTTGAAGTAGCCGGATTTTTCACTATCAGAAACGAAGAATTCAACTCTTTTCTCCATCAACAGTTCGGGATTTATTTTCCCCAGCGAGAAGTTGTCTTGAAAACATTATACATCCGTACATCAGGACATCATACAGCGCAATCTCATTTATTTTGAGAACATCATTGTTTGATATATGTCATGCAACTAACCTTTACCTTTCAGGAAAGATGCAGTCAAATTCTCACAAGATTCAAGCTATGAAGCCTGGACCATGACCAGATAATAGTTCATTCAACTTTCCCCTTTAACAACAGTCCAGGATTTATTTTCCCCGGTATCTGTTGAAGATATTCCAAGACTTTCGTCTGGCTCAGTTAAATCAATTCTAATATTTTTCTGATTCTTATCCAGTCAAAGTTAATTCAAGACCTTCTCTGGCTCAGTCAGATCGACACTAAGATCTCCCTGATTCTTATTCCAGTTGAAGATATTCCAAGACTTTCGTCTGGCTCAGTTAAAACGATTCTAAGATTTTTCTGATTCTTATCCAGTCAAAGTTAATTCAAGACCTTCTCTGGCTCAGTCAGATCGACACTAAGATCTCCCTGATTCTTATTCCAGTTGAAGATATTCCAAGACTTTCGTCTGGCTCAGTTAAATCGATTCTAAGATTTTTCTGATTCTTATCCAGTCAAAGTTAATTCAAGACCTTCTCTGGCTCAGTCAGATCGACACTAAGATCTCCCTGATTCTTATTCCAGTTGAAGATATTCCAAGACTTTCGTCTGGCTCAGTTAAATCGATTCTAAGATTTTTCTGATTCTTATCCAGTCAAAGTTAATTCAAGACCTTCTCTGGCTCAGTCAGATCGACACTAAAATCTCCCTGATTCTTATTCCAGTTGAAGATATTCCAAGACATTTGTCTGGCTCAGTTAAATTGGTTTTAAGATTTTTCTGATTCTTATCCAGTCAAAGTTAATTCAAGACCTTCTCTGGCTCAGTATGATCGACACTAAGATCTCCCTGATTCTTATTCCAGTTGAAGATATTCCAAAACTTTCGTCTGGCTCAGTTAAATCGATTCTAAGATTTTTCTGATTCTTATCCAGTCAAAGTTAATTCAAGACCTTCTCTGGCTCAGTCAGATCGACACTAAGATCTCCCTGATTCTTATTCCAGTTGAAGATATTCAAAGACTTTCGTCTGGCTCAGATAAATCGATTCTAATATTTTTCTGATTCTTATCCAGTCAAAGTTAATTCAAGACCTTCTCTGGCTCAGTCATATCGACACTAAGATCTCCCTGATTCTTATTCCAGATGAAGATATTCCAAGACTTTCGTCTGGCTCAGTTATATCGATTCTAAGATTTTTCTGATTCTTATCCAGTCAGAGTTAATTCAAGACCTTCTCTGGCTCAGTCAGATCGACACTAACATCTCCCTGATTCTTATTCCAGTTGAAGATATTCCAAGACATTTGTCTGGCTCAGTTAAATCGGTTTTAAGATTTTTCTGATTCTTATCCAGTCAAAGTTAATTCAAGACCTTCTCTGGCTCAGTATGATCGACACTAAGATCTCCCTGATTCTTATTCCAGTTGAAGATATTCCAAAACTTTCGTCTGGCTCAGTTAAATCGATTCTAAGATTTTTCTGATTCTTATCCAGTCAAAGTTAATTCAAGACCTTCTCTGGCTCAGTTAGATCGACACTAAGATCTCCCTGATTCTTATTCCAGTTGAAGATATTCAAAGACTTTCGTCTGGCTCAGTTAAATCGATTCTAAGATTTTTCTGATTCTTATCCAGTCAAAGTTAATTCAAGACCTTCTCTGGCTCAGTCATATCGACACTAAGATCTCCCTGATTCTTATTCCAGATGAAGATATTCTAAGACTTTCGTCTGGCTCAGTTATATCGATTCTAAGATTTTTCTGATTCTTATCCAGTCAAAGTTAATTCAAGACCTTCTCTGGCTCAGTCAGATCAAAACTAAGATCTCCCTGATTCTTATTCCAGTTGAAGATATTCCAAGACTTTCTTCTGGCTCAGTTAAATCGATTCTAAGATTTTTTTGATTCTTATCTAGTCAAAGTTAATTCAAGACCTTCTCTGGCTCAGTCAGATCGACACTAAGATCTCCCTGATTCTTATTCTAGATGAAGATATTCCAAGACTTTCGTCTGGCTCAGTTAAATTGATTCTAAGATTTTTCTAATTCTTATCCAGTCAAAGTTAATTCAAGACCTTCTCTGGCTCAGTCAGATCGACACTAAGATCTCCCTGATTCTTATTCCAGTTGAAGATATTCCAGATTTTGCTGTTTCAGATAAACCTCTCAACGGTTTATTCTGATTCACTTCCATATTTTGTTGTTTCAGATAAACCTCTCAACGGTTTATTCTGATTCACTTCCAGATTTTGATGTTTCAAGATAAATCCTCAACGGTTTACTCTGATTCACTTCCATATTTTGCTGTTTCAGATAAAATCTCTCAACAGATAAATCCCTCAATGGTTTATTCTGATTCTTTCTGTGTTCAGATCCTGTTCAAACTTTCTGTCAACTATCATCTTTGAATGGTATCTTTAAACCCATTTCCATAACGCCATCAAATCAGCATGTCATTAACACCCCCTGAGGAGATGAGACTACCAACTACCAATCCCCAGCATAGTTAAAACTACCAACCCACATCAGAAATAATCCAGTTTCTCATAATCCCCCAGCAAGTTATCGTGAAGCCTGGAGATCGACCAGATAACAGTTAACCCTTAACAGAATGAAGATTCTCATTCTTGAAACCCCAGAGGATTGGCATACTCCCAAGCTCCTGATGCCATTAACAGAATGAAGATTCTCATTCTTGAAACCCCAAAAGATTGGCATACTCCCAAGCTCTTGATACCCTTAACAGAATGAAGATTCTCATTCTTGAAACCTCATAAGATTGGCATACTCCCAAGCTCCTGATACCATTAACAGAATAAAGATTCCCATTCTTGAAACCTCAGAAGATTGGCATACACCCAACCTCCTGACCCAAAACGCCTGAATGAAGATTCTCATTCTTGCTTCCCCAGTAGATTGGCATACACCCAACCTCCTGACCCAAAACGCCTGAATGAAGATTCTCATTCTTGCTACCTTAGAATATTGGCATACTCCCAAGCTCTTGATACCCTTAACAGAATGAAGATTCTCATTCTTGAAACCCCAGAATATTGGCATACTCCTAAGCTCCTGATACCCTTAACAGAATGAAGATTCTCATTCTTGAAACCTCAGAAGATTGGCATACTCCTAAGCTCCTGATACTGTTAACAAAATAAAGATTCCCATTCTTGAAACCTCAGAAGATTGACATACACCCAACCTCCTGACCCAAAATGCCTGAATGAAGATTCTCATTCTTGCTTCCCCAGTAGATTGGAATACACCCAACCTCCTGACCCAAAACGCCTGAATGAAGATTCTCATTCTTGCTACCTCATAAGATTGGCATACTCCCAAGCTCCCGATACCCTTAACAGAATGAAGATTCTCATTCTTGAAACCTCAGAAGATTGGCATACTCCCAAGCTCCTGATACCCTTAACAGAATGAAGATTCTCATTCTTGAAACCTTAGAAGATTGGCATACTCCCAAGCTCCTAATACCATTAACAGAATAAAGATTCCCATTCTTGAAACCTCAAAAGATTGGCATACACCCAACCTCCTGAGCCAAAACGCTTGAATGAAGATTCTCATTCTTGCTTCCCAGTAGATTGGCATACACCCAACTTCCTGACCCAAAACGCCTGAATGAAGATTCTCATTCTTGCTACCTCAGAAGATTGGCATACTCCCAAGCTCCAGATACCCTTAACAGAATGAAGATTATCATTCTTGAAACCTCAGAAGATTGGCATACTCCCAAGCTCCTGATACCTTAACAGAATAGAGATTCTCATTCTTGCTTCCCCAACAGATTGGCATACTCCCAAACTCCTGACCCAAACGCCTAAATGAAGATTCTCATCCTTGCTTACCCAGCAGATTGGCATACACCCGAACTCCTAATATTCCCGACAGAATGAAGATTCTCATTCTCAAAGTGGCATACAAGCTAAACTCCTGAACTTCTTCCAAACAGGAATAAGCTTTTCCCAGAGTCCTGAGCTTACTCTCCAGTAGGATAGCTACTCCCCAACAGTATAGCTATTCCCCACAGAGTTTTTACTGCCCAACAAAATCAAGATTCTCATCTTTGATTCTCCAGCGAATTGCCAGAGCCTTCTTTACTCTCAGTATAAATTTGTCATAGTTTTTAATCCACTGCAGATCGAAGATTCTCGTTCTTGGCTCCTCAGCACAAATTCCCCTAGCAGAATGAAGATTCTCATTCTCAATTCCCCACAGAGTTTTCAAATATTCCCCAGCGGAGTTCTCCTTAAACAACAAAACAGGAATCCCTGATAGAAGTATTCTAAGCAAAGCTTGAAGACACACATACTCTTCAATAGTGGTCCAGGATTTATTTTCCCCGACAACAGTCAAAGATTTTTTTAGCTCCAGCTATCCAGGATTTATTTTCCTCAGCAAGACAGCTAATCAGCTTACATGCACATACATTACATTCATATATCATGAAAATTGATAAAACACATATATTGCATCATACATTTCATGCAACAAAACTTTGTGTTTCGGCAAATATTTTACCCTTTTCAGGATAAGATTAACAAGATACCAACTTCAAGGATCATGAAAACAGTTTACGGATGCTCCAGACACGGATGTTAATCTATCGCTTGTTCAGATTCAGCTCATGAAAAAAATTTAAGGATGCTCCAGAAACGAATGCAAATCTATTGCATATTCAAACTCAAGGATCATGAAAACAGTTTACGGATGCTTCCAAACACGGATGTTAATCTATCGCTTGTTCAGATTCAGCTTATTAAACAGTTTACGGATGCTCCAAACACGGATGCTAATCTATTGCTTATTCAAACTCAAGGATCATGAAAACAGTTTATGGATGCTTCCAAACACGGATGTTAATCTATCGCTTGTTCAGATTCAGCTCATGAAAACAGTTTACGGATGCTCCAAACACGGATGCTAATCTATTGCTTATTCAAACTCAAGGCTCATGAAAACAGTTTACGGATGCTCCAAACACGGATGCTAGTCTATTGCTTATTCAAACTCAAGGATCATGAAAACAGTTTACGGATGCTCCAAACACGGATGCTAATTTATCGCTTGTTCAGATTCAGCTCATGAAAACAGTTTACGGATGCTCCAAACACGGATGCTAATCTATTGCTTATTCAGACCCCCAGCTCAGAGACGTTCCAGACATGGATACCTTTATGATACTCATTCTTTCACCTACAACATACAATTCAATAAACATTCTTGGATGGCATCTTTAAGCCCATCTCCGACAAGATTTTGTCGCATCTCCAAATGGCATCTTTAACCCCATTCCCTCCAACTATGCTTTGACAAGTGCAAATTTATGGGCACTCTAGTGTCCAATCATCTTTTACCTTTGAGTCGCAAACCGCAAACTCACCAATCTAACTCTTCAGGTTCAAGAAGATTGAACAGGGGCATCTGTTGTACCCCAAAATTTGCCCTCCCTTTTTCACAAGAAATCACAACCCTATGGTTTTCTCATATTTTCAAAGATTGGCTCAGGAATCGATCAGACAGGTTTTTCTTTGGCAGTAGATCAAGAATTAGGGTTTCTCTCGCATTTCTCAGAAGAAACTGAATTCTCATAAATTCAATTAACTGTCACATGTTTTCACACTTTTTCAAGTTTACTGGTTGTTCTCAAGGTCTGTTCATCTGAGACAAGAAACGGGAGCTGAGACTGTCATTTGGAATATTCAGGTTTTGTCAGATGCAGGTTAGCCAAATAATGTGCGTCTGTTAAAACATTTGCTTGTTAATGGAATGAAATGTTTGCTTGTTTATTAAAATACCCAGTGCGTATTTTGATTGGAATGCTATTGCAAGGTTACGAGACTACACAGTTATTGGATTACTTAAAGTTTAAGTTATCTGTATTAGAATTGTTGGAATGCAATTTCAATTATTTGTATATGAGAATCTTAAAGGATTCAGTGAAGACTTGAAGGAAGAATTACAAGGTATTGGACAGTAGAAGATTTTATTGGATATCAGATTGTCTCACAAAGATTTTTCATTTAATTCAAATGTTGATACAAAGATAAATTATTATTCATATGCTTTAGGTTTTTACAACTTATAGTTATTTAAAAATAAATTATTACAATCAATGGAAAATCTACAAAGAAAAAAGTCTAAGCCTAAACTTCCATTTCTCTCGTGCTCGCCACAAAGTCTCCGGCTTCCTCTGCTTTGTCACCATCCAATTTACGCTCACATGAAAGAAAGACAAAAGAGGATTAGTACAGTTAATTAAATAAAATTTTCAAACAAAAGGAAAGAAAATTTTTCATCATTAAAGTTTGCCGTTTGGAATCAGATGAGCTATTTTCATTTCATCATGTTTTTATTTTTTTCTCTTTGTAAATCACAAGAAGATTGCTCTTCTTGGTTCACAAGGAGAAAAATGAAAAAATGCAAGAATGCAAGACAAATGTTTCAAATGAAAACATAACAAGGAAAATGTTTCAAATGAAAACATAACAAGGAAAACTGAAGCATGGCGACAAAAACCAAACATTGCAGCAAACTAAGCATTGCAACAAAACCAAACATTGCAGCAAACTAAACATAGCAACTAAGGCAAACAACATTGCAGCAAACTGGATGCAAACTGAACCAAGGCAGCACAAGTATAAACAGCAGCACAAGTAATGCAGTTAGAAAGTACAAGTGCAGACAATAGCAGGAAAAAAGTGCAGAGGATAAACCAAATCACAAGCAAAAGGCTTGTCACAACTTTTCATCATTTTCCAAAAATAAGGCAAAGTTTTCAGGAAAAGTGGAAAAGCAAAACTGCTTTATCATTGAGAGAGAAAGAGAGAGGAGAAATATCACCTTTTTGGGATTGTACAGTTGGCTAAGAAAATCTGTCACAAGATATAATACCATAAAACAACAAGAAGAAAAGGGCCTAACGGTTTCAAGAAAAAACTACAAGTCCCAGCCTACTAAGCAAAGGTAAGAAAATATGTTATAAAACAGAAGTCACAAAACCTGTAACAGGGAGAAACCACAAACTCCAATCCAAGCCTGAAAACTCACAAGTTAAAACCTGTTATCAAACAAATCACAAAAACCTGTGCAAAACATTTCACAAAACTCCCAACCTATATAACAAGTATCAGAACCTGCCTAACAGTTTCACAACAATCCCAAACCTATAACAGTTCTCAAACTGTCTAAAACTTCCAAACCAGTTCCACCATTTCACAAACCACAAAAACCTGCAAAATCAAACTGCATAACAATTTTAAAAACAGGGCCAAATACCCCAAATCTGCACAAACTTGACAAACTGTGAAACCAAAGCTAAAACCACAAAACTGCAAGTTTCAAACACAGTTCCAAACCTTCCCAACATTCCAAACCCAGTCCTAAAATAACCATTTCCAAAATTCCGACAGGTTCACATCAAACAAATCAAAGTTCCAGAAATCATCATCACCAAACCTTCAACAACAATTCATCAAAACCAGTATCTCATCCCTAACTCAGCATACAAATCCAAGCTTACAAAACAGAGTTTCAGAAAGAAGCAGTCATCATCAACATTCAAGTTCAGCAAAACAACAATCAAAAGTTTCAGAACAATCATCATCAATCATTGTACAATCAAAATTTAAAGAAAATCATACCAACAAATCAAAGTTTCAGATATTATCATCAATCATCATCAACTAACTTACCAAGAAAGTTTCAGACATAACATTCAACACTAGCATCATCATAGTCCAAGAGAGAGGAAGAGAAATATCAAAGTTTCAGAACTACAATCATCATCAACAAATCCAAACTTACAGATATCAAAGTTTCAGAATAAAGCATCATCATAGTTCAATAGAGAGGAAAAGAAATATCAAAGGTTTCAGAAGAAGAAAATAATACCAAACAATCAGAAGGTTTCAGAACAAACAGTCATCATCAACTAACAACAAAATCAGAAGCAAACCGTCATCATCTCTCCTTGCACCTCTAGCCACCAGGGAGCTCCATCTCAGCTTTCCTCCATTCTTCACAGAGAAAGTCTCACAGGTATGACCATTTCGTACCCCTTTGCTGCGTCTCAAGCATACAATACCATAGATTAATAAAACTGTAAAATAAAAAAAGCTTGTAAACTGAAAAATGCTAAATAAAAATAGAACGAACCATACCATTTTAAGACAACATCACTGATCATTGAGAGGATGTGAGAAGTGAGGGTGCTCCGGCGGCTTAGGGGAGGGGGAGATCAGGGCGTTTGAGGCTGAGGGAGATGAAGAAGAGAAAACTAAGGCAAGCGGTGCCGCTATGAGCACGTACACAAACCCTAATTTCTGAAAACCCTAACAAAATGTTACAAAGCTTAAGCATTGGTCCTTTCTGGCCCCAAATCCCTTAAGCCCACACGAATTGCTAGCGTACCCCCCTTTCATTTATGGCCTCACTTCTTTCCCTTGTATTATATTTGGGCCCAACATAAACCCTAAAGCCCATCTTTTTTTATTTGTTTTCTTTTCTCTTAGTTAATAATAATACTAATAATAATTAAAACTTTGATTAGTTTTATTTTCTTCTTTTATTAATTAATCTTGTTTCATTTGATAAAATACCAAAAAAACATTTAATTTGATTTAATTAATTTTGTTTTCTTTAAACTCTTTTTTTGATTAATAAAAATACAAAATAATAGAGATTTTGTTTAATTGAATTTTCTTCCTTTAAAACTTTTTCCTTTTATTAAATTAATAAGATACAAAAAAAAGAATAATAATAATTTTTAATCTTTTTAGAATAGATTTTATTTATCTCTTTTTAATAAATACATGCATTTCATAATTTATTGATTTTCTTTATTTCATAATTTGTTATAGCTTTATATTGAATTGCGACAATTCAATTTGGTTGTAATATTTGGACTTTACTATTCTTACGAGATTCATCCCCATTTGTAATAATTGTACCCCCATCCCCGGATACATTTGTAATAGCTTAGACTTTTAATTCCCGCAATTTATTGCTTTCAATATACTGTGTAGTAATTAGGCGTGTATGGCAAGATTCAAAAAACAATCACTATATGACCTAATCCAAGAATAAACTACTTGAAATCAATACACTTCTCACACGTGCACCTCTAGGGTAACCTCGCTTGTTGCCTCGGAAATGCAATCATGTCCATCGAATATGAGACATTCTAGCAAATGACCCTTCGATAAACAAAGATCGTAGTCCCTCGATGACCCTCGATGTTGTCTTCGATAAAACGATCTCGTTCCTTACAAAATTGTTAGAGCGTCTCACAAGTTGCTTTCAATGATTGTATGCGATGACCCGCGCCTGTCCCGTTTTACATCCAAACACACGTTTGTTTACCAAATCCAATGTTAAAACAACAATGTCAAAAGATTAAAAACGTATAGGAAAGATCTTTGAGTAAAATAGGGTAGACAACTCTTAGTTACTTGATCAAAGCTTACAAAAACATCCTTGCTATTTTCAAACACACCTCACAACACAAATTCAAAACATTTCCCAAAAAACAAACTTTCAAATATTGAAATATCTTTTCCAAAGACAAACACCTTTGTATATATTCAAACAAGAATCATTACAAAGGTTGCCTAGACAAGGCCTCTTTTTCAAAGCATTTTCAAAAACCACACACAAAGCACCATTTCAAACAATTGAAAAGCAAAAGCAAGTGATCTAAAAAAGTAACTAAGAGCCCATGGAAAACCATGGATGAAAAGGGTGCTTGCACCTTCCCTTTTCATAATCTACCCCCCGAACCCAAGAAAACATCTCAAAGGTCTTTCCTGTGCTTTTTGACCTTTCCTTTGGATAAAATAAAAAGTCGATGGTGACTCTTGCTAAACCGCACAATTGCGAACACCAAACGCAAAACCTCAAGTCAGTTCTCCCACCGTATCACAACATCATAGTGTGAGAACTTAAGTGTTCTCTATTTTTGGTGGAGTTGTGTTAGTAGATCAACTAACTACTAACTATGTGTGTGTGTGTGTGTGCTACTATTTTCTGTGTTGTTAACCTTACATATGTGTTTTTCATTGTTGTACCTCTGATATGTATGTTTGATTTATTTTCAAGCATATTTTTTTGGTGAAAGGGTGGTTTAAGTGTTTTAGCCAAAATGTGGCAAAGGGGGAGATTGTTATTTTTCTTGAATTATGGTTGGCTTACATTTTGGCAAAACCATTTTAGAAGAAACATGTTGAACAAGATGGTCCAACATTCTGTTTCAACATGTTGAGTAAGATGTCCCAACAAGGAGATAGAACATCGCGTCTAGAGTGAACTGACAATGTGGATCAGCTGGTTTTTAGCTATTGAATATTCAGGGATTATTCAGTTAACTTATGTGGCGTCTAAGATTGATAAGTTGGAATATTCTTTGATTGGTTTTCGAAGATTTGATTAGTTTCTAAATATTGAGATTTATTAGGAAACAAATGATTGAAGACCTATTTTCTTGGAGGACTTCTTGCAGACTTTGTACAACTTCACTAATGGGGTTTTGAAGCCCAACCCAGTCTAGAATAAAGTTATAAATAGACTGATGTATACCTAGTATTAAGTAGTACTTACATGTGTGTTTTTAGGGTTGTGAATCCTTATTTTGTGAGACTCTATAATATCATCTTGATAGAAGAGTTTGATTGTTTTGTTGGGTTGTAAGTTATCTATTAGATGTTCATAAGCTTATAAGCATTGAACATATTATATGTCAATTCTCATACGATTTTAAGCATTGAGTCTTGCATGTTTTGGAAGTATAACTTCCAATTGTTTTTTGTTCTCTACTTGTGTTTAGATTTTTCTCCAATTGTTGAGTGTAATTGAAGAGGGATTTAGGGAGGGCCTCCTACCTAGGTGTGTCTTAGGTAGAAGTTAAGCAAATGATAGTGATTAAGTGTATAGATTGTAAATTGGAGGTTTGCTGTAAAGTTTGAAAATTGATACTATCTAGTTGATTCCATCACTGGCTTGGGAACCCCTAGAGTAGGAAAGTTGTTCTGAATTGGGTAAACATATCATGTGTTATTTACTTTCGGCACTGCTAATTTTGTTTATACATCTTGATATTGTGTGTGAAGTCGGATCCGGTGTCTCGACATCTCGTAGAACATCAGAGATCTGATAGCCAGAATTTCACCATATATACATGATGTCTTCATCCGAAAACTCAAACTTCATCTGCTGATAGTCGTCTTTCACAGGCTGGTGAGCAAGATAATCTGCCAATACACTACCTTTGATAGCTTTTTGGGTAGTATACCGGATATCATATTCCGTTAAAATCATCTGCCAACGGGCTACTCTTCCCGTGAGAGTTGGATTTTCAAAAATGTACTTAATTGGATCCATCTTGGATATCAAGAGACTACTATGAGTCAGCATGTACTGTCTGGGACGTTTTTCTTCCCACGCGAGTGAACAACAAGTATTTTCTAGCAATGAATATCTTGACTCACAATTAGTGAATTTCTTGCTCATGTAGTAGATATCATGCTTTTTCCTACCAATTTCGTCATGTTAACCGAGTACATAGCCCATGGAGTATTCCAACACAGTCAGATACATTATCAAGGGTATGCCTTCCAGTGGAGGTTAGGGAATTGGAGGTTTCTGCAAATACTCTTTTATTTTATCAAATGTTGCTTGGAAATTTTCATTCCACCTGGTTGTTTTGTCTTTTCTCAACAGCTTGAATAATGGTTCACAAGTGGCTGTAAGATGAGAGATGAATCTAGAAATGTAGTTCAACCTCCCCAAGAAACCACAAACCTCTTTTTTTGTTCTTGGCTCGGACATTTTTTGTATCACTTTTATTTTTGTAGAATCAGCCTTAATTCCTTTTTGGCTTACTATGAAGCCCAAAAATTTCCCTGATCTCACCCCAAAGGTGCACTTATTATAGTTCAGCCTCAACCCTAAATTTCCTTAACCTGTCAAACAATTTCAGTAAGTGGAGACGATGTTCCTCTTCTGTATGAGATTTGGCAATCATATCATCAATGTATACCTCAATCTCTTTATGTATCATATCATGAAAGAGAGTGACCATTATATGTTGATACATTTCCTCTGCATTCTTCAAACCAAAGGGCATCCCTTTGTAACAAAATATTCCCCAAGGTGTAATGAAATTTGTCTTCTCCATGTTTTCTGGTGCCATCTTGATCTGATTGTATCCAGAAAAACCATCCATGAAGGAAAACACTTTAGCTTGAGTAGTATTGTCAACCAAAATATTAATATGAGGGAGAGGAAAATCATCTTTAGGGCTTGCTCTATTCAAGTCCCTATAATCCACACACATTATCACTTTGCCATCTTTCTTTGATACCGACACAATGTTTGAAATCCACGGCAGGTAAGAGATGATCTTCGGAAAACCCGCATCAAATTGTATATGAACCTCCTCCCTGATCTTCTTAGACATCTCGCGATGAGTTCTTCGAAGCTTTTATTTGACCGAAGGAAAATCTTCTCTGAGAGGTATTTTTTGAAAAACAATATATGTATCCAACCCAGGCATGTATTCATAAGACCAAACAAAAATGTCCACATACTCTCGAAGAATTTCAATCAATCTATGCTTGACACTGTCTTCTAACGCTGCCCCAATCTTGACTTCTTTTTGGACCTCCTTGGTACCCAAGTTGATCACTTCCAAAGTCTCTTGGTGTGGCTGAATGAAGTTTTCCTCTTGCCTCAACAATCTGGTTAACTCTTTCGAAAGTTCACAATCTTCTTCAGCTTCTTCATCAGCTTGATAGATTAGATTTTCAAAGTCATAATGAGCCATATTAGAATTTTTTTTGACAAAATCCGAGATTAATGGGGGACTATATCTACATGATTATGATTTTATTTTTATTTTAGTTTAAGATTTAAAAAGAAAAATAAAAACACATTTCCAATTTTGTTTTTTGAAAAATAAAGAGAAAGACAAGGAGCAGAATATTTGAATGCAAAAAAGACATCCTTTATTGATGATAATTTTGAAATTGAAAACATTGTGACCCTACAACATGATCACTACGTCTTGGACAATACATAGAAATTATTGCATGATAAAAACAAAAGAAAATTAATCTTCATAGCGGGTAACTGTGATGACATCCTCAACAGACCAATTGGTAGGCTCTTATCCCGAAACAATAGGATATATCCATTTGTCCATTTCAGAATCACTGTCGCATTCCTCGCTCACAGCATGAGCTTCCTCATGGACGATACCACCATTGGCGAATTGGATTGGAGGGGGAATACCTTGAATCCTCGGAATGGTAGTTGGTGCACTTCGTCCAGCCACGAAGCCCAAACCCATCTTGTCTTTCTGCGTAGGGAGGTCCAATACTCTCCCCAACATTTAGAGTGTCCGGATTCTACAACTGCCTGATATTTTCCATAAGATGCCATAGAGACCTCTGACTTTTTAACTTCTTGATGAGGAGTTTTGACAACTTGCACAATTTCAAACGCTTGACATGGAGTTTCATGTACCTCACCCTTAATTTTAACATACCGGAAGGCACTCAGATGGCTGACAATATAGTCCTCTTCACTATAAATGGTGACCATTTTCCCATCAAGAATTTCAACTTCTGATGCAAAGTAGAAGTTACGACGCCGACCCCATAGATCCATGGGCGCCCTAGAAAGAAGTAGTATGAATGATTGATATCCATGATAAAGAATGTTGCGTTGAATATCCGAGGACCTACCTTTATAGGAAAATCAACATCACCAAACACAGTTCTTTTCGACCCGTCAAACGCCTTAACCACCAAATCACTAGGTCTCAGCACAACTCCTTCATAGTCCAACTTCATGAGAGCGGACTTTAGCAGAACATTGATGGATAATCTTGTGTTTACTAATAAACGAGATAAGGTAGTTTTGCAATCTCCATTAAGATATGTAGCGCCTTGTTATGCTTCCTCACCTCGGGAGGTAAATCGAAATATGTGAAACCCAACCCATTGCTCGCAGAGATGCTAGCCACGATTCCTTCAAATTGATTCGCTGAAATTTCCTGAGGAACAAAAGAAGTCCACAATAAATTCATTAGCGAATTTCTGTGAGATTCAGAGTCATGGAGTAAAGCAAGAATTGAAATCTTTGAAGGCGTCTAGCTCAACTGGTCGATTATCTTGTAATCACTCTTCTTTATATATCTCATCAACTATGTAACATCTTTGGATAAATCTGCCTCTAAAGGCAGGACAGGAGAATTATGCACTAGTTTTCCCCCATTAACCACTATCTTCTTGCCTTTAACCTTAGCTAAGGCGCCAACGCTACTTTTAGGTTGATCAAGTGGAGAGAAAATCTGACCACTTCAGGTGATCCTGCTTTCACTGACAATGCATGAACTTCAAGCTTATCCTCCTTAAATTTACTTTCCTCAGGCTTTTCAACAACATGCTTTTTCCCCTGATAGTAAAACTCACCACCGTAGTTCCAAGGAACTTCCTTATCATTGACATATGGCCCTAGACCAGGTAAAGTGATGGTTAGTGGCGACTGCTTGACTGGAATCAGAATTGTGACAGGCATAGGAATTATCTTGGACAAGAAAGGAATAGTAATCACGTCTACTTCACCCTTCTCAACCTTAATTTCAACAACCACACGGTCAAACTGAAGAGTTCTTTTAGTGATCAACCTCTGAATTTCATCTTTAGTACATTTACAGCCTTCTGGCTAAATCAAACAATCTTCATAGTCGAGAACATAACCCAAGAATACGCCTTTCCTCGACAATTGTTCTTTCACAAACGATAGAGGTGTAATCAACTGGTTTACATCCATAACTAGGTTTAAACATTTGTCTTCAATAATGGAATTGACAGTGGATCCCCCATGAGGTGGCAAGGGTTGCTAAAGAATATTAGGAGTTGGCACTAGCCCAAAGTTGATAGCATGTGAATCCTGTAATATCAAGCTTCTCAAATGATTCTCAATGCACTTTGTTTTGATGAAGACAAACTATATTGGCAAGAAGGCAAAGATGTTAATCAAGCTGAAGCATCAATGGATAAAAGTCTTTGGTTTAAGCTCTTGGCAAATTTCATAAGGTATAATAACAATTCTTGCTATGAACTTAAGTCTTAGATGCTCAATGATCAAAAGAAGTGTTTTATCTTTTCCCAACTTTTTCTGAAGTTTTCTAAGCAAAAAATAAATTTTTACATATGTGCAAGCTATTTGCATGTTGGTGCAATCGATTACATGCTTCACATTTTCAAAGTGTTAGCTATTGTTTCTAAATGCAATCGATTTGAATGTTTATGCAATCGATTGCTCTCTATCAAATTTTTCTATTATTTTAAAGTGCAATCGATTTACACACAAGTGCAATCGATTTCCCACTGAAAATATTTTAATTTTTTAGTTGTTAAAACCCGTGCAATCGATTTACACAAGGGTGCAATCGACTGCATGTTGAACATTTTTGAAAATCAGCAGCTTTGAACATACCTTTTCATGACACCATTTCATGGAAACTTTTCATTGAATCTTGATAATTGTTCATGATTCATTTGCATAAATTTATGATGTTTCAAAGAGGTGCTATGAACATATAAATACTAAATTTTCAAAATCATTTTAAAAACCTCTTCCAATCAATAGTTTCTGAATTTTAAAATATTAAAACTCAAGCTTTTTCTTCAGTTTCATACACAAAGTTTTTCTGCACATTTTCACATATTGTTAAACATAAAACTTTGAGAATTCTATAGTCTTGAGTCATTGTATATTATTTTTATTGGAAGAGAAGATCAAGTTATTGATAAAATCACTCAAAGTAATTATTGCACTACAAACTCTATCAATCAAATATTTCTATACACTTTCTTATTTTTCAGGATTGTTGAAAATAAGTTCAAGTGTTTTTGTAATCTTGTTTTTCCAGGATTTTTGGATACAAGTAAGGTCTCTTTGAGAGGATTGTTCTCATTGTTGACATAGTGAAAATCCAAGAGAATTGTTCTTGGTCCAAGAGGATTGTTTTTGGTGGTTTTATTGGTTAGACTCTTGTATAGAAGGACTAGGGTGTCTTGTCTAGAGATCTAACAATAAGGAAATCTCTTTCATGTTGAAAGGGGACTGGAGTACTCTCGAACTGTGAGGGGAACCATGATACATCTTTGTGTTTTTTACTTTTCCGCACTTACCGCTTTCATCACTAGTCATAAACCAGAAAACAAAGAAACACATTTGTAAACTCATGCACCAAACCAGAAAAATAATAACAAGTATTCTAAAACCGGTAAAACATTTAAAGAACCTAATTCACCCCCCTCTTAGGCGCACTCTTCATACTTACAAATCTAGTAAGTCATGTATTTTGTGTTTAAACACTATACATTTCTCAATAGTATTCCCCTGCGCGCCAGAATAGAACTCACATCGGGCATTAGCATCAAAGTTCATGGAAACTTTTCAGGATTAATATGTATTGTACGCTTCTCAACTAACTTCAGCTCGAGTAACTGAGGGAGTAATTTAACATAAAACATAGAAAGTGTATCCATATTTCTGGGAGGTCGCCTCTGCTCCTGCTAATTTCCCTGCCTAGGAACATAGGCTTGTCGCTGAGGTGAAGCAGTTGATATTGTCACAGCGGCAACTTGATAATCATACTCCTAATTATCCCTTCATTTACCCTTTAGCGCATATAGTGCACTGGCTTTGCCTTATTTCTTCTTCTGGTAGCCACCAAAATACTTCTTAGCGTTACCGGTGTTAGTTCCAGAGACATCCTTCTAAATCTTTCCAATATTAATTCCAACTTCAATTCTTTCCCCGTAGGTTACCAACTCAGCAAAAGTATCGTAAGTACTACAAGTAGTATAGTGCCCATGTAGGGTACTGGTAAACATGTCTACCATTTCTCTTTTCATCATTGGAGATTGGACCCTAGCCTCCACTTCACGCAACCTTTGTGTGTATTCCTTAAATGAGTCATTTTGATTCTGCGACAAATTCTATAATTGAGTCCCTATAGGCTCCATGTTAGAGTTGTATCGACAATGCTGGATGAAAGCTTCAACTTGCTCTCTCCAGATACGAATACGTTTTCTCTCAAGTTATATATACCATTCTAACGGTCCACCAATCAGACTATCCTGAAAGAAGTGCATGAGTAGCTTCTCGTTGTCGAAGTATGCTGACATCCTCCTGTAATAAGACTTGACACGTGTCCTTGGACAAGAGGTGCCTTTGTACATCACAAAGTCCAGCACTTTAAACTTCGGAGGAATTCTCTCTCCGAGGACTAGTCCCAGCTCAGTCATATCAAGGCCTATGGCGCCTTGATTCTCAAAAGCCCACATACGTTCCTCAACCATACACAACTTTTTATCTTCTTCGGTAGGTTCTTCAACATTAGAAATCTAGTCCTCATAGTTATCATCCTCAAGCTGCCGAGCAGGTATATGAACCGGTCTTTGCTGAACAAAAGGTTGTTTCTTGTTCTGATGAGTAGGAGTGGGTGGAGGCGGATTTCCCACGACTTGGATCAGAGGAATACCTTGATTATTACCAGCAGGATTACCAAGTTTAACAGTAGGACCATTTTGAAGATTAATACATGTGTTACCATTCAGAGTTACACCTCCTGGATTACCAGCATTTCCTGGAAGAGTGACCAGAGTTTCATTCCCATTATCTGTAGTGGAAGCAGGCCTCACAATTAAGGTTCTCAATTCTTCTTGCTGACATGCCATATTCTGAATGATCTCCATCAATTTTTCAACCCAAGTTTCCATCCTAACACCCATAGCAACAACATCGGCTTGAATCTATTCCATTTGTCTTCTTGAGTTACCTCTAGTATTTTACCTGTAAGATTTTGAAGTAGAAATCTCTAAAAAGAACAAGATTAGAAGTAAGAAAATCTGCTAGAACCACTTGTTATGATATGATATGAATGAATGCATGATTATGCATGCAATGTTTTACCATTTCCAGGAAAATTCTAGATTTTTCATCAAGAACAAAAGGCAACAAGATATAAACAAATCATCAATAAAGAAAGAGACTGCTGACATCATCAAATAATCATCCATATAAAAGCTTTCTCAAAATGAGTTTATGCAGATAAAAATCAAAAGGATCTCGTCTAACAAATCTGGCGGTGAACCTTACAAAACACAAAAAGATCGACAAAGTTGAGAACTGATGTCAAACTCCAAGCTAAGCTTTATGCTTTGCCAAATCTCCGACCGCTTGAGCCAACTGGATACCTCTCACCTTCAACTGGGCTTCGACTGCTAGCTTTTTATCATATTTCTCTTTGAGCTTAATCTTGAGCTCGTCTACTTGATTAGTCAACTAGTCAATCTGCTCCTGCTGGCTTTGGATTTGCGTCTCGAAATCCTTTTGCAGTTTATAAGACTCTTTAGTCTTATCTTCCTCCTCTCGGAGCTGTTTTTTCAAAGCTTTGACCTCTTCTCTGTGTTTTTCTTACATCTTATCTTTGGACATCCAAAGGCTTTCAAACTTCTACTAACTCTTCACAAGATTGGCCTGGACTTTTCCTCTTACTTCTGTCTGATTAGAAGTAGTCCTGGAACTTTCAACTCTTGGCCTTTTCAGTATTTCAAGCAAATCATGCTCTTCCAACACTTTGTCTTTCATTCTGGCTTCACAAAGCATCTTCTTCTTTCCTTGCACATCAAAAGAAAGCTCCATACTCTGCTTAAGTTTTTACAATTCTAACTTGAGACTCTCGGCTTTAACCTGCTTGTAGTACTCCACTGGCACAAACTTTGACACATCCAAAACTGGTTGCTGAGTAGATGATTCAGGAGGAAGTCATTGGTCGACAGCTACATCTGGTGCTAACTGACCATCGACTGACAGTTCCAAGGTAGGCCGCATATTCAAAGTCACTTCCTTTTTGAAAGGAAACAACATCATCTTTGCTCAGTTCTTGACCCACTGCACATACAGACTGAGAGCCAAACATCATCTTTGACCAAAGAAAGTTGTTCACTTGAACCCAGGCAATCCTTACTCTATCTAGCAAGACAGGATTCTCGCCTTTGCCGAAATAAATGGTCTATTCCACCTTACAATCTTTGGGCTTATCAGTCATAACATATCCTAGCTGATGTCGTGCCAAGATAGGATTGTAATTGATATAGCCTTTCGTACCCATGAGAGGAACATTGGAAAATTCTCCGCAACTTATGATGATTTCTCTTACACCCCTTATGTTGTGCCAAACAACATTATATGAAGTAAGATCCATGATCCTTCGATACAAAAGGAGATAATCTACAGAGTCTACAAATGGACCTCTCATGAGCATATGCAACATAAACCACGTGTGCAACAGAGGAATGCAGCAGACGACACTTCCTTTATTTCCATGTCAAGAATGGATAACATAATAAGTGTTAGAAATAATTGTCCGCACCGAGTTTTTGTTCATGAAAACACATATTGCTGAGAAGTCTACAAAATTATCCATGTTGGGTAAAATGACAATACCATAGATCATGGCAGCCAATAGTGCGTCGAATGCAACCTAAACTTTGTTCTTTGAAAACTCTTTAGCTTTGCTTATCAAAAACTTCAGATGAAAACCTAATGTGTTTCTCTTATCTGTCTAATTGCCTTTCACATCACTAAGGTTCAAATAAAGAGTCATAGTAATAACAACATAATTAGGGATCTCAGGCGCGCAGACGAAAGGCGTATGACTGTTGATCTCAATATCCAAGAGAAAAGCATATTACTAAAGGGTTGGTGCTAGCTAATAGTCTTGGAAAGTGAAACAACGCAATTGCGGATCATAGAACCGCAAAAGCATAAACATAGCCCACTTCTCATACTCATACTCATCATTCACAATGGCAACAAATTCCCATACATATCTTTGAATATCTTCTCATTCGGACCATTCACAAGAACCCCTACTTCCCTCAGTGGAGTTAGAGCAAAGTCGTGACACTGGTAACAGAATGTATTCTTAAGCAGCTCTTTGCCTATATCTGTGTTGTTATCCATTCCTGGCGAAAATGACGATCTCGTATTAACATGGAAATGGTATGCATATGCAAGTTAGCTCTATTCATATACATTTTTTATACATTTCAGTTTTGTAAAAATAAACATGCCATAATGCAAGTGCAATAACATGAAATCATGATTTCCATAACACTGGGTATTTGTTGTGCTATTTATGAATATGCTAAGAATACTAGAATCAAAGGTCCAGAACATAACCAAAGAAACCATAGTCACCAACAGAAATCCAGAACAGAACCATAAGAACCATATTTAGTCACCAACTGTACCTGTAAAATTCATCCTGCCCCATTCACGGGTAAAGACTAGGTCAGGGTAAGGTCAAACGGTAACTCAAAATCATGGATTCTTCTGAAAATACTATCATTGTATCACCTACGTGATGATGATAGTACCTCATTTAAACCTCATATGAGCATGGATGACATGACCGCACTAGAAAGATCTACATCCATTAGCCGTCATGTTCCACTCTATTCCTATGTGTCCCTAAGAGTTTACAACTCTGGCCTGGGTATAGGGCCATTTACCTCAACAATAACACCCACCCAACAATGAAATACATGATCCAGCACACCACCAACATATGGAAAGCGATAAAATGCAATGCATACATATGCTCAGATTAACATGTACAAATGAACAAGATGTAAAGTATAAATATAAACACCCAATGAAAGAAAAACAACAAAAGTTAGGAGTGACTCCGAGATGGACCAGTAACTAGTCAATATTTCCCCATTGAAGTCTCCATCTAAAACAACCAATCAAAAATCACTGAGAAATGAAGTCATCATCAAACATTTTTTATCCCACGGGAAGGGAAAGGTAAACATCGAGTAAACCTGAGAAGGGAGAAATTAAGGTCTTGCAACCAAGAGATACGGGTAATCGAGTTGATTATGTAAGGGGAAGGTATTAGTACCCCTCACGTCTGTGGTACTCCATGAGATCCACTCTTTTTATTCTAATCAAAGAGTGTGTTCAAATATAAATGCTAACTAGCTAAAATGCATGAATGCAGAGTGTATATACAAAGAAAAAGGTTTTATTAAGTGTGCCTGCCTCGGTTACGAACCTTTGTGCCTACGTACCACCGTCCGTGCAATGGGGATCAAGGCACTTCATAGTTCACTTTAAAAGTTTCAGTTTGTTGTATGTTTTTTATGAACAATATTAATTTCACTTCCTACCGTAGCTCGACCTTGGAGACTCACGCGTTGGCATGAGAATGAATTAACATGTTCTTACCTGAAAATGTATTTTCAAAAGAAAAATTCCTAAAGGCTGATAGTGTTGTATTCGTGCTCTAGCAAGTAGACATGGTGCCACCTGACCTTTGGGGATTTACACGTCGTATTGCATAGAGTAGAGTTAACACATCCTTTTCAGAGTTTTGAAGAAAGGCCCGAAGGTGAAAAAGTTTGAATCGGTTGATTGTTTTTTTTCCTTGAAAAAAGGTTTGTGATTAGAACCATAATAAAGTCCATAGTGAAAATAGAGCAAGATTCAGTCTAAACCGATTTGCTCTACCCCACAAGACTCAACTGCATACGATTCACATCTTCCGTTATTAAGTGTTTTAGCATTTTCTTAAAGAAATAAGTTTTTGTTTTAAGAATGCAAAAGGGGAAGAAAAACATTAAAGGGAAACTATATATCTCTATCCCTAATGTTATCATACAATGATTGATCCTAAGGTTGATTATGAAAGGGAAACACTACTTAAGTTAGCATGCATGGATTACGATGCCAGTGTCTAACTTGCATCGGGAAAAAAACAAGTGAATCATAAGGGAACATGCAAAGGTGTAAAGAAAAAGACAAGCACAAGTGCAATCAAACAAAGTCGAGATGAAGCCAAAACAAAAATGAATGCAAGCTTAGCAACAAACAAAGAGTCCAATGGATCTCAAAGTGGAGTAAGGAACTCTTTCCACTTGATTTGCTCGAGCACCGACATCGAGTAACAATTCGGAGCATCAATGTTTAAACGAACGTGAGCTAACATCGTCGAAACGAATGACAAAGTGTGGGGGTAGGTTACGAACCTTTTCCAATTTATTTGACTCAATGGACGAGAATAGGAACGGTTCAAAGCGTCAGCGTACAACGCGAGCTAACAATGAAACATACTAGAATTCATGGGGGCCAATTGTGTGGCCTATGCTCCACTTATTTGACTCGATAGCAAGCACAACTTAAAAGGGAAATGGGAGGGGAGTGGAATTTGCCTTTGTCGAGGTCTTTTGCACACAAGCAATCTCAAACATTGCCTCATTTGGAGGTCTTTGAGCAAAACAAACATCGCCTCCTTTGAGGACTTTAAACATATTTTCCCCCCTAAAGTAGGGAATCCCAGTCATGCATCTCTATTCCTACTTCTCATGGAAAGGAAAAGAAAATACAATGCATAAATTAAACTAGAATCAAAATAATACCAAACGAATAAGAGTTTGTAGCAAGCAAGCAACAAAGAGAAACCCAGAAAACTTCGTGCAAGCTAGCATTAACAAACAAAATTGTCAGAGATCGGGTGCTCGACATAGGTGCCAAAGTATAGACAATGTGAAAATAAATCAAATGTGAAATGTGCATCGGACACATCCGCACAAAAAACAGTGCACCTGCACAAGATGCCAATCCAGACAAACAAGAACAATATATACATCTCATACAATGAGAAACAAAATCGAACGCATCAGAAGCGAACTCGAATCCATAAAGAAGTGGAATAAAATACTTTTCAATCGAATAATCAAAACATTAATTAAGTTATTAAAGTCTCTCTTGGAATTACTTTCACAAGTAAACAAACGTGTTAGTAATAACAAGGAGGCATAATTAGAATCGTATCCACATCTATAATACGGTGGGAGAACTGACTTTTGGGTTTGCATTTTATCGCAAATATTGCGATTAGTAAGAGTCGCCACCGACTTTTCTTTTATCTAATAAAGGAAAGGGTGAAAAGAACAAGAAATTCCTTTCGAGAATTTTCTGAGTAAGGGGGGTAGGTTATGAAAAGGGAAGGTATTAACACCCTTTTCATCCATAGTTATCTACGGGCTCTTAGTTTCTAGCTCACTTTGAAAATGCTTTTTGTCTAAGTGTATTTTGAAAATATTTTGAAAAGATTCCTTAGTGTGGCAAACTTTGTAATGATTCTCGTATCATTGAGAACACATACAAAGTGTTTTGTCTTTGAAAATATTTAGAAAAAGGAGTATGTGTGAGAAATTATTCTGTTTTGCGAGCTAGCAACTATAAGCTATCTACCTGCTCAAAAGGTCTATGTTATTTTCTTCTTTTCGTTTAGATAGTGCCATCCTACCATTAGTTAGTAGGTAGCTCTATCATTGGATGTTTTGAGGGACATGCACGGGTCATCGTACAATCACGAAAACAACTCGTAGGATACTTTAGCAATTATCCTAAGGTATTAAAATCATTTAAAGAGGCAGCATCAAAGGGTCATCGAGGGACTACGATCTTTTGACTAAAGGATCTTTGCTAAAACATCCCACGTTCGAGAGACGTGACTGTTGTTTTCCGAAGGCAACAAATGGGGGTACCGTAGAGGTGCGTGTGTACAAAGTGTGTTTTGTTTCAGTTATTTTTATCTTGGATGTCAGGTTTTATAATTTTTTCTTTTAAGTTTTACCATGAAATCCTATTAAGCTAGCAGTTAAATATATATAAGCATTCATACAGTAGTGCGGGAAGTAAAAATGCGAGAAATTGAATCTACGCTATTACAGTGCTTCGGGGATGGGGAGTAAAAAACCTCAAATGAGGGAAAAGGTAAAGAAACCCTAATTTAACCATTACATTCCTTTGAGCAGTTACAATTATTCATGAAAATAATAGTGGCGAAAGAATAAACGAGCGCGCAGAGATGGAAAAGGGAAACATGAAAAAACCTAAAAACATTCTAAGTACATAAAAAAAATTGGTGTTTTTTTGTTTAGAAAAAATATTTGAAGTGTGAACCTAATTCTAATTAATTTTGAGTTCATAAAATAAACTCAAAGTGATTTAAATTAAATTTATTAAAAATAACATAAATTAATTTAATTAATAAAAAGCTTAAATCAAATGTTTTTATGATTTTCCTTTTTTTTTGTTATTTAAAAAACTGATTAAAAAAGAAAATGTTAATTTAAAACAAAAATAAATAAATAAATAAAAATAATTGGCTTGCGCTGCAAAAGTAAATGAGGGGTGTTAAAATAATAAAATTTGCAGGCCCAAAACAAACAAGTCCAGAAGCCTGCGCTAGATCCCATGTGATTGATTTTCGGAAGGTGCATCGTGGTCATGATTATTTTGGTCCATTGAAAATGGAGTTTTGAGATCTGATGGTCCAGCTGTGGGTTGTATCATGCGCGCTAGCCTTCGTTCTCACTGGAGAGTCTTATGTGCAAGTGTGTTGCCACTGGGGTGGCGTGTTCATCCGGTATATTAGTCAAAAAACAGATATAATTCAAAGTAAGTGCTAATATCAACCATCAAAATACACGCGTGCACAAGTGGGCCCCTGAGATTTGAATGGACGAATCACCACATGGCCTGATGCCAGGCAAACCCTACGGCGAGTCTGACCACCCCTCGCGGTGGTCAACTCCATCTTCTCCGATGGCCCTTAATTTCAAAACCTGTAAACCAAAGAGAATTAAAGCCCCAAATTAACCCTAACCCCCCTAAATGGCATGTTGTGAATCCGATGGTGATGTCAGTTTTGTTTGAAGTGGCCTAGAAATAGGGATACAAAGACACATAAGTGTTTTGCCCTAACCATGGTAAAACACAATTTTTACGTTAAAACCTCATGCTTTTGATTCAACCCTGTTCTAAACAATAATATATGATGATATATGTGGTTAGAAAAAAAACAACAAGGCACAAATTTAAAAATATGAATGATGAATAAAATTCAATATGGAAAAGAGTGATATCATGATTCAAGTCTGGGGAACTGTTGAGACCTACCTTTACTTACCCTATGAATGTTTAGGAAATTGTTTCAAGCCTTAGTTTGGATCGAAACTGTTTGGAATGTGAGATATAATTTTCACAACTTCTTTGAATTTTGGAGAATTTTTGGAGAGATTTTTTATGCAGTGATCTCGTGTCCTTTCTGATCTGTTATGCTTTCATATATATATATATATATATAGGGATATGGAATGGCTATCAAATATGAAATATAATCAAAGCCATGATAAATCAAGGATCAAACAACTTTAAAACTTGTCAAACATGCAATATTTCTTCCCATATTAAGTCCCCATAGATTTGGCATGTCATAACAGTCTTGCATGAGTTATATTGAGCTTCTCAACTGACCAAACCAGGCCCATATGCATTAACCCATGATTTTGTGATTTTATTTAATTTACTTTGTTTTGAAATTAAATAAAATCAAAGTAAATATAAATAAAAGTCAAAGAAATGTATGAATGGACTTAGAGGTCCTCTAAGGTGTTGTGAATATGTTTGAACATCAAAAACTAGGCCCATTAGTTCAAAATTTCATTTGTTTTTTTATCTTTTTGCATTTCATGAATTCCTTCAAAATTTCCCAACTTATGCAACTCATAACTTGCTCAATTTTCCCCTTTTGGAGGTGATCTTTGATTTTTTGAAAATACCAAGATGCCATCTACACTTTCTATTTTTATCATTTTGGCATTTGGAGACACTATCTTGATGTAAGGTACCTTGACAAAAAGTGTCTTTTCTTGACTTTTGAAAATGAACTATAATGTATTAACTCATATCTTTCAAATGAAGCATTTTTTGGACTTGAGATTAAAAACAAAGTTGTAGAGAATATTCTTCAAAATGAGCTTTGGTTGGAGAAAAGTTGATTAAGCATGTGAAAGTTATGCTAGGTCAAAGTTCAATTGACCTTTCCTAAGGAAACCCTAACTTGACAATTCTTGACTTTTGATGATTTGAGAGCTTTCCTTGGGGAATCATGATAAATGCTTCATCAAATGATGAATATCACTTCAAAATATTGATGTTGACAAAAAATCTTGAAGTTTGACTGTATGTTGACCATAGTTGACTTTTTACCCGATATAGTTAATTTTCAATCATCTAAGCTATTGACTGAGCAAACTTGTGATTCAAGACTTGAAACTTGACATGAACATTGTTAAAGACCTATGGAGCACCATGGAAATCACTTGAGGCCTTTGCAACCCAAATTTCCATGAGAAACCCAAAACCCTAATTGTAGACCTTTGGCTTATGAGGAGTATTTGACTGGTCATCCCTTGAGATTCTTGAGCATTTGAGAAGCCTTGAAAGAATGTATTGAGAAAAATGGGAAGGAAAATTTTGGGATACAGCAACTTCCCCTTTTCAATCTTCTTTAACATAAAGAGTTAGATTGGCATGTCCGCCATTCGTGACTTGAAGGTAGAAGAGGATTGAACACCTAAGTGCCCAAAAATTTGCACTCGCCTATGCAAGAAGTGATGTTGCTGGTTGATTATGCTGGGAATGGGCTTATAGATGGCATTTAGAGAGGTGACGGAGAATCGTAGGAGATGGGCTTTAGAGATTCCAGCCAAAGTAAACATTGTCTTCAACTGGAAGAAGTATCAGAATAAATCTAAACTCGATTTAATCCGAGCCAGTAGAGGTATATGTCTGTCTTCAACTGGAAAAAGCATCTGAATATATCTATGCTTGATTTAATCTGAGCCATAAGATTTTTACGACTGATTTTAATTGGGAGAAGTATCAGAATAGATCTATGATCGATCTATATAAGCCAGAAGATGTATATGTTCGACTTTAACTGGGAGAAGTATCAGAATAAATCTATGGTCGACTTAATCTGAGCCAAAAATGTCTTCAACTGAAATAAGTATCAGAATAGATCTACGCTTGATCTAAGATGAGGCAGAAGAATTTCTATTGGACGAAGTATCAGAATAAATCTATGCCTGATTTAAACTGGTCCAGAAAATGTCTTCAATTGAAAGAAGTATTAGAATAGATCTACGTTCGATCTAAGTTGAGCCAGAAGAATGTCTATTGGACGAAGTATCAGAATAAATCTACGCCTGATTTAAACTGAGCCATAAAATGTCTTCAACTGGAAGAAGTGTTAGAATAGATCTATGCTTGATCTAAGCTGAGCCAGAAGAAAGTCTACTGAAAGAAGTATCATAATAACTCTACGCTTGATATAAATTAACCCAGCAAATGTTTATGCTTGACTTTAACTAGAAGAAGTATCAGAATAAATCCATGCTTGATTTAATTTGAGCCAGAAAATGTCTACGATTGTCTTCAACTGGAAGAAGTATCAGAATAAATTTGTGGTCGATTTAACCTGAGCCAGAAGATATCCACGCTCTTCCTCAACTGGGAGAAGTATCAGATTAGATCTACTCTTGATATAAACTGAGCCAGAAGATGTTGTCTTTGAGGAGACTGTCTGGTCATACAAGTAGTTGACGATGTTTGTCTGTTGATTGATCTTTCCTGAAAAGGTAAAAATTTAGTTATATGCAATGTCATAATGTATGAAATGCATTACATAATGATGTTCTCAAAATAAATGAGACTTCTATATGTGTTCTATATGCATATGATATGTTGTTCGTAAATGATGTATGAATGTGAAATGTTGTTGAAGTGTATTTGAAAATTCGGGCAACATCTTTGACTAGGGAAAATAAATCCTTGACTGTTGCTGGTGATGAAGAATATGTGTATCTTTAGTCTTCTGGGGATTGTCTCCGTTGGGGATTCCCGCTCTCTTGTTTAAGGGAACTCCGCTGGGGAATGTTGATTTCTGCTTGGAAAGAAGAGTTTAGGGACATTAGTGTTCCTTGCTATACTGGGGATTATAATTCTTGTATACCCTGAGTGGGGATAAAAGAGATGGATATCCTTTCGAGGTTCTATTTGACTGAGATTTTGATACAAATACCCACTTGTTTGGAGAGAATAAGGTTGAGCAATATCTAATCTACTTTCAGATTTAGTAGCAACTCTCTGGGAATAGCAATCCATGTTGTCCTTTGTTGGAGACAAGAATTTTACCAGTAATCTTTGGTAGAAGCAGACTCAAGTTGGGAATATTGAACTCCGTTGGAGAAATAAACCCTGTTGACGGAAATCTGAACTCCGTTGGGGAAGTAAACACTGTTGACGGAGGAATACTCTGCTGAGGAAACACCCTGGTTGAGGGAATGAGCTCTGCTGGAGAGAAGTAGCATGCAGGGAATCTTACAGTTTTGAAAACTCAGTTGGGGAGAATAATTCTTATAAACTACAATGATTGGAACTCCGTAGACGAGTGATATTGCTGGGAAAAAGACCATATTCTTTTATGTTCTCGGGGAATTTGCTGGTGCATAAGATAAGACTACTTCGTGGGATAATCCTGTGGAAGTGGCTCTATGGGGGTTTGTAGATAGCTAGAACATTATACCAACTCCTAGAGTCTTGAGTAAATGCTTATTCCTGTTTTTATGTATTTGTTAACAGCTACTTGTATTAATATGCATATGCTCATTCAATTTTAGTTATTGGACGCTCTTGCACATAAAACATAAAAAGTAAAAACAAAGAGTTTGAGTTTTGAAATTGTATTTCTTATTTGATAGTCTGCCCATAAACGAGCGATTTTATACAAAGAGACAGAGATCCCAATAAGTGGAAATCGTCATGAAATGAAAAGAGTACAAAGTTTAAACAAGATAAATAACTATGTGGAAATAATCTCACCGGGTTCCAACTCTTCGATTGCCCCTATATATTCAAGCATCTCATCCCTTGTTGTCGGAAGAAGTGAGTTGAATTGATATGTACCGTTTAAACTTTGACTTTGGTAATAAAGCTTGATGTAAGTGATCCAATGGGGACATAGTCGTATGCTTTAATGCTTAACTTTTCTTGGACCTCCCTTTCGAGTTTTTAGTCCACTGGGATACCCTTTTTGCCCAAGCCGCCTTTTCAGGTTTTCGACTTGCCGGTGTACAGTCTTTTATATATCCCTGATTTTTTCCCAAACCTTTTTGGTTTGTTTGGATGCCCTTATTTTTTCTTAGGCCACTCAACCTAGCGGGTCGTTTTCATGCATAGTATCTTTTTACTATGTCTGCATTCACAGGGTGCGGGAAATCTTCACCGTCCATGGTGGTCAGTATCATAGCTCCGCCAGAAAATATTTTCTTGAATACAAATGGCCCTTCGTAAGTGGGAGTCCATTTTCCCCTGGGATCATTTTGCGGTAGAATGATGCGCTTTATTACCAAGTCACCAGCCTGATATACCTGATACTTAATCTTCTTATTGAATGCCTTGATCATATGTTTCTGATACATCTGACTGTGACAGACAGCTGCAAGTCTTTTCTCATCGATTAGATTTAACTGATCCAACTTGGTCTGAATCCACTCGTCTTCATCCAAGTCTGCATCTTTCATAATCCTTAGAGAAGTAATCTGAACTTCGATAGGTAGGACAACTTCTATACCATAGACCAGAGAGAATGAGGTTTCCCCGATTGATGTTCTAGCCAAAGTGCGGTAGCCGTGAAGAGAAAAGGGTAATATCTCGTGGAAATCTTTGTATGTCACAACCATCTTCTGTATGATCTTCTTTATGTTCTTACTTGCAGCTTCCATTGTGCTATTAATCTTAGGTCGATATGGAGAAGAGTTGTGATGCTTGATCTTAAACTACATGCAAAGTTCAGTGATCATTGTGTTGTTGAGATTGGTACCGTTGTCTGTGATGATCCTCTCGGGGATTCCATACGGATAGATAAGGTTATGTTTGATGAACCGGGTGACCATAGTCCTATTAATAGATGCGAATGAAGCGTCTTTCACCCATTTTGTAAAGTAATCAATGGTGACGAGGATGAAGTGATTCCCATTAGAGGCAGTAGGCTTGATTTCTCTGATCATATCAATGCCCCACATTGCGAATGGCCAAGGAGCTGTCGTGGCATTCAAAGGTACTGGAGGCACATGAACTTTATCATCATAAATTTGGTACTTATGACAAGTTCTTAAGTGATGGTGACAGGCAGTTTCCATTGTCGACTAATAGTAACCAGCTCTCAAAATCTTTTTAGCCATAGTATTCCCACTGGAATGAGTACCGAAGACACCTTTGTGCATATCTTGCATAATTTATTTTACTTCTTTCTTGTCCACACAATGAAGCAGAGTTGAATCATGATTGCGCTTGTATATAATTCCATTGCTAAGGAAGAACTTAGCCGAGAACCTCCGTAGGAGTTTCTTGTCATTGATGGATGCCCCTTCTGGGTATTCTTGGGCTTCAAGGTACCTTTTCACGTCATGAAACCAAGGTTTTTCCTCTACTCCATCAGTGTCAATTTCATAGTAGTGCGCTGGTTCGTCAAATCGCTCAATGGTAATTATGGGAGCCTCATTGTCCCATCTGACCTTGAACATGGATGGCATGGTAGCCAAAGCATCTGCCAACTGATTCTTTTCTCTTGGGATATAATAAAAAGTAATTTCCTTGAAATATGGGATTAAGGTTAGCACATGCTCTCGGTAAGGGATAACATTCAGATGCTTCGTATCCCATTATCCCTTAACCTGACTGATTACTAGGGCTGAGTCTCTAAACACGCTTAAGAACTTGATTCTCAGGTCAGTATCAGCCCTAAGACCCATGATACATGCTTCATATTCAGCCATATTGTTGGTGCAGTCATAACATAGTCTAGTGGTGAAAGGCATATGGCAACCTGCAGGAGAGATGATTACAACACTGGTTCCGTTGCCAAGTGCATTGGAAGCTCCATTGATAACCATAGTCCATCAGGATATTGACTCAGGCCCTTCATACGCTCCAGGTTCTTCACAATCTATTACTAGCATAATGTTCTCGTCCTGGAATTTGAAGTTCATATACTGATATTCGTCTACAGCCTGATGCGCCAAATGGTCAGCCAGTACACTTCCTTTGATTGCCTTTTGAGTGGTGTACTGGATATAATACTCTGTTAAGACCATCTACCATCGAGCTATTCTTTTGGAGAGAGCTGGCTTCTCGAATATGTACTTGATAGGATCCATTTTAGAAATAAACAAAGTAGTATAGGTCAACATATATTGTCTTAATCGGTGAGCAGCCCATGCCAAAGCGCAACAAGTTTTCTCGAGCTATAAATTTCTGGTTTCATGGTCGGTAAAATTTTTTCTAAAGTAGTATATTGCATGTCCTTTTCGACCAGAGTCGTCATGCTGTCCGAGTACACACCCCATTGAATTCTCTAGCACTGTTAAGTACATGATTAAAGGTCTTCCTTCAACTGGTGGAATCAGAATAGGAGGTTCTTGTAGGTACTCCTAGATTTTATCAAAGGCTATTTGATAATCTTTTTTCCATTTTACTATTTGATCTTTCTTCAGTAGCTTGAAGATTGGCTCACAAGTAGCAGTCACATGAGAAATGAAATGGGAAATGTAATTCAGCCATCCTAAGAAACCTCTGACTTCCTTCTTGGTACGGGGAGTCGGCATTTCTTGAATAGCCTTATTTTTTGTTGGATTAAACTCAATACCCTTACCACTAACGAAAAAACCCAGGAGTTTACCGGATTTCACCCCAAAGGTGCACTTGTTTGGGTTTAGCCTTAACTTATACTTCCTCAGTCTTTCAAACAGTTTATGCAGATGATCAAGGTGCTCTTCTTCAGTCTATGACCTTGCTATCATGTCGTCAACATAGACCTCTATCTCGTGGTGGATCATGTCATGAAATAAGGCTATCATGGCATGCTGATAAGTTACCCCGGTGTTCTTCGACCCAAAAGGCATAACTTTGTAGTAGAAAGTGCCACACTGTGTGACGAAGGTAGTTTTCTCCATGTCTTCAGGAGCCATCTTGATCTGATTATAACTTGAGAAACCATCCATGAAGGAAAATACCTTTTTCTAAGTGGTGTTGTCAACCAAAACATTAATATATGGTAATGGGAAGTCATCTTTAGGGCTGCCCTATTCAGATCCCTGTAACCTATGCACATATGTACATTGTCGTATTTATTTGGCACCGATACAACATTAGCAACCCATTGAGGATATGATGTCACTGCTAACAACCCTGTGTTGAATTTCTTTATAACCTCGACTTTGATATTTTTTGACATTTCAGGATGCATGCGATGAACCTTTTGTTTTATCGGAGCATAATCCTCTTTCTTTGGCCGATGGTGAACCACAATATCATTATCAAGCCCTGGCATGTCTTCATGTGACCAAGAAAAAATTTCAACATATTCATGCAACATCAGGATTAGTTTTCTCTTGACACTACTCTCTAAGTTAGCGCCTATCTTGACCTCTTTCTTGTCTGTCTCGGTACCCAAGTTTACAACTTTGACCGACTCTTCATATGGTTGGATAGCCTTTTCTTCTTGTATCAAGAGTCTGGCAAGTTCTCCAAGTATTTCACAATCTTCCTTACCTTCTTCCTCGGCTTGGTAGATCGTATTTTCAAAGTCATATGCCGCAATAGCATAATCGTTATCGACGAGATCCAGAGTGGATGAGGATCTGCAATGTAGTGTGTGGGTGTGTGTAAGAACACATAGCCATTTGAAAAATAAAAAGAAAGACATAAATCACAAAATTTGCATGCAAAACATCTAATGTTTTTATTCAATGAACACATGTTTATGAATTATCAACCCTTTAACAAATGAACTATTGTGCCCCAGGTAACACACAAGGTTTTAAAGTCATTGTTTATTACATAGCCAAAAAACTTTTGAAAACAATAAGACAGGAATAAAGCTATTACTCCTGACTAAAGGAGATAGGAAATATGTCTTCTTCCTTCCAATTATCTAGTCCATCACCAATGGTAGGGAATATCCAACTTTTGAAGTCGTAATCACTGTCTTTATCCTCTATAGTGTTGACCCTGTTGTTGTTGATACGGGATGGAGGTCTCCTAGCACGAGCGCGACGAACAACCCTCTGACCTTCTGCAGTAAAGCCCAGACCAAACTTGTTATATTTATATGGTATATTAGGAAGCTGACCCCAAATAGTATTACCACCTTCTTCTATAGAAGCCTTAGCATCTTTCAAGGAGGCCATCTTGTGCGGAGTTTTGGTGATCTTCGGAATGGCATAAACGTTTTTAACAACACCAGGGGAAATCACTTCAAAGGTTTGACAGGGTGTTTCAATAAATTCTCCATCCATCATATCAGAACAAATTGAGGTGGCTGACCATATACTCCTCTTCCTCGCAAACAGTAACAACTTTCCCTTTTACCAGATATTTCAGTTTCTGGTGCAACGTGGAGGTGACAGCACCTGCCCCATGAACCCAAAGGCGTCCTAATAAACAAGAATAGGCAGGGCGGATGTCCATCACATAGAAAGTGGACTCAAATATCTATGAACCCACCTTGATCTTGAGTTCTACCTCTCCATGTACCACTCTTTTTGATCCTTCAAAGGCTTGAACTATGATATTATTGGGCTTTAGCACAAACCCTTTACAACCTAATCAGTCAAGAGCGCCTTTTGGCAGAACATTTAGAGAAAATCTATTAATACATGGGCTAATGCAGTGCCTCTGCATTGAATGGAGACATATAGGGCCCTATTATGATTTCTCCCCTTCATAGTTAAGTCATCATCTAAGAAACCCAAACCATTATCAGTTGTCAGACTAGCCACGTAGCTTCCAAATTGATCAGCCGAAATTTCTTGCGGCATATGAGCAGTCTTTAGGAACTTTACTAAAGCCTTCGCATGAGCTTCAGAACACAGCAGCAAAGACATCATGGAGATTTTAGACGGGGTTTTCCCCAGTTGTTCAAAAATTTTATAATCACTTCTGCGAATGATCTTCCAAACCTCTTCCAAATCCTATCCAGAGGTATCTTTGACCGAAGCTTCTTTTGGTGCGTCCATCCGGGCGGGCTCTATCACTGGCTCTTTACCCCAAGTCCCAACAGTTGTCTTGGTAATCGTAACTTGAGCAGGCGGAGAGATTTTCGGGGAGAAAATCCTTCTGCTTCTTGTAACTTTGCTAGTCCCCGCAATATTGATAATACTGGGATCAGTTTCTTCATTGTCTTCATCGGATAACTCTTGTTTGACGCCATGGTAATAGACGTAAGACCCATAATTCCATGGAATAGCCTTTTCCGAGGAATATGGGATAGGCCCGAGCTTGTAATAACCAAAGGAGCAACTTTCAAATTGGCGGTAATCCTTACAGGACCTTTGGAAGGGATCCTGAAAGGAGTACCATAGATAACATATAAGTCTTGGCACATATTCAGAATCTTCTCAATCAGAATAACATGTTCATCCATCAGGCATTGAACGCCTTCCTTCAGTAACCCGCAGTCATTGGGTTAGACTGCGCAGCAATAACATCCTTCAACACAGCCCAGAAATAAACTGGCCTACAAAAGATTCTTATTAATTGTAGAGAGGGGAGTAACCACATCATTTATAGAGGTAACATACATCACATCTTCAATAGAACTTATGCCCTTGTCATGCTTGGGCATAGGTGCGGTAATCACATTTGGAGTCTCCGGAGGATTAAACCCAATTTCCTTATTATCGATCATGTCCTAAATCTTGCTCTTCAGAGCCCAGCAATTGTTGGTGTCATGACCTGGACTGTTTGAATGATAAGGACACCTCGCATTTGGATTATACTTTGGAGAGGAGGTGTTTGGATTCTGAGGAGGATCCCGTAGTGAAATGAGTTCAGCCTTCAAAAAATGTTGTAATGTCTGAGATAAAGGCATGCCAATCTTGGTAAACTGCCTCGGCAGGGGCGTCTGGCCATTGTTGATTACCCTGTTGTTATTGTTGAGTAGGTGTTGGATTGGAAATCAACACCGCTCCCACAGACTGATGGCAATTACTTTTACTACGACTCTTGTGGCCATAGATCGCATTGACTCCCTTTTTACCTCTAAATGGATTATTCACATCATTAGAAGATGTATCCATCAGGAACTTCTCACTCTCGATACCGCTTTCATTTTTTTTCCCTGTCAAAATCATCTCTGTAAAACCAGACGACGAGCTTCCAATCAAAATATTAAAGAACGGGCTTGTCAGAGTGCCCATGATCCTATCCACCATTTCCCGATCAGTCAAGGAAGGTTGCACCCTTCCAGCCAAGTCTCTCCATTTCTATACATATTCTTTGAACCCTTCATTAGAGCCCATGTGTAGCGATAAAAAATGTAGCGGGGTAAATCAGAGATCGAGCTATTAATTAACTCGACTCGCAAAAGCAAGAGTTGCCACCGCACTTTATTATTTCCAAGGGAAAAGGGAAAAGAGCGAAATAAAACCCTTAAATGTGTAATGTAAAATAATACTTAAAAGTAGTGAAAATACGATACGTTTTTTGAAAGATATCTAGATTTCGGGGGTTGGTTATACATGGGAAGGTATTAGCACCCAATGCATCTGCGGTACTCCGCACGAACCTTTTGAAATATTTGTTTTTTTTGTTAAAATTTTTTGTTTGATTAAAATGGTTTGTTTGGTTAAAATGAGTGTGGACGAGATTTTGAAGATACGACGACGTAATGTCGAAGTTTTAACTTTAAAGGTGTGATTTTTAAAATTGAGTCTTTTAGGAAAATTAACTTAAGATTAACAAAATAGTAAAAGAAAAATGAATGAAGGGATTCACACAATCGTATAAGATTTATTTGATGACATGAAGTCAACAAAGTCAAAACATTTCCCTTGGAAGTTAGACGGATGAAAGATACAAAGATTAAATGATCGAGAATAAAGTTAATTAGAATGACAATTGAACAATTAAATAAATAACAAAAATTAAATTATACTAGTATGCATTTTCGAACAAAAAAATTAAATAAAAGATAAGTTTATAAGCATGTATTTAAATAAACAAGAATATAAGATAATTTATTAGTATGTATTTAAATAAACAAGAATTAAATAAAAGATAAATTATTAGCATGTATTTAAATAAACAAGAATTAAATAAAAGATAAATTTATAACATGTTTTTATTTTTATAAAGGCATGAAATAATTATATGTAAAATAAATTGAAACTAATATCTTGTAAAATAAGGCTAAAGATCTAAAAACAAAATAAAATGCCTTGGTAAGTTGTTGAACTCGTGTCTTCTAGGTTACATCATACAGGCCTTGCCTACTGAACTAAGTTTTCTATCTATTATATCTACGTTTCTATTAAAACATAAGGGAATATGGTTGTAAGATTGGGCCAAAAGGCCCAATGGGGCCGACCCAGTTCCTAGGAAATAACTAGTAAAGGTTTTGTAACCCTAACACAAGGAAAGACGTCGCGGCAGTTGCTATTGGGAAGAGGAAAAAGGAATATTTTTATTATTATTGTTAAACTCTTATTCCTATGTTACTGTAAAACAAAAAAACAAAACTCCCCTTCCCTATCAAAATCTTCATCTCTCTATCCATCTTTCAAAAACTCCTTAAGACATAAAGACAGTAATTACCACCGCCAGTCGTAACGTTGTTTTTAAGCACTAACTGCAACCTTTTCCTGTTCTTCCTTAGCTGATTTTGAAGGCTTTTTAACCAATTCGGGCTGAGGCATCTCAACTCCTTCGATATTAGTTATCCTTAGCTTGGTCAATTCCTGACGATGTCCTTTGGTTCTTCGATAATTCTTCCTTCTCTTTTTCTTGAAAATAATTACCTTCGCATCTAGTACATTCTCCTCAACAACATCATGAATAGCTGCATCTGACACTATTGGTCTGCCAACAATTGTCTGGCTAGCATATCCAAGCAACAGAACTTTGTTCATAATCATCTTGTCACTCACTTCATAAAATTTCAATCTTTCCGTGAAAATACTGTTTCCATTGCCCACTTTAAACTGATGAGAACCAATATGAACAATGGCAAAAGCGGGATCATATGGCTTAAAAACCTGGTCATCCTTTTGTAGGGGCCCCACCACTTTGTATCCATTAGTTGTTGCTTCTGCTTTCTTCTCCTCTGTTGTGTACATCTTTTTTACTTGATACAGAAACACAATCATCATCACTATCATCTTCATAATCTTCCTCTTCGTCGTTATAATCACCATCATCGTTGCCGTCTTCATCTTCTACTTCTTCCTGTATAACTTCTTTTTTATATGATTGTCTTGCAGAGAAATGGCGTGGGTGATACCATTTTCCAAAAGTAGATGTGGGTTTGGAATGCAGTTCTAACTATTTCCAACAAACAACAAAATTGACATACCTCATCACATATTCAAACATACCTGAAAGGTGTGATTCCTTATCTCTGAAATCTTCAATGTTAATCGAAAGTGGTTTTACAAAGTATCTGATGTCGGGCCTTAACTTGAGAGGGAATTTATTGTCATTGCAAAATAAAGCCAATTTCATAGGTAAAATATGGTGATGCTAGCGGGGTGGATCCGGCGGTAGTGTGGATAGCGAAGGAAATCGGTGAGTGGGCCGAAGAACACGGGTTTTTGGTGTTATTTCGTGTAGAGGGAGACGGTACCGGAGGGAGGTTCTGTGGGGGTGTCCATGGGGAAGGTGGGTATTGTTTTTGAGCTTTGGAGAAGGTTGAATAAATATATAATTCTCTAATTTCTATTGTTTCTATTTTTTTAAATTCTGGTTTTTCTTGTGTTTATTATTATTATTATTATTTCTAAACATGTTTAAATGTCCACATATTGCAGCAAATCAAAAATACAGCAAAGGAATAAGATAAATCAAACATCATATGGAAAAAAAAGTGGTGCAAAGAAGATTCAAATTGATGGATATATGAGAAAGTTATGCAGAAGTAAATGGGGAGAAGAAATACCTATCAGAGTCTCTCCGATGGAGCTTAAAAAACAATATGTTCTCCCTCCCTCTCTTGTTGATGCTCAAACTCCTTTGACTCTGGTTATTTGTTATTAAAACATGAACAAACTTCTCCTCTATTTTTTTGTTTTTTCCCCTCCTAGAGTTTTTCTGTGTGTATTTTTCTGTCCATGAAGATGGCTTTTATAGTGAAATAACAAGGCATTTAGGGGGTAAAACAGTAGGATATTTGAATTGTTTTGACAAACTATTTTTATGCCTTCTTCTTGCAGTTTTTCTTTAGCCATTTTGATGCAATTTTTGGGTTGTTATGATGCAGGGCAGCAGGCTGTATAGACTGGTTTATAGCATATTTTTAGCAGTTTTTTCAGCAGGTCTTAGACTGATACAAGCTACTGTTTATTTGACTGATTTGTAGCATTTTTGGGCATTTTTGGGACTGTTATTCTGTTGAAACAAGGCTGGAAAATGGGTTGTATGTGCAACTGCTGTTGGGCTGATACAACAATTTTGGGCAGAATTAGGGGCAAGATTTGAATCCTTGGAATTAATATCAATAGGTCTAGAATTTAATTCTTTATGTAACATGAATGGAAACTTGTCTTGAATATAATTTCTCAATTCCTTTTGTAATTGAAAACATTTGAATCTTTATAAACTTTGAATCTTAATATTTATCTTGATGAAATTCAAAATCTTTCATTTGAATTTGGAACAAAATTGATTAATACTTGAATGAATTGTTGAATAATGAATAAATAATGATGCAAGCCTTAAGACCTCAGTCTTGCATCTTGTATTAGAGATCCAAATAATTTACATGAATTGATCTTGTAATGAAGTTGTAACCATCATGTGTTTATTCTTGTGATGAATGATTATTTGAATCAAGTTTCTTTTTCCAATATCTCCTTAGTAAATGCCTCATGTGAATTTAAATGTCCATGGTGTGAATCCATCAAAGTAATCACACAAAAATAATATTGAATAAATATTAATGTGATGAATGATTATTCTTGAATGAGCCCTTTTAATAACTTCTATTTAGTTAACACTTGAATTCACATGATGAAAATTCCAAGCATTTTAAATAAATTCTTCCAAAGCGATCTTGAATTCAATCATCCCACTCTAACGAAATTCACCCCGCGTCATGTAAGTATAAGAAATCGAACCATGCTTAAAAGCTTAGAACGATCACTAGAAGAGGGATTTGAGGCGAAATGTTATCGCATTGAGAAATTGGAACAGTGAACTGAACTTAGAGATCCAGAAACTCTTAAATCATGAAAAACGTCCCATAAAGTCCTCTCATGGCTTTCTAAACACAATTGTCTTCAACTCTTAAAGAAAACTTGTAGATGACTTTTGGTCGAAGCGTTTGGGATTTACTCGCATAGCCTGATCTTTTCTTATATTTCAAGGCAAGGCGAAACACACGTAAACCAGTGATCATGGAACCTTGATTATTTCTTTGAGGAAGTTTTGGAGAAGTTTGAGACCACTTGTTAAACAGAGCATGGAAATAAACACACGATTCTCTGAAAGTTCCCTTGATGAATCAATCTTCAATAATCAAAGATCAATCGTACTTCCGGCTTGAGAGACTCAAAACCCTAATTAAGGCATGACGCCTGATGCTCTTGATTCAGACCTGTTTCTGCACATGAAATCAAAGAAACAAAAAAAACATACACTTCGTGCTTGATTAGAAGTTAGTCATGCATAAGATGAAATGCTCACAACACTCGATAATCTCTACACAGGAAATGCTCGAAGGTGAAACGTTCGAAACCGACCATATTTCGTGGCCTTGATGTATATAACAAAAAATGCAAAAATGAAGATGAGAAATTAGGTCAAAATTAGGGTATGACACGATGGAGATATTCTGCAATTTTACTCGAGTTGGTGCTAGGTCAGTGTTGTATTGATACTGCTTATAGAAAGCAGCAACCAAGTCTTCCCATGTATGAATGTTGGTTCCCTCCAGCTGATAGAACCATTCCAGTTGAGTGCCAGCCAAACTCTCTTGGAAGAAATGGACCCATAACTTCTGGTCAGTAGTGTGAGGTTGTATCTTCCGAACATACGACCTCAAATGGAGTTTAGGACAAGAGACCCCATTGTATTTAGCCAAGACAGAGACCTTGAACTTAGATGGGATGACCACCCCTGAAACCAGACCTAATTCACCAAAATCCAATCCAGGTACCTTCTGGATCTCCATATCCTTAAGTTTGTCCTCCAACTGCTTATATTTGTCATCCGCAGGGGGATACTGCTCGTCAAAAAAGTCTTCATCTTCAAGAGCATTCTCATAACCCTGATTGTTCCTGCCTTCATTCTTGATGCTTCTACCATCTTCATCATGGTTGTCATCTTCTTCATAGGAGATATCTTCTACTTGGACGGGTTGAGCAAGACCTTTGAACCTTCTCCCCATATTAAGGAAAGCAGTTGGCTTCTTGGTCTTTTTTTTCTTAGCGACAAGCACCAACGACTCTTTCTGTCCATGTTCCAGATTCACGAGAGTTTCTTGGAATTGTGCATGTTGAGCCTGAAGATCCTTAATAGTTTATTCGAGGGCCATTTTTCTGCTGAGAAAATGAGAAACTTGTATGAAAAACCTGTTATGCGATGATGCATGATATGTAAAGGTAATGATTTATGTAGCGGTAGAAATGTTTAAGACTAAGCCATTGGATTGACTAGACTTATACAAATCAAAATCAAAATCTCCACCGCGCTTTATTGTTTCCAAATGAATGGGAAAAGAGAGAATAACCCAAAAAGAGGGGGAAAGATTCTAGGTAAGGGGGTTGGTTATGCAAAGGGAAGGTATTAGCACCCTAAACATCTAAGGTACTCCGCAGGAACCTCTTTGTAAAATCTGTATATTTTGGCTATAAAAAATGTTGTATAAAAATGGATGGTGGAGGTGAGAAAATAAATATATTTTTTATGATTTTTGCATCCGCCGCGATTGCGAACCTTTAGTGCCTACGTACCACCTTTTCATGCAATAGGGGATCAGGGTACACATAGTTCCCCTTTTAAAAATTTTAAAACACAAATGTGTTGGTTAATTTTATGAGATAAAACATCATCGTCATTGTCCGTGTGGAAAACATACCTACTACCCACAATCATGAGAAACGAGAATTTGCATCATCTCAAAGTGGAGGATATGGCTTGGATTTTAAAATCAATAATGCCTCACTCAACACCCAAGTGGAAAATATCTCTCTTCACTATATATTGTAGAAGTATAGTTGTTTGCATCACTACAAGGATTGATAATAGTTCAATCTTTTGAGAAAAGTTTAAAGGTAAAAGCCAAAGTGGCAAAATGGTTTGAAATGAGATTGATTGACTTTTAGTCTTCTTACAAAAATGTCAAAGTATTATTAAGTTTATTGAATTTTATTTATGAAAATGTTTGAAAATGCATGGACCTAAGTCCAAGTTTATTATAAAAGTGGTTCAAGTTTAAAACAAGGAGAGTTTTCAAAAGGAGGAAGAAGATTTTTGAAATTAAAGAAGATGGATGGAGAAGAAGAGGTTATCCTAAAGCATAAGGTAAAAGTTAGAGATAAGAACCATCTAACCAACAAGAAGCCAATACTTGACACTATGAGCCAAGATAGAATTCCCATTCTTTGGATTGAACCCAAACAAGCAAAAATACTAGACCTCTTGAGAGAACCAAACTTCAAGTGTATTAAGTCTTCACAAAAATTGGGCAGAGTAACGGCTGTATACGGGTGAATTCCATATTACAAACAAAGGGTGTAATCACAATAACCTACACACAAAACGAACAAACAACCCAATGTCTTGAGGTAAACCTCAAGAGCTCAAGACAAAATAATCAGATAAGATCACAAGGTATCCAATCATAGGCCAAGATTTCTAATCCTAAGTCCAAAAAAGTCCAATGCTCCATAATGCCAAGGATAGTAACCAAATAGTCCAAGTATCATTAACGATTTTTAGGGTTTGTGTTCATTATTAGGTGTTTTAAAAAGAAAAGTAAAGCTCAAGTGAGCAAAAATAAAAATGACAAGAAAGTAAATACTCAAATGAGAAAAGATGAAAATGGCATGAAATGTAAATGCTAAAATTAAATAGTGCATAAAAATAAAAGGGGAATATAATAAAAGAATAAAGGATAAAGTCAATTATTAGTGATTAGTGGTTAGTTGGATGATCATCTTGAAACTTGCATTTGGAACTTATTTGAGGATTGGTAGAACCAAAGCCTCCACACAACAAGTTGCATTTGCTTTTTGTCAAGTATATCATCCATTTGGAATCCTTATGAGTATCATTTAATGATCAACAATGTTTAAGTGATCTGTGTTGACCAAAGGTGTTGTAGATCCATTAGAGGATTGGTAGAACCAAAGCCTTCACACAATGAATCCCAAGGTTATTGGATCAAAGAGATCAAATTAACATACTTGGGCTTGCAAACATAAGTTTGGGCCACGAATGATCATTTATTCTAATCGGGAAAAAATTTAGCGCTATGTTAAGCAATTGTAAATGGACTTATATAGAAGTCGCACCTATTTTGAGGTCGGTCAATAGAAATATATGCACCTTTTGTTTTGAGACATGATATAGAGATCATGCTCTAACAACATTTAGTGCAATAAGAAGGGAATGAGATGAAGAGGGGTGGGAGAGAATATACAAACCACTTTTGAATTAAATTTAATCAAACTATTATTAAAATCATTCATCCATTTTTGTGGAGTTAAACTCAACACCATGGATCCAATGATGTTAATAAAGTTCATGATTAAAAATTTAACCCAAGATCAGCCAGAAAAAAGTCACAAAATAATATTACATTTTAATATATACAAAAAGGTTTAAAAATAGAAATAAAAGAGAAAAATATAAACTATGTTCAAATTAATCAAGAAATAAAAAGTAAGACCATAGAAAAATTAGAAAAGGACTCAAATGATTTTATAAATTTTTTGGTAATTTTTTAAAGTTAAAAACTATTTTTAAAATTAAAAGAAAGGGGTAAAATAAACCAAAAATGATAAAAAAATAACAAAGTCAGGAACAAAAATAAAATAAGGTCCCCAATATTTGTCACAATATCATTGGATCATTCCATAATTTTTTCAGAATTTAAAAATGCATAAAAGTATTTTTAAACATTTAAAACAATTCAAATAAAGTGTAAATTTATAAAAAATACCAAGTGGCATGCCATCATTGATTGGAAGATGACACGTTGGTCATCTTCAACCTCCAGCCAACGTGAATTGCAGGTCTCTCAAACTGTAAAATGAGAAGCTCGAATCTATGTCATTCGCTTCGTCTCTTCAAGACGAAGACAACCACACCCCCGCAAGAAATTTATATAAACTGTAGCTCAAGCAATTCGGAAGGAAATTTTTGAAAAGGGATTTGAAATTTCATGGTTCAAATGTGTTTCCAGTAAAAAGCAAGTGTTGCAAATAGAACCAGGGCGATGAGAGCATCACAATGATATCAAAGTTTTGAAGAATTGATGAAGGAATATACATATTGAAGTTGAGTTACAGAGCTCTGAAACTGGACTTCTATGGAGCAATATAGGGCACAATTCTTAAATGTAATTATATGGTTAGCTTCAGGGAAGATCAAGGAAGGTGAATTGATGAAAAAATTGGATTGAAAAAGGCTTGTATATGGATTTCGAAGTTGCTGAATTCTAAGTTATGGAACAAGTTTGGCAGGGTAATTCTGGCTATCCAAGCTTGAGAAAATGAATGGGATAGTTCATGTATTTATAGGAGAAGCAAATGGGATCAAAAGGAGGAGTGAATGATGCATTTTGGAGGGAATTCGTGCAAACCTGATACATGAGTGAAGTGTGATCTTATTTTCACCAAAACTCATCCAATCCTTGCGTTTTGAGGTGATAAACACTTCTGGAAAGTTTGTTAATCAAGTTTAAATCAAAAAATCGTATAAATATTATGATTAGAGGCCACATTATGGATTTCAAAATTCTGACTTGGTGAGAAATTCAGTTCCAAGTTACCAATTTCAAAATAATGGAATTTTCAACTCAAGGGGTCTTAGGGCATAATTCTTGATGCTTTAGAAAGATGAGGTTACAAGCTTTGTAATATAAAAAGAATGGAGTTAAATGGATGCTTGAGCTGAAAGTTGCATTGAGTCAAAGTTGAGGAAAAAGGGTTGATTTTCCATACTTAGAAATATTTCAAATTTTTCTTCAAAAGTGACCTATAATGTCTTGCATCCAAGCATGGCCTTCCACTTGGAATTTTCTCTTGACAAAAAAATATGGCAAGAAGTAGATCTCTTTAATGACATTTTGAAAGTTGAACCATTCAAAATCTTCAAAAATTGAGAAAGTTAAGACTTTTTGATGTTGGCAAAAGTTCTTAAAATGACCTATAATATTTTGTATCCTTAAGGAAACTTCCATCCATTTTCTAATTTTGGAAATAAATGAAGGCATAAAGTTCACATCTTAAAGATCATTATGGAAAAAGAATTGGCTCAAGGTGATAAAAATTGACCAAGTTATGATTATTTGAAGTCACACATGAAAAATTGGGGATTCATCTGGAGGACTTGTAATCTTTCTTCCTCATCAAGTTTCTTCCACACAAAAACTCCTCGGAACTTTTGAAGTGATTTGTTAATAACCCTTTTAAGAGAATTATGTCTTTGGAATCACTCAAAAATACCAAAAGATAAGCAATATATACTCCTTTGAAGTTCAAAACCCTAGCTCTTAGATCAAGAAAATGCTTGGAGGAACCTTGACAATTTTGAAGCACCTTCTTGTACCAACACAAATGCTTTGTAAATAGAAGTTGTTGAGGATGATAATGAGAACTCATAGCAACCAAAAAAACTTCCATGACTATTTTTTCAATCAAACCCTTATACTTTTTTGGATCAAATTTGATAATCTTGAAATATGGTGAACCAAGATAAACCTTGCCATGTCATTTCCTCTAAAACAACTTCAATAGTGAGGCTTGAACTTCTCAAGCTTTATTGACTAGGGCATGGAAATAAACTCATGAACTCATGGATCAACTTTCTAAGCCACATTGCCTTTACCTACATTATTAACAAGTAAGACAAACCAACATTGCATTTTATTAATTAAAAGAAAATCAAGACAAAAAATTCATGATGACAGAAGAAAACAAGTCAACGTGCTTGGTGATTCCTCAAAGTGCAAAGCTAAATATAGGGAGGGGAACCAAGAATCCTAGTGTGATCTTATTGTAATGGAATCAAAATGGTATGATGAAGGGATCTTAAGGGCAAAAATTGGGGTACAACAACTGCCCTTATTTAAGTTTCTTCTATCAGGAGATACGAAGGTTAAAAACCTTCGTGTCGACGCGATCGAAGATACTTAAATATAAAACAAACCCTATTTTTGGCTCTAAGATAAAATTCAAATGTTTATGATCATGAATGCATATGAACAAGACCAAAGAGACACAAAACACCATTGGGGATGTAACAATAATAAAGAAACAAGAGAGCGACCCGACCAGGAAATAAATCACTGGTGGATCAAAAGACCCGACTCAGAGGGGATGGTAAAATGGTCAAAGGATACACCTACTCCTACTGGAGGTAAAGCTACCAACATTCACTGAAGGTAGAAAGAAAAGAAATAACAACACCGACGTTCACTTACGGTGAGCTACCAACGTTCACTAAAGGTAGAAGGAAAAGAAATATCATAGCATCGCTGTTCACTGACGATGAACTACCAACGTTCACTGAGGGTAGAAAAAAGATAACAATCACCAAATTTCACTAAAGGTGATCTACCAACTTTCACTGAAGGTAGAGAGAAAATATATCATAGCATCGCCGCTCACCGACAATGAACTACCAACATTCACTAAGGGTAGCAAAAAGATAACAATCATCGACGTTCACTGCCAATGACCTACCAACTTTCACTGAAGTTAGAAAGAGAATATATCATAGCACCACTGTTCACTAACGATGAACTACCAACATTCACTAAGGGTAGCAAAAATATAGCAATCACCAACTTTCACTGAAGGTGACCTACCAACTTTCACTAAAGGTAGAGAGAAAATATATCATAGCATCACTGTTCACTGACGATGAACTACCAATGCTCACTGAGGGTAGAAAAAAGATAACAATCATCGACGTTCACTGCCAATGACCTACCAACTTTCGCTGAAGGTAGAAAGAGAATATATCGTAGCACCATCGTTCACTGACAATGAACTACCAACGTTCACTGAGGGTAGAAAAAAGATAACAAACATCAACTTTCACTTATGGTGATCTACCAACTTTCACTGAAGGTAGAAAGAGAATATATCATAGCATCGCCGTTCACTGACGATGAACTACCAACATTCACTGAGGGTAGAAAAAAGATAACAATCATCGACGTTCACGTCGGATGACCTACCAACTTTCACTGAAGGTAGAAAGAGAATATATCATAGCACAACCGTTCACTGACGATGAACTACCAACGTTCACTGACGGTAGAAAAAAGATAACAAACACCAACTTTCACTGATGGTGATCTACCAACTTTCACTGAAGGAAGAAAGAGAATATATAATAGCGTTGTCGTTCACTGACAATGAACTACCAACATTCACTGAGGGTAGAAAAAATATAACAATCATCGACGTTCACTACCGATGAACTACCAACTTTCACTGAAGGTAGAAAGATAATATATCATAGCACCTCCGTTCACTGACAATGAACTACCAACATTCACTAAGGGTAGAAAAAAGATAACTACCACCAACTTTCACTGATGGTGATCTACCAACTTTCACTAAAGGTAGAGAGAAAATATATCATAGTATCGTCGTTCACTGATGATGAACTACCAACATTCACTAAGGGTAGTAAAAAGATAACAATCATCAACTTTCACTGATGGTGATCTACTAACTTTCACTGAAGGTAGAAAGAGAATATATCATAGCATCTCCGTTCACTAACGATGAACTACCAACGTTCACTGAGGGTAGCAAAAAGATAACAAGTTCCCCTAAAATTATGGCATTTCACCTAGAACGGATCCCAACTTCTTCTTTAACCGAGGCACTTTGCCTTGAAAGGGTAATATATAAATTGTCTCAAATAAAAAGACCTGCTACTTGTTGTCATGGAGGATTGTAAAAATAAATGACTTTCTGGGGAGAGGAATATGGTTTCCTGGGGAAATGCCATTATATCCCTACTGAGGAGATAAAGTCTTCTCGTGCAAAATAAATACCCAAACCAAAACCCGAAGCTTTCAAAAATCCAAAGTAAATAATATTGTTGTGGAACCACAGATTCAAACCAGAAATAAACTGGAATGAAACAGTCAACCAAAATACATCCTTTGAGAAAACTCAAGAGGGAAAACCAAATCCATCCAAACAAGGATCTGTACAGAAAGGCTAAAGCAAAAACAAATCTTCTACGAGGGATAACTCAGTGTGGAAATTGAAAGAATATGCGCTTTCTGCTTAAGGCCAACACTCTATTAAAGAGAGGACAATGTAACTCTGCAAAACAGGGTGATATGTCAATAAAAATATTAACAAATGTCAATGAACAATGATTTGCCAATTTTAGCTATGCAAGATGTATGTATGAATGTATGAGTGTTATCGTGTGTATGCTAACAAAACAGATATACAACACTGGGAGTAACCAGGCAAAACCACCTCGGGCACAAACAACACTCGGCTAAACCACATCCAAGATGATTATTCCAAGAAAAGGTAAATGCCAACTGAGGAAACAAAACCTACTGCATGCTTTAGCTTTACTGGGGAGAAACATAATCCAAAAGTAAACAAAATAAAGTGACAGAATAGTACAGATACAGGCATAGAACATCCTTCTTCAAGCTTCACTAGGGAAACAAATGTTTTCAAAAGTAACACTTTTACTGGGGATTGCAAAACTAATTTCAAGCAAAGCAGATGGACACCAAATCATCAAAACATTCATTGGGGAATTCAGGCCCACTTTATTGGGGAGGTTAACACCACATTCACAATGGAAAAATCCAAAATGCGTTCTTCACTGGGGAAACCAGGGACATGTGTTCTTCAAGAGTGATTATGGTACCAACTTCTCGGGAAAAAAAACTTCCATTAGACCGAACGAACACTTCACTGGAGAAATCTCGGATTGAAATTTCACATCATGAAAACTCAAAAGAGGAGAAATGAATCCAAACTTGACTGAGGATATCGGAGTCGCGAATCTAATACGGCGAATCATCTTGAGTAAACCTTCCCGAGGGGAACAAAAACTTCTTAAAACAAACTGGAGTTTGTCCATTCCTAGGATCACCATTTTGTTGTTGTTGTTTTTTTCGCATCACAAATTCTAAAGTAAAAGCAAATTGTAAATTCTTTTTTGAAAAATCTATTCTGTTATTTAATCTTCTTGCTTTGAAAGTTATTATCAATAATAAATGGAGTCTTTGCAAGCTAAACAAAATAAGAAATACAAAGAATTGGGTAAAAGCTCAAATTTCATTAATAGAATGGTAGTCTGCGAAGGGCGAGACTCCATGGATAATTACAAAGTTTGGAAAATGGTAATATATAATGGAAAATATACATTGAGATACAATGAGCATTATCCCCTCTAACAACTTTTGAAATCCTGAGCAGCAACTTCTGTTGAAGTCTGATGAGAATCCGAGAAGATTATTGCTCCAATGATCAAGTCTTGTCTGATGTAGTTACTTGTCAAGAAAGTCCCTAACTTTTGTCTAAGCTTCCCTTGCGGGTTTTCAGCTTAGCGGGAAATTTATTCTGTTTATGTCTCTAATTTTTGCCTAGACCGCCCTTTCGGGTTTTTGGCCTACCGAGACGCTCTTTTTTGCCTAAGCCGCCCTTTCGGGTTTTCAACTTAGCGAGTTGTTCTTTTATTTATTTAGGCGAAGTATTTCTTGACTGCATCATCATTCATGGGACGTGGGAACTCCTCGCCATCCATAATTTCAAGAATTAATGCACCTCCAGAGAAGGCTTTCTTGACAACATATGGGCGTTCAAAGTTCAGAGTCCATTTTCCGCTAGAATCAGTGTTGAAAGACATGATCTTCCTGAGCACGAGGTCGCCTTCCTTGAATTCACGAGGTTTGACCTTCTTATCAAAAGCTTTTTTTCATCCTTTTCTGATATAATTATCCATGACACAAATCTGTCATCCTCTTCTCTTTGATCAGATTCAATTGATCAAACCGGTTTTGGACCCATTCAACCTCTGTCAACTTGGTTTCCATTATCACACGTAAAGAGGGAACCTTAACCTCAATTGGGAGCATAACTTCCATTCCATACACAAAGGAGAACGGGGTTGCTCCTGTTGAAGTGCAGGCAGATGTTCGATATCCATGCAAAGTAAAAGGGAGAATTTCATGCCAATCCTTATAAGTAACAACCATTTTCTGGATAATTTTCTTTATATTCTTATTAGCAGCTTCAACAACCCCATTCATCTTCGGCCTGTACGAAGATGAATTGTTATGGACAATCTTTAATTCCTCACAAAGTTCTGTCATCATTTTATTGTTCAAATTCGAGCCATTGTCGGTGATAATCCTGCTCGGCACACCATACCGATATATAAGATTATTCTTGATGAAACACACAACCACCTGCTTAGTAACATTGGCATATGAAGCAGCCTCCACCCATTTGGTGAAGTAATCAATTGCTACCAAGATGAAATGATGTCCATTCGAAGCTTTAGGTTTTATCATCCCTATCATGTCAATACCCCACATAGAGAAAGGCCATGGGGAAGAGATCACATTGAGAAGTGTCGAAGGCACATGGACCTTATCTGCATAAATCTGGCATTTATGACACTTCTTTGCAAATTTGTAACAATCAGATTCCATTGTCAGCCAATAGTAACTTGCCCTTAACATCTTTTTAGACACCGAATGTCCATTGGCATGAGTGCCAAACGAACCTTCGTGAACCTCATGCATCAACATGTCTGCTTCGTGTCTATCCATGCATCTGAGTAAGACCATGTCATAATTTCTTTTATACAACACATTTTCACTAAGGAAGAAACTGCCTGCCAATCTTCTCAATATCTTTTTATCTTTCTTCGAAGCACCGATCGGGTAATCCTGAGTCTGAAGAAAATTCTTGATGTCATGATACCACGGTTTTTCATCTGCTACCTCTTCTATTCTAAACACATGAGCATGTCTATCCAGTCGTCGAATCGTAATTTGAGGTATATCATTCCAAGTATTTACTTGGTACATAGAAGCCAGAGTTGCCAAAGCGTCCGCCATTTGATTTTCATCTCTAGGAATGTGATGGAATTCAACTTTGTTAAAGAAGGGTAACAATCTTCTAGAATAATATTTGTAAGGGATCAAGCCGGGGTGAAGAGTATCCCATTCTCCTTTAATCTGATTTATTACCAAAGCTGAATCACCATACACATCTAGAATTTTAATTCTGAGATCAATAGCTTCTTCGAGACCCATGATGCAAGCCTCGTATTCTGCCATATTATTAGTATAATCAAATGTTATCCTTGCGGAAAAAGGAATGTGCGATCCATGGGGAGTGACAATGACGGAACCAATTCCTTTACCATAAGCATTCAAAGCTCCATCAAATATCATACTCCAACAAGATTCAGGGTCAGGACCTTCCTCAGGCAATGGTTCATCACAATCTTTCACTTTCAGGAACATCACATCCTTATCGGGGAATTAATATTCTACAGACTGGTGATCCTCCACTGGTTGGTGAGCAAGATAATCTGCCAACACACTGCTTTTAATAGCTTTTTGAGTGTGGTATTCGATATCATATTCAGATAACAACATCTGTCAGCGGGCAATTCTCCCAGTAAGAGCATGCTTTTCAAAAATGTACTTGATTGGATCCATTTTGGAGATCAACCAAGTAGTGTTATTCAACATATACTGCCGCAAACTCTTTGCCTCCTAGGCCAAAGCACAACATGTCTTTTCCAGCATGGAATACCGCGACTCACAATCAGTGAATTTTTTACTGAGATAATAAATGGCGATCTCCTTCTTCCCTGTTTCATCCTGTTGTCCCTGAGTACAACCTATGGATTTATCTAACACTGTCAGATACATAATCAACGGTCTTCCTTCGACATGAGGGAGCAAGATATGAGGTTCAAGTAGATATTCTTTAATACTTTCAAATGCCCTTTGGCAGTCATCCGTCCATACATAACCTTGATCTTTCTTTAACAACTTAAAGATCGGTTCACATGTTGCAGCCATTTGAGAAATGAATCTGGAAATATAATTCAAACGCCCAAGGAAACCTCTGACTTGCTTTTCAGTTCTTGGCATTGACATCTCTTGAATTTCTTTGAATTTATCAGGGTCAACTTCTATTCCTTTCTGGCTAACAATGAAACCCAACAATTTCCCTTATCGAACACCGAAGGTGCATTTATTTGGATTCAAGCGGAGACGATACTTCCTCAAACACTGAAACAACTTCAACAAATCTTCTACCGCCCTTCTTCAGTTTGGGATTTGGCAATCATATCATCAACATATACTTCGATTTCCTTGTGCATCAGATCATGGAATATGGTTGTCATAGCCCTCTGGTACGTTGCACCAACATTCTTCAACCCGAAGGGCATCACTCTGTAACAGAATGTTCCCTAGGGTGTGATAAACGTTGTTTTTTCCATGTCCTCCGGAGCCATTCTTATTTGATTATACCCAGAAAATTCGTCCATGAACGATAATACTTTGAATTTTGTTGTGCTATCCACTAACATATCAATGTGTGGCAATGGAAAATCATCTTTTGGACTAGCTTTATTTAGATCTCTGTAATCTATGCACATGCGGACTTTTCCATCTTTTTTCTGTACTTGGACAATATTGGCAATCCATTGAGGATACACTGACGTCACAAGAAAATCAAAATTAATCTGCTTTAGAACCTCCTCTTTGATTTTCACTACCATATCTGGGTAAGTTCTTCTCAAATTTTGTTTAATTGACGGACACTCTGGCTTCAACGGCAAACGGTGCTCTACAATATTTGTATCTAGACCAGGCATATCCTTGTAAGACCAAGCAAAAATATCCACATACTCTTTCAACAGCTCAATCAACCTGCTCTTCACATCAGGATGCAACAATGCTCCAATATTGACTTCCTTCGGATCTTCTTCTGAACCCAAATTGATCATTTCCAATGGCTCTTTATATGGATGAATGGTATTTTCCTCGTGCTCAAGCAACCATGAGACCTCTTCTAGAATCTCATCATAATATTCTTCTTCAGCCCCATACACGGGACATTCAAAGTTGGGAGAGGGTGCAGGGTCATTGTATTCAACGGGTTTTTTAATTAATCTGAACATATGATTTATGATTGCTTTTAGAAATTGACACATATAACAAGTGATCATGAAGATTGAATTTCAGTTATTACTTATTTTGAAGGGGGTTTTTTTTATTACCATTTTCCACACAAAAAAATCAGAAAATAAAGACACAATTTGGGAAACAAAGACAACTTTTATTATTGATTTTAAAAGTCACAGCAAACAGATAAGCCCTACAACATTAATACTTCCACCTAGGGAAGAGTGAAAGCTTTTTTCAAAACGATTAACAAAACAAATTACTTTGAAACATGTATGGAAGAGGGAACATCAATGGTGATCCAGTTCTGAACCCTAACTTCGTGCGTCACATAATTCGGCATTTCCTGCTCTACTTCATCTTCTACAATGGCGTTAATCCTGGAAACAGTTGGATGAAGATAACACCCCTACGGAAGATGTCTTGATACTTGCTTGCAGAAGACTTTGGCTTCATGCCCTTACCTTTGTCATTCTTCAAAGAGAACCCCAAGCCAACTCTGTTCTTGTTCACAGGTGGATCCACAATCTGTCCCCATACTTCACTATGACCCTTACGCACAACCTGCTGCGCATCCTTAAGTGAAACCATGGAATTCTCATTTCCTCTTATATTATCAATGGATAAGGCTTGGAAATGGGTTCCAACAGCAGCTTCATCCGCCTCCACAATGCTGAAAGAGGACAAATGAGATGTCAACAATTCTTGTTCCCCGTTTATGATCACTACTTTCCCTTCATTCATAAACTTCAGTTTCTGGTGTAAAGTTAAAGTGACAGCCCCTGCCTCATGTATCCATGGACTTCCTAGAAAACAACTATAAGCGGGTACAATATCCATGACCTGGAAAGTTATTTGAAACAAATGTGGTCCTATATGAATAGGCAAGTCCACTTCACCAATAACATATTTCCTTGATCCATCAAACTCTTTCACAATGATGCCACTCGGGTGCATAGGCGTTCCTTGATATTTCAACTTTAAAAGAGTGCTCCTCGGTATAACATTCAAAGCAGATCCATTATCAATCAGCATATTAGATAGTGAATCATTCTTGCAGTTCATAGAGATGTGGAGGGCTAGGTTGTGATTCATTCCTTCATCTGGTAATTCATCATCGCAGAAACTCAAGTTATTACATGATGTAATGTTCCTTATTACACTACTGAATTGGTCTATTGGCATATCACTCTCCACAAAAGCTTGGTCCAATACCCTCATCAAGGATTCTCTGTGAGCAGAGGAGTTCATCAATAACGCCAAGATAGATATTTTTGAAGGAGTCTGCAGTAGTTGATCTACAATTTTGTAGTCACTCATCTTGATTATCTTCAAAATATCATCCATTTCTTTCTCTAATGCATCCCCACTAGTCTCACCCGTAGCCTTCTTGGGTTCAACATTCTCAACAATTTTCTTTCCAGCACTAACATCTCTTCGAACAACTGGGTCAAACACACGACCGCTTCAGGTCACCCTGCTATTTTCAACAATATTCCCAACATCAGGCATTGGCTGGATGGGAACTACCACTCCATCCTCTAAGATTTTAGCATTGTACTTATAAGGCACAACCTTGTCTGACTTGTAGGGGATAGGACCCGACAAACTAATCACCAATGGGGTAACAACTGGATTTCTATAATACTCAACTTCAAGATGGGAGGGTGCCCCAAAACAAGGTACAATGACGTTTACCCCTTCTTCAACACAATCAGTCATTATTGAGTCATTTCTGGAAAACAAATCCTCATCTGAGGAGAAATACTCATCTGCGGAAGCATACTCTTCATCCGACCCTTCTTTAGTTAAAAAAACCTCAACCATATCAACTTCATGGTTATCATCCCTTTGACTTGTAACCTTGATAATTCCATTATCTAGCAACATCTGGACACCCTTCCTCACAATAGAACATCGTCGGGAATCTTGACAGCAAACTCGGCAAGATCCATGTTGGTGTTCCACCTAACCAGCCATATGGAAGAAGGTAGCATGCAATTGCACAAGGTCCTCATTCATATACTCTACATCAAAAAATATGAATTCTCCAGGACATCCAGAAACCATATTCACCTCCTCTTCATACTCTTCCCTAGGCCTGATTATGTGGATTAGGCCCTCATCCATCATCTCTTGTAAATCAACCTTTATCTTATCGCAACCATGTATGTCTGTACTACAAATAGCACTACCGGTATGGTCATGCGTATAGTAGCTAAATTCACAAAGGTCTGCATATATTTTCACCAAAACTCCTCTAACCAGATTAATATCAAAAATCCGGAAGTCGCCTGGACAATCGGCCACCATATTCACAACATTTACTCCCCCATGGTTGGGTAGAGGATTGTCTTTCACATTAGGTCCCACATCCTTGAAAGATAGAACACCAGACTTCAACAACTTCTGCACCTCAGTCTTCAAAGGATAACAATTCTCAACATTATGCCTTGGTGCTCTGTGATGAAAAGCACATGTTTGGTCTGCCTTGTAATACCAAGGCAATAGTGATGGTATAGCGGGAGATGGTCGGGTTTGATCCAGCTTCTTCTGAATCAATATCGGTAGTAACTCTGTATAGCTCATAGGAATAGGGTCATAACTCTCCCTTCTCTGACTATACCCTTGATTCCCCTGTTGGGACGGTCTCTAATAAGCAACGGTAGTTGGAGCTGCACCCACAACTGGAGTAACTGAGGCGAATTGATGATGACGCTGATAATTCCTTCTAGGAGTATTAACCCTCCTCTCTTGGATAAAAACATTTGCATCCCCTTCCTTCTTCTTATTAAACCCATAAGATGGTTTATTCACACCTCCGGAACTTTCACTCTTCGTTAAACGGCCCTCTCTTACAGCCTCTTCTAAGAGGATACCCATTCCTACCATTTCAGTAAAGTCACTTGGCGCACTTGCTACCATCCTCTCGTAGTAGAAAGCACCTAGGGTTTTCAAGAAAATCTTAGTCATCTCCTTCTCTTCCATGGGAGGAATCACTTGGGAAGCTACCTCACGTCATCTCTATGCATATTCTTTGAACGATTCCCTGTCTTTATAAACCATTGCCCTGAGTTGATCATGGTCAGGCGCCATGTCCACGTTGTACTTGTATTGTTTGATGAATGCTTCTCCTAAATCATTGAAAGTATGGATATTGGCGCTGTCCAAACTCATATGCCACTTCAATGCACCACCGGTTAAACTATCCTGAAAGTGAATCAGCAGACGCTGATTATCAGTATGGGTAGACATTTTCCTCACGAACATCACCAGATCAGCACGAGGGCAAGTGTTGCCCTTGTACTTCTCAAACTCCTGGACCTTAAACTTAGAAGGTATCTTAACATTCGGGACCAAGCATAACTCATTCACATTCTGCCCAAATTGCTCTTTTCCCATGAGGGCTTTCATCTCTCTTTGCATCTTGTCAAACTGCTCTTGAAAATCATCCATTCTGTCATAAAGACCCAAGTCTTCACTCGGTGGAGGGAAAGGATGACACACATCATCGTTAACAAACGGAACCATATTCACCGAAGGAGGCGCAGCGGGAGCAGCATGCACCACAAGAGGTGTTAGAGTAGCAATAGTCTGAACAATTCGAGTATCTTGAGGACCAAGATTGAAACCTTCAGGTGCAAAATTCTCTATCATTCCCCATGGATAACCTTGAGGCATGTGATTCTAAACAACACCTGGAGTAGCAGATACAGGTACAGTTGGAGCTTCAGTAGTTTCCCTTGTTGGTTGAGGTTGGACACTCGGTGGTTGATTCTGAGCAGCCACCAGAGCTTCCATCAGAGCAGTCAGATTGGCCATGCCGGCCTTCAAACAGAAACCTCCTCGCGCAGCTCACGATTCTCTTGTTCTAGGTTATCCATCTTCTTTCTGAAATTAGCCCGAGTGTTGTAGTGGTGAGTCAGTTTGCTGAACAAAGTAAAGAAGTTTGGTGAGACACCTGGATATGCATACCAAATGCAAGAAATATGTGCAATATGATGCATGATATGCAATGCACATGTTTTTATTTTATTATTTAATATTTCAAGGGATTTAAAATTTATGGAGATATTGCAAATATCAAGGTATAACGTATTTGAAAATACTTAAAATTCCATTATAACAACTCCAAGATGGATTACAAGTTTCAATGATCCCAAGTACAAAATGAAAATAAAATCCAAAACCCTGAGAAGTAAAACTGATGGAGATTACTTTATACGGTGGCGCTTCCCCATGAGCCTGGTAATCTGAGCTTTCAACCTCTGGTTTTCTTCCGTATATCTGGTGGCAACCTCCTTCCAATCATCTGAATCAGGAAGTTAGTGATCAGCATCTGATTGAGGCTTAGGAGAAAATAAATCCCCTTGCCTCTCCATAGACTATATCACTCGACTCTCAAGGATCTCAATCAAGTCGTCTTTATCCTTCAAGTCTGCTCTATAGGAAATCTCTAAAGTTTGGCACTTGTTCTTCCAAGCATCCTTTTCCTGTTGCATCCTGACCAAAGCAAGCTGCAGCTCTTCTAGATCATCTAATAAAGGAGGAGTGGTCTTCACAAATAGATCAGGCATAGGTGTTTCCCGAGAATACGGCATCTTCAACTGAATAGCTCTCGTTTGGACCCACTGAAGATATGGCTCCAAAGAAACAGCACCCCTAGGTCCCAAATCCTTCCTACTCTTCTTATGAATGTGACGCCAGGCCTTCGCAATCTGATCCCTAGCTTCCCTATGGTCTTCTCCTTCCTTCAGAAAGAAACTACTCAAATGAATACCATTTGGTTTATCCCTCATCGGATAACCAAGCTGTCGTCGTGCAAGAACAGGGTTATAGTTAATTCCTCCCTTTGTACCAAGAAGAGGTACATTGGAGAAACTACCACAACTGTCAATAATCTCTATATCCTGGTAAGCTCGATGATACCAATCAATATCTGAGTGAGTAAGTTCCATGATCTTAGGAGCCCAATGAGGTTCCTTCTTGACATCCCAAAAAGCATAAGACTGAGGCATATGAGAGATAAACCACCGGTACAACAGAGGCGTGCAACAGATAATCATCCCCATATGATAAGAATTCTGAAGATGAATAGAGTAATAAGCATCACCCAACAAGGTAGGAACTGGGTTTCCAATCATGAAGATCGTTATAGCATTAATGTCAAGAAACTTGTCCACATTAGGAAATAAGAACAACCCGTAAGCAAGTAGAGCAAAGATGGCCTCAAAAGCGACTGTACTCTTCATCCTGGAAAAGTAACGAGATTTCTCCAATAAGAACTGAGTTGGTAATCCTCTAATCCCTCCTTTAGTAGTCATATGGGCTTCCACCCCAGACTTCCCCAGATGAATCAAAGCAGCAATCTCATGTGGTTTTGGCTCACCCTCCAAACCAGTAAAAGGGACACGATTGGTAACAGGTAAATCCAATAGATAAGAATAATCCTCTAGTGTGGGAATCAACTGGTAGTCGGGAAAAGTAAAGAAACGATACATTAGATCATAGAACTGGACAAAGGTCGAGAGAATACCCTCCTTCATCTTCAGCTTCATGAGAGGAATAATGGATCCATACTTCTTTCGAAAGTCTGCAGAACACTCGATCTCGGGAATTAGACTGATCAACTCATCTATCTTGGGATCCTTGAAACTGTACTTCCCGGTCTTTCTCTTTCTAGAATACATGGTTAAAAAGTACTTGAGATATTCACAAATGGTCAACCTTTAAATCCCTTGAAATATGATCTCTCCAAAAGATGCTTATGAGTGCATGGATGCATGATGCAGCAATCACACACAATATCACACGGGTTCATAGGTTCAACATCATGAGCATGAGGTCGAAGGTACTACCCATAAGGTGTTGTCTAAAAGATATCACCTACCGAACAAGGTTCTAAAGGTTCCTAGAGTCTACATCCTTCCATCGGATATTACCAACTTCTCGATTAACTCGGTAATTAGTAATATTTTCAAGAAAAACTCGTCTGAGCGTAGTATCGCGTGACAACTATTTCCGAATTACTCCATCATATCTTCCGCACTACACCTAAAAGGCCAACATGGGTTTGGTATTCTACGATCCCCAGTTTCAGCAGGCTGCCAGGTCGAAAGCAGTACCTCTTCCCGATTACTCGGTAAACAACACTACAGTCAAAGGGGCCTCCACTGAGTGGGGGATCTCACGCCTCCTTTCTTGGGATTACTCCCTCAAAGTTAACATGACTATACCGCCCGTCCTATCTTAAATTTTGCCCAAGTACTGGTATATGACTTATGAATAATCACCAAGCACCCTGAAAACCAGGAAAATCCAGACAAACATATATACAACATATAACAATAAAACAATAATAACACATATACATATATAAATAAAGATAGGCTCAACCCACTTAGGGATGGACCAGCAAAAGGTCAATCTTTCCCCAGTGAAGTCTCCATTTTTCTGTAGCGATAGAAATGTTTAAGACTAAGCCATTGGATTGACTAGACTTATACAAATCAAAATCAAAATTTCCACTGCGCTTTATTGTTTCCAAAGGAATGGGAAAAGAGTGAATAACCCAAAAAGAAGGGGAAAGATTCTAAGTAAGGGGGTTGTTTATGCAAAGGGAAGGTATTAGCATCCAAAACATCAACGGTACTCCGCAGGAACCTCTTTGTAAAATCTGTATATTTTGGCTATACAAAATGGTGTATAAAAATGGATGGTCGAGGTGAGAAAAGAAATATATTTTTTATGATTTTTGCACCCGCCGCGGTTGCGAACCTTTAGTGCCTATGTACCACCTTTTTGTGCAATAGGGGATCAGGGTACACGTAGTTCCTCTTTTAAAAATGTTAAAACACAAATGTGTTGGTTAATTTTATGAGATAAAACATCATCGTCATTGTCCGTGTGGAAAACATACCTACTACCCACAATCATGAGAAAGGAGAATTTTCATCATCTCAAAGTGGAGGATATGGCTTGGATTTTAAAATCAACAATGCCTCACTCAACACCCAAGTGGAAAATATCTCTCTTCACTATATATTGTAGAAGTATAGTTGTTTTCATCACTACAAGGATTGACAAGAGTTCAATCTTTTGAGAAAAGTTTAAAGGTAAAAGCCAAAGTGGAAAAATGGTTTGAAATGAGATTGATTGACTTTTAGTCTTCTCACAAAAATGTCAAAGTATTATTAAGTTTATTGAAGTTTATTTATGAAAATGTTTGAAAATGCATGGACCTAAGTCCAAGTTTATTATGAAAGTGGTTCAAGTTTAAAACAAGGAGAGTTTTCAAAAGGAGAGAGAATATTTTTGAAATTAAAAAAGATGGGAAGAGAAGTAGAGGCTATCCTAAAGCATAAGGTAAAAGCCGGGGATAAGAACCATCTAACCAACAAGAAGTCGATACTTGACACTATGAGCCAACATAGAATTACCATTCTTTGGATTGAAACCAAACAAGTAAAAATACTAGACCTCTTGAGAGAAACAAACTTCAAGTTTATTAAGTCTTCACAAAAATTGGGCAGAGTAACGGCTGTATACGGGTGAATTCCAGATTACAAACAAAGGGTGTAATCACAATAACCTGCACACAAAACAAACAAACATCCCAATGTCTTGAGGTAAACCTCAAGAGCTCCAGACAAAATAATCAGATAAGATCACAAGGTCTCCAATCATAGGCCAAGATTTCTAATCCTAAGTCCAAAAAAGTCCAATGCTCCATAATGCCAAGGATAGTAACCAAATAGTCCAAGTATCATTAAAGATTTTTAGGGTTTGTGTTGATTATTAGGTGTTTTAAAAAGAAAAGTAAAGCTCAAGTGAGCAAAAATAAAAATGACAAGAAAGTAAATACTCAAATGAGCAAAGATGAAAATGGCATGAAATGTAAATGCTAAAAGTAAATAGTGCATAAAAATAAAAGGGGCATATAATAAAAGAATAAAGGATAAAGTCAATTATTAGTGATTAGTGGTTAGTTGGATGATCATATTGAAACTTGTATTTGGAACTCATTAGAGGATTGGTAGAACCAAAGCCTCCACACAACAAGTTGAATTTGCTTTTTGTCAAGTATATCATCCATTTGGAATCCTTATGAGTATCATTTAATGATCAACGATGTTTAAGTGATCCGCGTTGACCAAAGGTGTTGTAGATCCATTATAGAATTGGTAGAACCAAAGCCTCCACACAATGAATTTCAAGGTTATTGGATCAAATAGATCAAACTAACATACTTGGGCTTGCAAACATAAGTTTGGGCCATGAATGATCATTTATTCGAATCGGGACAAAATTTAGCGTTATGTTAAGCAATCATAAGTGGACTTATATAGAAGTCGCACCTATTTTGAGGCCGGTCAATAGCAATCTATGCACCATTTATTTTGAGAATTGATATAGAGATCATGCTCCAACAACATTTAGTGCAATAAGAAGGGGATGAGATGAAGAGGGGTGGGAGAGAATATACAAACCACTTTTGAATTAAATTTAATCAAACTACTATTAAAATCATTCATCCATTTTTGAGGAGTTAAACTCAACACCATAGATCCAATGATGTTAATAAAGTTCATGATCAAAAATTTAACCCAAGATTAGCCAGAAAATAGTCACAAAATAATATTATATTTTAATATATACAAAAAGGTTTAAAAATAATGTTTAAAAATAGATATAAAAGATAAAAATATCAACTATGTTCAAATTAATCAAGAAATAAAAAGTAAGACCATAGAAAAATCAGAAAAGGACTCAAATGATGTTATAAATTGTTTGGTAATTTTTTAAAGTCAGAAACTATTTTTAAAATTAAAAGAAAGAGGTAAAATAAACCAAAAATGATAAAAAAAATAACAAAGTCAGGAACAAAAATAAAATAAGGTCACTAATATTTGTCACAATATCATTGGATCATTCCATAATTTTTTCAGAATTTAAAAATGCATAAAAGTATTTTTAAACATTTAAAACAATTCAAATAAAGTGTAAATTTATAAAAAAATACCAAAACAGAAAATTAAATTGTGAAAAAATAAAAATCAGAAGGAGAATAATCAAAAATATTTTTCATAATTGTTTCAGATTTTTTGGACTTAAAATGAATTTTCTATGATTTTTTGAAGTTTAAAACAATTAAATATAAAAATCAGAAAAGAAAATAAAAGTTAAAAATATGTGGAGCATTGGATGAGAGTCAAAATGCGTTAGTAATCAAATCCAAGAGATCTGGCACGCTGTGCATATCATGGTCATTAGTGAATAAAGCACTGAATCAATTATTAAATCAAAATTCAAAAATAACAAGTGGCGTGCCATCATTGGTTGGAAGATGACACGTTGGTCATCTTCAACCTCCAGCCAACATGAATTGCATGTCTCTCAAACTATAAAATCAGAAGCTCAGACATATGCCATTCGCTTCGTCTCTTCAAGACGAAGACAACCACACCCCAACGCCAAATTTATATAAACTATAGCTCAAGCAATTTGGAAGAAAAGTTTTGAAAAGGGATTTGAAATTTCATGGTCAAAATGTGTTTCCAGTAAAAAGAAAGTGTTGAGACTAGAACCAGGGCAATGAGAGCATCAGAATGATATCAAAGTTTTGAAGAATTGATGAAGGAATCTACCAATTGAAGTTGAGTTGCAGAGCTCTGAAACTGGACTTCTATGGAGCAATATAGGGAACGATTCTTAAATGTAATTATATGGTTAGCTTCAGGGAAGATCAAGGAAGGTAAATTGATGAAAAAATTGGATTGAAAAAGGCTTGTATATGGATTTCAAAGTTGCTGAATTATGAGTTATGGAACAAGTTTGGTAGGGTGATTCTAGCTATCCAAGCTTGAGAAAATGAATGGGATAGTTCATGTATTTATAGGAGAAGCAAATAGGATCAAAAGGAGGAGTGAATGATGCATTTTGGAGGGAATTCGTGCAAACCTGATGCATGAGTGAAGTGTGATCTTATTTTCACCAAAACCCATCCAATCCTTGCATTTTGAGGTGCTAAACACTTATGGAAAGTTTTTTAATCAAGTTTAAATCAAAAACGCGTATAAATCTTGTGATTAGAGGCCACATTATGGATTTCAAAATTCTGACTTGGTGAGAAATTCAGTTCCAAGTTACCAATTTCAAAACAATGGCATTTTCAACTCAAGGGGTATTAGGGCATGATTCTTGATGCTTTAGAAAGATGAGGTTACAAGCTTTGCAATGGAAAAAGAATGGAGTTAGATGGATTCTTGAGCTGAAAGTTGAATTGAGTCAAAGTTGAGGAAAAAGGGTTGACTTTCCATACTTAGAAATATTTCAAAATTTTCTTCAAAAGCGACCTATAATGTCTTGCATCCAAACCATGCCTTCCACTTGGAATTTGCTCTTGGCCAAAAAAGATGGCATGAAGTAGATCTCTTGAATGAAATTTTGAAACTTGAACCATTCAAAATATCTAAAAATTGAGAAAGTTATGACTTGTTGAAGTTGGAAAAAGTTCACAAAATGACCTATAATCTTTTGTATCCTTAAGGAAACTTCCATCCATTTTCTAATTTTGCACATAAAATAAGGCATAAAGTTCACATCTTCAAGATAATTATGGAAAAATAATGGGCTCAAGGTGATAAAAATTGACCATGTTATGATCATTTGAATTCACACATGAAAAATTGGGGATTCATCTGGAGGACTTGTAATCTTTGTTCCTCATCAAGTTTCTTCCACATGAAAACTCCTTGGAACTTTTGAAGTGATTTGTTAATAACACTTTGAATAGAATGATGTATTTGGAATCACACAAAAATACAAAAATATAAGCAATATATACTCCTTTGAAGTTCAAAACCCTAGCTCTTAGATCAAGAAAATGCTTGGAGGAACCTTGACAATTTTGAACCACCTTCCTGTACCAACACAAATGCTTTGTAAATAGAAGTTGTTGAGGATGATAATGAGAACTCATAGCAACCAAAACCACTTCCATATATTGAGAATTGAGAGAAATATGCACTTGTGACCAATGGGAACAAGACCTTGTCCAACCATGACTATTTTTTCAATTAACCCCTTGTACTTTTTTGAATCAAATTTGATAATCTTGAAATATTGTGAACCAAGATAAACCTTGCCGTGCCATTTCCTCCAAAACAACTTCAATAGTGAGGCTTAAACTTCTCAAGCTTTATAGACTAGGGCATGGAAATAAACTCATGAACCCATGGATCAACTTGCTAAGCCACATTGCACTTACCTACATTATTAACAAGTAAGACAAACCAACATTGAATTTTATTAATTAAAAGAAAATCAAGACAAAACATTCATGATCACAGAAGAAAACAAGTCAAGGTGCTTGGTGATTCCTCAAAGTGCAAAGCTAAATATAGGGAGGGGAACCAAGAATCCTAGTGTGATCTTATTGTAATTGAATAAAAATGGTATGATGAAGGGTTCTTAGGGGGGGAAATTGGGGTGCAACAATTTCAAGTACCTTAGGAGACTTAAATTTGCTAACCAAGAGGTAACAAAAACAAAGATTTTATTAACAAAGTTCCAATTACAATTTCCTTTTAGGCTTATAATGAAAACAACAAGGTCTCAAAGAGACAACCAATATGAACTTCTAAAATCTAAGACTCAAGTTTCCCATGGAGGCTTCCTCTTTGTGTTGATGTAAGCATTAATACTCTGCTCCTCGTGAAGTTTCTTTGTGAGCTCCAACACTTTCTTCTCACTTGCATAGAATTGAGTCTCAAAGGTGTCTCGTTCTTCTTTGAACTGAATCCAGGACTTCTGCAACTCTTCAAGGTCAGTAGGCATTTCTAGATGAAGGACGATGCGAGAAACGTCTCCTTCGACAACAGGCTTTATGATTACTGGTAAGATAGCTGGATATGGCATCTTGAGGTTTTGAGTACGGGCTCGTACCCATTTGAGATAAGGCTACAGAGGGATGGAATTCTTCTGCCCTAAAGTCTTACTATCAATATTGCTTACCATGTCCCAAGCATGTATAAACCTCCAACGATAACCTTGAAGATCACTTTCATAATCAAACATAATACCTTGGATATATGCGTCATGAGGAACATCTCTTCGAGCTTAACCAAACTGGCGTAGAGCCAAGCAAGGGTTATAAGTAATACCTCCCCGAACGCCAAGGAGTGGAACATTAGGGAATTCCCCACAACGATCCATGATAGTGATATCCTCATGAGATAGGGAACACCAGTAAATATTTGCATGAGAAAGGGACATTATTCTTTATGACCACCTCAAACCTTGTTCATTCTTCATCACTGAGCGAGGAAGGTGTGAAATAAACCACCTGGATAGCAGAGGAATACAACACATAAGGGTTCCTTTCCTCTTCATAGTAAGAGTGTGAAGAGAATGCAGAATATCTCCGAGCAAGGTAGGCACAGAATTACGAGCAAGAAAAATCTTGGCAGCGTTCACATCTACGTGTTGGTCTAGATTAGGGAATAATACCAACCTATTGATTAGAAGAGCCAAGATATCCTCAAAATCCTGGAAACTCATATCATCTAGGAATAGTTGATCCTTTTCCAATAGGAATTTAGCCAGAAAACCCTTGACTCCGCTTCTTGTTTCTTAATTGGATATAATGTCAGACTATTTCAGATGTAAGGTTGCTGCAATAACTTCTGGATTTGGAGCTTCCTCTAAACTGGTGAAGGGCATCTAATCAAGAACAGGTTCTCCCAGTAATTGAGAGAACTCCTCCATAGTGGGTACCAACTGATAATCAGGAAAGGTGAAGTAGTTATTTGCAGGGTCAAAGAATTTTAAGAGGACACTCATCATATCTTCGTCAAAACCCGGAGTAACCAGACTGAGCAGTCGACCATGTCTTTTGATAAATGAATAACTTTGGTAACCCTTGAGACTAACTCTTTAAGTTGAGGAGGTAATCTTACAAAGTTGACCCGAATTCTGTTTCTGCGAGCGGAGGCAATAGTCTGCAAAACAGAACAAAGATAAATTTCCTGGTCATTGAAATGGTTAGTAGAAATGAAATGGTATGAATGTTATGATGCATGATGTTATGTTTGAACAATTTAATCATACACAAGAAAAACACATAAGGCCTTAGGTTTAAGCTTGCATGGAATTGTAGGTAAGTACCCTCTTGAAGTTTTAGGTTGCTCAACCTATCCTATAAGAAAGTAACCAGGTTCTAGGAGTCTCAATATCACTTATCTTTCCCTCGGGCATTATTTCAGCACAAGCATCAGATTTACGATCGAAATATCCCGAGAGTCCGACCTCAATGAGTGTAGGATCGAGTATCAACATACTTCATTCTGCACCAAAGCCGGCTATCTTGCTACCTTCTAATGGCTAAGTTGTGTCAACTAAGGTTCTACGATCAGTTAGTGCTTTATGACACCAAGTGGTAGCCCAACATTCTCCTTGAGTTAACTCAAGGAACACCGGTACAAACCAATGTGTCGCACTAACGTAACCATCACTTCAATCATATATGTGTACGCCGTATAGTTTTCATGATCTATTGCTACTTACCTAAAATGCCCCAGGTCCAGGTATAGGATCTTTACAAGAATATCCCAAACAACCCTTTAAGAAAAAATCAGGCAAGTCAAACAATGAAAGCATTTAAATGTGAACTATCTATAAGGTAACCCCACTTTAGTTTTGTTCCGAGTAGAGTCGCCAGTTCTGTAATACGGTGGGAGAACTGACTCTTGGGTTTGTGTTTTATCGTAAATGTTGCGGTTAGCAAGAGTCGCAACCAACTTTTCTTTTATCCAATAAAGGAAAGGGTGAAAAGAACATGAAAGACCTTTGGAGAATTTTCTAAGTAAGGGGGGGTAGGTTATGAAAAGGGAAGGTATTAACACCCTTTTCATCTGTAGTCATCTACGGGCTCTTAGTTTCTAGCTCACTTTAAAATGCATTTTGTGTAAGTGTATTTTGAAAAGATGCCTTAGTGCCGCAACCTTTGTAATGATTCTCGTATCGTTGATAATGCATACAAAGTGTTTTGTCTTTGAAAATATTTAGAAAAGAGAGTGTATGTGTGAGAAATTATTCTGTTTTGAGAGCTAGCAACTATTAGCTATCTACCTGCTCAAAAGGTCTATGTTATTTTCCTCTTTTCATTTAGATAGTGCCATCCTACCATTAGTTAGTAGGTAGCCCTATCATTGGATGGTTTGAGGGACAGACGCGGGTCATCGTACAGTCACGAAATTAACTCGTAGGATACTTTAGCAATTATCCTAAGGTATTAATACCATTTACCGAGGCAGCATCGAGGGTCATCGATTGACCAAAGGATCTTTTCTAAAACATCCCACGTTCGAGAGACGTGACTGTTATTTTCATAAGGAAACAAATTAGGGTACCTTAGAGGTGCACGTGTGTGAAGTGTGTTATGTTTCAGTTATTTTTATCTTGGATGTCAAGTTTTCTAATGTTTGATTTTAAGTCTTACCATGCAATCCTTTTAAGCTAGCAGTTAAATATATACAAGCATTCATACAGTAGTGCAAGAAGTAAAAATGCGAGAAATTGAATCTACGCTATTACAGTGCTTCGGGGATGGGGAGTACAAAACCTCAAATGGGGGAAAAGGTAAAGAAACCCTAATTTAACTATTACATTCCTTTGAGAAGTTACATTTATTCATGAAAATAATAATGTGAAAGAATAAACGAGCGCGCGGAGATGGAAAAGGGAAAGATGAAAAAACCTAAAAAGATTCTAAGTACTTAAAAAATATTTTTTTAGTGTTTTTTTTTTTAGAAAATATAATTGAAGTGTGAGCCTAATTCTAATTAATTTTTAGTTAATAAAATAAACTCAAAGTGATTTAAATTAAATTGATTAAAAATAAAAAAATTAATTTAATTAATAAAAAGCCTAAATCCAATGTTTTTATGATTTTATGATTTTTTTTTTTGTTATTTAAAAAAACTGATTAAAAAAGAAAATGTTAATTTAAAACAAAAATAAATAAATAAATAAATAATGGGCCTGCTCTACAAAAGTAAATGAGGGGTGTTAAAAAAACCAAAATTTCCAGGCCCAAAACAAAAAAGTCTAGAAGCCTGCGCTGGATCCCCTGTGATTGATTTCAGGAGGGTGCATTATGGTCATGATTATTTTGGAGCATTGAATCTGGAGTTTTGAGATCTGATGGTCCAGTTGTGGGTTGTATCATGCGTACTAGCCTTTGTTCGCACTAGATCTGAAATGAAAATACAAGGAAAAATAAAAATGTCTCACGCTTAGATCGAACCTAGGACAAGGCGCGTGAGAGTCTTATGTGCAAGTGTGTTGCCACTGGGGTGGCGTGTTCATCCGGTATATTAGTCAAAACAAACATATATAATTCAAAGTAAGTGCTAATATCAGCCATCAAAAGACACGCGTGCACAAGTGGGCCCCTGAGATTTGATTGGACGAATCACCACATGGCCTGATGCCACGATAACCCTCTGGCGAGTCTGACCACACCTCATGGTGGTTAACTCCTTCTTCTCTGATGGCCCTTAATTTCAAAACATGTAAAACAAAGATAATTAAATCCCCAAATTAACCCTAACGCCCCTAAATGGCATGCTGCGAATCTGATGGTGATGTCAGTTTTTTCTGAAGTGGCCTGGAAATAGGGATACGAAGACACAAAAGCACTTTTCCTTAACCATGGAAAAATGCAATTTTTACGTTAAAACCTCATGCTTTTGATCCAAACATGTTCTAAACAACAATATATGATGATATATGTGGTTAGAGACAAACAACAACGCACGAATTTAAAAATATGAATGATGAACAAAATGCAAAATGGAAAAGAGAGATATCATGATTCGGGTCTGGGGAACTGTTGAGACCTACCTTTACTTACCATATGAATGTTCATGAAATGGTTTCAAGCCTTAGTTTGGATCAAAACTTCTTGGAATATGAGATATAATTTTCCCAACTTCTTTGAATTTTGGAGAATTTTGGGAGAACTTTTTTATGCAATGATCTCGTGCCATTTATGATCTATTCTGCTTGCATATATATATATATATATATATATATATATATATATATATATATATATATATATATATATATATATATATATATATATATATATATATATATATATATATATATATATATATATATATATATATATATATATATATATATATATATATATATATATATATATATATATATATATATATATATATATATATATATATATAGGGATATGGAATGGCTATCAAATATGGAATGGAATCAAAGCCATGAAGCCATGATAAAGCAAGGATCAAACAACTTTAAAACTTGTCAAACTTGCAATATTTCCTACCATCTTGAGTCCCCACAGATTTCCCATGTCATAACAGTCTTGCATGAGCTGTATTGGGCTTCACAGCTTACCAAACCAGGCCCATATGCATTAACCCATGATTTTGTGATTTTATTTAATTTACTTTGTTTTTAAACTAAATAAAATCAAAGTAAATATAAATAAAATTCAAATAAATGTATGAATGGACTTAGAGGTCCTCTAAGGTGTTGTGAATATGTTTGAACATTAAAAACGAGACCCATTAGTTCAAAATTTCAATTTTTCTCTTTTTGCATTTCATGAATTCCTTCAAAATTTCCCAACTTGTGCAACTCATAACTTGCCCAATTTTCACCTTTTGAAGGTGATCTTGGATTTTTTTTTAAATATCAAGATGTCCTATACACTTCCTCTTTTGATCATTTTGGCATTTGGAGAAATTATCTTGATGTAAGTTGCCTTGACAAAAAGTGTCTTTTGTTGACTTTTGAAAATGACCTATAATGTATTAGCTCATATATTTCAAATGAAGTATTTTTGGACTTGAGAATAAAACAAAAGTTGTAGATAATTAAACTTTCTTCAAAATGGGGTTTGGTTGGGGAAAAGTTGATGAAGCATGTGAAAGTTATGCTTGGTCAAAGTTCAGTTGACTTCTCTTAAGGAAACCCTAACTTGACAATTCTTGACTTTTGATGATTTGAGAGCTTTCCTTGGGGAATAATGATCAACCCTTGATAAAATTATGAATATCACTTCAAATGTTGATGTTGAAAAAAATCTTGAAGTTGGACTGTATGTTGATCATAGTTGACTTTTTACCCAATACAGTCGATTTTCAATCATCTGAGCTATTGACTGAGCAAACTTGTAATGCAAGACTTGAAACTTGACATGAACATTGTTAAATACCTATGAAGCACCATGGAAATCACTTGAGACCTTTTCAACCCAAATTTCCTTGAGAAACTCAAACCTCTAGTTGTAGACCTTTTACTTAGGAGGAGCATTTGACTGGTCATCCCTTGAGATTCTTGAGGATTTGAGAAGCCTTGAAAGAATTTCTTGAGAAAAATGGGAGGGAAAATTTTGGGGTACAACAACTTCACAAATTAAATCCAGATTAAATTATGAAGAAAATCAATCCAACAAGCATTGGAACATCAACATCAAAGATCGAGCAGCATTGTCATGAAACATATAAAATATCGATATGAAATCATCAAAACTTGACAGAGATGTCGTTACTAAAACAAATTCCATTATGTGCGACTTCTCTTCCGCAGACTCCTTCCGTTTCTTCACCATGCGGCGGTTGGGGAGTTCCGACAAGAGCAAGTGAAGGTTCAACTTTTGTTCTTGAATGTTCTTGAGAAAATTGAGAGAGAATTTGATTTTGATTTGAGATAATAGAGAGTTTTTTGTGTGAGGTTTTGATTAATGAGTGAAAAGTTAGGTAGATTTTGAATTTCAAACTTATATAGAAATGGCTCCAAGGCTTGTTTGGCAAGTGTAAATGCTGATTTTTTGGCTTATTTCATGTACCGGTCGAGATCAAACCATAAACTCATGACATTCGGAGCAAAATTTTGACGCGAAAATTGAAACAAAATCGTCGAAAAAAAATTTATGACGTGTTGCCGAAAGAATCGTCGTGTTACGATAAGAATTGAGTAAGTTATGATGCTCTAAACGACGGGAAATCGTTATTAAAGTTCACATTGCAGATTTTTTTAGCTTATTTTGTGTATTGTTCACAAACAAACCACAAGCTCATGACTTTCGATGCAAAATCCTGACGCGTAACCTGAAACAAAATTGTCGGCAACAAAATTTATCACTTCCAGCCGAAAGAATCACTCTGATACGATAAAAATCGAGAGAGTTATGATTTTTCGAATGGCGAGAAATAATGGACTTATTTTGCTACATTGAGAATTCCAACTTATTTTCATACGGACTTTGGGAACCAAGCCACAAACCGAAGCCTTCGAAACACAATTCGAACTCGGTACCTGAAGAAAAGTTGTAGAAATTTTTTAATCTCACACATCAAGAATCGTCTTGAATCGATAAAAATTGATAAAATTACGAATTTTTCAATAGAAAGAATCAGTCCGGTAGAAAACCATTTTGGGGTGCAATTTTCTCTAGTAATTCGCACTTTCGGATCTCTTCTGCAATGAGTTCACTTCTGACCCAAACATACAAATTGAAGATAAAATCAAGACAGATTTTTCGCCTAAAGAAACATAAAAAAACATCGAACCGGGAAAAGTTATGAATTTTTTAACATCTAATAAACAGTGGTTCAACATATTATTTCATGGTATTTTCACTGTATTTCTTCTAAGTCTTCGCACATTCGGAGATCTTCCTTAATGAATTGGATTCTGGCCCGAACACAAAAAGAGAAGGAAATAACAAGACGGTTCAAATGCTCCAAGATTCACTCAAATGTGATTTTCCAATCAGAAGTTACAAATTTGTAAGCATCCGAAAACCAACGAACCAGCAAATCCATTGTATAATGTGATTTCATGTATTTTGGCGCTTTTAAAAATCTTCCTCACAAAATTAGCCTTCGATCTGAACAAATGAATTGGAGAAGATTTCAATATGGTTCTAAAGACTGAAGAACCATTCCCAAACCATCTTCTGGTCTCATGTTGTGAATTTATGAGCTCGAAACACACAATACTGAATTTCTATCTGCATTGTCTCAAATCGATTGAAACACTTGACTTTCTATGCAATTGAAAGAATTCCAAGGCACATAAGAGCTTAATATGATAATGAATTGATTAAGACTTGATTGGATAGCTTGGAACGCGTGCGACGTGCATTAAAAATCTAAAAATCCCGAGTTCTGCTTCATAGTCTTGCTTAACGGAATAATCATCTTTCGTGGTTCTTTTTGCAGAGAAATGACTTGTTTCCATAATGATAGACACAATGACATGTATGTATTCATATTAGGCTTAAATATAATACAATTAGGGTAAAATGAAGAGGTAGAATTTTGGGGTGCAACAATTGTTTCTCCTGCTTACTCAACTGAAAAAATCTGCACCTGTTGGCTTTCTCCTACAGTGAAGCCGCCAGCTAAAACAAGCGGCCGAAATCATCGAGAGAAAATCAATGAATTCTAGATAAAACGGTTTTTATCCAACAGGAAGGGAAAGGTAAACATCGAGTATACCTAAGAAGAGTGAAATCACGATCTTGCGACCGAGAGATACGAGTAAGGGAGTCGATTACGAGAGAGGAAGGTATTAGCACCTCTCACATTCGTGGTACTACATTGAATCCACTCTTGTTGTTCTAATTAAAGGTTGTATTCATATCTAAATGATAACAAGCTAAAATACATGAATGTAGAGTGTATATACAAATAAAAAGGATTTATTACATGACTCAGTTACGAACCTTCGTGCCTACGTGCCACCGTTCGTGCAATGGGGATCAAGGCACTTTGTAGTTCACCTCAAAAGTTTCGGTTTGTTGTATCTTTTTTATGAACAATATTATTTTCACTTCCTACCGCAGCTCGACCTTTGGAGACTCACACGTTGGCATAGGAATGAATTAACATGTTCTTACCTAAAAAGTTATTTTCAAAGGAAAAATGCCCGAAGGCGAATACTGTTGTATTCGTGCTCTAGTAAGTAGACATGGTACCACTCGACCTTTGGGGATTTATGAGTTGTATTGTGCATAGTAGAGTAACACATCCTTGAGATTTTTGAGGAAAGGCCCGAAGTCAAAAAAATTTAAATTGATTGATGTTTTTTACCTTGAAAAAGGGTTTGCAATTTGAACCATAATAAAGTCCAGAGTAAAAATAGAGCAAGATTTAGTCTAAACTGATTTGCTCTACCACACAAGACTTAACTTCATACGGTTCGCGTATTCAATTATTAAGTGTTTTAGCATTTTCTTAAAGAAAGAAGTTTTTTTTTTAAGAATACAAAAGAGGAAGAAAAACATCTAAGGAAAACTATCTATCTTTATCCCTAATGTTATCATACAATAGTGTTCCTAAGGTTTGGATAATAAAGGTAAATCTCTATCTTTGTTAGCATGCATGGATTACAATCCTAATGTTTAACTTGCATCAGAAACGAAACAAGTGAATCCTAAAGTGAACATGCAAAAGAGAAAAGAAAAACACAAGCACAAGTGCAGTCGCACAATGTCGAGCCGAAGCCAAAACCAAATTGAATGCAAGCTAGCAACAAACAAAGAGCCCAATGGATCTCAAAGTGCCAGTAAGAAACTCTTTCCACTTGATTTGCTCGAGCACCGACATCGAGTAACAACTCGAAGCATCAACATTCAAAGAAACACGAGATAACTTCGTTGAAACAAATGACAAAGCGTGGGGGTTGGTTACAGAACCTTTTCCACTTTATTTGACTCAATGGACAAGAATAGGCATGGTTCAAAGCATTAACGTACAACGTTAGCTAAGAACAACATGAATTAGAATGCATGGGGCCGATTACGGGCCCTCTATTCCACTTATTTAACTCGATAGAAAGTACAATTTAAAATGGAAATGGGAGGTGTTTTACCCCAAAATTTTCCCTCCTGTTTTCACATAAGACATACTCCCAGAGGTTCCCAACTTGCCCTAAGTTGACCAAGAGTTGACCAGACAATTCTCCTCCTAAGGCAATGAACCCCTAACTAGGGTTTCAATTTTCATAAATATGGATGAACTCCAAAGGTCTCAAATACTTTCCATGGTCCTAATATTTCTTCAAGATCATCCATTCCAAGTTTCATTCCTTGCTCAATAAGTTTGCTCAGTTAATTGCTCAAGTATTGGAAAATCAACTATGTTAGGTCAAAAGTCAACTGTGGTCCATGAACAGTCAAACTTCAAGATTTTTGGTAAAAATCAACATTTTGAAGTGCTAACCATCATTTGATCAAGGGTTGATCATGATTCCTCAAGAAATGCTCCTAACCCATCAAAAGTCAAGAATGGCAAATTAGGGTTTCAATAGAAAAAGTCAACCAAACTTTGACCAAGTATAACTTTCTCATACTTTGTCAAAAAATTTACAACCAAAGCTCATTTTGAAGAGAATCCAATTCCCCACAACTTCTATTCATCCCTAAAGTCCAAAAAATGAATTATTTGAAAGATGCAAGCTCATACATTACAGGTCATTTTCAAAAAGTCAACAAAAGCCACTTTTTTCCAAGACGTTTTACATAAAGATAACATCTTCAAATGCCAAAATTGATCAAAATAGGGATTGAAGTAGACATCTTGGGATTTCCAAAAAGTAAAAGATCATTATCATGAGATAAAAATTGAGCAAGTTATGGCTTGCCCAAGTTGGGAAAATTTTGGAAATTTCAAAAATGGTGCATTGAGAAAATTTGAATTTTTGGGTCAATGGCCTAACTTTTTAAGATTCAAATATCTTCCTAAGGTCATAGAGGACCTGTAATCTTATTTTTGCATGGCCTTGTATTTTCTACCTATTTTTTACATATTTATTTTAATTTATTTCAAGTAAATATAAAATAAATTGTATAAAATATTTGGAAATGGGCTTAGGCATGTGGGATAACGTCTTGGCTTGCTTAGAGGCCCAAGATTTCATGCACAAGTGACCAGTTTCATCCAAGCAAAGATAAGTCATGTTTTCAAAATTATGGAAGGCCTTGAATTGGTTGGATTCTTGTTTGAAAACTTGAGTTATGGCCATAATCTTGCATATTCAATGATGTCTCCTCCTTCCATACTATAAGAACAACACATTGGATAGCTCAAAACACACACAGAACCTAGAGAACCCCTGCCCATTTTGCAAAAAAAAATCAAATTTATGAAACTCGGATTTGAAATTCCAGCCTCCCTTGCTCCAAACCAAGGATTCTAATCCACTCCTGGAGATCCCTTGAACTATTTGTAGCCATTATCAAGCCTGGAAGCATCGCCTAATGCGTCCACCAACATCCACAGTTTGCTTCATTTTCAAATTTTGTTTTGTACAATTCATGTAATTTTGATGTGATTTAACCTTGCATTTCTGGTTTATTGATCATTTGCAAACTTCTTATATGGTTGAATTGAGTTTTTGATGCAGGAAATGTGCGTTACAATTTTTAGGGTTTAAAGCTTAGATTTGGGCGTTTTTACATTGACCAAAATTAGGCTTAAACAGGGGCACCATCATGCTCAAGAGAGTGAGGCCAGTCGATTCATGGCCTTACATATAATTTCTATTGCGTATTTGGCTTATTTCAGGGTGCAAAGGCTGTAGTGGAGGACAAATATCTGTCACTATAGGTATTTCTAACTAAGACGACGGAGGGAGGTAGGAGATGAATGTGTGGCAGACCCCTACTGACTCATTCAAATCCAGCACGCATTTTTTTTTAATACTTCTGACTAATTTTTGTATATAATATTATCTTGTTGTTTGGATTAATGAATGACCATACAACTCAATTGGCAAAGGAACGTGTACGTGAGAGAAAGGACATGGGTTCGAATTCCAGGTCCAACATTTTCCATTTTCTTAATATTCCATATAAGATCCAGCATTCCACATGGCCAGAAGTGTATCATAGACCACCAATCTGATCCATCAGATCAACACTTGATCCAGATCTAGCGCCTCCAATTTGCAGACTACCATGCGCCCCCAGTATCTCTCCTCACTGAATCCAAACGAGGTTGGGCTCCCTTCAGCTGGGCCTAACCAATTTCAATCTTTGCACCCCCCATTTAATTTTTTATCCTGGCCCATTTAATTGTTCTTTATATTGTTAGTATTTATTTCTTTTTTTCCTTTTTTTATCAACAAATAAATAATCAAAAATCATAAAAAAATAGGATTAGATATTTTAATATAATTAAGTTCTTTAATTAATTAATTAATTAAAATTTAACTTTTCTTTTTAATTAAAATAAAATAGACTTAAGTTTTTCTTGAATTAACCTTAACTTTGTAAATTAACTTAATTGATTATTTGGACCTTTTTTTATTAATTCAAAATTAATTAGACTTAGATTCTTTTTTATCTAAATATTTTCTTAAAAAATCACAAAAAAAATATATTAGGATTAGTCTTTATTTGCATTGATTTAATTAATTAGGATTAAAACTTAATCTTCCTCATTTTATTTAATAATTGTTTTCTTAACAAAAACAAAAACAAAACAAAAAGATTTTCTTTTGTTTACTTAGCATTTTTCTTAGGTTTTTAGACGTACATCTTTATCCCGCGCGCGTTTATAGTTTTCGCATTTTTTTAATATTGTAATCGATCATAGATGTAATAGTTTTAGATTTAAAATTCCGCCCTTTATTTTCTTGCATCTCTTTTTTATGTAACTGTCCCAAAGCATTGTAATAGTTTAGGGTTTATGTTTCTGCTTTTATTTTCCGTACTTTACATTTCCTGTACAATATTACTGTTAGTAACTAGGATTGCATGGAAAGATTGAAAATAAATGTTAGCAAACCTTAATGCAAAGATAAATAACTGAAAAAATACACTTCTCACACTTGCATCCTTAGGGTATTCCTCACTCGGTTGCCTCAGAAATGGTAGTGTCCCTTGAACGTAGGGATATCTTAGCAAAGACCCTCGGTATAAAAGTCATCATAAAAGACCATGGTCCCTAAACTTCCCTCGAGTTGCTTCTGGTAAATGATCATATCCCTCGATGTTGCCTATACGATGACAGTCCCTTCGAAATGCTAACGTATCCTTACATGTTGTCTTCAATGACCATAACGTCCCTTTAAATATTTTCTCAACATCCAACGATAGGGCTACCTACTCACTAATAGTAGGATAGCACTATCTAAAAGATATGAGGAAAAGAACATCTTTTTTTGAGTAGGTAGATAATTGTTAGGTACTTGCTCAAGAACAACTTTTTCACACCTACACATTTTCAAAAACTACTTTTAAAAAAAAGCTTTATCACACTCTTGAGAACTGATACAAGAGTTACCATAAAGAAAACAAAAACATTCAAAACACACAAACACACAAACAGTTTTCAAAATATGAGAAAGTACCTAAGAGCCCGTGGAAAACCACGGATGGAAAGGGTGCTAACACCTTCCCTTTTCGTAATCTACCCCCTTACTCAGAAAATCTTGAAAAAGGTATTTTTCTATTCTTTTCACCCTTTCCCTTATTGGATAAAATAAAAGTCAGTGGCGACTCTTGCTTACCGCGATATTTGCGAACAAAAAACTCAAACCAGTATTAAACAGTCAGTTCTGCCACTGTACAACAGAAGGGGAATGGGATTTGCCTTCATCGAGGTCTTTTGCATACAAGTATACACAAACATTGCCTCATTTGGAGGTCTTTGAGCAAAACAAACATTGCCTCCTTTGAGGAATTAAACCGATTTTCTCACCTAAAGTAGGGACTCCCAGTCATGCATCTCTATTCCTACTTCTCATGGCAAAGAAAAGAAAATACAATGCGGAAAATTAAACCATAATCAGAATAATACCAAACGAACACAAGTTCGCGGTAAGCAAAGTGGAGAAACCTGAAAAACTTCATGCAAGTTAGCATCAACAAAAAAAATCAGAGATCAGGCGCTTAGGTGCCAAAGTATCGACAATGTGAAAATAAATCACATGTGAAATGTGCATCAGACACATCCGCATAACAAACGGTACACCTTCAAAAAAAACCACATCCAGAAAAAAAACACAAGCAATGTATATATTTCATACAATGAGAAACACAATCAATCGTGTCGGAAGCGAACTCGAACCCACAAAGAAAGTGGAATACAAATGCTTTTTAATAGAATAATCAAAACATTAACTAAGCCATTGAAACCTCTCTTGAAATGCCTTGCACAACTCAACAAACAAGTTAGTAATAAAAAGGAGGAATAATAAGAATCAAACATCCGCATCATAAATTAAATCAAGATTAAATTGTGAAGAAAAGCAATCCAAACAAGCATTGGAACATCAACGTTAAAAACCGGGCAGCATTGCCGTTAACACATGAACCACACGAAATATCGATTTGAAATCGTCACAACTTGACATAGATGTCATCCAAGTACCAAAACAAACTCCCTTGAGCATTAACCGTCAACTAAATCATGCCTTATGCTCAACTTACCAAAATCGGGCCGCATTGTGCCATATTACAACATTGCTCGAAAAATCGTGTTGAAAACGATATAAATCGACATCAACGGTCCATAAAAGCTCCAACATACTCAAACAACATTTGAAAAGAAATTTTCAATGCGTTTGCATTTTCTAGGAAGCACACATACTTAAATAAATATCGATCAAAATCAATTTCAACAATCACAAATGGATGCAAAAACACTTATCGGTTCAAGTATCATTGCTAGGAAATCACAAATGAATTGCAAACAACTAATGCAACAATAAAAATTCAATTCCAAGCCAAAACAATCAATGTTTAAGTGTTAATGCAATTTATCGGATTCGAGGTTTTTAACGTCGAAAAGGTGAATTCATCAACAAATCGATTCAAAATTGCATTAACTCATGAAAACAAAATTAATTCTCATCACAATCCCATAATCTAACACTTAGATCCAAAATTCGGAGTTCAAAATCAACACCAATTTTATCGATTAAATTCAAGATCTACACTGATTAAGTCATCATTCAACCAACTCCACACTTATTCATCACTTAAAATTCATGAATCAAGTATCTCTTATAATTCAAGAATTCAACTCAATTCATGTTCAAACAATTCAAGCAGTTCAAGATCAATTAAATCAAAACACTTAGAAACAATTTAAGATCAAGAACCAAAGAAGTTACTGAAATTGATATGGAGAACTTGAATCAGAAAATGGAGTCCGGGGAAAGGAGGAGCACCGGCCGAAGAGAGGATGCTCGCCTAAAAAATCGCACCAGACAGAGGGAGCTAGCATGGTGAAATCGCACAGACTAGAAGGAGATACCGGCGGTGAGCCTTGCGCACGCAACTGAGAGATACAGCCGAGACGGAGGGGCCGGCGGAGGATACAGTGGATGAAAGATATTTTTTTGGAGGTTTAAACTAAGGTGAGGGGGATTCCGAAAGAAAATTAATAGGGAGAGTGGAGGAGAAAAGTCTGTTCTTGAGTTTTTCTTTGTGTTATTGAGAAGTTTGAGAGAGAATTTGAGAGAGATAAGAGAGCTTTTTTGTGAGATTTGAAATAATGAATGAAAAGTCAGGCTAATTTTGAATTTCAAATATATATAGAAATGGCTCCAAGGCTTTATTGGAAAGTGTAAATGCTTATTTTTTAGCTTACTTCATGTACCAGTCGAGATCGAACCATAAACTCATGACCGTCGGTGCAAAATCCTGACGCGCAACTTGAAACAAAATTGTCGTACACAAAATTTTTGAGGTGGCTCTGAAAGAATCGTCTTTTTAAGATAAAAATTGGACAAGTTACGATGCTCTGAATGGTGAGAACTCGATGTTAAATTTTACAGTGCATATTTTTTCAGCTTATTTTGTGTACTATTCAAAATTAAACCACAAGCTCATGACTTTGGATGCAGAATCCTGACGTGAAATCTGAAACTATATCATCGAAAACAAAGTTTATGACGTTGTGCCAAAAAATCACCTTGATACGATAAAAATCGAGAGAGTTATGATTTTTCAAATGGCGAGAAACAATGGACTTATTTTGCTGCATTGAAAACTTCAGCTTATTTTCATGCGCACTTTGGGAAGCAAGCCACAAACTAAAGCCTTCGAAGCACAATCCTAACTCGGGACCTGAAGAAAAGTTGTAGCTTACAAAATTTGTGATCTCAGGCTTCAGACCAGTAGAAAACCATTTCAGGGTGCAATTTCTCTGGTAATTCACACTTTCGGAGATCTTCTACAAAGAATTAACTTTTGACCCGAACATACAAAATTGAAGATAAAATCAAGACAGATTTTCTCCAAAGAACCATCAAAAAGCATCGAATCAGGCGAAAGTTATGAATTTTTGGACATCCAATAAACAACAGTTCAACACACTATTTCTTCAGAGTCTTCGCACATTCGGAGATCTTCCTTAATAAATTGGCTTCTGGCCCAAACACGAAAATTGAAGGAAATAACAAGATGACTCAAATTCTCCAAGAGTCACTAAAATATGATTTTTCGGTCAGAAGTTACTAATTTTAAGCATTTGAAAACAAATGAACCAACAAATCCACTATATAATGTGATTTAAGGTATTTGGCGCTTTTGAAAATCTTCCTCACAAAATTAGCCTTAGATCCAAATAGATGAATTAGAGAATATTTCAAGACGGTTCTAAAGACTAAAGAACCATTCCCAAACCATCTTCTGGTCTCAAGTTATGAATTTCTGAGCTCAAAACGCATAATACTGAATTTTTGTCTGCACTTTCTCAAATTGATTAAAACGTTTGAATTTCTATGCAATTCAAAGTGTGCTAGGACACATAAAATCTTGATATTATGATGACTTAATTAATCCTTGATTTGATAGCTTGGAATGTGTGTGACATGCATTAAAAATATGAAAACCCTGAGTTATGCTTCACAATGCTGCTTAATAGAACAATCATCTTTCACATTTCTTTTTGCAGAGAAATTCCTTGATTCCATGAGTATACACATAATGACATGTATGTATGCATATGAGGATGAAATATAATAAAATTAGGGTAAAAATGAAGAGGGAAAATTTTGGGGTGCAACAACATTGTTTCGCTTTATTTGCTATGTGTTATTGTGATGTGTTGAATTGGGAATGATATGAACATGACACTTGAATTGTGTATATGAATGTTGTAAATTGTGTTTGATTGAGGATAACATGGTTTGATTATTGTTGGTGACATGTTATGTGATGTGTTGAGCTGATAAATGTTATGAGTATGCATTATATGTGAATATTGACATGGTGTATGTATGTTATGCAATTTGGTGAAGATAATTCATATATGTTGAATTATGTGAAATATGCTTGTATGATTAAGATATGGAGATTATATAAATTGATAATATATTCTGAGATTGCACATGCATCATGAGTTGTCAAGAGGAAATTTTTGCTATCTTTGGCGAGAGTAAGTGACTTGTCTCAAACCTGGAGATGTGGTTTGAAAGCTTGAGAGATGAGCTTTTTGGTGGTTATCTGTCTTTGTCCCAAACCATGAGTTATCCTTACTCTGATTATGTCATATATTATATGTGGGGTCTAGGGGGTGTTACATTAGTTGTATCAAAGCATGGTCAGTCCTTCCGACCCGGTTGTCTAATGTTGTTTGTTTCTTAGTACGCGACATGTGTGTGAAACATTGTTTGTACTTTATTGTTTTTATGATCACTTATTTGTAGGAGAAAGATTGAAACAAGTGGAGGAGAAGATTTGCTTCCATAAGATGTTTATGGTGTAAAGAGTTGGACCATGGTCCTTAGGCGACTTTGAGCATAAGATATAGGACGTTATTGTCGTCGGGTAATAATGGTTTATGCCACCATCATTGTTGTCAGCTACCTATTGACAAATTGAGGAACTGATCACCCTTAATCTCTTATTGATAGTAGACAGAGTGGTATTGGATGTGAGTCGATGCAAGATGGTATTGCGTTGTTAGTATTGATGGAAATGTTGGATATTTGTGAAAAGAGAGCGATGGGTGAATTAGAAATCATTTGTGACTTTCCTGAGGTATTTCCTGAAGATGTAAGTCATTTACCGCCAGAGCGTGAGGTGGAGTTTACGATCAAATTAGTTCCTGGAACTAGTCTGGTATTGATGGCTCCATATAGGATGTCAGCATTTGAATTGAAAGAGTTGAAGAGTCAACTTAAGGATTTGCATGAGAAGAGATTCATTTGTCCTAGTGTGTCACCATGGGGTGCACCCGTTTTGTTGATTAAGAAGAAAGAAGGTAATATGAGGTTATGTGTGGATTATAGACAACTGAACAAGGTGACTATCAAGAATAAGTATCCACTTATGAGGATTGATGATTTGATGGATCATTTGGTTGGTGCAAGTGTGTTAATTAAGATAGATTTGAGGTCTGGGTATCATCAGATTCGTGTGAAGGTTGAAGATATTCAGAAGACTAGTTTTAGAATAAGGTATGGTTGTTATGAGTATTATGTGATGTTGTTCGGTATGATCAATGCACCTGATGTTTGTTGTTGTTTTTATTGATGATATTTTGATCTATTCGAGGAGCGAAGAGGATCATGCTGATCATCTGAAGATTGTGCTATCTCTGTTGAAAGAGAAGCAGTTGTATGCTAAGTTTTCTAAGTGTGAGTTTTGGTTGAAGGAAGTAAATTTCCTTGGTCATGTGATATCGAGTGGTGGTATTTTTGTTGATTCATCAAAGATTGAAGTTGTGTCTCATACGGAAGCTCCGAGATATGTTTCTGAGATTAAAAGTTTTCTTGGTTTAGCAGGTTATTATCAAAAGTTTATTGAAGGATTTTCCAAGTTAGCTTTATCGCTGATGCAATTGACTAGGAAAGGTCAAGCTTTTATTTGGACTGTACAGTCTGAAGCTAGTTTTGAAGAGCTTAAGAAAAGGTTGACAACCGTTCCTATTTTCATTTTTCCTAATCTAGTAGAACCATTTGTTGTGTATTGTGACACTTCATTGATGGGTTTAGGAGGTGTGTTGATGCACAATCAACAAGTGGTAGCTTATGATTCAAGGAAACTTAAAGTGCATGAAAGGAGGTATCTGATTCATGATTTAGAGTTAGCTATTATTGTGTTTGTATTAAAACCATTGAGTCATTATTTGTTTGGGTCAAGATTTGATGTGTTTAGTAATCACAAGAGTTTGAAATATCTATTTGATCAGAAAGAGTTGAATATGAGGAAAAGAAGATGGTCGGAACTCTTGAAGGATTATGATTTTGATTTGAACTACCACCCGGGTAAAGTGAATGTTGTGGTTGATGAATTAAGTAGGAATTTGTTGCATATTGTTGCGTTAGAAATGTTGAGAATAAGCCATTGGATTGACTTAACTCGTACAGATCAAATAAAAATCGCCACTGCGCTTTATTGTTTCCAAAGGAAATGGGAAAAGAGCGAATAAACCCAAAAAAAGAGTGGAAGAGAATCTAGGTACATGGGTTGGTTATGCAGAGGGAAGTGTGATACGGTGGGAGAACTGACTTGAAGGTTTTTCGTTTGATCACAAATGTTGCGGTTAGCAAGAGTCGCCACCGACTTTTCTTTTATACAAAAGGAAAGGTGAAAAAGCACAGGAAAGACCTTTGAGATTATTTCTTGAGTTCGGGGGGTAGATTATGAAAAGGGAAGGTATTAGCACCCTTTTCATCCATGTTTTTCCATGGGATCTTAGTTACCTACTAGATCACTTGCTTTTGTTTGAAATCGTGCTTTGTGTGGTTTTAAAACTATTTTGTAAAGAGGCCATTGTTTAGGAAATCTTTGTAATGATTCTTGTTTGTAAGAATGTATACAAAGATGTTTGATCTTTTGAAAATGTTTTCAATTTTTTAAGGTGTTTGAAAGTGTAGGTGATTGCTTTCTGAAAATATCAAGGATGTTTGTTTTAAATTGAGCAAGTAATTAGGAGCATTCTACCTATTCAAAAGTGTTTCTTGTTCATTTTTCTTTTCCTTTGACATTGTTAACTTACCATTGATTTAGTAAGTAACCCTATATTTGGATGTAAACGGGACGGGCGTGGGTCATCGTATAACCATGATTAGCAATGTTGCAAGGTATCTTAGCATTCTATTTTAGAGACTAAGATCATTTGAAAGGCAACTTAGATAGCATCATCGAGGGACTATGATCTTGTATTTGTCTGTTTTTGCTAAGATACCTTACATGCGTAATATGGCCATTTTTTATAAGGAAACTAAGTGGAATAACCCTAGGGGTGCTTGTGTGGAAGTGTATTGTTTTCATGCTTGTTTTTGTCTTGAATGCGGCGATTCGCTTTGTGATAACTCTTGTATCAGTCCTCAAGAGTGTTACCAAAACGAATGTTTTTTGAAAGTGTTTTGAAATGTTTATGTGTAAGTGTGAAAATTTGTTTTGAGCAAGCATCTAACAGCTATCTACTTGTACTCGAAAAGGTAGTTCTTTTCCTCCTATCCTTTAGATAGTGTTATCCTACTATTAATGAGTAGGTAGCCCTATTCGTTGGATGTATGAGGGATATTCAAAGGGACGTTACGATCATGAAGGCACCTTAACAAGGAATTTTAGTAACTGTCCTAAAGTTCTAAGACCACTTTTAACCGAGGAAACATCGAGAGGGTCATCGAGGGACTTGTGATCTTCTCAAACCAGAGGACAACCACTAAAACTTCTCAAGTTTCGAGAATTGTGACTGTTTTCCAAAGGCAATCAAAGTGGGGTACCCTAGAGGTGTATATGTGCAATGTGTATTATGCTCAGTTATTTTTTTATCTCTTGTGTTAGGTTTACTAACGTTTTGTTATTAGTCTTATCATGCAATCCTAGTTACTAGCAGTTAATATATATACAGGAATTTAAAGTGCAGAAATGTAAAGTGCGGGAATGTAAATCCTACGCTATTACATGACTTTGCGAGAGGTACATTATAGAAATGCGAAAAGTAAAGTCCTAGTTACTATTACAAACTGGGAAGCAGTTACAATAAGATGAAACAAAATGTGAAATTAAATAAATGCGCAAACGAATTAAAAGGGATGTCTAGAACCTAAGGCAATTCTAAATGAAATAAGAAAATCTTTTTTGGTTGTTTTTTTGTTTATTTTTTATTAAGAAAAATAATTAAACTAAGTCTAAATTTAATTAAGAAAATAAATACTAAATGAAGTTAAACCTAATTCTAATATTTTAGATTAAGAAAAGGTTTAAATTTAATTAATTAATCAATTAAAAAAATTAATTATTTAATTAAAGAAAAAATTTAGTCCTAAGTTTTTTTGTGAATTTTTTGATTTAAAGTTAATTTAAAATCAATAAAGAAATGAATAAATCAAAATTAAAGATAGAAGAGCCCTCATTCGATTCAAAGGGAAAACATGGCCTTTTTATTCAGGGAGAATGACGAGCTTTTCGATCCAGATGGGAATGTGATTTTTTTGATCCAAGAAGGGATGCTTTGCTTTTAAATCCAGGGGTGGATGTTGCCTTTCAATTTGAAACTGCAAGACAAATATTAGCCAAATAAGGATGCAGGACCTGGGTATCAAACCCAGGTCCTTAGATCCTGCATGCTTTGGCCTATTCAGGCTGGATCTGCAACAAATGTTAGAAATAAAACAAATGCAGACCTGGGTGTCGAACCCAGGTCCTTAATATATCATGCACATACAAAGTTTGATCTTTTTACCAATCTTACCAACAGTTGGAAGCTTCAATTTGGCACTTCTGAGCGTGGAGATGCTTGCTTAGGGGCTGATGATTAGGAACACTTCCTGCAGACTTTAGGGAGTGAATAGGGGGTTGGTGAAGACTCCTTCGATTGGGACTATTTGTAAGGACTTTGATAGTTTCAGTATGCTTATGAGGAAGCATGTGCGTGTCTTTCTTGTGGGTCTCTCCTCTTTTTTTCGTCCCCCCTTGAGCTTGCTAGTGTGCTCCTTATATAGAGGGGAAGGAGGGGACAGGGTAACAAGGTAGTAAACAACCATAAACATGTTCTTTAAGGCCATGAATGAGAATTTGAATTTTGGCAAAAGACATGGGATTCTTGTCTCTTTTTGAATTTGAATGAATGTGGACACCTTTGAATTTCGAATACCTTCAGTCCCTGCCCTTCGATTGGACCTCTTATGCACCCTTCGAATAGGCCTTTGGTTGCCTCCTTCGAAGGGACTTTTTGAGTGTCTCTCGAATAGTCCATATGTATGCCTTCTGCCCTCTTAGAATGGACCACTAATGTGTGTCCTTCGAATGGCTCAAGTATCATCATTGGAGTCTCTTCAATTGAGTCCCTACTCAGCTAGCCCCAACAAAAACTCTTTCCAGGCTAATCGAAGCTTCCTTCAGTATGAATGCTTGTGTAGGAAACTTGAGTATAGAAATATGTGGGATTTTGGGCCAGCCAGCATCTTCGAATGGATCATTTATGTGTCCTTCGAATGGATTTATATTGGACCCATCTATTTGCCTTAGTTGTTTAATTCAGATACCCTCAAGTGAGAACTTCATTCTGTCAATCGAAGTCTCCTTCGTCACTTGGTTCGAATGCCATTTGCACAGGAAGCCTGGGCCTGGCCACATGTAGGACCAAGACTCATCATAAGATAAACTTGCATTATGTGTCTCTTTCGAATGGCCAGCAATATGTGTATCCTTTGTTTTGAACCAATGTGTGTGCTCTTTTGAAAGGTCCACATGCATCACTTGTATGCATCACTTGCCATTCCTTCAAATGGGCCAACAAAGTAAATCATATGCATGTTAAAACAAACTTTGCAAGGGATATACTACCCAGTCGAAGCAAGAATCAAGCTTGCTCCAAAGAAATCAAATTCCCAATCGAAGCAGGAATCAAGCTTGCATGCAGGTAGTCATCAAGACAAACCTGCATAGGCCCTTGTTCAATCAAAGTAGGCATGCCGGTAACCATTACATTATGAATCAAGCAAGCATGTAAATCCAATGGTGCAATCGAAGGATGTATGCAGGAGGCCATTGCCTTGTGCCTGCTGGCATGAAGGAAGTCCATGCCTTGTGAATTGAAGGCAAACGTAGAGAAGCCAACGCCCTCTGAATCGTAAGAAGCCGGTAGGAAGTTACTAACTTCTGAATCGAAGGAGCACCAACAGGAGGCCCTTCCCTTTTGAATCGAAGGAGGTTGTTTCAAAGGAAACACATGCTCAGTCAAAGCTTGTATACATAAAACAATCAAAAGGCCAAGGCTTCAATCGAAGCTTGGAAATTTGAAGCAAGCTTGAAGGAGGTTAGGTGCTCAATCAAAGTCTGTCAAGATGCCAATCGAAAGACACCTTGTTCATCTTCAAAAAATTTATTTTTCTTTAATCAAGTGCTGGTGACCACCCATATAAGAAAAAATCTTGAAAAACACGAGGGGGCAAATTTTGGGGTACAACTGTAGTGGTAAGTTTTCTTAGGTATCAATCAAAAGGATTGTTACCAATGTTTTAAAATGAACTCAACACACTACAATTTCAATAAGTGCAGATTTGACAAATTAATTTTTGCATAGTTTAGTAAGCAAGTATAGAAATAAAGAAAAAGCAGAAGAACACATGATATATTAAGGCAGTTCCCCTTGTCGTCGATGCGTAGGGTATGTCTGCCCTCAATTCTAGAATCTAGAATCGAGATATTTGATATTAAGTTGCAAATGATACAAGAGAAGAGATAGTTCACAATACAAAAAAACCAATGTTGCTGATGTAAAAATCTTCTTCCCTTTCCTTGGTTTGAGCAAAACCAAGTTCCAGATTCTTCGAACAAACCTCTGGTTACCGCTACTTGCTTAAGCAAACCCACCGTCTCTTAATCCTTTCACTCTACTGGTTTTAATCGCAAGTAATTTGACCCAAAATCTATCTTCATAATCCTCCAGTTACCACTACTTAATTAAGAAAACCCAATGTTTCTTAATCCTTTTACTCGGCTGAATTCAATGAAGCAAAGACTTGTTCAAAAACCCTCTCACCAATAGGAATCTTGGAGGAGAAAATCCCAATGATTTTATTCAAGAACAGCCCACAATTTCTCAACCCAAATATGAGTTGAATTCTTGATTTGAACGTTATCACCACAACAATTTTCTTTTATCAACAACCATGATTATGTGTAGATGTTGATTTTTGAGAAGAGAGGATGAAGATGATGAGCATTATGTGTATCTTTCACTAGTTCTTGTTTTGTTCCAATAGTGATGGATAACGAATATATATATATATATATATATATATATATATATATATATATATATATATATATATATATATATATATATATATATATATATATATATATATATATATATATATATATATATATGTTACCTAATATCCAAGATTCACAAACATAGCAGAAAATAAGTTAAAGCAAGCGAGCGATCAACGCAACCAGAAGAGGGGGTCGGCGCGACACAACCGCACCTAGAGGAAAAACTATTTTAAAGTTTAATGCATCGACTGATTCAGGACTTGCTCCGATGAAAACATCAAATATTATGATTCCCCGGTTGAGTCGGCCAGAAGGGTCGACGCGATACATCTAAAAGTCAGAGAGAAATCCATTTTGAAGTGCAGTGCATCGACCGCTTCAGGGCTTGCGTCGATGCAAACTTTGAATGTTTTGAATTCCAGTTTGAGTCGACCGGAAGGATCGACCTGACATATCCAGGGCTTGATTGAAGATAATGAGTCGATTGAACCTATCTTTGAGTCGATGCACATATTGTATTTTCCAAAAACTACTTATTTCTAGAGATCTTTGTTCCAATAGTTCCATTGCAAGATTGTTGATAGATCCAACCAAGATACAGATAGATTTATAATATTTTTGACATTATTAAAATACTTATAGAGGGGCTTTTCCTTCACACCAATTATATGACTCTCTACCAACCAATCGTAAAGTAGCACTATCTAAAGGAGGAAGAAAAGCATAAAGACTTTTTGAGTAGGTAGATTGCTTGTAATTTCTTGCACAAACTAAAACCATTTTCACACCTCACACTTTCAAAAACAAACATCTTTTCAGACACTCTCTTTTCAAACAAATATTTTCATAACAAACACTTTGTATGCATTCTCAACGATACGAGAATCATTACAAAGTTTTCCTCACCAAGGTGTTTTCAAAACATTTCCAAAATAAACATTTTGTATACATTCTCAACGATACGAGAATCATTACAAAATTACCATTTTCAAAATACCTTCAAACATTTTCAAATATACACAAACACAAAGCATTTCAAAGTGAGCTAGCAATGAAGATCCCGTAGATAACTACTGATGAAAAGGGTTATAACACCTTCCCTTTTCATAACCTACCCCCGAACTCAAGAAAGTTATCAAAATGTCTTTCCTGTTATTTTCACCCTTTCCTTTATTGGATAAAAGAAAAGTCGGTGGCGACTCTTGTTATCCTCAATATTTGCGATAAAACACAAATACCAAGTACATTCTCCCACTGTATTACAATGTGCCTTTGAGGATGAAAAAAACTCAATATGACCCTCTTGTGTGAATCCCAACATTAGTTCATCGATTATGTCTTGAATCTTATACTTCAACATCCAACAGTTGTCAGTATCATACCCTGGACTGTTGGAGTGACATGCACACCTTGCATCAGGATTGTAGCTAGGAGCAGAAGTGTTGGGATTCCGAGGAGGATACTTTAACATGACCAAATTCATCTTCATCGGTATGTTGAGTTTGGTATATTGCCTTTTGGACGTATCCTATTTATGCTGACTACCATGTTATTATTGGCGAGGTCATTGTTAGGCTTGTGACGTAGTAGAAATCCAGGAAGGCCTACTTTCAATTAAGCAAACTTCCTGTCTTATCGAAGGTTGATTGGTGATTTGATTCCCAATTATAACCATTTGCCCCATACGATTTTATTCGTCCGAATGAAGTTTGTTGATGAGAATTCTCGACTCTTCTTGTCCCCGAGCTAAGTTTTGGATAAGAGCCATATGACCCATCATCTGGATTCTCATATTTTCCATCTCAGCTAAAAATTGGTCCAAATGATCATTCTTGTTGCCTTCAGGATTCTTGGTGAAGAGTTCTTTCAATTCCTCCCGCCTCTTGGCTAAACTTAGGAACATCTCCTGGAATTGTGCATTTTGAGCTTGGAGATCTCTGACGGTCTGTTCGAGAGCCATTTTTCTGCTGAAATAAACAATGAGAAAATGAGAGACCTGTCTTGAGAACTACCTGTTATGTAATGATATGCATGATATGTAAATTCAATATTTTCAAGGACCTCACGGGATAAACATAAGAAAATGTTAGAATCCGACTGCAACTTTGATTGAAGAACTTCGTATCATTGAATATCCTTCTATGAGAATCAATCTCACCATGTCGAGTGGGTCCTATCCTTTGACTCAAAATAACGCACTTCGATCTTTGATGGCATCTAGTTAGAGGAAAATAAATCCCCTTTCCCTTTGCTAGACGTTGATTCATGATACTTTGGCGGCATTCGGTTAGAGGAAAATAAATCCTCCAGACCCTTGCTAGGCGTCTAGTTCATGATAACATGCATCACAAGCCCTTGTGATACTTGAAATGGTTAATGAAAATGTTATGGCATGATGTCATGATGTGTATGCTATGTATTAAGCAAAAGAGTAAGGTGATGAAAACAAGTAAGTCTTGCAAGAAGTCCAAGTTATTGCATAATGGATACAAACAAGTCCTGCAAGGAATTCACGTCGTTAGATAATGGATATAAACAAGCCCTACAAGGAGTTCAAGTTGTTAGATAGTGAATGAAAACAAGTCACACAAGTAGCCTTAGGTTTAAAGGCTTGCATGGAGTTTGTAGGTAAGTACCCTCTTGAGTTTTAGTTGGCTCAATCTGTCTTAAGAAAAGTAATCAGGTTCTAGGAGTCTCAATATCACTGATCTTTCTCCCAAGCATTGTTTTAGCACAAGCATCTGATTTACAACTGAAATATCTCGAGAGTCCAATCTCAATGAGTGTAGCATCGAGTATTAACCAACTTCAATCTGCACCAAAGTCGACCATCTCACTATTTTCTAATGGCTAAGTTGTGTCAACTAAGGTTCTACGGTCAGTTAGTGCTTATGACACCACGCGGCAGCCCAACATTCTCCTTGACTGACTCAAGGGACATCAGCACCAATCAATGTGTCACACTAACATAGCTATCACTTTAACCATATTGATATATGCTATATAGTTTCCATGATCTATTGCTACTTACCTAAAATTTCCTCAGATCCGGGTATAGGACCTATACAGAAATAAACCCTAGCAAAACCCTGAAATGTAAAGCATACAAATCAAAAAAGTAAAGCATTTTAAATGTGATCTAACTCTAAGGTAACCAAACTTTTAGTCCTTACTTTCAGAGTCGCCAGTTCTATGATACAGTGGGAGAACTAACTTTGGGTTTTGCATTTTATCGCAAATGTCGCGGATAGCAAGAGTCACCACAAACTTTTCTTTTATCCAATAAAGAAAAGGGTGAAAAGAACAGGAAAGACCTTTGAGAATTTTTCTGAGTAAGGGGATATGTCATGAAAAGGGAAGGTATTAGCACCCTTTTCATCTGTAGTTATCTACGGGCTCTTAATCGCTAGCTCACTTTTGAAAATGCTTAGTGAATGTGTAATTTTGAAAATATTTTGAAAATACCTAAGTTCGACAATTTTGTAATGATTCTCGTATCAGTTGAGAATGCATACAAAGTGTTTATTTTGAAAATATTTCAGAAGAGAAGTGTATTGGGTGAGAAATGTTTTGAAATGTTCGCGAGTAAGCGATTAAGAACTATCTACCTACTCAAAAGTCTTTTGTTCTTTTCCTCCTCCTTTAGATAGTTGTAACGCGGTGCAAGAACTGACTTGGTTGTTTTGTGTTTGATCGCAATTGTTGCGGATAACAAGAGTCGCCACCGACTTTTCTTTTATCCAAAATTAAAGGTTGAAAATAATAGGAAAGACCTTTCGAGATTATTTCTTGAGTTCGGGGGGTAGGTTATGAAAAGGGAAGGTGTTAGCACCCTTTTCATCTGTAGTTATCTACAGGCTCTTAGTTTCTTGCTAGATCACTTGATTTTTGTTTGAAAATGTGTTTGTGATGTGGTTTTTGAAAAGGAATGTTTTTGTAATGGTTCTCGTCTCTATAAGAACGCGTACAAAGTGTTTGTCTTTTGAAAATGTTTCAAAACGAGAGTGTTGGTGTATAAAATATTTTTTTGTTGTGAGCAAGCGAGCAACTAGGAACAACCTACCTACTCAAAAGGTTATAAATTCTCTTTTCCTCCTCCTTTAGATGTTGCTATCTTACCATTGATTTGGTAAGAAGCCCCATCGTTGGATGTGAAGGGACGGGCGTGTGTCAATCGTACAATCATAAAAGGCAACTTGTGAGACGCTTTAGCAATTTTCATAAGGGACTAGATCGTTTTACCAAAGGCAACATTGAGGGACATCGAGGGACTACGATATTTTTTATCGAAGGGTCTTTACTAAAGCGTCCATATTCGAGGGACATGACTATTTTTCCAAGACAACAAGCAAGGTTACCCTAGAGGTGCGCGTGTGAAAGTGTGTTTGATTCAAGTTAATTTATTCTTTGATTAGGGTTATCTAGCGATTGATTTTAAATCTTTCCATGCACGCCTAATTACTATACAGTATAAGGAAAATAGTGAATTGAGGAAATTAAAATTCTAGAGTATTACAGAGCTTTCAGGAAATGGGGTACAAATTTACAAATGGGGATGGACCAATGCAATTAAAAATTAAAATAGGCAATCAATACAACCAAATAGAATTGAACAATTAATTAAAACTACAACAATTTATAAAGTAAATTAATCGACAAAGTATGGAAATAAAGTTCTTGATATTTTTGTTTGTGAAAAATCTGGGAAGAAAATAAAGAATCTATTCTATTATTTTGAATTTTATCTTGTAGAAACTAAATATTTTAGAAGAAAGTTTACTAAAAAATGTTGACAAAATTATTCACATAGTCCTAAAAAAAATACATTTTAAAGCTAACTTGATTTTTTTAAGTTATTAGATTAAACCTAAACTAGGCTAATTCTAAAATTATTAAATAAAATCTAAACTAATTTAAATAAAAATTGAATTAATGAAAACTAAAAAAAAAGGTTAGCAAAATAAATTAAGTTAATTTATCAAGGGGTGTAAACAGCATGATGGGGTGAGCATGATGAATTTCGGATGGGCTTGGGGTAATCATAAGGCCCAATCATATTTTTTTGTTTTAATTTTCTGTCCAACAAAAATGAAGAAAGAAATAGGAAAAAAATAAAAAAAGAACAAACTGCCCCAGGGAGTCTTGAACCCGGGAACTCACCTTCAAACAACAAAGCCTTAACCACTACGTCATCTGTTTCGTTCGTTAATAATATGACTTAATTGAAATATAAAGTGAAAGTGGTTGAGAAAATTGGGCCAAGAAGCCCAATGAGCTGACCCGACCAGGCAAAGGAAAAGAAGGGTTTCGTAAACCCTAGAGTAACAGTAACGCGCCGTTTAAGCCTTGGAAAGGGAAAAGAAGAATTAAATTTTGTCAATTGTTCTTATTATTTTTACTGTAAAAGGAAAAACTGGGTTGAATCTAACGATCAGTTCCTCTCCCTCTTCATCATCGTCTCTTCCTCTGTTAAACCGACCTTCTCTTACTACAACTCTAATCCCAACTTCCTCTCTCGTTCGTATGTCCGTTTTTTCTCTTCCCTTCCAAATTTCTTTCCATCTCAAATTCACGGTGATTACGACTTTGTGAGCACGGTGTTGGTGGTGGATGGTTTGAGGCGGTGAAGCGATTGTGGTGTAGAGGGGGTTGACGGTTTTCATTGGTGGTTAGTGGTGTTATATGTTTCCATTGTTTAAGAGATGAATGATAAACAAGCTTGTTTACTATTTTTGTAGATTTTTTGGCAAGTTTCGATCTTTTTTTTTACATTGTATAACTTTTCGGTGTGCTTTTTTTAACAGAGTTCTTATGAGGATGACAGTAAAACCAAACAAAACAAATAGCATGTTTATGAGGCAAGAAAGGGATACTTACAAAGGTTGTTGATTGTTGTTACAGAGTACTGTTAGATTAAATGTTCGATTTGTGAGGTTAGCCGGATCTGTTTTTGAAAAGCTCACGCGTTTCTGTGGCTAGTGGCTTCACGGCTTTCGTTTGACAGGGGAGTTCACTTCTTGACCCTTTGTTATACTTTCTGTAAGATTTTCTGAAGGGTTATGTGTTAGAACATAGTTTGATTCTACAACCCTTGGTTAAAGTTTTGATGATAACAAAATACATAGAATAATTTTAATTCTAAGATATATATAAAGAACATTTATGCTCCTTAAAATTATGCCTTATATATGCAGAAGTTCTGATGGAATCAGCATCAGAATGGAATCAGCATCAGAAGATCAGCAACCTATGTTACAGGCTGAAACCACCAGACCACTGAAAATTTGATGACCAGAATCTGTGCCTAAACAAATACACTCTGACTCTGATCAAAGACATCTTTACCAAGTCATCAGCACTCTGAAGCGCTATCAACAAATACAACAAAGAAGTCTATGAAGCGTTACTAGTCATTCAAGACAGAATTAAATGCTAATGGCTTTCTTCAGACAAAGATCTTCTACAAAAGGAAAGTGTATTATTATCATTAAACCTGCTTTATGGACAACGTATCCTTACGTTCCTATATAAACAGGACTGCTTGTGAAAAGAAGCACGTACGTACGCACTCAATTTTGCTAAGCTATCCAAACCACGCATATTCAAAGCTTAAGCAAAGTCATCTCATTCCAAGCTTATTTTAGTGTAATTATCACAGTTGTGATATACAGTTTTGTAAGAAAACAAAAACACACTTGTTCAATTCATTTGTAAAACAAGTTCCTTGAGATTAAATCGGCTTGTGGTTGTACTCAAGAAGACTTTAACAGTTGTTAAAGTAGCTGTTGTAATTCTTTGAGAATGGTGAATTAAGACCTCGTTGGAGAGAGGCGAAATCACTTTGACGGGTGGACTGGATTAGTTTGAGATCAAACGAACCAGGATAAAAATACTGTGTTGTCAAGCTTTTTGTTTTAAGTTTTACAATTCAACCCCCCCCCCCCCCCTTCTTGTGTTTTTCACATCTTCAATTGGCATCAGAGCGCCTGGTTCTGAGCTTTAACACTTAACCGTGTCAGTACAAGATCCAGCGTCAGAAAAACACAATGGCAGGACCAAGTCAAAACATCAGCAATGACAATAATGAAGAAAGGGACAGATTCAGTGGCAAACCTCCAGTCTTTGATGGAGAAAACTTTGACTACTAGAAAGACAGAATTGAGAGTTTCTTTCTGGCCCATGATGCTGATCTGTGGGACATGGTAACTGATGGATACACGCACCCAGTGGATGGACGTGGTCAGAAGATTGACAGGAAAATGATGTCTGATCAGCAAAAGCGTGAATTCAGAAATCATCACAAGGCCAGAACAATTCTTCTCAGTGCCATCTCATATTCAGAATATGAGAAAATATCAAACAGAGAAACTGCTAAGAATATGTTTGACTCTCTCAGAATGACGCATGAAGGCAACATTCAAGTCAAAGAAACTAAAGCCCTTGCGCTCATTCAGAAGTATGAGGCATTCAAGATGGAAGAAAGTGAATCAATAGAAGCTATGTTTTCAAGATTTCAAATTCTTGTTATTGGTCTAAAAGTTCTTGACAAAGGATATTCCACTGCTGATCATGTCCAGAAGATCATCATAAGCTTGCCAAAACAGTGGAGGCCAATGGTCACAGCACTTAAGCTAGCCAAGGATCTCAACAAAATCTCTATGGAGGAACTTATCAGCTCCCTCAGAAGTCATGATATAGAGCTAGAAGCAGCTGAACCTCAAAAGCAAGGTAAACCATTAGCATTAAAATCTAACAGAAAATTTGACTCCAAAGTTTTGCAGGATGTGGAAGAAACCTCTGACGGATCCTCATCAGAAGAAGATGAATTATCTCTGCTCTCCAGAAGAGTGAACCAGCTGTGGAAGCAGAGGCAAAGGAAGTTCAGGAATCCCAGAAGATCAGAAAATCAGAATGAATCTTTCTCCAGATACAGAAGGTCAGAATCCTCCTCTAGAAACAAAAGATCTGAAGGCTCCTCAGGATACAAAAAGCCAAACTACAAAGACATCATCTGCTTTGAGTGTAACGAGCAAGGGCACTACAAAAGTGATTACCCAAAGCTTCAGAAGGAGAAGCCCAAAAAGAAGTTTGGCAAAGAAAAGAAGAAAAGTCTCATGGCTACATGGGATGATTCTGATACATCTGAAGCTGACTCAGAATCAGATGATGAAAGAGCAAACATAGCTCTCATGGCAAACATATCTGAAGACAGTGAAGCTTCTGAGTCAGACTCTGAATCAGATACAGAAGAGGTATTCCCTGACTTTACTATTAATTTTACTAAGTCTGAATTAGCTTAAAGCCTTAATGAAATTCTAGAAAGGTATCAGCAAATCAGAGTCAAATTCAGAAACCTGAAAAGGAATCTTTCTTCTAACTCTGATAATACTGAGAGTCTCAAATTGGAGAATTCTTAGTTAAAAGATAAAATTTCAAAATTAGAAAATCAAATGCAAAACTCTCAGAAGGAAACAATCCCTGAAACTCCCAGCAATGCTGATGAGATCATCAAAGAGTATGATCACAGCTTTCAGAAGTTTCTAGCTAAAAACATAGACAAAAGCAAAATGGCTTCAATGATCTATGGAGTTAGCAGAAATGGCAGAAAAGGGATAGGATATCAAGGTATGGTTCCTACACCAAAAAATGCCATGGATTTAGTTATAAAATGTACTCCACTTGATTCGCACTTTAGATATGGGCACACACATGACATAAAATATACAAGTAGTGATTACTCTGTCAAACCAAAATTCAAACATAGTTTTGGTAGAACTAACAAATCAGGACCCAAGAAAATATGGGTAACTAAGGATAAAATAATACATGTGGCAGATATCTTTAGCAGCAAAACAAAGACACCAGTCATGGTACCTGGACTCTGGCTGCTCACGACACATGACGGGAAGAAGACATATGTTCCAAAGCATGGAACTTAAGCTTGGAGGCCACGTAGGTTTTGGAGGCAATCAGAGGGGAAAGATCATTGGCTCTGGAACAGTAGGTAATGGAAATCTTTCCTCTATTAGTAATGTTTTATTAGTTTATGGATTAATGCATAATCTGTTATCCATAAGTCAATTAAGTGATAACGGTTATGATATAGTCTTCAATCAAAATTCATGCAAAGCTGTTAGTCAGAAAGATGGGACTATCCTATTTAATGGAAAGAGGAAAAACAACATTTATAAAATCAAACTTTCTGAACTGAAAAGTCAGAATGTAAAATGTCTTCTGTCTGTTAACAACGAGCAATGGATCTGGCACAGAAGATTGGGACATGTTAGTATGAGAAGAATATCTCAGATTAACAAACTCAATATGGTCAGAGGACTTCCTAACTTGAAGTTCAATTCAGATGCTCTGTGTGAAGCATGTCATAAAGGCAAGTTTGCAAAACCTGCTTTCAAATCCAAAAACGTTGTTTCCACCTCTAAGCCATTAGAACTTCTGCACATTGACTTATTTGGTCCAGTAAAAACTGCCTCAGTCAGTGGCAAGAAGTATGGGTTAGTAATCGTAGATGACTATAGCAGATGGACATGGGTAAAGTTCTTAAGACACAAGGACGAGTCACACACTGTGTTTGTTACCTTCTGCAACCAAGTTCAGAATGAAAAAGATCTTAGAATCATCAAAGTCAGAAGTGATCATGGTGGAGAATTTGAAAATAAAGACTTTGAATTATTCTTTAATGAAAAAGGCATTCTGCATGACTTCTCTTGTCCTAGAACTCCCCAGCAAAATGGAGTTGTAGAACGGAAGAACAGAACATTGCAAGAAATGGCCAGAACCATGATCAACGAGACTAACGTTGCTAAGATCTTTTAGGCAGAAGCAATAAACACAGCGTGTTACATTCAGAATAGAATCTCCATAAGACCTATTCTGGAAAAGACTCCATATGAATTGTGGAAGAACAAAAAACCCAACATTTCCTATTTTCACCCATTTGGATGTATATGTTTTATTTTGAATACAAAAAATTATTTGAACAAGTTTGACTCTAAGGCACAAAAGTGAATTATGTTAGGATACTCTGAATGCTCAAGAGGGTACATAGTATACAATACAGAAACACAGATTGTTGAAGAGTCAATCAATGTTCAGTTTGATGATAAGCTTGACTCTCAAAAGTCAAAGCAGAATGAATTCCTTGCAGGTATGGAAGTTGAACTCACAGGTACTAAATACTACTCAGAGGCTTTCAACAGAGACACCCCCTCAACATCAGAAAGAGTCACTATAAGCAATCCAGCACCTTCTGCTAATCAACTCCAGAAAAGACCATCCAGAAGCAGAATTGATCACCCAGAAGAAACAATCCAAGGAAGGAAGGAAGATCCAATTAGAACAAGATCTACCTTTAGAAACTCTGAAGAATCCCTCATGGGACTTGTTTCTCTGATTGATTCAACAACAATTGATGAAGCACTTCTGGACAATGACTGGATTCTGGCAATGCAGGAGGATCTAAATCAGTTCACAAGAAATGACGTATGGGATCTGGTTCCCAGACCAAAAGGATTCAACGTCATAGGCACAAAATGGGTGTTCAGAAACAAACTGAACAAACAAGGTGAAGTCATCAGAAACAAAGCATGGCTGGTAGCACAAGGTTATAGTCAGCAAGAAGGTATATACTATACAGAAACATTTGCTCCAGTCTCTAGGTTAGAATCTATCAGACTTTTAATTTCATTGCTGTTAATAAAGGAATCACTCTGTATCAGATGGATGTCAAGAGTGCGTTCTAAAATGGCTATATAGAAGAAGAGGTTTATATGCACCAACCCCCTGGTTTTGAAAGTTCCAAAAATCCAAAATATGTTTTCAAACTAAAGAAGTCACTCTATGGTCTGAAACAAGCTCCCAGAGCTTGGTATGAAAGACTAAGTAACTTCCTGTTAGAAAAGGAATTCACCAGAGGGAAAGTGGACACAACCATGTTCAGTAAGACAGTTAAGAATGACATCTTAGTATGTCAGATTTATGTTGATGACATTATATTTGGATCCACTAAACCCCCCTTGGAAAGGGAGTTTGCTAAATATATGCAGGCAGAATTTGAGATGAGCCTAATGGGGGAACTAAAGTTCTTTCTGGGCATTCAGATTAATCAAACTCCAGAAGGAACCTACATTCATCAGAGCAAATATGTCAGAGAACTTCTGAAGAAATTTGATCTCTCAGAATGTAAGCCCTCAAGGATTCCAATGCATCCCACGTGCATTCTGGAAAAAGAAGAGGTAAGTAACAAGGTAGAATAGAAGGTCTACAGAAGTATGATTGGTTCTCTTCTCTATCTGACAGCTTCAAGGCCTGACATTCTATTCAGTGTTTGCATTTGTGCTAGATTCCAATTAGATCCTAGAGAATCTCACTTAATAGCAGTTAAGCAAATTTTCAAGTATCTGAAAGGTACTACTAATCTGGGTTTGTTTTATAGAAAATCAAGTGATTACAGCTTAGTAGGATATTGTGATGCTGATTTTGTTGGAGACAGAGTAGAACGTAAAAGCACTTCTGGAAGCTTCCATGTTCTAGGAGAAAATCTAATCTCATGGTCCAGTAAAAGACAATCCACAATAGCTCTATCAACAGCAGAAGCTGAATACATAGCAGTAGCTGGATGTAGCACGCAAATGCTCTGGATGAAAAGTCAACATGAGGACTTCAATATATTTGAGAGTACAAAACTCTGCTGAAAGATACAGTAAGATTTCGATGCTCAAAGACTCATGGAATTAAAAGGAAGCAATCAACTCAGGGGGAGTTTTTCTACTTAACTCTATACCTTTTGTTAATTATTCTTTATTGAAAAATTTTGGTTTTTGTCATCATCAAAAAGGGGGAGATTGTTAGAACATAGTTTGATTCTACAACCCTTGGTTAAAGTTTTGAGGATAACAAAATACATAGAATAATTTTAATTCTAAGATATATATAAAGAACATTTATGCTTCTTAAAATTATGCCTTATATATGCAGAAGTTTTGATGGAATCAGCATCAGAATGGAATCAGCATCAGAAGATCAGCAACCTATGTTACACGCTGAAACCACCAAACCACTGAAAAGTTGATGACCAGAATCTGCGCCTAAACAAATACACTCTGACTCTGATCAAAGACATCTTTACCAAGTCATCAGCACTCTGAAGCTCTATCAGCAGATACAGCAAAGAAGTCTCTGAAGCGTTACTAGTCATTCAAGACAGAATTAAATGCTAACGGCTTTCTTCAGACAAAGATCTTCTACAAAAGGAAAGTGCATTAATATCATTAAACATGCTTTATGGACAACGTATCCTTACGTGCCTATATAAACAGGACTGCTTGTGAAAAGAAGCACGTACGTACGCACTCAATTTTGCTAAGCTATCCAAACCACGCAAATTCAAAGCTTAAGCAAAGTCATCTCATTCCAAGCTTATTTTAGTGTAATTATCACAGTTGTGATATACAGTTTTGTAAGAAAACAAAAACACACTTGTTCAATTCATTTGTAAAAGAAGTTCCTTGAGATCAAACCGGCTTGTGGTTGTACTCAAGAAGACTTTAACAGTTGTTAAATTAGTTGTTGTAATTCTTTGAGAATAGTGAATTAAGACCCCGTTGGAGAGAGGCGAAATCACCTTGACGGGTGGACTGGAGTAGTTTGAGATCAAACGAACCAGGATAAAAATATTGTGTTGTCAAGCTTTTTGTTTTAAGTTTTACAATTCAACCCCCCCCCCCCCCCCCCCCTTCTTGTGTTTTTCACATCTTCATTATGGTTTAGAGAAAATGATGACAAAAAAATGGGGATTTCTTTGATGCCTTCCTTTTTACAAAATTGTTAGTGTGATTTTTTTATATGGCAAGGTTGCTGTGTCAAAACTGTTATGTTATTTTTTTTATTTTCTCTTCTGATGGAATCCAAAACCGATGCCTTTTGTTGTGTTACTTTCTTCTTATATTAACATGAGGAAATAACTTTTGGGGGGAAAAGAAATGGGATTTTGAACAGATTTGTTATACTGCTTTGCTCCTTTTTGTTGTAGTTTTCTTATTTGCCAATTTTATGCAATTGCTGGACTGTTTTTCTTGGTACAGACTTGGGCAGCAATGAAGGTTGCAATGCAGTCTGCTTTTTTGACAGTATTTGTTTTCTTGTGTTTTGTTTTGTTTACAGTAATGCAGACTGATTTTCTCTTCTTTTTTTTATAGTATTTTCTTTGTGAACCAAAAAGAAATATATATTTTTGTGATTTGCAATGAAGATATTGCTTTGGGCCAATGATTAGAAACTGATTGGCAAAGATAAATGAGGCCTTTGTTGGGCTTTGGCAAATGATTTAATGGTGAATTCCCTAAACTGCACACTGATTCATTCGAGCAAACCCTAATGATGAGAAGAAAATTCTTTGAAAAATCTTATTTCTTGCTTCAAACATGAATTTTTCACTAACCATTTCTCTCTTTCTTCGTTACATGCACGAGCAAAATGGAAAATGGGGAGAATCGGTGAAGAGTGACTTGAAGTATTTGATGAAGACTTGAAGATGAAGAAATTCCCTTGTAGCTTAGTACATTGTTAGGAATTTTGTAACATTGTGAATCTTGTAATTTTAATTTTGAGGTTTAGAAACTTGTAAAGTGTATTCCAATTCACTTGTAAACTTAAACAATGAATTTCGATTCACTTTGTAAATTTAAACAATGAAGCTTTATTGCAATCTTGCATTCTTGATTCACCTTGAATTTGTTTCTACAAAACTTGCAAAACTTGAATATCCCTTGATACAATTTAAATTATGAGCGTAATTTGGGTTCTTCTTTGTGGCCTATAAACTTAAAATCCCTCTTGTGAAAAGAGTGAGACTTGAATCTTTGAAACATGCCTTGAATAATGCTTTATATTTTCTTGTAGGATTGAGTCATGAATTCTCGAAAGCTTGAAATGGATGTCTTGAATTTGGAATTGGAATTGATGTTGCACTTGTGATTGATTTGAAAGAAAGATTGGAAATTTTAATGAAGATGAATGAAGATGATGAATGCCTTGCCTTGAATTCGAAACAATTCTCATGAATGAATTTTTTTCCAAATATATCAAACTTGTGCCATAAGCATATTGATCCAATGATCTTTATCGTTCAAATGCGAACGATTTGAAGTACGAATGACAAACTATCCATGAACCTTCGAACTCAAACTCTTGTTTTAATGAGTTATCTCAACATAATGATCAACATCTAAAGATTAATAACATTCTAAAGTCAAGAAATTCCTATAAAATTTCAATAACTTTCATGGTCTTCCAAATGCATTTTGGCTTCGATCATTGAAGTAATCTCAAAGACAATGTTATTTGTGATGCTTCGCAAAAAGAATCGCTTTGGAACATTGAAAATTGAAGAAGTTATGAACCTCGAAAATTGGAGAAGAATTTCTCGTGATTAGGTCAAATTTGCAAAATGACCTCTAAAGTATTCAAATTTTCTGATGATCTTTTGCATGTAATCAGCTCTTGACTTGTGAAGAGAAATTGAAGATGACTTCAAGGAGAGTCATATGAAAAAAGAACAGCTCAAAAGTATCGAATAATGAAGAAGTTATAATCGTTTGAACTTGATCTCACAAAGGTCAATTTTTGGGTCAATGCAGTCATTTGCAGTCATCTGAACCATCGACTTGCAATGCAATGTTTGAAAACTGGCACGAACATCCTTTAGCAGACATGAAGATCTATGAAGACCATTTGAAACCTTGAAGACTCAATTTTCTTTGAGAAATACCAAACCCTAATTGTTGACTTACTGCCTAGGAAGAGAATTTGTCTGATCAACTTCTGAGCCAAATTGAGTATTAGAGAAACTCTAAGATAGTATCTTGAATGAAAAATGGGAGGGCAAATTTTAGGGTACAACAGCTGCCCCTGTTCAATCTTCTTAAACATTAAAAGTGAGATTGGCATGTTTGTCGTTCATAGCATGAAAGTGGAAGATGATTGAACACTAGAGTGCCCAGAAATTTGCACTCGATGATGTGTTGGTTTATTGTTTAGGGAATGGGCTTAAAGATGCCATTTGGAGAAATGATGGAGATTTATCGGAGATGGGCTTATAGAAGCCATCCAAAGGTGATCGTTGACAGAAATTAGACTAAGTCTAAGCTTGACTTCAACTGGAAAAGAATCAAAATAAACCTTTGAGAGATTTAAACTGAACCAGCAGAAGTCTTGAATATTCTTTAACTGGAAATAATCGGAATAAATCTTAGAGTGATTTATCTGAACCAGAGAAAATAACTACGAGAAAGAATCAGGATAAACCGTTGAGATATTTAAACTGAACCGACAAAGGTCTTGAATATTCTTTAACTGGAAAGAATCAGGATGAATCTTAGAGTGATTTATCTTAACCAGAGAGAGTGTCTTCCGGAAAGAATCAGGATAAACCGTTGAGAGATTTAAACTGAACCAACAAAAGTCTTGAATATTCTTTAACTAAAAAGAATCAGCATAAATCTTAGAGCGATTTATCTGAACCATAGAAAATATCTGCGGGAAAGAATCAGGATAAACCGTTGAGAGATTTAAACTGAACCGACAAGGGTCTGGAAAAGAATCAGAATAAATCTTAGAGTGATTTATCAGAACCAGAGAAAATATCTGCGAGAAAGAATTAGGATAAACCGTTGAGAGATTTAAACTGAACCGACAGGGGTCTGGAAAAGAATCCGAATAAATCTTAGAGCGATTTATCTGAACCAAAGAAAATATCTGCGGGAAAGAATCAGGATAAACCGTTGAGAGATTTAAACTGAATAGACAGGGTTCTGGAAAAGAATCAGAATAAATCTTTGGAGCGATTTATCTGAACCATAGAAGATGTTTGTAGGAAAAAATCAGGATAAACCATTGAGAGATTTAAACTGAACTGGCAGAGGTGTGGAAAAAGAATCAGAATAAATCTTAGAGTGATTTATTTAAACCAGAGAAAATATTTGCAGGAAAGCATCAGGATAAACCATTGAGAGATTTAAACTGAACCGACAGGGGTCTGGAAAAGAATCAGAATAAATCTTTGGAGCGATTTATTTGAACCAAAAAAGATGTCTGCGGGAAAGAATCAGGATAAATCTTTGAGAGATCTAAACCAGCTGAGGTATGAAGGAAATATTTGTTATGTATATGGTCAACCAGTCCTTTCTCGGGAATTGATCTGTAATTGATTTGTCCACAAATAGTTATCCCGTCTTGTCAGAAATTTGTTGATGATAATTTTATGTTGATTGATCTTTCCTGAAAAGGTAAAGAGTTAGTTGTATGTGATGCCATGATTTATAAAATGCATGGCATAATGATGTTTCTAAAAAATAAATGATATTGCGCTATATGCATTTGTGTTGCCGATGATATGACGTATGAATGAAGTGTATGAACATATTAATTGTTCTGCTGCAGTGTTGCTAGACTTGGGGAAAATAAATCCCTGAGTAATGTTGGGAATGCAAAGTGTAAGTCTTCATATTTTGTTGAAGTGGAAGTGTTGATAGATGAATTTCCATTATTAGAGAAATAAACTCTATTGGGGAATCTTGAGAAGCTAGACGACTTTCACTGGGGAATATTTGGAGCGGTAACTGGAAGTTTTGTCCGTCGGGGATATGAGAGCACCTGATACCATTTGGCTGCATACTGGAGATGTGCTAGTGATCATGTAGAAGGATGTCCTTACTTCTGCTCCTGCTGGAGAAAGTACCTGCGGGGATTTTATGGAATGGCCTATAGATATTATCCTATTTCTTAAAGCCATTAATAATTATCTTTCTGTTTTCTGTTCCCCTCTTTTTTTACGCTCATTTGTAAATAGTAATCATGTTCAATGCATATGTTCAAAAATAATCATTGGACGCTTTTGCAAACAAAACAGGAAAATAAAAGAAAAACATATAGTTTTGCACTTTTAAAGGAATATCTTTGTATTAACTTGAATAAGTATTTTTGTACAAAGAGACGAACATCCTAGTAAGAGAATGTCATCGTAAAAATGAAAACTGATACAAAGAAAAGACAGCTATGTGAAATAATCCTATGGGGTTCCCACTCTGCTATGTCCTTCATGTCTCTGAGCCTCTCATCCACTTGTTTCTTTGTCTGAAGCTGATTGGATTGATTAGAACCGTTTGAGTTTGTCAGTCGATACCAAAGGTTGTCTGTAAGGTGATCCAATGGGACATATTCATATGATTTAAATCCCTAACTTTTGCCTGGACCGCCCTTTCAGGTTTTAAGTCCACCGGGATACCCTTTTTTGTCCAAGCCGCCCTTTCAGGTTTTTAGCTTATCGGGCGTACAAATTTTTTGTATTTATCCCTAATTTTTACCTAGGCCAGTCGACCTAGCGGGTCTTTTTTCATGCGTAGTATTTTTTAACTATGTCCGCGTTTACAGGGTGCGGAAGGTCGTCGCCATCAATAGTGGTTAAGATCATTGCTCCACCAAAAAATATGTTTTTGGTCACAAATGGTCCTTCATATGTAGGAGTCCATTTTCCTCTTGGATCACCTTGTGGCAATATGATACGTTTGATTACAAAGTCACCAACCCGATATACCTGACGTCTGATCTTCTTGTTAAAAGCTTTGATCATACATTTTTGGTACAATTGACCATGGCAGACAGATGTAAGCCTCTTCTCATCAATCAAGTTCAACTGGGCAAGTCGAGTTTGAATCCATTCATCTTTATTCAACCCTGCATCCCTTATGATTCTCAGAGAAGGTATTTGGACTTCAATTGGTAGGACAACGTCCATGCCGTATACCAAAGAGAAAGGAGTTTCCCCTGTTGATGTGTGCTCCGTGGTACAGTAACCATGGAGAGAAAATGGTAACATCTCATGCAAGTCCTTATAGGTCACTGTCATTTTATGTATGATCTTATTGATGTTTTTATTAGCGGCTTCTACAGTGCCATTCATCTTCGGCTGGTAAGGAGAAGAGTTATGATGTTGTATCTTGAATTGCGCGCATAGTGCAGTAATCATAGTATTGTTGATATTGGTACCATTATCTGTGATTATTCTCTCAGGAATACTGTACCGATAGATAAGGTTCTATTTGATGAATCGGGCCACAATGTTCTTGGTAATAGAAGCGAATGAAGCTTCCTCGACCCACTTTGTGAAGTAATCAATGGCAACCAAGATGAATCGGTGTCCATTAGAAGTTGTGGGTTTGATCTCTCCAATCATGTCAATGCCCCACATTGGGAAGGGCCAAGGAGCAGTCATGACGTTTAGAGGAACCGGAAGCACATGTACTTTGTCCGCATAGATCTGGCACTTGTGACAAGTTCGTGAATGTTGATAATAATCTGCTTCCATGGTGGACTAGTAGTATCCTTCCTGTAGGATCTTTTTAGCCATAGTGTGTCCACTAGAATGAGTGCCAAAGGTATCTTTGTGTAAATTAACCATAATCTTTTCTGCCTCACTCTTGTTTATGCACCGAAGCAAAGTAGAGTCATGGTTGCGCTTATAGAGGATTTCGTTACTGAGGAAGAATTTAGCAGAAAACCTTCTCAGAAACTTCTTATCATTGACTGAAGCTCCCTCCGGATACTCTTGGGCCTCGAGATATCTCTTAATTTCATGAAACCTAGGCTTGTCCACTACTTATTTAGTATCAATCTCGTGATAGTGAGATGGTTCAACCATCCTCTCAATGGTGATTTGAGGAGTCTCATTATCCCACCTGACTTTGAACATGGAAGACATAGTGGCTAGCGCGTCCGCTAGTTGATTTTCCTCTCGTGGAAAATGCTCAAAGTTAATTTCCTCAAAATGTGGGATTAATGTCAACACATGTTCTTTGTAAGGGATGAGATTAGGATGATTCGTGTCCCATTCTCCTTTGATCTGACTGATGACTGAGGATAAATCTCCAAATACACTTAAGGACTTGATTCCCAAATCTATGGCAGCTTTGAGACCCATAATACACGCTTCATATTCTTCCATATTATTGGTACAGTTGAAACATGGCCTAGCAGTGAAGGGAGTATGACATCCTTCAGGGGATATGATCACATCGCCTATGCAGTTGCTGAGTGCGTTGGAAGCTCCGTCAAAAACCAAGGTCCATTAGGATCCTTGTTCAGGTCTGTCATATGGTCTGAGTTATTCACAATTGTTTACCAACATGATGTCTTCATCTGGGAACTCGAATTTCATGGACTGATAGTCATCCACAGCCTAATGATCAAGGTGATCGGCTAGAACACTGCCCTTTATTGCTTTTTAGGTAGTGTATCGAATTTCGTATTCAGTCAGGATCATCTGCCATCTTGCTATTCATCCAGAGAGGGCGGGCTTCTCGAATATGTATTTAATTGGATCCATCTTGGATATCAATAAGGTAGCATGGGTCAACATATACTATCTTAGTCAGCGAGCAGCCCATGCCAGAGCGCAGTAAGTTTTCTTGAGCAGTGAATATCTGGTTTTACAGTCGGTAAACTTTTTGCTCAGGTAGTATATTGCATGCTCTTTTCGGTCAGACTCGTCATGCTGCCCCAGCACACACCCCATTGAATTTTCCAAGACAGTCAGATACATGATCAAATGTCTTCCCTCAACTGGCGGCATCAAAATTAGAGGCTCTTGAAGGTACTCTTTGATCCTATCGAATGCATCCTGGTTGTTGTTGTTCCACTCCACCACTTGATCTTTCTTGAGTAATTTGAAGATTGGGTCACAAGTAGTGGTTAGGTGGGAAATGAATTTGCGATGTAGTTTAGCCGTCCTAAGAATCCTATGTCTTCCTTCTCGGTGCGATAGGCATTTTTTGTATTGCTTTACCTTTGCAGGGTCCACTTCGATACCTTTTCCGCTGACAATGAATCCTAAGAGTTTACTGGACCTCACTCTAAAAGTGCATTTATTCTGATTCAGCCTTAGTTTGTATTTCTTCAGTCTTTCAATCAGCTTCTGTAGATGGTCATGGTGTTCCTCTTCAGTTTGAGATCTGGCTATCATGTCATCCATATAGACCTCTATCTCGTGATGGATCATATCGTGAAACACATCTACCATGGCGCGCTGATAAGTTTCCCCGGTGTTCCTCAGCCCAAATGGCATAACTTTGTAGCATAATGTACCCCACTGTGTGATGAAGGTCGTTTTCTCCATGTCCTCAGGTGCCACTTTGATTTGATTATACACAGAGAATCCATCCATGAAGGAGAATGCTTTATGCTGTGCGGTGTTGTCAACCAGAATATCGATGTGGGGAAGCAGGAAATCATCCTTGGGGCTTGCCCTATTCAAGTCTCCGTAATCCACACACATGCGTACTTTACCGTCCTTTTTAGGCATTGGAACAACATTGGCGACCCATTATGGATACGAGGTGACGGCTAAGAATCCGGTGTTGAACTGCTTCATGACTTCAGTCTTGATTTTCTCTGACATTTCTGGCCGCATGGGACGGACTTTCTATTTTACCGGAGGGCAGTCTTCTTTTGTCGGCAGACAATGGACCACGATATCAGTGTCGAGTCCTGGAATGTCTTTGTATGACCAGGAAAAGACCTCAACATAGTCATGTAGCAACTGAGTTAAGCGCTTCTTGACACTAGGCTCCAGGTTGGCACCTAACTTCACTTCTTTCTTGTCCTCTTCGGTACCTAAGTTAACTGTTTAAACCGGCTCTTCGTGGGGCTGTATGGTCCTTTCTTCTTGTTATAGTAACCTGGCTAGTTCCCCTGGTACCTCACAATCTTCCTCACCTTCGTCTTTGGCTTGTTAGATCGTATTTTCAAAGTCACAATAGGCCATAGCATAATCGTTACCCATGGGATCCTGAGTGGATGTGGATCTGCATTTCGATATGTGAGTGTGTGTAAGAGCATAGCTATCTTTGATAAAATAAAAGGTAGAAAAAGAAAAACAAAGAGCATAAAATTTGCATGCAAAAATGTTCATGATTTATTGATTACATATGAAGATGAAGTAACTACCCTCACAAATGGACCATTGTGCCTCGGGTAAGACACAAGGTTTTAAAGTCTAAATTGTTTAAATATTACAAGTCCAAAAAATTTAAAAGACAATTACTCTTGAATAAAAGTAATAGGGATAAATTCTTTGGACTCCCAATTGTTTAGTCCACCGCTGATGGTTGGGAAGATCCACTTGTCCAGGTCATAAGCACTATCACTATCTTCCAGAGCATTGACTCCATGTTGGCTAATCCGCAAAGGTGGTCCCCCAGTGCGAGAACGACGAACAGTTCTCTGGGCTCCTGAAGTAAAACCCAACCCAAATTTTTCAAATTTGTAGGGAATATCCGGAAGTTGGCCCCAAATGGTACACCCACCTTCTTCGACTATTGCCTTGGTATCCTTCAGAGAAGCCATCTTCAGTGGAGGTCTGGTAATCTTCGGGACTTTGGAAGCAGTCTTGGTTGCCGCAACTGTTTGTGGGACCTCTTCAAAATTCTGGCACAGGGTCTAAATGAACTCACCATCCATTTCCACATACCTGAAAGAGTTTAGGTGGCTAACCATGTATTCCTCCTCCCCATGGACTGTGATGATATTTCCCTTGATCGGGTACTTCAGCATCTGATGTAGGGTGGAAGTGACGGCACCAGCGCCATGAATCCAAGGTCGGCCCAATAAACAGGAATAGAAAGGGCGGATATCCATCACATAGAAAGTTGAATCAAAAGTCTGAGTTCTAACTTTTATAGGGATGTCAACCTCTCTGTGCACTGTCCTCTTAGAACTATCAAAGGCCCTCACCACAATGTTGCTAGGCTTTAAAGTGAGTCCCTCGCAATATATCCGGTCAAGATCATTTTTGGGCAAGACATTCAGCGATGAGCCCGTATCCACCAGAACGTGAGATAATTTAGTGTCGCTGCACTCAATGGAAACATGCAAGGCATGGTTGTGTTTCCTTGCTTTGGGAGTTAAATCAGCATCGGAAAATCCCAATTTGTTATCAGCAATTAGACTGGCCACACAATTCTCAAATTGATCAATGGAGGTCTCTTGGGGCACGTGGACGGTCTTGAGAAACTTTACCAAGGCTTTGGCATGGGCCTCAGAACATAAAAGTAAGGCCAACATTGATATTTTCGAGGGGGTCTTCCCCAACTGTTCCACGACGTTGTAGTCACTTTTCTTGATTATTTTTAGTATCTCTTCTATATCCTTTCTTGAAGCTTCAGGAATAACCTCTGGATGCGCCTTCGTCTGGACATGCTCATGCAATACCTCTTTGCCCCTTGTCTCGATAACAGGGACAACAGTAGGACTATCAATGGGAGTATCACTGGGAATAATGGTAGGAGCGGCAGCGGGAATAACCACAGGATTAGTAATTGTCTTTGGAGAGATCTCAGGTGAGAATACTCTTCCACTTCTTGTTATCTTAATGGTCCCAATGATATTGCCAATGTCAGGATCAGTGTCTTTTGCAACTTCGTCTTTGATAGCCAACTGATCTTGCTTGACACAATAGTAATAAATATCAACGCCATAGTTCCAGGGAACAACTTTATCCGAAGAATATGGTATTGGCCCTGACATGGTGATGATTAGGGGAGCAGACTTTGGAACAGATGTAATCCTAACGGGTCTTTTGGTGGAGACCCTAGGAGGAATGTTGGAAATGGTGATTATTGAGACATCTTAATAGGAATTTCTGGTGAGAGGAACTTTTTCAAACATGATTTCTTTGTTAGTCATCAGGCGTTGGACGCCCATCTTCAGTAACAAACAACTATTTGGTAGAGACATGCATAATTGACAACTTTCACCATAGCCTTGAAACAGGCTAGCTTGCAATAGATTCCTTTTAATAGTCAAAAGGGGAGTAGTTAAATCATCCACGGAGGAAACAAAACAGTCATTATCAACAACTTTGACACCTTGACCATGTTTTGGCATTGGCACCGTTATTACATTAGGTGTTTATGGGGGATCAAACTCAATCTCTTCCGCCTCGATAAGGTCTTGTACCTTATTCTTCAAGGCCCAACAATCGTTTGTATCATGCCCCGAGCTTTCATAATGATAGGCACATCGGGCATTCGGGTTGTAGCAAGGAGAAGTAGTATTGGAGTTCTTGGGAGCTTCCTTTAGGGTTACTAGATTTGACTTTAAAAGATGTGGCAAAACTTGGGATATGGTCATGTTGATTCGGATGAATCGTCTCATGGGCGCTTCTAGCATGCGCTGATAATTTTGTTGTTGATTTGGTATAGGATTAGAAATCATAACAGCCCCTACCGTCGGGCGACGTTCAGTTTTGTTTTGATTCCTATGGTCATATGCAACACTGACCTCCTTCTTTCTAATAAAGGTCTTCTTCATCGTGCTCTAGGATACGTCTCTTTGAATTTTGCCACTTTTATACCGGCTTCTACCTGTTCACCAGTCATGATTAATTTAGTAAATCCAGTCGAGGAGCTTCCGATCAGGTGGTTGAAGAACAGACCCGATAACGTGCCTAAGAACATATCTACCAATTCTTTGTCAGATAGAGGGGGCTGGACTCTTCCCACGAGATCCTCCATTTTTGAGCATAGGTTTTGAAACCTTCACCTGCACCCATAGACATTCCTTACAATTGTGTCCGAGTTGGAGCTAAGTCAACATTATACTGGTATTGCTTGTAAAAAGCAGAAGCCAACTCTTCCCAATTGCGAATATTTATGTCCAACTGATAGAACCAATCTAACTGCGTCCCTGACAAGCTTTCTTGGAAAAAATGCACCCATAGGTTCCTATCAGCATTATGGGGTTGAATCTTTCTGACATATGACCTTAAATGCAGCTTCGGACAAGAGACACTGTCATATTTAGCGAAAGTTGGAACCTTAAATTTCTGCGGGATGACAACCCCAAAGACGAGTCATAACTCTTCAAAATCCAATCCGGGTACCCTCTGGATCTCCATAGCATTTAGACGATCCTCTAGTTGTTTATATTTATTATCAACAGGAGGATACTGCTCCTTAGAGTAGTCAGCTTCTTCCTCTTCTTCAGACGATGGGTGGTCGTTTCCTTCCTTGTTCTTCCCTTCTTGATTATCTCCTTCACCCGATGAGGTTGTGAAATCTAGAGTTTGCCTGGATGGTCCTTTGAACCTTCTTCCTAGATTCAAAACACCGACTGGTTTCTTCGCTTTCTTCTTCTCTTTGATCAACAAAGTCTTCAAGTCCTCTTGTCCTTTAGCCAGAGCCAAGAACATTTGTTGGAATTGAGTGTTCTGCGCTTGGAGATCCTTTATTGTCTGTTCAATATCCATCTCACTGAAATAAACAATAGAAAGATAAGGAGACCTGCTGTAAGAAACATATTGGTGTTATGATGAATGAAAATGCATATGCAAATGATTTCAAGGAAATTTAGAGATTTAAATTTATTTAGACAAAAAGGAAACACACGTTATATTAATAAATCCAAGTTTGAGTACATCATGCCTCTTTGGGCTTACAATGGAACAAATAAAATACAAAAAATCCTAAGTTAAAAAGGTTGAAAGCATCCTCTTTGGTGCGATGTAGGCATTCAAACTCCGCTCTTCATGAAGCTTCTTGGTGAGTTACAAAACTTTCTTCTCACTGGCATAGAATTGGGCTTCTAAAGTTTCTTGTTCTTCCTTTAGCTGAATCCAATCCTTTTGTAATTCTTCAAGAGAGGTAGGCATGTCGGGATGAAGGACAGTGTACGAGACATCTCCTTCAACAACAGGCTCCATGATAACAGGGAGGATGGAGGGGTAAGCCATTGTGAGATTCTGAGCATGAGCTTGTACCCACCTAAGGTAAGGTTCAAGGGGAATGGAATTTTTGTGCCCCAATGTCCTATTGTCCACCTTGCTTACCATCCTCCAAGCTCGTGTAAACCTCTGATGGTACCCTTGATCGTCGCTTTCGTAGTCGAACACCACACCTTAGATGAGCGCATCATGTGGACCATCTCTTCGTGCGTAACTAAACTGTCGTAAAGCTAAGAAAGGGTTATAAGTGATACCTACTCTAATTCCAAGAAGAGGTACATTAGGGAATTCCCCATAATGGTCGATGATAGTAATGTCCTCCAAGGTCGAGAACACCAGTGGATATTCGAATGTCTAAGTGACATCAGCCTATTGGACCACCTCAAACCTTGCTCGTTCTTCAAAACAGATCGGGGGAGATGAGAAACAAACCATATAGCCAATAGAGGAGTACAACACGTGAGGGTTCCTCTTCTCTTCATGGTGCGAGAATGGAGAGAATGCAAGATATCTCCCAACAAAGTAGGCACTGGATTGTGAGATAAAAAGATTTTGACAGCATTCACATCTATAAGTTGGTCAGGATTTGGAAATAGTACCAACCTGTTATACCCCAAAATTTTCCCTCTCATTTCTCAAATAATCTCTCACAAGGTCTCCTTTGGTTCAAGACTGCACAAGGGTTGTTCAGCTCAAGACATCTCCTCAAGCACTGATGACTGAAAATTAGGGTTTGAGATTGCACAAGGACAATTGAACTTTTAATGCCTCATATTACTTTCATGGATCATTTTGGACCCTCAAGTTTGCTCATGTCAAGTTTCAAGTCTTGGATCACATGTTTGCTCAATCAATTGATCAGTTGACCTAAAAATCAACTATATTGGGGAAAAAGTCAACTGTGATCAATTTGCAGTCAAACTTCATAATTTTTTATCCATATAGCAACATTATGAACCCATATATGTCATTTGATCAAGTTTGGATCATAATTCTTCAATAAATTTGATGAGATCATCAAAAGGGCAAAATTGTCAAAATTAGGGTTTTGACTGAGGAAGTGCAATTTCTGATTTTTGACCTAGAAAATGACTTATTGGTTTGAGACATGACCTCAAGGATTCAATTGCATCATTTTGACCTAATGTCATGGCTTAAAACATCTCTCAAGATCAATTGATTGATAGTTGATTTTCAGTCAACTGATCAAAAGTCAAATGTACACTGAAAAGTCAAACTTTGACTTTTTGGTCAAAATCAAGTGTCCAAGATCACAATTCATCAAAACATGTCAAAATATGAAACTTGTTCATCAAGAAATCAAAAAGTCAAGATTTCATTTTGAAAAGTAAAAATTTCTAAACGTAGAAATTTTTCTAAGTGTTGAAAACTTCATATTTTTTCACAACTTTGAGCCAATTTTCCACCATGATGCAAGATGATTCAAAGGAAACTTCCAACATGAAAGTTGTATATCTCAATGATATATAAAACATTTTACAACACAAATTCTCCTAGAAATGTATGGATTTCATGTTATGATTTTGTGAATACATGTTCATGAAACTTTGAAACTTAGTGAAATTTTACCTTAGTTTAGGCAGGATTTTGACCTAACTTCATGGAAATTTTTCACATAGTTCCAAGAGGAATTTTAAAAAATATCCAACATAGAAGTTGTATAGGATGTTACAAGATTTAATAAATGTCCAAGAACTCATTGAGATCATATTTGAGCAAAGAGAATCGAAGACAAGAAGTTGGACATTCATTCTTGAATTATAGGTCATTTCCATGATGAACAAGAATTCAAATCCACACCCATGCTGCATAAATCTTACTTTGCATGCTTCTAACCTCTAAATATATCTATAATCAAAATATTACACAACTATTTGAGCTATGATCCAAGTGCTAGAGTCATTGTCCAAGTGATTATTCCATTAATAGAACAAAGTTCACACTTCCATTTTGGAAAAGTGACTTTAATCACAAAGTCAATGCATAGAGATCCTAAATTTTTTCATCTGAACACAAGCAATGTCAAAGGAAAAAGCAACATGTCTAGATCCTCCCATAAACTCAGGCCATGCTTGTATTATCCCTTAAAACCATGTTTTCCACTTTTCTTCAAAATCCAGTAACATAGCCATAACTCTATATCTTGTACTTATGACCACCTCAAGACCTCTAACCTTTTTCATATAACCATACAAGTTATTTGCAAGCTAGCACACGATTGAAAGCACTCCCAAACTCCCTGAAAACTCAGATTGCACAAAACCTCCATTTTTGTGTCATTTTTGACTTTGAACTTCAAACTTCCATTTCCCTCGTGTGTTTCTTGGCCTTTTAGTTTCAAAAGCTTACTCACATCAAATATAAACCATACATGTCCCTGTTACACGACTGTAACTCCACTTCCATCATCCTCCATAACCCAAAACCGAGCATTGCAGTTTGACTTCTCCAGGCCATTCCAGACACTCTTAACTTAAGCTAAGCATTGAATTATCTTCCTAAAGGTTCAAGGAAGCTAACCTGATCATCACCATCACTTGAAACAAGCTTAAACTCATTTCACGATTTCCAGTTTTGAGGTATTTTTCTTGAACTTCCATCTTCATATTTAGGCATTGTTAGGTTTAAATTTGTGAAGATAAAATGTAGACATCATTTCCCTGAAACTATACATGTCCATAGATTTCATTTATGTTGCTTGAGTAGGGAGAATTTTGAGTTTGAATCTCTAAAAATATTTAGGTCAGAATTTGGTACTGTTAAAAATTCATGCTCATCTTTGATAATTAGCTTAAGTTATTTACATATTTAGAATCGTGAGTAAATTTCTAACAAGTTTGATGTTGGAAGTTTTGTGAACCGATGTATCACCACCCCAGTGGTTAAAGCGCGCGCCTGTTACCTATGGGACCTGAGTTCGAGCCCCAATGGTACCCTTTTGCCTATTTTTTCACATTTTCCCCATTTTTGCTTGAATCAGCGCGCTAAGGCCTTCCCCTCCCGGGCCTTGTACTTTTTTACTCAATCTGACCCCCCTGATTGCCATAACAACACAGTCCACTTCACATTTTTTTATTTTTCTCTTTGATCTGACCAAAAATCATATTGGGCCCAAACTAAAACAAAACAGTTCTACTTCCATACACCTTAAATAAATTTCACACCCTCCTGACTTTTATTTTATTTTCTTACCTTATTTTCTTTTTAATATTATTTTTATTTTTATTTTTATTAGTAAAAAATCTCAAAAAAATATTTTTATTATTTATATATTAATATTCTTTTGTTTCATTAAGACAAAAGACCAAAAATATTTTCTTATTATAAATTTAATTTATTTTCTAAATATTAGACCTAGGTTTTAATTTATTTTAATTAAATTAACTTAGAATTTGGATTTTCTTTTAATTAATTTTTATACTAGTTTAATTAAATAAAAACCTTGTTTTCATAAAAAAAAAACTAAAAACAATTTCTTGATTAAATTTATTTCTTTTCTTAATTAATTTTGGTTTAATTTTATTAATTTAATTAATCATTTCTTTTAGTTAATTAGGTTAAAACCTCTTTCATAAAAATCCAAACAAAAATCATTTCTTTTTCCATTTTATATTCATGCATTTTATTTTCAATTATTGTACAATTATTCAATATGTTGTAATAGTTAATTAGATTTAATTTTCTTGTAAAATCCCCATTTTTAAATTTGTATACCCCTACCCTAATAATGTAATAGCTTAGTATTTTTATTTCCCTCAATTTATCGCTTTATATAAATGCTAGTAATTAGGGTTTGTATGGAAAGACTAAAATCAACAAGTTAGCAAATCCTAATTCAAGACAAAACAATGCATGTAAATCAACACATTTGCACACTTGCACCCTTAGGGTAATTCCACTTTGTTGCCTTACCAAAATGGCCATGTTATGCATGTGGTATATCTTAGGAAAAAGCAATAAAAAATACAAGATCATAGTCCCTCGATGACGCTATCAATGTTTCCCTTTCAAAATGATCTTAGTCCCTCAAAGATAAATGCTAAGATAACTCACAGCATTCCTATCATGGCTATACAATGACCCATGCCTGTCCCTTTACATCCAAAGATAGGGTTTCTTACCAAATCAATGGTAAGATAGCAATATCAAAGGAAAGGAAGAAATGAACAAAAACTTTTGAGTAGGTAGATTGTTCCTATTTGCTTGCTCAATTTCAAATTAAACACTCTTGCTTATTTTAAAAACAAACACCAACACTTTCAAAACATTTTCAAAACTTGAAACATTTTCAAAATATCAACACTTTGTATACGTTCTTACGAACGAGAACTATTACAAAGTTTGCCTAAACGATGTCGCCTTTTCAAAATACATTCAAAAACCACACAAAGCACATTTTCAAACAAAAGAAAGTGATCTAGCAAGCAACTAAGAGCCCATAGATAACTATGGATGAAAAGGGTGCTAACACTTTCCCTTTTCATAATCTACCTCCCAAACTTAAGAAATAATTGCAAAGGTCTTTCCTTTTATTTTCAACCTTTCCTTTTGGATAAAAAAAGTCGGTGGCGACTCTTGCTAACCGCAACATTTGCGATAAAACGCAAAACACCCAAGTTAGTTCTCCCACCATATCACAGAACTGGAGACTCTGCTGGGGAAGGTTCTTAAAAGTGGGGTTACATTAGGGCTAGATCACCTTTACATGCTTTCATTGTTTGACTTGTATGCTTTACATTTTGGTTCTTTGTTTGGGCTTAAATCCTCTACCCAGATTTGGGATACCTTATAGGTAAGTAGCAATACAATGTGGAAATTGTATTGGGTATACCGACATGGTCTAAGCAATGGCTACGTTACTGTGACATATTTGTGGGTACCGATAGCCCTTGAGTAGTCAAGGAGAATACGGGGCCGCTGAGTGATGTCATGAAGCACTAACTGACTTTTAGAACCTTTACTTGACCAACTTGGTCATTAGGACGTAGTGAGATGACCGACTTTGGTGCAGTACGAAGTTGGTATATACTCCATACTTCACTCATTGAGGTTTGATTTTAGGGATATTTCAGTCGTTGTGAAAGAGGCTTGCGCTGAAACAATGCCCGAGAAGACAAATCAGTGATATTGAGATCCCTTAGAACCCGGCTACTATTTATAGGACAGGTTTGAGCCAACTAAACTTCAATAGGGTACTTACCTATCAGACTCCATGCAAGCCTAAACCTAAGAACTTGCTTGCTTTGTTTGTATATATTTACTTATACATAACATCATAAACATCATAACATCATACTCATTATCACTAACCATTTCAAGGATTGTTGGGATTCATCTTTGTACTGTTTTGTAGGACATGGATTCTATCTGCAGGAATACTATCCAAGATATTAGCATCAAGGGTTCCTGAGAATTCTCCATTCACCGAAAGATATGGTCGTCTCCTAAATTTGGTTACCTCCAATACTGATGAAGATATGATGAAGGTGATGTTCCAATTCTTTGATCCTCTACACCATTGCTTCACTTTTACCGATTATCAACTTGTGCCTACTCTAGAAGAATTCTCACAACTCTTGAGGATTCCAATTCTCAATCAACAACCCTTCAACGGTACAGAAAGAGATCCAAAACCTGAGGTGATTTCCCAAGCACAACACTTTCCACAATCTGATATCACAACTAATTGGGAAACAAGGAGTGATGTCAAAGGTTTCTTAGCCAAGTTCTTGTTCGAGAAAGCTCAAGATTGTTGGAAATATTTGGACTTACAAGCTTTTGAAGAAATCTTGGCCCTTCTCATCTATGAGATGGTTTTGTTTCCAAATCCTGACCAACTCATAGATGTAAATGCTGTTAAAATATTCATGTCTCGCAATCCAGTGCCTACTTTGTTGGGAGATATCCTTCATTCTCTTCACTCTCGCACTATGAGTAAAATAGGGATCCTTATGTGTTGCACTCCTCTCTTGGCAAGATGGTTTATTTCGCATCTTCCCCGATCTGTGTTGAAGAACGATAAAGGTTCAAGATGGTCCCATAGGTTGATGACACTCAGATATTCAGATGTTCATTGGTGTTCTCGATCCTTGGAGAATGTTACTATCATCGACCGCTGTGGTGAATTCCCTAATGTACCTTTACTTGGAATTAGGGGAGGTATCACCTACAACCCTTGTTTGGCCTTGAAACAGTTTAGTTATTCCCGAAGGGATGGTCCACATGAGATGCTCATTCAAGGAGTAGTATTCGACTATGAAAGCGATGATCAAAGTTACTGCCAGAGGTTTATCCGAGTTTGGAGGGTGGTAAGCAAAATGGATAGTAAGACATTGGTACACAAGAATTACATTCCCGAGCCTTACCTTAAGTAGGTACGGGCTCGTGCTCATAAACTTATGATGCCTTATCCCTCCATCTTACTATTTATCATGGAGCATGTGGTTGAAGGAGATGTTCCCTACACTATCCTCCACCCCGACATGCCAACTTCTCTCGAAGACTTGCAAAAAGGTTGGATTCAACTTAAGGAAGAACAAGATACTTTCTAGGCTCAATTCTATGCTAGTGAGAAGAGGGTCTTGGAGCTTACGAAGCAGCTACAAGAAGAGCAAAGTGTGAACGCGTACCTTGCGCCGAAGAGGATGCATTCAGTCTTTTTATCTTAGAGAGTTATTTTGTAAGCCCAAGAGGCATGTTGTAATCTTTTCAAGTTAATTAATTAAAATTGACATTTGTTTACTCTTTTATTTATACAAATTTAAATTTAAATAAATCCTTGAAATCATTTGCATATACATCTTCCATGCATCATAACATAACAGGTTTTCACACAATAGGTTTCCTTATCTTTCTGCTGTTTATTTCAGCAAGATGGATCTAGAGAAAACTGTGAAGGATCTTCAGGAACAAAACTTTCAATTCCAAAAGACTCTACTGGCCCTAGCCAAGGGGCGGCAAGATATGATGGCATTGCTGGAAGTTGAGAAGAAGCCCAATAAGAAAGCTCTACTCAACATGGGTAGAAGGTTCAAGGAGACAGTCCGTCAGATCTTGGTAGGAGAAGACTCATCTGAAGAAGACGAGAATCAGATGGTAAGATTAAGAGTACTCAGGCTGACTACGTTAATGATCAAGCATCTGATGATGATTATTTTGACGAGTAATATCCACCTGCCGATATCAAGTATAAGCAGTTAGAAGACAGATTGAAAGTTGTTGAAATCCAAGTTGTCCCTGGTTTAGATTTTGATGATTTGGATTTGATCTTCGGGGTCGTGATTCCCTATAAATTCAAAATACCAGTCTTTGCAAAATACAATGGAGTTTCTTGTCCAAAACTTCACCTAAAATCCTATGTGTGCAAGATACATCCGCACACTACTGATAAGAAACTATGGGTTCACTTTTTCCAAGAGAGCTTGACCAGAATACAACTTGAATGATTTTATCAGTTAGATGGTTCCCGCATCAATACTTGCAAAGATTTAGCTACCGACTTCTACCATCAGTACCAGTATAACGCAGATTTGGCACCGACAAGAGTACAGTTGCAAGATATGACCATGGGGAAGAATGAAGGATTTAAAGAATATGCACAAAAGTGGAGAGACCTCTCCAGTAGGGTTCAACCACCTTTGACTGATAGAGAGCATATTGACATGTTTATGGGAATATTATCCAGTCCATTCTTTAACTTGTTGGTAGGTTATTCCTCTTCCAGATTCACCGAGTTAATCTTAACTGGTGAAAGAGTTGAAAGCGGCATCAAAAGTGGAAAGATCTTTGTGGCGTCGGCCTCCAATTCAAATCCTGTTAAGAAACCTTTTGCTGCAAAGAAGGAAATCAATGTTGTGTACGGGGCAAGGGCTCATACCAAGAAGAATAATCATACGTCTGTTAACATTGTCTGAATCTCCAATCCAACTCCTACTCAAAGACCATCTGCAAATAATCAATGTTTTGAAACTCAGAGAAGACAATTCACAAGATTAGGCATGTCACTATCTCAAGCCCTTCAAAATTTTCTAAAGGCTAATTTAGTGACATTGCGCGATCCACCTGCCAACCCAGATACCTCTTCGCCAAAGTATAATCCAAACGCCAAATGTGCTTACCACTCAAATAGCCCTGGGCACGAGACTGACCAGTGTTGGGCCTTGAAGAATAAAATCCAGGATTAGATCGATAACAAGACTATTGAGTTTTATCCTCCTCCAACTCCAAATGTAATCACCGTACTTATGCCGAAGCATGACAAAGGTGTTAATGTTGTTGAAGATATCATTTTTGTTGCCTCTGTTGAAGAATTGACTACTCCACTGAATATCATCAAAAAGAACCAGATGAAAGCTGGGACTTTCCCTGGCTGTGTAAAAGACTGTGTTTGATGTACCTAACAACTCAATTAATGTGAAGGGCTGAAGAAAGGCATTCAACGCCTGATGGATAGCCACAAAATTCTATTTGAGAAAACTCCGCTAGCCGAAAGTTTGACTAACAAATGTGAAGACCTCTCCATTATTACCATCTCAAACAAGCCTCTTAGGATCACCTCCAAAGGTCCTATTAGGATTTCAAATGAACCCACGGTTGCTCCCTTAATAATTACCAATCTCGGACCAATTCCCTACTCTTCAAACAAGGCAGTATCATGGAACTATGGTGCTGAGGTGTTCTATCATGGGATTAAACAAGACACTTGGATCGAAGAAGAAAAAGCGGATGATGTTAGTAACATAACTGGCTCAAGCAAAGTAACCAGAACCGGAAGGATATTTTCACCCAATATCTCACCACCAGTTGCTTCAAAGGCGCCCATCCGCATTACTGTTGCAAAACTAAGTACTGATACAAGAGGAAAAGAGAAGGTTGTTGAGCCAGTCGTGACTAAAATACCCATAAAGGACGTTGCTGATGAAGAACCCTCCGCTCGTGAGATGGACGAGATCTTGAAGATAATAAAAAGGAGTGACTTCAATATTGTGGAACAGTTGGGGCTGTTGTACCCCAAAATTTTCCCTCTCATATTTCTCAATACATTTCAAGTGAGGTCCTCAAATTGCTCAAGGAAGTCCAAGGGTTGACTAGACAAACTCTCTCCTAAGGCAGGCTACCCCAAATTAGGGTTTCATTTTGCACCAAGGTACTTGAGTCCAAAGGATCCAAAATTCTCATCATTTTAGTAAAATGTTCTCAAGATCATCCATGACAAGTTTCAAGCCTTGCAGAGGAAGTTTGCTCAGTCAATAGCTCAAAGGCCTGAAAATCGACTGTGCTAGGGCAAAAGTCAAATGTGTCCCACATGTAGACAAACTTCAATATTTTTGGTCAACATCCTCATTTTGAAGTATTATTCAACATTTTATCAAGGTTTGATCATGATTCCTCAAGGATTTCTCACAATTCATTAAAACCCAAAAGTTGCTAAATTAGGGTTTTGTAGGAAAAGTCAACTCAACTTTGACCAAGCATAACTTTCTCATACTTTATCAAAAATGACCCATCCAAATCTCATTTTGAAGAGGATGTAATTCCCTACAATCCATATTCATCTCCCAAGTTCAAAATATGCACTCACAAGAAGATATGAATTTGGACATTATAGGTCATTTTCAAAAGTCAACAAAAACACCTTTTGGGTCTAAGCTTCATATATGAACATGGAAGACTCAATTGAGATGATACCAAAAGGGTTGCTTACAGGACATCTTAAGCTTTCTAAAAAGTCCAAGAACACCTCTCTAGGGTTAAAATTGAGGGAGTTATGCATTGGAAAAGTTGACCCTTTTTGCAAAATTGCTAAAAGTCAAAAGTGTCCAAAATTGAATTTTTTGCTAAATGGGCCCAACTTTTTATGCTTGCACTGAGTTTGTAATGTGACCCACGACTCATGATCCTTCCCATTTGTCATTCTTTTATTTTTGCCATTTATTTTGATTTTATTTCAATTAAATCAAATAAAATCAAAATAAAATAGTAAAAATATCAAAAGCTAATCAAATCTTGAGATTTTGTGCATGTTTAGGTCTATTATACAGCCGGAAGTGAGATCAAATCATGCAAGGTTCATTTGGACACAAAAATATTTCATTTTGCTTGATTTGGAAAGATTTGCACAGAGGATCAAATAATGAATCAATGATCTTAATTGGAGAAGATTTGAACCAAGTTGCAACCCTAATTCATTCTAGGGTACATAAGGAACATTTGCAGACCAAAAATAAAGAGGCTGGAGGCGTGCAAAACAGAAAACAAAATTGCAAAAACTCAAGAAAAGTTGTAAATCAATTTCCAGGTTTCAGGCCACTTCAAGGCATTATAACCATCCCAATCGCATGCTGGACGTTCCTAGACCGTGTTGCAACCATTGGCAAGCCTCCTTACACTCAGAATCACGTTGTAAGTACCACACGGTTTTCATATTTTCTTGAAATCGAATACCATAATTCTGGCATCTTTAGCGTGATATATTAGCATATTCTTAATCCATGAGTTATTTGCAAGCTAATGGTGGTACTTAATTGCATTTTTATTGACTATACAACAAGTTTCCATGGCTAGGGTTCTAGTTTCGTTTTTAGGGGTTTTGTATACAGGAACAATTAGGCGTGGATAGTGGTACCATGATGCTCGTGCGGTTGCAACGAGTTGATTGGTACCACTGGTTATGATTTATCATGCATGGACAAGGTTTTGGAGTGGACAAGGGTTGTACCTACGCCCAGTGCCCGTAGGTAAAGGGTTTTGTCTAAAACGACGGAGCCAAGGAAGAAGAAGGGTAACGTGGCGCTCCATGACTCGCCCATTCAAATTTCACGCGTTGTTTGAGTTTAACCACTTGTTTTATCATATAATGTTTGCTTGTTGTTATTTGTATAAATAACGTGGCCAGCTCAGATGGTAAACATTTTGCGTTTTGTGTTTTGTTTTTGCAAAATGTCGCGGTAAGCAAGAGTCACCACCGACTTTTATTTTATCCAACAAGGAAAGGAAAAAAGCACATAAAAAATCCTTTTTCGAGATATTTCTCGGGTTCGGGGGGTAGGTTATAGAAAGGGATGGTATTAGCACCCTTTTTATCCGTGGTTATCCAGGGGCTCTTATGTACTTGCTCAATTGTTTTCAAAAGTTGTTTTCTTTGTTCTTGTGGGTTTGAAAAAGTTTTTGTTTAAAACTTCGATTTAACTCTTGCTTTTGTCCTCAAGAGTGTAATGAAGTGTTTTGAAAACTTTATTCGAAAAGGAGTGTAAGTGTGGAAAGTTTTGTTTTTTGAAAGAGCAAGTATCTAAGAACCTTCTACCTACTCGAAAAAGGAATCGTTCTATGCTAATTTCCTTTAGACAATGTTATCCCACTATTAGTGAGTGGGAAGCACCTTCGTTGGAGTTTAAGGGTCAATTCGAATGAGGGACATACGGTCACCAAAGCAATGTTAGGACACCTTAGCGGTAACCCTAATGTCTTAGATAATTTGTTTGAGGCAACAATATCTGAGGCGACCGTTTCGAGGCAACTATGGTCTTTTAGACAAGAGGGCGACCTCTAAAACAACCTATACTCAATGACCGTGTACGAAGTGTGCATGTACGAGTGTGTCGTTTTCAGTTATTTTTATCTTTGTACATATTAAGGGTGATCTAATTTGATTTTAAGATTTAGACATTCAGTCTTGTCATGCAAACCCTATTATCAAACATCTAGCAATTATAATTTATGGAATTAAAATGCGGAATTTAAATTACAAGGTGTCGGGTCGGGTATTTACATCGCCAAAAGCAACCCTTGGAAAATAAAATAAAACGGTAAAAATAATTAAATGTCATATTTAACTATTACAATCCGTAAGCAGATACATAATTGGATAAAAATAAATAAAGCGCGCGGGAAATTAAATCGACTGTGAAATTTAGGGTTTTGACCCTTTGAAAGTAAATTGCTTTTTTTGGTTGTTTTTATTTTAAGAAAAGAAATTAATTCTTAAACTAAATAACTAAATTATATTAATTAAATTAATTGATGAAAAATAATTTATGACATATTTTGGTTTTTTTTTATTATTTTAAGAAAGAAGATGAAATTAATTAAATTAGTAGTTAAAACCTAATTAAATCTAATTAATTTTAATTATTTACAAAATAAATTAGAGTTTTCTAAAATTAAAAACCTAAATTAATTAGTTAGTAATTATAAATAAAAATAAAAAAATAAAATTCTGAATTAATTAAAAAAAAGTATTTTTGTGATTTTTGATAAAAAGGAAAAAAGTTATTGGTTAGAAATAAATTAAAATAAAATAAAATGGCTTAATTAAATAAATAAAATATAGAGAGAAAGAGAGGAATGGGCCTTATTTTGAAGGGTGTTAGTAGCAATTCTGTAGGCCCATTAAGCTTACCCAAATTGACTTTTCCTGATCCAATATGCATGCATTGACCTGGCTTATGGTGGACTTCCAACATTGACCACCAGATCTGGCCTTTTGGCCATCTGGCGCTTGGATAGTGAGGGCGTATGGTGTGGATCAAGCCTGAGCATGCACTGGAAAACCTGAAAAGAAATAATATTAAGAAAGAGGTGGACCTGGGATTTGAACCCAAGTCATGAAGGGAAATTCACCAAATGCTTGCCACCACGCCGTGTTACTTTTCTTGTTAATATGACATGTACTAATAATAATATATCAAAACAAAATCAATTGGTCAGGAAAAAAAATAAAAAGGCGCGCTATGTTTGAACCGGCCAATCGATGGATGCCACACATCATCCCTAACATCCCAACCGTGGCTAAAAATGCAACCACCTATACCAACGGACAGTAGTCCGTCACTACAACCTTGCTCGTCTCAAAAATCCTGCACAGGCCATAAAAATGGATTCTAGGACCATGGTTGGATTCGTGACAAACTCTTGATCACAACCATGTCCTTTACGTGGACCAATTGCACCTGAAACGAAAATGTCCAAAAACACGAACCAAACCATAACAATGGTGGTTCTTCAAACAGAGCACCTAAATGAAATTAAATGATGCCAAAGGTTTACAAATGTTCTTATGATCACAAATATACAATTATTTCACTTAGTTGATGCCAGAATCATGCGAATCGAAAACAAGAACATGACGGTTTTTTGAAGGACTTACAGTGCGTATAAGGGCCTAAGAATGTCTAGTTTTGATTGGGATAGCTTGTGTGTGTTACCAAGAATCGATTGGGACCAACATCCAGCTCTGAAAATGCCTCTAGGGTTGATTTCGATCTCCCACTTTTTTTTTTCGCAAAGTTGTTTTGCCTCTACAAGTGATTGCCAACCCTGATTTTCGTGTCCTTGGCTTGCTTATGTATGGTACATTGGATTAGGGTGAAAAACTTGGTCCAAATCTCTCTCCATTAAAGCTTTGATATTTGATTTGATTTGCTTTTACAAGCTTGCCAAATTTGATCCAAATCATATCTTCTTGTGCATAATGACTTTGACACGAATTTTATTGCAATGCTAGTTGTGATCAAAGCCTAAAACAACCATAAAATCATGAGTTATCAATGCCTTGGATTTTATATGATTTTATTTGATTTAAAATGAATAAATTCAAATAAAAATCAGATTAAATAATAAAAATGAGATATGGGCACATGGCTGGAGCTAGGGCACGTGGGCAATAGGGAAAACTCAAAATAAGTGAAAAAGAATGGGGCCATTTGGCAAATTTTGAAGTTTTATAGATAGTTGACTTTTGGTAATTTTGCAAAAAAGTCCAACTTCAACAATGCATAACTTCTTCAATTTTGAACTTCTGGAGGTGTTCTTTGACTTTTTAGAAAGCTTGAGATGTCCTCTAACCAACCATTTTGGTCTCATGTAATTTTGATATTCCATTCTCAAGTTATAAGCTTTGACAAAAAAGCTGTTTTTGTTGACTTTTCAAAATGACCTGTAATGTCCAAATTCATAACTTCTTGTGTGTGCATTTTTTGAACTTGGGGTATGAATATGGATTTTAGGGAATTGCATCCTCTTCAAAATGAGCTTTTGATGGGTCATTTCTCATAAAGTATGAGAAAGTTATGCTTCGTCAAATTTGAGTTGACTTTTCTTGCAAAACCCTAATTTAGCAACTTTTGGGGTTTTGATGAATTGTGAGCAATCCTTGAGGAATCATGATCAACCCTTGATAAATTATGAAATATCCGTCAAAATGAGAATGTTGACAAAAAATCTTGAAGTTTGACTGTATGTAGGTCACAATTGACTTTTGCCCTAGCACGGTCGATTTTTAGACCTTTGAGCAATTGACTGAGCAAACTTCCTCTGCAAGGCTTGAAATTTGACATGGATGATCTTGAGAACATATTAGGACATTGGTTATCACTTGAGATCATTTGGACTCAAAGGTCTTGATGCAACACAAAACCATAATTTGGGGTAGACTGCCTTATGAGATAGCTTGTCTGACCAACTCTTGAACAACCTTGAGCCACTTGGAGATTTTTCTTGTCATATTTTGAGAAATATGGGAGGGAAAATTTTGGGGTACAACAGCTTCCCCTATTCAATCTTCTTAAACCTGAGGATGTAGATTGACTTTCATGCCTTTCGTGATCCGAAGGTGGAAGATGATTGAACACTGTAGCGATAAAAAATGTAGCGGAGTAAATCGGAGATCGAACTATTAATTAATTCGTCTCACAAAAGCAAGATTCGCCACCGCGCTTTATTATTTCCAAGGGAAAAGGGGAAAGAGCGAAATAAAACCCTAAAATATGCAATGTAAAATAATACTTTAAAAGTAATGAAAATACAAGGCGTTTTTGAAAAGAGGTCTAGAGTTCGGGGGTTGGTTATACAATGGGAAGGTATTAGCACCCAATGTATCTATAGTATTCTATAGGAACCTTTTGAAATATCTGTTTATTAAAATGTTTGTTTGATTAAAAATAAATTGTTTTGGCCAAAATGGGTATGGATGAGTTTTTTTGAAGATACGAAGACCTAATGTCGAAGTTTCGACTTAAAAGGTGTGAGTTTTTGAAGAAATTGGATATTTGGGAAAATTATCCTATGTTTTTAATGAATGGGGGTATTCGCACAATGTTTTTTGATGACATGAAGTCGACAAAAATTAAACAATTCCCTTGGATTAAATCGAGCAAGTAAAATAAGATGAATCCACAAAGTATAAGCATTCAAAAATTCACAAGAAAACAAATCTAATGAAACAGATTAATGACCAAAAGCATCGAGAAATTAAAATGACAAAGATATTTAAATAGAAGAAAATGGAACTAATTATCTAAGTCAAAATTATAAGATTACTTACTAAAATAATTCTAAACTAATTTGTTATCTAAAGTTATAAAAATAATTCTAAAATTGCTACGCTAGATCTAAACTAAATTAAAATTTTAATATTAGAAAATTAGATCTACTAAATAAAAATTCCAAGGTTGCTAATCTAAAACAAAAAAAAGTTCCAAAATTACTAAACTAAATCTAAATCAAATAAAGTTCTAAAGTCCCTAAACTAAAACTAACAACTAAAATTCTAAAGTTAACTTAAATAAAAACAAATAAAATTCTAAAGTTTACTAAATTAAAACTAAAACAAACAAAATTCTAAAATTTACTAAGTCAAATCTAAATGAAATAAAATCCTAAAGTTACTAAAATAAAACTAAACAAAATAAAATTCTAAAGTTTACTAAGTCAAAACTAAAACAAATAAAATTCTAAAGTTACTAAAATAAAACTAAAACAAAATAAAATTCTAAAGTTTACTAAGTCAAATCTAAATGAAATAAAATCCTAAAGTTACTAAAATAAAACTAAAACAAAATAAAATTCTAAAGTTTACTAAGTCAAATCTAAATGAAATAAAATCCTAAAGTTACTAAAATAAAACTAAAACAAAATAAAATTCTAAAGTTTACTAAGTCAAATCTAAATAAATAAAATTCTAAAGTTACTAAAATAAAACTAAAACAAAATAAAATTCTAAAGTTTACTAAGTCAAAACTAAAACAAATAAAATTCTAAAATTTACTAAGTCAAATCTAAATGAAATAAAATCCTAAAGTTACTAAAATAATACTACAACACATAAAATTCTAAAGTTTACTAAACTAAAGCTAAAACAAAAAGTTATAAAATAAATCTAAATTAATACTAAATTAGTTATAAGATTTACTAATATATATATATATATATATATATATATATATATATATATATATATATATATATATATATATATATATATATATATATATATATATATATATATTTTAAAATAACGTTAAAGAGTTAACAAAAACAAAATAAAAATGTTTTCACAAGGTGTTGAACTCACATTTTCTTAGATTGCAGTGTACTAGCCTTGCCAAATGAACTATGTTCTTTAATTGTTATTACTATGATTTAATTAAAAGAAAAGGCTAATAATGACAATGGATTGGGCCAAAGAAAATGGGCCCAACACCGACCCGGTTTGAGAAAGGATGTGAAGGGTTTTGGAAACCCTAGTTGAAAGAGGGTAGCGCCGTTTGTAAGCTAGCATTGGGAAGGAACAAAAAAAATCAGGTTATCCACTATTATTAACAGATTTATTTGTTTCAAAAAAGAATTAAAAAAAAAGAAACAACAGCCGTGCAATCCTCTCTCTCTCTCAACCGTATCAACACCACCACCTTCCTCTTTTGTTCTCTCAAGACATACTCTCCATTCATCGCTCAACAATCAAAACTGAATATTTCTTCCTTGTTTTCTCTCATCCCGAAATCCTATGCTTTCATGTTTCTCACACTTGCTCATAGTCTCACTCTCAAACCTCTCAATCATTCATGGCATATCTGCTCCTCTAACTCTTTCAATCAATTTTAGCAAAGAGAAATATTTCAAATGAAGACAAAAAAAAATAGCACAACTATAAAAACAAAACAAAAAAGGAAAGGTACAAAGGAAAGATCTGTTACCGTCAATATTTTTACCGAGTTGTTGGCTTGTTTTGGTTTTCAGAGATTGCAGGTAAGTATGCTGGTAAATTATTGTTTTTATCGGTGCTGAGTTGTGTTGAAGATGTTGCGATTTGAGGTAGCAAAAGTAAATTGTGATGCTGTTGGGTTGCTTTAATTATGCCTGGTCGTTATTTGTGGAATCGTTGTTGGGTTGCTCAGATTTACTTCTATTTGCAGGTTTTTGAGTTGTCGAAGTTGTTGTTAAACAGGTTCTATTAATGGTGGAAGGTTGTGAGTATGATTGCAGGTTTGTTGAAGGTTGAATGGTGAATGGGTGGAGTAAGTTACATGTTAGCAGGGTTGCGGATTTTATAGAAGGTGGATATTTTGAAGGTGAATATTTTTGGAGGGTTTAAGCAGTTGGATTGTAGGGTGGTGTGAGTTGATTGAAAATTACAGTGAGATAGATTGAAGAGAGTTTGTCCTATGAAGGTGAAAGTTGAGTGAAAAAAACTGATGGTTTAGAGGAAGACTTAATACATTTAGACAAAGTTTCTTTACAAGTTTCTTCCCCTCATCTCCTCCATTTTTCTGTGATTCTTCTACTGTCTTATAGCCAAAACCTAAGCGAAATTGGATGGAGATTTTGATAAGCTTGAATAATTTTGGTGATTTGCTTTATTTCTTTTCTGATATAGCTTTTTCCTTACTAATTCTATGCAATTTTGACAGGTTTTTGGCATCTGTTTATGGCCTGGTTTTAGTACAGGGCTATGGCTTGGCCTCATTATGCAAGTTTCTTGGATGTGTTATGGTGCAGATTTTGCAGTATGACAGTAGCAGGTTTGTGGGAAGATTTGGCAAGAGTTGAAGCAAATTTGGATAGTTGTGTTTGGATGTGCAGCATGAAAATGACAAGAGATGAGATAAAATGTTGTTGTAAACTGTGACCCTCCTCCAACTTTATATTTTCTTTCTTTTTGGATAAAACAAAATTAACAACAAGAAAAATAGTAATAATAATTAACCAAAAAAAAGAGGAGATTGTTAGTGACAACTAAACTAAAAGTACAAAAAATTAAAATAAGAGACACAAAAAAATGTGTTTAGTAATAATAATAATTAAATTTAAGAAATTCAATTAATATTAGAACTAAATCAAAATTAAAAAGGAACTAAAATTATAATGACTAAAGAAATAAAATGTAAATAAAAGAAAATGGTATTAACTATATATTTTTTCTTTGAGATTTTCTGGATGTAAAATACAACTAAAATAAAGATGACGCTAATCACATATTTTTTTTGGATTTTTTCAAATAAAGTGATACAAACATATAAATTTAAATAGAATTAATAAAAGACCATATTTTTTATATCTTGAATAAAGAAATAAAAAAATTATAAATAAATAAATAAAAATAATAACACATGTTAAGTGCGTCTTTTGCAATTTTTTAATGGAAAAGAAATCATGAATAAAACACAGTCGAACTCAAATTTCACCAAATTCACAAAACAACTTTTAACGTCAACAATTTTTCATGGCTTTTTAATGCATAATTTTCCCTTGATTTATAAAGAAAAGTTGTAGATGATGTCAAGGAAAATCATGTGCAAAAACAACCTCTCAAAAATGTCGAAATTTGAAGAAGTTATGAATTTTTAAAATCTGCTTTGAAAATTGATAAAATAGATCAAATAGCTTGTTAACACTTGCAATGTAATGATGCAGATGGGAGGTGGGATCTTAGGTCAAAAATTGGGTATGACAGTTGCCCCTATTTAAGTTTCTTCTATCCGGAGATATGAAGATTAAAATCTTCGTTTCGACGAGATTGAAGGTACTTAAATACATAATACGCAATTTTTGCCCTAAGATACCGCCATTATGTTTGTGATATGAATGTAGTATTTAAATTCACAGAGAATGATATTGTATGAGACAAGATAATGCTGGAGAAACCAAACACCAACAAAACACAGGAACATAGATTATACACTACTGGGGAAATGAGCCATCGACTTCAAATGATAGACTCTTGACGGCGAATAAAAATTTGAGAGAATACGACCTCTGACCCTAACAAAGAAGGCATCTTGCATAGGCCACAAAAACATATTATTGACCCAAAATAACAGTGAGTTCACAACTCAAGGTCAAAGATAGACAAAAGATGTACCAAATTTGCTGATAATGGATTACCGACTTCTGAAGGTAAAGATTCATAACAAACTTCTCTGCGAGATTTCCGGAGATATACCAATTAATGCTGAAATAATAATATGGTTGTAGATACACAAGCTGTTCAAATAAAGAAGCTGCCACTTGCTGTCGTCAAAAAAACTATGACATACAAGCTGCTCAAATAAAGAAGCTGCCACTTGCTGTCTTCCAAAAATACCATGACATACAAGCTGCTCAAATAAAGAAGCTGCCACTTGCTGTCTTCCAAAAATACCATGACATACAAGCTGCTCAAATAAAGAAGCTGCCACTTGCTGTCGTCCAGGAATGTCAATAACATACAAGCTGCTCAAATAAAGAAGCCGCCACTTGCTGTCTTCCAAAAATAATATCAATAACATACAAGCTGCTTAAATAAAGAAGCCGCCACTTGCTGTATTCCAGAGAAAAAAAATCAATAACGCGCAAGTTGTCCATGAAGAGACCGCCGCTTGCCGTTTTCCAAAAATAATAACGTACAAGTTGCTCATGAAGAGACCTCCGCTTGCCGTTTTCCAAAAAATAATAATGTACAAGTTGCTCATGAAGAGACCGCCGCTTGCCGTTTTCCAAAAAATAATAACGTACAAGTTGCTCATGAAGAGACCGCCGCTTGCCGTTTTCCAAAAAATAATAACGTACAAGTTGCTCATGAAGAGACCGCCGCTTGCCGTTTTCCAAAAAAATAATAACGTACAAGTTGCTCATGAAGAGACCGCCGCTTGTCGTTTTCCAAAAAATAATAACGTACAAGTTGCTCATAAAGAGACCGCCGCTTGTCGTTTTCCAAAAAAATAATAACGTACAAGTTGCTCATGAAGAGACCGCCGCTTGCCGTTTTCCAAAAATATTTTAGAAGAAAGTTGCGATAACACTGCCAGAGAATAAAATTCTTCATCAAAGGGAAACATGAATAGATCCTTCCCGAGGAGATCAAATACTTAAATGTGCAAAATAAATGCACCATTCGTCTAGGTCGCGACTTCACTGGGGAAAATCATGAGATAGCCTATGCAAGAGACAACAACTTCCTCCAGGAATAAACCAGAGAAAAAACAGTCAAACAAGACTCCACCCAATGAGAAAGTAACTTGATTGGGGGATTCATCCTATCCAGAAATGGACAAGGAAGGCTAAATCAAAAAAATCATCCACGAGGATTAGCTCAGTTGGGGAATTTAGAAAGGAAGCACATTTTCTGCCTAAGTTAACATTCTACTTGGAAAGAAACATGTACGCTGTCTTAATAAACAAAGTATACAACCCAAAATCAATGACAAATGTGAATATGCATGCTGATATGAGTGTAAATGAGTAAATGAATGTTATGCTGACAAAACAAACAGATGGAATAACTTGAAGACAATAAGATGTCACGACATAATAGATACTCGGCCAATCTTAAAAAAAGACGGAAAATAACTGGAACTGGAACCACAAAGCAACGTCAGAGCGTATCACGCTGCAAGGCTCAAGTCTTCTGAGGAGAAAAGTATTCAAATCCAATCTTCTAATACCAATAGACCACTGGCATGAGACAAAGTGTACCACACTACGGAAATCGCTCAAATAAAGATAACCAAAACAACGCTTAACTGGAAAAACTGGGGAGTCACCAAGCTTAGTACCACTAGAAACAAGAGTGTACACAACCAACACCTCGTGACAATTTTGAAAGAAAAACATGTTCATCATGCAAGGATAAATTACCGTATTGTTTTGCATTTCATGGCTTGACCATCCTCGGAACAACTGTTAATATTCCTTTCATTATTCACGACACATTTTTAAAATAAGAATACTCTAAATAACTTTGTTTCAAATATTTCCGTAAAATTAAAATTTTGGCCCACAAAAGGTAAATGCTCAAATTTCATTAATAAGATGGTAGTTCGCTAACAACGCGACTCCAACGGTTTATAAAAGTTTGGAAAATAGTACATAAAAGAAAGGGTTACACAAAAACAATGATCATTATTCTCTCTAACAACTTCGAATTCCAAAATATGCTCAAATGCCAAGACTGGTCTGACCAAAAGCTTGCCTAAGCTGCCCTTTCGGGTTTTCAACTTAGCAAACTGTCAACTCAAACCTAAGCGAAATACTTCTTGACTGCATCGGCGTTCATGGAGCGTGGGAGCTCTTCACCGTCCATATTCGTGAGAATCATGGCACCTCCAGAGAAAACTTTCTTAACGACATACGGTCCTTCATAATTCGGAGCCCACTTGCCCCTAGAATCCGGTTGGAAAGATAATATCTTCTTGAGCACAAGGTCACCTTCTCTGAACTCGCGTGGTCGAACCTTCTTATCAAAAGCCTTCTTCATTCTCTGCTGATATAATTGACCGTGACACAATGCTGTCAATCTCTTTTCTTCAATTAAATTCAACTGATCATATCTACTTTGACACCATTCAGCCTCATAAAGTTTAGCTTCCATCAACACTCTCATAGACGGAATCTCAACCTCCACGGGGAGTACTGCTTCCATACCATAAACTAGGGAAAATGGGGTTGCGCCTGTTGAAGTTCGAACTGAAGTACGGTATCCATGCAGAGCAAACGGAAGAATTTCATGCCAATCTTTATAAGTTACCACCATCTTCTGGACAATCTTTTTGATGTTCTTGTTAGCAGCTTCAACAGCCCCATTCATCTTCGGTCTGTAAGGAGAAGAATTATGATGTTCGATCTTGAACTCCTCACAAAGCTCTTTCATCATCTTGTTATTCAAATTCGAACCATTATCAGTGATGATCTTGCTCGGGATGCCGTATCGACAAATGATTTGATTCTTGATAAATCTAACTACCACCTGTCTGGTTACATTAGCATAAGATGCTGCTTCCACCCACTTAGTAAAATAATCGATCTCTACCAAGATGAAACGATGACCATTCGAAGCTTTGGGTTCAATCATTCCGATCATATCAATTCCCCACATAGAGAAAGGCCAAGGTGAGGAGATAACGTTGAGGAGGGTCGGTGGCACATGTATCTTGTCTGCATAAATCTGGCATTTATGACATTTCTTCACATATTTGCAGCAATCAGATTCCATTGTCATCCAATAGTAACCAGCTCTCAACATCTTTTTAGCCATCGCATGTCCGTTGGCATGAGTGCCAAAGGATCCTTCATGTACTTCTTGCATCAGCATGTCTGCTTCATGTCTGTCTACACATCTGAGCAAGACCATGTCGTAATTCCTCTTATACAACACTTCTTCATTGAGGAAGAAGCTGCTTGCCAATCTTCTCAATGTCTTCCTATCCTTATTGGATGCCACAGGCGGGTACTCTTGAGTTTGAAGAACATGTTTAATGTCATAGAACCATGGTTTGTCGTCGGTAACCTCTTCTACTGAGAACACATGAGCAAGTCTATCGAGGCGCATAACCCGGATTGTAGGCACATCGTTCCAACCATTCACTTGAAACATTGAAGACAAAGTAGCTAAATCATCAGCCATTTGGTTTTCATCTCTAGGGATATGATGTAATTCCACTTTGTTGAAGAAAGTTAACAATCTTCTAGCATAGTCTCTGTAAGGGATCAAACCAGGATGACGAGTCTCCCATTCTCCTTTGATTTGATTAATTACCAATGCCGAATCTCCGTAAATATCAAGAATCTTAATCCTTAGATCCACTGCTTCTTCGAGACCCATAATACATGCCTCATATTCAGCCATGCTGTTTGTGCAGTCAAACTTCAATCTTGCCGTGAACGGGATATGAGTACCTCGGGGAGTGACGATGATTGCCCCAATTCCATTTCCGTAAGAGTTCACAGCTCCGTCAAAAATCAAACCCCAATGGGATTCGGGATCAGGTCCTTCTTCAGGTAACGGCTCTTCATAATCTTTAGCTTTCAAGTACATAACATCTTCATCTGGGAAATCAAACTTGATGGATTGATAATCGTCAATTGGTTGGTGAGCCAAATGGTCGACTAAAATACTCCCTTTGATTGCTTTCTGAGTGTGATACTCAATGTCATATTCGGATAACAACATCTGCCAACGGGCTATTCTTCCAGATAAGGCGGGCTTCTCAAAGATATACTTAATCGGATTCATTTTGGAGATCAACCAAGTGGTGTGGTTAATCATATACTGGCGCAGACGGCGAGCAGCCCAAGCTAAAGCAAAACAGGTTTTCTCAAGCAATGAGTATCGAGACTCACAGTCTGTGAACTTATTACTCAGATAATATACAGCATGTTCCTTTCTTCCAGTCTCATCTTGTTGACCAAGCACACATCCCATGGAATCCTCCAATATAGTCAGGTACATAATCAAAGGTCTTCCTTCCACCGGAGGAATCAAAATGGGAGGTTCAAGCAAGTATTCTTTGATGCTATCAAAAGCTCTCTGACAATCTTCTGTCCACACACATCCTTGGTTCTTTCGGAGAAGCTTGAAAATCGGCCCACAGGTAGCAGTCATGTGAGATATAAATCTAGAAATATAGTTCAGTCTCCCAAGGAATCCTCTTACTTGTTTTTCCGTCTTGGGTGTGGGCATTTCCCGAATAGCTTTGACTTTATCAGGATCTACCTCAATACCTTTCTAACTGACAATGAAACCCAGAAGTCTTCCAGAACGAACACCAAAAGTGCACTTGTTGGGATTCAGACGGAGTTTATACTTTCTCAAACGCTGGAATAACTTCAATAAATGTTCCAAGTGATCTTCTTCAGTTTGTGATTTGGCAATCATGTCATCTACATACACTTCTATCTCTTTATGCATCATATCATGGAACAAAGCAGTCATGGCCCTTTGGTATGTTGCACCAGCATTCCTCAAACCAAACGGCATAACCCGATAACAAAATGTTCCCCAAGGTGTAATGAAAGTTGTCTTCTCCATATCTTCTGGTGCCATCTTAATTTGATTGTAACCAGAGAAACCATCCATGAAAGAAAAGACTTTGAACTTTGCGGTACTGTCGACCAATACGTCAATGTGCGGTAATGGGAAGTCATCCTTTGGGCTAGCTCTATTCAGATCTCTATAGTCTACACACATTCGAACTTTGCCATCCTTCTTAGCAACAGGCACTATATTGGCTAACCATTGAGGATAGACTGATGTAACAAGGAAACCTGCATTAATTTGTTTTTGAACTTCTTCTTTGATCTTGCCAGCCATATCGGGACGAGTCCTTCTCAACTTCTACTTAATCGGCGGACATTCAGGTCTCAACGGCAAACGATGCTCCACAATATTGTTGTCCAAACCTGGCATATCTTGGTAGGACCAAGCAAACACATCAACATACTCTTTGAGAAGCTCCAACATTTTCTCTTTGACCTCTGGGATAAGCAATGCTCCGACTTTGACTTCCTTTCTATCTTCTTCATTACCCAAATTGATCATCTCTATAGATTCTTCAAACGGCTGAATAGTCTTTTCATCGTGCTCAAGTAAACGAGAAATTTCAACAGGAATCTCTTCACTATCCTCTTCTTCGGCTCTGAACACAGGGAATTCAAAGTTGGGAGAGGGCATAGGATCATTGTTTTTAATGGTTAAGTCATGGATTAATCTGCACATATGATTATGCTTTATTTTAGAAATCGATTAATATGAATGTTGTACAAATGAAACAAAATATTATTATATTTTCCTATTACTACCAATTAATTTTCATTACTATTTCCCAGAAAAAGTGAAAAAATAAAATAGTAGTGGACAAAATAACATTTTTATTCATGAGGGGAAATACTTGAAACAAAGAGCCTAGACATTTTCTCTTTTGCCTTGGGCAGAGCAAAAGAATTTACTTTCAACATAGCCCGACACAAATACTTTTCGCCTTGGGCAGAGCGAAATTTTTTTCAAAAATAAAACAAAACATTACTCAGAAATGTGCATCACAACAGGAACATCAACAGCAATCCAGTTCTAGCAAACCACTCCATGCGTTACAAAATCGGGTACATCCTCTTCAGAATCGTCTCCTATTATGAATAAAACCTGCGCAATCGTCTCCATACCGACACGAAGGGTAGCGACCTCCTCACGAAGCTCGTGGTTTTCCTGTTCTAGATCTTCCATCTTCCTCTGACGGTTGGCTCGGGTATCGTATCGATGAGACAGCTTGACAATCTACCAGAGTGGAAAAAGAAACAAGGATAAGACTCTAGAAAACATGTGAAGTGGAATGTTGGATGATGCATGATATGCGATGCAAATGATTGTTCATTTTGATAGTTTTTTTTCAAAAAATGTTGATGGATGCATGGATGAATGATAATGCAACAGTTACACACAAGTTCACAAATATGGGGTTCAAAGGTTCAACGTTTCGAGCATGGAGTCAAGGGTAAAGCCCACCCCAAGGTATGTACTACGGTTTAATCACACCTGTAAGACAAGGTTCTAAGAGTTCCCAGAGTCTACATTCCTCCTTCGGATATTACCAACGTCTTGATTACTCAATAATTAGCAATATTCTCAAGAGAAACTCATCCGAGCGTAGCATCGCGTAACAACTACTTCCGAATTACTCCGTTATAGTCTTCGCGCTACCCCTAAAAAGGCCAAGATGGGTTAGGGTTCTACGGTTCTCAATTTCTCTGGCTCCCAGGTCGAAAATAATAATGTCTTCCCGATTACTCGGTAAACAAATATTACGTTCAAAAGAGCCTTCCATTGAGTGGGGGATCTCATGCCTCCTTCTTCGGGATTACTCCCTCAAAGTTAACATGACTATACTGCCCGTCCTATTCTTAAGTGTAACTTAATCCGGGTATAGGATTCGTCCTTTGCAAAAAACCCAAACAACCCCAATATAAACATATAATCAAACAAATCAAATAATAATAAAACAGATAAAACAAACTAGGCTTAACCCACTTAGGGATGGACCAGCAAGAGGTCAATCTGTCCCCAGCAGAGTCGCCATTTCTGTAGCGATAAAAAATGTAGCGGAGTAAATCGGAGATCGAACTATTAATTAATTTGTCTCACAAAAGCAAGAGTCGCCACCGCGCTTTATTATTTCCAAGGGAAAAGGGGAAAGAGCGAAATAAAACCCTAAAATATGCAATGTAAAATAATACTTTAAAAGTAATGAAAATACAAGGCGTTTTTGAAAAGAGGTCTAGAGTTCGGGGGTTGGTTATACAATGGGAAGGTATTAGCACCCAATGTATCTATAGTATTCTATAGGAACCTTTTGAAATATCTGTTTATTAAAATGTTTGTTTGATTAAAAATAAATTGTTTTGGCCGAAAATGGGTATGGACGAGTTTTTTTGAAGATACGAAGACCTAATGTCGAAGTTTTGACTTAAAAGGTGTGAGTTTTTGAAGAAATTGGATATTTGGGAAAATTATCCTATGTTTTTAATGAATGGGGGTATTCGCACAATGTTTTTTGATGACATGAAGTCGACAAAAATTAAACAATTCCCTTGGATTAAATCGAGCAAGTAAAATAATATGAATCCACAAAGTATAAGCATTCAAAAATTCACAAGAAAACAAATCTAATGAAACAGATTAATGACCAAAAGCATCGAGAAATTAAAATGACAAAGATATTTAAATAGAAGAAAAGGGAACTAATTATCTAAGTCAAAATTATAAGATTACTTACTAAAATAATTCTAAACTAATTTGTTATCTAAAGTTATAAAAATAATTCTAAAATTGCTACGCTAGATCTAAACTAAATTAAAATTTTAATATTAGAAAATTAGATCTACTAAATAAAAATTCCAAGGTTGCTAATCTAAAACAAAAAAAAGTTCCAAAATTACTAAACTAAATCTAAATCAAATAAAGTTCTAAAGTCCCTAAACTAAAACTAACAACTAAAATTCTAAATTTAACTTAAATAAAAACAAATAAAATTCTAAAGTTTACTAAATTAAAACTAAATCAAACAAAATTCTAAAATTTACTAAGTCAAATCTAAATGAAATAAAATCCTAAAGTTACTAAAATAAAACTAAACAAAATAAAATTCTAAAGTTTACTAAGTCAAAACTAAAACAAATAAAATTCTAAAGTTACTAAAATAAAACTAAAACAAAATAAAATTCTAAAGTTTACTAAGTCAAATCTAAATGAAATAAAATCCTAAAGTTACTAAAATAAAACTAAAACAAAATAAAATTCTAAAGTTTACTAAGTCAAATCTAAATGAAATAAAATCCTATAGTTACTAAAATAAAACTAAAACAAAATAAAATTCTAAAGTTTACTAAGTCAAATCTAAATAAATAAAATTCTAAAGTTACTAAAATAAAACTAAAACAAAATAAAATTCTAAAGTTTACTAAGTCAAAACTAAAACAAATAAAATTCTAAAATTTACTAAGTCAAATCTAAATGAAATAAAATCCTAAAGTTACTAAAATAATACTACAACACATAAAATTTTAAAGTTTACTAAACTAAAGCTAAAACAAAAAGTTATAAAATATGTACTATCCTTGCCAAATGAACTATGTTCTTTAATTGTTATTACTATGATTTAATTAAAAGAAAAGGCTAATAATGATAATGGATTGGGCCAAAGAAAATGGGCCCAACACCGACCCGGTTTGAGAAAGGATGTGAAGGGTTTTGGAAACCCTAGTTGAAAGAGGGTAGCGCCGTTTGTAAGCTAGCATTGGGAAGGAACAAAAAAAATCAGGTTATCCACTATTATTAACAGAGTTATTTGTTTCAAAAAAGAATTAAAAAAAAAGAAACAACAGCCGTGCAATCCTCTCTCTCTCAACCGTATCAACACCACCACCTTCCTCTTTTGTTCTCTCAAGACATACTCTCCATTCATCGCTCAACAATCAAAACTGAATATTTCTTCCTTGTTTTCTCTCATCCCGAAATCCTATGCTTTCATGTTTCTCACACTTGCTCATAGTCTCACTCTCAAACCTCTCAATCATTCATGGCATATCTGCTCCTCTAACTCTTTCAATCAATTTTAGCAAAGATAAATATTTCAAATGAAGACAAAAAAAAAATAGCACAACTATAAAAACAAAACAAAAAAGGAAAGGTACAAAGGAAAGATTTGTTACCATCAATATTTTTACCGAGTTGTTGGCTTGTTTTGGTTTTCAGAGATTGCAGGTAAGTATGCTGGTAAATTGTTGTTTTTATCGGTGCTGAGTTGTGTTGAAGATGTTGCGATTTGAGGTAGCAAAAGTAAATTGTGATGCTGTTGGGTTGCTTTAATTATGCCTGGTCGTTACTTGTGGAATCGTTGTTGGGTTGCTCAGATTTACTTCTATTTGCAGGTTTCTGAGTTGTCGAAGTTGTTGTTAAACAGGTTCAATTAATGGTGGAAGGTTGTGAGTATGATTGCAGGTTTGTTGAAGGTTGAATGGTGAATGGGTGGAGTAAGTTACATGTTAGCAGGGTTGCGGATTTTATAGAAGGTGGATATTTTGAAGGTGAATATTTTTGGAGGGTTTAAGCAGTTGGATTGTAGGGTGGTGTGAGTTGATTGAAAATTACAGTGAGATAGATTGAAGAGAGTTTGTCCTATGAAGGTGCAAGTTGAGTGAAAAAAACTGATGGTTTAGAGGAAGACTTAATACATTTAGACAAAGTTTCTTTACAAGTTTATTTCCCTCATCTCCTCCATTTTTCTGTGATTCTTCTACTGTCTTATAGCCAAAACCTAAGCGAAATTGGATGGAGATTTTGATAAGCTTGAATAATTTTGGTGATTTTCTTTATTTCTTTTCTGATATAGTTTTTTCCTTACTAATTCTATGCAATTTTGACAGGTTTTTGGCATTTGTTTATGGCCTGGTTTTAGTACAGGGCTATGGCTTGGCCTCATTATGCAAGTTTATTGGATGTATTATGGTGCAGATTTTGCAGTATGACAGTAGCAGGTTTGTGGGAAGATTTGGCAAGAGTTGAAGCAAATTTGGATAGTTGTGTTTGGATGTGCAGCATGAAAATGACAAGAGATTAGATAAAATGTTGTTGTAAATTGTGACCCTCCTCCAACTTTATATTTTCTTTCTTTTTGGATAAAACAAAATTAACAACAAGAAAAATAGTAATAATAATTAACCAAAAAAAAGAGGAGATTGTTAGTGACAACTAAACTAAAAGTACAAAAAATTAAAATAAGAGACACAAAAAAATGTGTTTAGTAATAATAATAATTCAATTTAAGAAATTCAATTAATATTAGAACTAAATCAAAATTAAAAAGGAACTAAAATTATAATGACTAAAGAAATAAAATGTAAATAAAAGAAAATGGTATTAACTATATATTTTTTCTTTGAGATTTTCTGGATGTAAAATACAACTAAAATAAAGATGACGCTAATCACATATTTTTTTGGATTTTTTCAAATAAAGTGATACAAACATATAAATTTAAATAGAATTAATAAAAGACCATATTTTTTATATCTTGAATAAAGAAATAAAAAAAATTATAAATAAATAAATAAAAATAATAACACATGTTAAGTGCGTCTTTTGCAATTTTTTAATGGAAAAGAAATCATGAATAAAACACAGTCGAACTCAAATTTCACCAAATTCACAAAACAACTTTTAACGTCAACAATTTTTCATGGCTTTTTAATGCATAATTTTCCCTTGATTTATAAAGAAAAGTTGTAGATGATGTCAAGGAAAATCATGTGCAAAAACAACCTCTCAAAAATGTCGAAATTTGAAGAAGTTATGAATTTTTAAAATCTGCTTTGAAAATTGATAAAATAGGTCAAATCGCTTGTTAACACTTGCAATGTAATGATGCAGATGGGAGGTGGGATCTTAGGTCAAAAATTGCGGTATGACAAACACTAGAGTGCCCAGAAATTTGCACTCGCATGAAGTGGTAGTTGCTTCGTGATGTCGGGAATGAGTTTACAGATGCCATTTGGAGATTGCTGCCGGGAGGATGGGCTTAAAGATGTCATCTGAAGGAGTGTCGATCGCATAAGAGATTCCTTAGCGAGAGCTTGTATACCTGTTGTTATGGAAGATTCCGCTGGGGAAGTCTACTTTTGTTGAGATTTAGGAACTTGTCCGTACTTCAACTAGGGGAAACATCTTCGTCGAGATTTAAGAACTCGCCTGTAATTCAACTGAGAAAACTCTGCTAAGATTTAGGAACTCGTCTGCAATTCGACGGAGGAAATTTGTCGAGATTTAGGACCTTGTCTGTAATTCAACCGAGGATAATTCTGTTGAGAATTAAGAAATTGTCAGTAATTCGACTGAGGGAAACATCTTCATCGAGATTTAAGAACTTGCCCGTAATTCAACTGAGAAAACTCTGCTGAGATTTAGAAACTCGTCTGTAATTCGACAGAGGAACTTTGCTGAGATTCAAAACTTTGTCTGTACTTCAACTGAGAGAACATCTCTGTTAAGTTTTAAGAACTTGTCAGTAATTTGACTTGGGGAAACTTCTTCGTTGAGATTTAAGAACTCGCCCGTAATTCAACTGAGAAAACTTCTCTGCTGAGATTTAGGAACCTGTTTGTACTTCAAAGGAGGAACTTTGTCGAGATTTAGGAACTTGTTTGTACTTCAACTAAGAGAACATCTTTGCTGAGTTTTAAGAACTTGTCAGTAATTCGACTTGGGGAAACATCTTCGTCGAGATTTAAGAACTTGCTCGTAATTCAACTGAGAAAACTTCTCTGCTGAGATTTAGGAACCTGTCTGTACTTCAACGGAGGAACTTTGTCGAGATTTAGGACCTTGTCTGTACTTCAACTGAGAAAACATTGTTGCTGAGTTTTAAGAACTTGTCGGTAATTCGACTGGAGGAAACATCTTCATCGAGATTTAAGAACTTGCCTGTAATTCAACTGAGAAAACTCTAATGAGATTTAGGAACTCGTCTGTAATTCGACGGAGGAAATTTGCCGAGATTTAGAACCTTGTCTGTAATTCAACCGAGGATAATTCTGTTGAGTTTTAAGAACTTGTCAGTAATTCGACTGGAGGAAACATCTTCATCGAGATTTAAGAACTTTCCCGTAATTCAACTGAGAAAACTCTGCTGAGATTTAGGAACTCGTCTGTAATTCGACGGAGGAACTTTTCCTAGATTTAGAACCTTGTCTGTAATTCAACCGAGCATAATTCTGTTGAGATTTAAGAACTGGTCAATAATTCGACGGAGGGAAAAATCTTCATCGAGATTTAAGAACTTTCCCGTAATTCAATTGAGAAAACTCTGCTGAGATTTAGGAACTCGTCTGTAATTCGACGGAGGAAAAAGCTTCATAGCTTTGAATCTTGTGAGAATTTAACCACATCCTTCCTGAAAGGTAAAGATTAGTTGTATGTAATGCATGATATCTATCAGGAAATGATGTTCTCAAAATAAATGATATTGTGTTGTATGATGTGTATATGCATGTGTCATGATGTATGAAAATGTAATGTTTGTAGCTGGGGAAAATAAATCTCGGATAGCTGCTGGAGAAAAGAGTAGAATTCTTTGTTTTTGCTGGGGATGGCGAACGAAGATGATTGTGAGAATAAACCTACAGGAGAGGATAACTCCGTTAGGAAATAAACTGATGAGGAGATTACTCTATGGGGAAGAGATGCTCTGTTGAGGATTCCTCTGATAAATTCCGATGGGGATGAATTACCGTTGCTGGTGATACTGAATCCTGTTGGGGATTGAAGTTTCTGCTTGTGAAAGGAATGAACTTCGCTGGGGATGATCTTTCAGTTGCGACTTCACTGGGGATAAACTTTTAGACTCTAATGGGGATAATCCTTTGAGCTTTGCTGGGGACAATCTTCCAGAGTCTATTGGGGATGATTCTCCAAACTCCACTGGGGAAGCTTTTTCAGACTGCCCTGGGAAAAATTCAAACTCCACTAGGGATATCTTGTACTCTACCGGGGAATATTATTATACTCCGTTGGGGAATATTAAGACCTTTTGTTGCTGATGGTAGATAAACTCTGCTTGGGGAGAATATTACCGATTCATTCACAGTTGCAAGTCTTAGCTGGGGAGAGTTATCATTACTGTCTTTTCTTACCCTACGGGGAGTGGATGTACATTAGCCATACTCTTCAGCTGAATCTACCTTTGTACCTGGTGGACGGAACAACTGTAATGTTTGGACGATTCTTATTGCCCTTGTTTCTGATATTACAAGTAATGGTCTTTTGTTTCGCACGTAAATATTCATGAGCAGCAATTAATGTCAAATGGATATATCAAAAATGAACATTGGACTTTCTGTGCAAAACAGATAAAGGAAAAACAGTTTGAAATTTCTTTAAAAAATGACTTGTATTGATTTTGAAGTTTGGCCTGTAAATAGGCATTTTTGTACAAGAGGCTGACGTCCTAGTAAGAGAACGTCGCCGAACAAATAGATTTTATACAATTTCTAAAAAAGAAAAACAGCTAGGTGAACAATCCCACTGGGTTCCAGCTCTGCTATTGCCTTTATGTCCTCGAGTATATCATCACTTTGCTACTTGGTTGAAGGTAGATCAAATTGATTAGCGTCATCCGAGCTTGATAGTCGGTACCAAAGTCTGGATGCAAGGTGATCCAATGAGACATATTGTTACGCTTTAATCCCTAATTTTTGCCTGGATCGCCCTTTCGGGTTTTCAGTCCACCGGGATACCCTTTTTTGCCCAAGCCGCCTTTTCAGGTTTTCGACTTGCCTGGTGTACAGTTTTTTCATTTTCATCCCTTATTTTTCCCGAACCCTTTTGGTTCGCCGGGAAGCCCTTATTTTTGCCTAGGTCAGTCAACCTAGCGGGTCTTTGATCATGCGTAGTATCTTTTCACTATGTCTGCATTGACGGGGTGAGGAAGGTTGTCACCATCCATGGTGGTTAGAATCATAGCTCCTCCTGAGAAGATGCTCTTAACCACAAATGGCCCTTCGTAAGTAGGGGTCCATTTGCCCCTGGGATCACCTTGTGGTAGAATGATGCGCTTGATAACCAGGTCCCCAACTTGATACTCTTGTCGTCTAACTTTCTTGTTAAATGACTTGATCATCCGCTTTTGATACGTCTGACCATGACAAATAGCAGTAAGTCTCTTTTCGTTGATTAATTTCAGCTGATCAAGCCGGGTCTGAATCCATTCATCTTCGCTCAAACATGCATCCTTCATAATCCGAAGAGAGGGTATCTGAACTTCAATGGGCAAGACAGCCTCCATGCCATAAACCAAGGAATAGGGTGTTTCCCCTGTTGATGTCCGCGCTGAGGTACGATACCCATGAAGAGAAAATGGTAACATCTCGTGCCAATCTTTGTATGTCACTATCATTTTCTGCACAATCTTCTTAATGTTCTTATTAGACGCTTCTACAGCCCCATTCATCTTCGGCCGACAGGGAGAAGAGTTGTGATGTTGTATATTGAACTGCTTGCAGAGCTCGGTGATCATCTTATTATTGAGATTTGTACCATTGTCCATAATGATCCTCTCGGGTACACCATATCGACAGATCAGGTTGTGTCGAATGAACCGTGCCACGACATTCTTGGTTACGGTAGCAAAGGAAGCCGCTTCAACCCACTTTGTAAAGTAATCAATAGCTACCGGGATGAAACGATGCTCGTTGGACGCGGTAGGTCTGATCTCGCCGATCATGTCAATGCCACACATTGCAAAAGGCCAAGGAGATGTCAAGATGTTAAGAGGAACTGGAGGTATGTGCACCTTATCAGCATAGACTTGGCATTTGTGACAAGTTCGAGAATGTTGATAACAGTCGGCTTCCATTGTGGACCAATAATATCCTGCCCGAAGGATTTTCTTTGCCATGGTATGTCCACTGGAATGAGTTCCGAAAGTACCTTCATGTAACTCTGTCATGATCCTTTCTGCTTCATTCTTATCCACACAATGCAGTAAGGTCGAATCATGGTTACGCTTGTAAAGAATGCCATTACTGATGAAGAACTTCACCGCGAACCTCCTCAAGAATTTCTTATCATTAACTGATGCACCCTCAGGGTATTCTTGAGCCTCAAGATACCTTTTCACCTCATGAAACCAGGGTTTATCTGCTACCTCTTCAGTCTCAATGTTGCAGCAATGTGCAGGTTTGTCCAACTTTTCAATGGTAATCTGGGGAGCCTCGTTGTCCCAATTGACTTTGAACATAGAAGAAATTGTAGCCAACGCGGCCGCTAACTGATTCTCATCTCTAGGGAAGTGTTCAAAAGTTATCTCTTTGAAATATGGAAGCAACGTCAACACATACTCCTTGTAAGGAATAAGATTAGGGTGTTTCGTATCCCACTCGCCTTTGGTCTGACTAATCACGAGAGCGGAATCTCCGAAAACACTTAAGAACGTAATCCTTAGGTCAATAGCTGCTTGAAGACCCGTAATGCATGCTTCATACTCCGCCATGTTGTTGGTGCAGTTGAAACATAGTCGGGCGGTAAACGGAGTATGAGAGCCTTTAGGAGATATAATCACGGCACCAATGCCATTACCTAAAGCGTTTGAAGCTCCATCAAAGTACATAGACCATCGGGATCCTTCCTCAAGTCCTTCATCCGGTCCAGGCGTTTCACAGTCAGTCACAATCATGATACTCTCATCCGGGAATTCAAAGTTCATAGACTGGTAATCATCCACTGCTTGATGTGCCAAATGATCTGCCAACACACTTCCCTTAATTGCCTTTTGGGTTGTATACTGGATGTCATACTCAGTCAAGATCATCTGCCATCTTGCTATTCTTCTGGACAAGTCAGGCTTCTCGAAAATATACTTGATTGGATCCATCTTTGATATCAATAGAGTAGTGTGAGTCGGCATATACTATCTCAGCCGGCTAGCAGCCCATGCCAAAGCACAACAATTTTTCTCGAGCAACGAGTATCGGGTCTTGCAGTCGGTAAAGTTTTTGCTAAGGTAATAAATAGCATGCTCTTTTCGGCCAGACTCGTCATGCTTCCCCAGTACACACCCCATTGAGTTGCCGAGTACTGTCAAGTATAAGATCAAAGGTCTCCCTTCAACTGGAGGCATCAGAATGGGTGGCTCTTGGAGATATTCTTTGATCCTTTCGAAAGCGGCCTGACATTCATCATTCCATTTTACCACTTGATCTTTCTTCAGTAGCTTGAAGATTGGCTCACAAGTAGCAGTCAGGTGTGAGATGAATCGGGCAATGTAATTCAGACGTCCCAAAAAGCCTCTGACTTCTTTTTCTGTTCGAGGAGCTGGCATTTCCTGTATAGCCTTCACCTTGGCAGGATCCACTTGAATGCCTTTATCACTTACGACAAAACCCAGCAGATTACCAGATCTCACCCCAAAGGTGCACTTGTTCGGGTTTAACCTCAGCCTGTACAACTTCAATCTGTCAAATAGCTTCTGAAGATGGTCAAGGTGTTATTCCTCAGTCTGGGATCTTGCAATGATGTCATCAACGTATACTTCAATCTCATGATGGATCATGTCATGGAACAAAGCCACCATGGCGCGTTGATACGTTGCCCCAGCATTTTTCAATCCGAAAGGTATGACTTTGTAGCGAAAGGTACCCCATTGAGTAACAAAGGTTGTCTTCTCCATATCTTTGGGAGCCATATTAATATGATTATAACTGGAGAAACCATTCATGAAGGAGAAGACCTTATGTTGTGCGGTGTTGTCAACCAGAACGTTGATATGAGGTAGAGGGAAATCATCCTTGGGGCTTGACCTGTTCAGATCCCTATAGTCAACACACATTCGAACCTTACCATCCTTCTTCGGCACCGGCACCACGTTGGCCACCCACTGCGGGTAAGAAGTAACTGCTAGAAAACCGATGTCAAACTGCTTCATCACTTCAGCCTTGATTTTCTCGGACATCTCTGGGCGCATTCGGCGGACCTTTTGTTTCACTGAAGGACAGACTTCCTTGGTTGGTAAGCGATGAACCACAATATCGGTATCCAAACCAGTCATATCTTCATACGACCAGGCAAAGATCTCAACATAGTCACGCAGCATCTGAATCAAACATTGCTTGACGCTAAGTTCCATATTTGCACCGACCTTGACCTCTTTCTTGTCTATCTTTGTACCCAGATTCACTGTTACCACTGGCTCTTCATGCGGTTGTATGGCCCTCTCTTCTTGGAGTAACAGTCTAGCAAGTTCACCAGGCACTTCGCACTCATCTTCACCTTCGTCTTCGGCTAAGTTGATCGGAGTTTCGAAGTCATAACCGGCAGTAGCAGAGTCGTTATCAGTGGGATCCAGAGTGGATGTAGACCTGTATATATGAGTGTGTGTGTAAAATAGCTATTTTGTAATATATAACAAGAAAGACAAGGAGCGCAAAATTTGAAATGCAAGAAATGTCCAATGCTTTTATTAATGATATATGAAAATGACACACATAAAGCCCTCACAAACAAAACCACGGTGTCTCGGGTAAGGCACCGGGTCGTAAAGTTTAAAAATTGTTTGTTACAAACTTAAAACAAAAGTCTCATTACTGGGTAATAAAAGAAATTGGGACAAAGTCCTTTGCTGTCCAATTGCTCAGGCCACCATCAGTAGTAGGATAGATCCAACTGTCAAACTTGGATTCTTCAACATCGTCTTCAATGGCATTTACTCCTGAATTGCTGATAAACAGGGGAGGTCTTCCGATCCGTGCATTCCGAACGGCCCTTTGATCTTCTGCAGTGAAACCCAAACCAAACTTGTTAGTCTTATGTGCAAAATCAGGGAGTTGGCCCTAATTTGCACACCCACCTTTCTCAACAACAGCCCGGGCATCCTTTAGGGAAGCCATCTTCATTGGAGGATCTTCAGTAATAATTTCAGTTGATGCCAGCGTCTGGAGCACCTCTTCAAAATGCTGAAACGGGGTCTCAATGAACTCCCCATCCATCTCTACATATCGGAAAGAGTTGAGGTGACTCACCATGTACTCCTCCTCTCCTCGTACCGTAACAATTTTCCCCTTGACTGGGTATTTCAGCATCTGGTGGAGCGTAGAAGTCATTGCCCCAGCTTTGTGGATCCACGGGCGACCCAGCAAACAAGAATAAGATGGCCGAATGTCCATCACGTAGAATGTAGATGCGAAAATCTGAGAACCAACCTTCACTGGAATATCCACTTCTCCATGTACCATCCTTTTGGACCCGTCAAAGGCCCTAACAATAATGTTACTCGGCTTCAGCTCCAACCCTTCACAATCTAACCGGTCCAAATCTTTCTTAGGCAAAACGTTCAACGAAGACCCCATATCCACCAATACATGAGCTAGAGTAGTGCCCCTGCATTCAATGGAGACATGCAGGGAATCATTGTGATTCTTCCCCTTAGCAGTCAAGTCTGCGTCAGAGAAACCCAACCCATTATCTATTGTCAGACTAGCCACACAATCTTTAAACTGATCAGCTGATGTCTCCTGCGGCACATACGCAGTTTTCAGGAATGCAATCAGAGCCTTGGCATGGGCTTCTGAGCATAGCAACAGAGACAACATAGAGATTTTGGATGGGGTTTGCCCCAGCTGTTCGACTACATTGTAGTCGCTCTTTTTGATGATCTTCAAAATTTCTTCCATCTCTTGTTTAGAGGCTTCAACAGTAATCCTCTTTGGTGCCTCCGTCTGGGCAGGCTCATCAGTGGTCCCTTTGCCCCGAGTATCAGATGACTCAGCAACCGGGGTAAGAATGGGAACTCGAACAAGAATATTATCAGGTGTACTGGCATGTATAACAACAGGCTTCTGAACAATTAGTGGAGAGATCTCGGGGGAGAAAAGTCTTCCGCTGTGGGTGACTTTGGCAGGTCCAACAATATTGCTGACGTCAGTATCAGCCTCTTCAGCATTCAAGTCTTGCTTAACGCCGTGATAATATATGTCAGCCCCGTAGTGCCATGGGACAACTTTATCTGATGTATAGGGGATAGGCCCGGGAACAGTGATGATCAAGGGAGCGATTCTCGGAACAAATGTAATTCTAACAGGCTTTCTCGAGGAAGCCTTGGAAGAATTGTCAAAAATGGTGATTATAGCAACTTTTTCAGTAGGAACCAAAGGAACAAAAGTCTTCTCAAACAGAATTTCTTTATTATCCATCAGGCATTGGACACCTCACTTCAAAAGATGGAAACCAGTAGGTAGGACGGCACACAGATGGCAACCTTCGCCACAGCCCGGAAATAAACCAGCTAACAGAAGTTTCTTCTTCACAGTCATCAATGGAGTAACAATGTCTTTCACGGAAACCACAAACGAGTCTTCCACTACAGCATTCACTCCATGCTTGGGCATAGGAGTAGTCACAACATTAGACCTTTCTGGCGCTTCGAACTCAATCTCTTTAGCATCAATTAAATCATGTACCTTATTCTTCAGGACCCAGCAATCATTTGTATCATGCCCCGGGATATCAGAATGAAAAGCGCAGCAGGCGTTTGGTTGTACATGGGTGATGTTGTATTGGGATTCTTCGGGGCTTCCTTCAGAATCACCAAGTTGGTCTTCAATAATTGTGGCAGAATCTGAGACAAAGTCATGTTGAGCTGAGTGAATTGTCTTCGCGGCCTCTCGGCCCTTGGCTGATTGTTGCGCTGAGGAGCAACAGTAGGTCTTGATATAACAACCACATTAACATCTTGGCGGCGTTCAAGTCTATTATGGCTCTTTGAACTGTAAACAGCATTGGACTCCTTGAAAGGCTTCTTCTCGGTACTGGATGAAGCACCCTTCTGTATCTTGCCGCTCTTAATACCAGCCTCAATTCTTTCCCTAGTCATAATCAACTCAGTAAACCCGGACGATGAACTCCCAATCAGATGGTTATAATACGTACCAGACAAATTCCCCATAAACATATCTACTAACTCCCTGTCAGCCAGCGGGGGTTGTACTCTTCCAGCAAGGTCCCTCCATTTCTGAGCGTAGTCTTTGAAACCTTCACTCGCACTCATAGACATACCCTGAAGTTGGGTACGCATGGGAGCGAGGTCGGCATTTTATTGGTACTGCTTGTAAAAAGAAGCAGCAAGATCTTCCCAATTGCGGATACTAGCTCCTTCCAGCTGGTAAAACCATTCAAGTTGAGTCCCTGAGAGACTATCTTGAAAGAAGTGGATCCAAAGGTTCTTATCAGCAGTGTATGGCTGGATCTTTCTAACATACGAACGGAGGTGCAGCTTTGGGCAAGAAACCCTGTCGTATTTAGCAAAGGCTGGTGCTTTAAACTTGTGGGGAATCACCACCCCAGATGACAAACCTAAATCACCAAAGTCCAACCCAGGGACCTTCTGAATCTCCATCGCACTTAACCGGTCTTCAAGTTGTTTATATTTATCCTTAGCAGGAGGATACTGGTCTTCGTCAAAGTCATTCTCGTGGTCAGATACCACAGGGCTAGGAACCCTCCTTTCTTCTTAGTTTTCTCCCCCTCCAGATGAGTGGGATAGATTGACTTCATCTCGCAGCCTATTTCCAAACCTGTGACCCATGTTCAGGAGGACTGTCTTCTTCTTCTTCTTCTTCTTCTTCTTATCCTTCAAGATAAGAGTCTTCATATCTTGCTGACCCTTAGCTAAATTCATGAACATTTCCTGAAATTGAGCGTTTTGAGCTTGTAGAGCCTTGATAGCTTGATTAGTTGATGTTTCAGCAGACATGATGTGCTGAAATAAACAGCGAATAAAATGAGGAAACCTGTAAGGGGTACCTGTGATGAGGTGCATGGAATGAAATGTGTATGATATGATTTCAAATACTTCGAGAGATTCAAATTTGTAAACCAAAATGAAACACACTTTTATTAGATTAAAAACTTGAAACAATGTTTGACAGATGCCTTTAAGGCGTTACAAGAAATAAATACTGAAAAATAAATCAAAGCTAGAAATAATCAAAAGACATCAGCGCTCCCATGGTCGTTTCCCTTTGGTGCTGACATAGTCGTTGAGGATCTACTCATTCTCCAATTGCCTTGTCAACTTCAGGATCTTTCACTCTTGTTCGTGATACTTTTCTCTATAAGTATCTCGCTCTTCTCTTAGCTCCATCCAAGACCTTTTTAATGCCCCAATGTCAGTAGGCATGTACGGGTGGAGGATGGTAGGTGGAACCCCTTCTTCATTAGCAACCTCAACAATCACAGGCAAGACAGCTTCGTACGGCATTCCCAGATTTTGGGCACGGATTCGAACCCATCGGAGATATGGTTCCATCGGAAGAGAGGTCTTCATCCCTAACTCATGTGGATCAGACCTGTGCACCCTATCCTAGGCTCGTATGAATCTGCGGCGATGCTCGTCACTATCCCCTTAGAAGTCAAAGACAATACTTGGCATCAGCAACTCATGAGGTCCTTCCCTCCTAGCTCGCCCAAACTGACGTAAGGACAAACACGGATTATAGGTGATCCCTCAATTGATTCCTAACAATGGAACATTGGGGTATTCCCCACAGCAATCAATAATAGCTACGTCTTCCATGTCCTTATTAGTCCAAATGATGTCCATGTGAGAAAGAGACATAATCCTGTGGGCCTAACCCATGCCTTCCTTGTTCTTCAAAACTGATTTGGGGAGGTGAGAAATAAACCACCTCGCCAGCAATGGTGCACAACACATAAGGGTTCCCCGTTTCCGAGCAGTACGGGGATAAAGAGAGTGCAGAATATCACCCAAGAGAGTGGGCACAGGATTACAGGATATGAAAATATTTACCGCGTCCACGTAGACGAAAGAATCTGAGTTAGGAAATAACACCAAACCATATATGAGAAGATCCAGAATGTCTTCAAATGCCTGGAATTCTAAACTGTCCCAAAACTGATTAGTCCGATCAACCAAGAATTTAGCCAGGAAGCCTTTTGTCCCACTTCTAGTCTCCCAGTTTGACATTACCTCAGCCTTTGTCAGATGGAGGGCTAAAGCAATCTCTTCCGGCCTAAGGAATTTCTCCCAACCTGTAAATGGGGTTTGCTCTAGAATGGAGATACCAAGCAGATCAGAGAACTCTTCCAAGGTATGGACCAACTGGTGGTCCGGAAAATTAAAGCAGTGGTACAGTGGATCAAAGAACTGGACTAATACACTCATCATCTGTTCATCCATCTTGGAGGTGACCAAACCCAGGAGGTGACCATGTCTTCTGATAAAGGAGGAAGTATCTGGAACCTTTGCAACCAATTACTTAAGCTGAGTGGGAATCTAGACAAAGTTGATCCAAATAGTGTTTCTACGCATAGGTGTCATGACCTACAAAACAGAACAAAGATGAATCCCCTCTGTCTTTGAAATAGGTTAGTCCAATGCAATATGCATGCTGTTGTACCCCAAAATTTGCCCTCCTATTTCTCAATGATTTCTCATCACAAAACCTTTGAAACTCAAGATCCAGTTAGGGTTTCATCTGCTCAAGACTTCTCCTTGCACTGTTGACTCAAATTAGGGTTTGTGTTTGCACAAAGATGTTTTGACCTAAAATGCCTAAGATGACTTTCTTGCTTCATATTGGACTCCCAAGTTTATCCATATCAAGTTTCAAGTCTTGATTCCAAGTTTTGCCCAGTCAATTGGACAGTTGACCTAGAAATCAACTGTATTGGGGAAAAAGTCAACTGTGGCCAATTGACAGTCAAACCTCATGAAAATTGACCCACATCAACATTATGAACTCATATGGACCATTTGATCAAGTTTGGATCACAATTCCACAAAAATTTGATCAGATCACTAAAAGGGCAAAATGGTCATTTTTAGGGTTTTGACTGCACAAAGGCAATTTTTGACTGTTTGACCTAGCCAATGGCAAACCAAGCTCATATATGGACTCAAGGACCCCATGGAATTATCTTGGCATGCTCAACAAACTCAAAAGATCCCAAGTACACAAGATTGACAGTTGAATTTCCCAGTCAATTGATCAATTTTGACTGTATACTGAAAAGTCAAACTTTGACTTTTTGGTCAAAATCAAGAGTCAAGATTCATTTTTCATCAAAACATGCCAAATCATGAAACTTGTTCATCAAGAAATCATAAAATGCAAATTAGGGTTAGAAATTAGAGTTTTTCATAACTTAGAATTTTTCTAAGTTATAAAAAACCCTAATTTTTTCCCAACTTTGCCCCACTTTTTCACCAAGATCCATTTGGATTCAAACAAAAGTCAAAACATGAAAGTTGTAGATTTTTGCATAATCTACAACTTTGATTCACAAAGTTTTCCCATTTGAGGCCTGTATCTCAAGTTACAAATTTTTGAATAATGGCATTAAACCATTCTTAACTTGGTGAATTTTTGACCTATTTTGACAAGGTTTTCTACCCCACTTCAAGGCCATTTTCCATACACTTCCACTTGGAATTTCAATTTGCATTTCAAAGATGGATTGTAGTAAACATTCCAAGCTTTCCAAAATGTCCAAGAACTCATCAAACAACCTCGTGACTTGAGAGAATCGAATTTCACAATTTGGCAAAAACTCACTTTTGAATTGGCTATTTTTTATGTTCATAACTTGTGCAAACTTCTCAAACCAGCATGCCCCTTGATTACAGGTCCTAAAACCATCCAACACTCAATAATTTAATGCATGTTCATTGTTCTAAGACGTTGTTTCATGAGCTAAAGCATTGTATGATGGATTAATCCCAAATTGGAAAAAGCATTATATCCATTTTTGCAAAAGTTTCACTTTATGTCATGATGCAAATCCACAAGTACAAACCAAATCCAATTGGCACAAGATTATGGGCAAATCACTCTGATCAAGGAGAGATTATGCAGCTCATTAGAGGTCCCCTACTTGCCTAAAGCACCAAGTTGGCTTTGCTTGCTTAAGAGTGAAGAAAAGTACCATAACATAGATCATCTTTCATCTCAGCATTAGGACACAAAAGCAAATATTGTAGACACATTCCAAACATCTCAACCAAGCTTTTGCACGACCCTAGCACCTCTCAAACACTCCCAATCTCAGAATCATCTTAAAACTGCAAAAACAGGGCAAGGCCTGCAGTTTGAGTGCCATCTTTCATTTCTCTCAAGCTCTCTTGCCCAAACCAGTTCACATACATTCCCTAGCACCTATGCAAGCTAACCAAAAGCAAAAACACGACTTGTAATCCCTCTAACCACTTCCACCATTTTCAGTTTCTTGTTTTGCAGGTGAGGTGCTCTAGCACGATTCAAAAGCTTTCAAGACAAAGTAAACATTGGAATAGCATCCCTGGACCTCAAGGAAGCTTTTCCAATCATCACCTTGCACTGAAAGCTCCCTCATTGCCAGATAGAACTTCAGCTGAACAGGTATCTTGGTGAACTTCTATCTCTCTTAGCAAGCATCATTAGCTCTAAGTTTGTGAATAAACAATGTTCTATTCATGCCACTGAACATGTACATGTTTTTACTTTTCATTTCTTTTGCTTGAGCTGTGAGAATTTGAGGTTTGAAAATGGCAGAAAACTTAGGTCAAGATTTGGGATTGTTAAAATTCTCTCTCATTTCTGAGAGTTAGGATGAGTTTTTTATATATTTGGAATCGTGATTCAATGCTTAACATTTTTTATGTTGGAAGTTTGTTCAAAAAATCAAAGAATCAGGATATTCAAATGAAGCTTCTTGCGCGCGTTTTTTGAACAAGTTTTGTTCAGAGGTTGAAGAAGGTGTCTCATGGGCTGGGCCAGCTTTGGTTCTGCTTTTTGCACCATGTTTTGTGATTCATACCCCCTGAGCCCATTTGTTTGATTTAATGTTTTTTTTTATTTTTCTTTTTTTATTCTGACTCATTTATTTTTTCTAATAATGTTTAAAACTTGAAAAATCATTTTTACACCACTTTTGCATTTTTTTAAGTATTTATTTGTTTATATAGATATTTATACATAAATATATATATACTATTATTTAGAAGTATTATTAAAAAATAATGTAAACATATTATATTTTTGATCTTTATTTCATTTTTCCCTTTTGAAACATTTTGTATAAAAAATACTTTTTTTTATATAAATATTAAATATTATTATTATTTATATATATATATAATACATATTTAAAATAATACATATATACATATATTTATTAATATATTTAGGATAAATACAAAGTATATACCCTTTTATTTTTCTTATTAATATTTAATATAAAAATACATTTTTTGACAAATACCTCATTTTATTTTAGTTTTTATTATATATAAATAAATATTTGTACATAATAAATAAATAATGTATTTTATTTAATAGAATTAGGGTTTTACCCTAAATATGAAAATACTCCAAAAGATAATACCTTTTATTTTCTTTTTTATTTTACATAAATAATACCTTTTTTTTTTCATACATATAAAAATTCTTTTTACATTCTTGCATATTTGTTTTATTTCTATTTTATTTATGCTTTTAATCATATTGTAAATATTCAAAGAAAATGATGTAATAGCTTAGATTAAATTTTTTGTCTAAATATTCCCCCATTTGAACATTTGTACCCCCCTCCCCATATTATTGTGTTGTAATAGTGTAGGAATTTAAATTTCGCACTTTATACGCTTTCTAAACATACCATGCTAGAGCTAGGGTTTGTATGCAAATAAAACGAACAAAATAGTTGGACCTAATACAAGACAAACAAGCATGAAAATGGACAACACATTTCACACTTGCACCCCTAGGGTATTCCACTTTGTTGCCTTCAAATAATTGGGCCATATTGCATGTTGAATTTCTTTGGGTGAAACAAACAATCAAATGATCATAGTCCCTAAAAATGTTGCCTAAATGAATGATCAAGTCCCTTTTAAAGAAAAATTGCCCAAAAGACATTTAACACTATTGTAATTATGGTCTAAACGATGACCCGCGCCCGTCCCTTTCAACCTCCTAAGACAAGATTGCCCACCAAATGCAATGGTGGAACAAAATTGTCAAAAGGTTTAAAACATAACAAAAATCTTTGAGAAAATTTTAGGGTAGACAACTCTTAAGTACTTGTCAATTTGCCAAGAAAACACTTGCCTATTTTCAAAACCCACTTCACAAACACTTTCAAAACCAACTTTCAAAAAACCTTGAAACATCTTTTCTAAAGACAAAACACCTTTTGCAAAACATTCGAGTAAAGAATTGTTACAAGGGTAGCCTATACAAGGCATCTTTTCAAAACATTTTCAAAAAACCACACACCAAGCACCATTTCAAACAATTGAAAACCAAGGCAAGTTGATCTAAGCAAGTACCTAAGAGCCCATGGATAACCATGGATAGAAAGGGTGCTAATACCTTCCCTTTCTATAATCTACTCCCCGAACCCAAGAAAAATCTCAAAGGTTTTTGCTGTGCTTTTTAAACCTTTCCTTAGGATAAAATAAAAAGTCGGTGGCGACTCTTGCTCAACCAAAACATTTGCGAAAACAAAACGCAAAACCATAGTCAGTTCTCCCACCGTATCACAGAACTGGCGACTCTGCTGGGGACAATTTTTAAAGTGGAGTAACCTTAGGGCTTAGATCACCCTCTTGCATGACTAATTGTTTGATTTGTTTGCTTTATACTTTGGCTCTATTGTTTGGGTTTGCAATCCTCCACCCGGATTTTGGGAAACATTCGTAGATAGCAATACGTTGTGGAAACTGTGCGGGGTATACTGACACGGTCGAAGCAATAGCTATATTAGTGCGACATATTTGTGGGTACCGGTAACCCTTGAGTTCAATCAAGGAGAGTACAGGGCCGCTGAGTGATGTCACTAAGCACTAATGACCTAGAGCCTTACTTGACCATCTTGGCCTTTTATTAGGGGTAGTGAGATGACCGGCTTTGGTGCAGTCCGAAGTTGGTAGATACTCGATACTACACTCATTGAGGGTTGTTTTCTTGGAATATTTTGGTCGCTAGTTAAGTGGCTAAACCAAAACGATGAACGATGAAAACAATCCCGTGATATTGAGCTCCTTAGAACCCGGTTACTATTTATAGGACAGGTTTTTAAGCCAACTACACTCAAGAGGGTACTCACCTATGAAACCCCATGCAAGCCTGAAACTAGGGTTTGGTGTGATTTGCTTGTACATATGTTTTGTGCATGCATCATAAACATCATGAAGCATCATATGCATTCACTAACCATCTCAAGGGTTCGGAGCTTCATCTTTGTTCCTGTTTTGTAGGTCATGGAAATTCCTCGCAGAAATACCATTCAAGTCAACCTTGTGAGAATTTCTCCTCAACTCAAAGAGCTCACCTCAAGAATTCCGGAAAATTCATCCTTCAGTGAAAGACATGGTAGACTGCTCAGCCTAGTCAACACCAACATTGAAGAAGACATGATGAAGGTGCTATTCCAGTTCTTTGACCCTCTTCACCACTGTTTCACTTTCCCTGATTATCAGTTGGTACCCACTTTGGAGGAGTTTTCTCAACTCCTAAGAATCCCTATCCTTAATCAACTACCATTCAACGGTACGGAAAAGGAACCAAAGCCGGAAGATGTTGCTCGAGCATTACATCTACAACCATCCGACATCAAGGGGCATTGGGAAACCAGAAGCGGCGTCAAAGGATTCTTAGCAAAATTCTTGTTTGAAAAGGCACAAGAATGTTGGAATTCATTGGACCTACAAGCCTTTGAAGAGATTGTGGCACTCCTTATCTACGGGTTGGTCTTGTTCCCAAATCCTGACCAATTGGTAGATGTCAACGCCGTCAAAATCTTCTTGTCCAGAAATCCAATACCAACAGTGCTTGGGGACATCCTTCACTCATTTTACACACGAACAATGAGAAAGAGGGGTGTTCTCATGTGTTGTACTCCTATCCTTGCAAGGTGGTTTATTTCGCACCTTCCACAATCTGTCTTGAAAAATGACCAAGGCTCAAGGTGGTCCCAACGGTTGATGACTCTTACTCACTCTGATGTGCATTGGTGTTCTCGGTCCAGAGAAAATGTCATCATCGTCGATCGTTGCGGAGAGTTTCCTAATGTTCCTTTACTTGGAATCAGGGGAGGCATCACCTATAACCCTTGACTAGCTTTGAGGCAATTTGGATATGCACGGAGGGATGGCCCTCATGATATGTTGATTCCTAGCCTAGTTTTTGACTTTGACAACGATGCGCAAGGACTTCGCCAAAGATTCATCAGAGCTTGGGGAAAACTCAACAAGGTTGATAGCAAGACTCTGGGACACAAGAACTCCATCCCTCTTGAGCCATATCTCAAGTGGGTACGAGCCCGAGCCCAAAGTCTAATAATGCCTTATCCTCATGTACTCCCAGTGATTAAAGAGCTTGTCAATGAAGGAGAGGTTCCCTACACCATCCTGCATCCAGACATGCCTACATCGTGGGAAGAAATGCAGAAAAGTTGGATTCAGCTCAAGGAGGAACGGAACACTTTTGAAGCTAGCTACTATGCCAGTGAAAAGAAGGTTCTAGAGCTTACCCGCCGATTCCACGAGCAAGAAGCCCTCAACACCTACATCGCACCAAAGAGGATGCGCAATGTCTTTCTGCCTTAAGAAGTTTATTTTGTAATATTTGGCCCATGGGGCATTTATGTACTAACAAATTTCTTCTTATTAATATGGCGTACGTTCTTCTTTGTCTGAAACAATTTTGAATGTTCTAAATCCTTGAATGCATTGCATACATCAGCATACCATTCATCATGTGCATAAGCAGGTCTCACTCCAGGTTTCCTTATTTGTCTGCTGTTTATTTCAGTAGGATGGATCTCGAGCAAACAGTCAAAGACCTACAAGCTCAGAATGCACAATTCTAGCAACTCCTGATGACCTTGGTTAAAAGCCAAGAGGATATCAAGACTCAATTGGGGAATAAGGACCTAGTGAAGAAGAAGAAAAAGAGGATTGGGGTGGCTACTTTGGGGAGAAGATTTGACAGAGAAGCTCGGAGGGTGCTTGAATTTCCTCCCACTTCTGATGAAGGGACTAGTAAAAGAGATGGAGTTGCGGTGCCTTCCGAGTCTGATGCGGAGGAAGAAGAGGTTGAAGAGGATGAAGATTATTCTGACCAGCAATATCCTCCAGCTGATGATAAATACAAGGGTTTAGAAGACAGGTTGGCTGCCATGGAACTATAAAGAGTACCAGGTTTGGATTTTGAAGACTTGGGTTTGGTTGTCGGGATTGTGATTCCCCCAAAATTCAAAGTGCCAGTATTTGTGAGGTATGATGGGCTGTCCTGTCCCAAAATGCATCTCAGGTCCTACGTGAGAAAGATTCAACCCTATACGGCAGATAAAAACCTCTGGATTCATTTCTTTCAAGACAGCCTGTTGGGAGCTCAGTTGGAGTGGTTTTATCAGCTAGAAGGAACCAGTGTCAGAAATTGGGAAGATTTGGCCACCGCTTTCTACAAACAATACCAGTATAATTCTGATCTTGCTCCTACTCGTACCCAACTTCAGGGTATGTCACTGGGAACAAGTGAGGGATTCAAAGAATATGCACAAAAATGGAGGGATTTGGCTGGCAGGGTGCAGCCTCCTTTAACCGACCGTGAACTCGTTGATATGTTTCTTGGGACCCTATCTGGGCCATTTTTCAATCATCTAATTGGTAACTCTTCTGCGGGGTTTACCGATTTGATCTTAACAGGCGAAAGAATAGAAGCTGGCATCAAGTTAGGAAAGATTCAGAAGGGTGTTGCTGCAAGTGTTGAGAAGAAACCTTTTAAGAAGGAGACAACTATGGTATATTCTCAGAGAAGAGCAGGGAAGACGGAGCGTCGGCCAACTGTGGGGGCCGTAATGATTCAAAACACTCCAAGTGAGCAGCCTCGCTATAACCAGTCCAGACCAAATCAGCAACGAGTGGAACGGCCACAACGGCAGTTCACCCGTATTAATATGACTCCAGCGCAAGTGCTTCCCCATCTATTGAAGTTGAATCTTGCCACCATCAAGGAGGCACCAAAGAATGTGAATACGTCCTCTCCGCATTATCATGCCAATGCTAAATGCGCCTACCATTCAGACAATGTTGGACACGACACCAATGATTGTTGGGCACTCAAGCATAAAATCCAAGACCTGATAGAGGCTAAGGAGGTAGAGTTTGACGCTCCAGAGAAGCCTAATGTGATATCTGCACCTATGCCGAAGCACGGCCGAAATGTCAACGCTATTGAAGAAGATTTGTATGTTGCTGATGTCAATGATCTGACTACTCCATTGCTAACCATTAAGTTGAATTTGTTAAGGGTCGGGATCTTCCCGGGATGTAAAGAAGACTACTATTGTTGTTACTCTCTGCCGTTTGATTGTCCGCTACTGAAGAAAGGCATCCAAGGCCTTATGGATAGTCGACAAATTTTGTTCGAAAAAGTTTCTGCTGTTCCAGTTCATACTGAAGATGTCTCAATCATAACCATTCACGCCAATCTTTCCAAGGCCGTCAAAAAGGCTGTTAAGATTACACCAGCTGCAAAATCTGTTCCTTTGAAGATAACAATGCCAGGGCCTGTTCCCTATGTTTCTGAGAAGTCGATACCTTGGAACTATGGCGGTGACATTTACTACCATGGTATCAAGCAAATCGAGGTAATTGAAGAAAATTCGGATGATGAAGAAGCCAGCATTAGTAACATTGCGGGCACCAGCAAAATCACCAGGAGCGGGAGAATATTTTCTCCAGAGATTGCCCCCCCAAGAGCAGTCTTTGGACCCTCATCAGCTAACAAGGTCGTCCCTGCACTAATAAAACTTTCTGCTAGAACTCCTCTGATTGAAGACATTGTTGTTCCTAGTACTGTCTCTCCTTCCGCTGCTGACAAAGGTAAGGGAATCCAAGATGAGCCCGTCAGGACGAGGGCTCAACCCTTAGTAATCCCGGAAACCTCCAAGAAGGAAATGGACGAGATTTTGAGGATAATCAAGAGAAGTGATTACGATGTGGTGGAACAGTTGGGGAAAACCCCCTCCAAGATCTCCATGCTGGCACTACTACTTTGCTCAGAAGCGCACGCTAAAGCCCTGATAAAATTCCTGAAGGCAGCTCATGTGCCCCAGGAAACCTCTGCGGATCAATTTCAAAATTGCGTGGCTAGCCTGACTGCGGACAATGGATTAGGTTTTTCTGATGCCGACCTAACCCCTAAAGGCAGAAACCACAATGATGCTTTGCATATTTCAATCGAGTGTCGCGGAACCACCCTTGCACATGTTTTGGTTGATACCGGTTCGTCGCTGAATGTTTTGCCTAAGAAGGCCTTGGACCGACTAAATTGTGAAGGGTTGGAATTGAAGCCGAGTGATATTGTTGTCAGAGCTTTCGATGGTTCGAAGAGAATGGTCCACAGAGAGGTTGAAATTCCCATCAAGATAGGCGCCGAGGTGTTTAAATCCACTTTTTATGTGATGGACATCCGTCCGTCATACTCTTGCTTGCTGGGTAGGCCTTAGATACACCATGCTGGGGCAGTCACCTCCTCCTTGCATCAGATGTTGAAGTATCCTGTCAAGGGAAAGATCATCACTGTCCATGGTGAAGAAGAGTACATGATTAGACACTTAAATTCTTTCCGGTATGTGGAGGTTGAAGGAGAGTTCATTGAGACACCGTTTCAACATTTCGAAGAAGTCCTTCCCGAAATAGCAGTGGCGAAGTTGGCAGCTGAGACACCGAGGCAGATGGCCAGGATGGCATCTCTGGAGGACGCAAGGGCCGCAATAAAAGAAGGGAAGAATTCAGTATGGGGGCAGTTACCCGATTTTCTGCATAAGACTGACAAGTTTGGGTTAGGGTTCATAGCCGCCGGCCAGAAAGCTATGCGCCGTGCAAAGATTGAAAGGGCGCCAGTCAAAATTTCTCCCTACGGAATCAACGCCCTGGAAGATGAAGACAAAGAAAGCAACATTGAAGAGTGGATTTATCCAACTGTCAAAGGAGGATTGAGCAATTGGGAGGCTAAGGACTTTGTCCCCATCACTTTTATTCATCAGTAATTTATCTGTCAAACATTTCTTATTTGGTCTATATTATTTATTTTCAAACAATCCGTACACTATCTTTTCACCTCATGCCTTGCCCGAGGCATGTAGGTCCGTTTGTAAGGGTTTTGATTATTTTTCATATCCATATGCCATGTTTAATGATTCATTGGACGTTTTTCATTTGATAAACTGCTTATGTTCATTTTCTTTCCTTTTGCATTTTTTGTTTAAGGATGGCTATCCCTTACACACACCCACACTCACCAATGCAGGTACCCATCCACTCCGGATTCCATGGGTGACTATTCTGCTATATCTTTCAATAACTCTGAAGATCTGGTCAATCTAGCCGAGTATGAAGATGACGAAGGTTATGAAGTACCCGGGGAACTAGCCAGACTTCTGCAACAAGAGGAAAGGGCCATCTTACCGCATGAAGAGCCATTGGAAACTGTTAACTTGGGAACCAAGGAGGACCGGAAGGAGGTGCAAGTGGGTGCCAATCTGGAACCAAGAGTCAAGGAACGCCTAGTACAGTTGTTGAATGAGTATGTTGAGATCTTCGCTTGGTCTTATGAAGACATGTCGGGTTTAGACACAGACATTGTGGTTCACCATCTCCCCACAAGAGAAGACTGTCCACCAATCAAGCAAAAAGTTCGCCGAATGAGGCCTGGCATGTCCGAAAAGATCAAAGCGGAAGTAATGAAACAATTCGATGTTGGCTTTCTGGCCGTTACGTCCTATCCTCAATGGGTCGCTAACATCGTGCCAGTATCGAAGAAAGATGGAAAAGTCAGAATCTGTGTGGACTACCGGGATTTGAATAGGGCCAGCCCTAAAGATGATTTCCCGCTACCTCATATTGACATCTTGATCGACAATACAGCTCAGCATAAAGTGTTTTCCTTCATGGACGGATTCTCGGGCTACAATCAAATCAAAATGGCTCCCGAGGATATGGAGAAAACAACTTTTGTCACACAATGGGGCACTTTCTGTTACAAGGTGATGTCGTTCGGGCTGAAGAATGCAGGGGCAACTTATCAACGCACCATGGTAGCTTTATTTCATGATATGATACATCATGAGATTGAAGTTTACGTAGACGATATGATAGCTCGGTCACAAACAGAGGAAGATCACCTTGAACATCTGGAAAAGCTGTTTGCCAGGTTAAAAGAATACAAGCTCAGGCTGAATCCAAGTAAATGCACTTTCGGAGTTAGGTCTGGTAAACTCCTGGGATTCATTGTAAGCAACAAAGGCATTGAAGTCGATCTGGCAAAAGTAAAAGCAATACAAGAGATGCATGCTCCCCGTACTGAAAAGGAGGTTAGAGGATTCTTGGGGCGCATAAACTATATTGCCAAATTCATCTCACATCTGACTTCTACCTGTGAGCCAATTTTCAAACTCTTGAAAAAAGATCAGGTAGTGGAATGGAACGACGATTGCCAAGCTGCTTTTGATAGAATCAAGGAGTATTTGCTAGAACCTCCTATTCTGATGCCACCCGTCGAAGGAAGACCATTGATCATGTACTTAACCGTCTTGGATAACTCAATGGGGTGTGTTTTGGGCCAGCATGACGAGTCTGGTCGAAAAGAGCATGCTATTTATTACCTTAGCAAAAAGTTTACCGACTATGAGACTCGCTACTCACTGCTCGAGAAAACTTGCTGCGCTTTGGTATGGGCTGCTCGCCGACTAAGACAGTATATGCTGACTCATACTACCTTGTTGATATCCAAAATGGACCCTATCAAGTATATCTTCGAGAAGCCCGCTTTATCTGGAAGGATAGCTAGATGGCAAATGATCTTAACCGAGTATGACATCCAGTACACCACCCAAAAAGCTATAAAAGGGGGTGTATTAGCTGACCATCTGGCTCATCAGGCTATTGAAGATTATCAGCCCATGAGATTTGACTTCCCAGACGAGGACATCATGAATTTGGACAACGTTGAAGGTGACGGACCGTATGACGGACCCAAAAAGGGATCCCGATGGACCCTGTACTTTGATGGTGCTTCAAATGCGCTTGGAAACGGTATTGGCGCAGTACTCATTTCTCCGGAAGGTTGTCACACACCTTTCACGGCCCGACTTTGCTTCAGCTGCACGAACAACATGGCTGAGTATGAAGCCTGCATCTTTGGTCTCAAGGCTGCTATAGACTTGGGGATAAAATCTTTGACCGTATTTGGGGACTCGGCTTTGGTTATCAGTCAAATCAAAGGAGACTGGGATACCAAACATCCTAATCTTATCCCATACAAAGAACATGTCTTGACATTGTTACCTCATTTCGAGCAAATTACCTTCGAGCATTTTCCGCGAGAAGAGAATCAGCTAGCAGATGCTCTAGCCACGATGTCCTCCATGTTTAAACTCAACTGGGATAACGAGGCTCCCCAAATCACCATCGAGCGAATGGATGAACCTGCACATTGTCACGAGATTAATACCGAAGAAGTAATGGAACAACCTTGGTTTCATGAAATCAAAAGGTATCTCGAGACTAGAGATTATCCTGAAGGAGCTTCCGTGAATGACAAGAAGTTCTTAAGGAAATTTGCTGCTAAGTTCTTCCTGAGCAACGGCATCCTTTACAAACGAAGCCATGATTGTGTATTACTCCGATGCGTAGATAAAGCTGAGGCAGAGTTGATCATGACTGATATACACAGCGGCACATTTGGCACTCACTTGAGCGGGCATGCAATGGCTAAGAAGATCCTGAGGGCAGGCTATTACTGGTCTACCATGGAAGCTGATTGCCATCAACATTCCCGTACTTGCCACAAGTGTCAAGTCTACGCTGACAAAGTTCATATTCCTCCGGTTCCCCTCAACGTCCTGACTGCTCCGTGGCCCTTTGCAATGTGGGGCATTGATATGATTGGAGAGATCAAGCCCACGGCTTCCAACGGACATCGCTTCATCCTGGTTGCCATTGACTACTTCACTAAATGGGTCGAAGCAGCTTCCTTCGCCTCTGTCACCAAAAATGTGGTTGCCCGCTTTATCAAGTAAAATCTCATATGTCGGTATGGTGTTCCAGACAGGATCATCACGGACAACGGTACAAATCTGAATAACACAATGATCACTGCATTGTGCGAACAGTTCAAGATTTATCATCACAATTCATCTCCCTATCGGCCGAATATGAACGGTGTTGTTGAAGCTGCGAACAAAAACATTAAGAAAATCATTCAGAAAATGACAGTCACTTACAAGGACTGGCATGAGATGTTACCGTTTGCTCTACATGGATACCGTACGACGACACGTACTTCAACTGGGGCAACCCCATTTTCTCTGGTTTATGGCATGGAAGTTGTTTTGCCTATGGAAGTCCAGATCCCTTCTCTAAGGATTATGAAGGATGCAGGTTTGAATGAAGATGATTGGATGCAGACCCGACTTGATCAACTCAATCTGATCGATGAAAAGCGACTTGCTGCTATATGCCATGGTCAGACGTATCAAAAACGGATGATCAAGGCCTTCAATAAGAAAGTCAGACGTCAAGTGTATCAAGTCGGAGATCTCGTAATCAAGCGGATTATCTTGCCGCAAAGTGATCCCAGGGGAAAATGGACTCCTACATATGAAGGACCATTTGTGATCAAGAGCATATTTTCTGGTGGTGCAATGATTCTGACCACCATGGACGGCGACGATTTTCCGCACCCTGCGAACGCAGACATAGTCAAAAGATACTACGCATAAAATAACCCGACAAGTCGAAAACCCGAAAGGGCGGCTTGGGCAAAAATGGGCATCCCGGTGAACCGAAAACCCGAAAGGGCGGTTCAGGCAAAAGTTAGGGATAAAAACAAAAAAATCTGTACACCCGGCAAGTTGAAAACCCGAAAGGGCGGCTTGGGCAAAAAGGGGTTTCCCGGCGGATCGAAAACCCGAAAGGGCGATTCAGGCAAAAGTTAGGGAATTAAAGCGTATGACTATGTCTCGTCAGATCACTTCAAAAACAATCTCTTCATCAACCAGTTCCGGGTTTCTGATCAATCCAGTCATCAGCGAACGAAGCATTGAATGGACAGATATTCAGAGTTGTGAAGGCTGTAGCAGAATGGAATCCCATGAAATTATTTCACATAGCCATCTTTATTTTGTATAAATTTTTCAAATATTTACGACAAAATCCTCTTACTAGGATGATTGTCTCCTTTGTACAAATATACTCAAAGAAAATCAATACAAATACTTTTCCCAGAAATTTGTGTCATTTCCTTTTCTTTTCTCTTGCACTATTTGTTTTATTTTGAGAAACGTCCAATGTTTTGTTAAATAGGCATATGCATTTGAAACATAATCATTTTCTTATGAGTCGGGAAAGAGGATTACCGATAGGTCGAAGGTACAGTTGGATATCTTGATACCCTTCAAAGGAAACCCCCGGGAGATTTGGAATCCATATCCCTAGCAAATCTTGAAACTCACTCCCAGTAGATGCTGGAAGCTTATTCCCTGCAGAGTACGGACGTCTCTCCCGAGTTTTATTCAAAGTTATTCCTCACAAGGCCTTATAACTGGGTTATCCTCAGCTAACAACCACGGAAGATCGCACTCTCCAGAATTCTTCCTATCCCCAACGGAGTTCATCAAAATTCCCCAGCAGTAACTTATCTTTGCAAATCCCCAGCCAGAGAATCCTCCGGAATTCAATTCCCCTCAGAGTTTAAAGTTTCAGTGTCCCCAGCCGAGCTAAAGCTTCAAATTATCAATCCCCAGCAGAGCCAGACTAATGAACCTTTTCCCCACAGAGTTTTAGTAGAACAAACCTTGAGTCCCCAGTAAGGTCGCCAGATATGCTTCCCGCCAAACTGAAGATTCTCAGTCTTGCATCCCCAGCAGAAGTCTACTAGATTGGTGCTCCCCAGTAAAAGTCATCAGGAATTCCCCAGAGGTTTGGTATACAACCCAAGCTCCTTATTCCCCAGTCACAGCCAAGGAATTATTCTTCCCAGCAGCAGTCAAGATGCTTTTATCTTCAGCCATCCAGGATTCATCTATCCCTAGCAAGACAGTTCATCAGCTTACATGCACATTCATTACATCCATATCATAAACATTGATATAACATATATTGCATCATACATTTCATGCAACATATTTTTGTGTTCAGCTGACATTTTGTCCTTTTCAGGATAAGAATAAAAAGCTATCCTTAACAGTTTCAGATGCAGTTTTACACGGATTCATCATCAAGCAACCCTACACCGGTCCTTATTCAACCTCAAGATTTCTGAAAACAGTTCACGGGTTCTCCAAGTAACGGATGTTAACCTATCACTTGTTCAGATTCTTCTCAAGACTTCTAAAAACAGTTTATGGATTCTTCCCAACAACGGATGTTAATCTATCGACTTGTTCAGATGCAACTTTCTGAAAACAGCTTACGGACGCTTCCCAACAACGGATGCTGCTCTATTGCTTATTCAAACTTCAAGACTTCTGAAAACAGTTTACGGGTTCTCCAAGTAACGGATGTTAACCTATCGCTTGTTCAGTTTCTTCTCCAGACTTCTAAAAACAGTTTATGGATTCTTCCCTACAACAGATGTTAATCTATCGACTTGTTCAGATGAAACTTTCTGAAAACAGCTTACGGACGCTTCCCAACAACGGATGCTGCTCTATTGCTTATTCAAACTTCAAGACTTCTGAAAACAGTTTACGGGTTCTCCAAGTAACGGATGTTAACCTATCGCTTGTTCAGTTTCTTCTCCAGACTTCTGAAAACAGTTCATGGATTCTTCCCAACAACGGATGTTAATCTATCACTCGTTCAGATGCAACCTTTGAAAACAGTCTATGGATTCTTCCCAACAACGGATGCCAATCTATTGCTTATTCATATCCCCAGTTCAGAGAGGATCCAAAGCATGGGCACCTTCCTGATACTCATTCCAGATGGCATCTCTAAGCCCATCCCCAACAAGTCTCCGTCACTCTTCCAGATGGCATCACTAAGCCCATCTCCAAATGGCATCTCTAAGCCCATTCCCGCATTCATTGCTTTGACGAGTGCAAATTTCTGGGCACTCTAGTGTCCAATCTCCTTTTACCCTCGAGTCACGAAAGGCAAGCTTGCCAATCTAACTCTTCGGATTCAAGAAGATTGAACAGGGGCAACTGTTGTACCCCAAAATTTTCCCTCCTATTTCTCAATGATTTCTCATCACAAAACCTTTGAAACTCAAGATCCAGTTAGGGTTTCATCTGCTCAAGACTTCTCCTTGCACTGTTGACTCAAATTAGGGTTTGTGTTTGCACAAAGATGTTTTGACCTAAAATGTCTAAGATGACTTTCTTGCTTCATATTGGACTCCCAAGTTTATCCATATCAAGTTTCAAGTCTTGATTCCAAGTTTTGCCCAATCAATTGGACAGTTGACCTAGAAATCAGCTGTATTGGGGAAAAAGTCAATTGTGGCCAATTGACAGTCAAACCTCATGAAAATTGACCCACATCAACATTATGAACTCATATGGACCATTTGATCAAGTTTGGATCACAATTCCACAAGAAATTTGATCAGATCACTAAAAGGGCAAAATGGTCATTTTTAGGGTTTTGACTGCACAAAGGCAATTTTTGACTGTTTGACCTAGCCAATGGCAAACCAAGCTCATATATGGACTCAAGGACCCCATGGAATTATCTTGGCATGCTCAACAAACTCAAAAGATCCCAAGTACACAAGATTGACAGTTGAATTTCCCAGTCAATTGATCAATTTTGACTGTATACTGAAAAGTCAAACTTTGACTTTTTGGTCAAAATCAAGAGTCAAGATTCATTTTTCATCAAAACATGCCAAATCATGAAACTTGTTCATCAAGAAATCACAAAATGCAAATTAGGGTTAGAAATTAGAGTTTTTCATAACTTAGAATTTTTCTAAGTTATAAAAAACCCTAATTTTTTCCCAACTGTGCCCCACTTTTTCACCAAGATCCATTTGGATCCAAACAAAAGTCAAAACATGAAAGTTGTAGCTTGTTGCATAATCTACAACTTTGATTCACAAAGTTTTCCCATTTGAGGCTTGTATCTCAATTTACAAATTTTTGAATAAGGGCATTAAACCATTCTTAACTTGGTGAATTTTTGACCTATTTTGACAAGGTTTTCTACCCCACTTCAAGGCCATTTTCCATACACTTCCACTTGGAATTTCAATTTGCATTTCAAAGATGGATTGTATTACACATTCCAAGCTTTCCAAAATGTCCAAGAACTCATCAAACAACCTCGTGACTTGAGAGAATCGAATTTCACAATTTGGCAAAAACTCACTTTTGAATTGGCTATTTTTCATGTTCATAACTTGTGCAAACTTCTCAAACCAGCATGCCCCTTGATTACAGGTCCTAAAACCATCCAACACTCAATAATTTAATGCATGTTCATTGTGCTAAGACGTTGTTTCATGAGCTAAAGCATTGTATGATGGATTAATCCCAAATTGGAAAAAGCATTATATCCATTTTTGCAAAAGTTTCACTTTATGTCATGATGCAAATCCACAAGTACAAACCAAATCCAATTGGCACAAGATTATGGGCAAATCACTCTGATCAAGGAGAGATTATGCAGCTCATTAGAGGTCCCCTACTTGCCTAAAGCACCAAGTTGGCTTTGCTTGCTTAAGAGTGAAGAAAAGTACCATAACATAGATCATCTTTCATCTCAGCATTAGGACACAAAAGCAAATATTGTAGACACATTCCAAACATCTCAACCAAGATTTTGCACGACCCTAGCACCTCTCAAACACTCCCAATCTCAGAATCATCTTAAAACTTCAAAAACAGGGCAAGGCATGCAGTTTGAGTGCCATCTTTCATTTCTCTCAAGCTCTCTTGCCCAAACCAGTTCACATACATTCCCTAGCACCTATGCAAGCTAACCAAAAGCAAAAACACGACCTGTAATCCCTCTAACCACTTCCACCATTTTCAGTTTCTTGTTTTGCAGGTGAGGTGCTCTAGCACGATTCAAAAGCTTTTAAGACAAAGTAAACATTGGAATAGCATCCCTGGACCTCAAGGAAGCTTTTCCAATCATCACCTTGCACTGAAAGCTCCCTCATTGCCAGATAGAACTTCAGCTGAACAGGTATCTTGGTGAACTTCTATCTCTCTTAGCAAGCATCATTAGCTCTAAGTTTGTGAATAAACAATGTTCTATTCATGCCACTGAACATGTACATGTTTTTACTTTTCATTTCTTTTGCTTGAGCTGTGAGAATTTGAGGTTTGAAAATGGCAGAAAACTTAGGTCAAGATTTGGGATTGTTAAAATTCTCTCTCATTTCTGAGAGTTAGGATGAGTTTTTTATATATTTGGAATCGTGATTCAATGCTTAACATTTTTTATGTTGGAAGATTGTTCAAAAAATCAAAGAATCAGGATATTCAAATGAAGCTTCTTGCGCGCGTTTTTTGAACAAGTTTTGTTCAGAGGTTGAAGAAGGTGTCTCATGGGCTGGGCCAGCTTTGGTTCTGCTTTTTGCACCATGTTTTGTGATTCATACCCCCTGAGCCCATTTGTTTGATTTAATGTTTTTTTTTATTTTTCTTTTTTTATTCTGACTCATTTATTTTTTCTAATAATGTTTAAAACTTGAAAAATCATTTTTACACCACTTTTGCATTTTTTTAAGTATTTATTTGTTTATATGGATATTTATACATAAATATATATATACTATTATTTAGAAGTATTATTAAAAAATAATGTAAACATATTATATTTTTGATCTTTATTTCATTTTTCCCTTTTGAAACATTTTGTATAAAAAATACTTTTTTTTATATAAATATTAAATATTATTATTATTTATATATATATATAATACATATTTAAAATAATACATATATACATATATTTATTAATATATTTAGGATAAATACAAAGTATATACCCTTTTATTTTTCTTATTAATATTTAATATAAAAATACATTTTTTGACAAATACCTCATTTTATTTTAGTTTTTATTATATATAAATAAATATTTGTACATAATAAATAAATAATGTATTTTATTTAATAGAATTAGGGTTTTACCCTAAATATGAAAATACTCCAAAAGATAATACCTTTTATTTTCTTTTTTATTTTACATAAATAATACCTTTTTTTTCATACATATAAAAATTCTTTTTACATTCTTGCATATTTGTTTTATTTCTATTTTATTTATGCTTTTAATCATATTGTAAATATTCAAAGAAAATGATGTAATAGCTTAGATTAAATTTCTTGTCTAAATATCCCCCCATTTGAACATTTGTACCCCCCTCCCCATATTATTGTGTTGTAACAGTGTAGGAATTTAAATTTCGCACTTTATACGCTTTCTAAACATACCATGCTAGAGCTAGGGTTTGTATGCAAATAAAACGAACAAAATAGTTGGACCTAATACAAGACAAACAAGCATGAAAATGGATAACACATTTCACACTTGCACCCCTAGGGTATTCCACTTTGTTGCCTTCAAATAATTGGGCCATATTGCATGTTGAATTTATTTGGGTGAAACAAACAATCAAATGATCATAGTCCCTCAAAATGTTGCCTAAATGAATGATCAAGTCCCTTTTAAAGAAAAATTGCCCAAAAGACATTTAACACTATTGCAATTATGGTCTAAACGATGACCCGCGCCCGTCCCTTTCAACCTCCTAAGACAAGATTGCCCACCAAATGCAATGGTGGAACAAAATTGTCAAAAGGTTTAAAACATAACAAAAATCTTTGAGAAAATTTTAGGGTAGACAACTCTTAAGTACTTGTCAATTTGCCAAGAAAACACTTGCCTATTTTCAAAACCCACTTCACAAACACTTTCAAAACCAACTTTCAAAAAACCTTGAAACATCTTTTCTAAAGACAAAACACCTTTTGTAAAACATTCGAGTAAAGAATTGTTACAAGGGTAGCCTATACAAGGCATCTTTTCAAAACATTTTCAAAAAACCACACACCAAGCACCATTTCAAACAATTGAAAACCAAGGCAAGTTGATCTAAGCAAGTACCTAAGAGCCCATGGATAAACATGGATAGAAAGGGTGCTAATACCTTCCCTTTCTATAATCTACTCCCCGAACCCAAGAAAAATCTCAAAGGTTTTTGCTGTGCTTTTTAAACCTTTCCTTAGGATAAAATAAAAAGTCGGTGGCGACTCTTGCTCAACCAAAACATTTGCAAAAACAAAACGCAAAACCATAGTCAGTTCTCCCACCGTATCACACATGCAATGTCATGATGCATGATGTTATGATAGAAACACATCACAAGTATTCACAGATGGCAAACATGGTAAGGGCAAACAAGTCACACAGATAGCCTTTAGATTTCAGGATGGGATGTAGTTTAGGTATTACCCTCTTTCAGTTTAGTTGGTTCAAACCTGTCCTAAAAATAGTAACCGGGTTCTAGAGGATCTCAATATCACTGACCACCCTCGATCGGTCATAATTCCAGTTTGGCAACCTTTTCTTGCGGCCGGAATCATCGCGAGAGTTTGGTCTCAATGAGCGTAGCATACTACTACTGTTCTATGGCCAAGTTGGTCAATTATAGGTGCTAAGGTCAGTTGGTGCTTAATGACCCCTTAGAAGACCCATATTCTCCTCATTGCGCCATAAGGGATATCAATACAAACTAAAGTGCCACAGTAATGTAGCTACTACTTCAACCGTATCGGTCTACGCCGTACAGTTCCCTCACAGTTTATTGCTACTTACCTAAAGGGTGTTCCCCAGATCCGGGTTAGGATCTATAGTAACTCCGATTCAAACCCACAAAGATAACGCATACCAGTTAAGCAATTGAAAACATTATGAACTATTCCTAAGGTACACCCCACTTAAAAATCATCCCCAGTAGAGTTGCCAGTTCTGTGATACGTTGGGAAGAACTGACTGTTTTTTGGAATGCTGGTTTGCGTTTTGCATTTTGCGTTTTGTTTTTTCAAAATTTCGCGGTAAGCAAGAGTCGCCACCGACTTTTATTTTATCCAACAAGGAAAGGAAAAAAGCACAGAAAAATTCCTTTTTCGAGATATTTCTCGGGTTCGGGGGGTAGATTATAGAAAGGGAAGGTATTAGCACCTTTTCTATCCATGATTATCCACGGGCTCTTAGGTACTTGCTCAATTGTTTTCAAAAGTTGTTTTCTTTGTGCTTGTGGGTTTGAAAAAGTTTTTGTTTAAAACTTCGATTTAACTCTTGCTTCTGTCCTCAAGAGTGTAATGAAGTGTTTTGAAAACTTTATTCGAAAAGGAGTGTAAGTGTGGAAAGTTTTGTTTTTTGAAAGAGCAAGTATCTAAGAACCATCTACCTACTCGAAAAAGGAATCGTTCTATGCTAATTTCCTTTAGACAATGATATCCCACTATTAGTGAGTGGGTAGCACCGTCGTTGGAGTTTAAGGGTCAATTCGAATGAGGGACATACGGTCACCAAAGCAATGTTAGGACGCTTTAGCGGTAACCCTAATGTCTTAGATCATTTGTTTGAGGCAACAATATCCGAGGCGACCGTTTCGAGGCAACTATGATCTTTTAGACAAGAGGGCGACCTCTAAAACGACCTATACTCAATGACCGTGTACGAAGGCAACCAAGTGGGGTGTACCCTAAGAGTGCGCATGTGCGAGTGTGTCGTTTTCAGTTATTTTTATCTTTGTATATATTAAGGGTGATCTAATTTGATTTTAAGATTTAAACATTCAGTCTTGTCATGCAAACCATATTATCAAACATCTAGCAATTATAATTTGCGGAATTTAAATTACAAGGCGTCGGGTATTTACATCGCCAAAAGCAACCCTTGGAAAATAAAATAAAACGGTAAAAATAATTAAATGTCCTATTTAACTCTTACAATTCGTAAGCAGATACATAATTGGATAAAAATAAATAAAGTGCGTGGGAAATTAAATCGAATGCGAAATTTAGGGTTTTGACCCTTTGAAAGAAAATTGTTTTTTTTTGTTGTTTTTATTTTAAGAAAAGAAATTAATTCTTAAACTAAATAACTAAATTAAATTAATTAAATTAATTGATGAAAAATAATTTATGACATATTTTGGTTTTTTTTTATTATTTTAAGAAAGAAGATGAAAATAATTAAATTAGTAGTTAAAACCTAATTAAATCTAATTAATTTTAATTATTTACAAAATAAATTAGAGTTTTATAAAATTAAAAACCTAAATTAATTAGTTATTATTTATTAATAAAAATAAAAAAATAAAATTCTGAATTAATTAAAAAAAGTATTTTTGTGATTTTTGATAAAAAGGAAAAAAGTTATTGTTTAGAAATAAATTAAAATAAAATAAAATGGTTGAATTAAATAAATAAAATATAGAGAGAAAGAGAGGAATGGGCCTTATTTTGAAGGGTGTTAGTAGCAATTCTATAGGCCCATTAAGCTGACCAAAATTGACTTTTCCTGATCCAATATGCGTGCATTGACCTGGCTTATGGTGGACTTCCAACATTGACCACCAGATCTGGCCTTTTGGCCATCTGGCGCTTGGATAGTGAGGGCGTATGGTTTAGATCAAGCCTGAGCATGCACTGGAAAACCTGAAAAGAAATAATATTGAGAAAGAGGTGGACCTGGGATTCGAACCCAGGTCCTGAAGGGAAATTCACCAAACGCTTGCCACCATGCCATGTTGCTTTTCTTGTTAATATGACATGTACTAATGATAATATATCCAAACAAAATCAATTGGTCAGAGAAAAAAATACAAAGGCGCGCTATGTTTGAACCGACCACTGGATGGATGCCACGCATCATCCCTGACATCCCAACCGTGGCTAAAAATGAAACCACCTATACCAACGGACAACAGTCCGTCACTACAACCTTGCTCGTCTCAAAAATCCTGCAGAGGCCATAAAAATGGATTCTAGGACCATGGTTGGATTCGTGATAAACTCTTGATCACAACCATGTCCTTTACGTGGACCAATTGCACCTGAAACGAAAATGCCCAAAAACACAAACCAAACCCTAACAATGGTGGTTCTTCAAATAGAGCACCTAAATGAAATTAAACGATGCCAAAGGTTTGCAAATGTTCTTATGATCACAAATATACAATTATTTCACTCAATGGATGCCAAAATCATGCGAATCAAAAACAAGAACAGGACGGTTTTTCGAAGGACTTACAGTGCGTATAAGGGCCTGAGAATGCCTGTTTTTGATTGGGATAGCTTGTGTGTGTTTTCACAAATCGATTGGGACCAATATCTAGCTCTGAAAACGCCTCTAGGGTTGACTTCAATCTCCCACTTTTTTGTGATTTTTACAAAGTTGTTCTGCCTCTACAAGTGATTGCCAACCCTGATTTTCTTGTCCTTGGCTTGCTTATGTATGGTACATTGGATTAGGGTGAAAAACTTGGTCCAAATCTCTCTCCATTAAAGCTTTGATATTTGATTTGATTTGCTTTTACAAGCTTGCCAAATTTGATCCAAATCATATCTTCTTGTGCATAATGACTTTGACACGAATTTTATTGCAATGCTAGCTGTGATCAAAGCCTAAAACAACCAGAAAATCATGAGTTATCAATGCCTTGGATTTTATATGATTTTATTTGATTTAAAATGAATAAATTCAAATAAAAATCAGATTAAATAATAAAAATTAGATATGGGCACATGGCTAGAGCTAGGACACGTGGGCAATAGGGAAAACTCAAAATAAGTGAAAAAGAATGGGCCCATTTGGAAAAATTTGAAGTTTTGGGGATAGTTGACTTTTGACAATTTTGCAAAAAAGTCCAACTTCAACAATGCATAACTTCTTTAATTTTGAACTTTTGGAGGTGTTCTTTGACTTTTTATAAAGCTTGAGATGTCCTCTAACCAACCCTTTCGGTATAATTTCATTTTTATATTCCATTCACAAGTTATAAGCTTTGACAAAAAAGGTTTTTTTGTTGACTTTTCAAAATGACCTGTAATGTTCAAATTCATAACTTCTTGTGAGTGCATTTTTTGAACTTGGGGTATGAAGATGGATTGTAGGTAATTTCATCCTCTTCAAAATTAGATTTTTATGGGTCATTTATCATAAAGTATGAGAAAGTTATGCTTGGTCAAAGTTGAGTTGACTTTTCCTACAAAACCCTAATTTAGCAACTTTTGGGGTTTTGATGAATTGTGAGCAATCCTTGAGGAATCATGATCAACCCTTGATCAAATGAGGAAATATCCTTCAAAATGAGAATGTTGACAAAAAATCTTGAAGTTTGACTGTATGTAGGTCATAGTTGACTTTTGCCCTAGCAGAGTCGATTTTTGGACCTTTGAACAATTGATTTAGCAAACTTCCTCTGCAAGGCTTGAAATTTGACATGGATGATCTTGAGAAAATATTAGGACATTGGTGAGCACCTGAGTTCATTTGGACTCAAACGTCTTGAGGCAACACAAAACCCTAATTTGGGGTAGACTGCCTTAGGAGATAGCTTGTTTGACCAACTCTTGAACAACCTTGAGCCACTTGGAGATTTTTCTTATCATATTTTGAGAAATATGGGAGGAAAAATTTTTGGGTACAACATATATTATTTTGCTTTACATAATCAGGCGTGCAGGTACCCCATGAGTCCACCATACATCCTCAGTATCCAACCATTCCATCCATCCACACTCCATATCTAAGGCCTATCCTTGAGAGTCCACCATAGGCATGAGTCAAGCGCCTGCATGGGATTGGAAAAGTCAACACAGGCCAAAAGTTATTGGACCCAAAAGTGCAAACAACACCCCCCCCCCCTTCTTGCTAAGAAACCAGGCCCATTCTCTTCCTTTTTATTTCTTTCTTTTATTTAATTTCTTTTATTTAATTATTTTCTAACACAAATTAATTTCTTTTTTTTCACAAAATCATAAAATCAATTTTCACAAATTTAAAATTAGGTTTTTATTTTATCAAATTTAATTTAATGTTTAGTTTAAATTTAATTTAGGATTAATTCTAACTTTTTTTTCATATATTTAAAATCAATTAGAAAAAATTAGGTTTTGCTTTTGACTTAATTTTTATTTTCTTTTCTCAAAACCAAAAAATACAAAAATACGTTAATTTAATCATTTTTCTTAATTTAAATTAATTAGTAATTAGGTTTTTATTTATTCCATTAAAACTTTATTTTTCTCAAAATAGCAAAAACCCCAAAAAAATGATTTTTGTTTTTAAATTGCAATTAGGGATAGTGGGGTCAAAACCCTAATTTTTCTTTCCGTTCGATTCATCGCGCGCGCTTATTATTCTATTTATTTATTTTTGCAATATTAATGTAACTGCTCACGGTATGTAATAGTTTAATTAGGGTTTTCTTTTATTTATCGTTTTACGGGTTTTTTGGCTATGTAATTAATCCCTACCCCGAAGCCTTGTAATAGGGTAGTTTTTTTCTCGCATTTTAATTCTCACAAATATTAATTGTTAGATGTATGATAATTGGATTGTATGACAAGACTGCATGTTAATTTAAAATGGCTAGCAAACCCTAATGTGCGAAGATAATAACTGAAATCAAATCACTCGCACATGCGCACTCTTAGGTTATACTCTCACTTCGGTTGCCTTCGGTAAAACAATCATTAAGTATAGGGTGTTTTAGTGGTTACCCTCCTGTCTAAATAAAGATCAAATGTCCCTCTCGGAAAAGGTTGCCTCGGAAATGTTGCCTCGAATACGATCTTAAGACATTAGGGTTATTACTAAGACGTCCTAACATTGCTTTAGTGATCGTACATCCCTTTCAAATTGACCCTTACAACTCCAACGACGGTGCTACCTATTTCTCAATAGTAGGGTAGCATTGTATAAGGGAAACAAGAATAGAAACGATCCTTTTTCGAGTAGGTAGATGCTAGTAAGTACTTGCTCAAAATCAAACTTTTTCACACCAAACACTTTTTTAAACCAAGTTTTCAAAACAACTTCGTAACACTCTTGAAGACAGAAGCAAGGGTTAAAACGAAGCAAAACAAAACTTTTCAAAACAAACACACACAAGAAATTTTAAAAAGATGAGCAAGTACCTAAGAGCCCATGGAAAACCATGGATAGAAAGGGTACTCAAAATCTCGAAAAAGGAATTTTTCTGTGCTTTTTTCCTTTCCAGTTAGATAAAATAAAAGTCGGTGGCGACTCTTGCTTACCGCGACATTTTGCAAACACAAACGCAAAACGCAAACTAGCATTTCCAAAACAGTCGGTTCTGCCACCGTATCACAGAACTGGCGACTCTGTTGGGGATTTAATAAGTGGGGTATACCTTAGGATGTAGTTCATCATAAAATTGCTTTTCTTGTTTGTTTGGTTGCTTTACTTTTAAGGGTTTTGTATTGGGAGTTACTATAGATCCTAACCCGGATCTGGGGACACCTTTTAGGTAAGTACCAATAAACTGTGAGGGAACTATACGGCGTAGACCGATATGGTTGAAGAAGTAGCTACGTTGATGTGGCATATTGGTTGGTACCGGTATCCCTTGTGGAGAAACGAGGAGAATACGGTGCCGCTATGTGTGTCTTTAAGCATCAACTGACCTTAGAACCCTTAATCGACCAACTTGGCCATTGGGAAGTAGTGAGATAGCTGGCCTCGGTGTAAAGCTGAGAACTGGTTGATACTCGATGCTACACTCATTGAGACCATACTCTCGAGATAGTTCCGGCTGCAAGAAAAAATTGCGTGAGCCGAAACCATGATCAATGGAGGATGGTCAGTGATATTGAGAACCTCTAGAACCCGGTTACTTTTGCTAGGACAGGTTGAAACCAACTGAACTTCAAGAGGGTAATACCTTAGACCCCATGCAAGCCTTAAACTTAAGGGTTATTGTGTGACTTGTTTGCCTTTACCATGCCTGTTATCTGCTATACCTGTTGTTTGTTTTCATCATGACATCATGCATCATAACATAGCATGCATACTTCATTATACTAACCATTTCAAAGACCGGGGGAATTTATCTTTGTCTTGTTTTGCAGATTATGGCTTCCATACGCAGAAATACCATCCGAGTTAACTTTGTGCAAATACCTGCTCAACTCAAAGAGTTAGCCTCAAGAGTGTCTGAGACTTCTATGTTTATTAAGAGGCATGGTCAGCTTCTTAGCGTGGTTACCTCCAAGTTTGATGAGAAGATGATGAGTGTGCTTTTCCAGTTCTTAGATCATGTGCATCATTATTTCACTTTTCCAGATTACCAGTTGGTTCCCACTTTGGAAGAGTTCTCGCACTTATTGGGTATATCCATCCTAGAGCAGGTGCCTTTCACAAGTATGGAAGAGACTCCTAGACCGGAAGACATTGCCTCAACTCTACATCTGAAACGGGCTGATGTAGTATCCAATTGGGAGACACGAAGCGGGGTCGAAGGTTTCTTATCCAAATTTCTGATGGATCAGGCTTAGCTGTTCTGGGATAATTTGGATTTTCAGGCTTTTGAAGATATCTTGGCTCTCCTTATCTACAGTTTGGTTCTCTTCCCAAATCTGGACTCCTTCTTGGATGTGAATGCGGTTAAGATATTCCTTTCTCGCAACCATGTGCCTACTTTACTGGGTGATATCTTGCATGCCCTCTACACCCGTACTGTGCAAAGAAGAGGGACTCTCATGTGTTGCATGTCGTTGCTATCGACGTGGTTTATGTTGCACCTCCCCAAGTCTGTGTTGAAGAATGAAGAAGGTTTGGGATGGTCTTACAGGATAATGTCACTTGCCCATACAGACATTCTTTGGAGCTCCCAGATTATGGAAGACACTGTTGTCATTGATCGTTGTGGAGGATACCCTAATGTCCCGTTGCTTGGAATCAGAGGGGGTATAACCTACAGTCCTTGTCTAGCTTTACGAAAATTTAGTTGTGCTTGGAGAGATGGTCCTCATGAGCTACTTCTTGAGGATATTGCATTTGACTACAAGGAAGACGTTGACAAGCACCGCCGGAGGTTTATACGAACTTGGGGCATGGTGAACAGATCTGATCCCCAAGAGCTAGGACTAAGGACTTCTCTCCCTATACAGCCTTATCTCCAGTGGGTTCGAGCTCGAGCCCAGAAGCTTGGGATGCCTTATGAAGTTGTGTTGCCAGTGATTGTGGAGCCCACCAATGAAGACGGAATTCCTTATACAGTCCTTTATCCTTACATGCCCACTAATCCTGGGGCATTACAGAGATCCTGGATTCAGCTGAAAGAGGAGAGAGATACTTACCGGGAGAAGTACCATGAGCAAGAAAGAAAGATCTTGAAGCTCACCAGGCAGCTCGAGGAAGAAAGAGTGATCAACGACTACGTCAGCACAAAGAGGAAGCGTCCATGGCATTTCTGATTTTTCTTTTTTCTAATTTAGATTTGTTTTCCATTTATTTCTTTGTAACGCCTCAAAGGCATTGTTGAACCTTTTCACCAGTTAATCTAATAAAGTTTTGTTTTATTTTTGGTTTGCAAATTTAAATCTCCCAAAGTCTTTGAAATCATTACATACGCATCACATTATCATGCACAACATTACAGGTACCATTACAGGTTTCTCATCTTCTTCGCTGTTTATTTCAGCAGAAATGTCTTCCGATCAAGCCATCAAAGATCTTCAGGCACAAAACGCCCAATTCCAACAGATGTTCTTAAGTTTGGCTAAAGGGAAAGAGGATTTGAAGACCCTGATTCTGAAAGAGAAGAAGAAAAAGAAGAAGAAGGTCGTTCTTCTGAATATGGGAAAACTATTTGGGGATAGGTTGAAACAGCAAGCCGATCTGACCTCTTTATCCAAGGAAGGGGAGAACCAAGAAAGGACAAAGGACCCTAGTCCAGCAGTTTCTGATAATGATACGGATTATGATGAAGAGCAATATCCTCCTGCTGAGGATTGGTACAAGCAACTTGAAGACCGGCTGAGTACTATAGAGATTCAAAAGATCCCTGGTTTAGATTTTGGAGAGTTGGGACTGGTGTCAGGAGTGGTGATCCCTCATAAGTTCAAAGCTCCGGTTTTTGCCAAGTACGATGGAGTATCATGTCCAAAACTCCATCTCCGCTCGTACGTTAGAAAAATCCAACCCCACACTGCTGATAGAAATTTGTGGGTGCACTTCTTTCAAGATAGTTTGTTAGGGACTCAACTTGAATGGTTTTATCAGTTGGAAGGAGCCAATGTTCGAATTGGGAAGACCTTGCTGTTGCTTTTTATAGGCAGTATCAGTATAACGCTGACCTTACTCCCACTCGTACTCAGCTTCAGGGTATGTCTATGGGTGCAAGTGAAGGTTTTAAGGACTACGCTCAAAAGTGGAGAGACTTGGATGGAAGAGTCCAACCCCCTTTGTCTGATAGGGAGTTGGTTGACATGTTTCTGGGGACGCTATCTGGTCCATTTTTCAATCATCTGATCGGCAGTTTGTCATCTGGTTTTATTGAGTTGATTTTGACTAGAGAGAGAGAGTAGAAGCTGGTATCCGAAGTGGTAAGATACAGAAGGATACTTCATCAAGTGTGGTAAAGAAGCCTTTCACTTGTAAGAAAGAAGCTAGTGCAGTCTATGGCTCGAGGAGACAAAGCAAACTTGAACACCGTCAAGCGGTAAATGCAGTGGTGATATCAAGACCCACAGTTGCTCGACAATGCAGCAATCAACAAAGGGTGGAAAGACCACAGAGGCAGTACACTCAGCTCAATATGACCTTGTCTCAAATTCTACCACAGCTATTGAAGACTAATCTGGTAACTCTGAGGGAAGCCCCGAAGAACCCTAACACTACTTCTCCCCACTATAACCCGAATGCCCGCTACGCCTATCATTCTGAAGGTCCAGGTCATGATACAAACAACTGTTGGGCCTTGAAGAACAAGGTGCAAGACTTGATCAAAGCCAAAGAGATTGATTTTTACGCTCCGGAGAAGCCCAATGTCATAACTGCTCCCATGCCCAAGCACGGCTCAGGAATCAATGTTATTGAGATTGTCTCCGCCACAGAAGATGCTGATGATGAGAACCCAGATGTTGACAGCTGGATCTACCCTACAACCAATGGTGGATTGAACAACTGGACGACGAAGGACTTCATACCTGTTTCTTTTATTCCACAGTAATTGACTTTTGTTTTGAAGTTTGTAATAAACAGTTTAAAACTTTATGGCCTGGTGCCTTGCCCGAGGCACCTTGGCTTTGCTTGTGAGGGCTTATTATTTGTCATTTTCATATATCATTAATAAAGCATTGGACGTTTCTTGCATTACAAATTTTGCGCTCTTGTTTTTCTCTTTTTTGTCTCTCGCTTCATCAAAAACAATTATGCTCTTACACACACTCACGTATCGTAATGCAGATCCATATCCACTCTGGATCCCATTGATAATGACTCTGATACTGCCAGTTATGACTTTGAAAATCCGATCAACTAAGCCGAGGACAAAGGTAAGGATGATTGTGAGGTGCCTGGCCAACTTTCTAGACTATTACTACAGGAAGAAAGGGCCATACAGCCTCATGAGGAGCCATTTGAGTCAGTGAATTTGGGAATAGAGGAAGACAGGAAAGAGGTTAAGATAGGTGCAAATCTGGAGCTTAGTGTCAAGCAACGGTTGATACAAATGCTACGCGACTATGTTGAGATCTTCTCTTGGTCTTATGAAGATATGCCCGGTTTGGACACCGATATTGTGGTACACCGCCTACCAACCAAGGAAGACTGCCCTCCGGTAAAGCAGAAGGTTCGCCGTATGCGCCCTGAGATGTCTGAGAAAATATAAACTGAAGTCATGAAACAGTTTGACGCTGGATTTTTAGCTGTCACTTCTTATCTGCAGTGGGTTGCCAATGTTGTCCCAGTACCTAAGAAAGATGGTAAGGTACAGATGTGTGTGGACTATAGAGATCTGAACAGGGCGAGCCCCAAAGATGACTTCCCACTTCCTCACATCGATGTTCTGGTCGACAACACCGCGCAGCATAAGATCTTCTCCTTTATGGATGGTTTTTCTGGTTACAAACAGATCAAGATGGCTCCCGGGGACATGGAGAAGACAACCTTCATTACATAGTGGGGAACCTTTTGCTATAAGGTCATGCCGTTCGGATTGAAGAATGTTGGGGCCACTTATCAGCGCGCCATGGTCGCTTTGTTCCACGACATGATTCACCATGAGATTGAGGTTTATGTTGATGACATGATAGCAAGGTCCCAGACTGAGGAAGAACACCTTGATCATCTACAGAACCTGTTTGACAGGTTGAAGACATACAAGTTGAGGTTGAACCCAAACAAGTGCACCTTCGGGGTAAGGTCTGGAAAACTGCTGGATTTCATCATCAGTGATAAGGGTATTCAGGTGGATCCTGCCAAGGTGAAAGCTATACAAGAGATGCCGGCTCCCTGCACAGAAAAGGAAGTCAGAGGCTTTTTGGGATGTCTGAACTACATCGCCTGATTCATTTCACATCTGACAGCTACTTGTGAGCCAATCTTCAAGCTGCTGAAGAAAGATCAAGTGGTAAAATAGAATGATGAATGTCACACCTATTTCGAAAGGATCAAGGAATACCTCCAAGAGCCACCTATTCTGATGCCTCCAGTCGAAGGAGACCTTTGATATTATACTTGACAGTACTAGATAATTCAATGGGGTGTGTGCTGGGGCAGCATGACGAGTCTGGCCGAAAAGAGCATGCTATTTACTACCTTAGAAAAAAGTTTACCGACTGTGAGACCTGATACTCACTGCTCGAGAAAACTTGTTGCGCTTTGGCATGGGCTGCTCGCCGGCTGAGACAGTATATGTTGACTCACACCACCTTATTGATATCAAAGATGGATCCAATCAAGTATATCTTCGAGAAGCCTGCCCTGTCCGGAAGAATAGCAAGATGGCAGATGATCTTAACTGAGTATGACATCCAATACACAACCCAAAAAGCAATCAAGGGGAGTGTATTGATGGATAATTTGGTTCATCAGGTCGTGGATGACTACCAATCCATGAATTTCGAGTTCCCAGATGAGAACATCATGTTGGTGGCCGACTGTGAAGAACTTGGACCGGATGAAGGACCTAAGGAAGGATATCTATGGTCTATGTATTTTGATGGAGCCTCTAACGCGTTGGGTAATGGCATTGGTGCTGTAATTATATCTCCTATGGGTTGTCATACTCCGTTCACCGCCCGATTATGTTTCAACTGCACCAACAATATGGCGGAGTATGAAGCGTGCATCATGGGTCTTCGAGCTGCTATTGACCTGAGGATTAAGTTCTTGAGTGTATTCGGAGATTCCGCTTTAGTGATCAGTCAGATCAAAGGCGAGTGGGATACGAAGCACCCAAATCTTATTCCTTACAAAGAGTGTGTACTGACATTGCTCCCACACTTTGAGGAGATAACCTTTGAAAAATTCCCCAGAGAAGAGAATCAATTAGCGGACGCGCTAGCTACCATGTCTTCTATGTTCAAGGTCAGGTGGGACAATGAAGCTCCCCAAATTACCATCGAGAGGTTGGACAAACCCGCACATTGTTGTGACATTGAGACTGAAGAGGTGGAAGATAAACCCTAGTTCCATGAGGTAAAGAGGTATCTTGAAGCTCAAGAATACCCCGAGGGTGCATCTTTTAATGATAAGAAGTTCTTGAGAAGGTTCGCTGCGAAGTTCTTCATAAGTAATGGGATTCTTTATAAATGTAACCATGATTCAACCTTACTGCGATGTGTGGACAAAAGTGAGGCAGAAAGGATCATGGCAGAGCTACATGAAGGTACCTTCGGAACTCATTCCAGTGGACATACCATGGCAAAGAAAATCCTACGGGAAGGATATTATTGGTCCACTATGGAAGCCGATTGTTACCAGCACTCTCGGACCTGTCATACGTGCTAAGTCTATGCCGATAAAGTTCACGTACCTCCAGTTCCTCTGAATGTTTTGACAGCTCCTTGGCCTTTCGCAATGTGGGGCATCGACATGATCGGCGAGATCAGACCTACTGCGTATAACGGGCATTGTTTCATTTTGGGAGCAATTGATTATTTCACGAAGTAGGTTGATGCAGCTTCCTTTGCTATAGTAACCAAGAACGTCGTGGCGCAGTTTATCCGACACAATCTGATTTGTCGATACGGTGTACCAGAGAGGATCATTACGGACAATGGTACAAATATCAACAATACAATGATCACCGAGCTCTGCAAACAGTTCTAGATACAGCATCACAACTCTTATCCCTATCGGCCGAAGATGAATGGGGCTGTTGAAGCGGCTAACAAGAACATCAAGAAGATTGTACAAAAGATGACGGTGACATACAAAGACTGGCATGAGATGTTACCATTCACTCTTCATGGGTACCGTACCTCAGCACGGACATCAACAGGGGCAACACCCTATTCTCTGGTTTATGGCATGGAGGCGGTCCTGCCCATTGAGGTTCAGATACCCTCTCTCCGGATTATGAAGGATGCGGGTTTGAGCGAGGACGACTAGATTCAGACCCGACTTGATCAGCTGAACCTAATCGACGAGAAGAGACTTACTACTATTTGTCATGGTCAGACGTATCAAAAGTGAAAGATCAAGGCTTTTAACAAGAAAGTCAGACGTCAAGAATATCAAGTCGGGGACCTGGTAATCAAACGCATCATACTTCCGCAAGGTGATCCCAGAGACAAATGGACCCTACATACAAAGGGCCATTTGTGGTTAAGAACATTTTCTCGGGAGGAGCTATGATTCTAACCACCATGGATGGTGACGACCTTCCTCACCCCGTCAATGCAAACATAGTGAAAAAATACTACACATAATCAAAGACCCGCTAGGTTGATTGGCCTAGGCAAAAATAAGGGCTTCCCGGAAAACCAAAAGAATTCAGGCAAAAGTATGGGATGAAATGAAAAAAAACTGTACACCCGGCAAGTCAAAAACCTGAAAAGGCGGCTTGGGCAAAAAAGGGTATCCCGGTGGACTGAAAACCCGAAGGGGCGGTCCAGGAAAAAATTAGGGATTGAAGCGTAACACTATGTCTCATTGGATCATCTTGCGACCAGACTTCGATATCAACTATCAAGCTCAGACGGTGCCAAGCAAACTGATCTACCTTCGACCAAGTAGCAAAGTGATGAGATGCTCGAAGATATAAAGGCAATAGCAGAGTTGGAACCCAATGGGATTGTTTCATATAGCTGTTTTTCTTTCTTTTTCACAAATTGTATAATTTCCTACGGCGGAGTTCTCTTACTAAGACGTCAGCCTCTTGTACAAAACGCATATTACAAGCCCACTTCAAAGTCAATACAATTCATTTTCCCAAAAAATGTCAACTTGCTTTTTCTTTTTCTGTTTTGTTTTGCAAGAACGTCCAATGATGCATTTTTGTTATATGCATTTGAAAATTATTGTTGCTCATAAATATTTGCATATGAAACAAAAGACAATTACTCGTAATTCCAGGAACAGGGGCAAACCAGAAGTGTCCGAACCTTACAGTTGCTCTACCCACCAGGTACAGGGATAGAGTCAGCTGGAGAATATGACTGGAGATAATTATACTCCCCGCAGAGTAGGAGGTATCTGAAGATAGTGGTGTTAATTCTCCCCAAGCAGAGTTTATTTATCACCAGCAACGGTAATTCATCCCCAACCGAGCTTATTTCTCTAAATTAGCAGATCCTCCAACAGAGTATCTCTCTCTTCCCCACAAAGTCATTCTCCTACAGGGTTATTCTCAAACAGAGTTTCTCCCGGTGGAATGTTCTCAAGCAGAACGGGCGCAAGTCTCCGGCTAATCATCTTCGGTCACTATCCCCAGCAAGAACGAAGAACTCAATTCCTTGTACTCTCCAACAGCAGTCCTGGATTTATTCTCCCCAGCCGGAGAATATCACAAGAGCATTGCACATCCATACATCGTAGCATGCACATATGCATCATACAACACAATCTCATTTATTTTGAGAGCATCATTACTGAAATTCTGGCAGCAGATACTCAATGTCATAGTGAATGTTATGACACCGTATCTGACTTTCTATAAGACAGTAAATAAAAACAGTAAAGAACACAGTCAATTGTTTACCCAGTTCAGTGTGAAACAACACCTACTCTAGGGGCTACCAAGCCAGGGAGGAAATCCACTATAAGAGATATTAATTCAGGAATAAACCAACCAGTTTATCTCCTTCACTTAAGACCTACCCAATGCAACTTCAATCTAAGTTCAACTTAAACCTGAATTCTTACTCACTCCCCCTCAATCACAGCAGTGATACTTAAAACAATTGACTAATGAATTAATGAAGACACTCTTCAGAACATACACTTGATTATGCTTCACAGCTTTTTAATCAAGTAACACAAACACTCGTGCTTCACAACTTTGAGTGATACATAAACCTAACTTGACTTTGCTTCAAAGCTTTAGTCAAGAGACACAAACACTCTTGCTTCAAAGCTTTGAGTGATACAAAAATCCTTACAATCAAAACCTATTCCAAGTCACTTATCACAATGATAATTGCTTGGACTACAGCAGTTAAAACTATACAGCTCCTAATTGATCTTCAGTCAAAAGAGATACTCTGCAACCAACATTCCTGTTGAATATATATGCAGTTGTTTCTTCAGTTAGGGTTTCCACAAAAAGCTAGGGTTAATTAGGTTTAACCTTAAGACTTGGTCACAAGACTTTATCAACCAGATTAGGGTTGAGCTAGGTTAACCCAACGTCCACGTGAGATTCTATTCTGGAAGGAATGAGCCATCTTCCTGAAAAATCTCAGAATTAACCAAACTGCATATCTGTTAGATCAGTACAGGATGTCTTAACATTTGTTATGACATCAGAATTCCTGTTTACTGATTTTGGTAGAAGGCAATAAATGTGATCATTGCAAAATGCTCAGATACACACTCATAAACAGTAGCTATTGTATGCCATACTTTTTCTGCATAAAGTACCTAATAATCCAGAATGTTATGACATCAGTCATGACATTTACACACCTGGTTTTACCAAAAATACATGCCAATAACTAAACACTTACAAACTCCCCCTTTGGCAGATTTTGGCTAAAACCCCTAAGCAATCAGAGAATAGAGAGCAGCAGAATGAACATGATTGCAGAAAAAAAATGTCTACCAAGAATTAACACAAAATATCTCCCCCTCTTTAGCCACAAATGGGCCAAAGATACATGTACTTATATGTTATACACCAAGAAAATCACTTGCATCAACTAGAACCAGCATCAGGCTTGTCAACTCCACCAAACTTTAAGCATTGTCATCTTCAGAGGAGCTACTTTCTTCAGGATTGAGCTGATCTTCAGCAGCACCCTCTTCCCTTCAGTTTCCTTCAGTCTCCTCCTGTTCCAACTAGAGAGAGAACTTTGATTGAGAGAATGGGATTTGTTGCAGAGTCGAGAGAGGAAAGAGGAAAATGAGTGTCTATTCAGCTTCTTAATAATTATGAAAGAAATGGGAAAGCATATGATTAACCCAATCAGAATAGACTTAACAAAAATAACTCCTTCAACCCTTATTTTAAGCAAAATTAATTGTTACAATTCCTCCTGTTGGCAAATACCCAACTTGCCCCTCAAGTTTTCAAATTGATTTGCATAAATTTCCTTGGTAAAAATGTCAGCCAGCTGTAGCTCAGTGGCAACATGTTCCAGTTTAATCGTCTTCTCTTCTACAAGGTCTCTGATAAAGTGATGTCTTATGTCAATATGCTTGGTCCTGCTATGCTGAATAGGATTCTTGGAAATGTTGATTGTACTCAGATTGTCACAGTACAATGTCATAACATCTTGTGTGACATTATACTCATTAAGCATCTGTTTCATCCAGATCATTTGAGAACAGCTACTACCAGCTGCAATGTATTCAGCTTCAGCAGTAGAGAGAGACACACAGTTATGTTTCTTTGCTGAACTAGGAGACCAGATTATTTCCTAAGAAGAAACATCCTCCAGCGGTTCTTTTTCTATCATCAGCACTTCCAGCCCAATCAGCATCACAATAACCAGTCAGAGTTGGTTCACAACCATGAGAGTACAGCAAGCCATAGTTGTAAGTTCCACTTACATACTTCAAAATTCTCTTTACTTGGTTGATATGACTGACTTTAGGATCAGCTTGGTATCTTGCACAAACTCCAACTACAAAAGCAATGTCAGGTCTGCTGGCTGTTAAGTACAGCAAACTTCCTATCATGCTTCTGTACAGACTTTGGTCCACCTTAACCCCACTTGAATCTTTGGATAGCTTTAAATGAGTAAGTGCAGGGGTCCTTTTGTGACTGGCATTCTCCATACCAAACTTCTTGACAATGTTCTTTGCATACTTGTTTTGAGATAGAAAGATTGAGTCCTCCATCTGTGAGACTTGCAGGCCAAGAAAATAAGTCAGTTCTCCCATGAGACTCATTTCGAATTCAGCCTTCATCTGGTCAGCAAAATGTTTAACCATTTGTTCTGACATTCCCCCAAACATTATGTCATCAACATATATTTGAGCTACCATTAACTTCCCTCCTTCATTTTTGACAAAGAGGGTTTTATCCAAGCCTCCTTTTCTGTATCCTTTGTCTAAGAGAAATTTTGTTAACCTGTAATACCATACTCTAGGAGCTTGTTTCAGGCCATATAGAGCTTTCCTCAATTTGTAGACATGATCAGGGTGGTTTGGATCCACAAAACCTTTAGGCTGTTCCACATAAACTTCTTCATTTAAGTACCCATTTAGGAAGGCACTTTTTACATCCATCTGAAACAGCTTGAACTTCAGGAGACAAGCAATTCCCAATAGGAGTCTGATAGATTCCAGTCTGGCTACAGGGGCAAAGGTCTCATCAAAATCAACCCCTTCAACTTGAGTGTATCCTTGGGCAACAAGTCTTGCCTTATTCCTAGTGACAACTCCTTCAGCATCTGATTTGTTCTTGTATATCCATTTTGTGCCAATGATGTTTGTTCCCTCTGGTCTAGGAACTAACTCCCAAACTTCATGTTGCTTAAATTGGTTCAATTCATCTTGCATTGCACCAATCCAGTATTCATCAGTTAATGCCTCCTTAACATTTCTTGGTTCAATTTTAGACACAAAGCAAGAGTTTGAGATGATTTCTCTAGATCTTGTAATGACTCCACTATTTGGATCCCCTATAATGAGTTCTTTAGGATGATCTTTCTGAATTCTGATGGAAGGGATTTTGCTAGCTTCCTTGGATTCAGAGTCTGCTGTAGTGGTGTTAGGAAGGTCATTCTGTTGAGTTAGAGTCTCAAAGAATGTCTCAACATTACAAGGGACATCTGTTTCTTCATGATAACCATCAACTATGACATTTATTGATTCCATCATGACTTTGGTCCTGGAATTGAATACCCTATAAGCTCTGCTGTTAGAGGAGTATCCTAGAAATATACCTTCATCACTTTTAGGGTCCAGCTTTCTCCTTTGTTCACGATCTTCCAGAATATAGCATTTGCTGCCAAATACATGGAAGTACTTCACAGTTGGCTTTCTTCCTTTCCAGAGTTCATAAATGGTGGATGAGGTTCCCTTTCTCAAAGTGACTCTGTTATGGACATAACAGGCTGTATTCATAGCTTCAGCCCAAAAATGAATAGGAAGTCTTTTGGCATGTATCATAGCTCTGGCAGATTCCTGTATGGTCCTATTTTTCCTTTCTACAACTCCATTTTGTTGAGGAGTTATAGGAGAAGAGAATTCATGACTAATTCCTTCTGAGGAACATAACTCATTAAACTTACTGTTTTCAAATTCCTTGCCATGATCACTTATGATTCTGACAATACACCCTTCTTTTTCTCTTTGAATTCTTTTGCACAGTTCTTTAAAAACTTCAAACACATCAGATTTTTCCTTAATGAAGTTAATCCAGGTGAATCTGGAATAGTCATCCACAACAACATAGGCATATCTCTTTCCACCAAGACTTTCCACCTGCATTGGTCCCATCAGATCCATATGTAGAAGTTCCAGAACCTTAGAGGTGGTCAGATGTCTTGACTTTGGATGTGACATCCTAGTCTGCTTACCAACCTGACATTCACCATAAACTCTCCCTTCATCAATTTGCAGTCTTGGAATCCCTCTGACTGCCTCCATGGAGATAATCCTTTTCATTCCTCTTAGATGAAGATGGCCAAGTTTTTGGTGCCACAGTTTCACCTCTTTTTCTTCTTTGGCAATAGAACACACAGTGGAGTAATTAGTGTTCTCAGGCTCCCACAAGTAACAGTTGTCTTTAGATATGACTCCTTTCATTACAACTTCTTGTTTTTCATTAATTACAAGACATTCAGATTTTGAGAAGTTGACCTTGAATCCTAGATCACATAATTGACTAATACTAATGAGATTAGAAGTCAGGCCTTTTACCAATAGTACTTCATTCAGATTTGGAACTCCAGGGCAGTCCAAATTACCAACTCCTTTGATTTCACCTCTAGCACCATCTCCAAAGGTCACATAACTAGTGGTGTGAGGTTTAACATTATTGAGAAGGTTCTTGATTCCAGTCATGTGCTTAGAACACCCATTGTCAAAGTACCAGTCTTCCTTTGTAGAGACTCTCAGGGAAGTGTGGGCTATCAGGGCAGTAGCCTTTTTCTTCCATTAAGGAGTATGTGGTACCTTGTTAGACTTAGGTTTGACACCTGGGTTCTGATTAGGGTATCCATACAATCTGAAGCAGAAAGGCTTTATGTGACCAAACCTCCCACAATGATGACATCTCCATCTTTGGTACTTTTTCTTCATATTTCTCTGTTCCCGATGTTGAGTGTTATGTTGTGACATCTGCTTTGACATTTGTTTATCAGACCTGGTCTTCTTGTCTGCACCAGATTTCTTTGCTGCCACAAATCCTAGACCAGACTTGTTTCTCACATTTTGTCCAACCTGAAGGATTTCTTCCAATTTGTCAGTTCCATTTGTCAACATCTTGACATATTTGGTCATCTGGTTCAGTTTTGAGTTCAGCATTTGAACTTCCCCTTCTAGATGACTTATAGTTTCAAGGTTTGCCCTTTTTTCAGCCTCCAACTTTATGATGAGTTTTGTTTGTCTCTCATTTTGCACACAGACTTTAGTACTTCTGATACACAATTTCTTGTAAGTATCAGCCAGTTCTTCAAATGTCACTTCCTCATCACTAGTGTCACTTTCAGAGGTACAAACACCAGTTAGTGCAGTAACTAGTTTGGCAGATTCTTCTTCAGAATTACTTTCTGAATCATAGTCAGACCAGGTAGCAGTTATTCCTTTCTTTTGTTTCTTAAGAAAGGTAGGACATTCAGCTCGAATATGCCCATATCCTTCACAACCATGGCATTGAATTCCTCTGCCTTGATTTCCCTTCTCTTCAGACCTTGGGCTTCTGCTGGAGTCATAAGCTCTGTTAATGTCAGAGGGGATGTTCTCAACATTTGACCTTGACTTTGGATCCATTCTCTTGATGAGTTTGTTGAATTGTCTTCCAAGCATGGCTATAGCTTCTGAAATATTTTCTTCTTCATCCTCCTTGTTTTTATCTTCAGAGTTGGATACAAGTGCTATGCTCTTGTTTTTCTTGTCAACATTGTCACTGATCCCTGTCTCAAAAGTATGAAGAGACCAAATGAGTTCATCCACCTTTAACTTGCTGATATCCTGGGCTTCCTCTATAGCAGTTACCTTCATTGCAAATCTTTTAGGCAGGGATCTGAGAATCTTTCTCACCAGTTTTTCTTTAGACATCTTTTCTCCCAATGCTCCTGAGGTGTTGGCAATCTCCAAGATGTTCATGTGAAACTCATGAATGGTTTCATCTTCCTTCATCCTTAGGTTCTCAAACTTGGTAGTCAGCATCTGAAGCCTTGACATTTTTACTTTGGATGTGCCCTCATGGGTAGTTTTGAGAGTGTCCCACACTTCCTTGGCCAGTTCACATTGATGTACTAGTCTGAATATGTTTCTATCAATTCCATTGAACAAGGCATTTAAAGCTTTGGAATTACCCAGGGCTAACTCATCTTCTTCTTTGCTCCATTCTTCCTCAGGCTTCAGACTGATTGTCCCATCTTTCTCAGTTATGGTGGGATGGTTCCATCCTTTGTCAGCAGCTCTCCAAGCCTTTTTGTCCAGTGATTTTAAGAAGGCAATCATACGAGGTTTCCAGTAGTCATAATTTGTTCCATCCAGAATGGGTGGTCTATTTCCAAAAACTCCTTCTTTGTCCATAGTGCCAGAAAGTGATATCCCTAGATCTCACCCAGTAATACAGGCAGGGTGCCTGCTCTGATACCAATTGAAATTCTGGCAGCAGATACTCAATGTCACAATGAATGTTATGACACCGTATCTGACTTTCTATAAGACAGTAAATAAAAACAGTAAAGAACACAGTCAATTGTTTACCCAGTTCAGTGTGAAACAACACCTACTCTGGGGGCTACCAAGCCAGGGAGGAAATCCACTATAAGAGATATTAATTCAGGAATAAACCAACCAGTTTATCTCCTTCACTTAAGACCTACCCAATGCAACTTCAATCTAAGTTCAACTTAAACCTGAGTTCCTACTCACTCCCCCTCAATCACAGCAGTGATACTTAAAAAAATTGACTAATGAATTAATGAAGACACTCTTCAGAACATACACTTGATTATGCTTCACAGCTTTTTAATCAAGTAACACAAACACTCGTGCTTCACAGCTTTGAGTGATACATAAACCTAACTTGACTTTGCTTTAAAGCTTTAGTCAAGAGACACAAACACTCTTGCTTCAAAGCTTTGAGTGATACAAAAACCCTTACAATCAAAACCTATTCCAAGTCACTTATCACAATGATAATTGCTTGGATTACAGCAGTTAAAACTATACAGCTCCTAATTGATCTTCAGTCAAAAGAGATACTCTGCAACCAGCATTCCTGTTGAATATATATGCAGTTGTTTCTTCAGTTAGGGTTTCCACAAAAAGCTAGGGTTAATTAGGTTTAACCGTAAGACTTGGTCACAAGACTTTATCAACCAGATTAGGGTTGAGCTAGGTTAACCCAACGTCCACGTGAGATTCTGTTCTGGAAGGAATGAGCCATCTTCCTGAAAAATCTCAGAATTAACCAAACTGCATATCTGTTAGATCAGTACAGGATGTCTTAACATTTGTTATGACATCAGAATTCCTGTTTACTGATTTTGGTAGAAGGCAATAAATGTGATCATTGCAAAATGCTCAGATACACACTCATAAACAGTAGCTACTGTATGCCATACTTTTTCTGCATAAAGTACCTAATAATCCAGAATGTTATGACATCAGTCATGACATTTACACACTTGGTTTTACCAAAAATACATGCCAATAACTAAACATTTACAATTACTCAACACATTTTATACATCATGACATTACATACGACTAACTCTTTACCTTTCAGGGAAAAATGCAATCAAGTTCTGTCAAGTTTTCCCTGGTTCAGTCAAATCGATACTAAGATTTCTATTCCAGTTCAAGCTATGAAGCCCGGGAATCGACCGGATAATATCTTGATTTCACCAAAATACTACGAAGCCTGGAATTGACCAGATAGTCGTATATCTTAAATACAAGCTTTGAAGCCCGGAAATCGACCGAAAAACAGCTTAACACTCAGCAAGTTATTGTGAAGCCTAGAAATCGACCAGATAGCAATAAAAGATACCATGATGTATGGAATCGACCAGATAATGGTATAAGACGCTGTGAAGCCTGGATCACGACCAGATAACGGCAAAGGACACTGAAGCATGGAAATCGACCAGATAACAGTATAAGGTACTTCGAAGCTTGGAATTCGACCAAATAGTAGTTTACTCGACCAATTACTATGAAGCCCGGAAATCGAATGGATATTAGTAAGCCTTAAATTCAAGTTAAAGCCCGGATGCGACCGGATAACCATTTGGTTCCTTCTGAAGCCTGGAGCACGACCAGATAAGAATTGAGAAATTGAAAATCCTAGAGAATGACCAGATAGCAAGCCTAATCTCATCTCCCCAGTAAGTCACTGTAAAGCCTGGAGCACGACCAGATATCAGTCGGTCTTATTTTCCTCAACAAATCACTGTAAAGCCTAGAGTACGACCAGATAGCAGTTCATTTTCACCTCCTCGACTAAGAGATGATTCCCCATTAGAGTAAAATACAACTGAAGTTCCTAAAACTCTATTTCTCTCAAGACAGAGACCAGCATTCCCCAGCGTAGTCCTCCTCAACAACAGGTGTACAGGCTCTCGCAGAGGAATCTCTTATGCAATCGACACTTCTTCTGATGGCATCTTTAAGCCCATCTCCCAAAATCAACCTCCAAATGGCATCTATAAGCCGATTCCCGATATCACAAAACCAGTACCACTTCATGCGAGTGCAAATTTCTGGGCACTCTAGTGTTCAATCATCTTCCACCTTCGGATTACGAAAGGCAGACAAGCCAATCTACATCCTCAGGTTTAAGAAGATTGAACAGGGGCAGCTGTTGTACCCCAAAATTTGCCCTCCCATATTTCTCAATACATTTCAAGTGAGGTCCTCAAATTGCTCAAGGAAGTCCAAGGGTTGACCAGACAAACTCTCTCCTAAGGCAGGCTACCCCAAATTAGGGTTTCATTTTGCACCAAGGTACTTGAGTCCAAAGGATCCAAAATGCTCATCATTGTCCTAAAATGTTATCAAGATCATCCATGACAAGTTTCAAGCCTTGCAGGGGAAGTTTGCTCAGTCAATCGCTCAAAGGCCTGAGGATCGACTGTGCTAGGGCAAAAGTCAGCTGTGTCCCACATGCATTCAAACTTCAAGATTTTTGGTAAACATCCTCATTTTGAAGTATTATTCATCATTTGATCAAGGGTTGATCATGATTCCTCAAGGATTGCTCACAATTCATCAAAACCCAAAAGTTGCTAAATTAGGGTTTTGTATGAAAAGTCAACTTAACTTTGACCAAGCATAACTTTCTCATACTTTATCAAAAATGACCCATCCAAAGTTAATTTTGAAGAGGATGAAATTCCATACAATCCATCTTCAGCTCCCAAGTTCAAAATATGCACTCCCAAGAAGATATGAATTTGGATATTATAGGTTATTTTGAAAAGTCAACAAAAACACCTTTTGGGTCAAAGCTTCATACATGAACATGGAAGACTCAATTGAGATGAGACCAAAAGGGTTGCTTAGAGGACATCGTAAGCTTTCTAAAAAGTAAAAGAACACCTATCTAGGGTTAATATTGAGGGAGTTATGGATTGGCAAAGTTGACCCTTTTTGCAAACTTGCCAAAAGTCAAAAGTGTCCAAAATTGCATTTTTTGCTAAATGGGCCCAACTTTTTATGCTTGCACTGAGTTTGTAATGTGACCCACGACCCATGATCCTTACCATTTGTCATTATTTTATTTTTTCCATTTATTTTGATTTTATTTCAATTAAATCAAATAAAATCAAAATAAAATAGTAAAAATATCAAAAGCTAATCAAATCTTGAGATTTTGTGCATGTTTAGGTCTGTTATACAGCTGGAAGTGAGATCAAATCGTGCAAGGTTCATTTGGACACAAAAAGATTGCATTTTTCTTGATTTGGAAAGATTTGCACAAAGGATCAAATCATGAATCAATGATCTTAATTGGAGAAGATCTGAACCAAGTTGCAACCCTAATTAATTCTAGGGTACATAAGGAACATTTGCAGATCAAAAATAAAGAGGCTGGAAGCGTGCAAGACAGAAAACAAAATTGCAAAAACTCAAGAAAAGTTGTAAATCAATTTCCAGGTTTCAGGCCACTTCAAGGCATTATAACCATCCCAATCGCCTGCTGGACGTTCCTAGACCGTGTTGCAACCATTGGCAAGCCTCCTTACACTCAGAATCACATGTAAGTGCCACACGGTTTTCATATTTTCTTAAAATTGAATACCATCATTATGGCATCTTTAGCGTGATTTATTAGCATATTCTTAATCCACGAGTTATTTTCAAGCTAATGGTTGTACTTAATTGCATTTTTATTGACTATACAGCAAGTTGCCATGGCTAGGGTTCTAGTTTCGTTTTTAGGGGTTTTGTATACAGGAACAATTCGGAGTGCATAATGGTACCATGATGCTCGTGAGGTTCCAACAAGTTGATTGGTACCACTGGTTATGATTTATCATGCAGGGATAAGGTTTTAGAGTGGACAAGGGTTGTACCTACGCCCAGTGTCCGTAGGTAAAGGGTTTTGTCTAAAACGACAGAGCCAAGGAAGAAGAAGGATAATGTGGCGCTCCATGACTCGTCCATTCAAATTTCGCGCGTTGTTTGAGTTTAACCACTTGTTTTATCATATAATGTTTGCTTGTTGTTATTTGTACAAATAACATGGCCAACTCAGATGGTAAGCATGCAGCGTGATAGCGCTTAAGGGCCTGGGTTCGATCCCCAGGTCCCAACATTGTTTCATATTATTTTGCTTTACATAATCAGGCGTACAGGTACCCCATGAGTCCACCATACATCCTCAGTATCCAACCATTCCATCCATCCACACTCCAGATGCAAGGCCTATCCTTGAGAGTCCACCATAGGCATGAGTCAAGCTCCTGCATGGGATTGGAAAAGTCAACACAGGCCAGAAGTTATTGGGCCCAAAAGTGAAAACAACACCCCCTTCTTTCTAAGAAACCAGGCCCATTCTCTTTCTTTTTTATTTCTTTCTTTTATTTAATTTCTTTTATTTAATTATTTTCTAACACAAATTAATTTCTTTTTTTTCACAAAATCATAAAATCAATTTTCACAAATTTAGAATTAGGTTTTTATTTTATCTAATTTAATTTAATGTTTAGTTTAAATTTAATTTAGGATTAATTCTTACTTTTTTTCATATATTTTAAATCAATTAGAAAAAAATTAGGTTTTGCTTTTGACTTAATTTATATTTTCTTTTCTCAAAACCAAAAAATACAAAAATAGGTTAATTTAATCATTTTTCTTAATTTAAATTAATTAGTAATTAGGTTTTTATTTATTCCATTAAAATTTTATTTTTCTCAAAATAGCAAAAACCACAAAAAAAAAATGATTTTTCTTTTTAAATTGCAATTAGGGATAGTGGGGTCAAAACCCTAATTTTTCTTTCCATTCGATTCATCGCGCGCGCTTATTATTCTATTTTTTTTGCAATATTAATGTAACTGCTCACGGTATGTAATAGTTTAATTAGGATTTTCTTTTATTTAACGTTTTACGAGTTTTTTGGCTATGTAATTAATCCCTACCCCGAAGCCTTGTAATAGCGTAGTTTTTTTTCTCGCATTTTAATTCTCGAAAATATTAACTGTTAGATGTATGATAATAGGATTGTATGACAAGACTGCATGTTAATTTAAAATTGCTAGCAAACCCTAATGTGCGAAGATAATAACTGAAATCAAATCACTCGCACATGTGCACTCTTAGGGTATACTCTCACTTCAGTTGCCTTTGGTAAAACGATCATTAAGTATAGGGTGTTTTAGTGGTTACCCTCCTGTCTAAACAAAGATCAAATGTCCCGCTCGGAAAAGGTTTCCTCGGAAATGTTGCCTCGAATACGATCTTAAGACATTAGGGTTATTACTAAGACATCCTAACATTGTTTTAGTGATCGTACGTCCCTTTCGAATTGACCCTTACAACTCCAACGACAGTGCTACCTATTTCTCAATAGTAGGGTAGCATTGTCTAAAGGAAACAAGAATAGAAACGATCCTTTTTTGAGTAGGTAGATGCTAGTAAGTACTTGCTCAAAATTAAACTTTTTCACACCAAAAACTTTTTCAAACCAAGTTTTCAAAACAACTTCGTAACACTCTTGAAGACAGAAGCAAGGGTTAAAACGAAGGAAAACAAAACTTTTCAAAACAAACACACACAAGAAATTTTAAAAAGATGAGCAAGTACCTAAGTGCCCATGGAAAACCATGGATAGAAAGAGTGCTAACAGCTTCCCTTTCTATAATCTACCCCCCGTACTCAAAATCTCGAAAAAGGAATTTTTCTGTGCTTTTTTCCTTTCCAGTTGGATAAAATAAAATTCGGTGGCGACTCTTTCTTACCGTAACATTTTGTGAACACAAACGCAAAACGCAAACCAGCATTTCCAAGACAGTCGGTTCTGCCACCGTATCACAGGGGCAAACCCCTTCTAAGATTTCTATGTTGTCATTACTACTCTGTTTCGATGCCCATGCTCGGACGTTAATCAAATTCCTGAAAAAAGCTCATGTGCCCCATGAGACAACAATGGACCAATTTGAGAATTGTGTAGCAAGTCTGATGGCTGATAATTTCTTGGGATTTTCAGATGCTGACCTAACACCGCTAGGGAAGAACCACAATAAAGCTCTACATGTTTTAGTCAAGTGCAAAGGAACCACCCTAGCACATGTCCTATTCGGCACTGGTTCTTCTCTGAATGTATTACCCAAGATGGTGTTAGACCGTCTAGACTGTGAAGGTTAGTCTTGAAGCCAAGTGATATCGTTGTAAGGGCGTTCGATGGATCAAAGATGATAGTTTATGGGGAGGTAGATCTTCCAATCAAAGTGGGCTCCAAGATCTTCAACTCTACCTTCTACATTATGGATATTTGCCCTGCATATTCTTGTCTGTTGGGTCACCCGTGGATCCATAAAGTTGGGGCAGTGACCTCAACTCTTCATCAGAAACTCAAATATCAAGTCAAGGGAAGAATTGTCACTGTCTATGGAGAAGAAGAGTTTATGGTAAGTCACATTAACTCTTTCAAGTACATAGAGATGGATGTAGAATTCAATGAGACCCCGTGTTAAGCCTTTGAGGTCGTGCCACCAATGATTGCTGCTACCAAATGTTCCTCTGATGAGTCCAAAGTTGTTAAAGACGTGCCGAAGATGGTTTCAGTCAAAGATGCTCGTGCGGAAATTGAAGGAGGAAACTGTGATACTTGGGGGCAACTCCTCGATATCCCATTTAAAGCGGACAAGTTTGGTTTAGGCTTCACTGTCAAGGCTCAGAAGGAAGTGAGACGTGCTCGTGCGGGAAAGCCATCTCTCTGCATTGGAAGCCATAAAGTTAATGATGTGGGTGATTCAGATGAAGAAGCTGCATTTAAAGAATGGGTATATCCAACTACAATGGAGCTGAAGAGTTGGCATGCAAAGGACTTCGTGCCCATCTCCTTCCTTGAGGAGTAATCTACTTGTTATTTCTTTTCTTTCAATTCAAGAACATTTTGTCTGTAATATTTAACAATGACTTTTAAGCCATGTGCCTGGCACGAGGCACTTTGGTCCATTTGTCAAGGGTTTTATTTATGTTCATCTAATCATATGATCATTCAATATGAATCATTGGACTCTTTTGCATTTAAATCTTTGTGTTCATTGTCTTTTCTTTCAAATACATTTTTCAAATTAGCCATGTATCTTACATGCACACGCACACACTCTTGCAGGTCCTCATCCACTCTGGATCCTATTGCCAATGACTCTACTATTGCCGACTGTGATCGGTGGATCTGGAACTGACTGTTTAACGCTAGTTCGCGAAATGTCGCGGAAGCAAGAGTCGCCACCGTCTTTTATTTTCTCCAAATGGAAAGGACAAAAGCACAGAAAAATTCCTTAAAGAGATTGCTCTCGGTTCGGGAGGTAGGTTATAGAAAGGGAAGGTGTTAGCACCCTTTCTATCCATGGTTATCCATGGGCTCTTAGATACTTGCTCAACGTGTTTTCAAAATTGTTTGTTTGCTTTTCAACTGTGGGTTTAAAAAAAGTTTCTTTGAAAAAATTCAGTTCGACTCATACGTCAGAGTGTTTGAAAAATTTTGCTTTTGAAAGCTTTTGAAAATGTGTTGGTGAAAAGATGTTTTGATTTGTTTGAAATTAGAGCAAGTATCCTTGAGAACCTACCTACCCTAAGGAATTCGTCTGTGTAGATGTCCTTAAAAGTAGTGCCATCTCACCATTGAGAGGTAGGTAGCACCACCGTTGGAGGTGTTCGGGTCAATTCGAGTTTGTAGGGACATGGTGATCACCAGAGCAATAGGAAGACACCTTAGAAGCTACCCTCATGCCAGGTTCCTGGATCATGAGGACTTACTAAGACATCCTCTACTCGACGATCACCTTTCGAAGGCAAGGCAACAGTGAGGCGTACCCTAGGGGTGGTGTGTGCGAATCGTGTGTCATTTTCATTGATATTTGTCTTGTCATGTTAAAGTGATCTACGCTTGATTTTATTATATCCATTCATTCTTGCATGCTTTTTAACAGTTATAAAGTTTGCGGAAAAATAAATCTAACTATTACAAATGGCGCGGGTCCACATCGCCAAAATTAAACCGGACCCGATTTAGCGGAAAGTAAAGAAAGCGAATAAAAGTGCGAGAAATAAAATAGTTACAACGCTTTGGGAGAGTTACATAATTATAATAAACGACATAAAATAAATGCGCAAATTAAATAATTAACAATGTATGGGCGTTGGACCCTCTTTTGCAAAATTAAATAAATAATGGAATTAAAAATAAGAATTAAATGTTTTGGGTATTTTGTATTTTTTTAGATTTAAAAGAAAAAGAATTTATTGAAATTAAAATAAAATGCTAAACCCTAGTTCTAATGGTTTTTAAGTTTATTGCGAACATATTAAGTTTTATCCTAATTTAAATCTAAGTTAATTTACATGCAAAATTTAATTATAGAAAATAAATAAAATAAGCAATATTATTGTAAAAAAGGAAATTAAGAAGAATAAAAATTAAACCTAATTCTATTTTTGGATTTTAGTTATTAAAAGGATTAAAATTATAACCTAATTAAACTAAATATTTACATGTAATTTATTTATGGAAATAATTAAAATAAAATAAATATTATATTTTTTTGCCCTTTTCTGATTTTATGATATTTGTATTTTAAAAAAAATTAATTAAATTGAGTTAATAAATTAAATAAAATTGCAATTGAAAATAAGATATAAAAAAAATGAAAAGAAAATGCAAACCAGGGGGGGTAGCCCCAAAATTGGAGGTAAGGCCTTAGCACTTCAGGCCCATTTAATATTCAGGTTCATTGACTTTCCCAATCATGTATGATGCATTGACTGGCGTGTATTGTGTTCTTTGATCTATGGCCCTTGATCTGATGCTGGGATGGACGTGGCATGCTGATTACTGAAGGTGTACCATGGTGTTCACCATTGGCGCTGCATATGAACATAAATAGGAAAATAATATTGAACTTGTTGAAGACCTGGGAATCGAACCCAGGTCTTGTGGATTGTCCATGCGTTCACTTGCCATCTGTGCCCCTTAACCAATTTGTCAATAAAATAAACATAAACATTATAACGTAAAACGAAAACTAATGCATATTTCCGCGCGTGATTTCAAATTCCCCAATCCGCTTGTGCCACGCTATCATCGTCTTCGTGGTCCCTGTAAACAAAAGCATATGGCAACGGTTTTGTGTGCGTTTTCTTAGGGCCTCTACCAGAAAATAACGAATAGCCCCTCGACGCTCATAAATTGAGCGCGAGGGCTGGAATCTCTCCGTCTAGATATACTGAGTCCAATGGCATTAATTTCGTGGGCTAATTTTTCCTTATTGTGAAAACCCTAAATTCCAGTCCTGCAAACCCTAACTTTTAAGCATGGTGAAATCACGTATGGTCAACAAAAATACAATCAAACACAATGGTTAGCTTGGAAACTTCATATTGAACAAGAATTCATAAACAAAAATGCAAAAAGATGTATGAATTATGATATACGATTTCAAAAGTTTTGAGATACAGTCTGAGTTTTATCTACCAATTCCTGGAGCTTTGTTTGTTGTTTGTGATTGGCACACGTTTAGAGAATCACAATGAAGCTATTGGAATGGAAATCAAGGCTTGAATCGACCTAGAACACTGAATTCAGTTCTTGAGTTTTATGGCAATTTTCAAGTTTTGTAGAGAGCTTCTTGCGCAGCTTTTCAGTCTCCTTGCCTTAGGTTTGTATTCCTGGTCATATAGTGAAGGCATTAGGTTAAGAAAATTGGATCAAATCTCTTCCATTCATTGTTTTCAATATTTGATTTCCTTATATCTTTTCCATATCTTTTTTAAGTGCATTTTTATTCAATCAGCTCAAATCAAACCAAATCCTTCCATAATTGGCTAAGCACGAAATATTGACCTTGAAATATGTACAAAAAGATTTTTTTAGGTCAAGTTTATATTTTCTACATATTTAAATGATTTAAATGAATTAATATTAATATAAATTCAAATAAATAATTAAAAAATGAGAAAATACTTCCCCTTGGGCTTAATGGTCGTGCATAGGCTTGGCATGAAGAAACTTGGAAGAAAAATGGGCCCATTAGCATTTTTGGATCATTTGCATCAATGTTGACTTTTCAAAATTCCCAAAAATTTCCCAACTTCCACAAGGCATAACTTGCTCAATTTTTAAGCTTTTCACATGTTCTTGGACATTTTGGAAAGGTCTTTGAGTCCTCTAACCTATGCCTTTGGTCCCATGTCATTTTGATTTACCAATCTCAAGTTATGGCCTTTGACCTAAAGTCCCTTTTTGTTGACTTTTGAAAATGACCTATAATGTTGAAATTGATAACTTTTTGTGAGAGCATTTCTTGGACTTGAAGTATGAATATGAGTTGTAGGAAATGTCTTTCTCTTCAAAATGAGCTTTGGATGGAATTTTTCTGATAATCCATGTGAAAGTTATGCCCTGGTCAATTTCTGTTGACTTTTTCAACTGTCCAAATATAGTAACTTTTGCATCTTTGATGATTTATGAGCCAAACTTTGAGAATCATGATCAAGCATTGATCAAATGATGTTTGTGGCTTCAAAATGATATGTTGACCAAAAATTTGAACTTTTGACCGTCAAATGACCATTTTGCCCCTACAGTTGACTGTAGTGCAATTTAGGGTTTTGACTGTGCAATTTTGAGCTGAATGCCTTGAAACTTGATATGAGGATGCTTGACCATGTTTGTAAGCATATGAGACTTGATTGGGCCTTTGGAAACTTCCTTTTCTTGATCAGGACACAAACCCTAGTTTTGACTGTATAGGAGACAGTTGAACTGTGCAACCCTTGGGGAATTTTGTGACTTGACTTGGCAATTTCTTGGAGAATATGGGAGGGCAAATTTTGGGGTGCAACAGTTGCCCCTGTTCAATCTTCTTAGACCTGAGGATGCAGATTGGCTGACGTGCCTTTCGTAATCCGAGGGTAGAAGATGATTGGACACTAGAGTGCCCAGAAATTTGCGCTCACATGTTAGCAGTGATGGGTGAATGGGCTTATAGATGCCATTTGGAGATTGCTGGATAGGGTGATGGGCTTATAGATGCCATCTGGATGTTGATCGCGTAGGAGATTCCTTAGCGAGAACCTGCATACCTGCAAAAGAAAAATGAGTACCTGACACGTTGCAGGAGCTGATTTTAGATGCTTGGCATAGATATGTCCTGACTGGTTACAGGAGCCGAGTCTGGAGCTTCAAATGCTGATGAATGAACCAGGTATGGTTACTGCCTTAGCATGAATGGTAAGAGAACCTTGGGTGATTTTAACTTCAACAACGCTCGTTGAGAAAAATCTTGGCAGGAATTACCATCTTTGCAGTATCAGGAAGAGAACCAATAGACCATTATAATCTGAAGGGAAATCACCTCACTCGCCGTTGGAGAGAGAATCATAGGAAAAGGAATTGTCATCTCACACACCGTCGGAGAGAGAAACATAAGAGACTATTACCTCACACTCATCGTCGGAGAGGGAATCATCTGAAAAGGACTTACTACCTCGCACGCCGTCGGAGAGGGAACCATGGGAGACTATCACCTCACACTCGTCGTCGGAGAGGGAAACATCTGAAGAAGGAATTACCACCTCACGCTCTTGTCGAAGAGGGGACCATAGGAGACTATCACCTCACACTCATCGTCGGAGAGGGAAACATCTGAAAAAGGAATTACCACCTCACGCTCTTGTCGGAGAGGGGACCATAGGAGACTATCACCTCACACTCATCGTCGGAGAGGGAAACATCTGAAAAAGGAATTACCACCTCACGCTCTTGTCGGAGAGGGGACCATAGGAGACTATCACCTCACACTCATCGTCGGAGAGGGAAACATCTGGAAAAGGAATTACCACCTCACGCACTTGCCGGAGAGGGGACCATGAGTTCTGCTGAGTCTTTATCAGAAAAATCTGTTGGGAGTCGATTTGGCTGGACTAGAGAAGGCCTTGAAATATGTTTGAGCATTTTAACTGCGTCTTTCCTGAAAGGTAAAGGTCAGTCATATGCAATGCATGATATGAATCAAGCAATGATGTTCTCAATATAAATGAGATTTGTATGATATGATGCGTCTATGCATGCCATAATGATATATGTGATGTTTTATGAATGTATGTTTTTGTCTAGGAAAGTAAATCCTTGACGGATGCCGGGAAGTCATATCCTGGGCTGATGTTGAAGAATGGATTTCCCTTCCGCTGGGGATGATAGTTGCAAGAACACCGGTAGGAGAAGATGACTCCGTTGCGGAATAAACTTGGCAAATGGACGATTCTGCGGGGAGAAAAGATATTCTAGTGACCATGCTGAGGAAGCAATACTCTGTGGGGATAGAGATGTTTGCTGATTTGTTGATAACTTGCTGAGGATACCCTTGTTATTGGAAATGCTGACAGACTTCGCTGGGGTGAGAAGACTTCGTTGACGACGATCTTTCCCCGGCTTTTGGCTGAGGATAACCCAGTTATATCCTGTTAAGGAAATAACTCTTTAAATCAAGACGGACGACGCGTTCGTGCTCTGCGAGGGGATAAGCTTCCAGAATCTACTGGGGATAAGCTTACCGCTTGGGGAAGATGGACTCCAACTTTCCTTGGGAACTTGGGTTGGACTCTTCTGGGGGAATTGATATGCTGGGGAAGTGATCCCTTTGAATGTTATGCCGCCGGGGAACAATCTTTAGACCAAGACTGCCAGGGATGCTTGTTAAGAATATATGTATTGCTGCTGGGGAATGTTGATATCTGCTGGAGGATACCTAATTTCCTTGAGATTTGATAATTCTGCTTGAGGAGAGTGTATTGCCTTGCTGGCTCACTCTCTGGGGAATTAAGATGTACTTGGTCGTATTCTCTAGTTGAACCTACCTTGATACCTTGGAGGATAGAACAATTAGACTGCTCAGACAACTCTTTTTATTGCCCCTGTTTCTAATGTCACCTGCAATTAATTCCCTTGTTTCGTATGCAAATATTTATGAGTTAGCAAATTACTGTCAATGCATATATCACAAATTGAACCTTGGACGTTCTTCGCAAAACAAAACAGAAAAAAAGAAAAACACTTGGCACGTTTAACTAAAAATGTATTTGTATTGATTTAGAATGGCATGAAAATAGGCGTTTTGTGTACAAGAGGCTGACGTCCTAGTAAGAGGTACGTCGCCGATCAAAAGAGTTTATACAAGTTTTGTACAAAAATAAACAGCTGTGTGAAATATGAATGATCCCACTGAGTTTCAACTCCGCTATTGTCTTTATAACTCCGAGCGTCTCATCACTTGATGACCTTGGTTGAAGGTGAAGCTGACTGATCGATGCCGTCTGAACTTGATGTAGATACCGGATTCTGGATGCAAAGTGATCAATGAGACATAGTATTACGCTTTTATCCCTTATTTTTGCCTGGACTGCCCTTTCGGGTTTTCAGTCCACCGGGATACCCATTTTTGCCCAAGCCGCCTTTTCAGGTTTTCGACTTGCCGGGTGTACAGATTTTTCATTTTCATCCCTTCATTTTTCCCGAACCCTTTTGGTTCGACGGGAAGCCCTAATTTTTGCCTAGGCATGTCAGCCTAGCGGGTCTTTTTTCATGCGTAGTATTTTTTAACTATGTCTGCATTGGCGGGGTGAGGAAGGTCGTCACCATCCATATTGGTTAATATCATTGCTCCTCCTGAGAACACATGCTTAACCACAAATGGCCCTTCATATGTAGGGGTCCATTTTCCCCTTGGATCACTCTGAGGAAGGATGATTCGCTTGATTACCAGATCCCCAACTTGATATTCCTGTGGTCTGACCTTTTTGTTAAATGCCCTGATCATTCGTTTCTGATACGTTTGACCATGACAGATAGCAGCAAGTCTCTTTTCGTCAATGAGGTTGAGTTGGTCAAGTCGTGTCTGGATCCAATCATCTTCGTTCAGATTTGCATCCTTCATTATCCGGAGAGAGGGAATTTGCACCTCGATCGGCAAGACTGCCTCCATGCCATAAACCAGAGAGAACGGGGTTGCCCCGGTTGAAGTCCTGGCTGAGGTACGGTACCCATGCAGAGCGAACGGTAACATCTCGTGCCAATCTTTATAAGTTACTGTCATTTTCTGCACGATCTTCTTGATGTTCTTATTTGCTGCTTCTACAGCCCCATTCATCTTCGGTCTGTAAGGAGAAGAATTGTGGTGCTGTATCTTGAACTGTTCGCAGAGCTCAGCGATCATTTTGTTGTTCAGATTGGTACCGTTGTCTGTAATAATTCGCTCACGGACGCCGTACCGGCAGATCAGGTTGTGCCGAATAAACCGTGCCACAACAGTCTTGGTTACCGTAGCATAGGATGCTGCTTCAACCCACTTCGTGAAATAATCAATCGCCACTAGGATGAAGCGATGTCCATTGGATGCCGTAGGTTTTATCTCGCCGATCATGTCTATGCCCCACATTGCAAACGGCCAAGGCGCAGTCAGAACATTTAGGGGAACCGGAGGAACATGCACCTTGTCTGCATAAATCTGACACTTGTGGCATGTCCTAGAATGTTGGTAGCAGTCAGCTTCCATTGTGGACCAGTAATATCCTGCCCGTAGGATTTTCTTAGCCATAGTGTGCCCACTGGAATGCGTACCAAAGGCCCCTTCATGTAGCTCCTCCATGATTCTTTCCGCTTCAGTCTTGTCCACACAACGCAGTAAGGTTGAATCATGGTTTCGCTTGTACAAGATGCCGTTGCTTAGGAAGAACTTGGCTGCGAACCTCCTCAGGAATTTCTTATCGTTGATGGATGCACCTTCCGGGTATTCCTGATCTTCCAGATATCTCTTCACTTCGTGGTACCAAGGCTTCTCAGTTACCAATTCAGTTTCGAGATCACAACAGTATGCCGGTTCGTCCAGTTTCCAGATGATAATCCGGGGAGCTTCATTATCCCATTTGACCTTGAACATTGAAGACATCGTAGCTAACGCGTCCGCTAACTGATTCTCTTCTCTTGGGAAGTGCTCAAAGGTTATCTCCGTGAAGTGGGGAATCAGGGTCAACACACATTCTCTGTAAGGAATCAAGTTTGGATGTTTCGTATCCCACTCTCCTTTGATTTGATTGATCACAAGAGCGGAATCTCCGAAAACCCTTAGGAATTTGATCCTTAGGTCGATCGCAGCTTGAAGACCCATGATACACGCCTCATACTCCGCCATGTTGTTGGTACAGTTGAAACACAGTCGGGCAGTGAGTGGAGTATGAGTACCTTGAGGGGATATGATGATGGCGCCGATACCGTTCCCCAAAGCATTGGAGGCTCCGTCAAAGTGCATAGACCATCGGGATCCTGGCTCAGGTCCTTCATCCGGTCCAGGTACTTCACAATCAGTTACTATCATAATGCTTTCATCTGGAAACTCGAAGTTCATGGACTGATAATCATCTACAGCTTGATGAGCTAAGTGGTCTGCCAATACACTTCCCTTGATGGCTTTCTGGGTTGTGTACTGAATGTCGTATTCCGTCAAGATCATTTGCCATCTTGCAATTCTCCCAGACAGAGCAGGCTTTTCGAATATGTACTTTATCGGATCCATTTTTGAGATCAGCAAGGTAGTGTGAGTCAGCATATACTGTCTCAGCCGGCGAGCAGCCCATACCAAAGCGCAGCAAGTTTTCTCAAGCAGTGAGTATCGGGTCTCACAGTCGGTAAACTTTTTGCTAAGGTAATAAATGGCATGCTCTTTTCGGCCAGACTCGTCATGCTGCCCCAGCACACACCCCATTGAGTTGTCTAACACTGTCAGATATAGTATCAGAGGTCTCCCTTCAACCGGCGGCATAAGGATAGGTGGTTCTTGGAGATACTCTTTGATTCTGTCGAAGGCAGCCTGACATTCATCGTTCCAACGTACTACCTGATCTTTCTTCAGCAGCTTGAAGATTGGCTCACAGGTAGCAGTCAGATGAGAGATGAATCGAGCAATGTAATTCAGGCGTCCTAAAAAGCCTCTGACCTCCTTCTCTGTCTTAGGAACTGGCATCTCTTGAATAGCTTTGACCTTAGCAGGGTCCACTTGAATACCTTTATCACTGACCACGAAGCCTAGCAACTTTCCAGATCTTACCCCGAAGGTGCACTTGTTCGGGTTCAGTCTCAGCTTGTACAGTTTCAATCGGTCAAACAACTTCTGTAGATGATCTAGATGCTCTTCCTCAGTCTGGGACCTAGCGATCATGTCGTCCACATACACTTCGATCTCATGGTGGATCATATCATGAAACAAGGCAACCATGGCACGTTGGTAGGTTGCCCCAGCATTCTTTAATCCGAACGGCATGACCTTGTAACAGAAGGTGCCCCACTGAGTAACAAATGTAGTCTTTTCCATGTCTTCAGGTGCCATCTTAATCTGATTGTAACCTGAAAAGCCATCCATGAAAGAGAATACTTTGTGCTGAGCTGTGTTGTCAACCAGGACATCAATGTGAGGTAAAGGGAAGTCATCTTTGGGGCTGGCCCTGTTCAGATCCCTGTAGTCGACACACATTCTGACCTTACCGTCCTTTTTAGGTACCGGCACTACATTAGCAACCCACTGAGGGTAAGAAGTCACTGCAAGAAACCCGGCATCAAACTGTTTCATGACTTCGGCTTTAATCTTCTCAGACATCTCTGGACGCATCCGACGGACCTTTTGCTTAACTGGAGGACAGTCTTCCTTAGTTGGCAAGTGATGGACCACGATATCGGTATCCAACCCTGGCATGTCTTCGTAGGACCAGGCAAATATCTCCATATAGTCGTGTAACATCTTGGTTAACCGTTGCTTCACGCTGAGCTCTAGGTTGGCACCAATCTTTACTTCTTTCCTGTCTGCCTCAGTACCCAGGTTTATTGTTTCCACTGGCTCTTCATGGGGTTGAATTGCCCTCTCTTCCTGAAGTAACAGTCTTGCAAGCTCGCCAGGCACTTCGCAATCATCTTCACCTTCGTCTTCGGCTAAGTTGATCGGATTTTCGAAGTCATATTTGGCAGTAGCAGAGTTGTTATCAGTAAGATCCAGAGTGGATTGGAACCTGTATGAGTGAGTGTGTGTGTAAATACAGCTGTTTTTGAAAATTATGTAACGGAAATGAAAGACAGAAAAGGAGCACAATATTTGTAATGCGAAAAACGTCCAAGATTTTCATTCATGATGTATAAAATGACAGTTCGTATGCCCTCACAAATAGAACCACGGTGCCTCGGGTAAGACACCGGGCCATAGAGTTTATCATTGTTTATTACAAAAAATAACGAAACATAGGAATTCATTACTGCGTCACAAAGGTAACAGGGGTATGATCCTTTGCACTCCAATTATTCAATCCGCCTTCAGTCGTCGGATAAATCCAGCTGTCGAATTCTGCTTCATCCACTTCCTGATCTTCCCCAACAGCATTCACTTCTGAGCTTTTGATAAATACCGGAGGTCTTCCGATCTTTGCTTTCCTCATAGCTCTCTGACCTTCTGAGGTAAAACCCAGCCCAAGTTTATCAGTCTTCTGAGTGAAGTCTGGAAGTCTGCCCCAGTCGGCACATTCACCCTTCTGTACCACAGCCCTGGCATCCTTTAGGGAAGCCATCTTCAAAGGACCACCTGCTTCTGCTGTTTCTGCTGCAATTGGAAACACCTCCTCGAAATGCTGAAAGGGGGTCTCAATGAACTCCCCATCCATCTCAATGTATCTGAACAAGTTTAGGTGACTCACCATATATTCTTCCTCTCCTTGCACAGTGACAATCTTCCCTCTGACGGGGTACTTCAGCTTCTGATGCAAGGTAGAGGTCACTGCCCCAGCCTTATGTATCCAGGGTCGACCCAGCAGACAAGAGTAAGATGGACGGATATCCATCACATAAAAAGTGGAGTCGAACACCTGGGAGCCCACACGAATCGGAATGTCAACCTCTCCATGGACCATCCTCTTTGAACCATCAAAGGCCCTGACGATGATGTTGCTGGGTTTCAATTCCAGGCCTTCACAATCTAGACGATCCAGAGCCTTCTTGGGTAGCACATTCAAAGATGACCCAGTATCAACCAACACATGTGCCAAGGTGGTGCCCCTGCATTCAATTGAGACATGCAGAGCATCATTATGATCTCTCCCCTTTGCGGTCAAGTCAGCGTCCGAGAAACCCAAGCCATTATTTGCCGTTAGACTTGCCACGCAGTCAGTGAACTGGACTGCAGAAGTTTCATGTGGCACATGGGCCGTCTTGAGGAACGAGATTAGGGCCTTTGCATGGGCCTCGGAGCACAGCAGTAAAGAGAGCATGGAGATCTTGGAGGGCGTATGCCCCAGCTGTTCCACAACATTAAAATCGCTCTTCTTTATAATCTTCAGAATCTCCTCCATCTCTTGTGGGGAGGCCTCAGCAGCTATGGGTATGGGTGCCTCCATCTGGGCAGGCTCAACTTCAATTCCCTTGCCCCGAGTATTGGATGACTCGGCAACAGGAGAAACAATCGGATTAGCAGCAGGAACAACAACTTGATCAGCAACAGGCATAGGTGTACTTGTAGGAATTATCAGGAGCGGTCTTCGGGCAGCAGGCGGTGCAATGTCAGGCGAGAAGAGCCTGCCACTGCGGGTAACTTTGGCTGGGCCAGTGATGTCACAAATGCTGGCGCCAGCGTTGAGCTCTTGTTTAATCCCGTTTATATATACATCTGCCCCATAGTGCCAAGGGACAGCTTTATCGGATACATAGGGCAGGGGCCCTGGAACAGTGATAATAACGGGTGCAACGGTCATAATTTGAGTGGGCTTCCTCGGGAGAGCCGGGATTGGGTTATTGAAAATAGTCACTACAGAAACTTCTTCCATTGGAACCAACCGAACAGCAGACTTCTTGAATAGAATCTCCTTGCTATCCATTAAGCTTTGGATGCCTAACTTTAGCAAGGGACAACCAGATGGGGACACAGCATAGAATAGGCAACCCTCACTACAACCCGGAAATAAACCGGCCTGCAGTAGGTTCTTCTTGACGATCTTTAGAGGAGTGGCTAGATCATCCACAGAAACAGCATAAACGTCTTCATCAACAGCATTTACCCCGTGCTGAGGCATAGGGGCAGTAACTACATTCGGCTTTGCAGGCGCCTCGAATTGTATCTCCTTTGCATCGATAAGGTCCTGCACCTTATTCTTTAACGCCCAACAGTCATCAGTGGAGTGCCCCGGGCTTTCTGAATGGTAAGCACAACGAGCATTCGGGTTGTACTTGGGAGATGTTGTATTGGGGAACTTCGGGGCTTCCCTGACAGTCACTAAGTTAGTGGCTAGCAACTGTGGCAGAATCTGTGATAGGGTCATGCTTAACCGGGTGAACTCCCTCCGGGGTCTTTCAGCCCTTTGAGAATTATTTGGCCGAGGAGCGGCAGCAGGCTTAGCAATCATCACCGCACTGACAGATTGGCGGTGTTCAGGTCTCTCTGATTTCCTAGAACCATACACGGCACTAGACTCCTTTTTAAACGGTTTCTTTTCTGAACTAGATGAGGCACCCTTTGCAATCTTCCCAGACTTCAGCCCAGCTTCAATTCTCTCTCCAGTCAAGATTAAATCAGTGAAACCAGCAGAAGAATTCCCAATGAGATGGTTGAAGAATGGCCCAGATAGGGTCCCCAAGAACATGTCAACCAACTCCCGATCAGTCAATGGTGGCTGCACCCTGCCAGCCAGGTCTCTCCACTTCTGAGCGTACTCCTTAAAACCTTCGCTTGCACCTAACGCCATACCCTGGAGTTGGGTACGTGTGGGGGCAAGGTCGGCATTATACTGATACTGCTTGTAGAAAGCAGTAGCCAGCTCCTCCCAGTTACGAACTTTGGTCCCATCCAGCTGATAGAACCATTCGAGATGAGTCCCTGAAAGACTCTCCTGGAAGAAGTGGATCCATAGATTCTTGTCCGCAGAGTACGGCTGAATTTTCCGAACATAGGACCTCAAATGCAGCTTGGGACAAGACGCCCCGTCATATTTGGAGAAGGATGGTGCTTTGAACTTATGCGGGATAATCACACCAGTTGACAAACCCAGATCTCCGAAATCCAGCCCAGGTGCCTGTTGCACCTCCATAGCCTTCAATCTGTCCTCCAGTTGTTTGTACCTGTCATCTGAAGGAGGGTACTGCTCTTCATCAAAATCTGTCTCGTTGTCGGAGACGACCGGACTAGGAACCTTTACTTCTGCCTGAGAAGGACTCTTGCCAACAGAAGAACCAGCCTCTTCATGTTGCAGAGTATTGCCGAACCTTCGGCCCGAGTTGAACAGAACAGTTCTTCTCTTCTTCTTCTTCTCCTTCTTCAGGAGCATAGCCTTTAATTCTTCTTGGCCTTTAGCCAGACCCTTAATTAGTTCTTGAAACTGCGCATTCTGCGCCTGGAGAGCCTTGATTGATGTCTCTGTAGATTCAGATCCGGGATTCATGATGCTGAAATAAACAGCGAAGAACTGTAAGCAACCTGAAAAAGAGGAAAAACCTGCTATGCACATGATGTATGAAATGCGTATGGATTATGTTTTCAAAGACAATCGGGAATCAACTTCGTAAACAAAAAGAGAACACACTTCATTAGATTCAACTTTGTAACTGAAATTATTCAACAAGTTGCCCTTAGGCGTTACATGAAAGGAAATACTGGAAAGGAAATAAAACTGTAAAGGCACATCTGGAGCTCCTTATTGATCCCATGGTCTCCTCTTCTCAATACGGATGTAGGCATTCAGAGCTCTCTCATTCTCCAACTGCTTTGTCAACTTCTGGATCTTTGATTCCTGCTCGTTGAATTTTTCCCGGTAAGAATCCCGCTCTTCTTGCAGTTGCGACCACGATCTCTTCAATGTCTCATAATTAGTAGGTATCTGAGGAGGAAGGACAGTTGGAGGAACACCATCTTTGTCAGGGCACTCAAGAATGACGGGTCTGACAGCTTCATACGGCATACCTAACTTCTGAGCACGGATGCGGACCCATTTGTAGTAGGCTTCCATAGGTAAAGAAGTCTTTGGCCCTAGCTCTTGTGGGTCAGCTTTATGAACCTTGTCCCAAGCCTTGATGAACCTACGACGCAGCTCGTCACTATCCACCTGAAACTCGAAACTGATGTGAGGCACCAACATCTCATGGGGGCCTGCTCTTCTTGCTCTTCCAAACTGACGGAGTGCTAGACATGGATTGTAAGAGATCCCTCCTTGAGTACCAATCAGAGGAACATTAGGATACTCCCCGCATCGATCAATAATAGCTATCTCATCCAAACCTCTGCAAGTCCAAATGATGTCTTTATCGGTGAGAGACATTAACCTGTGAGCCCAACCTCTTCCTTCTTGGTTCTTCAGTACGAACTTAGGGAGGTGCGAAATAAACCACCTCACCAACAAAGGGATACAACACCATAGGGTTCCTCGTCTTCGGGTAGTACGGGCATGAAGTTGTTGCAAGATGTCACCCAAGAGAGTGGGCACAGGGTTCTGAGACATAAAGATCCTAATGGAAGTGACATTGATGAAGTTGTCAGGATTAGGAAACAGGACTAACCCATAGATTAGGAGAGCCAAGATGTCTTCATATGCCCTAAAGTCCAGGTCATTCCAGAAATTGTTAGCTTTGCCAATTAGGAACTTGGCCAAGAAACCCTTAACTCCACTTCTAGTTACCCAGTTGTCTGTTACCTCTTGATGGGTCAAAGGAAGAGCTGCAGCCACATCCTCAAGCCTGAGGGTCTTTTCCCAACCAGTAAAGGGAGTCTGATCCAAGATAGGGATACCAAGCAGATTAGAGAACTCTTCCAGGGTAGGGACCAGCTGGAAGTCTTGAAAGGTGAAGCACTGGTACTGAGGGTCATAGAACTGGGTCAGAACACTCATCAACTGTTGATCCCGCTTTGCAGTGACTAAACTGAGAAGGGAACCATGCCTCTGAATGAAGGAAGTGGTGTTTGGAATTCTGCTAACCAATTCATCAAGCAACTCAGGTGAACGAACAAAGTTGAACCGGATAGTATTCCTTCGCACAGGCATCATAATGTCCTACAAAACAGAGCAAAGATGAAACCCTCTTGTCTTTGAAATGGTCAGTTCTTATGCAGGATGCATGCAATGCTCATGATGCTATGATGTTATGATAAAGCACACCACATACAGATACAAAGGCAAACATAGTAAGGCACACAAGTCACACAAGGCAAGCCCCTAAAGTTTAGGCCAGCATGAGGTCTAGGTACTACCCTCTTTCAGTTTGTTGGTTCATACCTGTCCTAATCAAAAGTAACTGGGTTCTTAGAGGATCCCAATATCATTGACTACCCTCAATCGGTCATAACTCCAGCATCGCAATCTTTTCTTGCGGCCAGAACCATCACGAGAGTTTAGCCTCAATGGGCGTAGCATACTGCTACAATTCTAAAGGCCAAGTTGTGTCAATTAAGGTTCTAAGGTTGTTGGTGCTTAATGACTCCTTAGAAGACCCATATTCTCCTCGTTGCGACACAAGGGATATCGGTACAGACTAAGGTGCCACACCAACGTAGCCACTGCTTCACCTGTGTCGGTCTACGCCGGACAGGTCCCTCACAGCTTATGCTACCTAAACAGGGTATCCCCAGATCCGGGTTAGGATCTATGTATCTCCGATGCAACCCACAATAGTAAAGCAAGCAAATCAATACAAGTGAAAACACAGTTATGACCTAGCCCTAAGGTACACCTCACTTTAAGTTTTAGTCCCCAGCAGAGTCGCCAGTTCTGTGATCGGTGGATCTGGAACTGACTGTTTAACGTTGGTTCGCGAAATGTCGCGGAAGCAAGAGTCGCCACCGTCTTTTATTTTCTCCAAATGGAAAGGACAAAAGCACAGAAAAATTCCTTAAAGAGATTGCTCTCGGTTCGGGAGGTAGGTTATAGAAAGGGAAGGTGTTAGCACCCTTTCTATCCATGGTTATCCATGGGCTCTTAGATACTTGCTCAACGTGTTTTCAAAATTGTTTGTTTGCTTTTCAACTGTGGGTTTAAAAAAAGTTTCTTTGAAAAAATTCAGTTCGACTCATACGTCAGAGTGTTTGAAAAATTTTGCTTTTGAAAGCTTTTGAAAATGTGTTGGTGAAAAGATGTTTTGATTTGTTTGAAATTAGAGCAAGTATCCTTGAGAACCTACCTACCCTAAGGAATTCGTCTGTGTAGATGTCCTTAAAAGTAGTGCCATCTCACCATTGAGAGGTAGGTAGCACCACCGTTGGAGGTGTTCGGGTCAATTCGAGTTTGTAGGGACATGGTGATCACCAGAGCAATAGGAAGACACCTTAGAAGCTACCCTCATGCCAGGTTCCTGGATCATGAGGACTTACTAAGACATCCTCTACTCGACGATCACCTTTCGAAGGCAAGGCAACAGTGAGGCGTACCCTAGGGGTGGTGTGTGCGAATCGTGTGTCATTTTCATTGATATTTGTCTTGTCATGTTAAAGTGATCTACGCTTGATTTTATTATATCCATTCATTCTTGCATGCTTTTTAACAGTTATAAAGTTTGCGGAAAAATAAATCTAACTATTACAAATGGCGCGGGTCCACATCGCCAAAATTAAACCGGACCCGATTTAGCGGAAAGTAAAGAAAGCGAATAAAAGTGCGAGAAATAAAATCGTTACAACGCTTTGGGAGAGTTACATAATTATAATAAACGACATAAAATAAATGCGCAAATTAAATAATTAACAATGTATGGGCGTTGGACCCTCTTTTGCAAAATTAAATAAATAATGGAATTAAAAATAAGAATTAAATGTTTTTGGGTATTTTGTATTTTTTTAGATTTAAAAGAAAAAGAATTTATTGAAATTAAAATAAAATGCTAAACCCTAGTTCTAATGGTTTTTAAGTTTATTGCGAACATATTAAGTTTTATCCTAATTTAAATCTAAGTTAATTTACATGCAAAATTTAATTATAGAAAATAAATAAAATAAGCAATATTATTGTAAAAAAGGAAATTAAGAAGAATAAAAATTAAACCTAATTCTATTTTTGGATTTTAGTTATTAAAAGGATTAAAATTATAACCTAATTAAACTAAATATTTACATGTAATTTATTTATGGAAATAATTAAAATAAAATAAATATTATATTTTTTTGCCCTTTTCTGATTTTATGATATTTGTATTTTTAAAAAAATTAATTAAATTGAGTTAATAAATTAAATAAAATTGCAATTGAAAATAAGATATAAAAAAAATGAAAAGAAAATGCAAACCAGGGGGGGTAGCCCCAAAATTGGAGGTAAGGCCTTAGCACTTCAGGCCCATTTAATATTCAGGTTCATTGACTTTCCCAATCATGTATGATGCATTGACTGGCGTGTATTGTGTTCTTTGATCTATGGCCCTTGATCTGATGCTGGGATGGACGTGGCATGCTGATTACTGAAGGTGTACCATGGTGTTCACCATTGGCGCTGCATATGAACATAAATAGGAAAATAATATTGAACTTGTTGAAGACCTGGGAATCGAACCCAGGTCTTGTGGATTGTCCATGCGTTCACTTGCCATCTGTGCCCCTTAACCAATTTGTCAATAAAATAAACATAAACATTATAACGTAAAACGAAAACTAATGCATATTTCCGCGCGCGATTTCAAATTCCCCAATCCGCTTGTGCCACGCTATCATCGTCTTCGTGGTCCCTGTAAACAAAAGCATATGGCAACGGTTTTGTGTGCGTTTTCTTAGGGCCTCTACCAGAAAATAACGAATAGCCTCTCGACGCTCATAAATTGAGCGCGAGGGCTGGAATCTCTCCGTCTAGATATGCTGAGTCCAATGGCATTAATTTCGTGGGCTAATTTTTCCTTATTGTGAAAACCCTAAATTCCAGTCCTGCAAACCCTAACTTTTAAGCATGGTGAAATCACGTATGGTCAACAAAAATACAATCAAACACAATGGTTAGCTTGGAAACTTCATATTGAACAAGAATTCATAAACAAAAATGCAAAAAGATGTATGAATTATGATATACGATTTCAAAAGTTTTGAGATACAGTCTGAGTTTTATCTACCAATTCCTGGAGCTTTGTTTGTTGTTTGTGATTGGCACACGTTCAGAGAATCACAATGAAGCTATTGGAATGGAAATCAAGGCTTGAATCGACCTAGAACACTGAATTCAGTTCTTGAGTTTTATGGCAATTTTCAAGTTTTGTAGAGAGCTTCTTGCGCAGCTTTTCAGTCTCCTTGCCTTAGGTTTGTATTCCTGGTCATATAGTGAAGGCATTAGGTTAAGAAAATTGGATCAAATCTCTTCCATTCATTGTTTTCAATATTTGATTTCCTTATATCTTTTCCATATCTTTTTTAAGTGCATTTTTATTCAATCAGCTCAAATCAAACCAAATCCTTCCATAATTGGCTAAGCACGAAATATTGACCTTGAAATATGTACAAAAAGATTTTTTTAGGTCAAGTTTATATTTTCTACATATTTAAATGAATTAATATTAATATAAATTCAAATAAATAATTAAAAAATGAGAAAATACTTCCCCTTGGGCTTAATGGTCGTGCATAGGCTTGGCATGAAGAAACTTGGAAGAAAAATGGGCCCATTAGCATTTTTGGATCATTTGCATCAATGTTGACTTTTCAAAATTCCCAAAAATTTCCCAACTTCCACAAGGCATAACTTGCTCAATGTTTAAGCTTTTGACATGTTCTTGGACATTTTGGAAAGGTCTTTGAGTCCTCTAACCTATGCCTTTGGTCCCATGTCATTTTGATTTACCAATCTCAAGTTATGGCCTTTTACCTAAAGTCCCTTTTTGTTGACTTTTGAAAATGACCTATAATGTTGAAATTGATAACTTTTTGTGAGAGCATTTCTTGGACTTGAAGTATGAAGATGAGTTGTAGGAAATGTATTTCTCTTCAAAATGAGCTTTGGATGGAATTTTTCTGATAATCCATGTGAAAGTTATGCCCTGGTCAATTTCTGTTGACTTTTTCAGCTGTCCAAATATAGTAACTTTTGCATCTTTGATGATTTCTGAGCCAAACTTTGAGAATCATGATCAAGCATTGATCAAATGATGTTTGTGGCTTCAAAATGATATGTTGACCAAAAATTTGAACTTTTGACCGTCAAATGACCATTTTGCCCCTACAGTTGACTGTAGTGCAATTTAGGGTTTTGACTGTGCAATTTTGAGCTGAATGCCTTGAAACTTGATATGAGGATGCTTGACCATGTTTGTAAGCATATGAGACTTGATTGGGCCTTTGGAAACTTCCTTTTCTTGATCAGGACACAAACCCTAGTTTTGACTGTATAGGAGACAGTTGAACTGTGCAACCCTTGGGGAATTTTGTGACTTGACTTGGCAATTTCTTGGAGAATATGGGAGGGCAAATTTTGGGGTGCAACACCGACTATGACTTAGAATGTCTAATTAACCAAGCCGAAGACGAAGGCGAGGAAGATTGTGAAATACCGAGAGAACTAGCCAGACTTCTATTACAAGAGGAAAAAGCTATTCAGCCGCACAAAGAGTCAATTGAAGTCATCAATCTGGGTACTGAGGCAGATAAGAAGGAAATCAAGATCGGTACTAACTTGGAAAGAAGTGTCAAGAGCAAGTTGGTTCAGGTGTTGCATGATTATATGGAATTATTTGCTTGCTCTTATGAAGATATTCCAGGGTTGGATACCGACATCATAGTTCATCGTCTGCCGACAAAAGAAGACTGTCCTCCCGTCAAACAAAAGGTTCGTCGCATGAGGCCTGATATGTCTGAGAAGATCAAAGCTGAAGTAATGAAACAGTTTGATACAGGGTTCCTAGCCATGACATCCTATCCCCAATGGGTTGCCAATGTGGTTCCAATACCGAATAAGGACAGAAAAGTTCGCATGTGCGTAGACTATATGGATCTGAGTAGGGAAAGCCCCAAGGATGACTTACCTCTACCACACATTGACGTCTTGGTCGATAGCACTGCTTAGCATAAAGTCTTTTCTTTCATGGATGGATTCTTAGGCTATAATCAGATAAGGATGGCTCTCGAAGACATGGAGAAGACTACTTTCATTACGCAATGGGGCACCTTTTGCTACAAGGTCATGCCGTTTGGATTGAAGAATACAGGGGCAACATATCAAAGAGCTATGGTAGCTTTGTTTCATGACATGATTCGTCATGAAATAGAGGTCTATATGGATGATATGATTACCAGATCACAAACTGAAGAGGAACATCTCGATCACCTGTACAAACTATTCGAAAGGATGAAAAAGTACAAATTAAGGTTGAACCCTAACAAATGCACATTTGGAGTACGATCTGGAAAGCTTCTAGGTTTTGTTGTCAGCAATAAAGGCATTGAAGTTGATCCTTCCAAGGTGAAGGCCATCCAATAAATGCCAGTCCCTCATTCTGAAAATAAAGTTAGAGGATTCTTGGGTCGTCTCAATTATATTACTCGCTTCATATCACACTTGAATGCTACTTGTGAGCCAATCTTCAAACTCTTGAAGAAAGATCAGGTAGTTAGATGGAATGATGAGTGCCAAACTGCCTTCGACAAAATCAAAGAATATATACAAGAACCTCCTATTCTCATGCCTCCAATTGAAGGAAGACCCTTGATCATGTACTTGACAGTACTAGAGAACTCTATGGGGTGTGTTTTGGGCCAACATGACGAGTCTGGCTGAAAAGAGCATGCTATTTATTACCTGGGCAAAAAGTTTACCAACTGTGAAACTATATATTCACTGCTCGAGAAAACTTGTTGCGCTCTAGCATGGGCTGCTCGCAGGCTAAGACGGTATATGTTGACTCATACCACTCTGTTGATTTCTAAGATGGACCCAATCAAGTACATCTTCGAGAAACCTGCCCTCTTCAGACAGATAGCCAGATGGAAAATGATCTTAACTAAGTACGACATTCAATACACGACTAAAAAGGCCATCAAAGGAAGTGTACTAGCAGATCATTTGGCCCATCAAGCTATGGATGATTATCAATCTATGAACTTTGAGTTCCCTGATGAGAACTTCATGCTGGTGACCGACTGTGCGAAACCTGGACCGTATGACGGACCTGAACAAGGATCCCGATGGACTATGGTCTTCTACGGGGCTTCCAACGTCTTAGGTAACGGAATTGGTGCTGTAATCATATCTCTTGAAGGTTTCCACACTCCTTTGACTTCCAGACTTTGCTTCGATTGCACGAACAATATGGCTGAATACGAAGCGTGCATCTTGGGTCTGAAAGCTGCCATTAACTTGAGGATCAAACATTTGAATGTGTTTGGGGATTCCGCTCTAGTGATTAGCCAAGTAAAAGGAGATTGGGACACTAAACACCCTAATCTCATCCCTTACAAAGAACTTGTGCTATCCTTGATTCCTCACTTAGAAGAGATCACCTTTAAGCACTTCCCTAAGGAAGAAAATCAATTGGCTAACGCCCTGGAAACCATGTCTTCAATGTTCAAAGTCATATGGGACAATGAAGCCCCTATGATTACAATTGAAAGATTCGACGAACCTGCACACTACTGTGAGCTTGAAACTGACACGGAAAAGCCATGGTACCATGAGGTGATTATATACCTTGAAGCACAAGAGTATCCCGAGGGAGCATCCATCAATGACAGAAAGTTCTTACGAAGATTTGCAGCCAAATTCTTCCTAAGTAACAGACTATTATACAAGCGCACCCATGATTCTACTCTACTTAGATGTGTGGACAAGAATGTGGTAGAGGAAATTATAGAAGACATACACGATGGTCTCTTTGGTACTCACTCAAGCGGACATACGATGGCTAAGAAAATCTTGAGAGCTGGCTACTATTGGTCAACAATGGATACTGATTGCCATCAACATTCAAGAACTTGTCACAAATGCCAAATCTATGCTGACAAGGTCCATGTACCTCCTATCCCTCTGAACGTCATGACTGCTCTGTGGCCATTTGCAATGTGGGGCATTGACATGATTGGAGAAATCAAGTCAACCGCTTCTAATGGACATCACTTCATTTTGGTCGCTATTGATTATTTCACCGAGTGGGTCGAAGCCGCCTCATTTGCCTCAGTCCCCAAGAATGTGGTAGCCAGATTTATCAAACACAGCCTCATCTGCCTCTATGGTATCCCCGAAAGGATCATCATCGACAATGGGACTAACCTCAACAATTCTATGATTACTGAGCTTTGCACTCAATTTAAGATCAAGCATCACAATTCTTATCCATATAGACCTAAAATGAACGGCGCAGTCGAAGCGGCCAACAAAAATATCAAAAAGATTATGCAGAAAATGGTAGTAACCTATAAAGACTGGCAGGAGATGTTACCGTTTGCTCTTCACGGCTACCGCACTTCAGCTAGAACATCAACTGGGGCAACTCCCCTTTTCCTTAGTCTATGGCATGGAAGTTGTTTTTCCAGTGGAAGTTCAGATTCCCTCATTAAGGATTATGAATGAGGCAGGCTTAGGCGAAGATGAGTGGATTCAAACGAGACTGGATCAGTTGAACTTGATCAACGAAAAGCGACTGACTGCTGTTTGTCATGGTCAGACGTATCAAAAACGTATGATCAAGGCTTTCAACAAAAAGATCAAGCCTCGAGTATATTAAGCTGGTGACTTGATGATAAAGTGCATCATTCTGCCACAAGGCGACCCCAGAGGCAAATGGACTCCCACCTATGAAGGACCATTTGTTGTCAAGAGAGTGTTCTCTGGCAGTGCCGTGATAATGACTACCATGGATGGTGAAGACTTCCCACGTCCTATAAATGAGGACATAGTTAAAAAATTCTACGCATAAGAGACCCGCTAGGTTGACACACCTAGGAAAAATAAGGGCATCCTGGCAAACCAAAAGGTTTGGGCAAAAATTAGGTATATATGCAAAATATTGTGCACCCGGCAAGTTAAAAACCCAAAAGGGCGACTTGGGCAAAAATGGGTATCCTGGTAGGCTGAAAACCCGAAAGGGCGGTCCAGGCAAAAGATAAGGATTGAAAGCGTATGACTATGTCCCGTGGAATCACCAGTCAACTTTATCACCAAGGTCCGAGTTCAAATGGTCCAAGATCAATCCAATCAACTTCTGTCAATGGCAAGGGGCATTCGAAGACATTGGGGCAATAGTAGAGTTGGAATGCAATGAGATCATTTCAACATGGCTATTTATTTTGTTTTCAATTATTGTTTTACTTTGGACGATTTGCTCTTACTAGGATCCCCGTCTCTTTGTACAAAAAACGCCTATTCATGGACAAAATATCAATAGAAATATACTTTAAAGTGCAAATTTTCTATTTTGAATGCAAATTTGTCCAATGACTAAAATTGAACGAACATATGCATATGAACATAATTAAAACTATCTGGCACATGTGTCCTGCTAAGCAGCAGCAAGCATCTATTTAATGTATATGGAATATCCCCACAGAATTATTTCATTAGCATTATCCCCACAAGACGATTACAATAAACCAATTATCAACAAAGTTACCCACAAAGTCTCTTTGCATAGGTTGATCTCTAGCCAGAGTCTAAATCTCTTGGCAGCTCTCTCTCCCCAGCTAAGTTGGTCCTATAAGTAGAAGCCTTGTGGATCTCTTCCTCAAAGAACTCACTCTATCAGCAGTTCATCGAGTATTCATCAACAAGGTTTATTTCCCCAACAGGGTTTATTTCCCCAACAAACAACGAGTAGCGTAACTCCCCAGCCGAGTACAGAATTCCCCAAATTAGTTTATCCTCTCCAGCTGAGTCTGTATTTCCCAGGCATAGTCTATCTCCCCAGCTGAGCCTGTTATCCCCAGCTGAGTGTATCTCCCTAAGCTGAATCGGTCTTCCCTGACTAAGTCTACACTCTCTAGTTTGAGTTTTCCTTTCAGAATATTGCAAATCATAGGGCCATAATCCATAATCCCCAGTAAAGTGGTCAACAAAACCTTTACTATCTCCAAAAGATACTATGAAGACTAGACCCGACCAACTATTAGTACAACTTTCAAACTACTGTGAAGCCTGGACCCGACCAGATAGTAGTCAACTTCTCAAGTCACTATAGAGCCTGGATCCAACCAGATAATAGTGTAACCTTTCAACTAACTTTGAATACTGGATCCGACCAGATAATAGTTAACTTTGCAAGATACTATGAAACCTGGACCCGACCAGATAATAGTTTAACTTTCCAAAAATATAGAAGAACCTAGACTCAACCAGACCAAGATCTGACTTCTCTTTCCTAGTAGAGTTTGCCTCTACCCCCAACAAGTTATTGTGAAGCCTGGATCCGACCAGATAGTAATTCCCCTCAGAAATTCGTTGTGAAACCTGGAAACCGACCAAATAACAACTAAATCCCCAAACAGTTTATTATGAAACCTGGACCCGACCAGATAACAATTAACCTCATCCACCTCAGGAATCTGCAAAGCCTAGACCCGACTAGATATCAATTTTCAAGAAAGTTATTGTGAAGCCTAGAACCCGACCAGATAATAACTAACTACGATCCCCAGAGAGACACTATGAAGCCTGGACCCGACCAGATAATAGTACAACTTTCCAAAAACCATGAAACCTGGACCCGGCCAGATAGTAGTTACCATTGTAATTTACTGCAAAGCCTGGATCCGACCAGATAATAGTTAACTTCCTTATCCCCGGTAAGTTGTTGTGAAGCCTGGATCCGACCAGATAACTATTCAACTTCAAGAAATTTTCTACAAAGCCTGGATCCAACCAAATAACAGTTAATTTATCCTTCCTCATTTAAGTTACCATTAAGCCTGGATCCGACCAAATAGCAGTTGACTTCCATATCCTCAGCAAATTGTGAAGCCTGGACCCGACCAGATAATAGTTGTCATTTAAGTGATATTCCCCAGCGGAAGCATCCTTTCAACAAAGTTTGAAGATATGTATATTCTTCATCCCCAACAGTAATCAGGGATTCAACTCCCCATAATTTCCTCAGCAGTAGTCAGAGATTTATTTTCCCGGACAAAAACATACATCTCACATTCATACATCATAGCATGTACATACAAAATGCATTTAGTATAATACCAAATCTGGTGAACATCATGCATACATCTGCATTTTACTAACTCTTTTTTCTCACAGGTAAAATATCAAGTTTTAATATAAATCAACAAGATATTTATGCTGATACTTATTCTAGTGTTGCTAACATTCCTCCAAATGGCATCTATAAGCCCATTCACAATACATCTTCGAGTGCAAATTTTTGGGCACTCTAGTGTTCAATCATCTTCCACCTTTAAGTCACGAGTGGCAGATCCGCCAATCTAACTCTTCAGGTTTAAGAAGATTGAACAGGGGCAGCTGTTGTACCCCAAAATTTTCCCTCTGATTTCTCAAATAATCTCTCACAAGATCTCCTTTGGTTCAAGACTGCACAAGGGTTGATCAGCTCAAGACACCTCCTCAAGCACTTATGACTGAAAATTAGGGTTTGAGATTGCACAAAGACAATTGAACTTTTCATGGATCATTTTGGACCCTCAAGTTTTCTCATGTCAAGTTTCAAGTCTTGGATCACATTTTTGCTCAGTCAATTGATCAGTTGACCTAAAAATCAATTGTATTGGGGGAAAAGTCAACTATGATCAATTTGCAGTCAAACTTCATAATTTTTTATCAATACCAACATTATGAACCCATATATGTCATTCTATCAAGTTTGGACCACAATTCCTCAAGAAATTTGATCAGATCATCAAAAGGGCAAAATGGTCAAAATTAGGGTTTTGACTGAGGAAGTGCAATTTCTGATTTTTTACCTAGCAAATGACTTATTGGTTTAAGACATGATATCAAGGATTCAATTGCATCATTTTGAACTAATGGCATGTCTCAAAACATCTCTCAAGATCAATTGATTGATAGTTGATTTTCAGTCAACTGATCAAAAGTCAACTGTATACTAAAAAGTCAAACTTTGACTTTTTGGTCAAAATCAAGTGTCCAAGATCATAATTCAGCAAAACATGTCAAAATATGAAACTTGTTCATCAAGAAGTCAAAAAGTCAATATTTCATTTTTAAAAGTCAAAATTTCTAAACTTAGAAATTTTTCTAAGTGTTGAAAACTTCATATTTTTTCACAACTTTGAGCCAATTTTCCACCATGATGCAAGATGATTCAAAGGAAAATTCCAACATGAAAGTTGTATATCTCAATGATATCTAAAACATTTTACAACACAAATTCTCCTAGAAATTCATGGATTTCAAGTTATGATTTTGTGATTACATGTTCATGAAACTTGGAAACTTAGTGAAATTTTGCCCTAGTTTAGGCAGGATTTTGACCTAACTTCATGGCAATTTTTCACATAGTTCCAAGAGGAATTTTCAAAAATGTCCAACATAGAGGTTGTAGAGGATGTTACAAGATTTCCAAAATTTGCAAGAACTCATTGAGATCATGTTTGAGCAAAGAGAATCGAAGACAAGAAGTTGGACATTCATTCTTGAATTATAGGTCATTTCCATGATGAACAAGAATTCAAATCCACACCCATGCTGCATAAATCTTACTTTGCAGGCTTATAACCTCTAAATCTATCCATAATCAGAATATTACACAACTATTTGAGCTATGATCCAAGTGCTAGAGTCATTGTCCAAGTGATTATTCCATTAATGGAACAAAGTCCACACTTCCATTTTGGAAAAGTGACTTTAATCACAAAGTCAATGCATAGAGCTTCTAATTTGTTTCATCTGAACCCAAGCAATGTCAAAGGTAAAAGCAACATGTCTAGAGCCTCCCATAAACTCAGACTATGCTTGTACTATGCCTTGAAACCCTGTTTTCCACTTTTCTTCAAAATCAAGTAACATAGCCATAACTATATATCTTGTACTTCTGACCACCTCAAGCCCTCTAACCTTTTTCATATAACCATACAAGTTATTTGCAAGCTAAAACACGATTAAAAGCACTCCCAAACTCCCTGAAAACTCAGATTGCACAAAACCTCCATTTTTGTGTCATTTCTGACTTTGAACTTCAAACTTCCATTTCCCTCGTGCGTTTCTTGGCCTTTTAGTTTCAAAAACTTCCTAACATCACATAAAAACCATCCATGTCCCTGTTACACGATTGTAACTCCATTTCCATCATCCTCCATAACCAAAAATAGAGCATTGCAGTTGTATTTCTCCAGGCCATTCCAGCCACTCTTAACTCAAGCTAAGCATTGTATTAGCTTCCTAGAGGTTCAAGAAAGCTACCCTGATCATCACCATCACTTGAAACAAGCTCAAACTCATTTCATGATTTCCAGTTTTGAGGTATTTTTCTTGAACTTCCATCTTCATATTTAGGCATTGTTAGGTTTGCATTTATGAAGATAAAATGTAGACATCATTGCCCTGAAACTATACATGTCCATAGATTTCATTTATGTTGCTTGAGTAGGAAGAATTTTGAGTTTGAATCTCTAAAAATATTTAGGTCAGAATTTGGTACTGTTAGAAATCCATGCTCATCTTTGAGAATTAGCTTAAGTTATTTACATATTCATAATCGTGAGGAAATTTCTAACAAGTTTGATGTTAGAAGTTTTGTGAATGGATGAGAAATGAATAAGTTACAGGTTCTTTGGCTGGAGATTGAAGATGAAGTACATTCAGGACAAGATTTATGTTACTGATCTTACCTGATCAGACTTGGACCGTCACGACTGGCTCCGAGCAGAAGTTGAGTGAGATGGGGGGGCGTACCTGCAAGACACTCTGATGCTAAAGTGAGTGATGGTACCAGCGGGAAAAAAGGGTATGTGTGGGTAAGAGAATGAATACCTGGCCCTCTAGGAACATAGGGTATTTATAGCCCCCAGCGCGGGGCCAAGGTCCCTTCATTGGGCCGACCAGGACTGGCCCAATAGAGGAACTGCCATGTTCTACGTGTGTAGTAGGGACCCGCACGTGGTCTCCTTCCTGGTGATGCTCTACGAGAAATTATGAGGGACGAGGACGTGGTCTTTCCGGAGTTCAGGTGATTTGGTAACGGTCAGGGTCTGCCCTACGAGGAGGGTGCTCGAGCTGGGCTCGAGCTAGAGTTCCCGTGGTCGAGGGCACCATGTTCGTGGGCAACGACGGGCACGGCTGCAGTTTCCTGGTCAGCGCGCTGGCGGGAGTCCTCGGGCGCGTGCTCCTTGAAGAGTTGCTTGGATTGGGCCTTCGTTCCTGCTCTTGGGCCAGGGCGGGCCCAATCCAGAACAGGATCCCCCCAAGTCGTGGCTCCTGGAGCAGGAGTTACGATTTGACCTCAGCTCGCCTTTGCCACGGGGTCTGATGCCCGGCCAAGGATATTTGCCTCCCCGTGATTGCTCGAGGAGTTTCTAATGAGTTGCGTTCGTGGGGTAATCCTTTTTGAGGCGTACTCGGGGGATTCTTTGCGGGCTGTGTTCGTTGGGTACACGAGGCAACCCTTGGGAACCGTGACACCACTCTATTGAAAGTAGAGCCATCATTGCCTAGGGGAGTAGACATCGAGGAGGGGAAGCTCGTGGTTCCCCGGGGCGACGTTTCGTATTCCACATCATCCCTATAAATAGGATCCTTGGGTCCCATAATCTGTTTTTCCTCTTCGCGCTTCTCTTTCTTCCTCTGCCTTTGCGTCACTGTTTTTCCAGAACTTCGCAATATTACCGTACCTTCTTCCGTGGATTCTCTTCACCGCCGCTGTACATCCTTCTTAACTTCCAAGTAAGTGTTTATCCCTCATATTTTTCTCTGTTGTAGGTAATAATTTCCATTATTTGTATGTAAGAAACCCGCATCTGGGATTAGTTCCCGATACATTCGTGTTTGTGCCCGGTATATTCATGTTTGTGCCCGGTAAACGCATGTTTGTGCCCAGTAAATGCATAGCTTTAGGTACGTGACTCGCGATGCTGCCCGGGATCTTCATGGTTTTGGGCGCATAACCTATGATACTAGCCGGTAAACCCATAGTTCTAGGTTTAGGATTCACGATTTTGCTTGTCATATTCGTAGTTTAGGTCGGCGTACTCATGACTGGTCGGGATGTTGGCCCATTTAGGAAGTATGTAGGACAACTCGTCGTGGCACCTTAGCGTCGGGGAGGTGAGACCAGGATCTTATTCGAGTCCTCAACAATTTAACGCGCGCGAAGTGTGTCTTGGCTTGTCGTGCCCTTCTTCCCGTCAATTATGGCGAGCGTATGGATTTGCTCTCGAATTTCACCGGTTTCCTGTGCTTTGCAGGTAAAATGGCTGACGAACTGGAGTCTTCGAGGCACAACGAGGTCAAGGACCAGAGTGCCGAGGAGAATTTAACTCTAGTTGATACCATTGATGATCCTTCGCTGAATTGGGTGGGCGTCGAGCCCAAAGGGATTGCCTCGGCATACAGTCGGAGCGCATACACTATCGTCGAACACGGCGGTAGTCAGCCGGGCTTCCAGAAAAACTTTGTTGTCACAAGACCATCTCTTGAGGCGCGGATCTGCTTGGAGTTCTCTGAGTATGGGTTTCCCATGTATGAAATCGCGTTCAAGGACCTCGGTCCTAAGCTCCCCTTTAGTGATTTCCAGGTTGGGGTATTTTGTCATCTGGACTTGGCCCCCTCGCAGCTTCACCCCAACTCGATCTCCTTTCTTCGGGCGTTCGAGCTGACGTGTAGCTTTTTAAGGATCGGGGTGACCATCCCTCTCTTCTTCAGAGTTTTTCATTTGCAATGCCAGTCTCGAGGAGGCAGGCATAGTTGGGTTTCCCTGAAACAGTCGAAGAGGCTGTTCAGGATGTACATGGATTCGATCCGGGGTTTCAAGGACAAATGGTATGTCGTACAGCCGATCGCCCAGACTGCTCTGGATTCTGTATATGAAGAAGATATTGCAGTGACCGACGAGAACGGGGAGCCTCTTATGGACTATGAGGGTCGCCCGGTGTTGGGGCACGTCTCTAAGTTCCCGTTGCATTGGTGCTCGCGCCATTATGAGCATGGTATCGGGCATTACCATACGCCTGCGGGAGGGATGAGTACCGAGGACGAGGAAGCCTACGGTACCCTTTGTAGATATGTCGATAGTTTCTTCCCTGCCCGGTGGGCCACGAGGGAGGGAAAAGACATTCTTGACGAGGAAGGTTACCCGACCTTCGAGGCCCGTCCTATAGATACCAAGGCGCTTATCGAGTGTCAGTCCTACGGGCAGGCCGCGAACCTACTAGGTTGCTTTTTGTTTTATAGTTTTATTCTAGTTTCTTCATTTGTTACTTGCTCGTAACTAACCCGGGTTTTCTTTTTTGCAGGCAATATGGCCGGACGAAAGGAGAGGCTTTTAAAACTGACACAGGATAAGAAAGTCAACAAAAGGTAGGTGCAAGCTCCACAGGAAACGAGGATGGGCCTGCTGACCAGCTCGGGTGATGCTTCTAGCAGGTCCCCGAACTCCCTGGACATCGAGCAGCCCACTGATCTGATACTGAGGAAGAGAAATTGGGTAGAGAGCCAGCCGGAAGTCGGCGACGAGTCTGGCGCGGTGAGGGCCTTTGGCTTACCCCCCTGCTTTAAAGAGGAAGGCTTCTTCGAGGGGTTTCCCTTGACAGTAAGTGCCGAGGAGGCTGAGACCATCAGGCGGCTAAATAAAGAAAGTCGGAGAAAACATCTGGCCGCCAGTATGGTCTGGATGGTTAAGATGGCCGAGATGGCCGTTGTCCTCGCTGAGGAGGGGTCGGACTCTGACCGTGTCAGGGAACTGGAGCTGGAGAAAGCTGCCCTTGCTGCCAGCTCTCGAAAGTTGAAGGCTGCTCTGGAGCATTCTGAGGAGATGTTCCGCGAGCAAGTCGAGCTGCTGGCCGCAGAGAAGGAGAACTCGGGTAAGGTTGCCAAGGAGAGGGACTATTTCCGACTGGACCAGGAACGGTTGGAGGCTGATAACGAGCGTCTGGATAAAGAAGTCGAGGACCTGAAGGCCGCCATGCTCCCTGCTGAAGATGAGTTGGAGGAGACAGCCCCCTTGCGGAGTCGCTCGGATCTGGTCGCGCACATCCATCTCCTCGAAACGGACTGTGTTGGTGCCTTGGCGGATGGTTTTGAGGCCGCGGTTAGCCAGCTCACTTTATTAAATCCGGGTCTGAATACCGATGGGATGGGTTTCATGTCCCAGATCATCGATGGCCAGGTCGTGCCTCCTCCCGAGTCTCCTATCGTGGATGCTGGTAGCCCCGGGGAAGTCTAGCCGTGGAATTATGGTCGGGCCTGCGCGCCTGTTTATTGGTAGTTTGTTTTTGGGGCCTGCGTTCCCGTGCATATTTTTTGGGGCCTGCGTGCCCATGCCTGTAATCTCTGAACATCGTCGGCCTTCTTGGTCGGTTTAATTTTATTTGTTTTTTGCTTATGAGCTTTTGAATGGATGTTTATTTCGATCTTTAATATTTACTCGTGTCTAAGTTTTTATGTTTGTGATGAAATTTGCCTGAGTCATGTCCCCGAGTCTTGCCTGTGTTCGGCTGTTACTTTGTGGCGAAATGTGCCTGAGTTATTTCCTTGGGGCATGCTCGCGCTCGGCTTGTTATTTTGTGGCGAAATTTGCCTAAGTTACATCCTCGAGTGGAGATTCTTTCGACCCATTTGGTGGTCCGACGCACTTTGAAATGCGTCGGTCGTGCAGAGTAAAGCCGCTTGCTCGGGCGTATGACCCAGGTCGGGGTCGCTTGCCCGTGGCGTGAACTGCCCATCGCGAGCTGGGTTTCTGCCATGTGGGTACTTCGACAGTGGAGCTCGATTGAGGTGTCCATGTTGGGCACTGTCGTTCGTGCTCGTTTGGATGAACGACGTTATGCCGTTTGGGAGTAGATTGGGCTCGTACCTTGGCCTATCTACATGGTCGAGACATTTCTCTCTGTTGACTGGATGTGGGTGTTCGACGACGAGAGTCCTTAATGTTTAAGGGTTTTTTAACTATAGTATTGCTTTAGTTTAGCAGCGTTCCAGGGTCGTGGCAATGGTTCTCCATCTAGTTGCTCGAGGAAGTATGCCCCGGTACCTGTGGTACCGTGGACGCGGTAAGGCCCTTCCCAGTTCACGGCCAATTTCCCTTCGTGGGAGTCTTTCTGGTTTCTTCGTAACACCAGGCTGCCGATCTCGAACTCGCGTTTAACGACCTTGTCGTTGTGACACAGTGCCACTCGTTGTTTTAGGGTGGCCTCACGCAGGGCCGCCCCCGATCGAATTTCCTCGACTAAGTCGAGTTCGTCCTTGAGTGCCTCGTCGTTCATTTCTTCATCGAGGGGAGTTTCTGTCCGCCTGGAGGGTTCCCTGATTTCTACTGGGATGACGGCCTCCGTGCCGTATGTTAGTCGAAAGGGGGTCTCGCCCGTCGTCGAATGAGGCGTGGTGCGGTATGCCCATAAGACACTGTGTAGCTCCTCGACCCAGCCTCTCTTAGCTTCGCCGAGCCGGCGTTTGAGTCCTCGGAGGATGACTCTGTTAGCGGCCTCAGCTTTCCCGTTGGTTTGAGGGTGCTCGACCGAGGTGAAGTGTTGTTTTGTTCCCAGTTTGGTGATGAAGTCTTGGAATCCGTGGTCGGTGAATTGAGTGCCGTTGTCGGTGACCAGTTCTCTCGGGGTCCCGAATCTGGCGAGGATGTTTCTTTTGTAGAAATGGAGGATGTTGTGCGAGGTGATCTTCGCGAGAGCCTCAGCCTCTATCCATTTCGTGAAGTAATCCACGGCCACAATGAGGAACTTGTTTTGGTAAGTTCCTTGCACGAAAGGACCGAGGATGTCCATCCCCCACCATGCAAACGGCCACGGGGATGACAGTATGCTCAGCTCGTGAGGGGGAGCGAGGTGCATGTCGTCATGCCTCTGGAACTTGTCACACTTCTTAATGTGTTCCTTGGCGTCCTGCTGCATCATCGGCCAATAGTATCCCGCTCGAAGGGCTTTCCTCTCCAGGGACTTACCACCCATGTGTTGGGCGTTAATCCCTTCGTGTATCTCCCATAATACCTCGGGGACTGTGGATTCGTCGATGCATTTTAGGAGGGGAATGGAGAATCTCCTGCGGTATAGTTTGTGCTTGAGCACCACGTAGGAGCATGCTCGTCGTTTCGTGATAGTCGCTTTTGTCTGGTCCGAGGGGAGTTCACCCTTTGTTATAAAATTGTACACCGGGGTCATCCAGGACAAGGCGTCTCCTATGGCGTGTACCTCGATTGGTGTCGAGGACCTCTCGATGCTCGGGCTTGACAGGGATTCTTGTATGACGTATTTGTTTCCGCCCTTCTTTCTCGTGCTTGTGAGTTTGGACAATATGTCTGCCCTTGTGTTTTGCTCGCGCGGGACGTGTGATATTTCTGCTCACTCAAACTTTGTCATGTGTTTTGTGACTAAGTTTAAGTATTCGACGAGGCTGTCGTTTTTGGCTTGGTAACTCCCTTGGACTTGGGAAGCAACAAGCTATGAGTCCGTGAAGATTTGTATCTCGCGGGCTCCCAGGTCCTCGGCTAGCCTTAGTCCTGCGAGCAGGGCCTCGTACTCTACCTGGTTATTGGATGTCGGGAAGAAGAGGGTTAACGAGTGTTCGATCACTACGCCTTCCTCATTTCCCAGGAGGATCCCCGTGCCGCTTTCGGACGAGCTGGAGGCTCTGTCGACGAAGATGGTCCATTTGTGTTCTTTCCCTGCGGGCGGGTCATGAGCGGTCATTTCCGCGACGAAGTCGTCCAGGGCTTGTGCTTTCAGAGCTTTCCTGCTCTCGTATTGAATGTCGAATTCAGAGAGCTCTAAGGACCATTTCAACATTCGGCCTGCCATGTCAGGTCGACCTAAGAGTTATTTCACCGGTTGGTCGGTTCGCACGATGACCGTGTGGGACAGAAAATAGTGTCTGAGTCTCCTCGCCACGTTGACGAGGGCTAGAGCCACTTTTTATATCTGTTGGTACCTGCTTTCGGGTCCTTGTAGGGCTTTGCTCGTGAAATAAATGGGTTTCTGTCCGTCGGTGGTCTCGCGGACGAGAGGCGCGCTGATGGCTTCGTTCGAGACGGCCAAGTACAGGAATAATGGCTCCCCATCGAATGGTCGAGATAGAACGGGTGGTTGTGATAGACTTTGTTTTAGGTGGCATAGTGCTTGTTCGTATTCCTCGGTCCATTCAAAGGCTTCCTCTTTGCGAAGGAGTCTGAAAAAGGGGAGGGCGTGCTGAGCGGATCCTGCGACGAAGCGGGATAATGACGTGAGCATGCCGTTCATGACTTCTATTGATTTCTTCGACGTCGGTGTAGGGAGGTCGGAGAATGCTCTACATTTATCCGGATTGGCTTCGATTCCTCGTTCTATCAAGTAGAAATCGAGGAATTTCCCCGCCTTGACTCCGAACGTGCATTTTTCAGGGTTGAATCTCATCTTACATTGTCTAGCTTGGGCGAAGACTGCCTTGAGGTGTGCTGCATGATCGGTGTCTGCCCGGGATTTGACGATCATGTCGTCCATGTAGACCTCGAGCATGTCTCCAATCTGCTTGTGGAACACCCTGTTCATCATACATTGGTAAGTTTCCCCTGCGTTTTTTAGTCCAAAGGGCATTACGTTGTAGTAATAATTGCCCGAGCTGGTCATAAAGGTCGTGCAATGTTTGTCGCCCATGGCCATTGGGATTTGGTTATAGCCCGAATAGGCATCCATGAACGACAACGTCTTGTAGCCGACCAAGTTGTCGACCATCATATCTATGTTTGGTAAAGGGAAAGCATCTTTCGGGCAAGCCCGGTTGAGATCGGTGTAGTCAACACACATCCGCCATTTTCCATTATTCTTTTTAACTAGTACAACGTTTGACAGCCAAGTTAAATACCGGTGTTCAGAAATAAAATTCGCCTCTAGGAGGTCTTTTACAGCTTTTTCAGCAGCCTCCGTTTTCTCCAGAGACTGCCTACGCCTACGTTGTATTACGGCCTTGGCGGCGGGATCTATGGCGAGCCGGTGACAGGCGAGCTCAGGGTCGAGTCCTGGCATCTCCGCGGCGCTCCAAGCGAACAGGTCAGCATTCTCGCGCAAGCAGGCTTTGATATGCTTCCTTTCTAGGTCGGGGAGGTCGACGCCAATCTTCACTCCTTTGCTCGGGTCTGCACCGAGGGGGGCGAGCTCAAAGTCCCCATCCGGGATTGGTCGAAGGGGAATTTGCTCGCTGTTGGGAGGTTTGTCCTGATCGAAACGAGCATCCAGAGTTATGGAGTCGACCTTTGGTGGAGCTCTCTGGTCTTCCTCTTTGGCGGGCTCTGGCTTGTCGGGTTCCTGTCGTGTCGTCGCCGGTCTCTTGGCGAGCCTTGTCTCGGTGTCGACAGTGTCGCGTCCCTTGGATGCAGCGTTGAAACACCTTCGAGCAGCGGCTAGGTCCCCCTGGATGGTAGCTACTCGTGCCCTTTTGGTGTAGAACTTCATCTTCAAATGGATGGTGGAGGGTACCGCGGTCAGTTCTGTCAGTGTTGGTCTCCCCAGGATACAGTTGTAGAGGGACGGGCAGTCGATGACGAGGAAGCGCACTTTAACTTGCCTTGTCGTTGTGCCCTCGCTGAAGGTTACCATGAGCTCTACATATCCCCAAGGCTTGTAGGTCGAGCCATTGAAGCCCTGTAAGTCCAAACCTACATACCGCGAGAGATGCGAGTCGTCCAGCTGCAGAGTCCGGAACAACTGACTGTACATCACATCAACGGAACTTCCTTCGTCGACGAGGATACGGTGCACATCAAAGTTATCCATTCTTGCTCTTATCAGCAGAGGAATGACTGCATTGGGGGCTCCTCCGGGGAGCTCTTCCAGGTAAAAGGTGATAGGCTCTGACCTACCTTTTACCCTTTCAAAGGTCACTGTTTGCGGAGGTGCCGCGTCGACCAGTTCATCCAGCTTTTTAGCCGAATTGATAGTTAGGTCGTTGAATCCTCCACCATTGATGACCATGGCGGAGGGAAAGTATTCCCACCTACTGTGCGTCGTGAGCGGCTCCTGCAGGTGCTCGGGGACGTAAAAGTCCTCGGGTCTGGTGACGGAGAAGGCGGTCTTGACGGGGACCGACTCGTCAGATGGTCGGGCGTCTTGCTCCGGTTCTCTTGCCTCCCGGACGTCACGATGAGGAGCGTCGTTTCACCGATATTGGGCGAGCCTCCCTCCCTTGATGAGGGTTTCGATGGCGTCCTTGAGGTGGACGCAATCTTCAGTCAGATGACCATGGCTCCTGTGGTACTGACAATACTTGCTCTTGTCTGCTCTAGGCTTGGCGGGAGCAGGTCGGGGGTGTTTGACGCTGCCGTCTTTAAAGTCCGTGCTGCCACACTCCGCCAAAATGTGCTCGCGGGAAGCTGTGAGCGGAGTGTATTCGGTAAAACTCCCTGAGGGTCCTCTTTGCTCTCGGACTTCTCGGGGTTTTTCCTCTTTTCTTTTCTCCTCAGTTCGTCGAGGAGGAGCAGCTTCTTGGCGTGGGTTGTTGTTGGATCCGTGAGTCCTGGGGTCCCGGGCTCTGTTGGCTGCCTCCCTTTCCTCATAATCCATATACGCCCAGGCCTTCTCGAGGAGGGAATCGAATGTTCTAGGTGGCTCGATGCCCACTGCCTTTCTGAATTTTGTGTCGGGGAGGAGCCCCCTCTCCAGCAAGTATCTTTTCATGTGGTGCACGCAGGGGACTTGTATGGCTTCGCGATTGAAGCGATTAATAAACTCTCTCAAGGTTTCATCCTGTCTCTGGATGATGGCCTCGAGAGCCGCCTCGGTCTTTGGGTGTTGTCGAGACGCAGTGAACGAACTTATGAATTAGTTCTTCAGGTTTCGCCACGAGGTGATTGATCCCGGAGCGAGGCCTTTATACCAATCCATTGCTGCCTTTCCGAGGGTCGTGGGGATCAGCCGACATTTGATGGGTCCCCCGACATTGTGGTAGTGCAGCATAACCTCGAACCCGTCTATGTGGTCGACCGGGTCCGCGACTCCATCGTATTCCTTTAGATGTGGAGGCTTCTCCATTCCCGGGGGAATGGGCGCCTCCATGATGGCTTGTGACAGGGGATCGTGGGGGTCGTCCTCGTCACTTCGCTCCGGGGACAGGGATGGGGACCTGTAATATTGTCGTGCCCGGCGGTCCTAGTCATGATGGGCATCTCTCGAGTGTGGTGCTCGTTGATCAATTCTTCCATGCCTGTCTCCGGAGTGTCTTCTCTCTGGTCGTGAGGGGGTGTGGCCGCGCCCTCCGACCTCAATGACGGGTTGCCTCTCCAAAGGGGGTCGTCTCCCCGAGGGTCGGGGGGACGGGCTTCGGGAGGCATCTCTGTATTGTCTCCGCGGGGGAGACAGGAGATGTACTTCTGTTACTCGAGGAGGTGGAGTCTGGGGCCTCCTGTTCCTCCTCGCGGGTCTTCGATCGTCTTCTAGTGCCATCAATCTTTACCCTTGGGAGAAGATGAGATAATTCATCTGATTGATTGCCGCGAATAGCGCGCGGGTTGTGGCATCTGCCCCAGCGGGGACAGGGACTTCTTGAAATTGGGCAGCTCGATAGTTTGTGGGAGCTGCGTTGTCTTCTTCGAGCGGAGGAGGGACTGAGGAGGATGAGGCAGTAGCTCCGTCGCAGTGGATTGAGGGCCCGGGGGCGATTCCCCCGGGGAGTGTGTTATGATCGGGGTTACCGGTGTTGTCGGTGAGTCCATTCTTATCGATGAGGTCGTTGTTGGTGTCGACGACGCGGATGTTTTGGTCATCAGGAACTTGGTCAGCCATGACGGTAGTAGGTGATTTGAGCTTTGGTCTTCAAGGTTTTGCAAGACGGGGAATCTAGTTTCCCACAGACGGCACCACTGATCTTACCTGATCAGACTTGGACTGTCACGACTGGCTCTGAGCAAAAGTTGAGTGAGATGGGGGGGGGTACCTGCAAGACACTCTGATGCTAAAGTGAGTGATGGTACCAGCAGGTAAAAAGTGTATGTATGGGTAAGAGAATGAATACCTGACCCTCTAGGAACATAGGGTATTTATAGCCCCCAGCGCGGGGCCAAGGTCCCTTCATTAGGCCGACCAGGACTGGCCCAATATAGGAACTGCCAGGTTCTACGTATGTAGTGGGGACCCGCACGTGGTCTCCTTCCTAGTGATGCTCTGCGAGAAATGAGGAAGAACGAGGACGCGGTCTTTCTGGAGTTCAGGTGATTTGGTAACGGTCAGAGTCTGCCCTACGAGGATGGTGCTCGAGCTGGGCTCGAGCTGGAGTTCCCGTGGTCGAGGGCACCATGTTCGTGGGCAACGGCGGGCACGGCTGCAGTTTCCTGGTCGACGCGCTGGCGGGAGTCCTCGAGCGCGCGCTCCTTGAAGAGTTGCTTGGATTGGGCCTTCGTTCCTGCTCTTGGTCCAGGGCGGGCCCAATCCAGAATAGTTACATATTTATTTATTTTTTTAAGTTAACGGATGTATCACCACCCCAGTGATTAAAGCGTGCGCCTGTTACCTATGGGACCTGGGTTCGAGCCCTAGTGGTACCCTTTTGCCTATTTTTTTCACATTTTCCCCATTTTTTGCTTGAATCAGCGCGCTTGGGCCTTCCCCTCCCGGGCCTTGTACTTTTTTACTTAATCTGACCCCCCTGATTTCCATAACAACACAATCCACTTCACATTTTTTTATTTTTTCTCTTTGATCTGACCAAAAATCATATCGGGCCCAAACTAAAACAAAACAGTTCTACTTCCATACACCTTAAATAAATTTCACACCCTCCTGACTTTTATTTTATTTTCTTATCTTATTTTCTTTTTAATATTATTTTTATTTTTATTAGTAAAAAATATCAAAAAAATATTTTTATTATTTATATATTAATATACTTTTATTTCATTAAGACAAAAGACCAAAAATATTTTCTTATTAGAAATTTAATTTCTTTCTAAATATTAGACCTAGGTTTTAATTTATTTTAATTAAATTAACTTAGAATTTGGATTTTCTTTTAATTAATTTTTATACTAGTTTAATTAAATAAAAACCTTATTTTCATAGAAAACCCTAAAAACAATTTCTTGATTAAATTTATTTCTTTTCTTAATTAATTTTGGTTTAGTTTTCTTAATTTAATTAATCATTTCTTTTAGTTAATTAGGTTAAAACCTCTTTCATAAAAATCCAAACAAAAATCATTTCTTTTTCCATTTTATATTCATGCATTTTATTTTCAATTATTGTACAATTATTCAATATGGTTGTAATAGTTAATTAGATTTAATTTTCTTGCAAAATCCCCATTTGTAAATTTATATACCCCCTCCCCTAATGATGTAATCGCTTAGTATCTTTATTTCCCGCAATTTATCACTTTATATAAATGCTAGTAATTAGGATTTGTATGGAAAGACTAAAATCAACAAGTTACCAAACCCTAATTCAAGACAAAACAATGCATGTAAATCAACACATTTGCACACTTGCACCCTTAGGGTAATTCCACTTTGTTGCCTTACCAAAATGGCCATGTTATGCATGTGGGATATCTTAGCAAAAAGCAATAAAAAATACAAGGTCATAGTCCCTCGATGATGCTATCAATGTTGCCCTTTCAAAATGATCTTAGTCCCTCAAAGATAAATGCTAAGATATCTCACAACATTGCTATCATGGCTATACGATGACCCATGCTCGTCCCTTTACATCCAAAGATAGGGTTTCTTATAAAATCAATGGTAAGATAACAATATCAAAGGAAAGAAAGAAATGAACAAATACTTTTGAGTAGTAGATTGTTCCTAGTTGCTTGCTCAATTTCAAATCAAACACTCTTGCTTATTTTTCAAAACAAACACCAACACTTTCAAAACATTTTCCAAACTTGAAACATTTTCAAAAGATCAACACTTTGTAGATGTTCTTAGGAACGAGAACTATTACAAAGTTTTCCTAAACGATGGCGCCTTTTGAAAATACTTTCAAAAACCACACAAAGCATATTTTCAAACAAAAGCAAGTAATATAGCAAGCAAATAAGAGCCCATAGATAACTATATATGGAAAGTGTGCTAACACCTTCCCTTTTCATAATCTACCCCCTGAACTCAAGAAATAATCTCAAAGGTCTTTCCTGTTCTTTTCAGCCTTTCCTTTTGGATAAAAGAAAAGTCGGTGGCGACTCTTGCTAACTGCAACATTTGCGATAAAATGCAAAATACCCAAGCCATTTCTCCCACCCTATCACATAACCCATAGATGAGAAGAGCCAAAATTTCTTCGAACGCTCGTAAATCCAGATTGTTCCAACAGTCTTGAGCTTTTTCCAATAAGAACTTGGCTAAGAACCCTTTGACACAACTTCTTGTTTCTCAATTAGTCGTGACGTCAGATTATTGCAAGTGTAAAGCTCAGGAAACCTCTTCAGGGCTTGGATCCCTTTCGGTACTGTTGAAAGGTAGTTAATCGAGAATAGGAATTCCCAAGAGTTGAGAGAATTCTTCCATAGTTTGTACAAGCTGGTAATCGGAGAAGGTAAAATAATGGTGCAAAGGGTCAAAGAACTGGAAAAGCACCTTCATCATATCTTCATCAAATCTCGAGGTAACCAAGTTGAGAAGTCGTCCATGTCTTTTGGTGAATGGAGAATTCTCAGGGACCCTTGATGCTAACTCTTTGAGCTTAAAAGGTACTCGTACAAGGTTGACTTGGATTGTGTTCCTGCGAGTGGGAGTCATATCCTATAAAACAGAACAAAGATGAATCTCAAAATCCTTGAAATGGTTAGTCTAAAATGCTATGGTATGATGTCATGATGTTATGTACAAGCATATGGACAAGTTAAATCAAACAAATCCTTAGGTTTAGGCTTGCATGAGGTTTATAGGTAAGTACCCTCTTTAAGTTTAGTTGGTTCAACCTGTTCTAGAAAGTAAACAGGTTCTAGGGAATCTCAATATCATTAATCTTTCTTCATCGGGCATTGTTTTAACGCAAGCCTCTTTAATAGCGACCAAAATATCCCGAAAGTACAATCGCAATGAGCGTAGTATCGAGTATCAACCAACTTCAGATTGCACCAAAGCCGGCTACCTCACTACTTCCTAATGGCCAAGTTAGTCAAGTAAAGGTTCTAAAGTCAGTTAGTGCTTCATGAAACCACACAGAGGCCTCGTATTCTCCTTGACTACTCAAGGGCTATTGGTACCAACAAATGTGTCACACTAACATAGCTACTTCTTAGACCATGCCGGTATACCCCGCACAGTTTCCACAACTTATTGCTACTTACCTAAAAAGGTGCCCTAGATATGGGTAGAGGATCGAAACAAACCCAAACAAGGAACCATAATATAAAGCAAACAAATCAAATAATGAAAAGCAATTAAAGGTGATCTAGCCCTAAGGTAACCCCACTTTTAAGTAGATTCCTCAGCAGAGTCGCCAGTTCTGTAACGTGGTGGGAGAACTGACTTGGTTGTTTTGCATTTGATTGCAATTGTTGTGGATAGCAGGAGTCGCCACCAAATTTTCTTTTATCCAAAAGGAAAGGTTGAAAATAACAGGAAAGACCTTTCAAGATTATTTCTTGAGTTCGGGGGGTAGGTTATGAAAAGGGAAGGTGTTAGCACCCTTTTCATCCGTAGTTATCTACGGGCTCTTAGCTGCTTACTAGATCACTTGCTTTTTGTTTGAAAATGTGTTTGTGATATGGGTTTTGAAAGTATTTTGAAAAGGAATGTTTTTGTAATGGTTCTCATCTCTATAAGAACGCGTACAAAGTGTTTGTCTTTTGAAAATGTTTCAAAGCGAGAGTGTTGGTGTATAAAATGTTTTTTTGTTGTGAGCAAGCGAGCAACTAGGAAAAACCTACCTACTCAAAATGTCTTAAATGATCTTTTCCTCCTCCTTTAGATGTTGATATCTTACCATTGATTTGGTAACAAACCTCATCGATGGATGTGAAGGGACGGGCGCGGGTCAATTGTTCAGTCATAGAAGGCAACTTATGAGACGTTTTAGCAATTTTCATAAGGGACTAGATCGTTTTACCGAATGCAACATTGAGGGACATCGAGGGACTACGATCCTTTTTTATCGAAGGGTCTTTGCTAAAGCGTCCCATATTCGAGGGACATGACTATTTTTTCGAGGCAACAAGCGAGATTACCCTAGAGGTGCACGTGTGAAAGTGTGTTTCATTCAAGTTAATTTATTCTTTGATTAGGGTTATCTAGCGATTGATTTTAAATCTTGCCATGCACGCCTAATTACTATACAGTATAAGGAAAATAGTAAATTGCGAAAAATTAAAATTCTACGCTATTACAGAGCTTTCAGGAATGGGGGTACAAATTTACAAATGGGGATGAATCAATGCGATTAAAAATTAAAATAGACAATCAATACAACCAAATCAAATCAAACAATTAATTAAAACTACAGCAATTTATAAGGTAAATTAATTGACAAAGTATGGAAATAAAGTTCTTGATATTTTTGTTTGTGAAAAAATCTGGGAAAAAAATAAACAATCTATTCTATTATTTTGAATTTTATCATTTAGAAACTAAATATTTTAGAAGAAAGTTTACTAAAAAATGTTAACAAAATTATTCACAAAGTTCTAAAAAAAATATATTTTGAAGCTAACTTCAAAAAATTCTAAGTTATTAGATTAAACCTAAACTAGGCAAATTCTAAAACTATTAAATAAAATATAAACTAATTTAAATAAAAATTAAATTAATGAAAACTCAAAAAAAAAAGGTTAGCAAAATAAATTAAGTTAATTTATCAAGGGGTGTAAACAGCATAATGGGGTGAGCATGATGAATTTCGCATGGGCTTGGGGTAATCATAAGGCCCAATCGTTTTTTTTTGTTTTAATTTTATGTCCAACAAAAATGAAGAAAGAAATAGGAAAAAAAGTAAAAAAAGAACAAACTGCCCCAGGGAGTCTTGAACTTGGGACCTCACCTTCAAACAACAAAGCCTTAACCACTACGCCATTTGTTTCATTCGTTAATAATATGACTTAATTGAAATATAAAGTGAAAGCGGTTGAGAAAATTGGGCCAACAAGCCCAATGGGCTGACCCGGCCAGGCAAAGGAAAATAAGGGTTTCGTAAACCCTAGAGTAACAGTAACGCGTTGTTTAAGCCTTGGAAAGGGAAAAGAAGAATTAAATTTTGTCAATTGTTCTTATTATTTTTTTACTGTAAAAGGAAAAACTGGGTTGAATCTAACGATCACTTCCTCTCCCTCTTCATCATCGTCTCTCCCTCTGTTAAACCGACCTTCCCTTACTACAACTCTAATCCCAACTTCTGCTCTCGTCCGTATGTCCGTTTTTTCTCTTCCCTTCCAAATTTCTTTCCATCTCAAATTCACGGTGATTACGACTTTGTGGGCGCGGTGTTGGTGGTGGATGGTTTGAGGCGGTGAAGCGATTGCAGTGTAGAGGGAGTTGGCGGTTTTCGTTGGTGGTTAGTGGTGTTCTATGTTGCCATTGTTTAAGAGATGAATGATGAACAAGCTTGTTTACTGTTTTTGAGAATTTTTTGGTAAGTTTCGATCTTTTTTTTTACACTGTAGAATTTTTCTGTGTGTTTTTTTTAACAGAGTTCTTATGAGGATGACAGTAAAACCAAACAAAACAAATAGAATGTTTATTAGGCAAGAAAGGGAGACTTAAAGAGGTTGTTGATTGTTGTTACAGAGTATGGTGAGGTTTAATGTTCGATTTGTGAGGGTAGTCAGATCTGTTTCTGAAAAGCCCACGCGTTTCTGTGGCTAGTGGCTTCACGACTTTTGTTTGACAGGGGAGTTCACTTCTTGACCCTTTGTTATACTTTCTGTAAGCTTTTCTGAAGGGTTATGGTTTAGAGAAAATGATGACAAAAAATGGGGATTTCTTTGATGCCTTCCTTTTTACAGAACTGTTGTTGTGATTTTTGTATATGGCAAGGTTGTCGTGTCAAAATTGTTCTATTATTTTTTTTCTTTTCTCTTCTGATGGCAGCCAAAAGCGATGCCTTTTGTTGTGTTACTGTCTTCTTATATTAACATGAGGAAACAACTTTTGGGGGAAAAAGAACTGGGATTTTGAACAGATTTGTTATGCTGCTTCGCTACTTTTTGTTGCAGTTTTCTTATTTGCCAATTTTATGCAATTGTTGGACTGTATTTCTTGGTACAGACTTGGGCAGCAATGCAGGCTGCACTGTAGTCTGCTTTTTTGACAGTATTTATTTTCTTGTGTTTTGTTTTGTTTACAGTAATGCAGGCTGGTTTTCTCTTTTTTTTTACAGTATTTTATTTGTGAACCAAAAAGAAATATATATTTTTGTGATTGACAATGAAGATATTGCTTTGGGCCAATGATTAGAAACTGATTGGCAAAGATAAACTAGGCCTTTGTTGGGCTTTAGAAAATGATTTAATGGTGAATTCCCTAAACCGCACACTGATTCTTTTGAGCAAATCCTAATGATGAGAAGACAAATTCTTTGAAAATTCTTATTTCTTCCTTCAAACATGAATTGTTCACTAACCATTTCTCTATTTCTTTGTTACATGCACGAGCAAAATGGACAATGGGGAGAATCGGTGAAGAGTGACTTGAAGTATTTGATGAAGACTTGAAGATGAAGAAATTCCCTTATAGCTTAGTACATTGTTAGGAATTTTGTAACATTGTGAATCTTGTAATTTGAATTTTGAGGTTTAGAAACTTGTAAAGTGTATTCCAATTCACTTGTAAATTTAAACAATGAATTCTGATTCACTTTGTAAATTTAAACAATGAAGCTTTGTTGCAATCTTGCATTCTTGATTCACCTTGAATTTGTTTCTACAAAACTTGAAACACTTGAATATTCCTTGATATTTGAACTATGAGCACAATTTGGATTCTTCTTTGTGGCCTATAAACTTAAAATTCCTCTTGAGAAAAGAGTGACACTTGAATATTTGAAACATGCCTTGAATAATGCTTTATATTTTCTTGTAGGATTGAGTCATGAATTCTTGAAAGCTTGAAATGGATGTATTGAATTTGGAATTGGAATTTATGTTTCACTTGTGATTTATTTGAAAGAAAGATTGGAAATTTGAATGAAGATGAATGAAGTTGACGAATGCCTTGCCTTGAATTCGAAACAATTCTCATGAATGCATTTTTTTTCAAATATATCAAACTTGCTCCATAAGCATATTGATCCAATGATCGTTATCATTCAAACGCAAATGATGTGAGGTACGAATGACAAACTATCCATGAACCCTCAAACTCAAATTCTTGTTTCTATGAGTTATCTCAACATAATTATGAACATTTAGAGATTAATAACATTCTAAGGTCAAGAAATTCCTATAGAATTTCAATAACTTTCATGGTCTTACAAATGCATTTTGGCTTTGATCGTTGAAGTAATCTCAAAGACAATGCTATTTGTGATGCTTCGCAAAAAGAATCGCTTGGGAACATTGAAAATTGAAGAAGTTATGAACCTCGAAAATTGGACAAGAATTTCTCGTGATTAGGTCAAATTTGCAAAATGACCTCTAAAGTTTTTAAATTTTCTGATGATCTTTCGCACGTAATCAGCTCTTGACTTGTGAAGAGAAATTGGAGATAACGTCAAGGAGAGTCATACGTAAAAAGAACCTCTTAAAAGTATCAAATAATGAAGAAGTTATAATCGTTTTAACTTGATCTCACAAAGGTCGATTTTTGGGTCAATGCAGTCATTTGCAGTCATCTGAACCATCGACTTGCAATGCAAAGTTTGAAAACTGGCACGAACATCCTTGAGGAGACATGAAGACCATTTGAAACCTTGAAGACTCAATTTTCTTTGAGAAATACCAAACCCTAATTGTTGACTTACTGCATAGGAAGAGAATCTGTTTGATCAACTTCTGAGCCAAATTGAGTATTCGATAAACTCTAAGATAGTATCTTGAATGAAAAACAGGAGGGAAAATTTTGGGGTACAACAATAGTGTTATCCTATTATTGGTTAGTAGGAAGCCCTATCACTGGATGTTTTGAGGGACATGCGCGGGTCATCGTACAGTCATAAAGGAAACATGTAGAGATACCTTTAGCAATTTGAAGGGACTATCATCATGTATTCATAGGCAATATCGAGGGACAAGATCATTTACTGAAGACAGCATCGAAGGGTCATTGAGCGACTATGATATTTATGATGATTTTTAACCGAGGGTCTTTGCTAATTGTATCCCTACATTCGAGGAACATGATTGTTTTCTGAAGGAAACAAGTGGAGTCACCCTAGAGGTGCGTGTATGATAAGTGATTTGTTTTCAGTTAATTTGTCTTGATTAGGTTTTCTAGCATTTGATTATTATCTTGCGGTACAATCATATTTAGCTAACAGTTATATATACATACAGGGCATACAAAATATAGGCGCAAGAAAATAAAATGTGGAAAAGTAAAGACCTGCGGCTATTACATGGCTTTGGGAGATTTACAATATTTACAACTTTGCGGGAATTTAAATGCTAAACTATTAAAAGAAAATGTATGCGACCTATACACTTTTTTCTAATAAAATAAATAGCAAAAGTAAATACATAATATTTGCAAAATTATTTTTAAAAATCTTAACATCTTAAAGATTAGAAATTAAATTTTTTTGTACGTTTTTGGTTTGATTTGAATTATAAAATAAATAGACTTTAAACATGAATTAAAGATTTAATTAATTATAAAAGAAACATATGTCTAATTAATTAATTAAGAAAAATATTGTCTAAAAATTAAATTAACCTATTAAAAGTCTAGTTCTGATTTTATTATATTTTTTGTGATTTTATTGATTAAAGAAAATGATTAAAAAGAAAAAATAAATTAATTAGACAAAATAAAAAAGAAAAATAGAATAGGGTTAAAAAGTATTGAAAATAAGAAAAGAATGGTGCAAGCGCTGGGGTTTGAACCCGCACCCTTCTATTTACAGTCTTCATCCTTTGCCATTTGAACCGTGCACGCTTGGTGTTTGAATAACGGAATTTAATCATTATATGATAAACTTGTAAAGATTGAGAAATAGTAGCAAAAATATATCCTGCATTGTTGTACCTCAAAAGATCATTAGTGGCGGTAGTATACAATAAAACAAAATGAAAACAGAAAAATGAATTTGCAAGAAATTAAGAAAAAAGGCGTAGCATGTATGCTCATTTCATGCTCTTTGGATCATTACAAATGATCCAAACTTACCCTATAATGCTCCTGGAAGTGAATGGAAAGACTAGTTTGTTTTGATCGTGGCTGCAACTAGAGTTTACAGGTTGCCATAGTTTTGAGAATTTTGGAAATTTTAAAGTGTTTTTTTGGAGCCGCTTTTGTGTCCTTTGCACTTGAGTATTGCATGTATTTATAGAGGAATGAAATGGAACAAGAATAAGACAAGAATGTTGTACCATCATGTCACAAATCATTATAAAAAAACACATTGAAATCTTTCCAAAATTGTTAAAAAATATTTCAAACTTGAAGATTCTTGTTCCCAACATATTTTCACGGTTTGGCATGTTTGTCATGTGTTCTTTGGCCTCCATGTGATTAAAATCAAAAGCCCGTGCGCCTTGGCCCAATGATTTTATATTTTATTTGATTTACTTGCATTTAAATGAATAAAAATTCAAATAAAATAAATAAAAATCATAAAAAATATATGAATGGATTTAGAGGTCCTCTAACACATTGTGAACATGTTTGAACGTCAAAAGTTAGGTCCACTAGTTTAAAATTTCAAGTTTGCTCACTTTGCATTTTATGCATTTTCTCAAAATTCCCCAACTTTATCTTGATGGTGATCTTGGACTTTTTGGAAAGCTCAAGATGTCCTCTACATTTTCTCTTTTGATAATTTTTTTCATTTGGAGACTTTATCTTGATGTAAGTTGCCTTGACAAAAAATGTCTTTTTGTTGACTTTTGAAATGACATGTAATGTATTGACTCATATCTCTCAAATGAAGCACTTTTTGAAGTTGAGCATAGAGATACAAAGTTGTAGAGAATTGAATTTCCTTCAAAATGGGATTTTGTTGGAGAAAAGTTGATGAAGCATATTAAAGTTATGCTTGGTCAAAGTTTAGTTGACTTCTCCTAAGGAAACCCTAATTTGGCAACTTTTGACTTTTAATGATTTGAGGTATTTTATTGAGGAATCATGATCAACCCATGATAAAATGATGAATATCACTTCAAAATGTTGATGTTGACCAAAAATCTTGAAGTTTGACTATATGTTGACCATAGTTGACTTTTTACCCAATATAGTTGATTTTCAATCATCTGAGTCATTGACTGAGCAAACTTGTGATGCAAGGCTTGAAACATGACATGAGTATTTTTGAAGACCTATGGAGAACCATAGAAACCACTTGAGACGCTTGAAACCCATTATTCCTTGTGCAGGATGAAACCCTAGTTATGGGCTCATTGCCCGGGAGGATAATTTGTCTGATCAACTCTTAAGCATCCTTGAGCAAATGAGGACCTCATGAGAAAGTCTTGAAGAAAAATGGGAGGGAAAATTTTGGGATACAACACTACCATTGACCCAATAGAATCCACTACCATGATTTCATCTACGATGGTCGTAGCCAAAGTCTTCTCAAGTCTTATGATCTTCACTCTATCACTTGAGGTGCCAACCAATTCTAAACATAATGGTTTTTTTGTAGATTATATGAGTGTTTCTTATCAAGAAGATTACTCCTAATTTAAGTACATATTGTTTGACACAATTTTGAGCAACAACTCTTATGTACAAATAATTTACATAAAAAATTTAAGAAATAACACAATCTGAGCAATAACTCTTGTGTTTTACATATTCCTACAAATATGAATCTAATCTAAAATAAGTGAAGCATCTTATAGTCTTCTTGTCTTCATATTCTTTGTTGAGAAAGCTATGAGAAACAACTTCTAGCTTCTTCATAATTCTGTCAAGATGTATATGATTGATGATTTGAATTACATCTTGAAGAATTCTTCATCTTTATCTTTTTTCTTCATTAAGCAAGATACGAGCAACAACTCCTTGCTTTTTCATGATTCTTACAAGATGTATATCATTGGTAATTTAAATAGCATCTTGTAGAATTCTTCATTTTGTTATAGTGGATGATTGCTTCGATTTGGTTGTGTTCTTATAGTGATAACTTTTCTTTTTTAAATTGAACATCAACAACTTGTGATTTGTAACTTGTAGCTTTTAGCACCCATCCAAGCAGCTTATGTCAAGCTTATCAATGTTTAGCTTGTTCGGCATCATGTGTTGAGCAACAGCTAACCAAGAACAACCAACACGCCAACAAACAACCTTTGAACATACGATTATTTTCTTATATAACCAAGCAAAATAGAGTCATTGGCTATTTGAAAAAGAGTCGTTACAAATAGTAATATGACGTCCTTAACTCTTTCACACTTTAAGTTAGTGGAGAGGTAGTGGCATAAAGCTTTTCGTACTGTGTACTATTGTACTGTGTTAACATTATATTATTTCTTTCTGCACTTCAAAGGCTTCTGCGAGCATGAGATTAGAAGCAAGAACATAACATAAGGTCTTCAGAACTTCAAGTCTTCAAAGTCTTCAGAACTGCGTCTTCAGAGTCTTCAGCACTTGGTCGTGAGAACCCGTTGTAGCGAACCTTTAGATTAGAAGAGATTCAAGTCTTCAAAGTCTTAAGAACCGCGTCTTTAGAGTCTTCAGCACTTGGTCTTCAGAACCTGTTTGTAGATAACCTTGGACCTTTAGAACTTCAAGTCTTAGAATCTTCAGATCTTCTGTATTTTAGAATCTTTAGCACTTGGTTCTTTAAGAATCCTTAACTTCAGAACCTTGTTATTAGAAACACAAAGTCTTTAGCATCTGGACTTCAGTTAGAAACATTGTCTTTAGATCTTTTAACTTTGTATTCTTTGAAACAAGTTGTCTCTTAGAAACTAAGTTTTTAGCATCTGGATTTCAGTAGAAACTTCGCTTTCAAACCTTCTAACTTTGTTTCTTGAAACATACTATCTTTTAGAAACGTGAGTCTTCAGCATCTAGACGTAAGTAACAACTTATGTCTTCAGATCTTTTAACTGGTTTCTTCAGACAAATATCCGAGTTTACACTTCAGAGCCTTCTAGAGTGTCTTTCTATTGTTCAATAGAACTTGTGTAGCATAGAAGCAGAATCATTTCTCTTCTAATGTCTTGGCCACGCCATTCATCAGAAGCAAAACTTGTTTGTTAAGTACTCAACAATAACAAACATTAGTATAATAAAAGTGTTCATACAATCATACTCATTTGTTATCATCAAAATTCAGAGATAATATTGCAGAACCAAATCTTGTTCGTATAGTTTCTTCCTCGTTGGGCATCGTCATCTCGTTGAGGGGAGGGGCTCCGCCCTCGCCACCTCGGTCTGGGTGATGGTGACTTGCTGCAGTCGTTTTTGCAGGTGCTCTTCGTCTTCTTGGAAAGTGGATAATCTTTATCCTTCTTGAGAGACACTTGATCATGCTTCTTGCGAAAAGAAACATCGAACCTTTCCTTTCTTGGAGGACGCCCTTCTCGGGGAGGTGATATGCTGGAGGAGTTATGTCGTCGGTGTCTCCGAGGGAGACCTTGGCCGTTTCTACTTCAGAGCCCCCGTCCTTTTGCTCTGCTGGAGGATGAAGGAGTTAGTTCGGTTAAGGGCATCGATCAGTGCTGCTATGGATGGGTTGGTGTTCTACGGAACATGGACCGTGTGTTACTGTGGGAAGAACTGACTGTTTTTTGGAATGTTGGTTTTGCATTTTGCGTTTGTTTTCGCAAAATGTCGCGGTAAGTAAGAGTCGCCACCTACTTTTATTTTATCCAACAAGGAAAGGAAAAAAGCACAGAAAAATTCCTTTTTCGAGATGTTTCTCGGGTTCGGGGGGTAGATTATAGAAAGGGAAGGTGTTAGCACCCTTTCTATCTGTGGTTATCCATGGGCTTTTAGGTACTTGCTCAATTGTTTTCAAAATTGCTTTCTTTGTGCTTGTGGGTTTGAAAAAGTTTTTGTTTTGAAAACTTCGATTTAACTCTTGCTTCTGTCCTCAAGAGTGTATGAAGTGTTTTTTTGAAAACTTTGTTCGAAAAGTGTAAGTGTGAAAAGTTTTTGTTTTTTTGAAAGAGCAAGTATCTAAGAACCATCGACCTACTCGAAAAAGGAATTGTTCTATGCTAATGTCCTTTAGACAATGTTGTCCCCCTATGAATTAGTAGGTAGCACCGCCGTTGGAGTTTAAGGGTCAATTCGAATTAGGGACATACGGTCACCGAAGCAATGTTAGGACGCCTTAGCGGTAACCCTAATTTCTTAGATCATTTGTTTGGAGGCAATTATATCTGAGGCAACCATTTCGAGGCGACTATGATCTTTAGACAAGAGGGCGACCTCTAAAACAACCTATACTTAATGACTGTGTACAAAGGCAACCAAGTGGGGTGTACCCTAAGAGTGCGCATGTGCGAGTGTGTCGTTTTCAGTTATTTTTATCTTTGTACATGTTAATGGTGATCTAAGTTGATTTTAGGTTAAAACATCCAGTCTTGTCATGCAAACCTATTATCAAACATCTAACAGTTATATTTTGCGGAAATAAAATGCGGAATTTAAATTACAAGGCGTCGGGTATTTACATCGCCAAAGACAAACCCTTTAAAAATAAATAAAGCGATAAAAAATAAATAAAGGTCCTATTAACTATTACAATCCGGGAGCAAGTACATTATTGGATAAAAGAAAGTAAATCGCGTGCGGGAAATTAAATCGAGGCCAATGTTTAGGGTTTTGACCCTCTAAAGAAAACATCTTTTTTTGGTTTTTATTTTAAGAAAGAACTTAACCTAAAACAATTACTAAATTAAATTAATAAATTAATTAATAAAAATAAATTATTTTTGGGGTTTTTGTTATTTTAAGAAAGAAAAATAAAATAATTAAGTTAGTAATTAAAACCTATTTAAATATATTTTAATTTTAATTTTTTCTTTACAAAAATATGTTAAAGTTAATCTAATTAAAACCTAAATCTATTAATTAGTATTTATTAATAAAATTAAAATTAAAATTTGATTAAACATAAAAATATTTTTGTGATTTTATTTTATAAAGAAAAGAATTTTTTGATTGGTTAGTAATTAAATAAAAAATAATAAAACAATTAAATAAAACAAAAAAAATAAATGGGAGAGAAGAAGGGGTTGGGCCTGAATTTGGAGTGCTAATAGAAATTCTGAAGCCCAACTGTGTTGGCCCTTTGTTGACTTTTGAGATCAGGTGTTCGTGCGCTGACTTTGCCTATGGTGGTCCTTCAGATCTTGGCCACTAGATCTGGCCAATGGCCATCTGGCCACTGAATGGGCTATGGTACACGATAGGCTGCAGGTTTAAATATGCACTTGATCACCTGAAATACAAAATCAAATAGAAATTGGGGGACCTGGGATCCGAACCCAGATCCTGATGGATATTGAACGTGCACGCTTACCACTAGGCCGCTTTGTTTTATTTGTTAGTAATATACAAAGAAATCATAATATAAACAAAACAAATTATATGCCAGTGAAATAAAAAAACGCGCGCGTAATTTTGAAAGGGCCAATGATGGTGTGACACGCCTTCGTCTTCTTTGTTGAACCGTTGCTAAAGGTTCTAGGACCTATACCTACGGACGGAGGTCCGTCACTACAAGCCAGGCATCTCTAGAATCCTATAGGCGCCATGGAAATGCATTCTAAATCCATGGTTGAGTTCGTCTCAGCCAGCTAGTCACAACCATAGCCATTATTATGGCCAATTGTACCTGAAAATAAAAGCCCCAAAAACAAGGACGAAACCCTAGCAACGGCAGATCTTCATATTGGTCATATAAATGAAGTTGGTTAATGTCAAAAGCTTGCAAATGGCATGGTGATTACAAATATACAATTATTTCATTGTAACAATGCATAATTTCTGAGATACGAAACCAAGTACAGGGGGGAATCGTGCGATACTTACAGTGCGTTGTGGTGTGTGAGAACGCTTGCTTTTGGTCCAGATCGCTTGTGTGAACACCCAGGAAGAGATTGGGACAGGTCTCAGCCTCTGAAAGTGCCTCTAGCTATGGTTTCGATCTCAATTTTTTTGGTGCTTTTTTCAATTTATGTTCTGCCTCCTCCGGCAAATACCAACCGTTGTTTCGATTCTTGTGGCTTGCTTATGTATTGTACAGTGTGTTAGGGTAACAAACTTGGCTCAAATCTTCTCCCATCAATGCTTGCCAATTTGATTTGATTCACCCTTTAAACCTTTCCACATTTGCCAAATCTCAATCTTTTTGCACATGATATTGTATGATTCGAGTTTGGTGATGATAATGATGATAATTACAACCTGAAACAACCAAAAAATCTTATGTAATCAAAGCTTTGGATTTTATATGATTTAATTTGATTTAAAATGAATAAATTCAATAAAAAAATCAAATTAAATAATAAAAATAAAATATGGGCTCATGGCTGAAGCTAGGACACGTGGGAAATGATGTAAGCTCAAATCAAGTGGAAAAGAATGGGCCCATTTGACAAAATTTGAAGTTTTGGGGATAGTTGACTTTTGGCAATTTTGCAAAAATATCCAACTTCAATAATGCATAACTTCTTCAATTTTGAACTTTTCGAGGTGTTCTTGGACTTTTTAGAAATTTGAGATGTCCTCTAACCAACCCTTGTGGTCCCATCTCATTTTGATATTCCATGCTCAAGTTATAAGCTTTGGCAAAAAAGGTGTTTTTGTTGACTTTCAAAAATGACCTATAATGTCCAAATTTATAACTTCTTGTGAGTGCATTTTTTGATCTTGTGGTATGAAGATGGATTGTAGGGATTGCATCCTCTTCAAAATTAGTTTGGATGGGTCATTTCTCATGAATTATGAGAAAGTTATGCTTGGTCAAAGTTGAGTTGACTTTTCCTGCAAAACCCTAATTTAGCAACTTTTGAGTCTTGATGAATTTTGAGCAATCCTTGATGAATCATGATCAACCCTTGATCAAATGATGAAATATCCTTCAAAATGAGAATGTTGGCAAAAAATCTTGAAGTTTGACTGTTTATAGGTCACAGTTGACTTTTGTCCCAGCACAGTCGATTTTTGGACCTTTTGAGCAATTGACTGAGCAAACTTCCTCTGCAAGGCTTGAAATTTGACATGGATGATCTTGAGAACATATTATGGAATTGGGGAACACTTGAGGTTATTTGGATTCAAGGATCTTGATGCAACACAAAACCCTAATTTGGGGTTGACTGTCTTAGGAGATAGCTTGTCTGACCAGCTCTTGAGCAAACTTGAGCACCTTGGAGATTTTTTCTTGCAATGTCTTGAGAAATATGGGAGGGAAAATTTTGGGGTACAACAGCTACCACTGTTCAATCTTCTTAAACCTGAGGATGTATATTGGCTTTCGTGCCTTTCGTGATCCGAAGGTGGAAGATGATTGAACACTAGAGTTCCCAGAAATTTGCACTCGCATGAAGTGGTATCAGCCTTGTGATGTCGGGAATGGGATTACAGATACCATTTGGAGATTGTCAACGGGAGGATGGGCTTAACGATGCCATCTGGAGGAGTGTCGATCGCATAAGAGATTCCTTATCGAGAGCTTTCACACCTGTTGTTGTTTGAAGATTCCGCTGGGGAGCCTGATCTTTGTTGAGATTTAGGAACTTGCCTGTACTTCAGCTGAGAGAACATATTTGCTGAGTTTTAAGAACTTGTCCGTAATTCAACTGGGGGAAATTTGTCGAGATTTAGGACCTTATCTGTAATTCAACCGAGACTAATTCAGTTGAGATTTAAGAACTGGTCAGTACTTCGACTGAGGGAAACATCTTCATCAAGATCTAGGACTGTCTGTACTCAACGGAGAATAATTTTGTTGAGATTTAAGAACTCGTCCACACTTTGACGGAGGAAAGTTGTCGAGATTTAGAACCTTATCTATAATTCAACCGAGACTAATTCAGTTGAGATTTAAGAACCGGTCAGTACTTCGACTGAGGGAAACATCTTCATCAAGATCTAGGAACTGTCTGTACTTCAACGGAGGAAAATTCTGTTGAGATTTAAGAACTTGTCCACACTTCGACGGAGGAAAATTGTCGAGATTTAGAACCTTATCTGTAATTCAACCGAGACTAATTCAGTTGAGATTTAAGAACCGGTCAGTACTTCGACTGAGGGAAACATCTTCATCGAGATCTAGGAACTGTCTGTACTTCAACGGAGGATAATTCTGTTGAGATTTAAGAACTCGTCCACACTACGACGGAGGAAAATTGTCGAGATTTAGAACCTTATATGTAATTCAACCGAGACTAATTCAGTTGAGATTTAAGAACCAGTCAGTAGTTCGACATAGCTGAGAACTTAACTGCGTATTTCCTGAAAGGTAAAGGTCAGTCGTATGCAATGCTTGATATATATCAAGCAATGATGTTCTCAAAATAAATGAGATTGTGTTGTATGATGCGTATATGCATGTATCATGATGTATGGAAATGTAATGTTTTAGTTGGGGGAAATAAATCCCGGATAGCTGCTGGAGGAAGAGTGGAATTCTTCATTTCTGCTGGAGATGGCGAACAAAGATGATTGCGAGAATAAACCTGCAGGAGAGGATAACTCTGTTGAGGAATAAACTGGTGAGAAGATTACTCTGTGGGGAAGAGATACTCTGCTGAGGATTCCACCGATAAATTCCGCTGAGGATGAATTACCGTTGCTGGTGATACTGAATCATGTTGGGGATTGACTTCTTGTTTGTGAAGGGAAAGAACTCCGATGGGGATGATCTTTCAGTTGCGGCTTCACCGGGGATAACCTTTTAGACTCTTATGGGGATAATCCTTTGAACTTGCTGGGAACAATCTTCCAAATTTACTGGGGATGATTCTCCAAATTCCACTGGGGATATATTGTATTCTGCCGGGGAATATTCTTATACTCCGTTGGGGAATATTAAGACTGTCGGGAATATTAAGCCTTTTCAGTGTTGATGGTAGATAAACTCTTCTTGGGGAGAATATTACCAATTCATTTACAGTTGCCAGTCTCAGCTGGGGAGAGTTAACCTTATTGTCTTACTCTATGGGGAGTGAATGCATCTCAACCATATTCTTCAGCTGAACTTACCTTGTACCTGCTGGACAGAGCAACTGTACGGTTTGGACAATTCTTATTTGCCCCTGTTTCTGATATTACAAGTAATGATCTTTTGTTTCGCATGTAAATATTTATGAGCAGCAATTAATGTCAAATGCATATATCAAAAATGAACATTAGACGTTCTTTGCAAAACAAAACAGAAAAAGGAAAAAACAGTTTGAAATTTCTCTGAAAATGAATTGTATTGATTTTTGAAGTTTGGCCTGTAAATAGGCGTTTTTGTACAAGAGGTTGACGTCCTAGTAAGAGAACGCCGCCGAATAATAGAATTTACACAATTTATGAAAAAATAAACAAAACAGCTATGTGAATAATCCCACTGGGTTCCAACTCTGCTATCGCCTTTATATCCTCGAGCATCTCATCATTTTGCTACTGGTTGAAATTATATCAGATTGATTAGTGTCGTTCGAGCTTGATAGTCGATACCGAAGTCTGGATGTCGGGTGATCCAATGAGACATAGTGTTACGCCTTGATCCCTAATTTTTGCTTGGACCGCCCTTTTGGGTTTTCAGTCCACCGGGATACCCTTTTTTGCTCAAGTCGCCCTTTCGGGTTTTCAACTTTCCGGGTGTACAGATTTTTTATTTTCATCCCTTATTTTTGCCGAAACCCTTTTGGTTCGCCGGGAAGCCCTTATTTTTGCCTAGGCCAGTCAACCTAGCGGGTCTTTGATTATGCATAGTATTTTTTCACTATGTCTGCATTGACGGGGTAAGGAAGGTCGTCACCATCCATGGTGGTTAGAATCATGGCTCCTCCTGAGAAAATGTTCTTAACCACAGATGGCCCTTCGTAAGTAGGGGTCCATTTGCCCATGGGATCACCTTGTGGCAGTATGATGCGCTTGATAACCAGGTCCCCAACTTGATACTCTTGTCATTTGACTTTCTTGTTGAATGCCTTGATCATCCGTTTTTGATACGTTTGACCATGACAAATAGCAGTAAGTCTCTTTTTGTCTATTAGGTTCAACTGATCAAGTCGAGTCTGAATCCAGTCATCTTCGCTCAAACCTGCATCCTTCATAATCCGAAGAGAGGGTATCTGAACTTCAATGGGCAAGACAGCCTCCATGCCATAAACCAAGGAATAGGGTGTTGCCCCTGTTGACGTCCGTGCTGAGGTACGGTACCCATGAAGAGCAAATGGTAACATTTCATGCCAATCCTTGTATGTCACCTTCATCTTCTGCACAATCTTCTTAATGTTCTTATTAGCCGCTTCTACAGCCCCATTCATCTTCGTCCGGTAGGGAGAAGAGTTGTGATGTTGTATCTTGAACTGCTTGCAGAGTTCGGTGATCATCTTATTATTGAGATTTGTACCATTGTCTGTAATGATTCTCTTTGGTACACCATATCGACAGATCAGGTTGTGTCGAATGAACCGTGCCACGACGTTCTTGGTCACCGTAGCAAAGGAAGCTGCTTCAACCCACTTCTTAAAGTAATCAATAGCTACCAGGATGAAACGATGCTCGTTGGACGCTGTAGGTCTGATCTCGCCGATAATATCAATGCCCCACATTGCAAAAGGCCAAGGAGCTGTCAAAATGTTCAGAGGTACTTGGAGGTATGTGCACCTTATCAGCATAGACTTGGCACTTGTGACAGGTCCGAGAATGCTGATAACAGTCGGCTTCCATTGTGGACCAATAGTATCCTTCCCGAAGGATTTTCTTTGCCATGGTGTGTCCACTGGAATGAGTTCCGAAAGTACCTTCATGTAACTCTACCATAATCCTTTCTGCTTCATTCTTATCCACGCAACGCAATAAGGTCGAATCATGGTTACGCTTGTAAAGAATGCCATTGCTGATGAAGAACTTTGCCGCGAACCTCCTCAGAAACTTCTTGTCATTAACAGATGCACCCTCGGGGTATTCTTGAGCTTCCAGATACCTCTTCACCTCATGAAACCAGGGCTTTTCTGTTACTTCTTTAGTATCAATGTCACAGCAATGTGCAGGTTCGTCCAACCTTTCAATGATAATCCGGGGAGCTTCGTTGTCCCAGTTGACTTTCAACATAGAAGACATCGTAGCTAGCGCGTCCGCCAACTAATTCTCCTCTCTAGGGAAGTGTTCAAATGTTATCTCCTCGAAGTGTGGAAGCAACGTCAATACATACTCCTTGTAAGGATTAAGATTTGGGTGTTTCGTATCCCAGTCGCCTTTGATCTGACTGATCACGAGAGCGTAATCTCCCAAAACACTTAGAAACTTAATCCTTAGGTCAATTGTTGCTCAAAGACCCACGATGCATGCTTCATACTCCGCCATATTGTTGGTGCAATTGAAACATAGTCGGGAGGTAAACGGAGTATGAGAGCCTTTAGGAGATATAATCACGGCGCCAATGCCATTGCCTAAAGCGTTTGAAGCTCCATCAAAGTACATAGACCATCGGGATCCTTCCTCAGGTCCTTCATCCGGTCCAGGTTCTTCACAGTCAGTCACTATCATGATATTCTCATCCGGGAATTCAAAGTTCATAGACTGGTAGTCATCCACTGCTTGATGCGCCAAATGATCTGCCAACGCACTTCCCTTGATTGCCTTTTGGGTCGTATATTGGATGTCATACTCAGTCAAGAACATCTGTCATCTTGCTATCCTTCCGGACAAGGCAGGCTTTTCAAAGATATACTTGATTGGATCCATCTTTGATATCAATAGAGTAGTGTGAGTCATCATATACTATCTCAGCCGGCGAGCAGCCCATGCCAAAGCGCAGCAAGTTTTCTCAAGAAACGAGTATCGGGTCTCGCAGTCGATAAACTTTTTGCTAAGTTAATAAATAGCATGCTCTTTTCGGCCAGACTCGTCATGCTGCCCCAGCACGCACCCCATTGAATTATCGAGTATTGTCAAGTATAGGATCAGAGGTCTCCCTTCAACTGGAGGCATCAGAATGGGTGGCTCTTGGAGATACTCCTTAATTCTTTCGAAAGCGGCATGACATTCATCGTTCCATCTTACCACTTGATCTTTCTTCAGTAACTTGAAGATTGGCTCACACGTAGCAGTCAGGTGCGAGATGAATCGGGCAATATAGTTCAAACGTCCCAGAAAGCCTCTGACTTCTTTTTCTATTCGGGGAGCTGGCATTTCCTATATAGCCTTCACCTTTGCAGGATCCACCTGAATACCTTTATCGCTTACGACGAAACCCAGCAGCTTACCAGATCTCACCCCGAAGGTGCACTTGTTTGGGTTTAACCTCAGCTTGTACAACTTCAACCTGTCAAATAGCTTTTGAAGGTGGTCAAGATGTTCTTCCTTAGTCTGGGATCTTGCAATCATGTCGTCGATGTATACCTCAATCTCATGATGGATCATGTCATGGAACAAAACGACCATGGCGCGCTGATATGTTGCCCCAGCATTCTTCAATCCAAAAGGCATGACCTTGTAGCAAAAGGTACCCCATTGAGTAACAAAGGTTGTCTTCTCCATGTCTTCGGGAGCCATTTTAATCTGATTATAACCAGAGAAACTGTCCATAAAGGAGAAGACCTTATGTTGAGCGGTGTTGTCAACCAGAACGTCGATATGAGGTAGAGGGAAGTCATCCTTGGGGCTTGCCCTGTTCAGATCCCTATAGTCAATACACATTCAAACCTTACCATCCTTCTTCGGCACTGGGACCATGTTGGCCACCCACTGAGGGTAAGAAGTAACTACTAGAAAACCGGCGTCAAACTGTTTCATAACTTCAGCCTTGATTTTCTCAGACATCTCTGGGCGCATTCGGCAAACCTTCTGTTTCACTGGAGGGCAGTCTTCCTTGGTAGGCAAACGGTGAACCACAATATCGGTATCCAACCCATGCATATCTTCATAAGACCAGGCGAAGATCTCAACGTAGTCATGCAGCATCTGAATCAACTGTTGTTTAACACTAGCTTCCAGATTTGCACCGATCTTGACCTCTTTCTTGTCTTCCTCTGTACCCAGATTCACTGTTTCCACTGGCTCTTCATGCGGCTGTATGGCCCTCTTTTCCTGAAGTAAGAGTCTAGCAAGCTCACCAGGCACTTCACAATCATCTTCACCTTTGTCTTCGGCTAAGTTGATCGGACTTTCGAAGTCATAACTGGCAGTAGCAGAGTTGTTACCAGTGAGATCCAGAGTGGATGTAGACCTGTATATGTGAGTGTGTGTAAAATAATTGTTTTGCGATATGTAATAAAAGAAAAACAAGGAGCGCAAAATTTTAAATGCAAGAAACGTCCAACGCTTTTATTAATGATATATGTAGATGACACACATAAAACCCTCACAAATGAAGTCACGGTGCCCCGGGTAAGACACCGGGCCGTAAAGTTTAAAACATTGTCTGTTACAAAATACAAAACAAAAGTCTCATTACTGGGTAACAAAAGAAATTGGGATGAAGTCCTTTGCTGTCCATTTGCTTAGTCCACCATCAGTAGTAGGATAGATACAACTGTCAAACTCAAATTCTTCAACATCGTCTTCAATGGCATTCACTCCTGAATTGCTGATGAACAGGGGAAGTCTTCCGATCCGTGCACTCCGAACAGCCCTTTGAGCTTCTGCAGTGAAACCCAAACCAAACTTATTAGTCTTATGTGCAAAATCAGGGAGTTGGCCCCAATTTGCACACCCACCTTTCTCAACAACAGCCCGAGCATCCTTAAAGGAAGCCATCTTCATAGGAGGATCTTCAACAACAGTCTCGACTGATGCTAGTGTCTGGGGAACCTCTTCAAAATGTTGGAACGGGGTCTCAATGAACTCCCCATCCATCTCTACATATCGGAAAGAGTTGAGGTGGCTCACCATGTACTCTTCCTCTCCTCGTACCGTCACAATTTTCCCTTTGACTGGGTATTTCAGCATCTGGTGGAGCGTTGAAATGAATGCCCCAGCTTTGTGGATCCATGGGCGACCCAGCAAACAAGAATAGGATGGCCGAATGTCCATCACATAAAAGGTAGACGCAAATACCTGAGAACCAACCTTCACTGGAATATCCACTTCTCCGTGTACCATTCTCTTCGACCCATCAAAGGCCCTAACAACAATGTTACTTGGCTTCAACTCTAAACCCTCACAGTCCAACTGGTCTAGAGCTTTCTTAGGCAAAACGTTCAATGAGGAACCAGTATCCACCAATACATGAGCAAGAGTAGTGCCCGTGCATTCAATCAAGACATGCAGGGCATCATTGTGATTCCTCCCCTTAGTAGGTAGGTCGGCGTCAGAGAAACCCAGCCCATTATCAGCAGTCAGACTAGCCACGCAATCTTTAAACTGATCAGCTGACGTTTCTTGTGGTACGTGTGCAGTCTTCAGGAAAGCAATTAGAGCCTTGGCATGGGCTTCTGAGCAAAGTAACAGAGACAACATAGAGATTTTGGATGGGGTTTGCCCCAACTGCTCGACTACATTGTAGTCGCTCTTTTTGATAATCTTCAGAATTTCTTCCATCTCTTGTCTAGAGGCTTCAACTGTAATTGTCTTTGGCGCCTTCGTCCGGGCAGGCTCATCAGTGGTCCCTTTGCCCCGAGTGTCAGATGACTCAGCAACAGGGGTAGAAATGGGAACTTGAATAGGAATAGTAGCAGGTACACTGGCAGGCGTAATGACAACAGGTTTCTGAATAACTGGTGGAGAGATCTCAGGGGAGAAAAGCCTTCCGCTGCGGGTGACTTTACTAGATCCCACAATATTGCTGACGTCAGTATCAGACTCCTCAGCACTCAAGTGTTGCTTAACTCCATGATAATATACGTCAGCCCCATAATGCCACAGGACAGCTTTATTGGATGTATAGGGGATAGGCCCAAGAACAGTGATGATCAATGGTGCAATTCTTGGAACAGATGTAATTCTAACAGGCTTTTCTCGAGGAAGCCTTGGAAGAATTGTTGAAAATGGTGATGATAGCAACTTCTTCAGTAGGAACCAAAGGAACAAGAGTCTTTTCAAACAGAATTTCTTTATTATCCATTAGGTGTTGGACACTTGAATTCAAAAGATGGCAACCAGTAGGTAGGACAGAACACATACGGCAACCTTCATCGCAACCCGGAAATAAACCGGCTAACAAAAGGTTCTTCTTCACAGTCATTAAGGGAGTAACAATATATTCCACAGAAACCACAAACAAGTCTTCATCTATAGCATTCACTCCATGCTTGGGCATAGGAGCAGTCACAATATTAGGTCTTTCAGGTGCTTCGAATTCAATCTCCTTCGCATCAATCAAGTCTTGTACTTTGTTCTTTAAGACCCAGCAGTTATCCGTGTCATGCCCCAGGCTATTAGAGTGAAAATCACAGCGGGCATTCGGGTCGTACATGAGTGATGCAGTGTTGGGGGTCTTTGGGGCCTCCTTCAGAATCACCAAGTTGGTTTTCAATAACTGTGGCAGAATTTGGGATAAAGTCATGTTGAGTTGAGTGAATTGTCTTTGCGGCCTCTCGGCCCTTGGCTGATTGTTGCGCTGAGGTGCAACAGCAGGTCTTGATATAACCACCGCATTAACAGCTTGGCGGCGTTCAGGTCTATTCTGGCTTTTTGAGCTGTAAACAACACTGGACTCCTTCTTAAAAGGCTTCTTCTCGGTGCCTGATGAAGCACCCTTTTGTATCTTACCGGATTTGATACCAGCCTCAATCCTTTCCCCGATCATAATCAGCTCTATAAATCCGGATGAAGAACTTCCAATCAGATGGTTGAAATACAGACCAGACAAGGTCCCCAGAAACATATCCACTAATTCCCTATCGGCCGAGGGTGTTTGCACTCTACCAGCAAGGTCCCTCCACTTCTGAGCGTAATCTTTGAATCCTTCTCCCGCACCCATAGACATACCCTGGAGTTGGGTACACGTGGGAGCAAGGTCGGCATTTTATTGGTACTGCTTGTAGAACATAGCAGCCAAGTCTTCCCAATTACGCATACTAGCTCCTTCCAACTGGTAAAACCATTCAAGCTGAGTCCCTGAGAGACTGTCTTGAAAGAAGTGGATCCAGAGATTCTTGTCAGCGGTGTAGGGCTGAATCTCTCTAACATACGACCGGAGATGCAACTTCGGACAAGAAACTCCGTCGTATTTAGCAAAGGCTAGTGCTTTGAACTTGTGGGGAATCACCACCCCAGATGACAAACCTAGATCACCAAAGTCCAACCCAGGAACCTTTTGGATCTCCATGGCATTTAACCGGTCTTCAAGCTGTTTATATTTATCCTCGCCAGGAGGATACCAGTCTTCGTCAAATTCAGTCTCATGATCAGATACCACAGGGCTAGGCACCCTCCTTTCTTCTTGTTTTTCTCCCCCTCCAGATGATTGGGATAGATTGACTTTATCTCGCAAATTGTTTCCGAATCTACGACCCATGTTCAGTAGGACCGTCTTCTTTTTCTTCTTCTTCTTATCCTTCAAGATAAGGGTCTTCAGATCTTGCTGACCCTTAGCCAAACTCATGAACAATTCTTGGAACTGGGCGTTTTGAGCCTGCAGAGCCTTGATTGCTTGTTCAGTTGATGTTTCAGAAGACATGATGCTGAAATAAACAGCGAAGAAGATGAGAAAAACTTGTAGGGGTACCTGTTATGAGGTGCATGGGAATGATATGTGCATGACATGATTTCAAAGACGTCGAGAGATTCAAATTTGTAAAAAAAAATGAAACACACTTTTATTAGATAAACTTTGAATTCGATTGTTCAACAGATGCCTTTAAGGCGTTACAAGAAAGAAAAACTGAAAAGTAAATCAAAACTAGAAATAAACAAAAGATAATCAGTGCTCCCATGGTCGTTTCTTGTTGGTGCGGACATAATCATTGAGGATCCGCTCACTCTCCAACTGCCTTGTCAACTTCTGAATCTTCTGCTCTTGATCGTGATACTTTTCTCTATAAGCATCTCGTTCTTCCCTCAGCTGCATCCAGGACCTCTTCAATGCCCCAATGTCAGTAGGCATGTAAGGGTGTAGGATGGTAGGAGGAACCCCTTATTTATCAGCAACTTCAACAATGATAGGCAAGACAGCTTCGTAGGGCATTCCCAGCTTTTGGGCATGTATGCGAACCCATCGGAGATATGGTTCCATTGGTAGATAAGTCTTTGCACCCAACTCGTGTAAATCAGACCTATGTACCCTATCCCAAGCTCTTATGAATCTGCGGTGTTGCTCGTCACTATCTCCTTGGAAATCAAAGACAATACTAGGCATTAGCAACTCATGAGGTCCTTCCCTTTTAGCTTGCCCAAACTGATGTAAGGCCAAGCACGGATTATAAGTGATCCCTCCATTGGTTCCTATCAGTGGAACATTGGGGTACTCCCCACAGCGATCAATAATAGCCACATCTTCCATACCCTTAATAGTCCAAATGATATCATTATGAGAGAGAGACATAATCCTATAGGCCCAGCCCATGCCTTCTTTGTTTTTCAAAACTGATTTGGGGAGGTGAGAAATAAACCACCTCTCCAGCAATGGTGCACAGCTCATAAGGGTTCCCTGTTTACGAGCAGTACGGGCATAAAGCAAGTGCAAAATGTCACCCAAGAGGGTAGGCACAGGATTACCGGAAATGAAGATTTTTACCGCATTCACGTCAACAAAGGAATCAGAGTTAGGAAACAATATCAAACCATATATCAGAAGATCCAGAATGTCTTCAAATGCCTAGAATTCTAGACTGTCCCAGAACTGATTAGCCTTACCAACCAAGAATTTAGTCAAAAAGCCCTTTGCTCCACTACGAGTTTCCCAATTAGATATTACCTCATCCTTTGTCAGATGAAGGGCTGAAGCAATCTCTTCCGGCCTAAGGATCTTTTCCCAACCTGTAAATGGGGTCTGCTCCAGAATAGAGATACCAAGCAGATCAGAGAACTCTTCCAAGGTAGGGACCAGCTGGTAGTCCGGAAAAGTAAAGCAATGGTACAGAGGATCAAAGAACTGGACTAAGACACTCATCATCGGTTCATCCATCTTGGAGGTGACAAAACTAAGAAGGTGCGCATGTCTTCTGATGAAAGAGGTAGTATCTGGCATCTTTGCAATCAATTCCTTAAGCTGAGTGGGAACTTGGACAAAGTTGATCCGAATGGTGTTTCTACGCATGGGTGCCATGACCTACAAAACAGAACAAAGATGAATCCCTCTTGTCTTTGAAATAGGTTAGTCTAATGCAAGATGCATGCAATGTCATGATGTCATGATGTCATGATAGAAAATACACCACAAGTATCCACAAGTAGCAAACATGGTAAAGGCACACAAGTCACACAGATAGCCCTTAGATTTCAGGCTGGCAAGGAGTTTTAGGTACTACCCTCTTCCAGTTTAGTTGGTTTAAACCTGTCCTAAAAAATAGTAACCGGGTTCTAGAGAATCTCAATATCACTGACTACCCTCTATCGATCATAATTCCAATTTAGCAACCTTTTCTTGAAGCCGGAATCATCGCGAGAGTTTAGTCTCAATGAGTGTAGCATACTGCTACTGTTCTATGGCCAAGTTGGTCAATTTAAAGGTTCTAAGGTCAGTTGGTGCTTAATGACCCCTTAGCAGACCCATATTCTCCTCGTTGTGCCACAAGGTATATCGGTACATACTAAAGTGCCACACCAACGTAGGTACTGAAGAAGTGAAAAACACAAGAAGGGGGTTGAATTGTTGAAACTTGAAATCAAATGCAGATAACACGTTATTTTTATCCTGGTTCGTTTGATCTCAAACTACTCCAGTCCACCCGTCAAGGTGATTTCGCCTCTCTCCAACGAGGTCTTAATCCACTATATTCAACTGAATACAAAACTGCTTTAGCAACTGCTAAAGCCTTCTTGAGTCTAAACCACAGACCGGTTTCTCAAGGAAATTCTTTCTTACAGATAAATGAACTATTATGTGTGTTTGATGTTTTCTAGAAAAATGATATATCACAACTGTGATAATACACAAAATGAAGCTTATGTGAAACTAGATTGCTAGAACTATAGAGTAAGCAATTTGAGAGCTTTAGCAAACTGTAGGAGTGAGGACGAAGATGATTAGCTTATGCGTATGTGCGTGAAAGAGTATTGTAGATCATTAGCCTTTTCCTTTCTCACTGATTTGTTTAAATACTTCTTGGAATAGATACGTTGATGCCAATAATTCCATTTCAATGCTCATTACGTTCTTTCCATTTTGAGAAGATCTTTGTCTTGGAATAAAGCGGTTGGTAATTAATCTGCCTTGAATGCAGTAAAGTTAACGCTTCAGAATGTTCTGCTTAATGAAGATCTGAGCGTTCTTGGCTTTGGCTTATCTTGGCGCTTCTAAGTGCTGATGACATAGTTAAGATCTTGATCAGAGTCAGAGTATGGTAAGCGCAGATTTTGTTCATCAGACTTCAGCGTAGCACATGTTTGATCTTCTGATGTGACACATCTTCTGATGCTGATGTTGATATTCTGATGTTCTGATGCTGATTCCATCAGAGTTTCCTGTAAATACACAACATATTTTTAGGTAGCATCTATGTCATATATAAATCTCATAATTCATTTAATCTTGTATTTTGTTATCATCAAAACTCTAACTGAGGGTTGTAGAATCAAACTATGTTCTAACAGCTACTGCTTCAACCGTATTGGTCTATGCTGTACAGTTCCCTCACAGTTTATTGCTACTTACCTAAAGGGTATCCCCCAGATCCGGGTTAGGATCTATAGTAACTCCGATTCAAGCCCACAAAGATAAATCATACAAATCAAGCAATTGAAAACATTATGAACTATTCTGAAGGTACACCCCACTTATATTACTCCCCAGCAGAGTCGCCAGTTTTGTGGTACGGTGGGAAGAACTGACTGTTTTTTGGAATGCTGGTTTTGCGTTTTGCGTTTGTTTTCACAAAATGTCGCGGTAAGCAAGAGTCGCCATCGACTTTTATTTTATCCAACAAGGAAAGGAAAAAGCACAGAATAATTCCTTTTTCAAGATGTTTCTCGGGTTCGGGGGGTAGATTATAGAAAGGGAAGGTGTTAGCACCCTTTCTATCTGTGGTTATCCACGGGCTCTTAGGTACTTGCTCAATTGTTTTCAAAATTTCTTTCTTTGTGCTTGTGGGTTTGAAAAAGTTTTTGTTTTGAAAACTTCGATTTAACTCTTGCTTCTGTCCTCAAGAGTGTATGAAGTGTTTTTTTGAAAACTTTGTTCGAAAAGTGTAAGTGTGAAAAGTTTTTGTTTTTTTGAAAGAGCGGGTATCTAAGAACCATCTACCTACTCGAAAAAGGAATCGTTCTATGCTAATGTCCTTTAGACAATGTTGTCCCACTATGAATGAGTAGGTAGCACCGTCGTTGGAGTTTAAGGGTCAATTCGAATTAGGGACATACGGTCACCGAAGCAATGTTAGGACGCCTTAGCGGTAACCCTAGTGTCTTAGATCATTTGTTTGGAGGCAATTATATCTGAGGCAACCATTTCGAGGCGACTATGATCTTTAGACAAGAGGGTGACCTCTAAAACAACCTATACTTAATGACCGTGTACGAAGGCAACCAAGTGGGGTGTACCCTAAGAGTGCGCATGTGCGAGTGTGTCGTTTTCAATTATTTTTATCTTTGTACATGTTAATGGTGATCTAAGTTAATTTTAGGTTAAAACATTCAGTCTTGTCATGCAAACCTATTATCAAACATCTAACAGTTATATTTTGCGGAAATAAAATGCGGAATTTAAATTACAAGGCGTCGGGTATTTACATCGCCAAAGACAAACCCTTTAAAAATAAATAAAGCGATTAAAATAAATAAAGGTCCTATTAATTATTAAAATCCGGGAGCAAGTACATTATTGGATAAAAGAAATTAAATCGCGTGCGGGAAATTAAATCGAGTGCCAATGATTAGGGTTTTGACCCTCTAAAGAAAACACCTTTTTTTGGTTTTTATATTAAGAAAGAATTTAACCTAAATCAATTACTAAATTAAATTAATTAATTAATTAATAAAAATAAATTATTTTTGGGGTTTTTGTTATTTTAAGAAAGAAAAATAAAATAATTAAGTTAGTAATTAAAACCTATTTAAATCTAATTTAATTTTAATTTTTTATTTACAAAAATATGTTAAAGTTAATCTAATTAAAACCTAAATCTATTAATTAGTATTTATTAATAAAATTAAAATTAAAATTTGATTAAACATAAAAATATTTTTGTGATTTTATTTTATAAAGAAAAGAATTTTTTGATTGGTTAGTAATTAAATAAAAAATAATAAAACAATTAATTAAAACAAAAAAATAAATACGAGAGAAGAAGGGGTTGGGCCTGAATTTGGAGTGCTAATAGCAATTCTGAGGCCCAATTGTGTTGGCCCTTTGTTGACTTTTGAGATCAGGTGTTCGTGCGTTGACTTTGCCTATGGTGGTCCTTCAAATCTTGGCCACCAGATCTGGCCAATGGCCATCTGGCCACTGAATGGGCTATGGTGCACGGTAGGCTGCAGGTTTGAATATGCACTTGATCACCTGAAATACAAAATCGAATAGAAATTGAGGGACCTGGGATTCGAACCCAGGTCCTGATGGATATTGAACATGCACGCTTACCACTAGGCCGCTTTGTTTTATTTGTTAGTAATATACAAAGAAATCATAATATAAACAAAACAAATTATATGCCAGCGAAATAAAAAAAAATGCGCACGTAATTTTGAAAGGGCCAATGATGGTGTGACTCAAGAAGTGAAAAACACAAGAAGGGGGGTTGAATTGTTGAAACTTGAAATCAAATGCAGACTACGCGTTATTGTTATCCTGGTTCATTTGATCTCAAACTACTCCAGTCCACCCGTCAAGGTGATTTCGCCTCTCTCCAACGAGGTCTTAATCCACTATATTCAACTGAATACAAAACTGCTTTAACAACTGCTAAAGCCTTCTTGAGTCTAAACCACAGACCGGTTTCTCAAGGAAATTCTTTCTTACAGATAAATGAACAATTATGTGTGTTTGATGTTTTCTACAAAAACAATATATCACAACTGTGATAATACACAAATTAAGCTTATGTGAAACTAGAATGCTAGAACTATAGAGTAATCAATTGAGAGCTTTAGCAAACTGTATGAGTGAGGATGAAGATGATTGGCTTTAGGCGTGTAGAGTATTGTAGAGCATTAGCCAATTCCTTTCTCACTGATTTGTTTAAATACTTCTTGGAAAAGATACATTGATGCCAATAATTCCATTTCAATGCTCATTACGTTCTTTCCATTTTGAGAAGATCTTTGTCTTGGAATAAAGCCATTGGTAATTAATCTGCCTTGAATGCAGTACCGTTGACACTTCAGAATGTTCTGCTTGATTAAGATCAGAGTGTGTTGGCTTTGGCTTATTCTGATTGCTTTTGAGTGCTGATGACATTGTTAAGATCTTGATCAGAGTCAGAGTATGTTGAGCGCAGATTTTGTTCATCAGTCTTCAGCGTAGCACATGTTTGATCTTCTGATGTGACATATCTTCTGATGCTGATGTTGATATTCTGATGTTCTGATGCTGATTCCATCAGAGTTTCCTATAAATACACAACATATTTTTAGGTAGCATCTATGTCAAATATAATTCTCATAATTCATTTAATCTTTTATTTTGTTATCATCAAAACTCTAACTGAGGGTTGTAGAATCAAACTATGTTCTAACAATCTCCCCTTTTTTTATGATGACAAAAACCAGATGTTTTCAATTAAAATAAATGATGAAAGTATCAGAGTTTAAGGATAGAGAGGAAACGGTATCAGAGATAATCAGATAATGAGCAAAAGGTATCAGAGCTAAGAGGGTAAGAAATAAACAATATCAAAGTAATGATGAGAAAAACTCCCCCTGAGTTGATTATTTCCCTTTGATTCCTTAAGACCTTGAGTATCAGAGCTTTAGAACTTTATTGAACCTTTCTTTGAGCATCAGAATTTTGCTTCATCAGAGTTCTTCATATTCTTGTACCTGTAAGCTTTTCAGAACAGCAAATATATAAGGATGTTAGAATGTTTGAGACTTTTGTCTCAATAAACCGTTATTGAAAAATATCATTCTTTCTCCCCCTTTTTATCAGCGATCAAAAAGCTTATATAATCAGAGTTAAACAGATCAGAGTAAAAACACGTTTGTATTAAAATAGAAGCAATGATAGTTTAGAACAAGTAGAAATATTACAGACAAACATGTAAAGAAAACAAGGAAAACACAAGAAAAATCTAAGAAGAAGGAGGAAGTCGTGTGAACAGAACTTCCAACATGCTCTTGATTTATTCGCTGGTTTCGTTTTGCTTGGCTACCATGCTTGCTATAGAATCAATCTTGATATCCTGCTTGTCCATCCGTTCATTCATTAGCATATCTGATCTCTTCAAATCCTCTAGAGCCTGCCTGTCAAGAGAGGAAGCTTGAGGATCTTCAGATATAGGCTGCTTCTCAGAGCTTTCTGTAGTTTCTTCTGCTTGACCCAAGTCTTCAGCTTGAATTGCCTGTTCTTCTGCAGGTTGAACTGTAGATGCTGGACGCTTTTCAGACCAAGGCTCACTGTCCAGATGGAGAACTTCTTCCTTCAGCAGCTTGCTCAGAACTGGACCTTCCATTTCCTTCAGCAGTTTGCTGAAGTTCTGTTGAGCCTGTCCATAACTCTGGTCTTGCAACTTGAAGGTTTCAGCGCAAACCCATCTTCTGAATTGAGTCCAGAGATGATCTGATACAGCAGGATCAACCACTTCCAGACTTGCTTGTTTTAAAGAAGTGATCCACTTCTGCATATCTTATTCAAAGTTCAAAATGCTGGAACCAACATCTGGTTGTTTCGGTTTAGGGATGGCAGTTTTCTGGTTTATTGCAGCAAGGCGTTCAAGGATTGTTAAGTCAATGATAGTCTTGCTGTGGTTTTCTGTATTTTTCTTAGGTGAGGGAGAAGGAGAATCAGAAATAACGATTGGACTATGTGGAGTATTTGGTGGAGTTGTTTCTGGTGAAGAGGGAAGTTGAGCCATATTAACAGTAGTACCACAGGGCAATTGAATGGCCAATGGTTGTGGTTCAGGGGACTAAGAGGTTTGAGCCTCAGAGTTTTGAGTCTCAGGTTGTGGAGATTGTTCATGTTGAGGAGAGGGTGGATTGATTTCTGGTTGAGGAGAGTAAGGTTGTGGAATTTCTAGTTCTGGTATTGGAATTTCTGGTATTGGTGAAAGTGGAATGTCAGGTTGTGGAGAAATGGGAATTTCTGAGTTTGGATTTGGATTTTCTATTTGGGGAGCGGAAGTATGTTGGTCTATATCAGACAGAACTTGTGCAAGTTCTGGTTCTGGTATGGTTGCAGTGTTTGGATTTTGTGATTTGGAGCGGGATCTTCTGAGGGTTAATGACTCAGAAGGGTCAAAGTCAGTGTCAAAATCTTCAAAGGTTTGTGGTGTTGGGATATCAATTGGAATTGGAGTTTGAATGGGAGTAGGAATAGATGAGGAACCAGCAGTTGAATTTAAAACAGATACAGAAATAGGATTACCTCTTTTCTTTGGTGTCTGTTGTGATGATCCTTCTGGAGCAGCTTTTCTCTTCTTAGTCTTCTTCAGAGAAACCTCTGGTGCCTTTTGCTGAAGATCTTGAATGTTTAGATTGGGTGTTGTACCATCAGCTTTACAAGCGTCCAAATATCTCAGAATGATCTGAGGCTTGGAGTCAATCTCTGAGAACATGGGGAAGTCGTCCAGAGGGACTCTTCTGCTGGAGATGTCAGCAAAAGGAGTGACGCTGGGCTCCTTCTTAATGTTCTCTGTCAGCTTCATCTTCTTTAGATTCTTGGAATTCAGCTGCTTGCCAACAGAAGGTTCCAGTGTGTTGATCTCTTGTGCCTCTGTCAAGTGTTCAATCAGCCTATTCTCAGTCAGAATATCTGATATCAATCTGCCCAAGGGTATCCAATCCCTTTTAGTGCGTTCATCTTCTCTTGTCTCCTTGATGCTTGTTCTCAGATGGTTGAACAGAAGATGAGCTAGATTAATCTTTACCCTCTGAGAAATAAAATAGATCAGAAACTGCTGATCTATGTTTATGTAATCAGGAGAGCTTGTGGGCTTCCTGTGGTTGAAACAACCCAGAATAATCTTTGCCCAAATTCTGTGCTTATCTCTCAAATCCCTTATCTTGCTGGAGGGAAGCCCCAGCGTGAAAATTTCCCTTGCTATAACAGCAACATCTGAGCACCTTTCAGCCATGTTTATACATCGAATACCACCACCATTGTACCCAATCAGTTTTGCAATCAGCTCTTCAGTAATCACTATCTTCTTCCCCATGATGTAAGAAGTGACTTGGTGATTTGAGGAAGACGCGTGAATCCATAATTCCTTAACCAAGATAGGAAAAGTTGGACCCACCAACCTGTCAAAATATTTCTCCCATCCTTGTGCTTGAATCTCTTCTGATAGATCAAAACCATTTTCCTTCAAACTGTTGAAATCCACTATAATCTTTGACAGAACTTCAAGGTTCTTGACCGGAGTGAGAAGAGTTCTGAGAGGAACCTCATATTGCTCAGCTGATGCATTTTCTGGGAACCTGATGAAAGATTGCTGCTAGAAGCCATGTTCACACGAGGAATTTTTGAAAAAAGGTTTAGGGGGTTTCTTGAGAAAGAAGAACACAAACACAAATATCAGAAAAATTGATTGAAAACGAAAGTTAGGGTAAACATTGTGAATGGTGTGAATGGTGTTTAAATAGCTTTTGAAAAAGTTTTTTGAAAACATAAACGGTTAAGAGAGAGAAAATAAATCATGATTAATAGCATTAATTGATTGCTGATTTAGGGGATTTAAGAAAGATACTTAAACGGTTACCAGTGACATGTGTCTCAATGCAACCAATCAGCGCTTTGCCTTTTCAGAAGCGTAAACGCGTATTCAGCCTCAGGAAACAGCTGATGACTGGATGGCACTTGTTTGCTTTGAGTGAACATCACTTCTATCCTTGAACTGAAGAGCTCAGAGCTTCATGGATAGATCTGATACAATTTGCATTTCTAAAATTCTGAAAGGAGGATTGATCAGAAGTTCACAGAGTAATAAACATAATTCTAAAGGTTAATATATAAAATTAAAACAGTTTTATTCTGGACAGAGCTTCATGCTGAGATGATTCAGAATGAAGTTGAACCTATCTTCAGAAAGTGGTTTTGTAAAGATATCAGCCCATTGATGGTCTGTATCAATAAATTTTAAGTTTAGGATTCCTTTCTGAATATAGTCCCTAATAAAATGATGTTTTATTTCTATATGCTTAGCCCTAGAATGCAAAATTGGATTTCTACTTAAGCAAATAGCAGAGGTGTTATCACAGAGGATAGGAATGTTACTCTCATAAATCTGGAAGTCCTCAAGTTGACTTTTCATCCAGAGCATTTGTGTGCTGCATCCAGCTGCTGCTATGTATTCAGCTTCTGCTGTTGATAGAGCAATGGTGGATTGTCTTTTGCTGGACCACGAGATCAGATTTTCTCCCAGAAACTGGAAGCTTCCAGAAGTGCTTTTACGCTCTACTCTATCTCCAACAAAGTCAGCATCACAGTAACCTACTAAGTTGTAATCACTAGATTTTCTATAAAACAAACCCAATTTAGTAGTACCTTTCAGATACTTGAAAATTCGCTTAACATTTGTTAAGTGAGATTCTCTAGGATCTGATTGGAATCTTGCACAAATGCATACACTGGATAAAATATCAGGTCTTAAAGCTGTAAGATAAAGAATAGAACCAATCATACCTTTATAGACCTTCTGTTCTACCTTTTTTCTTACCTCTTCTCTTTCCAGAATGCACGTGGGATGCATTGGAATCTTTGATGGCTTACATTCTGAGAGATCAAATTTCTTCAGGAGTTCTCTGACATATTTGCTCTGATGAATGTAAGTTCCTTCTGGGGTTTGATTGATATGAATTCCTAGAAAGAATTTCAGTTCTCCCATTAGGCTCATCTCAAATTCTGCCTGCATACACTTAGCAAATTTTCTTCCCAGAGAAGGATTAGTAGATCCAAATATTATATCATCAACATAAATCTGGCAGACTAAGATGTCATTCTTAACTGTCTTACAAAATAAGGTTGTGTCCACCTTCCCTCTGGTGAATTCCTTTTCTAACAGGAAGTTACTCAGTCTTTCATACCAAGCTCTAGGAGCTTGTTTCAGACCATACAGTGACTTCTTTAGTTTGAAAACATATTCTGGATTTTTTGAACTTTCAAAACCAGGGGGTTGGTGCACATATACCTCTTCTTCTATATAGCCATTTAAGAATGCACTCTTGACATCCATCTGATACAGAGTGATTCCTTTATTAACAGCAAAAGAAATTAAAAGTCTGATAGATTCTAACCTGGCGACTGGAGCAAAGGTTTCTGTATAGTCTATCCCCTCTTGCTGACTATAACCTTGTGCTACCAATCATGCCTTGTTTCTGACAACTACACCTTGTTCATTCAGCTTGTTTCTGAACACCCATTTTGTTCCAATGACGTTGAATCCTTTTGGTTTAGGAACTAGATCCCATACGTCATTCCTTGTGAATTGATTCAGCTCCTCTTGCATTGCAAGAATCCAGTCATTGTCCAGAAGTGCTTCATCAATTAAAGATGGTTCAATCAGAGAGACAAGTCCCATGAGGGATTCTTCAGAGTTTCTGAAGCTGGCTCTTGTTCTGATTGGATCTTCCTTTCTTCCTAAGATAGTTTCTTCTGGATGATCCATGCTGCTTCTGGATGGTCTTTTCTGAGGTTGATCAATGGAAGATGCTGAATTGCTTGCAGTTCTTCTTTCTGATGTTGAGGGAGTGTCTCTGTTAAGAGCTTCTGATGACTTGTCTTCAGTACCTGTGAATTCAACTTCCATACCTGCAAATACTTCATTCTGCTTTGACTTTTGAGAGTCAAGCTTATCATCAAAACGAACACTGATTGATTCTTCCACAATCTGTGTTTCTGTATTGTATACTCTGTACCCTCTTGAGCGTTCAGAGTATCCTAACATAATACACTTCTGTGCTTTAGAGTCAAACTTGTTCAAATAATTTTTAGTATTCAAAATAAAGCAAGTACATCCAAATGGATGAAAATATGAAATGTTGGGCTTTCTGTTCTTCCACAATTCATATGGAGTCTTTTCCAGAATAGGTCTTATGGAGATTCTATTCTGAATGTAGCATGTTGTGTTTATTGCCTCTGCCCAGAAGATCTTAGCAACGTTAGTCTCGTTGATCATGGTTCTGGCCATTTCTTGCAATGTTTTGTTCTTTCGTTCTACAACTCCATTTTGCTGGGGAGTTCTAGGATAAGAGAAATCATGCAGAATGCCTTTGTCATTAAAAAATGCTTCAAAATCTTTGTTTTCAAACTCTCCACCATGATCACTTCTGACTTTGACGATTCTAAGATCCTTTTCATTCTGAACTTGGTTACAGAAGGTAACAAACACAGAGTGTGACTCGTCCTTGTGTCTTAAGAACTTTACCCATGTCCATCTGCTATAGTCATCTACGATTACTAACGCATACTTCTTGCCACTGACTGAAGCAGTTTTAACTGGTCCAAATAAGTCAATGTGCAGAAGTTCTAATGGCTTAGAGGTGGAAACAACGTTTTTAGATTTAAAAGCAGGTTTTGCAAACTTGCCTTTCTGACATGCTTCACACAGAGCATCTGAATTGAACTTCAGAATAGGAAGTCCTCTGACCAGATTGAGTTTGTTAATCTGAGATATTCTTCTCATACTAACATGCCCCAATCTTTTGTGCCAGATCCATTGCTCGTTGTTAACAGACAGAAGACACTTTACATTCTGACTTTTCAGTTCAGAAAGTTTGATTTTGTAAATGTTGTTTCTCCTCTTTCCATTAAACAGGATAGTCCCATCTTTCTGACTAACAGCTTTACATGAATTTTGATTAAATATTATATCATAATCGTTATCACTTAATTGACTTATGGATAACAGATTATGCATTAATCTATATACTAATAATACATTACTGATAGAGGGAAGATTTCCATTACCTACTGTTCCAGAGCCAATGATTTTCCCCTATGATTGCCTCCAAAGCCTACGTGGCCTCCAGGCTTAAGTTCCAGGCTTTGGAACATATGCCTTCTTCCCGTCATGTGTCATGAGCAGCCAGAGTCCAGGTATCATGACTGGTGTTTCTGCTTTGCAGCTAAAGATATCTGCAACATGTATTATTTTATCCTTAGGTACCCTTATTTTCTTGGGTCCTGATTTGTTAGTTTTACCAAAACTCTGGTTGAATTTTGGTTTGACAGAATAATTGCTACTAGTATATTTGATGTCATGTGTGTGCCTATATACAAAGTGTGACTTAAGAGGAGTTCGTTTAATAACTAAATCCATGGCATTCTTTGGTGTAGGTACCTTACCTTGGTATCCTATTCCTTTTCTTCCATTTTTGCTAACTCCATAGATCATTGAAGTCATCTTGCTTCTATCTATGCTTTTAGCAAGAAACTTCTGAAAGCTGTGATCATACTCCTTGATGATCTCATCAGCACTACTGGGAGTTTCAAGAATTGTTTCCTTCTGAGAGTTTTGTAATATATTTTCTAATTTTGAAACTTTATTTTTCAACTCAGAATTTTCCAACTTGAGACTCTCAGTTTTATCAGAGTCAGAAGCAAGATCCCTTTTCAGGATTCTGAATTTGACTCTGATCTGTTGATATCTTTCCAGAATCTCATTAAGGCTTTCAGCTAGTTTAGCCTTAGTAAAATTAATAGCAAAGTCAGGAAATACCTCTTCTGTGTCTGATTCAGAGTCTGATTCAGAAGCTTCACTGTCTTCTGATATGTTTTCCATGAGAACTATGTTTGCTCTCTCATCATCTGATTCTGAATCAGCTTCAGATGTGTCAGAGTCATCCCATGTGGCCATGAGACTTTTCTTCTTTTCCTTGCCAAACTTTCTTCTGGGCTTTTCCTTCTGAAGCTTTGGGCAGTCACTCTTGTAGTGTCCTTGCTCGTTGCACTCATAGCAGATGATGTCCTTGTTGTTTGGCTTTCTGCTTCCTGAAGAGCCTTCAGATCTTCTGTGTCCAAAGGAGGATTCTGACCTTCTGTATCTGGAGGAGGATTCGTTCTGGTTCTCAGATCTTCTGGGATTCCTGAACTTCCTTTGCCTCTGCTTCCACAGTTGGTTCACCCTTCTGGAAAGGAGAGACATTTCATCTTCTTCTGATGAGGACCCATCAGAGGTTTCTTCAACAGCCTGCAAAACCTTAGAGTCAGATTTTCTGTTAGATTTTAGAGCTAAAGGCTTACCTTGCTTTTGAGGTTCATCAGCTTCCAGCTCTATCTCGTGACTTCTGGGGGAGCTAACAAGTTCCTCCAGAGAGATTGTATTGAGATCCTTAGCTAGCTTCAGCGCTGTGACCATTGGCCTCCACTGTTTTGGCAAGCTTCTGATGATCTTCTTGACATGATCAGCAGTAGAATACCCTTTGTCCAGAACTTTGAGACCAGCAACCAGAATCTGAAATCTTGAGAACATTGTTTCAATAGATTCACTTTCTTCCATCTTGAATGCCTCATACTTCTGGATGAGCGCAAGAGCTTTAGTTTCTTTAACTTGAAGGTTGCCTTCATGCGTCATTCTGAGAGAATCAAACATGTTCTTGCAGTGTCTCTGTTTGATATTTTTTCATATTCAGAGTAAGAGATAGCACTGAGAAGAATAGTTCTGGCCTTGTGATGGTTTTTGAAATCACGCTTCTGTTGATCAGACATTGCTTTCCTGTCAATCTTCTGACCATTTGCATTCACTGGATGCGTGTATCCATTTGTCACCATATCCCACAGATCAGCTTCATGGGCTAGAAAGAAGCTTTCAATTCTGTCTTTCCAGTAATCAAAGTTCTCTCCATCAAAGACTGGAGGTTTGCCACTGAATCTGTCTCTTTCTTCGTTGTTGTCATTGCTGATGTTGTGATGTGTTCCTGCCATAGTGTTTTTCAATGCTGGATCTTGTACTGACATGGTTAAGTGTTATGAACTCAGAACCAGGCGCTCTGATGCCAATTGAAGAAGTGAAAAACACAAGAAGGGGGTTGAATTGTTGAAACTTGAAATCAAATGCAGATAACACGTTATTTTTATCCTGGTTCGTTTGATCTCAAACTACTCCAGTCCACCCGTCAAGGTGATTTCGCCTCTCTCCAACGAGGTCTTAATCCACTATATTCAACTGAATACAAAACTGCTTTAACAACTGCTAAAGCCTTCTTGAGTCTAAACCACAGACCATTTTCTCAAGGAAATTCTTTCTTACAGATAAATGAACTATTATGTGTGTTTGATGTTTTCTAGAAAAATGATATATCACAACTGTGATAATACACAAAATGAAGCTTATGTGAAACTAGATTGCTAGAACTATAGAGAAAGCAATTTGAGAGCTTTAGCAAACTGTATGAGTGAGGACGAAGATGATTAGCTTATGCGTATGTGCGTGAAAGAGTATTGTAGATCATTAGCCTTTTCCTTTCTCACTGATTTGTTTAAATACTTCTTGGAATAGATACGTTGATGCCAATAATTCCATTTCAATGCTCATTACGTTCTTTCCATTTTGAGAAGATCTTTGTCTTGGAATAAAGCTGTTGGTAATTAATCTACCTTGAATGCAGTAACGTTAACGCTTCAGAATGTTCTGCTTAATGAAGATCTGAGCGTTCTTGGCTTTGGCTTATCTTGGTGCTTCTGAGTGCTGATGACATAGTTAAGATCTTGATCAGAGTCAGAGTATGGTAAGCGCAGATTTTGTTCATCAGACTTCAGCGTAGCACATGTTTGATCTTCTGATGTGACACATCTTCTGATGCTGATGTTGATATTCTGATGTTCTGATGCTGATTCCATCAGAGTTTCCTGTAAATACACAACATATTTTTAGGTAGCATCTATGTCATATATAAATCTCATAATTCATTTAATCTTGTATTTTGTTATCATTAAAACTCTAACTGAGGGTTGTAGAATCAAACTATGTTCTAACAGCTACTGCTTCAACCGTATCGGTCTATGTTGTACAGTTCCCTCACAGTTTATTGCTACTTACCTAAAGGGTATCCCCCAGATCCGGGTTAGGATCTATAGTAACTTCGATTCAAGCCCACAAAGATAAATCATACAAATCAAGAAATTGAAAACATTATGAACTATTCTGAAGGTACACCCCACTTATATTACTCCCCAGCAGAGTCGCCAGTTTTGTGGTACGGTGGGAAGAACTGACTGTTTTTTGGAATGCTGGTTTTGCATTTTGCGTTTTGCGTTTGTTTTCGCAAAATGTCGCGGTAAGCAAGAGTCGCCATCGACTTTTATTTTATCCAACAAGGAAAGGAAAAAAGCACAGAATAATTCCTTTTTCGAGATGTTTCTCGGGTTCGGGGGGTAGATTATAGAAAGGGAAGGTGTTAGCACCCTTTCTATCCGTGGTTATCCACGGGCTCTTAGGTACTTGCTCAATTGTTTTCAAAATTTCTTTCTTTGTGCTTGTGGGTTTGAAAAAGTTTTTGTTCTGAAAACTTCGATTTAACTCTTGCTTATGTCCTCAAGAGTGTATGAAGTTTTTTTTTGAAAACTTTGTTCGAAAAGTGTAAGTGTGAAAAGTTTTTGTTTTTTTGAAAGAGCGGGTATCTAAGAACCATCTACCTACTCGAAAAAGGAATCGATCTATGCTAATGTCCTTTAGATAATGTTGTCCCACTATGAATGAGTAGGTAACACCGTCGTTGGAGTTTAAGGGTCAATTCGAATTAGGGACATACGGTCACCGAAGCAATGTTAGGACGCCTTAGCGGTAACCCTAGTGTCTTAGATCATTTGTTTGGAGGAAATTATATCCGAGGCAACCATTTCGAGGCGACTATGATCTTTAGACAAGAGAGCGACCTCTAAAACAACCTATACTTAATGACCGTGTACGAAGGCAACCAAGTGGGGTGTACCCTAAGAGTGCGCATGTGCGAGTGTGTCGTTTTCAGTTATTTTTATCTTTGTACATGTTAATGGTGATCTAAGTTAATTTTAGGTTAAAACATTCAGTCTTGTCATGAAAACCTATTATCAAACATCTAACAGTTATATTTTGCGGAAATAAAATGCGGAATTTAAATTACAAGGCGTCGGGTATTTACATCGCCAAAGACAAACCCTTTAAAAATAAATAAAGCGATAAAAATAAATAAAGGTCCTATTAATTATTACAATCCGGGAGCAAGTACATTATTGGATAAAAGAAATTAAATCGCGTGCGGGAAATTAAATCGAGTGCCAATGATTAGGGTTTTGACCCTCTAAAGAAAACACCTTTTTTTGGTTTTTATTTTAAGAAAGAATTTAACCTAAATCAATTACTAAATTAAATTAATGAATTAATTAATAAAAATAAATTATTTTTGGGGTTTTTGTTATTTTAAGAAAGAAAAATAAAATAATTAAGTTAGTAATTAAAACCTATTTAAATCTAATTTAATTTTAATTTTTTATTTACAAAAATATGTTAAAGTTAATCTAATTAAAACCTAAATCTATTAATTAGTATTTATTAATAAAATTAAAATTAAAATTTGATTAAACATAAAAATATTTTTGTGATTTTATTTTATAAAGAAAAGAATTTTTTGATTGGTTAGTAATTAAATAAAAAATAATAAAACAATTAATTAAAACAAAAAAATAAATACGAGAGAAGAAGGGGTTGGGCCTGAATTTGGAGTGCTAATAGCAATTCTGAGGCCCAATTGTGTTGGCCCTTTGTTGACTTTTGAGATCAAGTGTTCGTGCGTTGACTTTGCCTATGGTGGTCCTTCAAATCTTGGCCACCAGATCTGGCCAATGGCCATCTGGCCACTGAATGGGCTATGGTGCACGGTAGGCTGCAGGTTTGAATATGCACTTGATCACCTGAAATACAAAATCGAATAGAAATTGAGGGACCTGGGATTCGAACCCAGGTCCTGATGGATATTGAACGTGCACGCTTACCACTATGCCGCTTTGTTTTATTTGTTAGTAATATACAAAGAAATCATAATATAAACAAAACAAATTATATGCCAGCGAAATAAAAAAAATGCGCGCGTAATTTTGAAAGGGCCAATGATGGTGTGACTGAAGAAGTGAAAAACATAAGAAGGGGGGTTGAATTGTTGAAACTTGAAATCAAATGCAGACAACACGTTATTTTTATCCTGGTTCATTTGATCTCAAACTACTCCAGTCCACCCATCAAGGTGATTTCGCCTCTCTCCAACGAGGTCTTAATCCACTATATTCAACTAAATACAAAACTGCTTTAACAACTGCTAAAGCCTTCTTGAGTCTAAACCACAGACCGGTTTCTCAAGGAAATTTTATTTTACAGATAAATGAACAATTATGTGTGTTTGATGTTTTCTACAAAAACAATATATCACAACTGTGATAATACACAAATTAAGCTTATGTGAAACTAGAATGCTAGAACTATAGAGTAATCAATTGAGAGCTTTAGCAGACTGTATGAGTGAGGATGAAGATGATTGGCTTTAGGCGTGTAGAGTATTGTAGAGCATTAGCCAATTCCTTTCTCACTGATTTGTTTAAATACTTCTGGGAAAAGATACATTGATGCCAATAATTCCATTTCAATGCTCATTACGTTCTTTCCATTTTGAGAAGATCTTTGTCTTGGAATAAAGCCATTGGTAATTAATCTGCCTTGAATGCAGTACTGTTGACACTTCAAAATGTTCTGCTTGATTAAGATCAGAGTGTGTTGGCTTTGGCTTATTCTGATTGCTTTTGAGTGTTGATGACATTGTTAAGATCTTGATCAGAGTCAGAGTATGTTGAGCGCAAATTTTTTTCATCAGTCTTCAGCGTAGCACATGTTTGATCTTCTGATGTGACATATCTTTTGATGCTGATGTTGATATTCTGATGTTCTGATGTTGATTCCATCAGAGTTTCCTGTAAATACACAACATATTTTTAGGTAGCATCTATGTCAAATATAATTCTCATAATTCATTTAATCTTGTATTTTGTTATCATCAAAACTCTAACTGAGGGTTGTAGAATCAAACTATGTTCTAACAATCTCCCCTTTTTTTATGATGACAAAAACCAGATGTTTTCAATTAAAATAAATGATGAAAGTATCAGAGTTTAAGGATAGAGAGGAAACGGTATCAGAGATAATCAGATAATAAGCAAAAGGTATCAGAGCTAAGAGGGTAAGAAATAAACAATATCAAAGTAATGATGAGAAAAACTCCCCCTGAGTTGATTATTTCCCTTTGATTCCTTAAGACCTTGAGTATCAGAGCTTTAGAACTTTATTGAACCTTTCTTTGAGCATCAGAATTTTGCTTCATCAGAGTTCTGCAGATTCTTGTACCTGTAAGCTTTTCAGAACAGCAAATATATAAGGATGTTAGAATGTTTGAGACTTTTGTCTCAGTAAACCGTTATTGAAAAATATCATTCTTTCTCCCCCTTTTTGTCAGCGATCAAAAAGCATATATAATCAGAGTTAAAAAGATTAGAGCAAAAACACGTTTGTATTAAAACAGAAGCAATGATAGTTTAGAACAAGTAGAAATATTACAGACAAACATGTAAAGAAAACAAGGAAAACACAAGAAAAATCTAAGAAGAAGGAGGAAGTCGTGAGAACAGAACTTCCAACAAGCTCTTGATTTGTTTGCTGGTTTCGTTCTGCTTGGCTACCATGCTTGCTATAGAATCAATCTTGATATCCTGCTTGTCCATCCATTCATTCATCAGCATATCTGATCTCTTCAAATCCTCCAGAGCTTGCCTGTCAAGAGAGGAAGCTTGAGGATCTTCAGATACAGGCTGCTTCTTAGAGCTTCATGGATAGATCTGATACAATCTGCATTTCTAAAAATTCTGAAAGGAGGATTGATCAGAAGTTCATAGAGAAATAAATATAATTCTGAAGGTTAATATATAAAATTAAAACAGTTTTATTTTGGACAGAGCTTCATGCTGAGATGATTCAGAATGAAGTCGAACCTATCTTCAGAAAGTGGTTTTGTAAAGATATTAGCCCATTGATGGTCTGTATCAATAAATTTTAAGTTTAAAATACCTTTCTGAATATAGTCCCTAATAAAATGATGTTTTATTTCTATATGTTTAGCCCTAGAATGCAAAATTGTATTTCTACTTAAGCATATAGCAGAAGTATTATCACAGAGTATAGGAATGTTACTCTCATAAATCTGGAAGTCCTCAAGCTGACTTTTCATCCAGAGCATTTGTGTGCTGCATCCAGCTGCTGCTATGTATTCAGCTTTTGTTGTTGATAGAGCAATGGTAGATTGTCTTTTGCTGGACCACGAGATCAGATTTTCTCCCAGAAACTGGCAGCTTCCAGAAGTACTTTTACGTTCAACTCTGTCTCCAGCAAAGTCAGCATCACAGTAACCTACTAAGCTGTAATCACTAGATTTTCTATAAAATAAACCCAGATTAGTAGTACCTTTCATATACTTGAAAATTCGCTTAACAGCTGTTAAGTGAGATTCTCTAGGATCTGATTGGAATCTTGCACAAATGCATACACTGAATAAAATATCAGGTCTTGAAGCTGTAAGATAAAGAAGAGAACCAATCATACCTCTGTAGACCTTCTGTTCTACCTTTTTGCTTACCTCTTCTCTTTCCAGAATGCACGTGGGATGCATTGGAATCTTTGATGGCTTACATTCTGAGTGATCAAATTTCTTTAGAAGTTCTCTGACATATTTGCTCTGATGAATGTAAGTTCCTTCTGGGGTTTGATTGATCTGAATTCCCAGAAAGAATTCCAGTTCTCCCATTAGGCTCATCTCAAATTTTGCCTGCATACACTTAGCAAATTTTCTTCCCAGAGAGGGATTAGTAGATCCAAATATTATATCATCAATATAAATCTGGAAGACTGGAATGTCATTCTTAACTGTCTTACAGAATAAGGTTGTGTCCACCTTCCCTCTGGTGAATTCCTTTTCTAACAGGAAGTTACTTAGTCTTTCATACCAAGCTCTCGGAGCTTGTTTCAGACCATACAGTGACTTCTTTAGTTTGAAAACATATTCTGGATTTTTTGAACTTTCAAAACCAGGGGGTTGGTGCACATATACCTCTTCTTCTATATAGCCATTTAAGAATGCACTCTTGACATCCATCTGATACAGAGTGATGCCTTTATTAACAGCAAAAGAAATTAAAAGTCTGATAGATTCTAACCTGGCGACTGGAGCAAAGGTTTCTGTATAGTCTATCCCCTCTTGCTGACTATAACCTTGTGCTACCAATCGTGCCTTGTTTCTGATGACTTCACCTTGTTTATTCAGCTTGTTTCTGAACACCCATTTTGTTCCAATGATGTTGAATCCTTTTGGTTTAGGAACTAAATCCCATACGTCATTCCTTGTGAATTGATTCAGCTCCTCTTGCATTGCTATAATCCAGTCATTGTCCAAGAGTGCTTCATCAATTGAAGATGGTTCAATCAGAGAAACAAGTCCCATGAGGGATTCTTCAGAGTTTCTGAAGCTGGCTCTTGTTCTGATTGGATCTTCCTTTCTTCCTAAGATAGTTTCTTCAGGGTGATCCATGCTGCTTATGGATGGTATTTTCTGAGGTTGATCAACAGAGGATGCGGGATTGCTTGCAGTGCCTCTTTCTGATGTTGAGGGAGTGTCTCTGTTAAGAGCTTCTGATGACTTGTCTTCAGTACCTGTGAATTCAACTTCCATACCTGCAAGTAATTCATTTTGCTTTGACTTTTGAGAGTCAAGCTTATCATTTAAACGAACACTGATTGATTCTTCCACAATCTGTGTTTCTGTATTGTATACTCTGTACCCTCTTGAGCGTTCAGAGTATCCTAACATAATACACTTTTGTGCTTTAGAGTCAAACTTGTTCAAATAATTTTTAGTATTCAAAATAAAGAAAGTACATCCAAATGGATGAAAATATGAAATGTTGGGCTTTATGTTCTTCCATAATTCATATGGAGTCTTTTCCAGAATAGGTCTTATGGAGATTCTATTCTGAATGTAGCACGCTGTGTTTATTGCCTCTGCCCAGAAGATCTTAGCAACGTTAGTCTCGTTGATCATGGTTCTGGCCATTTCTTGCAATGTTCTGTTCTTTCGTTCTACAACTCCATTTTGCTGGGGAGTTCTAGGACAAGAGAAATCATGCAGAATGCCTTTGTCATTAAAAAATGATTCAAAATCTTTGTTTTCAAACTCTCCACCATGATCACTTCTGACTTTGACTGTTCTAAGATCCTTTTCATTCTGAACTTGGTTACATAAGGTGATAAACACAGAGTGTGACTCATCCTTGTGTCTTAAGAACTTTACCCATGTCCATCTGCTATAGTCATCTACGATTACTAACCCATACTTCTTGCCACTAACTGAAGCAGTTTTAACTGGTCCAAATAAGTCAATGTGCAAAAGTTCTAATGGCTTAGAGGTGGAAACAACGTTTTTAGTTTTATAATCAGGTTTTGCAAACTTGCCTTTCTGACATGCTTCACACAGAGCATCTGAATTGAACTTCAGTTTAGGAAGTCCTCTGACCAGATTGAGTTTGTTAATCTGAGATATTCTTCTCATACTAACATGCCCCAATATTCTGTGCTAGATCCATTGCTCGTTGTTAACAGACAGAAGACACTTTACATTCTGACTTTTCAGTTCAGAAAGTTTGATTTTGTAAATGTTGTTTCTCCTCTTTCCATTAAACAGGATAGTCCCATCTTTCTGACTAACTGCTTTACATGAATTTTGATTAAAGATAATATCATAACCGTTATCACTTAATTGACTTATGGATAACAGATTATGCATTAATCCATCTACTAATAAGACATTACTGATAGAGGGAAGATTTACATTACCTACTGTTCCAGAGCCAATGATCTTTCCCCTCTGATTGCCTCCAAAGCCTACATGGCCTCCAGGCTTAAGTTCCAGGCTTTGGAACATATGCCTTCTTCCCGTCATGTGTCTTGAGCAGCCAGAGTCTAGGTACCATGATTGGTGTTTCTGCTTTGCTGCTAAAGATATCTGCAACATGTATTATTTTATCCTTAGGTACCCATATTTTCTTGGCTCCTGATTTGTTAGTTTTACCAAAACTCTGGTTGAATTTTGGTTTGACAGAATAATTACTACTAGTATATTTGATGTCATGTGTGTGCCCATATACAAAGTGTGATTTAAGTGAAGTTCATTTAATAACTAAATCCATGTCATTCTTTGGTGTAGGTACCTTACCTTGGTATCCTATTCCCTTTCTGCCATTTCTGCTAACTCCATAGATCATTGAAGCCATCTTGCTTCTATCTATGCTTTTAGCAAGAAACTTCTGAAAGTTGTGATCATACTCCTTGATGATCTCATCAGCGCTACTGGGAGTTTCAAGAATTGTTTCCTTATGAGAGTTTTGTAAAAGACTTTCTAATTTTGAAACTTTATTTTTCAACTCAGAATTTTCCAACTTGAGACTCTCAGTTTTATCAGAGTCAGAAGCAAGATCCCTTTTAAGGTTTCTGAATTTGACTTTGATCTGCTGATATCGTTCCAGAATCTTATTAAGTCTTTCAGCTAGTTCAGCCTTAGTAAAATTAATAGCAAAGTCAGGAAATACCTCTTCTGTGTCTGATTCAGAGTCTGATTCAGAAGCTTCACTTTCTTCTGATATGTTTTCCATGAGAGCTATGTTTGCTCTCTCATCATCTGATTCTGAGTCAGCTTCAGATGTGTCAGAGTCATCCCATGTGGCCATGAGACTTTTCTTCTTTTCCTTGCCAAACTTTCTTCTGGGCTTTTCCTTCTGAAGCTTTGGGCAGTCACTCTTGTAGTGTCCTTGCTCATTGCATTCATAGCAGATGATGTCCTTGTTGTTTGGCTTTCTACTTCCTGAAGAGCCTTCAGATCTTCTGTGTCCAGAGGAGGATTTTGACCTTCTGTATCTGGAGGAGGATTCGTTCTGGTTCTCAGATCTTCTGGGAGTCCTGTGTAACACCCCTTCTAAATAACCCGCGAATATATTAATTAAATCAGAGTAACATCGAAAACATGGATATCACAATTCAAGATAAATATAAAAATCTCAATTCTACAGTTATCATGCTTTACTGAAGGAATTATTAAAATAAATATTCAAATCAATATCATGTTCTACACAGCGGAAATGTCTCAAAACTGGAATAACTTCACTTCATAAGTATTCCCAACATAAATTACATAATAGAGTATAAAATAAAACTCATCATTCAAACGTTCCCCTCAGTGTTACAACCTATCAGAGCATGACACTGACACGCGGACTTAAAGTAACATAGCTCTAGAGCCATCCTCACCAACTCCTGAGCTGCTAACTTTAATCTGAAATCATTAAAGTAAGGGTGAGATTTCTCATAATTAACATGCATTATAAGCTTCTCAATCAACATTATATCACAAGCATATTATTTCACCCATTTTAGCATAAATCCAGATTCAACACACAGTTTCAATCATACAAGTCATATTGCACAAATCAATAATCAACCAAAGAATTGTAACACTGGAAGACATCCTAACATGTTACAATTCCATGCAAACACAAATGCAGACACAATGCATGTGGTACCAACACGTGACCAAGTCACCCAACACTGATCCATCATCAACAGGATACAGCAACCATCGATTCGTCCATAAACACCGGACACGAATCCAGCTGATCCATCATCAACCGGATACAGCAACCATCGATTCGTCCATAAACACCGGACACGAATCCAGCCTAACCACCCATCATCACCCGGGTATCGGTTAACGGCAATACAAGTCAAATTCCACATAATGGGAATTAACTTCACCAAAACAATGCATATGCATGCACATCACCAGCATGCAACATCAAATCAGTCTATGAAATACATCAATTTATCCTAACTGAACCAAAACCAAAAGAAACATGATATCATTATTTATCATACACACATCAAACGGTATAAACATGCACTTCATCCACAAGGACCTGATACAATCAATTATCATGGATACACCATTGCATATACACCAAATATGCACATAATAACAAACCGCATAATCAGAAAGTCAACATCAAATCAACGGAATATGATCACAACATAATTCCAAATAATGCCAAAACCAATATATCACATGATAACATCTCAATCATAATGGATAGCAGGCACAACACATAAGTATCAGTTCTCATTCACCAAATCAGAACAACTTACAAACAATTCTACATCATTCTCAAAATACCAAAGTTTACAAAAATAGGGAATTCGACTCTTTTTAAAATAATTTTCTTAAAATAATATTTTTCTTATTTTATAAGATAGTATTTTTAATTTAAGAAATACTTCCGAAAACGGCACTCAAATCGGACTTACGGTTTGAAAGTTATGAATTTTCAAAGTTTAATATTTTTCAAAAAGTTACGTTTCTGGAAAATGTACTGGAACCCGGTTCCTACCTATACAGGAACCGGTTCCTGCGACCAGTTTTTCTAGTTTTCATAACTTAACACAGTGGAACCCGGTTCCTCCCCACTGGGAACCGGTTCCTGCGACCTGCAGAGTCAAAATCTGCTATTTTGACAGCATTATTCATTCCAATCCCATCCAATTCATACCCATACGAATTATAACATTTGGAACACCAAAATGCAACCAATACACATCAATACAACATCATAAATCATGTTTCCATCATTCCTATTAATTATTCATCACATTAATGGTTCCAATTCCTATACTCTGACACAATTAGGGATAATCCCACAAACCTAGAATTCCAAAATCGAGATTCCTAACATGCTTCATCAATTCTATTAATCTCAAAATCTATAAGGCATATTAAATAATTGAAATCACCCCTTACCTCGCGATGGTCCTTCGAATTCACGGCGTTTGGCTTTTTCCTCTCTTCTCTTCTCTTCTCCAATTTCACGTACAATGACTTTCTCCGAATAACCTTCTTTTTCTTTTCCTTTTATTATTCTTCTTTTTATTTCCTTTTATTATTTTCCAAATAATAGAAATAAATTTAGTAATTATTTAGTAGATCTTTTTACTTCACACACCTCCAATTCAACCTTACACCCCCCGGTCTTCCTTTTTAATTCCATGATTAATTCATCCATTTAATCCAAAATATTATTAATTAAGCCTTTAATTAATTTAATAATTAAATTCCTAATTATTTAACACATGAATTAATTTGGGGTGTCACAACTCTCCCCAACTAAAAGGGTTTCCGTCCTCGAAAACATACCTTAGACGAACAGTTCGGGATACGAGTCCTTCATCTGGCTCTCCAGCTCCCAAGTGACATTTCCATCTGCTGGTCCTCCCCAAGCCACTCTTACCAACGAGATCTCCTTGCCTCGCAACTGTTTCAACTTCCGATCCTCAATCCTCGCAGGTACCGCTTCCACAGTCAAATTCTCTCGTACCTGTATATCGTCTACCCGAATCTCATGAGACGGATCAGCAATGTACTTCCTTAACTGAGATACATGAAAAACATCATGCAAATTTGCAAGTGACGGCGGCAAAGCAATCTGATAAGCAACTTTCCCAACTCTCTTGGTAATCTGAAATGGACCAATAAAACGTGGAGTCAACTTCTTTGACTTCAAAGCTCGACCAATACCAGTCATCGGAGTAACTCGCATAAAAACATGTTCTCCTTCGCTAAACTCAAGATCTTTCTTCCTCTTATCGTGATAACTTTTCTGACGACTCTGAGAAGTCCTCATCTTCTCCTGAATCATCTTAATCTTTTCTGAAGTCTGTTGGACAATTTCCGGTCCAATCACAACACTCTCTCCAGATTCATACCAACACAACGGTGTCCGACACCTCCTACCATACAATGCCTCAAACGGAGCCATACCAATTCTTGAATGAAAACTATTGTTGTAGGTAAACTCAATCAATGGTAGATAACTATCCCAAGCTCCACCTTTCTCCAACACACAAGCTCTTAACAAATCTTCTAACGACTGAATCGTTCTCTCCGTCTGACCATTTGTCTGTGGATGATAAGCGGAACTCAAACGCAACTTAGTACCCAAAGCTTCTTGCAATCCCGTCCAGAATTTAGATGTAAACCTCAGATCTCGATCCGACACAATACTAGAAGGAATACCGTGCAAACTCACAATCTTCTCAACATACAATTCTGCCAACCTTTCCATCGGATAATCCATTCTTATCGGAATAAAGTGAGCAGATTTCGTCAACCGATCAACAATAACCCAGATAGAATCACAATTCTTCGATGTCCTTGGCAAACCAGACACAAAATCCATAGAGATTCCATCCCATTTCCATTCCGGAACAAATAACGGTTCCATCAATCCTGACGGTTTCTGATGCTCAATCTTCGACTTCTGACAAACCAAACAAGCATACACAAACTCAGCAATTTCCACCAAAACAACTTCTTCAAATCATGGTACATTTTAGTAGCACCAGGATGAATACTCAATCCACTACGATGTCCTTCTTCCAAAATACTCTTCCTAATCTCTGCAACATCCGGAACACACACCCTATTACCAAATCTCATAACACCATTCTCATCAATCCAGAACTTGCCTCCTTGACCTTGGTTGAGCAATGTCAATTTATCAACTAACCCAACATCGGGCTTCTGTCCATTCCGAATTTCTTCCAGAATACCACTAGTCGGTTTCAACATACCCAATTTCACACTATTCGGAGTAGTTTCACATACCAAACTTAAATCTCTGAACTGCTCAACCAAATCTAACTCACGGACCATTAACATCGACATATGCAAGGACTTCTTACTCAAGGCATCCGCAACAACGTTTGCCTTACCAGGATGGTAATTCAAATCGAAATCATAATCCTTTAGAAATTCTAACCATCTCCTCTGCCTCATATTCAACTCTTTTTTATCAAAGAGATACCTCAGACTTTTGTGATCACTGAACACCTCAAATCGAGAACCATATAAATAATGCCTCCACAACTTCAAAACAAACACAACAGCTGCCAACTCCAAATCATGAGTCGGATAATTCCTTTCATGTACTTTCAATTGTCTCGAAGCATAAGCCACCACCTGCTTATCTTGCATTAACACACCACCTAATCCCATTAATGATGCGTCACAATACACAACAAAATACTTAGTCGGATTCGGCAAAATCAAGATCGGAGCACTTGTCAACCTCCTCTTCATCTCTTGAAATCCTTTCTCACATTCAACATCCCAAACAAACATCTGACCCTTCCTGGTCAACTTAGTCAACGGTAACGCTAATTTGGAAAATCCTTCTATAAACTTCCTGTAATAACCTGCAAGACCCAGAAAACTATGGATCTCAGAAGCATTCTTCGGTGCTTCCCACTGAGATATTGCTTCTACCTTCGTAGGATCCACAGCAATTCCATTCTTGGAAATTACATGGTCAAGAAAACTTACTTCACTTAACCAGAATTCACACTTGGATAACTTCGCATAAAGCTTCTTCTCTTTCAACAATTCCAACACAACTCTGAGATGTTCTGCATGCTCTTCATCGCTCTTCGAATAAATTAGAATATCATCAATGAACACCACCACAAACTTATCAAGATACGGATGAAATATCATGTTCATATACTCCATGAAAACACCAGGTGCATTAGTAACTCCAAACGGCATAAGAGAATACTCGTAATGTCCATACCTTGTTCTAAATGTAGTTTTCTGAATATCTTCCGACTTCACACGAATCTGATGATATCCAGATCTCAAATCAATCTTACTAAATACACAAGCTCCAACTAATTGATCCATCAAATCATCGATCCTCGGCAAAGGATACCGATTCTTGATTGTAACTTTATTCAGCTGTCTGTAATCAACACATAATCTCATTGGACCTTCTTTCTTCTTAACCAACAACACCGGAGCACCCCACGACGAAACACTCGGACGAATAAACTTCTTCTCAAACAAATCCTCAAGTTGACTCTTCAACTTTCTCAATCTAGAAGCATACCTCTTATAGGCATCCTCGAATTCGAACTAGTTCTAGTAACAAAACCCATTAAGACTTCACCTTGCACTCTCACACCGTTCCACTTACTTCATCACGGAACACTTCAAAAAAAATTACATCCAATAGGTCACATGCCTTTATCTTGCTCTCGCCGAGATCTAAATCTCTCGTTACGCAAACCATAACGCTTCTCTTCTTGCCGACTCAACTAATTTCACACACTATAAAGCTGGCACAATAAGTACATCACCTCCAACGCGATCCCGACTACTATCAACAAGAGATTAAGGGTGATCAGTTCCTCAATTTGTCAATAGATAGTCAACAATCATGAGGTGGCATCAACCATCATTACCAAATCACAACAGCATCTTCAATCTTACCCTTCAAGCTACTTAAACATAACCATGCTTGAAGCATCAACTACTCGGCAATACTTACATCTTACAATCGGCGGTATACTGAACCAACCTCTTGCACAAAACTTCAGAGAAGAAACTTCTCCCCCACTTATTTCACACGTACCTCTGCAGACAACGAAAAGGAACAATCAAGTGCCGACGGTGTTTCACACACATGTCGCATACCAAAAGGGAGTAAACACATAAACAACCTGGCCGATAGACCGACCTGCTCTGATACCACTATTGTAACACCCCTTCTAAATAACCCGCGAATATATTAATTAAATCAGAGTAACATGGAAAACAGGGATGTCACAATTCAAGATAAATATAAAAATCTCAATTCTACAGTTATCATGCTTTACTGAAGGAATTATTAAAATAAATATTCAAATCAATATCATGTTCTACACAGCGGAAATGTCTCAAAACCGGAATAACTTCACTTCATAAGTATTCCCAACATAAATTACATAATAGAGTATAAAATAAAACTCATCATTCAAACGTTCCCCTCAGTGTTACAACCTATCAGAGCATGACACTGACACGCGGACTTAAAGTAACATAGCTCTAGAGCCATCCTCACCAACTCCTGAGCTGCTAACTTTAATCTGAAATCATTAAAGTAAGAGTGAGATTTCTCATAATTAACATGCATTATAAGCTTCTCAATCAACATTATATCACAAGCATATTATTTCACCCATTTTAGCATAAATCCAGATTCAACACACAGTTTCAATCATACAAGTCATATTGCACAAATCAATAATCAACCAAAAAATTGTAACACTGGAAGACATCCTAACATGTTACAATTCCATGCAAACACAAATGCAGACACAATGCATGTGGTACCAACACGTGACCAAGTCACCCAACACTGATCCATCATCAACAGGATACAGCAACCATCGATTCGTCCATAAACACCGGACACGAATCCAGCTGATCCATCATCAACCGGATACAGCAACCATCGATTCGTCCATAAACACCGGACACGAATCCAGCCTAACCACCCATCATCACCCGGGTATCGGTTAACGGCAATACAAGTCAAATTCCACACAATGAGAATTAACTTCACCAAAACAATGCATATGCATGCACATCACCAGCATGCAACATCAAATCAGTCTATGAAATACATCAATTTATCATAACTGAACCAAAACCAAAAGAAACGTGATATCATTATTTATCATACACACATCAAACAGTATAAACATGCACTTCATCCACAAGGACCTGATACAATCAATTATCATGGATACACCATTGCATATACACCAAATATGCACATAATAACAAACCGCATAATCAGAAAGTCAACATCAAATCAACGGAATATGATCACAACATAATTCCAAATAATGCCAAAACCAATACATCACATGATCACATCTCAATCATAATGGATAGCAGGCACATCACATAAGTATCAGTTCTCATTCACCAAATCAGAACAACTTACAAACAATTCTACATCATTCTCAAAATACCAAAGTTTACAAAAATAGGGAATTCGACTCTTTTTAAAATAATTTTCATAAAATAATATTTTTCTTATTTTATAAGATAGTATTTTTAATTTAAGAAATACTTCCGAAAACGGCACTCAAATCGGACTTACGGTTTGAAAGTTATGAATTTTCAAAGTTTAATATTTTTCAAAAAGTTACGTTTCTGGAAAATGTACTGGAACCCGGTTCCTACCTATACAGGAACCGGTTCCTGCGACCAATTTTACGAGTTTTCATAACTTAACACAGTGGAACCCGGTTCCTCCCTACTGGGAACCGGTTCCTGCGACCTGCAGAGTCAAAATCTGCTATTTTGACAGCATTATTCATTCCAATCCCATCCAATTCATACCCATACGAATTATAACATTTGGAACACCAAAATGCAACCAATACACATCAATACAACATCATAAATCATGTTTCCATCATTCCTATTAATTATTCATCACATTAATGGTTCCAATTCCTATACTCTGACACAATTAGGGATAATCCCACAAACCTAGAATTCCAAAATCGAGATTCCTAACATGCTTCATCAATTCTATTGATCTCAAAATCTATAAGACATATTAAATAATTGAAATCACCCCTTACCTCGCGATGATCCTTCGAATTCACGGTGTTTGGCTTTTTCCTCTCTTCTCTTCTCTTCTCCAATTTCACGTACAATGACTTTCTCCCAATAACCTTCTTTTTATTTTCCTTTTATTATTCTTCTTTTTATTTCCTTTTATTATTTTCCAAATAATAGAAATAAATTTAGTAATTATTTAGTAGAGCTTTTTACTTCACACACCTCCAATTCAACCTTACACCCCCCGGTCTTCCTTTTTAATTCCATGATTAATTCATCCATTTAATCCAAAATATTATTAATTAAGCCTTTAATTAATTTAATAATTAAATTCCTAATTATTTAACACATGAATTAATTTGGGGTGTCACATCCTGAACTTTCTTTGCCTCTGCTTCCACAGTTGGTTCACCCTTCTGGAGAGGAGAGACAGTTCATCTTCTTCTGATGAGGACCCATCAGAGGTTTCTTCAACAGCCTGCAAAACCTTAGAGTCGGATTTTCTGTTAGATTTTAGAGCTAAAGGCTTACCTTGCTTTTGAGGTTCATCAGCTTCCAGCTCTATCTCGTGACTTCTGAGGGAGCTGACAAGTTCCTCCAGAGAGATTGTATTGAGATCCTTAGCTAGCTTCAGCGCTGTGACCATTGGCCTCCACTGTTTTGGAAAGCTTCTAATGATCTTCTTGACATGATCAGCAGTAGAATACCCTTTGTCCAGAACTTTGAGACCAGCAACTAGAATCCGAAATCTTGAGAACATTGTTTCAATAGATTCACTTTCTTCCATCTTGAATGCCTCATACTTTTGGATGAGCGCAAGAGCTTTAGTTTCTTTAACTTGAAGGTTGCCTTCATGCGTCATTCTGAGAGAATCAAACATGTTCTTAGCAGTGTCTCTGTTTGATATTTTTTCATATTCAGAGTAGGAGATAGCACTGAGAAGAATAGTTCTGGCCTTGTGATGGTTTTTGAAATCACGCTTCTGTTGATCAGACATTGCTTTCTTGTCAATCTTCTGACCATTTGCATTTACTGGGTGCGTGTATCCATCTGCCACCATATCCCACAGATCAGCATCATGGGCTAGAAAGAAGCTTTCAATTCTGTCTTTCTAGTAATCAAAGTTCTCTCCATCAAAGACTGGAGGTTTGCCACTGAATCTGTCTCTTTCTTCGTTGTTGTCATTGCTGATGTTGTGATGTGTTCCTGCCATAGTGTTTTTCAATGCTGGATCTTGTACTGACACGGTTAAGTGTTATGAACTTAGAACCAGGCGCTCTGATGCCAATTGAAGAAGTGAAAAACACAAGAAGGGGGGTTGAATTGTTGAAACTTGAAATCAAATGTAGACAACACGTTATTTTTATCCTGGTTTGTTTGATCTCAAACTACTCCAGTCCACCCGTCAAGGTGATTTCGCCTATCTCCAACGAGGTCTTAATCCACTATATTCAACTGAATACAAAACTGCTTTAACAACTGCTAAAGCCTTCTTGAGTCTAAACCACAAACCGATTTCTCAAGGAAATTTTTTCTTACAGATAAATGAACAATTATATATGTTTGACGTTTTCTACAAAAACAATATATCACAATTGTGATAATACACAAATTAAGCTTATGTGAAACTAGAATGCTAGAACTATAGAGTAATCAATTGAGAGCTTTAGCAAACTATATGAGTGAGGATAAAGATGACTGGCTTTAGGCGTGTAGAGTATTGTAGAGCATTAGCCAATTCCTTTCTCACTGATTTGTTTAAATACTTCTTGGAAAAGATACGTTGATGCCAATAATTCCATTTCAATGCTCATTACGTTCTTTCCATTTTGAGAAGATCTTTGTCTTGGAATAAAGCCGTTGGTAATTAATCTGCCTTGAATGCAGTACCGTTGACACTTCAGAATGTTCTGCTTGATTAAGATCATAGTGTGTTGGCTTTGGCTTATTCTGATTGCTTTTGAGTGCTGATGACATTGTTAAGATCTTGATCAGAGTCAGAGTATGTTGAGCGCAGATTCTGTTCATCAGTCTTCAGCGTAGCACATGTTTGATCTTCTGATGTGACATATCTTCTGATGCTGATGTTGATAGTATGATGTTCTGATGCTGATTCCATCAGAGTTTCCTGTAAATACATAACATATTTTTAGGTAGCATCTATGTCAAATATAATTCTCATAATTCATTTAATCTTGTATTTTGTTATCATCAAAACTCTAACTGAGGGTTGTAGAATCAAACTATGTTCTAACAGTGACACGCCTTCATCTTCTTTGTTGAGCCGTTGCTAAAGGTTCCAAGACCTATATACCTACGGGCGGAGGTCCTTCACTACAAGCCAGGCATCTCTAGAATCCTATAGGCGCCATGGAAATGCATTCTAAATCCATGGTTGAGTTCGTCTCAGCCAGCTAGTCACAACCATAGCCATTATTATGGCCAATTGTACCTGAAAATAAAAGCCCTTAAAACAAGGACGAAATCCTAGCAATGGCAGATTTTCATATTGGTCATAAAAATGAAATTGGTTAATGTCAAAATCTTGCAAATGGCATGGTGATTACAAATATGCAATTATTTCATTGTAACAATGCATAATTTCTGAGATACAAAACCAAGTACAGGGGGGAATCGCGCGATACTTACAGTGTGTTATGGTGTGTGAGAACGCTTTCTTTTGGTCTAGATCGCTTGTGTGAACACCTAGGAAGAGATTGGGACAGGTCTCAGCCTTTGAAAGTGCCTCTAGCTATGGTTTCGATCTCAAACTTTTTGGTACTTTTTTCAATTTCTGTTCTGCCTCCTCCTACAAATTCCAACCCTTGTTTCGATTCTTGTGGCTTGCTTATGTATTGTACAGTGTGTTAGGGTAACAAACTTGGCTCAAATCTTCTCCCATCATTGCTTGCCAATTTGATTTGATTCACCCTTTAAACCTTTCCAAATTTGCCAAATCTCAATCTTTTTGCACATGATATTGTATGATTCGAGTTTGATGATGATAATGATGATAATTACAACCTGAAATAGCCAAAAAATCTTATGTAATCAAAGCTTTGGATTTTATATGATTTAATTTGATTTAAAATGAATAAATTCAATAAAAAATCAAATTAAATAATAAAAATAAAATATGGGCTCATGGCTGAATCTAGGACACGTGGGAAATGATATAAGCTCAAATCAAGTGGAAAATAATAGGCCCATTTGACAAAATTTGAAGTTTTGGGGATAGTTGACTTTTGGCAATTTTGCAAAAATGTCCAACTTCAACAATGCATAACTTCTTCAATTTGAACTTTTGGAGGTGTTCTTCGACTTTTTAGAAATCTTGAGATGTCCTATAACCAACCCTTTTGGTCTCATCTCATTTTGATATTCCGTGCTCAAGTTATAAGCTTTGGAAAAAAAGGTGTTTTTGTTGACTTTCAAAAATGACCTATAATGTCCAAATTTATAACTTCTTGTGAGTGAATTTTTTGATCTTGGGATATGAATATGGATTGTAGGGAATTGCATCCTCTTCAAAATAAGCTTTGGATGGGTCATTTATCATAATGTATGAGAAAGTTATGCTTGGTCAAAGTTGAGTTGACTTTTCCTGTAAAACCCTAATTTAGCAACTTTTGTGTCTTGATGAATTTTGAGCAATCCTTGATGAATAATGATCAACCCTTGATCAAATGATGAAATATACTTCAAAATGAGAATGTTGGCAAAAAATATTGAAGTTTGACTATTTATAGGTCACAGTTTACTTTTGTCCTAGCACAGTCGATTTTTGGACCTTTTGAGCAATTGACTGAGCAAACTTCCTCTGTAGGGCTTGAAATTTGACATGGATGATCTTGAGAACATATTAGGGCATTGGGGAGCACTTGAGGTTATTTGGATTCAAGGATATTGATGCAAAACAAAATCCTAATTTGGGGTTGACTGTCTTAGGAGATAGCTTGTCTGACCAACTCTTGAGCAAACTTGAGCACCTTGGAGATTTTTTCTTGCAATGTCTTGAGAAATATGGGAGGGCAAATTTTGGGGTACAACAGACCGGTTGTAGAATCTCTGGCTGGTATTCGACAGGGTTCTTGATAAACTGTTCGTCAAAGAATAGATTGTTGTTGCGATCAGCATCGACGGAATTTGGGGACGCGGTATTTTCGTCACGGGCGCCGAAGTTATCCTCGAGGTGAGGATGTTCTTGGCTTCCGTCGGTCTTGTGTTCTGGGGAGAGCACAATCTTTCCAGATAGGTGGAGATCACCGTGATCGGCCATGATTGATGAATGGAGAGGATCTTTGGTCTTCAGATTATGGGAATAGAAAACAGGGAAGATAGTTTCCCACAGACGGCGCCACTGATCTTACTAGTTGATCAGAACCTGCAAGATGGTCGGATAATGATCTTCATACGAGCTGGAAAATCGATGAGGAAAAAGGGGAGTTGTACCTGCAAGGCACTCCGACGATCAAGTAAGTGTGAGAGCAAAAAATGATACAAACAAAATATTAGGGTTTTAGTGATGAATAGTCAATATTTGATACTTGGCCCTCACATGACTGATGGTTTATATAGTGCCCCTAGCGCTTGGCCATTTGGGCCTAGATATGTGGGTCCGCAAAAATATATATCTGTCAGGACTTGGTCAAACCGGGCAGGTGTGCCCGCAACTAGCCGTTAGTTCCGAGGAGGAGGTAGGTTACGGGTAGCGGTCTGATCGATTTCTGGTTGTCTGACCGACTTGAAATCGGTCAGACTGAGAGGCGCTCGTCGATCGTCATGGGTCAGCGTTGGTCCAAGAGGGTAAACGATCGATGGTGCCCGATGGAAGACCGTGGAGCCCAGACGTGATCGTACAGACCGTGTCGAAGGAAGAGGTCAAAATGGACTCATTAGCCGTAGAGTTAGTCAAGAACAATATATATATATATATATATATATATATATATATATATATATATATATATATATATATATATATATATATATATATATATATATATATATATATATATATATATATATATATATATATATATATATATATATATATATATATATATATATATATATATATAATATGCTTAAATTTAAAGATTATAAATACAATTTTGTATATTTCGAATTCAGTCAGAAAAACAATAGTGTTAATCTTCCGGGAATTTTATCAGCTATTATGATTGTTTTCAATTCGAAATATTAATCAATAATCATAGGTATTTGTTGATACTGTTATATACTCCAGATAGATATGTATTATTCTTCTACTTTTAATTTTTTATTTATTTTTTATTCTACTATCTAAATTTTGGAACGCGTATAAGAACTTTTTGTCTTCCATATTTGGTTAGAATCTCTCCCTTCTATAATGCATATACTCTCAAGTCCATAAGAACAAGTCCATAAGAATAATATTCGAAATACAAATAAACTTAAGGAAACAAATTAAAGCGAAATTGATTTCTGAAAATTATGTGGCTCTTATTGTCCAACACCAAAAATAAACATGTGGCTGTAAGAAAGAAACACTATTGTCCTCGAAAACTAACGGGATATCAAACGGATACTAGTGTAATATATATGTTTTTATTTTTAAAATACAATAAATATATAAATAAATAAAATAAAATTATTTTACCATAATAATTTATTATTTTTAAAAGAAATAATATATATTTAAAATAAAAATAAATTTATTTTATAAAAATTGATTTACATCAATGATATATATCATAATTTTTCATATATTATCTTAAAAATATTATATCTTAAATGAAAAATAATTTTAAAATAAAAATATTAAAACATAAATAATGTAAAAACAACTCATTTTTTGAATCTATACATTATTTTTATTTTTTATAATTGTACAAAATAATGTAATAACTCGTGAATTCACACAAATACTGATATGATTATTGATTATCTGTGTGTTCATATGATACTAATGTGTTATCCGTGCACTTGCACGAATAGTGATAAGATATGGAGATTTTTGTTTTTAAAAGCAATGTGATTGAATTATGTCCTAGTGGGTACCCATAGGTTTGCATATTACTAATGTGGTACATCGTAATGTCACTATTTTGTATGGTTATTGAAAAATAAAGTTAATTGAATTCATAATTAATGGAAAATTATTTTATTCAATATTTTGATCAATAACTTCATGTTTCTGTTAATATTTAATACTTTGATCAATAATTTCTTATTCTCGAAAATATTTGATACTTTAATCAGTAATTTTTTGCTCCTGTTAATATTCAATATTATGATTTGTAACTTAATGTTCCCGTCAATATTCAATAATTTGATCGGTAACTTCTTATTTCTGTTATTTTTAAAAGATTTTTTTTTTCAAAGAAATACTTCTTATTTTCATTGGTTTGAAATTATTTTTGTTTTTGTAAAGTTATTCTTGTTTAATAAAATAAGACCATTTAAAAATATTCTGGTTAGTATAATTTTCTTATTAGGAAAAAATAAAAGGTAGCATATTATTTTTCATTAATAAATATATGTCCCATATACTTATCGTTAATAAATATGTCTCATATTTTTATAAGTAATAATAAATAAATAATTTATTTTTTTAACATTTATTAATGATAAATATTAAATTTAATATACAACTATAAAAACAAAAGTACTTGAAAATACCAATTTTACTCAACTTAATTTTTTTTTTACTTTAACTTATTATAAAAGACAAATATGACTTTATATTAATCTACTATCACCACATTCATCGGACATTTATTGCATCTGATGTGACATCACACCAATTTTTGTTATATTATTTTTTTATTTTTTAACCAATGTTTTAGTAAACCAAAATAAACCTAATAATGAACATTATGCCAATTTACAAGATTTTGTTTATTTTTTAACCAGTTTTAATAAACTAATATAAATCTAATAATGAGTATTATGCCAATTAGTTGGAAATATAAACCTTGAGTAATTGGGTACCCAAAAGATGCTATTAAAGAATGCCTATCAAGTGTCACAAATCAAACCCTGAAGAATTTCAATGGTCTCTTCCTATTTCTTCTCTTCATATTTCATTTTTCACGGTGTTGTTGTTGTCATTTTCTTATCTCAATCAACATATATGTGGTACTAACTAATTGTTGATCCATTTGATAATATAGCAAACATATATTCACGGTATGGCTCGCCCTGTTGAAGCTGTGAAGGACATCAATGATTCAAAGGACTTATGGAAGATAGCCGTCAGGTGTAAATATCTGTGGACTATCACCAGTGCTTCAAACAAAGAACACTTGGAGATGATTTTGGTTGATTCAAAGGTAATATCTTTTGTTCACTTATGTTGTAAATTTCTTCACATTTGTTGTTGTTGTCTACTAAATCTAAATTCGTTGTATGCAGCTCGATATGATTCAAGTTATCGTACCTCCTTATTTGGTTCCAAAATTTACGATGCAACTTGCAGTTGGATGTTCTTACATCATGCAAAATGTTAAGGTCTCCAACAATGATTTCACTTTTAGGTCTACTAAGCATAGTTTCAAATTGATTTTCTGTGGATCTACTTCAGTGGAAAAAACCGACCTTTCTGACATTCCGTTGAACTATTTTAACATACTTGGATTGGATGCAATAGTTGATGGAAAATTTGAGTCAAATCTTTTGGTTGGTGAGTTAAACACATTTGTTAATTTGGTTTATATGTAGATTTGTTAATAGTAATCACATAATTTGAATTTAATCCTCAAATTTCTTTATAGATATTATGGGAGGAGTTACTGAGATAACTCAATCACAGATAATTGCTGATAACAACAAGAGCAAAGTTGTCTTTACATTGACTGACTTGAGGTATGTTGAATGTACTTTGATCTTCGTAGTACAATGTACCTTTAATTAAAACGTTTACTAACAATGTTTGTTGGTACAACAAAAATCCTATACAATGTACTTTGTAGGGAAAACTTGTTGTGCAATTTTATCAATATTATATGAATCATAAGGATGACGGAAATATTGTTATTCTACTTATTAATGCAAGGATTAAGGAACCTCAAGGTAATACATATAAATTTGAGTCAAATCTACATTTTCATTTTTCACTTCTTGATTGATACAAAGAAATTTTGAAATGTTAAGTTTGTTTATATCTTACTATGCCTTATTTTTGGTACATTACAAGAGGTTATCCGTTGAATGTTTGCAATTCATGAAATGGAACAAAACTGTTAATTAATGATGTCACCATTGAAGAGATTAACAAACTTAAAGAAGGGTATATTTGCATTATGTATACATACATTTCGTATTTTTGCTGTTAAAAGACTTACAGATGTTGCTTTCTACAATTTGAAAAATTAACCATGCTTCTCTGTATACTTTTTTTACATATATCAGTCTTAAGAATGATTTGCCACTGCTGTCGTCAAGTCTCCAAATTGACGCAACACATAATTCACAGTTTTCTGAGTTTGATAAGTTTGTTTGGAAATCTGAAATATTGCATCTTTCTGAAATCAATTTACTACAACATGTAATTCATCCCACTTATTCGTTCATGTTTCCATCATGTATATGTTCTTTGTTAATGTCCTTCGAATGTGTTGGATTAATAACAATATGAATCCTTTTAGGAGACTACCTGTGTAACTGTGGCAAAGTTAGATAAATTTGAGTGTGGGCAGTCGGGGTGGTATTATGATGGATGTGTTGGTTGCACGAAGAGCGTGACTTTGAAGGATGGGAAGCTTACATGTTATTCCAAACATGTATCTGTAGAGGCAGTAACGAGGTATGCTGTCTATAATTTTTATGTTACTATCCTATTTTGGTCATTGTATATTTGACATAATTAATTTTTGTCACAAATATTGTAGGTTTAAGCTCGAAGTTTTGGCCTCGGATGGAAAATTCAAGTACAAGTTCATCTTTTGGGACGTTGACTGCGTTAAGTTAATTGGAAACTTTGCACTTCAAATGAAAATGGATTTGATTAAGGTATACTTATTATCTTTTTCAGGCTTATTCATTTTATACCATGTTTCATACACATCTTTTTTTTATTTAGTTCGAAGATTATGATCCGCTTGAGTTCCCGTATGAACTTGATGCAATTCTCCAAAAGGAATTAGCTATAAGAGCTGTTTTCCAGCCTAATAAGGCCCGACTATATGTTGTAAGCTTCAAAGATGATGAGTATACACGTCAAAAGATAAAGGATAGTTTCAGATCCGAAGAGGTTATTTTTGATAACTCCTTAATTTTATAACCCCGTTGTCTAACTTCATTTTATAACCCTTTTGTCTAAAGTTGACTAATATTGTTTGGACATTGCAGCATACTTCAAAGCTTCAAACCCCGGATCTATCGTCCCATGATGAATTGCTAACTATTTCTGTGAGTTTATATTTTTTTCATATTTTTACAGTTTGTCCTCTATATGTTAAAACTATAATCTATTTCTGATAATTGTTTCATCAATCCTCATGGCAGGAGAACTTATCTGCATCTGCAGATTATGACCCTGCAGTTCCAATTGCAGGCCTTACTCCATCTAAGAGGTCTCTAAGTGATGCAACCGATGAATTTGAAAGTGTTCAACTTTCCTTAACCAAGCTTACCAAAGATATCAAAATGGAGAAATGGTTACTGTTATTTATTAGGCATGTTTATCCTTTTTTGATTTGAACAATATAATGTGTTTCTTAGATAATTTACTTTGGTAATGTTACTTTATTTTGAAATTTACTGGGTTAAATATTAATCAAAATTTATGGAAACTCCAATTGTTTGACTTACATTACATTCAACATTAATTGATAACTATTATACTTTAGTTTATTGAAAATAAACTGCAGGGTCTATGTCATTTGGGAATATTTAATTTTTACAACAGTTGGACCATGTATGTTTGGTTAGTATCACGTAAGTTAAGTGTTTATTTCCAATAGATCACAGATATACTAAATGTATGCATAAACTGTTTCATCAACTGGAATTTCATATTTTCTTCCAATAGGAATGTATTTATCTTTGCTCCTAATATGAATGTATAAAGTTTTATTGACATGATCTTCTTATGATACATGTTTTAGGTTCTTATTATTTGGTAATTACCCACATATAGTTTTAAACATATAAAGAACCAATTCTGCATTGGAGATTCAACATACTCTGATTTCACAATGTTGCATGGACATGAATTATATGGAACTAAAGGGAAAACCATATGCATGCATTTTCATGATATTGATTTTACAATGTTCCTGTTCATGTTTCATTTCTTATAATTCATAAAATTGTTGATAAGTTTTTGTTTTAATGCAATTTGTAAAGAAAATTTTATTCAAAACAGTTGGAGTGTTACCCTTTTGTTTGCTTGCAAAGTTACAATGTCTATTTAAAAGAAAATTGCATACTGCATGTAATTTATTTTATAGGTTAGTTTGTTATCAGATTTTGTTTATTGCCGAGTTGTTGACTAACAGTTGCTCCTTGATTAAAACCTGTCACAATTTAACCTTACAAAGTTCGAATAGCTTACCCCAAATTAATATTTTCTAAACAGTAGGATTATCCATATGACCGAAAATCATAAAACCTGTCAAACCAAACTTCTGGCTATTTTTCATGTCCTAACCAAGCTTAGTAACAACTTCAGAACATTCTGATAAAGCAGATTTTTTTACAAAAATACACCATATATGTCATATAAACCATTTCAAATAAATTTTGGTATAAACCATTTCAAATACAGATTATTATAAACCATTTCACACTCCTTTAAACTTGATTTTAGACAACAAATAATTCTTACTATAAATTGTAATGGTGAAATTCTGCCTAATCAGTCCATTTACACTCACCATTGATACATATCTTAAATTTATTTATTACAGCCACAAAATATCAATCAAATCACATTTTGATCCGCTTGACAACATTCATCTCTGTTAATTTCAAATCATTTTAACCTTCCAGGTTAGTTCCAAGTTTTAATTACAATTTTTATTTTCAACAAACTAACTTATATACAATTGTTAGGGAAATGTTAATAATTTATATAGCTTCATTTATATTAATATACCACAAATACAACAAACATTGCCCAACCATATTATCAAAAAATGCCATAAGTTACATACTAATAATTAAACAAAAGTTTTAACATGGATCACAACCACTGCTATATAATAGCAGTAAAAAAAATAACATACTTAACTCAATCATTAGAATATGAAATATTAGTTAACCTTTCAAGAAAACATCATGCATGTGATCATAGGTTCAAGATCTAAAAACGATTCTATTTGCCTTTTCTCTGGAGCCTAACATATAGAATTTCTTCCCCTGATCTGTATGTGCAATGAAACTTATCTCCGACTTTAAGTTTTTTGGACTTCGCAAAAGAATACCATCCTTTTCCAAGAGACATTTCACCATTTGTCTTATTTGATTTGATGATCTTACATGGAAGATACTCACCCATGTCAAAATCTCTAATAAGACACGAGGTAATATCGGGACAGAGGGCCTTAAGTCGAACTTCAGCTGGAAAATGCTGAAAAATGCATATAGTCACTAAAGTTATAACACATGGATACACTATCAAATAACTCATTACCATGTAGTATTTTAATTTACACAATTAGTTAAATATATTACTTACAAAAACTTGATTTCCCCTACTCCCAGACTTGCTGATTTCTTTAATGAAAGAAACCTCCTTCTCCAAATCTCCAACATTGTTCTTCGCATTGGACGGTTGTCCCACTTCTATCTCCTTTTTAACTTCTTTCAATGTAGCATTAATCTTAGGAAACATAACTTCGGGTGGTACGTTGGGTGTCTGGGGTTCTTCCTTAATGTTTAGCAGCATTCCATAGAGTTGATCAGTGTTGAGTGGTATAAAACTGTAAACGTAGAATGTTCATAAATCAGTAGAAAACTATATTTAAAAAATATATAATAGGTTATTACTCAGTGTAAATAGATGTGTTTCTGGATTTTATTATTTCACTTACCCTTTCAAGATTGGAGAAGACATCTTCAACTTTTAGGTGGCTTGATTTTACAAATGATATGCAGAAAGCTGTTTGTTGTTCTAATACAACCAAAGTTTTCGATGGATATCCATGCAAAACCTACATGAGTCTTATCTTATATACAAAAACCTAACATGTAAAATGTTTCTTCTCAAAATTGAAAAGGTGATTGCACGGATGTGATGTCACAGAAAGTAATTATGATAAAAATCCTTCCAACATAACTCAAATATTGCTTGGTCAAACATGTCATTCATTGAGATAAAAACCCAATAGAATATAACTGTGAAGCATGTATTCCCATTCTTTTAAGTTTCCAACATAACACTTATTACACATTGGTAACTATTGATAATTGCAAGTTATCACTTATTGTACACATGCTTTACGGTTTACACTTAAGTTGGCTTTTCAATTTTGCTTATATTGTTTTATTTATAAGCCTACCTATTCATTAAACTGGATCTTTTTTCCAATAGGTTATACAACTTAATATTTTAATTAATATTTATATCTTTGGTAATATAACTCATTAAACAAAACCATGTTAACTTCAATATCACATGGAACCACAATTTCAAACAAAGAGGGAACAACCTTACTGACCAGTTCAAGATATAGTATGTAAAAATATTTCATCAAATACAATTTCTCAAAGTCACAAGCAGACGAATTAATTTTCAGGTATCATCTCTAAAAACCATGGACAACCATGTTCTTGACAGGCAAATTGTTGCCAAACTTAACAGACACAAAAGGAAGCAACTTCTTAAAGAAAGAAGATCCAAAAGGAGCAGAGTTGATGAAAACATATTTAACCATAACAACGCCTTTAAGATGTATAATACTCCATCCAGAATTCCTCCAAGAACTCTACTATCTAACATTACTTCTGTTGTGATGGATGAGAAAAACCAGAATTTCAATGCAAAACCAGAATTTTTTGACAAAACGAGAAGGCCATCTGCTAAAAGATTGAATGTTGGTGTTAATGACATGGTGTCTTCCATTTTATTAAAGATGAGGAGTTTTGACAACCAATATTATGCTTCTTCATCAAGTTGTGATCTCACAACACCAAAATCTACATCAGACACCTACAAGTCAATTATTACTCATGATACCATGTCCCCAAAACAAATTGTTGTGTCAGCACGACAGAGAAGGAAGACAACTCTTCAGCAGAAGTTTTCACAGACACGCAGCAATCGTTACAATATCCTCAACACTCCCGTTGGTAATGTGGTGATCAATTCTTCACTCACACACAATACAAATACACCTCTGAGTGGTTTAACCTCCACATATAGTAATCAAACTTACAATAAGGCATTTGCACATCAATATGGATCCGTATGTTCATCTAAAAAAATGTAGATGCTGATGTCATTAATTATATTACTTCCAACCTATTCATTACTTTCTCAGACCTCGATCATTGTTGTGCCTCTTTGTCCATGACCAAATTACCTTCTCATACAAATGCAAACAATGACGGTAATGAGTCATTTGCAGACGAGGCAACTGATGAATCACTTAGCGATAGTTCACGCGAATTCATAAATGGAAATCCTGACTATGATACAAGTTCAACATTCGATGAAGAAGAAGAAGACCATGATACAGATTATACACCACTGAACTGTACAAATGCTGGTATGTATCATTCTACCAAATTTTCAATATTCCTGCAACCGGTAATTTGCAGTTATTTAACATGTAATTTTGGTGTTACTTATGCGTGTATTTGTGTTTATAATATTATGTTCCTGTTCTTTATGTCCTTTAAATAGGATATTCAGATATTGGTGATCCTTCTAATGAACGCATACATTGTTGAGCACTAATGTGGTATCGAGAGAAGACTGACAAACGAAAACATAGTGAAGTTCCTAAGTTTCAATTATGTTGTGGAAATGGTAAAGTTATGTTGCCACTTTTGAAAACACCACCATTGTTACTTAAGCATCTGTTGTCGAATAACAACGATCAAGAATGTAGAAATTATCAGCAAAATTGCAGATTGTACAACATAATGTTTGCCTTTACGCCTACTGGTATGAAGTTTGACAACATATTCAATACGGGAAGAGGTCCTCCGAACTTGAGAGTGAATGGTCAGACTTTCCATAGAATTGGGAGCATGATTCCTCTTGATGGACAAACACCTAAATTTGCTCAGCTTTATATTTACGACACTGACAATGAAATTCAACATAGGATGAATGGAATAAGGTAATGATTCTGATAGCACTTAACCTGCTTACATTGTATTTATGTTATTTTTTGTTGCTTTTATTACATTACATCGCCTTATTTGGTTTGTCATGCATACTAACTATTTTGTTTTATATTGCATCAACAATCCCAATGTAATACCAGAGACTGTTACAAAGTTGAAACACATGCTTAATGAATTCAATAAACATGCTAAATAATTTAGAATGGTTGCAGATAGACTAAATAATTGTCCTGTACCTGACCTCAAACTGAAGTTAATATCCGATAGATCAAAAGATGGACGAATTTACAACCAACCTACTGTCTCTGAGGTGGCTGCACTTATTGTTGGTGATATTGACACAGGTTCTAAAAGGGATATTATCCTTAAGAGACAAAGTGGTAGGCTGAAAAGAATAAGTGAGTTTCATCCAAGTTATCTTGCGTTACAATATCCACTTTTGTTTCCATATGGGGAATATGGTTTTAGACTTGGTGTTCTACATAGGGAAACAAATAAAAAAAAGGGAGATGAATAAACTTACCATTAGAGAATGGATTACTTTTAGGATTCAAACAAGACATACCGAAGCACATACCCTGTTGAGGTCAAGGAGGTTATTCCAACAATTTTTGGTTGATAGATTTACTATGATGGAGTCGCAAAGATTGAATTATATCCGCAAACATCAGAAAAAACTACGAGTTTCCAAGTACTCCAATTTGACTGTAGCAGAACAGTAATCAACCACTCATGGAGAAAACAAAGGTAAAAGAGTGGTTTTACCATCAAGTTATGTTAGAAGTCAGAGATACATGGAACAATTATACTTTGATGGGATGGCGATTTGTAGCCAAATTGGGTTTCCAGATCTTTTTATCACCTTTACTTGCAATCCAAATTGGCCCGAAATTCAAAGGTTGCTTAAAAAAATGAATTTGCAGCCTCAAGATCATCCGGATATAATCTCAAGAGTGTTTACAATAAAGTTAGATGAGCTATTGCATGATGTAACAAAGAAGCATGAGTTAGGCAGAGTTGTTGCATGTAAGTTACGTTAATTAAGTTTGAATTTACTTTTATGTTTATTTACCTATATGTAATGTATTTTGTTCATATTTTTATACTAATATCAATTATTTCAGATATATACACCATTTAATTCCAAAAAAGAGGTTTACCACATGCACATATTCTACTTTTCATGCATCGGTCGAGCAAGTTTCCCACTCCAGAAGACATCAACAATATCATTTCGGCAGAAATACCGGCCTAAGAAGATGATAGGGAATTGTATAATTTAGTGAAGACACATATGATTCATGGTCCATGTGGGTTAGCAGACTGGTCTTCAAGTTGCATGAAAAATGGTAAGTGCTCCAAATTCTTTCCCAAAAAATTTCAGCTACAAACCGTTGTTGATCATGAAGGATATCCCATTTACAGAAGAAGGGAAACTAGAAATACAGTTGTGAAAAAGAACGTTGTCCTCGATAATAGATATGTCGTTCCTTATAATGAAAATCTATTGAAGAAATTTCAGGCTCACATAAATATGGAGTGGTGCAATCAGAGCACTTCGGTTAAGTACTTATTCAAGTATATTAGCAAGGGCTATGATAGAATAACTGCAGCTATTGTTCAAACTGACAAAGACGGAATTTGTGTTGTTAGAAATGTTGATGAAATCAAGCAATACCTTGATTGTAGATATGTGTCACCAAGTGAAGCATGTTGGAGGATCTTTTCATTTCCTATACATGGGAGATCTCCTGCTGTTGAAAGGTTGTATTTTCATCTTGAGGGCGACAATCCGGTTTATTATACTGATTATGAACTGATAGATGAAGTCCTTGACAAACCGAGTGTAAAAGAATCCATGTTTACAGCTTGGATGGAAGCAAACAAAACATATGAAGAGGCGAGGAATTTGACATACTCTACTTTTCTTTCCAAGTTTGTTTATGATAAAAGATACCGACGATGGAATCCACGTAAAAGAGGTCATACCATTGGAAGACTAGTTTGGGTGCCTCCAAGTACCAGTGAGTTGTATTACCTAAGAATGATGCTGACAGTTGTCAAGAGACCGACTTGCTATAAAGATATAAAGAAGGTCGGTGGAATAGTTCGTGACAGTTTTAGAGATGCATGCTTCGAAATGGGATTTCTTAATGATGACAAGGAATATGTTGCAGCCATAAATGAGGCAAATGATTGGGGTTCCAGATATTTTTTGAGAAAGTTATTTGTCACTATGCTACTGTTCAATACAATTAATAGACCATAACATGTTTGGGAAAAAACTTGGAGGATATTATCCGACGGTATTCTTTATCAACAAAGACAAGCGACAACTAGAACAAGTACATCCCACTTAATTTATATTTTTAAATACTTTAATATAGGCTAAGAGAATGGATTACATATTAGTGTTGATGTTAAACTTATATATCATTGTTAAGTTGCATACAAAGTCATTCCCCATGAATTTGGTCTGAAAACTTACTGTTGATGTACTTATAGTTGGAACTGCATTTTACATTGCTAATAAAGGTACAATAAGCTATATATTAACCATAAGCTTTAAATTGTATGCAACTCAATCATTCAATATGAAGAAAACCACCTATCACTATATTCAGAGTGATGTACTTATAGTTGGAACTGCACTATACATTTCTAATAAAGCATATAAGATATATATGTATCATAAGCTTTAGACTGTACACAACTCAACCCTTCAATATGCAATAGTCCAGCTATAACTATGTAATATGAATACCTGTTGTACCCCAAAATTTTCCCTCTCACTTATCAAAGATTTCCTCACAAGATCTCTTAAACTCAAGACTGCATTAGGGTTTGATCAACTCAAGACATATCATCTTACACTGATGACCCAAAATTAGGGTTTGAGTTTGCCCAAGGATTTTTGGGCTATTAATGCTTCATATGACTTTCAAACATCATCATGGACCCGTAAGATTAGTCATGTCAAGATTCAAGCCTTGAATCACATTTTTGATCAATCAATTGGACAGTTGACCTAAAAATCAGTTGTATTGGGAAAAAAGTCAACCATGGCCAATTTACAGTCAAACTTCATAATTTTTTATCCACATAAACATATTATACTCATATGTATCATTTGATCAAGTTTGGACCACAATTCCCCAAGAAATTTGATCAAATCATCAAAAGGGCAAAATGGTCAAAATTAGGGTTTTGACTGAGAAGGGGAAACTTCTGATTTTTGACCTAGAAAATGGTAAATTGATTTAAAGCATGATCTAAATAGTTAAATTGCATCATCTTGACCTAATGACATGGTTCAAAACATTGCAAATCCATTGGATCGACAGATGAATTTTTCAGTCAATTGATCAAAAGTCAACCGTGCACTGAAAAGTCAAACTTTGACTTTTTGGTCAAATTCAAGTGCCAAGGATCATAATTCATCAAAACATGTCAAAATGTGAAACTTGTTCATCAAGAAACCAAAGATTTAAGATTTGGATTTGAAAAGTTGAAAAATTCTAACTTAGAAAATTTTCTAAGTATATAAAATTTCTTATTTTTTCTCAATTTTAAGACAAATTATCACCATGATACAAGATGATTCAAAGGAAGTTCCAATATGAAAGTTGTAGATCTCCATGAAATCCAAAAAACTTCATTTTATAACCCCGTTGTCTAACTTCATTTTATAACCCTTTTGTCTAAAGTTGACTAATATTGTTTGGACATTGCAGCATACTTCAAAGCTTCAAACCCCGGATCTATCGTCCCATGATGAATTGCTAACTATTTCTGTGAGTTTATATTTTTTTCCATATTTTTACAGTTTGTCCTCTATATGTTAAAACTATAATCTATTTCTGATAATTGTTTCATCAATCCTCATGGCAGGAGAACTTATCTGCATCTGCAGATTATGACCCTGCAGTTCCAATTACAGGCCTTACTCCATCTAAGAGGTCTCTAAGTGATGCAACCGATGAATTTGAAAGTGTTCAACTTTCCTTAACCAAGCTTACCAAAGATATCAAAATGGAGAAATGGTTACTGTTATTTATTAGGCATGTTTATCTTTTTTGATTTGAACAATATAATGTGTTTCTTAGATAATTTACTTTGGTAATGTTACTTTATTTTGAAATGTATTGGGTTAAATATTAATCAAAATTTATGGAAACTCCAATTGTTTGACTTATATTACATTCAACATTAATTGATAACTATTATACTTTAGTTTATTGAAAATAAACTGCAGGGTCTATGTCATTTGGGAATATTTAATTTTTACAACAGTTGGACCATGTATGTTTGGTTAGTATCATGTAAGTTAAGTGTTTATTTCCAATAGATCACAGATATACTAAATGTATGCATAAACTGTTTCATCAACTGGAATTTCATATTTGCTTCCAATAGAAATGTATTTATCTTTGCTCCTAATATGAATGTATAAAGTTTTATTGACATGATCTTCTTATGATACATGTTTTAGGTTCTTATTATTTGGTAATTGCCCACATATAGTTTTAAACATATAAAGAACCAATTCTGCATTGGAGCTTCAACATACTCTGATTTCACAATGTTGCATGGACATGAATTATATGGAACTAAAGGGAAAACCATATGCATGCATTTTCATGATATTGATTTTACAATGTTCCTGTTCATGTTCCATTTCTTATAATTCATAAAATTGTTGATAAGTTTTTGTTTTAATGCAATTTGTAAAGAAAATTTTATTCAAAACAGTTGGAGTGTTACCCTTTTGTTTGCTTGCAAAGTTACAATGTCTATTTAAAAGAAAATTGCATACTGCATGTAATTTATTTTATAGGTTAGTTTGTTATCAGATTTTGTTTATTGCCGAGTTGTTGACTAACAGTTGCTCCTTAATTAAAACCTGTCACAATTTAACCTTACAAAGTTCGAATAGCTTACCCCAAATTAATATTTTCTAAACAGTAGGATTATCCATATGACCGAAAATCATAAAACCTGTCAAACCAAACTTCTGGCTATTTTTCATGTCCTAACCAAGCTTAGTAACAACTTCAGAACATTCTGATAAAGCAGATTTTTTTACAAAAATACACCATATATGTCATATAAACCATTTCAAATAAATTTTGGTATAAACCATTTCAAATACAGAATATTATAAACCATTTCACACTCCTTTAAACTTGATTTTAGACAACAAATAATTCTTACTATAAATTGTAATGGTGAAATTCTGCCTAATCAGTCCATTTACACTCACCATTGATACATATCTTAAATTTATTTATTACAGCCACAAAATATCAATCAAATCACATTTTGATCCGCTTGACAACATTCATCTCTGTTAATTTCAAATCATTTTAACCTTCCAGGTTAGTTCCAAGTTTTAATTACAATTTTTATTTTCAACAAACTAACTTATATACAATTGTTATGGAAATGTTAATAATTTATATAGCTTCATTTATATTAATATACCACAAATACAACAAACATTGCCCAACCATATTATCAGAAAATGCCATAAGTTACATACTAATAATTAAACAAAAGTTTTAACATGGATCACAACCACTGCTATATAATAGCAGTAAAAAAAATAACATACTTAACTCAATCATTAGAATATGAAATATTAGTTAACCTTTCAAGAAAACATCATGCATGTGATCATAGGTTCAAGATCTAAAAACGATTCTATTTGCCTTTTCTCTGGAGCCTAACATATAGAATTTCTTCCCCTGATCTGTATGTGCAATGAAACTTATCTCCGACTTTAAGCTTTTTGGACTTTGCAAAAGAATACCATCCTTTTCCAAGAGACATTTCACCATTTGTCTTATTTGATTTGATGATCTTACATGGAAGATACTCACCCATGTCAAAATCTCTAATAAGACACGAAGTAATATCGGGACAGAGGGCCTTAAGTCAAACTTCAGCTGGAAAATGCTGGAAAATGCTGAAAAATGCATATAGTCACTAAAGTTATAACACATGGATACACTATCAAATAACTCATTACCATGTAGTATTTTAATTTACACAAATAGTTAAATATATTACTTACAAAAACTTGATTGCCCCTACTCCCAGACTTGCTGATTTCTTTAATGAAAGAAACCTCCTTCTCCAAATATCCAACATTGTTCTTCGCATTGGACGGTTGTCCCACTTCTGTATCCTTTTTAACTTCTTTCAATGTAGCATTAGTCTTAGGAAACATAACTTCGGGTGGTACGTTAGGTGTCTGGGGTTCTTCCTTAATGTTTAGCAGCATTCCATAGAGTTGATCAGTGTTGAGTGGTACAAAACTGTAAACGTAGAATGTTCATAAATCAGTAGAAAACTACATTTAAAAAATATATAATAGGTTATTACTCAGTGTAAACAGATGTGTTTCTGGATTTTATTATTTCACTTACCCTTTCAAGATTGGAGAAGACTTCTTCAACTTTTAGGTGGCTTGATTTTATAAATGATATGCAGAAAGATGTTTGTTGTTCTAATACAACCAAAGTTTTTGATGGATATCTATGCAAAACCTACATGAGTATTATCTTATATACAAAAACCTAACATGTAAAATGTTTCTTCTCAAAATCGAAAAGGTGATTGCACGGATGTGATGTCACAGAAAGTAATTATGATAAAAATCCTTCCAACATAACTCAAATATTGCTTGGTCAAACATGTCATTCATTGAGATAAAAACCCAATAGAATATAACTGTGAAGCATGTATTCCCATTCTTTTAAGTTTCCAACATAACACTTATTACACATTGGTAACTATTGATAATTGCAAGTTATCACTTATTGTACACATGCTTTACAGTTTACACTTAAGTTGGCTTTTCAATTTTCCTTATATTGTTTTATTTATAAGCCTACCTATTCATTAAACTGGATCTTTTTTCCAATAGGTTATACAACTTAATATTTTAATTAATATTTATATCTTTGGTAATATAACTCATTAAAAAAAACCATGTTAACTTCAATATCACATGGAACCACAATTTCAAACAAAGAGGGAACAACCTTACTGACCAGTTCAAGATATAGTATGTAAAAATATTTCATCAAATACAATTTCTCAAAGTCACAAGCAGACGAATTAATTTTCAGGTATCATCTATAAAAACCATTGACAACCATGTTCTTGACAGGCAAATTGTTGCCAAACTTAACAGACACAAAAGGAAGCAACTTCTTAAAGAAAGAAGATCCAAAAGGAGCAGAGTTGATGAAAACATATTTAACCATAACAACGCCTTTAAGATGTATATTACTCCATCCAGAATTCCTCTAAGAACTCTACTATCTAACATTACTTCTGTTGTGATGAATGAGAAAAACCAGAATTTCAATGCAAAACCAGAATTTTTCGACAAAACGAGAAGGCCATCTGCTAAAATATTGAATGTTGGTGTTAATGACATGGTGTCTTCCATTTTATTAAAGATGAGGAGTTTTGACAACCAATATTATGCTTCTTCATCAAGTTGTGATCTCACAACACCAAACTCTACATCAGACACCTACAAGTCAATTATTACTCATGATACCATGTCCCCAAAACAAATTGCTGTGTCAGCACGACAGAGAAGGAAGACAACTCTTCAGCAGAAGTTTTCACAGACACGCAGCAATCGTTACAATATCCTCAACACTCCCGTTGGTAATGTGTTGATCAATTCTTCACTCACACATAATACAAGTACACCTCTGAGTGGTTTAACCTCCACATATAGTAATCAAACTTACAATAAGGCATTTGCACATCAATATGGATCCGTATGTTCATCTAAAAAAATGTAGATGCTGATGTCATTAATTATATTACTTCCAACCTATTCATTACTTTCTCAGACCTTGATCATTGTTGTGCCTCTTTGTCCACGACCAAATTACCTTCTCATACAAATGCAAACAATGACGGTAATGAGTCATTTGCAGACGAGGCAACTGATGAATCACTTAGCGATAGTTCATGCGAATTCATAAATGGAAATCCTGACTATGATACAAGTTCAACATTCGATGAAGAAGAAGAAGACCATGATACAGATTATACACCACTGAACTGTACAAATGCAGTTATTTAACATGTAATGTTGATGTTACTTATGCGTGTATTTGTGTTTATAATATTATGTTCCTGTTTTTTATGTCCTTTAAATAGGATATTCAGATATTGGTGATCCTTCTAGTGAATGCATACATTGTTGAGCACTAATGTGGTATCGAGAGAAGACTGACAAACGAAAACATAATGAAGTTCCTAAGTTTCAATTATGTTGTGGAAATGGTAAAGTTGTGTTGCCACTTTTGAAAACACCACCACTGTTACTTAAGCATCTGTTGTCGAATAACAACGATCAAGAATGTAGAAATTATCAGCAAAATTGCAGATTGTACAACATAATGTTTGCCTTTACGTCTACTGGTATGAAGTTTGACAACATATTCAATACGGGAAGAGGTCCTCCGAACTTGAGAGTGAATGGTCAGACTTACCATAGAATTGGGAGCATGATTCCTCTTGATGGACAAACACCTAAATTTGCTCAGCTTTATATTTACGACACTGACAATGAAATTCAACATAGGATGAATGGAATAAGGTAATGATTCTGATAGCACTTAACCTGCTTACATTGTATTTATGTTATTTTTTGTTGCTTTTATTACATTACATCGCCTTATTTGGTTTGTCATGCATACTAACTATTTTGTTTTATATTGCATCAACAATCCCAATGTAATACCAGAGACTGTTACAAAGTTGAAACACATGCTTAATGAATTCAACAAACATGCTAAATCATTTAGAATGGCTGCAGATAGACTAAATAATTGTCCTGTACCTGACCTCAAACTGAAGTTAATATCCGATAGATCAAAAGATGGACGAATTTACAACCAACCTACTGTCTCTGAGGTGGCTGCACTTATTGTTGGTGATATTGACACAGGTTCTAAAAGGGATATTATCCTTAAGAGACAAAGCGGTAGGCTGAAAAGAATAAGTGAGTTTCATCCAAGTTATCTTGCGTTACAATATCCAATTTTGTTTCCATATGGGGAATATGGTTTTAGACTTGGTGTTCTACATAGGGAAACAAATCAAAAAAAAGGGAGATGAATAAACTTACCATTAGAGAATGGATTACTTTTAGGATTCAAACAAGACATACCAAAGCACATACCCTGTTGAGGTCAAGGAGGTTGTTCCAACAATTTTTGGTTGATGGATTTACTATGATGGAGTCGCAAAGATTGAATTATATCCGCAAACATCAGAAAAAATTTCGAGTTTCCAAGTACTCCAATTTGACTGTAGCAGAACAGTAATCAACCACTCATGGAGAAAACAAAGGTAAAAGAGTGGTTTTACCGTCAAGTTATGTTGGAAGTCAGAGACACATGGAACAATGATACTTTGATGGGATGGCGATTTGTAGCCAAATTGGGTTTCCAGATCTTTTTATCACCTTTACTTGCAATCCAAATTGGCCCGAAATTCAAAGGTTGCTTAACAAAATGAATTTGCATCCTCAAGATCATCCGAATATAATCTCAAGAGTGTTTAAAATAAAGTTAGATGAGCTATTGCATGATCTAACAAAGAAGCATGAGTTAGGCAGAGTTGTTGCATGTAAGTTACGTTAATTAAGTTTGAATTTACTTTTATGTTTATTTACCTATATGTAATGTATTTTGTTCATCTTTTTATACTAATATCAATTATTTCAGATATATACACCATTTAATTCCAAAAAAGAGGTTTACCACATGCACATATTCTACTTTTCATGCATCGGTCGAGCAAGTTTCCCACTCCAGAAGACATCAACAATATCATTTTGGCAGAAATACCGGCCTAAGAAGATGATAGGGAATTGTATCATTTAGTGAAGACACATATGATTCATGGTCCATGTGGGTTAGCAGACTGGTCTTCAAGTTGCATGAAAAATGGTAAGTGCTCCAAATTCTTTCCCAAAAAATTTCAGCTACAAACCGTTGTTGATCATGAAGGATATCCCATTTACAGAAGAAGGGAAACTAGAAATACAATTGTGAAAAAGAACGTTGTTCTCGATAATAGATATGTCGTTCCTTATAATGAAAATCTATTGAAGAAATTTCAGGCTCACATAAATATGGAGTGGTGCAATCAGAGCACTTCGGTTAAGTACTTATTCAAGTATATTAGCAAGGGCTATGATAGAATAACTGCAGCTGTTGTTCAAACTGACAAAGACGGAATTTGTGTTGTTAGAAATGTTGATGAAATCAAGCAATACCTTGATTGTAGATATGTATCACCAAGTGAAGCATGTTGGAGGATCTTTTCATTTCCTATACATGGGAGATCTCCTGTTGTTGAAAGGTTGTATTTTCATCTTGAGGGCGACAATCCGGTTTATTATACTGATTATGAACTGATAGATGAAGTCCTTGACAAACCGAGTGTAAAAGAATCAATGTTTACAGCTTGGATGGAAGCAATCAAAACATATGAAGAGGAGAGGAATTTGACATACTCTACTTTTCTTTCCAAGTTTGTTTATGATAAAAGATACCGACGATGGAATCCACGTAAAAGAGGCCGTACCATTGGAAGACTAGTTTGGGTGCCTCCAAGTACTGGTGAGTTGTATTACCTAAGAATGATGCTGACAGTTGTCAAGGGACCGACTTGCTATAAAGATATAAAGAAGGTCGGTGGAATAGTTCGTGATAGTTTTAGAGATGCATGCTTCGAAATGGGATTTCTTAATGAGGACAAGGAATATGTTGCAGCCATAAATGAGGCAAATGATTGGGGTTCCAGATATTTTTTGAGAAAGTTATTTGTCACTATGCTACTGTCCGGTACAATTAATAGACCATAACATGTTTGGGAAAAAACTTGGAGGATATTATCTGACGGTATTCTTTATCAACAAAGACAAGTGACAACTAGAACAAGTACATCCCACTTAATTTATATTTTTAAATACTTTAATATAGGCTAAGAGAATGGATTACATATTAGTGTTGATGTTAAACTTATATATCATTGTTAAGTTGCATACAAAGTCATTCCCCATGAATTTGGTCTAAAAAATTATTGTTGATGTACTTATAGTTGGAACTGCATTTTACATTGCTAATAAAGGTACAATAAGCTATATATTAACCATAAGCTTTACATCATATGCAACTCAATCATTCAATATGAAGAAAACCACCTATCACTATATTCAGAGTGATGTACTTATAGTTGGAACTGCACTATACATTTCTAATAAAGCATATAAGCTATATATGTATCATAAGCTTTAGACTGTACACAACTTAACCCTTCAATATGCAATAGTCCAGCTATAACTATGTAATATGAATACCTGTTGTACCCCAAAATTTTTCCTCTCACTTATCAAATATTTCCTCACAAGATCTCTTAAACTCAAGACTGCATTAGGGTTTGATCAACTCAAGACATCTCATCTTACACTGATGACCCAAAATTAGGGTTTGAGTTTGCCCAAGGATTTTTGGGCTATTAATGCTTCATATGACTTTCAAACATCATCATGGACCCGTAATATTACTCATGTCAAGATTCAAGCCTTGAATCACATTTTTGATCAGTCAATTGGACAGTTGACCTAAAAATCAGCTGTATTGGGAAAAAAGTCAACCATGGCCAATTTACAGTCAAACTTCATAATTTTTTATCCACATCAACATATTATACTCATATGTATCATTTGATCAAGTTTGGACCATAATTCCCCAAGAAATTTGATCAAATCATCAAAAGGGCAAAATGGTCAAAATTAGGGTTTTTACTGAGAAGGGGAAATTTCTGATTTTTGACCTAGCAAATGGTCAATTGATTTAAAGCATGATCTAAAGAGTTCAATTGCATCATCTTGACCTAATGACATGGTTCAAAACATTGCAAATCCATTGGATCGACATATGAATTTTTCAGTCAACTAATCAAAAGTCAACCGTGCACTGAAAAGTCAAACTTTGACTTTTTGGTCAAATTCAAGTGCCAAGGATCATAATTCATCAAAACATGTCAAAATGTGAAACTTGTTCATCAAGAAACCAAAGATTTAAGATTTGGATTTGAAAAGTTGAAAAATTCTAACTTAGAAAATTTTCTAAGTATAGAAAATTTCTTATTTTTTCTTAATTTTAAGACATATTATCACCATGATACAAGATGATTCAAAGGAAGTTCCTAATATGAAAGTTGTAGATCTCCATGAAATCCAAAAATTTGCTTCACACAACTTCTCCTAAATATGCTTGGATCTCAAGTTATAAATTCATGAAGTCATGACATTTTTATTTAACACTTGGAGAAATTTTCAACAGATTTTGTTCAGGATTTTATCCCAACTTCTTGGTGTTTTTTTCACATAGTTCCAAGATGATTTTGTCAAAATGGCCAACATGAAAGTTATAGAGGGTGTTTCAAGCTTTCCAAAACAGTCAAGAGCATGAGTTTATCATATTTAAGCTAGGAGATTCAAGGATCTGAAGTTGGACATTCATTCTTAATTTACAAGGCAGATTTGTGATGAACAAGGAACCAAAATCTTAGCCATGCTGCATAATCTTACTTTGCAGGCCTTGTGACTTGAAAATATTACCATAATTTAATGCTTACATAAACTTTTGAGCTATGGTCCATTTGGTTTAAGCATTGTCCAAGTGATCTTTCCATTTTTGGCACAAAGTTGACATTGCCATTCTTGCAAAGTAGCTTTAATCATAAAGTCAATTTCTTGAGCCTCTAACTTGTTGTTCTAATCACACTCAACTTCTACAAGCCAGAACAAACATGTTTAAAGTGATCAACCACTTTTGATAGCTTGGTACAAGCATTGGGAACATGTTCTTCAAGCTTGCTTCATGTACAATTTAACCTAGCCATAACATGTGATCCAAAATCTGAGTTTGTTCAAGTCTCAAACCTTCTCTATAAATAGGGAGGCCAATCACAAGAGAAAGAAGTTAGAAAAAATAGAGAGAAAAGCCAGAAGTTTTATTGGTAAACCCTCAAAATCTCATATTCACAAAAGCCATAACAGTCCATAAAACATCCACTATTGAGTTTTAAAGTCCAAACCTTTGAACCTCTCATACCTTGCAAATTCTGTCCAACCATCTAAAAACCTCACATACATTACCTAGAAATTGTTCAAAATCAAGAACAAGCCTCTACAACACCTCTGTTTTATTTTCTAAGTTCAAGAGCTGTCAATACAACAACTTAAGCTCAGAGTATAAGATCCAGCTCCAAGGTAAGTTTCTTAACTTTAGTTCTTCATTTCAAGCATCATTAGTAATTCATTTTTTTTGAAGAAAAAGTGTAGTAACCATTGTCCTTGAAGCTAACTTTTTGTTTATCATCCACTCTTTTCATTATGTGTTGAGAACTAACCCATGTATGCAGCAAAACAATGTTGAAGTAGAAAAAATGACAGTATGAGTCGACACATAGCCTTATGAGTCAATATATACTGCTTTACAGGCCTAAAACAAAAGGAAAAATAATGTATGAGTCGACACAAAGCACGTATGAGTCGACACATGCAGTGTATAAGTCGACACATACCATTATGTATCGACTCATACTGAATTGATTTGGAAATACAGGGGCAAGGAAAGTTATGTGTCGATGCATGTGATCTTGTGTCGACACATAATAGTTCAAAATGCATTTTTTCCTTCTTTTTACATTGTTTTTTACGTTTCCTTCATGGTTATTCGATATGGTTGTAATATTTAAGTTCCTACTTCATCCCCATTTGTAAATTGTACCCTCATCCCCTAAATGATGTAATAGCGTAGAATTTTAATTTCCGCAACTTATCGCTTTAATATAACTGTTAGTAATTAGGGTGTGTATGGCAAGATAAAATCAACAAATAGAAAACCCTAATACAAGACAAAACAAGCATGAAAATAACACACTTGAACACAAGCATCCTTAGGGTTTCTCCACTTGGTTGCCTTATACAAAAATGGCCATATTACGCATGCGAAGTATCTTGGCAAAACAAACAAATATAAGATCATAGTCCCTCGATGACGCTATTCAAAGTTTCCTTACAAAATGATCTTGGTCCCTCAAAAAATGCTAAGATACTTTGCAACATTGCTAATCATGGTTGTACGATGACCCATGCCCGTCCCGTTTACATCCAAAGATAGGGTTGCTTACCAAATCAAAAGGCGGCTTGGGCAAAATGGGTATCCCGGTGGACTGAAAACCCGAAAGGGCGGTCCAGGCAAAAGTTAGGGATAAAGCGTAATACTATGTCTCATTGGATCACTTTGCATCCAGAATCCGGTATCTACATCAAGATCAGACGACATCGATCAGTCAACTTCATCTTCAACCAAGGTCATCAAGTGATGAGACGCTCGGAGATATAAAGGCAATAGCAGAGTTGAAACCCAGTGGGATCATTCATTTCACACAGCTGTTTTATTTTCTCTTGTACAAAATTTGTATAAACTCTTTTGCTCGGCGGCGTTCTCTTACTAGGACGTCAGCCTCTTGTACATAAAACGCCTATTTACAAGCAATTCAAAAATCAAAGGAATAGAAATGAACAAGAAAGACATTTGAGTAGGTAGATTACTTCTAGTTACTTGCTCCATTTCAAAACAACTATCCTTGCTATTTTCAAAAACAAACACACACATTTCCAAACACTTTACAAACATTGAAAACATTTTAAAAAAGACAAATATCTTTGTATACATTCTTACGAACGAGAATCATTACAAAGATTTCCTAAACAATGGCCTCCTTTACAAAATACTTTCAAAAGCCACACAAAACATAATTTAAAACAACAAAAGCAAGTGATCTAGCAATTAACTAAGAGCCCATGGAAAACCATGGATGAAAAGGGTGCTAATACCTTCCCTTTTCATAATCTACCCCCCGAACTCAAGAAACAATCTCAAAGGTCTTTCCTGTGCTTTTTCACCTTTCCTTTTGGATAAAAGAAAAGTCGGTGGCGACTCTTGCTAACCCCAACATTTGCGATCAAACACAAAACCCTCAAGTCAGTTCTCCTAATGTATCACAGAACTGGCGACTCTGCTGGGGATTTTATAAAAGTGGGGTTACCATAGGGCTAGATCATTTATGTGATTACATTGTTTGACTTGTTTGCTTTACATTATGGTTCTTTGTTTGGGTTTGAAATATTTTACCCGGATTTGGGATACATTATAGGTAAATAGAAATACGTTGTGGAAACTGTGTGGGGTATACCGACATGGTCTAAGCAATAGTTATGTTATTGTGACATATTTGTGGGTAACGGTAGCCTTTGAGTCAATCAAAGAGAATACGAGGCTGCTGAGTGATGTCATGAAACACTAATGAACTTCTAGAACCCTTTACTTGACCAACTTGGCCTTTAGGATGTAGTGAGATGACCGGCTTTGGTGCAGTCCGAAGTTGGTAGATACTCGATACTACACTCATTGAGGGTTAGTTTCTTGGGATATTTTGGTCGCCATTAAAGAGGCTTGAGCTGAAACAATGACCAAGGGAACAATCCGGTGATATTGAGCTCCTTAGAACCCGGTTACTATTATTAGGACAGGTTTAAGCCAACAAAACTTCAAGAGGGTACTTACCTATAAAACTCCATGCAAGCCTAAACTAAGAACTTGTTTGCTTTGCTTGTATATACATACTTGTACATAACATCATGGACATCATGAGCATCATATGCATCCACTAATCATTTCAAGAATTTCAGAGATTCATCTTTGTTCTTGTTTTGTAGGATATGGATTCACTTCGCAGGAAAACTACCCAAGTCAACCTTGTAAGAATTCCTCCACAACTCAATGAGCTAGCTTCAAGGATCCCTGAGAACTCTCCATTCACCGAGAGGCATGGTTGTCTAATCAACTTGGTCACCTCCAACACAAATGAGGATATGATGAAGGTGCTCTTCCAGTTCTTTAATCCTTTGCACCATTGCTTCACGTTTCCCGACTACCAGCTTGTGCCTGCTTTGGAAGAATTCTCTCAACTCTTGAGGATTCCCATTCTCAATCAACTACCTTTCAATGGTACAGAAAGAGACCCAAAGCCAGAAGAGATTTCTCAAGCTCTGCACTTGCACTCATCTGATGTCACAACCCATTGGGAAACCAGAAGTGGTGTCAAAGGCTTCTTAGCAAAGTTCTTGTTTGAGAAGGCCCAAAGCTGTTGGAATTTCTTAGACTTGCAAGATTTTGAGGAAATTGTGGATCTTCTTATCTATGGGATGGTCTTGTTCCCCAATCCTGACCAACTCATAGATGTGAGTGCCGTCAAAATCTTCATGTCACGCAATCCGGTGCCTACATTGCTAGGGGATATCCTACACTCTTTTCACACTCGCACAATGAAGAAAAGAGGTGTCCTTATGTGTTGCACTCCTCTCTTGGAAAGATGGTTTATTTCTCATCTTCCCCAATCAGTCTTAAAGAACGAGCAAGGATTAAGGTGGTCACAAAGGTTAATGACGCTCAAACATTCAGTTATTCATTGGTGTTCCCGATCCAAAGAGAATGTTATCATTGTTGACCGTTGTGGGGAATTCCCTAATGTCCCTCTACTTGGCATTAGGGGAGGAATCACCTACAACCCATGCTTAGCTCTAAGACAATTTGGTTATGCCCGAAGGGATGGCCCGCACGAGATGCTGATTCAAGGCTTGGTATTTGACTACGACAACGAAGATCAAGGTCTTCGCCAGAGATTCATCCCAGCATGGAGGATGCTAAACAAGGTGGATAGCAAGACTTTGGGATACAAGAATTCCATCCCTCTTGAGCCTTACCTCAAGTGGGTACGAACCCGTGCTCAAAGTCTTATACTGCCTTATCCTTCCATTCTCCCGGTGATCATTGAGCCTGTTAAGGAGGGAGAAGCTCCATACACTATCCTACATCCTAACATGCCCACATCTCTTGAAGACCTAAAAAGGGATTAGATACAGCTCAAAGGAGAGCAAGATACTTTCGAAGCCCAATTCTACGCAAGCGAGAAGAAGGTTTTGGAACTCACTAGGCTACTTTATGAGGAGCAGACTCTAAATGCCTACATTGCACCAAAGAGGATGCGCACTACTTTTTTTATCTTAGAGTGTTGTATTATTTTGCCCAAGGGGCATTAATGTACTCAAACTCTATCTTATTAATATAACGTGTGTTTCTTTTTGTCTAAAACGAACTTGAATCTTTAAGAATCCTTGAAAACATAACATATGCACATATCATTCATCATAACATAAACAGGTCTTTTGCAACGAGTTTCCTCATCTCTCTAATGTTTATTTCAGTAAGATGGATCTCGAACAGACAGTCAAAGATCTTCAAGTTCAAAACACACAGTTTCAACAGTTACTCAGGACCCTAGCCAAGGGGCAAGAAGAGTTGAAGACTCTGTTAGCTGAAGAAAGAAAGAAGAAAACAAAGAAAGCCACTAGGGTTTTGAACATGGGGAGAAGGTTTCAAGGACAAACTATAAGAACCTTGAATTTCGCAACAACATCCGGTGAAGGAGAAGGCAAAGGAAAGGAAACAGCGGTCCCGTTAGAATCTGAAGAGGAGGAAGAAGAGGAAGACTACTCCGAGGAACAATATCCTCTAACAGATGATAAGTACAAACATCTTGAAGAGCGTTTGAGTGCTATGGAAATACAAAAGGTGCCAGGTCTAGACTTTGAAGAATTGGGATTAGTGTCGGGAATTGTGATTCCACCGAAGTTCAAAGTGTCGTTGTTTGCAAAATATGATGGGGTGTCATGTCCTAAGATGCGCCTCCGTTCATATGTGAGAAAGATCCAGCCGCACTCCACCGATAAAGACTTGTGGGTGCATTTTTTCCAAGATAGCCTATCTGGAACACAACTCGATTGGTTTTACCAATTGTAAATGGCCAACATCCACAACTGGGAAGATCTTGCTGCAACTTTCTATAAGCAATACCAATATAATGCAGATTTGGCGCCTACCCGTACTCAACTTCAAAGTATGGCCATGGCTTCCAATGAAGGTTTCAAGGATTACGCGCAGAAATGGAGAGATCTAGCTGGGAGAGTGCAACCCCCTCTGTCTGAAAGGGAGTTGGTGGATATGTTCTTAGGCACTCTATCGGGCCCTTTCTTCAACCATTTGATTGGGAGCTCATCTACAGGATTTACTGAGTTAATACTGACCGGAGAGAGGGTGGAAGCTGGCATAAAAAGTGGAAAGATTCAGAAGGATTCATCTGCCTCTACAGTTGTGAGAAAGCATTTCACTGGGAAGAAGGAGGTAGCTGTTATTTATCCACAAAGGAACCAAGGGAGAGTTGAACGCCGACCAATGGTAGGAGCTGTTATGATCCCAAAGCCTACATTTGATCAACCAAGAAGTAATCAATCAAGGGTGGAAAAGCCAGTCCGGCAATTCACCAGAATCAATATGACTCTATCCCAGGTTTTACCGCACCTTCTGAAATCCAATTTGGCAACTTTAAAAGAAGCTCCCAAGAACCCCAATACAACGTCCCCTCATTATCACCAGAATGCTCGCTGCGCATATCATTCCGAAAGTTGGGTCACGACAATAACAACTGTTGGGCTTTGAAAAACAAAATTCAAGACCTTATAGAGGTAAAAGAGATTGAGTTTGATGCGCCCGAGAAGCCAAACATCATTTCTGCTCCTATGCCTAGACATGGTCACCACACCAATGTTGTTGAAGAAGATTTGTTTGTTACCACAATTGATGAACTCTTGACTCCACTCCCAATCATTAAGATAAACTTGTTGAAAGCCGGTGTATTCCCGGGTTGTAATGAAGACTGCCATCTCTTCTTATCCTCACCAATTGTTTTCCCTTTGTTGAAAACAGGCATTCAACGCTTGATAGACAACAAAGAGATTCTGTTTGAAAGTACTCCTATTTTACCTGTTCCTGTTGAAGACGTTTCAATCATCACCATCTCCGCTAATTCTTCCAGGGTCCCCAAAAGACCCGTTAGGATTACATCGGTTCCAAAAACTACTCCTCTTATAATCACAATGCTTGGGCCAGTCCCGTATGAATCAGACAGAACGGTGCCGTGGAATTACGTTGGGGACATTTATTACCATGGCATCAAACAAGATGGGCTGGCCGCCGAAGAAATAAACTCCGAAGAAGAAGACTCTGACATTAGCAATATTGTCGGAACCAGTAAGATTACCCGAAGCGATAGAATCTTCTCTCCAGAAATTGCCCCCCCAAAGGCAATTTTTGGACCTGTGGCTGCTCCAAAGGTTACTTTCGTACCAATAATCATATCTGCAAGTGCTCCTATTGACAAAGATTACACAACCCCTGCTGTTATCCCTACCAACACTCCTGCTACTGAAACTCGAGGAAAAAGTATTCAAGAAGAGCTTGTCCAGAAGAAGGCTCAACCACTGACCATCCTCGAAACCTCCAAGAAGGAAATGGAGGAGATCCTGAGAATAATAAAGAAGAGTGACTACGACGTAGTTGAACAGTTGGGGCAAACTCCCTCTAAAATCTCCATGCTTGCATTGTTACTATGCTCCGAGGCACATGCGAAAGCCCTGGTAAAGTTCCTAAAGACAGCCCATGTGCCTCAAGAGACATCTGCTGACCGATTTCAAGATTTTATGGCCAGCTTGACGGTGGATAACGGCCTAGGCTTCTTGGATGCTGATCTGACACCAAGGGGAAGAAAGCACAACGAGGCACTGCATGTCTTTGTGGAATGTATAGGAACAACTCCAGCCCATGTCTTGGTGGACACTGGCTCATCTTTGAATGTTTTACCGAAGAAAGCTCTCGACAGACTAGACTGCGAAGGACTAACGTTGAAACCCAGTAACATAGTTGTGAGAGCATTTGATGGCTCAAAAAGGATGGTGCACAGGGAGGTGGATATCCCCATAAAGGTTGGGACTCAAACTTTCAATTCAACCTTCTATGTAATGGACATCCGCCCCTCTTACTCCTGTCTGCTAGGACGACCGTGGATCCATAATGTCGGTGCTGTCACCTCTACACTGCACCAGATGTTGAAATATCCGGTCCAGGGAAAGATTATCACTATCCACGGAGAGGAAGAGTATATGATTAGCCACCTCAATTCCTTCTGGTATGTGGAATTGGACAGCGAGTTCATTGAAACTCCTTTTCAACATTTCGAAGAGGTTCCCCAAGAGGTAGCGGTAACCAAGACTATATCCAAGATTCCCAAGATTACGAGACCTCCGCTCCGGATGTCATCTCTAAAAGACGTCAAGGCAGTAGTAGAGGAGGGTGGATGCACCATCTGGGGGCAACTTCCAGATATTCCGTATAAATCTGACAAGTTTGACTTAGGGTTCACTTCAAATGCTCAGAAGGCTGTGCGCCATGCCCGTGCTGGAGGGCCACCCTTGAAGATTAGCAATTGAGAGGTCAATGCGGTAGAAGGTGGTGAAGAGGATTGCAACTTGGAGGATTGGATCTTTCCTACTATCAACAGAGGAGAGACTTTGTCCCAATAACTTTCATCCCTCAGTAATTTATCTTTACATTTCTGTTGGACTTGTAATATTCACAAATAATTCGCACATTTAAAACCTTGTGTCTTGCTGATGGGTTTAATCTGTAACGTATAGCCTAAATGTAGTGCTGCAAGTGTACAGCCTATCGAAGTAATATATAAGATTATCGAACCACAGAGACCAATTGTCAATCTATCAACTCTATTGCTAAGGTGCTTATCTAAGGTGAACAAGAATATTGATGTGAGTGCAGTGCACAAAGTAAATGAGCGAGGTAAATAACAGTTTAAAAGACAGGTTGGAATGTAAATCATGTAATCAGATATTGGTCCGGTCATGCGTAGATGAGACTACTTATGGGGCAGTATTTTCTATTGATAGCAAAGAATCGATTTAACGGGAACTTGTAGCTTTTGACTACTAAGAACCGAGTTTACTCTTTAAATTAAATTCCTTTATTGTCACATATAAAGGGTGCCTTCCACGTTAAAGAGGTAAACCTATTTTTAAGAAATTGATAGTTTGACTTAACAGAAAAGTGATTTTACTTGGAAAGATTAACTTAAAGAGACTTTTGGCTTTTGACCAAGAGTCAGATTTCAAACCTACAAACGCGTCCGAAAATAGTTTCAAAATCGTTTTCTAAAAAGGTCAATGATTCCTATTTAACCAATCAACGGCTTTCGCTCTTTTTGTTTGGTTAAATAATAATCAAGTCGTATCATTAGTTTGGACGGATTTCGATCTTACCCAATAAACATTTAAACATAATTGACTTAAGTTAGAAGCAAAACATCCCCAGAGTATTTTCACTAGTATGATAATTGGAACACGACCATGATGACAATCATTACACCCAAACCTTTATAGTTTAGCCAGACATAATAAGTGCGAGTCTATAAAACGTGTAGACTATGGTAAGAGCATTTAAAGTCTATAAAACGTGTAGACTATGGTAAGAGCATTTAAAGTCTATAAAACGTGTAGACTATGGTAAGAGCATTTAAAGTCTATAAAACGTGTAGACTATGGTAAGAGCATTTAAAGTCTATAAAACATGTAGACTATGGTAAGAGCATTTAAAGTCTATAAAACGTGTAGACTATGGTAAGAGCAATTATAAGTAAAGAAATGCAATAAAATAGAACCTTGCTCCAGTCGGAGACTTGAATCTGATACAAATCTACGGAATGGTAAGGCTGGTATGATGAACTTCAACCAAAGTGCTCCAAGACTCGATTACAACTCAATCTACACCGCAATAACTCCCCGATGTGAAGAGATTATCACTTTACAGAAACTGATAGTATATGGCTTAAGATTGTACTAAGCTTGGATGAAACTAAAGAATGAAAATCGAAAACTATTTATAGAGGATCCTTGAGATGCGTAAAGACCAGCATGCCCCTTAACTTCTTTTGAGCGGGAAGCTTTTTGTGAAGGCCGCGGGCGCGGTGGGGGTGGCCGCGGGCGCGGTGGCTGGAACTGCCACATCATGGGAACGTGGCAGTTGATCTCTGGGTGAAAGTGGGCCACGTCATCGCGTTCCCTGTAGCCAGCGCGGCGCTGAACGCCATAAGTGCAGAATATCTTGAAAAACCCTAAATTCTTGGCGTTTTGGCTCGTTTCTTCACAGAAGGCTCTGAAATGACAAGAATCCTGAAAACAAAGGAAAAAGGTACATAATACGGGAAAACGATAATAAAAACTAAGGAAAACATGTGATATTTGAGTCAGAAACATAGTGCGATTTAGTGCAATCAAATCCTCCCACGCTTAGACTTTTGCTTGTCCTCAAGCAACAACTCTTAGAAGTAGATGAAAGAAAATTATGGTGTATACAGGTTTTGGGCAAAGAGGGCTTCTAAGTCCGAGTAAGGGTGTGTTGTCAGGCACTAACTATCTGAATCAAGTGTATCGTAATTACACTACTCGCAGAAATGCGGACATAAACCCTCATAAGAATACAGATCGATCCTAATATCCTTACTATGTTAAGACTTCTTTTTGTACGAGGTCCTTTTTCATTCAGGCGCAATCACATTAAGCCCGTTATCCGTACATACTCATGGTGTAGTGACCGGTTAGTGACTCTGATCTCAAGTGATGGGATTCTGGTACAAGAGTTGGTTTAACCCCTTTTTATTTTACCCATTTGCAGTTGCGGGGGATCGGACCGTAGTCCGCCCTACCAAGTCCAGCACCAGATACCTCTGGACCAACTACAACGGATGTGCCTTATATATATTTTTTCTTTGTTTTTATTGGTGCTTGCAACTTTCTTGAGTTGAGTAATCTTTGTGAGGATCACCCAACTCGTAGTCGTATTCATACTTTATAATTTTTAAGGCAAAATAGAGATCATCCACTTATATTCATCGATCCTACACTTAGAGCATGCTTAGGTCGGAGCTGACTGCTAAGATAAACTACTTGAAGACCTATTTGTACAGTTTTATTCAAAATCATAGCATATTGGGAAGAAAGGATCTAATCTAGATGTTCAAAAAGGCTTACGGTGTTAAAACGATAACGAATTTTTCAAAAAGTGAGTGCCCAAGAAATAGACCCTATCTAGGACCTGTCTCATAGCCCAAATCCTTAAAAACAACCACAATTCTTTGAAAAAGAAAAATTTTGTAAGGCTAAAAAGTGGGGGAAATGAAGGGGTACACTACGCAGAAAGACTCGCCTATCACATGCATTTTATTAACTACGAATATAACATACTTAAAAGGAAAAATGCGGAAGGGAAATAAAAGCAGGAAAAACGGGAAATAAAAGCGAAAACGGGAAATAAAAGCGATAAATGCTCCTCCCACACTTAAATCAGACATTGTCCCCAATGTTCCAAAATAAGGTAGGAGGAGGTACCTGAAAACACTAGTGGGGGCCACTAGGACCTTCACCATCCTGGTTGGTACGACCGGAACGGCGGCTACGGCTGCGACGGCAGCTATCTCGGTCCAAAACAAGCTGCTCCAATCTCTCTGACAAGGCGGCATTTGCCGCTTGTAGCTCTTGGGTCCTACCAATGAGGGTGCCTTGGGTTGCCTCCATCAATTGGAAGTGACAAGCGTATGTGGTCTGGTGTAGGTGTTGTTCTCTCTGGAAAGCCAGCTGACTTTCCATAATAGTGCGCAGAGAGCTAGCATTTTTCTCTTGGGATGCTTGCATGAAGGCCATGTTATCGGCCGCCTGCTGCTGCAAAGTAGCAAGGAGGGTGTCCCTCTGGGCCTCTCGGGCCATATGCTCATGCCACATGTCCTCAGTGACATGGAAACTAGGAGCTGTACCTGTATGTGGGTTAGAAGTAGATGGTGTCGTGTGTGGTGGTGAAAAGTGGGGTGGTTCTTCCGTTTGGAAATCGTACTCATCATCAGTGTTGTTACCCTCATTTAAAGGTAGATTTGGGGGCAACGGACCAATAAAAGCAGGAGCGTTGAGATCGTAGGTCCAATTACGCTCAAATCTAATATCAGTACGACGGGTGCAAGGAATAACAACACTGGGTACAACAGCACCTCCAACCATGAGGAAGTAACCACCTTCCTTCCTCGTCTTGCATAAACGCATATCCCTGAAAAATTTAAGATTTGCAATACGAGGAGGAAGTGGCTCAAGGGTGGCAAGTTCCGTATCCAATCCTATGGCACGGGCAATAGTAGTAATCAGTCCACCAAAGGAAATCGGCCCACCTTTTCTTAAAACATGGTGCATGTGGGCAATCATGAATGGGACTGGATTAACTTTGGTGTCTGTGAGGCAGCTCTGCATGATAATTAATTCTTTAGCATTCACCTTGTTTGGGTTTTCCCGAGCAAAGATGGTGGATGCTAAAAGAAATCTAAAGACACGAAGGGCAGGATTGTGGATGTGAGAAGCAAGTAGGCCATCAAAAGATGTTGCATTTTGTTTAGTAATTCTGGCCCAAAATGCTTCAAATGCCCAATCCGTGTCTAAAGGTGCTTCACAAATGGCACCATCCCCATAAGGCCATCCTAACATGGCGGCTAGACCGTCAGTGGAGTAGTCATATTCAACATTAAACATTCTAAATTTTACTCCACCTACGGTGCTAGCAGTGTTAGGAGAGACGTTATAGATTAAAGAACTTAAAAATTCGAACGTCAACCTAGGGTAGGTTGGTGCTTGAGTAGCAAAAATATCATGCATGCCTATTTTGTCGAGAAGGAAAAATACATTATGGTATATACCTAATGAATATAGACAGTTTTCATCGATATACCTGGTAGAGTGTATTGGTGTTGTCATCAATTTCTCAAGCCGCTTTTGTTGCCTTTCTCCGGCTTGGCCACCTCGCAAAATGTAGCCGTGATACTCCATAGGATTTTCTTGTGGATGAATAAAGAGAAAGAATGGGATGTAGAAGTAATGAAGGTGTGAGGAAGAAAATGAAATAGTGGGGGTATTTATAGGTAGGGAAGAAAAATGGTGGTTGTAACTATTTATGATGGGAATAATGGGAATAAATGTAGTGGGGTTGGTATGGGTAATAAAGGAAGTTATGGTGGGTTAAGAATGGAAGAAAATGGGATTGGAAATGGAAAAAGTGGTAAAATGGGGGGAAAAACGAGCAACTAGCCGTTAGGTGACCGTTGCGTCACCGCGGGCGCGGCAGGGCTTACCGCGGGCGCGGTGAGGTCGAGGCAAGTTGGGCCGGTATGGCTTCCTTTCCATTGGGCTTTTCCTTCCTTGCCATTAGCTTCAATTTTTGGAGGTGTACCTATTTTTCTTATGAATGTGCATATATGTATGTGAATACATATATACATGTATATTTATTTATTTTTATATTAAAATTATGGTGACCAGAAAAACAAAAACATTAGTAAATGAATGAAACACATGCATATATATATATATATATATATATATATATATATATATATAGGTACGGACATCGGGTCACCAAAATAATTATTAATAATGCAGGAAATAGATAATGCAAATAAAAATGAGTCTGAAAAGGAAATCAACATAATACCAATAATACTGGAACTAGATATCTTGTGAACAACACAGATCTATTGCCAACCGGTAGGATGCTCTGCAGGAGTGTCTGGGCCACGCAGCTCAGTCAGCTGGCGTCGAATCTCTGCCACCTCGTAAGCTAATTCATCTAACTCACCAGCAAAGGTAACATCATTCACTTCCAACTGTAAATGAAGGTCAGCCACCTCATTGCGGAGAGTGGTTATCTCAGTGCGCATAGCAGTCAACAGAGTGCGAATATCAGGTTCCTGCAAGCTGAGGTTATTAGTAAGAACAATAGTGTGTGTAACCTCGGGTCGGGATGTGTGATCTGGAGTAGAGTCCTTGGGAGAAGGAGTGTATTCTTGAGTGGGATCTTCGGAAGCAGGAGTGTATTCTGGAGTGAGATCTTCGGAAGCAGGAGTGTATTCTGGAGTGAACTCTGATATCTCACCCCAACCTTCTACAGAATAGTTCCAATTAGCAGGGTTGGAAACACAAGTCATCTGAGGGTCTGGCAGTGTGAAGGTGTAAACTGTCTGGTCATCGATGAGCAATCTGTACTGATATGGGTGGAAAGAGGCCCTCCTCATGAGCCCACGATCCATGCAAAAGTCTAAATCCAGGAAAGTATATCCACAGTATGGGGTCAGCTGTGCTATCATACTGTCCAAACCCAAAGCAGAAGCTATCTGTGTCACATTCCCTCCGGAATGAATGAGTCCTACAGCGGATCGAGCAGTCTGCTCGAGGCTCTCTATCAGAAAACCTCCACTAGCTATAGGTCTGGACTGACTGGCACAGTATAGGAAAAGGATCTCCTAAGCGGTGACCAAGTGGTCACAGTAACTCCTCCCAAAGAAAGTGTGGCACAGAACCATCTCGAAGTATCGGAAAGCCGGGTTATGGATCTTCCTGGACAGCTGGGTAGAGGGGTCAAGGCTAGCTCTATCGGTAATGTCCTGCCAAAATTTATCAATATCTCTGTCCATATAGTAACTCAATGGAAACTCAGTGATAGTGGTCGGTCCAGTTTGGAAACCAAGCAAATCCCCAAATTCTTTGGTAGTCAGGGTATACTCGGTACCAAACAATCTGAAACTTAGGCATCCTCGCTCATCTCCTTCACCCACTCGTGGGTTATAGTCCATAGAGCTAAGAAACTCCAGAGTAAGGTTCCTGTAGGTTTTGTGGACATCATCAGCATAAGAATCCCAGCCAAGTTGGTTGCACAGATACCTAATACTTGGCTCAATCCCGAGTGCCTCCATGCAGCTCTGATCGGGGTACCTAGTGGGTACCATAGGTCTAGCAGATAAGGTAGAAAATCGGGCTTTTTGTGCTTCATCTATGAAAATCACAACCATACCATCGGGGTAATGCATCCTGAAAATATAAACACAAGAAATTAGTCCAGATAAAACATATATAAATTACTAAAAATAAAATAAAATAAAATTAAGAATAAACCATGGGTTGCCTCCCATGCAGCGCTTGTTTAACGTCGTTAGCTTGACGATTAGATCTTACTTTATGTGGGTATTGGTGGGTCTATAAGAATATGACTAGAGTAGTCAACAGGCAAATCGCCTCCTTTGTATAGCTTCAGTCTTTGTCCATTTACCACAAATGGAGCGCATGAATTGTTTTTGATTTCTACTGCTCCAGACTTTAGAACTTTTGACACTTCAAATGGACCTGTCCATCTTGAACGAAGCTTACCAGGAAAAAGTCGTAACCTTGAGTTAAATAGGAGAACAGGGTCACCAATGTTGAAATCTTTCTTGATGATTTTTTTATCATGCCACATCTTGGTTCTTTCCTTATATATGATGGCATTCTCATAGGCATTCAAGCGAAGCTCTTCCAGCTTGTGAATGTCCAGGATACGTTTTTCTCCGGCTTTTAGGTAATCTAGATTCAAGGATTTAATGGCCCAATAGGCTTTATGTTCTAGTTCGAAGGGTAAATGACAGGACTTTCCATAAACCAATTGATAAGGAGTTGTTCCAATAGGGGTTTTATAAGCCGTTCTATAAGCCCATAAGGCGTCTTTAAGTTTTCCAGACCAGTCTTTTCTGGATAATGATACAGTTTTTTCTAGGATCTGCTTAATCTCCCTATTCGATACTTCTACTTGGCCACTGGTTTGCGGGTGATATGGTGATGCTACTCTATGTTTTACTCCGTATTTGCTTAGAAGCTTGTCAAATATCTTAGATATAAAATGCGATCCTCCATCACTTATGACTAACCTCGGGGTTCCAAACCTAGGAAAAATAATATTCTTAAATAGTTTGATAACTACCTTGGTATCGTTTGTGGGTGATGCAACAACTTCTATCCACTTTGAGACATAATCGACAGCTACTAGGATATACTTGTTACCCATTGAGGAAGGAAAAGGTCCCATGAAATCTATACCCCAGACATAAAATATTTCCACTTCTTGGATGTTACTTAAAGGCATTTCATCACGTCTTGAGATGTTCCCAGTGCGTTGGCATTGGTCACATTTTGTAATGTAAGTGTGGACATCGCGCCATACAGTAGGCCAATAAAAACCTGCTTGAAATATTTTGGCGCATGTTTTAGATGTGCTTGCATGTCCACCATAAGGTGAAGCATGACAATGTTTAATGACGTTGCCTACTTCTTCTTCCGGCACACATCGTCTGAATATATTATCTATTCCTCTTTTGAATAGGAGGGGTTCATCCCAAAAGAAGTGTTTAACATCTCTAAAAAACTTCTTCTTCTGTTGGTAGCTTAAGTCAGGGGGTATGATATCAGCGGCCAGATAATTCACAATATCTGCGTACCATGGTATGTTGTTCATGGTTGAGATTTCCTCATAGGTCTCTTCTTCAGTTGAGTTTATCCCAGCTATTAATCTTTCATAAGTAGAGTGATCGTCTATAGGTATAAGTTCAGGTTTAAGGTGTTCTAACCTAGAGAGATGATCAGCTACTAAGTTTTCAGCTCCTTTTTTATCCTTAATATCCAAGTCAAATTCTTGGAGTAAAAGTACCCATCTGAGCAATCTAGGCTTAGCATCTTTCTTACTTAACAAGTACCGGATTGCTGCATGATCTGTGTATACTATTATTTTTGCTCCCACCAAATAAGATCGAAATTTATCAATAGCAAAAACTACGGCTAGCAATTCCTTTTCTGTGGTTGTATAATTTAGCTGGGCAGCGTCTAGTGTTCTACTAGCGTAGTAAATTGCATGCAGTTTCTTGTCTTTTCTTTGCCCTAGTACAGCTCCTACAGCGAAATCACTAGCATCACACATGATTTCAAAGGGTTGTGTCCAATCAGGTGGTCTTATGATAGGTGCTGAAATAAGAGCTTGCTTTAAAACTTCGAAGGCCTCAAGACATTTTTGGTCGAATTCAAACTCGACATCCTTCATCAATAAGTTAGTTAAAGGTTTTGTTATTCTGGAAAAATTCTTGATGAAACGTCGGTAGAACCCGGCATGTCCTAGAAAACTTCTTACTTCCCTAACGGTCTTAGGTGGGTTTAGGTTTTCTATAACTTCTATCTTGGCCTTATCGACTTCTATACCTCTTTCAGAAATAATGTGTCCCAAGACTATCCCTTCATTTACCATAAAGTGGCACTTTTCCCAATTCAACACAAGGTTTACTTCCACACATCTTTTTAAGATTTTCTCTAAGTTTGAGAGGCAGTTTTTGAAATCAAACCCACACACTGAAAAATCGTCCATAAATACCTCCATAATTCCATCTAGGTAGTCTGCGAAAATTGACATCATACAACGTTGGAAAGTGGCAGGTGCATTACAGAGTCCAAAGGGCATTCGTCTATAAGCGAATGTTCCATAAGGGCAGGTAAATATGGTTTTTTCTTGGTCCTCTGGGTGAATAGGGATTTGGAAAAACCCCGAATATCCATCAAGATAGCAGAAACATGAGTGTCTTGCTAGACGTTCAAGCATCTGATCTATAAATGGGAGAGGGAAATGGTCTTTTCTCGTTGCCTTATTCAACTTTCTGTAATCTATACACATACGCCATCCTCCTTCTGTTCGTTTTGCCACATGCTCACCTTTCTCATTTTTTAGAACAGTGATACCTCCTTTCTTGGGTACCACATGGACTGGGCTTACCCATTCACTATCCGAAATTTGGTATATGATACCAGCTTCTAATAACTTAAGAACTTCTTTCTTGACTACATCACTCATGATAGGGTTTATTCTTCTTTGATGTTCTCTTGAGGGTTTTGAATCTTCTTCTAGCATAATCCGATGCATGCATACGGATGGGCTTATACCTTTTAAATCTGAAACTTTATACCCTAAAGCTGAGGGATATTTTCGCAAGGTATCTAAGAGTTGATTTGTTTCTATTTGGTTTAGAGCGGCGCTAATTATAACAGGTCTATTCATCTCCTCATCCAAAAACTCATATCTTAGATTCTTGGGTAGTTCCTTAAGTTCTATAGTGGGTTTCTCAGTACGCGGCATAAGGTCAGGGGTAAGAGCTAAGCATTCGAAAAGGTTGTCGTCAATGTACGGTTCGATACTCTTAAATCCGTCATCCTCTAAAATAGGGGTTGATGGTAATTTGATTAAAAATTCGTTTTGTTCGAGCTCATTTACACATTCATCAATGACGTCGATGGCATAACACGCATCTCCTATCACTGGTGCCATTAGAAACTTTGATAAAATGAACTCAATCTTTTCATCTCCTACCTCGAAAGTCAGTTTCCCTTTCTTAACATCTATTATAGCTCCGACGGTCGATAGGAATGGTCTTCCTAAGAGGATTGGGATGTCTTCATCTTCTTTAATATCCATTACGACGAAGTCGGTCGGGATGTACAACTGACCAATCTTGACAGGTATGTCTTCTAAAATACCCATGGGATATTTGACAGATCTATCAGCTAGTTGTAAGGACATCTTAGTAGGTTGAAGTTCTCCTAATTTTAGCCTCTTACAGACGGCCAGAGGCATCAGACTTACGCTTGCTCCTAAGTCTAAAAATGCTTTGTCTATCATATGGTTACCTAGGATGCAAGGGATAGAAAAACTTCCAGGGTCTTTATCTTTCTTGGCGAGTTTATTTTCGGATATAGAATGACATTCTAAAGGCTTGGGATCATCGAGTCGCCGTTTATTGGTCAAAATATCTTTCAATAACTTAGCATATGATGGTATATGGGTTATAGCTTCAGTAAAAGGAATCTCTACATGGAGTTTCTCTATTACCTTAATAAACTTTTGGTACTGGTTTTCTACTTTGGTGTTTTTCAGCCTCTGTGGGAACGGAATAGGTGGTTTATAAGGTTGTTGAGTATTATTCCCTACTTCTGGTTTTGATTGCTTTTCTGGTTCCTCCACCTGGTCTTTAGGCGTAGCATCTTCCATAGGTTTTTCTGATGTGCTTAAGTTAGGATTTCTAGGCCCTTCATAAGCAGTTCCACTTCTTAATGTGATAGAATTTGCTTGGCCTTTTGGATTTGGTTGAGTTTGTCCAAGAAATTGTCCTCCAGGTGCAACTTGTACAGAGGTGTTTTGTGCTACTTGGGAAATCTAAGTCTCAAGCATTTTGGTGTGGGTTATTATCTGGTCAAACTTGGTTGCCAGTTGAGTAACTAGTTCGTTCGTGTGAATGTGTTGGTTCATAAACTTCTTATTTTGCTGGGTTTGAGCCTGAATAAAGGTGTCTATGGTTTCTTTAAGGTTTGGTCTTGGGGGCACTATTTGCATAGGTTGGTTTTGTTTTTGCGTTTGGAATCCTTGAGATCTCGAAGGTCCGGGATTTTGGATAGGGTTATTGTTTTTGTAAGAGAAATTCGGGTGGTTCCTCCATCCAGGATTGTAGGTATTCGAGAAAGGGTTCCCTTGGGTATAGTTAACTTGGTCTGAGCTAGATTCGTTCAAAAGGTTACAGTCAACGGTTTGATGTCCTTGAGTTCCGCAAAGTTCGCATTCCGATTGGATTGCTGCTACTATGGTTGGGTTTTGAGACATGTTCTCGACTCTCAAAGCTAGAGCGTCCATCTTCGCATTAATCATGTCCATGCAACTTACCTCATGCTTTCCTCCATGGCTCTCCTTTTTCTCTACTGTCGCTCGTTCTAATCCCCACTGGGCGTGGTTTTGGGCCATGTCCTCTATTAGGGCATAAGCGTCAGGGTAAGGTTTGTTCATCAACGCTCCGCCAGCGGCAGCGTCTATGGACATCTTTGTGTTGTAATGGAGTCCATTATAGAAGGTATGTATGATTAACCATTGCTCCAGGCCATGGTGCGGACAAGCTCTTAAAAGTTCTTTATATCTCTCCCAGGCATCAAAAAGTGATTCGCCTTGGTTTTGGGTGAAACAAGTGATCAGGTTCCTAAGAACAGCGGTCTTGCTTGGTGGAAAATACCTCGCAAGAAAAGCTCTCCTAAGGTCTTCCCAAGTTGTTATTGAGTTAGTTGGAAGGGCGTCTAACTAGTCGTGAGCTTTACCTCTAAGGGAAAAAGGAAACAGTCTTAAACGGATAGCTTCGGGTGTGGCTCCATTTGCCTTAAGGGTGTCAGCTAACTGGATAAATACCTTTAAATGTTGATTCGGGTTCTCGGTAGCGAGACCAGCGAATTGGTTTTGTTGTACTAATTGTAATAATGAGGGCTTTAGTTCAAAGTTGTTGGTAGTTATAGCAGGGTTTACTATAGTAGAACTAGGTTCCTCGTTAGATGGTTGGGCGAATTCCTTGAGCGGTCTTTGGTTACGATCTTCTGCCATAGCTCTTCTTATCTTGCGTATAAAAAGACGGGCACGAGCGTAACGTTCAGGTTCTACTAAAGGATCTATTAGGTTACCAGTGCTACGATTTCTATGCATCTACCGGCTAGAATAGCCTTAGTCTAAACGGGATAACAATAGGGTACAAAATTTGATGAAGTTGGTCCCCGGCAACGGCGCCAAAAACTTGATGGGTTTAATCTGTAACGTATAGCCTAAATGTAGTGCTGCAAGTGTACAGCCTATCGAAGTAATATATAAGATTATCGAACCACAGAGACCAATTGTCAATCTATCAACTCTATTGCTAAGGTGCTTATCTAAGGTGAACAAGAATATTGATGTGAGTGCAGTGCACAAAGTAAATGAGCGAGGTAAATAACAGTTTAAAAGACAGGTTGGAATGTAAATCATGTAATCAGATATTGGTCCGGTCATGCGTAGATGAGACTACTTATGGGGCAGTATTTTCTATTGATAGCAAAGAATCGATTTAACGGGAACTTGTAGCTTTTGACTACTAAGAACCGAGTTTACTCTTTAAATTAAATTCCTTTATTGTCACATATAAAGGGTGCCTTCCGCGTTAAAGAGGTAAACCTATTTTTAAGAAATTGATAGTTTGACTTAACAGAAAAGTGATTTTACTTGGAAAGATTAACTTAAAGAGACTTTTGGCTTTTGACCAAGAGTCAGATTTCAAACCTACAAACGCGTCCGAAAATAGTTTCAAAATCGTTTTCTAAAAAGGTCAATGATTCCTATTTAACCAATCAACGGCTTTCGCTCTTTTTGTTTGGTTAAATAATAATCAAGTCGTATCATTAGTTTGGACGGCTTTCGATCTTACCCAATAAACATTTAAACATAATTGACTTAAGTTAGAAGCAAAACATCCCCAGAGTATTTTCACTAGTATGATAATTGGAACACGACCATGATGACAATCATTACACCCAAACCTTTATAGTTTAGCCAGACATAATAAGTGCGAGTCTATAAAACGTGTAGACTATGGTAAGAGCATTTAAAGTCTATAAAACGTGTAGACTATGGTAAGAGCATTTAAAGTCTATAAAACGTGTAGACTATGGTAAGAGCATTTAAAGTCTATAAAACGTGTAGACTATGGTAAGAGCATTTAAAGTCTATAAAACGTGTAGACTATGGTAAGAGCATTTAAAGTCTATAAAACGTGTAGACTATGGTAAGAGCAATTATAAGTAAAGAAATGCAATAAAATAGAACCTTGCTCCAGTCGGAGACTTGAATCTGATACAAATCTATGAAATGGTAAGGCTGGTATGATGAACTTCAACCAAAGTGCTCCAAGACTCGATTACAACTCAATCTACACCGCAATAACTCCCCGATGTGAAGAGATTATCACTTTACAGAAACTGATAGTATATGGCTTAAGATTGTACTAAGCTTGGATGAAACTAAAGAATGAAAATCGAAAACTATTTATAGAGGATCCTTGAGATGCGTAAAGACCAGCATGCCCCTTAACTTCTTTTGAGCGGGAAGCTTTTTGTGAAGGCCGCGGGCGCGGTGGGGGTGGCCGCGGGCGCGGTGGCTGGAACTGCCACATCATGGGAACGTGGCAGTTGATCTCTGGGTGAAAGTGGGCCACGTCATCGCGTTCCCTGTAGCCAGTGCGGCGCTGAACGCCATAAGTGCAGAATATCTTGAAAAACCCTAAATTCTTGGCGTTTTGGCTCGTTTCTTCATAGAAGGCTCTGAAATGACAAGAATCCTGAAAACAAAGGAAAAAGGAACATAATACGGGAAAACGATAATAAAAACTAAGGAAAACATGTGATATTTGAGTCAGAAACATAGTGCGATTTAGTGCGATCACTTGCCCGAGGCACAATGGTCCATTTGTAAGGGTTTTTTTCATCTTCATATGACATTCAATGAATCATGGACGTTTTCCACATACGAACTTTTTGTGCTCATTGTTTTTCTTTTAAATTTTATTTTTAAGGATGGCTATACCCTTACACACACCCACACTCACAAATGCAGGTACCCCTCCATTCCAGATCCCATGGGTAACGATACTGCTATGTCCTTTTATGACTCTAGGGATCTAATCTATCAAGCCGAAGACGAAGGTGAGGAAGATTGTGAAGTACCAGGGAAACTGGCCAGACTACTACAATAAGAGGAAAGAGCTATTCAGCCTCATGAGGAACCGGTGGATACAATCAACTTGGGTACAAAGAAGGATAAAAAGAAATCAAGGTGGGTGCCAATCTAGAGCCAAGTGTCAAGGAGCGTCTGATTCAGCTGTTTCATGATTATGTTGAGATCTTTGTCTGGTCATATGAAGACATGCCAGGACTTGATACAGACATCGTGGTACATCGTCTACCTACAAGAGAGGATTGTCCACCAGTAAAACAAAAAGTCCACCGCATGAGACCTGATATGTCAGAGAAGATCAAAGCAGAAGTCATGAAACAATTCGATGCTAGATTCTTGGCTGTCACTTCCTACCCCCAATGGATTGCCAACATTGTTCTCGTGCCTAAAAAGGATGGCAAAGTACGAATGTGCGTGGACTATATAGATTTGAATAGGGCCAGCCCTAAAGATGATTTTCCACTCCCCCACATAGATATCCTGGTTGACAGTACGGCCCAACACAAAGTGTTTTCCTTCATGGACAGATTCTCAGGTTACAACCAGATCAAAATGGCACCTGAGGACATGGAGAAAACAACGTTTGTCACACAGTGGGGCACATTCTGCTACAAAGTGATGCCATTCAGACTGAAAAATGCTGGGGCAACCTATCAGCGGGCCATGGTAGCTTTGTTTCATGACATGATACATCATGAAATAGAGGTCTACATAGACGATATGATAGCCAGATCCCAAACAGAAGAAGAGCACCTTGATCACTTGCAAAAGTTGTTTGAGAGACTAAAGAAATACAAGCTGAGGTTGAACCCAAACAAGTGCACATTCGGAGTACGGTCCGGTAAACTCCTATGCTTTGTCGTCAGTAAAAAAGGTATTAAGGTCGATCCTGCCAAGGTTAAAGCAATACAAGAAATGCCTGCTCCTCGTACTGAGAAGGAAGTCAGAGGATTCTTGGGACGCTTGAACTATATTGCCAGATTCATTTCTCACCTAACAGCTACTTATGAGCCAATCTTCAAACTATTGAAGAATGATCAAGTAGTCAGATGGAACGATGAATGCCAGGTTTCTTTTGACAAAATCAAAGAGTACTTACAAGAGCCTCCTGTTTTGATGCCACCAGTCGAGGGAAGACCACTGATCATGTATCTAACCGTTTTAGAGAACTCAATGGAGTGTGTATTAGGGCAGCATGACGAGTCTGGCTGAAAAGAGCACGCTATTTACTACCTGAGCAAAAAGTTTATCGACTGTGAAATCAGATATTCACTGCTCGAGAAAGCTTGTTGCGCTCTGGCATGGGCTGCTCGCCGGTTAAGACAGTATATGCTGACTCATACTACCTTGTTGATATCTAAGATGGATCCGACAAAATACATCTTCGAAAAGCCTGCTCTGTCTGGGAGGATAGCTAGATGGCATATGATCCTAACAGAATATGACATACATTATACTACCCAAAAAGCTATAAAGGGAAATGTATTGGCTGATCACCTTGCTCACCAAGCTGTAGAAGACTATCAATCCATGAAGTTTGAATTCCCGGATGAAGACATCATGACATTAGACAACTGTGAAGAAATCAGGCCATATGACGGACTGGAACAAGGATCCCGATGGACCCTGTTCTTTGATGGGGCATCCAATGCACTTGGTAATGGTATCGGCGCCGTACTCATATCTCCGGAAGGGTGTCATACTCCTTTTACTACCAGACTTTGCTTCAACTGTATGAACAACTTGGTGGAGTACGAAGCATGCATCTTTGGTCTCAGAGCTTCCATAGACTTGGGAATCAAATCCTTAGACGTGTTTGGAGATTCAGCTTTGGTCATCATTCAGATCAAAGGGGAATGGGACACTAAGCACCCAAATCTTATCCCTTACAAAGAACATGTTTTGACATTGTTACCACATTTTGAGGAGATTACCTTCGAGCATTTCCCGCGAGAAGAAAATCAGCTAGCAGACGCTCTAGCCACATTGTCATCTATATTTAAACTTAATTGGAATAATGAGGCTCCCCGGATCACCATCGAATGAGTGGACGAACCGACACACTGTCACGAGATTAATACTAAAGAGGTAGTGGACCAGTCTTGGTTTCATGAAGTCAAGAGGTATCTCGAGGCTCAAGAATATCCAGAAGGAGCTTCAATCAATGATAAGAAGTTCTTAAGGAGATTCTCTGCTAAGTTCTTCTTGAGTAATGGCATCCTGTACAAACATAATCATGACTCCATTCTACTTCGGTGTGTGGATAAGATTGAGGCTGAAAAGATCATGGCTGAATTACATGAAGGTACTTTTGGCACCCACTTAAGTGGGCATATGATGGCGAAGAAAATCCTACGGGCAGGCTATTATTGGTCTACCATGGAAGCAGATTGCTATCAACACTCTCAGACCTATCATAAGTGTCAAATTTATGCTGACAAGGTGCACGTACCTCCGGTTCCTCTGAATGTCTTGACGAATCCTTGGCCCTTTGCTATGCGGGGAATTGATATGATTGGAGAGATCAAGCTTACAACCTCCAATGGACACCGCTTCATCCTAGTGGCCATTGACTATTTTACCAAGTGGGTTGAAGCGGCTTCCTTCGCTTCCGTTACTAAGAATGTTGTTGCCCGCTTCATCAAGCAAAATCTCATTTGCCGGTATGGTATCCCAAAAAGGATCATCACTGACAATGGTACAAATCTTAACAACACTATGACCACCGCCTTACGCGAGCAATTCAAGATTCAGCATCATAATTCTTCTCCCTACCGGCCAAAGATGAATGGTGTTGTTGAAGCTGCAAATAAAAACATTAAAAAGATCATACAAAAGATGACAGTCACGTACAAAGACTAATATGAGATGTTACCATTCACTCTCCACGGGTATCGTACCACGGCTCGTATATCAACTGGGGCAACACCCTATTCTTTGGTTTACGGCATGGAGGTTGTCTTGCCTATTGAGGTTCAAATCCCCTCTCTAAGGATTATGAAGGATGCAGGTTTGAGTGAAGACGATTGGATCCAGACTCGACTTGATCAACTGAACTTAATTGATGAAAAGAGACTTACTTCTGTTTTCCATGGTCAGATGTATCAAAAACGGATGATCAAGGCTTTCAACAAGAAAGTCAGACGCCAAGTATATCAAGTTGGGGATCTAGTGATCAAACGTATCATCTTGCCACAAAGTGATCCCAGGGGTAAATGGACTCCTACCTATGAAGGACCATTTGTAATTAAGAACATATTCTCTGGTGGGGCAATGATCTTGACCACCATGGATGGAGAAGACCTTCCACACCCTGCGAACGCGGACATAGTCAAAAGATACTACGCACAAGAGACCCGCTAGGTTGACACACCTAGGCAAAACAAGGACATCCCGGCGAACCAAAAAGGTTCGGGCAAAAATTAGGGATAAAATTAAAAAAATATGTACACCCGGCAAGTTGAAAACCCGAAAGGGCGACTTGGGAAAAAAAGGGTTTCCTGGTGGACTGAAAACCCGAAAGGGCGGTCCAGGCAAAAGTTAAGGAATTAAAGCGTATGACTATGTCCCGTCGGATCACTTGACGGACAACCTTTGGCTTCCACTGATAAACTCGGAGTTCCTGATCAATTCAATCATCTTCGGACAAGGAAAATAGACAAGATATTTGGAGATATGAAGGCTATAGCAGAATGGGGACACCATGGGATTATTACACATAGCTATCTTTCTTTGTATAAATTTTTCTTGTTTTATGGCACCATTCTCTTACTAGAATGATTGCCTCCTTTGTACAAAATACTTATTCAAAGTCAATACAAAGATACCCCTTTGAAAATGCAAAAAACTATTTGTCTTTTTCTTTACTCTTATGTTTTGTTTGCAAAAACGTCCAATGATTCATTGATGAACATATGCATTTGAACATAATTACTGTTTACAAATAAATAAAATGAGAAAGACAATTACTGATAGGTTGGAAGGACATGAAAACGTCTATAGGCTATTCCATAAGTAATCCCCACAGTACGTCATTTAAATCCCCAGCAGAACAAATTTCAATTTATTAATCCCCAGTAGAAATCGTCAAATTTCTCAGGATTCCCCAAACAAATCTTACAAGCAGTACATAGCATTGCCCTTAAAACGGAATTTACTTCTCTCAACAAGAGTTCTTCAGTACTTCAACTTCAAGACATGGAAATTCAACATATCCTCATCAGTGTTCCGGGATTTATTTTCCTCAAACAGACAGCAATACAGCAAATCAGCTCACATGCACATACATTGCATCCACATATCATAAACATTGATAAAGCGACTATATTGCATCATACATTTCATGCAACATAATTTTGTGTTTCAACTAACATTTTACCCTCTTCAGGATAAGATTAACAACTACCATTAACAACATACAACCTTGATACAATACAAATACGCTCTAGACACGGATGCCATTCTGATACTCATTCAGATTTCAACTTTCAGATACAGTACGAATATGCTCCAGACACGGATGCCATTCTGTTACTCATTAAGATTCAACCTTCAGATATAGTACAGATACGCTCCAGATACGGATGCCATTATGATACTCATTCAGATTCAACCTTTTGATACAGTTCAGATACGCTTCAGACACAGATGCCATTCTGATACTCATTCAGATTTCAAGTTCAGATACAGTACGGATACGACACAAATGCCATTTTGATACTCATTCAGATTTCAACTTTCAGATACAGTACAGATACGCTCCAGACATGTATGCTATTTTGTTACTCATTCAGATTCAAATTTTAGATACAGTTCAGATACGCTCCAGACACGGATGCCATTCTGATACTCATTCAGATTTCAAGTTCAGATATGGTTCAGATATGCTCCAGACATGGATACCATTCTGATACTCATTCAGATTTCAAGTTCAGATACAGTACGGATACGCTCCAAACACGGATGCCATTCTAATACTCGTTCAGATTCAACTTTCAGATACAGTACGGATATGCTCCAGGCACGAATTCCATTTTGATACTCGTCCAAGATACAACTTTCCAGATATAGTTCAGACACGCTCCAAACACGGACGCAATTCTGATACTCATTCTTTTAGCTTACCACTTACAATTCAACAAACATTCTTGGATGGCATCTGCAAGCCCATCTCTTTTCACTTCTCTAAATGGCATCTTTAATCCCATTCCCTCAACTACACATCGTTGAGTGCAAATTTATGGGCACTCTTGTGTCCAATAATTCTCTCACCTTCGAGCCACGAATGGCAAAACTCGCCAATCTAACTCTTCAGGTTTAAGAAGATTGAACAGGGGCAGCTGTTGTACCCCAAAATTTTCCCTCTCACTTATCAAAGATTTCCTCACAAGATCTCTTAAACTCAAGACTGTATTAGGGTTTGATCAACTCAAGACATCTCATCTTACACTGATGACCCAAAATTAGGGTTTGAGTTTGCCCAAGGATTTTTGGGCTATTAATGCTTCATATGAATTTAAAACATCATCATAGACCCTTAAGATTACTCATGTCAAGTTTCAAGCCTTGAATCACATTTTTGATCAGTCAATTGGACAGTTGACCTAAAAATCAGCTGTATTGGGAAAAATGTCAATCATGGCCAATTTACAGTCAAACTTCATAATTTTTTATCCACATCAACATCTTATACTCATATGTATAATTTGATCAAGTTTGGACCACAATTCCCCAAGAAATTTGATCAAATCATCAAAAGGGCAAAATGGTCAAAATTAAGGTTTTGACTAAGAAGGGGCAATTTCTGATTTTTGACCTAGCAAATGGTCAATTGGTTTAAAGAATGATCTCAAGAGTTCAATTGAATCATCTTGACCTAATGACATGGTTCAAAACATTGCAAATCCATTGGATCGACAGATGAATTTTTCAGTCAACTGATCAAAAGTAAACCGTGCACTGAAAAGTCAAACTTTGACTTTTTGGTCAAATTCAAGTGCCAAGGATCATAATTCATAAAAACATGTCAAAATGTGAAACTTGTTCATCAAGAAACCAAAGATTTAAGATTTGGATTTGAAAAGTTGAAAAATTCTAACTTAGAAAATTTTCTAAGTATAGAAAATTTCTTATTTTTTCTCAATTTTAAGCCAAATTATCACCATGATACAAGATGATTTAAAGGAAGTTCCCAACATGAAAGTTGTAGATCTCCATGAAATATACAAATTTTCTGCACACAACTTCTCCTAAATATGCTTGGATCTCAAGTTATAAATTCATGAAGTCATGACATTTTCATTTAATACTTAGAAAATTTTCAACAGATTTTGTTCAGGATTTTATCCCAACTTCTTGGCGTTTTTTCACATAGTTCCAAGATGATTTTGTCAAAATGGACAACATGAAAGTTATAGAGGGTGTTTCAAGCTTTCCAAAACAGTCAAGATCATGAATTTATCATATTTTAGCTAGGAGATTCAAGGATCTGAAGTTGGACATTCATTCTTAATTTACAAGGCAGATTTGTGATGAACAAGGAACCAAAATCTTAGTCATGCTGCATAATCTTACTTTGCAGGCCTTGTGACTTACAAATCTTACCATAATTTAATGCTTACACAAACTTTTGAGCTATGGTCCATTTGGTTTTAGCATTGTCCAAGTGATCTTTCCATTTTTGGCACAAAGTTGACATTGCCATTCTTGCAAAGTAGCTTTAATCATAAAGTCAATTTCTTGAGCCTCTAACTTGTTGTTCTAATCACACTCAACTTCTACAAGTCATAAAAAACATGTTTAAAGTGATCAACCACTTTTGATAGCTTGGTACAAGCATTGGGAACATGTTCTTCAAGCTTGCTTCGTGTACAATCTAACCTAGCCATAACATGTGATCCAAAATCTGAGTTTGTTCAAGTCTCAAACCTTCTCTATAAATAGAGAGTCCAATCACAAGAGAAAGAAGTTAGAAAAAATAGAGAGAAAAGCCAGAATTTTTATTGGTAAACTCTCAAAATCTCATATTCACAAAAGCCATAACAGTCCACAAAACTTCCACTCTTGAGTTTTAAAGTCCAAACCTTTGAACCTCTCATACCTTGCAAATTCTGTCCAACCATCTAAACACCTCACATACATTACCTAGAAATTGTTGAAACTCAAGAACAAGCTTCTACAACACCTCTATTTTCTTTTCCAAGTTCAAGAGCAGTCAATACAACAACTTAAGCTCAGAGTATAAGATCCAGCTCCAAGGTAAGTTTCTTAACTTTAGTTCTTCATTTCAAGCATCATTAAAATTCATTTTTTTAAAGACAAAGTGTAGTAACCATTGTCCTTAAAGCTAACATTTTGTTTATCATCCACTCTTTTCATTATGTGTTGAGAACTAACCCATGTATGCAGCAAAACAATGTTGAAGTAGAAAAAATGACAGTATGAGTCGACACATAGCCTTATGAGTCGATACATACTGCTTTATAGGCCCAAAACAAAAGGAAAAACAATGTATGATTCGACACAAAGCACGTATGAGTCGACACATGCAGTGTATGAGTCGACACATACCATTATGTATCGACTCATACTGAATTGATTTGAAAATACAGGGGCAAGGAAAGTTATGTGTCGATGCATGTGATCTTGTGTCGACACATAATAGTTCAAAATGCATTTTTTCCTTCTTTTTACATTGTTTTTTACGTTTCCTTCATGGTTATTCGATTTGGTTGTAATATTTAAGTTCCTACTTCATCCCCATTTGTAAATTGTACCCTCATCCCCTAAATGATGTAATAGCGTAGGATTTTAATTTCCGTAACTTATCGCTTTAATATAATTTTTAGTAATTAGGGTGTGTATGGCAAGATAAAATCAACAAATAGAAAACCCTAATACAAGACAAAACAAGCATGAAAATAACACACTTGCACACAAGCATCCTTAGGGTTTCTCCACTTGGTTGCCTTATAAAAAATGGCCATATTACGCATGCGAAACATCTTGGCAAAACAAACAAATATAAGATCATAGTCCCTCGATGACACTATTCAAAGTTGCCTTACAAAATGATCTTGGTCCCTCAAAAAAGGCTAAGATACTTTGTAACATTGCTAATCATGGTTGTGCGATGACCCATGCCCGTCCCGTTTACATCCAAAGATAGGGTTGCTTACCAAATCAATGGTAAGACAACAATGTCAAAGGAATAGAAATGAACAAGAAAGACATTTGAGTAGGTAGATTACTTCTAGTTACTTGCTCTATTTCAAAAAAATATCCTTGCTATTTTCAAAAACAAACACACACATTTCCAAACATTGAAAACATTTTCAAAAAGACAAACATCTTTGTATACATTCTTACGAACGAGAATCATTAAAAATATTGCCTAAACAATGGCCTCCTTTACAAAATACTTTCAAAAGCCACACAAAACACAATTTCAAACAACAAAAGCAAGTGATCTAGCAAGTAACTAAGAGCCCATGGAAAACCATGGATGAAAAGGGTGCTAATACCTTCCCTTTTCATAATCTACCCCCAGAACTCAAGAAACAATCTCAAAGGTCTTTCCTGTGCTTTTTCACCTTTCCTTTTGGATAAAAGAAAAGTCAGTGGCGACTCTTGCTAACCGCAACATTTGCGATCAAACACAAAACCCTCAAGTCCATTCTCGCACCATATCACAATACCAATTATATATCTACTGTTATTTCGTGAATAATTCTCATCATTATATTAATGCATTAACGTGGTTTAGTATTTACATTGTAGCTATATTGATCACAACTTCTATAATTTTTCCAAATCCGTTTACATGTTTTATTTCTACATCCAAGATAATAGAAGATATATATTTATTGTTAATTTCTATAATTTTTGCATAGATATGCAGTTATCAAATGCCGAGTTGAAAAATTTGACACTCATTGGGATTAAGATTATGATGCAATCCAATAGAAGAAATTAGCATGAATTTAAAGATATGCCTTATCCAGATTCGTATGTGACATGACACGTGGGCAATAGACTTATTTTTGACGAACTTGATTACAATGCCGATACAGAACGAGAAAATTTCCATAATCTATTTACCGCCCTAATAGGTAATTGTTCATCTTTTTACTATTATACTATGACATGAAACTATTAATATTTTTGTGATAGACTACTAAATTTTCGAATAAATTTTTACAGATGAGCAGCGTTCAATCTTCAATAAAATCATGGATGTTGTCAACAAAAAAAGGGGAGGGGTGTTCTTTTTACATGGTTACGGAGGGACCGGTAAAACTTTCATGTGGAGAACACTATTAATTGCACTTCGTTCGGAGAAAAAAAAAATGTTCTTACCGTTTGTTGTACCCCAAAATTTTCCCTCTCATTTTATCAACATTTCTCATCACAAGACTCTTGGAATTCAAGATTAAGCTAGGGTTTGCTCTGCTTAAGACACCTCCTTGCACTGTTGACCTAAATTAGGGTTTGAGTTTGCACAGGTATTTTTGGACTTACAATGCCCAAATTGACTTTCATGCTTCATGTTGGACTCATAAGTTTACCCTTACCAAGTTTCAAGCCTTGAATCAAATTTTTGTCCAGTCAATTGGACAGTTGACCTAGAAATCAGCTGTATTGGGGAAAAAGTCAATTGTGGCCAATTTACAGTCAAACCTCATGATTTTTGACCCACATCAATATTATGAACTCATATGAACCATTTGATCAAGTTTGGACCACAAATCCACAAGAAATTTGATCAGATCACCAAAAGGGCAAAATGGTCATTTTTAGGGTTTTGACTGTACAAAGGCAATTTTTGACTGTTTGACCCAGCCAATGGCAATTTAAGCTCAACCATGGACTCAAGGACTCAAGGGAATCATCTTTACTTATTCAACAAGTTCAAAAGATCTCAAATGCATTGGATTGACAGATGAATTTTTCAGTCAACTGATCAAAATTTGATTGTACACTAAAAAGTCAAACTTTGACTTTTTGGTCAAAATCAAGTGCCAAGGGTCATTTTTCATCAAGATGTGTCAAATTATGAAACTTGTTCATCAAGAAACCCAAAATTGCAAATTAGGGTTTGAAATTGAAAATTTTCATAACTTAGAAATTTTCTAAGTTATGAAATTTTCTTAATTTTTCCTAACTTTGCCCCACATTTTCACCATGATGCAAATGGATTCAAAAAAAACTTACAACATGAAAGTTGTAGTCCTCCACAAATTATATAACTTTGATTCACAAAGTTTTCTCAAAAGAAGCTTGGATCTCAAGTTATGATTTTTGGAACAAGGGTCCCTAAGACTTTTAACTTAGAGAAATTTTGCCTTAGTTTAGGCAGTATTTTGACGCATCTTCTTGGCCATTTTTCACATAGTTCCACTTGGAGTATCAAGTTGCATTTCAAATATGGATTATAGATCATGTTGCAAGATTTCCAAATTGTCCAAGAACTCCTCAAACACATTTGTGGTTAGGGAGAATCGAATGCTTGAAGTTGGAAAAAACTCACTTTGATCCATGGCATTTTCATGTTGACACAAGTTGCAAAATCTGTCCAAACTAGCTTTGTACTTGATTACAGGTCTCTAAACCAATTCACACTCCTTAATTAAATGCAAATACATTGGACATTGGTCTTATTCTGATCAATAAAGCTTGGCACAATGAATAAATCCATTTATGGCATAAAGGTAGCACTTCCATTTACATAAAGCATGCTTTATGTCAAATTGCATTTCTTGAGCCATACACCAAGCCCTTTTCTGCAAACAAGGCTCCCTAATGTCAGGCAAAGTTCAACCACTTTGAGAAGCTAGAGTACAAGCCAGTACAACCATAGCATTGTCAACTCTCATTTCTTACTTCAAAACCAAGAAACTTGTAAAAGACAACACAACTTGCATATCTGATAGATTCAACTCTGGCCAACATTCAAAACAAGTTTCTCACATTACACTAAGTCAGAAACACGAGCTAGCAACCTCTAAAACACCCTTGTACACAAAAAACACAAAAAACTTGCAAAACAGGGCAGCTGCTGCAACTTGAGTGCCATAGCTCATTTTGCTCGTGCGTTTTGCTCCTTTCCACTTCAAACACCTTCCATTCAACTCACTCAAGCTATCCCAAACCTCCATTGCCAACTGTAACTCCATTTACAGTGTTCACCATTTTCATTTCAAGCTTGTGCAGGTTGACTTCTAGGAGCTTATTCAGGGACATTCAAGGCAAGCTAGCTATTGGAAAAGATCAAGTGAAGTTCAGGCAAGCTACCAGACACCTCAAAACTTATTGAGAAGCTCTGTATTGTCCTACTCGAATCCAACTGAAACAGGTTTTTTCTCACTTTCTATCTCTCTATTTAGGAACATTTAGCCTGAGGTTTGTGAATGAAAAATGTAGTATTCAATGCCATGAAGCTGTACATATGCTCAATTTTCATTTATATTAAGCGTGCTAAGAGAATTTCATCCATGAACATGCTGAAAAAACTAGGTCAGATTTTAGGCCAGAGAAATTCTCTCTGGTCTTTGAGAGTTAGATTAAGTTTTTTATATGGCTAGAATCGTGGTTTAATGCTCTACAAGTTTCATGTTTTGAGTTTTGGTAAAAGATCACAAATACAGGAGTTAGCAGTTTTGAATACAGGGCACGCGTGTTTTAGTCACAAGGAAGAAGATGAAGTGGAAATGGGCTGGGTTGGCTTGTTTCTGCTTCTAGCACCCCCCATTTTCAGTTTTAAACACCCCTGGCCCCATTTCTTTATATTTTGTTATTTTTGCATTTTTATTTCATTTCTGATTTTATTTAGTTATACCCAAATATAAAAAATGCTTAAAAATATTTTCACATTTTTTACATTTATTTAGCATTTTATTTTAATTTTTCTAATATAGAAAACATTTTTAATACTTTATATTATTTATTAAAACTTAAAAAAAATAATGTAAATGATATTTTTACTTTTATTTTTTTATTTCATTCATACTGAAAATATTATTATAAAATATAATTTATTTTTGTAAATATTTTATTTTTATTTTATACATACTTAATATATTTAATATATATATATATATATATATA